>OX344847.2:14300357-16952507 GCA_947037095.2 Nycteola revayana | reverse complement strand
AAAACTTAATGCCGAATTGAAGCACGATGAAATATTAGATTGTTCCCGTGAGTATTTACGGAGTACGTTACATAGGTTGGGTTTTAAGTATAAAAAATGTCAATCCAAACGGAAATTACTCATAGAGCGCGCAGATATTACTTCTCTTAGGTGGCACTACCTTCAAGCTATAAAAAAATATCGAAATGAAGGTAGACCAACATTTTTTCTGGACGAGACTTATGTTAATCAATCACATACTGTATCAAACTGCTGGCAATCCAACACTGAACATGGAGTCATGACAAATATTGGCAAAGGTCTTAGATTAATTTTGTGCATGCACACGGTGGTCGCACCGGTTTTGTCAATAATGGTTTATTGATATTTAAATCACATTCCAAAACCGGTGACTATCATGGAGACATGAATTCAGCAAATTTTGAAAAATGGATTAAAGAGCAACTTCTTCCAAATATTCCAAACAATTCCGTGATAGTCATGGATAATGCAGCTTATCACTGCAAACAAATTGAAAAAAAACCAACCATGAGTTCTACAAAGAAGACGATGCAAGAGTGGCTAACGAAGCGTAATGTTCCATTTGAAGAAACCTTGCGAAAATGTGATTTAATGCTAATAATTAATAGCCAAATGCAAGCAAAACAATATACAATTGATGAAATAATAAATCAAGAGTACTTCGTTTATCCCCGTATCATCCCGACCTCAATCCAATCGAGATGGTATGGGGTGATGTTAAAGGAGATTTAGCACGAAATTACGTCAATTCAACATTAGATCAGAAAAAAGACGCCCTTGTAAACTTGTTTGCTAATTACAATGCTGAAAAATGGGAAAAATGTGATGATCACATAATAAAAAATGAAGATAAGTACTACAAAGAAGATATGATATATGATGAAGAGTTTGATAAGTTTGTAATATCTCTAAATGATGATTCTGATAGTTCCGATTATGACAGTGAGGATAGTTCAGAAATGGAATGTGACGATAGCGAATAATTAGTTTAATATTATGCAAATAAATAAAATACTTTTATAAAAATGTTTTATTTTGCATTATTACATATGGTGACGAAATGAGTGGTGCTTTGGTAAGATATTCTGACTACCGACTCAAAGGTTTCAGGTAACAATCCCAATAGGTACATATGCTAATGTTCAAATATGTATTTATGTATGTCATCCTTTCCTTATAATATTATAAATGCGAAAGTAACTCTGTCTGTCTGTCTGTTACGCAATCACGCCTAAACTATTGAACCGATTTAAATGAATTTTGGTACAGATATACTCTAGAGTCTGAGAAAGAATATAGGCTACTTTATGAAGTTCCCATGGGAACGGGAGTTACGCGGGTGAAACCACGCGCGGGAAGCTAGTATCTATATAATTTGCTATATTATTTATACACGTATTAAATATTTATAATATATATTTTACTTTATTCATTGCTGAATACTAGTAAAATAATAACATTTTAAAATAGAATAATAATTCTTAAACACTAAAAATCTGTCTAAACATATTTATAAGTAAATATTCTAATTTTAGTTAGTAAATAATTCACATTATATATGTTCCTACATCAAATTATGGTACGCGAATTTATCTATGGAGATATCTGCAGATATATCCGTTACGTATTAAGTTACGTGTGTAGCGGTCCCCTTCCCCCGCCCCTCCGCGGACCATGGGAGTGTCACGTACGAATTTGCCAGACTATAGTTTGAGCGAGTGGTGGGGGAAGTGTGGATGAAATTTAGTCATTGTTGTTGTAGATGTCGGCGGGAGCGGTTGTGTTTGTAATATTCAGTTTTGATTTAAAAATATACCAATTAATGTTTTTAGTATTGGTAAGCTTTTATATATGATGACAACCTTCCTGCGCGCGGTTTCACCCGCGTAGCTCCAGTTCCTGTGGAAACTTCATAATTAAAGATAGTAGATAGATAGTGTAGCTTTCCAACGGTGAAATAATTTTTAAAATCAGTCGATTAGTTTCGTAGCCTATTCAAATAATAACAACAAACAAACAGTCAAATCTTTCCTCTTTATAATATTAGTATAGATAACTAATACAATGATCCTTGTTGTTCACCAGAAAATATAAAAAAAAACATGCGATTGTCTTCCTTTTGCATGTTTTAATTATTTTTTTTATAAAATAATAATATTATATATCTTATTTCATATTTTTTCCGAAATAAGTATTTAAAAGTTTACTATTAAATACAATATTCTCGAAATAATTATAAATTCAACGTGATTTACATATTGTTACGTAAATACTAGGCTCAATATGACGTTATCAATGAAATACCTGGGCGGGAATTGGCGGCCGCTTACACCGTATGAAACTTTATTTATGAACGTTTGTTTTATGATGCCATATCTAACGACTAGCTTCCACCCACGTAACTCCCGTATCCGTTGAAACTTAATAATTAAATGTAGCCTATAGCCTTCCTAGATACATGGGCTATCTAGCACTGAAAAACTATTTTGAATCAGACCTGTAGTTCCTGAGATTAACGCGTTCTAGCAAACAAATAAACAAACTCTTCAGCTTTATATATGTATTGAGTATAGATATAATAGTATGTGTATTTTATTATATTCTCAGAAACTTAACGAACAGAACATTGCAATATGGGTTTCATATGGCTTTTAGAAAATAACATATTTAATTTCGTTTTAAATAGTAATCTCTATTATAATGACTACTAGTATTGTGGTTATTGTTGTTGCTTCTGAGACCTGGTGCTCTGGGTTCGATTCTCTATAGGGACAATTAATTGTGTGAACCACAGATAGTTGTTTTGATCCGGGTATTTTTTGTGTCTGTTAATTAAATAAATCCTTACTTTTATATATATATTTATATTTTATATTTATATAATATTATAAATGTGAAAGTAACTCTGTCTGTCTGTCTGTCTGTCTGTCTGTTACGCAATCACGCCTTAACTACTGAAGCGATTTAAATGAAATTTGGTACAGATATAGTCTAGAGCCTGAGAAAGAACATAGGCTATATTTTATTATGAATTTCCCACGGGAACGGGAGATACGCGGGTGAAACCGCGCGCGGGAAACTAGTATATAATAAAGAGTGTTTGTAAAGTAGCCCGGGGCCCAGAGATTAGCTTACATAGTAGTTTGAAAATTGCATCATTCAGGCTTAGCCCTTATACTCGGCTTTCGTTTGAACACAATATTTCCCACGATAGATAACCGAAGGAAACGTCACCTTATGGCGTGTGACTCTATTGCCTCATTTAGACATAGCCTTCAAACTCGTTATTTTTACACAAAAGCCGTCGACAGCCATAAAATGAGTTAATTTCACCGTGAATATTACCAGAAGCAATATTCCACACTAGTTCCACACCATAGCTAACCGAAGGACCATGTCATCTTACGGCATGTGACCCTATTGCCTCATTCAGACTTGCCCTCATACTCAGCTTCCATTTTTATACAAAAGCCGTCGACAGCCATAGAATTAATTAATTTCACCGTGAATATTACCAGACACAATATTCCATACTAGTTCCCCACCATAGATAACCGAAGGACCACGTCATATGGCGTGTGACTATTGCCTCCTACACAATTAGCCCTCATACTCAGCTTCCATTTTTATACAAAAGCCGTTGACATAGAGTGAATTATTTTCACCGTGAATATTACCAGAAGCAATATTCCATTCTAGTTCCCCACCATAGATAACCGAAGGACCATGTCATCTTTCGGCATGTGACCCTATTGCCTCATTCAGACTTAGCCGTCATACTCGGCCTTCGTTTGAACCCAAAATTTTTACACAAAAGCCGTCGACATCCATAAAATGAGTTAATTTCACCGTGAATATTACCAGAAGCAATATTCCACACTAGTTCCCTCCATAGATAACCGAAGGACCATGTCATCTTTCGGCATGTGACTCTATTGCCTCATTCAGACTTAGCCGTCATACTCGGCCTTCGTTTGAACCCAAAATTTTTACACAAAAGCCGTCGACATCCATAAAATGAGTTAATTTCACCGTGAATATTACCAGAAGCAATATTGGAATATTGCTCCTTCTTCGGTTATCTATCCCCACCATAGATAACCGAAAGACCACGTCATATGGCGTGTGACTATTGCCTCCTACACAATTAGCCCTCATACTCAGCTTCCATTTTTATACAAAAGCCGTTGACATAGAGTGAATTATTTTCACCGTGAATATTACCAGAAGCAATATTCCATTCTAGTTCCCTCCATAGATAACCGAAGGACTATGTCATCTTTCGGCATGTGACCCTATTGCCTCATTCAGACTTAGCCGTCATACTCGGCCTTCGTTTGAACCCAAAATTTTTACACAATAGCCGTCGACATCTATAAAATGAGTTAATTTCACCGTGAATATTATGAGAAGCAATATTCCACACTAGTTCCCTCCATAGATAACCGAAGGACCATGTCATCTTTCGGCATGTGACCCTATTGCCTCATTCAGACTTAGCCGTCATATTCGGCCTTCGTTTGAACCCAAAATTTTTACACAAAAGCGGTCGACAACCATAAAATGAGTTAATTTCACCGTGAATATTACCAGAAGCAATATTCCACACTAGTTCCCTCCATAGATAACCGAAGGACCTATACTCTTTCCAACTATGCAACTAATAACCAGCGGAGTATTTATGAGGCCACAACGTGCAGTAATTGCAACTATTATGATTTGTGGGGCCCGACTTTAACTTTCTGGTAAGGCAAACATATTATGTTGTGGTGATGTCGAGTTGAACTAAAAACAACAGTTTCGAGTTTAAACGAATTGTTTTGTGAGTTGAGTGTTGTGATTATCTTTCGTTGCGTTGTTATACAGGGTTATTTGTAAAGCATCAACAACCCCTTAAGAGGTCATAGTACTCATCATTATTAACAACTTTTACTATGGGGGCAAACCTGAAATCAGCTGTTTCCTGCATTTTGACGAGTTAAACGAGCATATATGTAGGGAACAGCTGATTTTTTTTCGTGATTTCACTTTTCCGATCCCTATTCCATACAAACAAACAAACAAATCATTCCTCTTTATAATATTAGTATAGGTGAACTGAAGCAATACATCGCGCGCTTTCACTCGCATAGAACCTGTTCCCATGGAAACGTTGAGATATATATTAAAATATGCTTATAGGCACCTTTTTTTTTTTTTTTTTTTTTTTTTACGTGGTGGAAATCTTTGATAGACTTCCCACCGTCTTGGGGAAAGACGGTGGGGGAGTGTGGGACTCCTTCACTTGCACCCGGCTCTATGTAGCGAGCGAGCCGGGGCATCCGGTACCCACTAAAACCACCACGGTAGCCAGCCTCGGACGCATCTGCCGGTGGCCCTGGGGACTCGAAATGATCGACAACCAGGACCACCGCCATACGTCTAGTCTCGGATTGAGACTCCTCTCGGGAGGGGCAATAATTGGGCCCCTCCCCTGCGCCTTTGCGCATATGTAGGTAACCAGCGGCTACGACTGGTTACCTCTTCCCGGGATCGCTGGGAAATGACGGCCAGAGTCCCCTCTCTGACCGCCGCGACCCCGAGGGCAGCGTGTTATTTTGCTGCGAGGCATTCTCGCGCTATCTGTTGATAGCGCTGTGGCGCCGAACCCAAGAATTAGATTCGGCGCCACACTTTCTCGCCAGCGACACTATGGTCGCCGGCCCCATGCTTATAGGCACCTGCAATTCTTTTCTATTATCAAAATCGGTTCATTAAATCCAGAGATTACTCCCTACAACCTGACAATCTCACCATCTTTACTGTTTTATAATATTCGCATAGATAAATCACCATAATAAAAGCATAACATTAAAACGAACTGTTTTTTATAGTGTTGTACTTATTAGTTAAGCTTTTATCTCTAGGAGTTATTAATTAGAGAAATTCTTTCAGATTACAAAAACAAATATTGACCTGTGGCGGTATAGTCGGTAACGCGAGTTACCCAGTATTTAGATAAAATAAAATAAAAAAATAAAATAAAAATCATTTTTATTTACGTAAACCTATTACAGGCACTTGCAAATAGTCAAAACAATAATTTAGTATTAAGTATTATTTAGATAATATCATATTTTATAATATTATTATTATTAATTATCATATTTTATAAATTTTCAAATTAAACAAGTATTTAAGTTATTATTTTAATAATATTTTAGTCTTAACGTCTTAGTTTATTATTTAACTATATTGTGTCAAATAGCTTGTTCTGTCTATAGTAGGTTTGCTTAATCTATTTAATATCGAGTAACTCATTTATTTCATCAGATCCATTAAATTTTCAATGTGCATCAAAAGGACGTAGAAACAACAATCTTTTTTGTATTATCTTTTTTGTATAATAATACAGAAGGCACTATTCTAAGCAACGACAAAAAAAAACTTATAACATTCATATCTTTAATCGATCTAAACCGATTAATCTTTGATCCACAAACAAATGTTGAAAACGAATTTCAATGGGACCCTTAACACGTTATAATGGCCCAAAACATCAACACCCAAGGAAAGTTATAATTCTTTTCAGATTTATTGTACAATTTATTCTCACCTTCGCGTCCTTTTCGTAAAGTCACCCTAACTGGGGCTGATCGTTGTCCAATAAAACACCTCGTTCTATAGAGATAGCCTGAGATAGGATCTGCTTTTCCTTACACTTTATTGGGCAAATAATACCCGCTTTGTCCCCATGTAATTGTTTCCCTTTCTCGCCCTTTATGCGATGATTCAGGGTTTATTAAACGAATTTGTTTAGCTAATTAACTTTTTAGGTGTTGGTTTTGAACAAAGTTTTATGTTGTTAACAAAATGTAAATTCTCAACAGGTTCGTTTTATGGTTTAAAATTAGTTGGAGACCTTTTTCGAGTTTTATAATTACTGTCAACAGTGTGTATCGACATGAAGTCATTAACACCCTTCATAATGAGAAAGGAAGTTTTTCTATGAAGTCAAGCTGTCGAGTTTTAGAATTGTAATAATCGTTAAATCGCAGCAGTACGTTTTTATTCAACAAAGTAAGTTAAATATTATAAAACTATTATAAGTTTATGTGAAATTATATTGTTACTACATAACTTTTAGATAAAAAAAATATTCTTTATTCCTATAGACACGTAACGATATAAATATATCACTAATTTATCATGCTTGAAGAAACAGGTTCGATTCCCGTGGCGGGTAAATTCATATTAGAGTTTCCAATCTGTTTCTGTTTTTTAGCTATTATTCCTTATTTTAATAATTAAGTGTAGATAGTAGGTTAAAAATGTGCACTAGGTTGTCTATATTTATTCTTACTCCACTTATTGATACAAAACGTGTCTGAGTGTGTGTTTAAATTATACAATCATAAGGATACTCCTTGAACTAAACCAATAAAAAAAACGAACCTAATAATATAATTACCAAACCATATAATTAATTAACCTGGCAATATGTATATGTGATACTCTAAAACTCTGCATAAAAGAAACCCTAGTAAACACCATCAATCAAAGCATCTAATATTATAATAGATACAAAATTCTCCAAAATGTTCCAAGATTAAATTCCTTGCCAAAATTAAGCTAGCCGTTTAGCGTTTGCCTCACGTGTGTTGTTCGGGGAAGCCGTTCAGGATAAACGCAACATCTATTGAACACCTGTGCCCATCTATAGCGGACTCATGACTGTAATGTATTGCTGACTTGCCGACAAAACATTAGGGACTAATAGAGTACTCTGTTATTTTGTTACGGACATACTCGATGAATTATCGTAAGTGGTGTTGGATAGAATGATCAAGTGCTTTGTAAAGTTTTTGACGAAGAAAACTGTGTGTCTGGTTGTGTTGGTTTGAATATTGCACTTATGGAAATATATTTATAGTGATTATACAATGTCTCACTTAACTACACACCTCTTAAACATTTGCATTATAATCAAATTAGATTGTTGTTGTCCACTGCTGAACAGAGGTCTCCCTCAGCGATTTCCAGCGGGGACGATTGCTTGCATCCTCTGGCTCCTTGCAACCTTTATTAGATCGTGCAGATGGTCGTCCCTCGCTGTGCTTGCCAGTTCGTGGTCTCTACTCGTCCGTTCTTCAGTTCAGTTGAAAACGATTCGGTTACCGAATCGTTAGGAATAAATAAACGAGCGCTTTATAGTAGGTACTTAATGTCGTTTTATTTAGGCATGGTTCGATTTCTATGACAACTGTTTATGTTAATCACGGATAGTGGTTTTGAGTGTGGATCAATCATGAAATTCTTAAAAAAATGCATTACTCTTGATAGCTTATTTCGATAATTACGAGGAAAATATTTACAGTTAACTGCGGTAAAAATCGCTTAATTAAATTAAGTATTCACTTGGTGTTAAATGAATTTCCTTGATTAAGTATTTCTAAAATTCGATGGAACTTTGTTTGTTTTTTTCCGGTCTTCAATTAAATCCTCCGACGACCTCAACCTCATTATGTATTCTACCATAATGCATAATTCGTTATTTCAGACAAATGAATATCGCCGAAAATAGAACCGATTCTTGCCGAATTTTTGCAGAATGAGTTTATATAAACGTATTCTGCAAAAATGGAGTATTTTCAAAGTGGGTAATAATTTGTATGCACGTCTGAGCACAGGTCTCGCTTGCCAATATCTCAAATTGATGTTTGACACTGGATAGCTTCGCGACTTCTCAAGTGACTTTTACGACTATATTTATTTATCTTGAAATATACATTAGCTATATCCACTTTTCCTCTTTGGCGCATATTTTTCATATTGTATCGGTCCCGAAGTACCCGGTTTCCATATATTGATTAGTCATTTAGATATTGATGTTGCCGCATTGGGAATTCTATATCCGTTGTATGTCAACTCTCTTAGAAAGATCGGTTTTGAGAGAATTTTTAGGCAAAATTTCTTGATGGAATTACGTAATGTTTGCGAAATGTGTTTGTTTATGTTTTATTAAGACAGGCTTAAGGTGCCTACACAATATCTTATTGAGTCATTATCTAATCTCAAAAGACTTCACCTGACGTCGAACTTCAAAGATAAATCGCCTTACTTTATAGCAGCACCATTAAGTTACATTACTGTTTAATATTTAAAAAGTTGTAGTTGTAGGTACGTCATGCATATTCGGAAGCCATGTTTTACGATGCTAGTCAGGTACTGTAAAAGTCTAGACATGTAAACCAACGGTGAGAGGCGGAATTCAAAATTTAAAGCGTTCATAAACATCGCAATCGATTACTCCAGGGTCTTCGGAGCCACGCCACGCGAGGGTTGCAAATCACAAACTATATGCGCCTTACTTCCAACTTCGACAAACTTCTACGCCACAGTACTTCTTTATTTTCTATACGTAAGAGTGAGATGAGAATAGTTTTGTTAATTTTTATTCAATTCTCGGTGGAACACATTAAGTTAATTCGTGGACGCGTGCACTCAACAGTAAGTTAGAAAATACGTGAGAGCATTTTTATTCTCGTATCTTTGTTCGGAGTTTCTGCTACTTAGTATTTATTTATTGTGTACCTCTTTCCCTGTATATTAAAAGTATTATAAGGGTGTTGTACTGTAGCCTGTGATAATATTTTGCTGATTCAAATATTAACTAGTGGAACTATTTTGCAAATAATTGTTTCCACTGCTCATAGTTTTGGCAATAAATTTCAATGTAAGTAACAGGTTGGCTTCATCTATGAATTACTTTATGGTAGTTACATACTACTCGCATGTTTTAAAAGTGCTCAATGGAGGATTCATTGTTTTTATTCTTACACTTCCAAATATGTATATACATTTTCTTTAATAACTAATTAAATTTTATATAATAAAAACGTGGACTGTTAAATAATATTTTATCAATCACTTCTGTTTGTAAAATTTCTGATACTATTTGCAAAATTTCAGTGTTTTTAACATTTTACGTTTAGTCAGCTGTTTCATCCAACTCTAAAATCCGTACCGTATATTGATCTCGGATAGGCTATTCTATTCTGTGTAACATTAATGCAATTTTAGGTTGGAAAATAGCCCCGTTTACATAAACTGGGTGATTTTAGGCTATAAGTTGTAAATGCGCATGAATTTTATAGGAGCTAATGGTGGTTGCTTTTAGTAGTAGAAAATGTGCACAATTTAGATGTTAAGCTTCGTATAACCGGCGCAATCGTGTACCGGTCGATATCCTTTGTAATCAGCAAGTTTAGTATTCCATAATGGATGCCGTGCTCTGGTTACTCAGGTTATAAGTAGTAGCTAGTTGGTAATGTTTTGAAGCAGCTTTGAGCCTTTTTTGTAGTTATTGGAAATTTGAGTTATGACAAGATTATTTTTAATGGCAATTTACTTTTATACAAGCTTCTTAAATATAGGCCCTAGTTTTCCTGGACAAATGGGCTTTTTCATATCTTACTTAATAAAAAGGGAAGCATAAAGTGTGCCTTTATTTTTGAAATTAAGACATTGTAAGTTAACTCAAAAAAACCCTTTTGATTTTTCGTTTGTCGCACTATGCAAGTTCTTGGTGCATTCTTGATTTGAAAACTTACAAACTTCCCTTAGCTAGTTTTAAAAGGAAATTTTGCAAGTTACGGTATAAAGTAAATCAAAATTCGATTCTATGAAGCTTACTTGGATCGGATCAGATTTATTTTGTAGGTATATCTATTGTATATATAATTCATAGATATTTATTTAGCAGGATGCTATTGCACGGTCAGTTAAATCAATGAAAAGTTTCTATATCGCTAAAACAAGCATATTATACAATTTCAAAATGGGCACATCTTATATTTCTTGTTTATTGAAGTTGCGCCATTTTCGAAAGTGTAAATTCTTATTATTTGTATTATTTACATAAGAATACAAAAACTTAAGAATTACTGTTAAAGAATAGTAAAACTATTACTTTTTTATACACTTAGAACAATTTTAGATAATAAGTTTTCAGGGCCTTACTAGTTTTGTGATATGTTTGATCACAAATATATGTTGTATTTTTCAAGGCACACTTTATATTTCATTTTTCATTACAGCTTTATAAGCTCCCCACACTAAGCGAAGCTTTATTAGCCGTACTCATAAACGTCCGCTATTTTCTTTCTTATTTAGGGTTGCTAGAAACAACATAGATTCAAAATAAACTAAATTGTCAGCGGGTTTATTGAGGATCCACAGTTTTCTTTTTTAAAGTGTCATCAAAAATTTATTTTTTCATTTATAGGGTAACTAGCGACCCGCCCCGGCTCCGCACGAGTACAATGCTAATGTATTATACATATAAACCTTCCTCTTGAATCCCTCTATCTATTAAAAAAAGCCGCATCAAAATCCGTTGCGAAGTTTTAAAGATTTAAGCATACATAGGCACATAGGGATATAGGGACAGAGAAAGCGACTTTGTTTTATACTATGGGTGATAGTATAAAACAAAGATAAAGTGATATGTAAAACTGTTAGGTATAAAGATTATATTCAATTCTGTATTTATTTTAATATACTAAGTTGATAAAATAAGCACATATTATTATGAAAATAAAACTACAAATAAGTTGAGTCAGAAATCAAGCAAAGCAAATCACTTACTTTAAAAGCCAAATTTATTCCGATATTTTAGAAAACCAGTAAACATTCGGTAACCCTATATCCTAGCAGGTAACGCAGACGGTTAAAAGAACGGTCCGGCTTTACCTGGTGTTAGTTAAGATAAGAATGGAGGTTTTAATGGTGTCCGCTTTTTTTTAAACGCCACGAGACTTACTTGGGCTTTATTTTTTATGTATTTCGTGTTAAAAAATTTCACGATAGTTTGTGAACGGATTCAAAAAATAAAATTCGATGCAGAACTTTTTCGTGGTCTGTACAAAGTTAGTAAAGGAATAAAAAAAAATAGGGCATAGAGTAAACACAAACGCAATTTAACTCCAATGCAACGCGCAGTAGAATTCTATTTTGAAAATAGAACGTGATTTTAGTTCGAGTCTACTGAATCTATATTCCTAAAGTATCAGATGTTAGTGTCGCGCCTTGACATAATTTCTATACATTTTATATTTTCAATATCATACTGCATGGGATCGTTTTTGGCGGATAAACATGCTTATTTTCTATGTTGTTGCTAATGGAAAGTCCGTAATATTTCTTTAAAATATTTTTTGTCGCTTTGATATTTAATTTAAAACTTAAAAAGCTTTCAAGCGGCCGATATTAAAAATCTGGAACGTCCAGTCGCAGAAATTCAAAGAATAAGTAAGAATACAGGCCCGGTTCACGCTACGGTGAACCATTAGTCATAGAGCCAGCATTATTACGCCGCTTAGTCCGCTCGGGGTTTTTATTAGAAATGCTAGTCTAGACTTGCGGTGTTATTTCTTTTTGAGTATGACTAATGGCCTTTCTTCAAACATTTGTATTAACAATATTTACAATAATAAATGTTGGTATACATAAAGGACAGTGGCAAAATTGGGCCGAATTTGCGTTTCTAGTGGGATGTCTTTATTTGTTCCTAAGATATACCTACCCGACCTAGCTATGCCTCTTGTATGGTGAATTTATTTAATGTGTTTAGTTAAAGTATCTATTAAAACCTATTGCTATTTTCAAATAAAAACGCCTAAAAGTCATCAATCCGCAATCTACTCTTAGCGGAGGACCATACTCCACAAGCGTACCTCTTACGCTAGTTGCTTACTTTATAGAAGGTTTAGTGTCCTCCTTTATGCTTGGTTAAGTAACAAAAGCCTTTTGGTTAATTTCATATGTCCGTCCGAAAAAGAAAGGTATAGATTACTGCGCCTTTCTTTTCTTTTGTCCGGTGGGAATTGCCTTTACGCATTCCCACCGCCGCTGCAGCGTATTCGCGCGCTGGCGGTGGGATATGTGGGACTCGCCCTCTCCATAGCGTGGTATGCTAAACTCAAACCACGAGTACCCCCGGACAATCCTTCGATCCGCCGTTGGCGGGGGCCGGGTACGCATAAGCAATCCGACCCATAGATTAGGTACTATGCCTACTTAGAGTACAGTAAAATTCCTATATCGTGTGTCACCAAAAGAAACGCTTTGATAAGCCTGTCTTTGATATTTATGTGAAATACACCGTTTGATGTATTTGTTGGGTTCGACATGTTTTTGTGCTCATTAACTAACATTTTTTGACACAAATATCCTTTTATATGGATTTTGTAAGGTGTACTTTGGAGAATAGAGAGATTTTACTGAGAATAGATTTTAAATTAAAGAATGTGTTTATTGAAATAATATAATGTTATATTATTATAATATGAAACAATGATAATATCACATTCAGTTCCAATTTAATAAACTTAAGAATTAATAACGTTATTTTTACGTATAACGTTCGAATATGGACCCTCGCTTTATCACCACAAATTTCAGCTAAAATTTCAATGCCAAAAAAATGGTTTAAGCTGTGTTGTCAATACATCAGCCAGTAATGGTTGACTTTAATGCAAAAGAAAAAATTGATCTTAAATGTATTCTTATTTATCTAAATAGCATTCACTACTAACACCACACAATTCCCAACTGGAAAGGGTAGGATTGGTGTCAAAGATTTAAAACGGCGTCTTTAATATTTTAGTTATTTAAATATATTACCTAACTAGCTAGGTTTTTGAGAAATATCTTTAGTTTAATTTAAAGTTAGTGTCTTTTTAACGTGAATCATATTCAAGCTTCGGATGTAACTGTACCCAAAAGAGTCATTAGCTCTGCTTGCTCTTCTATGAAATAAAAAATGGCGGTGCAAGTTTTTTTTGTTTTTAGTTGTTTTTTTTTTATTCGAGAAATTTATTTTTTCAATCTGGGTCAAAGTCACTTTAGTTCTAAATAGTTTTTAATTAATTTATCTACTTTTATTGTTGCAGATAAGATAATTGAAAATACTTATTTGTAATTATAACTTACAAAAAAAATTACGTTTCCCTCGATTGAGAACGGAAATGTTAATCACAGATTAACTAACACAATACAAAAACAATAGTTAACCATACATTCGGAAACTTATTTGCAATATTTGCAAGAAACAAACAAGGATTTTGACAGTTATTTGACAGTTAATTTTTTTCATTACTTGTTGAACATTTTACGTCTAAGTAATAGTAGGTAATTTTAACAACCAGAGTTTATATGTACCTAAATTATCGATAAAACAATTTTGACAGTGAGTTCTAACAGCATCTACAAATAGATATAATATCTATTCCTCAAATTATACAAAACAATGATCCGTTGTCGATTAAATTCGTCTAATAAAACAAATCTCAACTCAAAATTCCAATTTTGAGTGGTGCTTCCCGAACAAAGGGCCTGCCCAATTGTTGTCAAATGAAGATTCAATTGGCCCACAATAAATTAGTAAGGCATCGCCTTAGTCCCTTCATTTGCACTGTTACATAGCCCTTGTGTAACCTAACCCTTAGTGTAGCCAACCTCTAACGCACAACCTCCTTTATTGGTGCGTGGAATTCTAAATTCAAATTGTGTTTAATTGTTATGCCTATCTTAGTTTATCGGATTCTTGTGTTGTGAATATCGTACACGTATTCGGTGTAGTTTTAAATTGTACGATGCGATTAATTTATTATTCTACGTCTATAATAATACTTATTCTAAAGAGAGAGATTATTCATATCTGTACTAATACTAGCTTTCCGCGCGGTTTCACCCGCGTTTCTAGTGGGAAAATATAGCCTATCTAATACTGACGGAAATGTTCAGATCGGAGCAGTAGTTCCTGAAGAGTTGGTTTGTTTGCTTAAACGCGCATGTCAGAGATTCTGAAAATATGGATATCACATAACTTATTCTTTAAGTTTATCTTTAATTCGGATTGGTATTGGGTTTTATTGAAGGGCTGTAGTACCCGCATCGTGATGTAAAACCGGCTTCTGTCGTAAGATGTAGAATTAATACGTAGCGGAGGTCACGTACTGAATCGTGGGCCTTAGAATATCAAATACGGTAGATTTCTTCAGTTCGATCGTGTGCTTATTTGAATAATTTGTTATATCCAATACTTTTGCCAATTTTATGGTATCTACCTACTGCTTTGCGTGTGTTTGTGTTTGTTTGTTCTCTGTCTTTAGAGATTCAAGTAATGTACACCACTGTTAGTGTAATATTGATATGGTATAATATGTACGACATCTGAATACATTTTAATGTATGGTAGGACTCATTGGCATCTAATTTCAAGCAATGAAAAAATCTATAAACGAGCTTATTTCTTTACAAATGTACTGATACATGATTATTTTTCACAATATTATGTGATTATCACAGTAAAAATATTTTGTCTATAGGTTAACAGGAAATAAAACATAGGTTTTACATAAATTATCTTTCACTTAAATTAGTTTTGACTACATACATATTCCAAATTAAGTTTTAAAATTAAGAACTCAACATCAATCCCGTTGCATTTGAAACCATTCGATCAGTTCCTAGTTCGAATTTCACACGTTCACCTCATAACATACAAGTCCTCACCCGACCACCTGGTTCAAATCTCGAATCAAATTTCGAATGCGGGTTTCAAGTTTGCCCAGTCAAATGTCCCAGTGACATTCACCATTATTGCTTTCGTACAAACATTATCTACTGGCTTACCCGGCTTAAGTATGGCCTTTGTGCACCCCAATGAATTGAGAACCGATCCTGAATAGTTTAAGAGCGATAAATTGTTATTGTAATGTTTGATGTGAGTGGTACTGTTAACATGTCTTGTTTACTTTAGTGTGTGGATATATGTGTTACTTCATCAATAATACAGTATATTATGTGTATGGAACTGTTTATATGTATGTGGGGTGTCGTTAAAGCTTGATTAACTTATGAGTAAATCAAGCGGAGGGCTGCTTCACTATTGGTAATAAATTCGGGATTGGTGTTTATAGGTGATTAAAAACGTCGTTTCAAACAACTGTTTCTTAAATTTACTACAAAAAAAAACACTGAAATAGATCGAGTACCTACTCCTGAAGTTTGAAAAAAATAACATATAAAGCCGTGTGGATTCCGGCTTAGAATAGACACTCCACATCTTCTTAAGGGTATCGTTTGGGGTAACCAAGAAAGAGCATCTATCAGTAATCATCAATCCGCGTGCCAAGCGTTGTGTATATAACAATATTCCTCAATGTCCCTGGCTTTCAAAGATCTAGTAAGAGGAGGCTCATGTTCTGCAGTACACATGAACGGGTTGATAAATTAAAGTAAAAGATTTATATAGGTACAGTAAAAATGTGTATACAGGGTTATTTTTAAAACATTAACAACCTTAGAGGGGGTGGAAGTTTTATTATTATAAGCATTTTCTACAATGGGATCAACATTGAATTCGCAAAAAAAAATACCGGTTCGATACATTTATGTTCACTTACCTCGACAAAATCTATGGAACAGCTGATTTTTTTTTCGCGATTTTAGTGTTGGTCCCTTTCGATTTCAGGTTGGTAAAAGTTGCTTATAATCATCAGTACTCTTACCCCCTCAAAGGTTGTTAATGTTTTAAAAATAACCCTCTATATAAATAAACCATCCTTTTACTTTATTAAGCTTCCCGCGCGCGGTTTCACCCACGTAAATACCCGTACCTCTAACGTTCCCGTGGGAACTTCATAATTAAATATAGCCTATGTCACTCAGGGTGAATGTAGCTTTCCAATGGTGAAAGAATTTTTGAAATAAGCACCGTAGTTTTTGAGTTTATTCATAACAAACATACAAATCTTTCCTCTTTATAATATTAGTATACAATAAAAATATGTACATATAAAACATCCCTTTACTTTATCAAATATAAACTACAAACACTATGAAAAGGTTAAAAAAATAAACCTGCTATTTTCCACGACGCTAGCAGATCCTTGATAATTTATACCTTCTATGTCTATATACATAGAGTTCATAAAAGACTCATCGGAATTGCCAAGTACGGTGAAAAATATCTTATTTGAATATCCCAGAGGGAAATGGATCGGATAACCGGGGAACTTTTAACTGAAATAATATTGTCGTTTGTTCTGAAAGGTTTCCGACTTACCGACAGGGCTGAATTTAAAGGACTTCGGATATGGATAGGGCAGCAACATTAGACAACCTCGTTTGGCACGTTATGAGAATCATCATCATCAGCCCGTAAAACGTCCACTGTTGAACATGGTCCTCCCGCCGGTGAGGGTATTTGCCATAGTCACCACGCTTGGCAGGCGGGTTGGTAATCGCAGTATTATTTTGTACCCCGCAAGAAAACGCTGCTGCCCGTTCCTTGACATACAATTATTTTAGATGATGTTATGACAGTAACTAACTTTACTAACGCTCGAGCGACAACATTATTATAATTTGCTTGTCTGATCATCATTAGCCCGTATAATGTCCACTGATGAACATGGGCCTCCTCCCGAGGGAGGGTTTGTGCTATAGTCACCACGCTTGGCAGGCGGATTGTTGACCGCAGTATTATGTTGTAATACACTTGTTATAGGTAATGTTATAATAATCGGGACCAACGGCTTAACGTGCATAAAATATCGTCAATATTTGCCGCTTAAACTTCATTTCGGAAGCAAAATGTCGTTTTAATTCCATCCCTGTGTAGTGCAGCCTTATTGGGGGCTGTTGTGCTCTCTTTGTTCATTGAAACGGTCGAAAATTTATCGAGAAGTAGCACTTAATACTTTATACGTATTCACGAGAGGAATGGATCATTGTCGGTGGATATTCAATTGTCTTGTTATGCCGTCAAACTTGGCATATTCTGCCGACAGATGACATTCATGATCGAATTTTAAGGTAGATTTTAACCGAATTAACTGACTGAGTGACTTAATAGGCAAAATTGTGGAAGCCACCTTTACTAACACCCCACCAACTGAACTGACCTAACTTTTAATAGGGTTCGCCGTTTGTTTAATTTTTCTGAAAATATTGAAGTTAATCTTTATTTCGTCAATCAATTTACAATATTAATTTCCCCCATATATTACCACCAGCCGGAGACCCGACACGTGTTTCGCTCCTCCACGGAGCATCATCAAGGTGATGTTGACTTCTCGAACGCTTCTGCGCAAAAATAGCATTACAGCATATAGACATATTGTTTAGCGGAATTAACACTAGATATTTTGTTTTTATATTAGACTAGCTGACCCGGCAGACTTCGTACTGCCTCAATCGATACATAAAAGACCTAAACATTTGTATAAAATAAACTGGACCGTAGAGACTTCGTTTATGCGGTACTCCTACCCCTACACTACCCCTACCCTACACTACCCCTACCCTACACTACCCCTACCCTACACTACCCCTACCCTAAAAAATCTTGGCAAAAAAATTCAAGTTTTTAATTAACAAAATAAAGCTCAAATTGACTCTACATTTTAGTTAGAAAACGTTTGTATGGGAAAAAGAAAAAGGCTGTTTTAAGGGGTTTTCAGGCAATTATTCGAATTTTTCTCGCCGTAAAAACCATACTTGAACTTCCACGAACATTAAAAAAAAAGAATTAGCGAAATCGGTTCAGCTGTTCTCAAGATTTGCGCTTAGCAACACATTCAGCGATTCATTTTTATATTATAGATTAATATGGATTTCCGCAAAGTAACGCCTCATTCTATTAATTATAATACATAGAGGGTTAACCGGCGTAACAAATTGAATAAAACCTAAACAATAAGATGCCTGTTGAGCCTTAAAGCTACCGATATCAACATTATAATCTTGATTACCTCAAATCAATTAGTAATGAAATAATGAATGAAATAATGAAATTTATTCAGCACTTAGGTATTTACATACACTTGTACTTGTCAAAATTACACTGTATAAGACTATATCAAACAAAAGTATCACTTAAGTAGCTAAAAACATTGTTAAAATTACTTGATATTACAGAGTTTTTAATCAGTCTGTCCGTCTGTCGTACGATAACAACAAATGTACACATTATAGTAAGATACCTTAGAGGTAACAGGTCTAAAAATTCCAAGAATCCGGCCCAAATCTAAGCGACATCCACCCTTAAGGGGTTAGGACCATCGCTCGGGGTGCCACTGGAGTAAAGAGTAGATTTACGAACAGTGGTGGTGATCGCTGGCACGAGATCACAGTTCGGGGAATAAGCAACAACGCGGTCCTCGGTCATGCCGTCGAGGATCCTACACTAGCTAACCTGCAACCTTTCACTAGCTACCTAAGTGGACGACCCGGAGAAGAAAGGAAGAAAGAAACTCCGAGATTTTTTTTTTAGTCTCTTTTGCTGTTTCTTTTTTTTTATGTCAAGTCTTTTCACAATCATGTAATATTTTACAATGTATATATGATGTGAGCGAATGCAAGCACAATACCATTTATTACCTGGTCAATTAATACCGACCAGGTGTTCAATAAGACAAGAAAAATTATAATAATGTAAATACTATAATGTAGATATTATAGTTTACTCAGGCACAGACAATCTCCTACAAAGAAATCTAATGGCGGATGCATTCACACACATTTACAATATGACAATTTACACAAGTTCAACCAAAGGCTATACCTATAACAATAAACAATAACAAGAATGAATAAACAAAATATAAAATAAAAGTTAACATAACATATCCCCGACAACAGCCGACCAGTCACCACAAGCAGCACCCGTTCACGAGTATGACGTGTGACGCAGCCATCGCCTCCCTCGCCATATTAGAGGGAAGGTGGCGACCCGCCCCACACCGCCACCGCAAGCAATGACAGACAACGGGAGCATGACGAACTAAAGTGGGGATATCTACAAGTCTATTAATATTAAACCTTTAGCTGAACAATGTTTAAACTGTTTCAAAAACTAAGATTACTATGTTGTCTGTGTTTCACTGATCAACCAAGCGTTATTGTCGTTTAAATAATCATTTACTGAATAATAAGCCCTTTTTATTAGAATCCTCTTAACAGTGGACTTGAATCTATCATAAGGTAACTCTTGTAGGTGTACAGGTATTCTGTTATACATACGGACGCCTAATCCTACAAAAGATGAATGCACTTTTTGTAGACGATGGTATTCGGCGCACAGTTTATGCTTATTTCTAGTATTTATTGTGTGTATGTCACTTCTCTTTTCAAAAAGATTAATATTTTGCCGGACATAGATTATATTGGCATAAATGTATTGCGAAGCGACTGTTAGTATATCTATGTCCTTAAAGAAGTCTCTTAGGGAGAATCTCGTACCTAGTTGATAAATAGACCGAACTGCCCGTTTTTGTAATATAAAAATGCTTTGAATATCAGCAGCTTTACCCCAAAGCAGAATGCCGTAGGACATAATACTGTGAAAGTAACTAAAGTAAACTAGACGTGCAGTTTCTACATTAGTAAGTTCCCGTACTTTTCTAACAGCGTAGGCGGCTGAGCTCAATTTTCCAGCAAGACAAGATATATGTGGACCCCATTGAAGTTTATTGTCTAGTGTCAAGCCTAGAAAGAGGGTCGAGTTCACAGTTTCTAGATTTTCATTACCCATAATGAATTTTGGCTCTACAAAACTTACATTAGGCATTACAAATTTGATACATTTGGTTTTCTTGGTATTAAGAACCAAATTATTAACCGTAAACCATTCGGTGACATGGGCGAGAGCACTATTAATGTCATTAAAATTATTCCTCTTTCTATCTACCTTAAAAATAAGGGAGGTGTCATCCGCAAAAAGTACCATATTACACATGTCTTTCAAATAAAATGGCAAATCATTAATGTATACCAAGAACAAAAATGGGCCCAGAATCGACCCCTGTGGCACGCCTAATCTAACTGGTAAGTTTTGTGACTTTACCCCCCCAATGTCTACGCACTGAACCCTTTGGTGAAGATACGATGAGAGCAGGTCAAGAGCGACGCCCTTAACACCGTAGTAATTAAGCTTTAGCAGAAGCGTATCGTGATGAACGCAATCGAAAGCCTTCGAAAGATCACAGAACACACCAATGGCATCCTGGGATCTCTCCCATGCATCATATACATGTTTTATTAAGGCAACTCCCGCGTCTGTAGTCGAACGTCCCTTTGTGAAGCCAAATTGATTGTCGTGTAGGAGATTGTTTAGATTAAAGTGCCTGAGTAACTGATTAAGAATTAATTTTTCAAAAATTTTGCTAAATGCTGGCAATATTGATATTGGCCTAAAATTTGCGGGATCGTCCTTGGCACCTGACTTAAATAATGGGATAATTTTACTGCACTTCATTAGGTCTGGGAATAAACCCATATCAATGCATTCATTAAAAATAATGGTTATGTAGGGTGCTACTACATCAATTACATTTTTTATGATTTTAACTGAAATTCCCCATAAATCACCTGTATTTTTGGGCTCAAGGGTTTTAACAATATTTATTACATCATGTATTGTAACATGTTCAAAGGCAAATTGTTTCTTACATTCCGATACACTTCTACGTAAAAGGTGTTCAGCGCCAACATGTGAGGAGTTTAAGGAGCTAGTCGTCTTAATGGGTATGTCTGCAAAGAAGTTATTAAACTCGTGAGCTACGTCATTTTTCTCAGTAATTACTTTACCCTTAATTGTTAGTTCTAGAGAATTACTACGAGTAACATTTCTACCACATTCACGATTAATTGCATTCCAGGTGGCTTTTATCTTATTACTAGAATTTTTAATTTTATTACTTAAGTAGTGTGCTTTAGCTACAATACATACTTGTTTAAATATTTTAGAGTAGTTACTCACATACGACAAGAACTCGTCATCAAATTTATAGGTTCTAACACCATATAGCTCGTACAATTTGGTACGACTTTTATATATACCTGGAGTAGCCCAATCATTAAAATTTAATTTAATATTCTTTGTGAATGTTTTGATTTTAAATGTGGTTTGAAACTGAGTATTAATTTCATTGAAAACTGACTTGTAACTTAAATTAGGATTATTCAACTTAATCAATGAGGGATTCATTTTATGAAGAATATTATTTTTAAATTGACTTATTAAGTAATCAGTAACTGGCCTGCAAGTAACTTTAGTTGATTTACATCTCTCAACAGCATTAAATGTTGCTAATTGGCCACAGTGGTCAGAGGTTAAACTATTAAGAATTTTGTTACCCACTGATACACAGTTAGCAAATATATTATCTAAGCATGTTGACGAGTGTGGAGTGATACGCGTCGGTTCGTAAAATAAATTAATTAAATTAAATGATCTAAAAAGATTTAAAAGCCTATTACACGGTGATGACGCTTCTAGGATATTAACATTGAAATCTCCACATACAATAATATTTTTCCTGGTTAAACTTAATTTAGTGAGGGCATCTTCTATGACAGATTCAAATAAGTCAAAGTTGCTAAGAGGGGGGCGGTAAACTGACATAATTACCTGTCGCTCAAGCTCAACACAGGACAACTCAATGGTGCGCTCAACAGAGAGGTTTACAATGTCTTGTCTTGGTTTACTTTTAATATTGTTTGAAACTATAATCAATGAACCCCCATGGATTGCATTTTTCCTCACAAACGCACTCTGAATCATGTAATTATCATTATTAATATATGGCAGTTGATACTCTTTGAGCCAATGCTCAGTCAAACATAAAATATGAACATTGAATTTCTCAATAAATAAGCTTACTTCAAATTCTTTGCCGGACAGACCTTGCATGTTTTGATGAACAACATTCAAACCATGCAGCCTATCCGTTGTCCTTATATCTAGTTTAAATTATTATTGCTAGTAGAACTACTAGCATTAAATACAAATCTACTTCTATGTAGGTGGGAAGTACCTATGTCTGTATTATTATTGTCATAGGTTAGAGTAGTGATTAAATTACTCTGTGATAATCCATGATTATCAAAGTCAATAAAAATATTAAATGCTAACAATTTAGCAAGTTGTTTTTTAAAATAATATGGAAGGTACATAGTACCATTTGTCATATTCAATTTAAAATTATCAATAAAAATATTTGTGTCAAAATAAGACACAAATGTGTTATGGCGACATATATTATAAATTGTCATATTCAAATTATAAATATATTTATTTTGCTCTTCACTTAAGTTGGACGAATATGGCAGAGCACATAATAAAAATGTTGAGTTAAATTTCACATTTATATCTTTCATTTTATGGACTATGTCAATAATATGTTTTCTACTTACAGATAAACTATCACCATAAAGCAAAATAAATTTTTTGTATGTACTTTGTTGACTAATACCTACCATTTTGTCAATTAATTGGTTATAACTGGCCCCGGGTAAACATTCATTTACAATAGTTTGATTACTGTACATATTAATTAGGCTACTTAAATTTTTCCCGAGTAGGTCTGATATTAAGAAGTTTCTATTATCACAGGCCTTTTTTATTGTAATAGGATTACTTACATGTCCTTGAGAACTACTTAAAACTGTAGCAGGATTCAGTGATGCAGGTTGCCCCAGTTGTGTATTTACATCAAGCGGATCCCTCAAAGTGAGCTGTGGATGTCCCTGTTTGCTATGTGTAAGTGACAATCGAGGACTTGACACTGATTCACTGAAACTGCAATCACTTAATATATTTTTATTAGTTATAGAATTACACCTATTACATTTCTCGTTGCTAATGACACTAATTAGCTCATTAGCAGCTAGGATGTGTTCTTTAATTTGGCTCTGTGAATCCTCATATTTTTTTGTCAGTGAGGTTATTTTTTTATTTAAGTTATTTACAATTATATTTAATTTACTTGTGTCTGTGTCATATTTCAAGTGGCTTTGGGTGAGCTGATAACTACAAATATCTAAATCTGATAATAAGTCTCTACGCTCCACAATAAGTTTGCTTATTTGATGATAGTTGTATCTTTTACAAAAATTGTATGTTTTTTTAATTTTTTTAATAGTCCTGTTAATCTTTAAATATTTCTTTACACTTTTATGACTAGTCATGGGTGTATTGATGCTAATAGAGGGTGAATCAACAAGCTCCTCAAACAAACTCCGAGTCGCATCACTCTTGCATCTATCAAACTGTAGTTCAAGGTCATGTATGGTTGAATTTGCCACTCCAAGACAAGATTCCAACTCAGTGATGCGACTCAATGCCTGCTCATGGGTGTTGATACACTCATGGTAACAATCCAATTTTATTTGTAAATCATCCCGTTCATTGGACTACAATACGACCCCATTATTCGTGTTAGTACAATATATGTAATTATTGATTTCATCGAGATAATGTCGTAACAGAACTAGTAATTATAATTAGTAATAAATCACACCGATATCAATTGCTGAGCCTAACGGTTATTGGATTATATATTGTCGGTGACAATTGTTAATAAGGTTGAAATTCTTATGTAGGCAATTGATATTTCACTGTTTACAATTTAGCTAAACAAACTATTTCTTGACAAATGAAATTGCACCTTATCTGTCACTTACGTGCTATTGCACTTTAACCGAGAATAATAGTGATGTCTTATTATAAGAGGACATTTCGTTGGTGATATTATGATACCGTGTATCTGACAGTGGGTATGGTGATAAAAGGTGGCATTTTGTCCGCCACGAATATTATATACTAGCGCCCCGGCTTCGTACGGGGGGGATTTTATAGCCTATGTTACTCAGGGATAATGTAGCATTCTAATGGTGAAAGAATTATCGAAATCCAGTCAGTAGTTTTTGAGTTTATTCGAAATAAACATACAAAATATAAAAATACAAACTTTTCCTCTTTATAATATGAGTATAGATTAGTTAGCCTATAATGCTTTCAGGACAGAAAATGTCAGCCCCCTCCCCCCTTACCTTACAACCTTACTCGTGCACATAAACACAACATAAAGCAATCATATTATTTGACTGTGGCATTCAATAAAAATCCTTGTCAAATTTTAACGTATAATACGTTAACCCTTTTAAATTCGCAAAATATATGATTTTTTAATTTAAGAGATAAGAAAAGGCATACATATTCTGTTTAATTGTCCGTTAAATACCCTAAGTGCGAACGTTTTACCTTAATACACAACCATATAATTTCCAACCCTCCGTACCTATAGCAATATGCAGTTAACCTAGTTTATTTTTTTAATTTTCTCGGTAAACTAAATATGAAAACGGAGTTTTCCTTGAAACTGCAGTTATGAATTCCTATGAATTACCTTCCTAAGATGAGGTAAAAATGTAAAATAGTTACATTGAATACTCTTAGTAGTACGAGTAAATGCAGAAGGAAGGGAAGCGTTTAATTAGAGGCAAATGTATACTTAGTAGATAAGTCTTTAGATGCTAATTTTGCTATGAGTTCCATCAATTATATTTTCCTTTTCTTATTTATATTTCATCATCATCATCATCATCAGCCTGTTGTGGTCAACTGCATAACATAGAAAGGATTGCTAGCGCCTACATCGACTGACTCACTGCTACCTTTATGAGATCGTCGGTCCATCGTGCAGGCGGTCAACAGTGTTTTATGAAGCCCGATTTATGCACATCCCTTTTTAATTGAAAAACTTGATAGAAATGATCATTTAAATGCAAGATTTCGTATCCCCATTTAGCTACCAAGTCTAGTTTCTGAGTTATAATTTTTTGAAAATCGACCACTATCTATTTCGATAATCAGAAAAAAAATACTTTTAAACTAAGCGTGATAGAAATAACGATGTCATATACATTGATGGGTCATATTATGCCGAGTATTTTAGTGCATTAATGAACCTCGTAACTTTGCTAGATCCAGATATACAGTCGTCCCACGCTGCGCTTGCCAGATCGTAGTCTCCACTCGATACCTACCCTTTCTGCTCCATCGGCCGTCCGTTCTTCGAGCTATATTATTGTCCTGCCCATTGCCACTTCAGCTTGCTAATCCGTTGAGCTCTGTCAGCGACCTAAAGTAGAATACTCTTATTTATTCTTTATTGTTTTTTTTTTATTTCTTATATTTTATTCTGGATCCCGTTCGAGATAAAATATTCGTATAATAAAAGATTGGACACAAACAGTATATATTTTGTAACCCAAAACAAACTTACAAACACATATTTATTTCATCATAGATTTTATTTCGACAAACTCCGTAGCGTAGAGGTATTTACCTCGCTTTATGTCTCGGAGGTCGTAGGTTCGATCCCCACGCCGGACAGGAAATCTTTGTGTAAATTCTAAGATTTCTTTCCGGATCTGGTTGGCTGAGGAACTACCCACCGCGCCTCGGAAAGCACGTTATGCCGTTGGTCCCGATTTTGATAACATAATCTATAACAATCGTATACTAGGGAACGGGCAGCAGCGTTTCCTGTGTGTTATAACATAATACTATGACGAAGGCCTATGTCCAGCAGTGGACGTCCTACGGCTGAAATGATGATGATGATGATGATAACATAATACTGCGGTCACCAAACCGCCTGCCAAGCGTGGTGACTGTGACAATAACCCTCCCTCGGGAGGAGGCCCTTTTTCAGCAGTGGACGTTATGCAGACTAATGATGATGATGAATAAAAAAAATCAAAACAAACTTGCAAGCATATATTTAATTCATAATATATTTTATTTGAACACATTATTTATATTATACCTACCTACAGAAGTAACAAACCATTCGACAACAGTTCAATTTTACGGCTACTGAAATAAATTTTAGTTAAATCCGAGCGGACCCTTTGCATATATTTCCCATTAATTAACGATACCTAGTAAAGTCGTAAAGTTATGGGTTTCGAATATTTTGCGTATGTACGGGATTTCAGTGAGTATGTCCCTTCAGTGCTATGAAAGCGATCCTAGGATTGTTGACCCTAAGGTCGCCTGAAAATAGAGATAAAACAAGGTTTGGTAAAGATAACATAAAGTATATAGGTGTACAAACTAAAGAAAACATATAAAATAAGCGGCTGTAGTCCAATGGCTAGGGTGTCAGACTTGCGATCATATAGTCGCCGGTTCGATCCCTTCCCATTGCAATACCGATGTGAACCCACTCATATTACAAGCATTTTTGCTTAGCATGAGGGGTTAGCTTTCTAGCTATTTAGTAGCTACTAGTACTGTGCAAAAACTCTACTAGTAAATAAAAAGAAAGTAAAGAAGAAAACTAGAGAGAGACTGTTTTGTAGACATTTTTGTTTGGCAGAAAGTATGATTTATGAACCTTTTTTTGTTTGTTGTAGTTGAATGTAATAGTTATTCATACAAAAACACATAGATAATGTTTTGCAATTACGTGATGAGTATTGCTTTACCTACTTTTATAATTTATTTTAAACTTTCATTACCTACTATTCACAATCTTAATACCTATGATATTTAGGCTGTTATTTATATGACACGAGCTCCTCGCGCGCGGTTTTACCCGCGAAACTCCCGTTTCCGTGAGAATGTTTCTCCTTCGAAGCGTTCCTCGATAAATGGGCTGTCTAATCATGAAATATTTTTTTGAAATCGGTGTATCAGTTTCTGAAAACATTGTAGATTTCTGTTTACGTCAAACAATCTTAAAACCAAAGCGCATAAACAGCTTTACTTTTTAGACCAGCAAAACGTTATATCTTTTCATCTTCATAATAATGGCGAGCACATAAATCAGTTTTATTTAGTTATATACGAAAAAATGTACTGTAGGCAACTGCGGTCGGTATTCACTTTGGAACTTCCAAGAAAGTTAAGTTAGCGCTCGCTAAGAGCTTTATACAGTTTTATACGTGTAATATTTCATAGTTTAAAAGATGTAAGTTGCAGCTAGGCATGCCTTTTATTCGGTGTTTATTTAATGTACTAGCGTAAACTGCTCCTTCTTATAATTTTGCCAGTCTTACACTTTTGAAGAAAGATTAACAAACCAGGTATACCAGGGAAGACCTCGACGAACGTTCTCTGACCAAATCCGAGACATCCTCGCAAAAGGTCAAATAAGATCCACCCTAAACCGACGTGCTTGTATGAAGAATGTTATGAGAGTGAATGAAGCGAAAGACGTGTGTAGGGATCGTAGCAAGTGGAGGTCCATTGTCTCTGCCTACCCCGCTGGGAAACAGGCGTGAGCTTATGTATGTAAGTATTAAACACTTTTATGTGGTTGCTATTTCTTTTTTATGCTTACTAGCTTCCGCGCGTTGTTTCTCTACTCCCGTTCCCGTGGGAATTTCATTATTAAATGTAGCCTATAGCCTTCCTCGATAAATTGGCTATGTAACACTGAAAGAATTTTTCAAATCGGCCGAGTAGTTCCTAATATTAGCGCGTTCAAGCAAAAAAAAACTTCAGCTTTATATACTTAGTATAGAGTCGTTGACTTATGCGGAGATGTATATTTTTAATGGAGTTATAAAAAACAAGGCAGATGCATTATTAAAAAAAAAAGATTGAAATACTTAAAGCTATGAAGTACGTTTAGCCGTTGGTCTCGATTGTTAAAATATCATCTATAATAATCGTATATCAAGGAACGGGCAGCAGCGTTTCCTTGAGTGGTGCAACATTATAATGCGGTCACCAACCCGCCTACCAAGCGAGGTGATTATGGCAAATACTTTCCCTCGGGAGGAGGCACATGTTTAGCAGTGGACGTTATACGGGCTGATGATATACTTAAAGTTTGTATCTAATCTTAGCTCAAGTTGTGGCCATGTTACATAGACGCAACTGGTAATGAAATTCGATCTGAACATTTAAAATTGAATATTGTTCAATCAAAAGAAAATTAAAATATACACTTGATAGTACAAATTGTACTATGTAATGTAATGGGCAAACACGTACAAGATCATTTGAACTGGAACATAACATGGTTGATCGTTGCGTATTTACAAGCAACGATCCCGGTGCAGTGTTGAATCGGTCTGATCTACCACAATCAGTCTCGCGGTTGCTTACTACCACCAATTTAGAGCAAATTTACTTATATAGACTAGACAGGATTAGTTTTTTTTTTTTCTTTTTTTTTTTTTTTTTTAAAGACAACTCCCGCACTATGGTAATAAATCCCTGTGTCGCGGGGAACTTTACAAACATTCATTTCACGGACACAAAGAACACCCAGACTCAGAACAACTATTTGTGGTTCACCCAAATAATTGTCCCGGGTGGGAATCGAACCCAGATCACCAGGTCTCAGAAGCAACTATCATAACCACTGAGCCACCGGTGCAGTCATCGATTTGAACGACGATTTATAAACAGACGGATCTGCGTTACTGATCACAATGTTTGATGCAACTATAACAGCCATACTCAACCCGCAATTAAATTGCCCACCGGGCCTTTAAAATGGCCTACCTTGGGTTATAATAAATACATGTTTTCTCATTTATTGAATACAAGCTTACGCGCGTGATTTCACCCGCGTAACTTCCGTTCCCGGCGGAACTTCATAGTCAACTAAAGCCTATGGCCTTCCTCGATAAATGGGCTGTCTAACACTGAAATATTTTTTTAAACCGGTCCAGTAGTTCCTGAGATTGGCGCGTTCAAGCAAACAAACAATCTCTTCAGCTTTATACATGAGTATAATAATATTTTATGTAGTACTTAATGTTTTCGTTGTCATTACTAATTAAACCCTTAAATATATTTTTGCTTGCGACCCCTGACACCAAGGCTGAAACGTGAATGTGGCATTTATAAAAAAAAGGTTGACTACCACTGAACTACAATGACGATAATGATCTCGTGACACATTACATCCGTAATTTAATTAGTGTAGGCTCGAGGCTCGGGCTCGAGGCTCGGCTACTGCTAGGCCCATGGCATCCTGTCCTACTTCTAGAATCCTGCGGGAAGAATGTTGGCATGCGTCCCTGGTATCGGCTAGGAAGCAGTTTCCCTCAGTTTCTTTGTTGGCGGACGTCGTATGGTAATTTAGCTTCCTTCCCCATGGCCGCAGCCCCATAAATTAGGTGCCAACGCCCGGCCCCGCCGCTGAAAAATTACCAAGTTCTACGGAAATTGACGTAGACCCTTCCACTGGATGTGGTATGGAATGAGCGTGGTTTGAGCATTTAGCTCAGCTAAATTTGAGTGAAAATATTACCGTAACAGTATTGGTTGGAAAATGTTCAACTGGAATGTTTGGCAAGAAAAATAGAACCCTAAAAATAGAAGCTATATAAAATATTATTTATTTCTAAATTTCACTAATGAGATTAATAAATTGATACCACCTTCACAATTTGACCGTACATCTTAGGTCAACCTCAATCTTGAAATTCACTTTACCTGTGCGAAAGTTGGTACATTGGTCAATTTAAAAAAAAACTGTTATTATTGTTAAACACTAAATAATAACAGTTTTTTCAATCAAATTTCTGATTACAAAATAATGGATAAAATACAACAAGCAAATCGTGATTACATTCAAATACAAATTAGCTTTTTCTACTTCACGTTTAATCATTAAAAGTACAGCATTTTTTAGGTAGTTAGGTATTTTGACTAAAATTACCTGCTTAATATGCTCATTTATAAATGTTAAAATTATACATATATTAATAATAAATTAGTGTTTTGACTATTTGCAAGTGCCTGTAAACCTATTACAGGCACTACGTAAATAAAAATGTTTTTTATTTTATTTTGTAGGTATGTATATCATTTGACACATATATTCTGATATCATATTTATTACCTAGATAGACAAACAATATTTCATAGAGTAAGAATTATCTGTTAGTTATAGTTTTAATTCATCTATTACATTGTAATTCTGAGAAATAAAGTGTATGTAAATACCTAAGTGCTGAATAAAATTCATTTTTATTTATTTTTAATCATTTAAACATTAGTTACTTAATATAATGGTATTCTTCAATTCAATATAGCTATAGTAGTACATGCATTTATTGTTATATTTGTATTGTTTTCTTTAATAAAGTTTATATAGGTACCAACATTTAAACAATTGACTAACATCTTGATTCGTAGAACTACGTAAACTTTTCAACAAGGGTTATTCTAGTAACAGTTTTGCCGGACTCATAAAATTATGCCGCAGGAAACGATATACAAACTGGCAATAAAATACGAAAACTACTTAAAAATACGTCTTTTTTAAATTAATGGTTTACGTTTATTGCTTTACGTTTTATCGAGTATTTTTTTGATGTATTTATTACAAAAATACTTTTATAAATGTATATTTGAAATTAACGGTTATTTTATTTAATTTCTTTATCTTTTTTTAAATTATGGTATTAACCATTTTTTTTTATAATTTCGCGGAAAGTATATAGGTACCTAAATATTTTTCGTGGAAGAAATGATTTCAAAATCTTAATGTTTTATAATTAAATAGTGCCAATAAAAAAACCACACAGTAAGTACATTAGTGTCATCCAGTAATTTGTATTTTTGTGTCTACAAAATATACATTTTGTGACTTATTAAATTAAATATAGTCAACGACAATATTTATTCCTAAGCATTCTGTGTCATTTTTATAATATTAATTATTTGTATAAAAATAGGTAGGTTCTTTTTTAAATATTTTTTTTTTATTGTAAATGACATTTAAAAATTCAAATTTCGAATATATCTAAAGCCCCTATATCCCAGTTCAATCGAAGCCAAAAGGTCATAAGTGTATACGTAAGGTTATTCAATTAGCAACCACAAAGGCTGACTTGATATACTTATCTGTAGAATTATGTACCGGAACAAAGTGAAATAATTGATTTTGTTATTGCCGTACCAATACATTACTGAAAATTAATCATTGATTAAAGTAGATTGTAAATTATTAGATTAAACCAAAGCGAATATCGTATGGTACTTGTTGCAACATCCAAATGAAAAGCTTTATTGGATGAAACATTTAATTATAAACTTTCATTAAGGCAGAAATTAGTAAGTTATAATTATTTAGACAATCTAAATGCCTCATACTGTTCTATTTTAATTAAAGAAAAAAGTTTTACTTACGTAATAACAAGCCCTTGTTACTTTTTTAAACATTTGAATATTATTCTATGTAACTATATAATGAAGACTCCACGAAAAAAACAATTAATGCCTTTGTTAGGTTTAGGTATATTATTTTATATACCAACATACGAAATAGGTAAACCCGACCTAGTTAGCCGTAGTAGATACATATGAATTACACTTTCAAACCATAAAAAAATATTTGTATCGTGCTTATTATCATTGTTTTTTTCGTGTTACCTACATATTACTTTTTACTTAGGTTACACTTTTAACTGTATTTCTTTAAAAGCAATTTCTAACTGTTAATAAAAAACCCGTAATACTAAGAATAGAAATAGCTTTAGGATAAACCCATTGTGCAACGTAGACAGATCGATGTATTTCCTAAAGATAAAATAGATTTACTATCAGGGACGCTGGATTGTTCGTAGATGTAAGGCTGGATCTTGAGTGTGCGCGTGAGTGGATGTCCAATGCGGATGATGGTCGCGGGGTATACAAGGGTAGCGGGTGACGGGGTCAGGAGCTAGGCGCTCGCGTAGTTCTCTTTGTTCACACGCTTAAAGAACTCGCATGCCTAATATCATCAGCCTATTTACTAGTACCTAAAGATTACTCTAGTTAAGTTAAAGTTAAAACTAACAATTTTAAAGTAAATATAGCATACCTCTACGATGACTAGAGAAATAAGTTTTAACAGCGTTTGCAGCAATACTATAGACAGTTCTCTAGAGGATAGAATGCTAAGCGTATGACGTCACAGTCTACTCTTAATAAAGATAAGGAAGTATAAGGCAGCGTTTCTCAAAGATTATTTTTCTATATCCTGATAATTTTAATACTTTTCATTCAAGATAGATTGAGCATGGTGCATAATTATTAGCTATTAGTAAAATACAACTTTAACTATACAATATATTATCTATATATACACTTATGTATAGGTTATTCTATTCTGTTCGAAAAAAACCACAAAACAAGTACAATATTTCATGAATATTCTAGTAAGTATGTATGTAGGTATGTAATTTTGTAATAACAAATAAATAAAGACAACATGATTGTTATTTTTACCTTACTTTAAACACATTAATGTAATGTTTTAATTGGCCTACGAGACCAATCAACAATTTGATTTACTTTAAAAAATGCCGCAATAGAATCTCATATTGAATTTTCTACACTTGTGACCGGGTCGCGGGCCACCAAATGAGAAACGCTGGTACAAGGATTCTCTTGACTTTCCGTTCACTCGATGTTCACGGGATGTCGTACATGCAATGTTAGATATGCAAATTACCATTGGCCTTCCGAGATGTTATTTTTTAACAACTTCAGCCATTTCTTTTTAAAGCTTCTTTCAAAAGTGTTTGAAACTAAAGACTATCTACTTTCTATAGTTTTTGTAGCTCATGCTAACTAGTTTAAAGTTTTTATTGGCTCGACTGTTATCTTAATTATAAAATCTTCTTAATATCATTTAAAATGTTTCGGTTTGTTAGTTGTTTAATTTTCCCTTGATTTTTTATATTCCGTATTTATAATTTTGTATGCATAAAAGGGGACATCAAAAAACTGCAGCGACCGCCATGATCAGAGATCCAAGTCCCACAGGAGGCGCCCCTTTGTGCGGGCTGCTTAATTTGTAATTTGAAAACCATTTTAATACCATAGTAAGGCTGGAACATTGTTCGCCTGGTTGCAATAGCCTCATGACTTCATATGTCCGTCCGAAAAAAAAGATCGTTATATTTTTTATATTTAAATATAATCGCGATAAGATGTGACCTACCAATTTCTTCAATATCCAATCATTCTATCTACCAAATATCATAAAAAATGGTACAATTTGTTAATACTTACTTCTTTATTTTAATGCATCTTTAACGTTGTACATGAGTTGCTTTTTAAACATTTGTCACATTCATGGACATGCAATGGACAGCATTTATATGTACGTTCAGTACTAAACATAACGAAACGAAACAAATCAATTAAGCCAGCTTCTACTCTATTTTGACTTGTCAACGTAGCAACAAAAGACAAGAACTCAATTTAAAAATGAAACCGCGTCACTAGTTCAAAGTAAATTGAAACGAAAATTTCTGCAAGTTGCAACCCAATTAGGGGTGACATTGATCTCTCGTCTGGTTGTGCTCGAAATAGCTTTGGCGAGGCGCGATCTATTGAACGTCTAGAACATAAAATGCGATCTGTTGAAGATATACATACCTTTAAACCTTTACTGGTTTTGGAGTCCCCGCTGTTGCTCCATTTCTATTATATTACCCACTTACAACTTGTGACTACTGTGTACTTTACTTTTTATATGCCTTCGTAGACCCTCTCCCAGTCTCCCGTGGATCTCTTGGTGTCCACCTGGAACACTTTGGGAATCACTGGTCTAGAACATACCAAATACCTACTGAATTATGACCTTATTATTAACTGTACGTTTATTCACAAATGAATTCTGAATTTTAAATTGACGAAAACCCTTAATTGTAAGTTAACTTATGTATTTCTACTTTTAAACGTACTTTAATTCTTTAAAATATTAAAAGCAAACAATATACAATGTGATATTTTGTTTGCTTAATTTTTTAGAGCAGCTATCTGTGCGGGACATATTATAGTCCTAAAGTGTGTGCGCAAACATAGGTACCAGGACGGATGCCAACGTTTCTTTTACTCTAAAAATTCGATGAGACGGTCCTACCAACACGATCGATCAGAGATCAGAACTAGCTAAATAAATTATCATTTGCCTTTATGTTAAGTATTTACTGTGTTCAATAAATAATAAATAAAATAATTCACGGAAGTGTAGTAAGTTGATACTGAGTAGGCCTATACGAGGCGAGAATAGCTTCATACAAAATGCATGAGTTAAAACAGTTGACTTCAACTCGTGTCCCAGAATAGCGGAATCTGGTCGATGTGGCTAGACTATTTTGGTAGTTTATATTTCAGCGGAGATTTAGTCGCGCGTCGTTTATCATTTTAGAGTTTTTGCGGTAAATATAAACAAACGTAACTCATCAAATTGTTATTTTGTACTAAGAATTTGGAAGGGAATTTATAGCTTGTTTTTGTAGTTCCCTCGTAGATATAAAGTTATTTTTTGTCATTGAGTAAGGTTGGTGCCCTACTCCCTTATGCGATATGTAGTAAAGTAACTAAGAAACAAATTTATTACTAGAAACATTTTTTCCGGATGGAAGTATCATTCGGGAAAATTGTAGCTTTATGTTTAAATAAACACATACATTCAAGCCTCTTTCCCATAGGGGTAGGCAGAGACCACTTACTTCCATTTGCATGATCTAGACATATCACTTTCGCCTCTTCTTCATTCATTAATCTTTTCATGCGTGTCCTTCGGTTTACGGTACTTTTAAAAGATTAAATAAGTACAATAATTCCTTACTAGCAGCGCTCCGTGGTTTTACGCGTTACTCCGCTCCAGTGGGTCGAAGCGTTATATTTTGAAACGTATATGATAATTTGACTTATAAATTATCCGCGTGCAAACTTTCAGCCAATTCCGTTCAGTAGATTTTGCGTGAAAGAGTAACAAACATACATATACAAATACATTCTTACGAACTTTCACGTTTATATTATTTATAGAATAAAATACATATAATTTACAAATAAAAGTAGCTAATTTAAAATAAAAAATAAGTGATAAAATACTACTATTCTGAATAAATTCTACTTGGCAAGGTTCCCAGAATGCTGGCAGCATTACCCCGTTGAATGGCAATGCTTACCTGCTGTGCAAAGTAAAACCAGCATTCGGAGAAAGTTTTTTTTATTTTTTATTATTAATTATAGGCTTGCGTTTTGATAAACCCATTGTGCAACGTAGACAGATCGATGTATTTCCTGAAGATAAAATAGATTTACTATCAGGGACGCTGGATTGCTCGTAGATGTAAGGCTGGATCTTGAGTGTGCGCGTGAGTGGGTGTCCAATGCGGATGATGGTCGCGGGGTATACAAGGGTAGCGGGTGACGGGGTCAGGAGCTAGGCGCTCGCGTAGTTCTCTTTGTTCACACGCTTAAAGAACTCGCATGCGTAATATCATCAGCCTATTTACTAGTAAAGATTACTCTAGTTAAGTTAAAGTTAAAACTAACAATATTAAAGTAAATATAGCATAGGTACCTCTACGATGACTAAAATAAGTTTTAACAGCGTTTGCAGCAATACTATAGACAGTTCTCTAGAGGATAGAATGCTAAGCGTATGACGTCACAGTCTACTCTTAATAAAGATAAGGAAGTATAATACAGCGTTTCTCAAAGATGATTTTTCTATATCCCGAGAATTTTAATACTTTTGCAAGTACTTGCAAATGTATTAAAAAGTGCAAAAGTACTTCATTTATATTCTTGTAAGTATGTATGTATGTAATTTTGTGATAATAAATAAATACAACATGATTGTTATTTTTACCTTACTTTAAACACATTAATTTAATGTTTTAATTGGCCTACGAGATCAATCAACAATTTGATTTACTTTAAAAAATGCCGCAATAGAATCTCATATTGAATTTTCTACACTTGTGACCGGGTCGCGGGCCACCAAATGAGAAACGCTGGTACAAGGATTCTCTTGACTTTCCGTTCACTCGATGTTCACGGGATGTCGTACATGCAATGTTAGATATGCAAATTACCATTGGCCTTCCGAGATGTTATTTTTTAACAACTTTAGCCATTTCTTTTTAAAGCTTCTTTCAAAAGTGTTTGAAACTAAAGACTATCTACTTTCTATAGTTTTTGTAGCTCATGCTAACTAGTTTAAAGTTTTTATTGGCTCGACTGTTATCTTAATTATAAAATCTTCTTAATATCATTTAAAATGTTTCGGTTTGTTAGTTGTTTAATTTTCCCATGATTTTTATATTCCGTATTTATAATTTTGTATGCATGAAAGGGGACATCAAAAAACTGCAGGGACCGCCATGATCAGAGATCCAAGTCCCACAGGAGGCGCCCCTTTGTGCGGGCTGCTTAATTTGTAATTTGAAAACCATTTTAATACCATAGTAAGGCTGGAACATTGTTCGCCTGGTTGCAATAGCCTCATGACTTCATATGTCCGTCCGAAAAAAAGATCGTTATATTTTTTATATTTAAATATAATCGCGATAAGATGTGACCTACCAATTTCTTCAATAACCAATCATTCTGTCTACCAAATATCATAAAAAATGGTACAATTTGTTAATACTTACTTCTTTATTTTAATGCATCTTTAACGTTGTACATGAGTTGCTTTTTAAACATTTGTCACATTCATGGACATGCAATGGACAGCATTTATATGTACGTTCAGTACTAAACATAACGAAACGAAACAAATCAATTAAGCCAGCTTCTACTCTATTTTGACTTGTCAACGTAGCAACAAAAGACAAGAACTCAATTTAAAAATGAAACCGCGTCACTAGTTCAAAGTAAATTGAAACGAAAATTTCTGCAAGTTGCAACCCAATTAGGGGTGACATTGATCTCTCGTCTGGTTGTGCTCGAAATAGCTTTGGCGAGGCGCGATCTATTGAACGCCTAGAACATAAAATGCGATCTATTGAAGATATACATACCTTTAAAACTTTACTGGTTTTGGCGTCCCCGCTGTTGCTCCATTTCTATTATATTACCCACTTACAACTTGTGAACTTGATTTTTTTACGCCTTCGTAGATCCCCTTCCAGTCTCCCGAGGATCCCTTGGGGTCCACCTGGACCACGTTGGGAATCACTGGTCTAGGACATACGAATACCTACTGAATCATAACCTTATAATTAACTGTACGTTTATTCACAAATGAATTATGAATTTTAAATTGACGAAAACCCTTAATTGATAGTTAACTTATGTATTTCTACTTTTAAACGTACTTTAATTCTTTAAAATATTAAAAGCAAACAATATACAATGTGATATTTTGTTTGCTTAATGTTTTAGAGCAGCCATCTGTGCAGGACATATTATAGTCCTCAACTGTGTGCGCAAACATAGGTGCCAGGACAGATGCCAACGTTTCTTTTACTCTAAAAATTCGATGAGACGGTCCTACCAACACGATCGATCAGAAATCAGACCTAACAGCTTATCATGCACTCTGAGGCACGGCGGAGACTCGGCAAATAAATTATCATTTGCCTTTATGTTAAGTATTTACTGTGTTCAATAAATAATAAATAAAATAATTCACGGAAGTGTAGTAAGTTGATACTGAGTAGGCCTATACGAGGCGAGAATAGCTTCATACAAAATGCATGAGTTAAAACAGTTGACTTCAACTCGTGTCCCAGAATAGCGGAATCTGGTCGATGTGGCTAGACTATTTTGGTAGTTTATATTTCAGCGGAGATTTAGTCGCGGGTTGTTTTCCGTAAATATTAACAAACGTAACTCATCAAATAGTTATTTTGTACTATGGATTTAGAAGCAGATTTTTAGCTTGTTTTTGTAGTTCCCTCGTTGATATTAAGTTTTTTTTTGTCATTGAGTAAGGCTGGTGCCCTACTCGCCTTATGTCCAATGAAAAATTAAAATTTAGATGCGATATGTAGTAAAGTAAGTAAGAAACAAACATACTACTAGACACATTTTTTCCGGATGGAAGTTTCATTCGGGAACATTGTAGCTTTATGTTAAAATGAACACATACATTCACGCCTCTTTCCCATAAGGGTAGGCACATACCACTTAGTTACATGTGCACGTTCTAGACATATCACTTTCGCCTCTTCTTCATTCATTATTCTTTTCATGCGTGTCCTTCGGTTTACGGTACTTTTAAAAGATTAAATAAGTACAATAATTCCTTACTACCAGCGCTCCGTGGTTTTACGCGTTACTCCGCTCCAGTGGGTCAAAGCGTTATATTTCCAAACCTATAAGTTAATTTGGCTTATAAATTATCCGCAAGTAAACTTTCAGCCAAAAACGTTCAGTAGATTTTGCGTGAAAGAGTAACAAACATACATATACAAATACATTCTTACGAACTTTCACGTTTATATTATTTATAGAATAAAATACATATAATTTTACAACTAAAAGTAGCTAATTTAAAATAAAAAATAAGTGATAAAATACTACTATTCTGAATAAATTCTACTTGGCAAGGTTCCCAGAATGCTGGCAGCATTACCCCGTTGAATGGCAATGCTTACCTTCTGTGCAAAGTAAAACCAGCATTCGGAGAAAGTTTTTTTTTTTTAATTATTAAATATAGGCTTACGTTTGACCATAATCTCGCTTGATGGAAGGCGAAGATAAGGCATAAGATGATACACGCTTACCTAGAAATATGTTCACTTTAGCCTTAAAGATGTCCAGATTATAGCGTTCCGGAAAAACTGACCCTGGCAGAGAATTCATTCGTGTCATTAGCAGGATTACATATTATGTAGTTAACAGTATTATGTGTACAGAACACGTGTACAAATACAGACTTCCTCACGCGAGTAGGTTTACATTGACGACTACGTTTAACAAATTAACCTATCATCGGTTCGCTGAGCTGACATGTACTACACATGGATAGTCGACTATTTGCCCATTAGAACATACGGATTAACGATGTATAAGTGCGGTGTCTGACTGTGTAATTAAATTATTGATTCGTTTATTTGTGAAGCAAATTCAATCATTAAATGCCATCAATAATATTTCTTATTTTCGTATGGCGATTGTCATTGTACAGGCTGCCATGATATGAGACGTGCCCGGTTCTGAGACAATTGAGGCATATTTACGTATATACTAGACAAACATTCAGCTGAGTTTATATTTGCAATCGGTGTACCAGAAATCTGGATACTCTACTCTCTCCATGATCTTTTGACATCAAAGGAATTTGACGCTGGATGCGCCGCAGTGTACACGGAACACAGCATTGTAACTCTACTACGGCGTAGTAAGAAATGACTACGCCCTAGTACTACATTTATAAGGAAATGGTGCTACGACAAAATATTGCGTAACGCCGATTCTGTCTCGTAAAATATTGACACCGTAGCAACCTCGTAACTAACAGAATTCGTCTATCCAAAATATCTAGAATCTTTCATAATAATGACTGTAAATCTATCTATATATTAAATAAATTATTATTTAACACAATTCTCTATGGCGAAATTACTCATAGCTATGTAGATAAACAAATATTTAAAGTGAATCGTACAATATGCGTTAATTTGCTGACAACGGAGTGGTATTGTGGTGGCAATCGCATCAGTGGCGACGAGCACCGAATATTTCAATTACTTACATAAAGAGGGAGAGAGATAGCGTGACGAAGAAATATGTTCTTTTATTTTTAACGTTACATTATAAATTTGAGTCTTTCATATTAAAAAATATTTTTTAATATAAATTAAAGATTCAAATATTTAATTTTAGAACACATATTTAAAGTGCACAATCTTCTAGAAAACTTAAAAAAGTTTTTATCAACACAACTTGATATAATAATGCTTACCAACTACTTTCTCCATATTTCTCCCAAGATAACATTAAATTTGTTGCTAGTAGTGAGAAAAGTAGTTACCACGTAATATTTCTGGGAGTTTAATTAGCACCAACCGCAGAGTTATTTAATGTTAAACTAAATATTAATATTCACGGCGTCGCTTAAACTCTATTTTCAAAAGATTATTAGCCCAGTATGGCATTTTACCAATAGGTATTCTTGTTAACCCCTCGTGGTAATTTAAAATGATTGTGTTACGAGTGGGTTAACGTCGGTAGTGCATTGGGTGGGGATCGAACCGGCGACCACAAGATCACTAGTCCGACGCCCATTGAGCTATGGCCGCTTTGGTACTAGCAATAATAGAAGTGTTGTAACAATTTAAAATATTTTTGTTTAACAAATATAAAATTATAGGTCATGAAAAGTAATGAAAGCACATCAAATGAATTGAAAGTAAACTAACTTCATTGAAATCCCGACTCAGAGCTATTAAAAACAATTTAAAATACATTTCTTTAAAAAAATACCTTCCTCTATCCTATTTTGTTGTGACAGACAGGGTCCATGTTAACCTTATGTATTTACATTTTGAAGTCCTATTGTACCTACAATGGAAGCAATAAAGGGTTGAATTGAGATTACATTATTCATAACCAACTAGAAATCCCCTTACCGGTGTGTATTAATTATTATTTTTATGTCTATTGGTACTAACTCAAGTCCATGTGTTACCCACGTGGGTAAAACATGAGGCAAAAGCCTCGTAGGTAGCCACGAGGCTTTTGCTACTTATGCCCGGTGAAGTAGCAAAAGCCTCGTGGCTAAATATGTATGTTCATCCGAAAAAAAAGGTTAAACATGAATGTATGTATCCTATTGTATATTAAAAAGTATCCTATGTTACTTCTAATACCTCCACGAATATGTGTACGAAGTTTCATGATGATCGGTTAAGTAGTTTCCCGTAAAAACGTAACAAACAAACTTACATTCACATTCACAATATTAGTAGTTACATTTACCATAAGTACTCAAACTTTTGTGGTTATAAACGTTTCCGGTTTCGATAGGCCGTTAATTACATAGCTTACACAATATTTACATAAATTCACTCGACCTCGGAAAACTCGGACCGCGATATTCACATAATAACATAATGTATATATGGTGCTTGCAAAATATATGCCATCCATTTAATAGTGTCATGTAAAGGAATTATGTTAGTTACGATTTTTTTGCGAAGTCATAGATTTTATTTTTCCATCCAACAATACAAAATGTCAAACTCCGTAGCGTAGCGGTATTTGGCTCGCTTAAAACTCGGAGGTCGTGGGTTCGATCCCCACACCGGACAGGAAATCTTTGTATAAATTCTAATATTTCCGGGTCCGGTTGGTTGAGGGACTACCCTCCGTGCCTTGGAAAGCACGTTAAGCCGTTGGTCCCGATTGTTATAACATCATCTATAATAATCGTATATCAACGAACGAGCAGCAGCGTTTCCTTGTGTGGCACAACATATTACTGCGGTCCAACCCGCCTGCCAAGCGTGGTGACTATGGCAAATACACTCCTCGGAAAAAGGCCCATGTTCAGCAGTGGACCTTATACGGGCTGATGATGATGATGAATAGAAAATGTTGTTAATACACATGTACCTTTGAATAAAGTTAAGCAATAATTATGTTTATCATTCTACTAGGAGAGGGGCTACCCTTTTAAACTGCCCGTTGCTTCTCCATCAACATTTGGGAGGGTACCGTCGACTGCGTCAAAATGCCATTCAATTAATGGCCTGGATATTTTGCCGATGTCAGAGTCTTTTAAAATATTCAAATGCATTATAAAATATCAAAAATGTTACAGAGAAAAAAATATTAATCTCTCTTGACAGATGTCAATTTCTTTTTTCTGAATAAAATTTCCCAATATATCCCAGCTTCATTAAACCTTTCTATTAGCTTAGTTATAGAACACTAAAATAATGGTTCTAATTATTTGTAAATTAGTTCCTAATTGCATTATTTAATATTATACCACAAATTATTCGCATATAATTTATTTAATTGAACCACAACTAAGTGCTGCACATAGAAATACTAATATAAAATGTTAATAGTGACTCAAAAACAACAGGCAGGCAAGAACTGAGTAATTACATAATTATACCTACTGTTGAATTAACAATAATGATGTTAGATATATTATACTAGCTTTTCGCCTGCGGTTTTTCCTGCTATGCTCTCATGCGAAACTTCAAATTAAATATAGCATTGGTTATTTTCTCTCTTATACTTAATTTCTAATGGTACAAGATGTTTTTTTAATCGGTCAAGTAGTTTTGAAATCTGCAAAGAAATATTGATAATTATCATCATCTTTACTTTTTATCATCCTACTTATAAACGCGAAAGTTTGTATGTATGGATGGATGGATGTTTGTTACTCTTTCACGTAAAAACTACTGAACAGAATTGGCTGAAATTTTACACCGGGATAGGTTATACGCTGGATTAACATATAGGCTACAAAACAGCACGCTCCGACCCACAGGAGCAGAGTAACGCGGGTAAAACCGAGGGGCGCAGCTACTCATTAATAAATTATGTAATAATGATCGATTAACATAGGTTATGTAAAAGAGGTTCCTATGGGAAAAGGAATTATGCTGGTTAAACTGAACGACACAGATAGAACTATATATAACTGGATTAAAAAATAATCTATGTATAAAATATTAAATGAACTATTTTTACAATAAGAGCATGATCCAATAATTGGCTTTTTTCATAAATTATTAACTGATTGTCGACTCATTCGATTGTTACATTAATTTTGCAATCACTCTTTGCTATTGCAACAATATTCGTGCCAGTGTTTGATAGAATGCAATTCCGTAGTAATTGCGTTTGTAATTGTCTCTTAACGCTATGAATAAGCTTTGGGGAATTACGCAGGAAATGTTATAATGAGATATATACAGCTTTATCCATTTAGATGAAACTGCGTTTATCAGCGCTTATAAAATAGAACGAAAATGAGTCAGATTGATTACCAAAAAATATTGGACACGTATTTTTTTTTTCATTCCTCAAACAAATAATGAGGAGGTACAGCGTTAAACTTTTGTGTGACGTCACTTCTAGGTACAATTTTACCTAATAGTGACATCACAACGTCCTCTCCTGAACTTTATAGTTTGTTTTAATTTTAGTGATTTGATAAATAAATAGTCCAATATTTTTTAGTAATTTAACTGACAGACTGAATGGATTTTTTTATTCTTCATGCCCATTGTTTTACTAGTTATCGTTTTAAATTTAATCATATAATTGGCACATAATATGCTAGCAAAAAGATATATGTGATGGTTATTTTGCTATATGGAGCTCAAACTAGGGACCTAAACCCTATTTTGGGGTAAAGACAAAACAAGTTAGGTATTGAAATTACACATCGAACAATTTCCCTCACAATTAAAATACGTTTTAAAACATTGAATTTATCTCATATAACAAATCAATATTATTGAATTATTACCAATATTATTATTCACCTGCAACTTTGTACGACTAGGAATTTTATATCCAAACAAAACATCTATAAAGCTCTCATTAATCTATCTAATACGAAACTGCTTATCTCTAATAATGGTTTGTATTAACTTGGTTTCATCTGCTTCGATCAGGCTCGTTCTGGTTCTATCCGACAGAAACTGGTCCGGTCCGCGCGGCCGCTCATCGGATTGACATGTAATTTTGTGATCGTACTGCACTCTATTCTAGCGTATCTGAAGAAAAAAGTAAAAAAGTATTAGCTGGGTTATTTTAAAGTGGTTCGTAGCAGCTTTTTTATTTTTGTAACTAAAATAAAACTATAGAATACATTCTAACTGAACTACAGTTCAGTCCATTAAATTTAAGCTCAATTTTGTTAGATGGTTAATACGCATTTCTGTATTTTTGAATTAACCACAAAATATATACATATAACATGTAGCCTAGTCGCATCAAAAGTAACTCAAAAAACTTCTGTGAAAATAACTGTGTAGTTCTACACAGAATTCATCTTTTAATCAGTGTTTGTATTTTGTAATCAAAATGCTTGTATTGCTGAGTATCATAAAATACAATGTTTTAAATCCACTCTCGCACTCAGGCATTAAGTACGACGAGCAATTTCCCATTTTCGTCTGCACCCTGCAGTACTCACTATAGTACTAGCTCCTACTACTGGTTGTACTTTCTCATCACAAAATATATGAGTAAATTTGATTTTAATTTGAAATGACTTCAACTGTTACAATCTTTCTATTACCATAAATGATAAGTATAGACTGATTTAAACGTTTATATTTATTATTAATGTGTAAATTTAAATTAATTTTACTAACGGGCGCCAACATTCTATATTGGCGCCCACTGTGGGACAATCTTCATTATGTCTATATTACTACTATCTTAAGAGAATGAAGGTACTTATTTTATATTTAAACGCAATCGAGTGCAAATAGTATTAACGCAAGCATTATGTGGATTACACTGAGCGTTCCGCGACGCGCGAAATGACAACTTAAGCACCTGCTCATCGTCTTAATGTTGAGGTGAAAAGATATCCGAGTGATAGAGGACTGTTTATTGGAGATTATGTACTAACAGATGCGAAAGTGGGTATACTTTCAGGCATGAGACTATAATTTAATAACAAATAATGGGAGTGTATTACAAAGTAAGCTACAAATTAAAAATAAATGTTTTATTTTAATTTTAACGTAATATTGTGTTTTAAATTTTTAAGAGAGTGGCTCGCTATTTCAGAAAATACATTAGTTTAAGATATTACAAACCTATTCTCGCGTCTTAGTATAATGTTATTTATAAAAGTTGTTAATATACCAGACCAGTAAAAATACAGTGGATCATATTTTGCATTTTCATTATACGCTCCTTAATTATCTGCTAGACAGACACATTTACAGAAAATAGTAAAAAGAAACAAAGTATACGCTGGTCTCGCTGGTTACTAATCTTAATGAAATATTCCAACTATATGATAAAAACATTTTAAAATAAAGAAAATACAAAAGCAAGTGCGATGCATAATTTGGAGACAAAAGCTGGGTTTAAGGCATACATTACAGGTTTTCATCGCACGGAGAAGGAAGGTGTTAAAGTTTCTCCCGTAGATTTTATTCCTTTATAAAATCGCACCGGGTGTGACTTTTAAATAAGATCATGTTACAGAATGTGATATTTTTAAGAGAACGCCCTCTAGCGGCTCGCTCGCAAACGTTTTCATATGTAAATCGAATCCGTCGAGTCCGCCTCGACTCTCGCTTGGAGCGACTTGTTTTTGTTGGTAATGACGGCTTTTTTCCTCGAATTCTAAGGAGCACAATGCTTTTATGACTGCATTGCACCTTTGTGAAAAGTTTACCATAATTGCTTTCACGACATCCTGTTAGCTTTCTCTTTTTGAAGTAAACTAAGTTTTAAGGTGTTTACGTTGCGAAAAGATGTCTACACTTACGTTGTTTTTCGTTGATAGGATGGTTCTAGGTTATGTTTTATTACACAAACGTTATATAACCATAGTATCACATCCTTTTCGTAGGAAAAGTATAAGGTTTGCAATTATAGTTTTTTTAAGAATGGACACTATTGGTTTTGTTTGCGGTACGTATTTAAAGGTAGTCGTTATCAAAGTTACATTGGCAAAATAAGGTAAAGTTACCTAAGTACCATTTCGCTAATTTGGAGGTTAACTTTAGATTAACAAGGTTGGTAAGTTTCGGGTCAGTACCTTGGCAAGTACCTACCGAAAGTCTTGATGTGTTTTGGCACTTGGTACAACCGGACGTTAACTAGTGAATGGCAGAATTCAGAACCAGCTTTCGTAGTGGTTAACTTTGTGAACTAATTTGAGCGATTCGAATGTTTTAGTTAAATAATTTTTGGCAGCGGGCTCTGCGGTGTTTTTGTGTTTCTTAGAAACCTTGAGTTGGGGTCGTTTTGAGTTTTAATTTTTGTATTATGGAAGACTGAAAAGTTTATGTTGTAGTATTTAAGTCATAACTAATTGTGAGTTAAAATTGTACAAGAAAGGATCTGATTGACTATCGTGTTGTAACTGGAACTACTTATGAAACCAACTAAGTAGCATAAAACGCACAAAAAAAAGTTTCTTGTACGGTGAAAAAACAAACAAATATAAACATCATAGTACTTTTCACAATTATAATATTAGGGTCATTCAACTCATTAAGTACATATCACTTAATTTAAATTGAATTTGGATTAAAAGGTGATTTGAGATCGGAAATTGTACAATTAATTGATACTCTGTTAAATTAAATATACTCGCTGTGTTTATTTGTTTCACGGCGTTTATATAGAGATACTGTCATTATACACTATTATATATACACTTAATTTAGGGCCGAGACCTGTCTTAAAGGTTCTTGTACCATAGTCGAACGTCGTTCAGAGACTAGAGAAGGTAGAATTTTGTTTTTAAAAACTGTCATAGATGACTATGTAACAACGGGAACCAACGCTTTAGGGGTTGGACATGAAGTTGAAACTTGACACCCGGTAATATTTACTCTCGTTTCGGAATCAAACTTCGGACGTCTGGCAGTCAAATCAAGATTTATACCGCTGAATATGGTCGTTATCTAAGCTCAGTCCAAATTTGAACTTATAAGATAAGAACCCAACAATTTAATTTTAATATAGCTGTTTTCATCCTATTATAACACGATTAACTTTACTGTTTGAAATTCGGTAACTAGAAATATTGTCATACGAAGTTAGTCTACTCGTTTCGCATTAGCTTTTAAGTTCACTTCGGTGAAAATTCCCTGGTTTGGACGAACATACGTACTTTGCTAGTCGAATGCTCGGGTACATAGGGGTTCTATTTATATTTGGTAATAGATGTTCTTACATATTATGTGATTATAGTCTTATTTCGAATGCTATTAACTTTATATAGATTTGCTTTTGTTCTCTTTAGTTTAGTATAAGTTATTTTCTGATCCTCTCATTTACCCATGAAATTAGTTACTAAGGTTTGGCGTCAAAGAGACAAGTTTCCGCATAGATTTTTTTTTTAAATCTCCCACACTTTGGCGTTAAAACCCTGTGTTTTGAGGGACTTTACAAACGCTTAATTCACGAACACATAAAACACCCAGACTCAGAACAACTATCTATGGTCTGATACAAATAAGCCGGACAGACCAGTCATTTGGGTAAAAAGACGATTGACGATGATTGAGGATTTATGTCTCAGTATTGATAGTTACGACTAAGAAAATGTTTGGAAATCAAAATTTAGCTCAATTTTAAAAGCCGGACACCGTTTATCCGGACACGCAATCAAAAAGCCCAACTAGTTCCGGCTTTATCCGGATGCATGGCAACGCTAAGTGCGATGCTTGACGTCCGGGATATGTGTCACCTATGAGTAAATTTTGCAATATGTTAAACGACGGCTCCGCTCCTATTTACCGACTAACATTTCAGAGTTATCGAATTTCTACTTCATAAACTATTCCGTAGCCCAAAGTTATTCACGAAACCGTTTATTTGTATGGGTCGCGAAGTAAAGTTGGCATTTCACCTTTTGAGAAGCCTCGTGTTATTTTAAGCTGGTGACCTGTTGTTGAAAACAGATCCGATCGCAGATATAGTAAAGAGGCCACTTGGTTTCGAGTGCAGGTGCGGTCTGCTGTTGATCAGATTTCAAAAGCTTCTGTAGTGTCCGCAACAAAGAGGGGCTTCTCAATAGTTATATTTCAACAATTTATCAAAGGTTAATTCAATCTCTTTATCTTTGTGGAGTTTTAAGTCTCTGATTCCTGTGGTTTCAAAGTATTTTTTATAAATTACGTGCGTACATGACTTTGTCTCATTATTATATGTTATAAAACAATAGACTGCGCTCATTACAATATCAGATATATAAACTAATAGCTTCCCGCGAGCGGTTTCGGCCACGTATTTCCCGTTCTGTGGGAACTCCATCATTACAACGTAGCTTTGAAAGGGTAAAAGAATATTTGAAATTGGTCCAGTAGTTCTGGTCCCTATGCAATGCAAACAAACAATTAAATATTTTCTCTTTATAATATTAGTCAACTTAAAGAGCTTTGTATATACCTACTTAATGTCCTTGATGAGACTAAAGACTAAAGGTTGACGTATCGTAAAGGAATCTTATCAAAGTCACTTCCAATCAATATTATAATGATTGTGACCTTTAATTCTTATTCGATTAAATTAAATGGAACGAATCGATTAGATAATAAATACCTTCCTTTGTTGGTTCCCATTTAGACAATCAGTCAAACAAAACTCGATTTGGTTTACGATGGACATTTTATTTGGAAAGTTTAATTTACAGATTTACCAATATTGCGTTTGACCGTAGAATATATAAATAAATAATTTGGGAGTTTTCGTATCGAATCGATAAAAATTAATAATCAACAGAACATTTCTACGATGTCTTCGAGAGCCAAGTAGCTTCATATAATGTTATATAATCCACCTAAAATCCAATCATGTATCTTTTACTTGTTCTATTTTATGAATGATTCTAATTTTAAATATTGTTTGTTTTTAAAAGTTCAATTAAGTAATAAAAAACAAATACTATTACCGAGTACTTAAGTACGTAAAACTGTATGTGGTTTTAAAAATTGATTTGTATTTTTCGACCACAATTAATATACAAATTTTGTATTTTCCTCTATCATTCTTCTATTTATCATGCCTTGTTTTGTACTTTAAAAATATATTATAACATTTTATTAAAATGTTAATAAAATAAAAATTCTATAGAAGGTAAATCTATAGTACCTCTTACAAAAACCATATTGGGATTTTTTTTTTAATCGTCAGAAGAATATTGGAATTCTTGAGAATATGATTGAATAATTAGACATCTATTTTGTATTGTTTGGAAATGAACATACCTAATTGTTTTTTTATTCTCGTTTCGACTGTTAGAATTGCAACCAATGCTGTCTACCCGCTGTCGATTGGTGGCTATTTTTTTTATTGATAAAGTTGCTAATCCCATTTGTATTCAGTGGCCAAATGTTTTTGGAGGGTGTTTTGAATATTTTTAATTGCTTGGCTCCCTGAGGAAATGTAGAATTTTTTTTCGAATATGGTGTTTTAAATTGATGTAGGTATCATCTGGCCTTCTGGGATTTAAGGGATCTGCGGGGCCCATTTAAAAATAAAAAAGATATGTGATTAATCTAAATTCTGATTAGGTATTATATTATATATATTCTAAGTTGTGTTTTGACTACACTCTTTTTAGACTTTAAGTAGATGTACTTGAAACTGTTGTTTTAAACACAATAAATATTCTTATTCTTACAAATAGATTATAGAATGTAGACATCGTAGTTAATATTTATATTACATTTAAAAATCAACTGTTACTGACTGATCTAGAAACACGCAGCTCAAACCAGTGAACAGTTGAAGGTTGTAAATGTGACACATCATCATCAGCCCGTATAACGTCTACTGCTGAACATGGGCCCCCTCCAGAGGGAGGGTATTTGCCATAGTCACTACGCTTGGCAGGCGGATTGGTGACCGCAGTATTAAGTTGTACCACACAAGGAAACGCTGCTGCCAGTTCCTTGATATACGATTATTACAGATGATGCTATAACAATCGGAACCAACGGCTTATCGTGCTTTCCGAGGCACGAGGTAGTCCCTCAACCAACCAGACCCAGAAAGAACTCTTAAAATGTACACAAAGATTTCCTGTCCGCCGTGGGAATCTACCCACGATCTCCGACAATTAAAGCTAGCCAAATACCGCTACGCTACGGAGCTTGTATTGCTGTGAATTTGACACGCAGATTTATTATTCTGGCAATCTGAAGGGATTCGCTAATTAATGATTTTTCAAAAGTCATGAGACCAAGAGTAGGTTTAAAACTGGAATCTAATGATTGTACAGATAAATCGTAATATTTCCTGAGTTCTGGGTAATAGCTATAGTATTTTATAAATCGTCCATTGTAATGCTAGTAAGAAACTGTTATACAACCAAAATAACTTTCGCATTACTTATCACTTTTCCAACACGCATATTTCCTTGCCGCGTAGGTTCATACATATTTTTTCATCCAATCCTGAAACACGGAAGAAGTATATTTGTGTGTATATTCACAAGGTTTCGCTACAGTGAAAAGTTAACTAACTATTCATAACTTAACCCAATTATCTCCGACACTCTAGCCTCAACCTTAGAGTTCGAACCGAATAGGAAATCAATGCGATGAATAGAGAAAGGAATCGCTGGCAGACTGCAAAACTTTGCAGCAGACAAACCACGAGTGCGACTGTGTTACTACTACATGAATCTCTGAATATTAGTACGTATTTTTGTAGAATACTTTGTTAAGGGGCGGTTGGAACAGAATAGTTCTGTAAATGAATAGTGATTGCTGAGGATGGGCAGTGTTTTGTTTTTTTCGGATGGACATACGTTGTAAGCCACGAGGCTTTTGCTACTTCGACGGGCATAAAGGCGAGCAGAGCTCCAGCCTTAACAAATTGTTTAAAAACTACAAACTAAGCAACCTGCGCAAGAGGGCGCCCCCTGTGGGGCTTGGACCTCGACTAATGGCGGTCGCTGGCGATGAGATTGAGGGATTATGACTTTTAGTATTTTAGGGGAGTTTTGTGCAACTGTCGCTCTACTTTACAGTTCGCGGGCCTCTCGGACTTCGGGTCTACGAGGGCATCGGATAGTTGGGCAGTGCGGAAAGCTGATGCAGTGAAATTTTGTCATTTTATCTGTAAGACTTTAATTAGCTCTAAGCCTACAAACCTTAGAAATATATCCTTTTTCTGCGCAGCTGTGGAGTTAATAGAACTACAGTCTCCATATCAATGATATGCTTATCATATCCCGAAAATAGAGTCTACCCACTAAATCATAAAGCCAGCAATCATATCAGAGCCGGAGATGCAATCAAATTACGATAGAAATTTATAAATATTAAAAAAAGTTAAAAAAAGAACCTTATATCAATTCTCGGATGTCATCTGAGCTTGACATGTTATTAAAGCCAATAATAAGTTTATATGTTATGGGTAAGGTACCAAATAGATAATACAATTTTTTTTTGTAAGTTACTATCAAGACATATATATAACATATTATTATAACAGTTTGAAAATAATAATCTATTTTAGCGGTAGATAATTAATAGTAATAGGACGACAAGACCTATGGAGCATCGATAAAATATATTATTTTTAATGATGGATGAAATTTCGGCTGATGAAGTAATAGATGTACTATATAGATGCCTAACATACAAGAAAGCACTTCCCAGACATATTGCATTGATTACGTCAACTTTCTTTTTAAATTATTGGGTTGTCACCTCAATCAGAGGTTATTTTGCCAATGTTAGTGTTTAAGCGTTAAAATACCTTATAAATTATCAAAACCTTTGAAGAAAAAAATATATCACGCCATCTTGAGACAAGATATTTTTTGTTCTTCTTTTACTAAGTATGTTAAAATAATAAATTACAATCACTCATTCGTTCACTCACATACAAAATAAGCAACAAACAGTAGTTTTAAATTCGACACCGCAAATACTTAGGAGTTACGAAAATTGCGCCGGTAATCCGGTGTAGTGTAAGAGGTAATCCGGATCCGGTTTGTCAGCTCATATATAATTAAATATAGGTACGGTTTCGACTAGTGTTTCTACGGATCTGCTTAATGTTTTCCGTACGTAGTGCTAAAAATCTGCTTATTTTGTTACTGATATAATGCGATTTGGTAATTTCGTTGCAATTTGGTATTAATTAAGTTCAGACAAAGCTCTACTTAATTGATTATTTACTCTATCTCAATATCTATCTCTATCAATAATCTCTTATTGATTAAACTACAGTAGATAAAACAGAATTATAGAGAATCGCAGATTTCCCAACATTATAAGCATAAGACAAATGCGTAATTTATATTGGTAAAGTGTTCATTAAATTCGTTCTTTTGAAATTAATAATTGTTTATTATTTCTAAAAGTCCTATACTCTAATACTGATTTAAATAATAATTAGTGAACTTAATCCTCATGTAAAAATCCATGAACCCATTGTTCGAGTTATTTTCTTTTTTAATACAATTAATTTCAGTTACTACTTACTATATTTTCAGTTCTAAGTAGTAATTTTCTAATTGTCTCTAGGCACCTGTCATGTTAGTTAAAGAAATATAGAAAAAAAAACGGAATTGACAGATAACACCTCCACAAATTTTCCTTACTTCACGTTTTCCAAGTTGGTCTTTAATTGGCGGCAAACTTAATAACAGAGTTAGTACATCAACGAGCTCTCTTCATTATGAGTGACCCATCAGTAACGAAGCTATTCAAGACACAGAATTATTTAGCACTGCGGTTTGTTCTGAAGGAAATTTGTTCGACTTGTGGTTTTTGGTTAGGGCTCTTAGAGAAACTTGGCGGTACATCAAACGGCGAAAGCGCTTACACAAGTAATTTTGGAAAGGTAATATAGTTTTTTGCAAAATAATTTATTTTTAGTAAACTTAATTGACACAGATATAAACTAAACCTAATTTGGTATCAGCTACAGTTCTCATTACTCTAATATAATAAATTAACAAGAAAAAAATTATACGATATGAAGAGGCCGTAGCATGTCTAGGGTGTCGGAGTTGCGATCATGAGGTCACTGGCTCGATCCCCACCCATTGAACTAACGACGTGAACCCACTCGTAACACAAGCAATTTATCTCAGCAAGAGGGAATAACAAGAATACTGGAAAGTAAATATATCAATTTCCAATACAATATGCAAAAAAAGTTAACTTGTTGCTGTCAGTGACTAAACATGCTATTTTTGAGGGAATATTACTTATGACGTTAAATCGACCCGGCATTTGTTTTGACATACTTTTTTTGTAAGTAAAAGAAACGATCCGTGAAGTAAGAGTTAATTTATTTTTCAATACAGTCCGCTTGGTTTTTCAGAACCAAGTCACAATCCAAATCGAAACAAAAAGCGGTCATCAATATTTGAAAAGCCTGCCACATCTGATTGGCTATCAGCCTCCAATTATAAATCCTGTTATAAAGCAATAAATCGTTCATTATTCCGAATAATATGACGCTCGTCGTTCCATTACTGCGTATTACGTATTAATGCCTCGGTGGTCTGTTCCTCCCCTAGGTTCAGACTGCCTTTATTATTCTGCACTTAGGGTTGACCTAAAAATACTATCGATTAGTTTGTTTGAGTTATAGTGATATAAGTGTGATGTATGCTGCCGTATAATGCTCACTACTAAACAACTTCCTCTTGAGAGAGGGTATCTGCCTTAGTCACTACGCTTGGCAGGCGAGTTGGTGACCGCAATATTACGTTGTAACACAAGGAAACGCTGCTGCCCGTTCCCATAAGTGTAAATGACGGGCATAAAATACCTCATACCGTCTGTAGGTATTATATGATGTAACAGAGACAGCTATATACGAGTAAGTCGTACTACTTTTCTACCGCTAGTTAGTCAGTAAATAGAAGAAGTGTGACAGATGTGTTAAGTCAAACAAATTTCAAATCAAAATGTATCAATTTAATTTCTAAATATGATGACGTTAATACGTAACCACCATTACAAATATCTAGTATTTGTATTTAAAAGTAGTTCTATTTAACATGAAGTCATAGAAAACGAATTTTTTTTTTTTTTTTTTTTTTAACTTATTTGACTAATGTTTGGTAACCCTATTTGTATGTAGCTAATGTGTGCACTAAACGCGGTTGTCTGATGACAAAGTCCTAGTGGTTATCACATAATGAAGCTTTGTTTTGGATTTTCAAGCTATTTTATTATAAAACCCCTATGGTATGATTGCTCTTTAGTACTATGCAGTTTGCATAGCAAAATACATTACTAGACCTTAGAAGCATAACGACGGATGTACGGATGACGGGTACTTCAGAAGCGTAAGTGCCAATTTACGATAAAGGAAATTCGACCTTATGCTGCTAAACTCTAAGATTACATTTTTAGTTTTATGAATAAACATGAAATTACTTCGTTTTTTTTTTGTCACTTAAATAAAACTACAATATTTATGCGTAATATAGACATAATTATATAAATCGATACTCACGAAATCGGAAGCGGGTGAAATTGCAGGGAAAGAAATAATTTTAAGTTTCACATGAATCATTTGCATTTTGATGTGATAAAAAGATCATTTTTATTTACTAATTGTCGCTCGGTTGACGAAATTCGACCATATTTAAAAAAAATGATTAGTCAGTCAGTCAATGTTTTCTGTTTCACGTATTAATATATAGATACCATGATACCGTGTGGTTTTTTTCCTAGTAGGTACTGGTATTAGGATTAATCAAGGATAGAATGTTAGGAATTGTACTTGGCAACCGTATCAAGTACCTATTTATATTGTAGAATTCTGGTATATTGTGAAAAAAGAATTGGTGAACAGAATTATGCGTATATGTTATTGAATTGGTGTTATTTAAAAAAAAAAGTAAAGACACAAATTAAATTTTTAAAAAAAGCAAATTTCAACCTTAATACTAATTTAATATCTAAATGTACTGGTGGCTCAGTGGATACGGTAATTAATTTTGAAACCCGGTGTTCTGGGTTCGATTTCCATCCGGGACAGATATTTATTCTGAGTCTTGATATGTTTGTATCTCTGAAATATGTTTTTGTTAAGTCCCCCGCGACACATGGATTTATTTCCCTAATGCGGGATTGGACTTTTGAATATTTATGTATGGTTGCAGAGCATGCTAGTAGTATCCATTAAAAACGATTTTTTCCTGTGTACACTACAGTAAGCTTAAGTTTTTTTCACAAAAGAAATAGCAGCATGTTTGTTTAAAATAAATCTTGCAACGGAACCAAGTAATTGAGAATAATTACCCTCATATACTAACAGGCTTACGAAATGGCGCTACAGCGCAGCGACGCAACAAATACATGCATCCTTGTCGGTATCAGGGAAACATAATTCAACTGGAGGCGTACCTGTGGTGTAACAACCATAGATATAAAAAGAAAAATAAACATCTAGGTTCTTTTTAATCGGGATAATAAAAATGATTTTTATTTTTTATAATATCGCAAATTCTAACAGGATTGCCTCTCTGACTTATATCAAATAACGGCCTAATGAAATTGTATTTTATTTTAACTTAATATAAGTTCCTGATTGCTTAATATTTTTAACGTTTTACAAATTTTGGGTATATTTTTATAGTGTAATCACTTGTTCCAAGCTAAAGTTATTTCACTTTTTTTAGTGTTCCGTATGGCAAAAAACGGAACCCTTATAGATTCGTCATGTCTGTCTGTCTGTCTGTCCGTCCATATGTCACAGCCACTTTTTTCCGAAACTATAAGAACTATAATGTTGAAACTTGGCAAGTAGTATGTTGTGAACCGCATTAAGATTTTCACACAAAAATAGAAAAAAAAACAAAAAAAATTGGGGTTCCCAAAACTTAGAACTGAAACTCAAAAAATTAACCCCCCCCTGTAACTTCTAAAATAAGAGAATGATAAAACTAAAAAAAATATATGATGTACATAACCATGCAAACTTCCAACGAAAATTGGTTTGAACGAGATCAAGTAAGTATTTTTTTTTAATACGTTATAAAACGGAACCACAATTTACCTTTCATTCAATCAACTATTATTAACATCGATCACAGTTGCAACTAGTACGGAACCCTTCGTGCGAGAGTCCGACTCGCACTTGGCCGGTTTTTAAATATACGTGCAAAAAATATTCTTTACATTTTTTACCATTCGACAAGTATAAACAAGTCTATGATTGTCAACATAACAAATAACAACTTTTTACATGATCTTATAGTACTGCAGAATTAATTGGGTGCTCTGTATACATATACTCAAGTTGTAAGTCTATGGCAACAACGATGTTTCAGTTCGTAAGTAAATTACATTCGTCACGGAATATGAAGCGATGAACTGTCTTAAAAGCTTTTAAAAGAAGAATACCTGGTGTTGTTGACACGCGGTTATTGGTTGGAACTAAGTGAAGCAACTGCTGTTTTTAAGGATATTTGATATTCGTTTTTTTTTTAATATATATTTTGTATTTGGAAGGCTTTTTGATACGTATTGTGTCACGTTTGCACAAATATTAGGCATATAAAAGCTGTAACTGCTTGACTGAATTATGAAGATGGCACATCTTCCGCATCGTCTTAAATAAAGGTGTATTTGCCAACCTCGAGAGTGTTTAAATATTAAAATATCTTGTAAAATTTTCTAAAATAGAAAAAACGATTCTAAAGAGCTATTTTTTGTTCTTTAGGTACCTACATGTTAATGCATCGCGCTTTTTAATTTTTACTTATTGAGATGAGAACAATACAATTTTTATGAAACATTATTATTTACATTTATTTATGAAACATTATTATTTACATTTATTTATGAAACATATATTTTTCCAAATAATTATTTTCTAATTAACTATTCATTTTGTTTTGTTATATCTCATTAAAATAAAACTCATGATATTATTAAGACTGTTGCTGAAACAGTTGAAGTAGAGCCAAGTAGCATCTAAGCAGTATTGTATCATAGGCCTCTTCACATCGCAGTAACTCCTAACAAAGCTTACTAAGTCACAAGATTAATGTAGGACTCGTAAGATTAGTGCAACACTAGTGACAATTACTGCGTACAACTCTGGTTCGTACAGTCAGAGAAATTAAAATATAAACAGTGTTTTTAAAATGACAGTCGGTTTGAATCGTGACGGTATTTGTGTGGACCACATAATTTCGTGTTCCACATAAATACATTTTTCGGGTTCTCAGTCTGTCCGTGAATGATATATTTGTAAAGTCCCCAAAGAAACAGTGATTGGTATCAAATCGTTTGCGTTACATTGTTGCTCTGTCCCAACTTATTGTGGCCAGATGTTTTCTAGCCTGTAAGTTAATTCAACCTATGTTAAATATCATTCAAAGTCCAAACCGTAGCTGTCATATTTATAATATAAGTGAGAATTTAAAATGAAAAGCAGTACTATAGATTTAGGGGGCGTACACATATTCGTGGAGCTGACTGTACATCGAGTGGTGTTCCTACAGATGCAGATGACGGAGCCACTTAGTTCTGAAGATTACGCGATATCAGCTATCGTCGAAAATAATTTGTTCCCTGCCGCCCCGTTTACGTTGGGAGACAGTGTCGGTTACAATATTAACAACAAGCTGTCAACCAAGAAAATTAAAAAGAAAAATGAAATATTGTTTGATAAAAATCATAAAAACAAAAATTTTGGTTTAGGAATTCGCTCTTTTGATGTAACTGGCAAAGATCGTTCTTATTTTAAAAATGTTTTGTGCAAACCATACATTTACAATTATTTTAGCTTAGTAGGTATTTCTTATTTTTCATTAATTGTTTTCGAACTATAATATAGTGTTGTATATAAATAAAAAAAAGTATATTTTTAACAGACATGCTATAAAGCCACAAGGTTTTTGCTTCTTCATCGGACGAGGCTTACCTTATTGAAAAAGTTTTCTTAATATATCTTTACAGAATACTTGTCTGTTTCACTATTCCGCTGCATAATTTTCAAGTCCAATTAATATTAAGCTATACGTACACCACAGCTATGACTCCGACTACATTCAGTCGTAACCGCAAGTCGTAAGTTCAAGCCAAGAAGTTTGCCTTCCCAATTGAATCTTCAATTAAACGCCGACCGCTCAAATAGTCATAGAAAAATAAATGTAGATTTGCCATCAGCTTGAAATCACTGCGGCTTATCTGAATATAAATATTGAGACATTAATATCTCTTGAATTTCATTTTATATTCTTTCAAAAGATTTTTCTTTCATAAGTATGCACAGAGATTTTATGATACGTAAGCATTATATTTAGACAGATAAATTCATTATTCCTGGAACAATATTCCATAAACCCTTTTCGAATGTTGTTCTGGGAACGTTCTGTTTTTGAAGTTATTTGAAATAAATAATCACTTACAGTGACATGTTTCGTTTAGGAATTTAATGGAAACATTAAATGTTTATACTTCAAAAACTGAAATGTAAGTATGATATAATCACATACAATATTTTTTTTATAACAATCACCCGTTTTTTTCTGGGTGGAAATGTATTAACTCATTCACATTGACTCGCGGGCAGAGACGTAGCGAATTCGTTTTCACATTGACCGCTAGGCGTTTGTGCGTGTGTGACGCACAACCGTCAGAGGTTGAAATTATTGAGTTCTAGCACAGCACTAATAAACTGTTCTGTATTGAAAGACATGATAAAAACTCGCAACTGAAGTGTATGAGCCTCCCACCACGGGTGATAATGGTATGCTAGTCATACCACGAGAAGAGGAACCACTTACTCAAAGTCCCCCAGATGCTCAGTCGTCATTTAGCAGGGCTCAAATGGTGGTGGCGGGACAACAAGGCAACGGGAACTGCGTTTGTTTTTATTGCTCTAAATTTAAATAAATATTGTCCGTTACTTATCTACTCTATGGTCGATGGTGGAACGGTACCTATCATTAAGAGAAACCTATTTAATTTTTTCTCAAAACTATAACCTTCCAATCAACTTCTTTGCTATTACCGACTGACTTAACTTGTATAAATATAAGTATTTGATGTACAATAATTACGATAAAATTTACTTAAGACGTTTAAAGGTATCTTTACCTATTTTATCTCGGAAATCAGTTAAAATATACCATTTCTTATTTTAAAAATTAAAGCTTTTCGTTTATTTAATGAGTAAGTAAATCTTGGAATATCTAATATTTCTGCACCGTGTTTTGTCTCTTATGGCTAAAAAAAACAAATCGAATCATAGACAAAAAAAACTTTTTTTTTAATCAACCCTAGTTTTACCTTGCCTTTTCAGACGTATACGTCACGATGTTTCATAATAAGTATACCCTATAGTTATATATACATAATTTAGTAGGTACAATGGTCCATTCAAAGATACGAAACATACCAATTTTTCATTGTCCAATTCAACGGCCTTCGTATACAATGCGGATTCTTGATTACAATCTGCAATAAGTAAATAGCTACCTGTATGAATGGTTTCCCAGAATGTTAATTAGGTATCGATACTGAAGCCCCTATGATGAATTCATCTTTCTTCTTCTCTTATAGGGATATCGACTCACTGATTACGTTTAATGTGGTATCTGAAAACCAACCTTCGTTTTAAGGGTATAATGAAGGTTTTCGATTGACAGAATGAACTAGTATTACACGAAAGAACGTCTTTGAGTAAAGTCATGTCAGAGTTACAACGTGATGTTGTCCTCTCGCATTCAGTTATAGGTCTCATTTAAATTGATATTAGTTGAAAGTACTTGTTCTTAATAATTAATACTCATACTAAGTCTGGTTTCCAATAACGAGTGTTCAATTCGTCAGTATTTTAGTTTATTCTTAAATGAGCTGAGACTTCATGCTACACGCCATCATATACGGTTCCCATAGACATGAAAAGATGTCTATTTTAAACCTTTACTAGGTGTTTCATGCCCAAGGACCAAACTAAGCAACGCAGTTTAGGCTTATTCGTGAGAGTACACCCCGTAGCTTAGTTTACCCCGTCAGACCCGCGTAGCTTATATTTCTATGGGAATCACACACATCCTTATAGCTTACTATCCTTATTCTTACTCTTTACTAATATTATAATTGCGAAAGTACTGAACTGATTTCAATGAAATTTGGTACACAAATAGTGTAGAACCTGAAAAGAGACATGAGCTACATTTTATAGCGAAAAATGGGTTGTAGCGGCTTAAAAAGGGGGATAAATATGCCACGCGGACGAAGTCGGTATTATAATATTTTCTCTGTAATATCGATTAGTATTTTACCTATACAAATAAAAAGTATACACAAGATGAATGATGATAAAACATTGAGCATACAAAAAATAGTGTGCAATATATACACCAATATTAAAACAAAACAATAAACCTATTGAAAAGTGAACACCGAAGCAGATGGCGGAGTGTAGATCCAACTGCAATAATTGATCAGCAAATCGAAGCAAACAGCCACCTGGCCGACGCTCATGATTGGCCTCTATAATGCATTGTTCCTAGCACGAAACGTATTACCCATCCAGTTAACGTAGACCGATAGTCTGGACCCAATCACTTGTGCGACGCGACAATCTTACTTAGCAGGGTTATACGGCATTCATAATAAGCGTGCTAGCGTATGGACGAAGCAAACAAGGCTTGACTGCACACGCCATTAAGATATTCAAAGCCGATATAGAGCGACCATTGACTTGACATGTATTTGTAATTATATTTTGCGGTTGTTCCCATCGTGATAGTTATATTCTTTGTGGATATGAGATCTGAGAACGTTACTAGATACTAGATTATGGTGGTACAATAATTTTAAGATAAACTGTTTCTAAATATTTTAGGTTAATTACTTAATTCAACATCAAAATAAGCGACGAAGTTAGGGTAAAACACTACCAACCATAACTGATTGCGGCTTGCTACTTAATTTTTTCTAATAAAATTAATCCATTCTAAGGTTCTCCGGAAAAGATCGCGGCAGCGATAAGTTTCCGTTTGTATCTATATTCCTCTACTTTAATTTTATGCTCGAACCGAGACTCATGGCCAGGACTTTTAATAATAATAATAATAATCTTTACTGACATAATAAAATTATTACATAATTGTGCATACTCTGATTAATATGCTAGTTTAAAACTGTATTACAGGAACCATTGATTTCTCCAAAATATCGTCACAGTGTTTATGTCAACAAGCTAGCGTTTTAAAAGTATAAATACTACGGATTAAAATAACCTAAAACAATGTTATAGCAAAAATAAATATAAAGAGGGTAAAATAAAAAGTTAAGATAAAAAACAACATTTAGCTACTACCCACATAGCCTACCTGGATAGTTATGGTCAAGAACTAGACCAAAGTGGCAGTTAATTTCAAACAAAATTTTTATCAAATGTGTAGCCTGGTTAAGTAGCTAAAGCCTAATTATAAATAAATATATATAGAATCCTAGGTATAAATAAATTCCATAAAAAAATTAAACTAATTAATGTGAAAACTAAACTATTTCATTAATAATCGGCTTGTACAAAAACTATAAGGTTGTATGTTGAATAATAAAAATGTTGTGGTTTCGCAGTTGTTTTCACTACCCTAATAGCCTAAAGGCTATATAACTTTCCGAATTGTGAATACATTTTGAAGTCTAAAATATTTATAATTTTATTATTATTTGTGGTAATAAAACAGCAGGAATAAAACCGTAATACGACAAGGCTAAATTATATTAAAAAAAATTGTATTATTACCATAGACAGATAATTTTTACATTATATGGTCTAAAGTCGGGTATAGTCTTCATGATTGTAAAAAAAATATCTTGTTCTAATTTCAAAATTTACTTTCATTTTTAAATTGACATCGTGTGTTGCCACTTTCACTTCCCATATTCCCATAATGGGGTAAATGCGGGCAGTTACCAGCCTGTCAGCAATTAATGTTAACAAAACAGTTTTTAAGTCAACACAGTCAATCAAGATGCATCATCCGGGCCGGATGAGCACACACCTGCCCAGAATTAATTGCTCCACAGAGTACAACTAATTATAAATGGGAGTGATATATAATGTGCTTTGCGAATTCGGTAATTTCGCCTCTATGGACCGTTTAGCTGGCGTTTATGGTAAGCGGGGTGTTAATTGCGAAAATATCTGTGGTAAACCGGTTCCTTTTATTTTTAATTTTACTTCAGTTTAGTTATAATGTTTGATTTTTTAAAGATAATTCCCGCCATTTGTAAATCACAAACAATTTCGCTTGTCGTTCATACCAGTTCGACTCGGCCTAATTCTACCTGAAAATAATAAATGACTCAGCATTTAATAACAAGTTTAAAAACAAATAATTAAAATTTCCTGTAGGAGTTATTACAAACAAACTAATTTCTTGAACCACAACTTAATCAAAAAATAAAATGAATCTGTTTTTGCGATTTGGTTACGGCATCTAAAACATATGTCCAATTTAGAAAAAAAAAGATCATAACATAATGTTGCCGTGTAATTTCCGGCAAAGAATAGACTTTGGGGTGGTCTATTCTATGTGTGTCGTAAGATCAATCAGTACCATCAATCAACTCAAAGTTCATTACCAATCCACCTGCCAAGCGTGATGATTATGGCAATTTCCCTCAATGACCCTGAGGCCCTCCTCCACGTTCAGCAGTGGACGTAGTCGGGCTGTTGAAGTAAGAAGGAATAATATAATTGACTTGCCTTTCCAAAGAGATACACATATAATAATGAATCGCTCCCAAAATTACTCTTACATTAGATAACAATCTTCTATATGCGAATATGAGGGAAAACACCCACGGGGTTTTGTAAAAGCCGGCGTTCCTGTTATCAGTAATCGATATATACCTCCATAAACTTGATTATGAAACAATTTAATTGGCGTTAAATATTAACATACATATGTTATCATTATGCCTTTTTTCAGGAACGGCCAGGTAGAAGTTGTAACGAAATTTGCCTCTAACGTTTCATTAAAATGTAAATCCGATGCCCAGACCAAATTATACCCGGACTCGAGAAAAACTTAAAATCCTAGTTCACACAAATGATCCGCGATGGGAATAGAATCCAGAACAGTTTGAAAATCAACTATTATCATCACAAAGCCTACTTTCAAGCCATAAATAGAAAAAAAACATGTTTAAATGTTCAGGCAAGTAAACTCGCCTCACACTGAATTGAAAGAATTTCAAACGGGCCTTAAATTTCCTACTGTTATTCGAGTTGTATTGTTTTAATTGTGGTGAAAGTATCAGATTTTAGGCCGCGTAATGAATTTACTTCGCGGGAACGTAATTTTTGGGTTGCCACGGTGTAGATTTATTAGATAGATTGGTAGTAGGTAGAGAAGTTTAAGATAATCGTGTAATTAATATAAAAAAATGTTGTTTTTTTTCTATTTCAATTTTATGTTGGCTGTATGATAATGGCTCGAGCAGGTAGAGTACTATAATATTGATTATAAGAAAGTGTTTGTATATGAATTCACTAACTTTCCGCGTGTGGTTTCACTCGCGTTACTCCCGTCGCCGTAGGGTCTTCATAATTAAATATATCCTATAGCCTTTCTCGATAAATGGCCTATTTAATATTGAAAGATTTTTTAATCGGACCAGTATCTATTGACGTTTGCACGTTCAACAAACTATTAAGCTTTATATATTACTACTGGCTGCGCCCCGCGGTTTTACCCCCGTTACTCTGCTCCAGTGGGTCGGAGCGCGATATTTTGTAGCGTATATGTTAATACAGCGTATAACCTAACCCGGTGCAAAATTTCAACCAATTCCGTTTAGTAGTTTTGGCGTGAAAGAGTTACAAACATCCATCCATCCATACTTACAAACTTTCGCGCTTATAATATTAACAGGATTAACTATAGATAGACATTGTGTGTTTGCAATGAAAACACAACACACAAAACCCATGGTCTCGTGTCATTCTTGCATCCGGGTGTAAAAGTATTAAAAGTAATTTTATATTGCTGACGACACTAACATGTTTTGAAACCTCCATTCCCACATTAAAATGTCGCTTTTCATCTTAGATTTCCCGAAAGAGGCTTACCATAAACAGATATAAGGAAACAAAGAAATAGGTGCTCAGCGAAGCGAAATATTTTTCCCCTGAAATCCTGATATTAAGAGCTCCATTTCACGGTCTCTCATTATTATTAGAATCTATATTAAATTAACAAAGCTCTTTTGGTAAGCGTGGATTTTGGAGTGATTTTTGGTGTGTAAACTTAGTTTTGGCGGTCGACAAACGTTTCAAAGGACGGGTTTAAAAAGGGATATATATTTTGTACCCTTTAATAGTTTGTTTTGGTTAATCTAAGCGAAGTTGTCTTTATGAACGTCCTGCTTTGTTACTAAGTTAAATGTAGATTTACGATAAGTAACAATAGTGATATAAATTGCTTGTCGTATTTTATAAATGTAGAAGTATTTTAAAGGTATGTAATGATTGTTTATAGAGGACTAGCTTCCCGCGCGCGGTTTCACCAGCGTAACTCCCGTTTCCGTGGGAAATTCATAATAAAATATAGCCTATGTTCTTTCTCAGGCTCTAGACTATATCTGTACCAAATTTCATTTAAATCGCTTCAGTAGTTAAGGCGTGATTGCGTAACAGACAGGCAGACAGACAGACAGAGTTACTTTCACATTTATAATATTAATAATAATAAGGATTGTTTATAGAGGATTGAAATAGTACTTATTGCTACAAAAATGGCAATTTATGTGCGGTATACCTCTGTATGATTTAGGAAATGGCTTCAAATATATGGAATAATGAAATTTAATTACAGAACCTCAATTATTTTTTTTTTTTAATATCTTTCTAGTAGTAGTTTTGCAGTCTACTAGTATTCTTGTTAACCCCTAGTGCTAAGCTAAAATGTGTTACGAGTGGGTTCACGTCGGGAGTGCAATGGGTGGGGTTCGAACCGGCTACCTCAAGATCACAAGTCCGACGCCCTAGCCATTGGGCTACGGCCGCTTTTGCTACAATATAACAAATGTATGATTTAGAAAATGGCTTCAAGTGTATGGAATTATGAAATTTAATTACAGAACTTCAACTTATTTCAATTAATATTATAATTATAGAGCTGAGAAGCATAGGTTGGATGTGCCATTCTGCGTCGGAAACATTCGTCGTATGTGTCTTTATTGTAAACTGGCACTTACGACCAAATGCTGCTGAAGAAAATAGTACATTTGTCCTTATGCTTCTGAAGTCCAGAATAATATTTCAATTTGAATTCAATAGAATATAACTAATGCTTAAAATTGATGTTAGACTAGCTTATGGCACGTGGTTGACCCGCGTAAACTCCGTTTCCTTAATAATGAAATTCCTACGGGAATGGGAGTTACGCGGGTGAAAACGCGCGCGGGAAGCTTGTTCCAAAATAATAAAAAAACATTAGACATCTGCATTTAATAATTTCTCCATCGCTAGTCGTTATTAAAATACATATATGTACAAGAAACATTCAAACACACAATTGTCTTCTATCTTTGAGTAACAAAGTGTTAGATAGATTAACAGTGTAGTCAGGTTCAAATGAAGTGTTGTAGTCCCAGGAGACCTGGCGTACCGCCAACCTGCTTTCCTATTAAATACATATTCATATTTCATTGCTTACTGTGCGCCGGCTTTTTATTTCTTGTCTTGGGTGAAACGTAGTCTTTATGTATACTTTTTTCTGTTCGTTTAAAAGACGATAACCTAGGAAAAAAATATATTTTACGGTTCCGTCCCTTAAGGGTAAAATCAGGACCTTCTTACCAAGACTTCACTGTCTATCATCAGAAGGTTATATCTCATGAACCGTGATAGCTAGACATAAAAATTAGTACTTGATACAGATGATGTATTTCCGTTGCGCTGTAATAAAAAAATACTTAAAGCAGAATAAAATAAACATAGATAACTGGGGTGCCCATACAATAAACGGGATTTTTTTGTAATGTTTTGCTCTTTATTAATAACGGCAATCAGAATACTGGCCTGAAATGATTCTTTCAAAATCATAAAATAATACAGTTTCTAATTATGTATAAATAATTGTACGGAACCCTTCGAGCGCGAGTCTGACTCGTCATCATCGGTCCATAGTGCAGGCGGTCATTCCTCCTCCTTCCGAGAAACTTTTTGTACCATTGCCGGTATTTTCTTCAGGATTTGTGCCCTGTCCATCGCCATTTAAGCTTACCAATCCGACCTTCTTTCTGCAGATCTGCTCATTTCTGATTCGATCGCACAGGGACATGCCGAGGATAGCCTTTTCCATGGCTGAGCCACTTTAAGCTTTGTTTGTATATAATACGGGCTAATTATGACGGCAATTAAAACTGCTAAATAAAAATTGGCAACGTAATTCTCAAAACTATCGTTACAGGCTTTGTATGGCGATAATTGTAGATCACAACCCAATATAACGTCGTAATAAGAAGCAAGCTTACCTGACATATAGCTGGCAACTTGCCGAAGTAGGTCTGCAACCGAGAAACATTTCTTTACGTAGGAAATTATTGGTAATAGTTTGACAATATTATTAAAAGGAATTAAAATTGGGCAACTTATTGGTTGCGTGGTTCTTGAAGCTTACATTGGTATTGTAGAGGAACGGTTGATGGTATTCCTCCACAGAAAATGAAGGTAGTATGCCTTGCGAGCTTGTATTGCGCGATACAGGTTAGTTGGGATGCTAGCTGTTAGATGGCGCTACTCGTCTTCTTATAGTTTGTGCGGCTGCTGTAGATGTCGCTTCAGTATGTTTAACAAATTTCTATGAGTCTATTTTATGCTACTCGGAGATAAGGCGCGGCGGTGATGATAATTGCTTAAGTGTACTTGTTATTCTGGGTTCTCTGATTTCCGCCCTCGTCCTCCTGACCCTTAGTTTGCAAAGAACCATCCGATGCCCTCGTAGAACCAAAGTCCGAGAGGCTCGCGAACTGTAAAGTAGAGCGACAGTTGCACAAAACTCCCCTAAAGAAACAAAAAGTCATAATCCCTCAATCTCATCGCCAGCGACCGCCCTGAGCCGAGGTCCAAGCCCCACAGGGGGCGCCCTCTTGTGCAGGTTGCTTAGTTTATCGTTTTTAAACCATTTATTAAGGCTGGAGCTCTGCTCGCCTTTATGCCCGGTGAAGTAGCAAAAGCCTCGTGGCTACCAACGTATATCCATCCGAAAAAAAAGGTTATCTGATTCTAGATACTCTTATGAAATACATTTATTTGAACCACTAATTGTAGTTATAAGTCTTGGCAGAATTGTGAAGTCCTCCATGACAGATCGATTTATTTTTTAAAGATTGTAGTCACTTTAAAAAAAAACTCATAAATTGATGTTTCAATGCATTTTAAAATGTACGTTTATTTTTAAATAAAACAATGTGGACTACATTCTATAACTAATATTGCTCACTAGAAGACTTTTACTAACTAAATTCTCCATTATTTAACCATCAATATTCCACCGTATTTGAATTAACAGAGTCTACCAAAATTCAATATATTTGCGGTTTTAATAATAATAATATATGGTTATGATACGGAATTATAACTTTGCCTTATGGGATCTTGAGAATTAAGGTTACCCTCCAGTCAAGAGCTTCAACTCGACTTCTGAGTGTAATATCCCACTTAATATATGCCAGAACGAGTTACTATATTTTGTATATATATCATAATTTTTATTCGTAATATGAGGAATTTTATGAAATGGAAGTTTATACATTAACTCAAAAATACCGAATTCACTACTGAAACATTTTTCTGTAGTGAATTCGGTATTTTTGAGTTATTATTTTTGAGTTCTTTTATTACAAAAAGCAAGCTATACCTACCATTTAGTATTAGATAGGCGATATTTTATTAAGACATTCTTAGTTGTCCTATGAACGTCCATTTATTTTGTGCCAGGATGTCATTTGTAAGGAATCACATTCCACCAAACAATTAATACATTCTTGGCCGTAAGATTCGGTCAACCGTAAGTTTACTTTGTCATTGGAACATTTTGTTTCATAGAAAATATATTAAACGTTCCTTAAGTTCAATTAACGGTAAATATATTTATGGTGTAGTTGAATTTTCACAAATAACTCTACTAATTATTTTCAACAGTAAAGTGTTGCTCGACTCTTCCGTGAGTTCGATTTCCGGACTGAGAAATAATATTATGGGCTATCTAACACTAAAAAAAGAAATACTAACCGGTCTGTCCAAGTTGGTATAATATCCGTACTTGAGAGCATGTGGGTTAGTTTGTTACTCTGTCGCGCAAAAACTACTGAACGGATTTGACTGTATGGTGGGTTGCTGCACAGGAATATTTTTTAAGCTGGTTTAACCTATAGGCTTTAAAACATCACGCTCCGTCCAACTGGAGCAAAGTAACACGGAGCGTAGTCAGTCGTTAATAACAATAGTACCTATTCGCTTACTTTTAGCACTCATACATTTTTACAGACTAATTATATATTACTACAGTTTAACAATTGCAATTGTCCTAGAAGTAAATCCCTGAAGCATTGTAAATTACATTTACAAGCACTGAAAATCCTTCTTTATTTAACTTTCCACCACATAAATATTTTACCGACTACATTACTTAGCTTTGCTTTAAAAGCCAGTATCGTTATAGCACATCAGTACCTACATCAGGCACTATTTATTGCACTAACGTCCCGGACTTAAAGAGCATGTCTAAGGATGTTTCACTTCGTTTTTCCCAACCAATGTATTTTTAGCTTTCAATATTGGCTTATAAAATCTAATAGCTTGGTCGGAAGTACGACGTAAATCAGAAATCGAGAAGTTACGTTATATGGCTCTATTATTTTTTTTTATAGAAATACATTGAATGATTGTTGAGAAATCAACCAAAAGTCAAAACAATATAAATTTGGACATACCAAATCGACCTCTTTGTGATGTTCGAAGCAACAAAGCAGTTAATTGAAATACGCGGACCGTCGCGATATCATGACGCCGCGCCCGACGCGGCAGTGCTACGACGCTCGCCGCGTAGAACGCTCGTAGCCGTAGCGTCTACGCCGTAGCACGCGTAGTGAATAGTGAAGTGAACGTGTACATAAATGTAATTTTTACATTTTACATTTTTTTATTTCAGTGTTGTGTGTGTGTCTTCGAATTGGAATGCGCACAGTGTAGATATTTGCGGCGGAACAGGTTTTCACTATACTGGAATTTCGGGTGTAACAGTATGTTTTAGAAGTAATTTGTAATTTTGTAGTTGCGGTCATTGCCGACAACTATTTGATATTGCGATTATATCGATCATACTAGCTGTAATAATTTAAGGTTTTTTTGTTTTACATTTGACTTCCTGAATTATACCTTATGTGTAGGATTATAAGACTAATTCATTTTGAAATAACTCGTAACTAACACAAAAAATAAATCACGATTTTCATAAAAAAAATATCAAACCAAATACGAGTTTTAAATTGTAATATGTAACTGTCTGTCATGATTTGTAATCAATTACTACGATGGTAAAAATATGATTGGACACCCGTCGATGTGTCTACTGAATCTGACAGATCTAGGTTTCGGTTAGAGAATGAAAAACAAAATTATATTTACCTACTGTTCTTTTAGAATTGACAACTTTGTGTTGAAAATAGGGTAATATTTCATATCTTCTACTCAAAGTTGCCATTTCTAAATTACACCAAATTTTACGAACAACTATATAACGAATTGAAAATGTTATATGCGTTTTCATTAAAGTAATTAATTGATATTACTTATTGACACATTATTTTAGTTTTAAATGCATTTACGTCATCATAAATAAGAAAAAATGTATGCATCCTTTATGTGATTAGTGCCTTATTAAGTTCCCATAGAACCTTCGAGATTGAGCTTCTGTTCTATTCTTCAATTCCAGCCAATAGTACAATATTGCGGACTTGCAGTATTATTAAAAGTGATCACCAATTTGGATTTATGTTTTAATTAATATAAGATAATAATTATTATATAAAAGTAAAAAAAAAAAATATCTTCTTTGATTTAGGACTCGAGTTCGTATCATAATGATTATTGATTTGAGATTCAACTAATAATTTTAATAAATGCGTCATATATGAAAAGAAGTTCTTAGGCTTAATGCATTACCGGGCTTATTTTTTAAATCAATGCAGGAATTATTATCCTTGCCGATAACCAACCACTTTAATAATACCCCTGTAGAACAGTTTCATTTAAACTATTATTTCATTAAAATATTAATCTGGCACCAATCACAGAAGTGAAATCTAAGTTTAAGTGACAGATGATCACAATCTGTGTAGCCTAAATTCTGCATTAATTTGTGATAGCTGGATATTAGGTGGAAGAGCGTCCTATTTTTCAGTCCGAGCTACGTATGTCCAGTTAGTATATTAGTATACAACCTTTTCATAGTAAAATGCAATCTATCCAAGCCGTAAAGCATCCTCTGTCAAACCACTACCAAAACCGAGCCTGCAAAAAAGAAAATTGTTGCTATCCAAATTGAATCGACTTTTATAGAAACACTGCATACGTCATATTGAATGCACATTTTTGTCGAATAAGCCTAAACCATACAGCAAATGTGCTCATGGCCGATTTATATGGAACTGTGTATTTGAAAAAATAAAAGAATAATTGCTTGTCAAATATTGGCCAGTATTCATGTTAGGTACTTGCATTCCTATATAGTTTCTCTTGAGTTACTGCCATTCGTGTTGGTTTACCTTTTTGTAAAATATAGCCTGTAACTAGCTTGTGCCTGTGATTTCGTTCTCGTGTAATCCTATTGGTCTCAGCGTGATGATATATCCTATAGTAATCCTCGATAAATAGGCTAGGTATCTAACATTGAAAAAAATTTCAAATCGTACCAGTAGTTCCTGAGATTAGCTCGTTTTTAAAGCAAACAAACAAATTTTTCGGCTTTATAAAATTAAATTAGTATGAGATATAGGCCAATAATTAAGCTTCTTTAGCTTAAGTATATATGTTTGAATTCGCTTAGTTATTATTTGAGTGTATCCATTTTAAACAAACAAATATACCAATCTATTCTCTTCATATATTTGGGTAGAGTGGAAGGTTTCAGTTGAATTAATAAGAAAACCATAAGACACATTTAAATCTGTACAACTGTCTAGACAAGTTTGAAGATAAATGTCAAAATTTTAAGTATGTCCATATCGAAAGAAAAGTTTATTATCTTCATTCCTAAACCAGCATTACGCCTCACGTGATATCAACAACGCTATAACTACCACCTTTATTAAGATCGAAAATATACCTTACGGCGCAAACATGAAGCCGACTTTTACTTGTTCCAAAGGTCAAAGTTACCGAAAGTAGTAAGCTCTTGAACCATCCTGTTTCGCACTAATCCTTACCGACAACTCTAATAGGGATAAACATTTTTTCTACATTTGCCCAACATACTTATTTTACTAGCCTTCCACAGCATCTTCCGTGTAGACTTCGTTATACTTTCTGTTTAATACGTTAAGCAAATATGTGGTTCGCTTAATGGTAAGCTGAAACAGTAACCGTATTTTTTTTATTGCCATGTAAGTGTAATGCAAAGAGTACACCTGACGGTTTTTTCCGGACGGAGCTAGCCAAGAGGTTTTTGCTACTTCATCGGGCATAAGGGCAAGTAATCCAGCCTTAAAATGACGGTAAGCGTTAGTAACTGATTATGCCAAGGGTATACACAACCTGGTTCCTCTATACCATTTTATACTAATATTATAAAGAGGTAAGATTTGTTTGTTTGCATTGAACATGCTCCGAAACTACTGGACTGATTTAAAAAAATCTTAACCCATTAGAAAGCTGCATTATCCAGGAGTAACATAAGTTATATCTATAGATAAAGTTCCTGCAATATTAAACAAACTACAAATAAAATTTTCCTCCTAAAATATTTTATTATACTACCTACCACATTATTGATCTTTGACATTCCAAACGCCTTATATGAAGAAGGATAGATGCGATATATTCCGATAGTCAGTAGTTGATAGAAAACACAGACAAAAAAGTGCGCTTTAGGCATGCTGGGTAAATCTAGATTTTTCTGAGACAACTTCCACACTTCCTAATCTTAATCCTAATCCAATTTACTAATATTATAAACGCGAAACTTTTGTAAGTATGGATGGATGGGTGTTTGTTACTCTATCTCGCATAAACTACTGAATGGATTTGGCTGAAAGTTTGCACGCGGACAGTTTATAAGCTGGATTAACATATAGGCTACAAAATATTCCGCTCCGACCCACTGGAGCAGAGTGACGTGGGTAAAACCGCGGGGTGCAGTTAGTCGTAAATACATCCCTGAGTCATGGGGGATTTCACAAACACTCAAATTCACTTAATTCAAATCTCAAACAGACTCGGACTCTGGGCACATAGTAATTGTCCCGGGCCGGTAATTAATCCATGAACACTTTGTCCCCATAACCAGTACAGTCTAAAACTTTATCAACAAGATTGATCCGAACCAATATTCCTGTAAATATACAATAATTGATACGACACAACTTGCTATTAACAAGTTAATTAACAAGTTAATTAACAAGTTATTAATTATATAATTATGATGAATAAAGAAATGGAACGGAATATTTAAATAATAAGGCGTAATTAAGGATCACTGGTATCGAATATTCATATTTCAATAATGAGATTCTTCTTGATTGTAAGAGAAACAATGTTACTTAAATACCGACCAATTAATTAAAGAAATATATATTAATGATCGTTCATCTTTCAAGACTTGTTATAATGCTGATTGATTTTTAATTAATTGCGATAACTTATGTTTTAATTCGGACTTTAGCAAGGTTTTTTATGTAATTAATATTCCATTTCTATGCTATCAAAATATGTTTTTACGGGTCCGTTTTTATGATAACTCTTCTGTAATATATGCTGTACTACTTTATATGTTATCTTTACTAATATTGTTAAGCTGAACAGTTTGTTTGTTAGCTAGAACGCGCTAATCTCAGGAAATACTAGTTCAATAATTATTTCACTGTTAGCTATCATCACGCATAGGAGCGGAGCACCAATGAAGTATGTTTCAATATCGAGGTTAACCCAAAGTAAATAACCCACGCTGACGACGTCGCGGGCACTAGTAATAAATTTAAATTTAACTTATATAAACTAACTTTAAACATTAACATTTAAAATTTATATTAACAATTGTAAATCTATACCACTTGGAAACTTACCCAGAACGCGGGCAGTATTGCCCCGTTTAACGACAATAGGTACTTATATTTTTAGAAGTAATTTAATCATCTATTTTTATTGTACATAAACGCGCGTTATTATATCGTGTAATTTTTTTTTGTTCGTTAGTAAAAAGACAAGATTAAAAAAAAAGTAAGGTGCCTACAAGAATAATGAATTTTAAATAATTACAATAATACAGTTGGGAGATATTTTAGTTTATTGAGAGGTGAAGTGTTTCATTTTACTGAGGACCATTTGGAAAGTATTTTGTCCAGAAGGCGACAGACACGTTCGTATATTCCTTCAAAACCCTTGTCCACCTATTTCGATATTCCATGTTCCCCGTTCGTCTTATAGGCACAGGTTTAGTAGTTAAGTCATAGTTTAGAATGTATCCGGCGATAAATCAGATCATAAAAGCTTTAGTATCAAATAATATCAGTTTTAAGACCACTTTACGCTCTATTCAATCTCGTCCCCGCATCTATATAGCTCTATCAACTTCTGATATAAGTTTCAGTCCGTGACTGTACTTCTTATTGAAGGTCGATATATGGATCGACGTTTTACGTGTCTCAAAATGTAGCTCTCCCTTAGTACTAAAAAGCGTGTTACTTTTTTTAATAGTAATTCTAGCTGTCCTGCGTATATACCGTTCCCGTGGAAACTGTTACATAAAATATAGCCTATGACGTGGTTTTCTATCGGTAAAAGAATTTTCAAAAGCGATTCAGTAGATTCCTCTACAACGTCACAAACCCAAAAAATTTACTATTGGGTTCACGTCGGTAGTGAAATGGGTGTGCATTGAACTGGCGACCACAAGATCACAAGTCTGACGACTCTAGCCATTGGGCTACGGTCGCTTATAAATATATATATATATATATATAGTTACTCCTGAATGACGTAGCTTTCTTATTGGATACGTTATTTTGGAACTAGTTCAAATTGGTCCAGTTGTTCCCGAGATTAGCGCGTTCAAGCACACCAACTCTTCAGCTTTATGATATAAGTATAGTTTGTCGAATGGATTCCGAATGTAAACGTGAATAATTTATTAAATACGGTTAGTATGTTTAAAAAATCCTACCTACATTTATTACGTACAAAGGAAATTGAACTCTAAACTTAACTACACTACAACACATTACCGCTTACCCAACAAGGCATTCAGATACAAAACCTACTAACATTTAGCCGAACATAAATCTAACACGCACTAAATTGGTGAGACGTGTGGCGTGGTGCTCGCCGCATCACACCGATGTCAACGGGCGCAATGAGCAGATAGATTTAGAGAGGAAACGCTGTTGCACGTCCTCTGGTTGTCCACTTAGCTTATTTGTGTTTGACTGATTTAATGACCTGCGGAATTAAAAACGAATGTATAAAACTAGCTAATGCTTATTATTGATTAACAAATGCAAAGAGCAGATACATTTAGATAAGTATTAAACGCTGCAGCTGGTATGTTTCTTATTTTTGTTCACTCGGCTTATTTGTGTTTGACTGATTTATCGACCTGCGAAAAAGAAATATATAAAACTAGATAATGCTGATTACTGATTAACACAATGCGCATATATATTTGTACATTTAACGCTGTTGTGCGTCTGCGGGTTGTAAATTAATTTGGCTAATTTGGGTTTGACTGATTTATCGACCTGCGGAATTAAAAAGAAATATATAAAACTAGATAATGCTGATTTCTGATTAACACAATGCGCATATAGATTTGTACATTTAACGCTGTTGTGGGTCTGCGGGTTGTCCATTTAGCTTATTTGTGTTTGACTGATTTAACGACGTGCGAAAGAAAAAACAAAGGTATTATTATCGATTAACAGACTCAAGGAACGGATATATAACATATTGAATTACCATTACCTACCATAAAACCAAAAGTATAAAACGAAATAACTTTAATTTATTGATAACCAGGCGCAATTAGAACATAGATATAGTAGTGTAGTCCACTTAGCTTATTTGAGTTTGACTGATTTTACCTACCCGCGAAATTAAAAGCAAAGGAGCATTATTTCCTGCAACGTCTTACAATTATCTAGTTAAGCTGCTCGCATGCAAGAGGCCATCAACTTAAATAGCTTTTTAAAAGCTTAGCCTCAGGCTCTAGAACTATTGTATTTATTATGTAACAGCCAGATATAAAAAAAATACAATTCCAATTTTAAAACACATTCTATAATTGTCAAGGCTTTAAAATGGATAAAGACACTTAAGTTCAATGTACACATGAATTTTCAAGTTCAATTTCTCCTTTTTTTTGTTTACATAAAATGACAACTCCTGCTTTAGGGAAATTATTCCCTGCGTCGCGGGGGACTCGGAATAACTATCTGTGGTTCACACAAATAATTGTCCTGGCTGTGTTTCGAACCCAGAAGACCGGGTCTAAGTCATAAGCAGCTACCGTTACTATTGAGTCCACGGTGCACCGGTAAATGAACTGTTCCCGGCATACCCTGAAATATATTGCTGTAATTTCTTCAGCTAAAAGTTGAATAACGAATGAATCCAGTATCCAAAGACGAACATACAAAATTCACAAAGGCTATTTTTAGCAGGCGAGTGGTTGAAGATAGCCGCAGTAATGTGGTTGTCCGGCGTCGTACAACTTTGGTAACTTGCGGAGGAACATTGTTTAAGACAGTTGGATCTGCGAAATCTAGGTCAACACATTAACTAACTACTAGAAAAGATTCAAAGTTTATTATCTGCTAAATATATTTTCGTATGCTGCTGGAAATTCTAAATTCGAAATTATAACAATAAACGATTTTGTACCAATCAAGTATTCTTTTCCTTATATTATAAAAATGTAGTAGAAATATGAAGAACTACATTAAGTGTATTGTCGCTTATAACGGTTTCAAACAAAGGGTCAGGAGATCGGATGTTTGATTAACAATAATTACGCGGATGGCTGGCAGTTGACCCTCAAATCAACGAGAAAGAGTTACCAAAATTGTTGAAAATATAAAGATTCTTTTAAATCTTTAAAATATGAGTTAATAACTACAACATCTAGTGTTGTTTTATAAAATAATGCATACTTTTTAACCTTTGGTAGTTGATGTCCATTTAAGATGCAAGTACAAAATTTAGGTGACTTTGCCTTAAACCAATTTAACTTACCATGTATATTTTGTTATATTATCTAAATTAAAAAAAATGTCATCTTTTACAAAAATTGTACAAAAGCCAAGATTTGAATAAAAATACATATGCAATAATAATACATATAAGTCTAACTAATGTTTTTTTTTTATTTTTTATAATTCAATAAGAATTGGTTGAAGCAAGGAATTTGTGAGTAGCATCGGAGCGGTGCGATGCGACTAAATATTGCTTTAAAAAATCTTCTCGCGTCGCGTAACGCGTGATTATTTGAGGCCTAATATATACTCTCCCTGGATTTTTAAATTTAACATAAAATGTTGATATACTTCTGATGCATAACTTCCAAACCATGAACTAAGGTGAAAATATATAAATAATAAATGTTAGTACTCCACCAATAAAGACGTGCGATTTTTCGAAAGAAAATGAGTTCTGGGTCGATACCGACAACACGCGATGTTCTACTAACTGTAAATCCTAAGAAACGTTGTACCGATGTTCTACATTCACTTATTTTTATTTTTCATTACATGAGAAAAGGGAAGAAAACTTGTAAGTTATTGTTTCGTTCGCGTTTTATGCTTGAAAATGATAAACGATTACTAACTGTTGACGTTTTATAAAATTGATCTTTATTGTTATGGAGATAGTAGTTCATTTCAAACGAAAAAAGAACGGTAGATACGCCCTTCGATGATAAGAGAGATGCAGAGTAGTATTTGTGATTGAAGCTACAGTAGGTAAACTTGAGAGATAGGATATTTCAAATTGTGTACATTTTTCTTTGAAATAACTCTGAAGGTTCTATCTGCTCCTATAAAACAAGTTAACAAAAGGTCGTATAAACAATGAGCTGTTTATGTGTCTCCGTTATTTGTACGTTCTATTTTCATGTTTAAATTTTCATCGTGATTGCAATTTCACAGCGTCCCTAACTTTTTATTCTCTTGAATCTTTCTAACTGTTATTTCCTTCATACAAAAGTTGTCCAGGTAATTACGAATACAATAAAATATAATGAATCTAATTGTATTATTAGTTCTTAAATTATGGCCCTGCATACATTTTTATGTATGTAGTTTTTCAGTCGCATTATAGTTATTAGCGAAGAAATCCTAAACAAAAAAGTTCAGTTTTAGAAAAAGGACAGACTGATATAAAAATCTATGTCACGTCACATAAACTTACGTTTGCGTAAACCCGTAAGACTTAGGGAGCCAACTAACGCATGACGTGTCACGATTATTTACGGCGTGTTTAATAACTTCGGAACTAATGGCAGGCATTCTAGGAATGTTTATACATTAAGTTGTAGTTTGACTTTAATATTTGTTCAATGGTGGTTGCGGCGTGTTTAAATATAAATATAAATTATAAGTTTAGATTTTAAAATATACCTATTATATGTTCCTCTTAGATGCAAATTTCTTCTAGGGTTGGGATTGGCCGAATGATCTAGGCCTAAAATGCCGTTCGAATCTTGCAAGTGGTCTTAATTTAATCATCTCAATTTTTAATTTGAATATGGGGTAAACTTCGCCGTCAAGTATTTTAAAATAAAATAAAATATATACGTATGAATTTTATAAAACACAAATACTTGTATTTGAGATACAGATTTAAGTTTCACGTACTTATGAGTAATGAGAAACAATCCTTAAACAATACTACTGCTAGAATAAAATACTGTGTACAACATTACGAGAGTATGTTTTCAATATAAAGTCAAAGAGACAAGATTACATAAAACACAATAGCCCTTTGTATTAACGATGTACAATGACATGCACCATTGCTATGCGATTTGACTTATTATGACACATGTCTCGACTAGGTTACGAATAGATTACAGCTAATATTACTATGTCTTGTTAGTTATCATGGCATCACATCACGACATGTTACGTTATATCGCTTAGTGCCGAGTAGCATCGCAATGCATTGCTCACTGGAAAATTTATTTAAACTAATGAATTCAGTAAAATTAAAACTGTAAAATCAAAGCTGTAAAAAGTCATAAAATACTTTACTTTTATGTTCAAAACATTTCAGAACAGAACAGGTTTCTCTGATACAAATATAAATATTAAAACACAGCGTTCATAGCAAAAAAAAGTAACGTCAAATAAAAGCTGAGCTAAAGTACAATAAAAATCGGAAGTTTTATTCTGAAAGTAAAATAGCTCCATTAGCGACACTGAGGACTATTGACCTTTGTATACTTTATCCATTCATTATTAGTTAGTTTCGCGCCAACAAAAGTCTGTTGACTCGAGTCGTTTCTGCCCAATTCTTGAGACTCCGATATCAACAGTTCGCGTGCGCTTACGAGTTGCGTGTTACCCTGTTATCACGCTCCATGCTATCCCGGTAACTTGAGCTGTAATTTTTACGACAAAATTACCTGAATTATATTACTAAGGGTACGATGTGTGCCGATAGATTCCGGTTCCGATATTTGATCGCCTTTAGGGTACGGGCGTATGTTTATGACGGAATGATAGTAATGAAATGGAGCTATGATTGAACCTGGTAATATTGTATGAAGCTATTATTTTTTATGAACTTAATTGTGCCTAATCTAGTTTTAATAAGCAACATTAATGATACTTGTTTAACAAATACTTTGATTTTATTTTTATAATTGGACCCTGTTATGCAGAAAAGATCCAACCAAAAGGTAATAAAGCGTTAGTTGGATCTTTTCTGCATAACAGGGTCCAATTGGTACATATACTAGTCATTTTTATTAATTACTAGTTGTATCGCGCAGATTCACCCGCATAGATCCCGTTCAAGTGAGAACCTAGTCTTAGAACATAGCCAACACTAAAAAAATGCAGCTTTATATTAGTAAAAAAAAATCAAATTCGGGTCCGATTACCCCCTACCTTATAAATTTATAAAGTTTACATTTTCTTATATGTGTATAGATAAGGATAGTATGTATATATAATAATTCCTTCTCCACGCCAGTGTCGGTCCTGAGTGGAGGTTCAAGTCCCACAGAAGGCGCCCCCGTTATGAAGGCTGAAGTTTATAAACCACTCAATAAGACCATACTGACCTTTTGGCACGATGAAGTAGCAAAAGCCTCGTGGCTAACTATATAAATGTCCGTTCTAAAAAAATGAGATAAACCAAAAACAAAAATCCAGATTATTTCCCTACAATAAAGATTTAGCAACGCTTTCCTTCAACAAAATCTGGTTCAGTTTCTTTGCAGTTATATCCTGACAGATCACGTCAAACATCAAAGTAGGATGTTAATCCTTTGTCTGGGGTTATCTTTCATCATAATTGACGTAAAGGTTTCGTCACATATCATGTCGCACGCACAAAGGAAGGGCAAACACAAGGAATGACACTACAAAGTATGGCTTATTGCGGAGCGTTAGAATTAAATTTTGTGTGGCTCCAAATTGTAGATATGGTCTTTTTCTTAGTAAGTGAGTAGTATTTGTTGAGCAACCCGTCCGAACCAGTCCTAAGCAAACACAGACGATATGTTTGCTTCACTAGTGCTAAAAATTTAAAGCAAGCTCACATCTGTTTCGTTTCCTTTGTAAATAGTTGAAGGTAAAAGTTTAAATGTGCTTTTTTAACTACTCGTTTTGTTCTAAGTAAAGAACCAGAAACTTTAAGTACCTACTTGGTTTTATTTTTTTAAACATTCATATAAAATTGTGGCCTGTATTGTGGTGTTTGTACCAGTACCAGTGCTAGTACAGAAATATGCATGCATATTTCTGTACTAATACTGTAACTACCCGCGTCCAGTTCACCCACGTAACTCACGTTTCCTTCCCCCTCGTCCTCTCGACCCTTAGTTTGCAATGAACCATCCGATGCACTCGTAGACCCAAAGTCTAAGATACCGCGAACTGTAAAGTAGAGCGACAGTTGCCCAAAACCCCATAAAATACTAAAAGTCATAATTCCTCAACCTCATCGCCAGGAACCGCCCTGAGCCGCGGTCCAAGCCCCACAGGCGCCCTCTTGCATAGGTTGCTTAGTTTGTAGTTTTTAAACCACTTATTAAGGCTGGAGCTCTGCTCGCCTTTATGCCAGGTGAAGTAGCAAAAGCCTCGTGGCTAACTACGTAAAAATATTAACTCACGTTTCCGTAAAAACTTCGTCAGTAAATATAATTTATTTTACTCATGGATAACGTAGCTTCCTAATAGTGAAAGATTGTTTCAAATCAATTAGCCGTTCCTGAGATTAGCGCGCTCAAACAAAAAAACTTTTCAGCTTTATTGTATTATAGATTTTGTACGTAATGTCTGTACGTCGTATGTACGTCTTCTTATCTAATCACTGTCGTTTCCTTTCTAAAGTAAATACAAAAAATAAGCGAGTAAGTATGTGCGGGCCAATCTAACAAATTCGTTTGTTTCTCTTCTGTTTCATATATTCTCTATTCATTTTTATTCATCAGACAAAAACGAAAGCTCTTCAGTACTCACTTCCTATATTTTCATTATTAACCATCCTTTCGGATCAATAGCCGATCTTAAAAGTCCGTTTTTCTTTGCCCTTTATACATTATCGGCCTTCTTTTTCGTTCAGAATCAATGACATTATCATTTCTTACTTTAAAAAATGGGGCTGAAATGGGAAGTTGAAGGGAAATTACTCAATTCGCCAAGATCTTTCACAGTTCATTAATCCGCCAGATTGGGCTGTTGCCCGTCCAAAATATTCGAGTCTGGGAACAGAGATGAACTTGGGGATTTTAAGATTTTCAATGTTTAGTCGTATCGATGTCCGATCAAGATTAGACTTTTCTCAATTCTGGTGTTTATTTAACTACTCTTTATTCTTACTCCAAAACTATTATGTCGCAGTGTGCAATGATAACTTATCAATGTATTATTACTACTAGTATCATTTGCTTTTCGTATAATTATTATATTATAATTTAATTATAATAAATTGTTCTGGCGCTAAAGTTACAGTGAAAACAATAACAATATTTTTATTAGCAATAATTATTTTGACGTCAACTATTTGTAATTTGTACTTGTGTTTTATATACAGACAAACAACACTTTAAAAATACATGTGTCAATTGGTTTTAAATACTTAAATATTAAACGCTTGTATGAAATATTAAAACAAACAATTTAAATAAGTGCCTAATAAATATTTTATTATCAACTGTTCATGACACTTTATAGTAATTTTATTTGCGAATAAATATTTAATGTACCTATTGTGGTTGTTTGAATTTTATGGAAGAGTAAATATAAATGCTTTATGAATGGGAAATTATTAATGTAAACGTTTTTAACACTACAAACACACATATGAAAACTTTAAAGTTTGTATTGTGTTATGCTAAAGGTTTTTATTTATAAAAAAGTCAAAATTTTCCGGTGTCACCTGTCACCGGCTGACTCACTTTTGACACGAAAACTTAATAGAAAACTAATTAAAAGAAACTACCAAAACACAATTTAATGATAAATTAAGTTGTGTTTTGGTAATTAATTTTTATCTTAAGGTCGGTGCTATATTTTGAATACATCCCTGTGTCGTTAGCTACAATTTACGTTCTTAGAGTGAACGAAAATGCGATTATTATAAAACAGTAATTTAAACCTCAATTTAATTTCACATTACGTCGCACAGGAAATTAGTTGCTGGGATTTTTCGATAAATAATTTCTTTTGTAAGACAGCTAATATCAGATTCATGGTAATGGTAGTTTTTATATTAGCTTTTCTCCCCCCTTGATTTAAACTAAAATATATCTTAATACTCGCAACCAATAACAAGTAAATATTTTATCTATACTAATATTATAAAGAGAAAACATATGTTTGTTTGTTTGCTCTGAAACTATGGGACCGATTTCAAAAATTCTTTGACCATTAAAAGGTTACCTTAAGCAGCAGTTCCCACGGGGGCGGCAGCTACGCAGGTGAAACGCGTACGGACAGCTAGTGAGTAATATATTTAAAAGATAGCTCAAATAGGAATGTATCTATATTTCATGATTTTTAGTAAAATGTTTTTAGGATATAAAAAAAAACCGAAGTACACAAACCAAACTTCCTTCGATCTTCTTTAACCCGCAAATCGAATCTAAACCCATAAATAAAAGGATACCCAACATGAAAGACGTAGAACAAAGGGACCTGTTTATAATTCTGCCCACCTCTTCCGCTAAACAAGCGTGAAGAAGATAATGTAGTTTATACACGGCTGCAAATTGTATGTAAAAATTGTCTCGTTAGCAACATCCGTTCGGGTTGGCCCACATTGAGGTGGTTAAGGGCTGTCTACGAAGGTTTTGTGTATTTCTTTTGTTTGGTATCTAGAATACAAAAAGATACTGTAACTTTGTTTTTTCTTGTTGTTTTGTAAGAGCGATGTGCGTTTCTAGTACGAACTGTATTTTTATTTATTTGAAGTGTTATTTATTACATGATAATATAATTATGATTAAAATCACTAAGAGTTTAAAACAAAGTCGCTTCCCGCTGTCTATTTGTCCTATGTATGATATAGATCTTTAAAACTACGCAACGGATTTCGATGCGGTTTTTTTAATACACAGAGTGATTAAAGAGGATTGTTCATAAATAGATCAGCATTACACCCGTGCAAAGCCGGGATAGCTCTAGTACATCATAAAAAGTATGTTACGGACATTTTGTGTATCGTATATTATTTTGGCATAGTTTTATATTCTTCATTTTAGTGACGGTCAGCTTTAGATGTTATAACTTAACACACACACTGACTCTTATAACGTCGAACACTTAAAATACTTTTTATCTCAATAATGTAAATATATGTCACATCAATTTAAAAATAGAACCGTCGGCATCCCTACAATTTAAATAAAATGTCTAAAGTACCAATGTTGAATTATATTGATATTGTATGAGATTCAACATACGTAATAGGCAAACAACTGAGCTCTTAAGGGACCCATTTCTGTCTGTTTTTAAAAGGGAAACTCCTTTCATGCCTCTTATTCGTGTTTATAATAAAATATGTACAAACTTTATCGGAAACGAATTTCATGATGGATTGTTCGATATTCTTTTGATTTAATATGGATTGTGATTAAGAATTTGCATATCTGAAGTTACGTGTTATTTTATTAAAATAACGGAGTTTAATTGAAACGAAAATAAATCATAAATTTATACGAATATTATAAACAGGGTTTGTGGGTTTATGACGAATTTTGAAAATTATTAATATATATCAATAGAAAGCCAAGTCATTTGTGAGTGTCATAGGCTATTTTTTAAGTGGTTAAAGTTTCCATGGGAACGGGATTCACGCTGGTGAAACCGCCGGACAGCTAGTAATAATATTTAATAAATCTTTCTTCAGAAAATCTTAGGACTAAATAGATAAAATAAATTTAAAATCTTATTTTATAATTAAGTATAGAATAGCACTTTTGCCTGAGCCACCATATTATTATATATATTCTGTAATACAAATTGCACTGCGCCCGGCAGCTCAGTGGTTACACGCTAGTTGCTTTTGAGGCCTCTGGGTTCGATTCACTCACGGAGTAATTATTTGTGTGGACTATAGATAGCTACTCCGAGTCTGAATATGCTTTTGGGTATTTGCATTATGTGTTTATAAAGTATCCTGTGCTATGAGGTTTTAATTCCCTAGTCTTCTAAGAAGAGAAAAAGGAGAGAAAATTGGCTGTGACAGACGGACATACAGACGCCCGAGTGATCCTATAAGGGATCCGTTTCTTCATTTTTATACAGAACTTGTAAAACATCTAGTTCTATAAACTTAACTTGCGTGTCTTAAATAAAATTGTATAAATTTATCAGGGTAGTTTCAAAATAGAAACAAAGACATTAGCTTACCTGATCGCCTGACAATATTTGGCACGTATTTCTTCATTGAAAATTGTAGAGGTATCTATAAGCGAAATAGTCCATATGCACCTTACACTTCCTGTCATTTGGCATGCTGCCGGCTTCGAGAATTGCGCCTTGGGACATATACAGGATCTTAACTGAGTCATTTTAAAGCCTTAATATGCCGTATCTATTATAAATTTAACATTAGTTAACGTGTAAGAGTAATTGTCTGCTTTTTTGATTTTTCAATAATGTAGCAATACTACATGATTTAAGAGATGTCACATGGAAGATCATATTCGGTATTATTTCCAGGCACAAGTGTCATATATAAGATCTATTTTTGATCACATGTATTGAAAACTATGAAACTAAACAGTAAGTAAGCCGTGTTTTTATATAAAACATAAATGATTTTTTTTAAAGAAGAAGATAATACCCCCCTCAAATAATCAATTTAATGTTATCAAGAACAGACTTCGTACTTGAAAATGTGGCCTACGCCATACTTAAAAGTTAATACCCAATTTTCAATACTATCACAGTATAAAAACATATTTTTCTTAAAAATTGAGACCAAATCGAACGGCAAATTGAAAACAGTCGACTTTGGCTCGTTATGGAGGCGAATACACCATTTATCTTCATTCGCGTTTTCAATAGAATTGCTTGGGACGTTACCCGCAACTCAAATGGTACAACCGTAGAACCGGGGAACGGTAGAACTACTTATTATTTTGAACAGTGCCGGCTTAACGATTTGGAGAGCGCACCTGTCTATGCGGCACTGCCAAAACTTTGTGCGAATCGACTTTGCCTGTACTTTACTTTTCAGTAGAAAAAATTAAACCATACTGGAATCGTTTTGCTGTTTGAATTAGATTAGTTTGAATTTCGTTAAATGTAAGAACCTTAGTATTTTTCAATTAAATAGCGCCAATTGAAAGAAAATTACTTCCAATTTTCTTTGTTTTTTCATTACATTGTTACGGCTCCAACTGCTATTTCAAGTAGGTAATTGATTTTATATGTATACCTAGGTTCCTGATTATGTAAGACATTGTCATATATTTATTATTGTTTTTCTCTTATTTACAATCTATTCCATAGCTAATAAGTTCGCAGTAAGTTAGATAATGACTAATGTTTCAAAGATGGTTCTTCCAATGATTTCCTTTATAAACCATCCCAAAAAGACGTGTGCTGTTCATGTGATCACAGAACTTCAATCAAAAGTATATATATTTTTTTAACTCTGTTGATATTTTTTTGATGAAATGCTTTTAACCTAACAAGTAGTTTTAAACGTTTGGCATTAATCATACCTGCACCTCGTCGTGACTAATGGTGCTGGAAACCACTATTGTTCGTTGAAGCGCCACCCAATTACGTTCGGGACATGTAAACGAGTTTGTTGTTATGTGAGTTCTTTTGGTTAGCCGGTAAACAAATGTTCTAATGACTCGTAGTCTTACCGTACTATATTCAATAAAAGTCTTGTGTTGCTATCTCTTTCTGATCACATAAATCAAATCTTATCTCATTTTTATTTTTCGAACAGTTTTTTAGTATTTTACCGTGTGGTTTCCGGCTTAGAATAAACCACCCCATGTCCTCCCATGGGTGTCGTAAAAGGCGACTAAGGGACATATGGCTGATGGATGGGCAGCATCACCTATTAGCTCAAGGTTGACATCGTACTGCGATCACCAATCCGTCTGCCAAGCGTGGTGATTATGGCAATATCCCTCCACGATCCTGGCTTGCCAAGGTCTGTTAAGAGGAGGCCCATGTTCAGCAGTAGACGTAAACGGGCTGTTGATGATGATGAACAGTTTTGGTGAGCTTACTTTATCACCACTGGTGATCAAAAGTATGTTGGATGGCAATATGCTCGTAAACGTCTTAGCCTATTTCATAATTACGAATATTATTTTTAATATACGTAAGTATCTTGCGGCTATAACATTTTTAGAAATTTAAGGTGTAAGCGAGAAATTCTACATTGGGCACTAGCAAATTATCTGTTCTAGTATTATAAAGAGAAAAGATTATATTGTTTGTTTCTTTGCATTGAATAGGCTTCGAAACTACAGAACCGTTTTGAAAAGTTATTTCGCCTATAGAATGCTACATTATCAGGGATTGATACATTGTCATAAACATGTTTAGCCGTCGAATTCAAAACCGTTATTACAAAACAGATTTAGGTACTGTTCAGTGTTTATACATAAAACATTAATTCTCTCTTAAAGGTAACTCGGAAAAAAGTGATAGTCTCTTTAAATTATTTTTTCTCAAGCAACATTTATTGTAACTTGTTTTATACAAGTTACAATAAATCGCAATAAATGTTGCTAGAGCAAAAATAATTTTGTACATACGTATTTCCAACAATTGATTCCAACGGCTTCATTGCGACCTACTTATTATATTTTTCTTGTTAACGCTAGAAATAAACTCCTGTTCCCTTTAATTCATTGTGCTTAGACTCATATTATTAACAACCTAGATTTGCAATATTGTAACTTATGGAAATAGCTGAAAGTCCTCTATGGGACTTGGATATATGTATACTCAGGGCGGTCGATAGCGGGAAATTTGGGGTATTTCGACTTTTAACAATGTTTTATTGGAGTTTTTCCAATGTTGGTAATTAACAAGCTCAACACTATCTTCTTGTTTTCAAATTAAATTTGGTCTTATCGGTTTCTACACTTCTTACAGCCTTATCTATCTTTACTAATATTATGAGGAAGAAAAATGTTGGAAAGTTTATATTTTTGGTCTTATGCCCGGAAAAGTAGCACAAGCCTTGGGCTAACTAAATATTCCGAAAAAAAAATTTAAGTTTGTTTCGATAACTCAAAAACGACTGAACGGATTTTGATAATTCTTTCACCATAAGAATTCTACGTTATCTCTTAGTAACATAGGCTATAAAAGTCCACCCGTGCGAAGCCGGAGCGGGCCGCTAGTAGTTTATAAAGCTGAAGAGTTTGTTTGTTTGCTTGCACTAATCTCAGGAATTACTAGTCCGATTTCCAAAAATATTTCAGTGTTCAATAGTCAATTCATTGGAAGTCCTTAAATAGACTGCGGACTCAGTGGGACGAAGCTGGGAGAATATGAAGAAGTGGGGGTATAGCTCAGAGGTTGCGTGTCCGTGTGGTATCTCCCCCCAGACAATTGTTCACCTCCTATTCTGCCCTGCGTGCCCCAACACCTGTACACGCGAGGACCTGTGCAACGCCACTGATAATTATGTGTCAGTGGTCGAGTACTGTTCTTCTTAAATTTTAACGCCAGGTCGACACGAAAAGAAGAAGAAGCCCATTCATTGAGGAAGGTTATAGACTATATTTAATTATGAATTTCCTACAGGAACGGGATGTTTTATCTTAAAACCTATATAGTCGGTGGTACTAATGGTACTAATAAGGTGCAATTTCATCTGTCAAGAAATACTTTCCTTATATATTTTTTAGAGGACCAAACATACATTTGCTACATTTGATTTTTAACCTTATAAGTTATTGTCACTTACGCGGTTTTGCAGTATCTTCGATGATATATTACACATACAAATAGCGGTTTACCTTCATCACGGTTCAATAAGCAATGACCATATGATTCGCCTCGCTTGGCTCTAGTTGACAAATAGGTTTTAATTAGCATATCTTTAGACGGGCCATTAGTTAATTGGATAATGTTATGTCAGAGATTAGGTTAGAAACTCAGGTCTCATTGGTCCAATGAGGCTCGTAACTAAGATTGACATTGTTTTATAGTACTTGCAGTAGTAGTTAGGTATTTTAATGAAGTTCTTAGAAAAGACCACCATGTTTGGTTTGTTTCTTATTAAAATTTAGTGTCAGAAGTCTTATGATAAGTCGTGTTGTGACGTTACACCGATTGCGGCCTACTTAGTCGTGAATACACATAGAGAATGCGCGTTGTCTTTTTAACGTGTTATAGAATTATTTGTAATTTATATGTATATCCACCAACCCGCCAGCCATGCGTGGGGACGCCCATGTTCAGCAGTGGACGTTATAAGGGCTGATGATGATATATGTTTATCTCAAAAAATATTTTTATTATTAGACATAACAACTGAAAACCTAAAATACAAAATCGAAAAAAGAAACAAAAACAATGAACATATACAAATTTACGAAAGTCTTTTTATTTTATCGCCGCGTTTCCTATATTGAAACTAAGTAAACTGAACAACGAAAATGCTCGCACGAAGATTAAGTTTAAGCATTGCTAAGTAAATATCCCAGTTTGGCAAGCTATGAGTCTGTTTGCAACCTTCGCCAAATATCGTCACATATAACCCAAAGTGTTTCTAAATCATGCTCTTTATATCATTGGCGTGGTTGGTGCCAATGTTTGGAGCCAATACTTTTATTTTTATTCACAGCGGTAATAACCTTTGTTTTTTCACGTTTATGTAGGTAGTAAGAAAGAAGTAAATTATATGAATAGTATATACCATTTTATTCATACGAATACGATGAAATCGTTTACTTATTAGAAATTTACCTAGAATATGTAAATATACCTTTAGAAAATGTCTGTATTTTTACGATTTGTGGCTATTTTTAAAAATTAGTAGCAGTGTTTTGCACACTAGTATTCGTGTTAACCCCTCGTGCTAAACTAAAATGCTTGTACTACGAGTGGGTTCACGTCGGTAGTGCATTGAGTGGGTATCGAACAGGCAGCCACATGATCATTGGTTGTAAAAACACAACGGGACCAGTAAAAAAAAATTACGTAACTCAAAATCAATGTTACTCTAACATAACGGAAGCTATATTTCACGAATCCCTTTAGGCTATCCCTAAACGTATAAAGTTTTGTATCAACCGTGTTTCCGAATTTCTCCACATACATATATTCAAAATATTCGCTTTACATATAACTGTGACACTGCGGCATTCAGAGTGCAAACTAACAAATACTATACTATAATATTTAATAGTTGCGATACCATTCGATGGTAGATGCCAATCAAAAGCTTCGCAAGCGAGGTAGGTCGGTGTGTCGGGAATAAACAGACCGTTAGTACTAGAGTCACGCGCGATCACCCGTAACCAACAAAGGGGAGAGGTAAGGGATAAACGGAAGCGAGTTACCAATAGTAATGTTGCCATTGGTAATGTTACCAATAGTAGAGGTTAAGGGAAATAATATTGTTGTATTGAAATTGTAGGCAAAAGTGAGTGAGCGCTTTGAGGTTTTTATTGTTTACCTATAACGCCACGACATAGCGTGTCAATGTATTTACACCTCTAGAAACTTTTTGCTTAAGTATAATCAATATTAAAACGAGTTATGACTATTGTCAGATGAAATTCGTCAGTTATATTGGTACTTCATCAACTGTATTGCTAGCAGTTATAAAAAATCAAACTACCAGCTACGTAGATTCAGAGATACAGCGGCATCTTTATGGCCTCTACCTTCCAAAAGTCGGTAAATAGTCATGTTTATTTTTTACCATATCAAATAGTAGAATAACTGTTATGTATTTCTGTTGGCTGTGGCAAAGTTTAGCATGGCTGTATGGTTAAGGCATAAGAAGTTATACCTTCGATACAGATTCAAATGTTGCCGGTGTTCTAAATTTATATCTCAAATGATCTATACCAGGTGTCTCCAAACTTTGATGCCTTAGGGCCATAACGGTTTTTTCAATGTGTTCGAAGGGCCAAAACAGTTTCAATTTTCTATCCTTAACTATGCTCTTATTTCTAGACTAGTAGCAAAGTTTGCGACCGAGTAATTATAATTTTGTGTTGGCTTTTTCAACTTATCACAGCAATAGTAACAACAATAAGACATTAGGTGGTCGCGGGCCAGATTGAAGACTTAAGCTATCGCGGGCCGGATTTTGGCACTGGCGGGCCAAAATCCGCGGGCCGTAGTTTGGAAACCTCTGATCTATACTGTCATGTCATACAAATAATTAAACACTTATACCTAACTACATAAACACATTGTGATAAGTACCTTAATGCCGAGTGCCGACATTTTGGCTTTGTTTTTAGGTCACATAAGAATATTAGGATATTGTATACAGAAACCCAGCTTCTGAAGTTTCCTTAATTAATTTAATTACCGCTATAACAGTAGAATTTCCCCAGCGAGTGAATTTGTTCCAGCCACATATGGTACGTCTCTACGCCAAAATGGTTTAAACGGCAAATTTTTTCTAAGTGTAACCTTTTGTTATTTGTATTGTGATAATGAAACTATAAATTTACAATTTCGAACACCACTTTTGTAACACATTAACTGTACCTAAGATAACTTTTTTTAAGACAACACCCGCAATAGGACAAAAAAACCATGTGTCGCAGCCGTCGCAGGGGACTTACAAGCATATAATTCAGGGACACACTCCCAGATTCAGAACAATAGTTTTCCTGAGTGAGAATCGAACCTAAAACACCAGGAACAACTAACGCAACCACTCAGCTACCATTGCAGTAAAAAAATAACATAAGGTTTGTATTTAATATAACCCTCACAGAATACCTCGGAAAATATATTTTTTATTAGCTACCTTGATAAGTTGACAACTCGTGACGGGGTTACCTTCCCATGTCTTTTTCCTTATTGTAATTGTATTTTATTGATAACGATAAAAACTATGATAACGATAGAGTATATAAAAACTTGAAAAAGAATAAATATATAATTCAAATATTATATAGTTGTTACTCGATCGAATTTGGCAGCTGAACGATAGTTGTTATTTTTTTTTTACTTTTTCAATGTTCGCTTTTTTCGTTGAGCGTTTTTTATATATAAAAATCTGCTGCCCGCCACTTTATCTGCGTAAAATAAGAATTTTATCTCACAATGATAGCAGGCAAGCAAACAATTTTTAATTATGTTTTTGTTATTAGTACCCTATATATTCTTAACAGATCACATTAAAATAAGTAAGACTATTTTCATTATTATCATAATATAACTCCTCAACAAGGTTTTGCTTTAATTTGACTGTATGGTGGTATGGTGTATGTAACAGTAGATTTTTAATATCGACTCGAAAACATCGGTTATTTGACTCATCAATCATTTTAGATTAAGGCGCCTAATGAGATTGTAATAAGGATCCGTTTTAACTATATTCATTTTTTCAAACAAACATAAATACTGACTGTTCTCCTATGTTATTAATCAGTATTTTTTTCAATCGTCGAAATTATCTGACCTACTAATAACAGTGGATTTTTTACACGTTTTTGTCATTTAGCTTTCCGGGTGTGGTTTCATAACTCCCGATCCCGTGGAAGCTTCACAATTAAATTTAGCCTATAGCCTTCCTAGATAAATGGGCCATGTAACACTGAAAATATTATTCATATCGGTCCAGTAATTTCTGAGATTAGCGCGATCAAGCAAACAAAGAAACTAACTCTTCAGCTTTATATATTAGTATAAGACGAGCCACGTAGCTAAGCGAGGGCTGTCCGATATAACGTGTTTGCCAATTTTCTAGTAAATAACTTTAAAATATCAAAACCATCAAACAATGCCTTGCGTTGTGTTCGAATATAACGAATATCTAATTCGTCGTATCGACGTAACACAACGCAAGATTATAAGTTACTCACATCGCTTACCGCTTATGTCTTGTCCACACGTCACACAAAGTCACCTTTATATTTTTCATTGGAAACGTACAGTGTCACTCCATTTCGTGTGCAGCATTACCGTAATTGTGGCCGCGTCCCACGGGACCTGTCGACTTCAGTAGTGACATAGACGTATCTAGAACATCCTTTAAAATACTCCCGACATGATTGAGGATACAGTGGAAATCAAAATTGTATGATGAATGTTTTTATGTCAACTTTGTGTCATTATATTATATGGGACTTAATTGATGGTACATCATTTTTATCATCTATTGAACCACACTAATTATTACTGATGAACTGATGAATGATTACTTTTATTTTTTTTAATCTATACACTAATATGTGACAATGAAGTTTGTTTCTTTTATTTATTTGTTTGTTTTCTTGAACTCTTCTGCTTCCTTAATCTCAGGAACTACTGGCCCGATTGAAACATTTTTTTCGGTGTTACATAGCCTATTTATCGAGGACTATAAGCTATCTTTTATGATGAATTTCCCACAGAAATGGAAGGTACGCGGCTAAAACTGCGCGCGGTAGTGGATAAATAAGATGTATTTGTATTACACATAAATTTATTCCCGTACGAAATGATTTTTATACATGTTAGTCTATACTGATAAAGAGATGACGTGTATTTTGGAAGCCCCGAATATTGACTAATTTACAAGGTTACGTAGAGTCAATAGTGGTATGCTCTACTTGAATCAGTACTGACTGAGGTATACGTATGTATACCATATGAATTAAACAATAGTTGACAGCTATCCGTATAATTACATTGGCATATCAGAAACGAATACGTTGAAAAATTTGTATTGAAAAGGACCTCTTGAAAACTTGAGACTTTGTTTTTAATGTTTTGGCATGGCAATGCTATGCACTCGAATGCGTCGGAGTGAAGTATAATAACAATAATAATAGGTAATAATAATTTATTTCAAGATTCTTGATTAATAAATCTTTGTGTAGATTCTAAGATTTCTTTCCTGGTCTGGTAAGCTGAGGGACAACCTCCGTGCCTCGGAAAGCACGTTAAGCCGTTGGTCCCGACTGTTAGCAGCGTTTCCTTGTATGTTACTATTTAATACTGCGGTCACCAACACGCCTGCAAGAGGTTCAGCAGTGGACGTTATATGGGTTGATGATGATGATGATGACACAGTTAAATATCTACCTTATTATCAAGGATGAATATCATATTACTCATTCAACACGTGACCGCGCCTTTGTTTGAGTTGCATTATCGTAATTGTGACCGCATCCTTTGAGACCGACTACCAGATAGTTGACCCGGATATGTCCGCTATTACTATAACAATTCGCTTAATTAACTGATATTAGGTGACGTGAATCGTAATGGGTTTGTCAACAGTTACGACTGTTGGTAGTTGTCGTGTTTATTAGTTGTGTTGTTGGTGATTCCGCCTAGTAGTCTCACCCGTTAATTCCAGACCTCTTATCAGTGTTTATTCCAATTCCAGTCAATTCCAATACCCTTATTAGATATAAAATATTGTTTGATTTTACTGTAAGCTGTTAAGAAATCTTTAATACAGTTATACCAGTTAAGTACTTCAAATAACAATGACCCATTTTTGTAGTACATTCATTTTTCAGCCATTGAAAGAAAATATTTTTTGCCGTTAAAACATTTTATAAACCTGTCACAAAAACTTGACGACTACTTTTCAATTTATAAGTAGTTAATCCTACTAATATTATAAATGCGGAAGTTTGTAGGTATGGAACTGTGGATGTATGTATGTTTGTTACTCTTTCACGCAAAAACTACTGAATGGATTTGGCTGTAACTTTGCACGCGGATAGTTTGTAAGCTGGTTAAACATTTAGGCTAAAATATCACGCTCCGACCCACTGGAGCAGAGTGGCGCGGGTAAAACCGCGGGGCGCAGCTAATGACTTATAAATTGAAAAAAACATTGTTTATAGGGAAATATTTTGTTTTAACTGCTCTTATTGATGATGAAAATCTATCTATAGATTAATGGTATTATTGCATTCTATATAGATAAAGATTTAACATAAAGACTAAACCAATGTAATTTAAAACTTAATTGCTTTACACTTTCTAACAGAGTTATTAATTTATAGTAGATTTAATAGTATTTCTAAGCGTTTGTATCCCTTAAACATAAATTGCAGTTTTAATTGGCTAACACAAATTAGTTCGTAGTACCTCTTTTATACATTTGTAGTAAATGTTTCGTGATATTTGCCAATAAACGGAATATTGAGGTTAGTACCAACGTTTGGTGATTATATTCGTAATGAATGCTAATTGAACTGTACTGAACTGTGAAAAGGAATTCGGAGAAAGCGTTTGTATTCTTCACAGCTGTTGGTAGTCGGCTATTCAATATTCTGTGTTACACAAAATTGGTTTCATTTCATAACTATGATACGAATTAGCTGGATTACCCAACTCAACTTCTATATTCATAAAAGGCAACCGTTTCTTTCAACAGATAGTTGAATCTACTGATAGAATTTGCGTAAAAAATTGCACGCAGGCCGTACGTATTACAATACAACATTATTTATTGTATACCATAAAAATAACGTATACAAAAGAAAACATACAAATGATGATTCATAATGTATAATGCGGCGGTTTTAATGCTAGCTGCGATTTTTTGCAGACAACCGTCGGCGGATGGACTGAATTATGAGAAACTCAAAAAATATAATTTAGGATCCTTACTTGAAAATGCATTTTTAGGCGAACCTAATGAAGTACTTTCCAATTCCAATAAATGGTTTATTGGAAGCGAAGGCAACAGTCCAAAGTTTGTATGGGAAATCAAAAATGATAGTTTAACATAAAACATTTATGTAACGATTATTTCAACTGAACAATATTTAAAAAAAGAAAATAAAGTGTCCTACACACTACCAGCGAAACATGCACTTCGCGTATCTAATCTGTTCGTTAAGGAGCGGGCTGCGATGCCAGAACACTTTCCCCACTTAATTGGCGATAACAACACCGATACGATGTTCCGATTGCAATCCCGTGGTGTATTCTTTCTTGTTAGCCGACTGACTAATCGGTTCGTGTGAGCTCCCCATTATTTGGTGAAATAGGGGGATCGTACCATTTGGGTTTATTTTTATGGGAGAATGATGGTTTGGTTGGAACTTTATTTAATGTTGGGTACTAGTGTTCATTGGTTGTAGTTGACAACTTTATTGCGGGCTCAGTTTTATTTACTAAGGTTTTTTTTATTTAGTATTATTTTATGAATACTTAAGCCACTTAGCCTTGCAATAAAAGATAATCTAAGTTGTAAGAACGGGCGCCCCTAACACAGCTTTGGAGTCATTTTAATCTGTAAGTTTTCATGCAATTAAAAAAGTATATCATCATCATCATCAGCCCGTACATCGTCCACTGCTGAACATGGGCCTCCACCCGGGGGAAGGTATTTGACATAATCACCACGCTTGGCAGGCGGGCTGGTGACCGCAGTATAATGTTGTACCACACAAGGAAACGCTGCTGCCCGTTCCTTGATATACGATTATTATAGATGAAATTATAACAATTGGGACCAACGGCTTAACCAACCAGACCCGGAAAGAAATATTAGAATTTACACAAAGATTTCCTGTCCGGCGTGGGAATCGAACCCACGACCTCCAAGATTTTAAAGCGAGCAGTGTGGAAAAAGTATATGCATAAATCGATTGTACTACCAAAGTTAAATATTTTTGCTGACTATTAGCATCTACTAAATCACTTTGTATAGCCTGAGGCCCAGTTGAAGTAGCGACATTGTACTGTACTGTTTCAGTCCTTTTAAATCCACTGCTGAACATGGATCTTAACTGAACTACGCAAGTCGGGGTCGATAAGGGATATTTTGGCTTAGCATGCGGATTGGTGATCGCAGTAAGATGGGAGCTGAGAGATGCTGCTGCCCATCCATTAGCTGTATGTCCCTTGGTCGCCTTTGACCACACCCATAGGAAGATATGGTGGAAAAACAGCTCTGTCGCACTACAAAGCGACGTTGTTAACAAAGTAATTATCCGTTCGAAAAACTGGCAAATATTAAAACGAATAATGAATTCACAACTTACAAATCCAATTTCGATGTGTTAGATCAAGGCCATGTAGTCGAATTAATAACCGTTCCCTTTGTACAGATACATCGGCTAAAGACTTGTAATTTGGGCTTCTAACTTTGTTACTTTGCGCTTTAGTTTTTAGGAGGTCGCTGGGTTTTCATATGCTCGGTGAAGTAGCGAAAGCCACGAGCCTAACTAACTTGGTATCATCGGGATTGCAATGTGCTACTTAAAAAATACAGCAAATTTACTTTTGTTTTAGAATTATTGTTCAACAACTAGGCATTTAGGGATTTTTCAAATGATGAGGAACTTTTATTTTGCTGTAATATCACTTCTATTTACGCGTAAGTATTGTAAGGATATGAATATATTTGAACAAAAAAAATATTTAATCAACCTTAATCTTAATCAATATCTTTAAAAGATACCGTAAAACCAATTACGGATTACGGTTTTTTTCCCACAAAATATTAAGTTAAACCTTATTATTTAGTGGCAGTAACATACAACTCACTGTGTATTTTAGAAAAAGGAACCCACGAAAATTGTAAATAGAATGAAACCAGCTGATAAATCTTGCAATTGCTATACTTTTCTGTACACAATCTGACTATTTAACTCCCCTAACACACCACGTTCATGGTGATCCACTCTTATAACCAATAAATCCGAATCAATAACCTCCCTTCAAACCGTAAAGTTGACATTTCATAGTTTTTCGGCGACCCTATAAAGATTGAACCGCTTAATCTGATCTTGGATGATGGCTATTTTATGTGGACGAGGGTCTTGAGGTGCCCAGTTGTGTTTTTGTATTGAAAATAAAAAGGAATAAGAGGAAAAGTAAGGTTTTAGTAATCGGGTCAAGGAACTTGTATGAACTCGTATATATTTATACATCAGGAATGATCACTTCCTTTAAAACACATAGAAAAAAAGCTTGCCAAAAGAGAACTCAATTGTTTTACGCTGTCTCTCTCATTACTTGTCAAATTGACAGTGACAGTTACCATGACAACGAACTTTGTTAATAGAGTGACCACGAAATATCGATATTGTTTGAAAGGATACCTAAAAACTACTTCCAGGACTGACCTTGACTGACCTTGCCAAAAATTCGATACCTAAATATATTTTTTGTCTAAAAAAATACCACTAAAGACTTTTCATAATACAACGTTTCATCATCTAGTCTAACAATTCAATTATTCCTTACAATACAATTACTTATCCAAAATTCATACCTACGCTTCCATACGACTTCATGCCATTCAATCACATTCAATATTTATTTAGTATTCTGCTATACAAACGTAGCAATATGTATCGTATAGAAAAATGTATTTTCACAAAAGCCGACTCCACAGACAGTCGAGATCCTGCAAGTCATTGTGTGGCTGTGTAAATATGTCAATATAACATGTTACTCTTATGAAACAATGTTACCAGGAGATGGAATCTGCTTCAATAGCTGGATTTATTTTGTTTATGTACCTATAGTCTAATCTAGAACTTCGACTGTATGTAGTTACTTGTAGATAAGTGGTTGTGTGTAAAACACAAATAACTTCTTGTAACGTTTTGAGTCTTGGTGTGTTTTGTGTCCGTCAATGATGTATTTGTAAAGTCCTCATGACAAAGATATTATTTCCCAAGTACGTTATTTGAAGCTTAATTAACACTATTTTTCTGGAGATAAAATACGTTAAAGGTACCTTTAAGATAAAAAAAAGTTTTGTATAGGTATAAGAGGACTGGATTCCTAGGAGGCTTTTGTCCAGTGAAGTAGCTAAAGCTGCGTTGCTAACTTCATATGTTCGTAAAACAAAAATGGATCTTCGCAATAATTAATAAGAAATAGGTATGCAAATGAAAACTATAGTTCTACTCGTCTGCTTTACTCTATTTATTTATATAGCAGCTAAATAAAGTATAAAGTTTTCTACTATCTTAATTCATTTTACGTTCGTAATGAAATGCAATAACCGTGTCTGTCTTATGAGCCTTAGTCAGTCTTATTATGACTTGAGCTTGAGGCTTATTAAGACTAGTTGTAATAATTTGAAAAATAATTTGAGTATTCATACTAAAAGATGACGTATGAGATTATGTGTATGGCAAGTGAACATCTATACTAATATATAAAGTTGAAGAGTTTGTTTGTTTGCTTGAATGCGCCAATCTCAGGAACAACTGGGCCGATTAAAAAAAATCTTTTAGTGTTAGAGAGCCTATTTATTGAGGAAGGCTCTGGGCTATTTAATGATGATGTTCCTATGGGAACAGGAGTTACGCGGGAATCTAGGATTATATTATTAGAATCTTAGATTAAACATAGTACTATCATTTATAATCATTAATTCCTAAATAATACTTAAAATGCCTACTAATTCGTGTAATGTATACGTGTTTCGTTTCCACATTACAAATCTGTGTAAATACAGAACTATAGGCTCGTTGATATGTGGTCATATATTACCGGTCGGTATCACTACGTGTGCTGAACTAATCCCATCACGGCTTTCGGCGCCAGCCGACCATACAATGTCCGTTACATGTTCGAAACATTTAAATGTTTGGTTGGCAACATTGGTGATTTTACGTCCTGGTCATAAAATAACAAAAAACGTTTTTTTTAAGAAAAAGAACGCATAAATTGTTTATATTTTAAAAATAATAAGGAATGATAGATTAGTTTTTTAATTGCTCTGGTGGACGGTAGTTATTCCTAAGTTAAGTGTTCTGGGTTAAATTTTTAGGCTGAGCAATAAATCACTGATAGTTTTTGAGTCTATGTATGTGTATGTCCTTGAATATAAGTTTGTAAAGTCCTCTGGGACTCAAGAATTTAATTGCCTACTGCAAGATTTTTCTCTTAAAAAAAATGTTGAAGTGTAAGACAAAAAACTTCTATCCAAGCATAGAGTATTTTAAGTCTAAAATACTCGATTATATGCACATATTATTATAGTATAAAAAGTTATATTCGAAAATGGAACACCAGTAGAACATGCAGATTATGTAAACCACGCATGTAAATTATCCGCACCATTTGTTTAGGTGTTTTTTAAAAAACAAGCAACCGTCTATGGGTTTTTAAGCTTTAAAAAGGCTACTGTAAAATTTAGTGTCAACATTGTTCGCACAATCAGTTTTGGCTCACACACATTATAAAATAGACCCACACATACGAGTTGGATGAGGTTTTGTATACAAGGGCTAATGGATTTTGTTATATATCGTCTTAAATAAGGTGCTCACAAAATATATGCCGTCCCATTAACTCGTATGATAACGCCAGTAAAGACATTTCTGTCATAACTAATTTTAAGTTTCCATATAAGAAAAAATGATATTAAAATACATGTTTGTTTTGCATTAAGTCGTCCTCTAATACTAGTGTGTTTCCCGCACAACCCGGTGTATCGTGGAGTTAAAGTAATCTCGCTCCTATTATTCATTTATACTTTGGTTTGCGAATTTGTCGAAATTCGACCATAATTTAAAAATATAATAATATTCTGCACTCCTTTTTTTGCAGTAATTGCGTCTTTATATAGGTATCTTATCTCATTTTATTATTTGTAAAGATGTATATTTTTTTACTTACATAATGACTTCACATGATACTATCTACTGTTAAAGGTATGGCATATATTTGAAAGCACCTTATACCAATTCGTGAGGGTAATGTTAAACCGGGATTACAGAGTTGCGGGTCACAATATGAAGGGTATGCTCGCTGTTTCACTTTGTACCTCACTTCCCAGATATTGAAAAGACTATGAAAAGTTATATGATAAAAGTTATCCAATATATCCTCAGTTGCTTATAAATGGAAAGGATTTTTTATATATATAATATGTTTCACCCGCGTAACTCCCGTTCCGTTGGTCACTACTCGAGTTGCCAACTGAAAACCAGCGCTAGGTATCCTATGTCAGCATAGGCGATACCTAGCGTTGGTGGCGACTTTTTCGGCTGAACATGCAAGGCGTCTTATTGTTTTGTTGTATGTCTGCTGTGTAATAAATATCTTGTGTTGTGCTGAATAAATGTATTTTTTTTCTTTCTTTCCCGTGGGGACTTCGTAATTAAATATATAAACTGGTTTTAATTCGCGTGTGATAAGTGGTCTTAGCCTTTCATTAAAATTGTTTTATCCATTTGTTATTTGGTAATATCTTATGTTTACGACCTCCTAGTTGTCGGGGAATAAAATAAGCTTATGTTAGTGATTTTAATAGAACATTGATCATCATCATCAGCCCGTATAACGTCCACTGCTGAACATAGGCCTCTAGGTAGTTGCCATAGTCACCACGCTTGGCAGGCGGGTTGGTGACCGCAGTATTATGTTGTACCACACAACAAAACGCTGCTGCCCGTTCCTTGATATACGATTATTATAGATGATGTTATAACGATCGCGACCAACGGCTTTACGTGCTTTCCGAGGCACGGAGGGTAGTCCTTGAACCAACCAGACCCGGAAAGAAATCTTAGAATTTACACAAAGATTTTCTGTCCGGCGTGGTGATCGAACCCACGACCTCCGAGATTTTAAGCGAGCCAAATACCGCTACGCTACGGAGGTAGTCAGAACACTGATGTAGAACGTAAAATATATAAAATTACATTTAATAAATCTAGATTTCCATCTTAACGGTGAATCCATTTGTCGACAGCATGGCGGTTTTCTCTATTGAAGGAACTACTTTGTGAGAGTTTTAGCTTGTTAGAATAGTAGTTATTGGACTAGAAAACTCAATTGAAGACGTTATCGGTAGATTTACTTTGTAGTTCAAAGATTAAATTACTAAACGGTAAACTAAGCAGTTATTGAAAAGCTGTTTTTTTTTTACAAGATTCTGCTAAACTATGTGATAGAAATGTAATGAGATACTTATCTATACTTATATTATAAAGACAAAAATTTTGTATTTTTGTATCCCACCAAAAACATAAATTAAAATGTTGAATAACTTTATAAAATGACTGATGTAATGAAAACTGGCCAAGTCAAATCTAACCTACTTTAAGATCTCACATTTTTAAATAACAGCAATTGCTATAAGTATCCAATAAAGCAAAGAAATAGAGTTTAATACTCGCTCATAATGTCATAGGGATATATATTAGGATGGAAGTCGACAAAACAATAATAATTATACCGGTAGTTATTTCCGATTTTACATGTCCAACTGCCTTGAATAAATAAGTATACAATTAACCATAAACAGCTTAACAAAAAACAAAAAGATACCTTATTGCGTAGAATTACACAGAAAATAAATCATTCATTTACAATCCGTGGCCTAATTCCGTTCACAAGCTGTGCGGGCGGACGAAACCCGGTAGTTTGTGTAATTAGGACTTACTAACGTGTGGTAACTAACGGTAGTGTACTGTAACGACTACGTACTTGGTTCTTCGAACACAGTAATCTTTAAGTGCTCGCCCGCCAATGTACAGTGAAATAGCTTTTATGGATACACTCGTTTGCGAAAGTTGCCGTGCCAAGGCCGGTTTTGAAGTATGATTTTCCTGACTTCTGTACATTAGTAATGTTCGTGTTAGATGTTTATTTGATAGTTGGTGTGCTTAAGTTTATGACCGTTATCAGTTACGACGCGAATAATATACTTGTATATAATGTCAATTCTTATATGTCAGTTCCCCTTATTTACCATTAGAAGTAAATATCGAGGACATCATAATAATTTATAGATCAAATAAGTAAAATATGTATGCACGAATAAGATGTAAATTTGCAAGACTGTTTTAGTGTTGCGTATTTCCATCTCATTCTCTCCCTATTACTTACGTAAATAAGAACAAGATGGCGTATCTAACCCTTTACTGCGCTACACGGAGCCACCTCGTTAGATGCATTTTATCGTACACAAAGCGTATTCTGTCGGCACCTGTTTCATCCGCAGCGTTCACTAGGAAGATGTACCGCACACGGAATTGCAAAGTAATAAAGCTGCTTTGCCTTTTTAATGAGGTTTTAACAACATTCCCTAGCAAACCGCCACCGAGATTACAACGCAATTGTCACGTGCTTTCGTCGCGTCGCAATTGTTTTCTGTATCGGCGGAATCAGCGAACCGAAACGATTTACATAAACAAAAAGGGGAAACGTTTGTCTTTTTTTCGATTCGTTGTTATTAAACCACGTAACATGTTACCGAAACAAATTGTCGACAAGGGCGGCACAGTGAGATGAGCGAATAACGGAACCGCAATCAACTACGAAACGAGGTCGTGCTTGAAAAGAAACAAATTAGATCCGTCTCAAGAACGATGCTTTGAAATGGGCTGGTGAAAAAGAACCGCGCTACTAATGAAGGGTTTAGCCTACGTGAGGTATAGAACTGCACCTTGTTTGCTGGATAGAGTCGAATACAACTAGGACAAGTATGGGACACTCAGACCCTTGTTGCGAATGAGGGTTACCGAGGAGAATAGAGGACAAACATTTCTTGCGTAATCCTCTTATTCAAGTGGCGCCTTTTGTAAAAACACCTCTCAACCTTCCGAAATGAACTCAACTCGCAACATTGTGGAAAATGTTTTCTTAACGAGGACATTAACAATTTCGAACCTTTAGTTATCTTCGTCATCGGCCACTACTTAACATGGGCCTGCTCCCATGGGAGAATTTTTCCCATAGTCACCACGCTTGGCAGGCGGGTTGGTGACCGTAGCATTAAGTGACACACGTGGAAACGCTGCTGCCTGTTCTCTTGTATACGATTGTTATTGGTGATTTTATAACAAACGGGACCAACGACTTACATGCTTTCCGAGACACGGAAGGTAGTCCCTCAACCTACCAGACCCGAAAAGTAAAGTTAGATTGTACACGAAAATCCCCTTGTCCGGCGCAGTGATTGAACCCAAGACCTTCGAGATTTAAATCAAGTCTTTTATCGCTACGTCACAGAGGTTGTCACATATATATTTTCTTATTTTTCCACCTTAGCGTCGAAACTTCGAGATTATCATTCTATATGCGGTCTACGGATGTAATTTCGCACATTTTTCTGAAGCCCGTGTTTCCATCACGCTTATCTAACTGATTGATCTCTCTGACATGTCTTTACTGGCTGAAATACCACGCTTAGGTTTTTTGTATAAATATACGAAGCTTAAAGAATATATTTCAAAATATCTTGGTCTTTTTATAGACAATTCCCATATCTATACTTAATATATAACGCTGAAAAGTTGGTTTGTATGCTTGAACGCGCTAATCTCAGCAACTACTGGATCGATTTAAAAATCTTTCAGTGTTAGATTTCGTACGTTTTGCTTAAAAAATGCAGTTTCATTGGTCGGGTATTCACAGAACTAGCCAATCGCAAGCAAGATTTTGAAATCGCATGCGTGACGTAACGATGGAAATAGCCGTCTATTAGACAAAAAAACACTTATTATGAAGTTTTGTGGAAAGGGAGTAACGGTAGTGAAACCGCGCGCAGGAAGGTAGTAGGAAATAAAAAAAGAAATGTGACGCTTCCTGTTTTTTATCTATACCCTCCTTTTATCATAAAAGAAGCTTTACGCATCTTCTATGTAATATAATCTTGAATAATTTGCTAAAACCAAATCACTACCAACTAACCTGGACCAATTAAAACGTACCTATAATTAAATAACAAGGAAGTTATTTTGCCTAAAGGCGGTGTTCAATACCTCAGTAATAGGGTGGAGTTAGATCATTTACATCCATTGATCCTAATTTATATAACGATTAAAGTTAAGCTAGTACATTTGTAGTGAATAGATAGTTGTTTGATGAAAGGGCTCAGTCTACCGAGTCGACCTTTCAGCGGTATTAACAAAAACGATTTGAAATGTTGTACTAAATTTGCAGGATTATATGGGAAATGTTATGTCCTGAATTGACTCTATTTGTGTAATTAATAACTCCAGAGTTTGGTGAGTATCTGATAAAATCTATGACTTTGGATCTTGGATTTTTGTTAGAAAATTGTAATCAAAAATTACTACAACAAAAGGATTTTTTTGGATTACAAATCCCACAGGGTGCGACCTTTCGCAGGTTTCTAGTTTGTTGTTTTTAAAACATTTATATATTAATGAAGCACTGCTCGCCTTTATGACTCGTGAGGTATCAAAAGCCGTACCTAACTACAATTACAATAACATGAAAAAAATAGCTTAAATGTAGTAGACTGTAATCAGCAATAAAACACATAATCTAGCCTATAATAATGTGAGTGATTCCATCGGAAAGCCAGCAACATATTAAATACCCACTTATTAAAAGAAAATATTTTCTTTTAAGCAAACCTCACCTAGAAAATAATACACTTTGGTAAAATTAAGTAGTTCACGAACTATTACATCAAACCTGTCGATTAATATGATAAACCACCAACTTTAACGTTTTACCTTCCATAAAACACTGTCATTACAACATAGTCCTATATTTACGTTGTCCACAAAGGGAGTAAAAATTCCCCTACAAAGGGATGTCGATCAATGCAGTGTAGGACAAAGTAAGCCTCATTGTTTAACCGGAGAGCACTCTACTGTAGCGGGCTTGTTGATTCTGTTAAGTATGTGGAATAGTAGTACCTATGGAGTTATGGTGTAAACTCATTTGATACTAGCGTTCAGCCGCGGTGAAATTGCTTTTCACGATTTTGTTGAACTATGTTCAAAAATAAGTTACGTAATTGAGCTATTGATTTTAAGTTGAGTTTAACGTTAAAAATAAATTTCTTAGATATTCCTAACGTAGTTAATTACTATTTAGTTGTTGAAAGAGAATGGAAAATAGTGATTGAACGCTTAGCAAAACGTATAATCGGTATAAAAATGTAACTATTTTTGAGATTATGATACTTTTTTCTATTTAAAAAAAATATAGTGTGGTACAAATTGGGCCTCATTGTTTAACAAGAGAGTACTCACCTATAGCGGGCTTGTTGATTCTGTTGAGTATGTGGAATGGTCGTAGTACATAAGTACCTATAGAGTACTTAGAGTTATGGTGTACTAAACCAATAGCGTTCGGCCGCGGTGAAATTGCCTTTCAGGATTTCGTACAGCAATTTCTAAAAGTGTGTTACGTAATAGAGCTATTGATTTAAGTTGAATGCGTTATATTCAGCGTAGAAATAATTATGTAGTTTCTTACTATTTTGAAACATAAGAAAAAAAAAATGGTGATTTTGGACCAACAAAATTTAATATAAAATGTGTGGTTGGTTTACAAAAATAACAGATTTTATAAAAAGAAAATTGCCTACATTATTTTTTTTCAGCAACTTAAATATATTGGTACCTAAAATAAACATAATTATAAATGTATGTATAGTATTGTATAGTTACTTATGTACCAACAAGTATATTCGAGTAAGTCCCATATGCTTTTAAAGTCTTCAAAAATGAAGTCAAAGGAACTACCACTATAATCTCGCAATATTGTGCTGTGTGCTATAAATCTTTTCGCAAGCGAACGTCGTCGGGATTGGCTTAGTTCACGTTATAGATACCCTTCCTGCACTCTAGCCGGTTCCGCGGTACCTCTTAGGTAAGTATATGCCAAGGAAATGCGATGTAATTTTATATAACGAAGTCAGTACCTACCTGGTTTTGATTTTAATGTTTTGGAGTTATTTTTGAATATTAAACATATTATATTTCACATGAGCGTCATTGTAATATCATGTATGTGTTTTTGAACTTTTATAATTATGATTCCTGTAAAAAGTTCATAATTAAATATAGCCTTTGTCAATTAATGGGCTATCTAACACTGAAATAAATATTCAAATCGGACTGGTAGTTCGTACATTAGCGCGTTCAAGCAAACAGTCAAACTTGTCAGGTTTATATATTGGTATAGATGGTAACCTTCGTTTCCTGTATAGTGATAAATTCGATATATTTTATTTAAGCCTAATAAACCAAAACTATGTAATTCATTAAATTATTAGTCCTTAATTTCGTAGAAGCTTTTTCATATCTTGATGGTTTCATTTCAGGCTTGTAGGTATCTTTAAACTAAAATGTGGACCTGTGAAATCAATACGAAATTGTATCTTAACCTCAAGGTATTATTATTTTTTTCGAGTCATTGTGACTTAACAAATATAATTAAATAATTACTAGTTGGTATTGTCAGCAGTCATGAACTTTTACAGTAATATAGATAAATATTAGCTATTGTTAACGTCTTTATAAATGTGAATATTTATTAATTGCTAGTACGTAATAATAAAGTACAATAAAATTGTTATACTTCTTGTCGTTATTTATATCTATTGTAGTTGTTGTAAATAATTGTTGTTTTAAATTAGACTTACAAAAATAGAGAGAAAATTTTCAAAAGGAGCCGTTATAGCACGCATAATTCACTTTAAATTTGTTTACAAACACGTATTATTAAACTTTTGTACCGTAATGAAGCAATAGCCAACCTATTGCAGTATTTGTCCAACTACTTATTTTTGCTTCGATTAGCTGATAAAGTTTCATTTTAGAATTGAACATTTAAATATATATATAACTGAAACAAAAATACTACTTCTTGACGTAAACTTACAGGCATACACATACTTCATAGCATCCCGAGAGAGCTATTGCCAACAATAATTCAATATTTCAGAAACGATCTCTACTCCAAGCTCCGCGACCGTAGCGACTACGACTGTTTAACTTCATCAAAATACAGAGGGAGTTGAGAATAGCTTAACGAAAATGCTACTAGGAGTTCCGTACTTTATGCTCTATAATAATCCAACTAAATATTAGTTGGATTATTATAGAGCATAAAGTACGGAACGCAAAAGTTTGTAAGTATGGATGGATGGATGTTTCACGTAAAATCTACTGAATGGCTTTGGCCGAAACTTTATACGGGGATAGTTAATAAGCTCGATTAACATATAGACTACAAAAAATCACGCTTTGACCCACTGGAGCAGAGTTACGCGGGTAAAACCGCGGGGCGCAGCTAGTACATTATAAATTTGTCGTTATATATCACTAGTGACGCTAACTCCGAAGTTTTTTTCCCGTTAGCAATACTTAGCGAAATGATTTATTATTGATAGTACAATCGACCTATGTATATACTTTTTCAATAGCATGAAAAATTACAAATGAAAATAACTTTGAAGCTGTGTTAGGGGAGCACGTCTGTGCAACCTAGATTATCTTTTATTCCTAAAAGGCACTAAATTTTGCCATGTACAAGTTATAATTGTCGTCTTATTGAACGAAACATTTGTTGGAAAAATACGTATTTCTTTATCAACATTTTAGTTTTACGTTACGATAGTAATACTGATGGGTAAATCTACTAAAAGATCAAGGTGTACTGTAATCGGATCTTTTCATGAACGATATTTTTTTTCTATTTTGTGCAATTCTACGCAACGTAAACATCCAGCATTCCCAATTTCCAACCATTTTTGGACATATCCTCGTTTTGAGTAATATATAATATTTTAACGTTTAAGTGTTGTCTACGGTATCATGTAGTTTGCGATAGGCTGTCCTTTACTGATATATCGATAACTCAGTGGATTTACTTTAATTTTCAATATATCTCGATCATAGAAGCGGATAGAATATCGATTGTTCGTTATTGTATTTTTAGAAAATATTACAATAAATATATTATTATCTGATATATGGCGCTGAATTGATGCTGAAAAGCTCTTAAACCTATAAATTCAATATTGTTGAATTTAGTTCATCTGCCCTTATAATGGTACATTTAACCTCCTCGGGAAGACGCCCACGTTTATCATTAGGCGCTATACGGGCTGATGATGAAACCATAATGGTGGCTGCCCCAAAGCTAATTATTTTAGAAAATATATTAGTAAATTGGTTAATTAACGTTTATTAGTGATCTAGCTGTTAGTGACATGGCAACATTTCCAATATTTACTTGTCGTGCATATTAATTCAATTAGTATGTCGCGTATTTATATCAATTATCCGCTAATTTATAAACTAATTACAGTCAAAAATAACTTTGTTCTATAAATGAGAACGCTGTATTATATTCTCATTCACTATGGTTATTTCATATTAAAAGCTCATTTGAGCGTCATAAAATTGTATAGGCTTTTAACTCTTCTCTTTTACTTTAGACCGTATCTTTTGGCAGCCCAATCACATGGCTGTGACTCCGACGGTTTGCCAACTAATTTTCATATAAATGAACGAGAATTACTAGATATCGGATATAAACTTAACTGTAGTTTACGACTAGCTACAGTATTATCTTTAAATATAAGAAAGCGTTCAACATTAACATTAAGAGTGAACTGCTTACGTATTATTGGGTGTGCTCATAAAAATATTTTTACGTAATAATCAAACGTTACATTTTTATACACCCGCGTACTCTGCTTCAGTGGGTCGGAGCGTGGTTTTTTGTAGCCTATATGGTAATCGAGCTTATTAAATATCCCCGTGCAAAGTTTCAGCCAATTCCGTTCAGTTGTTTTGGCGTGAAAGAGTTACAAACATCCATCCATCCATACTTACAAACTTTCGCGTTTATAATATTAGTAAGGATTGTTTCGATAGAATATGATTCCTGTTTCAGTAATACAAGGGATAATTGATTTAAATAAGTTATTGGAAATTGATATTTCTTTTTTATTTAACAATATATTTCAATGTGTGAATGTAAATAACTACATTTACTTTTAAATTGTCTAGTTTTTTAAATCAATTCTTTCAAGATTTTTTATAATAAATATGATTTAGCTACCATTAAGAACATTGCAGTCTATTATCAAATTTATTTTAGTGAACTGTAAAATGAATGCTTATAATATACTTTATTTAAAAATATTTATTTATAAACACCAAAAATTAGCAAATCTATAAACAAGGACTTCGTTAACAACAATAGGTATTACAACATAAGTACAAAACATCACAGACTAAAAGCAAAGCCGTTGTTTCAAACGCATTACACACAGACCTTAAAAGGCATTCATCAGACAGACTTTCATTCTTCGAGTCCAAAAGTATTGTTTACTACACGAAAACCTCTTACAGCTACAAAGAGTGCCAAAATGGACTGTTTCAACCACACAAACGGCTAATATAATTCACCCAGTCCACGCTCGGGAAAAAATGACCTAATAACTTAGTAACTCGGGTAAACCCGAGCAAAAACAGAATGGATGGACAAATTTACGCTTACTGACTTATTTATCCCAGAAGCGAGCATAATTAACAAAATTCCTTACGAGCGGACCACCGCAGATTTCTTTCCGATATTTTTCTGGGCTTGGCTGCTCCAATATTCATTAGGAACGTGACAGGCAAGAAATATTCACTAATTATTCATTGACCCGTCGTTAAATCGTCAGACTGCGCCTTTTAATGGCGAACAAAATAAAAAAGTTTTTAAACACAACAAAGAAGGCGTGTCTTACGCGTAAGTTATTCATGAAGTTGTAAAAGAAAGTTGCGAATGTATTGCTTCATGATTCGGCCTACACTCTTTGTAGTTGTCGATGCATGAAAGGTAATTTAAAATGACGTATACCTAACAGATTTCGAAGTGAATTTTCGTGGAAACTTAGTCGTTATGTAAAGCTTCAACAGAACTCGGATACTGCTTAAATCATCGTTAACACTCGGCTACAAGTTTTAGAAACTAATTAATTAGTTTCGAAGGAGTATCTTATTTTAAAATTAATATACTTTCGCTTGGTTGTATCTCGCTTAACTGTCTGGTGTTAAGAAAGCGGGTGATTTACTACGGTTGCCTAAATTAAAATCTCCTCGATTGGGTGATGTATTGAGTGTTTTTTCATTGCTTTAATGTCTTCAAAAAAGAGTTACAAACAGCAATTTAATAGATACTAACTGAGATTAGGCAAGATATATTAGTTTTATATCTTATTCCTATAATATAAATGGCTTATATTTCGTCTTATTTTATATCTAATAGAAAACATTTTAATAAAAAATTAACTTTGAGGGATTTTGCAACTTTAGAAAAACATAAATGTACAAATAATTAAAAAAAGGACGTTTCACGGGGCATGCGTTAGATTTACTGTACATCCTACATCTACATTGTATATTTAAAATGACTCTTTATACAGTATAACAAAAAGCAGATGCTCAGCTGCAAAGCAACTTGGTATAACTTATACCATTTCACATAATTCATACCTGACCTTTGAACTACTTTTCCAAGCTCCATTATTAATTTTATCACGCAACTTTGGGTTGCACTCAAATATTCGAGTTTTAACAACTTTTTACTCGAGTCTGTGAGTTTATATTTTACATGTAATTATTACATACTGTACGTCATATTTTTTATGACTGCAAAAAGGATAAGTTGTTAGTATAGGAAATATATATTGTGTATGTTATGCGATATCTGGACCTATTTTTAAACCGATTTTTAGTCGTAGAAATGTTTATTTTTTTGGAAGTTTTAGTTTTAAATAAGGTTAAGTTTTTTCAATATTTAGCCAGCTACTGTAAAAAAATACACGGCGTAAAAAAACATAGATATGTTAACTGTCAACACTATAATTGTTGTACAGTTACATGTCTGGCATTCGTAATAGTTTATTTTCTTGCAGTAATTTGCGTGTTTTCTCTAAGACCTTGTGTGATAATTGCCATGCAAAACTAGGTCAGACGTATTCAAGTCTCAATGAAAAAAGGAAGAAATTCAGAAACCGTTGTTAATTATGTTTAAATTCGTTTTAACTAGCAGTTTTTTTTTAATTTGGCATAAATGTATGTCAACTTTAACAATAAATTAGAGCATTTTTATATGCATAATGTAATCTATGTAGGGTGACTGGTAATTTTTAAAAGCGAGAGGTAAAATCTCAGAAATTAACATTACAACAAGTCACAAATATTGCATGGATGTTCCTTTTAGTACGTGGGTGCTCACTAAGGCGAAATTCAACCCCTAAGGAATTGAAAAGTTTATACGGAAAATCTTTTATTTTTAAAACTATCGACTCCAAACTCACATAAAGTCTAAACTCTTAACAATTTTTTTTACTACACAAATTGCGCTGAAATTTAGTTATTGTAACTTTAGAAGCAAAGACAGGACCAACCAAACACTACGACAAAGTTTGACTGAAAAAATAATGTTGTCCTGAAAGATTGAAAAAATAGTGTTGTCCTGAAAGACTGAAAAAATGGTGTTGTCCTGAAAGACTGAAAAAATAGTGTTGTCCTGCAAGATTGAGTGACTGACGCATCAACGCGCAGCATATCTCGATGAGATCTAGAAACTTGGAGAGCGTATTCTCTGTATGACGTAGGCAATCTATAAGAAAGTTTTTAACCCCCCCCCCCCCCCCCCACTCAATAGGATGAAAAGTGGTAGCAAAGTTTATTAAACTTGTAAAAAAATCATATGAATTATAAGTCTATGTACAAAGCCAAAACTTAGTAGGTACATTCATGTCCTGATTATTTCACCCATTTTTCGACCCAAGTACCTACAGTGAGACAGTTGTTAATAAATTAACGCTAGATGTTTCTAAGTTCTTCAAAAGCTCTCACTAAGTTAGATTAAACTTAGACTGCATTTGCCCGTGTTGTAAGAGTCGATTTATTATTACCGTGGTATTTTAAGGATTCTGTTAATGAACATGACGAAATGAAACCCTTATAGAATTACTCTATCTGACTGTCGACGGAATCGCCAGTACTGAAGTCAGACCCGCACTTGTAAAATATTTGATTATCTAGTTTACGTAACGTTTTTTTTACACAACTTCACTAACACTCAATTCACAAATACAAAGCACACCCAGACTCAGAAATTACTATCTATGGTTATACAAATAATTGTTCCGAATGGAAATCGAACCTAGAACACAAAATCTCAGAAGCAACTGATTTAAAATCTGAGTCTGCATCGGCCACCGGTGCAGACTCAGAGTTTAAAATGATGGAAATTGAAAAATAAGTAATAAGTAGAAATAAAACTTTCACTCAAAATGAATTGCGATATCCACAAAAAACAAGCTTCAAAAACAAACACTGTTCTATTTTATGAATCCCTTGCGTCGTGTTTTCAACAATGAACAATTTTTATAAACATAGCAATTCAGCAATTTTTCCAATCCCCAAATGTTGTTCGTTTCCAAACTACAGGAGCAATGCGAATGCAAGCCAGTTAAAATATAACAAAAATAAAAATGGCTATAACCCTGTAATGGCTTTGTCATGTCATACAAGTTCTAAAAATGATGGCTAACCTTTCATGTTCATAAATAAAAATAAAACAGCCAAAATTGTAAAGAATAAATCCAATTAAAATCTCAATATGGAACATACGACAATTTTAGTGTACCTACTCGTAAACTGGAAAACAATATTCTGCTTTGCGTGTGTTCTTTGCTTGTGTGTTTTTAATATTATTTTTCTATTGATTCGTTTTGGATTAATATTGATCTTATTGGAAATTGACTCAACGTAAGAACAATGTATAGTTCTTCTGTACTTCAGTGTAATTTACTTGCCTTTCACCTTTGTCACAATAAAACACGACGTACTTAATCCTAAAACGAAGCGATACATTCCAATTATCTAAATTATGAGATTTCCTACCAGAACTCGAATTAAATCTTAATAAAAAATTCAGGTTTCTAACGTTTGTACTCACTTCTTTAAGACTAAAATCATAAATATCTGGCAGGAGCAGTGATACAATAGTTCTTCTCCTAAGCCTCGTATATTATCTACTATAAATACAGGGGCCTTCATCAATCCATGTTATCCACCACAAAAACACACTACTACATAAATATTGATAAAACTAAACCATCTTTCTCCCGGAACAAACGTCAAATCCTTCGATACAATAAATCGCGTCGCGTCGCGATAAAGCCTCGCGCCGCGTCGCGCGTCTGACGTATTGCGATATTATTCAATGATATGCGCCCGATTGACAATTTATTTAGTCATATTAATTGATGGTTTCATTTTAAAACCCTGCGGCACGCCGGAAATATTTTGTTACTTTTTAGGTCATTTATAATTTTAGACCTCAGAAAAGTAAGGACGGATCATACATACTTCAGAAGCATTTGTTCGTAAGTGCCAATTTAATTTACGATAAAGGCACATAATATCGCTCCTTTGGAGCGACAGTGACACAAATGCTAATTAGTTAACTTTACACAAGATCAGAATAAAGATTATTTCTTAGTTAAAAGAAGAATAATGCTACTAAGACTTTTTGCCCTCTATCAGACGGTTTTTGAACCTACAAATGTAGCGTTTTCACTGCCAACGCAGATGATGCATAGTATTTTGGCATTAATAAGTCATTTTCGCGTATTTTTGCAAATGTGTCACTTTCGCTCCAAATGAGCGATATGAGGTATGATTCTGACGTATAATGGCACATCCGACCTTATGCTTCTGAGCTCTAAAACTATGATTGGTATTGCTATTTATTAATAAGCAGAAAAATCTTAAACTGATCTTTGTGCTAATTTTAAACAAGATTTTTTGTCGCCTAAGTTCTAACACCACGTTTATCAGAAATACTAACTTTTCAGGTGATTCAAGAAAATATCTAATTTTACATAAACACCAATACCATACCATTTTACTTTGATATCATTTTACAGCTTTCTATGGGACGATGTGTGTTTCTAATTATAAAAACGAATGGTCTTTTTATTCTCTAGCATTTTTTATCAAAATGTCATAACGGCCAAAAATGACTTACGTTAGAATATCGTCGGTCATAGTGTGATAACAGCTACTAAGGTGACAGTAGCTAATAAGGTTCAAAATCGAATGTACCTAATTGATATTTTACCCTACTAATGTACTATAAAGAAAATATTTCTTGGTATACGAAATGATACCTTATACGAAGATATGACGTTTTACTTTCTCAATCTTTGTAGCTTTTAAAAGTGATGCAACTAATGTTGTTAATCCAGGCACCATTATACCTACAAAATATAAACCACTTTAATTTATAGACATATACATATAATAATTTTAGTAAGTGTAAAATTTTCATCACTTTAATGTTGGCTTTTGTTTGTACTTATGACTGGCGGGTCATAAAAAATACATTTCTTAATGATTACTGTAATCAAAGAGTTGTTAATCAATTTCGAAGTGGCTACATCGGCTCAATAATGAAAGAAAATTTCCCATTTCCATTAAAATAATGATATATAAAAAAAACTTTCCATCAGGTACGATTGTCGTTAAGTCCAAACCCATTACTGTAAAAGAATAATTAAAAAGGGTATATAAAGAAGTGACCCTTATTTCCTAGTAAAAGGGCTGAAGTATTATGACGTAGACGAGTCATCGAAGTGAACATAATTTATTTTACTTTGTTATTAAAATGTTTAAGTATCATTGATTAATAGAAACGGCCGTAGCTCCATAGCTAGGGCGTTGGACTTGTGATCTTGAGGTCGCCGGTTCGAACCCCACCCATTGCATTACCGACGTGATCCCCGCGTCAAAATCCGTAGTGTAGTTATAAAGATCTAAGCATACATAGTTACAGAGGGACAGCGGGAAGCGACTTTGTTTTATAGTATGTAGTGATTATATTGGCTATTTGTTGTTTTGACTGAAAGAGTAACAAACATCCATCCATCCATACTTACAAACTTTCGCGTTTCTGATATTAGTAGGATAGCCTAATAAACACTTGCTATCCACAATTTAGCAACCAACCATAAAATTCCCCGCCACATTTTTGATTCCACAAAAGATGGCGCGCTCTTTCGAAGCTATTAATTATTACCAGAGTTTTTCAGACAATCTTACTGTTCAGTTGCATAATATGAATACTAACGTTATGAATATTACATATAATTCTTTTGTGGGCACACAAAGAGGGTAGCCGTTAGTCCAGCAGTACGGAAAAGGGTTGTACAAATATGCTAAACAGGTGATTTTATGACGGTTACAGAATTTCACTTTGAAGCGCCCCAGGTTACACGAGCGGTTTAAAACGTTGATTTAAAGATATTAAATGTTTGTCCTGTATACTATTGTACTATTTATAAATTTTATAAATTCATATGAACATGTTTACTGTAGGTAAGTTGAGGTTTTAAACTCACTACATTGGCCGTTATAACACACTGGCCCAATTGCTGAAAAGGATTTTTTTTAAATAGGAATGTAATGTAAATTAAATTTGTAAGTAACGAATTTTAATTTACTGGCTTTTGTGAATGTGTAAGCTATCGGATAGAGTGCCGATTTTAATTATTATTGTAAAGTACTTATTGAGTAAGCGTAATGGTACTTTTATGTAAGTTAGCCATAAAGTGTAAGTGAGTAAAAGAAATTCCCTCTCGAAGGATGGTGATAGGATCTTGCTGAGCTAGGACCCAACTACGTACTTTACCGGTTCCATCGTTACAATACCTATGGGTAAAGTCAATATATATAAACCAAAAATAAATAGCTCATTAAAATAACACATACTTTACTATCTTTATATATATATCTACTCTATCTATCTATCCACCACACGCAAAAGACTCCTAGACTAGCAATAACGTAAAGTTTTTAAAAATGGAACACGGAGTGAAAGGAGTTATCTAACGAACTTGCATGTAGAAATCGAAATCTTTTAAGATGAAGACAAGCAAGCTCAAAAGCAATAGTAGTACCTATTCAAGCTATTCATAACAGGCTCATTTTCCGTTACAATCTTCGTTATGTAACCAATACCCAAATAAATTTCTCAATATCTCCTCCAGTGTTAATCATTATTTTAAAAACCCGATCAATCATTATCCACGGAAAAAAATAAAGTTTGCGCCTATTCTACTATTAAATGTGGCGTGTCCGGTATCTACGGATTAGCGGTACCACTCAAACACTGTTTGTGTTCAATATTTGGTAAATACTTAAACCTCAGTAATCCAAATCCACATAATTACCAGATTACGGTCGGCTCGTATTATCCATTTAAGTTGTGAAACCAGAACACCCTGTTATTTGCAACCCGAGCCTCGTCAAGGCTATTCAAAACTTAAACTAACTTCTTGTTGTAGCCTACATAACTAACAACTTTAGAACATGTCTTAACTACAAATCGGATAGTTTTGGAAATTTTAACTGTATCTAGAATGAATAAAGTTTTGTTTTGACTGCACAATTCTGTGAACGATTTATGTAATGTAAGCACCGTGTAAACAGAAATAAGAGCTTGTTAACATCGCGTTACATTATGTGAAGACTTACTGAACTCGGATATCATATTGTTATATTCATTGGAGTATAGCAAAGTGCAATGTAAGCGTTAGTATTCGGATGTAGGTGAAAGAGAAGCCAGTCAAATATCCTATACCTACCTTGAATCTATACTAATAAATTAAGCTAAAGGGTTTGTTTGCCTGAACGCGCTAAAGTTAAAAACGACTGGACCGATTTGAAAAATTGTTTCAGTGTTAGATAGCCCATTTATCGAGGAAGGCCTTATTTTATTATGAAGTTCCCACGAGAATGGTAATATTAATGTATAAAAATATTAATTAATGAATTAAATAGCCTAATTATTATTATTTATTGTTTGTATTATTTAACTTAAGTTCTCTTCTTAAGTCCTTTGTAAAATTCATAAGTTAGTTTAAAACACTATGGCGTGTTTTAAAAATAAATAATCCAAAATCATTTATGATCAAACTAAAGTAACATCTCTGGTTCATTGTATTTTACAACTGAGTCGTGTAATTTTCTTGTTGAATGAGATGATTACAATCACATGTCACTTATTTAAATGAATTGATATGTCAATAATTAATTTAAAAACCAACTAGTAAAATATTAAATAAACAGAATGTCGCAAAAGCGCATTTGTTTAATTAAAACAACAATTATTATCGTTCAGAAAATCGCTTATTCACTAAATGACTGATCGTATCGGAGTGGTGGCCAACGTTGAATTATACATAACATCAATTCATTTTGTTCACGCCTAAAGTAATGATTTTACACGAACGAAACAGAACAAACTTAATATGACTCAATAAATTATTTCGGGTGCTTTTAAATTAATTTTAAAATTAAATACATAAGATATTACAAGTTATTTCAAAGTAAAAAAAAACCGGCCAAGTGCGAGTCGAATAGTATTTGTTGTTATAGCGGCAACAGTAATACATCGTTTGTGAAAATTTCACCTGTCTAGCTATCGCGGTTCTTGAATTACGGCCTGCCCGGCTAGCATAGGCAGCGCGACTCGAGTCTACGGAGGCCCACCAATCACATTGCAGAAAGTGTCACGTGACAGTGCGTTTCTGCAATGTGATAGGTCGGCCTCCGTAGAGTAGACTCGAGTCGCGCTGCCTATGCTAGCCGGGCTGGTGCAGGCTGAGACAGTCTTAGTAATAGGGTCCCGTTTTTACACTTCGGGTACGAAACCCTAAAAACGGTATATCGTTGGACTTTGCTATATAAATGCTTTTGATGCCTTTTAACTTTTAAAAAATATCGTTAGACATGCAATTTATTATATGATTTCAGTTTTTTTTTAAATTATGAAATACTAGTGTCCACCTCGCGGTTTCACCCGTGGGGACTTCATAATTAAATATAGTGCCTATCTTATTTAGAGATACTCCTGCATTCTTATGGTGAAAGAATTATCGAAATCCGTCCATAGATTTTAAGTTTATTCGTTTTAGTAGAACTGAAAGTTTGAGTCTAAATTAAAAATGTTTTAATCTCAATACCAAATTTAAACAATGCTATTTCCCACCAAACAATGTTCTTCGAACGCAGGATTTACTACACTCAATCTCTGGCGGCTCGGCAAACCCGTCCAGAATTCCTTAGTTTCAATTAGCCCGAACATTCGCCCTTGTTCGCTGGAGCCAAATAACGTATGTGTTTGGAATCGAATGCCCGAGCTAAGGCAGTATTTATGTGCGGATGGAGAATCGTTCGAATAGGTTCCGATATCGACTGGATTATAACCGAGTCTCAAGGAAGAAAGAAATAAAGTGAACTTTTATTGACTTTCAATGTTGAGGTTTTCGTGGAACAAGCAATCAAGTAGTGACTAAGGGTCAGGAACCAATGAAATTTATTAGATATGGCGTTTCTTTTTTTGTTTGGATCTAAGAAAACATTTTGCATTTTATTTTGTATTTTCTATAGTTATATAACCGAGACATAATGATTATGAATATAATAGAAAATTTCAGTCATCGTTATAATAATATGCTTAATTTTTTTTCCGCGCTAGGGAAATTCATCCCTGTGTCACGGGAAACTTTACAAACATTCATTTCACGGACACAAATCACACCCAGACTCAGAACAATTATTTGTGGTAGGAACATACAAATAATTGTCCCGCGAGGGAATCGAACCCAGAGCACCAGGTCTCAGAAGCAACCATCGTAATCACTGAGCCATGGGTGCAGTCATGTGATTCTTATGTGTGTAAGTTACAAGCTTACTCCTTTCGGAAAGGGGCGTGAATATATATACTTATGAATAAAACTTACTAACTTACATCAATTCGAGTCACACAATTACTCAGATCCTATATTCGACTACTAGGTAGCTTTCGTAATACCCTCAAGTCGGTTTTTGTTGGAAGAACAGCCAAGTCAATATTGTACTATGTTTGAGGCAACTCATGCGTGTCGTCGACAACCTTTTCATAATAAAGATCTGAAGAGAATGCTCCAAAGCTTAGGACGAGACACATTCGCAAACATTTACTCTCATGTCATCGCCATAAGATACTATGGTCGATAGCGTTCTTTGTGAACTGTTCTTAGCGACTATCCGCCATTTTCTTAACCTCTACCTCAGACCAAATAAAGAGTCAAAACGAAGTGCTGTCAAACATTGCACTGAAGCCATTTTGTGTGTTTTACAGTACCCTAATGTTATGAAAATAACGTTGAATTTTGATTGGTTCTCCATTTCATGACACAATTGCGAATTTTGGTTAACAAATAATGTTTGTTATGACACCAAGCACCTAATGCTGCGATAGGATGACATATCGACTGACAAGGTAAAGCATAGTTTTGCCATGTGCGTAAGCTGTGTATGTACGAAGTAACGAATATTCGCATTTGAATATTTTGCGAAACTTGAAAATAAAATACAGATTGTGAATACAATTATAGGTTAATTAAACAATAAGTAATTTTTTTTTTTATTACAAAACTTACTTAAAAGTATTATATATTTCTATAATCATCAAAGCGCGCGGCATATTTTGTATCATAGATAAGCGGCGCGGTTAAAAACTGAGTATTTGTATTCGCATTCGTATTCACGAATGTCAACAATAGATTTTTGCATTCGCATTTATGCTAAAACATTCGTTACATCACTAGACTATGTACATGCCATGGCCGAGTTTTAACGGCTTCCGTGTGTTTCTCGCAGCGCTCTGTCTAAACTTACTATTTGATCTGAAACCTCCTGATCCTCGAAGCCCGTTCATAATTCAACTGTCAAATATCAATTACTGTGCTAAAATTGGCGGTTGCTGCAAGAATTTTGTGTCCCAACAACACTTTTTAATATTATTTTGCGAATTTATTTTATAGTTATTCAGAGATAGTGGGTTGTACGTGGTCGGAATCTATTATTTTAATAGCGTTAGTTTCTTATCGGACTGGCGTAGGCTGGAATTATCGGAGAATAAGCGCGTATGTGAGACACGTAGGGCAGTTTACGTGTTAAATATAACGGTTTGTTTTTCCAAGTCATAAATGCTTATTTAATAATAGTTGGGTTTTATCTGCTTTTTATTCACTTTACGCTTAAAACTAAACGTAGTAAGTGAAGTAAAATTGTAGATCATTTGATTTTGGTTCTAGATAAAAAATATGCAATATAAGTATTGTTTTCTTTATAAAGCCACCAAGTTATAATGTATTTACAGTATTAAAATTACTATATGCCAGCCATCGATTTTTTTTTAATATAAAATTATGAAGAGACTTTCTATTTGAACGCGCAAATCTCAGAAGTTACAGGTCCGATTTGAAAAATTCTTTCAGTGTTAGATAGACCATTAATCGAGGAAGGCTAAATGCTTTATTAAATTATGAAATTCCTACCGGAACAGATCTTACATAGGTGAAACCGCGCGCGGGAAGCTAGTATAAAATAAAAGAACTCCCATAAAGTCAAGTACGTTGAAAAGAGGGTTTTTAAAAAAAAGAATTATCTCTTTGCATAATTTCGAATAACTCCGGTCAGAACTTATAACGTATAAAAGCCATCCATATGTTTCTCAAAACATTTATTTCGTTATTTTAATATTAATACCATGTTAGGAAGACATAGACAACTGCACTGTATATTCTATTTTAGTATAAAATGTTACGGGCAATAAAAATGAAGCAAAGAGGCACACAGTCACTTACACAGGACTACACCCAATTAAAACTTGTGTAATTTGAACTTTTAATTAAATTGACTTCCAATAAACTACAACTATTTATCAGCCAGTGTTTTCGTTTAAAAGTAAACTTTAATTTATTGACATATTTTATCATGAAACTTTATCAAAATAAAAATGATTGTAAAATGAATTAATATTATAAAGCTAATTCATAGTTTGCTTAAACGCACTGATATCAGGAACTACTGGTCCGATTTGAAAAAAAAAAACAGTGTAAAATAGCCTATTTATTGAGGAATAGGCCTGGCTATATTTAATTATGAAGTCCCCACAAGAATGGAAGGGGGGAACGCGGGTGGCACAGCGCGCGGAAAGCTAGTATTTCATATTTTAACTATGATCTATCATTGTACTGGTGCACTATGATAGATTTTTGAGTTTATTTGTAACAAACATACATACACAAATACATTTTTTTTTATTTCTATTTTTGGTGTAGATATTGACAATACCCGCGTTTAGAAGTGGTTAAATTTGTACTAAATAATTTAACACTAAAACACACTTACATTAGAGATGGGCCGACTAGCCGCCGACTAGTCGGGAAAGCCGACTATTCGGCATCGTTTGTAGTCGGTGACTAGTCGGCGACTATTCGGCAAAATATGCCGATTATAATCGGCGCATAACAAATGAAATAAAACAAATAATTTGTACTTGTTTTATTATTTTTAAACATTACTTAGAGTAGTTATCTAAAGTTACAGTCTTTACAACATAGGATCGTATTAATCAGTCAGTAATTAAGCTCAGCGGCCGCGCGATGACTAAGCCGAGTCATGACGAAAAAGCCCGTACACCTCCACCGACAAGTAGGTATTAGAATGATCGGCATTGCCGATTAGTCGGCCGACTAATCGTCATTTCGGAAACCGATTAGTCGGCTAGTCGGTTAGTCGGCAAATACTATAGTCGGCCCATCTCTAACTTACATGTATGTATGAAAGTGTTATTTTGGTTCCATCACAACTATTTATATTTACTAGTCATCAAATAAAGGTTAGTTCCATTAAATGGAACCAACAACTTGTTTATACTACGTTTATGTAACGAGTTCAGCTGTTAACAACTTCTAGAACATTATAATTAGCCGGTCGCAGCTTTGAGTATCGGACTGTCGACAGTAATTATACTTTAAATATACAAGTTTAATGTTCAATGACATAATTACTCACAAATATTTAGTTGATACTGAATTCAATATTTTTGAGTTATTTTTAACATATTTTATCTTCAATGTGGTTGGTGAATACAACTACTTTCATTCTATCTATACTTATATATAGAGCTGAAGAGTTTGTTTGTTTGGTTGAACGCGCTAATCTCAGGAATTACTGGCCCGATTTGAAAAATTCTTTCAGAGTTAGATAGATATATTTAATTATGAAATTCCTACGGGAATGGGATTTACGCGGGTAAAACCGCGCGCGGGAATATAGTAATAAAATATAGGGGTAGTATTTTATCCGAGTTGGGTTGCTACTCTGCTCCAGTGGGTCGTAGAGTAATGTATTGTAGCTTTTATTTTAATCCAGTTAATAAGCTATCCCCGTTTAAAATTTTGGCAAAATCCGTTCTGCTGTTTTTGCGTTAAATAGTAACAAACATCTATCCATCCACACACATACTAACAAACTTACGCGTTTATATTGTTAGTATGAATAATAATTAGAAAAAATATTCTTATTTTTATCTGTTAAAATGACGATAATGTTATTTTGGTTTACCTTGGAAATATATATTATAGCGTCCAATGTTCGTTCTTTAAATTTGCCTTAATAAACATCATAAATTTGATGTCAAGACTTCGAGAGACCATCATTGTATTATTCTAATAAAATTACACCTCTTTTACTTTTCAAAGGAATAAATTCTGTTTTCACGGATTACAGACGGTATCCCCTTGATACTTACGATTATATATGCATCTCATTCCAGTTCTAGAACTAGTTCAATCGCGACGTAGCCTGTTTAAACAGAGATCTCAACTCTAGATGACTGAATAAACTTGGCAAGGCTCAGGTGATTAAGTAGCCGCTAGTTCCTCTGCAATATCCATTTCTGATGCTTTCGAAGATTTTATATAATTAATACTTTACTACGTACATCTCTTTTTATACTTACCGATTTTCTATGTTTCCGTTTTGTCACGGCGGAAGATAACAAATGAAGATTACCAAAAAAAACGTTACTTATTGAAGTATCACAGTATTTAGTTTATTATGTTTCAACTCCCGTGTTACCTGTTATCTTAGAGGAACTCACAAAACATGAAGACTATTAGTTAAAACAATAATGTTTAACTTAAAGTTTCTATGACACCAACCGTAGCAAACTTTCAGCTAATATTCCAATTGAAATTTTCGTAATGTCGCTCCGCCAGCTGAGCTGTCACAATGATTTTGACCTGAAATGTATACGTACGGGTATATTTGGCAAAGTTTGAGGGTACGTTCTTACTTTTTACTTCATTGAATATAAAACGTTGTGTGCTGGAAATAAAGACGGTTTTGTCTTGTGATGTTATGTTTAAAAATGTGTTCCAAGTCGAAATTGATTTTAACTTTAACCGTGTGCAGTTTATAATTCTGCTCACATTTTTCAGGTACACGAAATATGTCTTGCTTATACGAGACTATCTCTTTCATGCCTTAATGTATCCAGTGATATTAACCACCATTGACATATTTAATGCTGAGCTTGCCCCAAGAAAAACTAAATGTAACAGCAAATTTTACGGTTCCATTAAAATACTTACTAGATTTATAGGCAACATTAATCTTTATGAAGAGAACATAAAAATATTGAGATGCATATAACTTTGTGCACGTCATAAACATTGTGAGACGTAGCGTTATGAACTATATTGTGGTATAGGTCTTCGTAGTAAACTTTAACTATACTTAGGTATAATATTCGGTAGATGAGTTTGAGAGCTCAAGTTCACTGGCTGGAGCGTTTTTAAAAATGTAAGGATTGGCAAGGTTGTTGACCTTTGTGTTGATAGATGAATCAAAAAGTTCTTTATATATGACTAACAACCTGGAAGCCATTCGCCGGTTTTGGAGCCGAATCGTGCCCTTTGACTGAAAAGGTACGTGTGCCATGGTTTGACGTTAGCATTTAGTGTTGAAGTGGTGTAATCAAAAGTTTCACTTTATAATCTGAAAATCAGCCACATTTATATGGGATTTACCTTCAACCAATCATGGATTAAATACGAATATTGCGTTATTCACATCAATGTTCATGTTCAGATAAAGAGAAAAATAAGATTAATTTTGTTGATTATCAATTGCTACAATCTTCAAAAATGTTGGTCATTTAAGTATTTCGATTCATAAATAATAATTGTAAATGTATCAACATTTTCATCAACAGTTTTAGTGCCTAGGTGTTCCATAATTGATAAAATAACACCAGATTCGATTCTCGCAGTATGTAGAATTTGATCGAATCGAACAATAGTGTATACTAACGCTGGTTCCATTTCTAAACAATGCCACGTATTTTGAAATGTGGTTGTTGCTTTGTGCACATTGTGTTCCGGGGTGACTTTACATGCTAGAGATTGTTCTACTGCTAAATAGAACTGTCACGGTGTTGCTGTTCTCCTGGGTTGTATCTAACCTTCATGGCATCATCGTATGTCATGCTTCTGAATTTTGATATTATTAGATCATGATTATGTTGTTGACAACCCCTTTTAATCTTGGAGGTCGTGGGTTCGATCCCCACACCGGACAAGAAATCTTTGTGTAAATTCTAAGATTTCTTTCCGGGTCTGGTTGGTTGAGGGACTAGACGACGACGAACGAACGACGTGCCTCGGAAAGCACGTTAAACCGTTAGTCCCGATTATTATAAGAAACGAACCAGGGAACGGACAGCAGCGTTTTCCCTGTGTATTACAACATAACACTGCGGTCACCAATCCACCTGACAAGCGTGGTGACTATGGCAAATACCCTCTCTCGGGAGGAGGCCCATTTTCAGCAGTGGACGTTACACGGGCTGATGATGATGATGATGATTATGTTGAATCGCGAGGGAATTGAAATTGTATTTGCATTATTAAAAAGTTTCAAAATAGGGTTTTGATCTTCACAGCTAATATTATCAGTAATACTAAGACACTCCATTTACTGGGTCGAGTCAAAACTGCTGAAGCTGCGACGTCTCACAAAAGAACTTCACCAGCTTTTAACAAATTAATATTCTATCTCGGGCGTCCCATCTTCTTCGTTGCTTCATTTATTTTTGCCCTCTCTTATCATAATAACATTTATCCAATCTTCTGTATCCCCTTCCATTTTGAATACTTTCCCTTTTAATGTTTAATCATCTATCATTATCAAAACACGTCTAAATTCCAACACAACTTCGTCCGGACCTTCTATTCACTTTAATACATTAGATAGGTAGGCCGTTTTCATTACCGGTCATACAAAGTTTCAGTAAACTCCCTTCTGAAAGCTTTCTCAATCGTGAATAATTTAACCTATTATTATGAAGGCTGAAATTGGATTATTAAAATCCTGGGTTCTGACTGGGCAGTTCTTTATTAATCTGTATAAGCTACTACTAAATGATAAGCGTTAAATCGAGATTTATGGGAATTACTATCTGTTGAAGTTGTTGTCGACAGAAAACGATGTAACGTTTAGCTACAATATATTTTATTGAATTAACCCAGAGACAATTTATATTTTCGTTTTGATTCTTTTTGATTTATTTAATTTATGTACACACGTAACATTAGAAAGTAATAGATAGTAATATAACAAGAACAGTGTGTATGTTTAGGAAATCGAGATACTTATAAATATTTAAAGCATTTTGAATGATTTTAAAATTATACGAGTGAAGTAAAAATGTTTTCATTTTGATATCGTTGTTTTAATAAAGTGTATTTATATTGTGTAGTACTTAACATGCACTAAAATCACAAAATATTGTAGTGTATTTTTATAACTTAATTAGGTAAACGAGGCTTTTAAATTAAATTACATCGTACTAATTAAATTCTCTTCAACTGACTATGACAACCTTGCTATTACTTTTAAAAGTCCATAACTTATATTTTAATTTAATTATGGCAACATTTACAATTTTCCGTCGAGTTTGTAAATTGGCTAAGTTTTGTATTTATTATGGCGATTTGTTTAACATCGTTTGTTGAAAATATCCGTTGGTTTTAGATGATGTTGTCGGGTCTTCTAGCTTTATTTATTTTGTTTATTGAGTTTATGATACCTATTTTATGATAAACCACTGAGAAACCCTATGTCAATATTTGGTTAAAACCGAATTTAACAGGAGTATTCTGAAACATTGTTAACTGATAACGACTATTATAAAACTGTTTGAATTTCGAATACATTAAACAAATGAAATCTATTCAGCACTTATATAGGTGTTTGTTTACATACACATGTACTCGTCAGAATCGCAATGTCATTAAATGAAAAGAAAAAAAAAACTAATAGGTACTTAGATTGTGTATACTTACTATATGAGATATCTAACTAGGTAAATAAAATCTAAACAAATAAAATTGGAGTGTCTGTTTGCAATACTAAAATAATTGCGTTTTAATACATAGAAATGTATCTATATATACGGTATATATAACAAAATATTTGTCATCATCTTGTTTCACTATTATTTTGCTTCATTACTCCCATCTAATTTGCGAACTAATGCCATCATTACACACGTTGGTTTCCTCGAACCAGTCAGCACAAGTCCTGTCGCAGATCAGATTAATCGCGTGTACCCATGTAATGTGAGCATTGAAGATTGATGGATGATTCCCGCCTCGAAGAAGATGGATGGCGTATAAAATATATGGAGGTGTGGACATTTTTAAAATGAGGCTGGATTTATGAATATTGTAGTAATATTTAACTTTACTTTATCTTGATGGATTCTGATTCTTCTGTCGCATTGATGAATTGTTCTTAACCTGTTTGATTACCAACTTGAGAATGTCTTGGTTCATTTTGTGGCTAACCTGCGTTGGTGGCAGGTAGTTGCTTCTGAGACAAATTGTCCCGGGTTCGATTCCCACCCGGAACAATTATAATTGTGAACCACTTAATTGTTTTAAGTCTGGATGTACTTTGTGTCCATGTATTATGTGTTTGTTAAGTCCCCTGTTACACAGGGATTCACTTCACTAGTGCAAGATATATCTTTTTTAACAAAGTCTCAGTCTTTTTTTTCATATAGACACATGCAAAATATTTTATACGATGTTCTTATGAAGCGTCCGTTTTTTACTACCAGCCGTTCTGGACGTGGCAACTCTAAGAAGAACTGGCAAGAAACTCAGAGGAATCCTTTTTTTTAATAAATAAGAGGAAAGATTTGTATTTTTGTGTGTGTGTGTGTGTGATAAAACTACTGTGCCGATTTCAAAAATTCTTTTACCATTGGAAAGCTGCTTTCACCTTGATTGACATAGGCTATATTTAATTATGAAGTTCCCACGGGAACGGCAGATACGCGTGTGAAACCGCGTATGGGAAGCTTGTTAATAAATCATAAAAAAATAACCTTCTTACTAGTAGTACTGTTATCTTACGATATCTATTGACTTTCTCTCAATATATCGATAAATACCGCGTGCTGACAATGTCGGTCTATCTCCTATACTCACCAAAATATACTTCACTTACGCAATCCATGAAAATCAAAGCACAATTTCACTTGACCGACACCCAATGGACGCACTATAGCGTCCATCGTGTGTCCATTAATCCCAGTATATTGTTGGTACGGTCACTTTGAAGATGCCTGTGCTTGATTACTGCTGTTTCTAATTATCCCACGGCATTTGAAGTACAAGAAGGGATTTTTACGGCTGTTAGAGAATTAGAGGATTGTTTTAGTGTCTTATCTTATTATACGTGTTAGTACGGTTGATGACGATTTTAGCTAGACGTTGGTAGGCGTTGAGGAAAATATATTAACTGTTAGAACCCATGATCTAATAAAAAAAAAAGATTTATTTCATTAATAGAATCAGGCGTTACTTTGCGGAATTCCATATTAATCTAATTTAAAAAGACAAAATATCTAGTGTAAATTCCGCAAAAAAATGTGTCTATATGCGCTGTAATGCTATTCTTGCATCGCCCTCCCGCCCGCAAAAATTATGCACATGCAGGAAGGAAAAATAAAACGTGCAAAAATACAATCACCAGCCGAAGACCCGACTCGTGTTTCGCTCCTCCACGGAGCATCATCAGGGCGATGTTGCAGCAAATTTGCGCAGTAGCGTTTAGCAAAATCGCATTACAGCATACAGACAGATTTTTTAGCGGAATTAACACTAGATATTTTGTCTTTTTAAATTAGATTTATTTCATGCATAGACAACTGAAAGAAATCGTTTTTTTATCATTGTAATTAACATTGTTAGTATTATTTACTGTTCAATGTTAGTTAATGTTGTATTTGCAGAAGCTTTATTAGCATTACAGTAGTAGGTGTTACACTTGACTCCCCCCCCCCCCTCCAGTCCCTACGCCTATGTCTGCCTTTCCGGTGCCTAACGCCGATATCTACTATTTTAAAACGTTAGTAATCATCATCATCAGCCCGTAACACTTCCACTGCTAAACATGGGCCTCCTCCCGAAGGAGGGTGTTTGCCTTAGTCACCACGCTTTGCAGACGGGTTGGTGACCGCAGTATTATGTTATACCACACAATGAAACGCTGCTGCCCGTTCCTTCATATACAATTATTATAGATGATGTTATAATATACACTTGAGAGCAATAAAATCGCACACCCCTTGTAATTTGGTTTATTACTGATTGTTTTCTAAAATCTAAAGATATTGAGTAAAAATCATTAGACAAAATTAAAGCATACAAGCTTAGCTTTACAAAAACATAAAATTAAAATCATTGACCTTTACGTAACTTACAAAAACCGACCGTACACCGAATTCCCCAAATTCACGCGTTTGCGTTGTCACTACTTGCACCCTTAGCCGCAGGTATAAAAAGGTCGGTTTATTGGAATTTTTAATCAGTTGCATGCCGAAGGTCAACGTGATAACATCTCTACTGGAAGCATACGGATTTACTGGAAAAATATGGATACCACGCCCGCAGAAGCCGCTCAAGTTATTGCCTTGCTCGAAGCAGGCCATAACCAAAGTGAAGTTGCTCGACGGCTAAATTTGAGCCGCTACTCTGTTCGTCGTGTATACCAGAGGTTCCAAGAGACCGGTGGCTACATTCGGCGACCAGGATCTGGCCGGCGACGCACAACATCAGAGCGTGATGACCGCTTTCTTGTGACAAGGTCTTTGAGAAATCGGCAACTGAACGCGGTTCAACTGGGACAACAGCTTCGAGAAGTTCGCAATGTCAGTATAAGTCGGTGGACAGTTCGAAGAAGACTAGGTGAAGCAGGAATGACTTCACATCGCCCAGCAAATGGTCCCAAATTGACCACAGCTCACCGACAAGCCCGGCTAAAATTTGCTAGGGAACATTTAAATTGGACGTATGACCAATGGCGGGCTGTTATGTTCTCTGATGAGTGCAGAATGACTTTACATGGTCATGATGGACGCTCTAGGGTCTACAGAAGGTCATCAGAGCGATTTTCACAATGCTGCATAAGCGAACGTGTGGCTTTTGGAGGTGGATCGTGTATGTTTTGGGGTGGCATAATGTTGGACACTAAAACTGACATTGTATTCATCACTACGGCGAATACCGGCCCGAGATCGAGAAGTTTGACGGCTGCACGATACGTCGAAGAAGTGCTCGAAGAACATGTGAGGCCGCTTGCGTGGCTTATGGGAGAAGATTTTCTCTTAATGCACGACAACGCCAGACCGCATGTCGCTAGAACAGTTTGCGACTACATGGAAGACGTTGGAATCACCGCGATGGAGTGGCCAGCTCGTAGTCCTGATCTCAATCCGATTGAGCATGTCTGGGATGAGCTAAAAAGAAGAGTTCGAGCAAGAAGCCCTGCTCCTACGCGCCTCCAAGAGCTTCAACTTGCCATTGAAGAGGAGTGGAACGCCATACCACAAGATTTCATGGTGAAATTAATACGGTCCATGAAAAACCGATTAAGAGCTGTAATCAAGGCTAGGGGAGGGAATACACCTTATTAAAAAACAATTTGATCAAGCATTTTGAGTTTTATTTTTATTCTTTCTTAAGCTAAATTGGGTAATTTTATCCGTATGTTGGGTTTTGTGCCCTAAAACTCCCTATGGGTACTTTTTTTACACTGTATTTGATATCATTAGAAAGGTACTGAAGTAAACATTCAAATAGTGTAAGTTTTATTTTAATATGTATTCACATTCATGAAAAAAACTGCTTTAACAACAAAAAGTCAACGTGTGCGATTTTATTGCTCTCAAGTGTATATTTAAAAGTAGTTAGTAACATATACATAATAGTTTTATACAAAACATGTTTACAACATTCCGTCCTAGTGAGCACCTACGCCCTAAAACAAACTCATTTCTGCATGCCTTTTAGTAAATAAATGTTATTTCTTCGCGTAATAGATATATATAATAACATTATGGTCTATATATCAGACTAAGAGGATATACACGTTATATTCTTAATAATGTAAGACCCAGTATATCAAGCAAGTTTGTATTTTATTGCTCGGTTCGACATCTTAGTAGCTGATACAATATTGGACAGTAATAATAAATATAAGGTACTTACTGTCCAGTTTATAGGTCATGTTTCTATTTGATTTACTGGGTTTTTAACTTTCATGTTAGTTTCAGGAAACTGTGTAAGTGGCTTCCATAACATATGATTAGGTACGTTATTTAAGACATTATTGGTCGACTAGCTGCGCCCCGCGGCTTTACCTGCGTTACTCTGCTCCAGTGGGTCGGAGCGTGATGTTTTGCAGCCTATATGTTAATCCAGCGTATAACATATCCCGGTGCAAAATTTCAGCTAACTCTGTTCAGTAGTTTTGGCGTGAAAGAGTAACAAACATCCATCCATCCATACTTACAAACTTTCGGTTTATAATATTAGTAGGATATAATCGTAGCGCTAGTAGCAACTTAATGTTTTAGAACTGCCAACTTTCCATACGAATATAGGGTTTCCGACCAATTTTGGGTGCAGAGGCCTATGTCTATGGAGATTAGTCATCTATACAAATGTGTGCGCTAACACAGATGCACGCTCTATTCCTTTTGCTCTCAAAATCCTATGGTAAGGTTCTACCGACCGATGAGAGACACAAACACCATCAATATTCTGACTGCGGGTTCGACAGAAAACTACTAATGCAAAAATATTTTATAAGATCCGATTATTTAGACAATTATTAAGCATGCCATCAAATTAATATTGTAAATTCTACTCTAATTCTATGTTGAAATGTTTTATTAACAACAATTTCAATCAAAACGTTAAAAATAAACTTAAATTATTTGAGACTTCACATAAAAGATGTCATACATCGTACAAGCGGTCTCATTAAGACATAAAACCCATTTCAACAACGTAATATCCCAACTTTCATAACTACAATGACAGCTTCCTTAAGCGCGGTCTACACTGTAATCCGTGTTCAGTACCTCGGTATGCACTATGCGAATATCTTTGTAATTATTGTAGTTAGTTAAGCAGGAGCTCCGCTCGCCTTTATGTTCGGTGAAGTAGCAAAAGCATCGTGGCCAACAGGATACATAGGTCCGTCCGAAAAAAAAAAAAGTTAAGCATACCTACATGAGTATAACTGCTGATAAAATAAGTTTTAGTAACTATGTTATCCATTTTATATATAAATTAATGTTATGAAAAAAAAAATATCGCTTGTAAGGGAAAAAATACAGTTTTGTTATTACTGTTTACATTGAACTATTTAAGTATAAATTGTAAGTATAAAATTACTGATGACATCCGATTAAAAAAAATCTTTAACCATTATAAATACACATCGGCTATGTTTTATAAAATTTAAAATTAATATATGAGGATAGAATAATCATATTATTATAATTAGAGTTTGTATTGACGATTTTTTAATGGTTTATGTTAAACGATCAGAGCGACATTATTTTTAATACATTTACATCCTGTCTCGTACAAAAGTATTATACAGTTAAATATATATTTGTTCCCTTATTTGTTTTCCATTCAAGATAATATATTTTTTTTTTTTTTTTTTAAAAAGGCAACTTCCGCAAAATAAATCCCTGTGTCGCGGGTGACTTTACAAACATTCATTTCACGGACACAAAGTACACCCAGACTCAGAACAACTATTTGTGGTTTACACAAATAATTGTCCCAGGTAGGAATCGAACCCAGAACACCAGGTCTCAAAAGCAACTACCGTAACCACTGAGCCACCGGTGCAGTCAATAGTTGCCAATATTTGAATTAAATGGTGACACGGAAAATGTTATAACAGTTATAATGCATGCGTACTCAGAAACGATTGCGTGGTTTCCGCTTATTATTAAATTCAAAAAGTTGAAATATGTATTTTAACGCGAGATGACTATCAATTAACAGCGGGTAGTGCAGTGGAGGGAAGTGGCGTCATTTGTGCGAGTTGCTGCAAATGACTTGTGTGTGAGTGGGTGTGTGTGAGTGGGTGTTTGTGAGTGGGTGTGTGTGTGTGTGAGTGGGTGCGTGCGAGTGGGTGTATGTGTTGCTAGACCGTTGTGTGTGTACCCAGACTTTTAAAGTCTTATGTGGGTTCAGTACGAATGTTTCCTTCAGAATTTATTAGATTTAAGTCTACTTCAAAATCACTTTTATGTTATACAATGAAAAATTATTAATATTGAGTGGAATATTAATATTCAATTTATATGCAATGCAATGCAATTCATTAGCATGAATTTTATAGCATAGATTTAGAATAGTCAGTATAAGATAGGTTTAGTTATATTAGCTAGGTACTTTTAGTTATATATTGGTATGTATTATCACCGCACTTTTATTGATATTCATATAAATTACTAAATATATGGAAGTAATATAATTTAATATCATACTATAGACATAAATATAGGTATTCTCTTTGACAATTATCAATCCAAAACATTTCTATTGAATTCCAGTCTATTGTTCGAATATTCGTATTTATAGCATTCCATGCTCCTACTACCACATTAATACGAAATACCTAAACACAAAAATATTTATTAAAACTGTACCGTCAACAAAACTTAACAGACCGTTTAAAAATAACTGTTTCAAACAAAAGAGGTTTGATTATCCAACATCATGAATATACAATTTTAAACCGCCGAGATATTAAGGCTTCGTTCTCATTGCAGGAATTGTTTCAGCGAAAACAGGTCGTTGGCAACCACTTGGAGTTGAAAACTGAGTAATGTTTATTGTGCTATCGGTACTCCGCCGTAATGTTATCTGTATTAATGAAGTCTGTACAACTATAATCGAAAATGTGATTGTTTGGCTGACTACATTCAGTAATTGAAGTGGTAGCTTTATTTAGGAGTTCATATGGCATTTCTATACACATATCGTCAAATAGAAAACTATTAAATGGAAATGTTCTCGTATTTATGTTAAAAATATAAAGTTTTGTCACCCTCCTGAAATGTTCATATTTGAAGATATGTATGTCACGCGACAACCTCCGTAGCGTAGCGGTATTTAGCTCGCTTTAAGTCTCGGAGGTCGTGGGTTTGATCCCCACGCCGGACAAGAAATCTTCGTGTAAATTCTAAGATTTATTTCCGGGTCTGGTTGGTTGAGGGACTACCCTCCGTGCCTCGGAAAGCATGTTAAGCCGTAGGTCCGATTATTATAACATCATCAATAATAATCGTATATCAAGGAACGGGCAGCAGCGTTTCTGGTACAGCATAATACTGCGGTCACCAACCCGCCTGCCAAGCGTGGTGACTATGGCAAATACCCTCCCTTGTGACGAGGCCCATGTTCAACAGTAGACGTTATACGGGCTGATGATCATGATGTCACGCGACCGGGCCCCGGTCGCAATCCAAAAGATAGTGGAGTCGGTCGTCCGTTGAGTTGTCGTGTTTCACTGATAAATTCATGTTTGTGTTTATGTTTATCCCACTTATACTTATACCAATATGTAGGTGAAGAAACAGGCAAGGTATATAATAAAATGTTTCCTACCTATTTGTTGTTAAGGCTGGTATGTGACAATTGTATTGTAATATCCACTAAAACTTAGCTGTTAGCCACTAAATAAGTGGAAATGGTTTTTATTCATAGCACACTGGTAAAATTGCAAACAAAATTTAAACGTTGAATTAAAACCAATGCTACTTTACAAAGTTGTCAATTATGTTGAAATGGTGTACTACTCTCAAATTAATTAAATTTAATCAAAGTCATAAACTTGCTATTGTTACGTAAATTTCAATGAAAATCCACAAGTAATTGAATGTTTAAAACAGTGACAAAATTTACGAGACAAAATTTTATCGCCTATGAAATTCTGTCGTAAAATCATTGATCTCGGGTATTCTTATCCGCGACAAAATTTATTTCTATCCCTTTTTTATTATATTGTGAGTGAAAGAGATAGCGATAACGCTGTGACTTATGCGGTACGGTCTTATTGCGGTATGTAAATTAACCGCAACAGATTTCCGGTAGTGCTTAGTCTTGTGTCCTGAAATTATGTGTCTCGAAGTTCTAAGCCTACTTTTAAAATACTTAGGTACACCTAGTTGCTGAAAGGACGATCATCGTCAACTTTAACTAACCAGCTGTTAAATTTTTTGTTAGTTATCAAATAAGTTTCTGAAAGCATTATTATTTTAATAGTTATCCTATGATTAATATTCTTCTTAACAATTGAAAGACGAACATTATTTATTATTATAAACTTTTAAACTTTCGCGTATCATAATTATAATTAATTACTACAGATATTAGCTGTGTATAATGAATCATAATAATTTATTATTTCTAGAAGCTTTTTACAATATTTATTTCAGAAAATTAATAAGATTTGACAGGTTTCCTTAACTATGTTAGGCCATTGCTGATATCATCGACTTTTAATAAGCTGAGTTAAAAACTGTCACATGTATCTGTAGACATCCGATTCAGGTAACATAACCGGCTGAGACTCGATGACCTAGAAGAGCATCTTAAAATAGTCCTGCCAAATTTAAACCTTATAAATATTAGTGTAAGGTTGATAGAAAATTACTGTCTAATAGGAAGGCCTATCGGTCTTTGTTGGTTTAGATTAAAATGGAAATAATTTGCCAAAGAAATTTGATATATGTGTTCTAAATTAGGACTAATCAACAAACTATGGTATTTAAGATTTAAATCTAGTTATATATAGATCTCTACAATTTTATTTTGATATTATATATCAATTTGACATCTAATTTAAATGAGATCACGAAAAACGCAGTAACTTGACCCACGACTAAAGTTACTGCGTTTTTTGTTAGTACACCAATATGAAAAACCACCTTTTACATTTGGACAACAACCTACCTAACCTAACCTAGTCCATTTATGTGGCAGGCACAGAGAGCGTAGTATATTTAGAACAGTGAAAATAACAGGTCGACGAGGTACAGTCAGAGATTTCGGCGACTAAAAATGTCGCGCAACGGACAGACTGCATACGTTAACCATCGAAATATCTAAGTTTAGTTCAAAAACAAATAATAAAATGTTGGTTTGCGTCTGTATATATTTAAATTTACTATTACATTTTGTCCAGGACTTCCTCGATGTGGAAAAGTTTTTTTTTTCGTAATTACGGTCAAGTGGCATTAAGCCATATTTCATCAAATTCATTTAAAACTGTTTACTGGTTTAGGCGTGAAAGCGTAACAAACAGACAGATTTACTATCACATTTATAGCAGCGAGACATATCTTATGTACAAATGTATTGTAGGTATACATATTCTTTCCAGTTAGGTACACCTCTAAATAATAATATTAAGTCATGCTATTCATTTGTAACCAAAAATATACAATAACAACTTTAAATACTAAGTATTAATAGACGTAATTCGTTCTTACTTTCCAACTTAATCTCTCGGGCTCGTAGGAGAGTTTTCCATCTGAATCAGTCTATACCGATGGATCTTCGAGGTCTTCTCATGACATTTTTGTTGTTTATACATCCATTGTGACAGATTTGGACTTAAAAGCTACCGATCATGCGTTTCCCAGCACGTAACAGACTTTGTTTCGCAGCCTGCTGGGAAATCCAGCGGCACAATTTATTCTCATTTTATCCAAATCTGAAAAAGCAATTTTGTAAAATTGTTAAATATAACACACAACTTAATTGGTACACCGAAACAGTTACAAATAAAATTCAATTACTTAAGTTTAATTAAACTGAAGTCTAATTGAATTGAGTTTTTGCGTCCAGAATTAATTTGTAGATAGCGTTACGACCTTACGACCATTAGTTTTACGATTTTATTAAAAAAATAACCCAAAATGGGTTGACTTCGTTAATAAAGTTTATGAATATACATAGAATAATTCGTATATCCATTCATAACATAACGACGTTAACTGGTTGCATTTATGCTCGGTGAAGTATTTTGTGGCTTACAACATATTTAGAAAAAGGCGTCGTTAAATATTTGATGGTAGTAGACATTATTTTAATGGCTTTTGAGTTACCTACATAAAACTCTATTGATTCTACAGAATTCATAACTATAACCAATATGTGAACTCCAGTTATTGTTTGTGGTTAAAATTCAACCTTAATTACAAAATATTATAAGCATTCTGCACTTTTTCTCGTTATGAAAATTTGCAATTTCATACTTCTCCTGCGTCCGCGCAGTTTTCGTAAAAATGGGTAAAAAGCTTTTGCTTCACGTCTTGATATATAGATAGTTATATTTTTAAAAGAAACCATTTCGCAAGATCACTAACGAAAGTAGAAAGTAGAAGAATTAATATAAAATCAACAAAAAATGTTTGTATTACTCTATTGTTCATTTGAAATACGAATAATGAATATTACTTTAACAATGCGCACCACAGTAGTAAAAACCTAGACTTGTAATATATTTGAACACGCTGTTCTACATTGCTACACTGTGGCTTACTCTGTGTGAGCACTACTGTAATAACAGCGGAGCAATAATCGAGTTTCATGCTAGTCCGAATATATTTCTTGTATGAAACATACGTTTAACTCTCATACACATATGTACATATATCAGAACAAACTTATTCTAAATTAGGGAGCACGTAGGTTAGTAAATCAAAGTTGGTTCCTGCTATCTGCGCATTAGTTTTTGATTAATGGAATTGTAGTAACTTGTTATAGGATAATAGTACTTAACCCATTAGATTAAGAAATCGCAAAAATTGTATTTTATTTTAAACTAGGTGCCGGCGTGGCCCAAAAATCTTAAATTTTCCATGCATTATTCATACTTTTTGCTTTATATAAAACTTTTTCTTAACTTAATAAAAAAGAATAAGCCAAATTGGTTCTGTTGTTCTCAAGTTATGTGCGTGCATACATTTAGTCGATTCACTTTTGTTTATACAAGGTGTAACGGAAAGGGTATATACATAGAAAGAGCAAGGCTTTTTTGGATGATAACAAACTATATGTATGGCAAGGGTTATTTAATCCTATCCCTACAAGTCCGGAAGTAATGATTTTTTTAAATTCATAGATACCAGAAACCAAACTTTTTGAATTGAAATAAATACATCACTAGCACTCAATCAGCTGATCGATGTCAACGAACTATTTGTGAGTAAAAATAAACCTCTTACTCGTGGTATTTCTGAATAAAGGAAATTTAGGAAACATATGAAACCTAGAATTTGGTATCAATTCTTGGAGTATTTTATTTTGAGTTGAAACCCTTGCCATATCGTTTGTTATCATCCAAAGAAGCCTTGCTCTTTCTATGTATATACCCTTTCCGTTACACCTTGATTTATAGTTTGCAAATAGCTTTAATTTTATTTTTTATATTTAGGTTTGCTTCTTCTTTCCGTTTCACCAAGTTGAAGACTTGTTTAGTTTTGCATACCCATTCTACGACCACCTACTAATATACGAAAACATGGTAAGATGATTAAAAAATACATTATTAACCGTTCGATAACCGCTCAATCGCAAAAAAATCTCCAAGAGAAATTCGTATCTGATGCCACATCTTTGAGATTTTTTAGATCTCTCTTCTATGTTTTGATCTGGGTTACATATTTCTGTATAATAATTGTTATTCTTTTTTTGTTGTTGTTACGGATATGTATGTAATAAGCCAGGGGGATTTTGTTACTTCACCGGGCATAAAGGCGAGCAGAGCTCCAGCCTAGTAATTGTATTCGTCACAACTAAATATTTTTGTAAACCACAGATAGTAGAACGAAGTTTGGTTGTACTTTGCGTCCGTGAGTTTTGTGTTTGTAAAGGGTAACCGAGTAGAGTTGCCGTTCAAAAAAAATCTTGTCGAAGCCTCTTTATGTATCTCTGCCTAAACTATACAATACTGTCCCCATGCCGACAGGTAATCTTTGTGCAAATTCTAAGATTTCTTTCCGAGTCTGTTTGGTTGACTACTCTCCGTCCCTCGGAAAGCACGTTAAGCCGTTAGTCCCTATTGTTATAACATCATCTATAATAATCCTATATCAGCGAACGGGCAGCAGCGTTTCCTTGTGTGGTACATCATAATACTGCAGTCACCAATCCGCCTGCTAAGCGTGGTGACTATGGCAAATACTCTCCTTCGGGAGGAGGCCCATGTTCAGCGGTGGACGTTATACGGGCTGATGATGATGATGATGATACAATACTGAACATTTTCGTTCGAAGTATAATTATTATTTGAATTCTTTCTCCTATCTGAAACCCACATGCATATCAAATGGGTACTAAGTACTAACACTGGAACAGTAACACCTAATTCCAGTCAAAATTACTGTAGCTACTGCCATTAATTGTGAAACTTGTTAGACTATCTACAAACTTCGCGCAATTATGGGACTAAGAATAAGTTTAAAGTTTATGCACAGTATTGTTTATTGGATAAATTGTGGATATTTGGTGTGGCTTAGAATAATTTATTGCGAGGTAGTTACCTACTTATGAGATCTTTGCATAACTTGGATAACTCAATATGAGTTGTTCTAGTTGTGACGGCAACCAAATTTAGAGGGAACTAGCATCACGCGCGCGGTTTTTCCCACATAACTCAGCCTTCAGTAAGAACTTTAGAATTAAATATAAGCCTTCCTCAATGAATGAGCTATTTAACACTATATGAATTTTTCAAATCGGATCAGTAGTTTCTGTGATTAAGTGCGTTCAAGCAAACAAACTATCTATATATTTGAATACTAGCTTCCGCGCCCGGTTTCAACCGCGTAACTCCCGTTTCAGTAGGAACTTAATAATTTAATATAGTATATTAGATAGATAGTCTATTTATCGCGGAAGGCTAATCGCGATAAATGGCCTATCTAACACTGTTTTTTTTTAAATTGGGCTTATAGTTCTCGAGATTAACGGGTTCAACCGAACGAACAAACTCTTCAGCTTCATATATATTAAAGTATAGATAGTATTGATGTATATATATACACATAATAACGTCATTGTAATAACAAACCCAGTACCTATCGTTTCATACAAAAGCAAGCTAATTTACAAGTAACGTCGCCTCATTGCTATCTAATTATTTTATGGAACTAATTATCATAATAAGTACCTACATAGTACTTACCAAACGAGTTCGATAGTTGAATAAATCACAAACGAGCAATGTCGTATGTTTTTCTACAAAATCCAGCAACAGGAAATATAAGTACATTTTAGTGTAGCTCGAGTAATCACTTATCAAATCTTTCACAAGAAACTCGCCTTGAAGCACTTACTCATACTAATCTTATTCTATGTACAATATTATATTAGCAAACATGAACTCTACTGCAAAAGTAATAAAGTTCAAACTATAAGTTGGTACACACGCGTGTTCCCGTGTGTGCGTGTTCTCGTAAACTCGGTTAAGTTAAATTGGTTTACATTTAAAAGTCGATAAACAGGGCTTAAAGCACTAGATAACGGGGTGAATGGATGAAAAAACTGCATGTAATTACTGGCAAAGTTAAATATTGATCACGCTACACGGTGCATGGGTCGAGTTTTAATTAAAATTGTCATACCACTTACATGAATGTCATGGGCGATTTAATAATAAAATAATGAACGGTTTAGTGCAAGTTAGGCTTATGAATATTAGTCAATTATGTGTGTCGTAAACTTTTATGATGGCGGCGAGTATATGTATAGTTTTCAATTCCAGTTCAAAGTTCATTATTATAAGCAATATGGCAACATAAGCGATAACATCAAACGGTCGCAATTATTTCGGTGATTTCGTTTCACGTGCATCGTAAATAACATTATTGGCATGCACAATTATATTCACTTAATATGCAAATATGCATTTCCTCTTTCTTTTCAATACACATATATTGCCCACAGATTTTACAACCCTGATCTTTAGTGATATTATAAAAAGAGGAAAGATTTGATTGTTGGTTGGTTTGTTTGAATTGAATAGGCTCCGAAACTACTACTCGCTACTCCTACTCTAACCGTAGCATCACAATATATTTATGAGAATTTGTTATATGTCCATAAAAATATTGACTCATTTTGTAAAAAAAGCGACACACATAGTATAAATACTAGATATAAGCATAATCTTGTGGTTCATGCTAGCCGTCTCCGCAAAATAAGTAATTCTTTTATGGAGCAATGTATACGGTTCTATAACAAACTTCCCAATAGTATAAGAGAATTGTCTATAAATAAATTTAAAATGACTATTAAAGCCAAATTGTGCAGCAGGGCTTATTATAAAATTTCCGATTATCTTTGTGACAAAAATGCTTGGGATTAAATCGCTCCAATCTCAATGTAAAATAAAGTATTTTGTTACTAGGTTAATAAAAAATTGTTATGTATTATTAGATTTTAAAAGAGGGTTCTACTGAGATTTTTGGCAGTGTTTCTCAGTAGTCGCCACGTCACGCACTGCACGGTAGGAAAAAAGTTATGACGATTCCAAACAAATGTAACCATTTTTACGGAATAAATGAATTTTGAATTTGAATTTGAACTTGACGGATTTGAAAAAATCTTTCACCGTTGAAAAGCTACACTATCTCCGGTTAACAAAGTCTATATTTAAGTATATAGTTCCCACGGGAGCGGGAGCGACGAGTGTAAAACCGCGCGCGGGAATCTAGTCAGAAATAAACAAGTTCAACGTAAGACAATTAACAGATCCTGTATCGTTACATAACGATACGTCGTTACCAAAACAAAGCTTAAATTAGTTACTGTTGCTTATAGCTGTTAATAAAACACAAAAACAGAGCTTAAAATCACAACACGGAACATACGGCAGGCTTACTTTACTCACTCAGTCACCGAAATAACCGCCATTTTCCGTGACAAGACGTTCGTGTATGAAAGCGTTCGCCTTCTCATCTCAATGACAAAGATCTCATCTAAGGCAGACTTAATTAATCATTGTATTCACTGATTAACATTCGCATAACTTCGTAACTGAATTTACATCTAGATAGTTGAATTACTCTCGAGTCGGACGGACCTAATCGGGTGTAGGTATAGCTTATTTCTCGGGGAATTTCTGTTTGTTGACAACTTTCTTTAGATAAGATCTCGACTTAGGAAAGTTTCATTTGCTGAAAAATAAGGTGACCTAAAAGGAATCGGTCGCAGCGAAGTTGGAATCTTATAAAGTTGCTGACTTGCTTAACGTATATATGTTGCACCTGTTGGCAAAATATGTTTTCCATTTTGTTGGTATTTGCCCGTTTGTATTAAACTTGAGAGCTCATTATTTTTAGCTTGAACTTGTTTAAATATAAATTATTGCACTGTAAAAATTAACATAGTGAACTTGTTGTAACTTTATGATTGTAATATTATAGAAAAAACAACTTGTAATATATTCAAAGATAAGCTTCTCGCCCGCGGTTTCATCAATAGCTAACACTTACATAATTTTTAAAATCGGACCATTATTTTCTGAGATTAACGCGTTCAAACAAACTCTTCAGCTTTATATATTAGTATAAGGTATAGATAAAGTCATATTGTAAAGTTTAAAACAATTCTACCTAGACGGCAAACATAAATTAGATTTACATGACAAGAAACGAATTCAAACGGTTTCAATATACTTGCACAAATATATAGTAAGTTCTAAGCGCTCAAAATGTAAATATACTTGCAATTTTAAACTCGATACAATAAAATAAATATTCACGACAACAACCGACTGTATTGCGCTTACATTTCTACGAACATAACAATGATATGAATAGCTCTCAGAGGCGCAGTTATGACGTCAACATGTAAAATTAAGTACAATTTTATAACATTATGGAATAAAACCCACATGTAGAACTTACGGTAAATAAGTTGTAAGTGTTTTCTCTCTAGAATGATCTTACGTCTCTTTCGCACCGAGGCTTCATGTTAAGGTAACAATGTTTGGATTAGTTCATTCGTTTTTGTACATACTACCATTCGTTTAGGAGTTGTTTCTCGTGGCCTTCTCCTACAAAGTTATGTTTTCCTCGCTAAGTCCTTTCAGAATCACTACATGGTATTAAACAAAGTCGCATCCCGCTGTCTATGTACAAAAAATCCGTTGCGTAGTTTTAAAGATATATTTCTTTAAAACTACGCAACGGATTTTGATGTACTTTTTTTTAATAGATAAAGTGATTCAAGTGGGAGTTTTATATGTTTCATCAGCATTGGATGGGTCGCTAGTTCTGGATAAAATGTTAATCATGTCTCAAAAAGCAAAATATGCAGGCTTCATGTGTGTTATATGAGTATATATACTTCCATTTGTCGTCATAATTTTTTAAATATCCGATTAAGATTATTATTTATCAATTAATAAGACTACGAGTTTACATTCAAAGTAATTTAAGCATGACAATAGAAAACTATTTTATAGCAAAAACAAAAAAATTAAGCTAGTTCGAGTTTAATATCTTAATACTTTGCGTTGCCAACAATAAGACTTACTACTTATGTTTTGAAATGCATTATCTTATCAAATTAGACTGCAGTTGTATAAAAATAAGGCCGATATTATATGCTATGATCGTTTAATTTAAAGGGTTCTTAGTAGTTTTTAAACATTAGGTACCGCTTTTTAATCGAAATTTTTGCTTTGTATTGCGTCTTACTTAGACAACATTCTGGAGGATGTTTAACACAGGTTTTACTTTGAACAGTTGGAAAATATTGAGGTATTTATGTATTTAAAAATATTAATATATTAACGGTTGCTTCTCAATACATTTATGAAAATTTAATTCATATTAGACAAAATTTAAATCAATATCAGAAGAGAAGCGACATGCACACAAAAAATACAAGAAATAAACACAAATTGTGTGCTGATTACCACCGTCTGCAGAGAGTCCATTCTTCGTTTGTAGGGCTTAGTTTGCGTATGTATAACAAACTACCGGAATTAGTGCAAGAGTTACCACTCAATAAATTTAAAACTCATGTAAAGACTACCTTAATGAAAAAAGGTTATTACACAATAAATGAATATATTAATGATAAAACTGCATGGTGCTAGCGGTGTAACACACGCAAACTTACATTATTGGATGTTTTGTATTTTTTATTATTTTATTGCCAATGTTATTATTGTATACTTTGATGTACTTCGGAACATGCTATGCTGAGTCTAACTTTTGCCTCTCCTTTTAAACGTGATTCCTCAAATGTTGCTATCAGTGTGCTCGTCATGCTCCCATTGTTTGTCATTGCTTGCGGTGGCGATGTGAGTCGGGTCGCCTCCTTCCCTCTAATATGGCGAGGGAGACGATGGCTGTGTGCTCACACGTCATACTCGTGAACGGGTGCTGCTTGCGGTGGCTGGTCGGCTTGCTGGTGGTTGTATTTGAGATGGTTGTTAAAACATTAGTGTGTGACCGCTTAAGACGATAATTTTCTCACATGGCTTGTTCTTTGGTAATGTGTGTGGATGCGCCCTCCGTTTTCAAGTGCTAGAGGTTTATGAGGCTCTTACTTACTTTTTGCTTGAGGATTTTTAATCACTATTTAGCTATATCTATGAAAACGTCTAGAGCGTGCATTAGCGCACATGCTTCATATTATACTTTAAATGAAATATTGTAAAGAAAACATATATTTAAAAAAAAATGGACACACTGTGATAAAAAAGATGACGAAAAAAAAAATCCCGGAGTTTCTTTCTCCCTTTCTTCTCCGGGTCGTCCACCTAGGTAGCTAGTGAAAGGTTGCAGGTTAGCTAGGGTAGGATTCTCGCCGGCGAGGACCGCGTTGTACCCCTACCCCTGCCCTGTGATCCAGCGCCTGTAGGCCATGCCAGCGATCACTTCCTCTTATATCCACAAATTTGACTTTAATATCAGTGGCACCTCTGGGTTGTGGTCCTAACCTCATAAGGGTGCCCCCAAGTGTGTGTCACTTAATTGTATGCTTTCAAATTTTTTTAATGTAAGTATTAACTAATTATGAGTAGAGGAATTAATGACACACGGACAGACGGAGTAAATTGTTTGTAATGTCCTACAATTAGCAGCACTCACAGGTTGCATTTGTTAGTTATAGTTACCTAAGTAGTTCTATTCATAGAATAAGAATAATAACCTATTAATTATATTTCTTTGTTATTGTGATTTTGACAAGTACAAGTGTATGTAAATACCTAAGTGCTGAATAAATTCATTATTTCATTATTTCATTATTAATAAATTTTAATATAATAGCAACCTTAAAAACACATTAACAGATTGAATATTTGAGAAAGATGGATCCATAAGACCGTCTCTTACATCATCATTTCAGCCGTAGGACGTCCGCTGCTGGACATAGGCCACCCTCATAGATCTCCAGTTGTTGCGGTTAGAAGCGGCCTGCATCCACCTTTTACATAAGACTACTTAAGCTTAATATAGCTTCTATAAGCTTAACCTTAAAGTGCCCGTTAGCCAAGAACACGATTTTATAAAATAATCGTGTCCTTTTGTATCTCAACTTAACCAATCCGTAGTTAACACTCATTAAAATACAACAATACAAATTTAAGTTAACTCAAAATCCATATTAACAATCATAAACGGGTGAGTTAATACAAATTGATTCTTATTTCCTTAATTTCCTGTCAACATCGTGCTTGCAACAAATGTACGATAAATAAAAACTGAGTTGTTACCGAGTGTTATGAAAATTTAATATCCGCTTCAAAGGAACTACAGCAATGGATTGTCGAGTTATTATATGAATGAGAATATTTTGTTTGTGAAATCATTTTGGCAACGTTGTATTGGGGTGGAGTGCAACAAATTGGTGTTTTAATTTGGATGTTCTACTTTTAAAATGTGGGATTATGAAGACTTTCCATTAGAATCATTCCTAGTTCAATCTGTTCAAGGGTAATTTTTATTTTTTTGCTAACATGCATTCTACGTGAAATTGTGTCACCAAAATGTTTTAGGTGAACTCTGTCTTGAAATTTTAAATAGTAATATTTAAACAGTTTCACATGGTCTACAAATGTTATTCTTATAAACAAAATTAAACACTTTCAAGAGATAACACGATACTTTTTAGTTTGAATCTTCAATGAACACTTGACAGTCGCAATAAACAAAAATTGAACGTTCCTTTTTTGTCTTTACGACACTATTTTGTTGCTTATCACCCCAGTTTAAGAAAATACTTAGTATAAAATCTAAACCTGGAAATCAATCAAAGTTATACTAAAATATAAAGCTGAAGAGATTGTTTGTTTGCTTGACCGCGCTTATCTCAGGAACTACTGGTCCGATTATGAAAGATTTTATTATGAAGTTACCACGGGAACGGTAGTTACTCGGGTGAAACCGCGTGCGAAAGCTAGTAATTAATAGTGTTGACACACATACGAAACTTTATTTATTGATAGATATAAATAACAGTCAAATCAGAACACTATCGCAATTCTTCCACATAATTGATTATACTGCAACAAACATACATATATTAATAACCGCCACGTAAATTATTCCATTTTACCGTTGATATGTCGTATTCAAATATCGAATGTGTAATGCTTATCGGGAAACACTAAAGTTTTATACTGGCTGTAAAATGTTATTGCTTGTGCCTATTTTATTTTACTCGGAACTAACGTGATTGTTTATGGTATGGTTATGAAAAATAAATGGTAAATGTCAGAAATGATTGACGTAAAGTAATGCAGAACTTGAGTATTTAATTTAAAAAACCTTTGTTTAGCTAACTAACTGCATTCCGCTTTTGATTTTCACCATGCACATGTAGCTTGATGATTTTACAGCTTTTACCTACGTTCTTAAGAAAAAATATATCAAATCCAAACATTTATTTTTTGAAAGAAATTTTGAAGTTCAAGCGTCAAATATGTAGTAGTTAGTTTTCTTTATGAATAATTAAAAATTAAATTTAAATTTAAATTATTAAAAATTCTGTTATAATTTTTACACTCTACTACTATTATATTCTTGTTAACCCCTCGTGCTAAGCTTTAATTATTGTGTGACGAGTGGATTCACGTCGGTAGTGCAGTGGTTGGGGTTAGAACTTCCCCCCTCGTCCTCTTGACCCTTAGTTTGCAAAGAACCATCCGATGCCCTCGTAGACCCGAAGTCCGAGAGGCCCGCGAACTGTAAAGTAGAGCAACAGTTGCACAAAACTCCCCTAAACTAAAAGCCATAATCCCTCATTCCCCCCGTCAGCAAACGCCCTGAGCCGAGGTCCAAGTCCCACAGGGGGCGCCCTCTTGCGCAGGTTGCTTAGTTTGTAGTTTTTAAACCATTTATTAAGGCCCGCCTTTCTGCCCAGTGAAGTAGCAAAAGCCTCGTGGCTAAAAAAAACTACGTAAGTAAAACGGAAAAAAAATAAAAAAAAAGGTGATAAAACCGGCGACCACATGATCGCAAGTCTGCACGTCGCTTCATATATATAAAATAAAAAAATGGTACCTAGGTATAATTTTTTTTTATGTAGGTAGCGCGTGTTGGTTTCGGGTGCTCGGCGCACGCGACGTTTGTCGTTGTTCTCGTGTTCACGCCCAATGTGGGTCAGCTTTTTTCTCAATATTTATTTTAAATTACAAAACAGTAATTCAGCTATGTAACTATTATAGCAAATAGAATATTTCAGATAAAAAAGTCTACGATTAGACGAAAAACTGCGGCCACAGTTTAATTGCAATTGACAGTAAAAACAGTACGTTCAGAAGCGTTTACTGTGCGACCGTTTATGTTGTCAACGGATTTACGTATACACTTTGTTCATAATTTGTTCAACATATTTTGGCTTTTACAAACTGTGAAACTGTTTTGCCACTTTTTTGGCGTACTGTGAAATATGCAGTAATTCTGTTTTAGTTTGTACAAGCATATTTTTTATTTGGTATTTATGTCTATTTCTATATGTTTTATTTTAGGACATACGATACTAAATTCCTTTCAGTCATCCTACTAATGATTTTGGTGTACCAGTACTAATTTCGGCTTACTAATAGTATGTGATAATTTATAACTTAGAAGTTTATTAATCAAAATCCAAAATGTACGTATCGGATATAATTTACTAATACAGTGGGTACAATGGAACACGCACGTACATAATAATTTTAAACTTTTCTGGTTTGTACACATTATTTAGTAAGAACTTTTAAGGCTTTTGAACAGTATTTTGTAATTGCAATTAAGAACTGTAGCAATGATAAAATTAACTTTGTGAATATACCTAAATAAATTTTTATACATGTGAGTATGTGCTTTGTCCTGAATGACTGGCTTACTGACGGATCGAAGCACAGCTTAAACCACTGATCGTAGACTCCTGAAACGTGAAGGGTGTATTTTCTATAAGTTTAAGTTAGGCATTCGTTAAGAAAGTATTTTTATAAAATTCCATTTGTAAATGATGTAAGCGTGTGTCAAAATTTGTATGAAGAAATCATAATTTAAGCGGACGAAGTTGCTGGAAACACCTTTTAAATATATAAATAAAAACATAAAAATAGTGTTTGAACGAAAAAATAATAATATTTAATATTACTACGTTCAGAATTTATCTGAATAAATCTTAGTTGTAAACACGAATTAACTATCAATTTTCATCTCATAATAATTACAAATGAGTATTTTACCACAAACAGAAAACTAGACAGGAATTTATTTCAACTCCTAACCAAGATTTGTTGCTAATAAATAATAAGTTATATAATAAACGTATTTACTTTAGTAATATTTCACTCGGCTTGAATAATTCGCATTGAGAAGAGTAATTAATATTTGGAGCTTTGTTACGTTAAAATCTAGAATTTTAGGGCAAATTGATAATAGAAATACAATACTCATTAGTCATTGGCTATTGTTTAAACAACAGGTTGTTATAACAAATTTAGCGAAATTGTTTTGCCTGAGGGAGTAACATTATGTAAATTTCACTTTGCTTATATTGTGGCTACCTTTCCGATCTTTGCAATGAAACCTTAGTTTGCAATTCAACTTCCGATAACGTAGACCTGAAGTCCGAGAGGTCCGCGAACTGTAGAACGACAGTTGCACCAAATTTACAAAATGTTAAAGTTATCATTCCGTCTGCGACTGCGCTGAACCGAGGTCCAAGCCCCTGATGTCTTGTCCGGTGTGGGGAACCTACCGTCATCGAATCTTAAAGTGAGACTTATACCGCTGCGCTATGGAGGTTAAGAGGCTAAGGTGAATCTCAAATTTGAAATTTCATATACGCTTACCGTGGCGTGCCGTGAAATATCGAAATGTTACTGTCAAGAGAACTTTATCTTATTGGTTTACCTTCTCTTTCCAACTATAGAATCCAACAGTTTCACTATGTGGTGTCGGTTTTGAGGTCAGCATTGCGTGAGTGATGTACCGGATATTACGACCGCCCATGGGCAATGGTAATCAAATAGCACATTACGCAGGCCGTGTGTATGTGACTATTCATAGATAAAATAGTACATAATTCATAAGAACGCAGATTTAAATTTGGAACGTTTAGGGGACGACTCGATGATTTTAATCTTTGAAAAAAGAATGGAAATTCAAATTCTCATTTAAGCAGGATAGTGACTGAAAGAAATGTTAAGTAAACTTTTAGTTTAACTTAGGTTAAAAAAAGCGTGCAAAATGATCCAGACATGTCGGAAATGAACCAAAAAATGTTGTTTGTAACACATTACACAGCAAAAACCTTTTATTTTGATATTACAAACACTCTTTAATTTCATTCATTTTTTACTAGCCGCTCAATTGTCAGCAATTTTGGCACGGGCGCGCAATGCGGTGGTATTTCACTGATAAGTACGCGTTTGTGTTTATGTTTAACCCACTTATACTTATATCAAAATATAGTTGAAGTAAGAGGCGAGCTGGTGAGTGAAATATTTTGTGGGTATTTGTTGAGTAGTTTGTGTAGAAACTAAGTAGGTAGGTACGCACTTATCGGTGAAATACAACACCGCAACGCACGACCAAAGCCCGGTCGCGTGACAGTTGAGCAGTGAAAATAAGATTGAAAAAAAAAATTACCTACAGGTTCAAAAGCCAAAAATTGGTTGACATGGAACAACTATTTCTAGCGAAAAAAATGGCTGCACAAAGTTCTGCGCGGGGTTTTAATATGGCGTCGATAGTCGTTTGTTTTTGTTGTTGTGTTTTTTTTTTTTACTGTAGCGTGTAATTATTCGCCGAATTCTCTGTTTTTGTTCGAGAATCTAAATAAATGAAATTTGAGGTCGGTCGTTCGTTAATTTGTTTGTAGGACGCGATTTTTAGTACCAACGATGTTGTTGGGATATGTGTTGTTTTTTGACTTGTCTGTAATTAAAGTGTGAATGGAAAATATACAGGTGTTGCATAACACAGAAACAAGTTTATACGTGGAAATATTACAGGAAATAGAAACAGTTTTCTCTATTGTAAATTTTAACCTGTGCTCCTTTAATTGGTAATCGTTAATATTATTCACATAGTTAGTAAGGTTATGTATGATGTCTTTGAAGTATTATAAGTACCTTTCCGTAGACTTTTGATCGTGTTGTTTCTCATCCTGAAGTTTTTGTTATTACGTCTGTTCGGTACTCTTTAAACACCTTCATCACAAACAAACCAAATAACAATACCGCGCGCGGTTTCAGCCGCGTAACTCCCGTTCCCGTGGGAACTTCATAATAAAATATAGCCTATATTAATCAATGATAATGTAGATTTCAAACGGTGTAATAATTTTCAAAAATCGCTCCAGTGCTTTTTTATCCAATTCGTTACAAACATACTTGCATAAAAATCTTTCCTCTTTATAATATTAGTATAGATTATTCTTCATAGTCGCATACTAACAGGTTTAATAAAGCAAAAAAAAAGAACGCAACATAAACATAACAATATTGCAATCCGCTAACATGGCAACATTCGGAGCATCCCGACACAGCTAAATCGCTTCAGTAAATCAAATGCTTATTCGGAACGATCATGCTGCGTCATCGAATTGTCATGCTGATTCGTTGATTCGCTGTTGTAAAATATGTTTAACGGGAATTCTGTGTTCTTTATTATTCTGTTAACTGTTTTTTGAAGTTGTTACGGCTTATTTTATAGTGATAAATCTTTTTTTTTTTGTGGTATAAAAAGTATGTAATATGTTAGATAAAAGACTTTTTTTTAAGTTGAATAAGACAACTCACTTAGTGATTAGTCACTTTCACTCAATTAACAATAAAAAATACGTAATCAGAAATAAATTTCTACGCCACAAAAGTCACAAACGTCACACTTTCCAAAAAAACCGGCCAAGTGCGAGTCGGACTCTCGCACGAAGGGTTCCGTACTAGTTGCAAGTGCCTACCTATTTTTGATATCAAGAATACAACAAGTAACATAGTATAAAAGTTCTTGTAGTTCGTTGTAACTTTGATCGATGTTAATAATAGTTGATTGAATGTAACGTAAATTGCGGTTTACGGTTTATGACGTATTAAAAAAAAAAACTACTTACTTGATCTCGTTCAAACCAATTTTCAGTGGAAGTTTGCATGGTTATGTACATCATATATTTTTTTTAGTTTTATCATTCTCTTATTTTAGAAGTTGCAGGGGGGGGCCACACATTTTACCACTTTGGAAGTGTCTCTCGCGCAAACTATTCAGTTTAGAAAAAAATGTCATTAGAAACCTCAACATCATTTTGAAAGACCTATTCATTGATACCGCAAAAGAACGGGTTCGATGAAAAAAAAAAATGAGTTTCAGTTCTATGTATGGGGAACCCCAAAATTTATTGTTTTTTTTCTATTTTTGTGTGAAAATCTTAATGCGGTTCACAAAATACATCTACTTACCAAGTTTCAACATTATAGTTCTTATAGTTTCGGAAAAAAGTGGCTGTGACATACGGACGGACAGACAGACAGACAGACATGACGAATCTATAAGGGTTCCGTTTTTTGCCATTTGGCTACGGAACCCTAAAAAATGACTTAGAACTATACAGGAAATCAAACACAGAACACTCGGAACTATTCTTGAAATATATAAAGATTTCGCCAAGTTATTTTTTTAAGGATACTCTCGCACTTCGCAAGTTAATCCCTGTGTCGCGGGAGAGCCTTTAAACATTAATTTCATGGACACAAAGCACACACTCAGTACAACTACTTGTAGTTCACACAAATAAATATAATATGTCTAGGGTGGGAATCGAACCCAGAACACCAGTTCTCAAAAACAACTAGCGCAACCACTAAGAATCTTATTGAATCCTCAAATATTAGTTTTAAATATAAATGCTATTTTTTTAAACGAAATAATTTACGTAACTAGCACACCCGCCAACAAAATCATACGTTTAATCTGATGTTGAACTCTGATATCTTAATTAAGCCGTAACTTGTTAGCAAAAGTCGGTCAAACTGCAATTATCATCTATCATGTAACCTCTAGGAAACGTTTAATCAACTCTCCATCTTAATTAACCTAACGATGATATTAGGGACAGTTGTACTGATAAGTAATTAATGCTATTTATTACAAATGTCATCTAATCAAGTCATGGTGTCATTTCTATATCCATTAAAAGTGATGCGATACTGTTGCGTGGCAGTAGAGCTTAGTAGGTATCTTGGTTTAAACAAATTCATGTTACGGATGGAAATCGAACCCAGAATACCAGGTTTTAGTGAGTGGGGCAAAAGAATTTCCGCACTTGACCTCTTGATTCGGTCTTTGTACGTGACCGTCCTGATTCCAATATGAACCTTAAATCTTCCCAAAAACTCTATCAACCCCTAATTCCAGGTCTTAAAAGGAACTATCTACTGATCTGATCTAGTTTGGTAAAACGCAGTGGGTTTTACCAAACTATACATAAACATTTCGTTATGTAAAATGCTTCCAAAACCGTTTGTGGTAAGATCTACAAATTTTCTGAGATAATACAGATCAGTTATTTTTTTGCTATTACATCTTATCTTCTAATCGACATTTTAATACTCAGAATTGTGATTGCCTAATTTAAGCTAATTATTAATTTCAAAGTAAATCGAAGAGCCCCTTAACGATGGTTCATAAATAAATTTGAAAATTGAACGTTAGGATAAACCTCCGAATAAAACTAAACAATTTACTAACATACATTAAAACAAACAATTTAGATCCACCCAGAAGCACTACAAGGCAAAAAAGGTGGTAATTAAGTACAAACAAAGTTGGTACAAATATAAATAACGTTGACAGTGTTGCGGCTAATCCGCATCAGCGTCAGTATTATCGCGACGGTAAATATAGCGGAATACACAGATGTCCTAAATTGGACCGGTCCCATAAAAACGGCAGTAGAAAAGCTTGTTAAATTTAAATGAGATACAACCTAAGATGTCTGATGTAGTAAGTTTCTTATACAAAGACTAGCTTTCCGCGCGCGTAAGTAACTCCCGTTTCTGTGGGAGCTTTATAATGAAATATATCCTTTCCCGATAAATGGACTACCTAATATCCTGAGATTAGCGCTTTAGGCAAACAAAGAAACAAATTCTTCAGCTTTATATAACGTATCAACCGTATAATTAGCATACTATTCGACCTATTCTCGAGCAACTTTAATAATTTAATTTCGTTTGATAATATAAAATTAATTGATATCATATACCAGATACATTAGAAACAAGTTTTTTCCTTATAAAATTAGCTAACGCTCACTGGATCACGGGTAAACTGCATCTGCGTCAGTAATATAGCGGGCTAAACAGATGATCTAAATTGGAATTAAATTTTTAAATTTGAATGAGACACATCTTAGTATGTCTCATGAAGTAAGTTTTTGAGTTAAGTGAAGCAGCTGTGTATTTTTTATGTCCATGTAAATTGTTATGTGTGGGATAATCAACTTATTAGTTTATTTAGCTTACCTATACTCGAGGTACACAGTTAAGTATTGTACACAAAAATACATAATTTCCATCCATCCAGAGACATTAAAAATAGGTACTTAAAATAAATAACGTTGTCATAGCCACGGCTAATCCCCATCAGCGTCAATATTAGCGCGACGGTAAATAAAGCGTGGTACACAGATGGCCTAAATTGGACCGGTACGATAAAAACCTCGCACGGTGGAAACGCTGCTTTAGATTGTTAAATTTAAATGAGACAAGTGAATTTCGCTGTGATGTTTTTTGGTTATGTTGTCTGTATGTCAGTGTTACAGTCTTGTTACTGGGTTGGTCTTGTTAATGGGTATACTGAAACTAGGAAATCCATCATTAGGAAAATAAATCTTTGCTCTACTTTTATGTGTATTTTTTAAGCTTCACCCAGTTATCTTCGTAGCTTTATTACTATGCCTTTACGTATTGATTGTTGTTTTTTGTACTTTTTTATTGAAAGTAACAATAGAATATACATATTAATAGTCTATTCATATCATATAAACCTGACAAGATTTGCAGTTTTATTATTCTTTGATACTTACGCAAATGAAAAAGATAAATTCACCAATAAAGCTGTTTTATCAATTCAGGATCATTAATAACCTCTTAAAAATCTTTTTTCACTTTTCTCGTTAATATCAGAATAACTTAACATTAAACCCGATTATTTTCTCCTTTACCTAAACACAAAACATCACAATTTCCTATCAATTTTACATCGTGTCATGCGGTCATTAACGCTTTAGGTTAAAACCAGACTCAGCCACTAATATTAATAAAACGCTCCTATCACTAATTACCTTATACATAAGTGCAAAATTATCAGGTACCGTCAGCATACAATGTTTTAAAAATATACGAATATAGGCATGTTTTCTGTATTTTGTTTTGTAACCAATTGTTTTAGACCACTGCTGTACATAGGCCAATGGCAATCAAGATTTATAGATTATTTCTTTAAAACTTCTCATCTGCTCTGCTCACCCTATTCAAGCATGACCTGGTGGTCCACTAGGTCGATGGACATTCTTTCTTATATTTTCCAAATGACACATGTAATGTTTTTTAGTAAATAATAATACTAGTTTCCTCTCTTCTGTAGCGTGATATCCTTGCAATGTTAAAATTGGTTGGAGTCACAAATAAAATTTCTGAATATGAGCGTTCTTAGCAACTTGGGGTACTCCATAGTAACAGGTACCTTACCACAAAAATTCAGTATACAGTTTTTTCTGCTGTCGCTACTTGCTTAATACCGATAATGATTTTAGGCAGCATTCAGTTTGATGGTCGTTTGATAGCCCTCGCGTTCAGTGCCACTTATTTTGTATACCTGTATAAAGCCCGTGTTTTATCCTAATGACATATCTTCTAACGTCCCAATTGAATAGTCAATGTTCGGCAATTTGAGGTTTATTGCAAATACGTTATAATTATATTTCGCTTGAATTTCTCTGCAAGTTGCTTGTTATTGCTATCTATCTTATAATGTGTTCCTCAGTTTGTAGTTCATACTACAAAAAGTTTACACAATATGCTACGCCGTAGCAATTAGTTCGTAGATATGTACTACGTAGCTACGAACACAATTTAAATTTCTATGTAATAGCTTTCTTACTTAATACATTAATGTTTACGCGTTCAAAGGTTTAACTATGATACTATATTTGGCTAACATGTTTTTTAAACAAATTTTCATTGTTTTTTTGGCCATGTTTCCCTTTGTTCTGAACAAAAGGAAACATGGCATAAATAATATTTCTGTAGCCTTGAGGCGATATTAGGAATTGCTATTAATATTATAATATTATTAATATTGCTGATGCTACATGTAAATTTTCCTAAATATTAAAAATAAATAAATATTAAAGCCTGGTGGGGCTTTAGTACTACGTGTAGCGTAGATTGCTTGTTATATTAAATAATAATTGATATATGCAACATAACCTAATCGATCCCAATGTAATAAAATACTTAACTTAACCTAAAATTCAAGAACATACAAAGAAAAGAAGTATTTTAAAATAAACAGTTTAATATCCAACGCAAAGTTAAGTATTATCTCTTATTCCTGGCACAGGTGGCAAAAAATCATAAAAATAATTGTGATTTATTGCACATAAAATGTTGGTTGCATCACATCTAACTGAATTTTAATGCTTCTAAAAAGCACCTCCGCCAGATCGCCGCATTACAGTAGGTATATTGTCATAACTTCCAAAGTTGAAGGCCCCTTAATGCGTTGTTATAATAGCTTTAACGAGTCGTTTCCACTGTTGAGTTGCCTACGATAAGTAGTACGAAAAATTTGATGATGCATGACGGATAGTTTTGGGTAGGAACTACTACTATATAACGGTTGTTAGAGGTTTACAATACGTAACTGTAAAATTATCGACTAGGTTTCATTAAATGTCAATGTGAATAACTCACCTTGGTAAAAAACGCGTGTTACGAGGTGTCTGTGTGAATTTTAAATTCCGAAAGCATTTTCGAACATTACATTATATTTAGCAATAGTTTTGGGGCCTACATGTTAATCTTTGTTAAAATTACCTCTATACTAAGTTGTGGCAGCATGAGGGTGACTAGTGATTAGCACTACATTTGATGCACAAGCTCTAGGTATTTGGATCCGCATGCTATTTAACATCAGGTTGGTATTTGCCTTTTTCAAACCACGGAAAATAATTACAAACATTCAACCTTTTTCATAGACAAGAATAAATGTTTTTAATAAAAGAAATAAAAAAGACCAATCGATTCGGTTAATTATTTTTGTTTCATTCGTAAATACTGCAAAAAAATATTGTAAGTTCCTTCTCGAATTCTGACGTGTTTATAATAATAGTTTCGTGTAGTAATGAATCGTGCGTCACCCGTCAATGGATACAGTGTTTAATGTGTCGCTGTAATATCCTAATCAATTTGACGTACACTTTGAGTGTTTGACGTTTGAACGGACAAGTTTGCGCAGTTAAAATTTAACAGTGCCGTTTGTCCCACTTTGTGAGTTCAAAGTTAATTTATTCTGGTTCATATTGCGGTTACTTATGCCTAAGTATCACTTCTAATGATCCGGATTTCGGGTTAGAGTGTTTTAAAATGATTTCTTTAAGAATTAAAATAAATGAAAAAGCATTATGAATTAATAATTGCAATTTTATTATAGGAAATAATTGTTAACAATTTCGATGAACTAACAGCAATAAGTCATTGATAGTCAAATTTGTAGAAATGAAAGGGAAAAAAGATTACAAAAAAAAAGAAAAAGAAATAGAGGTCGAACCTCAGTCAGCCGCCAACACATGTCTTGTAATTTAAACTTATATGAAAGTAAGTGAATAAGAAAATATGTATTGTGTCAAGAGATTTTATATTTAACAGCATTAAATCTTATGTACCTATACTTAACATTTAATGCAGCTGAATGTGAAATGTTCTAGTTAAAGATTAGAATAAGAAGACTTTCATAAATCGCCGCACGCACATATAAGTTTCTCTGTTTAAAATATAATATAAGTCAGGTTTTACATAGTTTCTAATGTAATTACGAATATTATTTCTGTCAAAACCATCCAAATGAGTTGCATTTTTGCTTTAAATATCTCAGATTTCTGTGAACATTCAAACAACAGGATCTCGGAACAAAAACGTCATGTTTCGCCGAGGCTTGTTTCCAAGCAGATTGTTACGAAAACCACTATCTGGCTGCGTTGAAATTACTGAATGCACATCTAGATTTTATGCGCGTATTCCCGTTTTTATTGTTAAGGGAAAATAAAGATTAATATCTATAGATGGCTGGGTTAGGACAAATGCGCCAGGACTGCGCGAGTGACATTTGCGCTTCCAAACTCATCCGGACTATTCCGGACAAATGCGCATATGTGAGTTTGGACAAGTAGATTCTTGATGGTACCAAGCGCTTCTGGCGGAGGTATATTATATATTGCAGGCGTAAAATTATATACAGCTTTAAATGTATTTGTATTTGTATCGCTCTAGAACACTGTCTTTAATAGTAAGTATTACACTTATTTAAAAATAAAGTTCATATGTTTTACTGGCAACTATAGCCAGTTGTTCTTGAAGGAATTTGTGCTCACAGTGTCAGCTTTAAATGTAGATTCTTTTATAAATTACTTAATTTCAAACGTCTTTGGATCTTTCTAATTAGAACCGTATTAAAACGGCGTTTTTAATAGAAATATTATATTAAAAATAAATTTAAAACGTTTAACTTCTTGGTTGGAATTATATTCCTTGGCATATTAACAGATAACTAATAACAATGTGAGTTATTAGTAGCCGTAGCCCAATGGCTAAGGGCGTCGGACTTGTGATCTTGAGGTCGCCGGTTCGAACCCCACCCATTGCACTACCGACGTGAACCCACTCGTAATACAAGCATTTTAGCTTAGTACGAGGGGTTAACAAGAATACTAGTAGATTTAAAAACTCTGCTAGTAATCTTTTTAAAAAAAAAAAAAAAAAAAAAAAAAAAAATAAAGTTTCACGTTTCACCAAACCAATTTCACGAGAAATGCAAATATCTCTATCCGTTACACAAACGGTCGCACCTGCCCCAACCAGGTCTTATTGAACTTATAAGTTGTGCAAACTGCTCTACTTGTCTATATCATAAAATATTTAGTTCTAACATCTATCTCTTTCTAATATAGCACATCACCAAATACCGTTCTCGCTCTACTACTGAGAATTTGTCTCGCTTATTGGAATTCGTGAGTTATTACCTTCTTACATGTGCATTCGTCTATGAAATATTTGGAGTTAGTCTTTTGATTTTGAATTTGAATTTCGAACTTTGCTTTTTATTTTTAAATTTAGTTGGAATAAGTGATACTATAATAGGTTATTTATCTACCTATCTATTTATTATTTATCTACTATAAAGTACTTAGGTTAAGATACTTACTTAAGGAGCGATACTTACTTTAGCGGCCTTATAGCGTAATTGCGTTTTCGTTTTATATAAATATAAAACGAAAACGCAAAGGACACGGAGGGAGCTAGTTTGGAATAAATTCCAAACTAGCTCCCTCCGTGTCCTGATAACACGAAATGATATTTTAAATCGGACCAGTTGTTTCTGAGATTAATGGGCACAAGCAAAACAAAAGAACTCTGGCTTTATATATTATTATAGATTCCCTAAAGGAACTTAACAACATAGCGAGCCTGAATTGGATTTAGACTGTATACAAAAATAGGCATTCATTTCATGCAATTTTGCACATAAGTAATTTTAAGCAAACTATTGTAGGTCTAACACTCAATCAACCTATAGAGAAAAAACTCAAATCGCTGTACCAATGAAATAATATTTGTCCTTTCTGAGTTTACTGAGTTTTTTTTTCCCATATACCAACAATATTTTCAAATATAACGTTATATTTAGGTTCGGAGCGCTCGTCGAATTTAATATACGTGACCGCGAATGAATTAGGATTTGACATTTATTTGAACGTTACTATTTGCTGTTAGCTTTAGCTCTGCTTTGTTTTGGATAGATTAAAACATTGAGTTATGTATTTATATGTTAGGAATTGGTCGTGGGTTCGATTCTGGACAAGAAAACTTTGTGTAAAATCAAAAATGTCTATCTAATCTAATCTAGTCTGTCTAACTAAGATAATCGTATACCAATTAACGAACATAAGCGTTTAGCTTGGTATTATGCTGTTCATAATAATGCGGTTACCAACCTCCTGCCAAGCGTGATGATTTTAGCAACACCCGTTATGAGAGAGTTCCCATGACCCATGTTCAGCTGTGGACGTTATACGGGCTAATGGTGATGATGAAGCTTGGAATTGCATTAGCGATACAGTTATTTTTATGCTTTAGGTTTGATTTTAATAAAGATATTTAGCAATTGTTTGAACTGCAACCAATGATCATCAGATTAATGTTTTATTTGTATAGACGTCTTTTTTCGAACGGACCACGAGGCTGTTGCCTCTTACTACTGAAGTACTCACTCTCTCTTTATTTAAAATATATAAAAACTAAATTAATGTGGACATGGACAGTTAAGCGTGTTTGTGTCCATGACTGTTGTCTTTGTAAAGTCCTCCGGCACAGGGATTTATTTACATTGTTCTTTTCAACTTCTATAAAAATCTACTTAGTATAACTTCGTTAATTATATAGATAAATAAATTATCATGCCGTAGTTTTCCTTCGCTGTACTTCAACTCAAAATTTAGATTAATTTGTTGGATATGAAATATTATTATTATACTGCCAACAGTATCAAAGCCATCAAAGTAATTAATTAGCATCTGATAGCCTTGAAATGTAACCTTGTATCAGTTACTAATTATTATCTTATTTTGATACACGTATATCTAGAAGCCTATCATAATAATATCCTATTGACAGTATCTCACACTTATCTGTGGGGTGCGGTTTTATGTGTGGGTAAACTACGTGTATAGTTAAGGCATACATAGCGGCGAGCATAGACAAGTTGAACTACCTGTACGAAAGTTTTTTTTTTTTTTTTATTGAATATAGGCTTACGTTTAACCATAATCTCGCTTGATGGAAGGCGAAGATAAGGCCTAAGATGATACACGCGTGCCTGGAAAGTCAAACAAAACAGATCTAACAAAAGTTACATTTTTAATATGAAAGAATGTTGAACCATATGCAATTTGACAATTTATTTTTATAAAGTCTGAAGTTTTGAATAATCCTGAAGCATTTTTATCTCCGAGAGCCAAAAAGGTACTAAGGTTAACCGCGAAAAAATATGTAATTTTTATTCGAAGCCGTAATTTAATTCCTGCATATAAGGTACATAATAATTGTTCCAAACTATGAAACTATTCCAAAGACTATCGTTTTAAATTTCCAAATTACGCTCTTTGTTTCATAAGATCACCTCATTTACAATTTCAACTAGAACATTGGAAGACAGGTTTATATTAGAGCTTTATTTAGAATCTGGAACGAATTTCGTAAAGCAATTAAGTTGTATGTTTTGTTTCGAGATACCGATTGTCTTTACATCGTCTATGACAATATTGTACCAGGCAACAGTGTTTCCCTATGTATATGCTGTACATAATACTGCGGTCATCAACCTGTCTGACTATGGCAACAGGGTAGGTAGGAGGAAAACTATTCCAATGATTGTCTTATAGCTTTCAAATTTAACTCTTTGTTTCTTAAGATTACGTATCTATTCACAATTTCGATCGACATTCGAAATCGAAATAGGTCGCAGGTTTATATTAGAACTTTATCGGGAACGAATTTCGTAAACCAATTTAGTTATACTGCCTGTTCCGAGATGCGCATTCCATTCGTACACATCTCCAACACTGTGTTGAGTCAGCATGACAATTGTAAATAAACATTCGTCATGGTGATTTCCCACAATGTTCCCCTTTGTCCCCAGGTGCAAAGCTGCAAAGCAACGCATGATTCCGACGCCAAGAAATAAAAAATGTGTTTGATTGCGAAAAGTATTAGTGTCAATTGTGATCATCGGACGTGCCAGTGTAGTGTTTCCACGTACTCCAGTTGAGAAGACAGATACAGTGTTTAACAATGGAATATGGTTGAACTGTCGTAACCAAACTGTGCTTCCTAAAATGTTATTGCGCAGTAAAAATATTTAAAACCCACACTAGCTGACTCTAATTAAGTTGTAAATATAGATTTTATAAAACCAAAAAAAAATCAAATCCTTCTCGTCGTCTACGTGTTTTAAAAATTAACTTTACTAATTAAATAGTCATTTTGAAAAGTTTTTCCAAGGATCATCGAAGCGGTTGTCGTATTTTTGTGATATACATAAATTAAATGATATCAATTATAATAGTTTTAATGTAAGTGGCAAAACTGGTTGTGATGTGTATAATATGTTAATGTAAGGTATCGTAAGTAGAATAGAGGAGCATTTGGGGTGTTGTTGGGTGGTGGGGCTGTCGTTGTTGTAATTGCGCGCGCGCCGCGCGGTGATGTTGGGGGCGGGGCGTGCGCGCTGTGACGTAGTTGTTGGCGCAGGCGCGGCGCGGCGCCGGTAAGATGCGAGAGGGGAGTCGCGCGCTCCACCGCACCGTCGCTCTACTGCTAGCCTGCCTCCTCTTCCTCAATTCTCAAGTCGATGCCGCTGGTGAGTTGAATACCTTTTTTTTCTAGATACTGGACTCTCATTGGTTGGACAATGGACATGAATGCAACATTATAAATTGAAAGCAGAAATATCACAGAAACTTTTAAAACAACGTTTCACACATAACTCAAAGTGAATACAAGAACTTTTAAATATAAATCATACAAAGTCATTTTTAAAATGATAGCTTCCAAATTATATGCTATGCTCTTAAATGTAATGTGTTAGTAAACGTTACTAAGAAATTTCATTATATTTTTTCGTGCACCTCCCGGTATAACGTGCAGCCAGCACAGCTAACATTGGGAGACAACTTTATTCAAAAGAAACATATTATATTAAAACCATTTTATATTTGGGGTAAAAAGATAAATCATATTTTTTCAAAATTAGTCCTCTATCGTAATGAGTATATCTCCTAATAAGAGTATGGCATATACTTAGGAAACATCGTTTTTTTTTCTAAAATGATATAATCAAAAACACGTAGGTATATTATCATATCACTGATAGTAATGTACAATCGTACTACAAATCGCTAACCCCACACATTAGTTACATACTATGTACATTATTGTTATGGACAGATATTTTCTCAACATACGGGAACAAGATTACATTCTGTTTAATAGCTTTTAACTCGAGGGAATCTAGAATCTAATGGAGAGAGCTTTCAGATATATCGGAAATCGAACCAATCACAATCTAACAACTTCTTAGCTCCAATTATATTGAAACTGTGACGCGATTGGTCGATAATATGATGAGTTTAATAGAGTAGGTAGGTATGCGATTATTTGTATTTTCATGTAGTTAAAATTTTATTGTTCCGTATGGTTTTTGATTTAAAATAGACCACCCCATCTTTCCATTGGTGTCCTAAGAGGCAACTAACGGACATACAGCTGATGGATAGGCAGCAGCATCTATTTGCTCAAGGATACTTGCTTTCTTATTGCGATCACCAGTCTGCTTACCAAGCGTGGTGATTACGATTATATTTCTTACCGACCCTGGCCTGCCAAGGTGTATTAAGAGGATGCCATATTCAACAATGGACGTAAACTGGCTGTAGATAAGATGATGAAAATATTATTAGCAATACAAAAAAAAAATGTTCAGATCTGTCAAAATGGGTTTTTGGTTGGGAAAAACAATATTATAATGTCTTCCAACTTTGAATGGCATATAATAACGAGAAGCGGTAGTTTTTAAACACACACACACACATACACAAACACACATAGCCAAAGAATATGAAAATGTATCAAGACGGCATAAATATGAATGTACAAAGGTACACATAGGTTTTCAATATACAGCATTCTCAGATTATGAATTCAGCCGTGTTTATTAAAATCAACACCAAGTATACTATATTTTATACACGTAGATGTATATAAAATACTATATACGCGTAGGCACATTGATTTAAAAATGTCCAAAAAACAACCAATTAGGGTCCAGTGGTATTTGCATGTTACATATATAACTTAATTAAGTGAAATCAACTGTAAAAACGAACCGATGAAATAGCGACATAAAATATATGAGTATACGTTAAAATTATTGCATTTATGAGTACCACCACATTTCATGGAAAACCAATAGCCGTGTCGCGTACACTATTCACTTTTTCATGATTAACTGTACTGAAACTTGTGTAATATTATTTCACTTTTATCATTTTCTAGCTGTGTAACTACAGTTCTATGATTATTATTATATAAATAGCTTATTTATGTTGTAAATACTGGGTAACTAGTGTCGTATTGTTGATTCCGCTGAGGCTGAATCAAGCGGGTCGCGCTCGATCTGTTGTCTCTATCTGAAGTAATATTACGTAAAAATATCTACAGCGATTATGAAGTAGATAACGCAATCGCAAAAAGCAAAAACAATCATATAAAATAAGTCGCTTTGCCATGGCAATAGAAATCGTAATCGTGTTGAAGGCAACCGGCAGATTTATTACGTAAAAAAAATTACAGCGATTATGGTTAGACAAGGCACTCGCAAAAGGCAAAATCAAATAATATAACGTAAAATAGTCGATTTGCCATGGCAACAGAAATTGTAACTATAATAATTGACAAGTAGCCACTAACGAGTGAAAGACAATATCGGTGTGCTTGTCGCTTATTTATGCCGATTTGAGATTGATTGCTCAATAATTGCTGCATAATCGCTGTCATTTTAACCTAATCCTCGCACTGGTGATATTAACTGAAATCCATTACAAAACAAGTAAGAAACCGGTGACTTACGGTGTCAATTAACTTATCTCACATTACATTGAGAAACTAATAAATTACTTGAAGGTTTCAAGCTCATGCCTCAGGTTTAGCATAAGCATTTTCTATTACCTTATTTAATTATGGAAAGGCGGTCCCACAAGGCTGGAGTGGAGTTAGGACTGACGACTTTAAGTGTTTTCGACGCACGGGGGAGTAAGAGCCAACTTTCTGACTTGGAAGTTGCTACTTACAATTTGTTTTTGCCGACAGATAAAATCTAGTAAGTAACTTATTTGTGCTAGAATCGTTAATCGGCTGGGGTTTTATTATTGATATTACATTTTAGGAAATAAAGCTCTTTTGTGTATTGATTTAATTGTCTTTTAATTAGTGACAGTTCCTTGATTATTAGGATGAACAATTATCGGTTGCCATAAAACGAAATTAAAGTGATTGTCACTATAATTACGTGTAATAAGTGCGTACGTACGTTCTTATGTTATTTCGTTTTTTAGTTAATGAAGGTTTATTGGCAGTACCTTTTCAATTAGAATCAATTAAATCGGAACAAGAGCCAACTTTTAAATAGTAATATATTAAATTTAATACTGTTATTTTGAATATTAATATTATTTAACATTTTGTAAATTACCAGTGGGTAATAAAACAAATTGAAGGAGAATTAATTAGTAGAAAATTTATGGTTGAAAGTAGCAACTTAGTGTGAGAACTATATTTTTTTGTTTAAAAGAATAACATACTACATAGTCTTATATACTCTTTGACCAACGAACATCAAAGCTAGCTTATTAAAACAGCATTAATTCAATCACGAATGTATTTGAATCCACAAAAGGGTACATTTACATAACCATATTTTCTCCGACTTTCTGCTTGTGTTGGCCCACAGAAGCACCAAGGGTTAAATAGTTATATGAATACGCTTCATACTCAGTCATTAGCATATAGGAGGGAGTAAATTAACATAAAATTTTCGGACTAAAAATCGCATCTCAACGGTCTATCCTTCCTGAATAATTACGTCGCCGTGCTTTATGAAAATGAGACGTAAAAACGGTTTTATGGTTGCAAATAAAGCGAGCGTAGTAAACTGTTGTCCCCACACGTTTCTGGGATCCGCTTAGTATGCGCGCTGGGTTGGAGACTCGTGCCATGTCGTAAAGTCGCGAAAATATGGACTCTGTGTGCATACAATAACTAGGAAAAAGTCGCGAATTCGCAACGAATAAAACACGTTGCTGTATATGATATTATGTTAATAGATCCTTCGGAATAGAAATGTATACGGCGAATTGAGAACCTTCTTTTTATTAAAGTTGCTTTGGATATTTTATTTGACCTTTCAATGTGAGTGCTCTTTTTGGCAGACTTGTCCGAAAATAAAATCTGTTTTATGGGGTTTCTTTAAATGTTTATTGAACTACTATTAGTCTTAATTGGGTTTAGACAATGCAATAGAATGCTTTTTCGTACAATCAAATGTTTTTCAATCCTGTACATACATTTTAAAAGTGAAATAATCCAATAATCTACACTAATAAAATAAAGAGTAAAGATTTGATTGTTTACTTAGATGTTAAATATTCTGTCACTATTAGAAAGCTACATTATCGAAGAGTAACAAAGGTTTATATTTAATTATGTAATTCCCACGATGAAGATAGTTAAGCGGATAAAACCGCGCGTGAGAAGCTAGTTAGATAACAAATTTATAATTCTCGGTTTTATACGACAAGGAATCATTTGTATTTTTCTTAATAAGTAGGTATAACTTAAATTTACAAATGAATATGATATCTATGTGCTAATATATAAAGCTGAAAAGTTTGTTTGTCTGATTGAACGCGCTAATTTCAGCAAATACTGTATCAATTCGGTCCAATGGATAGCCCATTGATCCAGGAAGATCCCGTTATATAGAAGGCTATAATAGTTTCCATGGGAACGGTAATTACGCGGGTGGAACCGCGCGTTTCGCACGCGCGGTTCCACCCGCGTAGTCATAATAATATTTTTTTATATGTAGCCATACTCAAGAATGAAGGTCAAAGTCTAATACGGGACTATCAAAAAATGGCGAGATATTAACCACACTTATTGTTGTTTTACTTCTTAAATTGTTGTAATAGGAACATTTTGCACACGCGGCTGGTATCATTTGCATAACGGCTGGCGGCGGCTGCGCGAACGATAAAACGGCCACCGTCGAACTTATAGCTACAATTAATGTATCTAAATGCTACTATACAGCTAAATTGCGCTTTTTACCAACCCTTCCTAAGTCATTGTTCTTAATGGACTGGTTGCGTAAGTATCCATTACCTAATACTATGAGCTTATAGGTTTGCGCTTTGTATTCTAAAAGTGTTTGACGATTACAATCGTGGCTGTATAAAGGTGCTAAAGGTTCGATACCCATTCAGATATATTTCTCTAGTCCATTAAAAATAATTATAGTATATATTACAATTATATTGTTAAGAGGAAACATTTCGTCATAGTCGTAGAACAAAGTTGGTTCTGCAAAACAGCAACTTTACAGTTTATATTACGCCACATAACAGTTTAACAATCGGGCTTAAGATGTCATTTTAAAAAAAGCTTAAATTATCAAAACCGTCGTTGTTCTATGACTATGACGATTTGCTTGTTTGTTTGCATTGAGTAGACTCAGAAACTACTGCACTGATTTCAAAAATTCTATCACCATTAGTAAGCTATGTTATCCCGGAGTAACATAGTCTATAATTCATTATGAGCTGCGCCCCGCGGTTTTACCCGCGTAACTCTGCTCCAGTGGGTTGGAGCGTGATTTTTTGTAGCCTTTATTTTAATCGAGTTTATTAACTATCCCCTTGCACAGTTTCAGCCAAATCCATTCAGTAGTTTTTACGTGAAAGAGTAACAAACATCCATACATACATACTTACAAACATTCGCGTTTATAATATTAGTAGGATTCATTCAACTTTTTCGTGTTTATATTTAAAGATACCCATAAATATTCCCCTATATTATTAAGTAAACTTATATGCTGTGCAAAGCAAATACCAGCACTCGGGGAACGTGCCGCATTAAAAAGGGACGCTGTGATATATTTATAAATTAATTCGGTTCTTCTACCTATAGATACTAACCAAATATATTGTGTGGTAAGAAAAAATAAGACGCTGAATGAATCTAGGTATTACCCAAGTTTAATAACGAGGACAAGTGTCGTCACAAAGAAATATTTCAACAAAGAACTTTATTACAGCTGTAGATATGACGAAAGTGCGTTACGTTTACACATATTGAACTTAGTAAAAAAAAGATTCCATATTAAACTTCTTTACGACGACGCCTCGAAATATATTAGCTACGTGACTATTTGCGTCATCTCGATTACGTATGTTGGATCAATTGCGCGACGAAAAATCGAGAAAGCTGAAAAAAATCAGAAAATTGAGGCGACGCCACCGGTTTTTCATTTGCATTTTAATATGCACAAGGGAACGGGGAACGAACCTGTCATATTGTGGAAAGGTGATCATGCAAATAGATGTGTAGGATCGATTGGAAAGTAATCGATACCAATAACATGATAGATTGACAATCTCGTTAATCCTTTGGACGTGGAGTGTTTAGAAAAGGAAGAAAAAAAATCGTAATAAGAAAAGAAGGGAATATAAACAAAAACTGGTCATGTGCGAGTCGGACTCGCGCACGAAGGGTTCCGTACCATTTTCAAGCCAGTTGCCGTTATTGATATCGAGCAAAAAAAGGTTAAAAAAAAGTTGGTTGTATGGGAGCTCCCCGGTGCGGTAGTTGTCTTTTTAAAAATAACCTTACCAAATTAATATATCTTGCAAATATTTTTTCCAGATCGTCAATTATTTTTGATAAGTTTGATCCACAGGAGAACGAACCTATAGATAAAATTCAATTATGTTAATTGGTAGGTATGATGTAAGGTTGCTTCGGTGACATATTGTAAAATCCACGGTTAAATTCCCGACCCGAAGACCTCCGTAGCGTAGCGGTATTTGGCTCGCTTTAAATCTTGGAGGTAGTGGGTTCGATCCCCACGCCGGACAGAAAATCTTTGTGTAAATTCTATCATTTCTTTCCGGGTCTGGTTGGTTGAGGGACTACCCTCCGAGCCTCGGAAAGCAAGTTAAGCCGTTGGTCCCGATTGTTATAACATCATCTATAATAATCGTATATCAAGGAACGGGCAGCAGCGTTTCCCTGTGAATTACAATATAATACTGCGGTCACCAATCCGCCTGCCAAGCGTGGTAACTATGGCAAAACCCTCCCTCGGGAGGAGGCCCATGTTCAGCAGTGGACGTTATACGGGCTGATGATAAAGTATTTGTTGGTCGTTTGAGGAATACCTTCTTAAATCTTTGCGTAAGCATATAGGTGGTTTTGTGCATGTTTTATGGTAATAAACTTACCTTATGGCATTGATACGTGGCACCTTTAAATATCGCTTATACTTCTGCAAACTTTTTATGGAAAATGTCATGTTATTTCAATGTGAACTAATCAAGTATTTTGCTCAATCAGCTTTCTTACTTACTTTATAAGCTTGTTTACGTCCACTGCTGAACATGAGCCTTCTCTTGCAGACCACGGCAAGTCATGTTAGATGTAAAATAATGAAGTATCTCTTTCAGCATCTCAATCAGCACACTCACTTATAAATGCTATTTCTCCTTTCAAATCTCAGACCAAATAGACGTAAAGACTCAGCTGGAAACCGGCTTCAGTGCATTGATCGAACAATGCACTGAAGCCGGTTTCTTGTTATAAAAATAAAGTTGAGCTCTGATTTGTACACCAAAAATCAAAGTTCAACGTTATTTTATAAAATTTGACTTTCACAATTCGGTATTTTTGTTGACAAAAATTAAGTTGGTTATGTCATTAAGCACCAGACGCTGCGACAGATCGACTAACAAGGATAGGCATAGTTTTGGTACGCGATGCCTTTAGCTGCACACGTCAAAGCAGAGTTTTACTTATAACGCTCCGTCTTAACTTTTTATTTGGTCTGAGTTTCAAATATTTAAAAAAAGATAAAAAACACGGTTAACATAAAAGCTCACGTGGCAATATGGATCGCACTTCTATCAGGTTTGGCAAAAGATAGCTCCCTCCGTACCTTTGTTCAAGTTTTTATGTCAGCCGTAGGGTATGCGATAACGTTCGACGATACAAAGGGCGATCAGGAATTCTTGAGAAATTCATTTTGGTCGACAATTCTTTGTAGAAGTTGTTTCGCTTTTGCGGCTGAGAAGGATAAGTAAATACTGAGAACTGTTTTAAGTTTATATGTCATATGTTTTTATAGTTGATGTGTATTTACCTTTATGTAGTGTAATATTGAACACTTTATTGTATTGTGTTCTGGCTTTGTGTCCGAATTGGATATCTGGGGGCAGGGCAGTGACACACCAAGTCGAGTAAGAAAAAGAAAAAAAAAACAAGGTGCTCGGCCGTATCTATCTTTTCTCGAATCAACTCAGGCCATTTTCGACCCTCTCAAAGTCCCTTATTATGATAGAAGCATGTACTCGTTATTATCTCGTACTGATTTTTTTATCTTTACTTCCAAAAATACATTAAATACGTATAAATACTAATATATAAAGCTGAAGAGTATTTTTGTTTGAACGCACTAATCTCAGCAACGTCAGTCCGATTCGTTCTAGTCCAATTTTTTTGAATATTCCAGTATAAAATAGCCCATTAATAAACGAAGGCTTTAGCTTATATTGAATTATAACGTTCCCATTAACTTAAAAACATAATTATCACTATGTGAATATTCTGATATTCTATTATATTATGTTAATCTGAATATGTATTAACCTATTGAGCTTCAATAACACTAAAGTTTGCCTTTTGGTGGCAAATCAGAGTATTCAAAGTAAAACGTGGTGCCATGTGTCCTAAACAGAGGGACTCGCCTGAGGACAACCGAGGGCATCATCTATATGCAAATATTTCCACGTTACAACTGTACCAGATTTTGACGCTCGCTTTATATAGAACAGAATGATTACAGCAACATTTGCTGCCCGAAAATAACTCTTGTCGTTTGCACTTTAAGGTTCACCAAGTTTTATTGTTGTAGTATCAATGTACTACGTGAAATGTGGCATGATTTGTATTTGACTATCGTGGTAACTGTGATTATTGAAAGTAGTTCTTATTGTTGCGTAGTAGAGTTGATATTTAAGATGTATTTTATTTAGGTGGACTTTATATTTTTGTTGAGAAATAAAATAAGGTGTGTATAGAAAAAAGGTTTGTAGTGGTGCATATTTGATCGTTTGCCACAGTTTATGACCAAGTTGAAGATTGGGTAGACCCTGTCCCATACACGGTAGTTTTTATTTCGACGTGCTTTACAAAAAATGTGATAAGGAGGCTAATCACAAAACGATACTACTAATGACTTTGATAAAAACGAATCAGTCAAATCTGTCAAGTCGTTCTCAAGTTATGCGCGTACGTGCATTATACAGGGTTATTTGTAAAACACCGGTAACCTCTCAGGACTATATTACTAACATCATAAACAACAACTTTTGTTCTACGACTTTTTACAAAACATAATACATTTACCAAAAACAAACCTTCAATATTTCGTTGTCCTATCTAACACATTTCAACTTTGTATTTTGCTGTACCTAAATACATTGCCGCGCACTGTCTGCTTTCTTTTGCTTCGCATAGACTTCGTAACATTTAGAGCGTTGAATTTAAATATTTTTATTTTTGTGTGTAAATCTGTGAATTAAAATATGATGAATTTTTAAAAGTCATAGAACAAAAGTTGTTGATTATGATGTCAGTAACGTAGTCCTGAGAGGTTACCGGTGTTTGAAAAATAACCCTGTATAAATAGATTATTTTGAAACATCGATATGCTAAATAATAGGGAGCGTATGTAATTTAAATGTCGCGAGTTTCGATGTGGATCCAAAAAAAACCGGCCAAGTGCGAGTCGGACTCTCGCACGAAGGGTTCCGTAGGTACTAGGTTCCGTAGGTTAAAAGTGCCTACCTATTTTTGATATCAAGAATACAACAAGTAACATAGTATAAAAGTTCTTGTAGTTCGTTGTAACTTTGATCGATGTTGTATTTATGACGTATTAAAAAAAAACTACTTACTTGATCTCGTTCAAACCAATTTTCGGTGGAAGTTTGTATGGTTATGTACATCATATATTTTTTTTAGTTTTATCATTCTCTTATTTTAGAAGTTACAGGGGGGGGGGACATACATTTTACCACTTTGGAAGTGTCTCTCGCGCAAACTATTCAGATTAGAAAAAAATGACATTAGAAACCTCAATATCATTTTTGAAGGCCTATCCATAGATACCGAACATGGGTTCGATGAAAAAAAACAAATTGAGTTTCAGTTCTAAGTATGGGGAACCCCAAATTTTTTTGTTTTTTTTTTCTATTTTTGTGTGAAAATCTTAAAGCGGTTCACAACATACATCTACTTGCCAAGTTTCAACATTATAGTTCTTATAGTTTCGGAAAAAAGTGGCTGTGACATACGGACGGACAGACAGACAGACAGACAGACATGACGAATCTATAAGGGTTCCGTTTTTGCCATTTGGCTACGGAACCCTAAAAAGGCAACTTTTTTCTGTTTTTATATTTATTGTAAAATCCGGATGAGATAGAAAAAGAAAATTTTTAATTGTTAATCAATGAATAAGAGGTCTTTTAAAAGAGATCTTTTTATAACATTGTCATATCTTAAAACCCTTTTTTGTTAAAAAGATATCCCTATTTCAATTTTCTAACTCAATTTAAAACAATAATCGAGCTCTTTAAAGTTAGACTAGTTCCAAATTTAAATCCCAATTTCCTAATTGTAAAAGTTTCTTAACGACGATAATAATTATTCAAAATATGGTCTCTATAACAGACAGAACAGACTCAATAAGGGGCTCTCAATTTATCTGTTGAATATGCATGAGCTACGTTTGTCTAAAATAATCATTATTATTTGACGCAGATACCGATCTTCTGTTTGAAATAGAATTTTCAAGTAGGAATTTATTGGTGATAAATATTTCTGAATACTAAACGGAAACTGAATAGCTTTATCTGAGGAGGAGTTTATATTCTTTAATGCTGACGTCTTTAAGACGTAATTATGTATCGTCAGAGATAGGTGAAATCCTTAACTTATTGAACTGCATTTTGTATATTAGTGAATCAGAGGAAGAAATACATTAATTATCATCATCATCAGCCCGTATAACGTCCACTGCGAAAATGAGCCTCCTCCCGAGGAGGGTATTTGCTATAGTCACCACACTTGGCAGGCGGGTTGGTGATCGCAGTATTAGTTACACCACATAAGGAAACGCTGCTGCCCGTAATAGGTAGGTTACTACATTTATGTAAAGGTGAATGTGTGAATGTTTATGTAAAAAATGAAAAGACGACTGGTCAGTTTTACGTATGAAAGTATATTCATTCAAAATAAATGATCTTATGAGCTAGGTACATATACATTAATTAGGTTGCACGCGTACATGGTGTACGCGGATAGTCTGGTATACGGAAAGTTCAATGAACACTTAGTCATACATCACAGATATACGATTAATATAGACATGATGTTATAACAATCGGGACCAACGGCTTAACGTGGTTTCCGAGCCTCATCCAACCAGACCCGATAGTAAATTATAGAATTTAAACAAAGATCGGTGTGGGGATCGAACCCACGACCTCCGAGATTTAAAGCGAGCCAAATACCACTATGCTACGGAGGTTGTCGCTACGCTATATTTAATACGTGGGTTAAAAACATAGTACCCACAAATAAATGGTTTAATCCAATGTTTAACGAAAATTGACTTAACAAATTCTAAATCTATCCACTAAACTAGAATATCTCCAATAAACAAAGCAAAAGCCACTCCATAGTATTCTCATTATATTTATCAGCGCAGCCTGTTACGAAGCCACAATCAAATTCTAAACAATAGTCGCAGACTGCGGTCACGACGGCCACAAGAGCGCTGCGAACCAAAATGTTATTAAACTTAAATAGAGAGACCGTTGAACCAGAAACTTCCCATTACTGGAGATTGAAAGAAAATCTCTTATCAGAAACGATTATTGGCACAGATTAATATCTACTCTGTGGACGGGACGGGTATTGGAAGACAAGTAGACTTTGTTTACCTTCCATGTGGGATGGTGATGCCAATCTCACTTGTATATTGCTTTTTACGACGATATTTTTTCTGAAATGGTTAGGAATTCTACGAATAAGATATTTGATTTGCTATTTAACAGCCTTATTTATTAATATTTTTTGTAAGTTATAAGTTTAAAAGTTGTATTTTGGTGAAGTACGTCAATAAAAGACTAATCGGATTGCTGAAATAACTGGCAAACACCCCTTTTTTATGGTGAAATTAATGGAGAGATGTTTATCGATACTAAAAAGATGATTCATTTTATCAATAAACTGTTATTTATTGATAAAAAAAATATGATGGAACACTTTCATTACTTAAAAGCTTATTTATTAGCTTCCGAAGATAAACTTGATACAGGTAAGTTACGTTTTAGAAATATGTTCGAACTTAACGAGGATTCTTTTAGAAACAGAAATAAAATTTGAGCATCTTGCCGGTCGTTCTCACCGCTGGTAATGGTTCTCGATGTCTATAGCTGAGCTTCGAAACGACCGTCTAAGTCTATTGTCTCCGATTTTCTCGAAGAATTTCACTTCCGTACCATTAATTTTCCATTTCGCCCCTAAATCGACTATTGAGAGGCTCAGCCACCGAATTTTGAGCGACGAAATTCTCGATAACTTACTATTATGTCGGCTTCAATAAACGATTACCTTCACATATTTGGTACTCGCTCCCTTCTCCTACATACTTCGCTTAAAACTCCTGACTTTGATGTTTCAAATTCTCAATTTAACTGTACATAAAATCCTTAAAATGTTCAGCGAGCGAGTTAAAAATGTAACACACTTTGGAAACTATTTCTATCACGCTCCACCACTTTTATATTATGATACAACGAGTAAATAGCAACACGCTTACGTAGATTCTGTCTCAGATTACGAGTTTATATTCTCTCTCAAAGCTTTGAAGGGAATGCAAAAACAATCTCCACGAAACAAGAGATAAATTATCAAAGCACACAAAGACTATCTCGGGTTTCGTTCATAATTTCTAACTAACGCAACAAAAATTGGCGAGTACAGCGGTCTTTTACCGACGGTGTAGGCAAACAAGCTCGGAGATAAGCTACATTCAAGACGAAATTGTGAAAGCGTCGAGTACCCCCAACAAAGAAACTTATTAACCTGCCACTAACTAATGGACGACGATAGGGTTACAGAATGACCCGACACGATAGCTCCCTTTGTAATGTTAATACGGTATATTGTAAATTTAGTTCTATTCTTCAAATTTATACCGGTTTGTTGCATCTCTCCGGTGTTCTTCTTCCAATCAAAAATCGCTTTCAATATCGTAAGGGCTGACCGAGTAGGCAAAAGTTGAATGGATTGTAAGTTGAATAGGCGCATATTAAACAGATCGAATTCTCGCCCCTCTAAAGATGAAATCTGGAGTGGTGTTGGTAAACCTGTTCTCTTTGAGTCACCTTTTTTCAACCCTTATAGCCGAGTCGGCGGTACGTTAACTAGTGTGAACGGTGGCCAGTGAGCGATGAAAAGAGATGTACACACGATACATGCATAGTGAAGTCGGTGCCTTTGCTTGCCAAAGTTAATGGGACTTGGAAAGGAAGTGTGTATGAAAGCGGCTGTCTTATCTGAGCGGTTTAAGACTGGAGTCTGTGGATGTTTATCGTGGGAACATGGTAGCATAAAGCTTGTATGGAGTACGCTTATGTTTTCAGCGATAAGTGCGTAAGCTTCTTGGCTTTGTAAGTTAATCAGATGTTGCTAATCTGAAGACGACACGCGAGGAATACGAATGATCTGGAGTTATCTGCAAGTTTCCGGAGTGATCCGGTTTGATTTAGTTTAGTAGGTGTTATGTATTCTGTATAGTTTCGGGATCGAATCTTCGTTACGTAGCTATCTTGGTATATATTGCCTGGAGGGAAAGATACCTATAAGTTGGCGCACAGAAACGTCTGCATTATCTTTGATTGGTAGAAGTCTAATCTATCTATGATTATCATTTTCTAATAACGAATAATTTGTGAGTGCATTCAACTCTCTCCCTTTCAATCTCGCGTACTTTACCTAGATAAATCTATGGGTTATTAATGTTTATATTCCCCATTGCTCCTTGATGGGGTAATTCCATCTATCTCCTGTACGTTATATGACTATTTATCTCCTTACTAGGGAAAGGGTTAGGGGTAATTTCAATGGGGCTCTCAAAGTCATTGGGAAGAAAAGAGTATATTTTATATATAAATAGGTTTGCGTTACTTAAATATTTTAACTGATAGGTAATTCAATGTTAATACAAATATTTATTACTCTTCAAACATTTACTGATAAAAAATTGGCCTTGTCTGGACTCTATTTCTGAACGTATATATTGATGTGGGTATTACGGGACTCGTCGGTAAATTTTTGGGTCAAATCAAACTAACCAGGGTATATTTTATGTGGGTTTCCGTATCCCTTTCAATTACACACAAGTTCTGGTTATGTTTCGCCTTTTGATGCGTCTATTGTTCGACCTTCTGGTTTTGAGGGAAAAGTTATTTTACTTTTTCTATTGCTGTGGATATACCTTTTTTACTAAGGCAAATATAATATATACTTTATTTATTTATATTTATTATATATTATTTGTAAGTTTTAACTTGTTTTAATTTTATATGATAATTTTAATATGAAAAAAAAATACTAATGAAAATAAAATACTTATTAAATATACTGGCTTCCCGTGCGCGGTTTCACTCTCATAACTCCCGTTCCCGTAGGAACTTTATAATTAAATATAGCCTATGTAACTTCTGGATAAAGCAGCTTACTAATTAGTCAGAAAAGTCTAATAAGTTTTTTTTTTAAGGTTACTAGCAGAGTTTTGTATTCTACTAGTATTCTTGTTAACTACTCGTGCTAAGCTAAAATGCTTGTATTACGAGTGGGTTCACGGTCGTCGGTAGTGCATTGGGTGGGGTTCGAACCGGCGACTTCAAGATCACAAGTCCGACGGCCTAGCCACTGGGTTACGGCCACTTAGTTAACTGATTTATCATATTTTTAAAACAAGTGACTATTCAACGTCGCAACAAACTTACCTGTAAAAATACTTGTACTTCATTTAATTCTAACCAATTCTCATGCAAATTGTCTAAAAAACCATGCACTAAACCATAACACATTTTATAGGCCAATTCATGTCAAAATAAGTTGAGCTATAAAGTACCTATTAAGAAGGCGGTTGCATTTTAGTAGTAACCGAGGTTTTGACAAAGTCTAATGAATTGTATAAAAAGACCCGTAGGCAGTAAAGTTACTCCTTGTCACGATACAGCAGTACACACGCGATGTTAATTAAAAAAAAAAAAACGTTTGGAGACTAAAATTATGTGTGCAATTAATGGTTCTGTATTCTGTATTTTTTGGGATAGGTTGAATTGTGGAAGGTTTTGATATACAATTTCATGTAGACAAAAAATGGATGGGTTACCGACTACCATTGCTGGGTATGGCTTTTTGGACTGATATAACAAGCATACCTACATTAATATTCACCGTTTTATCAGACTGATGTATGAAAATAGCCTAGGCTTTTATAAAGTCAACTCCCGCACCACTGATATGAATCCCTGTGTCTCCACAATCACTCACACAAAGCATACCCAGACTCAGATATGTGGTACCTATATATAAATAATTGTCCTAGTTGGAAATCGAATCCAGAACACCAAACTGCCGTAACCACAGAGCCACCGGTGCAGTCACCGGGCGTTAAGGCGAGCGAGGATCCATCTTTATATACATATTACACTTGTTGTACGTTACTATCTATTTACTGTCGGTAGCACTTTTTTTGTGATATTAAACACAAACTAAATGTAAATAATACAGTCATTTTTCGTCATGGGCCTTTCCGACTATCGAATATTAAATTTGATCTCTTTGTTAACTAGCAAACTTAAAGTTTTGCTTCAAAAGCATTCCAAAGACTATTTTATTTGGGGAATCCTAAATAGAAAATTTTGTCAACGTCCTTGCTTCAACCTTTTATCAAGTTATTCGAGGTCAAAATCGTCTGAATGCTCATATCTGACTAAATAACGCACAAAACCGTGACATGTTAATTCTGTGGAATTGTGTTATGGACGCCATTACTGACACGTTATTCGTGAAATTGCGCAAAATTATGTTTTAATCAGTATTAATAACTTACACATCATCGTTTTATCAAAATATTAAAAACACAAACTTATAATTATTGGATTCCAATATTTTTTCATATCATCATAATTAAAAATTAAACAAATTCACAAATGTCAGATTTAAAAAGTTTCCGTTCTTATTTCAAATTCCACCTAGGACAGACAATATATTTACAGCGGCAGCGTCCAACTGGCCAAAGATTTTCCCGCGCTCCCGTGTAATAATTATTTGTAGTAGGGACTCACGGTGACAGATATACTACGGGTCGTTGGAACCGAGAGGATTGTAAATATTGGCGAAAATGCTACTTGGCTTTTGTAATCAAGATCGGACACTACTGATTGTAGAATATACATTATTAGAAAATACTGTATGTAATGTTTTACGGAGAGGAAAATGTCCGTGCAATGAATAGATTATTTTGTGCTGAAAATTTCTATAAAGATAATAATATGTTTATTCATGATTAATATTCTGAATGTTTCCATTTGACTGATCCGGATCACCCCGTATTCTTTTATGCATTGTCTGTCACTAGTGAAGATCGATAATAATATATTTATTATGCTGGATTATGGTTACCAACTTTAAGTTAAAATAATTAATGTTTTGTGCATGTGTGTCCTATTGTTAAATTCGCTAAAACTGATGACTGAAACTGAAAACAGATGAAAATTAAAGTTTTTTTTATGAATTAGGTAAGTGTCTAGATCTGAAGAAGTGTCTTCATAATGTAAACTACACTATGAATATCTATAGTCTGCAAAATGCTGGTTTTGTATATTTTGTGCCAGTCCTGGTTCTGTTATTCTTCCGCCATGAATGATAGCACCTGTCGTGCATATTTCATCATTAATAATTTTGCAGTTATGATACAGAGTCTGTTTTATGGTCACATTAAGTTACCACGAAGTTTTGAATGAAGAATTAAATCATATTACCTAGAAAACTTAAAAAATGGCACTACAGCACATGCAACTTGTCCATTAATAACTTTTGTATCATATACTTATATTTATTTGACTTTCGTAGCTGATAACCCTGTAGAGGTCGCCCCAAAATTGAGTCATAAACATGTAAATATTATAAGGGGATATAAACAACATTTTTTATCATACTTTTTATTATGAACTTTTTTATGAGCCAACGTAAGCGGAGATGTAGACGTGACTTAAGGGTTGAAATAATGTGTGTATCACAAGTAATCTCATAAAGACGAGACAGGAGCCAATCATGTGTGTAATGACACTTATACGAATTTTCGGAGACGAAAGTTATTGGACTGTGAGTAGGTATTATACCTACTCCAATTTTCGCATGTGAATGTGAAAAGCGAGCCTATTGCCTTTCAATAAAGGGATGTAGGACGTATTAAATTCCTGCTTGTTATTTAGCTTAAAAAATCCTCGAATGTTAGGTGTATTTTTGTATGATGTTTTGTTTACACGTGTTTTGTGTAGCGCAAATAAATGTATTAAGTATATTCTATTCTAGGACTATGGTAGGTTGGGCTTTGAAGACGATATTCGGTTTCTCATCAATCACTGCAAGACGTATCAACTGATATATATATATATATATATATATATATATATATATATATATATTATATATATCTGTTAACCTAGCTTTGTTGTTGAATTTAATTTCAGAAACATACAAAATAACATTAGCCATTCGATTTAAAATGTAGTTTGTAATTCGACTTAAATTGATGAATTAAATTGATGAAAATGATTTGATTAGTGTACAAACTCGTTTGACACCCAACAAGAATTTTAGTAACTGGTTTCAGTATGGTATCTTCGTTAGGTAACTTGGTGTTTTGGGTTCGAAACTAACCCAGAAAAACTTGTTATATGAAACACAGATAGTTGTTAAGACTATGGGCGTGCTTTGTGTCAGTACAATATATGTTTGTAACGTGCCACATGACGCAGTGATTTATTTACCTTAAACAATAAAAATAGATTGCACTTTCTACCTCGGTTCATACACATTTTAACATACAATATAGGTACTAATCCACAATAATGTTTGTCTGTTTTACCGCTAGCGCGCGCAGGTGAAGCTTAATTACTGAATAATTGGATGTGGGACTGGGTTTTTGTTTCCTCTGTTCAGAATGGCTGAGATTAAAACGTGAATATAACATTAAGTTTATTCGGTAAATAAGTATTCCTTTGGTGTTTCAGCAATTCTAAAAGTAATAAAATAGTTTTCTGAAATTGTGAGATAACTATATAAACATATAGGTGTGACTGTATCTCACATACAGTTATTTTTGTTTGATACTCTAGTGATAAAATCCTAAAAACTACGTATTTCAGATCAAAAGTTTAATTTAAAAAAATGTGTCTTTGCGAGTAGAAAAAGTAGGAAATTTTAGGTTCTTTGGAAAATTGTCTCGATATACATTACGTTCTTTGTTCTTTTGCATGTGTTCATTTTCTACTTCATATAATCTTTGTCGTCTATAGAATATATCATCATCATCATCAGCCCGTATAAGGTCCACTACTGAACATGGGCCTCCCGTCGGGGATGGTATTTGCCATAGTCACCACGCTTTGCAGGCGGATTGGTGACCGCAGTATTGTGTTTTACCACACACGAAATCGCTGCTGCCCGTTCCTTGATATACAATTATTATAGATGATATTATAACAATCAGGACCAACGGCTTAAAGTGCTTTTCGACGCACCGAGGGTAGTCCCTCAACCAACCAGACCCGGAAAGAAATCTTATAATTTACACAAAGATTTCCTGTCCGGCGCCGCGGCGTGGGGATCGAACCCACCACCTCCGAGATTTAAAGCTAGCCAAATAGTATAAAGAGGAAAGATTTGTATGTAAGTATGTTTGTAACGAATTGGCTCAAAAAGTACTAGACCGATTTTAAAAATTCTTTCACCATTTGAATGCTACTTTATCACTGGTTAATATAGGCTATATTTAATTGTGAAGTTCCCACGGGAACGCGAGTTACGCGGGTGAAACCGCGCGCGGGCAGCTACTCGAATATAAAGGGGAAATATATTAACATAGACTTATAACTAGCTAGTATGTAATATGAATACATTATAATATAATATACTATTTAGTCCTTTTAATGATAATACCAAATTAATTAAAAAATACGGCTAATGGCCACAGGCTAAAATTGACCAAACAATAACAATATTACATTAACACGTAATGACTCTTTGCTAAAACCAAACACGGCTGCATAATTTCAAAACCAAAGCTATTCTATTTGTTCAATTTTATCAGACGATCTGTCGCACAAAGTTTGTGTTCGTTGCGTGTATTCAATTTGTGTACTGGGAATCAATAAAAAAGAAGGTTTACTGTTGTTGATTCAAATAGAAAGTATTACAAACTCCTTGTTTAATTTGCGGTATATTGGCTCATAAAATTGCGATGGATGTACAAAGTTGGTATTTGCTTGTGGTGTAAACATGAAATGACTAATAAGGGAGGATGGAATGTAGACATAATTATTTAATATAGACTGAAATACGCCCTATTTTGTAAAATCTTTATATTCATAAGTATATAAACGGCAATCGTTATTGCCTTGCTAGTAACGATGTCGTACTAGTATGTAATGATCATCATGAGCCCGTATAACGTCCACTGCTGAACATAGGCCTCCTCCCGAGGGAGGGTATTTGCCATAGTACCCACGCTTGGCAGGCGGGTTGGTGACCGCAGTATTATGTTGTACCACACAAGGAAACGCTGCTGCCCGTTCCTTGATATCCGATTATTATAGATGATGTTATATCAATCGGGACCAACGGCGTATCGTGCTTATGCTTTCCGTGGCACGGAGGGTAGTCCCTCAACCAACCAGACCCGGAGAGAAATCTTAGAATTTACACAAAGATTTCCTGCCAGCGTGGGGATCGAACCCACGACCTCCGAGGTTTAAATCGAGCCAATTAACGCTACGCCACAGAGGTTGTCCTATTTAGGATATGTTATACAACAGATAAATTCGAGAGCTTAGAAGCATAATGTCGGATGTGCCATTATACGTCAGAAACATTCGTTGTACGTCCCTTTATCGTAAACTGGCACTTACGACCAAATGCTTCTGAAGTATAATATATACCCGTCCTTATGCTCCTTATGTTTAATCATACGTGTAAATGTTTCAAAATTGAGATTAATAAAATTCGACCACCGGCAGGATTCAGGTTCTGGTTGGTTGAGGGACTACCCTCCGTGCCTTGGAAAGCACGTTAAGCCGTTGGTCCCGATTGTTATAACATCATCTATATTAATCTTATGTTAAGGAACGGGCAGCAGCGTTTCCTTGTGTGGTACAATATAATACTGCGGTCTGCCAAGCGTGGTGACTATGGCAAATACCCTCCCTCTCGGGAGGAGGCCCATGTTCAGCAGTGCACGTTATAAGGGCTGATGATGATGATGATGATGATGATATATGGTAAACTTTTCCGTAAAGTATTCAAAAAATACAATAATAAACAATAATAAACTTTATTATATCGTTTAATTCGCATCATTCCAACCACGTCAATAGTTATTATAACGTAAGCATTCGCTAAAAGAGAATTTATCGACATTCTACATATATCTAAGGCGAAAAGGAACAAACTTAGTTCAAAGTTTGTTATTTTTTGTATGCGTTTGGTTGGCGCCCTGGATAGTTTAGATTTACAAATCATATATAATATATATATATTAATATATTATCTTGCAGGACAACGTCTGTCGGGTCGGCTAGTATAATATAAACTAGACCATTGACAAGTACTGTTTAAGACTGTAATAGTAAAAAGCCGTTGGTTCAGTTGGAAACAAAAGTATACTAATAATAAATATCAAAATCACAGGAAATAGAAAAGGTATAAAAACATAGACAATATAAATATATGAAAAGGTTGTGCGGTCTTGCACAAGTACAATAGATGTTCTATCGCGAACTTAAGTAATTAAAACTCGCAATCATAAGCTAATTCCGTTATAATCACTATTCTAAAGCATAGTATGCCTCAGAACACACAATGCCATTATGATATAGAAATAGATAAGACCTTGATTAAGGACATAAAAATTAGATATTTTGACGCGAAAGCTGCCTATTCCACGCAAATAAAGTCACATCCATAAGCTAGTACCGTATTAATTAGTGCCCTACACAATAGTACGCTTCAGAGCGCACTATGCTATTATGCGACCTGCTATACATACAGTGAAACCTGGTTAAGTGGGACCTGGATAAGTGAGAAACCTCTTTTATTGAGAACTACAATCCAAACCACTGTTAATGGGACTTTTGGAACTTGGTTAAATGAGATTTGATTTCTAGGATTTTTTCGATGTTTACCTCTATAATTGTATTTGGGACTCTGGAGCTCAATTCCCTTTATAAGTGAGACAATTAATCAGGTAAGGTCAGGTTTGGACACTACTGTTAACAAACATTTGAATATCTTTCGCACATACTTTGTTTGTCAGTACTATCTCAAATACTGACCTCTGTAAATGAGACAACTAAATTTTAAACCTGTCTAATTGGAAAACTGGATAATGAAAACCTCTTCAAATGGTATAAAATCTTCGGTCCCTTTAGATCCCAATTAACCAGGTGTCACTGTATAATAAAATATAGGTAGTCTGATATAACTCGTGGTTTATGGTCGAGCTTAGGGATTTTGCGGTTGAACGTCATTAAAATGCCAAATATTTGGCGTATTGCAATGTTATATAATATTGTTTGCGATATAGTCACATTATTTCGTGTAAATTTTATCATCGATTTCGGTATTCCTGAAGTTCATTATTTACTCAGTGGCGGCCCAATAATCACTCAAACGTTATTTATGGTAAAATAATTACGATTTCGCAAAGATAGTAAATTGCTTTATATTAAAATCGGAAACTGATGATTGAATGTGGACAAGGAGTACTGGTAAATGAGAACATACATATATTTAAACACGTTTTACATTTCAATGTTTTGGTTGAGTTACTTTAGGTTTGAAAGGATTTATTTTTGGCAGTACAATAGATATGTTATATACATATTCTACACACCGATTCTATAGCATTAATAATAAAAATGAATCTGTGTTAAGGGCGCTCTTTCGTACATCCTAGATTGTGTTGTATTACAATAAGGTTAGAACTCATTTTGCCATGTGTCACTGCCGTCACCTTGAAGGAAACTTTTTGTGTAAAAATCTTGTCTATTTCAGTTTTGTTAATGATAGCAAATCGTACTGTCATTTTTTTTTCTTTTTTAAGGATTACTAGCAGAGTTTTGTAGTCTACTAGTATTCTTGTTAACCCCTCGTGTTAAGCTAAAATGCTTGTGTTACGAGTGGATTCACGTCGGTAGTGCAATGGGTGAAAATCGAACCGGCGACCACAAGATCACAAGTCCGATAATATAGCCATTGGGCTACAGCCGCTTTATATATTATTATAAGCAACGATTATAATATCAACGTGAATATACCATTGTTAGTACTTACTATAAAATAGGTAATTTGCAGTATGACTCATATAGTTAAAGATGCTCTGCGCAAATGAAACCAGTAGTAAATATGGTTCATTCATTTTACGTATAAGAATAAAACATTTTATACTAGCTATCACAGATAGCATAATCCCCCAAATAACAGCGCATAAGTCTAATGTAAATACGTCATAACCACGAAGAACTGACTTAAGCTTATTATAAGCATAAAAAGAACGTTTGGAGAAAGCACTTATGCATTATATGCTTTTATCAACGGCATGAACCATTTACTTGGTATCTTGAAGAGTAAATACACCTAGGTGTAGCGACATGTGTTATTATGACGTTTTGTGGTGTAATATTGTATGGAGCACGCAATCTTTGTGTTAAGATTAACTTTACTAGCTATCCCCCGCGGTTTGCCCCGCGTAAACCCCGTTCCCGTGGAAACCTTGAATTAAAATATAACCTATAACACTCACTAATAATGTGGCTTCTACAGCACTTAGGTATTTACATACACTTGTACTTGTCAGAATTACAATGTAAAAGTATAAATTAATAAAACAACTATAGCTAAAAGATAATTCTTACCCTTTAAAATATCCGATTAGGTAACTAACAGTAGTAGGTAGGCAATAGCAAATCATACAAATCTACATAGTCCGTCCGTCTGGCATGTGTGACATTTATTGCAATTAAATTAAAAAATTTAGATTCTGCCATACCCAGTTTATCGCGACCAAAGTATTTTTACTTTGGAAGATAGAGGATATATCACAAAAGATATGGAATCATTGTAAATTAAAGACAAATGTTTGTGATGAAAAAATCTTTTTCACAACAAAGTACAAGCAATTATCAATCTTACATGGTGCATCGGTAATGTACGCAACTGTAGCTTATATAAAACTATTTGTTTATATACTTGTGACAAACATAAGCGATTTAAACCTAATCACGTAAACAAAATAAATAATCTGTCTGTTGTGGACAACCTTCGTAGCGTTGACTCGCTTCAAATCTCGGAGGTCGTAGGTTTGATACCCACGCCGGACAATAAATCTTTGTGGAAATTCTAAGATTTCTTTCCGGGTCTGGACGGTTGAGGGAATAATCGTATACCAGAAAACGGGCAGCAGCGTTTCCTTGTGTGTTACGACATAATACTGCGGTCTCCAACCCGCCTGCCAAGCGGGGTGTCTATCGCAAATACCCTCCGTCGGGAGGAGGCTCAGTGGATGTTATACGTCATCATCGTTACTAATTTGACGAACTTAGTTATTTGCCGTATTGCTATATCTGCATTACGTTACATATTTATACATCGGACTAATAAATAAAATTTTGCCCTTAATAGAATTTGATGTCATGCATGTCTCATTCGTTACTTTCTATATCTTATTTTAATCTGTATTAAGTGTAATTTTTATGTTTATTATGAAATAGGTAGGTAATCATGATGATCTGAAACATAGGTAAATTGTTTAGTTAAGCTATAGAAAAGTACTGATTACCTAATTATAAATTTTGTATTAACTACAACAGAAGCGAAAATCAAATTTCCTTATCGTTATATTCGTAGTTATAGATAATTTGATAATTAGGTACAGTAGACGGAGCTCCGTTTATCAACTTAAAAAAAGAACTACTTTATTTTGTAAAAGTGAAATTAATTAAAATTAACATTTCAACTACTTTATTTTTATTCCAAAAAACAGAAACACTTCAGAATTTGTTAAACTTTATTTCAAGTTTCACGTTTTGTAAGCTCATTTAGAGTAATTTACGTACTTCTGAATACAATTCCTTGAAAATCTCACAAGAGGAACTCGATAAGCTTTTCTAACAAATTCGTCTGCTATATATTGTTGAGCATAAGTTGCCAAGGGGGGCGGGGGGGGGGGTACCGCCTCCAGCAGGCGCTGGGGTCTTTATTAAGCGGCGGTAGAAGGTCTAACATATTGTCGTGCATTTGTTGTTTAAGTTATAATTTTGTTAAAAACTGGTAGTTTAGTAGTATGGTCTTTGTTGGAACCTTATATTAAGACTAGCTGAGGCCCGCGATTTTGTTCGTGTGGTGTTTGTTATCCCACGGGAATTCATTAATTTTCTGTGATTAAAAGTATTTAAAATGTTGACTGAGGATGTAAGGTACCTACCATGAAAAATTTCATTTCAATCGGTGCAACAGTTTCGGTGATTAGCCCGTACAAACAGCCAGAGAAACCAAAATAATAAAAAAAAACTGGAAGAGTTCTATTTTTCTTCTTACATCCCCCTGACTCGGGGTTTAGCGTTTTTTGACCTCTAAAGTCTTATTATATGTATTGAAGATATTATTATGTAATGTATATTTAACTAGCTGCGCGCCGCGGCTTTATCCGCGTTACTCTGCTCCAGTATGTCGGAGCGTAATTTTTTATAGCCTATATGTTAATCAAGTTTATTAACTACCCCCGTGCAAAGTTTCAGCTAAATCAATTCAGTAGTTTTTGCGTAAAGGGTTACAAACATCCATCCATCCATACTTACAAACTTTCGCGTTTATGTACAAAATAATGAGCGCATATCCCGCCATTAAACGTAACAGTTTTGGAGGGAAGACGATATGATGTATTGTATTTTTTTGTAACTTGTGTTTTTAAATAATAAAAAAGTAACTATTTTTATTGTAGCATACGTCCCTACTTAGCTATAACAATATGGCTAACAATGCCGACCTTATGAACCTTCAAACATATTATATATGCATTTATAACTTCCCGCGCGTGGTTTCACCCGCGTAACTCCCGTTCCCATAGGAAGTTTGTAATTAAATGCCCCACTTTTTCACCCCCTTAGGGGTTTAATTTCTTAGTGGACTATACCTACCTACGTCACAAAAGGCCGGTCCAAATCTCACGTTTCCAGCTTGAGCAGTTTTGCCTCGGCGTTGAAGAATCAGTCAGTAAGGACATGTTACCTACTTTATATATGCATTTATTATAACCTTTATTCGACGTTTTAATTGCCACACTATAATACGTTCAGTACTTCCTCGACCTTTAACGCGCAAAGTTCAAGTGCGAAGTTTTCATAGAAACTACAAACAATAGGGTATTTGATTTCGCGTGTGTTACACTTATTTTTATAATGAAGGCTTTCAAAGCACGGAACGCTTTACTAAGAATCTATAAGTCTGAAAATAGGAAGGAATAATTTAAAATGATATAGTTAAAAAAAGGTTTTTCTAAGCATATGACCACAAAGTTTATTATAAACTATTGTCCCGCGCGTGGTTTCTCCTGTGTAACTCTCGTTTCCGTGGGAACTTCATAATAAAATATAGCCAATAGCATAGCTCGATAAATAGGCTATCTGACACTGAAAGAATTTTCCTAATCGGATCAGTAATTTCTGAGATAAGTGCGTTCAAAAAAACAAAAAGTCTTTAGCTTTATATATTAATATAGATACTACACGCTACTGGTTGCAATTTGGCTTACAGCTAAATTATAACCTAGATTCTGTGCAATTTAATAGCAATAAAATAATATCGTACAGTATTTTATAGACATTGTTATTTATCCGTATATTAGAATTAAGTATTCTGGATGTGTAGTTGCCCATAAAGCTGCTATTATTTGCCCCAATTATCGGCCACGAAATTACGCTTCATTAAAGTAAAACATTTGTCATACTGTAACAATTCACACGGTGGTGATCGATAGCAATTAGAACCTTGCGTGATGTCACATAATTGCCATTCTGCTATAATAAATGTGAACGCTTTTGAGGATGTATGTTTGATTTACGCCCAAAAACTACTGAATAGTTTTGGATACAATTTGGCATAAGTATCTGTAATCTTTCAGAAATAGGAAGCTTTTATAAAATGTGACGCCGCGAATAAAATATTAAATAAAACTTAATTATTTATTCTATATTGACAAGCATGTCCAGTGGGGCAACGTCGACTATACTCGACAGTAAACAAGTCACATACATATATACCTACAATAAACATTTTGTGTCATCACTTTGATGTGTATCATTGATACAGCTCTGAACCTGATACTCAAGTACCTTATTGTACACAGCAAACAAAAATACATACGAGTTATTAACATATTTGATGATAACAAAACAACAAAAATATATACAGATTTTATATGGCGTGGCGTCCAATGATTAATATCGTTAATTTTATTATAACATGTATATGCATATTGCATATACTTATATAATTTTTTTTTATTTCTAATATAATTATTTTTATCTTCTTCTTACTTGAAATTAAGAATTTATAGAAGAAATAACATTTAAAAATATACTTCATTGTTTGAATGGATGAATTGAAACAAATTCCTCATTGTATTATAAAAGAATATGTATAAAAAAATCATCATCAATTATTTATGATTGGGTTTCCAATATTTAAACATTAATTAATAAGGCCGAAACATAGCTATTAAAGTATCAAAAGTCATACAAAAGTTCCCAAGAATATTATTGGACGACGACTAATTAATTACAGACTTGAGAAGTAATTAGTTAATTAATTAAGAATTGAATATAGCGTGTAAAGAGCTTGGCGGAGTGACTTGATACTTGTTAGTTTTTCGTAAAATTTATTACGATATTTCAGTAATAGAAAAGGTAATTTTTAATTAATGGCCTGGCCCCGCAATCAACTTTAATTTTGCCAATGTCGAAATAGTAAATGTATAATAAAATTATTAATTTTGACAGTCAGTTATTATTTGCAGTAGCTGAATAGTCTAAGTATAAGAAGGTTTACCTAAGATTGTAGTTTCGACCCTGCCGGTATTCTAAATTCATTATTCTCTACTGTTAATTTAACAACACAACCTCCGTAGCGTAGCGGTATTTGGCTCGCTTTAAATCTCGGAAGTCGAGGATTCGATCCCCACGCCTAACTAGGAATCTTTTTGTAGATTCTAAGATTTTTTCCGGGTCTGATTGGCTGAAGGACTACCCTCCGTGCCTCGGTAAGCACGTTAAGCCGTTAGTCCCGATTGTTATAACATCATCATAGAGATCATATAGATAACAATTGTATACCAGGGAACGGGCAGCAGCGTTACCTTGTATGTTACAACATAATACTGCGGTCACCAACCCACCCGCCAAACGTGGTTACTGTGGCAAAAATCCTCCCTCAGGAGCTCCATGTTCAGCAGTGGACGTTGTACGGGCTGATGATGATGATGATGACTGTTAAATTCATTCAATCTTGCGAAATTCATGTCAACATTATTAAAGATCACATATGGAAGATGTTATTTTAAATTAATAAATTACCTTTTTGTGCCCTTACATTATTAATAAACCGATTTTGTCTCATATGAATAGTATTTTATTATAATTTATAGCACACCGGTATTAACACGATAAAATGACCCAAGTTACATTCAATGTAAAATTACGGGTCACGATCAATGTAAAAATATGCAATGTCATTATAATTATGATACGTGAAAGTTAAAAAGTTTATAGTATTTTATTATCGTAGGGCATAGCAAGATATCTGCAGTTTACGATAGAAAGCATGTGTTTTATCTCTATACTGCAGATACATAAAGGACGGCATAAAAGTAACAACACAAAATGGTGTATAATATCTCTATTGTGCACGTGGCAGGAACTACCAAGTTTTATTGCTGTTTACACTTCGTATTTGTTGAGGACTATTTTATTTGGTCACGAGGATTTTTTTGTGAAAGTTTATTGATATATTACATGCTTTACACAGCTCTTAGAACCTGCCATGTATTTTTATATAAGAACTATTATGTAATACTATATTAGCCCGCAACCTTGTCCACTTTTGTTTCGATTTATCCATAAAAACTGGACCCTTATTTTAAATCTTTAGGGTCTAAGTTAAAAAAAAATCGTATTTTTTTTCGGATGCCTCTTTTTGTCATGCCTTGGTATCCACGAAGCTTTTGCTACTGGCTACCTACCTGTCCATTAGCAAAAGTCTCGTGGCTACCTAAATATATCAGTCAGCAGATTGCTTTTTAAGGACACAAACGACTACTGTAAAACTTTGTAATTTTTCAAATCCCAATTCTTCTTTAATTGCGCCATAACACTCAGTCCTCCGCCTTTCTTATTTAGTCTACTCCGGTTACCATTTTCAAATCATTGGTATTGCCGGGCGCCGCGCCGCCTTGCCTCGTACATTTGCGTGATAAGATATGCCCAAATTTATTTGTGGAGTTTTTCATATTTTTAATCGAAACTACGATTACAATGTGAATTTTTATAATAGAAAGACAACAATTGGTACAATTTGTTTTTTTTTTAAGATTACTGGCAGAGTTTTGCAGTTTTTTATTATTCTTTTTAACCCTTCGTGCTAAGCTAAAATGCTTGTGTTACGAGTGGGTTCACGTAGATAGTGCAATGGGTGAGGATCGAGCCGGCAACCATAAGATTACAAGTCCGACGCCTCTAGCCATTGGCCAAGGGCCGCTTTGATAGTATTGAAGTAAAAAAAAATTGAAGACATTTAAGGTCCTTTCCCTTTTTTGTGAAGTTGCTTGTAACGGCGTATAATCTTGGACAAATTATTACAAACCCCAGGAAGTGCTTACTACTTAAGCTACGTGGTAAGCGTGAACTCAATATTTCATCACGGGCGATAAAGTCTTAAGACTGGTTGATAACAGTATTTTTCGTAATCTTCGGCGTGATTTACGCTTGGGAATAGCATGAACGAATAATTTTGATACTAATGTGCAGTTAGTTTCAAACACGATTCTTTGTTTGCAGCTTTTGTCGTTAGGTTAGTTTTTATTGGTTTTTCTTTTACCTTCATATTATGTTGACTATTTTTTGAGCTGGAAAATTTTCAAGTTTTTCTTTATATTTTATAAATTATTCAAATGGAGAGAACAAAGAGTTATATGTATCGAAAGGCCCGCGCCATTTATAAAACATTTTATTCAAAATTCACCGTTCATTGGGTAGAAATTTAAGAATGTAAGGCCAAGTTGGAGTTTTCATAACAATACATAAAATTATTTATTCATGTTTATCTAAAACTTATTTACAGAGTGATTAGGAGTTTATATTTATTTTATTTTATTTTTCAGCAATATTCATTCTAACACAATAACAAACAAAAAACATGACGTCAATGTTTAAAGAACTAAAGCGTTGGTAACACAAAGCATGCTTTATGAAAATACTAGCGATCCTGGCTTCGCTCGGGTGCAATGCTGATGAATCATACATATAAAACATCCTCTTGAATCACTCTATCTATTAAAAAAAACCGCATCAAAAATCTGTTGCGTAGTTTTAAAGATCTAAGCATACATAGGGACGGACAGACAGCGGCAAGCGACTTTGTTTTATACTATGTAGTCATAGTGACTATGTTATTCTAGGTCTGAAATTGTGTTACGTTCACTTACTGCCCGTCCATGTCAAATTAATCGGGAGCGTAGTAGTACTCTGTTGTGAAAGCAATGTAAAGTTAAAATCTCTTTGTCCTTACAAAATTGATAAAATTACTAACGTTTTAATTTATGTTAAAGTTGGGCATTAAAAACTATGAGGACATCTAATTTTAACCCACGACGCAAATCGATCATTTCACAATCTCATCTATAAAACCGTCCCTGCAGATTTTGATAATACTTTTGTGTTTGTGCAAACACTTGTTCACAATAATATGTAAATTTCCTTATAGATTGGCCGCCGTCGCTCGGTACAACAGTTTACTTACAGCTAATCTACATGACACCATGAAAAATGTATATCTAACGCCAATTACAAAGTTTTCACAGATAGTATGTATATACAGGGTTACCTCGGAGACAGTGCGCAAATTTTACCTACAGAAAGGTTTTAAAAAATAAAAATACCCGTGTTTTTTTGTTTTACCATGCTTCGTACAAAATAATTAAAATGCGCACACCCACGGCGAACGGTGGCGCTGAGCTGACTGATACACGCGCGCGCGTCTTTGCGCCCGCGCTCTCTCTCCCCCGCCCTTTCCCGCGCTATTACCCCTTTCACTCCCGTGCAAAGGGTGAGCGTGGTATATAAAAAAAATCGGTGGATAAACGATAACTAATAAATAGTTAGCAAAAAAAAAACATATGATTTTTTCGTGAAATGTGTTCTATTAACGATACTGATTACATGGAAAAAATATGCGCACTGTCTCCGAAGTAACCCTGTATATAATAGTATAATGTATATAGAAGAAAGAAAATATTTATAAAGAAGACTTAATTAAAACTAGAAAATAACAACAAACATGATATCCAAGCCTAGTCAAAGAAGAAACTAGAATGTTAATAATAATTTAAAGAAAAGAACAGTGTCACATTAACTAATAATAATTCATGTGAAAGTGGAGGTTGGTAAGTAAACTTTTTATTATAAGTACATTTCTAGAGCTCAGAAGCATAAAGTCGGATGTGCCATTATACGTCAGAAACATTCGTTGTATACGTCAAAACTAATAATCGGTCAAAACCACTTTTGACTGCAAAAATCATAATATACGTTGTGGTCACAGTTCTAACCTAACCTAACCTACAGAAGTTGGAAACCTGGTGTGTTTTTTAACCTTCGACCAAAAAAAAGGGCATTTCGTGTCTGGATTTTTTATGTGAGCCAATATGGACCCGTCAAAACTACTTTTGCCTGATTATTGCAGTCAAAAGTCGTTATGACCGTTACATATACACCTTTATCGTAAACCGGCACTTATGACCAAATGCTTCTTAAGATAATAGTACATCCGACTTTTTGCTTCTGAGGGCTAGATTTCTGTCCAAGGTTATCGTGCTCAACTATACATAGCCGAGTCATTAAAGGCTATAACTACACCTTACCTTATTAGGTTAGACGACGTCCAATAATTTCAGACGGTCTGAGTTCGTCGTAACTGGATTACACCGGTTACCAAGAAATCTGCTACGGTTATAGCTACACGTGTTCATATTCATCGATTTTATTTTGAAAATGCTATCCTGATTATTAATTACTTTGACGGTTATGAGCCAATTCTACCCACTAGATTAGCCGTCAATAAACGAATGCACACTTAGATTTTTTTTATCTTGAATCTTGTGGCACGTATGTGTACTAAAAACTTAAAGAGGCGTCTATACGCCTCTTTATAATAATATTTATAATATTACTATTAAATGTGGCTTTTAATAGTAATAAGCAACAATGATAGGACCTCTAAATTCTGTTGTAATAAATTGAAGATTAGATACGTTATATTTATTAAAGGTTCACTTTCATGGGTCGTGCCCGATCGCAACTGTTATCAATAGCAATAATAAAATCGCTTCTAAAGGTCACTACATTTTTTAATTAAAACATTTAATTCATCGTCTGCACTCGTCGAAAGCATTGCCAAAGATTGACATAGTATGAGTTTGACGCATCAGTCACTTTATGTAAGGCATCTTCCAACTTCTAATAAATCTTCTAACGCGAAAGTATCTAAGAGCAATTTTGGACTTAAATAACTTAAACTAAGTAGTAAAACCTATTTAATGTTTTATTCCGTACTCTATTCCATCGGGTATTAATGCAGTCTTTGTTATACTTGTATCGACATCCAATTTTGACGAGAATCATTCAATTCATTGGAAATCAAGGGCTTTGGTACTAATGCTTCAACCATGCAATGTCGGGCTTCCTATTCGAAAATAACTATTACAAATGGGGTATGTAGTTAATACGACCTCTTATACTGTTAATATTGTAAATGGAAAAGTTTGTATGGATGGATGGATGTGTTTATGGATGGATGAATGTTCTTTTAATTTAAAATAAATGATCTATTTGTTACGACTTTCTTGGTGACTTTGAGTTATGTAAGTCCCTTTATATATTTGTTAGAGATAAGTTTGTAATATTTGATAGTAGTCAGTACAATTTGATCATTCTCTTTATAGTCAATTTAATAATTTAATTTATATTTTTCCTTGTCAACTTTCCTCTCTTTCTTTTTCTAAACGGTTTTTAATTCAAAAGTTGGCTAGCTAACCGCAACATTATTTAATTTTGGAAACCGTATCGTCATTATATTTCGGTTTAAAGCTAGTAATTATGTTTAAAATATTGGTACTTAGAAATATATTTATTATCATATGCACTGCAGTACGTTATTCTAGTACTTGTGAAATTAAAAGAATTTCAATTTACATTCCAAGTATTGTTATTTTAATGTAAAGTTAGAACCATATATGCAAAATATTGTTATCTACATGCAATATATTGATATTCATCGTCGGTATGGGATGTTTCTTAACCGAAATTTGAAACCGTAAGACCCTTGTTGCCTTTTACTTACGATCAAGTCATATGTTGTACCGACTTTATTCCGAGGCATATTTCGCAAACCTAATTTCAAGAAAATTTAACTTACGTTGACGCGTTTCGAGATTAGCTTCGCGTTGTTTATTGTTTCTTTTCATACAGTAAAGTGCCTCTTGAGAAGTATAATTTACTCAGTATTTTCGGGTACTGCTTGTTATTAAATTGTTTACTTGTTACTTGGAAATTATATGTGGCTTTCAAACGTGAGAAAGTGAACAGCTGTACATTTAAACCTTTTTTTATTTATCTATCTTGCAATCAGACACTACTATTAGAAGATGAGATGAGCAAAGATGGCTAATAAAGAGCAGTGGAGCTCAACCTTTCTTAAGTATTCTTGGTTATTTTATTTTCACACTAAGATGTCACATCATCTACATATAAGCTTATGTATACCAGTGTACGGGCAGCAGCGTTTTCTTGTATGTTACAACATAATACTGCCGTCCCCAACCCGCCTGTCTAGTCAGCAGACTATGGCTAAATCCCTCCCTTTGGGCGGAGGCCCATGTTCAGTAGTGGACGTTATACGGGCTGATTATTAAAGATGTCCCATCACTTCTTGAGAATATAGTAAGTTGGGTAGACAACTGATTTTGGTGTTTCTGAAGTCGTTTAAATCTGGAACTATAATAGCAATTGATCACTCTTCAGATAATGAAGAAATGTGATTTCAATAGAAAATAAATCTGATTGATCGGTTTTAACCTTAATTAATAATAACCCGTGACCGGAATACAATTGGTCACGGATTAACTATATAATACCTTGGATACCTCAGTAGCAGCCAGTAAATATGAAGAGGATGACAAATTGCGCCGACCCTAAATAATAGGAGCGGGATAGGAAGATGATAAGTATAAGCCAGTGACCGACCTACAGATGTTATTGAAATAAACAGATACCTTTTCCACTAAAGGTTAAATATATTTTCACTTACAATCATATTTTCAAATGATCTCACTTTGAAATAGTATAATTTTAATCCAACGAGAATTAATGACAACATTTACTGCATCGTTAAAATTATTCACATTAATAATAATAAAAAGAAAATTAAAACATATAATGGAATCGTCACGAACGTTCTTATTTTAATGTACTGATAAATAAAAGAATTCACGTTCAATCCATTCAAACAGTTACATACATACATTAAAATTAATTGCCAATCTGTAAAAGAACCAATAAAGAAATGCGTTTCAACCCGAAAATTCAATTACGAGTATAATTTGAAACTGCCACGGAATAAGTCTTAGGCCTTATGTATGGAAACGCGGTGCGTCGCGATTGGCGTTAGGAGTTGCGGCTCCCACTACATTCAAATATACGGCGTTGTATAAGTGTGTTCACAGAGAAGCGATATTATTTTCATTTAGAATTCAGCAGCGGACCATGCAACGCTTTCTTTTATTTTGTCCCGAGATAGTGCGTCACGCTCCTTCGTTGCCGCGGGAAGCCAGCAGCCAGCGGTGCGGTGGAAGTAGTCCTCTCAGAAAAAACGTAACGCGATAGTCGTGCGTTAGAGAGAACTTACCTACTAAAACCCCCCGGGTTCTCCTCTGTCCGTCTATAATGAGGGTTTCAGGTACCATTCTGGCGTCTAGGACTCCTTCGGGCGCCGAGCTAGGCGTATTGCGACTCGTCTACGTAAATAAAGCCCCAGTGCTTTCTGGTATATTTGTACGACGAATTCAGTTTAAAACAGTAAGCTATATTGCCTAAAGTTACCGTTCGATACAAAAAACACTATATTCTAAATTAAATGTTATACGTCCGTTTACAGTTCGATTAACGTATCCGCCAATGCAAACGCGACAGCAGATATCGTGCCAATTTGCTTCTAAATAACTATTCGGTACAATGCACCTCCAAAAACCATTTTAGTAAATGCATACATACGTCATAATTGCATGCTGGCTATCAACAAGCAACTAGCCATAGGTTATTTAGGTTTCTTTTTTGTAAGTCGCATTGCAAATTTTATGTAATCGAATTTCTGATATAATGTAGAACAATATTTCATATTCGTATGAAATATGAACCCTGCAAACATATCTTCTGAAAGTATTTATGTCACTAAAATTATATAATACTTGAAAATATATGTTATCCGGACTTTATCTTGCTGGCTTTAAGCCAATGAAGTATATAGTCTCACAGTTTTTAGCGCGGCATATTATATTTGTAAAAATACACGAAAACGTTTGCATGGATCAAACTAGAAAAAAAAAGTTAATAAACAGTATTTATCTCGAAAAAATTTTAATTCACTTCCAGATTCCCGCGCGCGGATCCACCCGCGTACCTCCCGTTCTTGTGGTAACTTGTTATTAAGGATATTAGCCTCCCTCAATAAGTGGACTAGCTGACACTGAAATAATCTTCAAATCATTAGATCCTGAGATTAGCGTGTGCAAGCAAACAAACAAACTCTTTAGCTTAATATTTAAGTATAGATGTAGTATTGAAAAAGTTGCACTTAAACGGAGTTTAAAAAATATAGCAAAAAGCTATGGTGTTTCACCCGTGTGCCTCAGAAAAACACGTTGAGCTACCGCTTCTACATTCACAATGAAAAAACAAATACAAGAAAAAAACAACATTAATAATTAATTATTATTATAACTGGGGATGTATTCAAAAGGTCTAGCGACTAGCGACTCAGCAAGTTGTTACAGCCAAGGTGTAATTGTATCGCTCATTTTGAGTCGACTACCATAGTGAGTAACAGGTGTGATAATTTATACACCTAATATTTTTAATTAAAAAGAAAAAATAATCACAGAATACATACAAACAACAAATAATTAATAGGTTTGTAAAACTAAGCTGCCTATTTCTACATTATAGTTTATTTCAAGATTTGCCTATCGTATTGTAAACCGGTCCATCGGATTTTTGAGTAAATTAATTAATTGTGCACTTTAAACTATAAACATGCGTTCTACGCAGATAGCCAATTTCCTTAAAAGTAGCAGAAATCAATTGAAGAACTATATTTTTAGATTAATAATTATAATTCATCTAGAGCCTGAACAAATTTATCATCGTACCTATTAAGCAACAAGATTATTAAGTATTTTGCATGGCGAGCAATCTTGAGGATTCCTATTAATCTCTTCCTATATTCTTCTCTTGGGAATTTTTCCCAATTTTTTTTTGACCGCACGATAATAATAAATTTGTGTAATTTGCATTTCATTTTCACGTAATTTCTCGGTTGGATCTCAGTTTTAGGTTTATACTCTTTTCGTTTAAAAATATAAATTAGATCGAGACAATTCTTATCTTCTACAACAAGGCTTAAATTTCCAATTTGTCGAGGATTATAATTTGATTTATTCTTTCTTCGATTTTAACGAAACCCATCTGTATTATGATCTCAATCTTCTATTTCGATGATTTGTGATTACTGGCCTAATATAATTGGATGTAGCGATAGGACGGCAGATAAGTTTTTGAATTTAAATCGAATAGAATGATAGGTATTTAAAAAATCAACAAGGCACGTTTGAACCGTTGACCAATAATTGTCCAAAATGGACGTCCATTAACTGGATACAGTATTCGTGTGGTTTTGCGTTAAACTTTCAAAATATTTTTGTTATTAATTTAATCGGAAAATAAGCAATAAATATTCAGATCTTGGCTATGCAGGGTTGTTGATGTATCACCACACTCAGCAGGCGGATTGATGATTGGTGATCCTCTAACGACACGCATGGACACTGGAAATATTACGTAAAAAATAAATAAAGATTATGTTATGCTTGTAATTCATATCATTTTCAAATAGTAGCAAAACAATTCACAATTATTTTGATTCTCAAAAGTAACTGTAAGGCTGACCCCACATTAGACGTGCGCGTTCCTCGAGCGTGTGAACGATGTGAGCGCTGAGTTCGCCCCTCGTCACACGCTATCCCCACCGTCGCATGTAACACACGCGAAGTCAGCCTAAGAGATAGGAAAAGTTGAAGTTTAAGGCGCTGTACTTAGTCAAAATAGGCTTCACAAAACAGTTTTTAAGCCAAATGTTTACATTTTAGAGCAGCTAAAAAAATATATGTTAATCTTGATCATATTTATGGGGGGACCATTGTGTTCAAAAAACGTTTTCGGTAAATTTTCTCGATAAAAAAAACCATAAGATTACCATTTAAATTGAAATTGTAGCAATTGTAACTGTATTATTTATAAACAAATCTTGATAATATTAATAACAGTGATGTAATATATAATAATAAAGGGAACTGTTGTTTTTATTTATCGATTGGAATAAGATATTTGCAAGGATTAATGTATTAAATAACTCGAACGAGTCGAACAAAACGTTGCGCCATCGCGGCGTCTCTTCGCTTCTCTTTCATTTCTACGCGGAGCAACAGTGGCAAAACTAATACGTAAAAGTCGTCTATTCACCGCGCCTTAAAAACATTTTTAATTATATTTTACAAATTTTATATAATTAATTATAAATACAATAGTAACTTATTGTAAGTTTGTGGGTACCTATAATAAATTGTTGAAACAAAGAACATAAATCTACATCAACATAATATACTGCAGTAGCTTTATAAATACAATCTTGTATATCCCATAGAGACAGAACAGAACTTACGTGGAGCGGTCCTATGATAAATTTTACCTAGCTTACTATAACCTCCTGTTGCTTTCATATTTATACGAAAAATAAAAGTTTCTAGTAGAATATTTTTCTTTTCCTTCTTTCTTGTGGAACTCTTATTTAAGTTTTATCACATTTAAACGTCGCACGTCGAAATAAAAAGAAGATTTTACTTCACCGTATTTGACTTTTGTGTGTATAAACAAAACTCAAACACACTCAAATGTTATTTACTGACAACATACGCGTCCAGCTACTACGATTTTTGTTTAAATTTGGAACGCTAACGATTTTAACGCTAAGGAAAGAAATGGAAGTCCAAAGTTTGTATAAAGAAATCGTAATTTTTGCCGCTATTATTTACTGTTATACGTTAATATTTCTCAGGGAAGCAACCATTTATTAACGCTGCTATACAAAGTCTAAAAATAATCCTTAGAAATTTCTTAATTTTGTTGTTGTCTTTTACTACCCTCTGTCGAATTCTCATAGGAATGACAGGGATAAAGCATATTACTCTCTCGGAGCCCAACTTGGTTTCAAAGTCTTGTAGTCTTCCTCTTGTTAGCAGAAATCATGATGAGTACCTACTCAAAGATTGTGTGGGTATGTAAATTTGTTTGACAAGTACAACCTTATGATGTTGTAACATCAAAATGTTCAAAAGGGGAATGAAGGGCCTCAGGGTGTTGTATCTTTCTTAATTAAATACATTTCCTATTTTATGCTTTTATTTTATGGATCAATGAGTAAGACAATGTCGTTCAAATTATTGTTCTTATGGTACGTATGGTATGGAAGATTGTACATATGGAACGGAAGTGGACAATCTACACATTCCTAAAAAAAATATTAGCAAACTTGCGCTGCTAGTTTTGTTATAGTTTGTGCACTAGAAGGCACTATAAAATAATTATTAATGGTCATTAATCCCCTATTTTTTTATTGGTTTAAGATATGTGTCGATACGCCGATACGTAATTAGCTACGGCTTTTATATGAATATACAGATGTTTTTATTTATTATTTATTTATTGGGACCAATTTACTCACATTTCCACTACTACAACTCTTGTAAGCCAGAATTAACTGTGGCACATACTGAAAATGGAAAATAGCCTGGGAAAAAAAGTATTGCGACCTGCAACGCATTTAATCAAAAAGTGATTGGGAGAAAGAAATCTTAAGTTTCCACTTACCTTCATTACAAAGCTGGAGACAGCTAAAAATATATATATTAAGACACATGTAGTCTTAAGGGGGTTATTTACAACTAGAGAATCAACAAATATAAAGAAGATATTTAAAACTCTGTAAAAGAAGAATATTGTTAAACCTATGTTTTGTTTTTCTTTCAAATACATTGTTAATTAAATCAATGCAATAATTAAAAATAAAATCATACCAAATTATTTTAATCACAGCCACCGAAACTCAAAATAATGAACTGTCCAAAAAAGCAATTCTCATTCCCCGTTAAAACAAACTTGGAAGCAAAAATCACAAATGAAGAGTAAAAATAAACGGTTGCCTATCCCGCAGCCAGCCAGCTATCAATCATTAGCTATCAATAGTGAGTGATGTATCCCCCCTCCTTCGTCGTTGCGACGTATCAATCTATAAGAAAATGTACTGTCTTTACGATGTAGATATTTTGCAGGTCAAATGTGAGAGTAGGATAGATTTGTCTTGGTTTTAATTATTGTTTCAGACATATTTTGGTTGTGAGTCTTTTTTGTGTAAGCAATTTCGATTTAAATACACTTTTGAAGTAAGTACAGGTTGTACTGTATTGTTTTTCATTCGTAGTTGATCTTCTACATCATATTTACCAGCACATTTACGTCCACTGCTGGATATGAGCCTTATCCATATCCTTTATCCCTTTATCGCTATCCTCTCAACAGACCTTCGCAAGCCATACAAGGTCAATATTGCCATAATCACCACGCTTGGCAGGCGGGTTGGCCATCGCAATAACATGTTAACTATGTTGACGACGTTGCTGACACTGATCTGTCTATCCGTGACCACGACTGCTGTAACTGGACTGTATGTCAAGTGACAACTCTCCAATGTCCTTTTCTCTTTGTTTATGTCATACTTTATATTGTCTATGTATTGTCAATAGCAAGTTAACAATAAACTAGTCTCAGTGGAATCCAGTTCTTTTATTGTGATCTTTTATACTTCATTTGAAAAACATTGGAGAGTTGACATACAGTCCAGTAACCCATGTCAAAACGTCGGATTATTAAAAAGGTAATGATTTGCCTTAAAATTGTACCGCGATTGAGTCCTGCGTATACTAAATTATGTTGACTAACCTGGAGCTAATAAATACTGCTGCCCATCAGCTGTATATCTCTATAATATTAATACTTAAACCTCCAATTAAGTTCTCCTTAATGATGCTTATATATAACGAAGTTTTAAGCTAACATCTGTTATCATAAAACTGCCGCAATTTACTGGACTGAGAGAGAAGAATTACAAAAGATAAAAAAAAACAGACAATTTCTCAATTACGAAGCTTAGTGTGCGGAACCACAAGAAAAATGTTATATTTATGTAAATGAGAATGGCACGCCATTTCTCATTTGCCTGTGTTATTGTAAAATATACTGTAATCACTTGTTTTTTGCAATAATAGTTATAATTTTTACACCAGCTTGCATAATTACTGAGTTGTTCTTGGAAATGTGGCTACGTGTGGCTAATTTGTGTAAAAAATGGCAATTAACCGCAACTTCTAACGCATTGACGGTTTGAGCTGCCTTGAAAATGTTAATTAGAGACTAAAATTAGTGGCTATTGTTTATTATTTAATAAAATATAACAATAACAATCATTCTATATTTAAAACTGGTAATTGGTGCGTGCTATATCTATCTTCTTCTCTTCTGAACTAGGGTGGATTGAATCCTATCTATCAATACTTAATATATACAGCTGAAAAGGGAGAACTACTGGTTCAATTTGTTTTTTTTTCGAAATCTGGTAAATTATTGTTGTCGCATTTTTATGTAAGTAGCTGTCCTGCGTATACTAAATTAAACGTAGCTTTTTGTAACATTGCCAAAATAAAATGTAAATATCAATATACGACTGTTCACAAATGTGTTAGACCTCAGCCCCTGTACCCAATGCATCAATCATGGGGACACATCATGGGGGCACGGACAGATATAATAGATTTTACCCCTCCACATCAGAGACTGACTGATAAATTTGTTGGTTAGTTTCTTGCCTTTTGCTGTTCTTCTAGATAATTATGTGACTTTCATTTTCGCTATCGTACTTTTAGGATTTAGTTTAAAAATCTCATAATTAGACACTGAGTTATAAAATATAACCTATGTCCATTCTTACGGTATATTCTATCTATGTACCAAATTCCATCACAATTTGTTTAGAAGTAGTCCAATTGTTACTGAGATTAGCCGGAATAAACCGACACACAGACAGAAAATGTTTCTTTAAATGAAAGTAGTTTTGGAGCCTATTTAATACAAACAAATAATCAAATATTTCCTCTTTCTAATATTACTTATATTACACGAGAATGTCTAAACGATATATTAATAAATATGTTACTTAGCAATCATTGACAGACGCGACGTTACTTTCTGCGAAATAGATGTTACTTATCGTGGGTAGTCGTTTAAATAGAATATTTATAAGTAGGGTTGCCACAATTTGTAAATTTTATATACTTATATTAATAGGGCGATAAATGAAGGTATTACAGAAATACGAAAAATATTTCAGTGGGAAATAATGTTGGTTATAGAATATAGTGAGTACCTGGTATAAATAGTTTTATAATAATATTGGTAACGGTTAAGTATATGTTATCATGCTATGCAATGCAATGCTAATCATTGAGATGTTATTTATTAGTTTTACCGGCACTTTTTGTAAGTTGAATTTGATAATCATCATCATCCGGCCGTGTATCGTTACCTGCTGAACTTGGGCCTCCTGCCAAGGTAGGGTATTTGCTATATAATTTCAGCCGTAGGACGTCTACTGTTGGATATAGACCTCTAGGATGGAGGCGGCCTGTATCTACCGTGATCCTATGGCCTTTACCAGGTTGTCTGTCCATCTAGTTGATGGACATCCTACGCTACGCTTGTAGATCCGCGGTCTCTATTCGGGAACTTTTTGACACCAACGGCCATCTGTTCTCCGTGCTATATTGCCACTTCAACGCTCTAATCTGTTGGGCTATGTTGGTAACCCGCGTTCTTCTACGTATTTCCTCATATCAGAAATGAGAAAATACGTAGAAGAACGCGGGTTACCAACATAGCCCAACAGATCACACAATCTCGTAGAAAATTTCTCCACAGCTCGCTGAGCGACTCTGAGTCTGTCTATAAGGCTTATAGTCACCACGTAATAACAGAGACAGGGAAACGCTGTGTCTGTTATTACGTGAAAAAAAAATAGTTTTTTCTTTTTGTGTTTTTTGTGACAGCCCTACTAAGCTCCAAGGAACAATGTTTAGTCCGAAATAACGTGGTGGATGCCTTGCGAAGCGCTGTGTAATACTTCTACCAACTATTACTGTTAGCGGTTATTATTGCTTTAAAAAAGCTGCGCTTCTGTCCACTGAAGTATACGAGCACAATAGTTGGAAAGACTTTACATAAAATATGCCAACTTTGCCGTGAATATTTTGGTGTTTTTTGGTTTAAATTGAAATATCTCTGTTGTGTTTAGAGGTGGGCAATTTTTGGACGGTAAACACTTATAAAATGTTTAAGACCAAATGATTGTGATCCTAACGTTATAAATATCTGTATGAGGTAGGTAGCTTTATTGTTATTAGCCTAAACTGCAATTCAAAGGCCTCCCTATTCTCCTTCCATAAATCCCTACAAAGATTTACCCTACGCTTTAGGCATTTAGGCTCTATCGAAGGAGTCAAGTTCATCTCATAGGTAACGCGTTGTGTAGTATTATTTAAGTTAATAGAACTTATTGAAAATGTTCTTTCGCCCGAACGCTCGATATGCTATTCTGTCCTGCATGTATTTTTATCAACTGCATTAGATTAAACACTGCAATATGTTCTGCGCAGGTGGGTAGAAAAGTTTTTAAGATATTGACTACCGTGGCTGAAATTGGTAACGAGGTTGGCTATTTTATACATCTTAGCCATCCCGTAGAACATTATAACATAGAAACAGAAGTACATTACAGCAGTAGTAGTCATTCCTGTCTTTACTACTTGTGAACAGTTTAAAGTACAATAACGTTTCAACGAATTGTGCGGCAGGGATTTGCGGTCGGAATAACGAAATCGTACTTCACAAGTACACGGTTCTCGTTCTTAGCGGAGCTTCTTGGTTGCCCGAAATATAGGATTTCAAGAGAGTTTCAAGGGATTTATTGCAGTTATTTTATGAGACAATGAATAATTATATTCGTTATATTGATATAACCATTAAATAAAAAATAGACACAACGCAACTAAGATTTAAAAAGTCTTTGTATGTGCCGAGTTAAAATCTGGCTGGTTATTTCTCTATTTTAAGTCTGCAACTTTTCAAACTAACTTCTAAATATTCTTCTTCTTATTTTTTTGTAGTTTTGGTATATATTGTTCAAAGATCATTTTCCCATATATAGGGTGACTGGTAATTAGTGACCGATACCTAAACACATGATTGTGCTCATGATAACAAACAACTTTTACTATGGCACCAAACCTGAAATCGAGAAAAAAAAATCAGCTGTTCCATACATTCATGTTCACATAACTCGTCAACATGGTAGGGAGAGGCTGATTTTTTTTTCGCGATTTCTGGTTTTGTGCCATAGTAAAAGTTGTTTGTTATCATGAGCACAATAATGTGTTTAGGTATCGGTCACTAATTACCAGTCACCCTATATATGCTAGGGCAATATCACTTGAGGCTACATATCAGAATTACAATAAATTTTATTTTATTTGGGACAAACATAGTTAGGAGCTGTGTTACAGCTAGTAACACTGACATACTAATTTTAAAAAAATATCATGTAATTTAAGAAATTAAATTTGATTCATGATTTAGGTAAATGTTTTAGATTACAATCGAAAATGTATTAAAACAATACGGAGAAATACATAATTTCAAAGTATTGTTATGTTTATTTGTAGTTTTGCCTCCCACGATATTAATCCCGAGATGAAAACTCAAATTGCTTTCGCTAACTCATATAAGAATCCCACCGAACTATTTCCCTTAAACTTGAGGGTAGGCAAATAAATTGATACAAGGTTAATAGAACCGGGTAAACCGATGAATCCAACTGGACGGGAGTTTGTACATAAACAAATGAGAGAAGGGATCGACAGAGAACATTTTGTTTTTAGACCACGTTAATTGGTATTGGTTGTTCATCGGATCCATTGTTTTGATGTTGTGGAATCAATTAATAATAAAATATAAAGGTTAATTGAGCTAAGCGACACCGTGAGCGATATTGAATTGTGAACTTTATGTATGGATAACAAAAAGCATATAATTCAACTAACGCGCGGTTTCACTCGCGTAATTCCCGTCCCCGTAGGAATTTCATAATTAAATATAGCCGATAGCCTTTCTCAATAATTGGGCTAACTGACACTGAAATAAATTTTCAAATCGGACCAGTAATTTATGCAATAAGCGCGTTCAAGCATACAAACAAACTTTTCAGCTTTGTAAATTAGAATGAGTTGTAAACAAAATACATCGTTTTCATATTCAAGTCATGCTTCCATGTTCATGTTTCCAAGGTGACACCGCCGGTAGCTACAATTATATTATACACCTTTTTTAAGAAAAAAATCAACCGGTTGTCTATGACCGAATTTCTTTTGTATCAGCTTTTTGCCAAATTAATTTTAATGAAAGGAACTAGAAATCTTTCGAATTATTCAGTTGCTGATTTGCAAAATTATGAAAACCATTTTAAGCGGAATATTTAACATTGGTGCGAGATGATTTAAGACGGAAGTAATTTTGTATTGTTTTGTTAAGTCATTGATTGAATGCCTTTCGAGTATTCTGTGTAAAAACTTTTAACTTATTCAATTTTGAAGATTGTTAATTAAAAAAACTCGAAAGTTGCAATAATAACTCATACTGCTTACCTGAAAAAAAATTGTGAATTAAATGTACGTAGGTTGTATTTGTTAAATAAATATAAGGGAATCGTTTACCTTGGTATGGTTATGTGAAGAGGAGGGATGAAACGCATGTTACTAAAAGAGTTCTAAGTATACATGTAGATGGATGGAGCGGGAGAGGTAGGCCAAAGAAAAGATGGATGGATTGTGTGAAGAGTGAAAGAAAAGAAAGAACATACATCATCACAACAAACTTTCGCTGTTATAATATAAGTAGGATAGCCTAGAGCCTTCCTCGATAAATGGGAAATTTTAAACTGAAAGATTTTTTTAAATCGGACCATTTCTTCCTCAAATTACCGCGTTCAACCAAACAAACCAACTCTTTAGCTTCATATATTACAGTTTGTATAAGATAAGATTTGTTATTTTGTGAGAACATAAATAAATCTATTAAAATTGGTATTTTTCTTTCTCGCCCACATTAAATATTATTCTTCCGCCGAGTATTTAAACTTCATTTGTCCTCAGTCTCTGACAAAAACCCTCTAAAATATTAAACCATCGCCTTAACTTGTATTTTTAATGGGAAAGGAAAAATTAAAAGCAGCCAAAGACAATGGAGTGTCTTAACGAAGATGGATAGGTAGGCAATTGTTTTGATTATTAATTTGAGATAGAATTTCGCTATGTGCCTGTAATATGAAATATTTGTTGAAGTTATTCATGCTCGAAATATCAGTCAAATATTTGTTCATTCACTGTTTAATGTTGGTATGTGATTTAAATATATTGATGATATTTTGGGAATGCGGTGTTCCTACTACGAAGCTTAATCCGAGGAGCAACTAAAACAGTACTCTTTACTTAAATTGATCTAGAACTTTCAGCAGTTGTGTATTATCCTAGTTTTAACAGACTTTAGTTTAACGATAAACCGAACTGAATTAAACGGTTGGATTCTGGTAGTAAGTTTTGTTTTCCTGTGCTTAATATTTCTGTCATCTGAGTAAAAAGTCCATTGACAAATGTCTATGATAAACAGTCCGGCTCACATGGTCAATAGATCCTTTTTTAATCTATAGCCAACCAATCAATGCCATTTTTTTGGCGTAATGCATTCTTTATAGTTACACAGATTATAAATAATTGGTCTAATACTACTGGCTGATAAGCATTGATTTTAAGATACCGCCGTTTTTTTTAAAATTACTTTAATTATGCGTTGATGTGATTACCTACAAGATCCTTCCTGCAAGAATACTTACTGCAAGATTACTGCCCCAACATGCTATCGACAGGGATGCTTGGAAGTAAATCGAGGAGATAAGCAGAAGTTTGAGTAGAAAAAAAAACTTAACAAGATAGTTTTAAGTATTGAATAAGTCTGTTTCAATTTCAATTCAAAGATATCTTTCGATTGAAACAATATCAAAATAAATAACAATAATGATCGTTGCGCAGTATCCCATTACAAACTATATTTTCGATTCAATAAGTTTGGCTTTCAGAACGCATCCAATTTTTGAATAGATCTGAAATATTCCGTTTCGATTACATTTTCAATTTTTAGAATAGTTTAATAAAGATAAGTGCTTCGCCATTTTTATTATATGAACATTTTATAGAGTTTTGTTAGATTTGGTTAGTGTGCTTGTATTTTATGATATTTAGTTAATATTATAATAATTGTACAATAGTATTTTTATATCTTTTAGTCTTTATCTTTAGTATATTTATGATGTGTTTGGTAATTTTATGATACTTTGAATATTGGCGGTATATTTTAATTATACTTTTATATATGTTGTTAAAAAAACTTTAATATTGGATTGTACAAAAGGCGTTTTTGTAAATATTTTTTAAAATGCTTAAACCGAATACCTACAACGATTGATTGGTTGGATGGATCAAATAACCAATAAAACTTAGGTATATGATATACCTTCTTTTAAATGTAAATAGATTAATAATATATGAAGCTACTTTGCAATCAGAGATAACACTCATCGACAATACAATTGTTAAATTCATAGTATCTGGTTCTCTTAGTAATGCTGCGAAAAAAAATCTACATCCTACAACGTAGTACATTCTAGTGAAGCCTCCCTTATGAGACTTTGGTTCAACCATAACATAAAACGTTAATAAAAACATAGAACAATTTCAGCAAATCATAGACAACATCGCGCATGCTACCTTCCTATTCCATAAAAAAGAAAACGACTTTTTAATTACATAGCGCAAGGCTGTAGCTTCATTGCCGTTACGAAACTAAATAGAAAAGACCGTAGCAACTGAGGTTTATGAAAAAATAATAATATTCATTTCATATAACGTAGGTGCGTATTATGTGTTATTATGAATTGGGAACGGTTCTATTCAAATGTATGAATACGTATTTTGGAACTCATTATACGTAACTATGCAGCGTAATACCTTTATAGGGCTGTCCCTAATACATATAAAGGAATTAATTAAATACGCCACACTTTTTGATAAGTAGAGGTATACTCCATTCGTCCAAATTTTCAAATGGAGTAAGACAAAACTATGAATTGTTAATTGTTAATTAATTGTTATACCAATTGTTATAGCTACCAACAAGCAGCGTCCCGCGATTTTACCCGCATTACAATGATGCTCTGCTACTCAATCGATATACCAACTTAACTAAACTATTCATGTGTAATATGACAGTCGAATATTATCGATTTTGCAAGGTTGAAACTTTTTTTTTGGAAGGACATAATATGTAGTTCCTCATGGTTTTTGCTACTCCGCTGGCAACTCAATACGAGAAGGACTCCAACCTTCTTAAATAAAAAACATATAACTTGAATAAAACAGCGCAGAGCAAATAAAAAATAATTATTATTAATACTTAATACTCTATTATCCTAATAAGATAACTTTTATGAGTAATAACACTAATAAATTTAATGTCTCTGTTATTTCATAATATACTTTCATCAAGAAAATATATTAGCAGTCGTTAAAAATAACGAGAGAAATAAAGTTATAATATTAGTAAGAAGATAGGTATAGCTTATAAGGCACTCAGCCAAATTGTATGGACCTACATCAGTCATGCTGTGAATAAGTAGTTACGTATACAGGGTGTTATGTAAAATTATATTCACATGTTAGGATTGAACCCTCAGCAACTTAACAACCTCCGAAATGGTTGCGTTGAGTTCCTTGAATTGCTTTTATTTAAAAAGAAGATCAACTTTTCCTGGCTAATCTATCTGTGTTTCAAATTTAAATGTTGTGATGATTCACACCATATAAATTTGAAACACAGATACTTATTATGATGTAGGCATCAAATAATTTTCCGAACCTTCATCAAAACTATAATGGAAAGTCATATACAGGCGATGTATCGTAAAGGTTTATTTGCGTGCAACGCACACAGCTGATGCGACAATATTCAGACTATGAGAATGTTTGAAGCCGTTCCCTAAGTCTTGTATAGAAACGCGGGGCTATGGACAGCCTTTGAATATGGTCGCATCAGCCGCGCGTTTCAGTTGCATGCGATCAACCGCAATGCACGAAAAGTACCATTAGTGTTATAGCGGTATACTGTATAGAATTACTGCTCATGCACTTGCTCTGCTAAAGATTAAAGTATTGTTTAGTGTTATTTTTATGTGCGTGAGAATACCAGAAGTCATATGACATATTTTTCTTCGGGTTTCATATCATGGTTATCTTGGATCATAATATTAGAATTGCAATACAACCACTCCTATAAATTGCATCCTGTATGGGCACAGTACAGTAATGTATGTATTGAATTCAAGTGTAAAGTCGAGTTATCAGCTACTTTATAAAGTTGATAAGCAACGCCGAAATTGAATTTATATTTACGACGAAGAAATTTCCGAATGCATGAAATCCATATACCTATTTACTCCGTGTGTCGTGGAAGTGTCTCCAGTTTAAGAAAGTTGATATGATTTCGTGTGTTATATTTTTTTTTTCAAATGGAGAATATTATGAATGAAATGTTAATATTACGTATTGGCATATATAATTAAAATGAAATGGCAATATTACGCATACGCATATATAATAAGAAAGAAAGAGAAATAATCAATACTAATATAAAATATAAAGTTGAAGAATTTGTGTTTGTAAGCTTGAACGCACTAATCTCAGGCACTACTGGACCGATTTAAAAATGCTTTCAGTATTAGATGTATTATAGTATAAGATGGCCAATGATTAGATGGACAATGTTTTTAAACCTAAGTATACTGTGATGAAACTCCAGCTTTAACTTTGCAGACCATAATTTTATGTTCTTTAATTGCTTATCATCAGTTCCAAAAATAAACTCGTAACTATAAACAAACAAAACATAACAAACCACGTCCGTATACAACTATATAAATGTATACTATACCGAGGTATAAACAACTTGTCGTAATATGGTATAAAGTATACACGTTTCAACGCAAGTTCGCTGCCGAATTCCACTTGTTTGTTTACAAAATAAACATAGCGTGTTCTGTGACATCGGGAGGGGTGTACCGCTTACAAATTAGGGTCTAATTGTGTACACTTGAGTATAGATACGAGAACATAACTAAACATATACAGGTATAAAGTGCTGAGGGTTAATCTGCGTGTGTCGTGGACCTTAGTTCTTAATATTTATGGTTTTATAGGCATTTGATACTTTTAATCATTCTATCTTATGCTTATTTGTAACACAATCAAACATATGAAATATTGTATAAGGTGAAGATGTTTCGTTGTAACTGAGCTGCAAATTGCACAATCAAATGACAAACGCAAACAAAGATGGAATGGATGGATGGATTTGTTTCATGATTCAGAAAGTGAATTTGATTTGACAGCGAGGCTAAGTTAAATGTGTGTAAAGTTGACGCCAGAGGTAGCGGGTGACCCCTATAGATATATCTAGAGCTCAGAAGCATAGGGTCGTATGTGCCATTATACGTCATAAACATTCGTTGTATATGCCTTTATCGTGAACTGGCACTTACGACCAAATGCTTCTGAGATCTAGATAATATGCATAGTCAGCCCTAAGTAGATGTAGCAACAAGCTGAAGGGGGTGAAACAGCGATTACTTAACACGTGTAATTATTGTGCAACCGAATGTTCCAGAATACCTAGTAGTTGATACCTTATTTTATTTATAAGTAATAACTGATATATACGATACCATGTGATTTTCCATTATCTTTAAGTTTTATTTCAAAGTAGAGCGATAGTTGCACAATACTCCCCTAAAATATTAACAGTCATAATCCTTCAATCTCATCGAACATCGAGCGACCGCACTGAGCCGAGGTCCAATCCCCACAGAGGGCGCCGTCTTGCGCAAGTTGCTTAGTTTGTAGTTTTTATACCATTTATTAAGGCTTGAGATCTGCTCGCCTTTATGCCCGGTGAAGTAGCAAATGCCTCGTAGGTAACTAAAAAAAAAGAAGTCACAAGAGATGACGAGTTCTTAAATTTACTTGAATAAGAAAAAGCTAGGATCGTACCGCACGATAAACGTTAACGCAATGCAAAATAACCAGAATAAATTTTATACCCATCTATTTAATTACACGATTTGAATTTCATAGAAACTGCTGAACACGAAATAGTACTTAGTTTACATTTATATGCACTGAATTTATTACTATTTCAAATGAAAATAGATTCGATGTTTTAAAAATGTACTGTATCAATTTGTAAATGGTGGCATATGAATTATGAAGTTACGTGTTTTATTATTATTTTCATTCCTAAAAAGTACGCAATAGTGGTTAGTAGTTTTGAAATATGAAATACATTTAGGTTTTCATAAAACAATGAGTTCATTGTAAATTAAATTTCATTGGGGTTTTTTAGCTTAACATACTTAATTAAAGCTGAAGAGTTTGTTTGTTTGCTTGATCGCGCTAATATCAGGAACTACTGGTCCGATTTGTAAAATCTTTCAATGTTAGATTCAGTGCCCATTTATCGAAGCAAGAGACTATTTAATTATGATGTTCCGACGGGAACGGGAGCTACGCGGGCAGCTATTTCATATTATAACAACAGTAAGATTTTATAAAAAAAAATCTTAACTTACTTAATTACAGCACGTGACAGTTTACTGTTAAAAGGGATGGCATATATTTATAAGGACCTTATTTATGTAAGGAAGTAATCAAAGCGCGCAAAAAGGTTCACCGTCCTTGACAAACCTCATTTCTATTCCGATAATAAACTATATAATAACACAACCCCACAATCTCGCAACTTTTTCACCTCGACCAAAAAGCCCAGAGTTCCATTTTCAGATGATAAGTCGGAACAAAAGGCGTATTCGTGGAAAAAATATTCATAACTTAGGACGTGATACGAAATTAATATCAGTAAGAAGCCTGTCCAGACGTAGAATGATTGTATTCTTTATTGTATTCACAGTAAGAAATTTATGAGCATAATAAACCAATTTTCTGTAAGCTTTTAGCGTAGGAATACCTATTTTATATGCAGTTAATTGTTTGTTTATCTTATTTTTATATCTAACAAGGGTTTTCTACTTAATGAGTTTTTAAAGTAGTGCTTGCACATTTAATGAGAAAATTCATAAACAACGGATCTTATAAATACTTCAAACGCTAATCTTTGATTTATCATTCAAGATATCTGACCGAAGTGTACTGTAAATTAAATATGTTTTAATTTCACGTGATCGCAAAACTGGAACGTCGCGTCCAGTAAAATAAAATATCGTCGATAGGGAAAATTTATTCATTTCGTATAGGAATCGTTTAGGTAATTACAGTAATTATCTGTTTATTTGTTATTTTTATAGGTGTTGTTTATTGTTTTTAACTTCTTCTACAATCAATGGCATCTCAATAAGAGGTGATTTTGCCAATATAAGAGCTCAAAATATAGAACGTTAACATATCTTGTAAACTTATAAAAAATGTTAAATAGGTATCGCTATCTAGAAAAAAGAATTTTTTTATTTTATTAACATCTCATAAACAGATTTTCATCCAACTTTATATATTTAAATAGAGAAACCCAAAATTATATCGACGGGTAAAAACCTGATTGAGCTAAGTGTCACCAAGGGCAATAATGAATTATAGACTTTATGTTTAATATGTATAAGGTGTATAATTCAATATCGCTCAAGGTGTCGCTTAGCTCATTTACACTTTTACTCCTCGATATGCACAGGTGGCTAGGTTCTCGGATCTATGTGCACGTCTCGCGGCAGCATCAAACAGATTCTTAGCTCGCTTAAACATATTTACACGAGTTTCTTCGGGTTCCACTGAGTTCCCGAATATTGGAACTTACTCTCTATGTGACTGCGTTTAGTAATGTATGCCACGAATTTATATGAGAAGTGCAACTAAACAAGCCGAGTGACAAAATTGCTGTAGATTAATTTTAGCTATTGGTTGAAGTTTTTGTTGGCTTAAAATGTATTTAATTTATTCATATTTTTTATATGTGCTGTTTACTTATGTGTGTACAATAAAGAGTATTCTATTCTATTCTATTCTATTCTATTCTTAAGCCAGCAGGTTATGGCCATATTAATGATCGACCAGTGGTCGAAAGTGTAACAATTTTTTTAATAATGGTTGAATTGCGACCAGTCTGCGACACTAGCACACTATCACTACTACTCTTTACAAAAGTGTTCGAAAATTTAAATCCCTTCGTCTACGCAATATGCTTAGAAAGTAAGTAAGTAAGGGCTAGAAAGTTTTTGATTTACGTATTAATATATAAAATATTTTAAACAATTGGGAAGTTGATAAAAACCAATGATTCTTTGACTTCACACTTTTTTGTAACCACTCTCTTGTGTAATAAAGATTATTATTATTATTATTATATTATTATTATGTCTGTCATAAATAATATATAGGTAACTTAATTTGTCTACAGCAAAATTAAAACTTAATACTAAATTTAAGCTTTGTAGCTTAAATAGGAAAGTTTTTAATGAAGAGATGTGTTTTTGTTTTTATACACTAAATAAAAACAAAAACACATCTCTTCATTAAAAACTTTCCTAACCTTCCTACTATAAACTATTTTCTCCCATTAGTATATTTGAGTTCGTTTAATTGTCCACTCCACTTCGGTTTTTCAAAGAGTTTTGTTACGTTCGTTACCAACCAAATGGGCAATGGTTGTTTAATAATCTGTAACAATCGGAGATTAGCGGAACGTGCTTCGAATGCATAATACTTGCTTTTGTTGCCTTAGTCAGTATGGAGGTTAGGATATTTTTATAGTTATTTTTGTATTGTACGTATGATTAAGTTTGCGTCGAAGTCACGCACGTAGAGTTTTAGTTTCGGGTTGAAATAATAAGTAGTTTTATTATTTCAAAGTAATAGATATCATATTATGTAGTTATTGGAATATTAGTATCAATTATACCTTAGTGTAATTGATACTAATATTATAAAGAGACAAAGTTTTTAAGATTATGGGGGGTAATCACTCTTTCTTTTTTTGTATTCCGAAAGCCATATTTATCAGTTTCATATAGCCTATGAGACTCCTAAATATGGCTTATTTTAAATTCTACTTGATCTAGATATATGCGGGTCGAACCTGGGGACGACTAGTGTTATATTACTCGTGTATTTGTACTAAGCTTTATAATTTCGCCAACAGCCTCCAAGGTTCATTTTCTCTTTAATTTTAAGTTTATTTCAAATTAAAAACATATTCTATTTATGAATCGTAATAAAGTTTCGTAACATTTTTTTTATGATGAATACTGTATACCACAGATGAAGCAGAAAGAAAAATGGCTCCATAGACTAGGCCACTATATTCTTAATTAACATTTCATTTCACATTTTTAATCTACTAATGTAATCCCGTAGGATACTTTTTAAATTTTAGAAGTGCAAATACATATTTCGTGCGAAAAACTTTCCGTCTGTGACATTTCGTTTTCATTGCAATTATAAATGTATCAATTAATATTTTAGTTGGAGTTGACAGGCTTAGTTATTCAATTTAAATAAATTCTATATGGTTAACATTACTGAGCAGAATATTATATTAATAACATTATTTCAAAACCTTTTATTCAAAACTACTAGAGAAAAGGCTACTAGTTTTAATAATTCATACGTAATTCAAAATAAAAGCATAATCAAAATGTCAACCTTATTTCATTAGATATAAGATTCATAATATAGTTTATAGTTTTCATACCTTAAGTAAACAAGAAGTGTACCTATAGCTAAATAACTTCAACCAAATAATTCGCTATCTCCTATCAAGCTTGAATTTCGTTCAAAAACAGGCATAAAACTAAATGGTTATCTTAATTTCTAACTCTAATTTTCATTTTAATATCTACAAGATAGCTTTTAGAAACGACTAGAGGCCGATAACAAATAAACATAGCCTATTATATAAACAGGGGCAGTTTTATACGTAAAAAGATACATGCGTCTATTTATTCAGACTGTCCTCATAAAAAGATAGTGATGGGATCTGGAAATATATAAAGCGTTATTATTATAGTAGGTAGGTTTAAGTTTGTATTGTATTTAATTATGTTAGAATTAGCGTTGATTTTTTTTTTGCAACGTCCTTTTAACTATTCTCTTGTCCATGAGGAATGCTTAAACTATTTAATATATTTCTAATGGTAACACTGGAGAAGAATCCGCAGGCTCAATGGATTAGCAACCTGAAGTGGCAATGGGCATGACGCATAGCTCGAAGAACTGAAGGCCGATGGAGCAGAAAGGTTCTCAAGTGGAGACCACGAACTGGCATGCGCAGTGTAAGACAACCGCCTGCACTACGGACCGACGACCTCATAAAAGTTGCAGGGAATCAGTGGTTGCAGGCCGCTAGCGATCGTTCCCGCTGAAAATCGATGGGAGAGGCCTATGTTCAGCAGTGGACTACAACAGGCTGATTATGATGATGATGATGCCGATGGTAACACTGGTGTGGCTAACAGGAATACGCTGTTGAGCGGAAGAATGCTCGCCTTAAGCTTTTACGAAACATCATTTTCCTATGATAATGTTACACGGTTTTGATATATGATATACATATAGTTACTAGCTATTACCCGCAGCTTTTCTCGCATTGAAGTCTCAAAAAAGATGTGTACAAAGTTTCATGATAATCAGTTAATTAGTATTCGCGTAAAAACGTAACAAACAAACATTACATTCACATTTATAATATTAGTAGGGATATACAGAAACTTGTTAGCTAAATTACTCTCCGATGTTTTGTTTAGGGTACCTTTGTTTAAGCCTTCAAACAGGGTTTATTTTACCTATTGAATACTGTATCCTGAAAGCGACTGTCCGCCCAATAGTTGGGTTACTGAAATTCCTTTAAACTTCGTCAGCATAATAGTACTGTAGTAGGTATTTCGTTTCATTGAATGAAACGTATACACGTACTTTTGTATTCAAAATGATCACTTAAATATATTAATTACTAGCTTCCCGCGCGCGGTTTCACCCGCGTAACTCCCGTTCCCGTGGGAAATTCATAATAAAATATAGCCTATGTTCTTTCTCAGGCTCTAGACTATATCTGTACCAAATTTCATTCAAATCACTTCAGTAGTTAAGGCGTGATTGCGTAACAGACAGACAGACAGACAGACAGAGTTACTTTCACATTTATAATATTATATATAGTAAGGATAGGTGAATTAATTAATGGTTATCATATTAATGAGTTAGTATTATTTTTGTCTGACAAATGTAAGTTTTAAGCACAGTGAACTGAAATGGCGTGTTTATATGGGAACGTATTACGAAACACATTTATTTATAGAGTTTTCATAGCCACAATATCGCCTGTCGTATCGTAGAAATGGTAGAAGATCGGGCTGTTTTTGTACTGTTGGCTTCTATTTATATTTCTTATCATCATCATCATTATCATCAGCTGCTGAACATGGGCCTCCTCCCGAGGGAGGGTTTTGCCATAGTCACCACTCTTGGTGGGCGGATTGGTGATCGTAGTTTTATGTTGTAATACACAGGGAAACGCTGCTGCCCGTTCCCTGATATCCGCTTGCTATATATGATGTTATAACAATCAGTACCAACGGCTTAAAGTGCTTTCCGAGGCACGGAGGGTAGTCCCTCAACCAATCAGACCCAGAAAGAATTCTTAGAATTTTGCACAAAGATTTCTTGTCCGGTGTGGGGATCGAACCCACGACCTCCGAGACTGAAAGCAAACCAAATACCGCTACGCTACGGAGGTTGTGTGTTGATATATTTCTTATGTGCTTACAATTTTATTCTAACATTTGTTTATTCAACATTCAGCACTACGCATTCACGCATAAGATCGTATTTACAATGTGAAGGTATCTGTAGCTAATCCTACAATGGCAACACTGCCTAGGTAATCAATAGTATTGACTACTTAGTTATTCTCTTAGTGGAATCGAACATAAACATCACAGAAAGAGCAGTTCAATTAACGAAGATCTGATCTCGAGTTAAAGGGTCTTGACAGACAGACTTACCAATACAGAGTAAAGAACACATACCTACAGTAGTATTCAGGAATAATACTTGGGACTTTCAGTTTACGTGGGAAATGTTTCATTGACGAGGACTTTTAGACACTTTGTAAGCGTGTATCATCTTAGGCCTTATCTTCGTCTTCCATCAAGTGAGATTATGGTCAAACGTAAGCCTATATTTAATTTAAAAAAAAAGTTTTTTTGCTACGGTAATGATATTTACAAGTAGACTCATAGTCGTATGCAAGGACAATACCTACTTGACTTTAAAATTCGCATGAATTGATAATACCTACTTGACTTTAAAATTCGCATGAATTGAAATCTAACGAATTTCACTCGACCGCAATAATTATAATTTGTGGGCGTCCATGTTTGTTTTTGGTTGCTATGACAACTGATATTTTTGGTTTACCTATATTCATTTTATTAATACTTACACGCCTTTAATTAACTAGTGCGGAAGTTTGTTAAAATCTTTAAAAAAATATATACATAACAATTATAGTGAGTAGAAAAAACAAGTCACACAATCAACAAAGGATTCTAAAAAGTAAATCGCAAACTGAACTGAAATTCATTGAAAGTAACTTGGGCTATTCTGAACACCATTTCGTTTACGATCTCTGTAATGGTCTAGCGGGAAAAAGGACGTATCGGTCCGTAATGGCGGAATTGTTTCATTAAAAACGGTATTGGCTGAGGGGATTGTCGATTTTTTTTCCCGTATTAACCCGTTAGCTTGGTGATTAGGAAACGAATTATGGAGACGCATGTGTATAGGGGTGAGGCCTTGGTATATTAGGATGGAAAGTATGGTTGAAGATGTAGTGTGAAAGATCTGAATTAAATTAACCAATCGGTGCCAAACCATAGCCAACCAATAATATACAATCAAGCGTGGCAATGCTGCCAGCCTTCTGGGCACGTTCTCCGCAGCGGACTCGGATCTGGAGGAATTCTTTGAAGCCTTAGCCCTTAGGTTAGAGTTTGTAGATATAGTTTTTGTTTGTGTTTTATTCAATAGTTTTTTTTTTACATATTGATTAGTTTTTATTTTTAAGTTTAAATTTAGATTTTAGAATTTCGCATTTTCTTTTTGTTATTTAAGTAAATAATATAATGATTAAATAAAAACATCGATTGTCAAAATTAAAACCGTACATAGAACACTTTATATTTTTTTAATGACTTCATTGAAATTATAAATTCACCAATATGTAATTTAAGTTTGCCGTGTAGTTTCCGGCTCAGAATAGACCACCCCATGTATTCCAATGGGTGTCGTAACAGGCGACTAAGAGACGTACAGCTGATGGATGGGCAGCAGTATCTATCAGCTCCAGGATACTCACCATATTACTACGAACACAACGCAGCTTTAATATAATAATGACACAAAATAAGATTATGATTCAACATAAATTGATCCGTAATATCATGTGACTAAAATGCATTATCGTTAAGTTACACATTTGGTTTTGTGTCACTATTACATTAAAGCTGCGACAAATCCGCCTGCCATGCGTAGTGATTGCAATATTCCTCAACGATACGATTGCCAAAGTCTGTTAAGAGGAGGCCTATGTTTAGCAGTGGACGTAAAAGCGGTTAAAGTAATATTAAAAGTTTAAACCGTAACCACCGCAAGAGGGCGCCCCCAGTGGGACTAGATCTTTGGCGCAGAGCGGTCGCTGGCATGTATTGAGAAATAATGACTTTTATAAAATACTAGCGACCCGCCCCGGCTTCAAACGGGTACAATGCTGATGTATTATACATATAAACCTTCCTCTTGCATCCCTCTATCTATATAAAAAAACCGCATCAAAATCCGTTGCGTAGTTTTAAAGATTTAAGCATACATACGGATATAGGGACAGAGAAAGCGACTTTGTTTTATACTATGTAGTGAGTTAGGGGAATATTATGCATATTTTTATAGGTACTCATAATTTTAGCTCTCTGCTAGTAAAATTCGCGCCTGTTGGAGCATACGTTACATAACCTGTAAATTTTCTAAAGACGTCGGAGTTCCTAATCTACTTTTTGTGTATTCGCAATTATTTACCAACATAGTCAATCAACTGCTTAGTTAATGTTTTAGTTTTCCCTAAACTATGGAGCCTTAAACCTAATTTATACGTGATTAGAGCAATGCGGGTAAAAACGCGCTTTAAGTCACCTTATATGATTTTATTTTAGCCTCATTCCGCCATCGTTAGCAAAGCAGTCGCTCAAACGTTCCCACGCGGTGCTTTACATCGAATTCGACATCGAACAAAAAAAACAAGACAGACCCGACTATTCGTGATTTCCCAACAGTACCCTAGGTACGCCGCTAGTCGGCGTTCTAACCGCCTGTTCGTTTTTATAGCCCGTCGTAAAAGATTCCGATATCCGAAAAATCGACGTAAAAAAGCTGAACGAGTGAAACATATGTTAATTTGATTGACCGCAAGAGATTTTGTTGGAAAAATTAACCTGACATTCGCGTTTTTGTAAGCGCAAACTCAGGTTTGAAATAAATGTGGGTGTACTTTGAATTTGGAATGTGGCGTAGAAGGAAAAAACGGTTAAATGCTTGTTACTACTTACCAATGTTGATTAGAGGTTGTTATGATAAGTAACTTTGAGCTAATGGATGCCGTTGCTTGTCCATCGCGTATATGTCCCTCAGTCGCCTCTTACAACAGCCCTAGTGAATACATGGAGTGGTCTATTCTGAACCGGAAACCACACGGCAAACTTAAATTACATAATTTTAAATTTTAATGAAGTTATAAAAAAATTAAGTGTTCTATTTACGGTTTTAATTTTGACATTCGATGTTTTAATTTAATCATTATAATTACTTAAATAAAAAAAAGAAAATGCCCAATTCTAAAATCTAAATTTAAACTAAAAATAAAAACTAACTACTATGTAAAAAGAAAAAAAAAATTAATAAGTAAAAATATATGGTGTAACATGGCACGGGAGGGAACATTTAGTATTGTAAGTATACTGTATTATTATAGTTTTTGGTATATTACAATTGCTGTAATGTATAGTTTGTATATTCACACACATATTCAATACACAAAATAAATGTTTTGTATGGTTCAGTAAATTAAAATCTATTCCATTTAACATCGTTTCAAACTTATTAAATAACACGAAACCTTTTACAAAGCTTATTCATTTATTTACACTGGTAACACATCGATCAATTAAGTATCGAAATGCGAATTGCATACATTACAATCGTGATATTCCAAAATAAAATGTAGTGTGCAAAATTCTCAAACTATAGTTCATTTAACATTCAACGATAAAATTTTAAATTACAAAATCCACGCTGGAAATTACAAAATGTAGTGAAAATGTAAAGTTATTAATATTTATTGAAGCCCGGATATTTGCTGGGTAGTCAATGTATCAGTCTTTATGCTACACATTTTGGAAGTGATGTTACGTTTCTAAATATAGGGTGACTGGTAATTAGTGACCGATACCTAAACACATTATTGTGCTCATGATAACAAACAACTTTTACTATGGCACCAAACATGAAATCGCGAAAAAAAATCAGCTGCTCTCTACCATGTTGACGAGTTATGTGAACATTAATAGTTATAGATTATAGATTTCTTTTCGCGATTTCAGCTTTGGTGCCATAGTAAAAGTTGTTTGTTATCATGAGCACAATCATGTGTTTAGGTATCGGTCACTAATTACCGCAACGTGTCATGATTTTACCTGCTGATCTGCCCCAATATAATTTAGTTTGATATTTCAGTCTTTACAAGATCTAGCTTCTATTCCATCTGTGTGCTAAATTTCATCCAAAGTCGTTCTTTAGAGTTTTTATTTTGAGAATCTTGGATAAAAGCATATTTTGATTAATACTCTTATGTATTTATGTTGGTATACTTTGTAGAAAAGTAATTAGTTAATAGCATTTTCTTTTGCGCTTTTTGCTCGATATTATTAACTATAACGAAGTTTACGCTTCATATAGTAAAACTCAAATAATAAAAGTATCTAATGTCTATGTCTTCATATAGTATGGAGTATTGAGCCTGTCGTATGATAAAATATTGATATTTTATCCAAGCGATTTAAACCGAAAAAAATCCGAAAATATTCAGAACTTTCGAATTTGAAAAGAAAACTTTTTATTTGCTAAAAATATTTAGGTACATTTAAAAACAGTTACAAATTGAAAAGAAAAAAAATATTGATGAAAAACTAAACAAAACAGGCAATAATAAACGGGCAACTTGATACATTAACCTGATGAATATTTCGAGAATGAACGAAACGCTGAAATAATAAACTAATTAACAATAACAAAGGAACTTTGAGTTCCCCAAGCCTGCAAACCTTACCTACAAGAGTTTTATAAATTGGTATATATATTAATTTTATGATCCGACGGTATTTTATTTCAATCAATTCGTTTTAATTCCTATAGTCAAGTTTTATTCGTTGGAGCGAGGAGTGAGCGATCGAGGAATGATAATAAAATGAATGATGACTTTATCATTCATTTTATTATTAACCTACAATTTATCTAAATATTTCATAGTCTCCAATAAATTGTATTATTGAGGAATAAATATATATGGAAACCACTTACACTAGATTAGAATAATATAACGGTAAAATTGATATAAAATTTTAGGTATGATTAAATTTATTTATGTAAAGATTATATATAGGTTATATAATCCATATATATATATAATATATACAATCGTATACCAGAGAATCACTGGTATACGATTGTAATGAATAATGTTCCTATCGGGACCAACATTAACCTTCCGATGCCCTCGTAGACCCGAAGTCCGAGAGGGCCGCGAACTGTAAGGTAGAGCGACAGTTGCACAAAACTCCCTTAAAGAAACTAAAAGCCATAATCCCTCAATCTCCCCGTCAGCGATCGCCCTGAGCCGAGGTCCAAGTCCCAGTAGTGTTTAAACCATTTATTAAGGCTGGAGCTCTGCTCGCCTTTATGCCCGGTGAAGTAGCAAAAGCCAAAGGGCTAACAACATATGTCCGTCCGAAAAAAAAGGGACCCACAGCTTCACCTGCTTTTTGAGCCATGGAGGGAAGTTTTTACCTTACCTTAAGTATATATTTATATACCTATGTATATTTTTATGTATTCTAAGTATATAAGTGTATGTATATTATATATAATATTGTATTTGTATACCTTATATATGTATAAAAACTACACACGATATATTCTTCTTCATTTAACTGTTTCCTATCGCGGGTCAGCTGGAAGAAATTGCTATTGAAACAAGCTGTCCCTTTGTGCAATTGTATCCTTATTTACCTTGTCTCATATTGTTTGTGTGTACATAAATGATTAAATAAATAAATAATCAATTTTACTACCAAAAATTAATCATTACATTATCTGAGTATAAGCGACGTTTAGAAAATTAAGGCGTAAAATCAATATCATAAATAAATGTTACATTCAGCTACAATTATTATTATCATATATCATTGTTGGTTATTGTATGCGGGTGATAACATTGTGTATCAAAGGCAGATGTGTCTCAACTGATGTTTACAATAATATTTTGGGGAATACTTGTGTGTGTGCACATGTGTTCAAGTAACACAGTAACACATTAACATGCTATGTGTTTACATCTGTTTATGTATAATAGTAGGTAGAGGGTTAAATGTTTTGTGTTTCTTTTGAAGCGCTTTTAAATTTAAGGTCCCAAACGACTAAGTAAACTCAAAAAATCTGTGTGATAAGGCTATATTTTATGTGTATGAAGAAGTTTGTCTGGCTTCGGCAAGGCTGGAACACTTGACAAATCTGAAGTAAAGGCTTTTTCAATAAGAACTTTGTGTTGTAAAAAAAACAAAAAAAATACTATAACAGCAAGTAACTACGACATACAACTGACTATGTAAATGACTTAATGGTTTGGGAGTGACTTGGTCTAAAATAATACTGCTGTATAACTATATAGTATATTGTATATTTAAAAACCGGCCAAGTTCGAGTCGGACTCGCGCACGAAGGGTTCCGTACCATTTTCAAGTGCAAAAAAAAAGTTAGTTGTATGGGAGCCCCCCTTAAATATTTATTTTATTTTAATTTGTATTTGTTGTTATAGCGGCAACAGAAATACAGCATCTGTGAAAATTCCAACTGTTCAGCTATCGCAGTTCTTGAGATACAGACAGACAGACAGCGAAGTCTTAGTTATAGGGACCCGTTTTTACCCTAATAAAAAAGAATAACTCTGAGTTTCTTGACAGTTCTTCTTAGAGTTACCATGTTCTGTAGGAATGGAAATTGACGCATCATAGGAACATGATTTAAAACATATGAATAAAGAAATTATACTAAGACAATACATTGAGTTTTGTTAAGTAGTATGAAATTACTTTACGTGTATTAATTTTGTAGAAATTAATATACATACAGTCATAAAATGTAATACCAGTAACTAATTATAATGTTAGTCATTCGATATCGCTCTAACGTTAATGCTAAACACTTTTATATGCAAATAAATACTTACTTATTTGCTTTGTAATTGATTCTCTAAATACGAAATTGCGTGACGTTTGTTTTTATGTAGTTACATTGTGTTAAATTGACCAAAAGAGTATATTTTCAAAGAAAAATGAGTTTAGCAGTGTTTTGCAGTACCTATGTAGATACCGATCAAAGTCACACACCCACATATTCACCCATACTACACATCTACTAACATTCGTCTCGCTTACTTAACCTAGAAATTAATCAAAATAAATAAAACTACAAAATGTTGTGACCTTACTACGTTCATTCTGTCAACGCGCTTAGTACATAATTATGAATTGAAGGAGTGGGATCCTGGTGTCCTGAAACACAGGCCTCGAACCTAGCTTAGGCACCAGTCCCCCACAATATATACTTACCTGAATATGTATCATTATCGAATCCAACTTATGTATATTGTGGTGAGAAAAATAAAGTTATTATTATTTATTATTATTATTATTACAGTTGGCCGTGCAGATAAACAAAAAATGCGATCGGACAGTCTGTCAGAAAAACTGATATTTGGTCCTAAGATAAATATAGTTTGGATAAAGATAGTTATTTAAACACTATAAGTATACTTATAAAACCCTTGTACTACCTTGTATGCAGCACTTTAAAACATAACTATGTTAATCGAAATACCATAACCATCTTATCATTTTAGTGTCCGACGTCGAAACTAAAATATGCACCCAAAAAGAGTAATATCGACATAGGCTTAAAATGTATTAAAAAAGGTAGGAACGTCCAAAAATTTTGAGCATCTTCAATAGCTCAAAAAATCCGTAATAAGTACATCATAAATGCCACAAGCAAATTACTAGGCATGGATATGCTACAGAAATCAAAGCAAAATACATTAACAAAGGACCAACCTAGATCAAAGGTTCATTCGATTGCTATACGATATACGTAAGTCAAACCCTAAAGGCATTCGATAAATCTATTACTTTGTATCTAAAAGTTTTCTTTTTTGTTTTCGTAAGACGAACATTTTGGAGTTGAAAGGTTTCTGGGCCAGCTAAAGGATCAGAATTTATTAATTTAAGGAAGCTTTGTAAACAAAACCGTTCTGTAATAATCGTTGAAAATTTAAATGTTAAAAAAAAACAGATACAGAATTATAAACAGCGGAATTAAATCACATTGCTAGCGTTTTTTAAAATGAAATTAAGGCAATATAAAACTATGCTCCAAGTATCATTTTATTTCGCTCACTTGTTATTTCCATCACATCTCCCGTTGTCGTAAGAATTTCATCATTAAATATAGCCTATTTGTTACTTATATTAATAGTAGCTTTCTAATACTGAAAACATTTTTTTTATCGGAACAGTAGTTCCTGAGATTTGTGCGGTCAAGCACATAAACTCTTCAGCATTATAATATTAATAGAGATGAATACTAACATCTACTAATGTTAAACAGACAACCTTTGCAGCGTAGCGGTATTTTGCTCGCTTTAAATCTCGGAGATAATGAGTTCGATGCCCACGCCGGACAGGAAATCTGTGTGTAAATTCTAATATGTTCTTTCCGGGTCTGGTTGATTGAGGGACTACGCTCCGTGCATCGGAAAGCACGTTATAATCGTATATCAAGGAACGAGCAACAGCCTGCGTGGTGACTATGGCAAATACCCTTCTTTTGGCAGTCCCATGTTCAGCAGTGGACGTTGTACGGGCTAATGATGACTAATATTAAAAAGCTGAAGTGTTTCACAAGTGACACAGTAACACAACGGTAATATTTTCAAATGGCATCTTTATGACATAGGTAACTCAATATATTTAATTCTCTTCGCATAGGTCACTGGCTTCTTACCTGGCAAGTAAGAAAACCTTTTGTTTCAACCAGATGGATAACAATAGAAAAACACATAACAAAATGCGACCTCCGACTTGCAAGGAAACGATTCGAGCATAACATAATATTTTCTACGCCAACGCCACGTAATCGAAAACCTACCCATTCACGTAGCTTATCTATTATGTATGTTCTTTATAATATTCCGGCTTTATTGAATTAGATTTTGTTTCTTACTTTTCTTCCCGAAGGGAGATATCTGTCAAAATTGTTAAGAAAATATCAGGAAGTTTCAAGAGGGTAAATTTGGGAACTACGGTAAAGTTTTGAACAACTGCCAGGCATATTACCGTTAGCTTATGAATTGATAACAGAAAAAAATATGAACAATTTTGTTATTAAAAAATTGCTTTTTATGTAGTACCTATTAAAATCCATGAAAACGTTTGTGTTTAGAGTTCAGAATCAACATAATAGGTTCATCATAAACTAACAACTTTTATTTATAAGTAAAATAGTGAATAACTTATTAACTTATGTCCGAGTGAATCTATTATTAAACTAAAGAGCTGTTTGAACGCGCTAATTCAATAACAACTGGTCCGATTTGAAATCAATGTTAAAAGTTCTCACGGGAGCTACGCGGGTGAAATCGCGCGCGGGAAGCTAGTGTATTAATAAAATTTCACTTTACTTTAGTCTTTTAGTTGGAGTCACCTAAGCGCTTAAGCATTTGAGCTTCAGAAATAACTGTCTTCTAAAGATTACAGCTAAATGAAATTCGTAGCTTAAAACTGCATTCTGACGGTAAAAGATTATTTGTACAGTGTTCCCAGAATTGGCTAAGACTAGTTCTTTTAGTTAAATCGTAATATATAAAGCTGAAGAGCTTGTTTGTTTGCTTGAACGCGCTTATATCATCTATCGAGGCTATATTTTAATATAAATTTTCTATTGAAACAGGACTAATATATAAAGCTAAAGAGTTTGTTTGCTTGAAAGCGCTAATATCAGGAACTACAGGTACTATTTAAAAAATAATGTTTCAGTCTTAGATTGCCCATTTATGGATGAAGGTTGTACTTAATTATGAAGCTATTACAGGATCAGGTGAACCTGCTTGCGGGAGCTAGTAAAAAATACTAGAAAAGTCCCATGTTGGGTACAAAAAAAACGTAGTTTTAAGTTTTTCAAAATTTTAATGCGATTTAAACTTTTATATAGAGTACTTCAATCTAAACAAATAATCGTCCCAAGTGTCAGTTAGTACATGTGCGTACCTATTTGATTGCCAATTATCATAATGAATAGTGGTGGCGTATGCTGTGGTTTACTTTGTAGCATTCAAACAATGTACATAGTGGTCGCGTGGAGTCAACAAACAAACGTCTGCTATGTTTATTACTATGTATTCAACTTGCAACCTGTCCTATAAACCACAGAACATGTTTGCCTATTTAAATTGATAATACTACTCGATATTACGGCTACAGTAATTAAATCAATGTCATGTTTGTAATAACTTTAATTATTAGGATAGAGGTAATAATAAAAATAGCCTTAGAATATTGAAAAATTTAGAATCACCATTTTTTCGCAGTTGGCACCCAACGTGGGGCTTCGATTTTTTATTGCACACCGTATGTATACAATTGTTACAAAGACAAAATTTAAACTAGTCCAAAGTATGAACCCTTTCGGGCACGGCAAGTTAAAAGAGAGAAGGAAGTGATAAATTTATTCTTAAAAACCGAAAATAATAAAATTATTTAATTATAGTAAGTAACTCATTAGGTAATAATAATGTTTTTGAAATGTATGTCCCATAATTAATTATAGATATAAATTTAATATAAATTTATTTATAATAGGGTTTTTTAAATTTATTTAAACTTTTTTGTCATCGGATTTTATATTGAATGGCTATCGTAAAGATTTTAAATTGATAAGATTATTATTATTATGTCAAGTAATGAATATTTTTTTATATAGCAGTAATTTACACGGAAATAATAATGCAGAACTTATATTCCGCGTTAATATAAAAATGATTAAACATCAGCATGCAATAACTTTACGTCATCCATAAAATTAACTTACAACAACATAAACCTTTCAGTCTTGATAGCAGAAAAGTAATTCAATTGCCTAGAAACATTCCCTGTTATATATTACAAACTCAATGTCAAAAACACTAACATTTACAATAAAACTATAAAATTTTCGGAAAACAAAAAGTTGACTTTATGACCGATTGTATTATTTTATGCGAAATCATAAAACCGCTGTGGAGTCGAACGAGTGTTTCTATAGCATTCATAAGTAGATTGTATACCAATTTTATGTTATCACGTTTTTGTTTTATGTTCTAACTGTATTAGTTTGAACAGTGCATGTTGCAGACATACATACAGTCACATCTTGACTTAGGTTTAGACATAAAAGTTGGGTTTCAAAGAAGTGATTGATAACTTGATGTTTTATTTATTATCGCGTTTACTCTTGACATTAGATAGGTATTTTTAACATTTATTTATTAATTTTATAGTACCTTAGTGATGGTAATGTTTTTATGCGTACTTACTAATATTTTTACAATTATTTTTAATTTCTATGACAAAGAACACTTATATATCTACATATATATTTTTGTCATTTTATTTACGGACACACAGATCATTTTGATAGTGCATGCCCAGTACCTCTTGTCTTAGCGGAAGAGAGCACAGTCACTTTGAACCTCTATTGTCGTCCGCTACCCGGTGTTAGCTCATATTAGCGTTAAAAGTTAAATAACAAAAATATTATATAACAAAAAATATATAAAATCATACCTTTTTTTTGTCCGGGGGGAAATGCATTTACGTCTTCACACCGCCGCTGCAGCGTATTCGTGCGCAGGCGATGCGATATGTGGGACTCGCCCTCTACATAGCGTGGTATGCTAAACTCATACCACGAGGAGTGGGCCCTAAACAATATATAAATAATAATAATAAATATAAATATAAACCTTATATTAAGATATTATAATATATATTAAATAAGTAGTAAGTTTATGTACAAAGTAATGAGCGCGTATCCCGCCATTAAACGTAACAGTTTGGCGGGAAGATGATATTATATATAATACAATATTACGTATATTTTTTGTAACTTGTGTTTTTAAAAATAAAAAAAAGATACAATCTTATCCCATTGTTAACGCACAATATATGTTCATTTATGTATCTGAGTCGTCATAATGCAATATTCAATTACCGAATCCATTTCCTATACCATGTAACAGTAAGTACGTTAAACCGAAGCCTCCAAAGAATGGTAGCTTCGAAGTCAAAGGTAAAGAAAGGGCGCTTTCTTTCTTTCGAATCTAATAAACGGGCCACATATCAATTCCGTTTGTTGCTACACAACCAATAAATCAAGATCCTTGGGTGCTCTTACTTGTCTTCGTCGTTAGTATTCATCAATATGATTTGCGGGATCCGTGGAAGGTCAAAGGATATTGGATAAGGCGTTCGTCCAATTCTTCGAAATGGAAGGGTACGCCCGTGGGACCCGCTCTCACAATAGACCCTTCCATTAATTCACATCTTTGCTTTCTAAAGTCTTGAGTGACATAAATTAACATTTACGTGTACTCGTTAATGGTTACTTAGTTTTACAAATATTAGGTATAATAATATGTTATTTCTTCTTCAATGAATTATTTTAATAGCTTTCCGCATGCGGTTACCTCCGCGTAGCTCCCGTGACCATAAGAACTTCATAAATAAATATGGCCTGAATAACGAATAACATTACTATGTCAGGATTTTCGCAATATTACATGTGTTTTTACACTTTTTATAAATCTAGTAAAGGTCGGGGTTCATGAATTGCGTTGACAACATTACAAAGCAATTACACCTTCATGATGTTCACAAACAAGGGTCCGCAAATGTAAAACAAACAATTCACAAAGCACACCCTCTCCGGGCAATATATACATCGATGCGGACATATAAAACACATTTACAACACATAAGAACCCGTCATTGAAATAAATTACGTCCACCGCAAACAATACCGCATTTTGCTTGTTTTCTTTTATTAAACAATAGTGAGCGGATCAGAACATTGGTCGGGAATGTCGGGATTTACGACTGTTTGCAAATCTGTGCAAACTGAACGGTTTATACTGCGCCGCATAAGGGACATAAAATCTCTTCCACTATTGGAGCGGTAATAAAAAAAAACTTTTTTATTCCTTCCCAATAAAGATGGACAGCCTCAGAAACACCGATTTATACGGTAGTTGTCAGTCCTTGCACAACTTTTTTCCCCTCAAATTTATTCAAAGGAATGGTCCGTAGCGTTTCATTACAAACTTGGACGGATGACTTATTGTTTTTACAAACATAAAGCGTAATATTTACAAAGAAACCCAACTTTTCATTCGTGAGCTGTCTTTCAAATATAAATTCAAATTTCGGTCCCTTTTAATCCTTTTGTTTCCAGGACACTTGTCATAGTAATCTTTTTAAGTCTCCGAAAGATTATGATAAGCGGCCTAAATAAAGTAACAACTTAAACGTTTCGTATTATTCAGCCATTTAAAAGTCGTTGCTGGTTCACGGGCAGAGTAATGGTCCAAAAAACGGTTCCACAAAATTAAACTAAGCTTAAAATGTGAGCACACTTCCTGAATGGTCTTTTATACGATTTACATCGATAGGAGCGGGGATCAGAAATTTTAACATTTACGATCTACGTTATATTTTTATAGGCAGTTCATAAAATAACTTTTGGAACACATTAGATGGAACATTTAGCCTTCCAACGTTTGCTCTCAAGTAATATATTTAACGTTTATAGGTGTTTTGCATAAGCTCCGAGTGTATAAAATGTTTTCGAAATAAGTAAGTTTTGATGTTTGTGTGAAAGTATTCGTATCTAAGGTGCGTGCGTTTTAAATAATATCCTATGTTTTTATTAGTCTTGGGGGTGCTCATTTAATTTGGTAGTAAAATATTTGATTTAGACATCGAAGTAACAAATGAAAATATACTTTGCTCACCGATGTTTATGATTGTGTAAATAACATCAATTTAGTCTGTCGTTCCGTATTGACACTGTCTATTATTAAGTAAATGTCCTATATTTTAAGTGACATAAATTAGTGCGTTAATATTAGAGAATTGGCTGTCTTAGATGTGAATTTTACAAAGACGCGGATGTGAGTCGAAGACGTGGTATTGCCGCAGCGTCGTCATGATGTCGCTTCAAAACATTTTCATACAAAATGTACTTAAGCGACTTGTCGTTAATTACACAGAAGCGGCGCATGCATGGTGCAGGTATCCAAAATTACTTGACCAACTTATGGCATACATTTTTAGCACCTCATATTCATTTTTTAAATACATTTTCTATACTATAGTAAGTGCTATACATAAAATAATTTACACCACCTAGAAGTAAATTTAAACGCGTATCTACCATCCGTTCCTTTCGCCACTCTAAAATTCATAAGTCGTTCAAACGCGTCTCGCCTCATTCCCCATAGAGCCACTTAAGACGCGGCGTGCACCTTTTATATGCAATGACGTACGTTACATGTGCGCTCCGAGTTATGAATATCTGAGTTTAAAGTAGTGCGTTAACATGGCATAGCTTATAATGCTTCAGGACACTGTTAAATATGTAAATATTTTTTTTGAACGGACATGTTGTAGTTATCCAGGAGGCTTTTGCTAATTCACCGGGCATAAAGGCTAGAAAAATTCCAGATTAAATAAATGCTTTAAAGACTACTAGACTAGACTAGTCCCTGTGGGACTTGGACCTCGGGGGCGCTCGCTGGAGGAGAGATTATTGTGCAACTATCGACTTCCTGTGAAAATTTCGATTTCTCCATTATTACTTTAAGTTCCCCTTTGCCGTGGATTTTAGGAAATATTTTCTTAGATGGTTCCGGATGCCTAAGTGTCGTAATATTATTAATCTGTGTAGAGACAGGAGCAACTCAACCGTGGTCCAATTTTTGGTGTTGAAAACTTGTAGGTATATAGTTTCAAGCCGCGTCCGAACTTCTATTGCGTGATGTAGGATTCTTGACGTCATCAGACGTTTTAACTTCATCGCTACACTACGGTCCTCTATAACTGCACTGGATGTTTGGTAGTTAATTCTGAGATGTGGGTGTTCTTGGTTCTATTTCCGTGACAAGTGTCTGGTGTCGCCAATCTAACCATTTTCAAAATTCTCTTCTTATATAAATACCAGTAATAGTATAGTCTTATACAAATACCTCATCTCAACTCTCAAGCTTGGTATTAAAATTGCGTACATCAAAGTCACCTGAGCACACATTAAAAAACAAAATACAATAGCCGTCATCTAATTTCATTTATTCCGTCATTCATTACACGTATTACGACTTACATTGTATTCTAATTCGTGCACATCCAGCGTCAGTACTTCAAGTTTTTAATTAGTTGCAACACTGAGCCTTCGTTAATTCTAACAAGTGTTGCCACCGCGAAAATGTTATCGTGGATTACAAAAACACGCTCTCATTCTGCGCTATTGTTTTTAAGTCTCGTACTTGAGACCAAAGTTTATTCGTTTTCGCCTCCCATGTATATAGTAAAAAGTCATATACCTAATGTAGTAAAGAACCTAGGTACCTGTATAATTTATTTTAGTTTCTGTTTATTTAAATGCAGATTATATAAAAGAGTTGTGGCATTGATAGATTTCCTGAATCATTATCAACATCTGTATTATTTTAAGTTGCTACTGGATAGTTGGCTGTATGTCGACAACCTTTGCCTTTTTTAATAATTTAAATATGGAACGCCCGATAACTCTCTCATTTTTAAATCAAAACAGTGTTGCCTTTGGTTTTGGATGGCAGTTTCATTTGAGACTTGTGACTGCTAAATTAATGGTTAAACAAACTTACCTTGTGAAGTTTGACTACGATTGTAACAAACGTAGCATCCGAAGAGATTTTGGATCCCTCCCATGCTCCGATTTATCAATGAATATCCAATTTAAAGGATATATTTGCCCATTTTAAATTAAAAAGGGTAACCATATTGCGATATGGTTACTCTAAAATAAAAAAGATCGCTTAAAGAGCTTTGGAAGCTTGTATAAAATACAATGAATACCTATGTTCAATTTATGAGCCCTAAATTACAGATTCATTGCTATTGCATGACCTACTTACTGTCTCCAATACTCAGGGTTTCTAAATTCTATGCAAAGAAAATCGAAACCAACATCGACACGAAAGAAAAAGTAAAAGAAGTTTATTTCCTACTTGAAGAAACACTCAATATATGCCAAATGGAGGTTTATCATCGCATCGCCCTCAATATCCCGCACTCGATAATACGTCACTTGACATACTGCCAAGCATAAATCAAATTTTCTTTGCCTCTTACACTAACTCACAATTCCATTTCTCTTATAGGTTCTACTTTAAAAATATGGGATTATGATTCAGAATCGTGTGCTTGGATTATATAGATTAGCTGGTAAGGTTACGATGCTTATATAATCTTTTATTATGATATAATAAACTAGTCGTTAGTAATACTGCATATCTTTTTAGTTCTTATTGAACTGATACTTTTCGGAATGTATCCTCCTTTTAGCAGAATCTGATTATGTTTCCTAACATTGTATTTAAATGCAGAAATAAAAAATATATACATTTGATGTACATTTTTTTTTTTTTTTTTTCGGATGGACATATGTATTTAGCCAGGAGGCTTTTGCTACTTCACCGGACATAAAGAGTTGATGTACGTTCTTTTTTTTCTGTATGAATAAGTAAAATATGTTTTAAACCTTGAGAAAAATATGTCGAATTGATGTAAAGTAACACACACACAAGCCTTAGAAGTTTAATTATCTATATTATATATAAACTTTACGTATGTATATTTTTTTGGAATGATAAAAAAAAACGGAATAACTTTGTAACTGAAATATTTTACTATTAATGGCATCAGAGCCCATCAAAGCAGATCCTACAAATCAAACGATTTAAATTTAAAAACATGTTTAGGTTAGGCGATATCAATGTTTTCAATAAAAATAAAATTATCATCACTAAAATACAGGCGCTCTCGCATATCATCAAAAATTTCGACAAACTAACGAAATGAAATGTTGTGTAAATTATTTTTATAAAAATATAATTTGAAAGTCCCAAACGAGTGCCGTAATTGTTCCATTTCACAGACACGGCCTGGATAGGTATTCATTATTCGAGAGTTCAATGTTGAATGAAAACTATATCTGTAGTCACTAGGTTACCAAAACTTTAAAAAAGAAACAGGATAAAATAAAAATAAAAACTTTAAATATTCCAAATTTAAATTACAATCAGTACTAAACAACAAAATCTTAATGTTTCAATCTTAATGGTAGAATATTATACCATAACATTTTATCGCTGTGCCGGTATTAACGTGTTTGGGGTTGCGTGATTATTTTCTATATTATAAAGACAAGTTACTTAAAATAACTTCTAAGTTAAAGTTTCCTGCTATAAATAGGCGTAATGCAATTGTAAGTACATATTTTTTTCACGCCTCCCATATTTTTGACTCTTTGATTTTCATCATAGGTTTTTTTATACAGCTGTATAAAATATGCTGCAGTTTATTTATTTACTCGTTAATGTTGATATTTTCATCAAACGTATAATTATACCTAATAGTTGTCTGTTGACAGTTATTTATGTGAAACACAGATAGTTGTTCTGAGGTTGGGTGTTCTTTGGGTTTGTATAGTCCCACACGTCACACACAAGAATTAATTTTTTCAATGCGGCAGTTGATTTTACAAGAAAAAAAATTAACCAAAAGTTATGACTAGTTACTTAATAATTCCAACTAAACGGTATTACCGCTGGCACAGATTTACCCGGGAATCCAATACTCTAAGGAATTGCAACAATTTCATAAAATAGGAATTCCTACGACAATCAGTAGTAATGGTAACCAGGTATTGGTTTAGTATCGAAGATAACATTTGTGTACGCTCACGGTTGGTTTTCTGATTCACATTTTGGTGCGCGGTGACAAAACATTGTTCCACCCGACCGCTCATTACTCATTACCTGATGTGCTCGCGTTATCTACTTGATACCACTACACCGCAGATCATTTGTAAACATCTTAAAGCTACTGAAAACTTAATTCCACTTCAACAGCTTAATAAATAAATCACCTAATCAAACCTGCCATATTTTCCCGTGATAACACTATTATTTTCTTAATCAAGTTTCTAGTTAATAAGATTAAGTAACGCAGCGACGCATATTAATCCTTTATACCTGCAAATAACTGTTAGTTAGCTTGGATATAAAAACATTTACCTGTAATCTACTTTAAAGCGAATTCTGCATGAGATATTACAACCTCATAGGTTGCGATCTCAATCGATACATCGCCGTCTACGGAAAGTATTAGTTTTAATCTTCGGCCCCGACCTCGATTATTCACTGCGGCACGTCCTTCGGCTCTGGCTAATCCCCCATTCCTTACCAGTGCACCCCTGGATTCTACTTCAGTATTTTTTTTTATTTTCTAACATCAACAAGAGATGAAAACTTCGCTGGAGCCTCTGCAAAACTTTTCATCGACTAATCCCGCGGTGGCCGCGTTAAATTCTCGATTTACTTTGTTGCCGAGCTCAGGCTTATGCGGTAGCATATTTTTCAACCAATTCCCCCGGTTTATACTGGTTTGGGGGCGTTTGTTATCGTTAGTTGCGAAGTTAGCACTTTTAAACGATCGCTGCTACCATATCGATGACCGCTCTCGTTCGTCGCGTCATATTATCAAACAAATGGCCAATGTCCCACTGCGTCGTTTTTCCTTCTCAAATGTCAAAGTAATAAAAAGTCTCCTTCGGTTTAAGTTTATAAAAAGATACAAGATAGTCCCAAGGTAAAATTACTTTGAAACTTTTATTGACAAACTGCGCGGACCGACCGTAACAAAGTTTGCACTGACCAACGCGGAACTTTTACATCGTTTGCTTCTGTTATTGATATTGAGAACCCCACAGGATTTGTGCCTATAACATTGCAGATGTCGCACAAGAGGCATACAATAAACCAGAAAGTTCATGTATACAAAGAAACCATAAATCATATGTAGTTTATATTATACGTAGGATTCATCTTTCTTAGCCTTCGTAACTTTTCACCCGCGCCGCGTAATGTCTAGGCGTAAAAAGTAAGTTTTGTGTTGGCTTGTTTGTGTAATACCCCCACCACTCACACTCCGGCCGCCACCCGACGTCACTCTGTGTTTGGCGCTTATGCCTACTGCACGTGCCGAACTGATTTATGACTTACTGAATAAATAAGTTAAGATACTATTTTCCACAATATCGTTTTTATAACATGAGTTTATGGGACGGTTGAGTTTTGTTTGTATCGGTGAGATATCGAGTGTTGTGTAAATATTTGATCTGTTTCCACTACCGCTATTAAAGTAAATTCGATGCGTAATCGTTAAACTTATTTGCAGATATTGTTAATTGATACCGAGGGAGACGCCTAATAATTACTGACGGGATACAACATCGCACGCGTGGTCATTAACCAAATCCGAATAATTAATTAATTTTGTGAAGCTATACGGCCTGTGAATAACAGGTATTAATTACTACGCCAAACATTTTTCTTTTAGGCACTATAAACATTCGCTTTTCATGTTTAATTTAAGGCTTATGTTTTGTTATATCTTTATTAACAATATACTATATTGAAATTGCAAATTGTTGGTTTCACGAGGTCAACTACAAGAAAAATATAAAAATATACATATACGTATAAGAATATTATGCACTTTTTATAACAGTTATTATTGCATAATTGTGTGTATGAAATAGTATGGCCGTTTGGTTTCCGGCTTAGAATAGACCACCCCATGTCCTCCCATGGGTGTCGGAAAAGGCGACTAAGGGACATATGGCTGATGGATGGGCAGCAGCATCTATTAGCTCAAGGTTTACATCTTACTGCGATCACCAATCCGTCTGCCAAGCGTGGTGATTATGGCAATATCCCTCTACGATCCTGGCTTGACAAGATCCGTTAAGAGGAGGCCCATGTTCAGCAGTGGACGTAAACGGGCTGTTGATGATGAATATCGGTTCTAAAGTATTCGGGGTTTTCTGTCATATGTATAAAAGAATGTCGTCTTTATAAATATACCTATAGTGTTTGTTTACTTGCATTAAATAGGCTCCAAAACTATTGGACTGATTTCAATAATTCTTTCACTTCTGAAAAGCCAGATTATTCAGAAGTAATATAGGCTATATTTAACGATGAAGTTGCCTTGGGAACGGTAGTTATGTGGGTGAAACCGCTTTCCAGTAGGTACTGGTTTCTCGCGCTTATATGTATAAACTAGCTGCGAATAAAACCCCGGGGCGCAGCTAGTTTATACATATAAATGTATAAACTAGCTGGGCCCCGGGGTTTTACCCGCGTAACTCTGTTCCAGTGGGTTGGAGCGTCATGTTCTGTAGCCTATATGTTAATCCAGCGTATAACTTATCCCGGGGCAAAATTTCAGCCAATTCCGTTCAGTAGTTTTGGCGTGATAGAGTGACAAACATCCATCCATCCCATCCATACTTACAAACTTTCGCGTTTATAATATTAGTAGGATATGGAATGAAATATACAGAATCCTTTACTTTGGAATTTTACTGTCAAAAATAATATCGAGATGAAAACCAAAATAAACATCACCTTACCAGTTTTATCACACGAAAATGAAAAGCAAATGTTTAAATAGCTCAATAAGTAGTGTTTCAGTAAAAACGTGTAAATAATTCATAACATTCGTCGCTCCTTCATATCCAATAGCAGAGATGTATCTAAATAATGTTTGCTCGTCTCTCCGCTACCTGTCTGATAGGGTTGCTACGTTAAAAATAAAATTCATTTTTTGTAATGTAAGGTCGCGGTCGGTCAGTTATTATACAGATGAATTTCGGATCGACATATTAAAATTTATATTTAAAAATTGAGATTAATGAAATTCGACCAACGGCAGGATTCGAACCTGCATCTTAGGTTTAGCCCCTAATGCCTTAACCAATTAGACTGCGGTCGAACCACAGCTGTTCATCGAATTTTATTAATCTCTTTGTAACACGTCTCTAAGGGGGACGTTTTATAGTTTAAGGTAAACTTTTCCATAAAGTAGGAATTCAAAACATAAAAAAGTATTGAAGATTTTTCTATTTCAACGGGCATAAAGGCAAGTGGAGCTACAGCCTTATTAAATGATTTTAAAACTACATACGAAGCAGCAACCTGCGCAAGAGGGCGCGATAGTGCGCCCGCTTTGGGGCTTAAACTTGAGACGTTGGCGGAGGCAAAGCGAAATGATAACTTTTAGATTTATGATGTGTTAAAATTAAGGTATAGTTAATATCTTAGACTAGCTTTTCGCGCTCGGTTTCACCCGCGTACTCCCGTTCCCATAAAAACTTCATAATGAAATATAGCCTTCCTGGATAAATAGGCTATCTGACACTGAAAGGATTTTTCAAATCAAACCTGTAGTTCCGAAGCAACTGCAAACTAAGCAATCTGTGTAAAAGAGCGCAACAGGGCGCCCTCTTTGGAGTTTAAACCTCGGCTCAGGACGATCGCTAATGGAGACAAAGCTAAATGATAATTTCTGGTTTTATGAGTTTTTGAACCTAACCTATCGTTCATATCTTCTATCAGCTGCAACTAACAAACATACATTTCTAACGAAACATCTTTACAATCCATTTCATCACTCAAGGCTGAATCTCTACTTGCCCGGTGAAGTAGCAATACTTTTATAATGTAATTGAATGTAAAGTTAATTAAATTTAAATTCTCTTTACTAGTTGTTTCCAAATTATTTCATTTAAAGTGTATTGTTTTATGTACAAAAATATGGTAAACCATTACTAAATAAATAATTCTAAACTACTAAATGATTATTCAAATTAAAAGGGTCGAGGCTAACTACATTAATGTCGATGCGAAAAAAAGAACCCATTTACTTCAATGCATTTTAAGTTAGTGCTCCTGCTCTTATTACCTCACAAGTATGTAAAAAGGCAACATTTTAAACTGGGTGCAACAGCCCTAAGTAATGCACCAGTGACTTTGAATTATTAAGTTGTTTACGGAAATAAATTAATGTTAGCCGGTCTGGATACACTGTTTAATTATGTTGCAACATTTATGGAGTCCACTTTGCCGTCTGGGCTCTTCTTAGCGGAACGTATTAATAATGTAGGATGTATTTTTTATTTCGTTTATTTTTTTACTTTTACACGGTCGTGAGCATGTTCTGTCATGCCGGTTGATGGTTTCATCAGATAGGGAATAAGGTTGATTTTGATGGTATTGTAGGTATGCGTTATGTATTTTATTTTGAAATACGAAGTAAATATTGTTCAAAAGTAGTCTTAACACCTTTTTTATTTTTCTTTGTGAGGGGAAAAGCATTAGGCAACCTTACTCCCCATTAGGGTTGCCACCTTTTTTTTTGTTTTATATAGTACTTTTTACAAAAAGTTGCTTAATATAGTATAGTATATAGTACTTTAAGAGAACACATTTAAGAGTCTGAGCATGTTAGATCCATACAGCGCCGGATTAAGATTATGTCCGGGGGACTGATGAGCTTTTATAGGCCTCCATTGTAAAGTAGGTTTTTTTATTGTTTTAGCTCAAAAAAATAGTACTTTTAGTACTATATTATTTTTATATAATATATAGTACATTTGACTGAAATATAGTACGATACTATATAATATAGTACGGGGGCAACCCTACTCCCCAGCCCTTTCCATAGCTATGATATGCTAATACTACCATTCGTTTTAACAATGTATTTATTTAATTTGATATAGGTTTATTAATATTAAAACGCATTGTATTGACTGATTGTAAGATTAATAATAATAATATAATGATAATAATAATTTAATTCTCCCCACATAAAAATGTTGTACCTACTATATTTTTATTTATTTAAGTAACATAAATTATGTGTGGAGCTGGATTCTATGATAGGCCTAAACCTGAATTACAGATCACCAGATCCTCACACAACCGAAACAGCTGATTGTGGAAAGATAAAACTTACAGAGTGTATTCTGTAGATATATAACGTAGTCATCCGATACAAAGGATTTTTAGAAATTCCACTCATAAGAGAATGAAAAGAGGTGGCAAGTTTTTATGGAGAAATCAAAATCACGAGCAACAGCTAGCGTCCAAATGTTATCATAAGACGTGTAAATATTCATCTTCACATTTTCACATACACTATCGTCATATATCAAACCAAAACAAGTCGCTGTCGAGACAAATACGTTCAAATCTCGTACAGTACGTAGAGTAATTTGTTTCAATTCGTTCCATTCTCGTTCTATTTGTTCACTCGTTCATCGGTCGCTGCGGTATCTGGTTGTCACTTGTGTGTCTATTGAATGATGTCAATTATTAGAAATGTTTGTAAAGGAATTTGTACATTAAAGAGTCACGTTTTGTTCCTATAGAAAATAATTATTGTGTTCTCAAAATAGTAAAGTCTGTTTAAACTGAGCTCTTGTATCTATTCTCATATTATAAAGGGATTGAATTGTTTATTGATTGAATTGTTTATTGATTGAATTGTTTATTTGTTAGTATTGAATAGACATCGGAACTACGGTACCAATTTTTAAAAAAATGGTAGGTATTAGAGAGCTACGTTATTCCGGATTTACGTAAGTTATATTTAATCGAAACCACGCGTTAAAAGCTAATGTTAATTATTTGTATACATACCGTGATTAACAGTAATTTAATTTATTAATTAACACTTTATAAATAGCATCGGGTGCATTATTACGGTGGCATCGTGTTTCCTTTTGAAATGTGTGTATAACACTTTTTGTCCAAAAAGTTTTCGTTCCGGACTTGCGAACGTGAAGTCGCTGGTTTGCTCCCCACCCACTGCACTACTGAAGTGAACGCACTAGTAACACAAGTATTTTAGCTTAGCACGAGGGGTTAACAAGAATATTAGTAACTCTCACTGTCAAGTTGGTTTTCTTGGAAACATACTCCAAGACCTCCTCAACCTTCGTGGAGCTTATATTTTATATATAATATTTATAGCCTTTCATTCGAGCTTTTGGATTGGTTTAATAATTTTAATCCGTCATCATCAGTCCGTATAACGTCCACTGCTGAACATGGGCCTCCTCCCAGGGGAGGATATTTGCCATAGTCACCAAGCTTGGCAGGCGGGTTGGTGACCGCAGTATTATGTCGTACCGCACAAGGAAACGCTGCTGCCCCTTCCATGATGATGTTATGACAATTGGGACCAACGGCTTAATGTGCTTTCCGAGGAACGGAGGGTAGTCCCTCGACCAACCAGACTCTGAAAGAAAACTTAGAATTTACACTAAGATTTCCCGTCCGGCGTGGGGATCGAACCCACGACCTTTGAGATTTAAAGCGAACCACGCTACGGAGGTTGTTGATAATGTATACAATAGTTTACAATACAGTTTACGCATCACAAAATCCACATACAACCTGTCATTTTACTTAGTTACAAGCGAGATATTCTATATCTCATTCGTAGTGCTAACACAGCAACACAGCCAACTGGATATCAATATACTGCCATCGTATATCAAGTGTATGGAGTGACTTTGTCTCGGCCTGTAGATTGTTAATAAATCTCTGGAGATCTATTGTTTACAGAATCTGCTCGAAGGGAAATGAATATAGGTGAAGGAAAGTGATTGTTATTGGTAAAGCATCTATACCTACTATTATTATAATGCTGCAGAGTTTGTTTGCTTGTTTGCTTGAACCCGCTAATCTCGGGAATTACTGGTCCCATTAAAATCTTTCACCATTATTAAGCTACGTTATTTAGGAGTAACGTAGGCAATATTTAATGATGAAGTTTCTACGGGAACGGGTGTAATATAGGTGAAACCGCGCGCGAAAAAAATGTCTTAGAGTAATGTGAACATTTGTCATATATCGCAGGACAGATGGCCGGGCGGATTTTAAAGTCTGTAAAGAACAAATAATAGATCCAATTTTTTATTTACTTAATTAACTGATACTTTTGTTAGGTGTAAGGGCCTAAGCACACCACGTTTTTTAAACGCGCCGTTAAAGCGCGTTTGTAGCGATACAGACGCGATACGCCCGAACAACAAACTGCTCTATAGGATAAAAGGTGTGCATAAGTCCTTAACCATCATAATTCTGACGACTATAAGTATAATATGTAAATACTTAATTGCTGAATATTTTTTTTTTTATATAAGGAATCTAACCTAGATCCACGCTGAGCCACTGGCGCAACAAAAAAAAAACATAGGTGAAAATGTAGCCAAAACAAAGTAAACTGTATGTATTACTTCAATGTTTATACCATACATAACGACCGAACAACGTACACCGCATAATTCTACTAAAATGTGCCCCATGTTTTCCCCTTAAGTTACACTAAAGCCTATTTTCGTATGCTCTCTCGGTATGACACAATGTATCTTATGTTCATGTCACTTCCCAACTCCGGATCGAGGATGCTCAATATTCACAATGCGCACAAAGAACTCTAACAACCGCCCCAAAGAAAAATAAACCTTATACATGGGCCGTAAAGTTTTATTTCCGTCGTCGGTACGTGCCGTTCTAAATAGTTAAAGGAAACGTGCACACGTTCGGATTCCGCCTTGGAAGTTCGTGGTCCATTGAGGTTTGATTCGCGGCGATTTAAAAGCCTGTTCGTTTGTCGGAATAGAACGTGTTCTATGATTAGGGGCTAAATTAATTCGTTGCAGTAGAAATTTGTGATTTCTATACTAATATCATAAAGGGGGAAATGCTGGTTTATTTGCATAGAAAAGGCTCCGGAACTTCAGGACTGGAGCTTATCCTGAAGCATAGGCTATATTTCATAATAAAGTTCTCATAAGAACGGAAGCCAAGCAGGTGAATATGCGCGAGTCTAGTAAATAAAGCATCCACGACAAGGTATTTTTATAATTCCAGAATGTAGCTGCAATGAAATAACATAAAATAACCAAATTTTTTTCCGAACTGAAATTTATGCCTTGAGGTTATTGTTACTTCACATTAAGGTAAGGACATTAACGTAAGCAGGGCTACAGTCTTGATTAAATGGTTGGCGTTAAGATACTCTTTATTGCACACCAACATAACAATACAAATACAAATAGTAAAAAGTAATGGTTAGCCATGTACAATCGGCGGTCTTATCACAGACAGCGATCTCTTCCATACAAACTTTGTATGGAATGAAGATGAATAAGAAGAAGCATGAAGGCGTTACTATGGGAATAGTAACGCCTTCATGCTTCTTCTTCAATCATATAACAAATAAGTACACATTCCACTACGTTTGAAAAAATATTCGGAAAACATTTTTCTTCTCTGTCCTTTACTGACTGACTACCTACTAAATTAGCTGCGGACAGAAAGTTCCTTGAAAACTTTTATTTTCTTACATAGTTCAGCATTTCTCAGTAAATGGTTGCCTTCCATTGGAATGAATGACATAACATTATTGTCATGATGTCATCGCTTTAGCTGTGGTTGCGGTTTAAAAGAAAAAATAATTTCTACCACAAATAAAGTACAAATAGGTCAGAAGTTAAAAATTTAATCTGAACTCCTGATTTTTATTTGTAGTTGAACAAACATATTCCATTCGCAAAATATGTAAATAGTCTATTTATATGACAGAAGTAGCTAATTTTAACTAAAACTAATTATTCTAAATCTATAATACTTGGCAACGCTCCATAATGTATCCGTGTAAACAGTATATACCCGCTGAATGGCAATGCTTATCTGCTATCTACCCCAATGGCTAGGGTGTCGGACTTGTGATCTTGAGGTCGCCGGTTCGAACCTCACCCATTGCACTTCCGACGTGAACCCACTCGTGACAAAAGCATTTAGCTTAGTAAGAGGGGTTAACAAGAATAGTAGTAGACAGGAAAAATCTGCTAGTAATCATTAAAAAAAAGGAAATACCAGCACTCGGGGAACGCACTGCCTTACTAGGGCCATTACTATCTATTTGTATTTGGTTCTAGCTGCGGTTTTACCCGCGTTACTCTGCTCCAGTGGGTCGGAGCGTGATGTTTTGTAGCCTATATGTTAATCCTGCGTATAACCTATCCCGGTGCAAAAATTTCAGCCAATTCCGTTCAGTTTTGGCGTGAAAGAGTAACAAACAACCATCCATCCATACTTACAAACTTTCGCGTTTATAATATTAGGTAGTAGGATAAAACGCAAATACGTAATTGTTAAAAACATTTTTTTTATATACCTTTTGATAGAAATTTGGAAAAAAATCAACAAACAAAGTTCATAAGCATCTTTTATTACGAGTTTTATAAATTCGCATCACATGTTTAATGATTTAAGATACCGAACACAATATTCACCTTACCTATTACAAAAATACTTACAACTCGTAACATAATTGGGTATTCTTTCTAAAATAACGCGAAAATTGCAACTAGAAAAAGGTTGGTATGAATATTTGAGGCCTTAAAAGAGAATTCTTGTTACCCAAAAAACATAATATAAGACCTTTTATTTCTGACATTTGTACACGTTCCGATAATGCAATGAACGAAATGTGTTGGACAAAAAGAGATTTATCGTGAAACGTATGAAGGTGTTCTACAATAAATTAATTTATCACATAAGTTCGAAAATCTGTAATGTTAAGGAAAATATGTGATAAAATAGTATCTGTAATAGTTATATTCCATTTATTTTTACTATTTATTGTAGTATATTTAGATACCTACTTAGAGCAAAAATTTCGATGAATATTTTGAAAAAAGTAAGAACTTTATGGAGAACAATTAACAAAAAAAAGAAGTTATCGCCTCAGTCAAATATCATTATTGACTAATTTCGTATTCCTGATCGTGAAAAACCTCCTGAAGCTCACAAAGTTAAGAATATTTCAGTTTGGCATCACCTTTTGTATAGCAAGAGTTCATAGGCCATGGTAACCGCTTAGTATCACTCAGCCTATTTTGCTTGATTTCAGACCTTATAACATAATAATTACTCTCCCGTGCGGTTTTCACCCAATTAGCTCATGTCTCGTAGGAACCTACTTCAAACATAAACATAGCCTATGTTATTCCTGCATAAAGCAGCTTCTTCTTCTTATGGTGGATGAATTTTTGAAATCGGTCCAGTAGTTTCGGAGCCTTTTGCAAAAAACAAACAATCTAAGCTTCCCTCTTTACTAGTATATAGTTATTAAAAAATCCATCACATTTAACCTCATCTTTTGAACGGTAATACCAATACCATTTTATTATAAAGATAATATTAAAAAATATAAAAACACGAAACACATAATCTTTTACAGGGAAAAAATGGCATAAATACTTACAATTTACCTCCACCCACACGACGAAATGAATAATGAGAATAAATAAAGTGACAAATGGAAAAAAAAAAACGAAAAAAACAGTTGTTACCTTGCGGAGGTAATGTATTGAGTTTTAATTTTTTAGCAGCAACAACGTTGTGTTGTTTTCATCTTTAAAGCGGCCGTGGCCCAATGGATAGGGCATCGGACTTACGATTTTTAGATGCCGGGTCGATCCCAAACCATTACTACCGAGGTGAAGACACTCGTAACACAAGTATTTTCGCTTAGCACGAGGGGTTAACAAGAGTACTAGTAGTGTGGCTAATATTACTAACAAAAAACAATCTATTTATTAGAAATACGTCTGTTATCATCTTAGACCTAATAATAAATAAAGACGGGGCGTTGTCAAACAATGCACTGAGGCTGGGTTTTTGACCATTAGTGTGGGTAAGCTTTGCTATATTGCTCACAGCACCCCAATGTTATAAAATAATTATGAGCTTTGAATTTTATTGTAAAATTTCACGACACAATTCGGCATTTTTTGCAATTTTTACTACCTCAGATCAAATAAAATGTAAATACGGAACGCGGCGACTATCGCACTATATCCGACCATCCGATGCCCTCGTAGACCCGAAGTCCGAGAGGCCCGAGAACTGTAAAGTAGAGCGACAGTGGCACAAAACCACTAAAAGAAATACTAAAAGTCATAATCCCTCAATCTCATCGCCAGCGACCGCCCTGAGCCGAGGTCCAAGCCCCCTGGTCGCCCCCTGTGGCGACCACTTGCGCAGGATGCTTAGATTGTAGTTTTTAAACCATTTATGAAGGCTGGAGGTCTACTCGTCTTTATTCCCGGAGAAGTAGCAAAAACCTCGTGGCTACCTACGTAAGTCCATCCGAAAAAAGAAAAAAACTATATCCGGTTAAACTCTCACACGCTTATCAAAACTATAGTCTCATATCATCACAATCATCAGTCGATCTGGCCCAGCGTCTGGTGCTTGATGTCATAACAAACTTCATTATTTGTTAACAAAAATGCCGAATCCTCTCGCGGAAGGATGGACAAATCCAAGCTCAACGTTATTTATAACATGTGGGTTAGGAGTATTGCGGATTGTTGACTTTATCGTGACAAACTGACGACTACTCTTATAAACCTATACTTATCTTTATTTATATTATAAAGTTAATGAGTTTATTTGTTTGCTTGAACGCACTTATCTCAGGATCGATTTGTTTTAGTTGTAAGAGAGTGATTTTTTCGGGGAAGTAGAAAACCAATAGAAGTGGAGCATCAATGAAGAATATACTTCAATTTTTCTGTACCTCGCGGACGTATTCGCGTGTATAATCTACCCACAACTAAAGACGAACACCGTCACTACAATTAATTAGCTAATTAAATTTATAATTGAAAATATATATAAAATGTTTTAATCGCAACCATTTTCATCGTTATGATACAAAATAGCCCATCGTTAAATTTGTATAGGATTACCCTATTAATTCCGCGTAATCGCGAGGCAACTAATTAATTTGCCTGCCGTGTATAAAATTTCAATTGGATAGTTTATGATTAATAACAATGTTTGTAGCTGAGTTTTGTTTTAAAGGTTAACTGTAGGTATAGGTTTTGGAGTTTGGGTAAATATTATTATACTGAATGATATTTTTTACCGTCTTGATATTAATGTGGTGTGTTGTTTAATTGGAATAGAAACTATAGGCCACAGTAAATTTGTAGTAGTGTTTTGGTAATTAGAGTTTTGAAAATCTCATAAATTACTTAAAAGAAATATACGTTTAATAAAATAGGTGCTATAGGCACCTATTTTATTATAATGCACGCGCTATGTAGGCCTTACCTAGGCATATAACTTAACTACTACGCATTTTTACCGTTGCGAATTTAACTCTATGTCAGTAAACAAAATAAAATGATAAAATAACGAAACCTTAGACATCCATTTCGTATACATATTATTTTCAAGACGGTAAAAAATGTCCACACAGTATATTGATTGGCTGTTTGTAGACACGCTTTTACTGCCTCACAGGGTAAAGTTATACTTATAGTAACACTAGCTTCCCGCGCGCGGTTACACCCGCGTAACTCCCTTTCCCGTGGGAACTTTATAAAAAAACTGTAGGTTATAGCCTCGATAAATGGACTGTCTGACATAGAAATAATTTTTCAAATCTGTTCCTGAGATTAGCGCTTTCAATCAAACAAACAAACTCTTCAGCATTATACATTAGTATAGTTATAGATAGGGTATATTTTATGGAGACGGAGTTCTCATAGACCGGTAGTTACGGTGTGAAAATATGTGGTAAGCCGGGGTTCTTTTTATTATTATTGAGTTTTTCAAACCTACCATCTTAGCTACTTTAATAAAGGGATGTAACTATGTACGTGGGCATCTAGTAACTCATAAAATATACATATCTATATGTTGTTATATTTAAAATTAGTTATTTCTTAACGCTTTTACGTTTGGGGGACGAGCACACTCAATGTGGGATCAGGTTTTCCTTTTACCCTATTAAAATAACTTAATAATATATAGCGCTCCTTTAAAATACGTTTTTAATCGCATATATGGTTACCTCAAGAATTAATTAAAACAAATCTAATTACTAAATTAGCTTTCATCTAACAACACTAATTATAGGTACAGTCAGCATCAAAAGTTGATGACCACATTTAGATTTCCAAAACCGCTGAACACCGTATTATACCTAAATCGCTCAACATGACAAGCGCCAGAAATGAATGATTATCATAAAAGGCCATAAGTAGGTGACCATCACTTTTCAAAAGTCGCTAAACAAAATTATAGTAAAAATAGCATAACATTCTTCGTCTCTAAAGTCTCTGAACAACTTTTTGACAAAAATAGCATACCATCGTTTATCTCATAAGTCCCTGACCAAATGAAAAAAAAAATGGGTTTAATATGTGTGTGTATTTTACAAGCTTTTATTTAACTTGCAATGTATGTATGTAATTTGTTCGGCTGGAATCTTGCAAGCATATGTATATTGCGTGACAATGCAATAATATGGTACCTTGAGCTTATCTGATGATGGAGTCGGAAGGTGGTCATAGGAACTCACTTCTGTACTGAATAAAATAGTCCAGTTTGGGCTCGTTTGTTTTGTGTTTATGAGTACCTACTTTCCATTGCATATGATGACCGGATGGCATCGACCGTGCGTGACCCGCTGTAAATAGGGTTACAAGCTTAAGTCTAAAAAGTCAAAAATTAAATAAAAATTAAAAAAATATTTTTTTAAACAGGCTTTTATTAAAAAATAATGTGTACTCATAGTACAATTTCAAATATCAAAATATATAAATTGTAATAGCTTGAGGCACTGAAATATAGTAATGAACGCCTCAAGCTTTTATAATTTATACACGCTGAAATTTAAATGGTTGTTTTCCCGCAGCGAAAAGGTTTGGTCTTAGTTAAACATTCAATTTATACAAAAACTAAATATTATAAACCAAAAATGGCCGATTAACAATCGTGAAAAACCGAACTCGAAAGTGACATCGAACCGATAGTAATACCTCGCGATACCTAGCGCTCGCGTCGCTCGGTCGCGCGTTCGTTGACTTGGGTGTTAGTCAATCAGCTGATACCTACACCTTAGGTAATGTAACACAGTACCCAATCATAATAATAAGCTTTATCCAATACCTTTTTAGCTATAACTTACAGAAAACGTAACTTAAAACAAGTTTATTATCTAAGAACAATAATTTTCTGAATTAGATACCTACCTAATAAAGTATTTAAGGCGTATTTAAAAAAAATGAAAAATTAAATGAACTCCGCGGAAATGATATGGATGCAGTCCTTCTGAGTTGAGTAGTTTCCAGACGTAGTATTGGCTTACGCCAAACTTAGCTGCCGCCATTCGCTTACTTCGGCGAGGATCGCGTTCGAAGTACTCGATGATCTCCTCGTCGAGCTCTGGCGAAAGAACGGCCGATCGACCTCTGCCCTGTGCATGTGCTGGCACTTGGAACTGCCCATGATCGAGTAGCCGTCGCCGCTACGATCGTCCGGTCCTGTATGACTTGAGGGTTCAGAACTCCGCGAAGACGGAGTGACGCCAAGTGTTGCAGCTCGGCGTAAAGACGCCAGGCAGTATGGGAATTATAATTAGCCCTAGCGTACAGTTGCAACATAGCGACGTACTCTAAATTACTAAAACTGTAATGTCGATCCATAATACTAATAAAGTAGGTAATAAGATAACGCGTGCTGCGCTTCCGACGTTCACGGGACAACTAAGGAAGGAGGGAGTCGAAGGAGAGCGCGGGGCGTTCCGGCGTCGGCGCCGCGCGGCTAATTACAAAGGAAGTCGGCTCGTTTGTGATTCTTGCGTGCAGGCTATTTTATGCCGTATAACTACCATTGAGCTCTTATTTTGCTTTGAACGTTTATGGATCGTTCTTTACTTTGTCAGCAGCGCGTGCGATTCGAGTAGTACCTACAAGGTCCGTTCACTCCGTCTAGTGTTACTACTGTTTATCACGCTTTCGAGTTGTCTAATATTTTTTTTAATAATTTTAAATCCAAAACATGTCTAAAAAAAAAAAAATATGTTTCGATAGTACTACCGACGGCAAGTTGTTCTGCTTCGGGAAAACAACCATTAAAATTTCACGGTGTATATATCTATACATATAATAAAACAGTAAAAAACTGTGTATATACATTGAATATATTAAAAAAAAAATTGAGGGGGGTTTAAAAAAGTAATTGAGCAAGAATCCAAAAAAAAAACTGTCTGTTTGTTTGTACACGCTAATCTTCGGAACTACTCGTCGGATTTGAATGTTTTTTTTGTTGTATAGGTATTAATTCTAGGTAACATATAGGCTATAATTTATCTTGGAAACTTGAACACCTAATGCAGAACCGCAACTGACCAGCTAAACTATAAGAGATACAAAAATGGTACATAGCAAAAATTGTTCCACGTGATGAGCATTTTCTGCTGAGACAATAAATTGGAACACCTGATGTGGAACTCCAAGAGTCCAGCTACACTATAACATATATAGGAATAACGTCTTTGCAAGAGTTGTTCAGACTGATGAGCACTCTCTGTTGACGTATTAAAATTGAAGATCTGGAACACTTGCTGTGGAACTCCAAGAGCCCAGCTACACTATAACATATATAGGAATGACGTCTTAGCAAAAGTTTTTCGGTCTGATGGGCATTTCCTGTTAACTTATAAAAATCGAAGATCAAAAACATCTGATTTGGAAATCAAAGCTATCACTAATTTCACTATCTATATATATAAAAGAAAGTCGTGTTTGTTACAACACTTATAACTCGAGAACGGCCGGACCGATTGCAATGGTTTTTGATTTGTTGGATTTGTTTCCGTCCCGAATAGCAGAATACATTTTAAAAACAAAAGAAAGTCGTGTTAGTTACACTATTTATAACTCAAGAACGGCTGAACCGATTTGGCTGAAAATTGGTAGGGAGGTAGCTAAGAACTGGGAGAAGGACATAGGATACTTTTGGGTAGGGGTAGGGTAGGGTAGGGTAGGGTAGGGTAGGGTAGGGTAGGGTAGGGTAGGGTAGGGTAGGGTAGGGTAGGGTAGGGTAGGGTAGGGTAGGGTAGGGTAGGGTAGGGTAGGGTAGGGTAGGGTAGGGGTAGGGTAGGGGTAGGGTAGGGTAGGGGTAGGGTAGGGGTATGGTAGGGGTAGGGTAGGGGTAGGGGTAGGGTAGGGGTAGGGTAGGAGTAGGGTAGGGTTAGGGTAGGGGTAGGGTAGGGCAGGGGTAGGGTAGGGCAGGGGTAGGGTATAAAAGTCCACCCGTGCGAAGCCGGGGCGGGCCGCTAGTATAATTATAAAATAACATAAGCTGGGTGTACGTCCACGCGGTGACAGTTTAGGCCTAATTTTCGATGAAAATGAATCAATGAAAACTATACTGGCCAAAACTCCCATTTTTTTTTATCGAATAAATATGCCTTCGGACTTATGTGTTTAATTTCCTTTTCCATTTATCTTAGTGTCACGCACATCTTAGTGAAGCACTTAAGCTCAGTCACCTACATTGTCTTCTAAATTCACGCAGCAAACTTTCACATGATAACAAGGTTAAGATTTACACCACGTGTGTACGACCGATTACGACGTACGCAAGCACCAGTGGTAAAGTGCCTGCTCCTCATTAGACCCCCCTCATCATGTGCAATGGACAATACTCACTAACACAAAACAAGCGATCCTAAACTCGACTATCTTAGCGCTTGCATTAAGGGTGTACCAGTGGTAATGTTCCTGCTCCTCATCAGACCCTCGTCATCATGTGCAATGGAAAGTACTCCTAAACACAAAACAAACGAGCCCAAACTCGACTATCTTAGCGCTTGCATTAAGGGCGTACCAGTGGTGATGTTCCTGCTCCTCATCAAACCCCCGTCATCATGTGCAATGGAAAATACTCACTAACTCAAAACAAACGAGCCCAAACTCGACCATCTTAGCGCTTGCATTAAGGGCGTACCAGTGGTAATGTTCCTGCTCCTCATCAGACCCTCGTCATCATGTGCAATAGAAAGTGCTCATAAACCCAAAACAAACGAGCCCAAACTCGACTATCTTATTCAGTAGGTACAGGAGTTCCTATGGCCACCTTCCGACTCCATCATCAGATCAGCTCCATGGTACTATTGCATTGTCACGCGATATACATATGCTTGCAAAATTTCAGCTCAATCGGTTGAGGGTATGTGCTTCAAAATTTAGTTGCAAGATTCCACCCGAACAAATTACATACAAAGCAAGTTAAATAAAAAAGTTCAGTAACTTTTGTTATTTTATTATGTTAAGTTATTTTTGGACATTGCCGTGATTATACTAGATAACTAAAACAAGCATTTTATATTGTTCAGTGACTTTTGTAAAACTGAATGTTATGATATTTTCGGGTATTATAACGATCAGCGATTTTTGACAAAATGGTGTTCAGTGACCTTTGACGAGTAGTGTTCAGTTAATTTTGAACTTTAATGATGTTCATTCAATACTGGCGCCTATTTCGTTCAGCGATTTATAGGTGATATAGTGTTCAGCGGTTTTGGAAATCTAAATGTGGTCATCAACTTTTGATGCTGACTGTACAATTAGGATGTCTAAACTAAAACCTTTGTGGAATTAACAGGTGTGTTTGTGGTTGACATTATAATAAACTTGCATTATATATAAATAATAGTACAGGTTTTGTTAAAATGTAATTATTGCTAACTTCAAAATGTTCGCCATATTAGCTGCTAAAATATTTCGGACTGTTCATGTAATTTTGAACCTAATTGGTACGGAGTTGGTCTTTATTTACATTGTAATAAGATTTAATCTCTTCATGTCTGAAGCATATACCACATTTTAAATAAAATATTCAGATATTTACCAGTGAAAGTCCCGTTAAAGCAGGTCCAGCCGTTACTGAGATTTGCCGAAACAAACATACACACAGACAGACAATTTTTTTTTCATAATATATATCTGTATCAGTAACAGTTACGTCAATTTTATTAATTTATATAGATAACTAGCGACCCGCCCCGGCTTCGCACCGGTGCAATGCTGATGTATCATACATATAAACCTTCCTCTAGAATCACTCTATCTATTTAAAAAAAACCGCATCAAAATCTGTTGCATAGTTTTAAAGATCTAAGAATACATAGGGACGGACAGACAACGCCAAGCCACTTTGTTTTATACTATGTAGTGATTCTAGCAAATTCATTTGTCCAGTTTTGAGATTAACTGCAAGATCTACTATTTATAAAAAATCTTAATCCTAAAACATATTACGTCATAACTACAAACATACACAGTACACACACACACGCGCACCTCCTAATAGCAACTTGTTATACCTGAAGTACAATGACGTCACATCTCAGGTGGTTTACGATACCTCTATTAGCGTAATTACTCCTTCAAAATGACCTCAGAGGACTCAACTCTCGTTAAAGCCTGGCCCGAATCGAGCAGCTCTCGGGACTTACTAGGCTATTCTCGATTGGCACTCATGCGTAAATATTGTTGAATTTGCTTCTAAAGATTTAATAAGAAAATATGCGGTAGATTTTGGTATTTGGGAATTGGAAGTTTTTGAATTGAGAATGTTAGTGGATTCGTGGATTTGTTTAAATGTAACGGGAGTTCGTTATGAAAAAATATACCCACTATAAATAAATTTGATCGAAATAAATGGTTTTTTTCTTTAGCGTCTTGCACGAGGAATGTTAATTAGTATATTTTGGTCCTCTGTAAAAATATTTATTAGTGCAAAAATAAACCTAAAATACTCTTCATTAATATAGTTTATCTTGCAATGGACATAAACATAGATCTAATTGAAAATGGAAACTCTTACTTATGTACTACTTTGATACACTTATTAAAATTAATTTTGTGTTGAACACATAGCTTTTAAGATAAGACATAATTAAGGTTTTCTTAAGACAACTGCCATGCAACGGACTTAAAGCCAAGCTCATTTAGACTAAGAAACCATTATCCGTGGTTTATACAAATCATCGTACCGAGTGGCAATCGAACCAGTTGGGCTCGGTAGGTTCAATCAGACCGTTACAATTGAGCCATCTGCGTAGCCACTACAAATACTTATATACACCTACCTATATACCTATTAATACGCAAAACAAAAACTTTGTATTCATTTGAAATGTCACAAAGATTTCCTGTCCGGCGTGGGGCTCGAACCCACGACCTCCGAGATTTGAAGTGAGCTAAAAACCACTTTGCTACGGCGGTGTGGGCGACTACTTGTATATTATATGTATTCTCTATCGATATTTACTTTAAAACTACTACAATATCGTCAAAAGAATATTGTAAGTAAATAAAACAGCTCTTCAACTTCATACATAAATAAACTTACATTCCGAAAACCGCCGAGAAATCTATCAAATATCCAAAAATGTAATGTTGAAAGCCAGCAAACATATATTGATAAGCATCTCGTCTTGTACATGTATTTGACGAAATTCAGCATAGCTTTTACTAATAAAATAAAATGATACAGGATCTTGCGGTTTGTCGGCAGAATTTCAGATTTGTGAAGCGAATATATAATACATGTATTTTATCTGGCTTATTTCGTCGGGAAGAAAAGTGGGGAATATAGTGCCTGAAACATGCCTACTTGGAATGGTGGTAGCAAACTAATAGAAGTTGCAAGCCGCTAACGATATGGAAATCGATGGGTCTGGGATACAGGGAGGTCTATGTTCAACAGTCATAACCACTTTTTTTTTCTTTTTTATCGGACGGACGTAATAGTTAGTCTCTAGGCTTTCCTACTTCACCGGGCATAGGTATATAGAACATAACTACTAAACTACCAGTTCAGCTTAAGAAAAGACACAAAAACACATCTCGTAAGGATTTCAAAGTAATATAACGTTATATATGATCATATCTAGCTTATTTTACTCTAATCAACTTTTATGTTATGCTGTTATATTTCAAAAAGGAAATCTTACCTTTATGGTTTTTGGAAATTTAATTGTAACTTAAAAATAGTAGTCCCCTCTCAAGCTGCATTAAAATTGGGACTATATCTATAAAAGTGTTGAAATTTGTAACACAGTTTAATAACTTTACTGACTACTTTTGAAAAACGATATAGACTAATAATAACTTAAAAAAATATAATAGACATTTTTAAAATACTTTTTCGTCCAAATTAATTATAATTATTATAATATATTTGCTGTTTAGCAAAACAGTAGTAGCATACAAAATGAAAACGAATCAGTCCCCACAATATTTACAGCAATTATTTTGTACGGCGACATTAACATTTCAGGTTACCAACCATTGCGCAGTAACTTAACTAACCTCGTAAACCTTGACTGTATAAAACAAAGTACCATAAAACGAGACTGTAGCCCTAATAATGATTTACACTGCCCCCCAAATAGACGCACGTAAAAGCGCAGGCACCCATAACATGTATTTATTATTCCCTCTACTTTGACGTGTACGGGTAAAAGCCCTTTTAGCCCTTTTAGATAAACGATGCAGGTTTAATGAAGATAAACACTTACTTAATGCTATCTAAAAGAAAACTTTAAAGCGTACGCGCCGTGTTAATTGAACATGCGATTTCGTTTGACAGATTTATTTCTTAATTATTCAGTAGAAAGCCGGAACTTTGGGTAATTTAGCTCTGTGTGGGAGTTTTTGCGGAACCCTAATGTTGTCTGGTGGAGCTCTGTAATTTGTGTTGTTGTGGTTTGTGGGTTTTTGTGACGGTTAGCCTTGATCTTGCCCATTTTGAGTTAATTGTTCTTTGGAGGAGCTTTAGTTATGTACGTTTCTTGTAGACTTAAGTTAATATATTTGTAAATAAATTTAAGTAGGTATATAAAAGTAATGTAGACCAAGACAAGTCTAATATTTGTTCAAAACCCAGACTGATATTGGTTTAGTCTTATAAAAATACTTGCCAATGTTTCACAACGTTGACAACCACTCGTGCGGGGAAAATTGGAAAACAACGAATTTCGAAACCAACAATTACATAAACGTACAATATAAATATATAATTCCTCTCTTATCGTATACTTATAATCACAAAAATAAAAAACAAAGAATAAGTATATTCTGTACACATTTAGTTTGTGGGTGGTAAAACTCGTTTAATTTTATAATAGAATCAAAATCTTAGCCGCCAATCTATAACTAATACTACTAATATATAAAGCTAAAAATTTTGTTTGATTGCTTGAACGCGCGAATCACAGGAACTACTAGACCCATTTGGAAAATTATTTCAGTGTTAAATAGCCAATTTATTGAGGATGGCTATAGGCTAAATTTAAATATGAAGTTCCCACGGGAACGGGTATTACGCGGATGCAACCGCGCACGGGATCTAGTATTTAAATATAAATGAGCATATATGCGTATGTATACAAGATACTGAAGAATATTATTAGAACCTCAAAAGGAAGTCTGTTAAAAGGCAATATATGATCACACCATTACGTCTTTACGAAAAATGAAACTTTGAGTTCTACACAACTGAATCACACAGGTACGCACACAAAAACGATGGACTGGATAATTCATTCCAATTTAATATGGCCGAAGTTAATTCCAGGCACCGGCCACAAATCCATACATCGAGTTATTGATGTCCACTCACTGAAAAAGCTTCAAATATTCACACAATGTGCAACGGTCCAGCAGAGGTCATTAATCAAAAGCCATAAGGATAATGGATACCATTATCATAATGGCGAAATAAATACTTAATATTATGTTTATTATTATGATCAGTAAATGTTTGGTTATATATTAAGTGCGCTTGTCTCTGGTGAAGAAATAGGTTATTCTATTTTAGAATTTATTGGTTTTATACGTAAAGATTAGCTATTGAAATCAAATTGACCACCTGGTGACTTAGTAGTTATGGTCTGATAATGCGGCCGTCGGACTTGCGATCTTATGGTCACCGGTTTGATGCCCACCCATTGCATAATACCGACTCGAACACAAGCATTTTAGCTTAGCTTACGAAGGGTTAACAAAATGCTAGTAGACTGCAAAGCTCTGCCAGTAACATTTCAAAAAAAAGGCCAAATAGTAAAATGCCATTACCAAAATAAAGTTAAGACATTGTAATGATAATAATTTATTATGGAGCAGAATAAAAAACAAAAAGGGAAAGTCGGTCGTGGATATAATAAATTGTCCTCTGAAAACATGTTTTAAATCCGTGGCTAATAATAATTTTAAATCTGTAGTAAGTTTATTTACAAGGAAAATATAATACATATTTATATACAACTAATATAGGCTAATTTAAATTAAAACGAACTTTTAATATACAAACAATTGTAAATCTTTATTACTTGGCAAGGTTTCCAGAATGCTGGCAGCATTGTCCCGTCGACTGGCAACGGTAATCTGCTTTGCAAAGTAAATATCAACACACCAGAATTGTTCTCAGTTCGGAAACGTGGATTAAGAATTGCATATTATTAATTGTTAAAAATCACCAAAATAGGTGTGTATTTCTTTAGTAAGTAATAACATATTATATTCAGCTTCTATTAGCTTTCATTTCAATGGCAACTATGAAGCTTTGGAAAGATTATCGTTTATATAATCCTCGCTAAAAGCCTAGAATTAAACCTAATGCCAGGCCACAGCAAACTTAAAGACTAATCCTAGATTTATATGTTACAATTCGCTAAATTATCTTTTTTTCTTCGTCATTAGTTTGACGCGAAGTTTAGTGAATATTTTATTTTTGTTAACAAATTGTTTAAACTAAGTTGTTAAGGGAGTAAGTAAGGGGCAAAGATCGTCACTCACTGGACGCCTGAGGGAGGACTTCGCCGTCGAGGTCGACCGCGGCGCATGTGGTGTGACGATCGATCATGTCCGCGGGGCAGACATGGCCAGAAATTGCCCAAAATAGAGAGGTTTGGAAGGAAAAAGGGGAGGACTTTGCCCAGCAGTGGGACACAAAATAGGCTACAAAAAAAGTTGTTGTAGGTATTTGCTTGTTAACATATGAGTATTTTACGAGTATTTAAGGCTTAACAATTATTCATTGCACAGATAAAATACAGATAAGAACGTCTTAATGGCCTACGATAACCGGGGCGGCAAGGGATTGATTATTTTTTACTAATGGACATTGAAACATATCGATATAGAAATACAATATAAATTGCTATGCTTTAAAAATAGACCGTCCCGGTCTGCGTAGGCCTTAAATTGGTTTAGGAAGGAGTAACAGATTTTAATTTACACACATTATAGGTATTCCATAAATTAACAAACATAAACTAAATTTCGAAAATATAAAAAATGCTGACATATAAAATGCTGACTAGCTAGAAAACGTATAATAACGTGTGTCGTCTTTTCCGACTTCTTAAAGAATTTCAAATTTAATATATTTTTCCCAAATACGCCATTACCATGATTGCTCAAACACGAACTATGCAGAAAGGAAATGAAAACAGATTACATTTTTATATATATATGTTACGGCTAATAGCCGAAGTGCGGCTACACCTAGGTTTAGCCGGCTACAACTAGGTGCAGCCGACCACATGCGGTTAAACTTAGATCAACCTCAATAAGTCCCTGTTCAACTTCATTGGTTTAGGTTTTGGTTTTTTTTTTTTTTTAACCACCCCAGCACCTTTTTGTTTCGTGCATAGGTATTGTTTAATTTAATTAAAACCTAGTTCTAACCGAACGCAAACTAACATGTTATCGAACTTTAGCTGCTACTCGAAGAAAAACCTAAGTTTAGCCGGCTAATCTTAAGTTTATGTTGACTCCTACCTTTAGCCGTAACATATATATTATATCCAATCAATATTGAAATGGATTGTTTTCTACTATACAACTACGTACACGCTGATGATAGAAAGTTGAAACACTAATCTGTATCTAATAAAATGTATTATATCATAAAATATTGTACATATATCAAATATTAGTATATTATATTTGACATATGTACAATATTTGATGTGGTAAAAATACTTTTAAAAGTATCACCAGAACTATGTACCAATCTTTAAAAGAAAAATGTAATCAAAAATTGTAAGCTAACTCTAAATTTATTTGTTCAAATTTAATGTTAGAATTTGAATGAATTCAAATATGTAGTTGCATTCGATTCAGCGTATCCCAATTATTTTAGCAGTAGTTAAGTAATACTTATTCATTCCTGCCACCAGCTACGTTCTAAGCCGGATTTTACCCAATTATAAAAAAAAAAACAGAAACAAAACACAACCTTTTCGCAATCCAAATAATATAAAAATACCCAAAGCAGGTACATAAAGAGTTAAAGTAACTGCAGCATTAAAAACTAGTGTCATTTGAATCAAGATATTCCTTCCATTTCGTGAATTAGTTTACCTTTAATTTGGCAGAGCGCCGCCAAGATCAAATAAAAACAACGGGATTTGCTTGTGCAAATTAAATCTATAATCTTTATGAAGCTTATAAAATCTGTATAGGGTTTAAAAGGGGGATGAGAAGGGAAAATCGTGGAATAATTGTTAATGGAACGTTTCGGTTCAATTTTCTAATAATAAAAGAGATTAGATTGAATTGTGTATTTTTAAAAAGATATTCGAGAAACGGTATTGTCAAAAAAGGTTGGATAAGTTAAAGCAGTAAGTAATTGCTTTTTTTAATACCTTCGGGTTTTGGGATATTTGATAGAAAATTTAAGTTAATGACATTTTGTGATTTGGTTTGTGTAATTTCATTACAAACACGATCAAATTTTAAAACTACCTTTTTGGTAAATTTCTAAGGCATATGTAGAAATACACTACCAATTCTTTTGACTTTTCCTTTCGCAGGTCAGCTTAAGAAACAATTAACTTTGTTCTTAGCTCTTGATGTGTCTTTTCATATTTGTATCTCTTGTGTGTTAGTGCTGTATTAGTACTCCGGCAACTGCTAAACATGGAGTTCCATGTTCCGTGGACGTTATACGAGCTGATGATGATTATAAAACTAAAAGAAAAATAACCTGTAATTAAATTTAAAACTAATCTTTAAATAAAAGCTATCCAAAAATGGCGCTACTGGGTACTGTCAGCATTAAAAATCCTCAATAATCTCACATAGATTCATTCCATATTGTTAGTATAATGACCTCCATACACAGTAGGAAATATCGCAGCCGTAACTCAACTGAATAAAAGTTATCTTCGAACATTGTTATCTGTGTGATATATGTGAGTAGTACCTATGAATCGCTGGCCTGTGAGAAGTTCATGGCGAACCAATTTGTCAGTAGGTTAAGAGATAACAAGTGTTATGGGCATTCGCTGCCAATTCTTCCCGATTTTCTGTGAAATACGATGTCTGAAGTCGATGGTGAGGATCGCTATAACCCGGTGTAGTAGCTAAGTTTTATAGCACTAATTTGAATTTATTTTTATAGCTATTTTTATGTGGAACTGGATGTTTGTATAAGGCGTTGCCTGTCACAATTTCTGACGTTATCTGTTTGTGGTAAAAAGTAAAATAGGAAATATCACAGACAACTTTCGTGGCGTAGCGGCATATATGCCCGGTGAAGCAGCAAAAACCTTGGGGCTAATTAAATAGGTCCGTCCGAAAAAAAAAGTAGCGGCCTAGGTCACGCTTTAAGTCTCGAAAGTCGTGGGTTCGATCCCCATGCCGGACAAGAAAGCAAAATTTAAAATTCCTTTCCGGATCTGCTAGGTTTTGAGACTACCCTCCGTGACTCCGGATATACGTTGGTTCCATGGTCCCGATTGTTATAACATCATCTATAGAAATTGTATACCTGGGAACGGGCTGTATCGTTTCCCTATGTGTGTTGCTACATAACCGCCTGCCACGGCCCATGCTCTTCCGTAGCCGTTATACGGGCTGAAATGATGGTGTAAAAAGTATTAACCAAACAAATTTGTTGAACCGTTCCTAAATGTTGGGCTTAGTAATAATTTAGCTTACCACTTTTTAAAATAGTCGGTTTCAGATAATCGGAATACAATCAGTTCTAATTAGTTTAATAAATAATTCTAAGTAGAAAAAGTGGCTATAAATAAATACATTTATATTTTATTCCGCACCCGCCCACAAACAAGGAAAAAAGACGATTTCAAAAAAAGAATACACATTTTACGAAATAAATTATCCTTTAACAAAAACATATACCAAGACTATGAATAAAACAACTCATTTCATAATTTTCTCTTTGAAATACTCACTAAAAACCTTTTAGAAAAAAGCTTTCCGCCATTAACGTGAAACTACACAGACTTGCCGCGACCATAAACTATTATTTTAAAACCTTTCCCCAACAGCCATTACACGACATTTTACCGACTAACTTACAAATTACAGTAGCAAACAGATCCAGGATATAATTCTCCCTGTCCCAGAATTAACCAGCTAAAACAATTCGGGGTTTGTCCACTGAAATAAACAGGAAAGTTCTCATCGCAACTAAGATTTATAATAACATTATTGAGACAAATAAATACTACTTGTTTTTGAGTAACTGAATGCAAATAGCGTTAGGGCCAAGTTTAATCGCGTGCAGTGAAAACTTTAAGGTTGTATTTAAAAACTGGCTGCGCTCCGCGGTTTTACCTGCGTCACTCTGCTCCAGTGGGTCGGAGCGTGATATTTTGTAGCCTATATGTTAATCCAGCTTATAAACTATTTGCGTGCAAACTTTCAGCTAAATCCGTTCTGTATTAATTTGCGTGAAAGGGTAACAAACATCCATCCATCCATCCATACAAACAAACTTTCGCCTTTATAATATTAGTAAGGATACATTCGGTTAGTTATACGTTATATACTTACGTTATTTATTTGTTGTTATTATTAGTCTCAAATACGCTTTTTATACGCAAATAAACTGCAAAATAGAAAAAGTACGGGACTTAGTAATCATTTCATACTTTATATGTCGAAAACACACTAATCCCATTTTCACTCTTTTTCCTCACAGATAAAAATCCTCAAACAATATCATGTAGATAAAAATTAGTACTGATTCAAAAATATATTCATTGAGTAAGCTGCTAACCACTATCACAATTAAAAAAACATTTAATTTAGGACCATTATTACAGTAGGCAGCGGCTTGGCAGGCTGTGTAGTCAGTGTATAACACTGGCACTGCTTAAGTCCATGAGCAGCGGTATCACTTACCAATAGGTGAGACGCAAGCTGGTATGCCACCGTTGGCAATAAAAAAAAATACATATAGGATTGTACGTAAATTCTTACAGTACACGGAAGAGATCAACACCTATCGCAGAAGCACTTGACTTTAGTCCGTGTTGCTCGTAGATACCGGCATTAGCCGAGACTATACTTACTATAAAAGTATAAATAAATAATAATTACCACGTAAAAGCTTTCGCTGTCAACATTACCTAGCTTTTAACTAATATAATTTCGTACACTCGTCTAGTAAAGTGGTTCGCTTTCATTTACCAGCAGGCAATGCACTGTAAATTCACGAACCAAGCAGAGAACCAATTTTAAATGTTAGCCATAAATACCGAAGGTATTCAGAGTTATTCAGAGCAGTTGTCGTGTTCGTCTCTGGCCCAAGTTTGCACGGAAGCCTGATGGAGGTTTCGTGTACACTAATGTTATAAAGAGTAAAAAATATTTAATAGTTTTCGCATTGTTTAGGCTCTGAAACTATTGGGCCAACTCAAAAAATTCTTTCACCATTTCAAAGCGACCTAATCCAGGAGTAACATCATACTAATATTATAAATGTGAATGTAAGTAAGTTGTTACGCTTTTGCGCAAAAACTACTAAACCGATCATCATGAATCTTTGTACACATCGCACCCCTAGATGAAGAATCCGCTAACTCAAAAAAGTACGAGTTTTGAGTTAGTAGCTTTGATATATTTCTTATATACTCTAAAAACAGTTTTTCGTAATTTCTGAAAAATTAGGTTTTTTGAGTTGCCGGAGTCTTCATCGAGGGGTGCGACATATTCTTGTAGGTATTAGAAGTAGCATAGGATACTTTCAATGCGAGCGAAATCGCGGGTAAAAGCTAGTAGGCTAATTTTAATTATGAAGTTCTTACGGGAATAGGAGCTTTGCAGGTAACCCGCGCTGGGGAATGTAGTTGTTCAATAAAATAGTTAAAATGTACTAATTGTCTATAACGTGCCTGATTTTTTGAAATTTTGATGAAAAAGCTTGCAGTTTTGGTATGAATTTGTAAGTCGATGTGCGCGTTTTTGGGATTCCGGAGTTGTAATGTATCTATAGGAATAAAATTAGTTAGTGAGGAAAAAATCGAGCGTTTTTGAAAAAAAAAATTGCTGAGAAACAGCTTATGTTACAAGAAATGCTAGTTAAAATAATATAACATAAATGTCACACGTAATTTTATTCCAGTAGATATTATTAGTAATTATTACTTTGTTGTTATTATAGGACTATGTATAATTAATGTGTAATTACAGTAGATAAGTAACTGATCATTTAAGGAAGGGGAGTCGTGGGTAGAGATCATATTAGGAGTTCAACTACCTTTTATACATTACTAGCGACCCGCCCTGGCGTCGCACGGGCGTAATGCTGATGTATTACACATATAAACCTTCCTATCGAATCACTTAATCTATTAAAAAACCGCATCAAAACCCGTTGCGTAGTTTTAAAGATCTAAGCTTACAGAGGTACAGACAGACAGCGGGAAGCGACTTTGTTTTATACTATGTAGTAATTTTTGTTAGAAAATAATATAGATATGTACACTTTTTTAAAATTAAAACTTTCGTGAGTTGTACACATATTTTATATTAATTGTCCGGTTGTACTCACGGTTTGTCATCATCGGATATGTCCGACTCGATATGTCCTGTTGAGTGGACTACTCCTTGAGAATGGACCTCGGGATGGTCTCGAAACTAGTCGGACATATCCGATAATGACAAATCGTGAGTACAACCGGATAATTAATATATAAAATAGATAATATGTATACGTCATATAAACTATTTATATATAGATTTTTATTTGCCTTCATATTAATACTGTTTATTCTTACTGAGTTTAGTTGACATTCCTCAGTTAGGTAACATTGGATCCCGTGGCGTTCGTCGTACCCCATTTTCGGTCCAAATAACAGTTGTTCTTGTTTAATACAAACAACAAAGTACATACTACATATAAAATTATAAAGATAACATAAATAAAAATGATAAAAAAACGTAACTAAATAAAAGTATGTTTAATTAAATTAAAATAGCTTTAAAGTTACATAAAATAATACTTAAACGTATTTCTTATTCGTGAAAAATGTTTTAACAGGTCTCTATCGTCACCTAAATTATCAGACTAATTATGTGACCAATGTATTTTATCGTTGTATTAAATTAATTAATAAAATATTATGTGACCTAGGTCTTCCCTTTACCTGATAAATCGATACTCATTTCATGAGAATTATATTGAAAGTATTAACTTTAATTTAAATTATAATGCTGTAATGCTGCCAGCAGTCTGGGAACCTTGCCAAGTAGAATAGATTTAGAATAGTAGTATTTTATAAGTTAGTTTTATTTTACGTTAGCTACTTTTAGTTGCATATTATGTATTTTATTCATGTAATAATTTGTTCTATGTTTAAAAGCAAAAAATAAAATGCAACACTTAATATGTACATTCAAAATTTATAATAACACTTTACTGAATCCTCTCAACGTTGGCATATAGTGGAACAAACTTCAAAATCTGCGCCGCGTTCCGTAGTTTAATTAAATTGGATAGTTGTACGGAACCTTTTGTCTGTGTCTCATTACGGGCCGGATCGTTTCCCATGTCCTGGCAAGAACTAAAGACATGCCACACATTTACAGGGCGCTGTTGTAACTCGAATATTGCTTTTAGGAAATAGTATTTGTATATTTAAAATTAATTAAGTGCCAGCTTCCCGTGCGCGGTTTCACTCGCGTAACTCCTGTTCCCGTAGCAACATCATAGATAAATATAGCCTATAGTCTTCTACAATAAATGGGCTATATATCACTGAAATAAATATACAAATCGATCCAGTAGTTCCGGAGATTAGCGCGTTCAAGTAAACAAACTCTTCAATAGAATTTTAAGAGAAGATAATTTTATTTGCTTGAATACTGACAATCACAAAACGTAGGATTTTTTTTAATAGTAGGTTTTTATTTACCACTATGATTCAATTGCGGCTGTAGTTTTTTCAGAGAAGTAGTCTTAGGTCGATTCCCACCCACTAACATTACTTGTGCGACTCACGTTATCTGAAATCGGACAACTTTCGTGACCTATAAGCCTCGCCTTGAAACTCGGAAGTCGTAGGTTCGATTCTCAGCCCGGATGGAAAATCCTTGTGTTAATCTAAGTTTTCTTTCTGGTTCTGATTGGTTGAAGAGGGAACGACCCTCCGTGCCTTATCAAGCCGAGGACTCCAGAGCTGAGTCTCACAAGAACAATGCAGGAACCCGTAAACTTAGTCTACCTGAAAAATAACATATTCACTTAATTTATTTCATCAAACAACAATTACGTTAATGCCTTTATTGATTTAATTAATTCTATAAATTAATTTATATTACTGTCTAAATAAATTAAGCATTAATGCCCAAAGACTCTGTGAGTTCATAAACAGTCTTTAAAAGCTATCCGTATAATTAGTTTCGGATTCACCTTTTCTGGAAAACTTGAGCTTTAGCGAATTTTAGAACCCATTAAAAGAATTCTTATTTGATCTGTTCCGTCAATTAAAAGGAAAGTTTACTTTTCAATATTTGGGCTTTCCAATTTAATTACAAAAAATAATAAAAGCACTTAAAAGTTAACTTTATTTATACAATGATACGGTTGAAATTACAGTGATAATGGTGAACGGTAATGTTATTAATCTTACTAATCACTACATAGTATAAAACTAAGTCGCTTCCCGCTATCTGTATGCTTAGATCTTTAAAACTATGCGATTTTGATGCCATTTTTTTTAATAGATATATTGACTCAAAAGGAATATTTTAGGTATGTATTCTAACATCAGCATTGCAACCGTGCGCTAGTCTAAACTATACATATTATAAGAGGAAAGATTTGATTGTTCGTTTGTTTGTGTTAAATAGGCTTCAGAACTACTGATAACATAGGCTATATTTAATTATGAAGTTCCCACGGGAGCGGGTAGTAATATTATGAACGTGAAAATTTGTGAGTATGAGTGAATGGATAACAAACATCTAACATGTTTGTTGCGCTTAAACTACTGAATAGATTTAACTCAAAACTTGCACGCGGATACTTTATAAGCTGGTATAACAAATAGGCTACAAAACATCACGCTCCGACTCACTGGAGCAGTCACGCGGGAGAAACCGCAGGCGCTGCTACTTATGAATGAAAATATATTGTTATTAATGAATCTAGGAGAAAATCTAGATAAAAACCTAATAATATGGTGACTGTAAGTTCAATATACTCGTAGGTGGGTGTCTTAATCAGTACAATAACAAAGAAATATGATCTCACAAGTCATTAGTTTCTAACGTGTTTAACTGGTTATTAAAAGAAAAACAATTTATTACAGTTCACATAGAAATGATAAAATTCAAATCTCACACCAGGCACGTTCTTTTTTTATGTGAAAACTTATGTAGGGACTCCTTCTAAACGTAACGTAACGAAGTTCAACCATGGAGTTCCAGTTGGGGTAGAATACTCAGCAATGAACGGCAAGTACTGTCTAACATATTTGAGTTTTTCTTTCTTTATCTTATATTATTTTAGATTTTGTATAATATTTTTGGTATATGTACACAAAACCTTTTCCCATTTTGTTGTACCTATACAATAATACTGAAGCGGTCGAAGCCCCATGGCTAGGGCGTCGGGATTGTGATCTTGTGGTCACCGGTTCGATCCTCACCCATTGCACTACCGACGTGAACACAACACACAAGCAATTCAGCTTAGAACGAGGGGTAAGCAAGCGCAGTGTGGTACGACCGCCTGCACGATGGCCCAACAACCTCATAAAGGTCGCAGGGAGTCACTGGATGCAGGCCGCTAGCAATCGTTTCCAAGAGCAATCGATGGGGGAAGGCTATGTTCAGCAGTGGACAACAGGCTGCTATGATGAAAATAAATATTGTCTTTTTTTATGAGTTATATATGTTTAAAAAGTCCCTTTACTAACCAACAATTTTGACTGCTTAAGTGTAGCTAGTAATTACTTTACTAAAGTGGAGACAATTTAAGTTTTTGACTTCAATTACAGTTGAATGTTTGAGTAAAGTTGTATTCATTTGCCTAATTATGGTTGTAAGTGCCACCATACTTTTAATTTACATACTTTATGGTGGAGATTAATTGAAGACATTACAAGTTGATTATAATGATTACAACGAGTTTTGTTGTCGTTCGAAGAACTTCTGTCGTTTGATCGTAAGAACTTAGTAATTTTGTATCGAAATACTGTGTGTACCATTAACGAAGGGTTTCTTTATTTCCAATTTTTAAATTTTGTAATGAGTATATAATTAACATATATTTCTTAACTAGAAATATATGTTAACTCATACTCATTACATATAAAACGGTATTAAACAGGTAGTTATTAAAAACCCGTCTAAATATTGAGGTTTAAACATAAATTGCGAAAACAATAACATTTTTATTATAGATTATAACCAAAGCTCTATTCTTAACATACGATTTTTGTACAAAGATACCCTATCCTTATTGAATTTCGTTTTTATCTATCCATTATTTTGCTATATTCCTAACCACTGTTACTTTCAATCGGAGAAGCTCTGCAATTTTTTCGTTCCATTGCCCGCTTCCAAATGTCTAGACTTCCACATTCCAATACTAACCCCGCAATAGACAATACGGCTAGCAATATTTCCTTTAATATATCGGGCTGATGTTATCGGTTTGGTCATATGCGTATTTTATTGAAGTTTTTTTCTTTTTTATTCTCTACATAAAAGACCCTTTGAGTTTTTCTGAGAACTTTTAATGTTAAAAGCTTCGCTTCTTTATACTTTTTCGAATATAGTTTTATCATCTCGGTTTGACGATATATTTTCGTTAACTGTCTAGCTTAATTAACTGCAAGCATTTAATTTCTACAGCAATATATATTTTTAAGATCATAAATACAATGTGGTGAAAAAAAAGAAAAATATGATGCCTCAGTGGTTAAAGTAATTACTTCTGAGGACTGTGGTTCAATTCCAACCTGGGACAATTCATTTGCGCGTACCGCGGATAACTGTTTTCGGTCTGGGTGTGCTTTGTGTTTGTGAATTAGATTATAATAAAATACTCTAAATACTTTTTGAACATTTTACTAGACATAGGTACTAGGTATTTGCATTTGAACTTGTTATAGAATACAATTGCTTTTTCTTCAATTTTTATTTATTTACATCACAAAAACAGCTGTCATAGCTGTTTTTATGGGTCTAGTTTTGACTGGAAACATTTTTGGTTTATCTACCTAAATAGCTTTTATTTATATGAATGAAAATTAAATTTAGAGCTGCTGTAGATATTAACCGTTATTTTTGTTAGATGTTGTCTATGGGGTAATGGGTGGGATGAGCTCTGAACAAACGTTGGGGGATGAAACTAGAATGTAAGAAACTATTTCTAGTTCCGTTTTATTTTTGTAAGATTCTACGTCATGTTTGGGTTGTTTCTGCGTGGGTGCTCGCTTTGTCACAGTTGTGTGCGACAGTTAGCTAACTGTATCAACACAGGGATTAAAATAGGTTATGGGACAATAAACTTAATATTTATTTATTTACAGTGCTTTTTTGATCAGTTAAATGATTAATTTTTGTAAGTAGGTACCTACATACTTTTGAATACATAGCATTAAAGGGTTATGTTATGGGTTTATCAAGTCACTAGAACTGATTATCATCATCAACAGCCCGTTGACGTCCACTGCTGCACATGGGCCTCCTCTTAACAGACCTTGGCAAGCCAGGATCGTAGAGGGATATTGCCATAATCACCACGCATGGCAGACGGATTGGTGATCGCAGTAAGATGTAACCTTGAGCTAATAGATGCTGCTGCCCATCCATCAGCCATATGTCCCTTAGTCGCCTTTTACAACACCCATGGGAGGACATGGGGTGGTCTATTCTAAGCCGGAATCCACACGGCATCAAGAACTGATTATACCATGTATAATTTTGCCATTGAAGGAAACTTTTTTTTGTAAAAAATCAGAATACGATTGTCAACAATTCACGGCATATTCAATTACGTGTCGGCTACTATATTCTGTGTAATATTCTGCTTGAAACAATTCCCTGACTTAAAAAACAAATTACGAACTAAGTTATCCTAGGTGGGAACCAAACGCAAAACGCTAAGTTTCAGAAGCAACCACAACACACACACGCAAACACACGTACACAGAGGTAGACAATACTGATCAATATCTCCATTACTTATTCAATGATACTGACTGATGATAGAAAGTCTAATTATATTTATGTACTGGAAACATAAATATAATTACTTGTCATCACGTGTCAGTTAACGATCTAAAACCTCTAAAAATTTTCATAAAAAGACGACTATTTTTTTAATATCATAAAGCTTATTGTAGTTTCATCGCAAAATCAACGAGAAGCCGCGTAATTTATCTATTCAAGTCAAATTACCCTTTCCTTAAAGAAAGAACAGAGAAAAAAAACCCCGCGAATCCACTGATTCTTTTCATACCAAAAAATCCTTTCTATCTTTGCGTTATTACGTAACGCTGACTTAAAAACGTCGTAAATGAATTGTGCCAGACTTTGTTCATTCTATTCATCGTTGACAATCCCTTGACGTGTTTTATGTCCTAATTTAAATTGCTTTTATCGCGACCACGACCGTTACGGCGTCTCAAAATGGCCGCGGTATCTCGTTTTTCACTGTTAAAATACCAAAACTGACGCTTCTTAGTACGTATCTAAAATTATTTCTGAAGTGAGTACATTTTTTACGTTACAAAACAGAAAAAGTTGAAAGTTTTTTGTTTATGCGTCCTTCGCTATGAGGCTTTTGCTACTACTGGACATAAGGGCAAGACGGGCAACAGATCTATGAAATGTTTTACAAACAACAAACTATGCAACCACAAGTCATCTCCTGGTCGCTGGCAGGGTTCATTTCAACCTAGTCATTAGACACTTCTGCTCATATTTACCTTGTTGGGAAAAAGCATCATTCCATATTACTATGTAAAGGAAATGTATGCAACTCTTGGAGATTACGAATTGCCGCAAGCTTGCACATACGTGATACAACTGTTCTCGCTAAGTCCACGTAACAACTGGCGTAGCTACGATACTACGCCGTAACGCATAAATCTATTTTGTACGCTACGATGTCCGATATCAAGAAATATTCTGAATATATGCGAATAAATGTGTTAGCAAAGCGATGTGGATTTAGGAAATTCCATTTTTAAAAATCACCGTTAATACGAACGTTTTTGGATTGCGCTCCTGTTATGAGTTTGTGGAATGTACATCCAATTTATTTCAAGTATGGAGTAAATACTGACAAAATAAGCTATTATATGCTGAGATGTGATTCCGCGCATACTGAATGATTCGATCGTGAAGTACCTACGTGGCCCTCGATCCGTATAAAACAAATGAAATTCACGTTAGAATTTATTTTCCATTTCATTTTAGTTCTATTGGGCGTATGAATAGAAATATTTGAAATTTCAATAAATGTGTTTTAAACAAATACCAAGAATACGGATAGATTTGCAAGTATGATACGAAATGAAAACATTATGATTGTATTTATGTAAATAATTTAAAATGTAACTCCTAGGCTCCCGCGCGGGGTTTCACCCGCGTATCTCCCGTTCCCGAGGGAACTTCATAATTAAATATAGCCTATATTACTCCTGGATAATGTAGCTTTCCAATGGTAAAATATTTTTTGAAATCAGTCTTTTAGTTCCGGAGTTTATTCGACGCAAACAAACCAACAATTAAATCTTTCTTCATTATAATATTAGTATTGATGGATTATTAGTAATAGGGTACTTCAACAGAAAATCCTAAGTCAACGCAACTCCGTCTGTCTGTTTACAATTTATCCTCTTAAATGATTATATTAATATTCTGTAAACACTTCAGAAGTATGCAAGAATATTATATAAACATCAACACATAGGAAACCCATCATTTACGAGCGCAGAACCCTGCACATCAATCTTCGTGTCTGCCGGAGGGCGTTAGGAAAATTGCCCATTGCTCATTATCTTTATTCTTAGAAAAAGAAAATTCTGCATTAAATAAATAAATATCTGCAAAAATAATGAGTAGCGCACGGCGTGATCGCCCGGTTTGTCAAAAGACATCGGTTACTCAACTTCGCTATCAAATCAAATGCAGTTTGTGAGTATGACGTCATATGTTAAGGAAAATGTTAAGTACTACCAGAACAACGTTTACCACTCGATTGTGAACAAAATATGCTTCAATTCTAGAGCTCGGAAGCATAAAGTCGCATTTACCATTATACGTGAGAAAAAATTGTCGTATGTGCCTTTGTCGTAAACTAGCGCTTACGACCAAATGCTTCTAATGTATAGTAGACATCCGTTCTTATGCTTCTGAGGTTTCTATAATTATTTACTAACACAATAATAAAAAGACATATAACTCAAAATATTAAATATTTTGTACGGCGCTATACTATAATACGCTAAGAAACACAGGGACTCTTAATAAGAGCGGCGCCAAAGAAAGCCACTGGACCGTGAATCATATCCTCATTACTGAGATACCCTTTTATAATATTCAAGTTATTTTTATTCTAGAAAAGAAAGAAAAGGGAAAAATACAAAACACTAATTTTTTTTTTGAAATCGTAATCAAAAGAAATTTAATGCAGTATTTTTTGAGTTCCATGGTTAAAAATAGATGTGATCCTAAGAATCATCATCATCATTACGTCCACTGCTAAACATGGGCACGAGGAAACTGCTCTCGAGGGAGGGTTTTTGCCAAAGTCACCACGCTTGGCAGGCGGGTTGGAGACCGCAGTATTATGTTGTACTACACAAGGAAACGCTGCTGCCCGTTCCTTGATATATACGATTATTTTATAAAAATCAGGACCAACGGCTTAACGTGCTTTCCGAGGCACGGAGGGTAGTCTCTCAACCATCCAGATCCGGAAAGAAATCTCAGAATCTTAGATCGAACCCGAGGATTAAAGCGAGATATCTAATAGATACCGCTACACTACGGAGGTTGCCATGTTAAGAATAGATGGCAAAATTCAATCTCCTGAAAAGTTACTATTTCCGCCATACGTGGTGTTAAAACTTAAGCTGCGATATGTATTGTTTAACATATTCGTTGATTCTATATTTGAATATTGTGTCTATATGAAAACCGCACGCGTTGCGTGTTTGTTTATGTGCATATTTTGTTTGGCGATATCGTTATTTGAGAAATGGGAATATATTTATTTCGTGTCAGGTATAATTTTGTATGTGACTCTAAATATTATTTTTGTCACGTTATAGATTCCATACACGTAAAGTTTTAGCAACAATGTTTCATTTCAAAATGACTGTATTAATAGCCCCGTGGTTTCGGAGTGGATATTTTGTAACCTATATGTTAATCCAGCTCATAAACTATCGGCGTGCGTACTTTGAGCCCAATCCATTCAGTCGTTTTTGCGTGAAAGAGTAACAAACATACATACATCCACACATACAGACTTCCGCATTTATAATATTAGTAGGATGTTATTCCTAGATAACATAGTTTTCTAATGGTGAAACTATTTTCCAAATCATACCAGTAAATCCTGAGATTAGCGTGTTCAAGCAAACAAACTCTTCAGCGTAATTATATTAGTATAGATAAAGACTATCACGTTAATGGCAACATTACTACATCTGAGAAGCATTCCAACGCAGGTAACACCGCAGGATGCCTGTAGTATATAAATTGTTGTCCAAGAATTAATACCACTCAGACAATTTATTCTACACGTTGGAGTATGCCTGACTATATTTTGTGTTGATTGCGCATGATATTGCTTCATTATGAGCGGCCTTTTGCTGAGAATGGTTACACTGACCTAGAATAAATATGGCGGCGTTCTTTTAAAACAGTTGACGGTTATGATATTTTAACGTCACTTTACATTTAAATTTAGAATTCCGTTTTTTCGTAAGTTTATATACCGTGGGCAAAAAGACATATTTATTTATAATCTGGTTGGTTTAATTAAAATTAAAAAACAAACTGCCTCGTTAATTTACTGCTTAGATATTTTGTATTATGAAACGTTAAGTTAATCTTGAATGTGAATTCTAAATGTATAACTTAAAATTTACCTTATAATATGGTCGGATCGATCCCCACCCATTGCAATACCGGCGTGAACTCACTCGTAACACAAGCATTTTAGCTTTTAGAAAAAAATAATAATAATTATAATGTATCTCAAACTAAATTACTATCAGAGTTTGCCGAACCTTGAGACTTACAAACTACCTACAAACGAATGTGTCCGAACAAAAGTAAAAATTCCGACACCTACATTTAATAAAATATATATTGTTTTACAAACAAAGTACTTATTTTTAGACAGTTATTTTCGCCTCTACTTACTGAAAAGGTTATACTAATATTATTTTACTTCACAAGAAAATTATGATAATATTAATTTTATAAAAACACTGAAACCAGTCCCGAACCTATTTATATTCTTTATAGAAGTTTAACACAAGAATATTGAATAATAAGATCTTTATTCGTTAGACGAAGCCTACTCTCTACTGTTAGACCTCGTTTACGTTGACGCGGGGCGTCGCGCGTCGCGTGCGGCGTGCCGTCTTGCATCTCACTCGCACTCATACAACGCCATTATGTATGATTTCAGTGCGGGCCGCGCCGGACCCTTTCTTTCGAACGAACTTTCTTTTCGGACGAACATATATCTAGAGCTCAGAAGCATAAGGTCGGATGTGCGATTATACGTCAGAAACATTCGTCGTATGGGCCTTTATCGTGAACCGGCACGTATTACCAAATGTTTCTGAAGATAATAGTACATTCGTCTATATGCTTCTGAGCTATTAAAAATAATAGTAAGTGACCACGACTGCGCATTGTCAATTAGCAGTTGTTTATTAGACATGAAGTTGAATGGCGAGGCGATGCATGGGTGTGTTTACCTATATTGTTTTTAACAGCAACTGCTAATAAACAAAACGCATTCATGGTCATTTACTATGATTTAAAAAAACTGCACTTGATTTTTTGCATAATTACGCCTGGTTTCTGAATATTCAACAGCAAACAGTCAGTCAGTCAACAAAATAAATTGAGTTTCTGAAACATGAATTAAGAAAACGTTCAATAAATACAAAATTACATGCCACCTCAAAATGAAAATGTGAATAATGAATAACTATCAAAATAATCAAAATTCAAGCTAGCTTAGCTAATCACGCATTCGGAAACTTATTTGACGCTAAACAATAGTCTCGACGGCCGATTAATTAATTTTGACGTTGATCATTCTTTACGAATCTATAAGCGTATATATTTATATAAAAAATATGTATAAATCGACTCATCTGTCAGTCTAGAACCAAGGAATGAGCGTAATAAACCAAATGGTATTCATCAATTTCGCTGTTTCATACCAAATGTTTCTAAAATCAACCGTTACATCCAACCTGAATATTTCCATACCATTATGTTATTAAATTTACTCAACATTGCGGCACAAATGGGATCACGTGACATTGAGTCATTATATAGCCTATAATGCAGGTGAGAAAATGACCCCAGTTTGTTTTATTCGTAATAAATAACAGCACACCTTATATTAATACGAGGGAATAAAATTATAGGTTATAATCTAGTTTCAGTTGTCCGAATGCCGATAGCGTTATGAATATTAGATTAGGTAATAATTCTATACAAAGAAATCATTTTATTATATTTCGTACCTCTATATTTATGCTTGTATGATAAAAAGAGATTATATAATTAAGTACATACTTGACAGCGGCCGTAGCCCAATGGCTAAGGCGTCAGACTTGTGATCTTGAGGTCGCTGGTTCGAACTCCACCCATTGCACTACCGACGTAAACTCACTCGTAACACAAGCATTTTACCTTAGCACGAGAGGTTAACAAGAATACTAGTAGACTACAAAACTCTGCAAGTAATATGTAGAAGAAAAAAAAATTTAATCCTATGTCGATTTAAAAAAGAACCATTCGAGATCTGAAAGCAGAAAGATCTGCGATAAAACCACCGTGGCGTAGCGGTAGGTATAAGTCTAGAAGCGGGTTCGATCCCCAAGCCGGACAAGAAATCGCTTAAACGCGCTTATCACAGGTACTAGTGGACCGATTTAAAATATTCTTTCATTGTTAGATGGCCCATTTATTATAGGCTATAGGCTATATATATTTGCTATTACACTTTCTGAGTCATGACGTCATCGATCTCGATCACAGATAATGTATATAGACCAACATGGCTGACATCGTTTTCATCTCTAAATGTCAAGCCAATTTTAAAATATTTATTTTAGTGCTTTCTAGATCTCAAATAAATACCATATTTTTTTCTTAATCTAGTAAAACCATTCTTAACCATATAAAAATAAATTCAAAAAAATGTCAACTAGCTTATTAAACTTGTTTCAAAATTAGCACAATACACAATCCATGTACATTATAAATGACATAAAAATTGGAACAGATTAAGCAATAATCCATAGACAAAATCTATATATTTTAAACTGCCAATGTCCATTACAACCAGACACTTCAAATTTATAGATGTGTTTAGATATACATCTATCGAGATATTACAGCGTCGGTTCCCAACCAGTGACTTCATGCAGAGATCCCGATATCCAATACCACATAGCATTTGTATCGAATGAATACGGGAATTAGCGGCTATCAATTTGAATCGTGAAATTGCATCGCTGATATCGTGCGGTTCTTTATTGCCATTTATATCTATGATTTCGATTCTAACGCTAGTTTTCTGGGAAACCTATATTCGATATATCTTTTTGTTTTGGATTCAGCAGGTTTTTGTTTCAAGATTACTAGCACACTACTATTATTTCTTATTATTCTTGTTAACCCCTCGTGCTAAGCTCAAATACTTGTTTTACGAGTGGGTTCACGTCGTTGGTAGTGCAATGGGTGTACCCTGGCGTCCCAAGATCTATTAAGAGGAGACCCATGTTCAGCAGTGGACATATACGTGCTGATGTTGTGACTAATGATATTTATTAAAATTTTACTAGCTTCGTGAGAATTTAATAATTAAACTAGTGACCCGCCCCGGCTTCGCACAGGAGCCATGCTAATGTATCATACATATAAAACATCCTTTTGAATCACTCTATCTATTAAAAAAACTGCATTAAAATCTGTTGCGTAGTTTTAAAGATCTAAGCATACATAGGGACGGGCAGACAGCGGCAAGCGACTTTGTTTTATACTATGTAGTGATATAGTCTATGTCATCCGGGGATAGTGTAGTTTTCCAACAGTGAAAGAATTTTTCGAATCGGTCTAGTAGTTTCGGAGCCTATTCAATACAAATAAACAACGTAACGCTGATAGGTACGTGTATTAAAAAACCACCATCTTTAGTAACATCATGTGCTACATTCTGCATTCATATAAGGGACATTTAGAAGTACCTTAACAGGGTCACATACATCATAAAACGACAATACCTACATGAATTTGAATCTCAATGCCTGTGGCAAGTGAGAATTCATGTGTTTAAATGAATCTTCATGACTCTTGTCAACACTTCGCCACACCATACGAGAGGTAACGCGATCTTCTGGAGGAGAAAGATAACTGATAAATTAGACTTTATGTATGTAGAAATAAGGTAGAAAATAGCTAAGTGTTGGCGAGTGGGTATAGACTTTTTTTTTCTATAGACTTAATCATTTTTAAATTATAAATCTTTTGTTTCTTTTTTTTATATTTCTTTTATATGACAGCACTAGGTCATTCGCTTCCAAGTGCCAATCAAACTATTGAACTTTGCGTGAAATAAAAAAAAACCGACATAATATATGTCCGATTTTTCCAATAAAGTTTCGAATTTATAATATTGTCAATATATTTCTGATTAATTACGTTTAACATGACATGTCAGTTACAAATGAGGTCATACGAGTTGTAAAACTAGATGTTCCTGTGTTTCTATTGATCAGGTAATGAGTTTACCGTCAGATTAAATGTAAGCCTAGTTGACAGAACTGTTTATATAGCACATAAGCAGCCGTAGCTTAATGGCTAGGGCGTCGGACTTGTGATCTTGAGGTCGCCGGTTCGAACCCACCTATTGCACTACCGACGTGAACCCACTCGTAACACAAGCATTTTAGCTTAGCACGAGGGTTAACAAGAATACTAGTACACCACAAAACTCAGCTTGTAATTTTTATATAAAAAAAAACACCGATAAAATTATTTAACAGAAATTACTAATTATAAAGACAAGTAGGTTTTTTGTTATATAATTGGAAAATGTTTTTTTTTTGTTCTTTGATGTAGACGTAGAGCATTACTAGCGTTATAAATCGGCTTCGCACGGGTTGTAAGTAAAGTATTTTATATCTACATATTTTGTCTTGTATTATATTCGGTCAACGTTTTATAATTCAATAGATATTGCCTTAGGACAGATAAAGGGTAGTGGAAGCTTAATATTGAGATTTTCTTTATCAATTGTGGGCGTACAATTGATAAAAGCACTAAGATCTCTATAATTGACATTCAGATATTTATATTCATATATAAGTATCTATAAATTAGATAAAACAGGTTTAAATCCACACCAATATTGGTGTTTGGTATATACATTAACTACCAAGCCAATAGTGCTAATAAATCGCAATCAGTCATCAGTGGTACCTCTGGGTTGTGATCCTAACCCCTTAAGGGTGCCCCCAGGTGTGTGTCACTTAATTTTATGCTATTATAAATATATACCTATAATAATTAATGTAAATATAAACTTATTATAAGTAGAGGAATTAATGACAAACGGACAGACGGAGTACATTGTCTGCAATGTCCTAGAATTTGCAGCACCCACAGGTTGTACTTGCTAGTTATAGTGTAACGTAGACCCCACTATCACGTTGGGCCACTGTATCGTAGTACGTGTTGGTGTAGCCAACCACGTGTTACATAAATGAAAAAGAGATGAGTTTTATATAAAGAGAGGAAATAAACACAGATCACTCAGTACACTATAGTTTATTTAAATCATAATTAAAGATTAACAATATTTAGATCAGGGGGCAGGTTCTAAGACTCGGTTTGAGTAGGTGACCAGTAGGTAGTCACAATAAACACTTAGCTTGTTAGGAAGCTGGATGGTAGAAGTCTCGCTGACGCCTTATGTAGATAGTAGCGGCAGCGAGGGAAGCAGGTCTCGTCTCCACGTCTCGTCCAGTCCGGATGGTAGTAGTCGGCTGGTGTAGGGTGTCGACCGCAGCGTAAGTAGTAGTGAGGTAGAAGAGAGATCGCGGCATCAGTGCGCGCCCTTTTATAGTCCCAGCCACCGGTCGGCGGCAGGGCTACGGGGTAAGGGGTACGGCGACGAAGACGCATCGTCACACACCCCCCTCGATAGGCCAGAATTTTCCCTCGCGGAAAATTCGCGAAGGCCTGCTGGAGCTGGTCAGCAGCTCAGGATGTAGACAGGCGAAGCTGGTCAGCAGCTCAGGATGTAGACAGGCGAAGCTGGTCAGCAGCTCAGGCAGCTGGCAGGCGAGCCCTGAAAAAAATAAAAGAAAAGTATATATATAAAGTTCAATAAACATCCATAGTACCTGGGAGTATTGAATTAAAAGATTAGGTAGAAATTAAGTGAACCGGACCGAGTAACAAACAGGTGTTCAACAAATGAAATGATTCATCAAACAACATCATGCGATAAGCAATAATGCCTATTCACAAAGTTATGCAGGTAAGTTAGATAATAATATCTATAAAAAAATAGGCACGTATAAATGTATTATGACCGGCGCGCGGCAAGATGCGAGCCGCTACACAGAACGATTAAGCACCCATGTAGGTAGGTACATACTTAGACGTAAAAGAATAATATAGGAACAGTTTAATAAGTTAGACAGAACTATCGTAGGTAGATACGTAGTTGCGTTGAAAGTTAACATCATTAGTAGATGTAAAAATTAAAATAGAAATCGAAACTGTATACTAGTTTTAATATTAGCCTTTTTACCACTGAACCATTGGGTAAAATATTTTTTATTTTGTTGTTAGATTTAATTAGCACTTGAAATGATTAGTATTTATTTCTTCAAATAGTTGGTTTTTTTTTTTTTTATTGTCTATAATTAATTTGTTTTATATCTTTTATATGCACTTCACCAAGCGGCTTCCCGGACATATCAGATAGTTTATAGATTAAAGGAGACTTTTTTGATACAATTTTACATTTAATAAATTTAGGAGCTAATTTTTTAGAAAAATATTTATTTTTGTCACTTAGATAAAATGTTCGTTTCCATACTATATCACCAACATTATAGTATATATTTAGGCTTGCTTTCTTTTTTGTTTTGTTTCTGTTAGAAGGAAATTTGTTCAATGGGGCAGCCAATAAACCAAAGTTAGGTATAAATTGCCTATACCAAGAAGCAGCGCCTAAGAAACGACGAACCTCCCTTTTATTAGTTGGAGTCGAGTTATTAGCAATAGAAGATATTTTATCGGGATCGGGGGGTAGACCATCCGCATCCACGATATTATTAGCCGTGGCTCTCGGATTGACCGTTAGGTGATCAAACGAGACCACGTGACCGACAGCGTTGGAGTGTAGCTCCGTAACACAAGCGTCGTAAACATTCGGGATTAGAACCGATTCCAATTGCTTGGGAAATAACCCAAAACCTCTCCAAAAATCCATACCAAGAATCAAAGAGTTTTTTATTTCTGGTACTATGTGAGTCACAAGAGTAACCATTTTATTTTGAAACTCAAAAGGAAGTAGGATTGAGCCAAGCGAAGAATATTTCTCCCCGCCGGCAGTAACGAAGTCAAATGGTTGAGAAGGAATTAAGTTATAATTCTTGTTAAGAAAATAAGTATGTGAATTATTACCTAAAATAGTCACACACGAACCAGAGTCTAGGAGACCGACAGTATTTATTCCATTTACCACAACCGGTACATGAGGAATATTTGTAGTATTAACATTTGAATTGCGGATTGAAGAAGTATTTTGAAAAAAATTTGAAACGTAGTTGAGCCAATTATTCCACTCTGTTTCGTTAGTTTTAGGATTTCTCCAATCCTTGTTTATTAGATTTATTGAAATTATTTTATTATTTTTAATCCGACAGTTAGGACAATCAGAAAAGCGAACACCTTTTAACCCGCATTTGAAACATATTAGGTAGTGAGGCTGCTTACAAACATTTAAAGAATGCGAATTAGTTCGGCATCTCGGACAGTATTTATTATTATTAGAAGTGTTTACAATAGCATTTATATGTGGTTCCGAATCTTTTTTATGATAAGTATTCGTAGAAGTTGGTTTTAAATGCTTATTAGTATGAGAAAAGTTTTGACCAGACTTTTTAATAGAATTAGAATTAGGAATATAATAATTATTCGCATATTTATAAGCGAATTCAGGTGCCAATGTGTCGGCAGAAACCATAGGTGGTTCAGAAAACTCCTTATTGCGACTATAATATTTCTCGAAGTTTCGACAAACATTAATTAAAGTAGAAATATCTTTAATTTCCGACATAAGAAGAGCATTAGTGTAACAAGGCCTGATATTATTTAGTAATATTTCAAGCTTCACACACTCACTGACAGACACGTCAAGACGAGAAAACAATCCTTGCATTTTAGATACATATAATGTTATGTTCTCGTTTGCACCTTGAGAACGACGTCTTATCTCCGACATTAACTTATAGTCGTAGTTATGCGGACTAAAATCGCGTTTAAGTGATTGACACAGTTCACTCCAAGACTTAATATTTTGTTTATTAGAACGATACCAATGTAATGCATCGTCCGAAAATATTTCGAAAGCGAAAGAAATTATTTTATCTTCAGATATACCCCTACCAGACATAAATTCCTCAACCGTCTGTATAAAGGCACGGACACATGTTTTTCCGTTGTATTTGAATTTAGATAATTCGGAAAATAATTTACGATCGTATAGGCATTCAGCGGACAACGATTCGCGACTGGCGTTGGCATCTGTTTGTTTATCGGCCGAGCTCGGTAGCATAAGGGACTTAAGTGTTGTATAAAGCGAATGGAATTTATTCCAAGAAGTTTCTATTAAATTAAAATCGACAAGTGCAGTAATATCTATGCGATTTAATCTGTGAAATATATGATGTAGCACTGATTCGGTTCTATTAAAAAGATTTTTATCAAATTTGGCCTTAAGGACCGACAAATTATTAGAAGCACGAAATAAAGAAGCATTAATAGGGGATATATCCTCATTCGGCGATAGATAAGAGGTTAAGATCTCTTCCGAAGGATATCCAGGCGAAAGCTTAGTAATTTGCTTGCGCAATTCCTCCACTGTATCGGACTTATCACCGCCTCTAAGGCAAACCTCGTATTCGAGTTCGGCTTTGTGCAAGCATGAGAATTTAATTTGGTATGACATAGTTAGAAGCGAATAGCGAAAGATATTCTTAAAATAAAGAAATAAGCCAACACAGCAGAGCAATAAGCAATTATAGCTAGAAATGAAATAATTCCGTTCAAAAGGTATACAGAAATAGGCCTATATAGGTAGGTATATAGGTTAGCAACGTGGTTAGTGGCCACGTCGCGCGCGCGGTTTGTAGTAAACAACATGCGCTTTGCACGTGAGCGTAAGTAGGTACACTTATGGAATGCAGCGTAGTAAGGTGAATAGAATGACAATTAATATTTTAGCACTTAAGTAACAAAAACACTGTACGTACCTTTTGAACGAATTTTCACACAAAAATAAAGAAAAATTAGCGGTATCCCTACTCAAACCTTGTCCTGCCTTAGAAAATTGGGCGCCACTGTAACGTAGACCCCACTATCACGTTGGGCCACTGTATCGTAGTACGTGTTGGTGTAGCCAACCACGTGTTACATAAATGAAAAAGAGATGAGTTTTATATAAAGAGAGGAAATAAACACAGATCACTCAGTACACTATAGTTTATTTAAATCATAATTAAAGATTAACAATATTTAGATCAGGGGGCAGGTTCTAAGACTCGGTTTGAGTAGGTGACCAGTAGGTAGTCACAATAAACACTTAGCTTGTTAGGAAGCTGGATGGTAGAAGTCTCGCTGACGCCTTATGTAGATAGTAGCGGCAGCGAGGGAAGCAGGTCTCGTCTCCACGTCTCGTCCAGTCCGGATGGTAGTAGTCGGCTGGTGTAGGGTGTCGACCGCAGCGTAAGTAGTAGTGAGGTAGAAGAGAGATCGCGGCATCAGTGCGCGCCCTTTTATAGTCCCAGCCACCGGTCGGCGGCAGGGCTACGGGGTAAGGGGTACGGCGACGAAGACGCATCGTCACAATAGTTACCTAAGTAGTTTAATTCATAGAATAAGAATGATGACAGTTATGACAGTTACCAGTTACGGGTACTTATTAATGACAGTTCTTTTTCATTGTGATTATGACAAGTACAAGTGTATGTAAATACCTAAGTGCTGAATAAATTCTTTACTTCATTAGTGTAATATAATTATCCAAAAAGTACCACTTTTACTAACACAAACTATTACCGTGTGTGTTTAATAATTTACGTAGCATTACATAGTATTAGCATATGGACTTTACCAACTTGTTAACCGATATGCAAATATAACTTGGGAGTTTAGCTCTCCTAGTCTTATATTAAAGAGAACTGTAAAACTAATTTGCAAATATAAACTTTTGGAAAAGTTAATTGAGCACTGCAGACGTCGATTTTCTAGTAACTTCGATAGAAACCTGAACCTGACAAATGTTGTTATAAGTTTAGTTTAAAACAAAGATTTATATTCTCTTCGGTAAATAATGCAATGGATTGTAATAAATCTATGCTTCTATTCTTATACAGGTTGACTTTTCTTACCGTCTTGACAATAATAAGGTGTGATAGGTATTCCTTACTATATATATATATATAATATTATAAATGTGAAAGTAACTCTTTCTGTCTGTCTGTCTGTTACGCAATCACGCCTTAACTACTGAAGCGATTTAAACGAAATTTGGTACAGATATAGTCTAGAGCCTGAGAAAGTACATAGGCTATATTTTATTATGAATTTCGCACGGGAACGGGAGTTACGCGGGTGAAACCGCGCGCGGGAAGCTAGTATGAAATAAATGTCTAAGGCATAGGTATTTTATTGTTTTTTTTCTGACATATTGTGAAAATCGTAACGATATAAATACGTACCTTAGTTACTAGTTACGTTACGCGAGTAATAGGTGCATATAATATCTAGGCAATCACATATGAATGAAAAGAGTGAGCTAAATAGCGTAACTACCTACTTAGGTAAGTATTTTTATCGTTACAATTTGCACTCTATGTCAGGAAAAATATGATAAAATAACTATGCCTCATACATCTATTTCATATAGCTATCACGCCCTATTAGTTTCAAGACGGTAATAAAGACCCTACACCACTAAAACTCCCCGGACACTCCTTCGATCCGCCGTTGGCGGGGGCCGCATGAGCAATCCGGCGCATCTAGCATACAGGCTTCCTCAATAAATGGCTTATGAGGACTGAAATAATTAAAATTGAGATTACTGCGTTCAAAAAAACAAACTCTTCAGCTTTATTATATTAATACAGATACTTTTATTCTTCCACATATTAACATACAACATCAAAAGCGAACACAAATCTCTTTCCAAAATATAAATGGCGTTGATTTATATAACTGAAGGCAGTGTAATATCGCAGCGGACATTGAAACTCCGAACATAATCGAATCAAGCATTACCCTTTGAGCCCAAACGATAAATAAAAAAATCAAGTGATAAATAACTCTAGAGATCTAACCAATTTTAATGAGTTCACAATAGGGTTGTCAAAGGATTATAAGGTTTTTATGTTCATTGTTATGTTAACCACTACATAGTATAATACAGAGTCGCTGTATAGACATAGACAAACAGCGAAAAGCGGCTCTGTGTACATAGGGATAGCCCTATGTACACTTAGATCTTAGAAACTACGCAACGGATTTTGATGCGGTGGTAAAATAACGGGGACAGGCTAGTATTCTATAAAACGTCATGTTTGGACTTTTTGGACCAGCTCTCCTCACATCGAATATCTTATTCTAGGATTTACATTTTATTTGTTCTTTATTCTGTTATTTTTTGCATTTTAAGCAATGTCAAGATGGAAACCTTATGTTATAAATGTTTTTACTTATTAAAAGTTAAGTTAAAGGCAAAAATTATAGCCGCTCGGTTAACTTAACCATAACTTCGCTCCGAAAAAGAAAGAAAAAAAGTTACTTAAAATTCATAGTGAAATTACAAATATTTATGTTTTCAACGGCCAACCCTATTAGAAAGAACAGGCCTGAATTGAAAGTATTCACCCCTTATCCATTTGTATTCAAACCAACCATCGGCCAGCCGCATTTTAATTTACTTAGCCGAATTAAAAGTGCGCGTGATTCGAATTTGATACATTTTTATTGCGATACTTTATTTTTATAGTTGATTGAAGACATTTTGTTATTATTGTTTGTGTTATAGGATTTTATTTCAAAATTGAGATTAATAAAATTCGATCACCGGAGGTACTCGAACCCGCATCTTAGGTTAAGCCCCTAATGCCTTAACCAATTAGGCTACGGTGGAACCCTACCGGTCATCGAAATTTATCAATCTCTTTTATAACACGTCTCTACGGGGGACGTTATAGGATTTTATTCGACTTTTTGTTGAGATTCTTGTTACGCGACGTAGATTACAATACGATTACAATAGTTGACGCTACTCAAAGCTAAACCGATATATGGTGATAGAGAATTGATACGATATTTAAAAAACCATAACTTTTAAGAGGTATAATTCCCGCTTGATAAAAAGAACAATATGAAATAAAAGATTTCCGAGTACGGTACCACGGAGGGTAGTCCTTCAACCAACCAGACCCAGTAAGATCTTTGATTTTGTGCACAGATTTTATGTCCGATGCGGGTATCGAATCAATGATCTACAATAATTAAAATGAGCTTTTAACCGCTACGTCACCGAGGTTGATACACATAATATAAATTGCAATGTTTGTGAAAATGCATGGATGGGTTTGTGATTCTAAGACGAAGACAAATATCAATAAAAGATATACATAATATAATTTAACGCGAATAAAAACGACACTTGAATCAATGAAATTTTTGCCGCAAAGCTATAACCCCTTCAAGGATATCTTAGTAAACAAAAACTGTGTTTTTATTTCAAATTTACGGACAATGAAATGATATTGAGAATATCCATAACAATTGTCTCTCGTTTGAACTTCCAATTTAAATACAATTCTTTATACAGCAAACGTTTGTTTTACACTCGAAAGTAAATTGATTTTGAATAAAATATTAATTTAATTCTAGCTTTTGATCCGTTTTTGTCTAGATAAAAGGCAGTTATTTGTATAGGTAATCACTAGCTATCCCATTGTTTGTAAGAATTTGTAATAAATTGAACCACCAAAACTATATTTTTACAATTATTTATAAACTGGCTTCTCGCGCGCGGTTTCATCCGCTTAACTCCCGTTCCCGTGGGAACTTCGCAATTAAATATAGCCCGTGTTATCTGGGGATAGTGTGGCTTTCCAACGGTGAAAGAATTTTTCAAATCGGACCAGTAGTTTCGGAGCCTATTCAATACAAACAAACAAAGAAATAATTTAATCTTTCCTCTTTATAATATTATTATAGAAATACAGCAGATGTAGTTAGAGTTTGCAACACAGTATTAGCTTTTTTAAATCTCGGAGGTCGTGGGTTAGATCCCCACGCCGGAAAAGAAAATCGTGTATTTTCTAAGTTTTCTTTCCGGGTCTGGTTGGCTTAGGGACTACCCTCCGTAGCCTCCCTCTGAAAGCACGTTAAGCCGTTGGTGCCGATTGTTCCATCATCTATAAAAATCGTATACAATAGTACAGACAGCAGCGTTTCCTTGTGTGTTTGTGTTACAACATAATACTGCGGTCACCAATCCGCCTGCCACGCGTGGTGACTATGGCTACAATCCTCTGTCGGGAGGAGGCCCTTATTCAGCAGCGGACGTTATACGGGCTAATCATCAGCCCGTATAACGATATAGATATATATATAGATGATGATGACATTAGACTAAGGCTCCTTAAAAAAAAACAGTACATATAGAAATGTAAATTATTAAATATGTACAGAAATAAAATTTTATCAAAGTACAGTCACGACCAAATGACATAGACCATGCTTAATTTATTTAAATGTCGTCATAAATAATTTATTAGGCATCTTTATTATGTCGTTCGTTACTGAAGTCATTCTAAATTTAAATGACTGCTATCAACAGATTAGAATGTTTATTGTCCATCGTGCAGTCGTTATCGCCAGATTCGATGTTTATATTTGCACAACAATCCCGTACAGCAGCGTCGTTGGCTCTTTGTTGTGGTAATCTCATTAGACGCGGTCACCGGCCATTGAATATTTATAAGAGATTCGCCAGTACTTTTGCTTTTGACTGTACAGAGCTGATAATAATGTTTGAGTACATTGAAATAAATTAACGTTTTCAAAGGTTAAGCATACTTGAACTGTGTGTGATTAGCTTGACTGGGAGCGTGGCGTCTCCTGTAATCCGGCTACTCGGAGGTCGGGAACGGAGGATGGTTTGAGGTCGGGAGTCCTGGTGCTGAGTGGCCCATGTAGACTGGACGTCCACACTAAGCCTGGTATTAATATGCTTCCCCCGGAGGAGTCTGGGGGATGCAGGTTCACTAAGGAGGGGCGGACCGGGCCAGGGGGGAAACCCAGCAGCCAAAAGTCCCCGTATCGGGCAGTAGTGGGATAGCGGCCGGGAGTGAGTGCTCAGTAACAGCCCGACCAATACAACCAGACCCGTGTGTGATTAGTTCATTTGTTTAGGTACTTGTTTAATTTTCTTTGGACATCTCATTATTATGTTTTATTTATTCGTGGGGGTAATCTAGTTTTAATAAACTAGCTATCTCGTTTTAGTGTTGGCACCAATAGTATCTTGTTTTAAAAAGACAACTCCCGCACTAAATAAAAAAAATTAAAAATTAAAAATTTCAAAGACTCAATTTACGGAGACAAAGTTCATCTAGGCTCAAAATTTATCTATGGTTCACACAAATAATTATTCCGAGCGGGAATCGAGCCCAGAACTTAACGTCTTAAAAGCAAATACCGTAACCACTACTATTGTATTTCAGAAGCATTTGGTCATAAGTGCCAGTTTACGGTAAAGGCACACATGATGAATGTTTCCGACGTATTATGACACATCCGACCTTATGCATCTAGTATAGCTCTAAGTATATATTTGCCATTTTTAGGGTTCCGTACCCGAAGGGACCCTATTATTAAGACTACGCTGTCTGTCTGTCACCAGGCTGTATCTCAAGAACCGCGATAGCTAGACAGTTGAAATTTACACGGATAATGTATTTCTGTTGGCGCTATAACAACAAATACTAAAAATGAAATAAAATAAATATATATACAAACTTTTTTTTGCCCTTTTTTGCTCGATATCAATAACAGGTAGACGCTTAAAAATGGTACAGAACCCTTCGTGCGCGATACCAGTTTTTATTTATATAGGGTGCTTCAGCCGTACATCGTCACCGGCATCAGGTGTCGTAGTATCACCACATTACTCCACGCTGACGTAATTATGTAAATACACCGACGTGAGAACATGATACTTTGTGCCTCATGCTACTGGTATAAACATCTCGTAGAGGGATATACCGCCGTCTTACACAGCGATATGAAAAATTTGCCAGTTTCTGTAACATTTTATTCTTAATTGTACACATGAAAACAAGTTATGTGAATTCAACAATTAATTAAAGATGATGTATAATGGCGAACTTAACTCATTTATGAGTTTTCTTCCAGCAAACCATGTTCAGAGTGAGATTTGTGATAAACGGACAAGAACAGTGTACACAATAATAGCAACAATTTAAAAAAAATAAGGCTAAACTAAGGCCCCTTTTCTCTCGTCAGTTCTGGAGACATTACTCATGCACAGGACCACAACGTGAATTATTTATGGTATTTGTCTGTGGTATTCTGTAAGGTGGAGGTACTTCTCTAGTCTAGCAACTGATAGTGCATCCTAACGCTTACCCTGCCCTCTCTCTAACATAGATTCAAAAGAAATGGTACTCATTTTACCTCAATAAATAGAGACAGTAAACCAACTAATTTCACACTTGCTCACGTACTAAAGGGTTTTGTTCGTTCCATACTCGTAATTTAATTGCTACCGAACGTAATTTCTCGGCGCCAACCCTGGCAAAAACTAATTACACCTGGGAAAAATTGTAAGATCATAAATCATCTTTCATCATTTATTATATGGGGATTTCTTAGATATTTTCTACCCAACTAACAGAGATATTAGCACATGTATTGGAAATTTGTGATATTTGGAATTTGAAAACATTGAGTATGTATTTTGTAGTAGTTTTAATATGAGATAAACAAACCCTAACATAGCTTCATAGGAATTAAGTTTTTGCAGAAACTTGGTTTATTTTACCTTTGTGCGGCTTTTCATATAAAATTTAATTATGCTTAATATTCTAGCCTTTTGAGCACTCAGTTCAAAAAGTTTTTACGTCTCATACGATCTTTACGCTTTACGATCAAAAAGTTTTATTAAAAAATGTAGTTTTACCTTGGCTATCTTTCAAACAAACCGGTAAAAGTGTTTCAATCTATTATATTGTACGACCCACAAAAGCACCGAATATGTGTGTATAAAAACGTATTAAAATAACCTTTTGTTACCCTAATATTCAACGCGTTTAACGTATCTACAATCTATTACTCTATTTGTATGCTCAAAAATATTCTTCATAATCCCAATATTTTCCACAACAAACAGCAAATGCGTGGTTACAATACATTCAAATACACCACCCTATGTTCTTTACACTAAGTGCTATTTTCAATGAAGAGTTGACACCGACGTGCTGCCGATATCCCCTGGAGGCGTATTTTTGAGAACGGAAGTTTGACGCGTTATTGTTCCTCATGCAATATGCATGGTTATATTTGGAGATACTCCCCTACCACCCTGTAATTGATGAATATCTATCAGCCCCACCTTTGGCTCATGTTTGTGCGAAAAACCTGATTCGTGAAATGAGTTCCGCTTTAAATATGAAACGAATTAAAGGTTTGTTTGTTGAAAAAATATTTGATTTCGTATATATATGGATATTATTAAATGTTTTGAACTCTTTATGGGAAAGATTACCTTATACTATATTTCAAAATTGAGATTAATAAAATTCGACCACCGGCAGGATTCGAACCTGCATCCTTGGGTAAAGCCCCCAATGCCTTAGCCAATTAGGCTACGGTGGAATCCTACCGATCATCGAAATTTATTAATCTCTTTGTAACACGTCTCTAACGGGGACGGTAGTGCCATCTATCGGTAATGATTCGCATTACTTCGATAAATATCTCCAAAGTTACATTTGGTATTAAATATTAAACGATGACACCGCCCTATTTCACATTATTAAATGTTTTGAACTCTTTATGGGAAAGATTACCTTATACTATATTTCAAAATTGAGATTAATAAAATTCGACCACTGGCAGGATTCGAACCTGCATCCTTGGGTAAAGCCCCCAATGCCTTAGCCAATTAGGCTACGGTGGAATCCTACCGATCATCGAAATTTATTAATCTCTTTGTAACACGTCTCTAACGGGGACGGTAGTGCCATCTATCGGTAATGATTCGCATTACTTCGATAAATATCTCCAAAGTTACATTTGGTATTAAATATTAAACGATATATATGGATATATCAGCTTTGTAGTGGACAGCCTATTTTTTTATCTATTCCAGTCAATGGAGGGTGATAAATTGCTGATATAAGATTTATTTAAGTTTCGCCCTCATACGATAAATCAAGAGAATCATTTATTTTTCAGATGAACATGATGATAGCCTCGGGGTTTTTGGTACCGAACATAAAATATAAGCGAGCTGGTATTTTCCAATGGCTTAAGAAGTGAATCTAATAACACAACTTCCTTTCTAAATAAACAAACTCGGTACTTATTAGTGTATCAAGTGAATACTTATTAATTAGATATGAGATCGAACCCACGACACCATTACACGGGGACAAATCCTTTAAATTTCCACTTACATTTCCGAGGACCAATATTTTCTACTTTGCCTAATGTGGTTTATACAACCCCAAAAAGCCTTATAACTCACAATTTTCCGCGAAGCCCGGTAAAAAGTCAAAGTGCACCCAACCGCAATACTTTTAATGTTTCATACAAAATTACATAACATACCTCATAACATTAAATATAAAAAGTGCCCATAAGCTAAGGTAATTTCGCTAATGCATGGTACACATTCGGGTTTTAAAATAATATTCCTAGTTTATTTTAAGATGGAATTCTTGTTATTTTGGAGTAAATGTATTCTAAGAGGAACATATTCCTGGACTGCCTGCTCCCATGGCTGGCCCAGCGGTAATATGTTCGAATATAAGTAGCGACTTCAAATCCCTGGTTGAGCAAAATACTGTGGTATTTATTTTTTATTTATTTGCGTTAAAGCACGTTAAGCCGTTGGTCCCGATTGTTATAACATCATCTATAATAATCGTATATCAAGGAACGGGCAGCAGCGTTCCCTTGTGTGGTACAACATAATACTGCGGTCACCAACCCGCCTGCCAAGCGTAGTGACTATGGCAAATACCTTCCCTCGGGAGGAGGCCCATGTTCAGCAGTGGACGTTGTACGGGCTGATGATGATAATGATGATAGTAAATATAATTGTTTATTTTGCGAATATAAAAATCAAAAACGGATCAATTGTTAATAAGCCTTGGAAGTTAATAGCATCAGCAGACCAAGGAATTTCAATACAATGATAATAGTATAAAATTTAGATTACAGATATTCACAAGGCTTTTTCTATGTGTTTGACCTAATGAAGACTTAACATAGGTCTGTTTTTGCCACTTACTTTCACAAAATAAATAATATTTAAGTATAACAGATAAAAAATGCCACTTTTTGTCAATTTCTCCGTTAAATACCTTTGCGCTTTAAAGATTGTCGAGTAGGCTTAGTTTGGGGAGTGGAAGTGACAGTGGTTTAATTAAATGCAGATCTGTCACAGTTTATAAGTAAATCAACGTATCTCGTTTGAATATTGCGAAGTAATTAATAAAGTTATGATTTATATTTATTGTTTCAGTTGCTACGTGTTGATTTTAGATTAGGGGCTGTTGGGGTTAGGGGAGTATCATGATTATAATGAATAAATAATTAAGTATTTAATAATGTCTATCATACCGTATTGATATTGTTTGGTTATCTGAGATTTTTTTTTCAATTTTTATCCAATTGACAATAATATATCAGTTCCATAGTGAACGAAACTTTTGATTATAAATATTAAAAAACTATCTTGTGGCCGCGGCTTCGTCCGCGTGGATACCTATTGGTTTTAGCGTGATGATTTAACAAAATATAACCTATAACCTTCCTCGATAAATAGGCTTCTAACATTGAATTTCATATCGGACCATTCGTTCCTGAGATTAGCGCGTTAAATCAAATAAACCAACTCTTAAGTTTTATATATTAGTATAGATACTTATTAGTATAACAAATCAAACAGCCGTAGCCCAATAGCTAGGACGTCGGACTTGTGATCTTGTGGTCGCCGGTTCTCCACTCATTGCACTACCGACGTGAACCCACCCGTAACACAAGCAATTTAGCTTAGCGCGAGGGGTTAACAAGAATACTAGTAGACTGCCAAACTCTGCTAGTAACCTTTTTCTTAAAAAAAAGAAAGAAAAAAAAATGTTAAGATAGATATAAATAATAAAATGAAATATTTATTGATGTAATCTACGGAGCAAAATAAAACAGGACAAATCCGTAAAAAAGGCGCGCGAGAAAAAAAAGAAAAAGATATTTTATATAGTCGTTGCAACATTTTGTCAATATTTGTTATAATAACTGACATTAACGATAGGTGAAAATGACAAAGGAATTGTGGAAGCACACGTGCGTTAAGCGTTTTCCACAATTTGATTATTTAATAAACTTATTCCAAATATTTGTAGTTATTTACTCAGAATATTGAGTCGCAACTATTCCATCGGTTCGTTTATAATACCTAAGTACCTATATATAATGTTAATAGCTTTAAGATTGTTGTATATATAAACTTAGATGTAAGTATCTAGTTTTAATAAATTGTATCTGTGTTTAGTTTGTAAAAGCATATTCGTTTGAACCTATTACAACAAAGTTCATATAAACGTTTTTATGGTTAATATTTAGATATATTTGTTGGGCTACGGGAGTAGTCCCACACTCCCGCCACTGTAACTCCTGTAAGCCAGGATCAACAGCGGCACACACGGAAGAGGCTCTAAGCTGTTAGGCTTAGGCTGGTCCCGGAACACCTAAATGTCTTGGATCCCGCATCGAATTTAATCAGAAAGTTATTAAAAAAACACAATGTCCGTGGTGCTTTGCAATTGGCTTATCCAATTGTAAGTGTCTCTTCCTGAGGTTGAGGTTCATTTATGTCTCCCGCTTTGCGCTGGAGGGTAGTGCAATTTTATTTTCCAACTCCTATAAATATTTAAATTTGAAATACGAGTTCTATATCCTCAAGAATTGGGGGGAGTCCTTTGCCCAGCAGTGGGACATTGAATTTTGATTATAAAAAATATCCCTAGATATTCGTGTCGTGGCTTTATACATCGATGAATATGGAAAGGTAGGTTTTAATCATAGTTAGTGACTCACGCTTGAGGAATGCACACGATCAGTGTTGGGTCAGCCTATGACTCTCGGTAGTCTTTCTTATATAGGTATAAAAATAACTTGCTGTCCAAAAACGGAACAAAACTACCTATTTGACTAATTGAATGTGCAATTTCGAAAAGGCACATCTCATATGTGCCCTTCTCAAAGCTAGTCATTCAATTATTTTCTATTTACTTTTGTGCTTGTCTAGAGAAGGTTTGGGTTTGCATGTAGGTAAGTTAAAAAAAGTAAATTTAAACGGATGAAGCCGAACTAATAAATCCTAATAAATAATTCGTTATTATATAAATACACGACCTTCCGGCGCGCGGTTTCACCCGAGTACCGCGTAAGTTTTTATCGGTTACATTTCGGGGAGTGTGCGGAGGTTCTACATAACCTGATACCCCCTTCACCCTTCCATCACCGCGGACGACTAGGCGCGGCAAGCGGCTGCACCCTTATGTTGTAGTCATTCCTTCAATACGCACGAAGCGATTTGCTTCTTCTTTCATAATGCGGACGGCTAAGGAGTGGAATTCTCTGCCGGGGTCAGTTTTTCCGGAACGCTATAATCTGGACATCTTTAAAGCTAAAGTGAACAGACACTTTCTAGGCACGCGTGAATCATCATAGGCCTTATTTTCGCCTTCCATGAAGCGAGATTATGGTCAAACGTAAGCCTATATTTAATAAAAAAAAAGGGTAAGTCCCGTTCCCGTGGGAACTTCATAATTAAATATAGATTATGTCACTCAGGGGGAGAGTAGCTTTCCAATGGTGAAAGAATTTTTTAAATCGGCACTGTAGTTTTTGAGTTTATTCATTATAAACATACACACAAAAATACAAATCTTTCCTCTTTATAATATTAGTATAGATATATGTATTTATAATGCTACCTCCACGTATTATAATTACCTACAATTAATGCACCATAAACCAGAAAGTACTGTATTCTCCATAAACCTCAGCAGACTTCGTCCACAGAGTTACTGAACAAATGGGGCATATTTTATTGGAAATATGTATTTGTTATGTCTCATTCAGACTTCACGTCGTATTCTTTAATAGGTTCTAAATGTTATGGTGGTAGAAACACAATATGTGCTGATCAACTGCAATGGTGTCTCAGACGATGTTCTTTTTTCCTACGACACCCATAGGAAGACACGGGAATAACAAACTCTTCAGCTTATATATTAGTATAGATAGCTTGGTTTGTCGTTAACCTATATCATCATCATCATCATCAGCCCGTATAACGTCCACTGCTGAACATGGTCTCAGCCCGAGGGAGCGTATTTGCCATAGTCACCACGCTTGGCAGACGGGTTGGTGACCGCAGAATTATGTTGTGCTACACAAGGAAACGCTGCTGCTCGTTGCTTGATATACGATTATTATAGATGATGTTATAATAATCGGGACCAACGGCTTAACGTGGTTTCCGAGGCACGGAGAGTAGTCCCTCAACCAACCAGACCCGTAAAGAAACATTAGAATTTACACAAAGATTTCCTGTCCGGAGTGGGGATTGAGCCCACGACCTCCGAGATTTAAAGCGAGCCAGATACTGCTACGCTGCCTAGGTGGTCCACATGATATATCATAGTTGATCTTTAACCTATATCTAAATGCAAGCTACTGCTCAATTTAACCGCTCTCACATTATCTGCATCGCTAACAAAAACTTCCAACAAAAGAATCTATCTGGCCATAAAAAGTAGCTATTTACATCGTGCCCAGCAAATATTCCGATATCCCGGTAAAATGTGTGGTTCAAGTTGAGAAGATGTAGCGACGATGTAGGGTGCGACTTTTAAATTGTTTTATAACGGGTGCATTCTCTTCTAGAGGCCGCGATCAGTACTACTGTAAACAAATTTTTCTTTTATCTACATATAATACAATGATATCTTAAAGGGTAGTAAATAGCATCGATTACGATTGTTCAATTTTTATCTTAAATAATGATCTTTAAAAGTTCAAGCATTATTTTATTGTTCAATAACGTTTTGATTAAATTATCTACAAATTATTTATATTTAAATAAAATTAAAACTATACCATATAAGGTTTATGTACATGTCTGCTGGTCAGTTAGAATTACTTTTAAAAGTGTAGATTGCTATAATTTAATTTCAAATCTTTAATAAAACTCTATCAAAGTTCAAACATTATTTTATTGTTATAACGTTTTTATCGAAGTATCTAGAACTGTTTTCTATTTAAGTAGCATGTCTAGCTTTAAATGTATGCTAAATAAGGTATGCAATTCCATACTCAATAAATTTATAGATTTTATATGTTTGTTGAAAATTTATATATAGCTTTAGGAATGCCTACATTTTGCAGAGTACAAGTAAGTATATTGTCACAAATTTTCATTTACATTTTGTTTTATAAACAACACTCGTCCCGCGTAAGCTCTTCTCTTAGACCATAGGCTAACCGCTATGTTTCATAGAGATGAGAGATTGGGTCATAAATCCGGACCATCGTAGAAAACTAATAGAGTCTTCCTCAGGGACCATTAAACACCAACTATGGATCTCATTCAACTCAATTTCCTGTAATGATACATGGTGTAAAAAGAAATATGTTGGCTCACTGTTTTATCGACCTGAATACAAAGTGTGAAGGGTAAAGAAATAACAATATGTAGTTACTGCTTTTCGTTTGAAAAAGGTGTGTTCGAATTTCAAACTTGTAGGGTATTTAATTAGCAGGTATATGTAGAATATAAACTTTTAAACTTTCGCGTATAATAATAATAATTTATAGCACACAGGTATTAACGCGATAAAAATTACCTTTTTATATTACCCGACGTTTCGATCAAGTTACATTGATGTTGGTCGCGGGCAGACTGGCTCGGCGGTCAATGTAACTTGATCGAAACGTCGGGTAATATAAAAAGGTAATTTTTATCGCGTTAATACCTGTGTGCTGTGTGAAAATCGTCCGTAATATTAACAACTAAAAATCTATACTTAATATTATAAAAAGGTAAGATTTGATTGTTTGTATTGAATAGGCTCCGAAACTTCGTTGGTAAGCTATATGATGACATAGGCTATATTTAATTATGAAGTTCCCACGGAAACTGGAGTTACGGGGATGAAACCGCTAAGCTAGTATGCAATAAAAAGGCTTATCAAAGAATTGGTCTTTGAAAAGTCCTGTTTAACTACTATATTGGCTTATTGCAAGTCATTATATGACATATTCACTATTCTGATATAAACGGTATTTTATTTCGATTTAATTATTATTATTATTTAATAAAAATAATTTTTGCAGCTTAGTGATTTTTTGTAAATGCCTGATTTCCAAAATTGCAGTTATGGATTTAAAGGCAAGGCCGTAACGAATCTAGAATCTAGAATGTGTCAAAAGGATTCCTCTACAGATTAAAACATGTTTAGTGATTTTTTGCAGTTAATGAGTTCTTGTTGAGCCAACGATATATCTATCGCACTCATATAAAAGAGAATAGTTATAATTAGTTTAACTTAAAGGTACGCGCGCGTTTTTGTGGATTAACCTTGAGTAGGCATACGTGGTCAACATATATAGCGCTGGGCGTATAGATTAGTTGAACTATCTGTTCAGCTAACAACATTTACATACCCTCTGTATATATACCTATGTATAAATCTGTCTCATTATTTAGATACAGTGGTTTTCAATCTGTCGGTCGCGACCCCCAGGGGGGTCGTAAAGCCAGACTCGGGGGTAAGCCAGCAAAAAGCTTTGTCAACTTACATCGTGCTTATTTTCAAAACTATCGCGGCTTATTACAAAAAAAAAACATTTACATATTGTTTATTTCTCTGTATATGACACAAGGGGGTCGCCGCCAACATGTAAAGGGGTCGTAAAATCAAAAAGATTGAAAACCACTGAACTTATAAGTAATCAGATCAAGAGATCAGTAAGATCAAGCAACAACAGTTACTAAACAATGTTTTCGTTCAAAACATTCTACCTACACACACAACCAATGCAATTACCTCTCAAGCCCCTAACACTCACCTATAAAAATCCTATATTCACCTCCACTTACCATATTGTACTTACAATTTTCGCGTATACAAAGTACTAAAGCCAGAAGCTGTATAAGATGCATCTCCATTAAACCGGTTCATTAGCAGAGGTGCGCTGGAAGCTCTTACTGCACTTTTATGGCACATAAACCTTCGTGCACACTGATGGAGTCGCGAGCGCACCACTTTAATGCACTGTAAACATGGCTAGCCGAGAATTTTGATTACATTATCTAGGAACTAGTAATGGACTGAGATTATTTGTGTCCAACAGGGGCGTTATTACCCCTTAGTGGGTGTTGGGGCTTTTTGTGGAGAATCAGGTTATTTGTTTTATGCATAAGTTCCCAACAGGGGCATTATTGCCCCTTAGTGGGCCTTGGGGCGGTTGTGGGGGCGGTAGCAGGTCATGTAAAGCATTGTCTTAAATTTTTTTTGTAATACTAAAATTTTGTTAATAAGACTTTGGTCTAATTCGACCCATTCAATGTGAAAATACCACTTTTACTTCGAATGGTACCAATCAAATATTCTTTTAACTAATTAACTACTATATTATGACTTTCAATAACGACTACGAGAAGCATTATTAGGTAAGAGGCATAGTTTATTACCTGTTGGGAATTTTGTTGGGTTAATAATTATTAAATAATTTTATTAGGTAATAGTTATGCTATTATTGAGCGAGTTATTGACGTAGTTGTTGAGATTAAATGTAATTAAAAAGCTATATATTAACAACAGGGTGATTTAATTAGCTGAGCAAAAGTATTTTATTTAAGACGAACCGCCCCGTCTTCGCACGGGCCCAATGCTGATGTATCAGCATCATATAATCCTTCCTCTTGAACCACTATCTACCGCATCAAAATGTGTTGCGTAGTTTTAGAGATCCAAGGATACATAGGGACGGACAGACAGCGGCAAGCGACTTTGTTTTATACTATGTGGCTTCACCACATTCTTACAGTTATATGGGAATCGAACGCAGAACACCAGGAAGAACTCAGAAATAACTACAATAAGCACTGATCCACCGGTGTAGTCGTCAACATTTCGATATTATTTTGCAGTAATACAATGAGAAAATGCTTTGCTTCACACTGACCTAACAATCTTAGTAAAGGAACTACAATTTAACAAACTAACTTTCTGAAAGTTGTTTGTTGTTTAAGCTATAGTTGGTAGCATTAACGCAATATTATGTTAGAAAGGAACGAAAATACATTTATTTCAGCATAACTCACAAGATAATTAATAACATTAACACAACATTAGCCTCAGCCATCACCGCGCGGTTAGATGGAGAATAAGCGATGGCTAATTATTATAAATCATTTTGAATGATTTAGCCATCAAAGCGTTTTTGAAAAGTAAGGGATCGCTCCAGAGTCGTTTCGTCAACAATTATAACGGAACAATAAAAAATATTTTATATATGTTGGCTTTTGTTTTATACAGAACATGTAAGCAACAATATATTAATTCTGGGCCCTAATTTTCACACAATACATTTTTTTTATAATCTCGAAAAATCCTAAAGGTGTTTCCACATAAACAAGCAACAGAGCGAGGCACATTAGCCTCGCGGGAGCGGGTGCGATTCATATTAATGTTAGCTATTAAACAACGAACGAGCGATAAATTCCCGAGGGCGATAGAATACCGATTTATTCGGGTATCGGCCGCGTTCCAATGATATACCGCGCCCGCGTGCTCCTTTGACGATCTACCGATGTTGTGAACACGCCTTTATATTCGTTAAGGGCATGTAAATTGTTGGGTGACTTGTCTTTGTGTGACAAATTGAGTAACTTGTAAGGAACAATCGCGATTGTCATAACGTATATATATTACTCAACCTCCGTAACGTAGCGATATTTGGCTCGCTTTAAATCTCGGAGGTCGTGGGTTCGATCCGCACTCCGGACAGAAATCTTTGTATAAATTCTAAGATTTCTTTCCGGGTCGGTTGGTTGAGGGACTACCCTCCGTGCCTCGGAAAGCGCGTTAAGCCGTTGGTCCCGATGATAATAACATAATCTATAATAATCGTATATCAAGGAACGGGCAGCAGCGTTTCCTTGTGTGGCACAACATAATACTGCGGTCACGAACCCGTCTGCCAAGCGTGGTGAGTATGGCAAATACCCTCCCGAGGGAGGCCCATGTTCATGAGTGGACGTTATACGGGCTGATGATGATGATATATCAATATCATACTAGATTCTCACTCGTGGTTTCTAAAATGCTTATGTTACGAGTTGGTTCCCGTCTATAGTGCCAACCATATAGTGCAATGGATGGGATCGAACCGGCGACATCGCAAGTCCGATGCCTTAGCCATTGAGCCACGGCCGCTTAAAGTTAATTATTTAAAATAATTTATAAGTCAGATTTACGTTAAATTTGCAATTTAATAATCGCTTTAAAATTAACTTACGTATACCATTCTAATATGGTACAAAACCATACAAAAAGTTAATCCATCTAAAATAATTACCTACCTCCCAAGCGAATTGAAAACCGAAAATCTTTCTCGAACCGAGGCCACCAATCGGCACTTAGTACCACTACTTTTAAAGCAGATCTTTATGCAATTGAAGCCAATCCAATTGAGTGTAATCCGGTTCGGATCGCATTTATTCACACTAACGACTCTACCCGCAGTACATTGGCCGATTTTCTCAGTATTCGCATTTTAAACGAGTGATCGCAAATAAAAATAATCGAATAATTATTCGATTCAATCGATTTTTTAAGTGTGTAGTTGGTTCTATTGCTAGGGACTGCACTTGGTTTAAACTTACTTTGTATTATTGAGACCATTACTAGGTACTAGTCAATAGAATAGAAAATGACAATAAATATTGCTCTTATATCAGAAACTAATAATATAATAGTAAGTATTAACGATGTTTTAGTCATGACAACAAAGCTGCTATGAATATTGTATTAATCTGTATAAACAAAATTACATTACAATTAAATGGGACACCATAGTTCAACTTAACCCTAATCTTCATTACGTATCTTGAACTAAGCATAATGGAAGTTAATTCATTATTCAAAATTTCGAAGCAACTCCATTACGAATTTCGAATTAACGGAATTCGAAATTAGAATTCGGTATAGACAATAAATCGGATAGGTAACAAATGACGGTCGCGGATTCGTCTGTACTCGTCAACGGACGCTAAGCTACTTTTCTCTCACAATTTTGTGTATTTTTCCCTCTATTTTTTTCTCACCAGTCGCCTTTGAGGGTTCGCTTTGTTTTGCGCTCATTGTTCGTTGGGTGTTTATTTTTAACTTTTTGTACGGCGGCTATTCATTAGTGACATTTAGTGGAGTGTCGCGCAAATTATGAGTGACAACCTGACAAGGTTTTAAGTTGGATAATTATAACAAGTGTAAAAAAGTGAGTAGGTAGTTTATGAGAGTGGTTTCATAACTTATGTTAAACCCCCGTTTTGTGTTCATTCTATTTTGATTTCCAATTTCAAAACATGTTTATTTTAAAAAGAACAAATTGCGTGGTGTTTTTTAATGAATAAATTTAACTTGTTTAAGGTGTTATTTCATTTTTTTTATTATGTAATAGTCGATTAAGGAAACAATACCCTTTGTAACATTTTTCCTACTTAGCTACCGTAGTATGTTAGTCCCATGGCATATTATTGTTACCATTACTAACTATTCGCAAGTACATATCTAGACCTCAGAAGCAGAAGGACGGATGTAGTATTATCGTCAGAAGCATTTGGTCGTAAGTGCCAGTTTACGATAGAGGCGCATACGACCTTATGCTTCTGATCTCGATTATGCCTTGACTTGCAAATATAAAATGCACCTACTATAAATGAATTCTTGAAATTGCTATTAACTGTGTTTCACAAATAACCACACATCGTCTTTTACAAACAAAATTCTACCGTACCTTATTTCCCGAAGACTGAATTTCGTTTAACAAAAGCCACGAATACTACAATCAAAACATGATTGATATCCCCGCAAATATCTTACTGCACTCCAATCGCTATAAAATTCAATATACCCACGCTCAAGATAGAAAAATAAAGGCGTTCCGTTCCCATTATCCATTTTTATCGCGCCTTCATATAATAGCACTCCGTATGAATAATAGCAGAACTATATACGTCAGAAAGCGCTGAGATATAAATCTTTCAATAATAATCGATGTTTATTTATTGCATCGATACTTGAGTATCGAGATATCGAGTATTTTTTTCTCTCGATTGTTGTGGTTGATTTATGGTTTCGTTGAAGCTCGTATGATATGTGTGCTATTTCAAATTATGTGTGAATAGAAAAGGCGACTTAACGTAACGTTTAGTTTTATAATATCTCTTTGATCTGATTGGTTAAGAGACTACCCTCCGTGCATCGGAAAGCACCATTGGTTCCTATTTTCATAACATCATCTACGACATTTGTATACCAGGAAACAAGCAGCATCGTTTAAATATGTAATACACTATACTACGGTCGCCAACCCACCTATCAACCGTGGTGACTGTGGCAATACCGCCCTCGAAGGAGGTCCATGATCAACAATGGTTTATGCCTGAAATAGCAAAAGACTCATGGCTACCACATAATAAATTGCCGACTTAAAGTTAATTTACTCAACAAATTGAGTAACCAATTTGTCTAGACTTTGATAGCTTTCTGTTCTACTAAGGTTTTCCACCTTACAGAATTATGCCATCCTTTACCTCGCCGCTTGGCGGGAATTTAAATATACCCATCATTTAGGTCTAGTGTTCTTTAGGCAGGCTATAAAAATACCTGAGCACTTTTAAGTAATTTAGTCTTTATTTAAAAAGAATTTTGCTTGGGTTATGAAGGTTCTAAATTTAAATTATTTTGACAGGTATGTAACGTTACGTTTCGTTGTCAGTTGGATGATTCAATTTACTAAATAGTTAACACATAATTATTAATACATAAAAAGATTACAGATAGGTATATGTTTACTTAGAGGGATATATAGAAACAATAGATTTTCATTGACTAACAAATTTTTATCTGCCCGCCTCTTTGTCTTCAATCATTTACTCTCATAACTGTAAAAAAAAATACGTTAAACTATAAGGACTTAGGTCATTAGGTAACGAATATGCTTATAATTTTAATTAGACTATTTACCTATGTGGAAATTGTTAATTTATAGCAGTAATAAACTATTGTGTTCATTATTTCACATTACATTCAAACAACGAACTTTTATTATTGCTATAAATCAAAATTCGAATTCACAAGGATTGTACGAAGTTTGTGAATCTCAAACTTATGGTAGTGATCTATTTAAATTTATATAATAAACGGAAATAAAATTCGAAATTAGAATTCCAATGTTAAATGTTATACAAATAAACAATACGACTAAAACAAAAATACGACAACCGCTCGCGTTCCAAATTTGAAATTATTCTTGGCAGACGAAGAATCTCTAGAAGATACGGAGTTAACGGAGTTGCCAGAGTTGCCGGAGTTGCCAGAGTTACCAGAGTTACCAGAGTTACCAGAGTTACCAGAGTTACCACAGTTACCACGGTTACCGGAGTTGCCAGAAGTAGTAGTGACAGAAGAAACTCTGCTACCACTACCGCCACCAATACCGACAGTTAACGAAACTGGCAACATTTTTATACGATATTTAACACGTAAGTTGAATTAAAAAAGTGAAATCTGTTGCAGGTGATGGCGAATCGAGACAGCAGAATATGATCTTACTGTTTGATTTTTCTGTTTTATTTTTAGTTTCATTTCGTAACGTTACGATTATTTGCCGTTCTATACATAAACTATTTTTTTTGTGTCATACATAACTAGAACTACAAAACTCCAATACAAAATAACGATAAATTACAAAAAATAATACTTTAAGTAATGTACCTAAGAGAATACAATTAATCTTGCCATGAAATAATCCTGTCTGTTCTATTTTTTTATTGAAGGCAATACATTTAAATTTCTATTTGAAATCTGAACGTAGGTTATGTTAAGTTAAAGAGGAATAAACGTTAGTTCTATCAAAATCTTAAACAACGTTGTTGCTGGTTGTAAAAAAAGAAGCCTATTTAAAAAAATACTATCTGTGTTTTGCAGTCTACTAGTATTCTTGTTAATTTCTCGTGCCAAGCTAAAATGTCTTGTGTTACGAGTGGGTTCACGTCGGTAGCGCAAAGTGTGAGGATCGAACCGGCGACCACAAGATCATAAGTCCGACGCATTGGTCTACGGCCGATTAATTAGAATCATAATATTTCACTAACCAACGAAATAGCCAGTATTTCCAAATTTCAGTTAACACAAAATAGAATTATGCAAATTAATACCCAATAACTGTTCAATATAATAAATTTGATACAGTTTAAATCGCAATATACTTCTATTCGACCCGTAAAACCGGTTATAGCCGGATACGTCCAGATTATTGTCATAAATTGCCTACGCGGATATACGCGAACGGACAGCGTATGCACATTTCGATTAACTCTATTGGAGTAGGTACGTAATGAAATGAAAGTCCATACAATAAAATGATATCCAACAATATCATAAATCGATTATACGATTTAATAACGGACACAAAAATTTCACAAAGCTTTTTGTGATTTACTTACGGTCGTTTATGAACATTTTCATTTGTTGGGTTAGGTGCGTGATACAGTCGAGCCGATGATTAAATTGGTTATTTTTTTCACATTGATTGAATTCATAGGAGATTGAATTGGGGATATTATGAATGTTCTTTACTTTATCTCTCCATTTACGTCGACTGCTATCATGGGTCTTCTCTTAACAGACCTTGGCAAACCAGAAATGTTGCAGGATATTGGTATAATCACCACACTTGGTGATCGCAGTAAGATGGTAAGTAACCTTGAACTGATAGATGCTGCTGCCCATCCATCAGCTGTATATCCCTTAGTCGTCTTCTACGACACCCTTGGGAATATATGGGGTAGGCTATTCTAAGCCGGAAACCACATGCTTATAACGTAATTATATACCTATACATAAATGTTGTTCGATGTTATTGGTTTGTGTACGCTTCAAAAAATCAAGAAGTTCAACAGGTCACCTTCAATATCGTTTGTTTCTAAGTCTTGCATCAGTTACATGGGACCTCAAGAAAAGTGTTTTTTTCTAAAGTCATTGCTGATAGATGGCGTTGTTCGCAATTACCTTTTTCATCAAACATTTAATGAAATTATAGTGTAATAAGTTTTATTAAAATAAAATTGTATAACGAAGCTGGTTTCCGGTTACTTTAGCTGTATCCATTAGTAATTTTCCACTAAGTTATAGTGTACAAATCCAATTAGACATGTTGTGTTGTGTTGTGAATTAACTAAAACCTAACATACTTTATCAATTAACAAAGAAACAATAGACAAATATAATATTTACTAAACCACAATGTATAATGGAAGGTGCTTCCCTAAACTGTTTCATAAAAATAAATACAAAAAGGATTTTCCAGGCAGTTCGATTTTTAAAACCGAATCTAAATAGTGTTGAGCTCAGCTCGTTGGTAAAATCTTTTTAAAACGACTATTCCTCCTGAATAAAACCCAGACGATTCTATTAATGTTCTAGTTGACGCATTTAAAATGTCAGCGGTTTTTTAAATAGAGAATACAAAATACCGTATAAGAACCTACCCGTTACCTACATATGGATATTATGTGATGTTCGTTTCATGTTTTATGTTGTAAAGTTCTGAATAGCTTTTAACTGACGTAGTAACATTTGGAATGGTTTGTGTATTAGCTTCCTCTATCATGCAGTAACAGTTGAACTGACTGACATTTAGCACTATTAAGGAGCAACTATTATATGGTAACCACATTGAAAATTACTGTTTGTATAAAGCATTTTATCAATTTTAGTGACAGCTGCACAAAACTCAATTGAAAATGTTAGTCATAATTTCCTAGCGCCATCGATCTAACAGACAGTGACTTCTTGCGCTTACTTAGTTTGTAGTTTTTAAACCATTTAAGAAGGCTTGAACCCCGCTTGCCTTTTGTCCGGTAAAATATCAAACGCTTTGTTAAATATATGCAATACGGATATATGCAATGTATAAAGACGTCATATAAATATACAGTTTAATACTTTCGCGTTTCATATTTTCAATAAGATGGCATATCGTGTATTCATAACATGACTATTTTTTTCTTTTTGAATATCATATAAACCTTTTATTTATATAACATTTCGCCATTACCTCTCTCCACAACAAGCAGCACAAATTAATCCGAATGAGTTGAAACTTTCTCGTTGGTAAAATTACAAACTTAAAAAGAAACAAGTAAAAACTGTACCGACATTTACAAAGCTATCAACGAGCATCATCTATTCATACCATTTCAATTTGCCAATTTAATTTCATACACAGTAGCGTCTAGACTCGGCGTAATTTAATTTACGTAGAGATGCGACCAAAAAAAGGGATTTATCCGGCGTTTTTCGTTGCGTCGGCACGTCTCGCGTCCCGTTTCAATCCTCTCACATATAAAACGTGATTATTCACCTCCGACGTTGAGGAATAAACATATCCGTCACAGTTTTTCCCATCCGTCGGTCCGTCCGTCCCGAACGTGATTCAAAAGCAAATATTTGTAGGGCGCGGGAACGCGGTTAGCAGGATTACTGCTAATGTAGCAATATTACAATGGAAAACGATTGACTGCAACAGTGTTTTCTTTACTGGTTCAAAATAGACCATGTAAAATTATATACCTTATGTGACTCTATACCGAGAAATCTGGTCTCAGTTTTGATCTTAATAAAGAGCTACCTTAGCAATACTTTACGAACCTATTTTATATATAAAAAAAAATCTCTTCGTAAACTTTAGAAGTTCTCCAAATTTTGACACAATGTACAACCCACTTCAAAAGTACTTTTTTCTTGCATTAGTAACACGTGACTTAAAGGAAACATGTTTTTCAACAGTAATTACCAATAGATGGCGTTGTTCACCATTATCTTATTTTTTTGAAAATGTTCATTACTCCTCATTTTAACCGTAATGTGAGCGAAGCATAGTAGGGTACAGCTAGTCATTACATTTAAAAACAGGTTTTTTTTAAATATTTAAGCCTATTATTATCGGCACAGCACAGCTTAAATCCACGCAATTGAAGCAAGCTGAAACCAGTTGAACGATAAATTATTATCATTCGGTAATTAAGCTATCGAACAATCTGATAACTCAAAATTCATGTGCCACGTCCTAATTTAGCACGTTCATTTCCATAGAAAAAAGATCAAAGATTCCCATATAATCCGAATGGTCTACGTACCAAAGTACCATGGGAATGCCACGCGATTCAGTATAAATTGTTTCACACTCAAACCTCGTTTGAAATCCACCTTTTTTCCATACCTCTAATCTGGCGCGATCTCCGCGGTGTCCATTCTATGAATATTTAAACCGCGAACGTTCTAGAATAATACAATGCGGATGCGGTTATTATGTCGAATCGATAACACCCTAGAGACACTAAATAGCGCTATATCTCACGTAGTAAATACTAGAAAGTAAACGGGATTAAAGTTTCTAGTTGACAAATCAAACGATCCCGCGGCGCGTTTCATTCTTTTCGGGTGGCAATTTTATTTTATAAGCATTTTTGTTCTGGGCCGTTGATCGTGAAAGTCAGACTCTAGGAAACCATTCCTATTTCGTATACATAATTGTTTTGTCGCTGAGTCGCATTTTTCGACAAGATAATGCTATTAATCTTGTCGAGAATAATGAAAATGTGCGCTATTGTTCCGTCCCTGTGTAATTTTGTGGAAAACAATTCTAGTGGATTTTGTGACATGTTCTGGTAGATCCTCGACTTTTCGTTGGAGTTAATATTGTTGTTTAGTGTCTTGCGGATGTGAGTTGGATTACACAAGTGGACACTACTTTTCCTGAAAATAAACCGTATAATATTTTTTGAACAACAAATAAAATAGTATAGAATATAAAGGAAATTAAATATATATAAGTAGCTAAACTAACTTAAAATACTTTACTGTTTACAAGTGGCTTATTTTTTTTTTTTCATTACAAGATATGACGTCACTACTGTTAGTGTTTTTATTTTATTTATTTTTAAGTTAACTATTTATTTATTTAACTCAAACTCAAATATTGTTTGGTTTACTTATGTTTATGTTTAATTTTATTATGAGCGATAACTCAACTGTATTCCTTTTTACAAAAAAAAAACCTTATATCTACTATATAAAGTATTTTTTACCCCAACAGATCCGCCCGAAATCACGATCAGACCTCGGAACCTGCAAGTCCGCGCTAACGGCATCGCAGCATTCTACTGCGCCGCGAGAGGAGACCCCATACCCAACATACAGTGGAGAAAGAACGGAAAACGAGTATCAAGTAAGTATAGATAGCTACGCCCTGCGGTTTTACCCGCGTTACTACGCTCCAGTGGGTCGGAGCGTGATGTTATGTAGCCTATATCGTCGGGGATAGTGCAATACCGCGTAAGTAACAATAGCTAATATGGTTAAAGATCAAATGTAGCACATCGATATTTTGCCCTTTACTACACAATAAAGAAAATATTTACTGACAGACGAAATTACACCTTATTAGCAACTGTCTCTTTCGCGGTATTGCACTATCCCCAACGATATGTTAATCTAATTTGTAAACTATCGTGCAAACTTTCAACCGAATTCGTTCAGAAGTTTTTGCATGAAAGAGTAACAAACATCCATCCACCTATACTAACAAACTTTCATGTTTATAATATTAGTAAGGATAAAGAATAGTTTTAACGTATTATTTTTGATATCCTTAAATGAGGAAAATTTATTTTCTTAATAAATCTAGGACCACATATATTGGAAACGTTGCGAGTGAGATCACACACGAAAACCTATCCATTTTTTTTTTTGGTCTCTGCCCTGTTATTTTATGTCTCCTAATACTTGTCCGAACGATTTACATATTATCCGAATATCATTATGTTACTACGTTATCTTAATAAAACATTAGAGTTTTAAAATAAACACATACGTACAAACATAAAATATTCTTCTTAACATTCAGCGAGGTTCAGTTCATTGATTAGTAGTTATTCATATCATTCAGTACATAGAAAATTGAGCTCTAGTATCTAACAATACAAAATAATATAGGTTGGGTCACCCATACCATATATTCGACGTGTTTTAAGCCTATAATTTTAGATGCTATTAAAAATTTGTTCTATAAATAATGCTACTAAAAACAAATCAGTAAAAAACCTAATAATACGTTTGGTTCATTAAATAGCTGCGTTCGTTAGGTTGGTATGTCACTTCATTTTTTTTAAGGTTAAAAGTTTAAAGAATCTTGTATATTATGTCCTTTGTATTCACTGTGTTTTCAATTTAAATTGTAACTATTTCTACAAAACGAATTATATCCACGTTAATAAATCTACAAAACATTAACAACGAAGCGAGTGGTTTAAAAATGTTTCTAGTATTTCACTAGATGAAAAATTTTCAACTAAAATTACATTTAGACTTCGTCCAAGTAATTCATTTCGCCCAAACATCTATTGTAACAGCATTCGCTTACAAAAATATACCGAGTATATTACTGGGAACAAAGCGGGTAAACCGGATCAGAAATCCGAGTATTACCGCCACTATTTTTATCCTTGATTGAAATGTAAAGCCACGTTTTTACACCATAAATATTGGGGCCGGTAATGACGTCTATAAGCCTTGGGCAATGAGTTGAAAAACCGTATCGGTTGAAGCAAGCGAGACACTAAAGTTCCTTAATATTGCTGTCTCTTTTTCTTGTAATAGTTTCTTCGGTTCGTATGAAAAATGTAATCGTAGATCATAGTGCGCTGCGGAGCTACCAACCATAAGAGAGTAATGACTTCATTCACACCCACCGATCACATTCGGAATTCAAAGCTATCAAAGTTACTTGCGATTTGTCCGTCTGTCGACGCGTGTCATCCATCAAATGACGTCATGTGTGAATTTCTGGGCCGTGATATTGTTTTGTTTTTCTTTTGTGTTCGGTTCGTAGTTTTTGCGTTTTCGAATTTCAAACGGAAAACTGTAACTCATAGAGCGTAACTTGTTTTTGTTTATGTTTCTACTAGCCTTCACGCCCGGTTTCACCCGTGTAACTGCCGTTCCCGTAGGAACTTCATATTTAAGTATAGCCTATAGCCTAGCTATAGTATAGCCTTTTCTCAATAAATGAGCTATCTAACACTAAACGAATTTAACGGAATAATAATCTTATAAGTACATCAGTCCATACTTTAACTTTACAATCTAGCTGGTTTGTTACCGAACCTTAAAATAAAAAATAAAAAAAACGACTTATCAATTAACGAATACTTCAATAAATTAACTAAAAATTCATGTAATTATAATTTTCAGTATTATTATAACTTAAAATATAAAATGTAGAATGGGAACCGAAACTACTCCAACAAGAGTATTAAAGACGAATTCATTAATGCGACGTAGAGACTTTCAAAATGAAAGAAAACAAATAAGGAAATAATTAAAAAAATAAAATGTACAAATAAAAACTGATGGGAGTACGAGCGCTAGCTTTTAAAAGAAAAAAATAAAAGAATATTTTAGACCGCACACTTTGAACATAAATCCTTATGTGGCAGCGGACTTTATATATAAACCTCATTCCCAAACTACTGACATAAATAAAAAATAATTACGGTGAAAAATAAATACTTAGTCAAAAACAATATATACTAATATTATAAAGTGGAAATATTAGATTGTATGTTTGTTTGCACTGAACAGGCTCCGGAATTACTAAACCGGTTACGAAAACTCTTCCACCTTTATACAAGTTCGTTACCCAGCAGTAACATAAGCTATATTTAATTATGACGTTGCCACGGAGAGTTACGCGGGTGAAACCACGCGTGGGAATCAATATATCTATAATTTTGTAACACATCAAGAAGCTGTAGTATTAAAACTACCTATAAGTTAGTTGTATAAAAGACTCGATACCTTACTCTTTACTCGGTACTTAGGTAGCTAATTACGTACAATTATGCTGCCTAAATGACTAAATACACAACAATATTATAGTACTGGACAACCCACGCACTCTCAATCGCCAGCTCCCATTACATCTTCTTCATACAATTTAACATTTTTTCATGGTTGAAATCTTTTTTAGACTTCCCATCGTCTGGGGATAGGCAGGGCGTGTGGGACTCTTTCACCCAGCTGTGTAACGTCATAAAATAAAGTCTTTATCATCATCATCATCATCATCATCATCATCAGCCACTACGCTACGGAGGTTGTCAATAAAGCCTAGTTAAAGGAAAACCACACGATGGGTTTGACGACGCGATACTGCCACGTCATCATAAGTTTTTTTTTTTGTCCATAGCAGTGGTCTCCTCCCACCTTCGTAGCGTAGCTTGAAGCCTTACAGGTCATGGGGATCGAAATCACAACGGGACAATAAATCTTTGTCTTAAGTGATTTCTTTCCGGGTCTGATTGGCTGAGGGACCTTCCGTGCTTCAGAAAATACGTTTAGCCGTTAGTCCCGATTGTTATACCACTATCTATAAAAATCGTATATAAGGAAATGGGCAGCAGCGTTTCCTTGTATGTTACGCCATTGTACAACAGCAACCAACCCGGATACTAAGGCGTGGTGACCAAGACAAAACCCTCTGAAGATGTCCATGTTCAGCAATGGACGTATATACAGGCTAATGAGGATGATGACCCTCGAGGTATACGTCTAATACACTATTAATAGCGCAAAGCAACACGATTCGATACGGTAAGGTTCGACATCAAAACGCAAATTACCGTTTGTATTCCGCTTTGTAACTCCGGTCGAGAGTGCGTCGCGGTTGCGGTGCAGTACAACGACCCAATAAAAAACTATTGTAGGTATATATTAACATTACGGTTTAATTAATTAACCGTAGATTTAAAATGCCATGTACATTTGCGTTGCATGTCGATGGTATCGGATGATTTCATCTACATAAAATGCATATAAATATGCTTAACTAATACTTTTATTGACATTTAATTAGTACACTTGTTGTTTTATTACGTATACCGAGAAATATACTCGTAATTAATATGCTTTTTTATTACAAGTAAAAAATATATTTTGCTAAATGAGTTTTACTTGCGTAATAATTGTTGTGCTGATTAACATATTCACTCTGAATTTAATTGTGCAATGAAGAATTGTGTGATTCAATTCTATTTTAGAATATAAAAAAGTAGTTTTGTAGTTTTAATTAAGTTTACTTTTAGTTAATAGTTAATTTTTATTTTTACACTAGCTGACCCGATAGACGTCGTCCTGTTTTGTTTAAAACTCTATATTAAATTGAACGTTTAATATTAGGCTGCACTTAAAAAATCAGATTTTTTCTCTTTCTAATTAATAATAAATTAAATCATTTATCAATATAACTCCGACCGAAGCATCAAGCATGTTTTAAACTATATTATTTTTTTTACATTCTTTACATTCTGACGATATTTGCAGCACGTTTACAAAAGTTTATATTGTCAAAAGCAATAAGGCTACATTAGTAAATCATTATAACATTTGAAATGAATGAATTCCAAAATTTTCTATTAAAGAAGAAAAAAATTGAAAGTTGCACACTGACAATAGCAAACATAACAAAAATAGAATTGAAAAATCGGTCCAGCCGTTCACACGTGATGCCGTGACCAAGGGAAACAGGGATTCAGGATTTGTATAGATTATACATAATATTATTTATATACAACTAGAAATGAAAAAAATAACTGAAACTAACATGAAATATTCAAAATAATCTAAATTCCATGGTACCTTCTATATCCTAGTCTATATCCTAAATTTAGCTATATTAAAAATCAATAAGAAACCTATAAGAAGCTACTGTAATAAACCTATAATTTATATAATTCAAACACGATAAATAATAGATATCGTATCAAAACACCAGGAAAACGTACTGAAATAGCGAAATTTCGTTTATCTGTTGCCTTGAGTTATTCATGACATATTGTCTATTAGCTAGTTTGACAGTTTGCCACGTGACTCCACAGTTTGACAGTTAAAGAGCGGCGCTAACTTTTTCTATTGTTTTTTATTTATTACATGTCACGGCTGTTTATGGTTTAAATAAAAGTTTACTTCTAAAAGTCTCTGGAGTATGTTACATTATTGTTACGTGTAATGTGTTGATATGGACATGTATTGTTTAGTGCGTTTAATCCTAATTTGAAGAGTTAAGTTAACATTGATTGAAAGCGGACATTTTTTTCTTTACTTTTTATCGAAGGTTATAAATCATTAATAACTAGATGTTCCTGTGTGAAACTCGTTTTAAAATACAGCCTATGATACTATACTACAATTAATGTGACTTTCTGTCAATCGTTGGCGGTTATTTCAAACAACTGACAGTTATGTCATTTTCAGTAGAAAAAAGTAATATTGCAGTATAGTTTTTTTTTTCTAATGTTCCACTCTATTTTTGTTGGTTTTTTTTCATATGAGCCTTCATTTCCTGGCTATAATAAATACAACAAAAAAAAAAAGGGAAATTCATCTGTTCATGAGTAATGCGATGACCAAGGGAAAAATTGAATAATTTTTAAGTATATCATACATGAAAGTAATAATTTTATAAACATTATACTGGATTGTAAAATTAAATACATTGTGCAAGTCAATTGATTTCGGAAACAATCAATTATTTATCTTGAGTAAGTTTGGTTTTTGAAACGGCTCTGTCGGAAAACCTGGCTTTTGTATTTTTAACACTGCTTTAACTGAGACAGGTGCCAATTTCATGCTGGCACTGATTCTTATTTTATGTTAATATGTATTTTTTAATTAAATTATGTGTTTGTCCGGTAATCTGTGCTTGTGCTAGATAATATTTTTTTTTTACTAATTAAATTGAGTTAATTTGTCATTTCAGAAAGAAGCCCTAAAAATATTTACCCAAGAATTGAATCTTGATATTCCTGGAATGACTTATCTTATAGATAATTATAGCGGTCTCAATTAAAAGGGGTACGACATTTTTGTCATTTGTATTTTAAATTTTTATGCTCTGGTTATATTAGTGTCAAACAAAAATATAATTTTTATCTTCCCACCTTACTTCATTAGAATTTATATAATTTAATTTATATTCCTACTAACAACTCTACAAAATACATATCTAGCATCCTCCCTAACCAACCATATTCTAACTTTAAATATATTTTTTAAAAGCGAACCCGGTTGAATAGGAAATCCCTACATAGGAGTTTCACACGCTAGCACCGTTGTAAAACATGTCGGGCTTGAAAAGATTCCCAGGATTCCCATGTTCTTAAGTACGTACGTGTTACCGTAGCGAATGATGCTAAAAATATCTCACTTATACAGTGCGACAAATATGGCTGCTTTTGTTGTATGATAGGTATGATTTTAAGTTATTACGCATAGGCTACACGAGATGGATCTCGTGGGCATTTCATCATTAAATCTTTAGGGGCCGTAGCCAAATGGCCAGGGCGTCGGACTTGTGATCTTGAGGTCGCCGGTTTGAACCCCACCCTTTGCAATACCGACGTGAACCCACTCGTAACACAAGCAATTTAGCTTAGCACTAGGGGTTAACAAGAATATAAGTAGACTGCAAAACCCTGCTAGTAATCTTTAAAAAAAAACTAGTCCTCAGAAGCATAAGGATGGAAGTACTATTATACTTCAGAAGCGTTTGGGCGTAAGTGCCAGTATACAATAAAGGCACATATTATGACGAATGATTCTAAAGTCACATCCGACTTTATGCTTCTGAGCTCTAGAAATATAGCCTGTATTACTCCTGGAGCTATGTTAGCTTTCTAATGGTGAATTACTTTTTAAAGTCAGTCCAGTAGTAGAGGAAACAATCAAATAGTTTCTCTTTATAATATTTGTATAGACTTTTGGTCTTAAGGTTGGTTTGGTCTCAAGGTAGTCTTGTTGGTCTAGCGGTAATATGTTCGACCGTAACTAGATCCCAGGTTACATCCCCAACTAGGTCAGAAAAATGAGTTTCTAAATTGTCTATGTACCAGCCCACAGTATTAATGTTGGCGTTTTAAAGCCCTGGCATGGAGTACACGTTAAGCTGTCTGTGCAGCGCTTGTTCTCTGACCAGCTGTATCAGTAAAACCACCGGATGTTGCGAGCAAAGGAATAAATAGTGCATCTGTATTTGCGCACACAATTCTGCACTATGATATTTCCACCGCAGATTGCTAACCTCCTCAGAGTTTGGCCACCGTGACTGGTAGTTACTAAATATAATCTACATTACACCTTTTTAATTTAGATGTCTATATAGGTATTATAATATTTTAAAACACTTTTTATAGTAGGTAAGGACGAAAGTTCAATCAAAAATTTAGAAAAAATTTGCAACAAAAATATATATTTATGATAATGAATTTTTTTAATTATTTGTTTCTGGAGGATTTTATATGTGACGGATCGCCGTTTAAGGTCATCTAGCGTCAGGAGTCGAAACTAAGATGTACCAAAACATCACATTTATTTAAACAAACATTCAACTGATGGTAATAACTTACAAAATGGATAAAATATGGCGGTGTAAGGAAATAAATAAAAATACTTACAAAATCGCCAATAGGTATAATGTTTTAAATACTTTCAGTATTTTTGAGTTTATCCGTGATAAGCATAAAGTAATTTCATTCTGACCTATATTTAACATTTTATATATCGATTACAGTAATGCTTAACCGCGCTAATCTCAGGAGATACGGGTCAGATTTGGACAATTATTTTATTGTTAGATAGGTAGCTTATTTTTTTATTAAATTATAAACTTCCTAAATGAACAGGAGTTACGCGGGTGAATCTAATGTATAAGAAATCCTTGCAACAGTTAAACATGACTTAAAATTGAGCACAATCACAATCGATAGCACATTATAAATGACATACAAATTGGAACAGATTAAGCAATAATCCATAGACAAAATCCTCCGACCAAGATCAAAAGGCTCATGGCATAGCTTCAGCGCAAATGTCATCCATCATTCGAGGGCGTGTCGACTCGTGATTGTCAATCTACCGTGTGACGCTGTGACTTTGCCACGGCGCGGCGGCGTCGGTTTTGTTGCTCACCTCGTTTCAAAGTTACATTCGTATGGTTTGAAGTTTGTACCGAATATATGCGGGAACAGAATGCCACGCTTTTTCGATTTGGCTGGTAAGAATAATTTTGGCATGGAGAACGATTTTAAAAGTTAGCCTGTCCTCACGTTATATCTGCTTAGTAGCAGATGTTTTAATACCATGATAATTTGTTCATGTAGTTTTATTGAGTCTAGATATTTCACCAAAGACGAAGGAGTTACTACTTCGATACTTGCTTCACGCGTACTTTTTTTTAAGTTGTTTATTATATTTCTATTAACATATTATAATAGTATTAATTAATGAGAATAATACGTTTCAAAAATAGTTTTAATAGCTATTTTGTTAAAAAAACATCTAACAACATTTATAACAACCCTGTGCCTAGCCCTCCACTTATCGTGTCCCATAGTCACGGGTGCTTGCATACGTCCACACCACATTGTACATGCCTACCCATTCAAAATGTAAAACAACATACCTACGTCGCTCTCGTGATCGATAACAGGTTCTGCTGGAAACCTCATAAGGAACGCGTATGTGCCAGATTGCAGATTGTGAGCAAGTTTTCGGTCTTCAAATATAAGTTACCGTACAAAACATTGAGACTACTGTATATGGCTCTAGCAGACTCTGTTATCGGTTACGGATTAAGCAGCTACGGAAGAACCTTTCATACCTGACATCTATAACTGCAAGTTGTTGAGAACTATTGTCCCCAGATATATTAGAAACAAATACAATGATGATGATCAAGGTCTCTTCAGCTACTTTAAAGTAATAAATGTATTTGACAAAATTAAATTGTATATGCTGAAGGAAGTAAATGAGCCTAAAAGGACTCGCCCTAAAAATCTAAGAAGTAACAGTGGTAGGAAAGTCAATAGAATGCTGAAGCAACAAAACAAACATTCATGAATAAGCTCATCCCTGAATAACAAATATTATATGAAAAAGGTATGAAGTATAAAACTAAATTAAAATACTTTTATCTGAAAACCCAGTATCCCAGTACCCACATAGACTTAGAACACAAAGTACCCACTAGTTATAGTTATTTTTTATTGTAATACTTAATAGCGACTCACTTAGCACATTTGAGCTCTACCAGTTTTCGCGCTTAGAATTAAGAAAATAATGTATATTATTTCAGTAAAAAAAAAGACCGATCTTTAAATTATTTATCTCGCAATACGGCCGTTTCTTGGTATATTATTGTTATGTTATACTTGAGTTCCGAGGCACGGAGGGTATTTTCTCAGACCAGGAAAGAAATCGTATATTTTACTCAAAGATTTCCTGTCCTGCCTGTAGGGATCGAACCCACGTCACTACGCTTGCCAAGCGTAGTCACTATGGCAAAACCACCTTTGGGAGGAGGCCCATGTTCAACAGTGGACGTTATAAGGGCTGATGATGATTAAATTGCTTAGGTAGTTATTTATATTGTTTTAACAAAATCTTAACTACGTCTTAGAATATCTGATTTAGTGATTTGGGATTGAATAACAAACAGACTAACATTGCAATGAAGAAAATCTAATTTAAATCGGAACTATAACAAAGCATGAGTCAACATCCAGCCGTTCCCAGTTACATATATATCGTTGACCGTTCCATATATTTTTTATTACAGTAAGTTTTGTCTTATTTCGGTACCAGTGTGACATGTGAAAAAAGGAAGCTATTATTTATGTATGTCACTCGAAGTTAACGTAACTAAAATCGGATATTCCCGTTTTAGGTATACTGTTTCGCCTTTATGCTAAACTAGTTTGCAACTAAAATACATTACTTTAGCTATAGTTTTATACTCGCAAAAAAATACAGCCCAAGGCATATATTGAACTACGTACGGCTATCAGAGAATTTAGTACACTGCTGTCCGTATTGGAAATTAGAATTTTATGGAACATTCGATTTTTGAACGGGAATTCTTTCGTACACTGGAGTATCATATTTTTTTTATTTTCGGCTTTTAACAAGATGAAACTTTTTATCCAAATTTGAAACTGTTGTAATTTTTTATGCAACCAACTTTTAATTTTAATGCTTTGCAATACATTTCAAATTGATTTATTATAAAAGGTTAATCAGTAAAATTTCGTCTTTTTTTAAGATTGTGGTAAAAGAGTAATAGATCTTTTAATTCTGTATTCACTAATCATCAGAACTCTCATTTTATTCCAACCACGTATTCGATATAGCTTTATGAACGGTATATTATTTTTATTTTTATTAGATTGACCTTTTCTTATCAACTTTCTGTTCAAGGAATTAGAGAGCGAGAGTCTACAATTTTTTTTGTATCGCTATCTTACTTATGTAAAGCAAAGGTGGTGTTTTTGTTTCTGTTTATTCGTTAAATATGATGTAGAAATGTTGAATATCGACTATTTCCTATAGATTGTTTTAGAAATATTTCTTATTTGTTCATGATACATGCTCGTAATCGTACAAACCTGGGGTTGGGTTGTTAGTCCCTATATAGATAAAACAAAGTCGCTTCCCTGTCTGCCTATGTATACTTAGATCTTTAAAACTACGCAACGGATTTTGATGTGGTTTTTTAATACTTAAAGTGATTCAAGAGATAGGTTTATATGTATACATCAGCATTGCACCCGTGCGAAGCCAACCCAAAACTTACCTATTTTTATAAATCGAAAAATATATAAAATTAAGTTAAATAACTTGGTTTATGTTTTTATAAAGCGGTTAAAGGTAATTTACAATTCTGTGTATTTTCTTTCGTTTATATGGTCGTCGCAGGTCGTTGTACTTTAATTGAAATACCACGTATTTATAGTATTAATTCGGCTTATCATAGGATAGACCAACTTCGTGGCGTAGCGGTTTAAGTCTCGAAGGTCGTGGGTTCGACACCCACGCCGAATCTTTGTGTGAAAATCTTAAGATTTTTCCGGCGTGGCCTCTTTTCCTTTGCTTTTGAGCGATTTACATTTGAATCGAAATCTTTTGTTTAATATCCCATATAATTTGCTTGCATTACCGAAACGTTTTCATGCTTCATAACGTACAAAATTTTAAGGCAATATAATATCATCGAGCGATTAGCATTCCGATTCCTTTACTATGTATACATTTAGTTGAAATATACAATCTATAGCTAGCAAAATCTATGCACGGACACCTGAGAAAATCCACCGTCAGAATGTTAGGCCAGTCTACGAGTACAACTGAAGTGCGATGTCAGTAAACTAACAAATGCTTGACGTTTGACGTTCAATAAAACCGATTGAACTACAAATCCCTTTATCAAGAAAGACACGAGCGTCCATTGTACAAAATACTATCGCATATTACCAATCAAAATATAAAATGTAGGAAATGTTAAATGAATATAACATAATACATTCTACTAGTATATCAGCCCGTACACTGTTGAACTCATATACTCATAACATACCTTGACCAGTCAGATTTATTAAGGAATAGTGCCTTTGTCACCACGCTCGGCCGATTGGTGGGCGCAGTAAGATGGTGTATATCTTTGAGCTGAAAGATGCTGCTGCCCATCAATCAGCTGTATGTCCCTTAGTACATCCCTCTTACTACACCCATGGGAAGACTTATCATCATCATCATCATCGTCATCAGCCTGTTGTACTCCACTACTGAACATAGGCCTCCCCCATCGATTTCCAGCAGGAACGATCGCTAGCGGCCTACTACCACCGACTCCCCGCGACCTTTTTCAGGTCGTGGGAAGACTTGGGGTGGTCTATTCCAGGGCCACGTTCAGACAAGTGTTATGAGGCAATTTCCCTCAGTCGGTTAAGAGGAGGCTCACGTTCAGCAGTGAACGTAATCGGGCTACTGAAGATTACTAATAAACTTTACTCTAAAATAGTAAAAATCGAATATATTGGGTGACTTTTTTACCGTCTTGATAATAATATGGTGTGTTGTGTAAGTGGATTAGAATCTATACAGTGTAATCTAAATAATACATTTGAATAGTATTTCGGTAATTAGAATTTCGAAATTACTATATAAGAAATACACCCTATATAGCGGGTGCATAACAATAGAATAAGTGCCTATAATACCTACCTAGGCCGCAATCACACACAAATAAAAAGAATGAGTGAAATAGCGTAACTAACTTACGTATGTTACGCATTTTTACCGTTACGATTTTCACTCTGTCATTAAAAAAAAAGATAAAATAACTATGCTTAAGACATCTATTTCATATACATATCGAGCCCTATTATTTTTAAGACGGTAAAAAAACTCACCCAGTATATGTCATCGCGTTAAATACATGATTAACGGATAAAATACGAATCTTAAAGATTCCTTAATATCAATAAAAACAAATAGGACTGGACCACAGAATAATATACATTAATAACAGCAGTATGTCCTCACAAAGATTAATATATCAGGCACGTGCAGTAGTAAAACAAACAGGACTGTTATAAAGAGCCAAAACCACCATTATTTACGAGAGCGGGCGAATTCACGTATTAAATATATGAAGATATAGCCAGCGATCATTTATTATAGCTGGAGAGGATATTCGTAGCGGATAGCTGTTATTTATTCAACATTTTAGCACTTAATAGTACATAGGCGGACTTAATGCGAAGGAATTTTCTCCTAGACAACCATAAGGTTTAATACAAAGACATAGTGGTAGGTGCCAAAGAAATGTTGTAAGGATATTAAATACCGCGAAGTAATGCGGATCATTACCAATAGATGGCACTAACGTCCCCCTTAGAGACGTGTTATAAAAGAGATTGATAAATTTCGATGACTGGTTGGGTTCCACCGTAGCCTAATTGGTTAAGGCATTAGCGGCTTAACCTAAGATACGGGTTCGAGTGCCGCCGGTGGTCGAATTTTATTATTCTTAATTTTGAAACATAGTATATGGTAAACTTATCCGTAATATATTCAAAAACATTTAAAAGCCGCTAAGATAAATTAGATATTAAACAAAATATGATAAACACTAGCCATTAATTAGCCATGTCATCATCATCACCATCAGCCTATTGTAGTCCACTGCTGAACATAGGCCCATAGATTTCCAGCGGGAACGATCGATTACTACGAACGATTTATACAACTAGCCATGTACAACATATTATAGCGCAAGAGTGTACGAAAATATAGGCATTCTCTTCCTTTATCTCTTACAATTGGTTAGTCACTAACACTGGTCAACAAGGTTTTTGGTGCACAGAAAAACACACATTTATTTGACATGTCAGAGAATTTTGAATATTCTGTCACGTCTAATTTAAGAGATATTTGACAATAAAACGTAGAAAATTGACATTTAAGCCTTTTTTAAACATAGGTATATTAATGACTGATTTTGTAAGTAGCTATTTGAATTCCAATTAACATTTATGATTTTGTTGCTGTAATGTTCTTTTATGAAAATATTGACATTTGAGTACCATCAGTAAAAACTCCATACAAAATGACTCTATTGAAATGTATGAGAAAAATAAACTAAATCTTTAATATCTTTGCATCAGAAAATCAAAAAAACTTTTTGTAAACTGTACTAAAAATTTCAGTTGTTTGACTATCAATCTAATATATTAAGTTAAGGAACAACAATATTATACTATTAAACAAAGTTGCAAATATAGCTAAATCAGCATATTTTTATATATTTTCAAGCAAATATACCAAAAATGTGAGCCGATACATATGTTGTAATTATTGTTCAGATTTTAATTGACACTGATTAATACAAAAATTTAAATAGAAGTTCTGCACCTTGAAAAAAGTAAAATTTTGTTGACCTGTGTGACATGAGTCGTGTGACCGACACGACTGATCAGAGACTCACTTGACGTACTCTCTGAGGTACGGGTGAAACACCAATATCTTCGAGACTTCGTGCAGGTAGATACTAAAATTTCACTCGAAAGAAAATTTGAACCTCACAATACTTACGATCTAATTATAACCGCTAGACCAACGTGGCAATCGATTCATTTATCTAATACTGAAAGTATTAAAAATACAGAGATGTGCTAGAATTATAGCAGATACTGATTGCCGTCTCCTCTTTTAACCAACTCCGAAACAAAACGATTGTGATTTCTTGTACCTATTAAGGGAAGAGAATGAATATTGCTACGGAATATTATACCTACTACGACAATTAAAGTTAAGTAGTAATATAAATTTTAACCGTAGCACCCAAGCTTCTACGCAAACCAATGTTATTGCGCTACGGAGATTCGTAGCAGAGATATATTTAAAGTGAAAAAGCTTTGTGTATTGACATAATATACGAGAGAGATCTCGAGTAGGTATTTGTTTTATATATTACTTTACATAAAACAAATAAAATAAAAAAATGTTGTTTTTTTAAAAGTAATATACCTATTAAAAAAAAAAAGTAGATACGATTACATTTTATATGTCCGTTTGGTTGTTACGCTTTCATGCAAAAACTACTAAACCGATCCTTATGAAACGCAACACATATTTTTCGAGGTATTAGAAGTAATATAGGATACTTTTTATTTAAAAAAATGCGAGCTAAGCCGCGGTTAAAGCTAGTATTAGGTATATAATTCAATGAAGCTCATGGTGTCACTTATCTGGATTAGCCTTTTACCAGTCGATATATGTAGCTAATAATATGTAATTAAATCCCATAAGATACTATATAGCCACTAGTCCATTGTACATCAACACGTGTTCGTACAGTCAACAAAAGAGATAGGTGTACACATTATAAAACGCATTTTAAATGTATATGGCGGCGTTTATGAGAATAGTTCACTGTTATGTGTATTTGTAAACTAGCAGCAAACTCTTCGTTCATAAAGTATTACCGGCTGTCGTGCAGACACATACATATTTATTTACTGTAATTGATACAGAAGGTGTAAACCTCTTTTGTCAAATGTACCTAGTGTAATATAAAAAAAAATAAAGCATTTAATACATTTATTAAAATAGTGCTATAATAAAAATATATGTAGAGGTTTTTAACACATTTTTGTACCGTCCGTCCACTAGATAACCATTTCTCACTTGTAGTGAAATACATTTTCTTGGCGCCCGCCGCGGGGCGATTTAGCGCTGTCTCCTAACTGGCCAGCTAGGGTTGTGCTAGATTTATGGCGCAGACTTGATTCTCGAAATCTGGTTGACTTGTGATTAACGTTTTGTACTGGAATATGGTACTTCTATTTTTAAATTGTTTTTTTGCTACTTGTGATTTGTTGTCCTACTCTGATATAATGGCTTGTATAATGTTTTATCACTACATAGTATAAAACAAAGTCGCTTTCTCTGTCCCTATATGCCTGTGTCCCTATGTATGCTTAAATCTTTAAAACTACGCAACGGATTTTGATGCGGTTTTTTTAAAAGATAGAAGGATTCAAGAGGAAGGTTTATATGTATGATACATTAGCATAGTACTCATGCGAAGCCGGGACGGGTCGCTAGTATACTAATATTATAAAGAGGAAAGATTTTATTGCTTATTTGCATTGAATACACTCCGAAATTACAGTTCCGATTTCAAAAATTCTTTCACCATTAGGAACTATGTTATCCAGGAGTAGGCTATATTGAATTATGAAGTTGTCACAGGGGGTCTACTCTCTAAGTCCGTCAACGAAAGTACGGGCCCGTCCGAAAGTAGCTCGAAACTTAGAATAGTTTCGAACGGAATCATAGACAATTTTCGTGAACGAGAACGATAACAACTTTGCTGTCGCGAAAACTGACATAACGTTCCGTTAAAACAAGTGTCAAATTCAATTTTTCGGACGGGCGAAAAAACATCAGGAGTAGGATGAACTGTCATATCATTTGGTCATTCATTCTTAGTTCGGACCCCGAACGAAACATATGTACGTAGGTGATCCGTAGTAGGAAACGTTCCGTAATTACGGCCGTAACTACGATTTCGTGCTTAGAGAGTAGACCCCCTGGGACGGGAGCTACGTGGCTGTAATCGCGGGTGGGAAGGTAGCAGTAACATAAATACCTCTCTATGTCAATTTTTTCTTTTTTTTATAAATAATACTAGCAGAATTTTGCAGTGTACAAGTATTCTTGTTAACCCCTTGTGCTAAGCTAAAATGCTTGTGTTAGTGTCGGTAGTGCAATGGGTGGGGTTTGAACCGGCGACCTCAAGATCACAAGTCCGAATTTGCACATTTGATATAGATGTGCTACATTTTAAATATATCCATGTCAAATGTGCTGATGTTAAAATCCATTACATGACACTGTCAGAAATTGCTGAATAAGTCGGCAGACTGCCATATATTAAAAGAAAAAAAGATGTTAAAGTTATACTTGTTAAATATAAAAAAAACGTATTATATTTCAATATTGTTCGTCCAATATACCAAACCGGCATTGGACGAACAATAAACCAAACCTGTGGATAGGGTGTTTGACTTGGTTTGTGTAGGTTTGCAAGATCTTGTGGCTGATCCGACCCAACGTTGGTTTTTCGACACACACGTACGTGTGCGTTCATTATCGAGTAGACGCGTGCAGTGTTTTAAACCCACTAAAGTATTTGTGTAAACGCATTTAAGAGTTATACGTAGTTTCAATAAATGAGAATGAGTAAAAAACCATACCTTGTAGATTTCTATGAATTTTAATCATGCACCATCTTCTTTGCGGACTTATTCGTTTACTTTTATTTTCTTTCTTTGCGGCTGCTGTTAGCTATAAACAGATGTTATAGCTAACAACAGCTGGACTTCTATCAAACTTGCTTATTTGAAACACTCTCAAACGTGTAGATATCGCTGTTTTGGATCATCTAATTTATCCAAACGTTTGTATAGGTTTGTAGTTTGTGCCAAGTGGCATCCGTGTGGAACCACCATAACAGCTTAACAAACTTAAGCAAATATGGCAACAAATATTCATTAACGGTCACAAGTAAGCGAATGTTTCAAATTTGCCGAACTACCAAAATGTTACGCAGCTCACGAATACCCGGAACATCCTTATCCAACTAACTTTGCCGCTAACTCTGCCAACAGCTGGCAATGCAATTTAAACTTTATTCCCTGAAGATTACAATTCACAACGACTGTAAAGTATGTAAGCTGTTGTACAGAATCTAGGAAAAATGCAAAGTGCAAGGATGCGCAGAAGAAACGAACGAAGGACATTAATCCAAGATGTTTTTAAAGTTTTTCATTGAAAGTAACTGTGAATTTTTAAAAGTTAGCGTTTCGTTAACAAAGAAATATTATTCTTCATAATCCTGAGTTATAAGTGCGGTGGATAACAAATTTTTCGTCATTAAAATGTACCGCGAGATTGTTTAAGAAATTATATCCGCATAAATAATTTCTTTGCACAATATAAAGTTACTTTGCGTTAACATAAATTTGAAATCTTCGTCGTAATTTGCATTCCAACAAAATACTGTATTAATATTCATGTTTGTGTTCAAGTGGCCGACTTTAGGGTAATGGCTTACCATTATAAAACCGATCAAATCAAAGTCGGGATGGGGCTTCAAGTTTTGGATCATCTTTGGATACATAAAAGTTGTTTAGTTATATATTTTGATCGTAAAGTAAGTTTTGTCCTTCGATTATTTCGTGTCATGTACAAAATGAGCTTAACTTTTCTCGTGTAGTTCTTTTACCAGCAAACTATTACTGAGTGATATTATTGTTCCCTGTAATAACATGATATGAATATATAAATAGCACAGAGTTACTATAACAGAACTAGAATAGAACAAAGTCATAGAAAACATAAATGAAGTAATTAGAGTCGAGGAGGATATGCAATACAATATTTGTAGCATTGAATTCAAAACTTGACCAATTTTAATCAAAATAATTATATTTGTAATGATAGACCAAGTGTATAGAAATGAATGATAGGTGCCATGAATGTAATAATAATTATTGAGGACTACGCATGTTTGGCAAAACACCGCTATTTCGCATACATACATATAATAGACTTGAAAACACATGACGTGTTTTCAATTCATCTTTATCTATAAATAATAAAACTGTAGAGGTCGAATGTCTGCACATAGAAAAAAAAAGCTTAAAACCGAGTCAGGGGGATTTTAGAAGTAAAATAGAACACATCCAGATTTATTTGTTTTTTTTTTTTTGCTTTTTGTCTATTTGTACGGGCTAATTTTATTTTAAATACTTTTAATAGGTTTATTGGGATAGTTACTTATACGAAGTAATAACAAAAACCATCTGGACAATGTCGCGGCCATCAGCCAGTTTGAAATATAAACAGTAATATAAAACCAGCCAGTAAAAAAATATAAAAAAATATTTATAAAAAGACAATTTGTAACAATAATAAAGCCATCTTAACTAACTTCCCGCTAGCGGTTTCACCCGCGTAACTCCCGTTCCCGTCTTAACTTCACCATTAAATATAGTCTATAGCCTTTCTCAATTAATGGGCTATCTAATATAGAAAGAATTGTTGAAATTGGACTAATAGTTCTTGCGATTAGCGCGTTCAAGCAAACAAACTCTTTAGCTTTATGTAACAGATTTCTAACCCCGCAATCTTCTTCCAGGCATGCAGTCCCGGTACCAAGTGTCCCCTATGGAAGCAGCAGCAGGTCCTGCTGCCAACGGAGCCGTGCTGAGAATCGAACCAGTGAGGGCGCAGCGCGATGATGCCACTTACGAATGTGTCGCTGAGAACGGAGTTGGCGATGCGGTAACAGCCGTCGCTACCCTCACTGTATTTGAAGGTAAGTGGTACAATTAAGTAGGTTTCAATATTTACTTATTAATCTATCCATTTCCAAGGTTACTAAAATATAGGTTTAAAGACGTAAAAAGACGAAAAAAATGTGTCAGTATATTTGGTCCGGAATATTTAATTTTGTAGGTAAACAAAAAATAATAAGATACATTTTTTTTAAATAAATATGTGGCTAACCACGATTTTTTCAAATGGGGGGAAATGCATTAGGCATCCCCACCGCAACGGCAGGGTATGATTCTCCCCTCCATAACGATAATACTATTCATACTACGAGGAGTGAGTTTACCCACTAGAACCCCGGGTGCTCCCTCAAACATATCTTTTGAAATACAATTTTCCAAAAACCACTCTTTGAATATTGATAATACAAAAAGAACACTGAGATCGATTAAACCCACGATACTATTAAACAAAGCTTCCTGTTATGCCACCGGCATGACCAAATTGTAGTAAAACTGTAAATGCGTATTTATTTCCCAAGTTCTACCAAACCGTGTGATCAATTAAATATTTATTCCCCAATGACACAACTTCACCGCAACCGCGAAATAACTCCAACTAATTTCTCGCAAATATATGCAAAGGGGCAAAATGAGCTCAGCAGTCCTGAGTTATGACGTAATTATCGCGATTTAGTCGTCAATTACATGCGACAGAATCGCGACGCAATCGCGGCAAATCGGCAACTTAACTTATCACATTCCGCTTCTCTTTCATAATGGGAATTGTCATTATATTTTGTTGGCAAATTATTTGGGCTGGTACCAGTGTGATTAATACCGCTGTTTACATTAACCAAATGGAAGAGTAATTAAAAATGAATAGTTGTAGTATTTGGAGATTTACTCGCGTAATTAATATTTGTTGGTGTTAATAAATAAAATTAACGTGCGTCAATGATTTTGAAGTAAATTCAAAAAGCGGATTGCCATTTTATTCAATCGGTACCTAAACATGAGTTAATCTGAAAAAGCAGTTTAAGGTTAAATACCTTTTTTATTTAAAATTAAAAAACATTGTTAGGGTCAATTACTCAAAGGGTAAAAGCGACCCTATGTCTGTCCGTCTGTCTGTCATCAGCCTACCGACTGACTTTTCATCAACCGTGATAACTAGACAGTTGAAATTTTCACGGCTGTCGTTTGGTTTTTCGTATTATCTTATAATATAAAAATGAATCGCAAAATGTGTTGGTAAGCGCATAACTCTGCAAAGGCTGGACCAATTTGGCCAATTCTTTTTTTTTAAATGTTCGTGGAAGTTCAAGGATGGTTTTTACGGCGAGAAAAATTCGAATAATTGCCTGAAAACCCCTTAAAACAGCCTTTTTCTTTTTCCCATACAAACGTTTTCCAACTAAAATGTAGAGTCAATTTGAGCTTTATTTTGTTAATTAAAAACTTGAATTTTTTTGCCAAGATTTTTTAGGGTAGGGGTAGTGTAGGGTAGGGGTAGTGTAGGGTAGGGGTAGTGTAGGGTAGGGGTAGTGTAGGGTAGGGGTAGTGTAGGGTAGGGGTAGTGTAGGGTAGGGGTAGTGTAGGGTAGGGGTAGTGTAGGGGTAGGAGTACCTCATAAACGAAGTCTCTACGGCCCAGTTTATTTTATACAAATGTTTAGGTCTTTTATGTATCGATTGATGCAGTACGAAGTCTGCCGAGTCAGCTAGTTTGTTATAATAATACGAAAAACAAAATCAATATTTTGGGAGCTCTTATACAACTAACCTGATTCGCTGGATATTAAAAACAGCAGGTAGACGCTTGAAATATTCACAGAGTATTTAATTGTAATTTTTAAAAATATATAGTTAAATTAAAATAAAATGAATATAGGAGGTTTCCTGTACAACAAACTAAAACGCCTGAATTGGTTTCTAATTACAAAACCCTTAAATGTTATGTGTCTAATATTGTATAAATAATTATACGGAACCTTTAGTGCGCGAGTCCGACTTGCACTTAGCCGGTTATTTTTAAGGTTAAAATATCATCTTAAAACTTTTTTCACAATAAACTAGTACTTTTTATCTAGTTTGAAGCTTGGACTTTGTTCTTATATATTTCTGGATTAAAACAATATTATTAAGCTTTGTTTATGTTTGATATCTTACTGGCTTATACTAAAGAGAAGTAGAATATAAATTGATAGTACAGTTACATAGGCAATCAGCAAAAGGGCACTAATGACTACAAAGCGAAAAAGTGTCATCGCAAACGTTCCAGTCGTCACTTTGTTCACCGCACACTACCCAATTAACGACCACTCTTTTCCTCCCATATTATTGTCTACTGATTTTCCCTGATCACAGTCTGACCATTACAGTAGTTTAATTTATTTTATAGTAAATATTGGTTTTAATCGCGGTACAATTTGAAGGCAAATAATTAATTACAAACGTGGGTTACACCAGTCGTGGCCACTGTTGGACTATAATTCACAAATAGCGAAATTTTAAAACGGTAGTGAAACTTCCAAAATAAAAATATAAATGGTTTGGTGGTGAGTCAAAATTCAAAACATAAATAACTATTTATTTTTTTATATTACACGAACCGCTCTACGTAATTTTGCATCCCGCGTTGTTATCAGTTGATAACAACGCGGGATGCAAAATTACGTAGCCAAACCTCAGCCAGCTGGCTGAGGTTTGACATCGTTGTTCTATAAATTTTAAACTTTTAAATTATTATTCCTTTTTTCCCCCTTTCATATTGACAACTAAATTGATCAGTGTTGTCAGGTACTAGAGATATTATGTTTTATCGTAAAATACATTTATTAATTTATAAGTATTTAAAATTACTTTTTTTTATATATTATTACTTTCTATCAATGGCAAAAAACGATAGACAACCCTTCTTAAACCTTAAAATAAAGATTTTGCTACTGTAACCAAACACACTGTGACCGGACATTTCCTCGTTATCGTACAAGCTCCACTGTTTTTAATGCTTATTTATTGAAAGCCTTAGTAGAGTGCCGGGGCAGCCAGAGTTACTGCGGAAGGATCATTGTGTCGCCAGCCTAACTTTATGTGCAGTTACATTGAGCCACAATAGAAAGGAATCAAGGAAGGTTTACGTACTTCGCCATTTTAGGGCGAGGGAGGCGCGACGATCCTTTTCCTTAGTTTTTTCTCAATTGTTGGCTTTATGTGGTTATATGTTAATGGTTAATGGTGACTTGATGGTGTACGGTGGGCGTTTTATTTATGGTATGGGGATAGATTAGAAGAAATACATGTAGAAAGCTATTCATTTAATAGAGTAAGTGGAACACAACGACGGAGTCAATTATTATTAGAGTGCAATATGTTCACATGAATAGACATTTTCAGTTTTTCTTTCTGAAGTAGTAATAACATGAGTAGCCATGACTTATTAGCGCCTTAGCTTTGAATAAATATACAACGGAAAAAATATAAGCAAGTTATGCGTGTGGTTTGACCCACCTAGCTCCAGTTCTCGTAAGAATTTCATAATTAAATATAGCCTATTTTACTCAAGGATGATCTGACCAGTAGTTTTTGATCAAATCATCAAAATCCGTTGCGTAGTTCTAAAGATACACTACTAAGCTACACTACTAAGCATACATAGGTACAGACAGATAGCGGGAAGCGACTTTGTTTTATACTATGTAGTGATAAACATAGATACAAAAAAATATTTTTTTCTTCTTAAAAGTTTATATATAATATATACTAATATTAATATAGATTATAGAAACTTTTCTTAGTAATCTTTTTTAAGATAAAAAGCAACAATATTTTACTTTGTACTTATGTTAATGTTACTTATGCGGCCGTAGCCCAATGGCTAGGGCGGCGGACTTGTGATCTTGAGGTCGCCGGTTCCAACCCGACCCATTGCACTACCGACGTGAACCCACTCGTAACACAAGCATTTTAGCTTAGCACGAGGGGTTAACAAGAATACTAGTAGACTGCAAAATTCTGCTTGTAATCTATACTAATCGATATGTAAGTATGTTTGTAACGAATTGGTTCAAAAAGTACGGGACCGATTAAAAAAATTCTTCCACCATTTGAATGCTACATTATCATTGATTAATATAGGCTATATTGAATTATGAAGTTCCCACGGGAACGGGAGTTATGTGGGTGAAACCGCGCGCAGGAAGCTAGTCTTTTTAATAAAAAAAGAAAGAACTTCTAATCAAACCACGCAGCTTGTCGTTGTCAGCCAGTAAATTATTCATACCACGAAAATTATATCGACCGCTCAAACCTAACAATACAAACTCCACAAAGGCCAAGTTTTTCAAACTGATAATTATAATAACATTATTGCTACAATGTTTACTTTCGAGAAAGTTCCCTCAAAGACGTTGTGTACCATTGTAACTTTGTAGGGAGTGAAAAAACCAACCGTTCCTTAGGCAGAGAACAGCTTCTAAAGATGTATTGTTAGTTTATTTCATTATAGGGAAGTTTTTCTCATACAATTCTTATATCTTCTTCTTAGTTTATAGAAGAGATGGTTCTTTGTCAGTGCTGTATTCTTTGTTTGTAATAAAACTTGATGCAAACTATATGGACAGTAATAATAATTTCACTTCCAGCTCTATAGACATGAAGAGGATGACTTTATGCACGATGTCAGAATCCACTTACAAACGTCTTACATTGAGAAAACCAGTTGAGTTATTGTTACTTTGAAGTTATCTCTTACTTATTCATCATCATCATCAACAGCCCGTTTACGTCCACTGCTGAACATGGGCCTCCTCTTAACAGATCTTGGCAAGCCAGGATCGTAGAGGGATATTGCCATAATCACCACGCTTGGCAGACGGATTGGTGATCGCAGTATGACCTTGAGCTAATAGATGCTGCTGCCTATCCATCAGCCATATGTCCCTTAGTCGCCTTTTACGACACCCATGGGAGGACATGGGGTGGTCTATTCTAAGCCGTAAACCACACGGCAACGGCTCTACTTATTAAGAAATAAAAAATATTGAAACACATAGTGTCTAGATAAAATGAAAAAAATATTTGGGGTTTATCTATACTTACTGAAATATCAACCTCCGTAGCGTAGCGGTATTTGACTCGCTTGAATCTTGTCGGCGATCCTCACGCCGGACAAGAAATATTTGTATTAATTCCAAAATTGCTTTCCGGGTCTGGTTGGTTGAGGGACTACCCTCTGTGCCTCGGAAAGCACGTTAAGCCGTTGGTCCCGATTGTTATAACATCATCTATAATAATCGTTTGTCAAGGAACGGGCAGCAGCGTTTCCTTGTGTGGTACAATATTATATTGCGGTCACCAACCCGCCTGTCAAGCGTGGTGACTGTGGCAAAAGCCCTCCATCGGGAGGAGGCCCATGTTCAGCAGTGGACGGGCTGGTGATGATGATGACTAAAATATAAAGCTGAAGAGCTTGTAGTTGGTCTAGAAGAATCTTAGTTGTAAGTTGTTCAACTTAGCTTAAACTTCTAACAACTTACATACATACTTTTTCAATAAAGCATTTATAATGTAGTAGCGTAAATATGTATATAACATATCAATAAAATGACTTTAAATCTGTGTTAGCACCCATTCGTACGACCTAAAATATTTTTTATTGAAAGGCATTAGGAGCAAATTTTGCATTTCTACATTTACATTTGCCGGCTTCTTGAGAGAAACTGTTTATAACAGTTACTTGTTACGTTTTACGTGGCTATAGGTATATAAATTGAAAAATATTCTAAATAATAATATTCTGATATAAATTTAGGACACTTTAATCTATACTAATAGTATAAAGAGGAATGATTTGTATTTTTATGTGTGTGTATGTATGTTTGTAATGAATAAACTTAAAAACTACTGTACCAATTTCAAAAAATATTTCACCATTGGAAAGCTACATTCACCCTGAGTGACATATTCTATATTTAATTATGAATTTCCCACGGGTGCGGGAGTTACGCGGGTGAAAACGTGCGCGGGAAGCCAGTAATTTGTATTTTTATTTAAGGCCTCCGACGTTTTAAGATTGAAATTCAAAGTATGGCGTGTAAAACAATGGTGTGTAAGTATTAGCGAGTATGTTTATCTTATTTTTATTGGTTTTTTTATTTTATTTTATATTATACCGATCAGGTATAAATAAATTGTTTGTTGGTTGTACACGGTAATGCCCTATGTTCACAATTTTGTTTTTTCATACTTCGGGGTTTGCTGGAAGAAAATTCATTAATGAATTAAGCTCGCCTTTGTGCTATTGTATTTGTGCATAATATATGTTTCTTTTTCTGTTTTTATGTGTGCAATAAAGCATAAATAAAACTATGCGTTATCTTTATGTATGGTTATGTTATAAAAGCAAAGGTTATAACTGTTATAGCTATCAATTCACAAATGATCGATCAGGCCACTAAGCCGTACGGCGGTTAACTTGATGTTGTCCATACATCATGTATTAGCCATGGACATTGGCATCCACTCCCGCACTAAACACAACGCCTGCCAACTATGGCGACCATTACTATCAGAATGCTATGACGAAATTACTTAGGACGTCTGAAGATATTCTAGTATGTAGAACTAGTTGGACTGCATAATCTATCTACTAATATTATAAAGCTTAATTGTTTGTTTATTTGAACGAGTTAATCTCAGGAACTAAGGGTCTGATTTGAAATATTATTTCAGTGTTAGATAGCCCATTTATCGAGGCACCGTTTCTTCATTATTATATATTTTGTGAAAATGAACGGACAGCTTTTTACATTTCAAATATGTGTATTTAAGTTAAATGTATTGACGCGTATGTATTAACGCGACTACATTGACCTTTATTATTAACCAAAGTGAAGGCAATTTTCGGTCAAGGTACACAGGCCGTAGTCACAGTCAGACGCTTCTTCTATATTATTGCTTATCGGTAAGCACATATCTAATATTGGGTTTTCCGCAAGCGGTTTTACCTGCAAAGACGAAAATAGCCAATAGCCTTCCTCGATAAATGGGCTAACACTGAAAGAACATTTCAAATCGGACCATTAGTTTATGATATTAGTGTTCATGCAAGCAAACTCTTCAGCTTTATATATGAGTAAATATTAGTATAAGATTGGTTATTAGCACATATCTAATAATAAATCTTCTAGTCTTTACATCTTTTTAAAACTTCTTTGTTTGACTTTGTTCGGTTGCCTAGAAGAGATCACATTTTGTGATAAGGCCGCCAATCGTACCTACTCTGTAAAGTGTTTTGTATGTAAGCTTTCTGTGTTCTATTCTTATAAGTGTACGATGAAGAGTTTATCTATCAATCTATCTACCATATATATATTTCTTACACCGTAAAAATAATCAGAAACACTTCCATTTTCTCAAGTACTTGCTATTAGTAAACGCGTGTAACGTCATAACCCGTGGCTCCAAAATTAGAACAAGCACTGTACCGGGCCATCTAATGTCCCTACGCAATTATATCTCAGGCCCTTCGGGATAGCCCTGTGATCTGACCCGGTAGGGAGGGCCCTTGTGCACGATCTAATGTAGGCTTATGTTTGCTTTACGTGAGAGGTCGGGTAATGATACTATAGTTTAGAAACGCTTTTGAAAACGAAAAAAAGTTCTTATTGTAAAACACTTTTAATAGTAACAAAGTTCGCTTTTAAAAGAAGTGATTTTACAGCTTTTGAAGGTGGCAACTTCTCAGTAGTAACTGCTTAAAGTACTTTTATTTATTTATTTATTAGGATTACCAACGAATGATACACCCTACTTACATAAAAAATAGAAATAGGTGAACATTAAACATGCCTTGTGCTCAACCACAACTAACAAAAAAGTACCACTTCCGTTAAGAAAAACTAAATATAAACTCTAAAACTATAAATTTAACAGATATAAAATGAAATAAACAACTATATTATCAAGTTGACTTTTAATTAATGAGATTCATAACTTAACTTAGTAGTTTCATCAACTATTCTATTAACATTATCATAAGATTATTTTTTAGTAGTTTCTATACAAAACAAATAAAAAAATATGTATTTATATTGAAGTAACATAATTAAACATGAACCCCGTTAAAGCACGCATTTTAGAGAATATTATGAATTCGAAAACATTATTATAGTTTACAGATGTGTCTAACAAAAGAGGCACTGATTCATAATCGTAAAATTACTAATTCGAATCCACCGTTATGCAAAAAAAACATACATATTCTTGCAAATTGCCTTTGGAATAGCCCGAACATTAACACCGGGAATATCTAAAATCGATATCCCGATTCATTGGATCATAAGGTGTTATTAGAGCATGCACATCTCTAATGTTACATTTGCCGTGAATTCCCGGCATCGCCCCATCGAACAATAGTTATTGGTGATAAATCTTGCAAAAATATATGAATGATGTTCAGGCCTAGGTGGAAAGAAATAGTGGACTGTATTGAATAGGTTTATTGCCAGTTGTAAATATCTAATTAATTTTATTATACAAAAAATGGTCGGACAATTCTCTCTTCATTTGTTTTTTTTCGTTTGGCGCGCTTCGCAGTTTGCTCTATGGTTTGATTTTGTTTTTAAAATGTGGATTATTATTTTTAAGTGTGTTAATGGTTTTTGTATTAATAGCTGAAAATATTAATTAATCTTGTCACAATAAATGATATCAGTAGAATTAAATTGTTCCTAATTAATATAATTATCTAGAAATATTTGAATGATAATAATAAATAATAATTAATAAAATTGGAGAGGGCGACGAAACCTCTAGAAGTTGATAGCTTGTAATGAAAAACATCTAAAACGAAAACCTTTACCTAACATAGATCCGCCATGAAAACGGCCAAGTGTAGGGCAAAGGGTCAGCTGAAATTATACGGAAGCTGGAATTAGCGCGACCAAGCACGCAAAATTTATCGCGATTCTTTCAAACTTCCGTTTTCGGATCGACGAAGGTTCCTTAATCTTGAGATAAAAAATCTTTCCCCAATATAATACTAGTTTTGTTGAAATCGATTTGAATGGCTTAAGCTATACACTGTTCATAGCTTATAGTAGGAATACACCGTATTTGTTTTAGCGTAGTTAATCCTACTAATTTTATAAACGCGAAAGTTTGTAAGTATGGATGGATGGATGGATGTTTGTTACTCTTTCACGCCAAAACTACAAAACGGAATTGGCTGAAATTTTGCACCGGAATAGGTTATACGCTGGACTGGAGCAGAGTAACGCGGGTAAAACGCGGGGCGCAGCTAGTATTAAATATACAAAGTTGGATGTTAAATAACGTTAACGTTCTTGACAAAAAACATGATGTTTAAAGCATCTAAAAAATTATATCTAAAGAAAACATGTTTAGAAATCTGATCTATACTTAACAAAAACAATATAAAGCTGAAGAGTTTATTTGCTGGAACGCGTTAATCTCAGTAACTACTGGTCCATTTTGACAAAATATTTTAATGTTAGATAGCCCATTTATCAAGGAAGGCTATATTTAATTAAGAAGTTCCTACGGGTACGGGAGCTATGCGGGTGAAACCGCGCGCGGAATATAGTAAATAAACAAATTTCAAGTTAAATTTAAATCGTTTGTCCCTATTTCGGTAAGAAAATACACGATAATTGTTCCGAAAACAAAGTTTAAACCGATCCCCATTCCGGTCATATGAAATCCCGCAAATCTGAAATCCGGGATTTCGCCATTCGGCACCCCTATTTTGACATAATGGAAGTTACCTATAGCACGTAGCGAAGTATGCAATATCCACAAGTTTTGATAGGGCAGCGTCAACGGTGATCCGATTATAGGATAAGTTATAATGCCAATCTAAGTGTCGATGACGTGAATCCATTTGTACTGCGTGAAATGAATGTTTGATTATGTTCGGTGATCAATGTGATTAGGATTATGAAGTTCGCTTTATAATGGACGTGTTTCTGATTGGGAACTTGGTCAGCCATGTTTGTTAAGGGGTATTGCCGTTATTACCACGCTTGGCTGGCAGATTGGTGTTCGCAGTAAAATGGTCACTAACTTTGAGCTGATAAGTAATTGCTGCTCATCAGCTGTATAAATCCCTTAGTCGCTTCTTACAAAACCCATAGAAACACGAGGTGGTATTTTTCTAGTCCGGAAACCGCTTAATCATTACCGATACTTTGCTCAGCATAGTAGCACACACCATCAAATAATGCTAAAATTAAATACATCGTTAAACATTTTATGCTAGACTAGCTTCCGCGCGCGGATTCACTTGCGTAACCCCAGTTCCCGTAGGAACATCATAATTAATTATAGAGCATACGCTTTCCCAACTTGACAGCATCCGTAGCGTAGCGGTATTTGGCTCGCTTTAAATCTCGAAGGTCGTGGGTTCGATGCCCACGCCGGACAAAAATCTTTGTGTAAATTTTAAGATTTCTTTCCGGGTCTGGTTGGTTGAGGGACTACCCTTCGTGCCTTGGAAAGCACGTTAATCCGTTGGTCCCGATTGGTTGGTATACCAGGGAACGGGCAGCAGCGTTTCTCTGTGTATTACTACATAATACTGCGGTCACCAATCCGCCTGCCAAACGTGGTGACTATGACAAAACCCTTCCTCGGAGGAGGCCCATGTTCAGCAGTGGACAAGGTACGGGCTGACGATGATACGCTTTTCTTATAAATAGGCGTAATCTAACAGTGAAAGAATTTTTTAAATTGGATCGTAAATTCCTGAGATATATAGGTTTAAGAAAACAAACAACATCTTGAGCTTCATATATATCATATATAGATGTTAATAGATACCCTTCTAGGTCTACAACTCCTTCTTACTTGTGTGCTATCTATTCGGGACAGCGGTATCATGTATTTGGCGCGCCTGTGACAGTGTGTCAAGCTTATATCGAAGTTACCGCCTATTATTGTAAATCATGATCTTACGGCGACACCCGCTGATTGCCATCTGCTTCATGGTGGGGAATTAAGTTTATGGGTTTTAAATGTATATGAGTATAATTCAGTTTGACGTTTCAGTAGTTATTATATTATATACTACCTTCCCGCGTGTGGACTCACCCGAATAACTCCAGTTCCCGTGGGAACTTCATAATTAAATATAGCCTATAGCCTTCCAATATAAATGGGCTATCTAACTCTGAAATCATTTTTCAAATCGGACCAATAGTTCCTAGGATTAGTGCGTTCAAGCAAACAAACAAACCATCAAACAAAGAACCTGTTCAGCTTTATATTTAGTAACTAGCGACCCGCCCCGGCTCAGCACGGGTACAATGCTGATGTATTATATATATAAACCTTCCTCTTGAATCCCTCTATCTATTAAAAAAAACCGCATCAAAATCCGTTGCGTAGTTTTAAAGATTTAAGCATACAAAGGGATATAGGGACAGAGAAAGCGACTTTGTTTTATACTATGTAGTGAAGATACCACGGTATCTTATACTTACTATAAATAGTATATTCTAATAATATTATAAATGCAAAAGTTTGTATGTATGGATGTATGTTTGTTACTCTTTCACGCAAAAACTACTGAATGGATTTGGCACGCGAATAGTTTATAAGCTGGATTAATATATAGACTACAAAAAATGCTCCGACCCACTGGAGCAGAGTGATGTGGGTAAAACCGCGAGCCGCAGCCAGTACTTAATATAAATATATAATAGTTCTTCTGAGTTTGGGTGTACTTTGCTTCCGTGAGTTATGCGTTTGTCAAATTCCCTCGCGGCACAGGGAATTATTTCCCTAGTCCCTGTCTTAATGAAAAAATAAAATTAATAAATATATTATCCTCCCAACTGATTTCGGCCGACCGCCGTGTCGAAATCAGTCAAATCTCTATGGAGATTAGACATGTCGTAGCTTTAATATAGTTTAGTATTCAGTTTTTGTTTTTCAAATATGTATTAGTTTATTACTGTTTAAGATTATTGTATGTATTTTATTCTATGGGCCTCCGATGCCTGAAATAAAATTATTATTATAATATTATTTAATGTGATAGTGACACAAAATATGGTTATAATTCAAAACAAATTGATCCGTAATATCATGCGACTAAAATTCATTATCGTTAGGTTACACATTTGGTTTTGTGTCACTATTACATTGAAGCAGCGATGTGCGCAAGACAAATGCCCAAGTATGTGCGCAAACATAAGCGCACTCTTTATTTCTTTACTTTTTAAATCAAAATCCGATGGGACACTTCTTCCGACACGACCAGTTTTTTTTTTTCTCTCGGACATATGTAGTTAGCCCTGCGGCTTTTGCTACTTCACAGGGCATAAACACGACCAGTGAGAGATCATGCGTAGTATAGCTTATCGTGCTCTCCGAGACACGATGGGTGATACTCCACCAACATACAAACTTCAGGCTGATACCTACTTAAAAGTTTCTGAATAAAAAAATCTAGTTACACAATTTTTTTCTCAGAGCCGGTTTTAGCCGGTTTCATCATTGGAAAATCGTCATGCCAATTATTAGCAACTAGGTTCCCGCGCGCGGTTTTACCCGCGTAACTCCCGTTCCCGTGGGAACTTCATAATTTAATATATCCTATATTAATCAGTGATAATGTAGCATTCAAATGATGAAAGATTTTTTTAAATCGGTCCAGTACTTTTTGAGCCAATTCATTACAAACAAACTTATCTACATACAAATCTTTCCTCTTTATAATATTAGTATAGATGAACTAATGAATCTCGATGTATATTTTATATTGCATACAAGCTGTTCTTAAAATATTTTTTCATTCCTTGACAATAAAGTTACGAATACAATGAAAAAATAATTAACTAGAATGGTCAAGTTGTTCTCAAGCTATGCGCGTACATGCATTGTGGCTATTTTATTTTACATTGATTGTAATTAATGTATTGTATAGTCTGCATAGTCTTAGTACAATAAAAGTTGCGCTTTTGCTGCAAAGTATAACAGTTACTATTTCTATCATATTTTGCCGTCTCTGCTAGTATTCTTGTTAACCCTCGGTGCTAAGCTAAAATGCTTGTGTTACGAGTGGGTTCACGTGGGTAGTGCAATAGGTGGGGTTCGAACCGGCGACCTCAAGATCACATGTCCGACGCCATTGGGTTACAGCCGCTTCTAATCACAAATGTATTCACATATTGTGAGTACATACATTTTCCATATGAATTTGTTTAAATCTAATAAAAGCACAAGGAAATATTTCTTAGTAGCATTACATTCTGCACACACAACTGGTAAATACAAAAATGTATTCGAAAGTAAACATCTCATATAAAAATATCTATCCAAATATAATCTGAGAAGCTTCCAACGCATTAGTACCCAATTTAAGACGTTCGGGCCGTGAATGAAATTAGATTTCTCGCTTTCGCCTTTTGTATACACTTGGGAGTCTTTTATACCGTTCATATTTATTTCTACTTGGATTTATTTATTTAGAGGTAAGATACATTTGAGTTAAATATCAGAAATTGCTGTGTACACATTGAATTCTTAATTTGTATTTGGATCTTTTTATTTTGCCTTAAATGTTTTATTCCTGCACGGATACGCCCGCGTAGATCCTGTTCTCTTTGCAACTTATTAACAAAAAATAGGCTATGTTACTTCTGCTTTACGAAACTTTTAAGTTTCGACAATGAGACGTTAGTTCTAGTACTTTATCTATATCATTATCATCATCATCATCAGCCGGTACGACGTCCACCGCGGAACAAGGGCCTCCTCTCGATGGAGGGTTTTTGCCATAGTCACCACGCTTGGATTTTCTTGTCCGCCATGTCCCGAATAAACGTGATCCTTTGAAATGGAATCTTTTAATTAGACAGCATAGCAAAACGTATCTCACTTGAGTCGCAAATAATGCAATAGACATGAAGACTAAAAAATATATTTAGTACGTCAGTTAGATTATTTAAAAACATTAGACAATTATTTTTTATTAATCAAATCAATAAAATTTACAAATACAAAAATTTACAAAGACAATATAAGAGCAACAACAAACTATAAAGTTCAGGAGAGGGGGCTTGTGATGTCACTACTAGGTAAAATTGTATCTAGAAGTGACGTCGCATGACATTTCAACGTGCTGTATCTTCGTCATTCTCTTTGTTTGAGGGACGAAAAAAGAAATACGTGTCCAATATTTTTCGGTAATCGAACTGACGGACAAAACAGAATTTTCTAGTCTTCACGTCTATTGACAAGTAACACCTTAAAGAAAATACTAAATATCATATCAGCACCCGCGGCGAGACAACCTCCGTAGCGTAGCGGTATTTGGCTCGCTTTAAATCCCCGAGGTTGTGGGTTCGATCCTCACGCCGCCGGACAGACATCTTTGTGTAAATTCTTAGATTTCTTTCTGGGTCTGGTTGGTTGAGAGATTACCCTCTGTGCCTCGGAAAGCACGTTAAGCCGTTGGTCCCGATTGTTCTAGCATCATCTATAATTATCGTATATCAAGGAACGGGCAGCAGCGTTTCCTTGTGTGGTACAAAATAACACGCCCGCCAAGCGCGGTGTCTATGGCAAATACCCTCCCTCGGGAGCAGGCCCATGTTTAGCAGTGGACGTTATACGGGCTGATGATGATGATGATGACCCGCGGCTTCTTCTACGTCAACAATAGTGGTAGTAACGTGATATTGATATAAAAACGGGTCCTTTAATTCGGGCCTTAATCGTACATACTGTGAGCTGTGACGAAATAATTTATGGGCAAACCAGCATTGTATATGTTAACGGGATAAACTGAATTCACAATTGTTCGCATTTAAATTTAATATTGGTGGTGAAATTGTGAGTGGTTGAAAGTAAAATATCAAGAATATGGAATGAAATTAACTGTTACAAGTTATAGTTGTTATATTATGTTTTTTTGTGGATAAGCCCTGTGGCTTAACAATATCTCGGAGGTCGTGGGTTCTATCCCTGCACCTTATAATGAATGTACAAAGATTACCTAACCTTCCCTCCGTGCTTAGGAAAACACGTTTAGGCGATAGTCAGACCAACGGTTTAAAGTGTTATACCAATCAATACCAGCTTCGTCTTGATTGGTGTAATGTCATCTGAAACAATTGTTTATCAGATAATGGACAGCAGCGTTTGTAGTTTACAACATAACGCTGCGGTCACCAACCCGCTTGCCAAGCGTGGAGACGATGGCAATACCCAGGGATAACAATCGTACTAATATTATAAACGCGAAAGAATGTAAGTATGGACGGATGGATGTTTGTTACTCTTTCACGCAAAAACTACTGAATGGATTTGGCTGAAATTTTGCAAGCGGATAGTTTATAAGCTGGATTAACATTTAAGCTACAAAATATCAAGCTCCGACCCACTGGAGCAGAGTGACGCGGGTAAAACCATGGGGCGCAGCTAATAAAACATAATACCAATGGACGTTATAAGGACTGATGACGGTGATGACATGTTATACAGTCTGAGTCTTTATAAAATACATATTATTGAAAAGGGTAAAAATACTAGGTACTACTACAGCATCATACTAGATTTCAAAATTGTTCCTACGACCCCAGAGACTTATAACGCAATGCCACGGCGGTTGCCGAAACAATAGCGAGCTCTACTACCCTCTTATTACATACCACCAAACGTTATCAACTGGACAAAATAATCGTTGCTAATACCCCCTAAAATTCGATAGTTTAATATTAAAATCACGTATGGTATATAATAGAGAGACGGCCACCTGCCGCCCGTTTAATCTGAATATAAATTGTCCGTAATTAAAGTGAACTCGGACATGGGACGAATAAATGCGACCACTTGAAACAAAGCCTTGAGGGATGGTCCAAGTTATAAAAGGTAGTAAAAGAAAATTCGTCCCAGAAAGTCATAGGTTTCTGGGACGGCGGACGGAGGTGTACCAGGGGAGTTTTAGTGGGTAGGGTCCTCTCCTCTTGGTGTGACTAGCATACCACCGTTACGGAGAGGACGAGCCCCGCGGTGAAGGAGGGGATGCGTAACATATTATTATACAGAATTTCCACCCGGTAAAAAGAAGGTAGAAAAAATTCGTCTGTATGGCGCCATATATTCTAATGCATTTTCTTGTGTCCCTTACTGGAGCGGTTTAGGTACTCGAGGGGTAAACTCTCTCCTCGTGGTGTTAGTACTAACTCCACTCTCCATTGAAATGGTCTTATTGCAAAGGAGATTTGAGTAATTTATAATATTTGCAAAGATACATTGTAAACTTTGTTCTATTAAATAGTTAAAAAGAAACTGTATTTGCAAAATATAATATAGGATGTCCATCCCAAAAGATTTTTAATCTTCAAACGATGATAAAAAAATAGGTGTGTTACATAAATTACTGTTTATTGATAATAAAATTACACAAAAAGGAAATTTATTTCATAAAAACAACATCATCCATATATCATACCTACTTGATTATGTCCGCATAATGCCACTGCTGCAATGCCCAATGTCCGCTGGTGCAATCTGGAGCGGAAATTAAACACGTACTACTTTATATTTTAACTGATAAATTTATGATTATATCTATACTAATAGTATAAAGAGAAGGGATTTTTTGTTTGTTTGTATTGAATAGGCTCCGAAACTAATGGACTGATTTGTAAAAATCCTTTCATAGTTGGAAAGACACTTACACTTTCCCCGGATGATATAGGCTATATTTAATTATGAAGTTCCCACGGGAACGGGAGTTACGCGGGTGAAACCGCGCGTAGGAAGCTAGTATATTATAACTAAGTATTAAAATATCTACGTTGGATGCACCAAATTAGCTTATATATTATTGGAATCGTTCGTAACTTGGACCAACCGTACGTAGCTGAGCCCTTGTAATTCGAGCTCAAACGACGCCATATTTTTTCGAAAAGCTTTTGTGGGGTGCGGTGTTAAACTTGAAATTAGAGGCTTGGATAGTTCCGTATATGCGCTGACACTGGCAGTGCACACGCGAAGTTTATATTATTTAATGTCATTAATAGGAAAAACCTTTTTTTATTATAATAAAAAGAGGGTATGCTGCCAATAAAGGAAAAAGATTATTAAATTTAACGTTAAACTACTAAGTTATACTTTATCAGTTCGTTTATGTCTACTGCTGAACATGGGCCTGTTGAGGGGTTTTACCTATTTACCACGCTTGGCAGATCGCAATTAGATAGTGAGTAACTTTGAGGTGATAGATGCTGCTGCCCACCCATCCACTGTATGTCCCTTCATCGCTCTTTGAACACCTAGTAATATATTATGGGATGGTCTATTTGAAGCCGGTAACCATATTCCCAACGCCATATCTAGATATTACGATATTGACTATAAGTCACATATATTTTAATATTTACCGCACCATCTATAACATAATACCTACGTGAATTCGTGAAATATATAACACTACAAACTTCACTGAATATTACTAAATTATTTCCAGAATATTCTAGTAGTATTTATTCAAAATAAGCAAACTTGAAGAACTATCTACACAGCAAAAGATCAACTTAACAATGCTGGATGTACTTTAAACCTTTTGAAGATGCGCATTGAGAGCCAACTATGCATAATGTTGCCAGCTTCAAAGAAAACATCCGGAACTTTTATATATAGTCAATCCAGTATTAAAAACAATGTTTCAATTCGGTAATTTTGGAGAAAACACCTAAGACTTTTTGTCCAGTTAATGTGATATAAAATTTTAAAAACAATATTGCGTTTTGTAATTTTTGAGAAAATTTTAATGCATAATAGTATTATATGTAATGTCACTAAATATTAGATTAACTTGTATTTGCCGATAGAGCAAACATTACGCAAGCTGTCAACCTGAAGAAACCAAAAATATGCTATGATAGGCTATAATACCTATTAATTGCTGTAATTTAACATAATTGATTATATCAACAACATTAAGTTTCCATCAGGATAGAAAGAAAATTCAAACAAATTAAAAAAAAAACATTGACTACTTGATAAACTGTTAAAACCATAAACCAATTTAAAAACTGATTATAAAATGGCTCACTATAAAAAAGAACCTGCCTATTCTATTTTTAAACAACTACTTTATTACTTCAAACAAAAAGTATTCGATATTCAAAAAATATGTCAGAAACGTTAGTTCTAGATACGGCAACTCCACAACTAACGGAACGCTTCGAACGGTGCTCTTGATCGTCCTCGCCGGGGAAGTTTGTTTAGAACTTGGTCCTCTTTACATATTTTGTGACACATCACCCCTTTGAGTTCTGCGCAGAATATTGAAAGAGAAAAAGTATAATGGCTCACTTGGGCATCCTTGTTTTGAACAATGACCGTGCGATGCAGTTTTGTTGCAGAACTGAATCGAATTCTGTTCAACAAAGAATGCATAATCGGAAAACATTGGGTATATATTCAGAAAAGAGAACAATTGAAAGCTTTGTTTGTGTGTTTACTCTAACGTTGTCTTCGTAGCCTATTACTTTAAAAACTTAAAAAATGCAACAGTTATTATTTAGCAGTCGCAAACACAATGCAGATTACAGTACGTTAAAAATGCCTCGTTAACATAATACTAATATTGGTAGCTAGTTGTCAACTATAGCTATAATTTATGTCGTTGGTTGCTATGGCAACGTAAAAAACATCGCTTTGCTATGACAGCTGTATAAAATTTAGACGGGCGATTATCTCGAAACCAATTCCATGATATAGACTTAATGATGAGTAAACATAGGTTTACTATTGCCTTTTACGTTTGCAAAATAAATAAGCTATTCATTTAATACATCAAATATGCCTTTTTTGGTTAAAATAATTAGTGAGTGTAAAGTTCGTTTCTTTTAGGGTGAGACTGATACCGTTAAGCTCAGACCAAAAAAAAAGGTTTAGTCTGAGCCACTAGGCAGAGACTGTCGTGTGATACCTAAATTCAAGTAAATACCTAGAGGCCAATTATTCAGCGCCGCGTAGTCAATTGAAGACGTGAGTGAATGAAGGTCACATAATTTAAATTTGGAGTAAATCGAAGTTAAAGTTTCACTTTTATTTTTTTAAGATAAGTCGCTACAAAACTAATGTTTGTATTAAACTATGATGCCAAGTTGTGTAAATAACCTGAAATATTAATGGTATGAAAGCAACCAAACAAATTTATATTTTTTATTATTTAGTTTGAAAAAAAATCCTGACATAACTGCTTTTTTCATAAACAAAAGTAAACTTTTCTGCAAGTTTAGATATTGAAAATGAGGTGCTAAGATGAATGTAGTTGTCTCGTAAAGCCTTAAATGGCCGGTTTAAGATCTGTAGTCGTATTGTATCGACATATCACCTTCATCTATGCAAAAAAACACAAAAACTCCAAAATGCGACATATCACCTTCATCCACTCACGTCTTTAATTTTTCGATACAAGTTACCGAAACTACAAATAGTATTTTCATGGGCCCATTTACTTCCACTACTGAACATGGTCCTCCTCTGGCTCCGACCCAGCAGCAGTCCGCGCAGGGTCGTTGATGGATATTACCATAATCACCCCGATTAGCGGCAAGAAGATAAGTAACCATGATCTATTAGATGCTGCTGCCCATCCATCAGCTGTGTGTCCCTTAGTAGCCTCTGACCTCTGTCACCCATGAGAAGACATGGGGTGGTCTATTCTAAGTCGGAAACCACACGGCAACAAATAGTATCATCATCATCAGCCCGTACAACATCCACTGCTGAACAAGGGCCTCCTGAGGGAGGGTTTTGCCATAGTCACCACGCTTGGCAGGTGGATTGGTGACCGCAGTATTATATTGTAATACACAGGGAAACGCAGCTGCCCGTTCCCTGGTATACGCATGTTATAAATTATGTTATAACAATCGGGACCGCTTAACGTGCTTTCCGAGGCACGGAAGGTAGTCCCTCAACCAACCAGACCCGGAAAGAAATCTTTGAATTTTCACAAAGATTTCTTGTCCGGCGTAGGGATCGAACCCACGACCTCCGATACTTAAAGCGAGCCAAATACCGCTACGCTACGGAGGTTGTCAACAAATAGTATACGTCTTCAGAATCTGATAAGTTCATTGACCTCATCACGGTACCTCATACTATTGCTATAAGGAAAATATCTCAATAATACAATTAGGCTTATGAGACTCAATTCTTGCAGCTATGCACAACGTAAGCTTCTTACGATTGTATTGAATATAATCTTGTATATACGTTGTCAGTACAAAACTTAGTCATCTCAGAAACCTGCATGTGTTTGAATATATATTCGTTGCATAATTCTATGCATTAATGATAGAAGGCGCCTAAATACGTCTTAGAACTGGGAGAGAATGAAATTTGGACGCCCGTTGAGACTCACCCTGAATACCACAACCTCTGTACCCTTGCTGTATAATTCTCGTCGTTGGTGATTCTAATAAGAGTATGTCTTTCTGGATCTAATTGGTTGAGCCCTTATTATATTGATACCTTAATTGCCTTGGAAAGTACGTTAAGACTTTGCTTTAATAATAGTGTTGTAACATCATCTATGCCAAGGAACGGAAAGCAGCGTTTCCCTGTGGGCTTCAACATAATACTGTAGTCACCAATCCGCCTACCAAGCGTGGTGACTATTACACATATGGAAGCACACAAGCATATAATTAAACTATTAGTGTACTATTATTATCCGTCTTCCTTAGAACATCCCATTTATTTAATTACCTTTTTAAAATCAAAAATATAAAACCCTTTTTTTATTATTCTACCACAGATAATTTAAAAAGTAGACGATCTTTTTCAAAGCCCTGTAAAGTACGCACCCTTTATAAAGCTCGGGTAGCGGCATTATGGACAATAAATCAACAAACAACCATAATTTCTCATTACGCGCCATGATAAATCATTTACCTAGAAAATAGGATAAATTAAGCTTTATTAGTTACTATTGGCTTAAGGCTAAGGTACGTCAATAGCAGATTCGATTTTGCAACGCAATTATACGTTTAATGACATTAGCATTAATTAAAGCCCTTAAATTGAACGTGGTGTAGAACTAAATTATGTTTTAGTGTGATCATACATACATGATCAGATTCAGAGACGGATTTGACAACCTCTGTAGCATAGCGGTATTTGGCTCGCTTTAAATCTCGGAGGTCGTGGGTTCGATCACCACGCCGGACAAGAAATCTTTGTGTAAATTCTAAAGATTACTTTCCGAGTCTGGTTGGTTGACGGACTACCCTCCGTGCCTCGGAAAGCACGTTAAGCCGTTGGTCCCGATTGCTATAACATCATCTATAATAATCGTAGATTAAGGAACGGCAGTGTTTCCTTGTGTGGTACAACATAATACTGCGGGCACACCCGCCTGCCAAGCGTGGTGACTATTGCAAATACCCTTCATCGGGGGAGGCCCATGTTCAGCTGTGGACGTTATACGGGCTGATGATGATGATGTATGTATTCTAATGTTAATTTACACTTCTACAGATATATATCTATGACTAGCTTCACCTACGTACCTCCCGTTCCCGTAGCAACTTCAAACTTAAATATCGCAACTCCTGAATAATGCAGCTTTCTAATGGTGAAAGAGATTTTAAAATCGGTCCGGTAGTTTCGGAGCCTATGGAAACAAACACTCATATCTTTCCTCTTTATTATATTAGGACATGAGTGTATAAGAATTAAGGTATTTTCGGTAGACATGTGTACTAACCGCACAAGGCTTTTGCTCATTAAAATGCAAGACGTTTCATAGCCTTAGTTCTAATTCAGATTTGCTTTTTTCAATCTATTACCCATGCGATCCATCTAAGTTATTGCGCCACTGACTTAGAAACATCGAAATATTAATTCATTCATAATCTTCACATTTTTAATAGATATCATTAGGACACGCTATAGTTACATATTCAAAAAACAAAAGAAGACGCTTCTACAAAAAAAATCACTCTATCCAAATTGTTAACACTTTTATGAACTACCATTCAGCCTGTTCGCGTTTAATTATCTGGCTTCCTAATTTAATTTTATTATAATTAAATTGGGGGAACCCTTGATTGTGATGCTTTGCTTGTTTCATAAGAAGATAACTACGCACTCACATTTTGTATATGCCAATCTGTGTTTCACTTTAAGGGCTTCTTACTTATAAGCCGTCTAGTATGAGTTATAAGCAGAAGCGTAAGCTGCTGCGACAACCTCCGTAGCGTAGCGGTATTTGGCTCGCTTTAAACCTCGGAGGTGGTGGGTTCGATTCCCACGCCGGACAAGAAATATTTGTGTAAATTTTAAGATTTCTTTCCGGGTCTGGTTGGTTGAGGGACTATCCTCCGTGCCTCGGAAAGCACGTCAAGCCGTTGGTCCCGATTATTATAACATCATCTATAATAATCGTATAGCAAGAAACGGGCGGCAGCGTTTCCTTGTGTGGTACAAGATAAAACTGCGGTCACCAACCCGTCTGCCAAGCGTGGTGACTATAGCAAAGACCCTCCCTCGGGAGGAGGTCCATGTTCAGCAGTGGACGTTATACGGGCTGATGATGATGATAGCTGCGACATATGGTTTTACCCACGATAAATAGTAACCGGTATCCTACTTCACGATAGATGTCAATACACTTATGTTAATTGTCATCATTCCTCAATTCCTCTTGCGCAGGTTGCTTAGTTTGTAGTTTTTGTAAGACTGGATTCTTGCTCGCCTTTATGGTCAGTGAAGTAGCAAAAGTCTTGAATCTTAGTTCTTCAAAGTCTAACCTGTCTATCTTCTTAACTAATCAAAACTAATCAGTAGTGTAAGTCAGAATTCTGAATTTATATTGCCCATAATCATATTATAAAGCTGAAGAGTTTGTTTGAATCTCAATTACTATCTACTGGTCCGATTTGAACATTTTTTCGAGTTTTAGATAGCCCATTTATGAAAGAAGAATGAAGAAAGTTTGAAAATTGGAGTTAGCCCAAATTAACTATTCTATGCGACTAAGTCGCGGATACAAGGTAGTGCCTTAAAAAGTAATAAACGGTAAGGATTAATTAGCAGTTAATATGTTTATATATGTTTTAAACCTCTATTAGAAAACCGTCACACCAAATTAACGAGATATACTCATATAAAATGTTTAACCAAAAAATCGCTCGTTTTTAAAGAGTGGTGCAATGGAAAAATCTTAAAAAGCAGGTTAAAAGATCAGGAAACCATTAAAGTTCCATTAAATACCAACAGTTCTGCTAAAAGCTCCAGTTATAATGCGAGACTACAGCACTAGCAATCTCTTCCCCTATTCACTTACGCCGCTTTCCTCACAATATTGCGAATCGCAACAATCTTCCTTCTTTGAAATTGTTTGTGATTACATCAGTTTGTGTTGCGACCGAGCGAGGTATAATTTCCCTTCCTATTAGACTATTTGTTATGTTTGTTTTATAATAAAACGCTTCGGGTGTTGTTGTATTGATTTACACAATTTCACATTGACTCAATCATCCGTGTGATCTGATAATTGAGTTGAATCGCGGTTTCTTTGGAAGGTGGGGTGGGACGTTTTAGTTTGGAGTTTGTTACTTGTATTCATCTACACCAAGCACTGTTGTAGAACCTTTAAATTTGTAACTATCTATGTTAGCATTTTTATTTATATCTATACTACTAACGATTTGATTATTCGTTTGTTAGCATTTCATAAGCTCCAGAACTACTGGACCGATTTAAAAAAGTATTTATTATTATAAAACTACGTTATATAAGAATAGCATAGGCTGTATTCACTGATAACTTTTACACGGGAACGGAAACTGTGCAGGTGTAACCGTGCGCAGAGAGCTAGTATTTTATACTTAGATTAATACACTAGCTGCGCCCCGCAGTTTTACCCGCGTTACTCTGCTCCAGTGAGTCGGAGCGTGATATTTTGTAGCCTATATCCAGCTTATAAACTATCCGCGTGCAAAATTTCAGCCAAATCCATTTAGTAGTTTTTGCCTGAAAGAGTAACGAACATCCATCCATACTTACAAACTTTCGCGTTTATAATATTAGTAGGATTTTTTATTTGTTTATAAACTCAGAAACTTTTGTAACTATTAACAAATATATTTTACCGTTTGAAGTCTTCTTTATCTCACACATTAAGTGAGTACCTACTATAAAGTTTGCCTAGCCTATGTTAGTGCTGCTGGTATTTTGTACTACACACGTTAAATGCATAGTACCTTAGGTATGCAATGTTACGTTTATAACAAAATTAATACCCCCTAAAGATAGAATAGAATAATGTTATAAATACATCACGCTGTCAACATCCTATCCCATTAAATTCCAAAACATGGTACCATATAATAACCTAGTACATCTTTATTGTTTATTCCCATAACGAGTATACAGTAGTAGCTAAAGAAGTGCAGTCCATTGCTCACAGCATCCCAGAGGCGCAATCTGTCGTGTTGCAGCGACGCGATCTCCCCTGCGTCGCGTTTGTCAATCCACTGGCTTGACAATCCGCTTATATATGGATTAATAATGAAGCCGCGTCAGAACTGATGAGCTGGAGGTTATTAAGTGACGTGTCCATGTTATATTAACGTCATTATATATGTCGCAGCCAGATCGTACAATCCGCCGCATAACATATGGCTAGCCGTTTTTTATAACGGCGGTTTATTTATTTGATGGTAAAAAAAAAAGCCTGTGTTGAAAAATGTCTGGCTTTTCATTCAGCCGTATTCAGTGCGGCTAATTATTGAACTGCCGCATTTCGAAACGCCGCTGCATTTGAAAATGGCTAACCGTATGTAATGTGGCGGATTATACGATCTGGCAGCGACATAAAGATTGCTATGTCCAAACATATAGTACGATGCTACACGATCGTAGTAACTAGAAATTCATTGGCCATATCTAATTCATGTCTCGGTCTGCCCATTTAGAACCATTTTATGGGCACTATTGTGTGTAAGTTCATTTACTATTTTACTGTATTCAAGTGCAGGTACTAAGATAGTGAATTGCAATTAGGAATTTCATAATCAGGCCGTATACTGTCCATTACTGAATATAGGCTATCTTCGAAGGAGTTTTACCATAGTCACCACGCTTGGCAGGTGAATTAAAGGACTCGTTTTTATATCAATACCCCGTTTCTACCACTATTGTTAACTTAGAAGAAGCCGCGGCTCATCATCATCATCATCATCATCAGCCCGTATAACGTCCACTGCTGAACATGGGCCTCCTCCGGAGGGAGGGTATTTGCTATATTTGGGCCGGATTGCTCATGCGTACCCGACCCCCGCCAACGGCGGATCGAAGGAGTGTCCGGGAGGTTTTAGTGGTGTAAGGTCCTCTCCTCGTGGTATGACTTTAGCATACCACGCTATGGAGAGGGCGAGTCCCACATATACCACCGCCAGCGCGCGAATACGCTGCAGCGGTGGTGGGAATGCGTCAACGCATTCCCAGACAACAAAAAAAATAAAAAAAAATAAAGGGTATTTGCTATAGACACCGCAGGCGGGTTATGTTGTACCACAGAAGGAAACGCTGCTGCCCGTTCCTTGATATACAATTATTATAGATGATGTTTTAACAATCGGGGCCAAAGGCTTTACCTGCTTTCCGAGGCACGGAGGGTAGTCCCTCAACCAACCAGACCCGAAAAAAAATCTTAGAATTTACACAAAGATTTCCTGTCCGGCGCGGGGAACGAACCCACGACCTCGGAGGTATAAAGCGATCCTTCATGTGTCAAATTAACTAAATTGAAATTGGCCACTGTAATAGATTGAATTATATTTATAGAACACACTGGTATTCTATATATAGTTCAGCTACTTATTTCAAATATAAGTTATCTCAAATATCTACAATAACACATAAATCTATGTGGCACTATGAATTATGTACCAAAATACGTTGCCTAAAATCCTCCTAAATGCTTTGCAATTAATAGTAATCTGTTGCGGATGAGGTGATTAATGTAATTAATGTTAAATGTGTTGATATTCTAACAAGGATTATTTAAATTTAGTGTTTGTTGTTAAATTCATACGGTATACCTATAAATATCATCAATAATTTGGTGATGGACTTAAAATAAACTGAATTATTATCATGTTTATTTACCTACATAGACTTAATGACAGGCACATCGAAAAGTCATTTTTTTTAAGAATTACATTCGAGTAGGTGGTACCTATGTTGTATGAAACTTTAAATAAAAAAATATTTTACTTAGTTAATTAATAGATCAACGAATCAGATGACTGAATCATCCACCGAAATATGAATTACGATGAATAATTTTACTACTATTGTGTAATATTCATTCGTGCATCTTCAGATTTCCAACTCCAAAATTTTGTTCCCCAGACATTGTTATTCGTCACAATTTCAAATGTTCTAAATGAAAGTTTTCAAGATTTACTTAATTGTATCATCTGACAGGCGCAAAGCTTTCCATGGCAAGTTCACCAGAATTGCCAAGACTTCGGAGATTATTAAATTTTGTCCTTGTCTTGAACAAAAAATATTGTTTCGGAAGTTAGAACTAAGTTATAAATCTGATAAAGGGCTCTACTTTGCTTTTGCGGACCTGCCAACTCGTAATATACAACAATTTTATTACGAAATATGTAAAGAAGTTAGTTGGGAAATTCTATATTCAGCCGACTACACAATAACTCTACTTATTTATATTTTTGTAATTAAACTTCGTTTAGGTCTTCGTTCGTCTTACATAGACTCATCTTGTAATGAAATCAATATCAATTTTAGTTCCGCAGATTTGTATTGTCGCCAAACCGATTCCCATAACTTTTTTTTATTGAATTTTTTTGACCCGACTGCATGAAGGGTTATGTTTTTAACCCAAATTTAACATTAATAGTTTACAATGACAATTTGACCAAAAGTGGTATTTTAACTGTTAAATTAATATTTTTTTGGTTTAGCTAATCGGGCAAAAACAGCATTGCACTAATGGAATAGGTATTTTGGTCGTAAGTCGACCGAGAGAAAATAGACTACAAACTCACAATCCAATGATTTCATTTATTCCGGAATCGGGCGCGGTCAGAAATTTGCGGATAATTTCATTTCAAGATTTATTTAGTTTTATAACACTCTGGGTAACGTTTCATCTTCCTATTTTCCTAGAGAACTAATTTCACCTCACTGGATCTTATAAGACTACATTTATGGATGATTCCTTTGATCTTTCTCAATAGTTTATTTATCTGTCTTTTGTTAACTTTGAATGACATATAAATTTATTTTATTGAAGTTACAATTTTCTTTTGTAATAGGTACTTTAACACGTTTAAGAGTATAAAGGGGATAGAAAAATAAAACGTTATTTTAAACCAATAAAAACTTACGATGTGTTCTGTGATTGAAAGACCGTTGTTCGAGGATATTACTTAAAACACACCAAATTTGAATCGCACCATAGAGTGTACCTAATATGATACTGATGATGATGATCATAAACACAACTAAATTAAAAATACAAAATATCTAGTGTTAATTCCGCTAAAAAAAATGTGTCTATATGCTGAAATGCAATTTTTTGCATCGCTCTCCCGCCCGCAAAAAAAATGCGCAATATGCAGGAGAGATAGTAACAACATGCAAAAATACGATTACCAGCCGAAGACCAGACACGTGTTTCGCTCCTCCACGGAGCATCATCAGGGTGATGTTGACGACTCAAACGCTACTGCGCAATTAACTTATTGTCTTTTTAATTTAGATTAATATGGAACTTCCAGTTTATTTCTGTTTTCCTGGTAGTTTTAATGAATAGACGGTTACAATTTAAAATCTCTGTCGATATTAATACTCTTTTCAATGTTACATCATTAGTGCGTTTTGAGGTATACCCCATTATTCGGAATTTGGATACCCTTTGTGTATTTCAGTTACGTGTTCCGCAAACAACTAAACATTATCGATGAGAAAAAGATTAAATATACTTTTGCAAATAATAACAGTTGTTTATTAAAAACAACTTTAAAAAACCTTGTAATATTCAGGCATTTTCTATCTGTAGGTAAATTTTATTTATTCAGTAACCAATGGCTACCAATATTTGCCCACTGGTTTAATTACAAAGTCTAGTTTTATGATGCATGCATATTGCGGTAAAAAAATATGCAATAATTCTGCTGTTAAAAAAATATTTATAAATAGAATTACTATTGGTTTGTGAATTAATACCAATACCCAGTTTGTTGAAAAAAAACGATCAAATTTCAAATATTCTTTCGCCACTTTATTCTGTAGTAATAAACATTACTAGCTTCCCGCGCTCGGTTTCACCCGCGTAACTACCGTGGGAATTTCATAATAAAATATAGCCTTCCTCGATAAATATACTATCTTATGAAATGAGACTCGTAAGTAGTTTTTGATATTATCACGTTCAAGCAAACAAAGTAATTCTTCAGAAAACGGGATCACATAGTTCTTTAGTGTGATTACTAGGTTTTTATATACCTAATAAGTGATATAGTCTTAGAACTTTAAAATGTGCTATAATATATTATATTTTTTTATTTTTATTCATAAAATGTTTGAATAAAACAAATATAGTAAATAGATATTCACGTTGCTATTAAGAGCTTATTTACTAACACAAGACTGACAGACTTCTAGCACACCTGAAATAAATTTAAACATAATTTAATAGTAAATGTTACCTATTTATAATTAATTTTATATGCATTGTAAATTTTCTTGACAAGCACAAGTGTTTATAAATACCTAAGTGCTGAATAAAAACGTTTATTTCGTTTAGTATTCGATTCGAGTTAGCCTGTCCAACCCCAATATTTAAACGAGTATTGGTCTGTAAAAAAATAATACCTAATTTGTGTTATTGGTTCAATTTTCAAAATATACCTCAATATTTAAAGGATCTTCGCAAAATGAAATATATAAATATATCATTAATTCCCTTGACGAACGCCTAATAAGAGTCTTATGTTTCGAATCTCATTATCAATCTTTGGGGCACATGTAAAAATCCCTTTTTCCCTAACTCAAAGGGCCTCGGGACGCGTCACTGAATAAATTCAATTTAGGCGAAGAAGCAAAAAGAAAAAAGTATTCATTAAAAAAAAATCAACTGTAGGTATTTGATCTAAGCGCTCTCGCTTCTCGGGTCTCGTTTGGTGGCTCGAGAGCTCTCGCGACACCGTCTAGAGGCACTAGTAGTGGCGACACTCGACACTCGAGATTATGAGGCGCGATGTTCTTATGTTTTAATTAGTTCACCACTCTTCACGAATATGTTAATGCGGTTAACAGCGTCGTAAGAAAATAAATAAGTGTTCAATGGCGCCTGTAAAGATTGAGTTGTGGAATATGCGTTTTACTACTACATAGTGATAAAAAAGATTACTAGCAGAGTTTTGCAGTCTACTAGTATTCTTGGTAACCCCTCGTGCTAAGATAAAATTCTTGTGTTACGACTGGGTTCACGTCGGTAGTGCAATGGGTGGAGTTCGAACCGGCGACCTCAAGATCACAAGTCCGACGCCCTAGGCATTGGGCTACGGCCGCTGAGGTTATTATAATTAGTACAATTTAATCATGGAGCAGTGTTATTATAATTTAATGATGGAGTAACAAACAATGAATCTTAATTCCTAATAAATAATTTGTGATGAGTCTCAAAAACATAATTGAATATCTAAATATTAAATGATTTATTGTAAGTGTAAAAACTGAATTACTAAAATAATCGAACACTGCTGGGTATATACTGTTGTACTTACACAATAAGGCCTCAATCTCCTCTATGCATGTCATATAGATATTTAATTGGAATTATTAAGACCAATTCTTATCAAATTAAAGAATTTATACAAAAATTATTTCAAAGCTTTCGATATTTTCTTGATCCCGGGATAGAATTTGAGCTGTCGTGAAATATTGCTGACAAACGCTCCTGCGTTTGAGGATTACTTGCATGTGCCCGTATTTTAGGAACCTCTATGCTTCTCGGAATAGAAATGTGTGGATCAATATTATGCATTCAATATATACTTGTATAGAATCAATTGAATATTACATACTCATATATGCTAAAGACTGAGTATTGAGTCATCATCATCAGCCCGTATAACGTCCACTGCTGAACATGGGCCTCCTCCCGAGGGAGGGTATTGCTATAGTCACCACGCTTGGCAGGCGGGTATGTGACCGCAGTATTATGTTGTAACACACAAGGAAACGCTGCTGTCCGTTTCTTGATATACGATTATGATAGATGATGTTATAACAATCGGGACCAACGGCTTAACGTGCTTTCCGAGGCACGGAGGGAGTCCCTCAACCAAGCAGACCCGGAAAGAAATCTTAGAATTTACACAAAGATTTCTTGTCAGGTGTGGGGATCGAACCTCCGAGATTTAAAGCGAACCAATTACCGCTACGCTACGGAGGGTGTCCCCGTTAAAGTACTTAGTTGTATTTTTATTATTTACCGTGTTGTACGTGACGTTTCTAGTATTGAGAATTACCGCTTAAATCTTTTTTTAATTATCCTTTTTTTCAATATTCATTCGTATATATATACTGCCCCATCCCTCAACGATCGTGGCTTGCCAAGGTCTGTTAAGAGGAGGCCTTGTTCAGCAGTGGACGTAAACGGGCTGTTGATGTTATATACTGTCACAACTTACAATTGCCATTTAACTGGGTAATGCTGCCAGCATTCTGAGAACCTTGCCACGTAGAATAGATTTAGAATAGTAGTACATATTTTATAAGTTAGTTTTATTCTACATTAGCTACTTTTAATTGTATAGGTATATGTATTTTAATCATGTAATAAAATTTTAAGTCCATTACTTAGAATTATAATGTTTATTCGCACTATTGAAAATTTGTGTCATTAATACATGTATTAATAGAAAATCAGGAAGAAATTCGGTATTGACCTATCTTCTCAACGACCCGGTCCAAACTGACTGTAAAGCCACGACCATACAGTCCTGTATACGAGTAGCAATAGCCGTTATGCTGATGAAGCATATCGTCAACATTATAGTACAAAAAATCGACAAAAGAAACAAAAGCATAACGAATGCTTACTTCATAATAAATTACTATTTCATTAATTTATTTTTCTATTCAGTTCCAACGACAAATTGAATAGATTTTCCCATCAATATTATTTCTCATTTAAACACGTTTATCGATATTTTTGTTGGTTGGCTTATAACCAACACTAACTGCAAAATAGTCTCTTTTTAAACAAAAAACACAAACTACTAAATAGTCGGCGATATCCCACAACCTGTTGACCTGTCAATGTTCATGCTATTACTATAGGTAGTACTAGGGAAATAACAAGCGGAGCGGTATTTGGCTCACTTTAAATCTCGGAGGTCGTGGGTTCGATCCCCAGTCCGGACAGGAAATCTTTGTGTAAATTCTAAGATTTCTTTCCGGGTCTGGTTGGGTGACGGACTACCCTCCGTCCCTCGGAAAGCACGTAAAGCCGTTGGTCCCGATTGTTATAACATCGTCTATAATAATCGTATATCAAGGAACATATTGTATTATGTTGTGCTGTATCGTTTCCTTGTGCAGCACAACATAATACTGCGGTCATGCATACTACTAAATGATAGAAAAACAAGTGTCTCAGTGGTTACGACAGTGGCTTCGATTCCCACCCGGAACAATTATTTGTGTGATCCAGGGATAGTTATCTGGGTATACTTTGTGACCTTCCGATGCCCTCGTAGACCCGAAGTCCGTAAGACCCGCGAACTGTAAAGTAGAGCGACAGTTACACAAAGCTCCCCTAAAACACTAAAACTCATAATTCCTCAGTCTCCCCGCCAGCGACCGCCCTGAGCCGAGGTTCAAGCCCCACTGGGACCGCTCTCTTGCGCAGGTTGCTTAGTTTATAGTATTTAAACTATGTATATAGGCTGCAGCCCTGCTCGACTTTATGCCCGGGGAAGTAGCGAAATCCTCGTGTGACTAACTACAAATGACCGTCCGAAAAAAAAAGAAAAAAGGTGTACTTTGTGTCCGTGAATAGTGTTTGTAAAATCCCCCGCGACACATGGAAGGACTAATTTTCCTAGTGCGGGAGTTGTATTAAAATATATATATCATTATATATTTGGCCTACAGCCTTCCTCGATAAATGGGCTATCAATAACTCTAAAATTAATTTCAATCCGACCAGTAGTTCCTGAGATAAGTGCGTGTAGGCAAGCAAACAAACTTCTCAGCTTAACATATTAACATATATTAAACTTAAAATAGTCATTTAAAAAAACCAATTACAAGTCCTTTAATAATGTTTCCAGTAAATAGGACGCAAAATAAAACGAAACGCTAAACTGTACCTCCGTTCCGCTAAGTTAAAATGGATATTTCTTCTCAAACTTTAAATTAAACAACAACAGCTAAAAATTAGCACAACATTTTAAATTAATTCGCCGTCCGTCTTCAAGGTACAGTCGGGTGCAATCGGCTCTTTTTGTCTGCAAAAGTGTCTCCGGCGTCCTAGTTAACACTATCTAGGAAACCAGACACGGTACAGTCGCGTCCAATTGCGATTTCTATGTGCACGTGCAGTTGTCAAACCCGTGCGGATGTTGAAACTCGTATTATAAAAGATTTTTATAAAAATGTTTTACATTCGTGCAACGCTCGACGCTAACCAGCGACTCTCCGTTTATGTGAGACGTTCCTTGTAGTTATGGTATTAGAAGGTTTGACCTAAAAAGAAAAATGTTTGATTATGGTTTACGCATTTTTTTTACATTTATATTTTCAAAATATAATTGTAAAAATATTATGAAATTATCGAAGAAACTTAAATGAGACGTAGTCAATAAGAATCGATACAAGGATTATATTAAACATTTTCTGCGATTTGTACCGATGATTATAAAATTTAAATTAAATCCAAATGCATATACTTTAGTTCAAAAACAGGAAAAGGAGCCGTAGGAATACATCAATTCTACTCCACCTAATTGAATCAACCTACCCAAAAAGAGTTCACTACAAATCTTCAATTGCATATCCTAATAAAATAATACCTACGCGGTGACTATTTATGCCAGCAGTTTCAGTTGTTTGTTAGTATGTAAACCTCCAAACTTTAATGTTACAAACTGTAAGTTGCATGATATTTATGTACGGTTCGCATTTGTATGTGAAACCTGAAATTAGTATGCATGCCATACTCTGAGCGCGAAACAACGGTAGTTTTAACTTGACTCCTAAAATTATAATTCCTAATGTTTATTATATAATACTACTGTTTAGATTTAATATAATTTGCCTATTCAACAACTTGGTGGATTTATATGGTTTTGTAATGAAATATTGTGTTAAACAAGGTAAATAAATAAGATAACCATGACTGATTAATAGACTTATTTGTCATTTAGGTATTGTTGTTAAAATGAGACTCTCATAATTAATTTATATATTTAAATGATGTTAGATATAAGTACTTGTAAATTTTTGCACGGACCAATCTCATTTTCACTATAGGACATTAACAATGTTTTTTTTATATTTAATTGGGATTTATTATACTCATTGAATTATAATGAGAAGAAAAATATTATAATATGTACCAAATGTAGTTTTTTAACAACAAAAGTAAGAAATACTTTGTCAATTAAAAGAATTCAAAGATACAATCTCCAGCCTGTTATAAACCCATTCTGTACAATTCCCTATACAGTACTCCGCATACAAAACACCTTTGCACAAAGGAAATAAAAGGCCTTTTCATACAACACTTGTGTGCGTGATTGTACCTATCTACGGCAAGAGCGTCTCAAGGGTAATGAAAAGAAGTGTTCTTATAACAGAAAAGCTTATATTACCTACAGGTTTAGTAAAAAAAATAGAATTGTCAAATCATAGGCTAAAATAAGGGTATATTTTTCTAAGCAATTTTGGTGTATCACTGTTATATTGCCGGTAAAAATGGAAAAATAAGTATAAGCAGAAGATCGCAAGACGTGAAATATTGTTAGTTATTTTGTCTCTGTATTGTATTTTGTATAGAAAATAAGTGCCGCGGCAGCGGCCGGCGAAGTGCCAGAACCGAATCGGTCTTATAGTTATTGGTTTAGGTACGGTTAAAACTGCGGTATAAACTCCCAGGCCATAAACATAACCGTAAATGAGTTGTGTTTTATGAATTTCATTCATTTAATTCAAATCTGTGAAACGACCTTTAATCATTCTAAACATATATTTTATAAAATATATATTATATAAAAGCGTTATGATAAAAAACAGTATAAGTTTAAATATATTTACATTAGTGATATTATTAATTACAATTTTCGGAAACATAAGGGTTATGAACATAGACGGTAGCACTACAAATAGTATGAATGAAAACTTTAGTTTAGGATAAAATATGTTAGGAAGAGTGATCATTCGGATTACAAATCGTTAGGAAGAACAATTTCGGGTAAAGAACTTTAGGTGAGCCAATATGGACCCGGTTTAAAACCTACAAACTTACCAACGTGGCGCGGCGGCGTACCGTTAGCGTTACTTCATGCATTAATAAGAATAAAATTAAGGTAACTGCACCCTAGAGAAATCGCGCGAGGGATATTTTGAAAATATAGAAAATAAAAACTGATACGTTAAATTATCTTTACTATTATAAAGAGGATAGATTTAATTGTTGTTTGCATCGGATAGGCTCCGAAACTAATGGACCGATTTAAAAAAGTCTTTCACCGTTAAGAAGCTACGTTATGTCGAGGTAACAAAGGCGTTATTTAATGACTAACTTTCTGCTTGCGTTTTCCCCCGCGTAACTTCCGTTCCCGTTGGAACTTTATAATTAAATTGTTGTTGTTAAATGTTGAGATGGTTTGGTCACGTGGAAAGAATGAATGAAGAAAAATTGACAAAACAGGTATACATGGCAAGGGCAAGTGGCACAGTCGGCAGGGGAAGACCTCGACGAACGTTCTCTGACCAAATCGGAGACATCCTCGCAAAAGGTCAAATAAGATCCACCATAAACCGACGTGCTTGTATGAGGAATGTTATGAGAGTGAATGAAGCAAAGATGTGTGTAGGGATCGTAGCAAGTGAAGGTCCATTGTCTCTGCCTACCCCGCTGGGAAACAGGCGTGTGCTTATGTATGTATGTTTGTTTGCTTGACCCCTCTTATCTCAGACACTCTGGTCCGACTAGAAAAAATAATACACAATTAGAAATCTTATTTGTTCAGGAGTAACATAGCGTCGGTTATACTGTATTACCGTGTAAGTGACAGTTGCTACTACTGTTGTGTTGCTAATATGGTGTAATTTTATCTGGCAAGAAATATTTTCGTTATATATTTTTTAATGGGCAAAAAATCAATTAGTTGCATTTGATTTTTAACCTTATCAGATATTGTCACTTACATAGTAGTATCACCAACGATTGGCTATATTTAATTATTAAGTTCCTACGAAACCGCGTCAAGAATTTAGTATTCTTATAAAACACCTTCGCGGTACCGCCAATGTGTTTACGTAAAGTGACTTTGTCCTGTCTGTATTTTCCCTTCCCTCAAGTAAACGTATCATGTAAAGCTCGTTTAGAAACATACGTATGCTCTCTGCGTGTTGGTGCACGGACTTTTGCTATAATTTAATAAAAAAAAGAAAAGCGAAGGCTTTTGTTTTTTCCATATAGGCGGATGAAAGATTTTTTAACAGTTTTCGCACGAAATTGTTCTATTTTTTATATATAAAAATGACTGGTGGTTAAGATATTTTATATTGGCTGTTTCTTTTTTGTTTTTCTAGTTTATTAACCTTACAATTAATGTATTAAATTCAATCTTTACTATCTTTACTAATATTATAAAGAGGAAAGATTTGTATGTAAGTATGTTTGTAATCAATCAAAAAGTACTGGACCGATTTTAAAAATTCTTTTACAATTTGAATGCTACATTATCACTGATTAATATAGGCTATATTTAATTATGCAGTTCCCACGGGAATGGGAGTTACGTGGGTGAAACCGCGCGCGGGAAGCTAGTAAAGAGGAGAGTTTGTATTTTAATATTTTGTTTTGTATGTTTGTTTTGAATAAACTCAAAAACTACTGAAGGGATTTGGATAATTCTTTCTCCATTAGAATGCTGCATCATCCCTGAGTATCATAGGCTAAAAAAACATCAAAAATATCCACCCGTGCGAAGCGGGGGCAGGCCGGTAGTCTAATATAAAATCATATTCAAAAATATTTAAAAAAAGGCGTCTAGTATCAACGCTGCGTTACTGTTTTTGTCTACATCAAGCGTGTGGAAAGTTCTAAAATTTAAACATTTCCTACCATGGCATTACTAAGACTCCTCAAGTCTTCATCGGAGGAGGCCATAAACCTTCCTTAGATTAATTACCCTTATTTCCATGAAACACACAAAGTATTTCGAGTTAAGAGCGGATATATTAAGCTTAGGGTCGGTTGACTCTCAAATAATCCGGGGTCGCCCGCTGTCGGGGTTTGACGGAACATGCAACGGTCTAGCCGAGTTAATTGTCTCCATTTGAATATATACAAGAAATGTACCATTAGAAGAACTGAAACAATTGAACATAGTCTTATTATAAGTTGTTTGTAGGCTATTCTCTTTACACCAATTATTTTGTGAGTCTTTAAAACTGTTGCTAATTTGCCGGGCATATATATTACTCTAGAGCTTGATGTGCCACTATACGTCAGAAACATTGGTCGTATAATATATAATAATATGTGACTTAATCATAAAATGGTACATTCAACAAAAGAGATAGGTTTACACATTGTGAAACGCATTTTAAATTTATACGTACACGTGTATTTGTACAGATGTAGCACCGAACTTTTCACCCATAAAGAATTAACGGCTGTCGTAGTGACAAAAATATATTTATTTACATTATTTGATACTGACGACGCCACGGTGTAAACCGATCTCTTTTGTTGACTATACATTCGACCAAATGCATCTGAAGCACATTAGCTTATCTCTTCTTATGCCTTTGAGGTCTAGTATTCTAGTCGCAGCCAGATATAGTTATCAATACATCCATGTATTAAAAAAAATGTTGTTTTAGATTATATGTTTACTACAACTATGACGTAATAGGTACAGTAGCTTGAATATTTCTAACGATTTAACGAATAAAATCTATCCGGAGTTGCAATGGTGGGAGTTCGGTTGGCATTAGTCCTAATAAGAAATAATCATAATCATATGTACTTAACAAGTAAATATTAACCTTCGTATACAAGTAAGAGATCAAAAGTATAAAAATACTGACAAGTTACATGTCATAGAGAATATACGCGTACATAATGTAATATTCATATTTTTTAAGATAATAATATCTACAAAGTACCACGATTGATGTTCCGCGAACCTCGCATTTTTGTGACAGACTTTACTACATCCATAACTTGATCACACCTCATTTCTCTATATTATGTCGCACCATGACAAAAGGAATAAAGTAAACGCGTAAGCCATAACTACCCGCGCCAAATAAAAGAGAGATATCCAAATTGGGAGTCAAAAGATTGGGAGGAAAACTTATTTTCTCTTGTCATAGAGGAAACACGTTTAGGTGTTAGTACGCCGTTATTTTGCGACACAAAATTTGATTGTTGGTGTAACGATACGCTGCCTCATTGGCTTTGTACAACTCTGGCGGAATAAATTGGATAATGTAGCTCCTTGTAAGAGATGTGAGAAGACGAATATATATTATTATTATATTATAATAACGCGTGTCAAAGGTAAAAAAGACGTGATGTGTGTTTTTCTTCGAATTCTTTACAGAAAGATCGTCTTTTCTGAGACATTACGGAGTTTAATGCAAGAATTATATAATATATATATATATATATTTGTATGTTTGTATTGGCGTGAATGTATCGTGATGTATGTTTTATATTATTATCGGTTTGTATAACAACATTATACGATGGATAAGGTCAAATGTATAAATAATGTAGGTTCTATTATTACTTTGAAAACCGAGTCATAGGGACACTTTTTTTTTGATAGTTGCTTTTTTTATTGACAAGATATATTGAGGTAGTAGGTAGTGTAGGTAAGATATGCTAAGATCCACTAATCTGTCTACCAAGCGGTGACTATGGCAAAACCCTCTCTCGGGAGGAGGCCTATGTTCAGCAGTGGACGTTGTACCGGCTGATGATGATGATTACAGTACTGACTAAACATGGACATAGCGGCTAGTTAAACTTTTTCATCCCGTTTTCGTTCACTTCTGAAGATGGGCATCCACTTAACAGACCTTGTCAATCAAGAGCCGTCGAGGGATAGCCACCACGTTTGACAGGCGCTCGGTGGTTATATTACGTGTCAAGTAACATGTATAAAATCGTATCGTAGTTCGTACTTATGGTCCATAGGCAATAATAATTAACCATTAATTAATGTAAGTATGTGGAAATGTAAACACACCGATTTACCATTCTCAATATTAAAACAGGATTCGAAATCAAACACAACTTGGAATTTCAATCATCATTAAACATATTTGAACTGAAGTGGGTAACGTTGCCAACCGTGATCACTGTCAAAATTCTAATAAGAAAATAAATACGCCTCCAAACCTCAGCAGCATACGAAGTTTATTAATATTTAAGGTGTTTAGTATAATATATACACACACAATGTTTGTCTTTATTACACAATCTCCACCTGCGGAATTAACGCATCCTATATAAGCTTTGTTTGAAGCCCGCTGTTTATGAAAATTTTCCGTGAGAAAATTTCAAATTACGTAACGAGGACAATCTGGTATAATATCTTAAATCGCTTGTGTATATTGAAGTGCCTATGGAAGTGGATTTTGTGAGGGTTAAAATAGTTCCAATTATATGGGGAAATGTTCCTTTGGGGGTTTTGAGGACGCCCTTTTAATACACACTTTTGGTATAAGATAGGCATTCATTCTTATTTATGCTAGATGTAGGCATACGTTACAATAAGTATATACAGTATTGCTGGAATTGTTTGTTTATGCCTGGTGAAGTATCAAAAGCCTCTTGGATATCTACATATGTCCGTCTGTAAAAAAAAAAGGAAATGTGACATATACCTGTCAAACATGATATATATTTAAGGGATCATAATATCAAATTTTGACATATAATGTTGTGCCCTAAACTGAATAAATAAGAAATAAGGCACTTATTGATCATTTTCATAAAGAAAATTTTAGTAATTTCAAATTGTTTTCTATTAGTTAACATTAAAATAGCTGCAATAAATATGGTATTTTAGTTAATTTTGCCAAATTTTGACATTAGTTTAAAAAATACAGGAATACGTCACATTTCTTAACAAAATAATGGTTTAAATTCTCGAAAAACGATGGTCCTTCCATATTTTTGGACATTATAGTTTCGACTAATTAAGCGTTTTTTCAAGTCCTACTATTAACTTCCGTATTAAATCTGTTTTCTCTTAGTCGCCCTTTACGACTCCCATGGTAAGACATAGAGTGGTCTTTTCAAAGCCTCACGGCAAAGTTTAAATTTTGCCAATCTTACCCATACTTATATTGACACACAATATTGCTTAGGTGAACTTAACGCAAAAACCATCGAAGTGCGAGTGTTGTAAACTCGCCATGATGTCGTTTAAGCCTTGGTATGTCAGTTTAGGTAATTATTCATTGCGTATGCCAAAGCCTGGCTTTTCATCGGTTTTAGCCCCAAGCTTATATGAATTTGTTAATTTTATAGGCTTTCGGGTAAAAACATTTCTTGACAAATTTAATCACTGTGCGTTTTATCGATGCAATATTACAATATGGAGGTTATATAATATGTCTTCCTCGAATGGGGTATATGAAAGATTTTTTCAAAGAGATCCAGTAGTTTCTGAGTTAAGGGCGTTCAAGCAACCAAACTCTTCAGCTTCATATATTAGTATGGATATAGATTTGTTAGTTATTTTCGTAGAGCCAACCTCAAGTTAAATGGGAGAAATGCTATTCGTACTAAAACTACGGGCCTTATTTATTTTTATTTTCGAACAACCACGAAGCTTATGTTACTTCACTGGGTATAAAGGCGAGCAGAGCTCCAGTCTTAAACTGGCAATCCTGCCAAGCGCGGCGATTGGCTAAACCCCTCCCTCGGAAGGAGGCCCATGATCAGCAGTGGACGTAAAGTAAATGATGGTATGACGTATGATGATGGTATGATGCAATGAGGTTTTCAGATATTTCAGTTTTAATTTTGTAGAGTTTTAAATATACCTAAACTTACTCGAATATAAATTAACTATTAAACAAATGTGCTTAGATTACACCACAATACGTTTAACATATACCTAAAGCTTTTACAAACCAAGTATATTGAGATAATAATAATTTCAATCAACTTATTTCTAATTATCTTGATAGTTTATAATGCGATTATGTTGCGGCATGATTCTGTGTTACGGTGTTTGTGGGCTGATGGGATTGGAACATTTTGAATTTCAATTAATTTGTGGTTAGACTTGCGTAAGAATATTGTTTGTTGTGGCGTAAATTGTACTTAATTGTTGCCTATAAATTGTCATACTATTGGATTAAATGACGATGGCTCATTTTGCCATTAAATTTGCTATATATTAATTTATATTTAGTCAATTGTAAATTTAACATATTAAATAGAAAAAGATGTCGACTTTCTAATCTTTTATGTCCGGTGAAGTAGAAAAAGCCTTGTGGCTAACTACATATGTCCTAAAAACGAATCCTCAAAGATGAACCCTTTTTGTTAGTTTCTTTTCATTAGGATCTTTTTGCTATCGAGCATATTAGGTTTTGTTATGCTAGCCACATTAAAGCCATACTAAAGGAGTAATAATTAGATTATATGTTTAGGATTCCTCTGAGTTTCTTGCTACGTCAAGAACTCGGTGACAAAAAACCGGCCAAGTGCAAGTCGGACTTGCACACGAAGGGTTCCGTGCCATTTTCAAGTGCCTACCTGTTGCCGTTATTAAATCGAGCCAAAACGGTCACAGAAAAAAAGTAGTATGGGAGCCCCCCTTAAATTTTAATTTTATTTTTAGTATATTTTGTTATGATAGCGGCAACAGAAATACATAACTTGTCAAAATTACAACTGTCAAGCTACCGCGGTTCTTGAGATACAGCCTGGTGACAGACTGGCGAAGTCTTAGTAATGGGGTCCCGTTTTAACGCTGAGGGTACGGAACCCTAAAAAGGACGTATAATTAGAACGGGATTTATTTGAATTGTGAATTAAATTGTGTACAACTATAGCCAGAATCTCCAGAACTACTGGACCGATTTGAAAAATTATTTCAATGTTAGATAGCCCATTTATGGAGGAAGGCTATTATGAATTCCTTTGGGAACGGGAGCTATGCGGGTAAAACCGCGCGCGTTAATAACTTATTAAAGAAACGTCGCACAACAAAACGGGACAAAACATTACATCCCTTAGTCAAGTCTTAAGTTACATAAATTCGTTCACGACGCGTAATCCCGCTTGTCATTTTGTCAAAAGCCCGAAAATTGTTCTCCGTTATTCAGGTCATTGTCAACATTTCCTACAGCTATTGTGCGAAATGACCCCTCGAGTTACAACCATTGTATTTTGCCATTGTCAATAATGTGATATAACATAATATGTATTTTTTAATCTAAGTCTAATAATGTATTTAAGAAAAAAATATATTAATATAGCTTATTTAAATTTTATACCCATAGTTTTTTTTTTCATAATTCTTTTATGTGTCATAAATTTTGTTTTAAGAAGCTTTCACTTTTATTTGTTTTAAGTTATTATGACGTATGAAATAGCTAATAAAAAGTCACGAGCTTAGAAAAGAAAACTTAATATAAATAACAAAAGAAAAACCTTAAGCTATATACAATATGTACATGAAAAAATAACGATAAAAAATTTACATGCGGGCCTCGAAGTATTCCTCCACACCGACATCATAATCTAAGTTATATTTTTATAGGAATCTATAGTTGTTTGTAAGTTTTGCCGACCAAGCGTGGTGACAATAGCAAAACCCTATCGGGAGTACACCCATTTTAGCAGTGGACTTTATACGAGCTGATGTTGATATTAATTTAAATTTGAAACCATAGATCAATTAGATATTTTTGGACATAACAATTCATCATCCACCTGCCCTGCTCCCATTATTTGGGGTCGGCGCAATTTGTTACCTCTTCTATTTTTCCATATTAAACATCTCGTCCACACTGTCACCTTTCACACAGTCCAGTCCAGTCCAGAGTATCTTTTTTGCCTTCCTTTTCCAACATATCCATCTATCGTCATATTCGGCATGCTTGTACATAACAATTATGAAACCTTTAATTGGTCTACTTCTTTCCATTAACCTAATCACCTAAAATATTTAGTACTTACAAATAATATAAAGGTTTTAAATTTAACAACCAATGCACTACGTTCACAATTCTTTTGTTATTTTTCTAATTCAGAGTCGCCTATTCCCTACGGCTTAAACGTTATTATGAAATGGAAGACGATCAAAAGCAATACGAGCATTATTGTAAAATGTCGGAAGCGACGGAAATGCACGGAAATTGCAACAATTGTTACTATATATTCTGCATTTTACTCAACAAGTTTTGCATCATGTTCGTTTTATATTACAGTGCTGTGTACCTATAAAGAAACGTAGTAAAGACGATCGCTTTGAATCCAGTTGCTAAGTATATAAAATACAGAATCGAATTTCGGAATCGTTATTTTTAAAAACAATGAAAGCGTTAAGTTACAACCTAAAACTAAGAATTCGAGGTACTTTGACTTTTACTTTTTTAACTATAGCCATGACCAGACCAGACAGAACAGGTTATGTTATATACGGGGAAGGTTATATCTATATATAAATAAAATATTAATTACAAAGTGATCTTGCTGTCTGACAAATGCATACAATAACCTAAAATATAAATAGTAATCAGTCCGCATACGAATAAGTGAAATGCCAGCTAGTGCAGGCCCCACGAGGCGAAGACCCTCTTGTTCAGGTTACTTAGTTTGTAGTAAACTATTTAATAAGACTGGAGCAGTGAACTATTAACTAACAAAAGCCTCCTTGGCTTACTGATGCTCGCCGCACTAACTTGCGTCAAGTCTTTGTATAAAAAACACATTGCCTGTACGCATTATGATAGCCATCGTACTATCGTGTAGTACGAGTCCGGCATCATCGAATTTAAAAACGTTTTGAAACTCAGGCAGTTGAAACATAAACAACAACATTTTGCAATCGTAATTTTCCTGTTTATACAAGTTAGGTGCACACAGAGAGATGTAGGTATGTTGATTTAATTTAGGTTTCCGGTTTGTTTGTATACATCTAAATATTATTTCTAATTCTGTAATAAACTAACCACGCCGTTTCGTTTAAAATGCGACAATACCATCAGCTGTACTCCTTGCTTGAATGAGTGATTTTTGATTTGAACGCTTTTCAATATATCTTGTTTGGTAGGATATGTTGCTAGGCGTTCAATTCGTACCATGCCTTTCGCTGACAAGAAGATACATATAGCGACTCTATCGAAATGATCTCTACGTTAAAATCGCTAGGAATTTCGTCAGGAATGATTAGTGCCGGCAGCCAGCGTGCATTGTCTCTCAAAGTACCTTTTCCTCCGGATGTAATATCCGTGAGAGAAAAGTCTTCACGACACGAGAAAGTTTTCCGACAAACTCACGCTCAGTTACATTCTATATGATACTTGCAAGACTTGTAACTGGTGCACTTGTTAGTTATAGTTACACTTGTAACTTAAAGCGACATAGATATTGCGTATCATATCATATATCAACATCCATGGCCAGCAACTGAAACGTTATGAAGTAAACTATTGGTTTTATTATTGTTTTCTAAGATTGTTGTAGGAAAAATAATGCGATCTTATAACATTTGGAATGATTTTATTAATGGCATATTTAATGTTGTCACTTAACTTTTATCTAAACCCGACACACGTTCCCCGTAGTGTGGCTAGGAGGAACACCGTATTCCCGTTGGCCACACCAGTGTGAACACCAGGAATACCAAATTTAAGGCATTTCTCATGGCCATGTTAACTAGGTATTGGTATCAATAGTTAACACTGGTGTCGCCAAAAGGAATACCTTATTTTAGGCATTCCTCGTGGACAGAACAATAGTTAACACTGGTGTGGCCAAAAGAAATACCTAATTTTAGGCATTCCTCGTGGACACACCAATAGTCACACTGGTGTGGCCATGGGGAATGCATCATTTTAACTTCAAAATATGTGCTTTAGCCGTGCGTCCGTTGTGGATTAACCGGTTTTTGTGGGCATTTCTTCATAAACCGGATACTGTAGATTTATAATTATGGATTCGAAACATGTTAAAAATAGAAAAATCTAATCAATTTTTTTCTCTTAATAATAATATAGTTAGGTATAGTTAAAACGTAAAAAACCGTTTCCCATTTAAATAGCACAAACCCAACTTGAAATGCAAACTAAAATGGTAATATTTATAGATATCTAGGTAATTTAACATTCAATTGAATTTCTTGAAAGTTGCTCCTGCAGCGAACTAATGAGTTTCTGGAAGGTTCTCTTAGATCCACATTTAAACGTTTAGTTCTTAATGATCCTATAGTATTTTATTTCCACTTTACGCTTTTAGCAAATTGAAATCAAAATCATGAATTTGCACGCCAGTGGTTTTAATTAATTTCATAATTGATTGGATAGTAGAGTGATTTACATTTGTTATTATCATTGTATTTAATCAATAAACACATATTTTATTTTATTGTCTTTACTGTACTGTCTTCGTCTCGTCTTCCATTTACGTCCACTGCTGACCATGGGAAACTAGGGCTGATAAGGGATGTTGCCAAAATCACCACGCTTGGCAGGCAGATTTGTGATCGCAGTGCTGCAGACCTTCCATCAGGTGTATGTCCCTTAGTCGCATCTTACAACACCAATGGGAAAACATGGGGTGGTCTATTCTTAGCCGGACACCACACGGATGAATATTAATAGTCTTTATTAATAAATATCTATAGTAGATTCCCATAGGAACTTCATAATTGATTCGACAAATGAGCTATCTAACACTGAAGGATATTTTTTAATCGGACCAGTAGTTCCTGAAATAAGCATGTCCAAGCAAACAAATAAACTCTTCAGTTTGATAATTGTTATAGCTGCAGCAAAATACATCGACTATCATGGTTAATTAGATACACCTTAGTGAAAGACAGACAGCAATTTGATCCAGTTTCTAGCGAATTCAATTAGCACTTAAATTCTAGTGTATGTCATGTCCTCCTGACTGGTTCAAAGGAATTATCTATTCATAGTCCCTAAATACAGATGGATTACCACATTACTGCCCTAATGCGATAGGATATTGATGTGTCACAGGCGCACGATCAATAGGGTATTAAGTAACCTATAATGTTACACCACACATCTAAGTACAGTTGGGTTCTCAACACGTCAAGAGATGGCGCTGTTTTGATATTTCTGAATGGTGCTATTGAGATTCTGCGCGAAAACATGACGACGGAACGAAATATGGTTACGGATTCTTATTATTACAATATTATTTATTAGTATATAAGTTTGTTTCCATTTTTGCCCGCCTTATCGCTCGTTTGTACCACTACAATACTATATTATGATAAGTCAATAGTCTATATTATAGACAGCCTACGTGGCGTGGCGGTATACAGCTAGCTTTGGGTTCGATCCCCACGTCGGACAAGAAATCTTGGTGTAAAATATATTATTTCTTTTCGGGTCTGGTTCATTGAAGAACGAATCTCCGTACCTCAAAAAGCTCGTTGAGCAGTTAGCCGATTATTATAAGATCATCTAAAAAATCGTAAACAATGGAACGGGCGGGAACGACATAATACTGCAGTCAACAACCCGTCTGCCAAGCGCGGTGATTACGACAAAACCCCTTCTTTGGGAGGAGGCCCATGTTTAGCAGTGGACGATATACGGGCGTATGATGATGGTGAATACTGAAATTATGAAGGGAACTGATTTGTATTTAATACGAATATCAGCAATAATAAATACATTTTCCGTTGTATTCTTAAAACACAAATCAAACCACAAATCCATCTGTCATAGTTATATCAAAAACAAATCCTATACATTGACTAACTTCACAGGACGTCGAACTATGATGCCACATTGCCCGAATTTCAACTATATCCTACATAGTATGTTTCATTTCAACTTCAGACACGTAACGTGTTTCAATTTGATGAAAGCAAGACAAGTTTACACAGTTAGCTCGCAACATACACGGCAAGGTTTTATTTAACATACCGGTTTGATGTAACTTTAAAATGTATGGAGCTTAATCACTTTTGACCACGTATTTTATATGGTACTAGCGGACCCGACAGACGTTGTCCTGCATGATAATATATTAATATATAATATTATATATGATTTGTGAGTCTAAACCATCCAGGGCGCCAGCCAAACGCATTCAAATCAGTCACGGCCGTTTAGGAGGAGTTCAGTGACAAACACACGTACATTAGAATTATATATATTAAGATAAGATGAGGATCAGCATTTTTGGGGTGGATTTTTGATTCCAGAGCTTTGAGATTCTTTGTTTTAAAACCAAAGATATTTTTTTCAAAAATGCCTCTTGTTCTTGGAGAGATAAATCCCTGTGACGTGGGGGATTTTCCGAAACAACATTCACGGACACAAAGCACACCCGGACTCAGATCTAGGCTTGGGCATCAGACCTGTGATCTTGTGGTCGCCGGTTCGATCGCCACCCATTGCACTACCGACGTGAACCCACTCGTAACACAAGCATTTTAGCTAAGCACGAGGAACCCCTCGTAAAATGTGAGTACTTCTCACTGATATAGAATCCTATAAGTTTTGGTTTGAGAGACAGACAGACTGACGACGGATAACAGAGTGATCTTATACGGGTTTTTTATGTCATTTTGAGAAATGGAACTTTAAAAACACTTAAAAGCCTTGTCATTACAATCACAACAAAAAAAAAACACATGAATACGCCGACCCATTTTCGAGTTTTACACTCAGCAATACATGAAACGATTCATATTTAGATAGATTATTTTAGTGCGTAAGTAAGGTTTCCATATACATCAAAAGTCATAATAATATGTAGTGTGTAATCTTTTCATCAAGTATTTATATTACATCCAAATTCGAACATATCCAAACTTGAAGAAATATTTAATCAAGCCGAGAATAAGCCTTTAAGCTGACTCGGGTTACGGTTAATATTATCAGTGTCAAATGTACTGGGTAATAAGAGGAATCCTTCACGAGTATTGGCAAAACAAAGAATTTTTGGATTCAAACAGTATGGCAACTACAAGTAAACAAATTAAACTGTAAAGTAGAATGGCAGTTTTGTAGATTTTACCATTAAATAAGGCTTAAGCCCTGCTGCTGGCTAACTACATATGTCCGTCAAAGAAGGTAAAAATTATGATGACAAAAAGAACTTAATAACTTTCAAACTACACAATTGAATAAATTAACCCGATTAGTCAGAAGTTAAAACTATTCAGAACAAAACTTCGTAGTTGAGTTACTGTTTGACTAAAATTTACTGTGACACTCAGGTAAAGCGAGGTCTTTTGTGAGCTAACTCTTAGTCAGAAATAAATCATTTATGAAGGAATTTATTCAGTTGTTAGGTTTGTTGCATCGCATTATGTCATCCAAAAGTTTACACAGCTTTAACATTAACTCTATTTGCGGATCTGCGGTTTTAATTAGATTCTTTTTTAATTTAATTTAAGTTTTTAAGTTTATCAATATAATTATATTCGTAACTTCTTCTTCATGAGTGAAGGGAAACCATAGTTAAAATTAACTCTCGGTCTATGTGATTATTTAGTTATCGGCTTTGTGATTGTCATTTGTGGTCACCATTACATAGCTAACCTCTGTGGCGAAGCGGTAAGACTTGTTTTGAATCTCTGAGGTCGTAGGTTGAATCCCTTCGCCGGGCAAGAAATCTTCAGAAAACGAGTGAACATGGCCTAAACTCGTGGAATGTTTAGTAATGGGTATTTTTATGAGCAAAACCAAATGAAGTTCAGTACAAAAATCTAACATTTAAATGATTAAACCAAATTAATGAAAATACATATATAAATGATACTTCAGGTCGTAGTTATCATAAACGACGACCTATATAATTATATAGCTATATAACCCGGAGCCGTTTCGACGTCCGATCCACACTTAAATGCATTTAAAATAATGATAATATTATAGCGTAGATGAATATTTGAAAGACAACTTAAAATAGTATTTCTTTCTTAAAAAACAAAAAAAAATACCTCCCTCTGTCCTATTTTGCCGTGCCCGATCTAATGTACATACACTACCATAGAAGCAATAACGATTTGAATTTAAAAATTTGAAAAAAAAAATGGCATCCACCTGCTTTTTATTATATACATATTTATATTAGTTTCTCGCGTAAATCCCATCAAAAAGTTATTATATTATAAAACATACATATATGTGAATGTTTCTCAAACATACTTTATTCAAAGTCACAATTACATTAATACCTTACAAAAACATGTCCCATAAACCGAAGCGGAACGCAAGTATACATACAAAGGTCCTCCATTTCCCGTTATTTCCTTGTATATGAACACAGAAACAATTGGATTAGAAAGGGAAAATATTATCTACCAAGAAACGTTACTGTTTAATGGATAGTGCTTCTAAGGCACTCGGAGTAAGGCCACCTGCTCGCCATTTGTCGTGTTTCTAAACAACACTCCGCTTATTGTGTTAGTCTGGGTAACTACAACCTAATGGGTCCTCTGTATATTAGGATTGTTGTTATATGACTGCTTGATTTTTATTTATTTATATGCATGAAAGAACATGACAAACTTCGTAGCGTAGCGGTATTTGGCTTGCTTTACATCTCGGAGGTCGTGGGTTCGATTCACACGCCGGACAAGAAATCTTTGTGTAAATTCTAAGATTTCTTTCCGGGTCTGGTTGGTTGAGGGACTACTCTCTGTGCCTCGGAAAGCACGTTAAGCCGTTGGTCCCGATCTATGACAATGAAATCAAACCAAAAATGTATAAAATACTAGCTGCGCCCCGCGATTCTACCCGCGTTTCTCCGCTCCAGTGGGTCGGAGCGTGATGTTTTAGCCTATATGTTAATCAAGCGTATAGCCTACCGGTGCATAATTTCAGCCAATTCCTTTCAGTAGTTCTGGCGTGAAAGATTTATTTGATTTTAAGCAAGCCCACAGGGGTGCCCTCTTGCCCAGGTTGCTTAGTTTGTAGTTTTTAAACCATTTATTAAGGCTGGAGCTCTGCTCGCCTTTATGCCCGGTGAATTAGCAAAAGCCTCGTGGCTAACTACGTATGTACACCGGAAAAAAAAATCTGTACATCTCGTTGCATCTCTAGTAGAAAACGAGCCACACTTTCACCTTTACATTACTATGACCTTATTTAGTGCCATTTAAATTCTATTAATACTTCGCTATCAATAACAACCGCATCAACCCTTCAACATTTGTCTTTTAATCAAGTTCACCTTAATACAAGTTCAATTTCTCACTCCACTACGTCTTATAGTAATCGCCCGAAACCACAAAGGGATACTCTTAATAAATCACTTTGTACATCAAAACCACAGTCAATTCATTAAATAAACGGAGAGTAAAGGACGGCGGTACCCAAAACACTTCTTAGACAAATTGGGGAACAAATTGGAGAATGCAATAGTAGCATTACACCGATGGTCGAAATCGGTTGCCCCTCGCCCTCCCGACCCTTAGTTTGCTAAGAACCTTCCGATGCCCCTGTAGACACGAAGTCCGAGAGGCCCGCGAACTATAAAGTAGAGCGACAGTTGCCTCAATCTCCCCGTCAGCGACCATTCTGAGCCGAGGTCCAAGTCCCACAGGGGACGCCCTCTTGCGCAGGTTGCTTAGTGTGTAGTGTTTAAACCATTTATCTAGGCTGGAGCTCTACTCGCCTTTATGCCCGGTGAAGTAGCAAAAGCCTCGGGGATAACGACATATGTCAGTCCGAAAAAAAAAAAAAAAGTGTCGAGTTCGACCATTTAACTCTTTTATTGTTGACTATCTACCCGCATGCGGTTTCGCTTACGTAGTTTCCGATCCCGTGGGAGTTTCCTTAATAAATATAGCCTATTTTACTCCTGGGTAGAGCTTTTTTAATGGTGAAAGAATTATACAAAGCCGGTCTAGTAGTTCCCGAGCATATTTAAGCAAACAAACAAACTAATAGATATTGCCTCTGTATAATATTAGTATGTTATCATTATCATTGCATTTGACTTGTAATAGGTACCTAACTACGTTCCATTTGACTACATCTACAAAGGACCGTAGTTAGTTGCCGTATATCAAGACTAATACAATGATAATGATAACATTTCTTAACTAAGGAATAATAGTAATTAATTAGTTGGTCCGTTCTTGTATTTACAACTATAACAATATACACTAATATTATAAAGAGAGCAGATTTGTATTTTTGTCTGTAAAACCAAAGAATAAAGACTACATTAAGTGTATGTAAAAAAAATTATGTGGCTTTTCCGTAATCACCATCGGCTTACAGCTCTTAGACCTTAATCTATACTAATATTATAAAGAGGAAAAATTTGATTGATAGTTGATTTGTTTGAATTCAATATGCTCCGAAACTAGATGGCGGATTAAAAAAAATTGTCACCGTTGGGAAGCTACATTACCCGCGGTTAACTTAGGCTATATTTTATTATGCAGTTTCCACGGGAACGGGAGCTACGCGGGTGAAACCGCGCGCGGAAAGCTAGTGTAAAATAAGGCCAATTTTTATTCTGTTTTTGATACTTTTCCACTATAAAACAAAGATTTGAGAGTTATAGAAGAACAATAGAGAAGCCTATATTGGATAAGAAACTTAAAATAGTTCCGTGATAAATCAAAAACGCGTAGCAACTTGCTGTGACATCAATACATGAAAAAACCATTTGCTTTCATTTACTTTTGGAACGCTGTTGAATATTTTGAATCGAAACATTTTAACGTTCCATTGATTCTTTACGACCTGTTTTATGATAAGCTTCGTACATTTTATTTTTAATAATAGTCACTAACAACCTTAGAGTGGTTAGTGACTATTATTATAACTGACTGTGAAATTAGTGACTTGATGTAACCACCACGTGGAGCCCTGACACAATAAGAAGGCGTCGCGGCAGACCCCGTAGAAGATGGCGGGACGAGCTAGACAAAACAAACGGCCAGTGGCCTACTTTAGCCCTGGATCGAAAGAGCTAGAAGTCATGGGGAGAGGCCTTTGCCCAGCAGTGGGATGATGCAGGCTAACAGTAATAGCAACCTTAGAGTGCGCGCCTTACAAACTATCAACTGTAATCACGAGTATAAAGTACACCGCAGTGTTTACCTACTAAATTAAATGATAATAGTTTTATTATCCTGAATTTTGTGATTAATATGATGAAATATACGAAATTCAGTTGCAAAACTGACTTATGCAGCCAAAACAGACGAAACTGACGTATTTTTTACAATAAAAGTGCTATTACTATATTACAATATTACTGGCATCCCGCGCGAGTAACTCTGATTAGTGTAGGAACTTTATAATGAAATAAGCTTTTGAGCTTATCTCGATGAATGAGCTATCTATCAATAAAAGTTTTTTTCGGACCACTTGTTCCTAAGATCAGCGCGTTCAATCAAACAAAGCAAATCTTCAGCTTTATATATTAGTATAGAATAATATGAATATAGTATAGATTACAAAATGTTTACCCTGTTTATTTGCTGTTCTTTACACCTTCAGTATCTATAAATCGATTGTAATGTGCATCAATTTGATTGAATTTGGTTAATTAATTATATTTCACAAAAAACGTGCTAGCAAAACTTAATTAAAACGGAGCCTTTTGTAAATGTTAAATTAGGAAGTAAGTTTTTGTGTACTTAATTAAGCAATTAACTTAGCTTCTCATGGATTGGAAAGCTTTGAATATTTAATTAAAGATAGGTAGTAACCTATTTCGTGGTCCTAATCAAAGGGTGGAAATTTGTAGGGGAATTTTCAATAATCTCGTTTTGCTGTCTGATTTGGATTGTATTATACCGGTTTAGACAACTTCCGTGGTGTAGCGGTGAAAGGCTAAAATCTCGGAGATTCCCACGCTGATAACTATTCGTGTGAACGAAAAATGTGAGTCTTCATTTCTGTGTAGCTCGTGAAACAGGTATTTTTTTCCTAATGCCAACATTAGCTCCAGAGCTATCTGCTTTTATTTATAAATTAAAGAATAATAAGTCGAAATCCGCTTCTGATGCCATTTCAATAACATCTGGATTTAGGCACCTTTTTTCATTATAACATTAGGTCCTATCTGTGGGTTAAGTTCAATTTCATATTCCTTTCGTACACTTGGTATACGACATCCGAAGTAAACTGAGCGAAACGTATGAAGAAAAGGTCACCTTTCCAAAACATCGAAATTCGATTACAGCACTAAAGGAAAAGTAAGGGAAAAAGAAAACTCGGTTCAAGCCCCGATACGGTACAAATGGCGGAGTATCGGAATCGGAATATGTTTGTGTCAACTTTATTCTGCAATTAATTGGAGTCAACCACGGAGTCAGTTTATTAAAAGAAGATCTCCTCGGGGCTCCTCTCGAACGAAGGTTTTGCAATGGCCACCACACTTGGCAGGCTAGTTGGTGACAGCAGTTTTATGTTGTAACTTACAGGGAAACGCTGCTATCAGTTTTCTGGTTCACGACTGTTGTACTAACAATGGGGACCAACGGCTTAATATGCTTTTCGAGGCTTTTTCAAGAGAATACGGTTAATAATATAAAACATTTCCTACGACATATAAGAGTATAGCAGTCAGCTCTCAGTTTCAGTCAGACTAAACGGCGCATTTAGTCATTTGTTGATATACAGGGTTATTGGTAATTCGAGGTATTCCCGTTACGACGTGATAGGGATAACTTTTTGTGATTATTTTGGCCCTTATATGCGTAATGCATTTTTGAGTTATCATTGTTTTTAGGCCTAAAATAAGTAAAAAATGCCACATCATAATTTTAGTTGAAAAAACGTATCGATTCGAATCGATTTTTTTCTTCGCGTTTATTAAAACCATTAAACACTGGATTCATTCCCTATTAAAACAACAATTATAAGCCCAAATTTAAAAATGCGAGACAAAAAATTATATTATTTCAAAAATGCTTTAAAAAAAATGAAATTTGGCTTGCAGATTATTTCAAAACACATAACCGTTTTCTTAGCTCTCCAGCAATGTACAACAACTAGGAACTTATTTCAAAGCAGCTCATATACTAAGCAAGCAGATATCGCCATCGAACTAAATTTAAAAATCGCTGTTATAAAATATCTTGCAAATAGGTTTAATGCGTATGCCAATTCAGGAAGCAAACTGGCAGGTCAAGAAAAAAAAGGAAAATGTTTTCAAAGAATTCTTATTATAAAAAGTTTTCACGCGTGCATTTATTTTAATTTACAGATTGGTGCCGTATTTTTTAAATTATTACTTTCACGATTGTATTTTTAATTTGAAGCGAATATAGATTAAAATGAACAGCGTATGTTTCAAAATTACGAAAAATAAAAATACGCCGATATTGTTTCATGTTACGGCTATTGCAACGGTAACAGTGAAGCTGCTAATCAAGATTATGATATACATATGGGAATAATGCATATGGGGGTTAAAATTAACGCAAATAGACACCTCTAACCTAACGGGAATACGTCGAATTACCAATAACCCTGTATATGAAGGTTGTATAAGTACATGCTATCAAATTGCGACTCAACCCACCCTATATCCGATGTGCCGACGATCGCCATGAAGGATTATTGAATTCATTCCTCTTAATGTCAAAGAGCTCTTTTATTTGACGTTAGGGGATTGAAAGCCCTTCATCGTATATACGATATGTAATCAAAGTCAATCGAATTGCGCTCCGGAAAAAATATCACTGTTCCACTATATATTTTCATGTGATATCATAAAAGTAGAATCGGTAAAGTTTATCAATGGAGGATGTTAAAAGATAAGGCTGCGGGATCAAAATTTAATACGTGCAATATAATATTTATAGAAAAAGTTGTCGCGTAAACAAAGTTCTGAATGACGAACTCGAGCTCGCACAAAAACTAGCTGGTGTTCCGCAAAAGAAAATTTGGAGTAACATGAATTTTTCATTGAATATTCAAAAGGCTAATTTCAAGGAAGTTCAAATAAATATGAAGAATCTTTGGTAGCACTCAAAGTAAGGAAACGCAATATGACTACACTCACAATATATTAAAATTTGTGGGTAGTCTGGGAACGAACGTCGTAATTAATATCAAGTTTGCGATAAATTTATGGTGGTTGGCAGCTAGTTTGAGCCTTAAAACAATTTTAAGCTTTATCGCAACTGTGTTAAAGTTCTTATTTAATGGTTATAAGTCAGCCTTTGTGAAACTAGAATGCAAACGTGAAAGATTTTTGCAGCGGTACTCAGACTTTTAAACGTGCATTGTTTATATGTTATTGTTTATTATTTAGATTTAAAAACATTATAATAATGATATGTTTTTCTCAAAAAACGTTTTCCTCAAGGAGACAATGAAGGCAAGGATATATTGACATAGCAAAATGAGCTCTAGAGTAACTATTTATTAGTCTGTGGCTCTAGTGTAGGGTTGCCATACGTTCCGGTACGCCGGGACATGTTCCCGTTTCGAGCGTCATGTCCCGGTGTCCCGGCCAACAAGGCAATGGTCCCGAAAATAATAAGAAACCCTGCTTCGTTCGCACTCCTGTATTTTAGTCTGTAGGTTTTAACGGTATTGAAAAAGTATAAACATACATCGATTGTACTACCAATAATAAATCATTTCGAATTTCAGCAACGACTACGAGGGCTTTTACCATAGTCACCACGCTTGGCAGGCAGATTGGTGACCGCAGTGTTATGTTGCTAAATACAGGGGAAACGCTGCTGCCCGTTCCCTGGTTCGCTTGTTATAACAATCGGGACCAACGCCTTAACGTGCTTTCCGAGGCACGGAGGGTAGTCCCTCAACCAACCAGACACGGAAAGAAATCTTAGAATTTACACAAAGATTTCTTGTCCGGTGTGGGGATCGAACCCACGACCTCCGAGATTTATAGCGAGCCAATTACCGCTACGCTTCGGAGGTTGTCCGCTACGCTACGGAGGTTGTCGAGTAACGACTACATTACTGTGCAATTTACACTGACAAAACTGAACCTGGTTACCTTTTGTGTTGTACAGACTGACTTCAGACAAAGTGATGCAATTTGCATTGCCGCAACTTTGTCTTAGCACTTCATTTTAATTAAACTTCAATAACTTGAAATTACTATGTAATTTAATCGCTCATTTGCTTCACCTACTTAAATATGCCTATTACAATGTTAATTAATTGTAGCTTTAATGTAAATGCAATTATTTAATTATTAAGTTGAATATTAGATTCATCCAATTGTAATGTTTAACTACCTTCATTTTGAACAGTATTTTTTGTAGACAAGTGCCTATAAATTTATTAAGTATTTTGTTTCTAGTATCTAGTGTTTTATTATTTTCTGATGGGCAAAATTTTTGACTTTTGTCTAAAGAAGTAAATTTGAAAAAGCTTAAAGTTTAAAGATTTTTAAAGTTTAAAAAAGCGACACTACAAAATATATGTACTACATATTAATGTATACCTTTAAGCGCAGGCCACACTGCCAGCGGGTTTGCGAGCTACTATGGGGTTCGTAACCTAACCTAATGACGTGAACGAGTGGCTTCGCTGGAATCGTTGAATATTTCGTTAGCTTCGCTCGCATCGCTGACGTAGGTTAGTCGGTAGCTCGCGGTGTGAACCGAAGTATGTAAAAGAGGTGAAAGGATGTTCGCCCGCCTAGCTCGCTCACCCGCTGGCGGTGTGGCCTGCGCTTTAGCTGTTTAGGTGAGTTTAGGTACCTACAGCATTTACTTGTAACGAACACTAGCTTCCCGCGCGAAGTTTTAGCTGCGTAGCTCCCATTCCCGTGTGAACTTTTATATTGAATAAAATCTATATTACTTCTGGTTAACGCAGCTTTGTAATGGTGAAAGAATATTTAATCGGTCTAGTAGTCCGGAGCCTATTCTACACAAACAACAATTACTGCCGTCATAATAAAATAATGCACAACTAACATTTTTTTCGAAATTGAGTTTTATACGCATTTGGAATAAAAGTAATGCCCTATCTGTCTATAGGCTACGTATAATTTGGTAAAAATACGATAATTATGTCCTTTTTCATTATGACGGCAGATTAGTACACACCGACCTTACCGATGTGTCAAATGGCAAATAACTGTTGTTACGTTACAAGTAAATGCTTTAGTCTATATGCACATTTAAGTGCTATAATTTAAGCAAAATTAATTAATTTAGAATCCTATTAAGCACAAGCAGTGACAGTACAGCATACCCAAACATTGATACAGGCAATGTCACCTAAACCGCAACGTCAGATCAACATTGTGTTAGAACTTGTGAACTTTGCGATATCTACTTACTGTTACCACGTACGTTGCAAGGTGCATTAAACTTGACAACCTAAACTTATCCACTGTTATCAAGTTTACGCAAAATGTATTATGTGAGTAATAGCTTACGTTAAGCTTACTGTGTTGACAGTTTAAGCTTGATTATTAGTTTGACGAACAAGTGTAAAATCTAATTAAAAGGTGAAGTGACATATAAGAGAAACTAGTAATAATATCAATCTTCGCATCCAAGCGGTATAAGTCAAACTTATGGGTTTGATGGAAATCAAATTCAGAAACGAGTAAAATTAAAGACTGCTTCCTACGTCTATTTTTTTTGGCCTGTGGGAAATGCATTTACGCATTCCCACCGCCGCTGCAGCGTATTCGCGCGCAGGCGGTGGAATATGTGGGACTCGCCCTCTCTATATCGTGGTATACTAAACTCATACCACGAGGAGAGGACCCTACACGATAAAAACCCCCCGGACACTCCTTCGATCCGCTGTTGGCGGGGGCCGGGTACGCATTACCAAGCCGGCCCCTGCTTTCTAGATCTGGTGGATTAAAAAAATACCTGCCACATTAATTTTAATACATCTATACTTATATTACCATCCAAATTTGTATTGCATCTATACTGATATTGCCAATTGGACCTATCTAATTTCAAGTCTTTTTCTCTTGGTGAAAGTGTACAAAAAAGAGTTTATCTTTCTATGTATATATTAGCTGATTAGTGCTTGTTTGTTTGCTTTAACGGGCTTATATCAGGAGCTACTAGTCCGATTTGAATTCGTTTTTAGTGGTAGATAGCGCATTTATCAATGAAGGCAATAGGTTATATATCATCAGGCTTAGACCTGGCAAGACCAGGCTAAAGACAATAAGAGTGCATAAGCTATATTTTAATAATCGGCAGTAAAATTAACCAAGCAAATACCGCAGCCATTTTCAATGTAAGCATTAATCTTTCAGTATATTTATTTACTTATAAGCAACTTGAACAAACTTACAAGCAGAAATTAGTTGTTCTAAACAAAGCAACGCCATTAGTTCAGTCTGACTCGATCAAGCAGTTTTCACAACAAGTTCTTGACATCGACCGCTGAGCTAAACTTCCTTAAGTAAAGCTAAGAAATGTTATTTTTTTCTTTTTGCAAGAAGAAATTTGCGTTATCGCTCCAGTAAGCACTTATGGATCGCTCCGGGTTTCCTATAAAAGATCCTATCGAAACGGGTGAATATTCTTTTAATATTTTCAATTGGAAATATGAAAGCGCTGGTGTTTAGATTTTTGAATTGGTCTTTATGTAACGTTAAATCAAGTATCGTATGTAATATTAATCATCATCATCATCAGCCCGTATGACATCCACTGCTGAACATGGGCCTCCACCCGAGGGAGGGTTTGCCATAGTCACCATGCTTGGCAGGCGGGTTGATGACCGCAATATTATGTTGCAACACACAAGGAAACGCTGCTGCCCGTTCCCTGTTAACGCTTCTTATTGATGATGTTATAACAATCGGGACCAACGCAACGGCTCACCATGCTTTCCGAGGCATGGAGGGCAGTCCCTCAATGAACCAGATTCGGATAGAAATCTTATAATTTACGCAAAGGTATATTCTTCAGCGTGGGGATCGAACCCACGTTTTTTATGGAATGGTAAAAATTGCGATTTGAAGCTGGAATAATACAACGATAATTGCCTTCATACAGAATGATTTGGCAAGGTAGAGCGGCTACTGCACTCCGAACGGCTGACTAATTCGCGCTCGCAAATTGAAACGGAATTACACCAGCGGAAATCTTAAAACAGCGTCGTAAAATTTCAAATAGTGAAATGTTAATTCGCTAAATGAAATTCCGGCTCGTCTCGCGGCCGAACTGAACAAAATTTGATTAAGTTACAAGGCTGACATTATTTCTCCCAGAATGTAAGCCTAAGCTTCATTAATTTAGAAAGTGCGAAAGAGATGGCGTTATCCTCTATGGGTTCGAGTGCTGAGATTACTCGGGAACTTTAAGATCTGAATGAAATTCATTGTCTAGTTAAAACTCAGCGCGATTAATTGGATAAACAGAAATGTTTGGTCGGGTCCAAACTTATCCAATTCCGTGTATTGTATTGAAATTGTAATCCGGTGTTACTCATTAAGTGCCGCTTTTCCCTTCATCGGAATTCGTGTCTTCCTTTGTCGGAATAGATTTGATTTTCATGAAAGATGGGCATTTAATTATTAATTAAGTACGACTGATGTTCTATTATTCATCTTGTTCTTTTTTTACAAAAGTGAGATTTCTTTTTAATACGTCATTCGCCTGTTAGTTGCATCATTTAATTGAAATAATGAAATACTTCCATTTTTTTTATTTACATTGACGTCGCTCCGATATCTTTGCTAATATATAAAGCTGAAGAGTTTATTTGCTTAAACGCGCCAATCTCAGAAACTACTACTCCGATTTGAAAAATTCTTGCAGTGTTAGATAGCCCATTTATATCAAGACTTTATAATCTAATTATGAAGTTCCTAATGGGACGGGATTTATGCGGGTAAAACCGCGCTCGGATGTTAGTAAACATATAAAAAACGTTTGGAATACAAGGCAATTTTATTTAAGTTGAACTTAACAACAGCAATTTCTTATAAAAATTTAACGTTTTCCAGACTGTTAAACAAGATTAGGGATGAATTATTTCTAAAATTCCATTGAGCGAGCTTAGTTTCGATCCCTCTTTACAACGTTAATTTAGTTTAATATCCTTAGCGGGACGAGCTACCGTGTTCCATGATATCTTACGAGGCCTAATACGAGTATGCTGTTGTAGCAATCCCAAGCGATCGTAGCCTGTCTTGAACATTAATAATAATAAACTTATGTTCAACCGACAGTCCTTAGACTTTACTACATGATTTGTAACCCACCCAACCCGAGGTAATTATTATTCCACTGAAACCCTTAGTTTATCCGTTTGAGGATACATCATTTGCATAATGTTTGTCGGAAAGAAAATCATTGCGGGTTCTCTGCCCTTCTCATTATTTTAGGTTTTTGCGAAATTTTAATAACTTTGTTTTAAGGTTCCGTACCCGAAGGGTAAAGACGGGACCCTATTACTAAGACTGAGCTGTTCGTCACCAGGCTGTATCTCAAGAACCGCGATAGGTAGACAGTTGAAATTATAATAAATTATGTATTTATGTTGCCGCTATAACAATAAATACTAAAAATAATAATATAATAAATATTTAAAGGCTTCCGTACAACAAATGTGTTTTTTTTTTGTATTTTTTCGTGCGATATCAATAACGGCACTTGAAAATGGTACAGAAACCTTCGTGCGCGAGTCCGACTCGCACTTGGCCGGTTATTTTTTGTTTTATTGAGGTCAAGTGTGTAGCTTTTATTACGCCAAACGGTTTTTGCGGTCCTTGTTTTTAATTCCAGCCTTGGTATGACACAATCCTCCGTAAAATAAAATGATAAATTGTTTTGCAAACGTTTATTGCAAATTATTTTATCTTAATATGTTTTTAATTCTGTTGTAACCTTAATAATAAAGTCGTTTTGAGAATAAAAATAAGATTTCCGGGAAACATTAAGAGAGTCCACGAAATGTATAAATCTCACACGATTTTAACGAGGTTGGAAAAAAGGTACTTAAATTGAAGAATGAAAAATGTAGAATAACATAAAAATGGAGAAAGAATTTTCTCGAATTACTAAAAACATGATATAATGTACACACTGAAAATTTCACGTATAATATTTACAATAAGATGTCATATGGACTATATTTACGTTTTTTGTATAAGAAATTTTATTAGAAGATCATCATAAATCAATGATACGGCACCCGGGCTTAAAAAAAACGAAACTAAGCAATTGGCACACTTGAACATGTATCTGTCTCGTTTTTACCATGCTAATTTACATGCTGTCTCGTTTACTCTCTAAGTACAAATTTTGTCTCAACAAAACACGAGCATAATGTATCAACTTCTTTTTATACAACATCATTGGTTTTAGTGCGATTAATGTGTAACCAAAGAAAATATGAGAATAGTCATAAAATCGACTCCACCGCAGAAACACCGCTGAATCAGTCTTCTCGCGACGATGATCAATGTAATTTGACCGTTTTTTTTTTAAGCTTTCTAGCAGTGTTTTTGCAGTCTACTATTATTCTTGTTAACCCCTCGTGCTAGGCTAAAATGCTTGTGTTACGAGTGGGATCACGTCGGTAGTGCAATGGGTGGGGTTCGAACCGGCGACCTCAATATCTCAAGTCCGACGCCCTGGCCTTTGGGCTAATATAAGAAAAATAAAGTACGTAGTAGTATTCTCTATCCTCAATCGGCAAGCGAACTTTTACTGCGCGATTTAGGATTCGTGACGTCATCTGACGTTTGTAAAGACGAGATACTTTCAAGAACAACTCATTGTGAATACTAACACAATTTCTATAATTTAATATGTATTTTTCATCAGGCTCCAACGTTAGTACTTTCAGAAATTGAATCAATGTGCTTTGTCGTAAACTGAGCAGTCAATCCGATGCAATCCTGGATTGATGGCGGAATTGAAATGATTGTTTCTCCGACAGGCGATTCTAGTAGTGCCTTTGTAGCGAGTATGAATGGACTCTTTAGGATGCAACATGCATTTGTATTGTATAGGGAGCTCCAAAAATATATGCCTTTAACATGTAGCTAGTAAAACGGCCTTTTTACGTCCACTGCTGAACATGGGCCACTTTTTTAACAGACTTTGGCAAGCAAGGATCGTTGGAGAATATTGCCGTTATCACCACGCTTGGCGAGAAGATTGGTGATCGCAGTAAGATGGAAGTATTTTTGAGCTGATAGATACTACTGCCTATTCATTAGGTGTATGTCCCATAGTCGCCTATTACGACATCCATGGGAAGATATCATCATCAGCCCGTATAACGTCCACTGCTGAACATGGGCCTCCTCTAGGAGGCCCATGCCCATACCACACAAGGAAACGCTGCTGCCCGTTCCTTAATATACGATTATTAATATATCGCACCGTCATTTCAAAACCGTTACTAAAAGAAATTTTACGAAATTGAGATAATAATGCAATAATATTGTAAATAGTAATGCAATAATCGTAAATTAGCTCTCCTGTTATTTTTTTTTTGGTTTAGTAACGGTTTCGAAATGAAGGTGCGAATATGGTGCTATAACAATCGGGACCAACGGCTTAACGTGCTTTCCGAGGCACGGAGGGTAGTCCCTCAACCAACCAGACCCGGAAAGAAATCTAAGAATTTACACAAAGATTTCATGCTCGGCGTGGGGATCGAACCCACGACCTCCGAGATTTAAAGCGAGCCAAATACCGCCACGCTGCGGAGGTTGTGTGTGGTGGGAAGATATAGGGTAGTTTATTCTTAGCCGAAAATCAATTTGCTACAAATTATAATATAGAAATCACAAAATATGTTGCATTTATTTTCGATCATATATCACTACATAGTATAAAACAAAGTCTTAAAAACTACGCTACAGATTTTGATGCGGTTTTTTTGAATATTCGACGCTTGAAAGGCAATCATCACTAAGCGACATTGAGTAAACTTTACAGAAGAGTGACTTAAAGTTCAAATATCTCTCGTAGAAATCATTTTTTTATAGCTATCCAAAAACACAGCTAGCTAGCATACAAGCTATAAAAAAAATGATTTCTACGAGAGATATTTGAACTTTAAATCACTCGCCTGTAAAGTTTACTCAATGTCGCTTAGTGATGATTGCCTTTCAAGCGTCGAATTATATAGAGTGATTCAAGAGGATGGTTTATATGTATGATACATCAGCATTGTACCCGTGCGAAGCCGGAGCGGGTCGCTAGTATATCCGCGGGGTTTTAGTGGTGTAGGGTCCTCTCCTGGTGGTATGAGTTTAGCATACCACGCTATGGAGAGGGTGAGTCCCACATATCCCACCGCCAGCGCGCGAATACGCTGCAGCGGCGGTGGGAATCCGTAAATGCATTACACCACGGAAAACAAAAATAAAAAAAAGGTCGCTGGTATATCATATGGGATATCGTGGATTACGATTGGTAAAAGAGTTTTCAATGCCCCATGTTCAGCAGTGGACTACTATTATTACGCCCTATATCTTTATTATAATTTTATTTTGAGGTGAAATAAATATTTTTTATTTTTCAGTTTTGGTTAGCTATAGAAGCGTGTTTTTTTAGTTTTTTGAAACTATTATTTATTTTTTAAGGATAATGGGAAACTGTTATCAAATTATTGCATTGTCATCGGTCCTTGATACGTATGCAAAATTTCAAATTAATCAGACTTCTGGAAACTGGTGAAAATTAAGTTCAAAGATTTCATTACATACATACAACCCAAGCTAATAAAAGCGTGCTAATAAAAGCGTGCTAAAAACAATGTAATAAAATCTATAAAATATGTTTTAAACATTAGTTACTTATAAATAATATAGATGTTTTCCCATATTGTTACGCCTACGACGGAACATCCAGTGTTGCCTACTAATTTGTGTGGCAAACAAATCTCTATGGTTTGTTGTCACACGAATTAATAGCCGTTGTATTCTTAAATCAAACTTCAATTCAGACTATTATGAATCGCGTGAGTAATGAATGAATAATAGCATATGACTTACAATTGTTCCATTTGCAATATTATAGTACAGAACATCATCTTTAGATCAACGACCTTTTTAATTCCATTATCACAGTTCACGCCCACGTAAAACACATTTCATCAGAAAAATCGAAACACCTTGCAAGTTTATACTTTTTAAGGATTATCAGAAAAATGTGTATATTTGAGAATGTACTTATGTCAAATTCCGATTAATAGTGAAAAAAAATAAAATGAGGATTTCAATCCTAATGTTAATGTTCTAAATTCAAATTAAATTTTCTTAGGTTTCATATTTTATTTAACAAGTCATTTTTACCCTGTATGAAGGAAATTTATAAAACAACACACGTAAATGAAAAAAAGCAGCTAAGAAACGGGTATTTAATAACTTGTATACCCTCCCCGAGCTCTTATTACTGCTTCCATACGGTTCTTCATCGATCGGATGAGAGTCATAGAAATAAAGAGAACTGTGCCGACAAAGAGCAATGCAGTTTGGCAAATGATTTAATGTGCATCGAATTGGAAAATGCTTATAAATGAAATAAAAATAAGCATAGCCATACAACGGGGCAATGCTGTAAGCCTTCTGGATTGCCAAATTAAAAAAAAACCTGAGTAATAACAGCTTTCTACCAGTGTATTAAACGGTTCTACCGTTTTGGATATTAGGTGGAATACACGGACAAAAAATAGAGCCTTTATTAAATTTTATAAAATAAGCTATGTAACAGAGAAGCCGGATCAAATAGACAGACAACATTTTTTTAAATTGTGTTTACGCTACCAGTACCCTAATTTCATTGATTTTACCCACAAAACTGATTTTCTTTTTCTTTCCAGCTGACAAAGCACCGCCCGGATTCCCCAACATCGCGCCACCCCCCACCACTATGGTTGTGGAGGTTGGTCACACCGCCACCCTCCCGTGCCAGGCCACCGGCAACCCAACGCCGAAGATCCGCTGGCTGTGGAACTCCTTGCCTCTGGATGTCGCCAGCAACCCTAGATATGCGCTGCTCAATGACAAGATGCATGGTGAGTGTTATTATTTTTTTAATTTATTATCTCATCAAAAAAAAACTTATTTGACATTCAATTAAAAAAAAAATATCAAGGCAAAGAGTATGTTTGTGGATTTTCAGACCTTTAAATTTAGTCAATGTTATAAAAAAATGCTGTACGAATCGATATATGGTGATGAACTTTTGTAAACTGGCTATTGAAGAGATTAAAATGACTTTGACTGTGTTAGGTACGCCCGTTCGTACATCCTGAACTATCTTTTATTGCAAGGTACTAAAGCCAATTTCTCCATGTGCATTTATTATTGCCGTCTCTTTTAGGGCAACTTTTAAACTGACTTCAAAAAAGGAAGAGGTTCTCGATTCGACTGTTTTTTATTTTTTATTGTAAACAAACATCTATTTTATAATTTGAATGTTTCATTTCGATAGTAATACTGATGACAGTTCGTCCTGCCAGTCTTATCATCAAGATCCAAAGACAAGCCATCGCTTTCCTCTTTCTTTCACAAACAATCCATCACGTGGAACTACGACATGTCACGTTGTTATCATTACAGTGTTTCATGTAGATTGTCAATCAATAAAATGCCATTAGTACTAAATTAATTACTGTCACTCTACAAAATGTAATTTGATCGAATTGCTTCCGTGTGTTTTTGTTTGAAGAGTACCATTTATTCTGAATTATAGTAATTTATTTCTGTTAAGTACGTCCAACATTCGATACTTAAATGAAGTCAGTTGCTTTTAAATGAGTTTCTCGACGAAGTTTTTACTCTTTGTTTTTTTTTTTTTTGATAACGTATGTGAGGTGTCGCCAAGTTCGAATTTAATTTCCTTGAATATAATTCAAGAGTTCAACTATGCTTCATCAGAGTGGCTAATTGTTATAGTTGAAGTTAATTTTTATTAATATAAAAATGGAACTAATTTAATATCATTTGTATTTCGGCAGAACAAGTATAAAACTAATTAATTATTTCACTGGCGTATTAAATAAACCAGATAGTAAAGTAAATTGTCACTTGAGTTGTTATAGTTAATGCAATATATTATATTAGTAATATAATCTACAAATGAGGCAGCGAGAGCAACAACAGCCTGCATCAAAACTTAATATTGTATTTTTGTCTGTGGTAAATTATCTTGTGTTTGTGAAAAACTAATTTTTTTGTTCTTTTATTTATACTTTATTGCACACAGAAAATTACTTGAAATAAATTGTATAAATTGGAAACAACATGTACAAGGGCGAGCTTAATTCACTTATGAATTCTCTTCCAGCCAACCTTTAGGCAAGAGATACATGATAATGAGTGCATATCAAGTGTACAATAGATTTAGTATAATTTATACCAAATTGGTAAATACGTATCTATAAACATATACACTAATAGTTACATATACAACGACATACTAATAAATATGCCTGCTATTTATAATAAACTACATATATGTCCATATTACATAATAAATTACTGAAAGAAAAAGTACTCCCTTGTTCTTTTTTTGAAAGCATGAAGAGACTGGCAAGCGCGTATAGGATGTGGAAGGGAATTCCATAACCACACCGGACGTTGAAAAAGTTGTCATATTTGCTAGAGACATAAAAGGATTTTTATTGCTTGGGCCGAAATTTATCATAATTTGGACTAAATTTATTCAATATTACCTTTGAAAAATCGTATGTTGCAACAAACGTGTCGTATTAAGCGTCAGCTAAACTCTCCCACTAAGCCCAAACTTATTTAAACTCGACTATTGTTTACCAACACCGCCATTATTAAATCCTATCCGTTGTTCAATCCTTATCGTTCGAAGTTTGTTTTTGCGCATTACCCTCCGATAGCTCGCTAACAATAACACTGATATCGGAATATTGTTATAGCTAAAGCATATTAATTATATTAATGACATTTCGTACTTATACTTATATAGTAGTATATGGTATTTGGATAAGTAAAGATTAAGATGGTAAGAAAGTGATATGTATGTAGGTACATAAACTACACACGATTTAGTCTTCTTATATTTACTATCGCGGGTCAGTTGAAAGAAATATATATTAAAATAAACTGTAACTTTTTGCTTTTCTCCCTCTTGTGTCCTTCTTTTATATTCTTACATGTTATCTGTGTGTACATAAATTATGTTACTTAATAAATAAATAGTATCCGGTTAAAGCGCGTCCGTCGTTATATACTCATGGTCCACTTAAATAATGACAATTGTTCTAACCTAATATAGACAGAACAAGCTATTGGACACAATATAGTTAAATAATAAACTAAGACGATAAGACTAAAATATAATTAAAAATAATAACTTAAATACCTGCTTAATTTGCAAATTTATAAAATGTAACATATAAAACACGACACGATAGGTTTACGTAAATAAAAAATCATTTTTATTTAAGTAAACCTATTACGTAAATAAAAATGATTTTTATTTTATTTTAATAAAGTTTAGTCGTAACTTTGAAAAAGATTAGTTCGTGTCAGTATTAATTTATCAAATGCCCAACATAGACTATAGACAAAATGACTGAAAATATTTTGTACTGCTAACTACTAACTAAATCCAATTTGCTACAGAGCCAGAGAATATTGCTATGCTCATTTCAATAACTTGAGTGCCAGTAAATGTATTTGATTCATCATGACTTGTGCATATTATTTCTTAAAACAATAATCCGTACTCTAACTGTGTTCCATCAAGCAGTGGATGAAAGAGGTGACGGAAAGCTTCTACCAATCCGCGGCTCAAAATCCTAACTCCATTAACTTAAAAAAGTAAAAATAAATGGTGTATGGTATATGTACAAGAGCAAATTCAATGTTTTCGAAATACAACATTTCATATTTGGAATATAGCTAGCCACAGCGCGTGCGATAAATCTAAGCGACCGCGACGCGACATGAAATTGTTTTAGCTCCCTCATTGCATCACTTAACGTCACCTATAATTAAGTTTAATTAAGAAAAGATGGGCGCGATTAAAACACCCCGTAGCGACGAATTTAATTTGCAAATCTTAATGAAAGTTCGTCGTATGCTCGGCTCGACAATATGATAAGCACCGACCCGACGAAATGTTAATTACTTATATCAAGTTATAAGTGGCTCACAAACACAGACATTCGCGATTTTATTAAAATATCGTTTAAACTAAACTTTGTTATTTGGCTTATCAAAGACAAAATATTTATTTTAATTGCGCTCTAGAATAACTAAAGTACTGGGATCGGTTACTAAATTGACAAAACTTCCAAGATTTAGAAAGAAAATACATTTGTTTCATCTTATTTCAGCACGACACACAAGATAGATGGTAAATAGAAGAAAAAAATATGTCTTTTATGTTCTGTATGTTTTCAATTATATATCATGCTATACAGGTTTATAGATCAATTTTTTCATAGAGATATAAGTTACCTTTAACCCTTATATAATAATTTAAAATGAAAGAATAACACCAATTGTGCCTGGTTTTACATAAATCTACTTTGCAATTGCCATTTCAATGTTTCGTCATCCAACAAATCCTTTCCCAACTTTAAATTTTATAATCCTCACAAAATAAATAGGAAAGACAAAATTCCACAACAATTAAATCCGTTCATCTGTATTCTGAAATGTTAATAATTTCAATTTTAATGCCATTATGCACTTCACAAGAGGTGAGAAAGTAATTTAAATTCAGTTAGAGCCATCCCACGGGCGACTCTTGGGTTCTTTTAATCTCATTAATTTTAATTTATTCAAGAAGATTATTTCTCCTCGGTTGACTTGAATATTTTGTAGTTATATGATGGTTATGGATAAAATAATACCGGGAAAACTAACACATTTGATCATCACTACATAGTATAAAACTAAGTCGCTTTCCGCTGTCATCTGTCCCTATCTTTGCTTAGGAACTTGCCGGATTGCTCATGCGTTCCAGGCCCCCGCCAACGGCGGATCGAAGGAGTGTCCGGGGGGTTTTAGTGGTGTAGAGTCCTCTCCTCGTGTTATGAGTTAGCGTACCACGCTATGGAGAGGGCGAGTCCCACATATCCATCGCCAGCGCTCGAATACGCTGCAGCGGCGGTGGGTATGCGTAAAAGCTTTTGACCACGGACAACAATAAAAAAAGTCCTTAAATCTACGCAACGGATTTAGATACGGTTTTTTTAATAGATAGAGTGATTCAAGAGGAAGATTTTTATGTTAAATACCCGTGCAAAGTCGGGGCTGGTCGCTAGTATTATTATTATTAATTAAATATAACTGACAAAGGTTAGTAACGAACATAATTGGAAATATTGGAAATCGAATATGCTACGGTCTTCCTCGGACACGTATTGTCTTTCCGTTCTTTTATTTTTGTTTTTTTTTCGGACGGACATATGTAATTCGCCCTGAGGCTTTCGCTACTTCACCGGGCATAAAGGCGAGCAGAGCTCCAGCCTAGATAATTGTCTGTCCGGAGTAATAGCATTCGATACGGCGTTCACGCGAACTTCATATAAATTTAGTACCTTTATAATACTACAATATGAGACAGCTACCAGTCATAAATCATTGAGCAATTAATTGCTACCTAACCCTAATGTAACACGTACATAATCGCACTATCGCAACCACATCTAAATCCAAATATTAATCATTCAGAAACGCTGAACGCGTGGTAATCCAGTAATGACGTTCGGTTTAACTAAAACTGGTAATATTGATTATGATCCTTACATATAGCTAGTCAAAGTGCATAATAATAATATATGTACACAAACATATGCCCCGTGAAGGGGTAATTCACTGACTGGACACACGAGGCTGGACACGAGTGTGTCCAGTTGGTGAAACTCGGAATTAGAATCACTTATTATTTCGTCATCTGGACACGCCAAGATAGTTATGCGTGTCCACTTAGTGAATCTTAAATTAAATTACTTTGGACACACTCGTGTCCAGCCTCGTGTGTCCACTGCTCAATAGTGATATGAGACCACGAGTAGTAAAGATATGATATATCATACAATGAGGAGAGGAGAAGGGGTAGACCCCTCTCCTCTCCTCATAAAACTCTCCCTTTACACCAGTAATGGTGGTATTGTTTATTCGGATACCTTTGGTTTTGGGGGCTCCATTCTTATAGCTGAGCTCACACAACCTTGTGGTAATGGGGGCACAGCTTTTATTTATTTTGTTGGACGGAAATACGTCACGTCAGTAAGCCACGAGGCTTTTGCTACTTCACCGGACATTATGGCAGTGCTCCAGCCACCCTAGCGACCCTATTTTACTAACATTCTGTAAGGTACTCCCTCAGTCGAGCATATTGTTGAGCGTAGATAGGTACTAAAGTTATATTCTACCTCTCTGTAACGTCGCAGCTTATTAATTAACACCGCAGATTATTTCCTTTATATTAAGGATTACTTTGGTTTAAGGGCCACCTTTATAGGAAATAATATTTTTATATGACACATCGTAATTATAAACGGCGCGGAGACAATGGTTAACGATGTTTCATCGCTAAATTAACTTCGAGTACGTAATACAACGTACATGAGTTTTATATAGTAGGTATATTAATTATATTTATTAATATAGATTAGGTGTTGTTTACTTATTATTATCTAGACCGCGACTTCGCGTAAATTTCGGTTTTTCCGTAAAAATAAAATAAAAATAATTTTTATTTACGTAAACCAATTACAGGCACTTGTAAATAATCAAACATTAATTAGAAAAAAATATTCATTATATTTGTTATTTATTTATATCTATAAAATTAATTATTTTTATATTATCATATATTTATATGTTATTATTATAATTTATTTATTTAAATTGTTCTTAGCGACGCAAAATGCTTGTTCTGGCTATATTATGTCAAAACAATTGTCATTATTTGGGTGGACCATGAGCATATAACGACGGACGCGCTTTAATGCTACCACCGTATCGAATGCGCCCCAACTGAGAAGATCCGGCGAAACAAACTCAGTGGGTTACTTTACTACCGGTTACAACACGGCCCACATGAGACGGTCCGGCGAAACATACTCAAATGGACAAATACGCGGGGTTTTGGTCCAATTATTATCATTTATTTATAGTAGGCATACACATTTATTGCCCAAACGGTTGTCTTGTTATAATTTATTTTAGTTTTACTCAATAAGATTGAATGATATTGAGACAGAACTAGCGGTATTTTTAATTAAAGTACACAATTAAATCAATTACAGACAGTTCACAGAATAAGATACAGCTCTAATTACAACTATTGTACTTGGCTGTATGGTCCTCAGGGAGGTAGGTGCAAGATGGTACCGATAGCCAAACGTCTTTATCTTCAATAACATAGAAACTATTATTCTTACAATCATACCGGAAACGTTTAGAGCATAAAAAAAATTGAGATTAATAAATCAATCTTTTATATGTACCTTTATTAAAACAGAAACTGACTGATTAGTCGACAATATTGATACTTTAGTATATATTTTGGGAGATGTAAAAATATAGTACTTCTTTCTTTTCTTTTTTTTTCTTGCTAAGCTAAAATGCTTGTGTTACGAGTGGGTTCACGTCGGTAGTGCAATGGGTGGGTTTCGAACCGGCGACCTCAAGATCACAAGTCCGACGCCCTAGCCATTGGGCTACGGCCGCTTAAATTGAAAAGTATAAAAGATAGGTTTATAAAAGAAAAGGTCGAACATGCACGAGATATTATATTCGCAAGCACAAAGGCGGGTGAGGGTGCATTTACTTTCGCACACATATGTGCATGCAAGTATAATAATAATGAACAGCGTAATCAGTTCAGGTGACAACTTCTGTTAAGAGGATAACAAATATTTCAAAAGCATCTTATATTTCGATTTCAATCATTTTCCAACGCCATTTAGTATCAACTGACTGAGTTCGATAATTACCACTTTGTGACATCAGAGCTTCAGGTCTGTTGATACAAAATGAAACGATATAATGTATTGATCTCTGCATGAAAGCTTTGCGATTGACGAATCGTTTGACTGCATCACAGAATCAACCAATCACATCGCTGCATTCAAATCGGGGGCAATTAACTTTGACACGTTGTGTGTGCGTTTTTTAAAGTCTTACGAAGCGTTCAGTAAGAGAAGTTCGTACCTATATAGTAAAAAGTTAACGTCACAATATTCTACAACAGCTATAAATTTTAAAAATGAAAGAACTTTATTAGACTTATAGACTAAACTAAACTTATGTATTTATACAATTATTTTCTATAATAAACTTTACCATTTAACAAAATATCTACTTGTCATATTTAAAAGTTATCGGCTCTTTTTTTTTTGTCCGGAGGGAAATGCATTTACACATTCTTTGTGTCTGTGATGTGTATGTTTTGAAGCCCTCCGCGATTCAGGGATTTATTTCCATAGTGCCGGAGTCGTTCTTTTTTTTCGATTACTTATTTAACTCAATTCGATTTTGTCTTTTGGAAATGTGACTACAGATTATCATATCTATGATTGTATTTTTTTACTTATTGAAAAATATTGATGAATTAATTAACTTCAATATAAAACAAAATAAGTCGTTAAATTTATAACAGCCTCTTTTGCATACGAGAGGCTCAAAAAAGCACAACAACAATTCATTTATTCAGATTTTCATATCCATAAATTTGAAAAGTCTAAGTCTGAAACGCGAGACCAATATTTCACTAGTAACGATAGCAAAATTTACTGCTATATCAAGATTTATACTGCTGACAAAAAGCAATAATATTTTCGTGATTTATTACGCTTTTGAAAGATTTCTGTAACACTATCCAGACTTATCAATAAAGGATTTTGTGTTTAGACTGAAACTGACTCTTTAAAGATTGAAATTATTTTATTGAATGAAAAGTTTAGAATAATGGGTGTTGGTGATCCTACACGCAAAAGGAAGATCTTAATGGCCAAGTGAGGTGGCATGCTTGTCGACTGCGGTCAAAAGTATTCGTCTTGTAATCTAGCAAGATTACAAGACGAATACTTTACAATTGGTGTGTGTGAATTTCTATTGCGCGATATATGATACGGGACCTCATGTAACACTATAGCATTTAACTCATTGCTGCTTGCAAATGGCGGTATACGTGTATTTGTTTGTCATGCCGTATTTCAAGTCTTCTAATTTTCTAATAAATATATTTTACCATACCATTTTACAAACAATTTTCCTTTGAAGATAGGTTTTTAATAGATACTTTTCAAAATGATTTAATAGACACTTTTCAGCGGTCTCAACAAAAATAGGTACCCAAGTCTGTAACGTAATTTTTCCACGTTTCACAGTAACAAACTGCGTAAAATAATAAGTTGACCTTCCGAACTAGTTCGCAAAATGAAGGGAAACTCCTCTGACAAGACACATAAGATCACTTATCACCTTCTATTCCGTAACCGTGGCCTCCTCCCAAGGGTCGCAGACTCGCAAATACATACATACTCTGATTGCGGTGCCGTGAGATTACGATTCATTTACATACAAATGCAGAATCCCCTGAATGGGCTATGGTTCTCTGTTATTTTAGCAAAAAGCTGGGTCTTAATTCGTATAACAATAACAGCGTTGTGGGGGCGTACCTCGGTATGATTAAGGTCGCTTGTCCCTGCTAGGTGCAGGGTACGCCCTTTTGTCACATCCAAACCTTAGAGGGATCATTTTTCTATGTCTGAAGTGATGGTTAGAGAATGTGTGCGTTTAAAAAAATTGGCTCTTTTCATATAATTATACTAGGTTTCCGCGCGCGGTTTCACCCGCGTAACTCCCGTTCCCGTGGGAACTTCATAATTAATTTATTTTATTTTTTTATAATTATAATTTTATTTCAGGCATCGGAGGCCCATAGAATAAAATACATAAAATAATCTTAAACAGTAATAAACTAATACATATTTTAATAAACAAAAACTTAATACTAATGTACACGAAGTGTCGGCGTCGTGTTTCGCTGACTGGTGTCACGTAGCTGGCCACGAAACCGGCGGAACATAACACCCTTCGGCCAAAACTCTTCTTTGAGGCACTTCTCGAGATACTGCGTCGGAATACGCACCACGTACGACTTGAAGTTCGTTTTGTGACGCGGCTCCAACATCTCGACCCTCAAAGTCCAGTTGGTCTTCACCCGCATGTACTCCACGACCTCTTCAACTTTCGTGTAATGATGCAGTCTTGACACGTACATCAGCGTTGTCGGTACGGCTGGACGCAACAGCGTGTTGGGTCCTGCCAGCGCAGTACCACACTGGTTCCGACAAGGAGGCTTCTTCTTCTTCCTCTTCTTGATGAAACCATCGCTGTCGCCCGTGTCCTTCACTGGAGCCTGCCTTTTCAGAACCTGTTTTGGTTTTGGCAGGCTCCGTTTACCCCCTTTCACTTTGTCCGCTATTTTAACCTGTGAGTTTAGTGGCTCAACAGGCTTTTTAGCGGCGGCTACTATTGCTGCATAGGCTCGTTTCGGGGTCGCTGAACCTACACATGTCGTCGTCTCCACCGGTGTCGAGGCAGGGACGGCCGCGGCACACGTTGCAACGCATGCATTCTCGGCAGCTGGTGACGCATTCGAGCCCGCCGACTCGAAACTGCAGATGGAGGCGATTTGTGCCCCGCGACGCGTGTTCACTTTTGCGGCGTCGATAGGTGACCTACTTGCAGAAATTGCATTGCGCAATAACACTACTTCTGCCCGTAGTTCACTAATGCTGTTTTTGGACACCTCCAGCTGATGCTGCATCTCGACCTGGCTTTGCTTTAGGAATGTGATATCCTTCAGCAGCCTGGTGACATCTACATGGTCGAACGTGACGGGAGGCAGCTTGTGCAGATCCTTCGCCACAAATTCAGGCACGTCGTCCGGATCGGTCTCCTTCATCAGCGTAACGATGTCCTGGATACTCTTCTCGGTGCCATCCCTTCACCGAGACGGCATCTGGCTGAGTTTGCCGAGCGTCGTGAACAGCAGCAACTTAGCACTGCTAATCTCATCCTCCTTAAAAGATGACTTGCAGATCTGCAAGATGCTGACCTCGTCCATATAGTCGATGGCATGTTTGATAAATGCCAGAACTTCATTGGCTATGAGAGTTTGAGTACTCATAGCGGAATCCGGGCAGCGGCTAAAGCCGCGCAATTCGCGAATGTAATATTTACACGGAGCAGCGCAATCGCGACCGTATTCGACCGCGCATCGCAACAGAATAATATAGCCTATATTAATCAGTGATAATGTATCATTCAAATGGTGAAAGAATTTTTAAAATCGGTCCAGTACTTTTTGAGCCAATTCGTTACAAATATACTTACATACAAATCTTTCCTCTTTATAATATCTATTATAGTATAGATGACTTATGTTCATGTTTAAGCTGACTTCATCCGTCCACTGGCTATCACTTAGACTTCAATTTCTTCATACAGACTTTTAATATCTATATTGGAACGTAACAGCAAACATTTTAAATAATGTATATAGGCATATGATTTATACAAAAACGTTTCTCTCGAAACAACGGCAACCATAAATGTACATCGCAAAATGAACTCTGGTGTCTTGAAATGCATTGTAAAAACGAAAATCCCGAGAGGTTCGAAGTCAATTTAATGTGTAATTTTCTATGTTATTGAAAGTTTTTTTTCGGACGTTCATTTTTGTAGTAAGCCACGAGGCTCTGCTACTTAACCGAGCATAAAGGTGAGCTGAGCTCCAGCCTTATTAAATGGTTTTAAACTAGAAACCGACCCCTCAGGCTCAGGGCGGTCGCTGACGGAGGGAGAAAAAAGTGCACACATAGATCAAGTTTACTACTGAAAACTATTAGTGTATTAGTGATGATTCATCATCATCATCATCATCATCAGCCCGTATAACGTCCACTGCTGAAAATGGGCCTCTTCCCGAGGGAATTTTGCCATAGTCGCCACGCTTGGCAGGCGGGTTTGTGACCGCAGTGTTATGTTGTAACATACAAGGAAACGCTGCTGCCCGATCCTCGTATTCGTTATGGATGATATTATAACAATCGGGACCAACGGCTTTACGTGCTTTCCGAGGCACGGAGGATAGTCCCTCAGCCTACCAGACCCGGAAAGAAATCTTAGAATCTACTCAAAGATTTCCTATCCGGCATGGGAATCGAACCCACGACCTCCGAGATTTTCACATTATTGTTAAACTCAAATTGTATATTAACAAAAATGTGTAATCTTTGTCTTATTTCATAACAAACTTTCGCATTTATGAATAGGATTCGCTCTCGAAATGGTTAGTTCGTTCAACCAATAGTAAACCTCACGAACTATAAAACTAAGTTTAAACCAAAGTTGCTGCAAGTAAGTACTGTTTATGTTTCGTGTTTATCTTTTGCAAAAGGTAAAAATATTGTGTAGTTTATTGATGCTATATTTCGTTAGTAGTCGGTTCGGTGCCGATACGGGAAATCTAGTTTATCGGCAGTTTCCTTGGTATAGCTCAAAGTCTTAACCACGTTAAGCTCTAAATCTTTACTGCGTCTGTAAAAATAATATTAGTAATAACACTTTAATGGTTTCTGGTGGATTAGTAAATATGAATACTGATAATATTAGAGAAGGCTATCTATGCTACAACACCACTGTTTTACGTCAAATAGAAGTGGCACAATAATGAGAATTTTACATAAAGAACGATAGAATTCCATATATAAAGTATATTATCCTGGTTGTTACATCTATACTAATATTATAAAGAAAAGGTTTGATTGTTTGTTTGTATTGAATACGCTCCGAAACGAATCGACCGATTTGAAAAATTCTTTCACTGTTGGGATGCTACACTATTCCCGGATGACATAGGCTATATGTAGCTAGTAATATTATAAAGAGGGAAAATTTGTATTTTTTTATGTTTATTTCGAATAAACTCAAAACGTTACACATTATATTTTGTGTCATTATCACATTAAAGAAGCGAAATGCCCGAAAAACATAAGTGTATGTGAGTTAATAATTCCATGACTTATAAAAAGCGTCTGCGAGTTTTTGGATACCATTTAGCGCAGACACTTAAATAAGCATATAAACCATACAGATATTGTATTGACATAAAAAGTTGATATATAGCAATATAAAACCAGTAATAATTAATGAATAAAGCGTTTTACGGCGTTTTTACATCGTCTAGACAACAGATGTAAATAACTATTTTCATATTCTTTTTATTTATTGTGGTACTTTTTATGTAGAAGATATGCAAATAAAATAAGACAGACAAACAGCTCAGTACAAAGATACTACTTATATCTTAAGAAATATCTTTCAGTAGATCTGCGAAAGATGTCATAAACTAGAAAAAATATGTATACCTTAACATAAAATAACTACATACATACATACAATGTATGTAGTCATTTTATGTGAACGTTAGACTTGTGATCTTGAGGTCGCCGGTTCGATCTCCATCCATTGCCGTTTTGCCGTGCCGTTGCCGTGAACCCACACGTAACAAGCATTTTAGCTTAGCACGGGGGTTAACAAGAATATTAGTAGACTCCGAAACTCTTCTAGTAATTTTAATAAATATATATTAGCTACGCCCCGCGGTTTTACCCGCGTTGCTCTGCTCCAGTAGGTCGAAGCGTGATGTTTTGTAGCCTTTATGTTATTCCAGCGTATAAGCTATTCCGTTGAAAAATTTCAGCCTATTCCGTACAGTAGTTTTGGCGTGAAACAAACATTCATCCATACTTACAAACTTTCATGTTTATAATATTAGTAGGATATATATATATATATATATATCTCTCATCATTCTGATTAATTGATGATGTGTAGTAAAAGTAAAAAAGTAGATGATGTGATGACAGAATCAGAAAACCAGAATATCACACATGCAAAAAAATGAGAACATTATATGAAACCACGTAGGTAAACTACTCTAAATCACAACGCTCCAAAGCAAAACAAACGCAATAATACACGGGACTCGCCAACTTTGACTATAGATTCCAATCGACTTGTTCATTATCGCTTCGGGCCTTCCTTTCGGTAGTTAAGGAACTAACTTAAATCGTTAGCCACATAATGTTCATACGAAAATATATCACACAATTATATCAGACATTGATTAACACAACGAATGAAGTTTTCATAAGCGTCTCAGCAAAATAGGATCACCTTCTATCGCTTAATCAACCCCGGTGGGGTGTAAAGTAAACCTTTCCTGCTATCCTCCCATTCTAAGAGCTAGATTAAACGGGCCTCTGTGATAAAGCTTGTATGTCTATTATAAGTTGATCTTTTTGGTTAGCTGACCGCGCGTCCCTCTGTACAGCCAATGAATCAGCGGGAAGGATGTTGGAGGTCTTTTTAGAGTGGTAGCCACGTAATGCCACAACGATCCCGCTATTCCGCTGGACGTTTATGAATAGCGCTTATTTTTCTTTTAATTACGCCCCCCTGGTGTTTGTTGACGTTGGCTGTTGGCAGTTTGCGATGAAGTTGGCCGATAGATGTGGCATGAAGTTACGTTTACCGCGCTTCACATTTGAGATTGAGATTTTAAACATATCTTGCATCAGGTGTCACTTGTTTGCAAAACTTGATTGAACAATACGATTTTTTTATTTTATGTTACATATTGAATTAGGATTCTAAATTTGTAACTGCTATTCGTTCAGTTTTGTGTAATGCTTACGTTTCATTTGCTTTAAGTTTGCTTCAGTCAAGTTATTATTATATTAAATTATATTTACTCATCCTATGTCATTGTCTACATTTCAAAGAATATCATTCAGGCTGGTACTTAACATCTATATAAACTTTGTGGTAAAATATTAAAACTTACATATATTTGTCATTTTACTTTCCGTACAATAAAATTCATGTGGCAAGAAAAGATTTGCAGATTTATACTATCTTACTAGCTTTCCGCAGGAAGTTTCACCCGCGTAGCTGCCGTTCCCGTGGGAACTTCGCAATTAAATTAGCTATGTAGCCTATAGCCTTCCTCGATAAATGGGCTACCTAACACTGAAAGATTTTTTCAAATCGGTTCAGGAGATCATCAGATTAGCGCGTTCAAGCAAACAAAAAACTCTTCAGCCTTATCTTAGTACGAGGTCTAAACAAAATAGGAGGCCTAGAATAATTCATATTTTTTATTAAACAAATTTAAAACGGGTGCAACTTATAAACAACGAAAAGGTTCTTTATTAGAAGCATTCGGTAAGGTAAAGTGAAACATATTTGCACAATTTGGTCACGTCAACAATATAAATAGAGTGACTGCTATAGACCTTCATAATGTGTAAAATACAGCTTACAAAACGAGTGCCTTACTTTTTTAGGGTTCCGTACCCAAAGGGTAAAAACGGGGCCCTATTACTAAGACTTTGCTGTTTGTCTGTAATCAACCTGTATCTCAAGAACCGCGATAGCTAGACAGTTGAAATTTAAACAGATCGTGTATTTCTATTGCCGCTATAACAACAAATACTAAAAATATCATATTTGAAGTTTATGCATTAGCAACTGTGTATTAGCAACAATTAAACTCCTACTTATATTATAAACGCGAAAGTTTGTAAGTATGGATGGATGGATGGATGGATGGATGTTTGTTAATCTTTCACGCCAAAACTGCTGTACGGAATTGCCTGACATATTGCACCGGGATAGGTTATACGCTGGATTAACATATAGGCTACAAAACATCACGCTCCGACCCACTGGAGCAGAGTAACGCGGGTAAAACCTCGGGGCGCAGCTGTATCAGTATAAAACCGTGATCCATTTTTTCCGTGATTCAACCTTTCTTGCTGTATTCGTAAGTTAACTTTGACCTAATTTAATAATATTTTAGTATGCATTATTAATCGCATGTATCGTAAGAATATGTATATATTCGGTATATTTGCTATGAGCTGTCTATTTCGCAAGAAGCCTAGACGCATAGTATTCCAACGAGGAATGGCAAAAGCCTTTATTGTTGTATACCTGACACTATTGATAGAATTTGCGATTTAAATAGTTTACAGTTCTCGGTAAAAGGTATTTTGTTTATACAGTTGTTAGTGTGCCTAAGATTTTGAGGAAAATACATATGTATAAGGTGAAAATAAATATAAAGAAAATGATTTCTAGAAGGCTTTTGCTGTCTACTAGTATTCTTGTTAACCCCGCGTGCTAAGCTACAATACTTGTATTACGACTGGGTTCACGTCGCTAGTGCAATGGGTGGGGTTCGAACCGGCGACCTCAAGATCACAAGTCCGACGCCTTAGACATTAGGCCACGGCCGCTTCCAAATACCAAATATTGTGTAGCAAATTCAACAAAATATTTAAATACAGTTATTCAAATATAATATTAAGCGAAATCTGTTATAAATCCTTACTATCCTTACTTAATATTATTAAAGCGAAAGTTTGTATGTATGGATGGATGAAAGTATTTGGCTGAAAGTTTGCACGGAGATAGATAAGCTGATTAATATATAGGCTATAAAATATCATGATCCGACCCACTGGAGAGTAACGCGGGTAAAGCCGGTCACAGCTAGTCATCTATAATATAAGTTAACAAAATAACACATAATAATATACTTAAATAGTTTCCCGCGCACTATTTTACTCCTGTGTAAGGTAGCTTTCTAATGGTGAAAGAATATTTGAAATCAGACCAGTAGTTTCGGAGTCTTTTCAATGTAAACAAACAATCAATCAAAATCTTTCCACTTTGTAATATCACAAGGATTTTAAGTCCTTTTCTGACGTTCGCTTGGTCTTACTTTAATATCAAACCGAAGTAGACCGCCTACTTTCTTGTGATTAAGAGTGATCTGTTAAATTTCTTAAATAATTATATTCTTTAACATATATTCATTCTTTTTTTTGATGTATTCAAAATTACTTTTATGTACGCCAAATTGTAGTGTTTATTTTAATTATCTAAAATGCATATATTCTAAAACTTATGTAAACTTACTTAGAAATACAATATATACATATATAACATAAATACCAATATACATAACAACTTTAAAAGAAATATACTATTTTATCCTAATCACAATGATAAGTAGGTTTACAATAAAACAGATTTACCTGTCATTATTCAACAAAAAGGCTTTAAGTTTATTTTTGAATCATCATGTATAGAAAATACATACAAATTAAGCAAAATAAACCCAAAAGTACCCCAAATAAATATCAAAGTTCATTAAAGAAGTGTTTCTTTGGTGTCGTTTTGTAAATCGAGAGCTCAAAGTACAAGGGCTAGTTCTCAAAAAGCTTCCCTTTGAGCCGCCGACACCTGGACCCGAGGAACTTGAAGATTAAGCGGGTACTTTGTGTTTGGGAACTAAGAGTAAGTTCCCTTTGTTTTGGTAAGAGCCGAGATGTGGCATTGTGTGTGGAGGTGGTTTCACTTGTGAGACACGAGGGCTTCGGACAAAAAAGTTTTGTAACACAGTTTTGAATTGCTCTATGATAGTTTTAGTAGTTGGGTAGAATCGAGTTTTGTGGGTAGAAAAGTGGTGATTATTATGACTTTGTGATTAAACAAAGGTTATATTGTACATAAATATACAGTGTGCTGTTTTAGTCGGTGTTAATAGTATTATCTACAATATTGTAAGACAACAATAAAGTGGACAGGCTGGGCACGCACTTGAAATACCTACACACGTCCAATCTCGCGCAAGGCTCTCGTGATACTGACGTGGTGCGCTCAAAATAGTGAATTGTAAATATTTATGTATGTATGTTTCTGTGATTGCGAATGTTACGGGGTATTTTTCGTATATATTTATTAAATAATATAACTACAAACACTACTCTACTTTTTCCTTTCTAATAATAGGCAGGAGCAATAATTGTGCTTACTTGATACGTATTTTGATCATTGAGTAACACGCTTGTTTATTTTATTGAATTTAGTTATTTGCATAATAATGAGCAACAGCTCCAATGTTACATAGATGTCTCTTGGGTAGTATACAAAGATACTAGTAAGACAGTAAACAAAGGTTAATTTCGAAGAAACGTACGCTCCGGCAGACGTGTTTACCAACGCGGGAATGATTAAGTTATTTTTAGACTTTAGAGTATTATGGAAGTTAGCACAATTATTAAAATAGTAGGTATCTTTATTATGATGCTATTCAATCATTTAATTATTGAATGTCCAACGATGCATATAATTGTTTAATTATGATTATAATTGAAACCAACTTAGTTTACTTAATGTTTTATATCAAAACATCACCATTTTATTATTTTGTAAACAATTAATACAAGTAATGAGTTGTAATTATTTTAGTAATAAATAGTAAAGTAACAATATTAAATAGTTATATGTTACCTACGTACTTTTTGAATGATGAACCGCTAATGTCAGAATCTTGTTTTTTTTTACGTATATGCCTGTGTTGGTAGGTCGATATAATTTTGTTAATTTTGGTGGAAGACCATTGCCAAATAAAATATTTTAAACACAAAAACAGACATTGCTAAGTTTATTACCATTGGAAGGATACAGGCGAAGAAGAGGAGTCGCCACAACTTTTATTTCATATTGGATGCAAACGTATCCAATATGAAATATTCTATAGAATATATCTATGGAAGGATAGATCCCAATCACAAACTTTAAATAAATACATTTTGGTCTACATTTAACATTTACAAAGGAGTGAGTTGATTTTAATGGCGAACTTTATCTGCTGTATGAGAACCGGATTAATAAGGGTTTTCGTACAGCAGGTAGAGACATTACCGGTTGTAAACATGTGAACATAATAGTAGACATGTCCACGTTATGACTTCGCTATAAAGCTGAAGTTTTTTTTTAATGTAGACATTTTGAGTCTGCCAACTGTGCCACACAACGAAAGTCATGGACAAATTAGAAGCCAACGTTACACAAAAATAAAACACATGCACTTTAAAATAATTATTCACTCTTCTTATCTCGAATTAAAATACCTATATGTAAAATCCAAAATAATTGAAACAAACATCGTACAGATTTTTTTTTGTAAATATTGTTTATTTAAAGAATATAATATATATTAATAATTTTAAATAATCCACTGTTTTCATTCCGAAGCAACGTTCACTCGGTAGATTTATAAAAATCTTTTTGTAAAGACTGTACTTATAACAATAATAGCTTTTATTTTTACTCTGCGTATTGCTTGCTATATACATAATAATTTTTAATTTTCAATAAGTTATATAACCTGTTTTACACAAATTTATTAATAGTACCCAACATCAAAAATAGCGCAGTTGTCTTTATATGAACAATTCTCTCGAACAAGGAACGACCGACCTTCGTCAGCCTGTTGGCAATCGTCGACTGTCACGAAATCCCAAAATCCCGCCACGTAGGGATCTCGCGGCTAGTTTTATTTCATTACCGGACAACGACCAGGGATTCTCCGGGATTTTGGCGCCCAAACGTGGGGCTGACAGGTGCGGTTATGATTTCCATTTTCTCGTCTCCAAATGTCATAGTTTCTTGTGGTTATGTGTGCGAATGATATAATTCTGGTATTACGGTTTCATTTTTGCTGTGCTACGTTGTGAGTTTTGCGGACGATTTGGTGTACTGAAACTTTAACTTTCTTTAAAATATTTGTAAGAAATAGGAAGATAAATGAGTAAGATGTTATCTACACTAAGTTACTTGTTACATAGAAATCAGATTTAGATAATAACAGAATATGTATACGTGGTATGTGAATTTAGTTCCAACCCGATACTCATTCTGAATACCCACCCAATCCGTCATAAAACAATCGATCTAACTAGCCTGTGTTGTCTCACTGCAGGGTAAAGGCCACCCTCTCCCTTTTCCACACAACTCTGTCTTTTGCGAGTGCCGGCCAGTCCCTACGGTAGGAGTCAAGCTCGTCCATCTTCGTCTCCTGCGCGATGGCGTCGAGCGTGTATTGGGACCCAATCGGTGGTTTTTTTAGCACAATTGTCATCTGACATGCGGCAGACATATCCAGCCCAGTTCCACTTACGTTTAGTGGCTTTCTAGATAACATAAAACAATGAACAAGAAAAAACATGTCATGCTCTCTCGAACAGAAATCAAACTCTAAACTACAAACAGCTCAAACACTAAACTGTTCTGAAACTATAAGCTCAACAAAAGTTCAAAGCGCCCGACTATAGCCCTAGTAATTCCGGGATATCACACACGACCATATTGTAACTTGTTCGATAGAACCAGCATTTATCGAAACTATGGATGTTCATATCACGTACGACCTTGTTCCAACATGTTTCATCGTAATTACGTTTTCTTTGTGCCAACTCGGGTGTTTGTACTCCCTTTTTTTCAAAGTCCAACGTTTACGGAATGTCGTGTGTTTCATTTCGGCCATGTTGAAGGTAGCGAAAAAATGTGTGCAAATTGTCAAGTCTTGCACTGATTTTTTGGCTGGAAAACTCTGTAAGTTTGTTACATGTCTTTGTTTTATCCGTAATTTCGAATAATCGCGAGAAAGTTGCGTATTTAGCTTTCCAACGGCAACGATTTGGTTTTTTGGAGTTAATTGTACACAACTATTGGCTTAAAAATCTCGTTTGCTATCTTTTAGTATTTTATCTGAAACGGCTTACCGTGTAGCTCCCTTTCCCGTTAAATGTCATAATAAAATATAACCTATAGCCTTTCTCGATAAATGGCCTATCTAACACTGAAATAATTTTTGAAATCGGATTAGCATCTCAGGAATTTCTGATCCGATTTCAAGCTAACAAACTCTTCAGCTTTATATATTCCATAATATGGATAGGCTATACCTATTTAATTATTATGTTTCTACGGGAAGTTATGCGGGTAAATAGCCCGCGCGAAATCGAGTAGGTGAAATCAATGCAAAGGGAAATATAATCTACCATTCATACATTCCTAAATGCTTAAAAAACTTTTATAATATTACCACATCGCACAAATAACTGTCTCATCCTATCACTACTACTCAACAAATAGCTTCTCCTTTGGAGTCATCATTCAAATAGTAAACAAATTAGATACCTAAATACTATACAACTTATAATGGACGATACTTAGAACCACTAACAGGTGTCCCCAGCGCCTTTCGACGTAATACCCTTAATATACAGTATAAACTGTGTGTATAACATAATTACATGGAAATCCTTTCCTGCTAACATTATAATAATAGCTAGAAGTGATAAGTTTCTAAAAACTCATAGAGTTAGTGCTACGTGAATGTTACTCCTTCACAATATAGCCTAACTGTAAACATAAAAGCTTCATCACAAATCACTGCAGATATAAAAAGCGGAAACCTCATGAGACTCGACAAATGCATACTGCTTTGGAAATTAAAATAGAACAAATACGAGTAAATTCAAAAATTCCGAATGAGGTCAATCGATAGCTGAGTTGTTTGCGATAGGAAACAGACATTTCTTAAGATAGAACTAGGAAATGTTTTAGTATTTGTTGAACCTAATAAATCCAAAATAAATGAGAACGAAGAAAGGACATACATTTAATCTATCACAACTCACAAGATAATATAAAGTACTAATTAAATTTAGACATACACAAATTGCTTGCATGTTCTGCCGAATTCCGCTAAATGAAATTAGACTGCTCATTGCACAATTGTATATAATCGAAAACAGACATTAACATAATCGCCATATTTCGCCCCGTTACCACTACTTTTGTTAGACACTATATATAAACCCCGGGAGCCCAAACCTCTGGCCAGTCTAATGGCACCCTCTTCAGTTATTAAGCTATAAATCTCTTTATAATATGTTTACTCCTACCATAAATAAAATACCTTAGAAATGTAAAGAATCTTGCTTTTTGATTTGATAAAAAACAAAGCTAAGTAAAAAATATTATATTATTAAATGGTTTTACTGTAAAATAGGATAAGGTAGGCTATTAATAGCTTAAGTTGAAAGCAGCTTTTGATATCTCCTGAGATAGAAGGTACTCGGATTTTCTATTAGCTAAGTTAGGATTGCGAAGTTTCAACTAGTCATAGTTTTTTTTTCTTTAGAAATTTATTATCTTCAGCTCGTATAACATCCCCTGCTGAACATGGACCTTGTTCCAAAGAATGGCTTATGCCATAGTCTTTACGCTTGGCAGGCGGGTTGGTGACTGCAATATTAGGTAACCTGCCTGCTGCCCGTTCCCTGGTATACAATTGCTATAGATAATGTTATAACAATTGTGACCAACGGCTTACAGTACGTAAGGTCCCTATACCAACTACACCGGAAAGTCATACATTTTACACAAAGATTTTTGACCGACGCGACGTGGGAATCGAACCCACGATCTTCGTTACTTAAAGCGAGATTTATTATTAAAAAAAGCCACGAGTAATTATATTATAAATGAGGTTTCTGTGTTGTTCATTTTAGTTGTTCTATTTTTCATACGTTAACGACGACGAAACTGAAAAAAAAAAAGTTTTGCAGTTCTTATATTTTTTCATACATTTTATTTTCTTCGAAACAAAACCATTGCACTTCACCAAATTACAGTAATACACCAACCAGTACTGTCGTACAACGGAACAACGCAAGTAATTCCGAAAAGGAATACTTACATATCCTGGCCTATATTTTGTTGGCTCGCACAGAAAGGCTTTACTCAGTCATGTGGAATCCGACTGACTTCCACTGGGACCGGCTCCGCTAAAATGCTTATAGTCGGTATTAATTCATCGTACATCCGGTTGCTCCTCTACTAGAGAATAATATGTTAATAGGAGCATATTTTATTATGAACTTGATGAAATGTTGTTCACCTTACTTGATGTAATATATAACATATATGTGGGAGATTTGAATATGTGCATTCATTTGACACAAGCGCAGTACAGAATAGTTTGATTAAATGAAGATTGCTGGAAGATGAAGTTCATGATGACCTGCAGCCAACAGGTACAACATTGGCCTCATGTCCTACTCCACCAGGATTTTTGTATAGTTACTATGTTTAGTATGCGGGTATTTCGTATAATTTTCAAAACAAAAGGAAACGCTGCTGTCTGCACTTTAACATATATAATGGTCATATACTGCATCTGTAACTCAGTGGGTACGGTATTTGCTTTTGAGATCTGGTGTCCTGGGTTCGATTCCCACCCGAGATAATTATTTGTGTAAACCACAAAAAAATCTAATTCTGGCTGTGCATTGTGTACGCGAAATGAGATTTTGTTAAGTCCCCCGTGACACAGGGTTTAATTAGCCTTGTGCGGGAGTTGTCTTTTTTAAAAACAAAAACAAACAAACAATGTCTATACAAAGGCCAACGGCTTAACGGCTCTTTGAGGCTTGACATTACACTATAACCATTTTAAAATTCGTTACCATATGCTGATAGTAAATGTGTTTGTCAAGAAATTCTCAGTAACCCGTACGGCTAGTGTTTGGAACTTCGCCAAGACTATACCAGAAGCTTGCCACCTATTATATTGGTCCTGAGATTACTAGCCAAGCATTGTTGTAAGTACTTAAGTTTCCTACTGCAGGGAAAATAACAATGTTGTATGATGCTTTGTGGATGCATGATGACAATACGAAATGTACTTTTTCAGATGAGGAAAAAGATAAATACAAACAAAATTTAAATAGAACATATTTGGGTACTTGTGAAGACAGGGTTTCAATGGCAGAAAAACTTAGAAAATGAACAGAAATAGTAAAAGGATGAGATGCTGGTGTAGTTTCAGGTATTCCTAATAATACCGTACAACTTGTAATCAAGCGATATTTTTCAAAAATTAATGTATCTAATCCAAATCAATGTAGTCATCAATACTATGACGGTTCTGAAAGGCAGTAAGACCCACGCAAATAATAAAATCCCCCGTCCATATTTTTATACGTCACCGACACTAAAGACAGGCAGAAATACTCCCTTTATTATCCCTTTTAATATTAATGACTCGTAATTAATCGCAGTTCGAATCCCGGCGGAGGTGTGCAATTACACTCAGTTTGTCGATGACTTTATAAAAGCAATTAGCAAGTTTGCCGACGGTATGTCATGTGATACCAATCTTGGGCGTGCTCGAGTTATGTAGGAAATGGAAGATCATGTTTTGTTAAAATAGTTTTTTCTTGTTCAGTTTAGGTGAGTCATTCTTAGATGGGAAATCATAACTGCATCTGACAGTAGGTATGCAGAACAAGAAACATAAAAAAAATCTCTGTTAGATCTTCTGTGCAGTAAGATCATTGCTTCACGGCATGTACGAATTATGAGCGTATGGTCCTTTTCTAAGAATGCACAGTTTTTTTTTCTGTTAACCATAAGTAAGACAAAAAAGTATCACTTAAATTCTCCTATATTTTTATTTTTTCTAGCGTCTTTGTCCGAATTTTCGTTTAGTGTTTGGACTTTGTTTGACTTTGTGTTTGGAATTTGTGTCCAGTTTCGTCCAATTTTCTTGTAAAATTATCAAAAATACGAGACAGTAGAAAATATCACGCCATCTTGAAATACTATGATTTTCAAAACTTGTTTAAATAACATGATATATTTATTGTTGCAGGTACTCTACAGATAGTGAAAAGCGAAGAGGAAGACCACGGCAAGTTCGAGTGTGTGGCTGAAAACTCTATCGGTACTGAGTTTTCCAAGCCTACAGTCTTGTATGTCAAAGGTAAGTGTAATATATTCTTCTTTCTTTATAACACCCGCGACTAAAACAATCAAACTGCCTTGGGGTCTGCAGCAAATGTAATAAGACAGAGATTAGGAGAAGTAAAATAGTGGACAATATCATTATTTTGATTAAATACTGCTATTCAAACAATCCTTTATTGTGAAGGAGAGTTGAAGAAACTAGCTGTCCCAAGTGGAATCCTCGTCTTAAAATAATGGGATTTTCAAATTCACGATTCAGTAGATCCAAATTGTTCATTGCTTTCGTACTTAGAGCAGCTTGTCAATCAAGCAGTTCCGGGATTTTTAAAATCCCATTATTTTAAGACGCGGATTCCAGACTTAGCTTGTCAATCAAGCAGTTCTAAGTATAAAAGCAAAGAAAGCCTAGAGAACCCTTTTTTTCTTCTAAATGCAACGATACCTATTGTGATTTTAAGTTCGACTTCCGCAATTATATTGCTAGAAGCTTTCCCAGCGCAGCGTCTCGTCACAGAGGCGAGTTATATGACGCCAAATACTAAGAGACGTCGTTGGGCTTACCGATAATAGCATCTCGCGTTTCTTTCCAATTTACTTGAATATTTTAAAGTACTACAACCATTTATTTTTCGCTCGGTATATATAAGTGTAGGTAAAAACTATAAATACACTATAAATCGTAGGTGACTAAACAAGTAATGAATATGAATGTAGAAGATGATGGATAGATGATGGATGGAGAAGAAGACGGAGGCCAAAAGAAAGATGGATGGATTGTGTTAGAAATGATATAAAGGAAAAGGGAGTTAGTGGTAGCGTGACAGCTGACAGGACAGAATGAAAGAGAAAAACGCGTCGCGCTGACCCCAAACAATTCGGCATCAGGACAATGCGATGGTCATTTTATAGTTACACAAAATCATTTTTGCCTGATTAGTTCATGCAAAAGTGTTCAAGCACTTATTGGATTTTATTTAAGGCAATTTGAAATGAGTAAAAAAATACCTATTTTATCATTACATTTGAAAGCCAGGTTCACATTATTCTAGACCTCCGAGTCGAAACCGTAAAGTGCGGAATACGTCGGCATTCGCCTAAAAATCATTTGAAATTGGATAGTCAACTAGGTGAGCTGTTTATTGTTAGCTTAATCCAACATTGGATCAGTCTAATATACTACTTGCCGAGACAACTCTGCTCCATTGGGTCGAAGCGTGATGTTTTGTAGCCTATATTTTAATCCTGCTTTATAATAGGTATATCCGCGTGCAAGAGCCAAATTCGTACAGTAGTTTTTGCATGAAAGAGTAACAAACATCCATCCATCCACACATACTCATAAACTTTCGCGGTTATACCTAATATTATATAGGTATAAAGTAAGGATCTCGGTGACGCTGGAATAAGGGAGTTGGAATTGAATATAGTATTTTCGAGTGTTGAAATGCTCAATGTAAATCCTACTAATATTATAAATGCGAATGTTTGTATGTGTGGATGTATGTATGTTTGTTACTCTTACACGCAAAAACTACTGAATGGATTTAACTGAAAGCTTTCACGTGGATAGTTTATAAGCTGGATTAACATATAGGCTACAAAATATCACGCTCCGACACACTGGAGCAGAGTTACGCGGGAAAAACCGCGGGGCGCAGCTCGTACTAAAATATTCCCACAGTAAAAAATATTTAAGGAATATTTTTGTTGTGATATTTATACTTAAATAGAGCGCGCTACTTACTATAGAATATTAAATGACTAAACTTGGCGAATATGTTATTCAGAATTGTACAATATTTACCTAACAAACTTAAATTTTGTTAGAAATATCCACAGACGTTGTGAAAACATGAAAAATGTTTTAAAACTCAGCTCTTTTTACACAAAGAAATGATACGCAAAAATATATTCCCAAGATACGAATACCTATAACTCGTAACTTGTGATAGACTACGGTCTAAGTTTATGATCCTTTTCTTGTTTCAAACAGTTTTCGTTCGTATGCGATATGATATAAGGTTGAAAGTAGAGTGAACAAATATAGAAACTGTCAAAATTGTTTCCAAATCAGTAGAATTGAAAAAAGAATCTAAAAGGTCTTCCACACTAGCGTTTTTCCATTGAAAAGGTTAGATATGTCATTCATTACACTATAATTATTACTAGCTGATGCCTGCGACTTTGTCCGCGTGGTGTTTGTTGTTCCTTTGGTGTTTTAACTATCCCACGAGAACTCATTAAGTTTCTGGGACTAAAAGTATTAAGAATGTTGACCGGGGATGTAAAGTAATTTTATTGAAATCAGTGCAAAAGTTTCGGAAATTAGCACGTACAAACACAATAACAGACAGAAAAATAGAAAAAATCTGCATGTGTTCTATTTTACTTCTAACATCCCCCTGACTCGGGAAACAAGATCAGTCGTATAAAAAACAGATAAAACAAGAAAAAGTAAAATAGGTATGACACTTTTGGTTTTATAACAAACTCACTAATCTACTTTGAAATTCACTATATGTCATTACATAGTATAAAATACAGTCGCTTCCCGCTTTTTGTACTTATGTATGCTTAGATCTTTAAAACTACGCAACGGATTTTGATAACCCGCATCAAAATCCTTTTAGTAGATAGAGATTTTCAAGAGAAAGGTTAAAGGCGGAAACATATTGTTAAAACGCGACGCGACCCGATGAAACGCGATGCGTGTTGAGTCGAATCAAATGTATTGTTTTCTAAACACCAGAATCACACTATGAACACCCGATGCGACGCGACGCGATGTGTTCATAGTGTGATTCTGGTCTATAAAAGTAGTACATCAGCATTGCATCCGTGCAAAGCCGAGGCTATATAATATTCTAATAAAAATATTATTGAAGACCGTTTCCATTTACAAATAACGCTGTGAACAAGTTGATAACATACATACATATAACATGATACAATCAAAGATATTTTTGGGTCTCGACCAACATCAAAGGTGATTCGTCAAACCCGACGGGGCCTTCTAAAGAACATAATGACCGCTATACAATTAGAAAGGGACGGAATACTCGGAGTTATCTAAGTTAGAAAAAGAGGTCGGTGTCCTGAATTGTAAATATTTTAAACAAAATCACTTGGGGCGTTAAATATTTTGTCCTAGTTTTTTTTTGTTTGCGTGCTTTAATGGGAAACTTTTATAATTCCTTATAATTAGTAGGTTAATGTGTTAAAGTCGATGGAAAGTTAATTATCTCCTCGTAATTACTTGCATTAATAAGAACTCCATTCTTACCTTACTCACCAGTACCTAGGTATCATTAAATTGACAAAAGCTCCATATGATATTTTTATAGCAAATGAAAAAGGTTCGATAATTTCAATAAAAAAATGTATGGGTAGACTATAAATAACTTAAAAAATCGAATAAAAAAGTAACTTTTGTTTCATTTAAATCTGATTGTAGGGCCTCCTGCAGCGTCCTATTACACAAAAAAACATAATAAAAACTATGCCCATGACTATAATAATATACTGGGTGACTTTTTTTACCGTTTTGAAAATAATGGGGCGTGATATATGAAATGGATATCTAAGGCATAGTTATTTTATCATTTTATTTTTTTACTCAGATCGAGTGAAAATAGTAACGGTAAAAATGCGTACCTAAGTAGGTAGTTACTTTACGCTATTTCGCTCACTCTTTTGTGTGTGATTGCGGCCTAGGTATATGTATTTCTTGTAAGTAATTTATGAGATGTTCGAAACTCAAATTACCTACAAATATACTGTGGTCTATAGATTATATTCCACTTAAAACAACTCACCATATTATTATCAAGACGGTAACAAAATTCACCCAGTATATCTCTAAGAGTTTTATTTAAAAGTGAAAGGGATATTACTTGAAAATAACCCCCATGACCCGTGCCGTTAAGCTACTGCTTTCATGATGCTGTTTCATGAATTATTTACCTACGCTTTATTAATACTGCAAATATCTGCTAGTAATCTTTAAAAAAAGAAAGAAAGAAAGAAGAAAGAATACTATCACATGATATAAAATGTTTGAACTAATAGCACTTATATAACTTAAATACAAACTCCGTATTGTAGCGGCATAAGCATCGCTTTAAGTCTTAAAGATCGTCGGTTCGATCCTCACGCTGTACAGGAAATCTTGTGGTTAGATCCGTTATTCTGGTTGGTAGAGGCTCTACCTCCATGCTTCGGAAACACGTAAAGCCGTTGGTGCCGATTGTTATAACATCACCTATAGCAATTGTCACCATGGAACCGGCAGAAATTTTCCTTGTGTACGTTATTACATAATATTACGGTCACCAACCCGCCTGCCAATCGAGCTGACTATGACAAAACCCTCCCTAGGGAGGAGGTTCATATTAGCAGTGGACATTAGGGGTTATATTCAGTTCATAAGATAGTACCTTATTCAGTAAAACTTATTTATTATCCTACTAACTTTCCGAGCACGGTTTTACCCACATAACTCCCGTTTCCGTGGGAACTTCATAATGAAATATAGACTATAACCTTCCTCGATAAATGGCCTATCAAGTTCATTGAAATAATTTTCCAAATTGGTCCAGAACGAATTCAAGCAAACATACTCTTAAGCATGATATATTAGTAAGTATATGATGAACTACTACATCACAGTTATAGGAGCTGATGATGATGAAATACAAGCTACCCCTCCACGTTGGTATATATACATACATACATGCATATAATCACGCCTTTCTCCCATGGGGGTAGGCAGAAACTACAGAACGCCACCTGCTTCGATCCTTACACACTCCCTTTGCCTCGTCCACGTTCATACATCTGGTCATACACGCACGCCGGTTGCGAGTACTACGCACCTGACCTTTCTGAAGAACATCAAATATGAGGTCAGTGTATGTCCTTCTAGGGCGTCCCCTCCCGGCGTTTCCACTCACATCTGCCTTGTAAATACCTTTTTATACTCGTCTTTCATTCAGCCTTTCCACATGACCAAACTACCTAAGCATGGTATTTATAACAGACCATATATTAGAAAGTAGCGCGAACTGACATGAATTATATACTCGTAAGATAACGTCGTTTTGAACATGGAAAACGTTTTGATAAAAGTGACTGATTGCGCTACCAAGATTCTAGAGCTCAGAAGCCTAAGGTCGGAAGTGCCATTATACATTCGTCGTATTTGCCTATACCGTAAACTGGCACTTAAGACCAAAAGTTTCTGAAGATAACAGTACATTCGTTCATATGCTTCTGAGGTCTAGATATGTTACTAGTAGCGACACATATCGTTGATAATACTGCAATACCGCCTAAGTGACAATAGCCAATAAGGTTGAAAATCAAATGTAGCAAGTTGATTTATATTCTTTTTAAAATATATATAACGAAAATATTTCTTGGCAGATGAAATTAAACCTTATTAACTACTGACACTTACGCGGTATCACCAACGATATGTAGAGGTGGGTGTTGATGTTCCTCCACATATAAGGAATATACTCCTGGCTGGTCGAGGTGACAGGCTAGGAGACCATATGCCCGGTGAAGTAGCAAAAGTCTCCTGGCTAACTACATAAGTCCGTCCGAAAAAAAAAAAAAAAAAGGCTAGGAGACCGCGTGATAGCTTTTAAATATACCTATAAGGGGAGTTGCTACTGTCTTAAGTGTGTGGTACGATTCAAAACAACCGACTATGCGGTAAAGTATAAAAAAACGTGTGAACTTGCATTACAGTTTATCCTACTAATATTATAAACGCGGAAGTTTGTAAGAATGTATGGATGTATGTTTGTTACTCTTTCACGCAAAAACTACTGAACGGATTTGCCTGAAAATTTGCACACAGATAGTTTATAGGCTGGACTTACTGGAGCAGAGTGACACGGGTTAAATCGCGGGCCGCAGATAGTATATTGCAGTTTCTGTCGCTGAGTCTGTAGTGAGCTGTTCGGAGCCGTACGGCCGTCGCTAAATGCGTATGTGACAGAAATAAAATTAGTAATTTCCTTGCAAAAACAAGTCCCTTTGTCGCTTTGTAAAATGTAGCCGATGCAAGCCGCTAGCTTTGAATCGAAACCTAGATTGCAGTTACAAAAGTCAATCAATAATAATATTTTTATTTTGATTGACCATTAATACTATCTAAAGTTGTTGTTTCAACCCAAAACTTGTATTATTCCTTAAAATACATTCACACTCTAGAGTTCAGAAGCATAAGGTCGTATGTGCCTTTACCGTAAACTGGCACTTACGACCAAATGTTTCTGAAGTTAACCGTACATTCACACTGGTCGCAATTATTTGGTTGACACTTTGTGTACAGTCGGCCAAAGAGATAGTTATGTATCAATTAATTGTAAATATATTAAGGAGAAGAACAGGGCATGTCCCGATTAAAAGGTTTTGAGAGAAACGCAATTTAAATGTTAAGAAATATATTTTTTTGTGAATTCGTTTCGGCCATAAACAAAAATGTATTATTGGCGACCTCTGTTTATTTTTATAATAAATTTAGAAGAAGTTAAAATAAAGATTTGTTTCTAATAGAAAAAAATACTAATTGTAAATACCTTGTTTTTTGCCTGTTGCCTTTCAAATTTGTGTATGTGTACGCTGCTCTGTACAAATACACATAACTGTGAACTCTTCTCATAAACGTGGACACTTCCGTGGACATATAAAAATACGTTTTACGGTATGTAAACCTATCTCTTTTGCCGAATGTACATTCGTGACACAGTCCAATATGGTCACGCAAATTCCAACGTAGATAGAGTCTGAAATCGGTGAAGTTTCGGCGATAAAAGTAGAAATCCACGCTACATGCATGTGTAACTAAACTTAGTCTAATAAAACAATCCAAGAGCATTGTTCTAGGAATGCGTTTTAACTTGCACTTAACACATCAGCTCACTAAGAACTTATCTGCTGTGACATTAACTTCTGTGATTTAAAGCTAATGTTAATTTAAATTAAAAACAAGAAATAGTATTATTAGCACTATCTTTTGTGCCAAAGCCGACGTTAGCTATTGTTCCCTTGTAAGGGGGAGGTTAGTCCATAAAGGTTGAAAAACTCTGGTGAAAGATCATATTATAAAAAACTGAGACTGATTGTTCATCATACAAAAAGAGTAGGTATTGCAATTTTCTTATTATTCTTGGGTCTCGATTTTGTTTTTGTTTCTTTTCAGTGACAGTGATTAATCGTAGTACCATTAATCTTTGACTAGACCCAAAATTCAAATTTCTTTTAGGCACTTTTCTATTTTAATCTTTTCTAGACTGGAAGGTTAAAATATAAAAACCTTAAATAAAGAAAAAAATATCTGTTAATTAAGTATAGATATGTTGTATATTTGCGTTTCCTAAGTGCTTTGATATACATTTTACAGAAGACTTATGTGACATTTATAAATTATTATTCATTGTATTTTTACAATTAATTATAAATTATTGGTATTTATGAACCCAAAATGCAAGTTATTCGTTTCAAATTCGCTTAACTTAGTGGTATTGCAGCCCAAAACGACTTTCTAGTAAAACGTAGGTATTTGAAATATCTTTTTTTAAGTTTAGAATGTTTTGATAGTTGATGTAATTTTTCATATTTAAGATTAATATACATGTTATCAAGTGACGTAATTAAGTCAGTATTTTGGTAAAAAGGTTTGGAGGTATTGGCAGCATACGTTCGCTATTCTAGTCGTTAAAACGTAGCTATTTAATGGAGAAAAAAAATCAAAATCGGATTGGCAGCGGCTTGGAAGGCTGTGTAGGTATACTCCTGGCACTGCTTAAGTCCATGAGCAGCGGTATCACTTACCAACAGGTAAGATTCCAGCTGATTTGCCACCGGGAGCAATAAAAAAAAAAGTTGTACCACAGATTACTTCGAAAATCGAAACTTGCAAATTTTACCTCTTTTTAAAATTAGTACAGATTATACAAAGAGTTTTTAACTTACACCGCACCTCAAATAAATAAACTCTTCCTACTAACTTGTTCCTCGACTTATTGAATTAGTTTCAAACTTGACGAAAGGACAGATTATTTTCATCTTGGAACAATGCTGGGGCCGAACAGATGCTTTGGGTTTTTATTCAAGTTCTTATTTACATTTCGTTTCATAACTCGCTTTTGTTGGTTTATTAATACTTTAAAATTATGAAAGAAAGCAATAGCTTTTCAAAAAGATAGATATAAGATAACCATAAATTTTAATATTTTATGTAAAACAGAAAGAAAAGAATTTATGTAGGTTCTCTGTGCCCTGCAATGCCTGTTGTGGTGGAATGCAAGTGGAACACGGAAATTAATTATCATCATCATCATCATCAACAGCTCGTTTACGTCCACTGCTGAACATGGGCCTCCTCTTAACAGACCTTGGCAAGCCAGGATCGTAGAGGGATATTGCCATAATCACCACGCTTGGCAGACGGATTGGTGATCGCAGTTAGATGTAAATCTTGAGCTAATGGATGCTGCTGCCCATTCATCAGCCATATGTCCCTTAGTTGCCTTTTACGACACCCATGGGTAGTCATGGGTCATGCCGTGTAGTTTCCGGCTTAGAATAGACCACCCCAATAAATAATAAATGTCCTTAATTTAAATCACCTAAAGTACATAAATTTTGTTTTTTTTTTGTTATACCGGGTATCGATTACTTACTCTCTATCGGGATACCCCGGGTCCGTCCCCTTTCATGTTAGTCATTTCGAAATTCAAAGATTCTACGAGTGAATATTTAATTTGTAGTTTAATGCTGTTGATATTGCCTGTAGGTCAAATAGGGAGTGTAAATAGTAGACTTTTGTCATACCTTATTTAAAAAAAAAGCATGTGCATTTCATAAATCGATTATATTGCACTCATTTCAGTTAATGCCTAAAATTTTCCACAATTTCTATGTTATAATCTTCACTAGAGCTCAGAAGCCTATGGTTGGATGTGCCATTATACGTCGGAAACATTCGTCATATGTGCCTTTAAGCACTTGTCTTCTGAAGTAAAATAGCACATCCGTCTTTATGCTTCTGAGGTATAGCATTAATATCAAACTCGATTTATCCGCTACCCAAAAACGTCTTGTTACCCAAAACCGATTAATCTTGCCGACACCGTACCAGTTGACTCGGAATTATCTAGAACATTATAGGAAACTAACTGCTACTTCAACATCGAACTAACTACCAGCTATCGGCAAACCTGACCAAAGCAAACTTGGAACAAATCTTTGTGTGGAGAGTTTACGAGTTTGTGTAACAAATGATAAATCAATCGGCTTTCGTCATTGTCAAAGCAGGTGCTAATGTAAACAAGGGGAGGGGTATTTTGGACGGCGATATTGTATAACTACGTGGTCTTGTGGACTAAATTCTGTTAAATTTTGATACAATTTGTGGGGACAGGCAGTAGCGTTTTGCTGTATATAAACTACTAGCTCTCCCGCGCGGTTTCACCCGCGTAGATTCCGTTCCCGTGAAAACTTTAGCTTAAAATATAGCCTATGACACTTACAAATGACGTGGCTTTCTATTGGTGAAATAATTTCCAAAATTGATTCAGTAGATCTAGAGATTACGTCCTACAACGCGACAAACTCACAAACTTTACTTCTTTATAATATTAGTATACATAATACTACGACAGTCACCAACCCGCCTGCCAAATATGGTAACAAAGGCAAAATAATACAAAAAGGCTAAATAGCTATATTTTCTGCATTCTGGGAACGTCAGTGACGCAGATTTTAGTTTTCAGTTATAACTAAAACTAACTTCTAAAATAAATGTTTATTGTTATTTGTAGTTACAGCGACAGTTAGTACTTTATCTTGAACATTCTTTAATAGATATAGATATTTAGATATATTTTGAAGTTAGATATAATGCCTACAAAAAATATTAATCTAATCAAGCGAAAATGGCTTAGCCACCAAAATGTCAGTGTGTGAAGGTTCTTTGAGCAAAACGTTATTTTTTAACGTGGACCTCTGTCAAAGTCACAGGTACGGACAGCAAAATAATTTATATACCTATTACCTAATAAAATTGTAAGTTAACTAAAACAGTCATTATAACACTTTCGTCAAGAAACTATACTCAATGGATTTGAGTGAAATGTTGTCACAAATTCGTTATAATCTAATTTAACATAATTAATTATTCGTACTTAACCAGAACAGAGTAGCGTAATTATGACATGATTAAAACAATACATTTTTCAAACAACAAAAGAACAGCTCCAATTAATAGATAAATATGTCAGGTTATATAGGTAACTACAAGAATTTCACAATATCAAGTCAGATCTATTGATTAAAATGTTAGTAAAATAATAAAAATTAAATTTCTCTCGTAAATACGTGATATGACCTACTATTATTCCATATAAATATTGTTTAGCTTCTAAAAAAAACAAATTCAAATACATTTCCTTATATTTTTTGCTGTCTGTACATTCAACTTCGGGGCTTTTTCAATAGAAGTCCTTGTTTTGCGGCCACCTGCCCTCCCGTCACTCAATGTGATTTTATTTTTCACTTCCTTCCCGTTCTATTTTGGACAGACACTTTTATTTGAGTATATTGGACTTTAGACCTTTTATTCCCATTATTAATTCGATGTTTTGAATTGGTAATCACTTCGACAAAAAACCATATAATAATAGCCATAGCTCTGCACGTTTTTATGCCCGGTGTGGTAGCAATAGACTCGTGTATCTACCAATTTATAAAGCTGAAGAATTTGCTTGTTTGTTTACTGGAACGCGCTAATTTCAGAAACTACCTGGTCCGATTTGTGATTTTTTTACAGTGTTAGATAGCCCTTTTATCGAGGAAGGCTGTAGGCTGTATTTAACTGTGAAGTTCTCGCGGAAATGGGATTTATGCGGGTGAAAAGTCAGACAATACATGTCCGTCCAAAAAAAAAGAAACTTATTTAAGATACGTTAGGTAGGTATAGGTATTAACTGATAACTAGGTAAACACGTCACTCCAATAGATGATGTTATAATAATCGGTACCAATGGCTTGACGTGCTTTCCGGTGTGTAGTTCTCCAACCAACCAGACCCGAAACAGCTTAATCAATTTTTTTGTCCCGGTTAAGAATCGAACCAAGGACCTTCGAGTTAGTCTCGAATCGAGACATTACTGCTACGTCACGGAGGTCCTTGTAATAAATATATCTCCCCAAAAGGTGAGGTAAATAAGGAAAGCAACAAAATGAGTATTCGAAAATACGTGATATACCTCTAATATACAATTATTAAACAAGATAGAAACGAAAACAAATGAATACCAATGAAGTTGCTACTTCATTGGTATTCATATGTTTTCGCAGCTATTATAATATGTTCTTAAATATGCCTTATGTCACCGGAAAATAATAAGAATCGTAACTAAAGAGGTTTCGGGTAGTTAACAAAAAAATTACCTACACGTAACCGAACAGGAAAGTATGCCTGATATTGCTGACCTAAGTTACAAAATATCATAGTTTACCAAGAAAAGCACAATTTATAATCAAAATCAAATTTATTTTTTAAATGATCGACAAATTTGAAACAATAACTAAGTTTCAGCAAAGCATTAAGTCTTTTGCGAATGTCTACCTTTGATAAAAAAACACGACGAAATGCTATAGGTATAATTTGTGCTTTGAAATTCATGTTGTTGCATGAATTTATTAACTGCTATGGCATGCATCTTAACAGAAAAGAAACACTATGGTCTTACAGAGTTTAAAGTCAGTAACATAGATAGGGTATCTACAGGTATTTATGTACGGGAATAGAACTGCTTTAGCTTTTTTTTAATAAATATTGTTCAGTAAAACGAACCGAACGAGTTCAATATGACTAATTGAAGTGTCTTATATTATAATTAAGCGCGTTCACTGAAACTGGCAACTAAATTTTACAATATGAGAGGCCCGAAAGTTGGTCAACTTACATTCGTATTATTTTCCGGTGAAATTTACGAAACCCAGCTACAATAATAATAATTCTGTCTCCACGAAAAAGGCGAGGAAAATCACCAACCCACTCATACGTCCAAACAGAATCATTGGCCGAAATGAAAGGCGTAAAGTATTACATATTGGTGTCGCCAACTATCACACACCACCTCCAATCTGGCCAAACTAATAAGAGCGACGTAAAAGGAATCTCGTTTATAGGAGAGTTATGAAGTTTGCCGCTTTTACTGTTATTTTATATTGGTGTTATAAGGAATGACGGTTTGATAAGACGTATGTGGTGTTTAGGGTTCTGTAGGGTGAAAACGGGACCCTTTTTCGGGAGACTATATCTCATGAACCGTGATAGTTAGACTGTTGAATTTTTCACAGATGATGTATTGCTGTAGCCGCTATAATAACAAAAACTAAAAACAGAATAAAATATTTTTTTAACTCCCATGCAAGACGTCATTTTTGAAGCCGTATTAATTTAAGTTTTTGTAGTTTTAAAGGTTTTAAGGGTACCGTAACAATGTACGGAACCTTTTATGCGCGAGTCCGACTCGCACTTGGCCGGTTTTTTCCTTATTTTTACCTATGTGGCACTAATGGGATGTAAGTTAAACCGTTTAGATCAAATGTTCCATACATTTGATCTAAACGGTTTAACTTGTTTAACGTGTCGAAGTCTAAGTTTTTTGCCTATTATATTTTTTAGATGTGAAAAACCGGTCCAAGAGTTCTTACAAATAAAGCTACGTATTTTCTATCAAATCTAAGTACTCACTCATACAAACATGTTTGTATACAATCTCACAAATCTTAGACCTCGTATAGATTTACATAACTAGCACTGATTTAATGAGATGTGAGGTTACTTAACGTTAACATAACTGCTTCTAATACCTATTATGGGTCCGAATCCTAGTCTGGACAACTATTTTTGTAAATTACGATAAGTTTTGTGTGCGTGTTTTTTTTTTAAAATCTATTGCGTCACTGATTTCTATTAATAAACTATCGGTACAAGCCTCAGTCACCTGTCAATTTCCGTGTTTTTTTTTAAATAAATAAACGAATCGCTATCACGTTTCATAAAAATAACCCAATTAATAAATAAAAAAACAAACTATTACAAAATTCAAGTTAAATAATTATTTATATCAGTTAAGCTAATATCACCCACATACAAATAGGAAACAGATACGCTTTAAAAAGTCCCTCTAAAAAAGCAAGACCTCTTTGCCTCCACTAATTTTAATTAATCGAGATAACAAAGTAGAAGCGGAAACCTTTTGGCTAAAAGAATAATTATTTTTCTAGCACGAATTAGGGCGGACGTTATAAGTGACAGGTGACAGCGGGTTTTTAGAAGCGATTGTAAGTTCATAAGCGACTGCGATATCGTTGAAGCGAATTACAAATTTATATTACATGTAGGTTTCTAAAATACTAAAAATTCATATCTTGTTGTCTTGAACCTTAATGTATGCACCCATTTTATCATTTAATTAAATGATTTTCGATGTTTTTTTTTTAGAATACAACTTTAGTTGGTTATGTATTGAAAGAAGTATGAAAACAAAATAGTTATTTCCTAATTAATGTAGGTAAATGTACATGTTATTTAAGCGCATAACTATTACAATTTAAGCGCATAACTACTACAATGAAAGAGCTCTCATCAAATAAAGGCACAATTTTCGTAATAGGTACGATCGTTTTTAGAAAGTAATTGCGAATCTTCTTATTCCTGATACATTTCACAAATCTACCTCTTCATGTCTCAACAGTTTTTATTATTGTACATTTCATTACCCACCCACGCTGACGAATGGTATAATATATTACAATTCCAAACGAAGACGAGAAAAATCACTTCGCTTACAATTTGCACCACTATCCAAGAGTGGTGTCAGTGAAGAATGGCCACCACAGCTCATGTAAAAGCCCGGCCATGTCCCACGTCCCACCTTAATTAAACCAACCTACAATCGTTCTTAGTCCACACTACTATGTTTTTACGACACCTTACTTACATGCGGTGAGCCTTTTTTAATTTTGTTGGAGTGACAGTCTTTTTATATCTGTGGTAGGAAATGTCTGTCTTGTCCTTTGTTTTGTTCTTTCTTTGGAGGTTGGTTTTATTATTTTTTGAATTTGGAAATAAAATTGTTTGCTTTTGAATTAAGAATTAATTGTTCGGGATTTTGTAATTGATTACTAATTCAATTGTTTAATGAAATAGGTAAACAAAAAAAAGGTTCAGATGTCTTTCGTTCAATTATTTGAATATAGCTTTTTTTTATTGAAAATCAATTTCAAGCTTTATTTTTTTTCAAACTACTGTCTCCATGAAGAATAACATAAAATTAAAATCTCTTTTGCTATATATTTAAAACAAGTATGTGTCCGAAAATAAATTGATTGATATGCTAAGTAATAGAACCAGATTCGTTTTCTTTATATTTGTTTTACTAAGCCTTTGAATTATTCCTACAGAGGGCGAATAACTTGACAAATCAATACTTGATACACATTTTAATTAAGTTAATAGGCAACGACATCAATGTTTTGAGGTTGTCATATTTGACAGACCATTTTCATTACAGTAATGGTAAATTCGAAGGCGGACAAAAATATCATGTTTCAAGATGGCGATTGGCGAAGAGCGTCAAATTATTAGGTTCGCTCTCCTTCGTGCAACATTGATTGACTTGACTCTTTTGTAGTATGATAAAGGGACAATCGGCGAACAGAATAGAGGTGGTATACCTACTTATTTAGCATTGATATTTATAAACATACATATTTGTCTTTATTAAAAAACGATTTGTCCTGAATGACTGACGCTCCACTCTAGAGACCTGGAGAGCGCATTCTCAATATGGCGAAGACATTCCATCTGAAACGTGTTATTAAATCTATCTCTAAGAAAATGAAAAGGGGTAGGTACGTTTTATTTATCACCGGTAATGGAAATACTCAAAATAACTCTTCATGAAAAAAGTGTTTTCAAAATATACGCCATCTCGTTATTGAAGAAATTCCTATAAAATATTAAACATTATTTTCACTCAATATAAAATTACATTAAAATCATATCTCATTCCACATTCTATTTGTTTTTAAACTGTTTTATTTGTATGGAAAAATAACATTATTCACACACATTGTTTTAAATAAAATTCTTCACTAATGTAATCACTATCTGCCGTTGTTTTGAATATTTTAGAAACAGCTTATATAATATAGCTTTCTCTACGTTCAAATGTTAACGAATACAAAATCATATATAGTAAAAGATCAATAAACTATCATATCGCATATTTTCATATAACATCGTTTCTCGTAAAAAAACTGTAACATTTTATGCATGAATAAAATCTTCACTAAAATTGTAATATACATGTTTGCATTTGAATATAAATTCAGTCGTTATATTTGTTTTGGTTGCCATAAAATATTTAGCAGTATTTTTTAAAATTTAGAGCTAAATAAATATTTACTTACTTGTCATGTCAGTAGATAATGATGTTTTTGGTGTTATATAACATAAAAAAGTAGTGGTTATATTCTCTATGGAATGGTCACGCGCTAGGAATTATACTTAAGACCACGCGAACCCACAACTTAAGATCACAACTAACCAACTAGCAGTACAGACTGCAAGAAACAAACTAAACGCAATACCTGCTTAACTTACAAATTTATCAAATGTTATCATTAAAGTCAAATCATTATATCATTATAGTCAAAACAATAATTTATATCATATATAATTTATTGTTTTGACTATTTGCCTATGTAAAATAAAAATGACTTTTATTTTATTTCTTTTACAAACACCAGAGTTAAACAAGAGCAATGCGACAAAGTTTGTTAAGAAACTTCCGTTGCCCTCGTAGACCCCAAAGTCTAAGAGGCCCGCGAACTGTAAAATAGGGCGACAGCTAGGTACAATAAACTCGTCCTAAAAATCTAAAATTCGCCCTCAGCTGAGGTAGAGTATCTCTCTTTCAGCACATTTTTTTTTAAATAGCTTTGATGCATAAACCATTGGTGCTGAATGAGGAATATAGTACTCCGTTGAGGTCAAAATCCCTCTTGCGCATGCATACGGCAGGAGCACTGCTCGCCTATCGTCCTTCCGAAAAAAAAAGATATAATAATAAAGTGCTCAGCATTGTAAGAAATTTCGTAAAGTTAAAAACAAAAACTTTACAAGAGGTAAAAGTCTCAGTAAAAGTAGTAAAAACGGAAAAAGTACTAAGTTAAGTTTTTAAATAGTTTCTTACTCTTGAAAAATATTTAAAAGTACTTTTTCATCTGTCCTTTTGAGTCACACTTTATTTTCTTTATAAGATAAAAAGAAAACCACTAATCATTGACGTATGTTAACTGATATACCAAGTTCAAACAACTTTTTTTTCGTACGAATGTTTTTGTTTTACATTCTCGGCGGCCTTTTCGCATGTTGGTCATGCAAAAATAAAAACGGCAATCTGAAATTGGATTTTTTTTCTATTGTGTGCATGGTCAGTGGTAAAAATTTGAAATTGGAAAAGGGGAAATTATATTATTGCTATGTTCTTTACATATATGTATAAATATAGAGACAGTTTTCATTTAGATAATACTAATAATCCGTATCATTTCAGTGGTTGAATAATAGTAGCCAGTTGCATAGAGGATGGATCGCTTCATTATACTATCAATAGGCGTTTACCCCAATCTCACAGACATACCTATTTGTACTATTAGATGCCATCTCACAATGTAATCCTCAGAATAGTTAATTAGCTATATTCACTATTCATACCGTAATGGTGGTATGAATAGTGGATATAACTATACGGTATCGTAAATTAATTAGTGTTTTATTATATAGAAAGTGTTGGCACGACTATAATAATTCAATTTATAAGTAGGTATTCAAAATAAATTACACGTGTTCATGTAATAAAAAAAAATCAGCTTAAATAAATATTTTATACCATTAAGTCAAAAACGAATAAAATCAAGCGGATGGTTTCAAAACATATTTTATATCATTAGGATGTTATAAAGGAACAACAAAGGCTATTTAATTAATATATTGACACGGGAACAAGTCCTATTAACATGGCGCTAGAGCCCATTGGAGCAGGGCAATAATGTAGCGCAGGTGAAACGGCGGATCGAAGGAGTGTCCGGGGGGTTTTAGTGGTTGGTAGGGTCCTCTCCTCGTGGTATGAGTTTAGCATACCACGCTATGGAGAGGGCGAGTCCCCCCCCCCCCGCCAGCGCGCGAATACACTGTAGCGGCGGTGGGAATGCGTAAATGCATTTTCGACCGGAAAAAAAAAAAGTGAAACAGCAGTACACAGCTAAACCGTACTGTACGGTGCATAAATATACTACAAAGAGGACGAAAGTCACCATAATTAAAAAAAAACATTTTTCACTCGTTTTTTATAGAAACTATAAGTCGCACGCTTAGAAATATAAGGTCCCAATTCAAAAATTCGTATGTGTGACTTTTATTTATAAAACGACTTAAATTCAACATTTTCATCGACCCATATTAATACGTTTGATATAAACTATTTACTTATTTATTATATTTTTAAAACAGCCGAATATTTTCTACAAAATGTTTTTTCTACAAAACCTACAATGTGTTTTCGCCATTTACCTAAAATTTGGTATTTTCAATTAGGTCACTATATTTCTAAGCGTGCGAAGTGTACGTTACATACTCATCGGTCCACGCAATTTTCATAAAAAGGGGTACGACGTTTTTGCTTCTTAATACTTATAAAGTTTTCTAGATCCTCGCGCGCAATTTCACCCGCGTAGCTCCCGTTCCTGAAGGAACTTCATAAGCCTATATTCACCGGAGATAGTGTAAATTTCTAACGGTGAAAGAATTATTCAAATCCGTCAAGTAGTTTCGGAGCCTATTCAATTCAAACAAAGAAACAAATATTTCCTCTTTATAATATTAGTATAGATAAAAGGGATATTTTAAACAGAAACTGTATAAAATAAAATAATCATATTTCTCCGGGGCGTAGCGGTATTTGGCTCGCTTTAAATCTCGGAGGTCAGGTGGGTTCGATCCCCACGCCGGGCAAGAAGTTTAAAACATCTATCTATATGTTAAAACGTGGAGCAAAAAGCGGAGCAGCAAAACCAATTACAAGGGATGCCCACGTTCAACAGTGAAAGTTATCATCATCATCAGCCCGTATAACGTCCACTGCTGAACATGGGCCTCCTCCCGAGGGAGGGTATTTGCCATAGTCACTTCGCTTGGCAGGCGGGTTGGTGACCGTTGTATTATATTGTAACACACAAGAAAACGCTGCTACCAGTATCTTGATTTACGATTATTATAGATGATGTTATTTCAATTGGGACCAACGGCCTAACGTGCGTTCCGAGGCACGGAGGATAGCCCCTCAACCAACCAGACCCGGAAGGAAATCTTATAATTTACACAAAGATTTCGTGTACCGGGATCAAACACGACCCCCGAGATTTAAAGCGAGCCAAACACTGCTACGCTACGGTGGTTGTCACAGAACACACGCACTTAATCTCACAAATTTAAATCTACATTTTATATCAAATACCAACCTGATAAGGTACAACAATACCATCAATTCTTGTCTATACCGTAACGTGGCCACACCACCGCCCAGTTCACTGAGCCAAGTGCCAACCATAACAGTTAGCAGTAATGATCCACATTAGCCGCGGCCATTGATTATCTCAAGTGGTACAATTATACCGCACATAACTTACTCACTTGACTTGTTTGCCGAATTATTAATGGACCGAAAGTTACAGGTTGTGATTGACAATTATTGGTATAATAATATAAATCATTTCCCGCACGCGGTTTCACCCGCATATCTCCCGTTCCCGTGGGACATTCATTGTCGAAATCTTATATACAAAAATACAAATCTTTATAATATTAGTATAGCTCATGGATAGTTGTAATTTTAAACTATTTCCGTTCCATTTACCTCGGAGCTGCAGAGGGATTATTCCACTTTGTTCACCTGGGTGATATCACCTAGGTGAACAAAGTGGAATTGATTAGTCTACTTTGATCACCTCGGAAATAAATCACCTGGGTGATATCACCCAGGTGAACAAAGTGGAATTGATTAGTGTACTTTGATCACGTCGGAAATAAATCACCTGGGTAATATCACCCAGGTGAACAAAGTGGAATTGATTAGTCTACTTTGATCACCTCGGAAATAAATTACCTCAAATCTTGGATCTCATGGGTAAATCAGTACTGTAAAATAAAACCCAATGTTATTAGGATAATGAATATGTATCTTTTCTTTTTGAGAGAACAAATCGGATAGTTTAAATCAGCAAGAACACAAAAATAACTTATGGCCATATGTCCATTGGCCATTTTCTAGAAAATCTCCGATAACTTTTTTTTTACAATTTTATAACAGATTGCTGTAGAATAAGTCATTTTTGTGTTCTTGCTGATTTAAACTATCTGATTTGTTCTCTCAAAAACAATAGATACATATTCATTATCCTATTAACATTGGGTTTTATTTTACAGTACTGATTTACCCATAAAATCCAAGATTTGAGGTGTTTTATTTCCGAGGTGATCTAAGTAGACTAATCAATTCCACTTTGTTCACCTGGGTGATATCACCCAGGTGATTTATTTCCGAGGTGATCAAAGTAGACTAATCAATTCCACTTTGTTCACCTAGGTGATATCACCCAGGTGAACAAAGTGGAATAATCCCTGCAGAGGTGCATTGCTTTTGTTAGGAGTAAAAAAAACGATGGCTGAATTTATACTCTATGCCGTCGCCATATTGTGCCGTTACTGGCCCGCCTTTTTTGACAGATACTGAGAAAAGAAATAGTTAACCTCTCAGATGGGAGTGAAGAAAAAAATAAACAGTTTAATTAATAAATTTAAGAATAAAAATATTTTAAATTACATTACTTAATGGGCTGGGTGATTGGGCAGGGCATTAATATTTATATTAATGCAAAATCATTTTTTTAATAGTTACTAACAGAAATCGCTGCCTATACTTTTCTATATACTTAGAGTATATTTTCACTTTCATAAATAAGTTTATCCTAGCGGCGACATTGCTTATTAAATTAAGTTAAACTGCAAAATGTTGAAGACTAAAACGCAATAAAAGTCATAAATGTTACTCTAGACAATTGAGTTCGTAGTATATAAACATTTGCATCTAGAATGTAATGCTCTGTGCGTTGTAATTGAAGCCTGTAACGACTACCTAGGACATGTGAGTGCCCCAATTTCTCTACAATATATACAAATTGGACCAGAATTATATGTCCAGGAGCGGTTTATTTATGCACTGTTATGTACCCTGATTCATATGATTTAGTGAAGATAGTACGGCATTAGAGCGCGTTCTAAGAGATAAACTGGTAACAATTTTATTGTTCTGAATCTACAGGATAAAACACGGTTCACTCCTTTCGTACATTGGTCCGGTTCGTAACTGAGGAATTACCGTGATATTCTTAATGACCATTGTTTTAAAAAAATATGGTGGACCATCGTGATATAAAAAGACACCATTCACGTATTACCTAAGTGGCTCGCCCACTTCTTTACTTTGGTTGGTTGGTTTGCTTTACGTATTTTGATTTGATTTATTTTTGATTCTACCAACGACTCTCTGAAGAGATTTTTGGGAACATAATATTTTTATATAGAAAAAATTATGTAGATATTTACGTAGTCAGAAAATTATTTATGTTTCACTCGTGCCTCGAAGAGCACGTTAATCTGTCGGTTTTGTGCCTGGTCTGTAATGGGAATAGAGCACCTGTGTTTACGTACACACTTACTGCACTATAATATGTCCTACGCAGAAGGCAAATCTCCTTAGAGATTGGCCGCTGTAGCCGAAAAACTTTTCTGATTTTTCATTATTAAATAAAATTTAATTTAAGCATAAAAATGAACGTGAAGTGTCCAAAAATATAGGTTATGTCAACGTTTAAGCATGAAGAGAATTTAAGCGCTTATTGACTTTTTTCGTTGACAGGTGGTAGGCAGGTGATAACGTCGCTAAAATTCTGCTTTTTAATACTTGAATGATCCCTAATATTAAAAACAGATAATGTGGATGTATTGTTTTTGAAATTTTAATGACGTTTTTGAGAATAAGAAATTTAGATCACCAGAAAGATTTATTCCTGTATTCTTAGGGATTTTCTTATTGTCTTATCTGCTGGTAGATTTTATTTTTGTATAAAACGCTACAGTATAACTATCACATGACATTAAAACAGTATTGGTTAATTGTAATTTTATAAAAGAATCGTAAAAATTTAAACTAATTTATTAGTCAAGATTTTTTGATATCATTATATTTTTATTTCTATTATCATTGACTTAAAATAAATACGATCGATTCGTCTACATCTATACTAATCTATATATATAAAAATGAAACCCGTTTTCCGTTGTCACGACATAACATGAAAACGGCTGAACCGATTTGGCTGAAAATTGGTAGGGAGGTAGCTAAGAACTGGGAGAAGGACATAGGATACTTTAGGGTAGGGGTAGGGTAGGGGTAGGGGTAGGGTAGGGGTAGGATAGGGGTAGGGTAGGGGTAGGGTAGGTGTAGGGTAGGGGTAGGGTAGGAGTAGGGTAGGGGTAGGGTAGGGGTAGGGTAGGGGTAGGGTAGAGGTAGAGTAGGGGTAGGGTAGGGTAGATGTAGGACACCGCGTAGATTTTGAGGCGGTACGAAGTTTGCCGGGCCAGCTAGTATGAATATAAAGAGGAAAGATTTGATAATTTTTGTTGTTTGAATAGAAAATACTTGACGGATTTGAATAAATCTTTCACCGTAGAGAAGCTACACTATCTCCGGTGAACATAAGCTATATTTAAATATGAAGTTCGGACCAGGAGCAACGCGGGAGGCTAGTTATCAATAAACGTTTTCATTTTCAATTGTACCACGCGTTATGCATTATTTCAACTGGATTGTCGCAATTACCTCGGTTTGTTCATGTTGCCGCTATAATAAGTAAATAGCTTATTTTATAAATGTAATATTTTCAACAGCAACATTTTTTTAACATACAGTTGTCCCAACTTGGATGTTTTTTTTCATTTAGTAGTCTTAAGCGATGTTTTGACAATAAAAATCATGACAGTAAAATTTTTTATTTGTATATTTTATTATAAGCTACTATTTTAAGACTTTCATATTATTGTACTTATTATTAATAAATTCTTTTTTTTGTCCACAGTGCGACGTGTAGCTCCTCAGTTCTCGATACCCCCTCCGCCCAAGTCTGAAGTGATGCTGGGCGGGAACCTGACCCTCAAGTGTGTTGCGTTTGGATCACCCATGCCTACTGTTAAGTGGAGGAAAGGTCAGTAATAGAAAGAACACGCTATTTTTGTATTGTGTCGCTCTAAATTGTAATACACGCCCGATGTCAAACGATATAACATGGATGCAAAATATTAAAAAATCGTTTACCAAACCTGTTAAATAATATACCGGACGACATTTGGCATGAAAGTAAAAAAAAAAAATGGTAAAAAAAAACTTTTTATATTTTTTTTATAAAATATGATGTTGTAAACACAATTATTGCACGGAGACTCGATCCTTCAGTCAAAGCGATAGCACGGTTTTGTGTGAAACTTATTATATTATGTTGGTGTATGAAATGTTGTAAGCAAATAAATATACATATCTATAAGGCGTTAAAATCGTAAAGTAATATGAACTGTAATCATGTAACCATGCTTATTAGAACATGAAGATAGCCTGTAAACAACCACAGTTGGAGGCTAGTACCATACAATCTAGTTTCTACCTACTGCATCTGGAAGTATCCCATCTTTAACCAAAATACCAGAATCGTATAGTTAGTATCGGTTTGATTGAAACTTATTTTATGTCAGCTGTTACCCATTCCGTTTATTATAATAAACCTTAATTTAAAAGTACAATTTTCTTTACCAGGTTTGACAAAATGGCTGACGCCAGAAGATAACCCGCCTCTAGGCCTAAATACGTTAAAGTTAGAAGACATAAGAGAGTCTGCAAACTACACGTGCGAGGCAGCCAGTGTGTTGGGTGTCATCGAGGCTATCGCAGAAGTGAAAGTGCAGTGTAAGTATTCATCTAATGTTATGTAAAGATAAAATATAATTAATTTTATATGTATTTAAAAAACAAGATGACTAGCAGAATTTTGCTGTCTACTAGTATTCTTGTTAACCCCTTGTGCTAAGCTAAAATGCTTGTGTTACGAGTGGTTCACGTCGGTAGAGCAATGGGTGGGAATTTAACCGGTGACCACAAGATCACAAGTCCGACGCCATTAGGCTACAGCCGCTAGCGTGCGGATGTAGTAACTCACAGGTAAATGCGGTTAATATATTAAGTGTGCGACCTATAAATAATTTGTGATAATAATGATGAAATTCACGGTACCAAGAGCCAAATAAATAAGAAGTAATATGAATATTTATTTTTACTATATAAAAGCATCATAAAGTATAAGTTCTTACAATCGACACCATGCTCCGACATCCGCGCTGTATAGCTTTATTCATACTCTAAGCCTGTTTCCACGACCTTATGGTGTGCTCTGTTCTATAAATTCAATCGTTATTTGTTCAAAATATTGCGAGTCTAATCACCCTTCTCACACATAACCTTTTCCAACTTTTGGTGTAAACCAAAAAGTCAATACGAAAAGTTAACGCAGAAACTGATTTAACAATCCAACGTTACCCGTTCGTACGTTACCTCGATAATTTATACTCGAATTGGAACAAGATTTATCCAGTTCTAACATACCCTAATTAATCCGAACCATTTCCTCCCGCGTCTGATTCGACTAGATGAGTGAGATGAGTGACTGAATCAAATTACACTCATAATTTCTTAGGATAACTGTTGCAAATTTATGGAAATAACTTTGCCGAGGTGGAAAGGGGGTTTACGAAAATCAATTTGATAAATTGCGGCAAGCCGAGAAGACATCCATAATGAATTAGTGTTATAATTCATAATTGAAAGGGTTGGAAAGTTGTGAGCTCTAGAGACAAACGAATGTCACATTGATTAATGATTAATTATTTATTTGTAACAGAAGGAGAGGTTTTCTCAATTTAATTTGTAAGGGATTAGGTTGTTTGATGCGTTTAGTGTTCGGGGATATTTAGTTATCGGTCTCTTGTTACTTGAATTAGCCCAATTTATTATAATTTTGTTTCTTTGTATATCTCGCTTAGTCACTGTTCATTCGAGCCTTCTTCTTTTTATTAATGGCAATTGGTGACGTCAATTCTGTCAATGTCAGTTGTGAAATTGAAAAACGTTACGTCAGATTAAAAATAAACATCCTCAATTATTATTTTCTAGCTTTATTTGTATACTGGTTTAGTGTACTTATAGCTATAATATGATCGTATTATTTACTCCTACCCGCGGTAATGATGCCTATCACACTAAGCTTGTACTTGTCTTGACAAAAATTTTAAGTTTACAGAATGAGTTTGCTACGGATATAAATAATATAACTTATAAAGAACAAAATAATTATAGGTTACTCGAGTGAAGATGCCTGGTTTTTCAGTCGTCAATCAAAGCCGTTAACTTAACTTCGATATCAAATCAAATTCAGTTTCTGAAATATGGATTAAGGAAAACTTACAGTAAACATTAATATAATTATAGTAATTTTTGCATTATTGTTTTTTTATATTCACCACGCCGGGCAGGCTGCTTGGTGACTGCATTATATAAACTACTAGGCTGTTGCCCGCGACTCCGCGTATACTTAGTGCACACCTACACCACTTAAGGAATATTTCTGATAAATTTTATGGGCCTACGCCCAGCGGATTCTGCTATGCATTGATCGATCAGTCAGACAGTTTTTGCTTCCATATACTGGGTGACTTTTATACCGTCTTGAAAATAATAGGGCGTGATATTTATATGAAATAGTTGTCTAAGGCATAGTTATTTTATATTTTTTTGCTTACTGTTATAGAGTGAAATCCGTTACGGTAAAAATGCTTGCCTAAGCAGGTAGTAACGCTATTTCGCTCACTCTTTTCATTCATGTGTGATTGTGGCCTAGGTGCTATAGGGACCTATTTTATTATAATGCACGCGCTATGTAAGGTGTATTTCTTTTAAGTCATTTATGAGATTTTCGAAACTCTAATTACTGAAAATCTAGTTCAAATATACTATGGTCTATAGATTCTATTCCACTTACACAACACATCATATTATTATAAAGACGGTAAAAAACTCACCCAGTTTATTCATACACAGTTTTTTTTATATCGCGTTTGTTTCTTTACCAGCACTCCCTGGCGCGCCGACTGAAGTGCGTCCCTCGGAGATCACGGCCACCACCGTGAGACTGACGTGGTCCTACAACGGCGCAGAAGAACCCCAATACTATGTGATACAATACAAGCCTAAATATGCTAATCAGGTAACAAGTTTTTACTTTTTGACATTTTACACCAACATTTCTCTATTCGCGCTATTCCAAGAGTACCACTCTTGGAATAGCGCGTTCAATGAGACGCTTGACTAGAGTATGTTATAACAATCGGGGTAGCGGCTTAACGTGATTTCCGAAGCAAGGAGGTATAGATATATTATTATTATTGAATTATAATAATAATCTTTTTTTTATATCTTTTCTTTATCTTTTTTTTTTTTTGACAAACAAGGATTGCAGATCTTATATTCAATAATTTATTTAAGAGAATGCTCTCAATATTTTTGTCATAACAATACTTTATACAATATTTTCCCCAAATTGTAAACACAGAATTTTTTCCATTTTGACATGCTTATTTTATGTTAGCTTACGATTTTAATGAATTCGCTAAATTCTCGAATGAATTTAACGATGATATGATATGCGTAATGTTTGTTGAATGTTATTGTTCGAAAAAGGTTAAATAAATCTAATCAATATTTTGTACAAGGTTCATAATTTATTTTAGTAGGTTTTATTGTTTTACCTTTGGATTGTCTTGGAAATTTTTACTATGAAGCAAACAGGAACCGGCTTCACCCGTCAGAAATACTGACATTTCTCTTGATTATTGCAAAATTTGATTTAAACAATCCTTGCCAACCACATAACCAACAATATAAAACAGAGAATAAGGCAAATTACTCTAGTCGTTCTTTAGTTATGCGCGTATATACATTTTGGCAATTCATTTTTATTTATATAGATTGCATATTGTAGGTATAAATATTAAAATTCCGCTTTATTTTTGTGTTAATAAATATTACTGTTTTATATAAGCTAAATCGTAATATGCAGATATAATAGACGAATTTTAAATTGCAGTCGTATAACTTTATAAGACTGTTTTATAACAATTGTGAATCTTATATCAACACTATCAAATACTTAAATGAATTCTGTTTTTTGTTTTTTTTTTTACGTTTTCTCTATTCGTATTTATTATTTTGTTAAAATTGAGTTATGTTTCTGGGAAAAACTACTTTTATGTAAGATGTGGTTGCCTATACCGATATGTTTGTACGTATCAGTATTATATATTTGTGTATAATTTGTCATATGATGTCATAACATCGGTGATCCATAAATAAATAAAAATAAATAGATGCTAATTTTGAAATCTTAAAATATAAAAATCTGGGAATAAATTTGAATTTTGACAGAATTCTCGCACAAGATCCTTTAAATTTAAAAAATATATTTACCAGGTATTTTTATATAGCCATTCAAAATTTAGCACTATATAGACTATTTTTATTATTCTATAGAAAACCTAACACAATCGTTTCTACACAGGCCTTCAGCGAGATATCCGGCGTGATCACCCAATACTACTCGGTAACTAACCTATCACCCTACACGGAGTATGAAATGTATGTGATCGCAGTCAACAACATTGGGCGAGGACCTCCTTCAGCGCCCGCGGCCATCACTACTGGAGAAACCGGTATGTGACCCCATTTACTGGCTAAATACTAAAAACCTGAAAAATGTAGTAAAACTTGAAAAAACAAAAAACTCTTTAAAAATGTAGTAAAAACCTAAAAATGGTTGCTTTTTAATTTCGCCCTACATTTTGACCAAGTTACGTTATTCGTAGTAACGGGCAGACGTAAGTAACTTGGGCGAAACGGAATATAAAAAAAGGAAAGTTAATTCCGATCACAAAAGTGTTAGTATTGAACAACAACTTATTACACACTCACTTCGATAAAAAGTGTTGGTTAAAACCTTACAAAACCAAAATCCAGTATCTTTTAGCCTGAAACACAGGAATACCTAGCTCAGGCAATATCACTATTTCTGACCAATTTCTTTGTAATCCAAATTGTATATTTTTGTGTAAAAAAGAATAGTTACCTACAAAAAAAACCTTATAATAATTCTGAGGGATGCATTTACGATTCTTAAAAATGCATATAGGTTCATATTTGTGCACACGAAAAAAAAAAACAGAGTTAACGTTAATCTATGGTAAAGTGTTGCACTGTCGCGTGTCTTACAACGCAATGCGGTTCTGTTTGGCTTTATTTTAGTTTCATGCGTCGGTCAGGTGTGACATTACACATGTGTAAAGTCACGCAACTATTCCTTTGTGTACCGTAACGTCATATATTAAATAATACACCTATTTATTTTGTATGCATGTGCCATATAAAATTAATAATGATTTCCAAAAACAAAAGTCAACATCATTCTCCTGCCCTCATCCAATGGTCGATTCGTAGCGACAACCAATGTAAAAAAGTATTATAATTACGGCTTTTTTACCTTAAGTTTTTAAATTTGACATTCTTATTTTGAATAAACATTTTTTTATAATCCTCTCATAATAGCACCTTTTCAATAAAAGAAATGCTAAAACACTTATTTTTTTACAACTTAGAGTAACTGCTATATTTTATTCAAATTTTACAGCGATTATAATATTTTATTACTGCAACAGCTCTCTTGTGTAAATCGACTGCACCATTAACTCTGTGGTTAGTGGTTACGGTAGTTGCTGCTAAAACCTGAGGCTGCTACGTTCGATATACACCCGAAATAATTATTTGTGTGAAACACATATAAGTAGTAGTTATGAGTTTGGGTGTGCTTTGCGTCCGTGAATTTTGTGTTTCTTTGGTTGGTTGGTCCCCGCGACACAAGGATTCATTTCCCTATTGCGGAAGGAACTATAATTTCCCTCAAAATCAATTGTAACCGCTAATAGTTTAGTAGCTTACATATCTACATTATCACAAACAAATTTAAATTATCGTAATTAAAATTAAAAATATAATATATCTAATTTTAAAATCACTTTTTGATCTACTTTCATACATATACAGACATAGTATTTTCTGTAAAATTTTGTTTTTCAATCCCCACTTTGTAATTGTTTCGTAAAACTCAAATGAATAATTTTAATAACACTCGGGGTTCGAATACGGATGATTGCCTAAGCGGCATCAATATACGTAAAGGTTGAAATTAAAAAAAATCAAAGGTTTCAATAATGAATCTGATTTTACGCCATTTGCTCATACGCTTATTTAATTTAATTTCCTCTTATCTAGCTTAAAATGTATCTCAAGTTTCAAATTGATTTCCTCGCTTTAACTTGGGTAAATAGATTTGTTTTACGTTTCTAGTGCTCAATGAGTTTTAAGGTTTTTTTTCGACTTTTCATGCCTACGCGTAATACGCGACGCTCAACATACGCCGACGCTTCATGTAAGTTCGCTGGTATAATCAATCCTTTATTTTATTTGCACTTTTATTTTTATGTTATAGAAACTAGTTGTAGTGCGTAATCTGTTTTTTATCTTTTAGTTAATGAATATATTAAATCATGCACCATTTCGTTTGTATCGATGTTAGGATGATTACACGTCGAAAGTTAACACTTGTTTTTCGATACCGTGGCACCGTTTTTGTGTGATTTGTTCTAGCGTTTCTCGTTTTCCATTGTACTAATCGAGATTTTTGTTTCCTTGCTCCCTTGCAGTGGATACACTATATGGAGGCGCTAGTGAGTATGACTATACTATAAATGTTTAATGATTAACTTCGTTTAGTTGGTGTTAGTTCTAAAATGTGGGATGATAGCATGTAGATGTTAGATCGGCTCGCATTAATTTGACGGAGGCTAATCATTCCGCTTGTACAACAGATATATTTTTAGATAATTGCATGGTTTATTGTTATTAACTTTCTTTTCGGTGGTTTTCATTGCCTTCCTTAAACCTAATATAATATTAAATACTTGACAAGAAGTTTATTTATCAAGAAATTACTGTATGATTATGTTTTATCTCGCTTTTTACGGTGTATACTTGATGAGCTCAGTCCGTGGACTGTGATGATGGACTGAAATAGGTCGTTGATCTGCTATTAATGTAATAATATTATTAAAAATGGAACTAAAAGTAAAAGTCTCAGTTGATATCTAATTTAAGAAGACAACATGCATCCTCTATGATTATTGTCACACGACGCACCCGATGTTACGTCATAGCCGCATCACCTACTTCTTTGAAATGCTAAACCATTCTACCTTTAATATCTCGCAGATATTAAATTTTACTTCTGAAACCGTGGTTTCATCTCAAATTCGAGGCCACGTCGCAAAAACACAAAATAAAAACTCTGATGAGTTGGTAATGAAAAGCTTGGAATATAAAAATTACCAACAAGTCTTTCCGTATTCTTTACATTTCTAATAAAGGAAAAGTTTGGTCTGACACCGTCGACCCGGATTTTGGACTCACAAACGAGATTATAGCGTTTTAATATTGCACAGTGCCGAAACTTTTATTGTTTCGGGGGTATTATAAACAGAGAGCAAGATTTTTTCATTGAGTGACGCTGTTGTACAACGATTAGAAATCCTATTAAGATGGGTATTGTGCTCCGGTCGCTTATTGTTCTATTATTTTTATTTTCATTTTGAACGTAATTGAGATGAGTTGAGTCGCTTCTTTATTTATTGCAGCGATGTTTCCATGTTATTGCTTTTATGATTGCGGTAGTGGTTAGTTTGTGGTGAGAATTGGAATCTTCAGCATTATATGCAGTAGGTATTTACAATCATTAATTCTTTAGATCGGTTTATGTTTAAGGTAAAATGTTATTTTGGTATTTAACTGAATACTAGAGTTTACTAACTGTTCGGTTGATTAATTAAATACTGATCATATGTAAGTGTTAAATTAACATTTGTTCTTGTCATATCATATATGCAAACTTCAGGATATTTTCAATATACACCTGGGAATATACTTCTGGGTTCGATTCCCATCAGATGAACTACAAATAGTTGTTCTGAGTCTAGGCATGTTGTGTAACGGTGAATTGAGTTACAATAAATAACCCCAGCGACACAAGGACTAATTTATCGAGAGTTTAATTTATGGAGTTATCTTAAAAAATAAAATGATTTGTAAAACAAAAGAATGGCGAATGAACAAAAGAAAGCCTAAAATTGGAAGTGCCCACTTGTACCCCTTTCGCAAACTTTTTCTATTTTTCTGAGAAGCATTGCCGAAAGTTTTTAGCTAGGAATACGATGATGAGAGATTGTTCGGAACTATTGTGTTCATTTTGTACTTTACTGGTGAACATTGAATGATACTTATCGTGTGATTCGGTAATTATAGCTTCCTTAATTATGTTTGTTGTTTTAATTTTTAATTACCTTTTTTGTTAACTGAAAACACCCGTAGAAATATTGTCGGTGTGCGGAATATTCCAGTTTCATTTGTACTAAATAGAAAAGCATGTTACGTGTTTAACAATAAATTGAATAATACTAGTCGTGGAAAAGGTATCTATTGTATATATTCATTAAAGTTTTTTTTTGTATTTAAAAAAACCTTTTTTTTCTAGAACCGGGTTCAGCTCCTAGGAATGTTCAAGTTCGTCCGCTGAGTTCTAGTACTATGGTTATTCAATGGGACGAACCTGAAACACCTAATGGACAAGTTACGGTAAGAATGCCTTAGACATAGACATCCCATGACTGTGATATTTAAAAAGAAATGTGTGAATTTCATTTAAATTCCTAAACCCACTTGATATTATTTATTTCAAAACTATTCAAAAAGTTTTAATAAAAAAAATGGTACCTATATTACGTACCTATAGAAAATACATAATATTATATAAATTTTTTTTTCACATAATATTCTAATTTCAATATCTATATATAATTGAATATTGTTTACAGGGATATAAAATTTACTACACCACAGACCCTTCACAACCTTTACAGTCATGGCACTCACAAATGGTAAGTTATCAAATTTAAAAATATAAACAAAAAAAAGAACACCAAATTATGTTGAAAGTATTTGTGTAATACAATTTCTACAAAACTTAACATTAATTCGCTATTTATTGTAGATGGATAACAGTCATTTAACTACAATTAGCGAGTTGACGCCCCACACCGTGTACACGATACGCGTCCAAGCCTTCACTTCGGTGGGCCCCGGACCTATATCAGCGCCTGTGCAAGTTAAAACACAACAAGGTAAGTTGTGTTAAAATGATTAATAAATATTCTTTTTATTCCTTAATCTTATTATTATAAGGGTTGTTCTTCATGTAATAAGTATAATTAAAAAAATATATATTCAGACTCCTTAGAACTATTATTATTGTAAAGTTTTTTCCTAAAACGATACAATTATGTACTTGGTGTACATAGTTGTACATCCCATTTAGAAAAACAAATATACTTTTCTAGTGGGCGAGTTTCAATTAAATAAGCTCAAACTGCCGACAGTTATTTCACATAAGTTACAGAGGGTATGTTTAGATTTTTTTCTTTATTACAAGATTGATTGGTTTTGATCTTTATTGCAAGTACATAAAGTTCAAAATATGGTGGGTTCTATATTTCCTCTGTCCGTTTAAGGTTTAAGTAAAGTTTTTGTAAAATTAACTTAACTAACAAGCATTCAGACAAGAACACTTAGTATGTTTTACATTGTTTTTTTTTTAGTATTATTTGTAAACTTTTAATTTATTAGTTATTTATATATAATTATGAAGCTCTCAAGGGAACGGCAAACGCGGAAAGCTAGTTCATAATACATTAACAATATTCGTTCAGGTGTACCGTCCCAGCCGTCGAACTTAGTAGCCGTGGAAGCCGGCGAAACGTCCGTCACTTTGTCGTGGAGAAGACCAGCGCACGCCGGAGACAATATCGTGTCCTACGAGTTGTACTGGAACGATACCTACGCTAAAGAACACCATCGGAGGTAAGAGGGGACAGAATTACAGTAGGATTGACGAACAATACTTAACTTAAGTATTTGTTTTGGGAAAGTCTCACTTTCGTGGACGTTTTTCGAGAACGAACTAAACCAACAAAACTAAACGTAAAGAAGAGGGATAGTTGTACAATATTCCGCTAAACTTCTAGTCATAATTGTTCAATTAAAGACCGCCAGACGAAACCAAGAGATGAAATTCAAGTCCCACAAAACGCGCTCTTGTTGTTGCTTAATTTGTAGTTTTTATATTAATTAAGGCTAGAGCCTGCTCGCCCGATAAAGAAACAAAAAGTTCGTGGGTAACTACAAAAAAAGAACCATGTCGTGGTCTCTACTTCTTCATATCCTCATAGTGGCACATGCAATTCCTAAGTCAAACAAGTTCTTTTTTAAATTCCTGAATAATAAGATAGTTTTAGCAATATGAATATGACATGATAGGTATAAGTATATAATTAGATAATAATATATACTAATCTATTTCTATATATATAAAGCTGAAGAATTTGATTGCTTGAACACGACTCTGTCACTTATATTAAGTTAGGTATTCTACCACAGACTTTCGGAGCCCTTGTAGCCTTGGAGGCAGTCGAAACCGCGCGCGGGAAGCTATTATAATATATTACTATTATATAATGCATAACAGCTGTTAGGTTAGTAATATTAAGTTATATAAACAGGATTAGGTTATAATCCAAAATGTGCAGTACATCGAAAACTTTCTTCTATTGGCTGCCAGTTCTCGGTTTATTGCATAGTTTTATGACAAACTACAGTCTGCTACGAGTGAGTGTGCGCTATGCATTTGCGTTGTTCTGATGAATACAGCATTTTACCGTTGCCACTTTCATCAGATGTCATAACATGATCAACTACAAAAGGGAAACTTACATGCAACCTAAAGGTTAATGATTTCCCTTAGAAACAATTAAAAATACAATTAGATAACATTTATCGACAATCTCTTTCGTATAGCGGTATATAACTCGCCTTATTATCGAAGGTCGTGAGTTCAATTACCGCTCGAAACAATGTTTTTCTTGGGTTTGGTCCCTTGAGGAACTACCCTCGGAAAAGCACTTCAAGCCATGTTTCCCGATTGTAATAACATCATCTATGAAAATCATATATCAGATAATGGGTAGCAGTCTTTACCTGTGTACATAGTGTACACAATATTACGGTCACCAACCCGACTGCCAAGCGTGGTGCCTTCGATAGAGGCCCAATTCATCACGGGACGTTATACGGGCAAAGTTCGCTTTCTTTCACAATCTTCTTGGATTTTTAGGATTTGTCAGAATCTTCGAAGTCGAATCGAAATTACTTATTTTTATTTGTGACATAGGCGGATCCCCATAACAGAAAGCTACACATTGAACGGGCTTTACCCCAACACGCTGTACTACATCTGGCTGGCGGCACGTTCGCAGCGCGGCGAGGGCGCCACCACGCCGCCCATCGCAGTCCGGACTAAACAATATGGTATGTCGCCCCACAGACACCCTGACGTCATGTGGCGAGTGAGTGTAGATAGAGTCGACTAGGAGCGAGCCCCGGTCACGATCCCACCTCCCGACCCCGCGCCGACATCCGAAGAAACTTCAACATTCTTTCGATATCGAATAAGTTGGGATACTTCACCCGCTTTTCGCTCCAAACAATAAAATTTCTTGGAACAATTTATGGAAAACGCTTTCAACTGTTACTTTTAAAAGCTTATCTTAGAAGTATGCTTATTTACGCAACTCGCGATCCGGTGCTCGTTCCAAATCGGTGCTTGAGAATTTGAGTGAGTGAACCTATTATGGTATTTCAGGTAACTCCTAATGTAATATTTCACATAAGAGCACCTGCCCGGCACGCTGCCAGTAATACAGCACAAGCACCAAGTTTTATATATCACAATATGTGTTTTGTAATCGTAAATTTGTCGAAACGGTAAAGTGTACGCCGTAACTCGATCGCGCCACCGAACGAAACTGTCGAAGTTGTTAGCGAGAATTTGCTTAATTGAAAGCGTACACGGTACCTTAGTAGTAGCTTTATGTTGTTCGTAGGTCAGAGTTTTACATCGGAGGTTTACGCCTCCAGTGAATTTCTTTTTTATTTATTATTTTATCGCGAACGGCGCGGAGAATGGTCACAAATCGCCGCATACTCAACTGTCATTACATTCACGAGGGACGATCGATCTAATCCTCTTCATCTATCAAACCTAACATCATGAGGGCAAAAACCGCGTTCTCCGCGTCGTAAGCTAGAACATAATCATCACAGTTTTCTTCCAACAGGGGAAAGCGTGACAGATGAGTCTTAGAGATGTATGGGCGAGCGGATCCTACGTTCATACCTCACGACATGTGCATGCTCGTTTATTTGGACGACCGAGTCGTTTTTTGCATTTAGTTTTGGGCACATTTATTTTTGGTTCCAATCGCATTCAGTGATTGCATCGGGTAGGTTCGGTCGCGGCGCGAGGGGTAACGCGAGTCGCTCGACGTTTGAGTAGCAGGTCTCGGGCCGGCGGCTCCGGCCCGGGCGTTCACTTTTGAGCTTTCTAGTGCCGGGCGCGCCGCCCATGAACGTGACGGCGCAGGCCGTGTCGCCCACCGCCATCCGCGTGTCGTGGGAGCCGCCGCCCGCCGAGCGCGCCAACGGACGCATCGCTTACTACAAGCTGCTGTGCGTGGAGTCGGGCCAGGGGGACTCCGAGGCCACCGTCGTCAAATTGAATCAGACGTCGTTCCTCCTGGACGAGCTGCGCCGCTGGACCGAGTACCGCATCTGGGTGTTGGCCGGCACCAGCGTGGGCGACGGGCCCGCCTCCTACCCGCTCACTGTGCGCACGCATGAAGACGGTACGTGTCATTGACGACCATTCTACATTACCACACTAACCGAACATCCCTATCCTCGATTTTATGATATTTCTCACTGCTGATGCTCTCGCTCGCATCTTTAATGAATAACTTAAACTAAAAGTCTAAATTCAGAAACTTTTGCTTTAATGACAAAATGAACATTAAACATATATTTATTCTACTTTATCTATTATTCAGAATGTAGAAATATAAATAACCAACAGACCGCCCGTCTGGTATTGATTTCTGCAGATTTTTTCTCCATTTCTGCGACAGCTGAACTAAATATATCAAACAATCAAATCTAAAAATAACAATACTTCATATGTATGTTGCTATTGTTGTTCCAATTCTTACCTGAACCTTAAAGGAACATTGACCTACACAATACACTTGAAATCATAGAACAAATTGAAAGTAAATCTGATTTTTTTATAGTCTTAGTTACCGTATAACGAATTTAAAATTACTCACGCACAAATATAACAATAATATTATAGTAAATGTTTAAACCAGAAAAAACTTTTAAAATGTAATTCGTAATGTAGTTCAAGAGAGCGTTAATGAAAATAAAATCATAAAATTGAGCGATGTCGGGCCAAAGAATTAATTACTAGTACCTAACTGATGAATAATTAAATTATCTTGCAAATTAACAAAGTTCTTTGGCTATGTAATATCAGAGGAGATTTTGGAGTTATTTTACTTTTAAATTATATTTAATGGGTTCTAAAGCTGTAACGGTTCAATTTGTTTTGTGTGGAATAATTGATTTTGTGTGTAATAGAATATCCTCTGTTACTACATTTAATAACAAACATAATCTACAAAAAAATCTTCTAATAATGAATTTATTTACTAATAACAAAACCATGGGATTCGTGAAAGTTGGTAAACTGTACATTAAAACCATTCATATCGACCAATAACTGAGGTATTAAAAAACTATTTAAATTAAATTTTTCATACTCACAAACTCAGTGATAGATATGAATTGTTTTAACGTTTTATACATTTTTAAAAGCCACAGTTAAAATAGAATAGTGTAAACCTCGATAATCGCGACTAATTGTTTACCTAGATACCGCACAAATGTTTCAACCGTTCCATTTTAACTGCGGCTGAACATAATGATATGCAAATGTTTATTGCTCCAATATGGTGGTGGGCTATTCTGATAAATATAACCATTTATCTCATAACGGAATATTTCATAATCACATTCACAAACTCGATGCGCTGTAACTACCAAAGATACTAATGTCATTTTTTCTTTTTATTCCTTTTTTTGTGAGCACATAGCAGGATTCTAAACAAGGAGGTTCTATATTCGTAACGAAAGTATTAATAAGCTTGATGATATAATATTCCATGTATTATAATCATATGTCACTGGCGATCATTTTGTTTCACCGTATCGCTGTACACACGGCGTTTAGTACCACTCACTGGCCACATGTAATGATTTGTTCTAACGTTAAGACGTCATCGTCTCGTAAGATGGCACTCACTGAAATGCAAAGTTTATATGCACCTGGTATAGTGACGACGGCACCTATTATTGATTTTGGCGCACAGTTGTTGAGTATTTAGCGATGGACACAATTTTGCATGCTTTCTTTACCGACACCGCACCGTTTTTCGTTCGATTAAGTTTTCACTGGGCACCGGTTAGGTTTCACGTTTTACTGCACGCAACCGAATGAATTTGTTTATTAAATCGGTTGCGTGAGGCAAAAATACTGCACTTTTAGGATTCACTCAGCACAACTTGCGACGACACGAGGTGAGAGAGCGAGTACGTGACACAACCAGTGCTATGACAACCTCTTGAGTGGCTCGCGGCGCTCACTGCGGTCAGTCGACGGCCGAGCCACTCACCCGGTTGCACACCGCTCGACATGCACCACGGCCCGAGCGCCGCATTTGAATACCAATACCGTCCCCACACGACACGCGCGCATGCTACTGAACTACTCACAATAACTACTTCTTCACTCACTGTACTGTCCTGACTCTATCTACTATTAGCGGGAAGGCTGCGGGTCGAAGCCAACTCCCGAGGATCCGACACTAAATTTAACTTACAACCCATTGGTACCCGTGAGGATCCCAGGGATAGGACCGTCACACTGTTCGCCTGTACTCCCCGACTGCTCAGCTCGGTTATCTAGACTACGCGCTATCTCTCTCTCTTTCTCTATCTCTATCTCTATCTATCTAACTTGCTCTTGTGCTACGACTTCTTGCAGTAGCAGTTTCACTTTCGCCTCTTCTTTCTTCTGTATACTCTATCAGACTATCGTCGTGCATGCACACTAGATATTGTGACATAATACAGAATACTATAATGCCTAACGTTCGCTATTGCCGTTAACGAGAACGAGCGGGACTCAAAGAACGCTACGTATATAGCCCGGCACATTTTACTCCTGATAAGTACATCGACCGTTTTATATCGAATACAGAACAGTTATTTGAAGAGCACAGCCAATGGACACTGACACAGTCACAAACATCACAGTGGATACACAGGTACGAGTCATCACACACACGAGAGTCCGACTGGCGCACAGACCACAACACAATGAAGCACACACACATAGACTGGCGCCGCCGTCGCGGTAATCAATACATGTGCGTGTGAGTGACTTCTCTGCACCGACCGACGTGGATTATATTCTACCGAAATGTGTAACTTGCCTTTTTTTGTGAGACTCACTTGTTTTTTTTTTCTGAAACACAATTTTATTTTTAGTTTTGCTCAAAATAAAATCTGCGTAACAAGTAAACCGTTCAATTTTTCACTTTATTCTTACAGTAAAAATACTCGTTGTTCCCATTTATGTATATTCCGCATTTCAAACAGAAAAAGGCAATGCACAAGAACTAGACCGACGTCCCGAGAGGCTTAAATCGAATGTGCCTCCTAAAGAGCTCAAAATACACGAGGAAATAAAATAAGAGTGCCCCCTATTTGCCGACAAGCGTTCTACTCGTAATCTCTCACTTAGTAGTTCCGTTCGCCCTGCAATGTTCGCACAATTTGTCTTAAATGTATTTGAATGCGTTTTTCTCTTTTTTCTCTCGTCACTGACTTTGTATGGGCCGCTGGTAACCCGTACAGCCGTAAGGAGTGAGTATCAATTACTATAGTGCTTGTATCGGTGTGCGTTTGTGCTTGTGCCTAAAGCTTTATGTAGTTATCTTCCTAGTTCCTTAATCTAATGACATTTATTTAAACAAACTGCAAGCGATAACATCTCACAGCATGTCTTCGTAGACGACATTACTGATCATGAAAGACTTGGTGTATCCCTCTCTCTCTGTGGTTTACGTTTGAATTGATGCTCCCAAGTCTGAGGTCCCGAAGCATGATCCTTGCAGAGTGTAAATTAAGGAATTTAGTTATAGAACTGCTGCTTTATAAACGAATAGATGAATACTTACTAAATGTTGATTCTTTGTAAAAGCTTGACGATTTTAGTTGTTCTTTACGATGTGGATTGGAAGGTAATGGATTTTAATTGGTTATGGTGATGTGAAAGGGCGTAAATGATAATGTCTCAGTGTGTGTTGGTATTCAAATGCCCGATCGAGATGCTGACGGCGAGTGCTGACCTCGCCGCGACCGAAGTGCTCTATCAGCATCGCCGACGGGATTACCGACACCACTTACCTAATAATAATTTTTATTATTTCAACATTACAGCGCTTAACCGACAAGCCTTCGATGCCGATGCTTCATTCCAATTTAGGCCCTTAAAAGTCGCTTTAGATAGTGTTTTAGCACGCTCCCGTAGATGCTGATAGGGCAGTTTAGGTCTGAATTCAAACAGATCTCGGTCAAATGTCTCACATATTTCTTGTGTTCTCACAGTGCCTGGTGAGCCTCAAGACGTGAAGGTAGTGGCCATCAACTCTACGTCCATCCACGTAACGTGGAAGCCCCCACAAGAGAAAGAAAAACACGGGATCATAAGGGGCTACCATGTACATGTACAAGAAGTCCGCGAAGAGGTACGTTTCTCTGTGATTAAACGTCAAATTTTATTTTGATAAATCAGGAAAAATAAAATGTATAAAAAAAAATTTGTTTTTTCCTCCTAGGGTAAGGGACTTCTCAATGATCCGATGCGGTTCAACGTCTTGGATGACACGATTCTTGCACTGAATATATCAGGCTTGCAACCGGATACGCGATACAACGTACAAGTGGCTGCACTCACACGGAAGGGGGACGGTGACCGAAGTACGCCGGTGTCCGTCAAGACACCTGGCGGTGTGCCAAACAGGCCTACCGTTAACCTCAAGTAAGTATAAATTAAAAAAAACCAGTATAATATTATTTATGAAATCATAAGAACAGGATTATAATTAATTAACGCTATTTTGTTTACAGAGTCTTGGAGAAAGACCCCGTTGTGTCTATAGAGTTGGAATGGTCTAAACCATCACAAACTTACGGTGATTTGCTTGGGTATCGCCTTAGATACGGTAACAAAGATCAACCTCTCTCGGAAGTTAACTTCCCCGGCACTAAAGTACACTCTTTTAAAATTAATGATTTAGAAAGAGGCGTTCAATATGAATTCAGGGTAGCTGGTAAAAATCATATTGGCACAGGTCAAGAGACTATTAAATATTGGCTTACGCCGGAAGGCCCGCCTAAAGGACCCCCAACTAATGTGTCATATCATTTCCAAACGCCGGACATTGTAAGTGTTACTTGGGACGCTCCTGCACGCGGTGAAAGAAGTGGCCAAATAAAGAAATACGATGTTCAATTCTACAAAAGAGGAGACCCAGCTTCTGTCGTGGAAAAGTCAACAGAATTAAACAAAGCCGTGTTCACTGGTTTAGAAGAAGATGCCCATTATGTGTTCAAAGTCCGAGCGTATACTGATCAAGGAGCTGGGCCCTTCAGCAAAGACGTTACGGCTCATACTGAAAGAGATATCGGTAGAGCACCTATGTCCGTTAAAGCCGTTGCGACTTCTGAATCCAGTGTAGAAGTTTGGTGGGAAACTTTCCGTTCACGAAAGAAAATAATTGGGTACGTCATATTTTACACTATGACTCCAGTCGAAGATCTCGACGAATGGCAGCAAAAGAGTGTCCATGTCACCCATTCAGCTGATTTAGGGAGCCTGGAAAAGTTTGCCGAGTATGCTGTAGCTGTAGCTGCAAGAACGCCTGATGGTCTAGGAAGGTTATCAGAAAAAGTCACTGTGAAGGTTAAACCCGAGGAAGTGCCTTTACACCTTAGAGCTCAAGATGTGTCCACACATTCCATGACATTGTCGTGGTCGTCTCCTTTACGCTTAAACCCCGTTAGCTATAAGATATCCTACAATGCTATAAAAGAATTTGTTGACTCTCTTGGTATGACTCAAACACAAGAAATACCTAAGAGAGAAATTATTGTGAAGCATGACAAAACGTCATTTTCTATAAATGACCTGTCGCCCTTCACCACATATAACGTTAACGTAAGCGCCATACCTAATGATGATTCATATAGGCCACCGACCAAAATAACTGTTACAACCCAAATGGCAGCACCCAAACCGATGGTAAAGCCAGATTTTTATGGTGTTGTTGAAAACGAGATACTAGTTATTCTACCTCAAGCCTCCGAAGAATATGGACCCATATCGCATTATTATCTAGTTGTAGTACCTGATGACAAAACCCATAATCATAAGAATCCAGACCAGTTCCTAACCGATGATTTAATAAAAAATAATGTTAGAACAGATGATGAAAACGCCCCGTACATTGCTGCCAAATTCTTACAACGAAATATTTTGTATACTTTTCATCTAGGTAATGATGAAATGTACGAAGGTTTTCTGAACAGAAAATTGAATCCTAGTAAAAAGTATCGAGTGTTCGTAAGAGCGGTTGTAGATACACCTCAGAAGCATCTTTATACGTCCAGTCCATTTTCAGAATATTTATCGTTAGATATGCGCGAAGCACCTCCAGGTGAGGAACCAAGCAGACCCGACCCTAAAGATATACATGGAGACCCAGAAATCACAATACAGGAGAATAGAAAAGAAGCTGGCATGGTGTGGGTTATTGGTCCAATTATAGCGGCATTAATGCTTTCACTATGTTTGGTAGTCTTATTTATAGTTAAACGAAGGAGGCAACCCTGTAAGGCTCCCGACCAAGCAGCGGTAACTAGACCGTTAATGTCGGCTGACGTTGGTTTTGGAGCACCGTCCGATCCTGTAGAAATGAGAAGATTAAACTTCCAAACCCCAGCTATGATTTCTCATCCTCCTATTCCTATTTTGGAACTGTCAGAACATATAGAAAGGTTAAAAACAAACGATAACCTTAAATTCTCTCAAGAATATGAGAGTATTGAGCCTGGTCAACAGTTCACTTGGGACCATTCCAACATGGAGGTAAATAAACCTAAGAACCGTTACGCTAACGTAATTGCCTATGACCACAGTCGGGTGATCCTTCAGCCAATAGACGGAATCCTAGGTAGTGACTACATTAACGCTAATTACTGCGACGGATATCGTAAACATAATGCTTACGTTGCAACCCAAGGTCCTCTACAGGAAACGTTAGCAGATTTCTGGAGAATGTGTTGGGAACTCCGCACTTCTACAATTGTCATGATGACTAAACTAGAAGAAAGGACTAGAATAAAATGTGATCAATATTGGCCGAGCAGAGGCAGTGAAACTTATGGAATGATGACAGTAACTATAGCCGAAGTACAAGAACTGGCAACTTATTGCATTAGAACATTCCAAGTTGAGAGAAATGGAAACAGTAGCGAACGGCGTGAAATCAAACAATTACAATTTACCGCTTGGCCTGACCATGGTGTGCCTGATCACCCCGCACCTTTCCTACAATTCTTGCGTCGCGTTCGAGCTCTGAATCCTCCTGATGCTGGGCCTCTGGTAGTCCATTGTTCTGCTGGAGTTGGCCGTACTGGCTGCTTCATTGTTATCGATTCCATGCTTGAGAGAGCTAGACATGAACGCACAGTTGACATATATGGCCATGTAACCTGCTTACGTGCACAACGCAACTACATGGTTCAAACTGAAGACCAGTACATTTTCATACACGACGCTCTACTTGAGGCTGTTATTTGTGGAGACACAGAAGTTCCCGCTCGCAATCTTCACGCTCACATTCAAAAGTTGATGCGTGTAGACCCTATTGAAAACATTACTGGAATGGAGTTGGAATTCAAGAAGCTTGCCAATATGAAGGCTGACTCGACTAGATTTGTGTCAGCTAGCCTGCCTTGCAATAAGCATAAAAACAGATTGGTTCACATCTTGCCATACGAGTCTAGCCGCGTGTGTCTTACTCCGCGCGATGGATCTGACTACATTAATGCGTCATTTGTTGATGGCTATAGATACAGAGCAGCTTACATCGCCACTCAGGGACCGTTGCCTGATACTACTGACGACTTCTGGCGAATGCTCTGGGAACATAACTCGACGATTATTGTCATGTTAACTAAATTGAAGGAGATGGGACGGGTAAGTTACATCTATCAGCTACTCATAAACAGTATGACTTACAAATTATTTTACTACTAGGTATGTCACTAATCAAAATGTTTTTTTAGGAGAAATGCCATCAATATTGGCCTTCAGATCGTTCAGTGCGTTATCAGTGTTTCGTGGTTGACCCGATTGCGGAGTATAATATGCCTCAGTACATCTTGAGGGAATTCAAGGTAAATTTGTAATATTCTCAATTCTTAGAAACTAAGTTCTTTTTTACATCTTACTTTATATTTGTAATTTCTAAGGTTTTCTAGTTTAGAGACTAGACCAAAATTACTTCTTGTTGTGAAATAACACTCTTGTTTCTGACAGATGTATATTAAATGAATATGTCTAACTTTAGAATCCGTTTAGGAGGAATGATCTATCGTTGCTGTATTAAATTCTTCTTAAGAAATACTTAAACTGTTTGTACGTTTTTAGGTAACAGACGCTCGCGACGGGTCTTCTAGGACAGTGCGTCAGTTCCAATTCACTGACTGGCCTGAACAGGGGGTTCCTAAGAGCGGTGAAGGATTCATCGACTTTTTAGGTCAAGTGCACAAGACTAAGGAACAGTTTGGTCAAGATGGACCGATTACAGTTCATTGCAGGTTAGCTGGTTTAATTGTTTTTTTTATTTACTTCTTATATTGTGATCTTTTTGTGGTCTCAAAATGGTGGTTATGTAATATGATAAAAAATACTTATCTTGATTTATATTAATTAATTGGATCATTATCACAATTATGCCATAGTCGAATTTATACTAATATGTAAAGCTAAAGAGTTTGTTTGTTTGTTTACTCGAACGCGATTACCCCAGGAACTACTGGTCCGATTTAAACAAATCTTTCAGTTCGAGTTTCAGTGTTATATAGCCGGGATCAGGAGTTACGCGGGTGAAACCACGTACCGGCGATCGTGGGTTCGATTCCCCACGCCGGACAGGAAATCTTTGTGTAAATTTTAAGATTTCTTTCTGGGTCTGGTTGGTTGCGGGACTACCCTCCGTGCCTCGGAAAGCACGTTAAGCCTGCCAAGCGTGGTGACTGTGGCAAAATACCTTCCTTCGGGAGGAGGCCCATGTTCAGCAGTGGACGTTATACGGGCTGATAATGATGATCATGACGGCATAATGAATTGTGTGGTAAATTTAAATCAAATAAATAATCGTGATCGCCATTGTTGTGGCACAGCGCGGGCGTGGGCCGCACGGGCGTGTTCATCACGCTGTCGACGGTGCTGGAGCGTATGCAGTACGAGGGCGTGGTCGACGTGTTCCAAACAGTACGCACGCTGCGCACGCAACGACCAGCCATGGTGCAAACTGAGGTAAGGAAACAATATACAGGGTGTTAGTGGAAACACCGTTATCCTTATCCCGTTATTTCAATGAAAAAAAAAAGTTTTTTTTTCATTGAATTTGCGTTCTATAAGTGAAACCACTGGTTTCAAGGATAACGGGTTTTACACTAACACGCTGTATATAACTCTGAAGCATAAGGTCGGATGTGTCAGAAACATTCGTCGTATGTGCGTTTTTCGTAAACTGGCACTTACGGCTTTATGCTTCAGAGTTTATACCGCGTGTTAGTGTAAAACCCGTTATCAAGTAGCATTTTTTAATGAAAACTTAATCGTAATTTCCTTATTTGCTTTTGTAACCAGTTCTGTGTGTCCATTGCAGTGTTGTATATAAATAGTATAAGTTGGTAATTATTTTTATGGAAGGAGTTAGTAATTAATGTTACTACATATTATTATATCAAGACGAAAAAAAATACCAATATTTTTAACAGATACTAAACGTAATTATTGTGGGCATGTACTTCAGTCATAATTAAACTAAAAATTATAAGAAGGTAAATCCCACAGAGCTGACGAATTATTATTGTTACAAACTGAACTCATTGGCATAAAGTAATTTTCATATTTTTTCATATTTTGTGGACATTTTTTGAATAAACTTTTCATCAGGAAAACATATTCTAGTTTAAATCTGCGTAACTAAGTAAGTAGTTTTTCAAAAGTACCCTAACATATTGTTTTCCCCGACAGGACCAGTACGAATTTTGCTACCGCGCTGCTTTGGAATACCTCGGCTCGTTCGACCACTACGCCAACTGACGCTGAGACATACTCGTCTAAACGCGCACTTATTCTGTCGATGGTGACACATATGGACCGAAATGACGGAGCAGAGAAGTATCCAAAAATGGAATTGATTCTTTTATATGCAAGCGTGTTGTTAAAACATACTTTTTTATAAATAATAAGAGAATTCTTTTTTATAGCGATGTATTTTCAATTTGTAAGAATACAGAAAATATTTAACGTACAGAGCTGTAAAGATTTTTATGACAAAGTGACGGCAAATGTTGTCGAATAACACAGATTTTGGGATATATTTTGCAGCAGTCCGGTTCTGTAAGTTTACATACATATCGAAGCTTATTATTATAAGCTTCGTAAGTTGTTGAAAGTTTTAATATCTTGCCCTAAAAGACAATAATATTAATAAAAATAAACTTAATACCTTCTCCACCATTACACATTAAATAATATAGGATACTTCTTTGTTCTGTCTTTGTTATAATCTGTGGCCAACAGATTATAAAACACCATTCGACAGAAAATGGCGCTTTAAAAAAGTTTTAGTGATGTTACCGCGACATCGACTGACTGTAATTCATCTTAAAAGAGGCTAAAACATGTATCAGTGCCTAGGAACGCTTACTTATGATGTATATTACGATTGTGACCATTTAAAATCATGATTGTGAGTCGGAAGGGTAATAAATATAATTAATTATTATCCTTATATCTAACTTATGATAATACTGAAAACGAATACATATTAGTATTCACACTGCGTAGAATTTTAACGAGGTGAATTGAATAAAAATCTTATGAAAAAACTGTATCCACGTTAATGATGCATCCGTTAAAATCTCGGGTTTCGCGACCTGTGTTATGCGTATTTCTATGGTGTATACAATTTGACTCGACGGACCGTCATATACCTACTTACTTAGTCAAATTGTAACGTAAACTTAATATGTATTCGGATTTCCAAAGCTGTTCATGCTATTTTTGTCTCTAAAACGGAACAGCCTAAAGGTTAAAGTCCATATAAACAGTTGAATTATACTTAGATGCATTTATACTAACGAAAGAGTTTTGAGAAATATTTAAATATCAGTGTAATGGTTACGCCGAAAAATATAATTTGCGAACAAAATATAAACGTAATATTAGAAAAAGCAGTGCGCTTAGAGACTTAAATAACTTTACGCGATATTATAATATTCAATTCTGATCGTCACATACATAATTATATTATACAAACATAATATTGTAAAATGTATAAATAGTTATTGCAGCTGTAATTAGAAGTTTATTTTTCATATCGGGTGTTGAAATATGTTTAAGTAGTGTAAATTGTGGTAACACATTTCATTATTGCAATATAACATGGAAACTTATTAGACGAATCGGCTGTGTCGTGTGAATTATGTGTCTGTCCCGTACATAGTGCATAACGTTATGTAAATATGTGTATTTTTAAACATAACTGTTTTTGTGTTCGTTTTATTCTTAATTTGAAACTTGCCTTAACCAGCCAATCAATGTTGACGTGACGAACGAAATACCGTTGACATTTTTAACACGTTATAAAATGTAACATAATAAAGTTAATCTTTTTTTTTCACTGAAGTTATTTTATACATTCCTTTTTTAACGTTAAAAATAGCAGTTGTTTAAAACGAACAAATAAATAAAATGTCGTTGTTGTGTACATGTTAAAAATGTTAGCGGTTATTTTTTTTGTGTTTGTGAAATGAATGACCGTGAATAGTCAGAATTGTGACTCAAATTTGATAGCAGTTTTTAAATTATCTTGTACAATCACTGCTTGCTTTTAGGGATGATCGTGATTCGATGACATATCTATATTATGTAGTTAGATAAATATGTTTTCGGTGTGGTAAAAATATAGATGATAAGAGAGTGGTGATTCAATATCATTTTGAATCGCGTTACTATTAGTATGTTGTATGAAAGAAAGTGAAATGTAAGTTTCGTATTGATTTGAAGAAACATTTTTTTACATTTGTTTTCTTAACCACGAAAAATAATGTAAATAATTTTCTCACTTCAACCTTTCCTTGTTTATTTGTGCTTTCCAATAATTTTCTTTGATAAATGGATTAAAAGAAAGACGATCTGGTCTGGCCACGACTCAAGAACCTTAATCTTAAACAACGCTATATACAGTTTACTTGAATGTGACATGTGTCAATATCAAGCGCTAACAAGAAATCATGTAACTGACACGTGACAGATACAAGCAAAGACTAGCATCTAGCGTATTTTAAGAATATTGGTACAACACTATTTTAAGTTATCTTTAAGTGTAGTATGTTATTTAATATTTTACAGTAATTCCCTTGCATAGTAAATGTATAAGATTTTTACGTTTTTCACTCGTTTTATACAATATACCTACTACTTATCTACCTATCTATAAGTTAAATTTGAGCTTGTATGAAACTTAGGTAAATATAAAGCGGTTGACTCGATTTTCAAACGATACACGTAGTTACGCGAACAATTTAAAGAGTGACTCATATCTTAGGGAACTAAGATTAAAACTAAGTACGTCTGAATGCGGTCGGTTCATAGCCCCCGTTCGTTACTGCCAATCGTTTCACTTAGCTAAGTATAAAAATTTAAATGAAAACTAAAGTAAAAATACAATAAAATACGAAACGTATGTAGAGTTAATGAGAATAATTGTTAAATTGAGGTTATAGTGAAAATTTAATACTCGTTGATGAATCATGTATTTAGCGAGTTTGAGAATACACGCTTGTGGCGTCACCAGCTTTTTTTCAATTTGCTTTATGGATGGGAGTAACATCACGTATGTACCAGTTGTTGCGAACTCAGTGACTCTTAGGCTTTACTTATTTCCCCGCCATTCCTGTTATTTCGTACGTATTGTTTATCCGCGTCGATTCATCCATTTGTAAAGGTACCGAGCACACGTTAAAATCTTGTACAGTTTTTTGACTGCATTATAGGCTTAGGTATGTATCATTCTGCCATTAGGGAATATTTTGTCACGTTTTTTGTAAGGTATTTCGGTACTACGCAACATATTTTTTATTCAGATTATTGTTGAAACTAAAGCTTATAATTCTTTAATTTGTTTGTAAATTTTACGGGTATATTGTAATATGCCTACCCGTAAAAAGCTGCTATGTTATTTTAAACATTGCGTTAATTAACGTTATTTACAGCTACAATATCATTTATTATAAATATAAGGTTATTGCTTATTTCTTTTAATATGTTGCGTGGTACAAAATACATTATTAAATAAGTATGTTACGCCATAATACGGTGCTGTTTATTCCATAATTTAGTACAAACGGTTGTCTTTTATCTCGCTTGTCTCTTAATTTACTAATCATCATTACATATGTTCGGTGTAAGACTGATTTTACCAACTAATTTGATTATTTTATGAATTATTATAATTTTGTCTGTGTCCCAATCATTTTAATATTGTAAATTGCTTGTATGTGGCAGCTGAATGTCGTATAATTATGTAAATTACTTGAAATTTAACATCGCCTTTTACCTGCCTGGGTTGAAGTTGTTTGGAAAAAATATATAAGTTATATAAGTTCATAATAGCGTCGTACTTAAAAATGTATAAGAAAAGAATGCATTTATCAAAAATAAAGAAATATACTTTAGCTAATGAATCCGTCACTTAATTATAAAACTTTTTTAATTAACTCGATCTCTGAAATGTAATATTTTCGTCTCGCCTTTAGGATGATGAAATTAATAAATAAATTTGCTCCATTCAACAAAACCCTAAATAAAAAGATGGATTGCTTTCGCATTTGAACAAAATGTTAATTTTCTAAGTGATTAGTGTTAAATTTATTTGCTAAACAATGAATTATTGTGACCCTAGCTTAATGATAATGAGTTAGCGCAATGGGTATGACCTTAGATAAATTACTGGTCGCGCGCACTCGACTAGACACCGCACTACCTTTTAATCACTAGCTCAATACATGCGTACATACATGATCCCAATGTCCTTATTTCTTGTACTGTTATTTTTACGACAGTTTATTACCCAAACATTGGCACGTATTCTTCGTACAGAGCGTGATTGGATTGGGTACGCCGATTTCGGCATAGTATTTTTTGCCGCATTTGTCAAGTACGACGTCGGTATCTAGGCCAGCGTGCGAGGCCAATCGTTTATATAAGGGTATAACATTATGGCTGGCAGGGCGATGTGTGAATGTATGTAGTCAGTAGACGATATAATTATTTTGTAAAAATTCCCGCGCTACGGCGGGGCACAGTGGATTCGCAAAATTATACATATGTATATGGAGAAATAAATTTATGTGAGACCCATGTGTCTTCGTGTTTTATTTACATACCAGAGCATAATTTCTTCTATTTTACTGCTAATTTTAAGCGGCCTTAGCCTAATGGCTACGTCGGACTTGTGGTCGCCGGTTCGAACCCCACCCATTGCACTACCGACGTGAACCCACTCGTAACACAAGCATTTAGCTTAGTACGGGTGGTTAACAAGAATACTAGTAGAATACAAAAGTCTGCTAGTAATATTTAAAAAAAATGTAATGGAGTTTTGGTAGATGAGATTTAGGAATATGTTTAGTATTCTGGTTGGAATTAGGTAAAGCGACTCTCTTATTAAATACTTTCTATGCTCATAAATTCAACACAACCTCCGCTTCGTAGCGTAGCGGTATTTGGCTCGCTTTAAATCTCGGAGGACATGGGTTCGATCCCCACGCCGGACAAGTGACATTTGCCAAGAAGGTGAAATTTTGTCAGCCAAGAAATATTTTGTTTATTAGTAATTTAAAGGGATTTTTCAATTGGCTAAATTTGATCTTCAACCTTATTATCTAGCGAAAGTAAATCAATTTTTTTTTTTTTCAATTTAATTTTTAGTTGATTTTTGTTTAACGGGACTCTCGGACGGCATCGGTAAGTTTTTTGCAACCTAAGGGTTGAATGGGCGTGGTAGGAGGCGGCTCAGTGGTTGTGGTAGTTGCTTCTCAGACCTGGTTTTTCCTTTCGATTCCTACCCGGGACCATGATTTTTGTGAAACACAGAAATTATTGTCCCGAGTTATTTGTTTCGAGTCTGGGTGTGTTTTGTATCCATGAATTGTGCTTAAAAAATCCCCCACGACACATGGATCAATTTCGTTAAAAACGGAACGGAAAAATTGTCGTTTTAAAAGTCATCAATCTTTAAATTTACCTGCCAAACCGCAATCCATAATATGAACTTATATTTATGAACAATATGGCACCGCAGTCTACTCGGCTACCTAGGTAATTGATGTGGTTAGTTCCACTATATGGAGTAAAAAGCTTTTCAATGGGAAACCATAGCTTTAATAATGGTTTCTGTGTATTTGTAAATAAACACAGTACTCAGTTTAATGGCGAATAGCATTTTATATAGACTGCGGTATGTACTTGGTAACCTTATTATAGAGCTGCAATGTTTAATTTTTAAAAGCACATGTTTTAACAGTTATAAAATATGAATATCTATACTAATATTATATTATAAAGAGGAAGGATTTGTATTTTTGTGTGTGTGTGTATGTTTGTAATTAATAAATTCAAAAACTAGTGTGCCGATTTCAAAAAATCTTTTACAATTGGAAAGCTTCATTCACCCTGAGTGACATATCATCATCATCATCATGGTATGTCACTCAGTTCAAAAATTCTTTCACAATTGGAAGGCTTCATTCACCCTGAGTGTCATATCATCATCATCATCATGATATGTCACTCAGTTCAAAAATTCTTTCACAATTGGAAGGCTTCATTCACCCTGAGTGTCATATCATCATCATCATCATGGTATGTCACTCAGTTCAAAAAATCTTTCACAATTGGAAAGCTTCATTCACCCCGTGTGTCATATCATCATCATCATCATGATATGTCACTCAGTTCAAAAATTCTTTCACAATTGGAAAGCTTCATTCACCTCGAGTGTCATATCATCATCATCATCATGATATGTCACTCAGTTCAAAAATTCTTTCACAATTGGAAAGCTTCATCCACCCTGAGTGACATCTATATTTAATTATGAAGTTTCTACGGGAACAGGAGTTACGCGTTAGGTGCTGAACATGGGCCTCCACTTAATAGACCATGCTATGGTCTATTAGCAAGGGTCGATGAGGAGTATTGCCATAATCACCACGCTTGACAGGATTGGTGATCGCAGTCAGATGGTGAGTATACTTGAGCTGATAGATGTAACTGCCATCAGCTGTAGTTCCCTTAGTTGTCTATTACGATCCCCATGGGAAGATACGGGGTGGTCTATTCTCAACCGGACTCCACTCAGCCATCATAACAACCTATCTACTATTAAAGTGACGTCATATAAAATGGGAGTACTTCTCTACCGAGAAGCAGCCGTAGCCCAATGACTAGGGCGTCGGACTTGTGATCTTGTGGTCGCCGGTTCGATCCCCACTTATTGAACTACTGACGCGAACCCACTCGCAACACAAGCATTTTAGCTTAGCATGAGGAGTTAACAAGAATAAGTAAACTGCAAATCTCTGTTAGTAATCGTGAAAAAAAAATGTATCATGTATAGTGATTACGTAAGTAAAGGAATTTCTAAAATAATAAATTCAATTTATACAAAAAATAAAATGTGTTAAAAAAAAATGTAATGTTTTATTCAATACTCAAAGCGGGCTGTCCTACCCGCAATCCCCGGTGTAACGCGGGGTGAGGGCCGCCCCACCTCATCCTAGTATTATTATTATTTAATTTTTTTTTATGTAAGTAAAAATAAAATGTATTATTTCGTATTTATATACTATACCTGTTTCAATCTATAGTTAAAAGATTTGGCATATATACCGACTTTGGACCACCTCCGTGGCGTAGCGGTATTCGGCTCGCTTTAAATCTCGAAGGTCGAGGGTTCGATCCTCACGCCGGACAAGAAAATCTTTGAGTAGATTCCAAGATTTATTTTCTGGTTGGCTGAGAAACTACCCTCCGTGCCTCGAAAAGCACGTCAAGCCGTTGGTCCCGATTGTTATAACATGATATTTATATAACAATCGAATACCAGGGATGGAACGGGCAGCAGCGTTTCCTTATGTTACAACATAATACTGCGGTTACCAACTCGCCTGCCAAACGTGGCAAAAACCTTCCCTTGGGAGTAGGGCCCTTGTTCAGCAGTGGACGTTATACGGGCTGATGATGATACTTTGGAAACAGTTAATATTTTCACACAATTTATTGAACTAGTGGTCGCAATGTTGTCGAAATTCGACCATTATAAAAACCTATATTAGCAGAGTGCAGAATGCACTCCTTTTCTATATCTGTGCGAAATTTCATACCCCTCCGCGCAATTTTCGAAAAAAGGGGACAATGTTTTAACATCGCGTATTATATTGGAACGAAGTTCATTATCGCGCGTTGTGAAAGGGGGCTAGACGGAAAAAATTCTTACGAAAAGTTGTCACGACACTTTTTGCTATAGTAAGCTATTGTAAGCTGTGCGGCGACGCATGTTTCTCTGTCTGTCTGTCTGTCTGTCTGTCTGTCTGTCTGTCTCTCTCTCTGTCTCTCTCTCTGTCTCTCTCCCTCTTATATATAACATTATATTTGTTAATAATAAAAAAAATATTATTATAACATAAAAAAAATAAAATTTTATTACAATTCCTTCACTAATTAATCGAAAGGAACTTCGTTCCATCCGGGTGTCCCTTGACACCTCTCAAGTTTTTTTTTAACATAAAGACCTACAAAGATTTATGATATACTGAAATTTATTGAGCACTTAGGTATTTACATACACTTGTACTTGTCAGAATTACAATGCGTAAGACTAAATCTAACAAAATTATTACTTAAGTAGCCATGTTTACAGATTTTATAAACCGTCCGTCAGTTTGTCCTGCGATATATGATAAATGTACACATTATTGTAAGATGCCTTAGAGCAGGGTTTCTTAAAGTGGGGTCCACGGACCCCTTAGGGGTCCGTAACATGTATATCAGGGGTCCGCAGTAGGTCAGTCTTGTTGAAGACAATCCCACAATTTATTCGTTCTCATTGAGGCCAAACAGCAGCACCCTTCTCATTAACTAAGTAGTAATTTTCAGGGGTCCATGGAATTTTTTAAATAGTGAATGTGGTCCGTGACTGCTAAAAGTTTAAGAAACCCAGCCTTAGAGGTAAGATTATATTTAGCTTATACGTCACTTCTAGATACATGGACACTCGGCTACACAAGACAATGGACAGACACTCTCTAGGGGCACGTGTTCAGATATCTTCCTATACGTATCTAAATAAACAAAGATAAAGCCGAACAATGTATTTTTCTTCTGTATGTGTCTCTCGACTTTATTATTTACAAGCTGTCCTGTATATCCTGTTCCCACGGGAACATAATGAAATATAGCTTATGTTACTGGATAAAATAGCTTTCTAATACGGTGAAAGAATTTTTGAAATTGGTCCAGTCGTTTCGGAGCCTATTCAATTCATATGCATTTAGTAAAAATCTACTATTATTCCATTACAAACAGACACTTCAATTTTATATATATGATTTGTATAGATGAACTAAATAAATTAGCTTTTGTTGGCGTCTTCGTTGCACTAGAATAATTTATTTTATTTCGCGATATAGCCTATTTTTAGCTATATCTAGCGCAGTCTATCTCAGGGCCAGATTTCATCATAATCGGGTCGGTGATGAGATACACAGTTACTTTTGCTTGAAAAAAAACATTCTGTTACTACTCGAAATTTGAAAATTCTTGTTTTTAAACAATTGACAATTGCTTTTTACATACCCAAACTCACTGTCACCTAAATACATGCTAACCAAGGAAATTAAACACATTTTTCGATATAATATAGCGTTTCAACGTAAATTGATTTTAAATAAGCTTTTCTCTATAATTAAACCAAAAACTGATGCAAAACAAGCCGTATAATAGACGTGAAACTAAACTGTTGTACACATAATTCATTATTACGTTCCCGCGCTGTCTACAGTACAGTTCTAGATTCAACACAATGTTGACTACCCCTGATATACGCATACATGTATTGTATAAACAATTTCCAGCTTGAAAACCAGGCCAACACGTCCCACTACGATATAAGATATAATCTATACAAAATGTTTTATACCTCTGCGAAAGCTATAACAATCGTTTTATTTTTAATAACCTCTTTTCTTCTAGTACCTTCCTATTTCTAAATCCGACGAAAATTTGATTAATTACGTTTTTCGTTTAGCAAATCGATGGTTTGTATTTAAATCATCAGTTAAGCCGCGTCGGCCATATTGGGCTCCACCCGTTCCCGCGTATAATCCCGCCATAAATAACAATCTGACGTTGTCTATGGTTTTCAGGAATACTTTTTTTCATTAATCAAATTGTACCATTGAGTTTCTTTATGCAGACGATTTCGTATTGAATTTATAAGGTTCACTGCGGGTAAATTTACAAGAAGGTTGGGTAGCGGCGGCTAATTATGTCTGAGAAATGTTTAATGGCTTTTCCAAATAAATAAAATAGCAGTAAACCAAGTAATTTTAACGACCTACTTAAGACAATTTGGCTAATAAAGTAGATTACGAATTTTGACGTTCTGTTTTATGACCGGCCCACACTAACTTAAGTAACTACAAGATTAAGGTACTAGTGTAATTTTGCTTTATTATTAAACATTACCTCGTAAGTGGGTAACGACTTAATAAGACTTCTAACTGAATTTAGTGTATTTCTTCTTTTTTAAAGCTGGAATCTTGCAGTGTTTCAAGTGGCTTTTGACCGTATTGACGTAGCATAGCAAATAGAACGCAACTTTTTTAACACGACGATGAGCACAAACATTTGAGCTCATAGAAACGCATAGGAAATTTGGGTTAAAAGATTTTATTGAATTTCAAACTAAAATAGTTTTTTTGACAAAGAAAACCTCAACCTCATCAGTAAAAACAGTTCAGAGTAACACTTAGAATGTTCTAGGCCGTAGTACTGTGCTACGGTACACTCTGTTAGTGTATTAATTGTAGGCCGGTGCTACGGTATACAGTATACATGTAACAAATATGGGGATAATATATATTTGTGGGATTTTTTTTCGGTCAGACATAATATTTAGTTTTAACGAGGCTATTGTTACTGAACCGGACTTATAGGCGAGTAGGAGGGTAATCACGTTACTATATCTTAGATACTTTCGAGTTATTGTAACGAATTTCCTATGCCATTGTATTATTATTAAAGCTGCATTAACTAGTAAATTGACATATTTTATTTAAAATATATTTTGCATGCATAGTAGACACTGAGCTGCGAAGGCATCTTTACCGAAGCCATAGTAAAATCGTTTCGTGATTAGCCTGCAGGGTTCCAGCCTCGGGCCTGATTGCTTCGTGCGTACCCGGCCCCCGCCAACGATGGATCGAAGAAGTGTCCGGGGGGTTTTAGTGGTGTAAGGTCCTCTCCTCGTGGTATGAGTGAGCATACCACCGCTATGGAGAGGGCGAGTCCCACATATCCCACCGCCAGCGCGCAGATACGCTGCAGCGGCGGTGGGAATGCTTAAATGCATTTCCCTCCGGACAACAATACAAAAAGAAAGGATTCCAGCCTTATCATGTTTGTGTAGGTACTCGTAAATTAATTCATTCGGATTTAATTTTCATATTAATTATGTGGTTGGCCAGGAATTTTATTAACAAAGTACCTAACTACTAAAAATATTTGGCTAGAATCAACAGATTCCCGCGGCACTTTGCACTTAAAAAAACATAAAATCTCCTCACGACCTCATAAACATCTTAAAACAGCAACCTAAAAATGCCTCTTTATAACATTATTATAAAACGAGTAAAAATTATATTGAGCGCTTCGGGCGCCCGGCTACTTAATACTAGAATTTTTTATCTTATATTTTGCGAAATGAAAGCCGGCACGAGAGGTAATATCCATTACTTTAGCCAAATTAAGTCTTATTTTGCGTGACATCGTTTGCCTTTCTTACTTAAGAATTTAAAAGGGCATAGTATCCTATATTTTATTAGTAGGTCCAACAAATTGCACACTTATTCTCTGTCAGAGATCAAATGTTGTTTTTTTTTAAACTCCTCTTAATGTAAGTGTCCTAAAATCAACAATTCTGTCCCCTCGTAATTAATATTTCATGCTGTGTTTTTGAGACGCCGCGCCACTTGCCGCTTAAAAGAAAAAGTTAAAATTACAAGCTGCGCCGTTGGAAAAATATACCATCACCATTTTAATGGAGTGATATTTTGTTAGTTAATGTAGCGAAGATTGCTATGACGTCACAGTAATAACGGAAAAGCGAAAATTACATCAAGTCACGATGAGTGGCGACTGCCTCTATATATTTCTTAGTAAAAGATTTTAATGAAAAGTTCTTATGTAAAGAGATTCTTAGTATGCGGTAACAACAATTTTACATCTATACTAATATTATAAAGCTGCAGAGTTTGTTTGTTTGAACGCGATCATCACAGGAACTACTGGTCCGATTCCAAAAAATCTTTCAGTTTTTGATAGTCCATTTATCGAGGAAGGTTATAGGCTATATTTGATTACGAAGTTCCCACGGGCACGGGAGCTACGCGGGTGAAACCGCGCGCGGGAAGCTAGTATTAGTATATGAATCATATGATTATGTATAATGTTTCAATTATTTGATTATTTACTGATGTTCATATATTAATCAAGGTATATTAGTTACAATATCTAAAAATAAATAAAATGAAAAAAATTGTCTGTCTGTCTCTGTGTGCTAATCTCAGTAGTGCAACGATTTTAACGGGACTTTCACAGGTAGAAAACTGATATGTTAATCTCGCCTTTTTGCCTTATTTCATATGGACAAAGTTGCGGAATGTATTAAGTAAACATACCTACGTACTTTATTTTACAAAAGCCTTGATTATACCTACTTTGTTTCAAATCTCATAATCGGTATACCTAGTGTTAATTATTTTAAAGACATAGTTACTTTTGATACTTTAGAAGCGGCCGTAGCCCAATGGCTTGGGTGTCGGACTGGTGATCTTGTGGTCGCCAGTTCGATCCCCGCCGATTGCACTACCGACGTGAACCCACTCGTAACACAAGCATTTTGGCTTAGCACGAGGTGTTAACAAGAATACTAATAGACTGCAAAAATCCGCTAGTTTTTTTTTTTTTTTTAAAGAAAAATAATTTTGGGGAGAAACGCATTTTAGAATGAAATTTATAGTAGGAAAGTTTAATCCATTAAGAAACTATACAAGTAGAACTTTATGCTTAGTTATACCATTTCATCGTGGCAAGCTACGGGCCAAGCTTTTTAATTTACCTGTAAGATAAATGCCCAAATACAATGCATTTTAGATATATAAAAGAATATATCTAAAATGCATTGTGTTTGGGCATTTATCTTACCGGTAAATTAAAAAGTCTGTATAAAAAAAAAATATCTCTAAACACTTATGTACGTGTATATACCGTCAGCGTCTAAAATAATCATACAAATAGTTTTTCATTGCATCAAATTCAGAAATCGAAAGATGTGATCTTTCAATCGAGTATGGACGGGTGATCTGGTTAAGGCCACGGGATCTCGGTGTATGCAGGCCGCTTCAACCGCAACAACAGGAGATCTACATATGAGGGATGCCTATGTCCAGCAATGGTAGTCCTACGGCTGAAATGATTGAGATTGATAGAGGATGGCGTATTTTTAACGCGCGTTTTTATAAACGTATTCTCAACGCATATCACCAGTTATTTTTACGTTCAATTTTCAACAGACCCACGAGCTTGTACTGATTGCGTTCTACGTGCCAAGCGCAGTCCAAGCTCCATTTATGTTTTAATTCCTATTCCTATCTTCTTCTTAAGTAAAACTCAGACAACCATTTTACTTTGGCCTTCTGTACATAAACTTTTCATAACATGTATACAGCGTACCATAACTCCACAGTAAAAAAATACTATAGAAATAAATCAGATTTATCTGATTACGCCCCCCGGATTCTCTGCGAAGGTCTCAGCCAATAAGCTTTAAAAGTACGAGACGATTCCGTGTGGAAAATTAATTTAGGCCCGCGTCGATACCATATGTAAATGAAATTGAACCGGGCGTTATTTTATTGAGGGGGGAGCTCAATATTTGACGTTGTTTGAACTCTCACTGAATATGGAGGTGGGAACCGACTTGCGAGCACTTTTTTGTTTTTATTATGCATGAGAAACGATGGAATTGGATGGATGAAATTGAAATAAGTTGAGAACTGTTCGGTAGTTACGGCCTGCCGTAAGATGTGATTTCAATGTGTTGAAAACTCTTTAATTGTTGTATCTTGGGACACGGCAAGGCCAAGTAGAAAAGAAAAACGTTGCACGACCGTACCATTCTTTTTACTTATTTTCTTTGAATGGTTTGAAATTCAAATGAATGGTTACAATTTTCATTATTATCAACACAACAACACAATGTTTCATCATTTTAAGAACCCGAAGTAACAGTGGTAGGTATTATTCGAAATACGTATGACCTACACAGAATAAATGCTTATTATTTGTTTAACTAGCTACATATCAAACCATTAAATATCAAAACTAACAAACTACATTGTAAAATAGAATATATTCTTCTCTTCCTAATTGTAGGCTAGGTATAAAAGTATGTTAGAACAACATACAATTTACTAACAACGTTTTAAAAATAAACCATTGGCTATCAAATTAATGACACTTTTTTTATTTTTTGTTCTTAACGCGACCCCTTTCGAAAATAATTGTGGTATGATTTATAAATCTTATAAATAATTATATTTTATAAGCACAATATTAATTCTAAAATATAATTTACTGAGTTACTACATGTAAATGTAGACGTTCTGATAAGTACACAATAAAATCATAACGACGACATAAAAACTCAATCGTAAATACCCCTGACATAAAAACTCTTCTCCAAAAACAATTCATTACATTCACCAAGGATTAACTTACTATAATAAAAAAAAAACATAAATGTGTCGACGTTCGCGCCTACATCGCTCGATAAAATAATTCACAAGCATCGATAAGCCTACCAACAATTCGCTGCCACGCAATCCTCAAAGGGATATATAAAGTTACCCATCTACTCAATTTTTTACCCATTTATCAATTATTTATAAATGGTCCAAATCTATTTCGGTTCAAATTGGGAAATAAGTCACTTGCGAGCGCGAACAACTTTTCATGCTGATTATGATTTATTATGGACTTGTGAAAAGCGCGGCAAAATTTTTAGCCGTGAAAAAACGGTTTTAGAATCCGAGGCAACTCGCCAAAGTTTTTTTTTTATTGTGAGCCCCGCAGATAGAAAAATATAAATTAACGAGGCGCACCTTTTATGTTTGGAGCGGAGTCCAAGATTTGTTCAAGTGTTCAGTATTTTGAAGTTGCAATGGAGTCGTCGGGCTTTTTACTTGATATTTTCAAATAATGTTAGACATTCAAAGTACAGTGTAGTTCAATTACTTTTCATTCTATAGAAGCATGCGAATAACATGCGTCACGAAAGTGGCTTTCCTAGTTTTTTTTTTCTTCGTTTCAAAAACCAATGTAAGCATTCAATTTATAGGTAAAGGTATCTTTAAATAATCATGTTAATGTTTTTCTTTCAAACGTCCTTATTTTATTTGTGACCTTTATAGACCACAATGGCGAATTATATTTATAACCATGCCCCGAGAAGTATGCAAGTATTTATTTTCAAAATTTAAATTTTTAACAAAGAGTATTGTAAAATCGTATGCAAACCCCAAAATTATGAATCAGTTCATAATTTTCTTCTTTATAATGAAGGTTCGTTATCATTTAAATGTATGAAGAGATATGTATCTATAGTCATACTTTTCGTTTCTACCTTTCTGCCTCTTACTATGGATACGAAAGGTTTGCTATTAGCAATGCAAATTCCACATTAAACTCAAAATTAGTACTTTGGAATTGTAACTAATCCTTCAAATATGTGTGTTTAAATAAAATATTAACTTCAATTTATTCTTTGTAAGCAAAATTGTGACTTTTAATAAGTAGGCACACAGTGATGACACACGGACAGACGGAGTACATTGTCTGTAATGTCCTACAATTAGCAGCACCCACAGGTTGCACTTGGTAGTTATAGTTACCTAAGTAGTTTTATTCATAGAATAAGAATAATAACCTATTCATTACAGTTCTTTTTCATTGTAATTTTGACAATTACAAGTGTAGTAAATACCTAAGTGCTGAATAAATTCATTATTTTATTCATATTTCATAGGCACCCGCGTTATAACATTTTCTTTTATGTGGAATTAATTAATTATTTTCTAAAATAAAGGCTCTGTTATTTCTTTAAACTTTTTGACGTTTCTTGTAACTACTTAAGTTCATATCTATAAAAATAAGTACGTAATAGATATGTCCTATTAGAAAGCTTTGAATAATTTTTACTTGAGTTTATTTTTTAGTTACTGATTTCGACAGTAAGTACCTCGTTGGGTACTTGTAATTTTAGCAATGTCCTAGTTAAATTGCAGTTAAAGTGGTTAATAAAATAACTATTATTGTGAACACACAATCTTCATATTTTTTTATTTATTGGCGATCGCAATGATCACATGAAGACGTGTGCTCAGGGTAGCACACGTCTTCATGTGATCATTGCGAATAGTGGACTGACGTGATCTGGATTGACTGTGTTATGTGACAACAATCGAAATCAGTTTATATCAATCTACCGCGATCACGGATCTCGATCCAGATTGAGCGTGTAATGTCGGCCAATGTCTTTCAATGTGTTCTGATATTAAGTATATAATTTAATCTCTATTTAATTATACAATAGTGGTTTGTTTTGCTCCAAATCCTTCAGAACGAAATTACTTGTATAATTTATATACTTAAATGAAAACCATCGAATCAATGGCATACAAATCCATTTAAGAGAAATACCTACACATGAGACAAACCCTCTCGCAACGAAATCGGGAAATAATAAGAAATTACTCGCTTCGTAGACATTCGCCGCATGTAGTCTACCATCAATTAATATCAAGTTACATCCAGTGAGTTGTGATATCGCTAGAGAGGCATAATCCATTTAACAACGAAATAGTCTGCTATTAGTTTACATTTTTTTTGGGCTCTTGTGGTGAGGCTCGAGGCTTTCGCTACTTAACCGGATATAAAATCGAGGTGTGTTATAGCCTTCATAAATGGTTTCGACCGCCAAAGCGTTTGTCATAGTCAGCGATTGCTCCATGGTAATATGATTTCGACTAGGCACTCTAAACATATCTTACAGATCTTTCGAAAAAACTAAGATAAATAAATGATCGCACCACCATGACACGCACAACATTTTTTGTTTACCTAATATGCATCCTTGTCTTACGCCACACACTAAACAAAGAAGGAATATCTTGTATCGTTTAATCCTAGCTGTATTTATGCTTTTGCCTATCTAGCGAGTACATATAAATCTATGATTCCATCACTCTCCCTATAACGTGAATTTTAATTACCCCCGTAAAGTGGAAAATATTCAAATTAACCCCTATAGAATACGCAATATCCTTATGGTTTGAAACCAATTAAATTTGATTACTAATTAAGGATTATGTGTTGATGTTGTATTATGAACATTTGGCCTGACACGACGCGCTCGGTATGTTCATTTCATTTAAGGTAATCTTCGAAAAACCAATGAGTAAATCGTTTGAATGAAATGGAATTTTCATTAGGTATAATGTAATAGGTATTTGTTGCTTTCCGGGTCTGGTTGGTTGAGGATTACCCTCCGTGCCTCGGAAAGCACGTTAAGCCGTTGGTCCCGATTGTTCAGTTATAATTGTTATAAATAAATCTGGGGGCACGGTAGTGCCCCCGAAGTCGAGAAGTCAAGTAAAAAAATATAAGTGCACGGCAGTACTAACTCTTTTCTCGAAGCAACTCAGGCCATTTTCGACCCCCTATAACTTCGTTGTGGATATAAAACGTGTTTCTCGAAAGTAGAGTAATTTGAGGATATAAAAAAAAAACTACAAGTCAACATCATTTTGACTAAGGATAACTGGGAAATCAGGCAATTCAATACCTAAACCTTTTATTATAATGCCTAATTAATACAACTTAATCTAATCGAATAACAATGAATTTTAGAAAGAAAGAAAATGATATTTTTGGTTTTAATAGGGATGACGAGCAAAAAATTATAATGGATCCGTCAGTAAGATTATCAAAAAATATTGGACACGTATTTTTTTATTTATCACATCAATCAAAATTGACAAATTAAAAAGCAACATAATTCAACATAATTTAAAGCTTGTGGCGTTACTATTAGGTAAAATTGTACCTAGAAGTGACGTCATATGTGATTTCAACGCGCTATATGATACAGAGCCAGGCGGTATAAGGGTTCCAAATTTGGGCGGTAGACGGCCCTACCAACAAGTTTTGATACGCAGGGTCGACTTTCACTTATAAGAGGCCCTGGGCACGTTAGGATAATGGGGCTCCTATGACCGTAGTAAATTAGTTTTTTTTTGCTAAGAACGCAGATATGAAAAGTTTTAGCTTTATTTTTACTTCTTTATTAGATATGACGAGTATATCATATAATGTAATCCACACTAAATAACCCACATTAACGATTTAGTCCTTATATTAGAGTGACTATCGGTTATCGTTTGGAGTAGGGACTCTGGGGCCCTAAACCATCGAGGGGCCCTGGGCATATGCCCAGTGGAGAAGAGGGGCCCATCTAAAGCTACTCCTCTGTACCTAGATATGTCATTGTCTTAGGGAGGTTCACCTACGTAGGTAAGTGATACAGTGTGTACTAATACGTATTTACACATAGGTAGCTTATTAAAACAATATTCGGCGCAGTACCTTCAACACAAAATACCTATGTTAAAGGATCAATAAATAAAAAGGTACCTAATATAATTACATATTATAACTTCGGCTAATTTATCTACAATCTTTCCTTCTCCTAAGACCGTTCGACCCTTGTTAAAAACGCATTACATTTTATCTGATTCATTTTAAATTGCCTTATTTATTACACAGAAACACGCATGAAGTTTAATTACGAACGTAATTTGTACAAAATAAGCTGTTTTACACAGTTTTACATAAATATGATACGAGATTGTAATCATAATTAAGTGACAAAGACGATGTTTGGTTTATTAATGTAGGTACCTATATAATTATTGTAGTCAGTTAACACTTGTTTTACAATGATTATTGTAAATAATGAAATAATGAATTTATTCAGCACTTAGGTATTTACATACACTTGTACTTGTCAAAATCACAATGTAAAAGAACTGTAATTAATAGGTTATTATTCTTATTCTATGAATTAAACTACTTAGGTAACTATAACCTATAACTAGCAAGTGCAACCTGTGAGTGCTGCTAATTGTAGGACATTACAGACAATGTACTCCGTCTGTCAGTTTGGCATTAATTCCTCTATTTAAAATAAGTTTATATTTACATTAAGTATTATAGGTATATATTTATAAATGTAGGTTATATTTACATGGATATTGGAGAAAAATTCTATGGCATGGTATGACTGGTAATTCTGTTAGCAAAAGCCTTCTGGGTAGCTAGCCTGGTGGGTGGAAAAAAATAAATAATACAACCCGTGAATCGAACTGAGACGTCGCGAGTCGCACTCATTACCGCTATCGAATATATCAATAGCACCAAGGAATCCAAATACAGTGCCCTTGGATATTCGATTGTATGTAATTTTACCAAACTTAGGAGAATTTCGCTCTGATGTTAAGTGATAAACAAGTTTGACTGCACCGGTGGCTCAGTGGTTACGATAGTTGCCTCTGAGACCTGGTGTTCTGGGTTCGATTCCCACCCGGGACAATTATTTGTGTGAACCACAAATAGTTGTTCTGAGTCTGGATGTTCTTTGTGTCCGTGAAATGAATGTTTGTAAAGTCCCCCGCGACACAGGGATTTATTTCCCTAGTGCGGGAGTTGTTTTTTTTAACAAGTTAAAAAACAAAGTTAATACGCAAAGACGGAGTAGGAAGCTGCTGTGCAGCGGATCACCCTCTCACTGCATACGAAGCCTGGATATAATAAGCCTACAGTAATTGACTTCGACAAAAATGTCTCCATTAGGTACTGAAGGCTTATTGTAACGCATTTCCGAAAATGAAGTTACATTAAATTAATAAATTGACATACTTAAAATATTTTTTGAATGTATTGAAAACTCTGAGTAGCGATCGTTATGTGATTACTGATTAGCCTCCTAGTTGAAAGGGCTCAAGCCAAAATAAGACAATTCTAATTCCAAATCCAAAGTGCGATAAAAAAGCTCTCTAGACTTCACAAAACTGTAAGACCTAGAATTTGAACTTAAATATATTTTTTTATACCAATAGGATCATACAATAGGCGGGAAGATTAAAAAAATATATTTAGAAACGTAAAATAATAACTTAAATACTCGTTTAATTTGAAAATTTTATAAAATATGATAATTAATAATAATAATATTATAAAATATGATATTATCTAAATAATACTTAATACTAAATTATTGTTTTGACTATTTGCAAGTGCCTGTAATAGGTTTACGTAAATAAAAATGATTTTTATTTTATTTATTTATTTATTTAACATAGTCACAAGAGATTTCAACGCGCTGTATCTTCGTCATTTTTTGTTCGAGGAACGAAAAAAAAACGTCTTAGATTTTTTTAGTCTACATGCCTATAGCTTATGATACACAATGGCACTTATCTTTACAAATAAATAAAATTAGTGTCTGTTTGTAATATTAAAAAAATCGCTTTTTAATACATGCATAATAATGTATGTAGGTACATAACAAAAGAGACTAAAAAAAAATCTCAGAGTTTCTTTCTTCCTTTCTTCTCCGGGTTGTCCACTTAGGTAACTAGAGAAAGGTTGCAGGTTAGCTAGTGTAGGATCCTCGACGGCATGACCGAGGACCACGTTGTTGCTTATTCCCCGAACTGTGATCTCGTGCCAGCGATCACCACCACTGTTCGTAAATCTAATCTTTACTCCAGTGGCACCCTGAGCGTTGCGCGTTGGTCCTAACCCCTTAAGGATGCCCTCAGTGGATGTCGCTTAGACTTGGGCCGGATTCTTGGATTTTTTAGTTAATTTTAGACCTGTTACCTTAAAGGCATCTTACTATAATGTATACATTATAGTATTTTTAGAAGTGACTTTACTTTAAGTAACTAGTCAGATCTAGTGTTGCCGAATGATCGATTGTTTTACTATCGATACCTAGTTTTCATCTGAAAAAGGGCATCCTATCGATTGTACTATCGATAGTATCGATAGATCAGAACAAGCCGATACTATCGAATGAGGAACAATACTATCAATATTATCGATAGTATTATGTCTGGTAAACTAAGGACTATCGATAGTATCGATACTATCGATAGTATTGCTTCTGGTAAACAAAGGACTATCGATAGTATCGATTATTTTAGAGTACCGATACCGATAGAATATGTTATTATAACAGTAATATAATTAAACAATACGTATATATATTTCTACCGAGCTGTGCTATTGCTACTGTTTAAAAGGAAAAATAAACGAAGCTGTTTAAAATTGCATATAGGGGTATATGATTATTGACTATTCATCATTATCATCAACAGCCCTTTTACGTCCACTGCTGAACATGGGCCTTCTCTTAACAGAGCTTGGCAAGCCAGGATCGTAGAGGGATATTGCCTTAATCACCACGCTTGGCAGACGGATTGGTGATCGCGGTAAGATGTAAACCTTGAGCTAATAGATGCTGCTGCCCATCCATCAGCCATATGTCCCTAAGTCGCCTTTTACGACACCCATGGGAAGGCATGGGGTGGTCTATTCTAAGCCGGAGACCACACGGCAATTGACTATTTTATTGACTATTGTCACTGAGTATTGTAAACAATACTATTGTAAATTGGTAAACTATCGATAGTCTAAAACAATCGATAGTATCGATACTATCGATAGGTCTATCGATTATGCTGCGATTGTTTGACTATCGATAGACTATCGATTAATCATCGATAGTCGACTATCGATCGGCATCACTAGTCAGATCTTACTCTGTCATGTTTTTAGTTATTACTAGCTGTTGGCCGTAACTTCGTTCCTGTTGATTTCGATTTTTTCATAAAAAATTTGGCATCACTATTCTCAATTTAGGGGTAGAACTATTGTTTTCCTGAACGACAGAATAAATAATTTCGCTGAGCATTAACAACCATTACAAAACACGGTACGGTTCGTATCAACATTAAATCTTACTTTTACTGCTAGCCTGCATTATACCACTGTTGGGCAAAGGCCTCTCCCCATGACTTCCAGCTCTTTCGATCCAGGGCTAAAGTAGGCCACTGGTCGTTTGTATTGTCAAGCTCGTCCCGCCTTAAGAATAAAATATTATTAATTACTTTATTTGTTCAGGACAAATAAAGTAAACCCAAAAGCTTAATTTTTTCATTTATAAAATGTAATTAAATCTATACTAAAGCTGAAGAGTTTATTTTTTTGTATGCTTGTATGCTTGGAAACTTGTATGCTTGTATGCTTGGTCCTTTATTATTTATATGAATAAATAATTTAATCTTTCAAGACATCTATGTCTGTCTATTAGCACATATCAGACGACACCAGTTTTCAGTCGATTACGGCTCGACTGCCAGTGGGCGGGCGAGCGAGCTAGGCGGGCGGGCGAAGCGAGAGAAGGGAACTATACAAACTATGCGGAATATTGGCGAGCTAAACTATGGGGTTCCTAACCTAACCTAACCTAACGAGGTGAACGAGTGGCTTCGCTGGAATCGTTGGATTTCGTTAGCTTCGCTCGCATCGCTGCGTAGGTTAGTCGGTAGCTCGCGTGTGAACCGAAGTATATAAAAGAGGTGAAACGATGTTCGCCCGCCTAGCTCGCTCGCCTTAAGGTGTGTTATGATCGTCGGTTCAACTTACAACCAACCGACTACGTCAGCCCTCACTAGGTAATATAACCTCCGCGCTACTATTCAGATCAGTAGATTTAGATGAGACTAATGCGTGACCCGGGGTGACTATTCAGGCCAGAGGCCTTTTCAGTGGCGGTCCAGAGCCACTATAGTTACTACAGGTGGGTCATCGGGTGGGGGCCCGAAGGCCCTTATTGATCTTCCTATGTAGTAATTGATAAGCGCAGCTAGCGCGGTAAAGAGGTTCTGAAGGAGCGACCGGCGTGCTCGCAGCACTTGTGTAGAATCCGATCAATTATTTAAAGTCTTTGTATCACCTAATATACGAGGGCGGGTCATAAATTTAGCGGAATGGAGGAATTTTGGAGATGGAGAGTAAATGAGGGATGTTTTTGTACATTTGAGATATCCTCTGGATAAAAAAGCCAATAGAGAAGAGAGCATCAGCATGTTCTTTAAACAGCTAAGTTCAGTCATTCTCTCAAATGCGATCAATCAAAAGCTTAAGAAAAATATATGAAAACATTTACTTTCACTTATCACAATATTACAAACATAATTGCCGTCATTTCAAATAATCCTCATTACTTCACATATACTTCAACATAATGAATAAATAAATGCACATTTCAAATGCTAAACTTAAAATAAAATTATTTAAAACTTAACGTAGATCTTGATTTGATGCTATCACCTCTTTAGTGCAGGTCTGAAAAACAAAAGGTTTGCATTAGATACAACTTAGATATTAGCCGTAAGGCCAAAAATGAGCTAAACCTAAGATGCAGGTTCGAGTCCTGCCAGTGGTCGAATTTTATTAATCTCAATGTTGAAATATCAACACAATAAAATATGAAGTATCAAAACATCACTACATAGTATAAACAAAGTCCCTCCCGCAGTCTGTCTGTACCTATGTATGCTTCGATCTTTAAAACTACGCAACGGATTTTGATGCGGTTTTTTTAAAAAGATAGAGTGAATGAAGAGAAAGGTTTATATGTAAAATACATCAGCATTGCACCCGTACGAAGCCTAAGCCAAAAATATAAATATCTATAAAAGGATTGGCCAATCATAACACCTTCATCCATTGTTGAGTTGACAAAAAAATTATGTGATATTATGTTTGGATAGAGTAACCCCTGACCAATAAAATTATATAGAAATAGATAGATAGATAGATAAACTCTTTATTGTACACTAATAAAAACAAGAACACAGAAAACTTACAAACTAATCGGTATACAGAGCATGTACAATTGGCGGCCTTATCACAAAATGGCAACCGAGGAAGGAGTCAAACAAAGGAGTTTGAGAGAGGGGTAGTGTAAAATAAAAAATAAAATGAAAAATAGGAATAGGAAATAGTGTATTAAGTAAGTGATTATATGTATATATACATATATAAATATATATAGATAACGATATATAAAATATATACGAAAATAATTATATAATAATATAAACAGGAATACATCTAGTGTTGTTGAGTGTTTTGTAGTGACAGGTAATGGTCATTGACTCGTCTTTGAAACTCATGCAAACTTTGCGATCGTCTAATTTCCAAGGGCAGTTCATTCCACAATCGCACACTTTTTACTATAAAAGATTTTTCTAAAAAATTAGTGGAATGAACTAGGCTTTTAAGCCTGAGGTTGGTTGACTTTATATACATATATATAGAAATAGACGATTTAAAAGTAAAGATAAAATATAGCACATTACATACTTTTTTTGGAATCCAAACTTGCTTAGTAACGTTGGTTGATTGCTAGGTAAGGTGGGAGATTTCTTCAAGCCAGATACTTTTGTAGACTTTTTAAAGCTATTCAAATTGTTATTCATTTTATTCTGACTGTTGACAATACCTTGTGGTTGACTACTTAAAAACATTGGCTTAGGTTTTAGTTCCGTTGGAGATGTGCCGAATGATTCCTGTAAAGAAAAAGATTTTTACTTATATATATGACAACCTCCTTAACGTAGCGGTATTTGGCTAGCTTTAAAATTCGGAGGTCGTGGGTTCGATCCCCACGCCGGGCAAGAAATCTTTGAATAAATTCTAAGATTTCTTTCCGTGTCTGGTAGACTGAGGGACTACCCACCGTGCCTCGGAAAGCACGTTTAGCCGTTGGTCCCGATTGTTATAACATCATCTATAATAATCGTATATCAAGGAAAGGGCAGCAGCATTTCCTAGTGTGTTACAACATAATACTGCGGTCACCAACCCGCCTGCCAAGCGTGGTGACTATGGCAAATACCGTCCCTCAAGAGGAGGCCCATGTTCAGCAGTGGACGTTATACGAGCTGATGATGATGATCGCCTACATAAAATGCAAGTGCAAAAATACTTATACTTATTTGCGAACAGGTTTGACTGTCAGTACATTAACCATTGTTATATGATTAATGTAATGATAAACGAACAAATGACTCAGAGGCAGGCGTATTATTAAACAGTTAATTTAATTTTATAATATTACTTTAATTTTATAATTTAAATTTTAATTATTAATATTATTGAATGTATTAATTTTATTGTGATTTTAAATTTTAATATGATCTATAATGGATTGAAATAAATGATTTTTGAATTTTGAATTAGAATTAAGCTGCGAACGCGCTAATTTCAGGAACTACTGTTCCGATTTGATAATTAATTTTCAGTGTTGGTTGGCCCATTTATCAAGAAACTATTTACAGAAGAACTATTACTATTTACAGAAGACAGTATATACTACATTCAATTATAAAGTTCCTACGGGATCGCATCTAAGCTTTGTAAACAATCAAAATGTTACGGCTACGACGTTACACCGACAGCGGCCTGTCTGCTCGTGAGAGACTATACAAGATATGCGTTGCCTTTTTAAATCAAACAGGGCCTAGAGAAGTCACTATACTATCTACAAGGGTTATGAAATCGAAAGCCGAATGATGGAATCGGTTGTTACAAAGCGGCCGTAGACCGATGGCTAAGGCGTCGGACTTTTCATCTTGTGGTCATTGCACTACCGACGTGGACCCACTTGTAACACAAGCATTTTATTTTAGCACGAAGTGTTAACAAGAATACTAGTAGACTGCAAAACTCTGCTAGTAAAATAAAGAAAAAAAAACAATATTCAACTAACGACCGCCATATTTTCCCGCGCCCGCTTAATTAGGTGACAAATGTAAAGTACCGTACATTTTAGTTATTATTTTCTCGATGACAGCTCCTGTGTAAAACTTGAATGGGCGTCTTTTTTACATTATGTATGCATTATTTTATAAAAATATGACGCTTACACACGTTCAAGGTTATACCAAACCGAAACCTTTTTGATACAAATACAGATATTCGTATCAGACCAGCGCCTATTACTTTAATATTAAGAATATAACCGGTGTGTAACGCCACGCCCTGAGCTCATCTAAAAATAAATGTAAAATATGTGTCTAATATTATAAAATACCAAACACTTCTGGTTATAGGTTTGCCTAATTGGGCGTTTATATAAAGAACATTCTTATGTAACTATGTTAAGACGGAAGTGGCAATTTATGTTTTGTTATAATAAATATATTTAAACCTAAACCTAATATTAATACTTTTTTAATACCTGAGAATCCACAGGGGTCACCAAGTTTTCCATAGGATAAGTGTTCTCAATCACAGAATCTTGACTGTCTCTACTATTTACATACAAACAATTCACGTCGGAATTGCTTCTTAACAATTTGACTTTAGGACTCGGCGCTAAAATGGGACTCTTGCATTTCACTGGACTATTGTTCAAAGAGTTTTCCTTTTCCGAATTGTTTAATTCTTCACAATCAGTATCATCTTCTTTTGTAGCATCTTGTTGGACTACTTTAAACGGATTCCTGTTCACTTTTTCTGGAGATTCTTCTATAGTAATACTGTCTTTTGAGACATTGTTTACATTAGTCTCTTCAGTGCTTGAAAAGAATTTGCTTTCAACTATGTTATTACCTATAACGGTTCTAGGAAACTTGCTCAGTCTTTTTAATATATTATGATTACCAGATTTTATGCATTTTCTAAAGGATCGTTCCTTATTTTCGAGGATAGGCGATCTTGCTTTGTCTATATTATTTTTGTTATCTTCTATTATAGCTACGTCGTGAGGTCCTTGGGAATATTGAGTCATTTCAGTTTTATCACAGTCGGTTTTCTGTTTTTTGTTAGCTGGCTCTGAGCAATACATACTGCTTAGAGCTTCTATTGATAAGCTGTAATGGTAAAAAATGGTTATTAAAAAATTAACACATGTTACAAAACTACACTCAAGTCCTAATATTTTTGCCTGCGGTTTAACCCGCGCCACTCTGCTTCAGTGGGTCAGAGCGTGATATTTTGTAGCCTATATGTTAATCCAGCTTATAAACGATCCACGTGCAAACTTTTAGCCAAATCCATTCAGTAGTTATTACGTGAAAGAGTAACAAACATCCATCCATCCATACTTACAAACTTTCGCGTTTATAATATTAGTAGTATAAGCCCTACCACAAAGTTTCACAGCTAAGGCAAGATGGCATGAATGAATTAATTAATATTCAATTTTGTATTGTATAAGGTGCTTCCAAAATATACGCCATACGTTTAACAGTGATATTCCCCTGAATTATACATTTTATTTATGCATACAAAAATATAATGATATAAAAATTCAAGATTACATATACCAAAAAGTATTCAATTTGCGATTTTAAGAATCGTGTATATAATACACAAAACTTTATTCGCATAATATTGATATTAGCACATTAACCCATTTACTTCTACAACCTCCGTAGTGAAGCGGTATATGTTAATCTTATCATTAAATCTCGGAGGGGGGGGGGGGAGGGCTCGATCCTCACGCCGAACAAGAAATCCTTGTATAGATTCTAAGATTGCTTTCCGGGGTCTGGATGGTCGAGGGACTACCCTCCGTGCCTCGGAAAGCACGTTACGACGATGGTCCTTATATTTTATAACATCATCGTATACCAGGGAACGGGTAGCAGCGAATCCTTGTGTTACAAAATACTACTGAGGTCACCAATGACAAAAACCATCCATCAGGAGGAGGCCCATATTCAGCAGTGGACGTTGTACGGGCTGATGTTGATTATTACGACGACTCCTGCCGGGCTTCGTCTGTACTAATATTATAAAGAGCAAAAATTTAATTGTTTGTTTATTTGCATTCAATAGACCCGGAACTACTGGGTCTTATTTGCACTCAATAAACCCAGAACTATTGGTCCAATTTCGAAAATTCTTTCATAATTAGAAAACTACACTATCCCTGAGTAACATAGGCTATATTTAATTATGAAGTTCCCACGGGAACGGGAGGTACGCGGGCGAAACCGCGCGGTAGATATTTTTTTTTTTTTTTTTTTTTTTTTTTTTTTTTTTTTTTTTTTTTTTTTTTTTTTTTTATTTAAAAAAGACAACTCCCGCACTAGGGAAATAAATCCCTGTGTCGCGGGGGACTTTACAAACATTCATTTCACGGACACAAAGAACACCCAGACTCAGAACAACTATTTGTGGTTCACACAAATAATTGTCCCGGGTGGGAATCGAACCCAGAACACCAGGCCTCAGAAGCAACTTCCGTAACCACTGAGCACCGGTGTGCAGTCAAAGGAAGATATTAATCTTACTGATAAAGTTTTCCTAGGAATTGCTTTCCTATGTGCGCACCGCCAAATGGCACTGGATGTCATGTTTAGCGATGGTGGTACCATTAGTGGTTCAGAGCAGCACCCAGGGGCTAAAACTCATAATCCATCAATCTCATCGCCAGCGACCGCCCTGAGCCGAGGTCCAAACCCCACAGGGGGCGCCCCGCAGCGCAGGTTGCTTAGTTTGTAGTTTTTAAAGGCTTATGTTTAACTTACCATCAGATATAGTAACATATAACAGAAAAAAATTGAAAATGATCACCAAAATTAAACCCGCATTTTAATGTAAAATTGTAACCAAAGTTTTAACATTTCGCTATCGTATTTAAGCAAAATGACTCCAAATAAATCATTGCTAACCCAAAAGTAGTAAATGATCACCAAAAGTACCTAAATGTTTTACTAATTTACTATTCGGTTCTGGCGCTCGGCTCGTGCGTTGTATGGCCGCAGCTCTAACCTAACCTAACCGATTGTCATTTTTCATTGATTTTATTAAGGTAGAAATAGCGCCATAATTTGCTCGCTAAGATTTGGTGATCATTAACTACATTTGGTGTTCGAATACAATTTGAAGTGCAGTCGTGACTAAAATAGCTAGTACTATTATAATTTTAGACTTTATTTTTCTGGTGTCAAGTATATATTTTTGGTGGTCATTATATTTTATCCCGTTTTTAAATCATTTATTAAGGCTGGAGCTCTGCTCGCCTTTATGCCCGGTGAAGTAGCAAAAGCCTACTGGCAACATACGTATGTCAATCAGAAAGAAAAAAAGGAGCACCCAGGGGATTTAAGTAGGTAAAGCCTCTCCTCATGGTATGATAAGCATTGCATGGAGAAGGGACTCCTACATCTTTCATCCCAGGAATAAAAAGGTGTTTCTTACCTCTCGTCTTGTGTTTCAGGCACATATTTGCTAACTAAATTGACGACCCTCTTCTTCCTAGTTACAGGCACTGCTATAATAGGCTCTGGTTTCTTAATTTTCTTCTGCCACGGACATGGGTCGTTTAGATGTGGTCCAATATTTGAGCTCCATATGCTTGGATGTGGACAAATGCCTTTGTCTTTCCAACCGTTCGTTTTTACTGTCTCTATCTGGAAGGAGACAATTGTTTTTTATGTGAAATTTGTCACAATAACATTAGGTACGAAATATTTTAATTTACACAAAGATTTTTCTCGACGTGGTAATCTATCCAAGACTTTACCAACGACTCATATACGCTAGATTACACCTACCGAGTAGAGTGACGAGACAGTGCCCTCGGCCCAGCACTCGGTATTTATAAACACATTACCGAGTGCTAGGCCGAGCGAGTCACTCGAACCCCGTTCTATTTACTAGGGCGAGTACCCACCTCCCGCTTTCCCGCACTGTCTCGCCACTCAACTCGGTAGGTGTAATCAAGCCGTTAGGCTGACACATCGCAGCTCGCGGTCCTCGAGCGCGAGCCTCACGTTGGCAGTCACGCGGGCGGCCTTATACGATACACTACAGAGATGTGTCATAAATGAACCGCCTGCCAAAGTTTTGTAGCGACATCTACAGTAGCTGCACAAACTACAAGAAGACGAGCAACGCCATCTAGAACTTAGCATCCCAACTAACTTGTATCGCGCAATACAAGTTCGCAAGCTAATTCAAATATACCTTTACAAGTTCTGAACAGCAACAAATGGCCGCCGGCCGATATGCATACCACCTCGCCCGGCTAAGAAGATTTCATTTTGGGATAAAATATAATGACCACCAACAATATATACTTGACACCAGAAAAATAAAGTCTAAAATTATAATAGTACTAGCTATTTTAGTCACGACTGCACTTCAAATTGTATTCGAACACCAAATGTAGTTAATGATCACCAAATCTTAGCGAGCAAATTATGGCGCTATTTCTACCTTAATAAAATCAATGAAAAATGACAATCGGTTAGGTTAGGTTAGAGCTGCGGCCATACAACGCACGAGCCGAGCGCCAGAACCGAATAGTAAATTAGTAAAACATTTAGGTACTTTTGGTGATCATTTACTACTTTTGGGTTAACAATGATTTATTTGGAGTCATTTTGCTTAAATACGATAGCGAAATGTTAAAACTTTGGTTACAATTTTACATTAAAATGCGGGTTTAATTTTGGTGTTATATGTTAGTGATTAGTAGAAAATAAAGGCCTGTATTCACTTTGATTAGTGCGAGTGCAGGTGATTAGTAATTGAGTGTGATTAGTGCAGGTGTGTAGTGCAAGTAGTGTCCAATTATTGTTTAGTGGCTCTGTTTAGTAAATTCAGTTGAGCCATCGCCGTCGACCAACAAGTATGGACGAACAACGAGAAGATACATGTTCATAGCTTCACTTATACGTAAAAGTGCCGCATCTCGGACTCCCTTAATTTTGTAGCTAGGGGCTTTACAGTTGTAAAGGCATTCATGTTTTACATACTCTTGCACAAATTTATAGGTTATGTCTTCGGTCCACTTTGCCGCCATTTTTGTAAAACAATACGAGTGTCCGACGTTACGGCAGGCACGCTGCGAATGAGGGGGAAAGGAGGGCGCGCGGGACGGGGCTACTCGCAGTCCACTTGCAAAAAAATAGAACGAGCTTCTAATCACGTTACTACGCAGCCAACTAATCACCTACACTAATCAGTCCCTGTCCACACTTATTTTCTACTAATCACTAATCACCTGCACTAATCACTAATCAAAGTGAATACAGGCCTTAAGTGTGGACAGGGACTGATTAGTGCAGGTGATTAGTTGGCTGCGTAGTAACGTGATTAGAAGCTCGTTCTATTTTTTTGCAAGTGGACTGCGAGTAGCCCCGTCCCGCGCGCCCTCCTTTCCCCCTCATTCGCAGCGTGCCTGCCGTAACGTCGGACACTCGTATTGTTTTACAAAAATGGCGGCAAAGTGGACCGAAGACATAACCTATAAATTTGTGCAAGCGTATGTAAAACATGAATGCCTTTACAACTGTAAAGCCCCTAGCTACAAAATTAAAGGAGTCCGAGATGTGGCACTTTTACGTATAAGTGAAGCTATGAATTTCACTTTTGCCGGCAAAGCAGGTCTCATAAATGTATCGGATTTCTGTATGACGGGTCCAACGAGGTTTAGTAGTATATTAAACGACTCTTCGTTCAACCTGAGAGCAAAGTAATATTCCGTCGTATCTTCAGCAGCCAATTCCTTAAAGAGTTGGTAGCTTGCGCCATGAATGGTTCTTCTATTAATCCCTTTTCGAACCCATACTTTTCTTGGTTTTGCAAGTTCAGCTTCCAAAAGTTCTTCGGTTTCAGACACCACCGCGTTTAATACTTCTTTCAGTACTTCTTCCAATTGCAAGCGTGCTTTTCGTTATTCGTCCATACTTGTTGGTCGACGGCGATGGCTCAACTGAATTTACTAAACAGAGCCACTAAACAATAATTGGACACTACTTGCACTACACACCTGCACTAATCACACTCAATTACTAATCACCTGCACTCGCACTAATCAAAGTGAATACAGGCCTTGATGGTAAGTTAAAAATAAGCCTTCCATTTTCTGTGGCTGAACACCACCAACTATTCCTCTATAGTTTGTATCACTTAAGAGAGAATAGTAGACAATTTATTTTTATTTTTTTAAAACTTAAGCAGAAACTATTGTACCAAGGTGTACTTAATGCCGTAGTAGGCATTATCTGCCAGTCGACCTTAGAGTGGTGATGAAACAACATGGTATGGACTATGTTATATCATTAACACTATTATTCCATTTAATACTAAAAAAACAAATTAATTCAAATGGATTGTTTCAATGGTCAATTTTTTTTTGTAATATTGCATAATTATCTAAATGAATTTTAATCATAATTGGTTTGTTTCAAAATACCTTATTATCACGACAATCCGGGTGCCAGTCATCCATTTTCTTCAATGTGAAAGGGTCCAAATTACCAAGAGCTAATTGGAATGCTATACTAGGCTCCAACAGTTCACCGGCGTTCACACATAATGCTTGTTCAATTTCTGAAATAATATTTAGAATCCATATAAATAAAATCAAAAAGTCACTCATTACAAAATCTCAAAAAATACAAGTGTTGGTTAAGTCAAAACTCAACCCCTAAAGGGGTAAAAAGGGTCTTTTTTCACACACATTTTCCCACAAACGAAATTTCAGATAAAGCTAGTCTCTTTTTCAACATGTCTTCAAATATTGGACAATATTTACTTAAGGGTTGCGATGCCCCATGAGCCACAAGGCCGTAGGCGATGGCTACGCCATACGCCGCCCTTTGATATGTTGTACTGTGTGATACCAGTGCTCATATAGCAGGGTCATTAATAACATTAAAGCCATTGTGCAGTTGTATCTCCTCTGCTAGACCACGCTAATAAAAGTAGACTTAAGCCTTTTTTTCCTAAAACAAAACGCATCACGCATCCCCACCGGCTCAGCGGCGGTGTATTTGGAACTCCCCTTTCTCTATTGCAATGGTAATATACTAATACGCTAACTTACCCACCAAAACGCCAGGAGCTCCGCAAAACGTACGTTACGTATACGTATAATAGGCGTGACGACAGTATTAAAAAATTAAAGATTTAATGTTTTTAGGGGAAAGTACATATAAAAAGAAATTATTACACTTATTTATTTTTATATACAACCTTGAGATTAATGTGATTTTTAATAAAATAAAAGATTAAAATACTGCAATCGGCCATTTTGACTGAAACACTAATCACGGCGCATGACGTCACGATATTGTAACCATCAAAGAGAATTTAACCACTACGTTAGGTTTGGCGGACTCAATGACATTTTTTACAATAGCGTGACGTCATAGCCGACGCCATGACACTTGAGGCCTTTTTTCGCGCGCTATTTAAAATTTAATAGAAATATGGCTTAAACTTCGTTAAATTTAAATTTATTACCGAAATATTGTGTTTTTCGTACTTAGAAAATGACTACCCACGTTGCGCAAGAGGATTTCAAAATCTTGCCTCATGCCTATTGGACACATAGGGAACTGCATGAACATGATATCCGTCCAGTGCAAGCAAGGCAAGGCAAGTCCGGTAAAAGATTATTTTTTTTACTGTGCTTATTTGCTACTATTTTCCAATAATAGTTTATCATTCAGTTCAACTCAAGACAATAACCCAGTATAACTTCAATTATTGATATAATTTAAGTTATACTACTGCTACTGTGAACTATTTACTAATGTGAACATTAGTGAATTATAAGTATCAAAATGTAAATGATTGTCATAGCAGAAGGACAGAATTTTCATTACTTAATATTTTAGGATGTTGGCTAACATAAAAAGGCTATCAATTAATATTGCAAGTTTACCTTCACTATCAGGCTCAGTCAGGCGTACCATTTCTCTTTGTAAGGGGTCATACACATACTGGTGTTTGAATGTAGCCTCAGCTTTGAGGAAACTTTCTCTGTACTCATCTGTTACTACTAAGGAAGACTTGTTAAAGAAGCTTGGCAGTTTCTTTAGTGCCTGGAAAATATGTATTTATCTATATTATAAATGTGAATCAACTTAGCTCCAATATCTCCTACAAGCTTTGGTGTGAATTCTACAGGACACAGTTATATATGTATGAGCCCAAAAACTTAATTTTATAAATTTTGTATTTGTAATAAGAAAACATAGAAATTATTTTCCTTTAGAGTTGTGGGTTAATTATATGTATGGCAGCAAAAAACATTTTCCTCACAGTAGTACTTAAATCATGTTTTTCAAGGTTACAAGTTTGATGTATAATTTAGATTTTGAGAAGGCGTAAATAATAGTATTTTGGTAAAAATGTTTCGAGTTTTAGAGGTATTGGCAGCATATGGTTGTTACTTAACAAAATTTGATATTTTTCAGTATTTAGTTCATAAATCCACTGGAATATTTGGAAACTCATACGGGAAAAGCTGGATGAGGAAGTAGTATGTAATATGTTTTGTGTAGGTACTTACATTAGCAAAATTCGAATCCTGTGTTGCAGTGACAAACTGCCTGGCCTTAGCCAAGCCAATGCCTGGCAGTGACGACAAATAGTCACACCCAGACATGATGCACATTTGTCTAAACTTGTCAAAGGCATAGTGTTCTATAGGACACTTCATTACTAGCGGTAACTTGGCAGTGTCTACCAAGGTGCCTGCACCTTCCAAGTCCATTTTGAAGAGCACCTAGAATGTATAAATATTTGTTTACTGCAACTGAAAAATTTAATCAGAACTAGTTTACCGCGCGCGGTTTCACCCGCGTAGCTCCCGTTCCCGTGGGAACTTCATAATAAAATATAGCCTATATTCACTGGAAATAGTGTAGCTTTCCAATGGTGAAAGAATTTTTAAAATCTATTAAGAGGTTTCAGAGCCTATTCAATCAAACAATCAAATCAATTTTTTAAAAGGTAACAAGTGAAATAATCCCAAATGATTGAGTTGTGTGTCATCAATGGCACAAATGCTGTTGGTTCGCCATCCGTGATTAATAGACTGTACATAACATTTTTGAAATTAACACATTTGTGTAATTATAACTGTTATTATACACACCTTCGTACACCCAAACAGAATCAAATCCGAGTCCTCAGTAATCACTAAATGTGCAAACCCTTTGACATTCAAGTAGGCTAATTGTGAGTCCGCCTCATAAGGTGCCACAATGCAGTCAACATTACGTTTCCTACACTCTTTGATAAGGGCTAGGGCCATTTTATGAGTGATGTCTACACTACGCCTCATGTAGGAACGGGCTTCATCTACCTGAAAATAGTATTTAAATGTTATAAATTAAATTAGTTGTTGCCCAGTGGTTGAAATTCAACCATAATTTAAAAGAATATTTGCATTCTGCACTCCTAATAAACCATAAGTGTGCAATATTCCAGAATCATATGCTTGCACAATTTTCTTTCCTTTTTTTCGCACTGACTTATGTAGCTAGCTCCGAGGCTTTTGTTACATCACCGGGCATAAAGGCCAGCAGAGCTCCAGCCTCAATAAATGGTTTAATTTAGACACTACAATCTAATGAGACCATCCCCTGTGGGACAGGGACCTCGGCTCACAATTTTCTTAGAAAGGGGTACAAAGTATTAATATAATAATAGACAAGCTTCACACGCATGGTTTAACCGGAGTAACTCCCGTTCCCGTGGGAACTTCATAATAAAATATAGCCTATGTTAATCAGGGTGAATGTAGCTTTCCAATGGAGAGAGAATTTTTGAAATTGGCACAGTAGTGAGTTTATTAATTACAAACATACACACAAATATACAAATCTTTCCTTTTTATAATATTATAGTATAGAAGTATAGATTTGCATTATACAGAAAAAAATCAATTTTTAAGAATATTATTTTTACCTTCCCAAGGCTCAACAATTCAGCTGCTCTTTTCTTAGAAATGTCACGAGATCTGAAAATAATTGAGTAGCATAGTAGTTTCCTTTAACAATAAATTGTATCACATCTTTTTCATTGTTTTCAATAAAACATTGTAATATTTATACTCACTCCCTCCTCTTTAATTCGGTCATAGCTTTTGCAGGTAAATGTCTTCCATCAAATACTAATATTGGCTTGATATTCTTCGATAGAAGCATTGTTACATATTTGAGACAGTACCGTATATGCCTGAAAAATATAAAAAAATATTAGAACATAAGATATCTGGGTCAGTGTGTAGTCTTAGGGTCTGTTAGTTAGAATCAAACCTATTTGGAACATTGTTGATTCTTACTGTTGTGTATTTGTTTTGTATTTTCCTTTTATATTGTAGGTATGTCTTTAGTTTTCCTAACTAGCACCTTTAATTTTTAATATAAACAAACAATTTTAGTGTGTAAAATCATTAGTTATCAGACATTAGTTTTATACATTTTATAGAAAATATTTGTGTTTTTGTTAAAGTATCGGCTGTTGTATGTTGACACAGAATAGTTGCTATTTTGGTCTCTATAAAACCGATTAATATTACAAGTTATAATGGACATAATTACTTTGAAAATTACTTACATATCCGTTTCTTCTCCTCTAACTAATTTTTCCGCGCAAGAAAACGCTCCTTTGTGTAGCCAACAGTAGGAATCAATCGCAACAGTACAACCAGAAAATTCACTAACATTAGCCCGCCTCGAGGCTTTTTCGATAAATGGTATTAAGCCTGTAATACCCATGATTATAACTTATACACTTTACACCATTATTTTATTCAAAAATCGGAATTAATTCAATCAAAATCCCCAAATCCCAATGCAAAACATTCAAGCTGTCAAATAGTAATGTCATTATCACAACTTTCCCGCCTTGCGGCCTTTTTGGTCTACGGACCATAGAGATCAAAAAAATAAAAAACGACTCGAAATAAATAATTGTAAATTTTAATTAAATGAGTTTATTTTAATACAAGCTGTGGTAAATATTAGTGAATATAAGAATTATAAACTTCATTTTCTTCCAAAATCTTAGTAATAATATTACAAAAAAATATAGCGAGTTTGACCATGCATCATGAGGGTAGTTCAATAATTTTCATGTTGTTTAGTGATGGTGCCAACGTGAGTCTAACATTAAATTAACTTAGATCTTAAAATTTGCAAAAGCTGGCCTGCTAGCCAGTCAAATAATATACATGTATGTTTGAAATCACGTAAAATGTTTTTATTAAATTCACGTATCCTATCGTCGGCTGCTGCAGTGGCTATAACCTGTGCAATATCTGCGGCAGCATACTACTACAAAAGCCGCAACGCTGAAATAAACGAAGTCATGGTGTTTTGCAAACTACAGTTTAATGCCTACAATTATTTCGATAAATTAATCAGCTACGTTGAAGCAGCGAAGGAGACTGTTAGTGTTTGCATGCCTAGCATACATAACCCTGCAATCCAAGGTCGTTTGGTCAATTTAATAAAGAAGAAACAGATCAAAATTCGTATAATAATTGACCGGTCAGGATATAATGGATCAACCGATTTTTTCATAAAGGAACTAATTGAAGCTGGTAAGTTTATAAAAACAATCATATGATAGGTAGGTGTAGGTACAAAACTGGTGAAATCTCAGACCATCTTGACTTCTCAATTTAAGAAGATATACAGTAGACATCAATTAAGTAGTGATGAACCTTTTTTATTTTGGTGTTCCGATTGTGCAGACTCAGTATAGACAGCTCCATCACCGACCGAAACCCCACGCCGCACTCGACAACTTCTATTCATTAGTAGATTCTTTTGCCACTTGGGTGGCTACTTGTACAATAAGGTAAACCGAACCATACCCAAATTCCATCTTACCAAGGCTGCATGCAAGAAAACTCTTACTTATTGGTTAAAAGGTCTAAACTATGATGAGACTGAAGCTGTGCTTTCCATACCAGTTTAAGGTGTAGGCAAATGGTCACTCTTCATGAGATAAACACACACACGCACACATTCACATGTACACACACACACACACACACACACATTCGCACACATCCACGCAAATACACACTCATAAACCAACTAACATCTATTGATTAATGTTTAATATTATTCGATATATTCTTTTTAACTATGTAAACCTGTCTAGTGTAAAGCTAGTGTAACTTGTAAATGCTAACAGAAACAACATGTCATAAAAACCATTTACCTCATAGTATAAAAAAAAAGTACGATAAGGTCAGGTGGGGTAAGAGGAACATAGTTTACTGGTTTTTGAACATTACGACCTCCAGCAAGTAAAAATATGTACGTATTCTAATAGCAATACAAACAAAGTTTCGCTAGCGAACCATGCTAACTGTTATTTTAACACAGAAATTGATTCTTCCAGTAATAACGGAACAATCTGACTACAAAGCCAGGTCTTCTAATTGTTTCTCTTTCCCGAAGTTTGGGGTAAGAGAAACGCTTCGATTCGTACAAGTAAAAACACGTATTATTATATGTATCTCTAAAAATTTGAGAACTGCCTTTCGACGTAATGGACATGAAACCATACCATAGTTAAAATATGGTCTAATTTAGCATTACCGAACAATAAAAAAAAATTGGGGTAAGAGGAACATATTAGTAAGGTCAGGGGTTGTAAACTAGGAATGTTAAAAATATAATAATATACTTAAATTTAGTTTTTAATAAAAAAATTAAGGAAAATATACGATGAATGTCACTAAGTGAGTGTGTTTTTATTTTAAATGTATCTAAATCGGTTTTCCAACTTTGAGTAACTCAACTGAATAAAAACAAACACAAATAATTGTAAAAACCTTTGTTTTACTTAAACAAACGTACAAAAAACTTAAAACACTTTTCTGTCTTTTTTTCACTCTGATCGTTATGCATAAACGAATATACTGCACTGCGCCAAAATATTCTCAACTTATAACTAAAAAATATTCTCCATTACCTTAATCAGTCTCAATCAACATGACTATGTTCTATTTAAATAAATAAACAAAACTAAAAAAACCTTTGCTTACTTTCTATATAAATATTACCAAAATAAAAAAATAGAATAGGAACTTCTAAAATCAAATTGGCATAGGCCTTAAATTCTAATATACTAGGCTTATCAAAAAGTAATGATAATCGGTTCATGTTTTCAATAAGGCTGCATAACCCGACAGTGCACCACTTTTAACAGCCGCCACTGCTTCTTACAATTTTTCTTTCGGGTAAGAGCTCCGTTCCGTTTTTCTTATATAATTTCGAGGCATTTTACTTTTTCTGTAACAAATAAATATATTTGTACCTCCAATACAGTAAAAATAAATTACAGGAATAGATTCTATTCTATTAACAATTGATTAGTGTGGTGTGTTTTATGCAATTTAGCAATTAACAAAACAAGATATTTATAATCATCTTGATCAAACCCTCTATAAAAAAATAACAAGCCTGTTGTATAGAGATATCAACACATTTTGGCGCGCACACAAATTAAAGCTGTATAAAGCGCATGCACAAATAGCTCCGCGCGCCAAGATGAGTTAAACCATGTATTTATACTTACCTAATCTAGATAGGTGATTTTCAACTTGCAAAATGTTTGTTACCCCTAAAACCGGGAAAGAGGAACATAATGTTTCTCTTAACCTGGTATGGTAGCTCCTCTTTCCCGGCTTGGTATTTTGTAGGTTATGTTTTTGATGTCATCGAAAAAGCACTAAAAACACATGCTACAAACAACATAACATGCGGAAAATAAAGATTCAACATTAGAATTACACTTACCAACAAAATTTGCGGTATCACAGATGTTTCTATCCCTTAAAAAATCGCCCACAAAAAACACCGCTAGGTCACATTTTTATAGTTTGTCAACTGATTTTTTCCTTCTGTTTTACTCACCTACTTATTGTGTTGTAGTGCCATCTATCCATAAAATATTGAAACTATACCTAATACTGTTTTATCGACAGAGTAACCATAGAGCTGGGCTTTATAGTTTTCTATTTATGAGTTACTGTTTCTCTTCACCTGGCGTCCCTCTTACCCCACCTGACCTTATAGTAGTAATGACCAAATTTGCATATTACTTGAAATGTAACTAACTAAGGGGGGTAAGACCTGGTGTCCTGAAACACAGGCCTCAAGCCTAGCTTAGGCACCAGTCTCCCACAATATAATATTGAGGCTCACATGTACTTTTAAATGTAATGTTACTAGGTATATTGTGGTGAGAAAATAAATCATTATTATTATTAGTCAGTTCATATCCGATATACGACACGTAAACGGAGATCAACAATTAAGTCATTTTTTACTTTTCAATTCATTACACAACGCTATACAGTCAAGACCAGTGGCGTAGCTATTGTAGGGCCAGGTGGTGCAGTGCACCAGGGCCCTGGACGAACGCGCTAGCACTTGAAGCTATGCACCGGGGCCCTTGCCCACCTAGCTACGCCACTGGTCACACTTTCATTTCAACTGAACCTCTGCACTCCGAGAACTCTATTGGACTATAGGTTACCTCAGTTCCTATACTTCAAAAGTTCAATGCTAAATTTGATTGCACTTATGACTAACTATATATATATATATATATCCATAACTTTTAAGTTTCCGTCATCTTTATCGTTTATTCCAGGAGCGGAAATCAAATGTAAAATAAACGAACCAATTTATAAGATGCAACATAAATTCTGCTTAGTCGACGACAAAGTCCTCATGACGGGCACTCTAGACTGGGGCAATGACCGTTCAGCCGACCATTGGAACTACGTTTACATCACTAGCAAACCTCAACTGGTGCAGCCAGTAAAAAAAGAATTTTACCAAATGTGGAGTCAATTCTCAAGCGATTTGGGGCAATGTTCTCCGCCGCCTTCAAATGAAAGCGATTCGGAATTTGTGGAAATGAGAGTTCCAGAAGTCACAATTACAGATACTTGGACCGAACAGACCTATCCCACGAGAGAAACACCATTGACTCCAGAAGTTTTTATTTTGTAGAATTCTTAATAACGCTTTAACCATATTTACAAATGTTTTATATTGTAAACATGCCCTGTTTTCAATGAATTAACCGTTTTAATAAATAGACTAGTTTTAACTCAAATAACTCATAATTAAAATTGAATTGAATTTACCAAAAAACAAGGGCTGAGCTGGCTTCGGCCTATTTCTGTGTTACTCAAAATTTTCTGTTGTTAATCTTCATTTTCGATTTTTTATTTCATTAGTTTGAAAATACTTTTTTAGAAGAAAAGTGTTTCTTCACACTTTATTTCTACAATTATTTCTAAGATAAAATATTCTCAATTTTTCATGAATTTATTCCACTTATTAAAATGTAATTCTAATCATGTAATCTCATTACTATTATTTATTTCTTTTGAATCGTATTTTTATTGTCAGCTTTGAATTGTATGTAAATGTTTTAAAATTAAATATAAAATTATTTAAATGATTTATGTATTTTTATTACATGAATGATGTTCTTATACTAATACATTGAATGTTGAGTCTACAAATCTATAGCAACAAAATGTTCATCAATTACAACATAATTATCAATTTAGTGTTGTAACTTGTTAAGTTGTTTAGTATAAAAGTGTCAAGGAAAAATTTTACAAAACAAATCTTATTAAAAATTGTTGGCTTTATATATCTTTACATTATTACTTTTGAACAACATTGACAAATCAATGGACATATTTCAAGATTGACTTAACACAAAGGTACAAGGTGTCTCAAAAAAAAAGGTTTACATTTGGTTAGCCGATTGTATGAATGTAAAATAATCAGAGGAATGATGTATGCCAGTAGATACCTATCATTACCATTATTCACCAATCAGACATGTTCTAAAGTACAAGAACTAAGGCCCTAGGATACTAATGCTAGAATTAAAGAGCCAAGTTGTCAGTCATAGTCTTGTCTTTGTAAACCAGCTAAAAACAATCATTCTAAAAGATTAATGTTACTTTTTTTTGAGACACCTTAATATTACTCACTCCAAATACATACTAAAATAAACTTAAAACCTAAAATACACTACTAATTGTACATAAATAATTATCCTTAATACTTTATTCTCCGCCCCTCACAGCCTTGTATTTGTTTATTTCATTGGGGAAGGTCTTTGAAAGCTCTGAAAGTAAGTGGCTTTTGAATCTCTTGTATGAATCTATTTTTCCTTTCACCTCTTCATTCTTGGCTAGGGCCTTGTCTATGCAGTCTTTGGTGTAGAGTTGGGGATTGCGTCCTTGGTCAATGTAACTGAAAAAAGAAACATGTCATTAGAACAATAGCATTTGTAGTATAAACATCCCTACACATAGTTCTACTCATCTGTGCATGGGATGTGTGGGTAATATTTGTATATTGGTAGGTATCAGCACACGTGCAGTGGCAGATTTACTAGCAGGCTTAGTAGACTGGAGCCTAGGGCGGCAGAATTTAGGGGGCGGCAAATTTGTCACACATTTCTTTTTATTAGAAAAATAAATTCTTAACATCTTAAATTTTCAATAGTAACATTTCCAGTAGATAACTAGTAAGAGCGGCGAAATATGAATAGTCTACTGGCGGCGAATGTGTAAGTTTGCCACTGCACACATGCCTTATGTGTATACAATTAAGGCATGTGTGCTGTATTAATTAGATAAATATGAAAGTTTAGATGTTTTTCATTCTATTACACATAGTTAGTTAGTTGAGTGTATAATTTCTGCACTAAGCCTCAAGACACTTCTATTACACATAAAGTGTTACACATTCATGAGTTAGATATTGTTGTTTAAGTTCAAACATCTTGTAGGTAAGTAATTTCTTGGAGGTTTTGACATTTTGATACTATTTGCTAGAGAATGGGAATACACATTGTTTCACTTATTGGAAACACATGTTGTTGTTAGAAGCTTGTAATATAAAGTAAAAGTAATACTTGACTTGGGGGGGCACTGCCGTGCCCCCAGATGTTCTGTTGTCTTTTTTTTTTTTTAAATAGTAATAGTTTCTGACATAATTATGTGGTGTTAGAACTTAAGCTATGATATGCTATAATGCCATTATCACTTGAGCAGTCTTTTCCTCCTCAGGCAAACCATGAGGTACTCATCAAATTTAATCCAAGCTGTTATGCAAGTCCAGTGGCTTTCTTCAATAAATTGCTGTAGATTTTAATGCAGTCTCAGCTCATAACAGTTTTACGTTGACGTGCTTAAGTAAAACATCTGTAAAAAATGGTCTCTTCCAATACTCACTCAAATACTTCTGTAGGAACATGAACATCGTGCACTTGAGACTTAAGTTTGTCGACTTCTTGTAGACCCGTCACCAAAGATTGACTGCGAAGAAAAACGGAAAACAAATTATTGTAATTGAGCAATGGTAGAGAACGAAAACTTTGTAATTTGAGAAATTCCTTTACCTACAGATCATATATTTTTTAAGCCTATATGTCGGTACCAATAGGTTAACCCAAAATTAACACTTACATTTTTTGGTTTAGGACACTTTGCCCTTGTGGTTGGAAATCACTCACAATGATACGAATCTGCCTCACGTTCTCAATGAACATTTCAAGCTGCGTCTCAAGATTTTCAAGTGATGAAGACATTGTTGTATAATCTTATGAAAAATACGAAAGTAGAAAATTATTTAATAACACGTAGAAGTTAAATATCAACGCACTCTATGTGTAATTGTGTATAGTACAATGAGTGTCAATTATCAAATAAATACTAGTGTTGCCAGTGGTAGATAGTCAAACATAACATGAGACAGCTCAATGAGCAACATTTTCACGAGAAAAATAACATTATCTTAAAAATTTTACTGTGGAAAACAATACTATACTATATTACACAAAAACAGATGTTTTTTATTGTGGTATAAATAAATAATTATAATATTTAATAAAAAAAAAACTTAAATAAGTTTCCTGTCCCATTTGGTAAACTGCGAAAAGCGTTGATCAAATAAGTTTTCAAAAATCCTTATCCGTAGATCCCAAAGTCCGCAAGCCCGCGAAATGTAAAGTAGAGTGACAGTTGCACAAAACTGCCCCAAAAATACCAAACCTCAAAATCCCTCAGTCATCCAGCTAGCGACCGCCCTGAGCCGAGGCCCTAGTCCTTAGTCCCATAAGGGACACCCTCTTACGCAGGTTGCTTAGTTTGTAGTTTAGAAACATTTTTTTAAAGCTGAAGCTCGGCTCACCTTTATTCACGATGAAAACTTCTGGCTAAATAAATAATGTCGTTATCATAATATATTAATGGAAAGCTAACGTCCAAATACCTAATACTAATAGGCATTTAAAATGTTAAAATTAAAGAATTTTTCTTTATAACTTTATATAACTTTCTTGGATGCGTTCCATTATAAGATATTTTTTTGTTTGCTAGAAAATCTAAAAAACATTATAAAACTTAATTTCAATGAACTACTCATATCTTGAAACATTAAATTTTTGTGGGCTAAACTTTGTTTGTGGTGTATATTTTACCGCCCGTTTTATTTATTTTTTTTACTCGCTTGACCATTCTGTGAGTATAATAGTGACAGCTAAATAAAATAGTGACCGGGTCATTAAAACCCAAAAAAAAAAAAAAAAATTGTGACAGCTACCGGTGTCATCATTATGAATGTAGGTTAGGAACTTATGATTTCAATTTTCATTCAGAGTAAGGCTGTTTGTAACTAAATAATTGTGATTGTTTCACTTAAATATTACTATGGGGCATCAAAGATCGGAAGCTGAATATAAAACGACTAGTTTCCAAGCTTCATTAGCTGGTGGTGCAGCGGGCGCTTTTACGAGGGCCGTAGGTCAGCCCCTCGATGTGCTAAAAATAAGATTTCAGCTTCAGCTGGAGCCTATTGAGACTGGCTCCAAATATAGTTCAATGTTTCAAGCAGTTACTGCTATTGTGAAAGAGGAAGGGGTATCTGCTCTATGGAGCGGTCACGTCCCGGCGCAGTTGTTATCTATAACTTACGGTGTTCTGCAATTTGCGATATTTGAAAAGTTGACTCAGATGTGTCAAAAACAAGGATCTCAATTCTACAATAGTAACCAGCACTGGATTAATTTTACCAATGGAGCTTTAGCATCTACTACTGCCACAATAGGGTCTTTTCCTTTCGATGTAGTAAGAACTCGTTTAATAGCAGAACAGAAGACTCACAAGGCATATAAAGGCTTTCTTCATGCTACAGCTGTAATGGTGAGGATGGAGGGTCCAGCAGCATTATTCAAAGGCTTGACCCCCACTTTAGCACAAGTAGCCCCACATGCAGGGGTACAATTTGCAGTTTATAAACTTTTTACAGACAATGTATTTAATAGAATACAATATTTCCAAAGGCCAGTAACATTACATTCTACAGTAAAATCTTCTTTACTAGCTAATTTGATAGCTGGTTCTATTGCTGGTTTTGTAGCAAAGACAGTGATTTACCCATTTGATCTAGTTAAAAAGAGATTACAAATTCAAGGATTTCAACAACATAGAAAATATTTTGGGAAGCAGATATACTGTAATGGGTTGATTGACTGTTTGAGACAGACTGTTAGAGAAGAAGGAATGTTAGCACTTTACAAAGGCTATGGGCCTAGTGTGTTGAAGGCAGTTCTCGTATCTGCCTTACATTTTGCAGTTTATGATGAAATTAAATTCATAATTCAACACTTACAGAGGTAAATTGATATAAGTATCCTTTTAAAAGTGTAATTCAGACTGGTTATAAATAATAAGTAAACAGTTTAAAGTATCATTTAAAGAAATATCAATACCTGTAGTTTGTAAGTAGAAAAAAAAACATTTTTATAATTAATTCTGACTTTTTAAGTATTTTATTAATTATTATTATTTAATCACAACATCCGTAGCATAGTGGTATAATGCTCACTTTTAATCTCTGATGTTGTCAGTTTGATTACTGCTCCAGACAAACTATGTGTAAATGCATAAATTCTTTCTGAGTATGGTTGGTTATGGGACTATTCTCTGTACATCTATTTTATTTTTTTATTAAGCTTGATTTTCCCATATTAATTCTCAGTACATATTGTTAATTGTATCAATGTTATGTATCACTACAGTCTTTTTTGAGGGTTAAAGCCTTCTACATCATCCACTCTTCTCTGTTGTGATATTTGCTACCGTACCTTTAAAAAGCACATTCAATTTACATAATACTGCATTCACCATAATAATGTATGGCAACAACCAGGCAGTGGAGTATGGCAGTGGATGTTTATTATGTGATGGGACAAATGGGCTGATCATTGTAAAATGTAAAAAAATAAAATGGATGTTATGTATCAAAAAGCTGATAGTAGACATTATTGTAAAACAATATGAAATGTATCAAATGAGTCATCTTTTTTAAATTATTTATTCTATATATTATTGTTGTATAAGTTTACTGTACTCATATCGATCTATATTATTATTTTGATGTAAGATTGTTATGTTTTGCCTAGTCCTATTGTAATTTTCTGTGATATTAGATAGATCTTAGATTGTGAATTGCAATAAATAATACAAATTATAGAAATTGATCAGCATATTTTATTTTTAGTAAGTAGTTTTATAAATTTTTAATTTATTGTCCAATTAAAAACATAAATAGTAGGTATTTTTCACAAAAAATTTACTTATATAAAACATTGATAAGTATACCTACCTAATTATTTTATAATTAATAATAAATTTTTGTAATAAGTTCATTTATGGACAAATCAATCCTTATTAGTCTCGGTGGTGGACTTCTCTATGTGGTTGACTCAAATTAGTTCCAGAAATACAAAAGTAAAAATATCTTAAAATCTTAACCTCTATGCCACCAAAGCTAGGTATCATGAATGTTAGTACTGGCTATATATAATTTGATAACAGTTTTTTGTGACTTTGTTACAAAGGTTCCTCTTATCAGTAAAGAAAGAATGAGATTTTATAAATATAATTGTTTTAATTACATAAATGACTACAAAACAATAATCTCTTGAACAATTCTTAAAATAATGTACCCAATACAGTAGTAGGTACATCGTTCATTAACAAATTAACTTAGTAACAAAAATAGTTCAAGATTTGTAATACAATTTAATAATTAACTCAACATCTATCCATATGATATTACGTAACCCATATTCCGCATCAAAGTATCTTTAATAGCTGGCTGCAATTCTTTTTTCATGTAAGTTGTCAATAGAGTTCTTATGCCCTTTGTAAAAATATCCTCCATTTCTCTAGAAATGTCTTCCGCTTCGTCCAACTCATCATCGGGTCTAAACAGCTTACTTCTTTCGTAATTAACCCTGCTTCGAGGCTCATAAATAGTGTCGAAGTTGTCAGTTGCCCTATTATCAAAACCATCATTATACATTTGGAGGTGAGGATCAAAGGAAAATTCGTCGGATCTACGCCTACGACGCAGTGGCAAGTTATCCTTATTTCTGACAGAGTTTCTGTTGATGTATTTTTCGCATCCATAAGCGTAAACACTTATAAACCCAGGCTCAACGAATTCTGAATCAGTTTTGACGTTGAATTTTCCAGGTTGTTGGTTTAAGGGTCTTGTGTGGAATCCAATTCCAGCTTTTCGGAGCCGTAAAATCATATTGCAACCTCCATTTCCTCTGGTTCGTTTCAAATCCTCAATGAATGGATCGTCCATGGTTCTAGAATCGGCGTAATGTCTCCTTAGTCTCCTGCTAGGTGGTATGCCTCTGTCAAGTTCATTTGAGTCGAATAAATCAACATTTCCGCTAATAGTGATGTCGTGGAATAGAAGCATGGTATCCAAAGACACGTTCCGAGGGTCGAAATAGCATTTTTCCACCCGCACCCAGTTAGTGTTCTGCGGAAGACGCACCCGCATCCTTGTCACGTACATGTCAATAGGAGCTGATCTCATTTGCTGGTAGACGCTGTAGCCATTGAGTTCGATGCTTTGGCTCTGTGGAGAAACCATACTAAATAAAGTCTTATAATTCTATATTACTTGTCGGTTACAAGATTTTAGGGGTAGTTTTCTTTTTTGAATTTGTTAAGTAACATTGCTTTAGGGACTTGGTCAGTATTTATAAGTAGGCTTGAACGTTAAGTGGTGCATTGTTACAGTAGGTATTTACTTGAGCATGTACCGAAATAATGCAACTTACCTTATGGTAATATTATTTTATCTATGTATTTGACATCAAAATTTGCAGATTAGGTACCAAGTTAGGAAGTGATTTTAATTTACCAAAGGAGTATCCAAGTTCTTAGGCTGGGTCCTTTTCCGCCGTTGCATCTGGTCCAAGGCGGATTCCAGGCGCGACGAACACCGTTCCCCAGCGACGGGAACAGTTGTCAACGGTGGAAGACCACCAGGACCTGCCAGCGGACGGTCATAGCGTTTTACTTCGAAGAGTGGCAGGAACCGGGATTCTGCAACAAGTGGATTTGGTAGGATATAAAGTGTTCAGCTTAAAATAATCACTTTGGTGATCCTGCTTCGCTGACCGTTGTTAGTGAACGGATTTTCATCTCTAGCTTTTTGTCAGAAAAACCATAAAACCCATTTGCACCCCTTCTACCGATATGAGGGCCGTGGGACACATATACCATTTACAATTTATCTTAAGACGAATCCCTCTTTTATATCTTAAAAATAAAATTGCGTTCTCTGACAAACGCAACCCTAAATGTAGTTTTTCAATACAATACATCGTTTTATGCATTTGCATTTGTTTAAAAATATAAGCTACCTATCTAGGACCCTCTCTATGGGACCTCCTCTGTCCTATTAAAAATACCATTAAATTGATCTATTCTGTATCCGGTAAGGTAATTAAAAAAGGAAAATGCTGTGCAAGTAGACATAAAATTGAAAGTTAACGTGTAATTATTGAGTATAGCGATCCTACAGTTTTCACTTCTATTGTTGCATGTTCAGAAGCGTGAAAATCGTGAGATATGTTGTGATGATGTCGGAGTAATCAGTGTTTGTTTTGATGCTTATCATTAATTGTCAGTGACCAATTCTTTGTTGACTGTCTTACTGGTCCGCTGACAAACTAATAACGTACATCACAGAGGTGGATTAAACGTTGAGAGCGCCGTAGGCAGGCATCTCATCGGCGGCGCCCCTATTTTATAAATAACTAGTACTAGCAAAAGTTTGATCGCTGTAGTTGGCGTTACTACATGTGTGGTAGAGGTTAGTCCAATTTGGAAGTGGCATTTCTTTATTCCGACGGTAGCCTAACTACAGTTTTTGTTCCAGCGTCTATTCCGCCCGCGCGCCCTAAGGCACGTGCCTAGTTTGCCTTATGGATAATCCGCCTCTGGTACATCATAATATCTCCGTACAGACTTAAATGTAAAGATTAAAATCTTTCAGGACCGCAGGAATCGCCGCCGTATCAACACGGGATACCGGAGGCCCTCCGAGGTCAATTATCGACCCGTAGCTGCTTCAATAATAATAAGCCGGCGTCGGAATGTGACGACCCCATCTTTTACTGGTTATTCCAGTGCAATCAGTCAATGCACGGTAGCATGTGGCGAGCTATTGGTGAATGGCGACACCACGGACCCAACACATACACACAGTGACACTGTTTCCTATAAGCTTGTACACAATTTAATATAGTGTTGGTCCCAGGACACTTAGTACACTATGTAACCCCAAAAGTATCAACTACAACATTCTCCGTTCGTTGGGTTTTTTTTCGGTCGGACATACTCAGTTAGCCCGAGGCTTTAGCTACTTCACCGGGTATAAAGGCGAGCAGAGCTCTAGCCTTAATAAATGGTTTAAAAATACTAACTATAAACAACCTGCGTAAGAGGGCGCCCCCTGTGGTGTTTGGACCTCGGCTCAAGGCAGTCGCTGTCGATGAGATTGAGGGATTATGACTTTTAGTATTTTAGGGAGGTTTCTGCAACTGTCGCTCTACTTTACAGTTCGCGGGCCTCTCGGACTTCGGGTCTACGAGGGCATCGGAAGGTTCTTAGCAAACTAAGGGTCGGGAGGGCGAGGGGGGACGCGTCGCGTTCGCGGGCGCACTCTTCTCCGGCGGGTCGGATAGAGTGGTCTCTGTGTAGTGGTGCTAGTTTCTTGCAGTCTCTGTACTGCTAGTTGGTAAGTTGTGATCTCGTCGTCCGGGTCGTCTAGGACGCCCCGAGGCCGACGGTGTTTACGACGCTTTGTAGGCAAAGGCTTGTAGTCGGATGCTGCAACAACCAACGGGTTTGGATGTTGAGCCGCGGATTCAAAGAAGCGTTCCGACGCCTCTTTCATCCACTGCTTGATGGAAGGCAGTTGGAGATCAGAATGCAGGTTGCGATTACGAATGAACCACGGTGCCCCGGTGGACAAATTGATAGTAACTTAGTATTTTGAACCCTATTTCAATGACATTAGTTTGAAGCCTCCGTGGCGTAGCGGTAAAAGCGTCGGAGGTCGTCGGTTCGATTCCCACACCGGACGAGAAACCTTGGTGTAATTTCTAAGATTTTGTTTTCGGGTCTGGTTGGTTGAGGGACTATCCTCCATGCCTGGGAAAGCACGTTAAGCCATCGGTTCCGATTGTTATACATAACATCATTTATTCGGCCTTAAATTGCTAAAATGATTTTTCTTTACTAACTATATGCATCATAACATTAGGTACATGCATTTGAGAGAGTATGTAAATTACCGTAAATATATGTACTTAGTAGACTTGTCCACTTAAAGCTAAGTGCTCACAATAGTTCTCGAACATTTTTTAAGACGCAGCGAAAGCGTGGGAGTCAAGATTTTTTCTCATAAATTAAGCATATAATTTCTGGAATTAGAGATTACGTCTCACTTTTCATTTCTTTTTGTCTAATAAATATTTAGTTCCCCGTGCCTGTATATTTGTCTGTAAGTAGGTTCATGTATTGGCCTGGTTATAGACCGACAGACGGACGGACGGATAGGCAGACAACGGACAGCGGAGTCTTAGTAATAGGGTCCCGTTTTCACCCCTTTGGGTGGGGATCCCTTTAAACAGCAAACAATTTGTATCTTGGTTCATTAACTACTGATTTTTTAATGCTTTTAAGATTATAAAGCTATGATTTTCAGGATCAACAGGTGATTCTCTAGGTGGGTATATCATATATAACGTGTTTTATAAAGAGATTTCGACGATTTTACGGGTTACGCTGGTAAAACCTAACGCTGGAGGTAAGACTAATGTTTTTGCTAAAAATGAAGTTTTTTTTTTTTAGCTTTAGCCCATTTTGATATAGTAGAGGGTAATATAATGGTGGCACGTACCTACATATTTTATGGTTAAGTAAACTTGAATTGTCTGATCACTTTAACGATATAAACAAAAAGGTTCCTACCTTTTTGTAATTCTGGGTTAGGTAATTCGTTATCACTTGCCGATGCAGTTTTAGCAAACAACATAAACATCCACCAGAATTTCACCATTTCTCACAATAAAACAACCACACTCTAAAGTTTTAAATTTTTTTGATGAGAAAAAAAAATATAGCTGTCAAAAAATGCCGCGAAAAGCTTTGCCTTCCTCTCACCGCGAAACCGAAACGTAAAATAAAGTATGGTACGTAAGACAATGAGAGGTGCAGTCTTTGGAAAATAATCCCCGCTTGAGTCGATTGTATGTTTCTATAGGTTTCGCGACAGGTGCCTAGACGATAAGTAGGTAGGCACTCCAATGAGTAAACGGCGAGAGGAGGATTATTAGAGCGAAAACAAAGTTGCACTGTCCCAGATATTAGTGCTTTAAACGAAGGACATCTGATATGCAGTAAAATTAAATAGTGTCACAACTTTGATTCCCCAAAATAAAAATTGAGTAGGTACCTAACGAAATAATTAGTTGGAAGAAAATTATTCGTACTACCTAGGTACCTACTTAATTAATATTTAAAAAAATGAGTTGAAATACCAACTTCAATAACACGGTGGTATCAGACACACTTTCCAAAAATTTGTACCTATTAGTATGACATAGAGAACCTTTTTTTTTTAATAACTGGTAGGGCTATAGTAATTTGTGCCTGCTTGAATCTTCCAATAGGTAGTCTTCAGCAAAGAGCTTAGGTATCAACGATAATTGAGCTAGGCTTTATGAAGTCGTTCATAAAGTATATAATTCAATGACGCACATGGTGTCGCTTAGCACAAAAAGCTTTTTCCCCTCTACTAACCCGTAGGTATAATGTTCAATTTTAACATGGGCGATGGGCCTCTCTCATACTTGATTGGCGGATATTATACCTACTTATATGTATTTTACACAAGGATCTGATTTACATTAGTTCATTAACTTTATTTATTGATACGGGAAAGTTATTTAAATTGTTATTTTTGAGCTACCGATACTTAGGTACCTAAGTGTACCTACCTACTTGTTTCAAAACGCAGCGGCCGTCAATTTGTATCTACATAAATTAATTGTAACAAAATGTACCGATTATTGCTTTCCCAATTTCTTATTTATATTGTACTACCTGTTTACGTTAGTGTTAAAAGAAAATACATAACGCGGACGCATAAACGGCATATCAGCCTTGGAGGTCGTAGACGTTAGAATCAATCTCAACACCGGTCAAGTTGTCTTGGGAAGATTTTTTGGTTCTGGTCTGTTTGGTAGAGGGACTACTCACTGTACGTCGGAAAATACGTTAAGTCGTTCATACCGATTGCTATAACATCCTCATCATCACCAGGAAAATGGGCAACATTGAGGGCTGAATTCCCAAAAGCCAGGCTTCTGACATATACGCCTTGTAGGTCAGATTCTACGCCTCTGATATTCTATGCGAAGTACCATAACATTATTTTTATCAAGGCGACATCAGTCTCATCTCAACTAGGGTGTGACGTTATTATGGAAAGAAATTGGACTAAGCCATTTAAAATTGTGAGCCAAGTTGATTGACCTCGTAGTTAGGGTTGTCAACTAGCTATGCAATAGAAAAGATTTTTAGGTAAGTAAGTAACTTTTTGTTTAACGATTCTTTCACAGCAAATTTTTTTTAAAAGATTACGCAGTCTTTGTGTACTTTATATTTTAAAATTTTAATGACCTAATGTACCTACCATTGAAGAAATAAACCTGTACCTAAATAAAATATTGCCTAAGTATGTATATCTACCTATATTACCTAGTGAAATGTTAATTTTATGAAAGAATTCTTAAAATAAATTCAGATGTATTTGAATTTACCTTTACCTACGTTACAAACAAGCAAAGTACAAGTAGTATTTTCATAAAGGTCTACCTATATTAATATATAGACAAGTTAGAGTTTTTATACTTTGTAGTAGTTTCTCACAACCCTATCCGTGTTTGATTTGCGGGTTGATATCGTACATACTTTCTGATGAGGAGCCATATTAGTAGCATAAGAATGTTCAACATTGTTATCTAGATAGGTTTAATGTAGATAGATAACGAATAGCGGAGTATAAACACTGTTTTTTTTTTTCTTACGAAGGATAGCACGCGACATTTTTCAGACGTTATTTTGAAAAGTTTTTTTTTCGGACGGACATTTATAGTTAGGCCCGAGGCTTTTGCTACTACACCGGGCATAAAGGCGAGCAGAGCTTCAGCTTAGATAAATGGTTTAAACACTACAAACTAAGCAACCTGCGCACTTGGACATCGACTCAGAGCGGTCGCTGACGGGGAGATTGAGGGATTATGGCTTTTAGTTTTTTTGGGGGAGTTTTGTGCAACTGTCGCTCTACTTTAAAGTTCGCGGGCCCCTCGGACTTCGGGTCTACGAGGGCATCGGTAGGTATTTTTAAAAGTAACTATACATACCTATCTAATAAATTAGATACTCTTTATCAACCTGATCAATAGTCTGCTCTATAACAGTCCTTGGCAAGCCTATTATGGGATATTGTTGTAATCATTCCGCTTGGTAGGCGGATTTGTGATCGCAGTAAGATGGGAGTATCTTCGAGCTGAAAGATGCTGCTGGGCATCCATCAGATGAATATCCCTTAGTCGCCTCTTACGTGTTACGTTTTGTATTGTGGTGGTCTATACAAAGGAATCTGGAATCCACAAGGCTATATAAATAGAGAGAGATTCTGTCGCTGTCTTTAAAGGAGTTTGGTGCAACTGTCCTTCTACTATAAGTACCTTTTATGATCAAAGATGAGGAGACATTTTGTACAGAGATTTCGGAATTATGACAAACTTGTCCTGCGGTTTTACCCGGGTTACTCTGATCCAGTGGGTCGGAGCGTGATATTTTGTAGCCTATATGTTAATCCAGCGTATAACCCGGTGCAAAATTTCAGCCAATTCCGTTCAATAGTTTTGGCGTGAAAGAGTAACAGACATCCATCCATCCATACTTACAAACTGTCGCGTTTATAATATTAGTAGGATTATTACAATGATCTATGACTGCGTAATCGAAAATAAAATTGTACTGCCTTCGATGACGGTCATCGACTCATCCGGTTCACTGATTCGGTTCATGAGAAGTAGTACCTACCTACTAGCGCTCGAACACTAGTAGTGGATGTTATGTTATTTGGCATTTATCCTTATTTATTTCCAATACAACAAAATTCCCGCCGAGAACTTCATGACAGTCAGATAGTCCCGATTGTTATAACATCATCTATAACAAGTGTATACCAGGGAACGGGCTGCAGCGTTTATTGTGTGTTACAACATATACTGCGGTCACTAACCCGCATGCCAAGCGTGGTGAGTGTGATGACAATGGTAAAAGCCCTCCTTCGGGAAGAGATGATGTTCAGCTTTAGACGTTATACGGGCTGATTATGAATATGATAAAATATAGCAACATGGGGTCCACCGACATCAGTAAAGTTTTATAGGGGTCTACAAGAGAAATTGTTTGGAAGCCTCTGATTGAGGGGAGACTGATCCCACTCCTACTGCAAAAAAAAAACAATTAAAATACACGTTTCGAAATCAAAATTAATGAAATATACCTAGGTACATCCCGTACATCTCGATAAATGTAATAAATTACTAGAAATCTATATCTATATATAATATTTGTTTGTTTGTTTGTATTGAATAGGCTTCGAAAGTACTGGACCGATTTGAACAATTCTTTCACCATTGGAAAGCTACACTATCCCCTGATGACATTAGCTATATTTAATTATGAAGTTCCCACCGGAACGGGAGTTACGCGGGTGTTTTTAAAAGACAACTCAAAATAATAATATTTAAAAAAAAAATAGCTTCCTCTGTCCTATTTTGCTGTGCCCGACAGGGTCCATGAGTCCATGTGAACCTTGTGTATTTAAATGTGTTGTGTTGTTAAGACTAAATGTACCTACCATGGAGGCAATAAATATTTAAATTTAAATATTTTTTACGAGTAGGTACCTATATCTACTTTTATCTGTGATTTTATCAGCACTTACTTAAGAATTCGTCTCAGGCATTGTTGCTAACTCCATTGTCACAAAATATGTTCAAAGTTTGGTGGTATTGCATACACAATTTGTGTGTGACCACATTTACTATTTGAGGTTTTGTTCTTCGTGGAAAATAAAAACAACTTCTTGAGAGGGTTTCTTCTATTTATTTCTTGCTCCAGTTTCTTACATTTGTAGGGATGCCCGCCGTCTGTATCGATCGGTTCGGAACATCCCTCTTTTATACAAATCATTAGGCAAATCTTAATTAGCTCTGATTGGTTGACCAATCAGAGAGCCGGAATTACTACCAATAGGAGACAAGGCGAATTTTACTATCCTAGGTCGAAACTTTACCGTAAAGTAGACCTAGGCTCGATTTAAGATAATTTCACCTTATCTCCTATGGTGTTTCCTTAACAAATAATATAAGTTTTTATTTAAAACTATAAACTAATTACAAATTAATCATTAAATAACTAATAAAGTATATAAATATACAAACAAACAATTATCACAACCAAAACTATAGCGCGAGTTACAAATTTCTATGTACAACTTATAACAATTTTATAAAACACTATTTTTGTCTTTATCTTATTATTTACCATTATATACATTACTTTTAATAGTTTTATTCAATACTCTAGTCACTAATGAATCGATTAACACCAAAAATACACTTAAGGAGTAATAACTATTGTCAGGAAATCGAACACAAAGTTTTACACTTTATAACGCTAAGTGTTTCGTCTATTGACTATCGTAGCACACTAACTGTTTATATTGTCCCGCACATCACTCCCGCCGTGCGACCGTGTCGCATCTTCTCTCGGTGCGGGCTCGATATCTGTAGGTAGAGGTAGGACCACCAGCTTCCTTACAGGCCGACGTAGCACTCCTCCCTTGGTCCGCACGTCCACGGCGCGTACCACGTTGTCTGGGCCGGGGTATGTAGCGATGATTCGGCCGCGGATCCACACGTTGCGCGGTAGATTGGGGTCGACTATCTGTACGAGGTCGTCGATCTGCACCGCCGCGCCTCGACCGTGTGGCTCCCGCCGGTGTTGAAGCTCGGGAAGGTACTCCTTCACCCAGCGCGCCCAGAAGATGTCGGCGAGCCTCTGTGCGGCTCGCCAGCTGGATCGGGAGATGGCGTCCTCTTCGGTGAATGTGCCTGGCTGTGGCACGCGTCCGGAGCCTCCCAACAGGAAGTGGTTGGGAGTCAGGGCCTCGGGATCCTCCTCGCTGACTGAGACATGCGTCAGCGGGCGACTGTTGACGGTGTACTCCGCTTCAGTAAGCAGAGTGGTGAGCACCTCCTCGGTCGGGTGGCGCTCGTGCAGCGCGGCTGCGAGCGCTGTCTTCACGGAACGCACCATGCGTTCCCAGGCTCCGCCCATGAAGGGAGCCCCGGGAGGGATGTAGCGCCAGCGGATGGTCCGCTTCGCTGCCTCCTCAGCCGTTGCCTCGTCGATGGAGCGCCGCAGCTCCTTGTCTGCAGCCCTCAGGTTGGTGCCGTTGTCCGACCAGATTTCGGTAGGGCACCCTCGGCGAGCGAACATCCTGCGAAGTGCCATAACAGCGGAATCAGTACTAAGTGAACCGGCGATTTCTAGGTGTACAGCCCGCGTAGTGAGACACGTGAAGAGCGCCACGTATCTCTTCTGTCGAGCTCTCCCGACGGTTACGGAGAGCGGGCCGAAGTAGTCGACCCCGGTGTAGGTGAAAGGCCTGCTGTGGTGTGCTAGGCGACATCCAGGTAGGTCTCCGGTCCTCGGGTGCGGTGGCTGTTGTGTCTTCATTCTGCAGTACAGGCACCTTCGTAGTAGTGATCTAGCGGTGGGGCGTAGACGCAATACCCAGTACTGCTGTCTACACTCGTTGATGGTAGCTTCCACTCCGGCGTGATGTAGTTGTCGATGTATAGACTGTATCCACAGTCTCACTGTCGGGTGGTCGCCGTCGATCACCATAGGTTTCCTTACAGCTTCTGTGATGTCCCGTACTGCTCCGATCCTACTTCTTATGCGCACGGCGTTGTCGACGTACTCGACGCTCAGCTGATGTAGGCGACTTTCTTTAGGTATTTGCTTCTGTAGTTTCAATACCTCGATGTCGTCCTCGAAGGAATCTTCTTGTGACGACCGTATAAGTAATTCTTCCGCTATTTTTAATTCTTCCGCGGTGACCGGAATAAACTTTCGTTCTGATAACTGTAGTGTTTTCTGTACTATTTTCTTTCTGGTTGCTGTGTTTTCTTTTTTATTGTTCCAGCTCGGATCATTTTCTTTATTCTGTTTTGTTCTTCTGTAGTGTACACTTTGTTCTTGAGGTGTACATAGCCGAATGAATTGAAGTACACGCGCTGTGGAGTAACGAAGTCGGTTCCAGTTCGAGAATCTCGATGGATCAGGTAAGGCTTCTGATAGCTTCAGTCTTCGTTTCTCGCTCACGTGGTGTACCTTTTCTTCACCTGAGGTCTCTTCTTTTACAGGTGATGGTGCTTCGGACGGCCAGGTGTCTTCGGGTGCGTATAGGAAGTCGGGTCCCTTGTACCATCGGTGTTCTTCGTCGAAGGTAGGTGGGGTATCTCTCGTAGCGTCGTCCGCCACGTTCAGCTTCGTAGGTACCCATCGCCATTCGTTGACCTTGGAACTTTCTTCGATCGCCGCTAGTCGATGAGCCACGTAGGGTTTGTACGAACGCGAACCCGTCCTTATCCATGTGAGTACTGTTCTACTGTCGGTCCAGAAGGTTTTGCTGTCCGGTTTTCTCTCGTGTTCTTCTGTGACTGCTTCTGCGAGCCTCGTGCCCATGACCGCTGCTTGTAGTTCCAACCGTGGTATCGAAGTCAACTTGAGCGGTGCTACTTTCGCCTTGGCCATGATGAATGATAAGCTGACCTCTCCACTCGGTGCTACTGTCCTCCAGTATAGTACCGCAGAGTACGCCGACTCGCTGGCATCGGTGAGGACGTGAAGTTGTAACGATACGGCGTCGCTGTAGCTCACGTAACATCTTGGTATAGTTATGTTCTTGAGATTTCTTAGGTGAGCCATCCAGATCTGCCACTGCTCCGCCAGGTCTTCATCGATTTCATCGTCCCATGATGTTCCTCTGCGCCATACTTCCTGGAGTAGTTGTTTCGCTTTGATTGTGACCGGTGATGCGAAGCCAAGCGGGTCGAATAGTGACATTACTATGCGGAGAGCTTCGCGTTTTGTAGGCTTCTTTCCTTCCTCAAGCGCTGTAGGTATTCGTGTCATGTCGAGGTTGAACGTAAACTCGTCGGAGTTGGTCTTCCATATGACACCTAGTACTCTCTCCATCTTCTCTTCGTGTCTATGTAGCTCCAAGTCTTCTGTTTGACTGTCTTCTCCTAGGGTTTTCAGAAGGGCTTGCGAGTTAGACTTCCATTGTTTCAGTTCGAAGCGAGCTTTACTGTGTACTTCTCGGACCTCTTTAGTGATTCGTGTCGCGTCTTCTATTGTTCTAAAGCTGTCCAGGTAGTCGTCGACATAATGTTTCTTTATTATAGCTTCTGCTGCTTCTGGGTTGGTTTTCGCATACGTTTCAGCGTTCAGGTTCTTCACATATATTGCTGTGGATGGTGAACTCGATGCCCCGAAGATTAGTGACGTCATTCTGTACTCTTCCGGAGGCTGTCGATCTCTTCTGTCACCTCTCCACAGGTAACGTAGCGCGTCTCTGTCTTCTGTTCGCAGCTTGACTTGCATGAACATTTCTTTGATGTCGGCGGTGACTGCCACTCGGTGCTGTCGGAACCTCATGACGACTCCTGGTAGCGACTGTAGTAGGTCCGGTCCCTTCAGCAACATGTCGTTGAGGGCGACCCCCTGGGTCTTGGCTGCGGCGTCGTGAACTACCCTTAGCTTGTCCGGTTTCATGGGGTTGATCACTGCGAAATGTGGTAAATACCACGTTTTATTAGTAGTCTTCTGTGTTGGAGCTGGCTCCGCGTACCCCTTGGTGATGAGAGCTTCCATCTGTTCACTATATTTTCTTTTCAGCTCCGGACTACGGTCGATTTTCTTCTCTATGCTGTAGAGCCTTCTTAATGAATTTTCATAGTTGTCGGGAAACGATATTTCTTCTTTCCGCCATAGAAGCCCTGTCCGGTATGTCCCCTCTTCTGTTTTAACTGTAGTCTTCTGTAGGATGCGTAGCGCTCGTTCCTCGGGTTCTGTGTTCGGCCTCTTGGGGTTGATACACAAGGCGTCCGCTTCGAAATACTGTTTGACTAACTTCTCTAGGTCGTCTTCCGGTCGGTCGACTATGTGGGACACGAAGGCGATGTTTCTTCCGAAGCTCCGTGTCTGGCTGCCATGTAGTACCCATCCGAGAGGTGTTAGTGATGCTACCGGTTGACTTCTGCTTCCCCTTCTCACTTCTGTGGCGAGCAGGAGATGCCAGTTGTCTTGACCGATGAGTAGTTGAGGCTTGGCGTCCGCGTAGGTGAGGTGACGACTGATATCCGCCAGGTGGCCGCACTGTTCCACTAGCTCCTTAGGAACCCGCTGCGATGCCACGTGGAGGCTCTTAACTGTTCGTGCTTGTATTTGCTTCTGTTGACCGGTGAGTCCCTTCAGCTTCACTGCGACTCTTCTCGATGTCGACTCTGATGTCTTCATATCGTTGATGGTTTCTATTTTCAGTGGGTCTAGCGGTCCCGTCGCTCCTATCTTGACAACGAGGTCGCTGTCTATCAATGTCACTGTTGACCCGTCGTCCATCAGCGCGTAGGTGTCGACTGCTCCCCGAGGTCCCTCCACACTTATAGGAAGGATTTTCAGGTACGATTGTTTCTTCTCGATTGTCCAGGTGGAGTTGATTACTTCTGGTGCTTCCTTCTCTTCTGCCTTTTCTATTTTTCTGTAGTGCAGCATCCTATGGTGTGTGTTCTTGCAGTCGTCGACACCGCACGGCTTGGCTCGGCAGTTGTGAGCTTTACTCCTGAAGCGAAGGCACCTGAAGCATAACTGTTTCGATTTAGCTATATCCCATCTGGCGTTTTCATTTTTCTTCTTAAACTGTTCACAGTCGATCGCTATGTGTCCTAGTTCTTCACATACTGGACACCTCGGTGTATACGGTTTCTCTATGACGTTGTTTATCTTCTGGGTCCTCTTCTGTACGGTTGTGGCTGGTGCGTATGCTGCCACCGGCTCGGGTAGCGCATACGGTCCGCATAGCTCCGCTTCTCTTCTGAAGAACTTTTCTAATTTCAGAAGGTCCGGATCCTCTTTCGGCTGCGTCGCTGAGAAGTCGTAAAATCTGTAACGTAAGGTTGGTGTGAGTTTATCTACCACTATTTTTGTAGCTTCCGGGTTGTAAAGGTAGTTGATGCAGCTGAGGGTTTTCAGTGTGGCCACGATGTTGGAGACCTTGGTGGAGAATATACAAATGTCGCGCGGCGACTCTGTGAGGCGAGGTAGTGATCGTAACGCCTCCATCTCCATCATGGCGATCGACTCTGGTCTTCCAAACCGCGACTCCAGGGTCTTCATGATGTCAGCTGGATGTGTGTTGGTGATGAGAAGACCCTCGACTGCTTCCCTCGCCTTCCCTTTCAGATTTCTTCTCAGTCGATTTGTGTTTTCTATAGCCGTGAATGTATCTTCTGTTTCGTAGTATGCGGCGCGGAAAGGTAGCCACTCTTGATGTGACCCATTGAAGAATGGTAGTTCTATAACACGTGGTCGCTGTCCTGTGTTGACAGCCCGTACTATGGCTTCAGCCAGTGCGGAGTAGTCCTGTCGCTCTCCCGCCGGTCGCTGATGCCGTTGATGATGTTCTTCTACAAACTTAGTTGGTGGACTTCTATTTTCTATTATATCTCCCGCCTGTTCCATCGGTCGGTTAGCGGGAGCCGGTCTGTCGGTTTGGCTGTTCAGCCAGGTGTCCACCTTCTGGTTTGTTTCTTCATTTTTCGAATAAACTGTAACATCATCATCTTCATCGGTGTCCTCAGTTTCCAGGGCGGCGAGGCGTACAGTGGCAAGCTCCACCTGTAATTTTAATAATTCTTCTTTAGCTTTCGCTATTCTATGCGATTTTGATTTTGTAGACATCCCCCCTCCCCCCCTCTTGCTCGGAGGGCGAGGGTCTAGAGGTCCGCTCGGCAGCGGCGGACCTTGCACTATTTTCTTTACTACGGATGCTTCGATATTTTTGACAGCGGCGGGCGGTTTCATAACCGCGTCCACCGGTACAGTCGGCGCAGCGGACGCGGTTACAGACGAGGCGATGAAGCTGGGCGTCTCGGAAGGATGGGTGGCGGCAGCGGCATTGGCGGCGGTAGACGCGGCGGCAGAAGCGGCGGCGACGGTCGGCGCGGCGGCCGGCGCGGCGGCCGGTGCGGTGCGGCGAGCTGTGGCTGTGGTTGCGACGGAGGACTCCACGGAGGTAGCTGTGTCCTCCGTCGTCGTGGTACCTCCCGTAGCGGTAGTACCGGAGGACGTCTCGGCGCTAGTAGTTTCTTCTGATCCCGACCGCGGCTCCACTCGCTGCTTACGCCCTTTTCCTTCCGAGCGTGTGACTGGCATGTTGTTCACGAAGAATTATCCGGCTCGAAGGACCATTTAATGTGTGTGACCACATTTACTATTTGAGGTTTTGTTCTTCGTGGAAAATAAAAACAACTTCTTGAGAGGGTTTCTTCTATTTATTTCTTGCTCCAGTTTCTTACATTTGTAGGGATGCCCGCCGTCTGTATCGATCGGTTCGGAACATCCCTCTTTTATACAAATCATTAGGCAAATCTTAATTAGCTCTGATTGGTTGACCAATCAGAGAGCCGGAATTACTACCAATAGGAGACAAGGCGAATTTTACTATCCTAGGTCGAAACTTTACCGTAAAGTAGACCTAGGCTCGATTTAAGATAATTTCACCTTATCTCCTATGGTGTTTCCTTAACAAATAATATAAGTTTTTATTTAAAACTATAAACTAATTACAAATTAATCATTAAATAACTAATAAAGTATATAAATATACAAACAAACAATTATCACAACCAAAACTATAGCGCGAGTTACAAATTTCTATGTACAACTTATAACAATTTTATAAAACACTATTTTTGTCTTTATCTTATTATTTACCATTATATACATTACTTTTAATAGTTTTATTCAATACTCTAGTCACTAATGAATCGATTAACACCAAAAATACACTTAAGGAGTAATAACTATTGTCAGGAAATCGAACACAAAGTTTTACACTTTATAACGCTAAGTGTTTCGTCTATTGACTATCGTAGCACACTAACTGTTTATATTGTCCCGCACACAATTGTTAATAGCAGAAGATTACAATTTTCTTATGAAATGTCCGTAAAATGTTGCAGTTTAATTTAAAATACGTAGATGTATTGTTCTGAAAAGATATATTTCGTAAAATAATGTAATATGGTAGCACTGAGATGAATTGCTCATTAAATCTATTTTATAAGCTCTTTGGACGTTCGTTTTGTTTATAATACATGAACATTTGGTGTTCTTGTGCCTTTTTATAGATACAATTTATAAGTAGGTATGTATAGACATACCTACTAATATATAAAGCTAAAGAGTTAGTTTGTTTGCTTGAACGGGCTGACCCCTGGAACTACAAGTCCGATTTGAAAAAATCTTTTAGTCTTAGTTATTATCTATCTATCTATTATCTATCTATCTATTATCTGTCTCACTATTATCTATCTATCTTAGTATGTCTCTATGTAAGTAAGTTGTGTAAATTCGAATGGGAACGGGAGTAACGCCGGGTAAACAATTATGAAACCCAAATGCTTTGGTGACTGGATTCGGTTTCCACCCGGGACAACTATTTGTGTGAACCACAGATACTTACTTGTTCAAGGTCTTGATGTGCTGTGTCCGTGAATAATTTATATAAAGACCCCTGGGAGACGGAGATTTATTTCCCCAGTAAAGTAAAGTTTTTTAGTAACGTAGACGAATAATTCGCGCTTGTTAAACGTCATTTATAATGCATAACACATTTAAGTACATTTTTTTGATAAACTTAATTAAGAACAATATTTTTACATTATATACAGGTATTCAGTAAATGGTATAACTTAACTGTATGGTCACTTAGTTATGTTAAGCTACTGTTTTATAATCTTATTTTCAAAATCAATAAAATGTATATAGATATGTATAAGTAGGTATATAAATAAAATACAATGAGGAATTGTCGCGAACAAAACGAGTACCCACAAAATAATAAGTCTCGTGGTTTGAGAAATTAGATCAACCAGCGCGGGCTGGGATCTGGTCTAAAGCCAAGAACGTTTCGCGAACCCCGCCTCGCGAGGCCCATCGTCCCTATCCTAGCTTCCTACGAGTCTTTCTCTATCTACCTACGGTGTGACATCCAGGGAAGGAAGACTATAAGAAACTCCAGAATTTTTCTTTTGAAAACGGCGGTAAGTTGTTAAAGTTGAGAGGAGTTAAAACAACATTTAATGTTCATAATAGACGCATTTCAAATATGCACAAAAGAAATGGACATAAAAGATTGAAGATATAATTTATTTTATTCGTTTGTTGACCGATATGCCGATGTAAAATCAATTTACCTACTTTCAATTTACTTTCACTAAGAAAGACACTTTTCTGTCACATAATTACACAGTCAGAAAACAAACGAGTGATTCATATTTTACGGTCTATTTCATTTGGCTTAGAAACATTGTACCTACTATTCTAACTAACTACTTAAACTGGGACTTCCGGAGGGGACTCTCTAGTCTATAATATCAATCGTGAATCATGATCTTGAACACAAATAGCTACCAAGTGTGTACGCATACTAGGAAATGTAATGACACATAAATAAAAGATGGGTAACGTAGTAATTACGACTTTTATCCCCGGAAGGTACAGGCAGCGACAACTTACACTCAATGTTCATATAGATAAGTAAATGAAAAGGTTTTGTCATCCTAACAATTCATAACCATATAATCAACTCAGCTATAAAGTTACTGAATTTTTGGCCGTTAAGTACGGTAAAGGATACCTCCAATTTTATTTTTTCACACGGAAAATATATCAGACTAGTTGAGACTAGGAAAAGTGTTATGATACTTTTGCTAGTCCGGTAGTTGCCCGGTGAGAAAAAGCGTGTAGGGCTTCAGCTTTATTAATTAAATTTACAAATTAAACACCTAGGAATATGGCACCGCATACCTCAACGTAGATCAAACGATAGGAGGGGGAATGATGACTTTAAAAATTGTAGGCAAGTTGTGTGCAACTGACGCTCTAGTTTACATTTCGCGGGCCTCTCGGACTTCGGGTCTACAAGGAAAACAAAAGTTTAATTGCAAACTAAGGGTTAGGTCCGAGAAGATGTAACATTCCATCCCTTAATAGAAATATAGAATAAATAATTTGTATTTAATTACAGACTTCCCGTATAGAACACACGCCATGGCGGTCACCCAAACAATGTCATTGTTTATCAGATTGTGCAAGCGTGTCGTAGTCAGTAACCGTTTGTGCAAGCCGACGCCATTGTAACTGAACAATAGGGAAAGCTGCCCGGCTAGAGCGCTCGTATGCACGGGCCTTAGAAATGGCGGACAGATGATGTGGCGGGAAATTTGAGTTCATATTTCGAAGCGTCGGACGACCGTTTGCACGATGGACCAACGACCTAAAAAAAGTCGCATGGAGCCAGTGGATGCAAGCCGCTGGCAATCTTTCCGGCTAGAAATCGATGAGGGAAGCTTATGTTCAGATGATGATGATTGTATAGTACCTTTAGTAAAACTTGCTATGCAAATATGTAGGCGAATCATAATTCGCGAAGCACTTACGATTATAGGGTAGATTTGTGTTCCCTATTTTTTGTCACTCCTCTTAAAAGTTTCATTTTGAGATTCCATAGTATTATAAAGTAGGCTATTCCCGAAAACAAATACATTACTAAAACTTTTATAAAATGTCTTCTAAAACATTTTAAACATGTGAATTTATTAAGTTAATGTAACTTCAATAATACCGTAATATATAATACAGTATAACATACGAAATGTGTAACAAGTGTAAGCGACAGTTGCTAATAAGGTGTAATTTCATCTGTCAAAAATTATTTTCTTTATAAGGCCAAAATTAAATTTGCTACATTTGATTTTCAACCTTATTATCTATTGTCACTTACGCGGTGTTACAGTAGCACCGACGATATCAATATGTTGAATCGAAGTTACTTCACGCGAATCATCATCATCATCATCAACAGCCCGTTTACGTCCACTGATGATGATGAAGATGATGCTGAACATGGGCCTCCTCTTAACAGACCTTGGCAAGCCAGGATCGTTGAGGGATATTGCCATAATCACCACGCTTGGCAGACGGATTGGTGATCGCGGTAAGATGTCAACCTTGAGTTAATAGAAGCTGCTGCCCATCCATCAGCCATATGTCCGTTAGTCGCCTTTTACGACGCCCATGGGAGGACATAGGGTGTTCTATTCTAAGCCAGAAACCACACGGCATTCACGCGAATATAACTCGCTAATCTCTTGGCCCATCACGCGAACAGAACAATTTCTATGAATTAGATTCATTCCATTGTCGTATCTTTGTTTGAAAAAATCCTCATCCGCGTGTGTAAACAGTTCTAATGTAATATTAAGAAGATTGCGCAACTTGTTCACAATACTTACCCCAAAACGTTATTTTTAACATCATTGTAATTCTTTAATCGTATAATTATGATGTCAAGTTTTTCCCAGGGAATAAAAATTGTAGACCGTCCCGTATCTGATTTTTGTATGTGACGTCATATCATCTTGTGTTTATTAAGAGTAAGGTTAAATAATACACACGTTGGAAATAAGATTGGTGACCCTATAATTTGAATTACCTTTGTTACTGGATGTCAAGCATTTGAAATACGTAATACAATCTTTTTTTTTTTTTTTTCTTAGTCTAATGCATTTACACCTTTCCACCGCCACAGCAGCGAATTCGCGCGCTGGCGATGGGATATGTGGGACTCGCCCTCTTCATAGCGTGGTATGCTAAACTCATACCACGAGAAGAGGACCCTACACCACTAAAACCCCCCGGACACTCCTTCGATCCACCGTTTGCGGGGGCCGGGCACGCATAAGCAATCTGGACCTGAACCAGAATTACCTAACTTTATTTACTGGGTGGCATGCATTTGTAGTACCCACCTGGAGTACCTATTTATTTCTTAACTAGTTTCCCACGCGCGGTTTTACTCGCGTAACTCTCTTCCTTCCAAGTCTTCCTCTATAAACGGGCTATGTAACACTGAAATATTTTTTTAAATCCGACCAATAGTTCCGGAGATTAGCGCGATCAGGTAAACAAACTCTTCAGCTTTATATTATGAGTATGGTATACATGGATCAGTAGCATTGTCTACCAGTCTACTTTATCTACTATATGACCCACGCGACACCGAGGCGCGACCTGCTCGCTCCTTGAAGAACGCTCTCGGTTGGATCCGAAGTCGTGGTCAATCACCATAAAAATGACTCGTCAATAAAACCGGACTTTTATATATGAAAATAAGATAAAAAAACCGTAAAATAAACCTAGGTAAATACGTTACCTACGTTTATTTTACGGTACGGCACGGTTTCGCCTTTTCAGGCCCTAAGACAATTGAGGGCCCATTTTTCCACTTAATTTCCTTATAATTATTTTTTCAATTTATTTGCTCTGAGGCGAAACCAATCATATATCTAATAGTGACACCAAAACGTGATGCCCTAAGCAATGGACTAATCCGGCACTTGCTATAATCAATGTTTAAGGTTTCGTACCCGAAGGGCAACAATTTTTATTACTAAGACTTAGCTGTCTGTCTAACTGTCTGTCACCAGGCTGTACCTATCTCAAGAACCGCGATAGACAGGTGAAATTTTCACAGATAATGTATTTCTATTGCCACTTAACAACAAATATTTAAAATAAAATAAAGGGTGGTCCCATACAATCGACCTTTTTTGCTCGATATCAATAGCGTCACAACAGGTATATCAATAATCGGTAGGCACATTTTTGTTGTCCGGGGGGAAATGCATTTACGCATTCCCACCGCCGCTGCAGTGAATTCGCGTGCTGGCGGTGGGATATGTGACTCGCTCTTTCCATAGCGTGGTATGCTAACTCATACCACGAGGAGAGGATCCTACACCACTAAAACCCCCCGGACCCTTCGATCCGCCGTTGGCGGGGGCCGGGCACGTATAAGCAATCCGGCCCAACCTTCCTAATGTTTGTTCTTAACCCAATAAGTACCTTAATACTTACTTCGGGCAACTATTGTTTGCCCGAAATCATTTGAAATCGACACCTCAATAAATATGTAATTACATCAATAGGTATATTATTTGTTTATTAAATAACAAGTAACGTTGAAGTCTTTTTAACAGTGATTTAGTTTCGATGGGAAAGACATCAACGCATTTTTATTTATGACAGCTCTTGTTAAATTTTAACACTTAAATGCCTTCTAAATTAAAAAAATAGACACTATGAACAAGGGGACTAAGGCAAATGACGGTTTTATTTCAGCAGGAAATCTAATTTTGTTTGCTAAAATATGTCTCGGTGTATATACGCCGTACCTATGCAAAACGAATATACTGCAAAAATAATTTGTGTAACAAAACAAATATTGCGTTGTAAATTATATGATTCAAATGGAATATGTATTCATAATAATAAATATGAATTTTAATAGACACCTATCTCCTACACTCTTACATAGGTAACTTATCTATGAGTTGTACCTAATTACGAATTTATTAATCTACTATATAGTAATAAGTACGTACTTACCGATGTCCTTATCTAATATTTATATATATTTATAGATAAACAAGTACCTAGCTTGTTTATACTACAACTAATAAAATGTTTAGATATTTGTGACTAGATATGCCAACAAGGCACATTTATAATTGTTTATTACCTCTGCAACACCATTATTTAAATTAATTAACCACTAATATGGTGGTTAAGGAAGGAAAGGAAATCTATTAAAACATCCCAAGGCTCAGGTATGATCTTCCTCTGTACCATATATTACTCGGTGAATTGCTCGCGCCTTGCCTCGCCTCATGTCTATAAATAAATCTGCCTCGTGATTGGATGGTAAACTGAACAAAATATTATTTCTGTTCAATACCAGACTGCGCAATCCAACCAGCACATTTTATTGTTGGGTGGGAGATAAGCATCGATAGGGCACACATGTGTGTGCCCATTCTTACTACAGCTTTGCAGGGTTAAAATATTAATTTAAGGTGTTCCTACTAGATGGCAGTACTAAAGGCATTAAGGAATTGAACTTATTCAATAATAGCTAAGATATATTACATTTATATTTTTTCAAACTTACATCATATGCATATAAATATAAAATGAGTGTACATTGTGATAAAAATAAGCAGTGCAAAAGATAATGATGCACTCGAGTTTTATTATTTCACTAGATGTCGCTACAAGTCATGAAAAGCGACGTAACTTTTGACACAACTTGTATGTATATCTCGTGTCCCTTTTGCGCACATAAATACATCATTCATGGGGCTAGGTAATCATTCAACCAGCAACATTTTTAATCATTATTTTCATCGTTTCAGTGTTTGTGAATTGAAATTAATACCTAATTCTTTGTCAGTCGTGATGACGTGAAAATATTGAAGTGATCATTCGTGTTTTTGTAGTACAATGGATCTGTGTACAATATCGAATACGGCAAGGTAATGGGCGATGTTCTTATAAGACAAAAGGCTCGTCCTTCACACATTAGTAGAGCATCGTTGTGCAAACAAGCTGTTATCTGCACCGCGCCGTGTAACGTTAGAGGTGATTATTGAAATGCTAATGTTTATACACTGCATGTAAGTACCGCGAGCGGAGCGCGCTCTTATAATTTCACTCGTGCGAAGCGACGACGTATTTACTAACTCTTCCTGGTCTGGTGGTGGGTTCCTATCGCTTAATGCTGTAACCAGTAATAAGAGTAGTTCTCCGGCTTACTAATCGAACAGACAATCATGGCTAACGTAAAGAGTAGATTAAAAGCACCCAAAAGTGCGTCTACGAAGAAACGACGTAGTTATAAAAAAACAAAATTGACAGGTGCTAAGGATGTTAAATCACAAAATGTGGTCATGAAGCGGCCCAGCAACCTCAAGTTTATGACTGATGATGAAAAAGTTCAATATTTACTCCAAAATGGTCATATATTAAAAGAGAAGTATGAATTCAAGCCGCCTGTGAATGTGGGTCCTAAAAAAACAAAACAGAAACGGCCCAGTCAGAGTAAAAAGAATAAAACCCCTGAAAGTTCTCCCGAGTCACCTACAGAATCTCCAACTAAACAGAAATACGGTCCTTTAGTCGCAGTTGAAGATTGTGATACAATAAAAGCTCAATGTGATTTACAGAACTTTCAAAACATATTGAAAAGTGAACTAATGATTAATGAAAATAAAAATAAATCTAAATCTACAACCAATGGTGTGGACAATAACAATGATGATGCATTGACTGATCAGAATACTGCTGATGGAAATAATAGTGAACAAAATACACCAGTGAATGTTGACGTCACAGAACAAGAAATGGCGATCATTGATAAAACACCAAGAATTACAAGAGGGAGAAAAAGGTCAGGTGACACAACAAAAGTCTCTAATAATAAAAAACAGAAGAACACAGCCAATAAAACTGACAATGAAAAAATTCTGGATATAACACCTTCTGAAGAAGCAATAATATCTGAACAGAACAGTACACAACATCAAAAAGTTATTGAGAATGTGCCTAAAAAAACTAGAAGCAGTAAAAGGTCTAGAAGTCAAAAAGTATCTGAGGATTTATCTCATAGTGATACAACAAATAATGATAATGAAAATAACAAAAGCAATACTACAGATAATTTCAGTGATGTAATAATTTCACATCAAAACTGTGAAGTTGTGAAAATTATTGACAAAGAAACTAAAACACCAAAAGGCAAATCTAAGAAAATTAATGGTAAAAAAGATTCCAGAGACCAACATGTCACCCTGAGCAACGGCATTGTGTTAACATTATCCTTCTATGAATGTGATTACTGCAAAAAGTCATTTAACAGGAAAACCTCACTACGTAGACATATAAGGGCTCACCTTGGTGTCAAACCATACCCTTGCGCCATAGTCAAGTGCGGAAAAAAGTTCAGTACTCGTAACAACATGGAAATACATTTGAAGAAATTTCATGACGTTGGAAAGTCTGATCCCGATCTATTTGTGTGCCATATTTGTGAGAAACCGTTTCTTGTTAAAGAAAACTTGGTGTTACATCTATCAAGCCATGTCAAGAATGAAAATTCTTATAAATGTGTTTACTGTGACAAGAAATTTTCTTATAATTTCCTGCTTATGCAACATGAAAAACAACATTTAGTCGCTGGGCGCTACCAATGTACTTTGTGCACTATGAGCTATGATTGTCGCACCCGGCTTTACTGTCATGTCAAAAGTCATTTACAAATTAAGGATTGGATCTGTCAGTACTGTGGTAAAGAATTCCTCAGATGTAATTCCATGAAGCGGCATGTTGAGATTTTCCATGGCGGTCACAGAATCCAATGCCCGATTTGCCACAAAAAACTGAAGGGCCATCTTACTGAACATATGCGAGTTCATGAGAATAAGAAGCCACATAAGTGTCCAGATTGTAGTATGCGTTTCACACAATCTACCCAGTTGACTGTTCACCGTCGTAGTCACACTGGAGCCCGGCCATATCCTTGCAGAATATGTGACCGACCATTTACTCATTCAAATGCTCTTATGTTACACATTAGACGTCACACAGGAGAGCGACCATTCCCCTGCACTATGTGTCCACTCTCGTTTTCACAGTTACCTCATATGAAAACACACTTGCGTAAAATACATGGAAAGCACTTTCCATACAAATGTCCCAAGTGTCCCGAAATGTTTAAGCTGAAAGCAAAAGTAGCTAGTCATTTGAAGACTTGTACAGCTGAAGGCGAAGTCCTTGAAGATAAACCAAAGACAGATGACATTGAAGTGGAGTCTCCGATGACGCTCAGCCGCATGAGGTTCCTGCTAGCCCTCCTCTTCACAATCATCGCTAACAAAGAAAAACTCAAATATTTAGGTGCGTAACCTTTTATTACATAAGAGTTTGTTTACACTACATTCATAAAATGGCACTGATTATACTTTTATTACTAAGTGTGGAGTACATTGCTTAGTGTGTGTCCGCCTTAACGGGAGTACATATAGGATTTGCGTGCACAGTTCATGACATAATTAAAAAAAATTGCAGTTTGTTGAGAATCCTAATATCGAGTTTTAATATTATCGCCGAACATAAGACATCAACGCGTTACCATTCAGTAAGTAATCATCACAGGTCATTGAATTTAATCGTAACAAGGTTGAATAACAATACTGCGTTGTCATTGAAAATGCAAGTGCGATCGAACTGCGAACATTAGAGCACCACACTTTTTGTTCATTGGGTTCCGAAATGTACTGTGTTCCGTATTGTGTGCTTGTGTGAAGTGCAGCGAACATATCGGTTGCACGACGTCCATTGCATAGCTTCTCATCATGGTTTTTATTTTAGCGAAACATACCTATCGTTGTATGCCACGACAGGGAGTTGCCGGCGAGGTTTTGTATGAGTAATATGTTCGTGAGTGAGTTCATTTCCCATTGTGTTGTTAATTTCTGGTGCTGGTCGGTGAAGGTCAGGTTAGACGTAATTTATTTTCGGGAGAGGGAATTGTCTTAAACGTTTTGTTCGTGGGAGGGCTTTCGGTGTAATGGTGACGGTACATTTTGGTCTTGAAAAAGCTTTGTAAATAAGCTTGTTTATTAATGTTTTTAGGCAAACTAATATATGTTTACGTAACAGGTTTCAACAAGCGTCTCATTGACGATATTCTCGACGAGTCGTTGGAGGCAATGGGTCAGACTCCTTGCAAGGACGAAACTATATCGCCACTAAAACGTCTTCGGAAGAATATCCAGATGTTATTGAACGGGACCGTCCCGAAAGAGCAGATGGAGAAGTTCAAGAATGAAAATAAGAGTACGGAAGAATTGTTAGAGCTCTTAACGAGTGGGAAGCAATAGAGTAAGTTAAATAACACAGCTGCATAATGTGGGGTGGATGGCAACTGTTGGTAAGTCGTAACACGACAATGCCAAAGCCTCCAGCTGCCTTTACACATGTATAAATAACTAAACCATTTTTTTTTGGTTTGGTTTTGTCATCCGTGAGTCATCCGGTTAAACTTGCACGTGTTCGTACAATGCATTCACGGTCGCGAGTAAACCGATACATTAGTTTTTAACGGCATCGGCATGCCTCGCGTGTATTTATTTGTTAACTTGTAGGTCAATACTGCTTGTTTTTATGTTCGTTGCATTAAAAACAGTAAATAATTATATACCTACCGATAACATTACGATTAGTTTGTCTTAGTTTCTGTACGCTATTGCATGATGGACTATGTAATTAGGCAGTTATCGTGTTTGCCCAAAGCTCTGAATCTTATTATGAGACAGCGTTGCGTGCTCATACTAATTGCAACAAACATAATCCATCGTAATTTATTTTTCTTCTTTATAAAGCAAGGTTAGAATATTCTGGATGTTTTGTTAATATCTCATTTAGTCAATGTCACGTACGTGTTATTGCACTTTCACCCACGATATATTTATCTTATTATGAAATTCTTTTTTGCAACTACGTTACGATTTGCAGGTACCTAACCAAATATTTTGAACCTTATTTAAATGGCGTTAGGTGTTTTTTAAAGACAACTCCTGCACTAGGGTTGTACGTCCATGTGTCGCGGGGAAATACATTCAAGTTTCAAAAATGTATGTACAAATCACTAACACGCCGAGACTATTCGCATATACATTGTGTATCAGAGTAACAACAGTCTCAAGACAGGACTCAATCAGGTCTGACTAACGAGTTTTAGGAGGATAGCTATACAAGACTAACAAATATCATTACTAATTTTTAACTTTCAAATACATAACATTACAAGTACACAAAGGACACCATCAGAACAACTTCTTGTAGTTCACACAAATAATTGTCCCGGGTGGGAATCGAATTCAGAATTTGTTCATGATCTGCGTACAAATCCCCTTGCTAAAACTTTAAATACCAAAGGTACCTAGGTAACCTATTTGTAGGTAGTGTTGTGATTGTATAGTAACTTTGTAATCCACCCTGACATTATAATGCATTTGTCTTCAAGGTAAATAAACACTTATACCTATTGTAATATCGATTTATAATTATTATTTTATTAATCGTTTTACTACATTGCAACAAGGACGTTAAATTATATTCTACAATTTACGTTACTCCCATCAGAAGTGAGAACTAACCTAAACTGAATGTTTTGAATGTTGGCAAAAAAAAAGCTTTGTGCTGAAGTTTTATCAGACTTTTTTTTCTAATATTTTCGTGTTCATTAAACCCGACTTTGAGTGGAATATGCAATTTCAGCACAACTCGCATGGCTTGTCTATTGGAGTTGTGTTCTTTTCGAAATTGATTATTCAATTTTAATATAGAGTGAATATTTCTTAAAGGATGTGAGATCACTGGAATTATGTATGCACCCATGTGTTTCTACTGTTAAATAGAATATAATACTATTAAATTTATCTTAATTATATAAAAGTCACTAGTTGCCAATGGAATATGCAATTTTTGACTGTATTTACAGAGTCATCATTGATTGAAAAATATTTTTTTATTACCTAGATATGCATTGTCACCTTTACAAACGCAAGAAAGCCATAATTTTACGGACATGGATTATTTGTTACAAGGTGATCCAGTGATGTCACATTATCTATTCATCCTCTTCAAGGAAAATAAGACTATCCACCGTATGTTGCCAGTACCTCCTAAAGTCCTAACTAACAATTTTATCAATTTTTTTTATGTCATCTGATAGCTTATATTGTTATCTTACCACTTTCTAAACACTAAACAAAAAAAATCATGTTTCATTCAAATACCTACTATTTATGAGGAAATAATTTTGTGCTACACAATGCATCCCAAATTGAATTTTATTCAACTTGAAATTCCATAGGTCCATAAATATAATATGTAATTCCTTTTAGGTTTTTAATCAAATAAACGTTAAGGCGTCTATGAGGTGTTGGCAGCTTACGGTCCCCATATAATTACCTACATACCCCAAATACATACCGTTATAATATAACATACTATTATATCATCCAGTTCATTCTTTCATAGACTAACATGTGTTTTGTCAACAATTGTTTCAAATATATCTGTGTGCATGCATTAATATTCAAATAATATATAAATAGAATTTACCTTTATTTAGCAGTTGTGACTTTAACATTTTTAGTTTTAACTACAAAATTATGGTTATGATTTAATCAGGATCTGCTCTACTTTTGTAGTTGTCTATGAGAAGGATTCACAAAGCATGTTAATTTAAAAAAAAGTGTCAATACTTTTTAGCTTGCCATTGAAATCAAAGTGATTATCCCAAAGATAATAATTGTACTGCATTTTAAAATGTTATTTATAATAGATGATAAGATTATAATTTATTGTGTAAGGATAATATTTAGCATTCCTAGCTGAGACGAGTGTGCCATTTAAATATTTCGTGAGTGTTGTTGTAAATCAAAAATGTATTTCGGGGGCGAGTTCAATGAAATCGTGGAGAAACTTCATTAGTAGATGAAACTACTGAAATAAAAGGGTCCCTATTTATACCGTGACCTTCACGTGGTTTTCCGCTCAGTATCATTACCCGTGGGTACCTTTTCATAAAATATAGAAATATATATGTTTTCGGACGAACATAAGTATAGTCGACCAAGATTGACACACTAAGCGACGCATTCTAAATTTATTAGTCTACGTTTATGAGAAAATTTCACTGTTATGTGTATTTGTACACAGCTAGCAGCGAACTCTTCAAGCATAAAGAATTATCAGTTATTGTACTGACATAAATCTATTTATTTACTTAAATTGATACAGAAGTTTTCTATCTCTTTGGTCTTTGACATGAGCCTATCAGTTTATCGAGTATAAAGGGGAGCAGGACTCCAACTTAACTAAATTATCTAAAAACTACAAACTAACCAACATCTCCTTGTTGGTTGGTTTGCTGTACATGCTCAAGGCGGTTGCTACTAGGGGAGATTGCAGAGTGTTGACTTTTTTGGCGCCTTCAAATTTATCTGAAATATGTATAGGTATTTGTGTTATTATAAACAAAAGGAGTGGCCTAAAATAATGGTTGAATATGTCTCTTCATAATACCCTTCAATGGTCTTACATTGATTGAGTAATGTAGTAATTATTTTCCCCATTACTCAGAATATGTGCACATCTGGCGCGCATTAGGTATTCCGGTGGTTTGGCGAATTGACGACCGTAAAACCTGTGCACTTTAATGATCTGAGTATAGTAATTATAAATAGTTTACCGTTTTAAATGCGCCTGTATATAGGATACTAGCTGCGCGGTTCTACCCGCGTCACTCTGCTCCAGTGAGTCGGAGCGTGATATTTTGTAGCCTATATGTTAATCCAGCTTATAAACTATCCGCGTCCAAACTTTCAGCCAAATCCATTCAATAGTTTTTGCGTGAAAGAGTAACAAACATCCATCCACAAACTTTCGCGCTTATAATATTAATAGAATATGTAAATTTATTGAAAAGGTTGCAACAAAGAAATTAAAATGAATGTCAGGTATTTCAAATAATATCCATTAATGCATGCGACTGGAACTCTGCCCGCCTTTACATCCGTTAAAAAAATGATAACATCGGTTCTATTTAGACTAATTCTAATGACTAAGTTTTTGAACTTACAAACTAAAAGAGATGAAGGTAAGTAAATTTAAAAATTTCAACGTCTTTTAGAAATTTAAAAGATTGCTTTTTTTAAGAGAGAGAAAGAGAGAGAGAAAAGAACCTACATACATCTACGATATCATTGAAATCGCAAACGAATGACGTACGTTCGTAGTGTATTATAATAATATAATTTTATTGTTTTTGTTTTAAATGGAAAATTGATTTCTGTTGTTATTGAATACAGCTGATTTTATGAAGCGGCATTGGATACGATTTATACCACGATTCTTTTACGCCTAGTTTTATTCGTTATTTCTTTTTAATTATTATTTTATGAGTATAATTATGATTGTCTGTATATTTATTTTATTATAGTAATAGTACCTATATTATATGGACCTATATCGTAAGTTAGTAGATTGTGGGCATCGTTAACCTGTTCATCTGATTTTTTAAAATCTTCACTTCTGGTCCTGCAATTTACAGAATTACAATAACTCAAATGATAAATATGAAATTTGGTATATGCCTTAAGACAGGACTAGCTTTTATCGCTAAAAATATGTCCTTAGTACTTACCTTTTCAATGCCAACGGGTATATGTTCAAAATGGCTTGCAAACTTGTATTGCGTGATATAGGTTAGTTGGGATGCTAGGCGTTAGATGGCGCTGCTAGTTGTCTTTTACTTTGTGCTGCTATTATAGATGTCGTTACAGGATTTTGCCAGAACATAATGGATGTCTTCTCTCGTTGGCATTATTAACTTTAAATTGTTAATAATTAGCGGTAGTTTCAATGTGAAACCTTCTGTAAGGAACAGTAGGTATACATATCAAGTCAGTAGTCGAAACAACAATATACATAAGTACTAAGTATTATTATTGTCTAAAAGGATACCGCGATTCTTATGCAGATAGAAACAGCAGCTGTCATGTTATACTGTAGTCAATAGACAATTAATCTACGTTAACGGCACGTGAACAAAAGGAAATTGTTGTGCTCGGATCATTGAGTGCGCGCGTAAAATCTCTGACGCGTGTGACGTCACAGCTCGATGCGCGCGCATGACTTTCTGAAGTTCATTTGTTAAGCGTGGCCTGCATAATTAATGCAGTTAGTTTTATCTGAGTAGCCTTTAGTATCTTATTATTAAATAATAATGAAGATAAATACATTTTTACTGCAGATTAGTACAGTAAAAATGTGTAGGTCTCAAACTTTGGATTAACATTTTTATTTGTTTGGACGTGCATACGCAAAATTAGATTCAGTAGCATCATTGATTACATTAATAAAAAAAAAACAAAATTAATATAACATTTCTTAAATTATTTATTTTAATAAAAAAGTATAGCTAAATCAAATTTATTTTAAAACTTGCTTAGTTATGTTTTAGCATTTCATCAAGGTAGGTAGTTTTACTTACAGTAAAATATAAGCCAAAGATATTTTTATTAACAGTACTTTATTTCAATGGAATAGTATAAACTGTGATAATGTCATTGAGAGTAATTACTGATTCATTTCAACTAGAAGGTTATGTTAATATGTTTTAGAAACGACCTTTTGGTGATAATAAGTGAACACAAAACGTATTGTTATCGTAACATTGAACATTTAACAGTATGTAACATATTAGAAACGTACATAAGAAGTTATGGTACTAGAGCATTTTATTATACAAAATTAGACTTTATTTTAGAACAATACTGTTGACAGCAAACCTCATAGAAAATAGCTGTTAAACCTTATTGACATTTAAATAAAGTTCGATTATCTATAACTGTCACAGTGCCGTGACTTACGTAAATTGTAGTGTAACCTATGTAGTTGTGTAATCTTGCCATCTGTTTGGGACCTACTGGACACAGTATGTTTTGAATGAGCCGCTGCCTTTTAAGATATGTTCAGGATCCAGGTTACATTAGGGGTTATATTTAAAATTATCCCGAACCCAGGCTAATCATGCTTCAACAGTTTATAAGCTGGTTTTAAAGATACTGAACAAGTCCATCTAAAGAAATATTATTGCGAAGTCAAATGGATTGGGAGGCTGAGATGACATATTTTTCAACCACAAGCTACTAACTTGCCTTCTATTTGATAGATATCGACGGGTAAAAGGCAAATTGAGCTAAGCGACACCATAGGCGTGATGAATAATATATTTTATATTAGCTATTAATACAGTCTATAATTCAATTTCGCTCATGGTGTCGCTTGGCTCAATTAGGCTTTTACTTACCTGTCGATATGTTTGTTTTATTATTATTATTATTATAGTGTTTGTGCCATCTATTATTATTATTGTATTTACATAAATTAAGCAAACAGAAAGCGGTTTTTTTTAATTCACATATTTTTTGTATTATACACCTTAACCAATTCTTTTGGTGTTCGTTTTTTAGCATTCTTATTTAATCTTTATATTTGGTGAACATGTATTTAAAGACATAATTTTATTAGTTATTTAAAAAGATATATTGTAACATCACTATTTTGTTTTATCATAAAATGTGTATCAGAAAAAGGTGTAATAAATGTCTGTTGAGGTGCTTATTTTTTAAAATAATAATTACTTTTAATAATTTATTATATTATGACTGGTTTAGTGGTAAATATTTTTCTTAGAATAAGTCAATGTAGACCGTTTTACATTAGCACGTAATTAAATGTTTTAACATTCATTTACATATATATTCATTTTCATCTAGAGACATTAGCAAAGTATGTGGGTTAAATTATTAGCCAAAGATTTCCCACCTTAGAATAATATTTTAGTCATTATTGTACCTTAAATTTGACCAAAGAGACAAAATAAAAGTCATAAACAAAATTAATGTAATTAAAAATTATACCGTATTCATCGAGGCGTGAGATTAAATGTAAACAAACCATAAAAAGAGTACTTTAAGGGTCACGATTGATGAAGTGAATATATTTTATTTCATCTGTCAGTACCATCACGCCTATGAAGTTTTGAATTTAGTAGTACTGACAGACAGTACCTGCCAATGTTATATTTTATGGGCATGGCGACCTAATAAGTGATGGGAAATGAATCATCGTGGCCATCGACTATAAACTATCGATATTTTTATATAAAACTTACATAAAAATAAATAAATTATTAAATTTTATTATATTTTTTAGTATCATAATATAATTTACATATGTACGCGTACTTGATCTAAAATAATAGTGAGTAAATAAAATCCTATTTCTAAAAATAAACTTTGGATTTCAGAGAGTATAAATATCTCTTATATTAAAATATTTGTTTAATTTAGCAACGTTTGTAATTAAATTAATCCCAATTATTTGTTACATTATCGTCAATAATAGTAAGAAAAGTCGATAATTACTATCGACATTTGTTTAAATCTTAACAACCCTAGGAATGTCATCTTTTATGAAGTATAATGATTTATTAAATCATTTACATGTAAAAACACCCAAAAAAGACTTGATTCCCAAACTTCGAATGCATTTTAATACGACTAAATTATAGACCACAGGTACTCCCGAACATTTTACATAAAAATGTGATGTTTGGTTATCGGTCGGATTATAACCGGCATTTTTACTATAGATCAAGTTGTTGATACGAGAGTTCTGCTTATTTATTATTATAAATATTTTCGTTGAATTTATATCTTTTATGAAGTTTAAAGTTATTTGTTGGTTGTTTTGTTTTTGTTATATTTATGTTTTCGAGCTTAAAACATGAGTGCACCTGGACCAAGCAACGCTTGCACTTTTTCTTCGCCAAAGAAAAAGCGATCAAAGAAAACTCCAACGCATTCAACGGAAAAGGTGGCTGTTATTAATGTGTTCAAACTCATAAAAGAAACGTGGTCGAAGGATTCGTATCCGTACAAAGGTATCAATTAAACCACTGAAATTATGCGAATATCGCAAGCCACTGTAAACAGGTTCTAAAAGGACATAGTGAATTAAATCCTATTGAGTTAATATGGGCCCAAGTTAAAGGATTTATTGCTGAGAATAACAAAAGCTTTAAGTTAAGTGAAGTTCAAATACTAGCCGATGCAATTAAAAATATAACAGTAGAGGCTTGACAAAAGTACATTGACAATGTGAAAAAGAACAGCAAAAGACGCTTAAAATTAATGGAATAATTGATAGTTGAATATAGTTGACCGCTTCGTTATTCACGATGGCGACAGTTCTTCAGAATCCTCCTAATTCTCCGAATAATTAATTCAATAAGAGTGATTTATGATTTTATTATCTTCATAGTTAAGTACCTTATCTTAACCCGAGCTGCTAGACACACAAATGGGAAACCCTATATTAAATTAAATAGCAATAAAAAACATTGAAAAAAGTTTGAGCAACAATGTTTTCTTTGTTTACACTTTGTCTCAAGCCCCGATGAATAGGGTATAGTTAATATATGAAGGTCATAGTTTAAAAGAAAAAACTATGTATGGATTACCAGTATTTATTTTGGGCTGCATATTGTAATATGTAGAAAATAATTCAGTTAGAGTGAATCAATAGTAAACTAAAACTTTGAACCTTATGTGTAATCTAAGTAGGTTAACATTTGGAGAGCACATCTATTTAGACATTCGAAAGTAAGCTTTTATTAATATCATAAATTTTGTACATGAAGTTGTCTCTGGGCAATGTAAAGAGTTTATTGCTATATTTTGACTCTTTGGTCTTACTTTTATAATATTTATGTGTGTGTGTGCTTTCAAATTTAATAGATTATTGTATGTTAGGGACTAGGGATACTGGCCAGATGTACCAAAGAATAATATGTAGTGATATCATTAAAATGGAAATAAATAATATAACTTATATTAATATGCCTTTTATTTCTTACATAGAAACTTCTTTCTCAAGTCATTAGACGGAATCTACTTTTGCTAGAATTGCAAAAAAATATTGTGTTGAAGTGAATTTGCTGTAACCACTGATATATAGTACTAACTAATATTCTCATTATATAGCTGTAACTCAAGTTTTAAAGGCAACCAGTAAAAGCCAGCTTAAAAAAAATTTGCTTAATACGACTACGATTTAAGATTTTTTTCTACTTAGATCTTCGACTGCCACTCTATACGAGTTCCTATTCATTTGATACTGCAAGAACTTACCAACGGTATTGATATGACCTACTAGCTGTTAGTTCTATAAAAATACCTCGTAAAGAAAAAGATCTCCATTAATTGCCTAAAGTGCGAAGAAGCCACTTTAAGGTACCTACATAAAATAATATTTAGTATTAGGGCTGTACTGTAACTACTGTTAGTGCCGGGCTTGTTGATTCCTTCATTTTACGAAACAGAACCTATACCTACATATATTTTGTATGTTATGTCGTGATAACCTCCGTGGCGTAGCGTAATACTACGGTCACAATACCAAAAGGTGAGTACAGCGTCTTCTCCTGTTAAAATTTTTTCTCCTAGTTTTATTTATCAAATATATTTAATGTTAAATTTACCAAGGCAGGAGTGAGTAGTATTGCAAACGCTTATAGTAATAATAAGTAACTAAGTTGATTCATTTCAAAATATTTTAAAACATTATTCATTTCTAAATGTTTGTCATAACATGAGGAACATAAAAATGGAAGATTTTTCTTGTTATTTCTTTATTTGCCTAATCGCTAACTGCTTTTAGGTATATGACGTCACAGGCCATGTCTGGATTACTTCGGAGGCTTTCTGTGCCTGTCATTTACAGGTAAAGTCAGTATATTCTTGCATTTTCGTACGAAACTATAATGTTAATTACAGTAGTAATTTTAACAAAATTCATGGTGATAGCAACTTAGTTTATATGATTATAAAATTGTACGCGAAACGCTTTTGTGTTTAAAAATCATGTCATTTTTTACATATTTAGGTATTTATCAGCTTTCCAGCCGTAAAAAAATATACCTGCCGTAGTAAAACCATTCTCAAACATGTAATATAACGTTATAAATTGCACTAGTGTGTGCCTACTGGAACATTTAAGATTTGTATTTGGTTAATGAAAATATTTATAATTCCTTAGCGAGACCTCTGCGTATTATTATGACACAAAGTAAGTTTCTGCTTGTTACGAAACGTAGCCGTCAATGTCAGATGTGAATTCCTGTCAATAAGACACGCGTCAACGTCAAAACTGCACAGATTCTGTCAGAGGCGGAATCAAAGTAGCAGAGCAAAGCAATACAAAACAATACAGAAATATGGAAGTGTAAAAACTTACGTGTTTTATCGCATTTCAAGCAAAATAATATTAAGTGCTTTTAAACATGGGTACTACCGGCCAGTCTATCACGCTAGCAAACAGTATAATCGGTGTGGGCATATTGGCTATGCCATTCTGCTTTCAACAAGTAAGTTTCCTGTAATATTATATTTTTTCTATAGAAAATAATGCCTACGCCATCGCCGTGACTGATATGGTAACTAATGGGCCAATTAGATATACTATCGGTGCAAATTTTACGAATACTAAGTCATAACTAAAGAGACACAGCTTAATAAAATGTAATACCAAAAGTTTTGTTACAATAGATTGCGTCCCTGAGTACCTACTTATCTACCTTGAACTTTATGATCGTACCTAGATTTAGAGTAAGTACTAGTGCTTATATGAATATTGGTAGCTACATTGTAGTTATCTTTTACTATAAGTAAATAAAAAAATACATATTTAAAATATTTTATAAAGAAAAAAAATTGTGCCATCACCAAGTAATATTAACCTATTGGTTGCAACACCATAAAAGCAGCCCTATATGCCATTATAGCGTGTAAGGTTTTTTTCATTTTATAACATTACAATAATAATTATTAGTCCACTAGAAAATCTTACTCATCATCATCATCATTTCAGCGGTAGGACGTCCACTGCTGGACATTAGGCCTCCCTCTTAGATCTCCAGTTGATGCAGTTAGAAGCAGCCTGTATCCATCATAATACCTGCCGCGGCCTTCTTAATAAATTAATTTAAATTCTGTGTTATTAAAATTAAATATACTACCTACACTTTAATTTGCTATAATTCCTCTGATGTTCTGTTGTTTTTATAAATTACTCTTTTTATTTTAGTGTGGAGTTTTGCTAGCTTCACTGATCCTTCTATGTATGGGGCTTATATCAAGGCTATGCTGTTATTTTCTGCTGAAATCTGCACTGTTGGCAAGGAAGAGAAATTTTGAGTTCTTAGGTGAGACTATTAAATATTATTTATTGTTAGAACTATGGTTTTAATGATAAAATAAATAGCTGATCCTATTTATTTGAGCATTCCGAACATTAGTTATTTTTATGTTCTACTGTAACCTAAGGTGGCTGTTAAATATATGCCATCCATGGAGTATTATGTGTTAGTATAGAAATTTCTTTGAATACATTTTATTTTACCAATTTTTCTTTATTAGGTTTATTAAAATACATAATACAAGCACAAGGTGGCCCAAAGTATGGGCAGACAACTTTATTCTAAAGAATTTATATAAATACCAGTTTAATTTTCACTAACTTGATTTAACCTGTTAAAGGCATTTTTTTTTTTTTGGATGGATATGTCCTTAGCCATGAGGCTTTTGCTATTTCACCTGGTATAAAGGCGAGCAGTGCTCCAGCCTTAATAAATGCTTTAAAAACTACAAACTAAGTAACCTAAGCTAGAGTTACATTGGTAGTTCTGACAATCTATCTTCTAACAACACAATTCAAAAATAGTAACTTTGGGAAAGCAGCTCTTAAGATTTTCTCAGAATTACTCTTTTTGAACTATGTTGTTATTCTTGCTCATCAGTATAACTCCTGTTATATAAGATATGGCATATACTTTAGAAGCACCTTATACAGTGGCGGATTTATCAGTGTAGTTGATTTTACTACATGTGCGGTGGAGGTAACTCCATTTTTGAGCTGGCATTTCTTTATTCCGACTTGTAGTAGACTCAACTACAGTTACTGTTTCAGAGTGTATTCCGCCTGCGCGTCCCTTTGTACCTTCGCAACCCTAGGCACGTGCCTAGTTTGCCTTATGGATAATCCGCCTCTGACCTTATAATATAATAATAATATAATATATTATATCTCCTATTAACTCCACTTCTTAAGAACAAGAAGACTCTTCTTCATCTTCCTGCCCTTGTCCCATATTACTTGGGGTCAGCATTCTTTCATATCACTCTTCTTAGAATCCATTCATTTTTACTTTGGTCTTCCCTCCCCCTCCGTCCATCTACATGTATAAGGTAAGGATGGGTAATGCCGGTCAACTAAGGAAAATGAACTTTTAATCGGTGAAAAATCAACTTTTAATAAATAATCTGACATGAAAGATAAACTTTAGGCATTCTTCTAACATAATCACAACCTTTGACATCAATAATAAATAAAACTTTAGCACAATTAACTCATATATAACAAAAATCGGTTTTGACCGGTATTGCCGGATATGGCGGGTAATTCCGGTCGGCAGGTTGGTAATACCGGTCTAACATTTAGTAGTACAAATCACAACTGTAGCCTTCGGGAGAATCAACACCCATGCTAGGTTGGGTTCTGGTCCAGTGTTGGGGTTGGGCTCATGCTGAGTGCAAAAGGGAAGCTATGTGGTTATGTGTGATCTTCATTTCTAATTCACTTAGCATCAACATATTGCACTCTTGTTTGTTCACAACTTCGAGCCGCCTCTCTAATTGCAGTTCCATCTTAAACAAGTTTAATTGCCATAGTTAAATCATCTTGATTACATTTTACTTTCTATCCTTGGCTTCTTCTCCGAGTTCCCGACATCCTACAAAGAAAAATAAAATAATAAGAAAGAAAAAAGTCAACAATTAAGCTGCGGATAATACCGGTCAGCTTGACCGGCATTACCCACTTTTACAATTTTTTCGTTAGCAATTTTTTTTTAAATACCTTTCGTAATTTATTCAAAATCTCTCATTATATGTGTAGCTACATAACTGAGTAACTAAAATAATCACTGATAAAGGAAGAAACACAAAAATAATAACATTTACCTCTTAAATTGTGCGGTTAAATAATTACAAAACAAAGGCATGAAATACACTGAAGTGAGGTCCTCAAAAACGCTTTATCGGAACTGCGCGGGGTCACTAGCGGCACCATCTATGCGTGTGTGCGTGTGCGTAAACAATGTTGTTCGGAAGATAAAATGGTGACTGGCATTGTCACCTGACCGGCATTACCCGTCCTTACCCTACTTAAAACTCTTTTAGTAACATGCGTTTCATCCCTCCTATTAAGACTATTAGAAAAATATAAGAAATGATTAACTAAAGTATTTTACAATACTCATTTCCATTTCTTTTAGCATTCCATGTATTTGGCTCGGCGGGTAAGATGGCAGTGGAGGTTGGGATAATTGGCTTCCTCATGGGCACTTGTATCGCCTACTTCGTAGTGGTGGGCGACCTCGGGCCTCAGATCATAGCTAAGATGTTCAACATTAACCAGAGTGACATTTTAAGGTAAATGTATAACTTATTTAAATGAAGTTATTTAGATCTATGTAATTTACGTCTGCCAAGTGGTTTTGGATAACATAATGCAACTGCCCATGGCAAACTGACCCGACAACCTATGGAGTAGATGTGTTCACTGGAAGACGCACTTCGCTCGACACACGTACTATCAACATATCTGCTTATAGTTGAGACTGATTGCAGATTAAACAGAGAAAAAAAAGTGGTTTTGGGTTTAGAATAATTATAGACCACCAGATGTGTCCCGTGGGTGTCACAAGAGGTGATTGAGGCGACGGCTGATGGGGGGAATGGTATGGGCTGGGCACCAGCATCTAATCTATCAGCTTTAGGTTGCTCCCTCAACAATAATTGAAGAGGAGGCCTTGGTTCATTAGTGTAAAAAAAGCGCTGGGCATTGAATTATTCTCTTATTATTAAAATAAAATAAAAAATATTTTTTAATTACGTAAACCTATTATAGGCACTTGCAAATAGTCAAAACAATAATTTAGTATTCAGTATTATTATCAATAATTATCATATTTTATAAATTTTTAAATGAAACAAGTATTTAAGTTATTATTTTAGTTATATTTTATTTAATTTATTATTAGAATTGATGATGATTAAGTTTGATCTCAATGCGAGACAATAATGTGTGAGCCATTATCTGCATAGATATTAAAGAATCGTTTTTTCGAGTCTGGTTGTGCTTTGTGATTGATTATATTGTGTTGGTAAAGTCTTCCGAAATACCAGGATGAATTGCGGTAGTGCGGGAACATATTTTCTAAATGAGTACTCTACCACTATAAAACCTTAACCATTGTGTCTCCACAATAACACTTATTTAGTAATTCAACCATTACATCAAATGTTTCATTCTACGATAACATCGAAGTTATTTATCTAGTATGTAGTACAAGGACGCATCTTATAGATTTACTCTGCTTAAGATCAATGAAACTAACAATGTAAGTTATGTAACGAGGTCACTGTTTTTTAAAGTTATAATAACAACAACCTCTGTGGAAGTCTCGCTTCAAGTCTCGGAGGTTGTGGGTTCGGTGCCAACGCAGGACTAGAAATGTTTATGGTGGCTGGGTTTGGCTGCTTGAGGGACTACCCTCCGTGCCTTACACGTTATGCCTGTTTGTACTGATTGTAATAACATTATTTATACCAGGAAATGGGCAGCAGAATTTCCTTGTGTGTTATATCATAATGCTGCGGTCACCAGTCACGGCATAGGTAAACCCTTCCTCGGGGGCGGCCTATTTTCAGTACTGGAAGTTATTCAGGTTGATGGATGATGATAAAGAGTATATAATTATTATATAAGATTATTATATAAGAGTATATAAATATTTTAACAGTTGGCTATAATTGAAATAAATATATAGGTATGTCACCGGAAAATAATACGAATCGTAAGTTGATCAACTTACTAGTTAGTTAATAATCGAACGTAGTTTCGGGTGGAGAAATAACTAACCTAAACGCAATGTAAACAATGGGTTTCAACCATAATTATAAGCAAAAAGCGGAAGATACACCACCTCCTTATATTCGTCAACCGAAAAACGGGTATGATGCATGTATATATCTATATATTATTATATAAATGTCTGTCAGATCGTAAATTCAATTCGAAATTTTTCCAAACAATGGTTATGATTTCGCTATGTTTGATTTATGTAGTACATAATATATATGCGAATGTACATGCTATCAGTCTGACTGTAACAAGAACACAAAATATGGCGCATACATTAAATAACACATTAGCCGTGTTCAAGGTCTATATTTGTTTTTACAAAGACAATAAAAATTCTAAATCATTAGTTTTAGATTGTTTTTAGACCAGGAAAGGCATGTATACCTATTATGCACAATACCCGCTCTGGAAAAACTATTAGTACATACAAAGATTTCTTTTGAATTTGATTGTATTGGTTAAGAGACGACCTTTGTGGCATAGCGGTATAAGTCTCGCGTTCGAGGCCGTGGGATTGATCCCCACGCCGGACAAGTGCTCCTTGGGTAAACTCGAATGAACGACGAACACGTACGCCATGCGTATGGAAGAAAATCCAAGGAAAATCACAATGTTCGACGGGTGACGCCGGGCGTTTATGCCCTTTATGATATGAATATTTGTTAGAATTGTCGTGACAAGCACGGCCCGTAAACATTACTCAATACATCATTGTAAAACATAATTGCGTAATTCAAAGAATTATGTATTTCTGTATCCGTAGTGAGGTATTATAATGAACACTTGAATAAAGATGTGTTTGAAGTAGTTTGTACAAGTGTCTAAGATAAACTATTTCATGTAAATTCGAATGTTTTAGATACCACCGTGATTTTTTTTGTCATTGTTAATAATAGCGCAGTATTAATGTAAAATATATGTTTCGATGGCGAAACATATATTTTACACAACCTCCGTAGCGTAGCGGTATTTGCAGCAGGGTTTCCTTGTGTGGTACAACACTGCGGTCACTAACCGGCCTGCCAAGCGTGGTGATTATGGCAAATACCCGCCCTCGGGAGGAGGCCCATGTTCAGCAGTGGACTCTATACGGGATCGGAGGAGTTATAGATACAGAACAGCCTTATTTATTTTAAAAGGTTTTCTATAAGGTCTTAATTTGTTCTATATTGCAGGACGTCAATAATGGTGATAGTGTCGCTAGTATGCGTGCTGCCACTCGGTCTACTGCGGAATGTCGACAGCTTGAGCAATGTCAGTGCGGCTACCATAGCCTTCTACTTCTGTCTGGTTATGAAGGTAAGAATTAACTTAACTAGCCTATTTATGTCCACTGCTGAAGGTGGGCCTCCTTTTAACAGACCTTGGAAAACCAGCTATATATGACGTAGACATCCAATACGAAAGGAATTTTTTTAAATTCAATCCCAAAGAAAAAGGCGGCAACGTTTTTTGGAAAAAACGAAATGTGCCTACGCCGTCTTAATAGCTATATTTTACCCTCGATGCTAAAAAAGCGGTGTCATAATGACGTATTTACCTGACTGTGTGTGTGTATGTGTGTGTGTCTGTCTGCCTGTGGCATTATAACTCCTGAATAGGTGAAGCAATTTTGATATGTTTTTTTTTTGTTTGAAAGGTAGACTCTCGGTCTATTATCGAGATTGTTCTTAGATAAAAATCGGTTCAGCCAATCGGTCTGTATAGGTGATGAATGTGGGACTAAAAAACCGAATCTTTGCAAACATGACCAAGTGGGGTATCAAATGAAATTATTTGTACATTACAAAAATATGATATATGCTAAGTTTTTTGGGGTGGGTGTTTTTATTTTAATTTTAATTTAATTTATATAATAAGCGACCCGCCCCGGCCCCTAGGGTTCAATGCTGATGTATTATACATATAAACCTTCCTCTTGAATCCCTCTATCTATTAAAAAACACATACATACATATACATAGGGTGATGATATGTATGTAAGATATAGGGACAGAGACAGCGACTTTGTTTTATACTATGTAGTGATGAATACACTGATATCCACAGGTTATAGCAGAAGCCACGTCTCAGCTGGTGTCGGGCGAGTGGCACGGCCGCGTGGCGATGTGGCGGCCGGCCGGCGTGCTGCAATGTGTCCCTATATTCTCCATGGCGCTGTTCTGTCAGGCGTGAGTATACACTTGAAAACTAAACTTATTTATACCTATCTAGAGCCCCCGTAAAATGAAGATTATGTTAGCTATCTAACAATGAAATACTCTGTATCTTAGATGCAGGGTAATGTCTTAACTAATTCGGCTACGGTGGAGCCCTACCGGTCATCGATATTTATCAATCTCTTTTATAACACGTCTCTAATGCCAATCACGTTAGTGCCATCTATCGGTAATGTACTTTAAGTATTTAATCTTAATTTTGAAATTGAGTAAAAAATAAAGACCCGTCCAAATCGGTACTACCGTTTAGGAGGAAAATGCGTAATACAAGGACAAATAAACAAAATTAAAAGCTTATATTATACCTTTTAATTATGGTATCTACCAGTGAATGTCCCAATATTATAAATGCGTATAACATAATTTTTACAATATGACGTAATTGGTTCAACAAACTCTTGGTATTCATATAGGTATTTGTATTTATACTTAATCACTATTAAAATCGTTGATAGTTAATTCTATGAAATGTTTTCTTATCATTTAATCTTAACTTGTTTTTAATAATCTATTTCTGGGAAACCACTGATAAAATCTTGACCTTTGATTAAAATAAAGATAACAATATGTGGGTATAAGTGACTTGTGGTTACTTAATATATAGGTACTAATATTATAAAGAGAAAAGGTTTTATTGTTTGTTTTTTTGCATTGAATATTCTCAGGAACGACTGAACCGATTTAAAAAAAAAAATCACCATTAGGAAGCTACTTTATCCAGTATATGGAAGTTAAAAATAACCTTCTATTAGGGTTCCATACCTAAAGGGTTAAAATGGAACCCTTTTACTAAAACGCCACTGTCTGTCTGTCGCCGGGTTTTCTGAACCGTGATACCTACACAGATCTAGACACGCGGCAGCGTGTCAAAGCCAAGTTCAAGCAAAGAATTACATTTACACAGATGATGTATTACTTTTGCCGTTATAACATCCAATGCTAATAACAGAATATTATTATATAATCTTTAAAACTACGCAACGGATTTTGATGCAGTTTTTTAATAGATAGAGTGATTCAAGAGAAAGATTTATATATTTAACGGGAGCTACGTGGGTGAAACCGCGCGCGGGACACTAGTTTATAATAATACACATTTATTTCTACCTATTACTAAGGCCAGATAGAAAAAAATTATGGTCAGTATTTAATAGTTTTATTGCACGTAGTAAATGTCTAATTAATTATAACTAGGTGCGCCCCGCGGTTTTACCCGCGTTACTATGCCCCAGTGGGTCGGAGCGTGATGTTTTGTAGCCTGTATGTTAATCCAGCGTATAACCTATTCAATTCAATTTCAGCCAATTCCGTTCAGAAGTTATGGCGAGAAAGAGTAACAAACATCCATCCATCCATACTTACGAACTTTCGCGTTTATAATATTAGTAGGATAATATATACTAAAAGTGATGCACGCGGTCGGGACGAACGATTCTCTCTTCATTTGTTTTTTCTTATTTTCTTTTTAATATAGATTCGCGCGCTTCGCGGTTTCCTCTATGGTTGGATTTTGTTTTTAAAATGTGAATTATTATTTTTAAATGTGTTTTATATAACCACAATTTTTTTTCCAGCCAACTATTTGAAATCTTCGAGTCCCTGCCAAACCTGTCGCTGGAGAAAATGAACGTTGTAACAAAGAATGCCATTAATATCTGCACCGGCGTTTACTTCACTTTGGGCGTCTTTGGATACATCGCCTTCAGTACGCAAGATATTTCAGGTGAGAAATAAACTATTGATACAAACTACAATTTTGTTACTATGTGGAAATAGACATTTATGGTATATAGATATACTAGCTCCCCGCCTAACTACCGTTAGTACTCCATACTGCCCTACTTATTGCACTTGCAGTAATCGACATTTTTGGTATTTTAACTTTTTTGCGAAAATGACATTTCAGGACCCTAATCTATACATAAAAAAAAATCATATATTTTTTATTAGAAACCTTTTTTTTATTTAACCAGAAATGCTGTACTTGCCATTTTTGTTCAAAATTGACAAAAAGTGAAAATCCTAAAAATGACGATTACTGCAAGTACAATAAGCAGGGCAGCAAATATAATCTACCACTAAAATATTTTTTCATACGGACCAGTAGTTCCTGAGATTTGTGCGTTCAAGCAAAGCGGGAAGCTAGTTATTAAGGGTCGCTCTACAGATTCAACTTATCTGTGTCAACAGCGGTCCTTCGAACAAATTATTTTCGCTTATAGTTCCTGGAGTGCGGCCGCCGGCATAGGTTTATATGAGTTTGTTTTCACGAAATCGCCCTCATGTCATAGTCGCCTTAGTAGTGTGACCTCGGCGTTACCTATCCTATTCATGCTCAAAGAAAATATAATAGCAATATTTCATAAGTCAGTTTTATTTTAAACTAGTGGATCCGACAGATGCTGTCGTGTCTTGCCTGAAACTCTATATTAAATTGAACTTTTAATATTGGCGTGATAGCTCTGAACTAACCGTGATGTGCACTAAGAGCAGCACGTATTCTGTCAATGTTATGTCAAACGCCATAAGATTACATTAAAAAGTTTATATTGTTAAAAGCGCTAAGGTTATATAGAAAATGTAATATTGTGGATAAGTATTCATAAATTTTCTCGCAATAATCTTATTTTTTTCTCTAATAAGAACCCTCTCCTGACAATAACAAACACAAGTGAAAAAGAATCAGTGAAATCGGTCCAACCGTTCATCCGTTATGCTGTGACCAAGGGAAATAGGGATTCATTTTTATATATATAGAGTATATAGATGAGCCACTTTTAGTAGTATATATGTATTTTACTTAATAATGTTAAATGTTATTTAATAAATATTATATTTCTTTTTCTTTCAGGGAACATTCTGATGAGCCTTAGTCCCACGATGGCGAGTGACGTCATTAAGCTTGGCTTCGTCATGTCGCTGGCATTCAGCTTCCCACTCATCATATTTCCCTGCAGAGCTAGTTTATACTCGTTCTTGTATAAAAAGGTAAGATATTTGAGTTTTTATTGTCAAAGTTGAAAAACTGTATTAATTTGGCGAGATATGTTGAGTAAGATAATGTGTGGCTTTTATAAGTATCGTAAATATATTGCATTTAGTATCGATAGTTGCACAAAACCCCCTAAAATACTAAAAGTCATAATCCCTCAATCTCATCGCCAGCGATCGCCCTGAGCCGAGGTCCAAGCCCCACAGGGGGCGCCCTCTTGCGCAGGTTGCTTAGTTTGTAGTTGTTTAACCATTTATTAAGGCTGGAGCTCTGCTCGCCTTTATGCGCGGTGAAGTAGCAAACGCCTCGTGGCTACCTAAGTAAGTCAAAACGAAAAAGAAAATACATTTAGTATCTGAACTTATTTATTTTTTGTTATGTACTTAGATATATGTAGAATAGAATAGAACTCTTTATTGTACACACATAAGTAAACAGGACAAAGTTGCGGTTTTATCGCATAAAACAATTTCTTCCAGACAACCTTTGTATGGATAATGGAATTCATTTGGTAAATGACGTAGGTATAATAATCAATCAATCAAATTATTTATTTGCCAGAATATGGTACATAAGGTTTAACAATAATAATGATTTCCACATATTCTGCCGTGTATGGCGTGCAAATACATTTAGAATTTAAATACAAAGTCAATACTAAAAAAAGTGATACATGCCAAAATGCCAATAATATAAATGTCAATAATAAGTGTAAATGTTAAATTAAATAAATGCCCGAATACGTGTAATGTCAAGTTATAGTCTATAATTATTGTAACATTTCTAGCTTATCGTCAAGGAAATCTCTCACATTTTAATAACATTTATTTAGCAATAACTGGTATAATTTTTTTTTTTTAATAATGTCATATATAATTTTGTTAAGTTTTCAGGTAATTTATTATATATTCTAATACACATACACCACGTATATGTGTATTAGAATATATAATAATATAACATATAATATACCACGTATTCTCTTTCCATAAACCCAGATAAGGTGTCTTAATTTTATTTTGATTTCTTCGTCCTTGAATTGCAAATGTATAACAATGTTTCGTTACCAATTATCAAACAAAAGTAAATAAAAATGTGATCTCTCTCTATTAAATATCTTTTTTTATTATACATAGGTGCATTCATCCCACCACGACCACATTATCAACCACTCGATCCCGCAGACCACGTTCCGTTGTATGACTGTGGCTATAGTAGCGGTGGCACTCTTCATAAGCTTGTTGTTGCCGAACATTGAGTTGGTGCTAGGGCTCCTGGGATCTACTATCGGGGTGCTCATCTGTGTCGTGTTTCCCGCCGCTTGCTTTGTTAATGTTACTTTCAAGAATACAAACGAGAGGGTCTTGGCAAAGGTACGAAAAAAATTGTTTAGTTATATAATTAGGTAACCCGGTATTCTGGGTTCGATTCCTACTTGGGACAAATATTTGTATGAACCACAGATGTCGTTCTTTGGTTGGATGTGAATGAGTTATGTGTTTGTAAAGTCTCCGGCGATGTAGGGATTTATTTCCCTAATGCAAGAGTTGACTAGTGTGTAGAAGTTATATTGTTCAGAGTTTTTGCTTTAACTTGGAGAGTATTTAATAAATGTATGTACATTCAACAAAAGTGATAGGTTTGCACATCGTAAAACGCATTTTAAATTTATAAGTACACGTTTAGGATGATATGGAATCTCTTCAGATTACTATTATGTGCATTTGTACACAGCTAGCAGCGAACTCTTCGCTCATAAAGAATTACCGGTTGTCGTAGTGACATAAACCTATCCCTTTGGTTGACTGTACACAGCTAACAGCGACGTCTTCAACCATTAAAAAAATACCGACTGTCGTAGTGACATAAACATATTTACATTTTTTATACTGACGACGGTGTAAACCTATCTATTTTGTTGACTGTACAAAACACTTTAATCTATTTTGGAGCTCCTACGAAAATTTTAACATTACTCAGGTTAATTATTTAGTCAGCTCAACGAGCTATGGAGAGGGCTATGCTCGGGGTTTCTCTATGAGATCAAATCAGAAGTGAGGAGATACGTAGAAGAACGCGGGTTACCGACATAGCCCAACGGATTAGTTCGTTGAAGTGGCAATAGGCAGGCCGTATAGAACGGAGAATAGATTTTGTTGGGGCCGAAAAGTTTTTGAATGGAGACCGCGGATCGGCAAGCGTAGCGTAGGACGTCCACCTACTAGATGGACGGAATCGGACGGATGGTCTGGTTAAGGCCGCGGGATAACGGTGGATACAGGCCGCTTCTAACAGCAACAACTGGAGATCTATGAGGGAGGCCTTTGTCCAGCAGTGGACGTCCTACGGCTGAAATAGTAATGATGATGATGAATTATTTAGTGTAAGGACCGATTCATACTAACGAAAAATCTAATCAAATCCCCCAACGTTTGTATGATTAGAACTAACCTATAATATATTGTTTTATTTACAGGGTATTCTAATCCTCGGTCTCATAATAATGGTCCTCGGTACGTATGCCAACTTGCAAGCCGCCGAGAACCAGAGAGTCGACCGCTACGAGGAGAAATACACACAGGAGCGCATCGACAAGATCGTTGAGGACTTCTTCGAGAGCCGAGGGAAGGATGGTAAGCTCGGTTATAGTCACTTCTATTATTATCATTATTACATTGTGTTTCCTATAGATTTTATTCAATGGGTGCTGAATAGTTCAAGTTTGTAATGAACATATACTTAGAGATTTAAAAAAACAAAAAAAGTACTTACTTACTGGGTATAAAGGCGAGCAGAGCTCCTGCCTAAATAAACGGTTTTAAAACTACAAACTAAGCAAACTGCGCGCGCGCGCATTTGGTCGTCCCCTGTGGGACTTGGACCTCGGCTTAGGGAGGTCGCTGGCGTGGGGATTGAATGATGACTTTATATTTTTAGACATAAACGACTTTACTTTATATAAGTTAGAACGTGTCATTATATTTTGTCTTTCTAATCTTGGTACAAAGTTTATCTAATAATAACTTACTCAAACAAAATTTTTATTCACAAATAGCACGAAAGTACCACCTCGGGGACATAAGTGTGACGACCGCTAGTCGTATTCTAAAAATACAAAGTTACTACGTAACTTAGATATGTTTTATCTATACCTAACTTAATTTACAGATGTGTTCATCAAGCCGCAACTTAAAACGGACTCTCTTCTAAATGAACCTTACAAATCCAGACAAGAAAAGATAGAAAATAAAAAAGATTCAGAAGTACAGCCGCCTAACCCAGTACCACCTGAATCACAATCTATTGAAAAAGTTCCTGAAATTAAAGAGGAGATAGTAAGACCAGCCGAAAAGAAAATAGTACCTTCATTGGAGATTAAAGACACATTAGATAAAGTTTCAGAAACACACCCAAGAAATCTAAAAACGAAATTAGAAGCTAAACTAAGTAATGGTGACACTAACATAGTATCTGAGAAACCTAAAGAAGTAAAACCACAGTCAAATGAAGATAAAATTGACATTATGAAACAACAACAACTTATTGAAACAATTAAACAACACGGCGAAGAGCAAAAAGAACTGATTAAAGAACAGAAAGAGATTCTTGATGAGATATATAAGACGAAGAAAGAACTGCAACAGAATAAAAAAGAAGACAGTGACGAAGCCAAGAAAATTGCTGTAGAGAGCATAAAACAAATAGCTAACATGGCGATACAAAGTATAGGTGGAGTTTCCGAGAAACCGGACCAAGTTAAAAATGATGATAAAGAGGAACGTTTAGAAAAGTTAACTAATGAAGCGGTTCAAGAAATAGCTAAGAAGGCCGTTGAAACTATAGAAGCTATTCAAGAAATCAAGAAACCTGAACAACCTGTTATTCCAGCTAAAGAAATCAATAGCCAAAATATTCCAAATGTTGCCCAAGCTAATCCAGTTGTAAATCCTAACTTAATGCAAGTTGAGAATGTAAGACAAGACAACGTGCAGAATTATCAGAACACTCAACAAATTATACAAAATGGACAAGCTAACCAAAATATAGTACAGCAACAGCTAAATTTCCAAGCAAAAGAAATTAAAAAACCAGAATCATCTCAAAATTTGCAAAGCAATCCAAATCTTCCACAAGCACAACATGTTCCAAATAACCTAAACATCCAACAACAAAATTATCACCTAAATCCAAATGCAAATAATATACCAGTGAATAACGCCAATATTGTACCACTAAACAACGTAAATGTCAATTTACAACCGCAAAATGTAGACACACTAAATAATATAGAATCTAACGCTGTTCCACAAATCAAAAGGGAAATTGATGAACCAAAGAAAGATAATGTAGCACAAAATATTATTAGTAATAATATAGCGCCAGTCGAGGCTGTTCCTATAAATACACATGCACACTCTCCTGACGAGCCACAATCGTACAAACGAGGAGAAGACACTCAAGCAAACCCATCCAATAATAAAATAGTAAATAACATGCCTCTACCTATAGCAATAAACCAAGCTGAAATTGCGAAAAAACCCGCACCCAAGAACGTTGAAGATAATGTTAAACCTAATCAAGTACAAATGAGTGGTGCTAATCTTAATAACGTAATTCCCAGACAAAAACGTGAAGTCATCGATTGTACTCAAAAAGTAACATTAAAACCAGAGGATAGACAAATATGTGATACTCTAATCGATCGACCAATACAAGAAGACCTCATTCCAAAACTAGGTTTAAACGAAATCGATATGTCTAATAATGTTAAAGAAATTCTACCTGAAGTAGATTTAAATAAACTTGCTTTACCTAAAGAATTGCCGCTTGATAGTAATGCTTTGCATTACCTGAGTAGATCTCTTAAAAATTATGAGCAAGATAAAAAAAGATAAAATCTATTTTGCTTCCTGGAATATTGTTGGTATTGAGCGTGTATATTAAATATGCATTTATTTGTTGTTATGTTGTGCTAAAGTATTCTTTTGTAGATAATTTAAATTTATAATGCCATATAAACGAAATTATGTTTGGATTAATTTGTTCCTATTCTAACATATTATCGGCATGTCTCTAAAACCATGTTACGTAAATAGTATATAATTTAATACAAGGTGATATCATGTGATCTGACTGGATTTAATCACTCTGATTTTACATAAACTAATATATGTTCCACCAATTACAGCCATTTAATTCGTGGTGGTATAAGTTGCAATTATTTAACCTGAATTTGAAAATCATTAATAAAATGATGTACCAAATTTTCTGACGACATTATTTGAATTTACTAATAAAACTCAGTAGTATGGGTTTTATTAGTAATTTTAAGTTTACATACCACCTAGTCGTCATCAATTTGTTACAATGAATAAGTAAATGTAAAATTACTTTTATTATTATAATTAAAAAACTCATATAAGTTAGATTATATAAGTCCAGTGTGATCTCAATATTTGTTATATAGATTTTGCTAATTCAGAGCCACATTAAAAAAAGAAAACACTGTTGACCGAATCTAAATTTATCGTTTAAATTGTGCCATTAGGGAGATCATGGAAACTCAAATGAATATAATGAATTTTGAAAATATCAAATATTTTTTAAAACATTGTTATTGTACCAAAAAAACAGTTTCGATATAATCTTTCTCTTAATACACCGAGTAACGTAAGTTAACTGTAACACTCCAATACAAATGTAAATAATTACGCGTTAAGACAAACTTTGTATGAGATTTTGAGCTTTTTGAGCCTATGTTCTAGAAACGCATAAATTAAATGAAAATGTGATGAATACTTCGACTGAATATTGTATTAAATAAAATATTTTAAATATGGTTCCGTTTTTCAATTTTTAAATATCCTTAATTTTTAGGTACATTTAATTTTAATGATATTATATACGTACAATAAAATACAGTAATATTTTTCATGTTTTTTAATGATAAATGCAAAAAAAACAAAAAAGCCTATAACATTACATAAATATAAAACATAACTTAAGTTCCATATCATATCATCTATTTCTTCTTTGTATCCTTATTTTCATCTACAGTAGATTTCTTGGAGCTGGAAAAAAAAGAAAACAATTCATAATTAAACATTCATATTATTTATTTATATTTGTGCATGATGTGAAAAGGAACACACTCTCAAATTGGCTAATAAAACTTAAAAGAATAAGCACATTCGTCTGTGATTTTTAAAGATGGCAAATATTTACTATTCCTCGTAGGAACTTCATAATAAAATATAGCATATGTTACTCCTGAATAACTTTTTAATGATGAATGAATTTTTCTAATCGGACCAGTAGGTTCTTGATATTAGCGCGTTCAAACTATTCATTTTTATAATATAAGTACCTATAGATTTGTCAGTTCTATTCCTGCAACCAATTCAGTTCTGTGCCTGAACAGTCACCAACATGCTTGCCAAGAATGCTAACTAGGGCATAAGCCCTAAATTCAATTATTTTTATAGCACACAATTATTAAGATATCATTTATTTTCTCACCACAATTTACAATAACAAAAATAAATTAGTCTATTACAGAGCATAGCTTTTGTGGGAGACTGGTGCCTAAAAGGGGCGTTAGCCTGTATTTCAGGACACCAGGCCTCCATCCCAGATATTGTTTTTAATTATATATTACGCACGTTATGCACGCTTTTCCGTGGCCTAAGTTGCTGATTTCTGCACGGTGCGTAAATTAATCGACTAACTTCACTCATGCAGAAAAAAAATATATTTCAATGTCTTTTGACAGATGCAATGCCCTGTACGGCGTATCGTACTGTACCATTATATGCTAAGCTTATTTAAGTTATAAAAGCAACGCATTATCTCACCGTTTGCCCGTATCAGCCTTAGTAACGCTAGAGTTGGACTGTGTGGAGGCGGCGCGGCGGGTCCGTCGGGCCGGAGTGGACGGAGCCTCCGCCTCCGACGTGGCGGGGGACTCTAGGGGACTGTCGCCTTCGCCTTTCTGTGGGGGAAAATATTAATATCAATGTACAAAATAAAATGTTGAATAACAGATATGGACAACAGTCCGGTTCCTTTAAAACACAGCGATTAACTTTTGAAATTAAATATAGCCTATGTTACTCGGGGATAATGAAGCATTCTAATGGTGAAATAATGATGGAAATCCGTCCTGCATTTTTTGAGTTTATAAATAAACAAACATAGGAATATTTACTCTTTAAAAGCATATACATAACATCCTTATGTGTGTTTTATTGATACAATTATTAGCTTATTGTACACAGCAAACAAGAATACAAAACAGTTATTAATTTACTAAGTCTCGCAAAAACAAAAATACGTTATAAATGCTATAAAGTACCGTTCATTAACATGCCGTCCCAGAGCTTTTATTATTTCAAACAATACACAAAAATAACTAAATAACGATCCATTCAATAGGTTTTGTTCGATTACAGTACATACATACATTTTTAAACATTTAAATAAAATTTCAACATGTAACTTACTCTCAGATCAGTAGAAGTACGTCGGCCTTTAGGCGTGTGTAGCGCTTCACACGCGCGGTTGAAAGATGCCCGTCTGCCGCGCGCGGGACTCGAACTGGGACTATCCCCTGTTCAATAAAGTAGTATTGTTTAAATTACATAAAATCAATCATCAGTTAATTAGCAACTTTTTTAGGAAGCGACTTACTTTAATGTACTATTTTGAAATATTTATTACAGAATTACTACTCTCTAAATCCAGTAGTTCATAGAACGTACTTTTAATGCTTAACAATAATTTTGAAAGTTGAGATTATAGGTTGAGATAGAACTCACCAATATCAGTAGAAATTCTTCTATGAATTTTTGCAGCTTTTGGCATGGCTTTAGATTCAGACCCCGCTCGATTCACTGAAAAAATATATTATATATTATACATAATCAATATCCATGATTATGTTTAACTAATTTTGGAATATGATTGGATATAATTTAGGAGTTTTAAACAGAGTCGCTATACTACAGGATATGGTATAATAATATTAATTTAATAGTTTAATAGATTTAATTTAATTGGGAATTTAAAATTTAATCATAGCATTTCTTTTAAGTAAACACATGCAATAATGCAAAGTTTAGTTAATTTCATCATTATTATCAGCCCGTATAACGTCCACTGGTGAACATGGGCCTCCTCCCGAGGGAGGTTATTTGCCATAGACACCATGCTTGCACGCACCAGGCGGATTGGTGACCGCCGTATACCGCCCGTTCCTTGATATACGATTATTACAGATGTTGTTATAACAATCGTGACCAACGGCTTAACGTGCTTTCCGGTTGGTTGAGGGACTAACCTCCGTGCCTCACGGAGGTTAGTCCCTCAACCAACCAGACCCGGAAAGAAATCTTAGAATTTACATATAGATTTCCTGTCGTATTAATATCTGTACCCTGGCGTAGGGATCGAACCCACGACCTCCGTGATTTAAAGCGAGCCAAATACGCTACGGAGGTTGTCAGTTAATTTAATTATTTTAATAACATTTTGTGTGTTTCGTCTTTCCGTGGACATATGTATAAAAGTGTTATACGACTGCTGTTTACCACAAATAAATCTGATTATTTCTTAGAAAATAAAAGCAATTTCCACCATCTATAAAAGTGGCACCATCATTTTTGATTACCACCACGGGAATGTCCACGTGAAAAACAGTGTACAGTACTATTAAAATTATATTATTTCATTTTGACTGTTGAAATTGAGGAACTATGCAATAATTCATACTAATACAAAAAAAGCAGTAATTAACAACTCGAAACGAACAGTAACAATCCCTTTGTAACTCCCTCGAATCCTACCGGTGCCGCGGTGGTCGAATTTTATTAATCTCAATTTTGAAATCGCTCCTTTGCGACAACAACGGTACAATTCAAAAAGAGTAAGTACATACATACATACAATCACGCCTTTCTCCTATGGGGGCAGGCAGAAACATGTATGAACGTGGACGAGGCAAAAGGGAGTGTGTAAGGATCGTAGCAGGTGGCGTTCTGTAGTTTTTGCCTACCCCCAATAGAGAGTGAGTATGGGAAAAAAAAACTTTAATGCCTGAATCTTAAGAACCGTTTTCTCAATGTTTCTCTTTTTGAATTGCCTCGTTCTTTCCGCAAAACAGCGAAATATAGTGTAAGGTAAGCTTTTCCATAAAGTGTTCAAAACATTTAAAAATATGAACAGTAACAAGTAAAATAATCTATCAAAAGCTTTACATCATACTCACATCTCTGCCTGTTATCTTCCGACACTAAGGATTCGGGCGAGAAGTCAGCTTGGATCTCGTCTACATCAGGGGAGCCTATAAGCGTTAGTGATGCGGTTATATCAAGTGCGAGACGGCCATGCAACAATATACACTAAACATATGTATTAACAGTACAAAATCGGTTGCTAACAAATGTAAAGGTTGTAAGTAAATTAGTAGTAAACAAAAAAAAATTGGGATTGATTTCATTGGTAAGTCATACCAATGTATATAACAATATCTACGAATTTTAATCCCTTAAATTATGATTTAATTATCATCGTATTATCAATTTGGTTATCGTCAATGATTGAAGAAAATTGATTTTTTTATTTTTTTTATTTAGTCTTTTATTTGGAAAGTATGGTATGCGATACTCATAACATGATATAACTCAATGATGGCAGGAAATTACTTAAAGCATTAAAATGATTCTGGTATATGATTGCACTAAACTAGGTATTACAATGTTGCTGGTAGGTAGTTCAACTTATCTGTGGAAGCAGACTGTGTGTGCAGCTTTTATTTATTAGTGTGCGACGCGGCAGTCGTCGATTGATCACGCACACAAAGTCACTGTATATACAATATGATATATGGATGTATATTTGCTAATAATTTGCGAAATTACTTATAGTTGTTAATATACGATATCGATCTATGTATATACTTTTTTAATATCCTTAAAATTTACAGATTAAAATCTGTAATTAAAAAGTAAGTGGTGCTCGTTAAAGTTTTTTTTGGACGGACATTACGTAGTTACCCAGGAGGCTTTTGCTAAAGGGCATATCTACGTACGTACAACTTAGATAATATAAGGCGCTGAAGCTCTTTTTGCGATGTACATTTATTTATCTTGAGTAAGGTTGTTTTTATAAAAATCATATGTTTATTTTAAAATTTTAATTTTACTTTTAGATGATTAATACTGATGTTAAATCGTCCTGAGAAACATTATCAACCATTAAAAAATCACGCTGGATCCAACCCACACGCCGCGCATACAGATGAGTTAAACTATCTCTATCTAAATTAATTTACGGTAAACATTGTTCAATTCCTTATCATATAACATTTTGAAGGATGCCTGTTTTAGTACGACATCAATATCAAACTGAATTATACATGCATAATAAAACACATTTTAAAATGGGCTATATGCTTATAAGGCAATTCATGTTTTACTCGGTAGTTATTAGGTATATTTATAATTATTTACCTTCAAAATCAGTCTTGTTCAACAAGCTGATTCTATCAATAGGCTGGACGTCAAACGCCTCATGCGTAGACGAGTCGTCATCGTCATCCGACAGTTCCGACTGGCGCGACTGTCGTGACGCGGTGCTGGCGCGACGACGAGGGGAACGGACTGTGGCCGGCTCTATCCGGGATTCTAGCAGCTTGTGCTTTTGCCGAGTCAGTCTATAAACAAGAAAATATGTGGTTTTTACGACATAATACAAAACAAAGTCTTCCGCCGCGTGTGTGTCTGTTTCCGATAAATTCAATAATTACTTAACTGATTTGCACGCGGTTTTCCCCAATAGATAGAGTAATTCATGACTTATATTTAGCTAAATAATTTCTCAAGGTTGTAAATTATGCTCTACTACCTGTGCGAAGCTATTTAATAGAATTAAATACAATATGTTTAATCAAAATTATTTGACAAAACCGCCATTGATTGCAATTTATTTAAGCAGCTTTAAGAGCAATATAGATTAAAGACCAACAATAATATAGATAAAATTAGTATAAATGAACAAAGTGTTATGACAGGTGAAAATTATAAATAAAATTATGACATAGCTAAAATCTCACCTTTTACCGGTAGACAATTCCTCCACATCATCACCCGGTTTCTCCTCTGCAATGACCTCAGGTATCACCGATAACTCCGGTTTACTTGCCACCACTGATTTCTTCCCTTTCCTCACTGGCTTATCACCATCTTCACTCATTTTACTCTTCAGAGAAACTACGGAACTTTCTGAAGTAACACTATCATTATCATCTATGTTCTTACTTCTAGAACGAGCGGAACGCCTCTTAGGTGTGAGAGTGGCCGAATCGTCTAGAACTTTCGAATCATCTAAGGTTTGATTCATTTCACGCGATACTCTTCTAGTTATGATCTTTCGGACTTCGGCACTTGTAGGTGTTTTAGCTCTACGCCTTGTGTTAGCTTCGCTTTCAGTGTTTTCAGGCGTTTTATCGAGATCAACAGATTTGGCTGAGGCATTCGATTGAGTACGTTTTCTGGTAACTGGGGTCTTAATTTCTTCTTCTTGCACAGATTTGTTGGAAGATGTAGAATTACCACGAGTTCTACGACTTGGTCTTTTGGTTTCTTTAACTGTTTTGTCTTCAGACACTTTCTCTTCAACGATAGAAGCTTTAGTGCTATCTTTTCCTGTTTCGGATTTTTTTGTTTCTGCAACTTCCATCGACGTTGATGAATCTTTTACAGTTTTCGGTTCATCCTTTTCGATTGCATTTTCTTTAGTTGCAGCGGTTGCTTGCGTTTCAACTTTAGTTGCTGTAGTGAGTTTTTCTGTAATAGTTTTATCTGCTGTTTCAACTTGTTTTGGTTTAGAAGCTGGTTTTGCTTCTGCAGTTTTATCTTCCAATGGTTTGATAGTAGAGGAGTCCTGTGCTGGAGTACTATCGACTTGTTTAGCTGCTGTCGACCTTTCGGTAGTTGTTTTCTTTGTAATATCGGGTTGAATAGATTTCGAATCCATTTTTAATACCTTAGTAGGGGATGGTTTATCACTGGTTACTTCGACATGTTCAACTTCTGCCGCTTTTGTTACAGTTGATTCTTCTTCTATTATAGGTATAATCTGTGTCGCTGGGTTTTCTTTTGGATTAATAATTGGCTCGTGGCTAGGAGCTGATGCATCTACTTCTTCTCTTACGGGTGATGACGGTTTTGTTCGAGATTGTAAAGGTGTGGTTTCTGTGGAAATAGGAAATAGATATTATTTCTATTTTCAAAAAAAATGTAGGTATATTCTAATTTTAATCTTGGTGACTAAGGGCCTCCTTTTAACAGACTTCCGCGAGTTAGGGTCATGGAGGAATATTACCATAATCACGCTAGGCAGGCGGATTGGTGATTGCAGAAAGATGGTGAGGAACTATTTGAAAATTCAAATAAAACAAAACTATTTAAAACAGGCCTAATACTGGATATATTGAAACTTGCTATTTTAAAAAATATTATTACATTCAATGTTTAATGTATAGTTCACATATAACAATATTCTGAGCTACATTCATACCTAGTAAATTTACCAATAGTCCATATTATAAAGTACTTTTCCCTATTCAATCGGTTAAAAGTTAGGAACTGGCAACATAATTCTTCACACTATCATCCATGTACAAACTTATATAGTTTTAAGCTAGCGGGCTAATTCAATCGTTTAGTTAAGATTGGAAATCTTACCTTCCTCCATAGGTGTATCTTGTTTCTCTTCAACCTCTTTCTCATCAGAATAATTCAGGTTCACATCAGACTTATCAGAATTGATTGTAGTATCATCATCAGTCAACAGAGAAATGTTACCCTGGTTCAACGGATTCGTCGAGCTCTCAATTTCCATAGAATCTTTCTGTGTTTCATACATATTGACCACTTCCATGGTTTCTATGGGCGTAGTTTCTTTATTTGGTTCAGATAGTTCAACTATTTCAAGGCGATCGTCTTCGTCGCTGTCTGAAGCTAAGTTGATTATGTCGTCTTTGTCTGATTCTGATGATGAATCCTGAAATAAATATTGTAAATTTAAAACACGAGAATATGTGTGATAAAAATAAATAGGTTGAATTTTTTCGGTAAAATTTTAAAAAAAGTTTCTTAGTACCTCAATAACATTAAATTTAAATGATAATATTGAGTTGCCCCAATATGCACCATAGAATATTCAATATGTAACATGTAACGGACATTGAGCAAAATATGCTAGAAAACACCTGTAAACCTATTCTTAAAAATAAATATAGCAAATAGTTAATAACGTTAATACTAAGAACTTATTTATTAACACAAGACGGACAGACTTCTAGCACCTGATATAAATTTAAACATAATTGAATAGTAAATGTTACCTATTTATAATTAATTTTATATGCAATGCAAATTATCTTCAGAAGTACAAGTGTATGTCAGTTCTTAATAGTAGCATTTATTTCGTTAAATGTTACTTAATATTTTTAAGTTGTTCAAGATTGTTGCAGGTTAAATTCGTGACACTTATTCCCATCACCATATAGTAACTAGAAGTCATTTTCAAAATAAAACAATTCACTTGAGAATTTTAGTAACTTACCTCACTCTCACTTTCACTTTCCTCTTCTTCCGTTTCTTCTTCTTCCACTTCTACCTCCTCTTCATCAGCATCTTCACTTTCTTCATTTCCATCATCATCACTTTCATCAACCACTTGGTCATCAGATAAATCTCCTTCTAACTCGTTTATCTCTCTTTCTATCTCTACTATTTTCTCCTTTTCTTTCTTAGCTGCAGTATCTTGGCTATCTTCTGTAGTATATACTTCTTTTTCTTCCATTTCTACGTCACTGTCATTTGTCATAAGACTAGACGCTTCCTGAACTTTCGAATCATCTTTGGGTTCAGCGATGCTACTCTGAGCACTATTTAAAACGGATTTCTCGAAGTCAGTCCGTATCATATGCATAAAAGCAGCGAAAGGCTTCGACAAATTATTGTCAGTATTATCCAACGCTTCACTTTTATCTGCTTGTATACTCGAAGCATCAGCGATACTGCTCTCGTAGCTATGCAATACTGATTTATCGAATTGAGTTTCATTCAGGGTGAATGCGGGCAGCGGTTTCAGTACATTTGAAGTACTATGTTCTGTAATTACTACCTTTTCTTCTTGGACACTGACTGTTGAAATGTCTCCTACGCTACTTTGGTAGCTATGTAGTACAGATTTCTCTATTTGAGTTTCATGTAAAGTAGTAAAAGCAGGGATTGGTTTTACATCGCATTCTACAGTGCTCTTATCTGGTTTTGTATCTTTCTCCATTGATTCTGACAGTGTTGTATCTGTTGAGCTTGGAAGGATAGATTTATTGACGATAGGTGATAGAGTAACGTCCATAAGAGAGGTTACTTGTCTGAATGTTTTCATTGGAGTACATTCTATAGCGTTGTCTGTTTTCTCTGAAGGTTCTGAATCGGTTTCCACTTTGTCTAAAGCCTTAGTTTTTGCGAATGTATTATGTTCTAATACTATGCGAGATAAGGATTTTTTGCCTCGCGCTGAATGTTCCACTTTCGACGACATGAGCTTCTCTGGTGTTTTCGAGCGACTTCTAAAAGAAGAAATACAAAATATTTAAGTATTATTTATGTCAAATATCCAAAATAAATAACGCTATGTTTAAAAAAGCATTTTTTGCTTAAAAATCTATGAAGTGGTCGTTAGGGAGTAAATAAGAACATACTTTAACAGTAGGGCTATGACATACCTGAGACTACGAGGGCTTGGTTTAGCAGTTTGCTCCGGAATCTCAACTTCTGGTGTGCGGGAACGGCTTCTGAAAAAGGGATTAATTTTTTGTAAGCACACACCACAAAAGCTTACATATCTTAAAGATAATTTAGTAAAAATAAACCATAAGAAATACCGATTCTAAAACAAATTCTATTCTTATTGTACCGAATGTTATCTAGTTCATACAAAACTGCTTGAAAGACTCAAATATTCACATTTTGGGAGCCCTCTGCACTTCACACTCATCGAGCTATTCAAAATATGTAGGTTTTGTTTTGTAAAACTGGACATCAAATTACCTCAAACTACGTCGACTGGGCGATGATGAACTAGAATCAGTGGCAGTCGAGGATTTCGTAGGCGATTCAGTGATGACTTCTAGTTTCGGCGACTCCATGACGCTTTTGTCTATGCGTTCCGGTGTACGGGATCGACTCCTGATATGCAAATATTTATTGTTGATTATTATTATCATACAAATATTAACGAAAACAATACTCCACGAGACTTCTATCTTATTGTAAAGTTGTTTTAAGTAATAGCAGTAATATAAAAAAAAAATACACGCTAACTTGTCACCTACTGACCCTACCATTGCAAAGGCGTTAACTTAAAAATACTTGTTTATATTAGTTTACAGTTATTCAAGTATAATTTTCAACAATAAAATTACTCGAGTGAATAACTAAATTTGATCAACTATTCTTAATATCTATAAATAAATTTCACTTCTTAAGCCTAAAACCCCACCTTTGACGATCGTAAGTGAACTATAGATAAACAAAGTTGTTATTTTAAGATCACAATAAAACGTAATACGATTTTAAAATGAAGAAAATCTAATTTATAATTTGATATATACAACCTCCGTAGCGTAGCAGTGTTTGGCTCGCTTTAAATCTCGGAGGTAGTGGGTTCGATCCCCACGCCGGACAGAAAATCTTTCTGTAAATTTTTAGATTTCTTTCCGGGTCTGGTTGGTGGGGGACTACCCTCCATGCCTCGGAAAGCACGTTAAGCCGTTGGTCCCTATTGTTATAACATAATCTATAATAATCGTATATCAAGCAGCAGCGTTTCCTTATGTGGTACAACATAGTACTGCGGTCACCAACCCGCCTGCCAAGCGTGGCGACTATGGCAAATACCCTCTCTCAGGAAAAGGCCCATGTTCAGCAGTGAACGTTATACGGGCTAAAGATGATGATGACGATGATGATTAAATTTTATAGAAAAAAAATCGACAAGTTAAATAATAGAATTAAAATTTCGTTTTTGTATTTTCAGGTATGGTGTAAAATGATTATAATTTGTATTTTCAGAACAACACCATGAAGTTTATTTTGCCGATTCCCAAAAACTTATACAAATTATCTTATCGACGGGTTAAAATCTAATTATGCTAAACGACATCATGAGCGATATAGAATAATTTACTTAATGTAGGGATGACATAAGATATATAATCCAATATCGCCCATGGTCCTTTGGCTCAATTAGCCTTTTACCCCTCGATATTAACATTATTCTCGTACCTGATTTGTCTAGGCACGCTAAGGGTAGTTCTCACAGGGTGTGGTTCACTATCCGTCTCTTGTTTGGGGAGTTCAGGGATCGGTGCAAGAGGGGAAGTGCGGGGACTTAGCTCGGGGGTGCGGGATCGACTTCTGTTATAGAAAAAAATTAACGATGATATAGATAGAGGAAAACATAACACGTATTTGTGTTGTTTGTTTCTCATACCATTGATATCTACGCATTTTTGAGAAATAATATTATATTTATCTTTTGACATATTTACAAATTGTGTTTACGTAAGTTATTTTGGTTTGGTTGTATTCAGTTTGATGTATATATGAATCAAAGAATGGGATACATTTCCTATTGAATTGGCTATTTAATAAATTTTATTTATTTATTACATACCTTGTAGCTCTATTGCCCCGTAATGGAGTGACCACTGGAGAATCGAGGCGCTCAGGTGTACCAGACCTGCTTCTAAAACAATATTATGTTTAGTAAGCTAATTCTAATTCATTCTTTTTGCATTTTTTCATAATTTTAGATACCACTTGTGTCCGCGGTTTCCTCTGCTATGTCTAATAGTTACTTTGGGCTAACTCCGATTTTGAAACATATTTCATTGGTGCTCTACTCATAAATATGGTTTTAGCGAGATGGCCTATAGCTATCCTCGATAAATGGGCTATCGAACACAGAAATAATTTTCAAATCGCTCGACCTAGCAGTTCCCCAGATTAACGCGTTCAAGCAATATATTAATTATATATAAGTATAGTAAAATAAACGAATCTCACCTATTAATCAACGGCGTGCTTTCACTACTGACTGCCCTTATTCCCCTTCTTCCTTTAGGAGTTTTAGGCACTTCACTAATATGATAATTTTCTTTAACATCTTCCAAAGCACTATCTTTCACCGGCGATTCGTTCTTACTAGTATCCAAATGTAGATCTTCGGTCGAAGTTTCATGGTGCTTATAACGTTTATCTCCTGAATACCTCGGGTTGATGAGGGTGATAGGTATATCGGCGATGCTTTCTATTGACGTGTTCGGATCGTCTGAGAGAGAACTGTTGACTGATATTGAGAGGGATCGTCTGAAAAAATATTCAATAATCTCTAAAACAAACGAGCATACAAACAAACAAACTTTTCAGCTTTATTTTCTTTTAAATTTGCTTTCAAACCATCATCATCATCAGCCCGTATAACGTCCACTGCTGAACATGGGTCTCCTCCTGAGAGAGGGTAGTTGCCATAGACTGGCTGGCGGGTTGGTGACCGCAGTATTATGTTGTACCACACAAGGAAACGCTGCTGCCCGTTCCTTGATATACGATTATTATAGATGATGTTATAACAATCGGGACCAACGGCTTAAAGTGCTTTCCGAGGCACGGAGGGTAGTCCCTAAACCAACCGGACTCGGAAAGAAATCTTAGAATTCACATAAAGATTTTCTGTCCGGCGTGGGGATCGAACCCACGACCTCCAAAATTTAAAGCGAGCTAAATACCGCTACCTCACGGAGGTTGTCAAACCAAGCAACCTGCGTAACAGGGCGCCTATAATAAAGTGAGATATGTCCTTACTGAATGATTCATCAACGCCGAGGCAAAACTACTGAAGCTTGACACGTGATATTTACGGTGGCTTCCTTTGTGACGTATAGGTCCACTAAGAAATAATTTTACAAAATTCAACCCCTGAGGGGGTGAAAAGTGGGGCATTTAATTATAAAGATACTACAGGAACGGAAGTCACGCGGGTAAAACCGCGGGCGGGAAGCTAGTTTTTTAATTTAATTTATTCGTAGAAAGTCCGGTCGTACTCGCGAGCCTGCGCGTGTTGTTTTTTTTTTGTGTGTGATTAGCAATGATACAGCTAGCCTGTAGCTATTAATGTGAAATAAGGCTTAAAGGGGTTGAAATAGGCGGTATGCCTATTGGCGTAGCAAGATCAAGGGCCCTGGAAAAAAACTGCTGCCTCTAAACTGTTTAGGTTTTATTAATATATATGTCGGATTGTTGTAGATTTTTGGGGCCCTCCCAGGCTTAGGGTCCCGGAGCCCCGTCCGGCCTTGGGTAGCAACACCAATGGGTATGCCGCACGCGAATGGTCCGACAAACACTAGTATAATGTAATTTATTTATTACCTGGCACGAACTGAATCCTTGAATGACTTCCTAGATGAAATAGACTCGTCAATCTTTGGTTTTTTAGGTGGCGATACCATGATATTAGATTCTGGAATGTCTCGTTCAGTAGTGACGTAACTATCATTTGTCTCTTTCACTCGCTCAGTAGAAACCGATCGTTCTTCCTCTTTCACGGTGTGGGTAGTAGTTTTTGTGGGCGGAGAAGGCGTAGAACCAGATTCTGATGCGGTAGGAATGGTGAAACGGAGATGCCTAAAAAAGTTAAGTGTAATAGATAAGTTATTATGTTATTGTAGTAAATTATAATATATAAGTTTAAAAATAATAAGTAGTTGGGATTGTAAGCCAAAAGGGTTACTAATTTAGCTTATGTATAATGAGGCGAAACGAATGAATGACAACCACCATGGCCTAGCGATATATGTGTCGCTTTAAGTATTGGAGATTGTGGGTCCGTCCCCACGCCTCACACGAAATCTTTGTATAAAATCCAAGATTTATTTCCGGGTCTATTCTGTTTAGAGACTACCCTCCTTTCTTTAAGCCGTCGGTCTCAGGTAACAGGCGGCAGCGTTTTCCTGTGTGTTTCAACATAATATTACGGTCACCAACCCCGCCTACCAAGCGTGAACACCGTGGCAAAAGTCTCCGTTGGAAGGAGGCCCATGTTCCGCAGTGGACCTTATAGGGGCTGATGATGATCATAATGATACATAAGATTAAGCAGGTTTTTTGGTAACATTTATTCATATTTTTTTAACAATAGCACTTATAAATTTTATTAAAAACCCTCATATAATAACTGTCAGTATTCATCATCAGCCCGTATTAGGTCCACTGCTGAACATGGGCCTCCTTCCGAGGGTGGGTTTTTAATATAGTCACCACGCTTGGCTGGTGGGTTGCTGACTCCAGTATTATGTCGTAGTAAACAGGGTAACGCTGCTGTCCATTCCTTGGTATACAATTATTATAGACGACGATTTGACAGCGGCTTACCGTGTTTTCCGAGGCACGGAGGGTAGTCCGTTAACCAACCAGACTATGAAAAAATTTTTAGATTTAACATCGAGATTTCTTGTCCGGCGTGGGGATCGAACCTACGACCTCAGATACTTAAAGGAGGAAACACGTATTGAGGAAGCTTGAATATTAGGGTCACTTACTTAGAATCGCTGTAGTGTGTATGGTTGCTCGCTGTCTCCAACAGTTCATCGTCACTGTCACCCAAGTACCGAGAGTCTACAGGCGATGGCGCGTCTCGCTCTAACCCTTCATTTCTTCTTATCTATAATGAAATAGAGAGAACAAATATATTTATTCATAAAAAAATATGCACATCTTGCATGTATTATAATTATAATTAATTTTAATGTTGTTTGTGTTGCCTAGCTTGTAGTGCCACTACTCTCCAGTTTTATACTCCTACAGTAGCAATATCTTATGGATATAATTCTGCCCTGCTTATTGTACTTGCAGTAATGAACATTTTTGGGAATTTTCCTTATTTGCGAAAATTACATATCAGGACCCTAATCTATACACAATGTCAACGGGAAATAAAAAGAAAACTCCAAAAGAATAACAACTAGATGTGTTTGGCGGTAAAAATTGTAATATTGAAAAAAACATGGCGGCTAAATTAGACCATAGATAATAAAAGAAAAATATAATGTTAGTGGCCATTTATAAAATGAGAATATATACACGATCTGCAGTGCAGGCGTGAACACATAAAGATTGTTTTTTTCTTATATCTTAGATTAATGACTTCTTGTTTAGATATCAAAAAATGTGTTTACCGCGATTTTGCAAGTACTGTGTTTGCATTAACGAGGGCAGAATTCTAGACTTACGAACCATAAGGATGGACGTACTATTATAATTTAAAAGAATTTGGCCGTAAGTGCCAGTTTATGAGAAGGTTGACAACGAATGTTTCTGACGTATGTCTCATGCGACCTTATGCTTCTGAGCTCTTGAATTATGTCTCTACACCTACTATTCTTGTCTCTGCACCATCTAAAAAACGACTGGTGGATATGTCTAAGGCATTCAGTCCGTATATGTACAGAGAACTCATGTACTGAAGTAAATTTATACATATATATAAAGCTGAAGAGTTTGCTTGAAAGCGCTGATCTCAGGTACTACAGGTCCGATTTGAATCTTTCAGTGTTAGATACCCCATTTATCGAGCAGGGCTATATTTCATTATGAAATTCCTACGAGACGAGATGTACGAAGTTACGCAAGTGGAACCGCGCACGGGAAGGTAGTAAATAGATATTTTAAACAGGTATACATGGCAAGTGTGAGTGGCACAATCGGAAGGGGAAGACCTCAACGAACGTTCTCTGACCAAATCAGAGACATCCTCGCAAAAGGTCAAATTAGATCCACCCTAAACCGACGTGCTTGTATGAAGAATGTTATGCGAGTGAATGAAGCGAAAGATTTGTGTAGGGATCGTAGCAAGTGGAGGTCCCTCTGCCTACCCCGCTGGGAAACAGGCGTGAGCTTATGTATGTATATTTTTGATATAAGTAGAGTAACATTTCTTAAATGTTTTGAACACTTTATGAAAAAGTTTACCTTATACTATATTTCGAAATTGAGATTAATAAAATTCGACAACCGGCAAAACAAAAATCCTGCCGGTGGTCGAATTTTATTAATCATAATTTTGAAATAAGTAGAGTAACCTGTTTATAACGTACCTTCAATATGCTATGTGGAGTCTCTGCCCCCGTTCTCTCATTGTACAGCTTGCACTCCGGACTCTGTACATCTGGCATGTCCAACAGTATAGATATTTGACTGCTCAGTTTGTCATTCACTTTGAATGAGTTGTCCGTTTTAGGTGTTTTAGGAGTTGAGTTGAGATCTAAACGCGCACGTTTGGGTGGCGTTGATTCGGACGGCTTTTGGTCGTATGATAAAATGCTGAAAATAATACATTTTAAAATTAGAATGATAGTAATATGATGTGTGTTTAAATATTATACTCCAATGAATTCCGACTAATATAACATTTTATGAGGATCTAAGTTTGTTTCTTATTCAAGTAAAACTATTGTATTACAAAAAAACACTTTCGATTAAATTTGTTTAAGTTCAAAGAGAGGGGTAAAATCACCGAACGCTATAATCGTGTTCTTATGACTTTTGCTTTATTTTATTTCATTGAAATTCGGCACTTTTTACTCAAACTGAAAACTATGTAGTAATAAGAAATATATTGAAAATAATCAAACATCCTTATGCAAACAGTCTGATTTCAATTTCATTATATTTTATAAAATGTTTTTTTTTCTTACCTTCTCGTCTTGGTGAGTTTCGGTGTACAAATAAACGGCGTTTCCTCAATATTTAGCGCCCGTTTAATTCCCTTTCGCATCTTAGGCTTATTCATCCATGTTTCACTTGCATTTTCAATTGTATCCTGGAAAAACGGCCACATTTTTATATAAATAACACAATTTTAAACTAATATTATACTTAAATATATTAGTATTATGTTTGTTTCGTTGTGAGAAACGATTCGTGACTCGGGTCAATACTATAGTGCCTAATTAGCATGTTCAAATTGCCTACTAGATCTTTATTTGGATAGTTGAGTGGGAGTAGCCTTGAAAATTGCACGCGTTTGGTTGTTGACCTAAACGTAGTCTAGATTAGAAGCATTGGTATTGCTATATATACTCATAAGTATTGCTACAAAACGCACTGAAATAAACTATAGTATTAATAAAGAATTGTAAAATTTTAGAGGGATTTTACCCCTCATTTTATAGATATAGAAATACACCTTATAATTATAAGTCATAAAAAGATATAAATATAAAAATATTGACTCACATAAAAGCCAGTGATAAAAAAGTTAGCACATACCATAGTGTATTTTTAATTATTATTAGTTTCACTTTCACGGCAGGTCTTCAATAAATTAGCACATTTTTACTTAATAGAACCCTAGGTTAAGCAGTTTGACTAAGTTTATTATTCACAATATTAGCACTTTAACCTATCAATCCTACTTAGACAAAAGCCGAAGAGGTTGGTATGACACCGAGTCGCTCAAGAAATTTCACAGCGAACACTACATTCAGCAATTATCAATAGGAAATAGAATAGCATTAAATATTTAGATTTTAGATATTCAGTAGATAACCCTAACTACCTATGTACGTATTTTCATTGTTCAATATTCAAATATAAATGATGTATATCTAGGAAAGATTTTATTTGGCACTGTCCCAATACTATAGTAAACTTTTTAATTTAGAACATAAACATCCCTGACATGAAAATCTAACCTAGATGACTAACACGATTTCGACAGTTTAGATGAAGGTGTAATGAAATAATTTTATGTGCCAGGTCGTTTCGATGGCGCCTGATGTGTCACATAAAATGTTGTAGCAAATTTGTCGTTCTTGAAATTAGGATATTAATTAAGAAGATTTTATGAAGATATTAAAGATGGCATAGAGCGAAAAGTCATTGCTTTGTAGAATATTTTTTTATGTCGGGATATTCCTATGTCCGTAGTCCGTAGCGTTACTAGTCACATTTTAAGTTCGGGGTGGGGTTGGTTGGGAACTATCCTCCGTGCTTCGAAAAGTACCGTTATATAAAATATACCGTATAGTCAAGCCGTTGGTCCTGATTATTATAACAATTGCATACTAAGGACGGGCAGCATCGATACCCCGTGTAATATGACATAATACATGGACAGCAGTGGACGTTATACGGACTGATGATGATAAATATTATTTGATTTTATTGTGTAAAACAAAATTACCTGAATAAACGATGACTTATATGTGAAGGTATTCTTCGGAGATCTGGCCTTTACGTATACGGACATCGGTTTTGGCATAAACACTGAAAATAAATATGTTGAATTATATATTATAGCCCCTCTTAGAGACGTGTTACAAAGAGATTTATAAATTTCGATGACCGACTGTGGTTCTACTGTAGCCTAATTGGGTAAGACATTAGGGGCTTTACCTAAGATGCAGGTTTGAATCATACAGGGTTGATACGACAGAGGGGCTTTCCTTTAAACTGCCTATACTAGTTACCATTTCCAAGCTCTGTACCAAAAATCAATTAAATAGGAGCAGTAGTTTAGTCGCAAAAGATTTTTTTTTCGCAATGAGTTTTTGCGCCGTTTGAACACGATGTATCTTTCCTTACGATGCGTTGTTACCGCTCTGACGCAAATCATTGCAAAACATCCCGCACCGGCGCGCGCGCGACGTTGCCGGTTTGCTAGGTCAGTGAAATTTATTTACAAAGGGTGGTTACGTTTTACTCTGATTTGTAAGCTATTTAGTTTGTTTGAAAGAAAAAAAATCTCAATTTGGTTGCTTTTTATTTTTATACCGTATCGGATTAATAAAAAACACGTATAGTAAACGTAGCGTAATTTAATGCCCCTCTGTCGTATCAACCCTGTATACTATAGCTTATTAAAAATACAATTTAAATAAAAATATGCATGTGAGATGTTTTTGTGTCAATGATTATTTTTCCTACATTTTTTTCATGTGCATTGAAAATAAATACATAAGAGTTGCCAATCATCCTGTTTTCCCAGGACATGTCCAGGTTTTATTATTGTTCTGGGATGTCCTGGATAGCTTTAAAGCAGCTTCCTGGGTTTTTAAAAGCACCTAGATAATGTCATGCATTGTAAATTCGCGCTCCAATATTACTTGAAATTAATTTACTTCATCTCATCATCATCATTAATATCAAGAAAAAGTTTCTTGATATTAATTGAAATGTTGCTACTGTGTCCTGTTTTTACTGTCGACGAATTGTCCTGGTTTTACCAACTTTAAGTCCTAGTTATTTTAAATTATTGTTGGCAAATCTATACTATAATAATGTATCAGAATTCCAAATGAGTGATATACATTTAGTTAAATTTTTCAATTCAATTCATTTTTATTTGCATAAAATGTGGTTACAATAAGATGGTTATGAAGATAAATAAGTACAAAATACACTTTGGCACACAATATGTGACATACAAATATACATTCCTTAAACATCAATTTATATTCATAGAAGATTTCAAAATACCTCTAGATAGAATAAAGTATTTACAGTTTGTAGGTATTCAATAATCTAAACTAATATTATAAAGCAGAAGAGTTTGTTTGATCGCGCTTGTTTCAGAAACTACTAAATTCTTTGAGTGTTAGATAGCCCATTTATTGAGGAAGGTTATAAGTTATACTAGCAGCCACCTGCGGTTTTACCGCGTCGCTCTGATCCGGTGGGTCGGAGCGTGATGTTTTGTAGCCTATATGTTAATCCCGCTTATCACCGTATTAACTATCCCCGTGCAAACTATTAAAATCATTCAGTAGTTTTTGTGTGAAAGAGTAACAAACATCGATACATCCATCCATCCATACTTGAAAACTTTCGCGTTTATAATATTAGTAAGATTTAATGATGATGTGCCTATGGAAACGGGAGTTAGGAGTATATTTAAGTTACGCTTATAATATTTTTTACCATGCTGACCCTTATCTCCAACAGTCTTTTAGAACCACCCCACAGGTGTAATGCTGATATATTCATATAAACCGACCTCTTCAATCACTGTATCTATTAAAAAAAACTCGCATCAAAATCCGTTGCGTAGTTTTAAAGATCATAAGCATACATAGCAGATAGACAGCGAGAAGCGAGTTACTTTTATACTACAGTGAAACCTGGTTAATTGGGATCTCAAGGGACCAAGGATTTTGTACCATTTAAAGAGGTTTTCATTTATCCAGTTTTCCAATTAGACAGAAATATATTTGTTTGTAATATTTTTTTTTGTCTTATTTACAGAGGTCAAAATTTAAATAGTACTGACAAACAAAGCATGTGTAAAAGAAATTCAAATGTTTGTAAACAATCGTGTCCAAACCTGTCCCAACCTGATAAGATTGTCTCACTTATAAAGGGAATTGAGCTCCAGAATTCGCTCCCAATTAAAGAGGTAAACATCGAAAAATTCCTAAAAATCAAATCTTACTTAACCAGGTTCGAAAAGTCCCATTAACAGAGATAATTCAATGAAAAAGTGCCGGGACCTCATTGTAGTTCTCAATAATAGAGGTTTTTTACTCATCCAGGTCCCATTTAACCAGGTTTCACTGTATATTTAGGAATTGAGCCAGCAACACATAGGAGTCGGCTCGACGTCTCGCTGGTCCAGCGCGTAGTGCGCCACCCTGGTCGCGATGGCGGGCAGCGCCGAGCACACGACCTCCACGATGTAGGATTGAGCTCGCTACACGTAGGGTGTATGTCGTACGTACCAGTCGGCTCGACGTCTCGCTGGTCCAGCGCGTAGTGCGCCACCCTGGTCGCGATGGCGGGCAGCGCCGAGCACACGACCTCCACGATGTAGGATTGAGCTCGCTACACGTAGGGTGTATGTCGTACGTACCAGTCGGCTCGACGTCTCGCTGGTCCAGCGCGTAGTGCGCCACCCTGGTCGCGATGGCGGGCAGCGCCGAGCACACGACCTCCACGATGTAGGATTGAGCTCGCTACACGTAGGGTGTATGTCGTACGTACCAGTCGGCTCGACGTCTCGCTGGTCCAGCGCGTAGTGCGCCACCCTGGTCGCGATGGCGGGCAGCGCCGAGCACACGACCTCCACGATGTAGGATTGAGCTCGCTACACGTAGGGTGTATGTCGTACGTACCAGTCGGCTCGACGTCTCGCTGGTCCAGCGCGTAGTGCGCCACCCTGGTCGCGATGGCGGGCAGCGCCGAGCACACGACCTCCACGATGTAGGATTGAGCTCGCTACACGTAGGGTGTATGTCGTACGTACCAGTCGGCTCGACGTCTCGCTGGTCCAGCGCGTAGTGCGCCACCCTGGTCGCGATGGCGGGCAGCGCCGAGCACACGACCTCCACGATGTAGGATTGAGCTCGCTACACGTAGGGTGTATGTCGTACGTACCAGTCGGCTCGACGTCTCGCTGGTCCAGCGCGTAGTGCGCCACCCTGGTCGCGATGGCGGGCAGCGCCGAGCACACGACCTCCACGATGTAGGATTGAGCTCGCTACACGTAGGGTGTATGTCGTACGTACCAGTCGGCTCGACGTCTCGCTGGTCCAGCGCGTAGTGCGCCACCCTGGTCGCGATGGCGGGCAGCGCCGAGCACACGACCTCCACGATGTAGGATTGAGCTCGCTACACGTAGGGTGTATGTCGTACGTACCAGTCGGCTCGACGTCTCGCTGGTCCAGCGCGTAGTGCGCCACCCTGGTCGCGATGGCGGGCAGAGCCGAGCACACGACCTCCACGATGTAGGATTGAGCTCGCTACACGTAGGGTGTATGTCGTACGTACCAGTCGGCTCGACGTCTCGCTGGTCCAGCGCGTAGTGCGCCACCCTGGTCGCGATGGCGGGCAGCGCCGAGCACACGACCTCCACGATGTAGGATTGAGCTCGCTACACGTAGGGTGTATGTCGTACGTACCAGTCGGCTCGACGTCTCGCTGGTCCAGCGCGTAGTGCGCCACCCTGGTCGCGATGGCGGGCAGCGCCGAGCACACGACCTCCACGATGTAGGATTGAGCTCGCTACACGTAGGGTGTATGTCGTACGTACCAGTCGGCTCGACGTCTCGCTGGTCCAGCGCGTAGTGCGCCACCCTGGTCGCGATGGCGGGCAGCGCCGAGCACACGACCTCCACGATGTAGGATTGAGCTCGCTACACGTAGGGTGTATGTCGTACGTACCAGTCGGCTCGACGTCTCGCTGGTCCAGCGCGTAGTGCGCCACCCTGGTCGCGATGGCGGGCAGCGCCGAGCACACGACCTCCACGATGTAGGATTGAGCTCGCTACACGTAGGGTGTATGTCGTACGTACCAGTCGGCTCGACGTCTCGCTGGTCCAGCGCGTAGTGCGCCACCCTGGTCGCGATGGCGGGCAGCGCCGAGCACACGACCTCCACGATGTAGGATTGAGCTCGCTACACGTAGGGTGTATGTCGTACGTACCAGTCGGCTCGACGTCTCGCTGGTCCAGCGCGTAGTGCGCCACCCTGGTCGCGATGGCGGGCAGCGCCGAGCACACGACCTCCACGATGTAGGATTGAGCTCGCTACACGTAGGGTGTATGTCGTACGTACCAGTCGGCTCGACGTCTCGCTGGTCCAGCGCGTAGTGCGCCACCCTGGTCGCGATGGCGGGCAGCGCCGAGCACACGACCTCCACGATGTAGGATTGAGCTCGCTACACGTAGGGTGTATGTCGTACGTACCAGTCGGCTCGACGTCTCGCTGGTCCAGCGCGTAGTGCGCCACCCTGGTCGCGATGGCGGGCAGCGCCGAGCACACGACCTCCACGATGTAGGATTGAGCTCGCTACACGTAGGGTGTATGTCGTACGTACCAGTCGGCTCGACGTCTCGCTGGTCCAGCGCGTAGTGCGCCACCCTGGTCGCGATGGCGGGCAGCGCCGAGCACACGACCTCCACGATGTAGGATTGAGCTCGCTACACGTAGGGTGTATGTCGTACGTACCAGTCGGCTCGACGTCTCGCTGGTCCAGCGCGTAGTGCGCCACCCTGGTCGCGATGGCGGGCAGCGCCGAGCACACGACCTCCACGATGTAGGATTGAGCTCGCTACACGTAGGGTGTATGTCGTACGTACCAGTCGGCTCGACGTCTCGCTGGTCCAGCGCGTAGTGCGCCACCCTGGTCGCGATGGCGGGCAGCGCCGAGCACACGACCTCCACGATGTAGGATTGAGCTCGCTACACGTAGGGTGTATGTCGTACGTACCAGTCGGCTCGACGTCTCGCTGGTCCAGCGCGTAGTGCGCCACCCTGGTCGCGATGGCGGGCAGCGCCGAGCACACGACCTCCACGATGTAGGATTGAGCTCGCTACACGTAGGGTGTATGTCGTACGTACCAGTCGGCTCGACGTCTCGCTGGTCCAGCGCGTAGTGCGCCACCCTGGTCGCGATGGCGGGCAGCGCCGAGCACACGACCTCCACGATGTAGGATTGAGCTCGCTACACGTAGGGTGTATGTCGTACGTACCAGTCGGCTCGACGTCTCGCTGGTCCAGCGCGTAGTGCGCCACCCTGGTCGCGATGGCGGGCAGCGCCGAGCACACGACCTCCACGATGTAGGATTGAGCTCGCTACACGTAGGGTGTATGTCGTACGTACCAGTCGGCTCGACGTCTCGCTGGTCCAGCGCGTAGTGCGCCACCCTGGTCGCGATGGCGGGCAGCGCCGAGCACACGACCTCCACGATGTAGGATTGAGCTCGCTACACGTAGGGTGTATGTCGTACGTACCAGTCGGCTCGACGTCTCGCTGGTCCAGCGCGTAGTGCGCCACCCTGGTCGCGATGGCGGGCAGCGCCGAGCACACGACCTCCACGATGTAGGATTGAGCTCGCTACACGTAGGGTGTATGTCGTACGTACCAGTCGGCTCGACGTCTCGCTGGTCCAGCGCGTAGTGCGCCACCCTGGTCGCGATGGCGGGCAGCGCCGAGCACACGACCTCCACGATGTAGGATTGAGCTCGCTACACGTAGGGTGTATGTCGTACGTACCAGTCGGCTCGACGTCTCGCTGGTCCAGCGCGTAGTGCGCCACCCTGGTCGCGATGGCGGGCAGCGCCGAGCACACGACCTCCACGATGTAGGATTGAGCTCGCTACACGTAGGGTGTATGTCGTACGTACCAGTCGGCTCGACGTCTCGCTGGTCCAGCGCGTAGTGCGCCACCCTGGTCGCGATGGCGGGCAGCGCCGAGCACACGACCTCCACGATGTAGGATTGAGCTCGCTACACGTAGGGTGTATGTCGTACGTACCAGTCGGCTCGACGTCTCGCTGGTCCAGCGCGTAGTGCGCCACCCTGGTCGCGATGGCGGGCAGCGCCGAGCACACGACCTCGACGATGGCGTCGCGCGCGCTCTCGCGGTCCAGCAACTCGAACAGACTCTCGGCGGACGTGGACGTGGCGGAGCGCGGCTTGTTCTGCTTCAGCTTTGTGTTGTAGCGCTCCGCTTCGAGATATCTACAGATGGAGAATGGAAATAGTTACAGCTCGTCTAAAGTGAAATGACGCACTATATTTTTAATTCTTTAATGTACACATGATAGACAATTTTGAGTAAAATAACTTTCACTTAACATTAATATGATGTAGAATGGCGAGCTTAACTCATTAATGAGTTTTCTTCAAGCAAACCATATTCAGAGTGAAAACTAATGTAAACGGGCAAGAACGGTGTATACGACAGAAATAAATAAAACAATAATAATAAGTAGATTAGATTTACACACAAAAGAAAGTGGTATGGAAGCAACGCACATAAAAATGACATCGTTCATTGGTAAGTCTGAACGCGCGAAACAGCAGCGTCTTGTTCATACAATACGCCAGCGCTGCTCCGTACTTTGACAGATTTATCAAGCGACTAGTCGACCGAGATGTTCGCATACAAATCATAGTTCACGGAAGAGTGGAAGCGACGTTATTAATATGGTTACTCACACATCTAAATCAATAAGTGAAGTAGATTCAACTTAGACGAGCTCTTCAAATTATGTATTTTATTTAGATAAATGATAACACGATCGTCTATCGATAAATGCGACAAAAAATACCCATCCAATCATGCTCTATACGGGGAATACGTGTCGAAAGTTAAATGTTGGTAATAATCGTAGTAATATGCCAGTTTGCGTAGTAAACTGTAAAAATGTCACTACAAAAAATAAGAACGACATCAGGATCACGGACCATCGATACAATACAATAATGTAAGTTGTGGTTTCCGAGGCACCGAGTGTAGTCCCTCTACCAGCCAGACCCGGAAAGAAATCTTAGAATTTACACAAATATTTCCTGTCCGGCGTGGGGATCGAACCCACTACCTCCCAAGTCACTGCCATAATATGTAATCGTAAATGTACCCGTAAACTTAACCAGTATTATATAATTAAAATACAATACAACTTTTTAATGAACATATTTGTGAAAATATACATCAAAGTTCATAATACATAGCAATAAAGATCTCAATTCAACAACTGTAAGATATTTTCACCAAAATGTTTGAATAATGAACATAGCCTATCAGTCAATACTGTATAGTACATAAATAAAATACATAGGTATTTAAATAAATTATATAGAATTATGCTTAGACATACAACTTCTATATGACTACTTCACCGGACATAAAGGTGAGCAGAGCTCCAGGCTAAATAAATGGTGTAAACACTACAAACTAAGCAACCTTCGCAAGAGGGCCCCCCTGTGGGGCTTAGACCTCGGCTCAAGGCAGTCGCTGGGGATAAGATTGAAAGGACTTTAATTTTTTTATGGGAGTTTTGTGCAACTGTCACTTTACATTACATTTCGCGGGCCTGTCGGACTTTGGGTCTACGAGGGCATCGGTTCTTTGCGAACTTAGGGTCGGGAGGGCGAGAGGGAACGCGTCACAGTCGCACTCTTCTCCGGCGGGTCGGATATAACTAATACTTAAGTAAATAATACTTAGTAATTAGTAATGTATAAATGTATTAATACTTAGTAATGTATAATAGCTATAAGTGATTGTTATATAATTACCTGGACTGTTGTAAATAATACATGACTAATATATCCGAGGTGTGTGCCTCGTTGCATTCTTCCAAATATTTCACAAACACATCTTCCTCCAAAGGCGATAAAGTTACTTGTAATACTTTCGGTAGATTACCCGTGTGGCGACAACCTTAAATAAAAAATAAAAATAATCACCAAGCATAATTATAGGCAACTAACTGCGCTCCGCGGTTTTACTCGCGTTACTCTGCTCCAGTGTGTTGGAGCATGATGTTTTGTAGCATATACGTTAATCCAGCTTATGAACTATTCGCGTGCCAACTATTAAAAGGCCGTTCAGTAGTTCTTGCGTCAAAACTTTTGCGTTTATAATATAAATAACAATAATGTTAGTCAAGTGCTATTTTGTACGGGAATAGTTTATAAACAGAATTAACATATAGGATACATACAATACATCACTCTACAACCCACTGGAGCAGTGTAGCAGTGTAGCAGTCCAACGCGGGTATAGCCACGAGGCGCAGCTAGTCATCATCATCATCAGCCCGTATACGGTCCACTGCTGAACATGGGCCTCCTCCCGGGAGAGGAGGTACTTTGAGGCTTTACTTATAGTAAGTAATTATAGTTATTTACTAAACTTATAAATACATAAGAATAAAAAAAATACCTACCACTAAAGAAGAACCTCAGCACCTCAACTTTATCGTCGAAGCTCCCCGCATTCTGCACACACATCCTCACAACATCTAGTGCCTCGAACACGAGGCCTCTCGCCAAGTACAAGTTGCAACAAGACTGCCAATCTTGTAGCTTATCATGATCATTGACTCTCATAGAACATTCGTCTTTCCTTGAGCTTTGTATGGGAGCTGGTTTCCGAACGTGCAAGTATTGAAGGGCTGCTTGCGTCTTCTTTTGGGCTAGTAGGGTCGAGAGGACGACATTGTGTTGCCACTCGGATAAAGTATTGCCGGTAAGGCATTGGAGTTGGTCGAGCGCGAACTGTGGAAGATTAATATATTTAAAGTTGTTATTTGACTATTACAGTTAAACTGTAAAGCATAATTTACACACAACCATGACAAAGTATATAGTTAAATATTCCGGGTCTACCCTTTATGGCAGAATTTTTTTAGTCTTAATTTTATTTTGCATAACAACGAATAGCATAAGCTTTATTTCGCAGAAAATCATTTGGCAGACATTCGTTTATCATACATTCAAACGCATCGTTTTTTATTCAGATCCATCTTTTGGCATAAACCATAATAATTAAGAAGAAGAACCATCGTGTTGCAGAAAGTTCATGGTTAGAATCGTCCTTAAGTATAAATTTCATATCGATAGTCATTAAAAGGCAGAACTATCATATCTTAGGAAGTTTATAATTAGAATCATCTAACCGATAGTCATTTACCCACAATTCGGTTCTGGCACTAGCCGGCCGCTGCCGCGAAAACCATACGTTCTATGAGATAAAATGAAAAAAAAACTATGAATTATTTGTCAAATAATCGTCGCTCTAAACTTTGCCAAAGGTAATTATGCAATTGTTAATTCGGGCCTATAAACATTCGACCAATCAATAATTATACTAAATAATTTTTATGCCTGAAAAATATTCGGATAAAAAAAGATTATGCCAAGTCTGTTATGCCAAATAAAATTCGGAGGATTAAAATTCTGCCAGATAAAGGGAACCCATTTTATTTAATTATATATATAGATATTATACTAAAATTATGCTAGCTGTAAAAGCTGGTATGTCTAAAATTTTAAGGGGTTTTACGGCATTTTACTTACATCAAAATCTCTATGGTCAAGATGCCAGAATGCCTGCGTGGCTTTAATAGCCGTATTACTCAGACCGAACATTGTCGGGAACTGCATTAGGCGACGAATTACAGCTTCATATCTAGAAATGAAATAATGAATTAATATTATTTTGAAACAGCCATATTTTGGACCTTTATATATTAAGGTTAAAATCATAAAAATTGATTCTAACAAACCGATTAGTAACCTAATTTGATAGTAATGTAGTAAACTGAATCTGGATTAAGTGTCACATTTCCACTATTAGAAAAAAAATATTTAAGCTTCTCAACTTAATTTGGTAAGTTAGTTTAAAGTCTCGCTGGAAGGCTCTCAGTAGTCGAATTGGTACCAACTATAGCCGGACGGAGGCTTCTGCCTTGTAATAGGATATCTCGGCTCTGCTAAGTTCAGAGCCGGGTGTAAATGAAGAAGTTGCACACAACCCCACGGGCTACTAGGCGAATTTCTATACCGTCTAAGATGAGAATTATAGATTTCCCCCCGAAAAAAAAGGGTAAGTTTATAGCCATAATTCTAATGTGTCTAGAGCTATAATGTGTATTATTACTTATAAGAATAGAATTGAGTACTTTTTTTCGGATGATATTGTTAAATACCAGGAAATATGAAGCTTATCCTTCAATATAATTAAAACAACAAGTGAACGTACCTGACTTCATCGTACACCATGGAGTAGTCGACGAGTAGGTAGAGCACGAGCGAGTGCTTGTGTTCCTCCGCCACGTCGGGCAGCAGGTACAGGCGCAGCAGCGAGTGAACACAACAAGTGAACGTACCTGACTTCATCGTACACCATGGAGTAGTCGACGAGTAGGTAGAGCACGAGCGAGTGCTTGTGTTCCTCTGCCACGTCGGGCAGCAGGTACAGGCGCAGCAAAGAGTGAACACAACAAGTGAACGTACCTGACTTCATCGTACACCATAGAGTAGTCGACGAGTAGGTAGAGCACGAGCGAGTGCTTGTGTTCCTCCGCCACGTCGGGCAGCAGGTACAGGCGCAGCAGCGAGTGAACACAACAAGTGAACGTACCTGACTTCATCGTACACCATAGAGTAGTCGACGAGTAGGTAGAGCACGAGCGAGTGCTTGTGTTCCTCCGCCACGTCGGGCAGCAGGTACAGGCGCAGCAGCGAGTGAACACAACAAGTGAACGTACCTGACTTCATCGTACACCATAGAGTAGTCGACGAGTAGGTAGAGCACGAGCGAGTGCTTGTGTTCCTCCGCCACGTCGGGCAGCAGGTACAGGCGCAGCAGCGAGTGAACACAACAAGTGAACGTACCTGACTTCATCGTACACCATAGAGTAGTCGACGAGTAGGTAGAGCACGAGCGAGTGCTTGTGTTCCTCCGCCACGTCGGGCAGCAGGTACAGGCGCAGCAGCGAGTGAACACAACAAGTGAACGTACCTGACTTCATCGTACACCATAGAGTAGTCGACGAGTAGGTAGAGCACGAGCGAGTGCTTGTGTTCCTCCGCCACGTCGGGCAGCAGGTACAGGCGCAGCAGCGAGTGAACACAACAAGTGAACGTACCTGACTTCATCGTACACCATAGAGTAGTCGACGAGTAGGTAGAGCACGAGCGAGTGCTTGTGTTCCTCCGCCACGTCGGGCAGCAGGTACAGGCGCAGCAGCGAGTACAGCGACGGCGGCGGGTACAGACCCTTGCACTCACTGCCGCCCTTCACCCACAACCTGCGTATCACAATGTTTCATTCAAACTACAGAACAGAGAAAAGGTTAGAAAGGCAGCCGCGCCACATCTATGAGTAGACGCTCATACTTCGCCCGATACGCATGATGACAACGTTTAGTCACTCGCAGTATTCAACGGAGTGACGCTGCGCGCTGCGCCAAAATTCTCAAAAATGCCTTCGCCAAAATAGCTCAAAAATGCCTTCATATGGTGTGATTACGTGTAGAGCAAGAAGCCCACGGTGGGATTTATTTTGGTAAGTAGAAAAACTTCAATTAAATAAGATATTTAAACAAAATCAGTTTCAAATAAGTTAATCGATAATTAAATTAAAAAAATTACATTGCGGGCAACGTGCGTTTGTTATTTTTACGAAGTCAATTAGAACGCGCAATGTAGCGCGCAGCGCGCGGCGTCGTCGAGGTTATATTAAAACATTTTACGCAGTATAAGCCTCAAGTGCTGTGCATGTATACTAACTAATAGGCGCGAACAAATTTTGTCGATAGATATTTCGTAGTTCAGTTATGTGAATAAAAGAAATGATAATAAATAAAAAATATGTAAAAAAATAATAATTATGCATTAAGATAATATTCCCGAATGACATTACTTTATATTTATTTTGCCATTTTCATCACTAAAAGTTTTATTTTAATGGAGTTCGATGAATTTTAGTTTTTCAAAAAAACCGGATATACGAGCACAGTGGATCGCTGCAATAGGCAGAGTCGACTGGATTCCTACCAAATAAGTGCTTTATTGCATTTGCTCAAATCATTTTAGTGAAGATGATTATGTTATAAAAAGATTTGGTAATAAATATTTATTAGAAGGTGCAATACGAATTTCCCTTGGTCACGCTCACGGCATCGCGTAAATGGCTGAACCAATTTTACAATTTTTTTATCAGGAAAAGGTTCTTATATAAAAAATAAGAAATTAGCGCGGAAAATTATAAAATTTAAGAATGCTTAACCACAAAAATTAATTCTCAAATGTTACATTATCGCTTTTGACAATTTAACTTTTTTAATGTAACGATGTTTAATGTGACGTTTGATCAACATTGTCAGCATACTTCTCTTAGTGCACATCACGGTTAATTCAGAGCTATCACACTAATAGTGTATCACGCTAATATTAAAAGTTCAATTTAATACAGAGTTTTAGTTAAGACAGGGCAACGACGGTCGGGTCAGCTAGTATATTATAACTGTCATTGTTTTAGTTATTACGGATAACTAGCGGATATACTCAGCTCAGCGGCATATTCTGTTAAAAAGGTGCGAAATTTGACGAACATTAAAACCGCGAGATTAGTTTATTTCAGTTACTTTCATAGTGTAATAAAAATAAACTGGACATGATAAATTGTTTTATTTTACTACCTAACATTTCCATAATTTTATTGTAACTGCATAAAAATATATTATGCAAAAATAAAATATCGATAACAGTTTTAGTCAAGCTCTAGTTTAGATGTTACTTACATTGCGTCTGTGTGTGTGGGTGCCCATGATTCGTGCATTTGAATAGCGGAAAGCCTAAGACTAGCTATTATTGAAATTGCAAACGTGTGCATATGCCATGTATTTATTACGAACTCATTTAGTGGTGAAAGAAATGTGGCAACAGCCGTTTTCAAACAAATGGCGTGTCTGTCTTACCTTTTCTCTGTTCTGTGATTCAAACCATACATACGAAACTATAATAAATTACGGAATTGAGATTAATACATTTAGACTACCGGCAGGATTCGCACCTGCATCTTAGATATAACATCTTAGATGTAACAATTATGATGTTTACATATTTACAGATACTTGGCATAATAGTAGGTGCTTTAACTGTGATCTTTTTGACAGTGGGCATAATGTTTACAGACGTGACCGAGAAACAACTGCCACATGCAAATCAAGGGGAGGTGGTGTTTTGAGGAAGATTTCATGTGTGGAAGATTCTAATTACCTACAAGAAGACATTGACAACCTCCAAGAATGGTGCACTTCAAATAAAATGTTCCTAAATACTGCTAAATGTCACCATATAAAGTTTACCAGGCAACATAATAGGTATAAAACGTTGTACCTAATAAATGGTGATAGACTCCAAGAGGTTAATGCCAGAGGAGACCTCGGAATCATTTTAGATAGTCGAAATCATTTTAGTAGATTTTATTCTTCGGAATACTAAGGAGTTTAAAAGCCCTCATCAATAATTCTGCTCTATAATAGTTATGTGAGAAATAAGCTAGAGTACTGCAGCACGGTTTGGTATCCGGTATATGACCAAAAAATTTCCAGAACTTGACTTTCCCTTTAAAGCCTCCCTAAATTTATGAAACTACTGAAAGCCAGTGATGTGCTTTTGTTCTTTTTTTTATTTGTAAAATAGTTATTTTATTACATTTTATTATTATTCTCTTTCTTAACATTACTTTTTTTTCCAAATTATTTTCTTATAATTACTAATTAATTTCATTTAAACTTATTGCATTTAAAGCATGATGTCATCATCATCATCATCAGCCCGTATAACGTCCACTGCTGAACATGGACCTCCTCCCGAGGGAGGGTATTTGCCATAGTCACCACGCTTGGCAGGCGGGTTGGTGACCGCAGTATTATGTTGTACCATACAAGGAAACGCTGCTGCCCGTTCCTTGATATACGATTATTATAGATGATGTTATAACAATCGGGACCAACGGCTTAACGTGCTTTCCGAGGCACGGAGAGTAGTCCGTCAACCAACCAGACCCGGAAAGAAATCTAAGAATTTACACAAAGATTTCTTGTCCGGCGTGGGGATCGAACCCATCCGCGATTTAAAGCGAGCCAAATACCGCTACGCTACGGAGGCTGTACTATAATTGTAAGTGCAGTTAGCTTTAAGTAATTTTGTATATGTCATTTATTATGGCTGTACTTATGTTGGTTGGTTAAATAAATAAACATTCGGCCACGGTGGATCCCAAACGTGGCCGAATGGTTAAGTTTTTAAATTTAGTAATCGGTAAACTATTCCTTAAAGAATTAAAAAATAAAATTACAACGCAACGATAATAGAGTAATGATACTAGAAACTTTAATATTATGTGAATAAATGCTTGTAACTTTAAATGGTCGTTACTCAATAAAGCTGTAAGTAATGAATGATTTTAGCACACCGCTAATCTATATCTATACTAATTAAAATATTAAACTATTAAAATAATTATAAAGAGGAAAGATTTGTATTTTTAAATGTTTGTTTGTTACGAATAAACTTTAAAACTATTGGACGGATTACGATAATTCTTACACAGTTAGTATGCTACATTATCCTTGAGTATTATAGGCCATATTTAAACATACAGTTTTAACGGGAACAGGAGATAAGCGTATGAAACCGAGCGCGGGAATCAAGTATAATATAATTTAATTTATGATTTGAATAGTAATCTACCATGAGTGAACCTACGGGACGTTGTTAACAAAAGCTGCACATACTATATAAATAATACAGTTATTGACAGTAAACATAATTATGTCTAATTTGTTTTTATATCAAAATAAGAAGTTATGTTCAATGATTATGGTCAAAGAATACAGGTTAAATTGAGTATGCTACAGGATATACACCTCCACAGATAACGTATACATACGGGTTTAGATGATTCATTTCTAAAGATATAGAACAAGGTAAGCCAACTGGTCGATTCCAGAAGCTATCACAATCCATAAGCTATTTATAAGAAGTAATAATTTAGTGCTACAAATACGTGAAGCTTTCGCACAAAGTTAGTGTTTGTCGTATAATAATCTTAAAAAATACAAATTATGGTTTTATTGACTTATACAAAACGGGATACAATGTTGTGTTTACCATTACCTTAGGTCTTATTACGTTGGCCGCCTCTGGTCACCAACCCGCCTGCCAAGCGTGGTGACAATGGTAAATACTCCAGGAGGAGGACCATGTTCAGCAGTGGACGTTATAAGTGGCAAATTATGATGATGATACAAATTACTTACTGGTGTAACTTCTCGCCTCCGAACTCATGTTCTATAAGCTGATCGATGTACAACAAGGGGCAAGGCTTGTTGCCTTCGTTCTCATCGGTTGGCGCGTTGTCTTGTAAACGATTCAGCTTTAGACGTCTGAAAATATGGTACAAAATTTCATATGATATGGAACATAAAAAAAAATCGAAAAATTTGAATCAATTTGGAAAGGTATGGTAAATAAGTCGATTAAAGTGAGAATAAATATTACGGGGACAGTTATACTACTTTTTCCTTAAATTTACAAAGTGCAAAGTAGAAAGTTATTAATAAATCCTATTAGAATATAATGTGCGTTAAAAAAAAAGATAATTTTGGATTTTAGTATTATTGTTTGCTATGATAAAACTCTATGGCCATCGAACTGATTTTAAAAGCTGAAAAGATTAGTACATAATAAGTAGTGAAATTTCGCGGTTAGGTTGGGTAGGTTTTTATGATTGAGTGCATAAGCTTTTTTATAATAATTATTGAACTATTTAATTCTGTGGTAACATTGGAATAATCAATTATTCTCATTTACAATTTCACATAATTACGTAATTACGTTAAATCTGCGCGTGCCTAGTTTAACTAGTCGAATAGCTCGACTAGTTAAACTAGGGTTCTGAACCGCTGACATAGACTATATTTAAATAGCGACTCGCCCCGACTTCGCACGGGTGCAATGCTGATGTATCACAAATATAAACATTCCTCTAGAATCATTTTATCTATTAAAAAAAATCGGTTGCGTAGTTTTAAAGATCTAAGCATACATAGGGACGGACAGACAGCGGCAAGCGACTTTGTTTTATACTATGTAGTGATAATGAATTTTCCACGGGAAAGAGAGCCACGCGGGTGATACCGTACGCGGAAAGCTACAATGGACAATAACCTTTTGCTGTAGATGTTGTAGAGCTGGTGCGCGGGGTAGGGCAGCGCGCCGTAGCCGTCGTGTCGCTCGGGCAGCAGCCCCACGCGCAGGAACCACTGCACCAGCTGCAGGAACTGCGCCACCGTGCCCACGCCCACGTACTTCTCCTCCACCGCGCTCAGCGCTGCAAGTGCATGTATACGCTATACGCCATACGCCCGAAGCTTTTGCTACTACACCTTTGCACCGGGCATAAAGGCGAGCTAGAGCTCCAGTCTTCGATCAAGTATACAACTAGATACACAGTTCCATGCAAAATGGAATAAAATAGTGCCCGAACTACAATACGTACTTAGACATTTGTATGTCACTTCAAGTATTACGATAAATGTCCTAAAGAGTCAAAGAATTTAATCAAATTTAAACCTTATCTAAGTAAAGTAAGGTTGAAAATAAAACCTGTTTAATTTGTTACATATCGCCTTTGGTTTTGAACACAGGATAAAGCAATACATTTTTATGACACTCGCTGCCACGTCGAACAAGGGAGAAGTGGAGTTGCCTTTGTTAATTTTAAAAATATTTTGCCTGGGTCGAATACACATAAAAAGTCTTCGTAAAAATTTATAGACACTAGTTATAGAAATTGTTTAGGTTGACTTTAATATCTTGTTAAGTAAGAAATGACCATAATTGTTACCTGTGCTTTGTGGAAAGAAAGGATTGATATACCTACCGTCAGCGTGCTTTCCAAGAATCTATCTAATAGTAATAGATAGTTCGTATTATCTTTCGTCGAATTCACTGAAATAATTAAACCTGTCCTAATTAAAGGTGTTCCTTAAGAATCTCTTTAATTTCGAATCTACCGACTATTATTATCACTAGCTGTTTTTCCGCGACTTCGTCCGCGTAAGTTATAACCTATGCTACTTAAGGATAATGTAGTATTCCAAAAGTTAAAGAATTTTTAAATCTTCCCTGTAGCTAGTGAGTTCGTTCATTACAAAGATGCAAACAAATACACAAATCTTTCCTCTTATAATATTAGTATGAAGTATCATTGATTACAATTGATAATCTCAACCGAGCGCCATTTCTTCCTAATAATTACTTATCAACATAATATTCTATGCTTATTTTTATGAAATATGATAAAACGGAGAATAAATGTTCCTTTCCCAATTACCTTTTTTTTTTGCTTATTTGAAACTTAGTATAATTTGTTAATCAGGCCCTATTGGGATTTAAGACAGGAAATTTGCAATAAAACTAAATAAATATTCACAGCAAATCAATTTTTTTCACACAAAAAAAGAAGTATTGACAACGAAATTGTACAAAAAATTGGCACGTTCTTACAAAAATTACAAAAAATCACGTTTTATATAAAATAAACAAATGCAGAATATGTTATTAATTTACTTGAAACAAATTTAGTTTATTATATAATGTTCTTTTTGACATTGTTTTGTTTTTCAATGTATCTTTTTTTGCTATATAATGCAATCTTATTTAAAGACATCTTATGATAATATACTTTATAATAATGGTTTTATGGTTATTATCCTCACAATTAGATGAAAATACATTTATATCTAACAAAGATGACATTACCTTGGTGCAAATCAGAGAGTGACATACAAGTCATTTTCTGAAAAATGCTTGGAGCAAACGACGCTACTTATAGAGGGCTTAAAAAATTCTTCACATCTTTGACGTGCGATCACGGATGTCCACACTCCACATCTTTTGAAAACTAAAAATCCAATAGAAATTAATGTTTATAAACCTAATGCCATCAAAAACATACTTGTAAAAAAACCCAAGTCTCGTAATGCAGTTCATTTATTTATTACTAGCGGCCCGCCCCGGCTTCGCACGGGTGGACTTTTATACCCTACCCCTGCCCTACCCTACCCCTACCCTAACCCTAACCCTACCCTACCCTACCCCTACCCCTACCCTACCCCTACCCTACCCTACCCTACCATTACCCTACCCCTACCCTACCCCTACGCGTCTCTATTAATTTTAGAACAGTTATCGTATAACCCAAACAAATTATGTTGAAAAACAATGATATGGGATTGTAAGTTCGGCTAGTGTCTATTCAATTTCAAGGGTTATACTCTCGCCGAATGTCATTAATGTAAACTAAAAAAATGTTTTATTATATTTCATTGGTCAAATACTAAGGGAATTTCATGCATATTGTAATAATAACAAAAGTACTTACCTAGAAAATGACACTCCATATTCCTTTAACGTTCTGGACATGTGATTTTTACAATTTTTCACTGAGCACTGCGGCATGTTTACACTCGGAACGGACGAATGCTACTGAATGAAAAGGCAACCCAAAACGTCAAGTGGGCGGTCATTTGGTTAGGACGCTTTTCTGTCGTGGATTGTGTATCTAGTTGTATACTTGATCGAAGGCTCCAGTCTTAATAAATGGTTTAAATACTACAAACCAACAACCTGCGCGACAGGGCGTCTCCTGTGGGACTTGGGACCTCGGTTCGGGGAGGTCGTCAGCGGGGAGATTGAGGGATAATGACGTTTAGTTTTTTAGGGGAGTTTTGTGCAACTGTCGCTCTTCGTTACGGTTCGCGGGGCTCTCGGACTTCGCGTCGTAGGAGGGCATCGGGAGGTACGCACTCCCGGTTGCTTGACAGCTACGGGTTTTGACAACCGGGGCCCAGTCGCATAACAGACGAGGGGTGAAATAGAGTAGGAATGCTAAATTAAAATGCTAAATATTTTCATAATTAATTGTTTTTGAACTTTATTACAAAACTACATAATTCAAAATATGAAAGCAACTGGTTGTAAAGGTTTTAAGTATTTAAAAAAAGCTGACTTAAGTATGTAAAAACAGAACGAAATATCGTTACATCAAAACGTATAATGCATTCTTTCTATTCTATATATTTTCGTTTTTATTTGCCCGATAAAACTTGGCCCCCATCCTGTAACCACGGAAAAGAATTCAATTTTTTTAAAACGCGCCAGCACCTAATTGTTTTCTTTTAGTAGATTATGACAGCTTTTTTCGGGCGAACATATCTAGTAAGTCACGAGGCTTTTTTTATTTCACCCGGCAATAAGGCGAGCAATGGATCAGCTTAAATGGATTCATCATATCAGCTGTTGTCGTCCACTGCTGAGATAGGCGTCCGCCATCGATTTCCATCGGGAACGATTGCTAGCAGCCTGCATCCACTGACTCCCTGCGACCTTTATGAGGTCGTCGGTCCATCGTGCAGGCGGTCGCCCCTGACAGTTCCTGGTCTCCACTCGAGAACCTTTCTAGCCGTCATTTCTTTGTGTCCTGACCATTTCTATTTCAACTTGCTAATGGAATATGACAGCATTATAATAACTCACCATCAGGCACGATCAAGTTGCAGCACTTAGTGAGCACAGCGTCCAACAAGCCCGTCAACTGCGTTAGTTGTTGTACACAATGTTCTAGACATCTCACCACATTCCTGGAAACATACATCATTAAAACATTAATAATCACCCTCAGAAACTGCAGTTAAAACTGGTACATTTAACTATGGCTAATGCACCACAGGTTTTATGGCAAAGTATAGACTTACAAAAAAAAAACAAAAAAGTATTCAAAAATTTAACATTACCTGTCAGGCAAAGCCGAAGACGAAAATAGAGGAGCAGTCAGTTCCGTCGCATTCTCCTTTAGTTCAATGGCTCGTGTCCAGCACCAGTCGACCTAAACAAAAGTTATATAGATTGATCAAATTTTAAAAGTGATGTTACAAAAAGAAACTTTTAACAGTTTTTTTTAGCCGGATCTCACACATATTGTGTGTGGAGTGGTAGCAAAAATAATAATACAACAATCATAACTAAGAACACTTGAACACAAAGATGATTTACCAAGAAAGTGAGCGTGCAGCCAACTCCACTGTGGCTGCCGGTTGCCCAATCATGAGCGCAGCGTTTTAGGAATCGCGATAAACGCGCTTCCAACGCTACCGAAAGTAAGAATCGACGCTGTTCTTCCTGAAAACAACATACAATTTATTTATTCTAGATCTCAGAAGCATAAGGTCGGAATCAGGCGTTACTTTGCGCAAATCCATATTAATTTAAATTAAAAATATCCAGTGCCGATTCCGCCAAAGAAACGTGTCTATATTCTGCAATGCAATTTAAGATCTGGTCTTGAGACATTGATTATTTTAATTAGGTCCTTGTACTTTGATTAAGTTACCGGCGGCGGCCCCGGTGTGTAAACAGTTTTACATATGTTTTCTTCTTAATCATTAAGAAGAAAACATATTATGTTGAACTGTCTACACACCGGGGCCGCCGGCACAAGCCTGGCGGGTTAGGGCCAGTGAATGGAGTTAATTTCGATTATTGAATGAATGGTAACACGTGCCATTGAGTAATGTTCTAGTGCAAGCCACCACAAGATCATTTCAAAATAAAGCCACCTTGCCTGGCGGGATAGTCAGCTCAACGTCAGCGGCTTTGGTGAACAGATAGCTTAAGACACAGTATGAATAAATTTTTAGTAATGTGCTGAATATTTTTATAGTCAACCTCGTCGATAATAATTATGACTTTTTTTCCGGACGGACATATGTATACTGCCACGATGCCTTTGCTACTTCACCGGGAATAAAGACTCACAGGGCTCCAGCCTCATTAAAAACTTTAAACTAAGCAACCTGCGTTAGAGGCCCCTCCCCCCTTCCCCCGGCATGGTAATTGAGATATGATTATTTTAGAATTTTCGAGGAATTTTGTCACCTGTCGCTTTACAGTTCGCGGGCCTTTCGGACTTCGGGTCTACGAGGGCATCAGAAGACATTTATTCCTATTACTTCTAAGCAAACAAAGGTTCGGGAGTAATTATGATCTAAAATAACCGAAATAAATGTTATTATGGTTCTCACCTGAGTAACATTACTGTTGTAAGTGTGCACGTACAAAGGCGTGAGTCCCGCGGACACGCACGAGTGGTACAATCGCGAAGGGTTCAGTAACACGGTGGGGCCGATCTCGTCGATAGAGCTTATGATCTGGCGCTGTATGCCTATTGTGTTGAGCACATACGCTTCAGAAGTGTTGAGGCATATGCAATCTGAAATTTAAATGGAATAAATATTTAAATTATTATTAGAATCAGTCCATATAATGTTCATTGATGAACAGCTTAGTGTCTACACCAAATGGTCTTAGGCTGGTTGTCGGAATCACAAAAAAAAACGATAACTAACAGATTATATTATCCTTAATTTATGAATCTATACTACGCTACTAACAGGTAGCAGCAAATTATATTCCAAAGATAATGTAATACAAAGATAAGATGCTCTCCGTTTTTAGGAATATAATTATCAAATGATGATGTTTTGTCAATCTAAACTCGTTAGTTTAGATTGACAAAACATCATCGTTTCTAATAATTTAAATAGGGAACATGAATACATCGAATTTAATAATATTCAGGTACGTAATGGTAGTCTTAGCCTTTATTTTTTTGTTGTCTGGGGAAATGCATTTCCGCATTTCCACCGCCGCTGCAGCGTATTCGCGCGCTGGCGGTGGGATATTTGGGACTCGCCTTCTCCATAGTATGCTAAACTCATACCACGAGGAGAGGTCCCTATAACCACTAAAACCTGCCGGACACTCCTTCGATCCGCCGTTGGCGGGAGCCGGGTACGCATGAGCAATCCGGCCCCCCGACGGCACCCGCGGCCGATATGGTACCGCGGGATCTCCAGGGCCACACTTACAGTGGCCCATTTGCCCAATTATAGGGACGCCCGGAGTTCAGAGGCGTCCCTACTCCTCATGGGTCAGCCTCGAAGGGAGCGGGGCCCATGTCCCTCACTCCCCGAGGCCGAGCCTAGGGCGGTAGGCGGCGGGTAAATGGGAGTCTTAGGCTGCTTAGCCGTAGCCTAATCAATAGTAATATCAGAATAGATAAACGTGACTCACTGTACTGCAAAGAGTTGGGATAGAAGTGCTCCTCGAGCCTGGTGGCGTGCGAGTACACGGCCACGGACGCGGGGTCGAGCCGCACGTCCAGCGACACGCACGCGCCCGCCGACAGCTCCGAGCACCACGTCACGCTCATGAACGCGTTGCTCTCCAGCCGCCAACTCGCTGCGGAGTTACAACATTCATGATTAACTAAAAATATGACACTTACAAATGATGTGGCTTTCTATTGCTAAAAGAATTTTCAAAATCGATTCACTAGATCCAAAGATTACCCCCTACAATGTCACAAACTCACAAACTTCACCTCTTTATAATATTAGTATAGATAAATGCATAAACGCTAATAAAATAATATAGTTTACCTGGCATTTGATCCTTATACCACTGGTCCAGATCAAATAGCAGCATTCCAAACTGTGTAGATGAAGAAGCATTCTCGCCCCAGCATTCCCATACTATCTGGCATATATTTAACATACCTGCAAAAAAAAAAACAAATGATAATAAAATGGATATTTACTACACCCATGTTTCCCGCGACGCGAATAATTTCCAAAGTGGAGGAGTTGCCTTTAAAAAAAAGTAAAAACAAAATCAGCAGCCAGAGTAAAAAAAAACAGTCTAAAGGATAAGAAACAATATGCATACAATGTAATTTTTTATATCACAGGGCTATTTAAAAAGGACCTTCGTTTGACTAACAACATGGAAAAATAGTTAGTCAAAGGACCTGAAGCAAGAATTGAGCTTGCATACACTAGGGCCCAATCTTTCGTATATTTAAGATCTTTTAAAAGTTTTGGAGATCTTAAAAAAAATGAACAACAAAAGTCTTAGTACAATAGTTGTAATACTCACTATCTTCACCTTCTGCTGCTAAAGAAGAATTAACCGAGTAAGTGTGACAAGACACACATTTGCCACCGAGCAGGGCTGCCTCATCAACAATGCCTAGTTCTAACTGGAATCTTATTGTTGCTGTGGAAAACTCCTGCAAATATATAAGATTCGATTATTATTAATATTTTCTTTTTTGTTTAATACAGGGTTATTTTTAAAACACCAACAACCTTTTGGGGAATAGAAGTACTCATGATTATGAACAACTTTTACGATGGGACCAACCAAGAAATCGCGAAAAAAAAATCAGCTGTTCCATACATTTATGTTTACTTACCTCGACAAAATGTATGGAACAGCTGATTTTATTTTCGCGATTTCAGGGTTGGTCCCATAGTAAAAGTTGTTTACAATCATCAGTACTTTCACCCTCTAAAAGGTTATTGGTGTTTTAAAAATAACCCTGTATATCCTGCTTAGCTCAGCAATCTCTTTCTAACATTTAGCTGCTATTTTCACTGTTGGATATTGTCATTTAGTTGCGAGGAGTATCCATTGACCTCACTCAGTATATTGAGTGAGGTCAATAGACCTCCTCGAAAAGCTTGGGATTAGGCTAATAAGAGATGGATTACTATTCCTTCTTAGTCTTGAGTGTATAACATCTCTTGATAAAACATTAGCCAAAGCATTAACATGTTTTGATTTTGGATTTTGATATTTGGAATTTTATTACTAAGAAAATTATAAAAGAACAATTTTGAGACTTTATTGAGATTGAATGAAAATATTTATATAATTTAAAAACAAAGTATTTGCCTTTTAGGAGAAACAAACATGAGTTCTGAGCCCACATAATTATATCTATTAGTATAGATATAGTTTTATAGTACAATACAGTGGACCCTGAGTATTCTGTTCCCTCTCTTATCCGACACTACATGCATACACACATATAACACGCCTCAGCTGTGCATACAATTTTGGTAAAATCAAAAAAAATATTGCCATGCTTGAAGTTTTAATGTTACTATAGTAGATTAACTGGTGTTATTGTTTACAAAATCTAACAACACAAAATACTGTGTTGTTCGATTTTCATATACAGTACAGTTACAAGTTACAATTACATGTAGTAATATATATAATTTGTCAGATTACAAGGTACTTTTCTTCAAAAAGTTCCAAATTACAGAAGGTATTCAATGGTAGTACTCTATATTACAAATTCAATTTTGATATACCAACTTTTTTTGATTGACATATGTAGGTAGCCACAAGGCTTTTTTACTTCACCGGGCATAAAGGCGAGCAGAGCTCCAGCCTTAATAAAATCTTACAACAAGTCTTGTTGTTAGTCTACTGGGAATCCAATGTAATCATTTATAGTTCTCAGTAGGACACTGAAAAACTAGTAATTACCTGATAAAGACATTTGGTATCAGAAAGCATTCTTTTGCCTTGATAAGTTAATGAGTACATCACAGCCAGAGGGAATTCTTCTTCCTCAAATCTATCTATCACTGAGAACACTACCCACAAGTAGCAGAATGCTCTGGGATCATCACAAGGTTCCTGAAAAAAAAAACAAAATGTTTAATCCAAATGGTGTCTTTATTTCCATATTAATTATTATGAGTAAATTATTGTTAATTGTGTCAATGTTATCCATCACTATGGACTCCCTGTCTAGGGTAAAAGCCTCCTCCATCCTCTTCCACTTTTCTCTGTTGTTTTGTCCATCCAGTTCGTCTCAGCGACTTCCACAATATCTCTTTATGCTAAACTTAATAATAAATAAAATAAAAGGAATAAAAATAACCTGGAATCCGAAATGAGTAACTGGCAGACATTCAACATTGACTTGTGAAGTGAATTCCAATTGCAAAGTCATAATATTCCATATTTGAAATGCTCCGAAATTGTATCCAACAGCCATACTGCCCAATTGTGGAATGTATTGAAGTACCGTTACCCTGATGTGGTCCCTTTTAGCCTTCATACGGACTGTACCATCGGGATTACGGAATATGTATTGGTTATCTACTAAGCTGTTTTCATTAAGTAGAACTGCTAGATGATCATCATTTTCTACTGCGAGTTCTCTCTGTTCCTCAATACGGTGTAAGGCATTGAGGTGTAAAAAGCTGAGGTTAGCTGGATTTGCTTCACTTTGAACTAGATGTTCATAGCCCTGGGATATGTCTTTTAATGCTGAAAGTGGTAAAAAAATAAGAAATCCTTATTAACTTCATACTAAAAAAAAACTGAATACTTACTTAAACTTCATAATTTAAAAAATATTTTTATTTAACTGTACCTAAAAACTAGCAGCACCATTTTATTGTGTGTTACAACATTATCATTTACTGGAATACTGCAGTATACCAACCAAGTGTTTTACCTGCCAAGCGTGGTGACTATTGCAAAACTCTCCCTTGGAGGATGCTCATGATCAGCAATGGATATGGGCTGATCATGGACAAAGAACTTAGTTTTTCAATAATTTAATTATTTTCTAATCATAAATTTATTTTCAAATATTTTTATAAGATAACTACATAACTATTTATCAGTGTTTACAACCTAAATAACTCGCCAAGTTAAAGGTCAAGAAATGAACCGACAAAGGCCTAAAACATAACAAACATACCTTGTATCAAGCTGGCTCTATTCAGGTCAAAAGCAAACAGCTCTCCACTCTTTGATCCTGCCATGACTACCCCATCAAAGCATTTGAATGGTCCATCTGGAATTCTATCACAAATCGCCAACTCCGTAACAACAACCTCGGTTTGTATGCAACGTAACAACTGTGAACCATTGACGTGAAGGATGCATATCATTCCTGAATCCTCTGATTGCAAACTGATTACCAGCTGAATAGAGTTTGCAGACAACGGTCTTGGCAATTCCATAACACTTGTCACAGATATATTGCTGTAATTAAATACAAAAGTATGTTAATATGGTTTAAAGCTAGGCTAGCTATTATTTTATATAATTTTAAGACCTAACAATGACAGATTAAACAACATAAATCAATAAAAGAAAGTTAATATGAAAATTATATTTTATTTAATAGTTATATGTATAGTTTTTTTTTATCTAAGAAACTTACAGCTTCATAAACAATAATATAAGATGATAATATAGAGTTACAGCAACACTTACAACTTTTCACTTTTAGTATACATAATTCCATAAGTAAGATATATGATGTGACATAAAATGTGTAAATTTGTTGATTAGAAGCTTAGTGTTAGTACACTCAATAAGTTGCTGGACTGGGGAAGTCGCCAAACAGAATACAACAGTCCAAAAATATTACTGATTAATTTTGTCTTTCTGTGCTTGAGTTAGATTGTCAGAGCTAACAGGAAGAAAGGGAAAAGGGCCAGCACTATAAGGGTGGTTTATGCTGTAAATATATAATGTACTGGCTCCAGTTTTCCTTATATTTGGAATCTAATGCCACTTAACAATTTTTTGCAGTTAGTTTTTGCTGCACGAACGCTGGAGTCCGTGCACCCCTTCGCCGCATTACTAATAATTTAAATCATTATTTTACAGATTTAGATTTATTTGCTACGCCATATTGCACATTTCGTAAAAAAATACTACAAATTATTAACAATTTAGATCAATAAGAGTAAAATAAGAACATTAGTGCACTAACTATACTATTTTTAATTTATTTTTTTCACTTTTGTATACTGTGGACAGCGTTGTGAGTTGCATATTTATATTATTATATATGTTTTACTAGATTTAAGAATAATATGTAACTGTTTGTTGTTCGTAATAAATAAATAAACAATAAGTGGATTTGTGGGGCGAGGTCATTTACCGGGTCATGTATAAAAAAAATTATTATAAGTACCTCTGTGGCAGGCCAAAAGTACGCGCCGCAATTTTCAACCCGGTTCTAAGATCGACCACACAAAACTTAGGTCCCAAAGCCAGCCAGCCATGTTTAGTATCTTTCAATATGCCGCCTAGAGGAGTCTTGTCTGAAAAAAAAATAGCATTAAACTCCTACTCACCTTTGTTTCTATATAAATAAATATTTTGTCACTAAGCAAACATAGATGCAAACCTGTAAATTCTTCAGTCGGTTGCAGAAAACTAAACACGGCCGGTGATAAATTCGTTGTTTTAACTATTGCAAACACACTATCTTGTAACTTTTGCATTTTAATTAAGTAAAAACACACGTATTTTTAATTTTAACCGAAACGTAAGGCTAAAAGAGGTTATAAATACATATTACGATGTTTTAGTGTTCATTTGATAATTTAGTGGTTACTTTAAAATTATTTAGCAAAATAATGGTAACGATAATGCTAAACTGTAAAACTATTATTGTAAAATGTATGAAGTTCCATTATTTCCCGATAAATAACCAACACACGGCGGTATCAGAAGAAAACTTCAATTTGAATTGACATATGATTGTCCAATGAGCGTCAATTAAATGCCAAATTATGTTACCAGAATAAAAAATAAAAACGCTGTCCATACCTATAGCTATTTGATATTATTAATATCGTTATTTCTAACAGCTTTTGGATAGCTTTATAGCATAATACATAGTTAATCACAAAGCATCGCATAGAGCGCAAGCATCGTGTAGAGTGTAGTACCAACGAATCCTCAATAATCAGTGACCAAATTACATGGGCATTGGTTTGCTGCAACATAATGTGGGAAATAAATAATTTGCGACGGGTCCCAGTTTAAATAGGTACGTACACCACTGATCACAACATCAAAATTTAATTACTTTTGTTATGAATATTTTATAGATGGTGAAATATACATACTATATAGCTACAGATACTGTCGCACAACTTCTTCCTGTTCAGTGGCACCGACCGTTTAATTCGAACCCATTAGAACGCACTTTAAAGGGGACGATTGTTGGTGATAAATATATTTCAATGACTGAATACTTAATGGTACCTACAATACCTAGGTTGCATTTATATATGGCTTATGTTTAACTTACCATCAGATATAGTAAAAATGATCACCAAAATTAAACCCGCATTTTAATGTAAAATGGTAACCAAAGTTTTAACATTTCGCTATCGTATTTAAGCAAAATGACTCCAAATAAATCATTGTTAACCCAAAAGTAGTAAATGATCACCAAAAGTACCTAAATGTTTTACTAATTTACTATTCGGTTCTGGCACTCGCCGGCCGCTACGTTGTATGGCCGCAGCTCTAACCTAACCTAACCGATTGTCATTTTTCATTGATTTTATTAACCTTTTGAGCGCCAGGGTCACAAATACGTGACAAGCGAAAACTGTCCCTGAGCGCCAACGACACAAATATGTGACAAAAACAGCGGTACATTAAAACACGAAATAAACTATTTAAACATTACTTTAATGCCTATTTATTTATATACCTGTAAAATAGAAGGTCCAAAATTTAGTTATTTCCATAAAACTAATTAAATTGCATTATAAATATTGAGAAATTTTACGTTAAAAAGAAAGAAATAAACTCTGAAAAAAGAATGTCCTCACACGCCAGAGTCATAACTGCGTGACCGCTAGTGATGTAGCGCATGTTGGATAATATCATTATTTCAAATCAAAGATCGATTCGAAACTTTCCTCTGGAATATATTATTTTAGGTATAATTTGGTACTAGGATAAAGCAGCATTAATTTTATAAAACCAGTCTTAAAAATCATTCAATAAGCTACATAGTCAAAAATAAAATTTGGTTGGGTCGAATTTCGATATTCACTAATCCCAACTCAAGCGCATCCCTAACGCAACCCGAATTATCAGTACCCTGTACGCCATGGTCACGACTAGACGACAATATCGTGACGTCACAAGCGCGGCGACCAGAAATTAGTGAAGTGAATGAATAATATTTATGATTAATTTACTTGTGATATCGAGTTCAAGATTTATATTAAGTGACTATTATAATGAGTGGGATTATTGATTATTCTAAAGATTTATTAGTATAAGACTGATTGGTAACTGTGATAATTATATATAATGGTTAATTGTTTTAATTTGTTACTTTTTTATGCCTGATAACACATGGCTTACTATTCGCTGGGTGCGCGATGACAGCGCCAACTAGCGGTCGGCGGACTCGGCGGACCTTGGTACGTCAAATAGTTGACTGTCATTGTCTTTACGAGGAGTAAGCAGTGAATAAAGCATGAAGGTGTAGGTAAAGATGGAGTACACAGTACACACTTGAAATACCTACTTGAATTTTTATTTCTCTTCTACTGTCTGAGGTCAGTTTGTTTCAATTTCTGTAGTACACTAGAAAAAGAGATCAGACCTCAGTTTGCCTCAGAGAATAGGAGCGAGAGTATTTGACTCGAAACTTTTATTCTAAGTGTGGGCTCCATATTTACCTATAACTTCGTGGAATAAAGTCTGCCAAAAGTTCCTTTTTTAGCCACGGTGCGCGCTGAGATCGATTTCACTGTCCCCACCACCCACTTTGCACCCAGCGAATTAGATGATCAGAATGCAGGTTGCATTGTAGATTTTGTATAATTTTGTTCTATTATTCAAAAGATTTATTAGTATAAGACTGATTGGTAATTGTGATAATTATATATAATCGTTAATTGTTTTAATTTGTTACTTTTTATGCCAGGTTTATAGAACTTAATATTTAAAAACATGTATACATAGTACATACTGTATAACATTTTATTAAAATTTTCTATTTTTTCATAGTTTTTATTTACCTTCTTAACCTATTTCAATCATATATTTTTAGTTGCCACATCCTTATTTCGGAAGCGAAGTAGTTATTAAAATGGCGGGCCGTCCACGCCATGGTCACAATATGAAGACAGCAGATCAAGAATAGTGTTGTACCTACAGTTATTATATTTAAATATATTGTAGTCTCATATCTGTTATTACGGTATTATACAAGTCTGTAAATAGTGTATAACTATTACTTTAATAGGAAGAAATGTAATGTTGAATTAAATTTCAATGTTATAAGGACATTATATTTCGAAATTAAAGACGAAAATGAAAATAAAATTGATTATCGATGAAGTTTTGGAATCCCTATTTTTTTCGTAGGTATTTGCGGTGAATTTGTGGCCTGGCGTTGAGGGCAAGTTCATGCGTTTTTGCTCTGGCGTTCAAAAGGTTAAGGTAGAATAGCGCAATCATTTGCTCGCTATGATTTGGTGATCATTTACTACATTTGGTGATCATTTACTACATTTGGTGTTCGAATACAATTTGAAGTGCAGTCGTGACTAAAATAGCTTAGTACTATTACAATTTTAGACTTTATTTTTCTGGTGTCAAGTATATATTTTTGGTGGTCATTATATTTTATCCCTTTAATATTAATAGACTAATCTATTAATATATAAATGATTTAATTTGTGTAGACTTAAGGTGTGACGAAAAAATACTAATACAAGTATAAAAGTTACTTATGTAGGTAGGTACTTTAGGGAAAGAAATAAAAAACCAGGTATCAAAATAATAAATATATTAAAATTATACGTATAATTTGGAAATATTACCTATTACACTGAGTAATGTAATATAAATGTCTTTGTACTATCCTAATTCCAAATACCTACTTAACAATAGTAAAAATTAATATAGGTAGGTACAGACAAGAACAGTTAACACAAAGAAATCTGTTGATTTGAAATTAAATCATGACTAATCTGATTTCGTATTGTCCGGATTAAACTAGTCGTAGTGTGTAAATCTAGAACGCTTTTAGTAGACCGCCGCGGTATGACGAATTTCTGTAGTAGGGTTGTCAACTATAATGTTAAAAACAGTATTATACTGCTTTCACTACATTATACTTTTCATGTTGAACAAAAATAAAATATACAAAATACTATTTTGAGCGTCAAAATGTTTAACACTATAAGTATTGGACTGAGACGCTGGCCCAATTTTTAAAATGTTTTATCTCAAATATTCAAGATATGAAGTGTGACATGCACATACTTTTCTTTTTTTTAATACTGTTCAATATTCTTCTCTGACCTGAATATACATTTTTCTTATAAAAAATAGTTGGCAACCCTAGTCTGTAGGTATGTTTTGAAAATTATACTTTTTAAGACATTAGTAGGTACAGTCCCGCTTATAGGTTTAGTATTAAGTCTCGGTATCTTAAAGTGAACGTAGGTACATTGTTCCGAACTACAAATTAGCCTAGTAGACGAAAACGCTTGTGGCGGCGCACCATTAGGCTTCTTTTAAAAAAAATACACAATAAAATAAGTTATTACATTGACCGCCTGGTTAAAGAGCATTCAGCTTAGTTTCTTTATGATTTACATTACAGGGTATAGTATTGGAACATCATAATTTGAAGCGTAGATTCAATTTAATACACTGAAAATAATTCGAACTCAAAAGCAGAAATGTTCTTCTTAAAATCCTAATTAAACTAATATAAATACATAATAAACAATTAAAAAGGGCTTAGTTTAAATTTATTTACTTACATTACTAATATAGTTAATTATAAGATAATTAATCCGATAAATTTGTTTAAAAGGTGAATATTATTTGACCAATCAATCACAGCCTTTAAAGGCACTTATGTATAAGTTTTATACAAAAATATGCTACTGTTTCCAAGGTCACCAACGTCTTCCACTGCGAGCTCCTGTGAAGCTTAGGGTATCAACAGGAATTCCCGAAGTTCTGTATTCAGATCTATTTGTCGGGTAGTACTGAGTCTGATCCTGATCATAGAAGAAATAAGCAGGTGAAGAAGCAGGTACGTAGGAGAAAAACAAAAAAATGCATTAGAAAACGGCGCTGTAAAGTTTCAAGATATAGAAAATGCAATTATTAAACAAAATGACCATCCAACAGTGAACGTTGATGTTTCAATGATATAAAGGCTACACCAAAAACAAAATGCTTAGCAAATTAGTTTCAAATTTAGAAACCGCGAATGGGTAAAATGTTATTTTTTATCTGAATGGATAAAACTCTTTTATTATTTTTATTCAATCCCATTCAAAAATACATGTTCTAAAAAGAAAACGTAATATTTTCATACCATTACAATATTTGAGCAATTTATTTTCTATTGTTATGATTAATTGGTGAAACAGAAACAGTATTGGGGTTTCGTTGCATTTCATCAGCACGAGGGGTAATTTTCATTTGACCTTGCACTATGTTTAACATAGACGTATACGGACTATCGGGCTGATTTTTTTGTGAGTTTTCAGTGACAGAGCTATCGCTTCGAATATTTACTTTATCATAAACGGTACTTTTCATAGAAACATATGCTTGACCTGGGCCTGTAGCCTGCCCGTTTTGATTTTTAGAACCAGGACTGAATCCATTCTGAGTTACGATAGGATTTGGTCTTGAAGAATTAACTTCATTCTTTGGTGGAGTAGGCGTGATTGTAACTGACGCCTTATCCAATGAGTTATCTCTAGTGATTTGGACGCTGTTTGAGGTATTTGTAGGAGGAGTTTGTGTGCTTATAGTTGAAGTGTTTTCAAGGGAATTGTTTCTAGTAACTTGAAGACTGTTCGATCTAGAAGAATTCGCTAACGAATGAAGAGTCGATGAACTTCCTTTCAAACTTTCTAATTCCTTGGAATACACTTCTTCACTCCTTTGAAAACGTTGCGCATGTGACGTTAATGGCGACCTATTTTGATTTATAGAAGTGGCACTTAATGATCTACTAGGTGAATTATTTTGAACACTATCTATTGATGTGATGTGTCGATTTTCAGATTTATGAGGCGTTCTGACTGGGGTATTTACTTTAGCATCCATAGATCCATATGCACTATCTTTAGTCGAGCTATGGGAAGATCCTTCTTCTTTTATACCATATCTTCGCACAACATTTGTTGAAGTAACTGGCTCTATGTTTTGGACATCGTAAGAAAGTGGATTTTTTTCTGGAAGAGTTTGTTTTACACCATCAATTATTTCTCCAGTTCTAGGGTTAATATGTTTTTCAGTGTCATATCGCAAAGTTATTCTGTGACTTTCATCAATTGGGTGATCTCTCGTTCTATGTTGTAGTTCTTCATCGCTATCTTCAATCTCAAAATTTTCTTCCTGAAATCAATAATATTTAATTTTAATTTTATTGTTACATGATAGTTTCGAAAGTCAATTTAAATTAGCTATTTTACCAACCTCCTCATCAACTTCTTCTATCACACTGTTTTGTATCCAATCACGAATTCTTTGTTTTTTTGCTTGTCGGTCTACGGTGGTTTCAATTCCATTTTCTTTAAAATGCCTTAGAAGTATATTCTTTTCATTTGGATCACTATGGAAGCTATACATAGAGGGGCAAAGCTCGTCTATGTCTTCGCCAGCTACAAAAAGATTTTTCATATTAATATGATTTAATGCAAAAAGTACTTTCTAGAAATTTGGAATGTTAATATAATTTACCAATTCTGTCTGTATATCCTTTGGCTAGCCAGCGATCATCCAAATAACGATTAATTTCAATGAAATTTGTAACTCTTTTTTCTTCTCTTGGTTCTACGAACTTTTTGAACATTTTTTGCGCTCTTGAGGAAACCATCTTCCATAATTTTGGCTGTCTTTTTAAAGGATTTGCGCTGCTGTACCAGTTGACATAGCTGAAATTAAGATAAAATATAAAGTAATATACCTACATACTTATACATTATCAATGTAAAAGGAATGTTAGTGAATACATGAAATACCTTGCGTATCGTGGGTCATCGAATGCAGCCTTTTGCCAAGGTAAACAACCAGTGAGGCAAATAAAAATAACAATGCCAAATTGCCAAATGTCATGACTAATTAACGCTCTGAAAATTATGAAGAAGTAAGTACATATAATAAAGAAATTAAATCTAAATTATTCATTTCACATCATACATCATACATTACATCACAAAAAAACAACAAATTCAGAAATAATATGTGAGTTATTGAACTATTTAAACCTATGTAAGCTTGATTACTTTTATTTTTGTACTTATATGAAGTAACAAAATCAAAATAATGTTTATATTATTATTAATAATATGTGCATACTTATAACTACTGTCCATAGCCAACTTTAGTACTTCAGGTGGAGAATACGGCAACCATTCATTTCGTCGTCTTACAGCAGAATTCACTTTTCTCGTTTCTCCAAAATCACATAGCTTTATTCTTGAAAAGTCTGTTTTAAATATAAGAATATTGTCTAGCTTTACATCTCTATGTACTAAATCTCTTTGATGTAGATGCTCCAATGCAGAAGAAAGCTGTTTTGCTACTTTTTTTGTATGAGTTTCACCTATTCCACAGTCGAGCATGTTTGAAGTTAAATCACCTGAAATTTTAAAATAGAATGAAAGGTAATTTTAGTTACTACTAGCTGCGCCCCGCAGTTTTACCCGCGTCACTCTGCTCCAGTGGGTCGGAGCGTGATATTTTGTAGCCTATATGTTAATCCAGCTTATAAACTATCCGCGTGCAAACTTTCAGCCAAATCCATTCAATAGATTATGCGTCAAAGAGCAATCATCATCCATCCATCCATATACTGACAAACTTTCGCATTTATAATATTAGTAAGATGTATATACTATATTATTATTCCACATAATATATATTCCATATTCCTTTGTCTGAGACAGTACGAAATCGTTACTGTAAAAAATAAAGCATAAGCATTCATACAAGATATTAATGAAGACTGGCACTGGAAGTGTGCTAGTTTTAATACTCATTCAAATTACGCGGTGTTTTGGCTAAAGGCCAAACCAAAACGTACGTATGTGTGTGTGTATGTTATGAAGCAGCCCAATAACATATCACAGTGTATTTAAATTACAATCTCGATAATGCTGGCATATAATATTGTGTCATAAACTGTTGCGTAAAAAAATAACTTGCTTACCTAAGGGGGCATATTCTTGACAAAATACATAAAATCCTGCAGTTTCAAATGCTACATCGAATGTAGTTACAATATTTCTGTGGGCACTTAGGTGTAAGCCATAATGGAATTCTCTATAAAAATCCCTGATAGATACATAGGGTTTCGGTAAAGCTTTCAGTACAATCTCAGTATCCGAAGCTCTATGTTCCACTAGCAGAATTTTTCCAAACCATCCTTCTCCAACAATCTGTAGTATATCAAATTCCTCTACTAGACTGACCTATAAATAAAATAGGTTAACAAATGAGTTACTTAGTTCATTGTTTTTGTAATAAGAGCAAGTCGGTGAAAATTCCCTGTCATCTCTTACTTTTTCCAATTCAAACTCTCGGATCTTGTGTATAGAGCCAGTAAGCGCCCTCCTCGTACCATTATTCATCTTTGTATAGATCACGCATTCTTTTACAACCTGAAAAAGGTGAATTATGAGATTAACTGCGTGTTTTTTTTTATATTTGTGTTCATTACGCGGCAGGTGGAATCGAGTAAGAAGTTCGAACTGTCCCAATTCTCATGAAATCGTTGAGTGAATGCTCTTGGATGAACGCCAGAGCTTGATGTCTACTCCAGATCCAGACAACCGGTTGTACGTCACACTATGACGTCATCTATAGGCACATTATAGATATGTTTAATGATGTAATGAAAGCATTATCAATAATTATGTTCTTAGTTTAACTCAAAACTTAAATTATTAACCTACCTACCTATACTCATGTAGGTACGGCCTACATGAGTCTCCAGAATTTTCAACGAGGTGTAGGCATTCCTACAATGTATTTTGCTAGTTTTGGTAATGCATGCCAAATCGTTCGATACAATAGTTTATAGCACATAGGTGTGTTGAGATCGTTTCAAATGTGTTTTCATTCCGTCAATCGTCAATACATTTCTTGTTTCCTATGGTCAGTAGAATTTATGAGCCACATAATGGTTGCAGTCAAATGTTTTGAGCCTGAATAATTCATCTATAGCCAGCTGTAGAAACTGCCTGTTGGATTTATGAATAATAAACATTAAATTGGGATGAATGACTGCTATTAACATTGGACGCAATAATAGAAGATGTATAAGGTAGGTAGGTCAGTCCAATTCCTAAATAAGGATAGTCTATCTGACTCGCAGCTTCGGTCGCGGCCTGCGCTACCTTTACATTTTTAGTTTATAGTAAACTAGCGTCCCGCCCCGGCTCCGCACGGGTACAATGCTGATGTATTATACATATAAACCTTCCTCTTGAATCCCTCTATCTATTAAAAAAACCGCATCAAAATACGTTACGTATCTTTAAAGATTGAAGCATACATAGGGACAGACAGACAGCGGGAAGCGACTTTGTTTTATACTATGTGCCGACTAGGTTCCCGCAATCCGTAAATGGGATTTCGCGGTTTCACCTGCGTAACCCCAGTTCTCGAAGAAATTTCATAGTTAAATATAGCCTTTCGCGAAAAAATTATTTAGGTATCTAATACTGATAGATTTTTTCAAATCGGACCAGTACCTTCTGAGATTAGCACGTTAAACGAAACAAATAAACTCTTCAGCTTTATATATTTGTATTGGGAATTGATTAATTATTATCGATATGTTTTGTCACATAAGATACAGCTTCTTCCGCTACATCCTTAATTTATACTTGGTTCTCGTAGTGTACCGCGTTAAGCTTCAGGCTGCGAAGATTCGGGTGTCAGTAGCTATTACTATTACATACGTTGGTCTTGACAAGGAACCAATCTAATTCTCTGTCATCAGATGTTGAAGCACATTAGGCAATCATTGAAATTTAAAATATATATTCAAATAAGTATGTCAAAAATGATATGTACTTTTACTGGTGAAGTAAAGTCCAGAACTGGTGGTAGTAAAAGAAAGAGACGCATCATAAGAACATGATTTAAAATATTTTAAATCATGTTCATGTGTGTCTATATGAATAAATAATTTTTGACTTTTGACTTTGACTTTGACTCCATTCGGCATTTTAAAGTCCATTGTGCATTACAACTGCAGGTATGTATGATCGGGTTAAATAATTAAGTGATTTTTAATGTAACTCTATGAACAGCTGCACTGGTGATAATATCAGCCATTAATGATGTTGTATGGTGGTAGCTTACATGAGAAACGTCCATAATTTGCATTAGCTTTTGGTGATTGCGCTTGTAATTTGTTATTATGTTTTAACTAAATATCAGTGTTGGGTCTATCAGAATTGTTTGTTATATATACGAAGTATATATTAACGCACCTAACTTATATTCCAAAACAGTGTTCAGCATGAAATCTATAAAGTAGGCTAAATTAATTGAGCTCAAAAGAATATTATATCTGTATATATAGATATTATACAAGGTGTAACGGAAAGGGTATATACATAGAAAGAGCAAGGCTTTTTTGGATGATAACAAACGATATGGCAAGGGTTATTTAATCCTATCTCAACAAACAAGTCCGGATTTTTTAAAATTCATAGATACCAGAAACCAAACTTTTCAAATTGAAATAAATACATCACTAGCACTCAATCAGCTGATCGATGTCAACGAACTATTTGCAAGTAAAAATAAACCTCTTACTCCTGGTATTTCTGAATAAAGGGTTCCGCATTTTTATTTTTTGTTAGCAAAATAATACTAACTTTTCGAGTATTTTATTATGAGTCGAAACCCTTGCCATATCGTTTGTTATGATCCAAAGAAGCCTTGCTCTTTCTATGTATACACCCTTTCCGTTACACCTTGTATAAAGACTATATACTATTTTTATAAAGACCAAATGATGATTATAAATAAAGTGTGCGTAGTGTGTACTCTCAACAGAAGATATAGGTATATCCGACCCGCCGAAGAAGAGTGCGCCCGCGAACGCGACGCGTCCACCCTCGCCCTCCCGACCCTTAGTACACTAAGAACCATCCAATGCCCTCGTAGACCCGAAGTCTACGAGGGTAATGTAGAGCGACAGTTGCACAAAACTCCCAAAAAAAAACTAAAAGCCATAATAACTCAATCTCTCCGTCAGCGACCGCTTTGAGCCGAGGTCCAAGTCCTACAGAGGACGCCCTCTTGCGCAGGTTGCTTAATTTGTAGTGTTTAAACCATTTTTGGCTGGCAATGTAGGCTGGAGCTCTGTTCGCCTTAATGCCCGGTGAAGTAGCAAAAGCCTCGGGGTTAAGTACATAGGTAGGTCCGCAAAATAAAATATAGGTTTAGGTACACCGCTTTTACCGTCTCTATCTATACCTACTAATATTATGAAGAGGTAAATTTTTAGAGTTTGTGACGTTGTAGGAGTAATCTCTGGATCTACTGAAACGATTTTGAAAAATCTTTTACCAATAGAAAGCCACGCTAATATTTTTTTCTTTTTTTTTTGTGTTAGTGTCATAGGCTTTTAAAGCTAAAGTTTCCACGGGAACGGGATTTACGCGTGCACAGCTATTGTAAATAAATATGTTTATGTAAGTACGACAGCCGGTAATTCATTATGAGTGAAGAGTTCACTCCTAGCTGTATTGTGTTCAAACACACATTATATAAATATATAATAACTATGCCTTAGACATCTATTATTTTCAAGGCGGTAACTCTTCTCTTAAGCGTGTACATATAAATTTAAAATGCGTTTCACAACATGTAAACCTATCTCCTTTGTTGACTGTACATGTAGCTAGTGTACCTAGTAGATGAGTAAAATGCTCTAGTGTAATCGTTATTTTTTCTAGCTCCGTCTTGACGTTAAACAGACGTTATCTAACCAACCATAATTTCAAATACTACTGATTAATATGCTGATAATTGATTTATTTGAATACTTATTTTTTACTTCTAAACATTTACCTACTTCTAAAAAAATTATGATTACCTACTGAACTTTGAAAAATATAAATAATGATTCCACAACAAATTATACTAATCATACCAACAAGGGGTATTGTATTGTGTAAAAAAATACATCAAACCCGGCTCAATTATTAAGTACCTAAGTATTCGCGATAAATTTCAATTTCAGGAATTGGTAGGTCTTGTCTTGGAGAGCCTGACTCCATGTGCTTATGTATAACAAATCTTAACCACCGAACCCATAAAATAACAAACTTAACATATTTAAAGGTAACCAAAAAAAATGTTTATCTTCAGAATCTTAGTAAACTTTGGCAAACACGCAGACGAACACACAATCGTGTTATTGTTACATACAATAGTAACATTCCATAAATAACTATTACTAATAACTTTACGCAACGATACATTATAGGTACTGTTTCTAAGGAGAGAAAGTACATTATAAATAATATCGTTGGTAAGAAGTTCATCATATAATTTACAAGAAAAAAACGACTTTCCATTGTCATAAATAAACGCTGCCTGCCTTAATTCAACTTTTTTTTTCTATTTTAGAATATTAAATAGCTAACTGGCTCTTAGAAAATATATAAGCAAGCTATAGATATCGCCCCTAAGAGTATGTAAGGACGGGTAAGAACAGCAACCACTGGCCATTCTCTTAATCGGTGAGAACGCATATCAGGCCATATTAAACAAGAAAACTTAATCAAATCGATTAAATAAATGACTAAGTTCAAAATAAACGAATATTTCAGTGTTAAAAAAATATGTAATTTAGTGTAGGTACCTTACCTACCTACTTAGATTTTTTTTGACGCACTTTTAATGTCTTAAATTCATTTAATAAGGGAAATTGGTTTTCTTTTGGCAAAGCAGGACATAGACTTTTTAAAACTTAATTAGTGGGTGTCCCCATACTTCTTCGATGTTTACATTTTTAAGGGAATTTTTAGGAGGTATCGCTCTACTTTACTGTTCACGGGCCTCTCGAACTTTAGGTCTACGTGGACTTACGACCGTCTGACACTATTAAGTATAGTACCTACCTACGAAATAAAAAAAATATAGAAATACAGAGTTAAATACATATATAATTTAGGCTTGAAGTAATTTTCGATTATCCTTTGGCTTATCCGGATAAAATAAATAATATAAGTAATTTTAAAATAATATAATGTTCTGGCGGCGAATAGTTATTTAATTAGCGACCATTGAAGGCGAAGGGAAGGAAGGATAATGCTCAATTAAAAGGTCATAGTCACAATAAGGCCCCTTAATCCTGTAAGTGATGAGTAGCCCATTTTTTCAGACATATGCCGTTTGCTGCAGGGCTCTAGCTTTAGTAAATACTTAGATTAAAAACTGCAAAATTGGCAACATGCGCAAGAGGATGTTCCCTGTGGGATCCTCAGCTAAGGGCGGTTTGTCCTTTTTATTCCTGGTCTATGGGGTGATCGCTAGCGGGAGGATTAAAAATATGACTTTATGATTTTTTGGAGAGTTTTGTGCAACTGTCAGATTTTTACTAGATTCACACATATGGTTTTCCACCTAGCGTCAATTACAGAACAGAGATTTTTCATTTTCTGTCGTAGGTGTTTTCTTTTAACTGTTTGGTATTGTTAAGTGCAAAATTTATCTAAGAGTTACTAATAAAATGACAATACACAAAAGGATCAAGCCATACACAAGAGCTAATACAGTTAGGCATATTTTTGGCATCAGAATCAGGACATTTTAATTAAACGAATTCTCATTTTGTCCTGTTATAATTAAAGAAGAGCTGGTCTAGTCCCAGACATCTGGGTTGCTATTACTATTATGATATTTAACATATTAAAATATTGATTTCTGAATATCGCTATAATGAATAGATTTTTTTTCTCCAATAACGTACGAGATTTTCAACCTATTTATTATGTAGAAGAGAAAGATATATCTATCATAATATTAAATTCACTCACTATTTTTTTTTGTTTTTATGTTATACTTATATACCTACCTATATAAGTAATAGTTCTATGGTATCTTTAATATAACGTTCAGACTACCAAAAGGGTGAAGACTCTTAGAACCTTTCAAATATTTTCAAATGTAAGAGGCTCTCAGACTTCACCTATGTAAGTTGGGCCGGTCAGGCGGTATCTTATCATTTGTATTCAATGTCTAAAAAGGTCACACTATCCTGTTTTAGATCCAAAAAAAATCCCCTATCCAGGTATCCATAAACGCTTTACCCAATAATCGCACATCCGAACATCTTTACGTTTAAGTCTTTGTCAATCTTCAAAGTCTTTACACACAAAATACACAAACGGATATTACCAAACTTATAGGGCAGGCACTTGTTCGAAAGACACAATACACTTGGCCGCAATCCAATCACTTGTACCACTCAAATTTCACGTGCTCCTTTTTCATTTCCATTTGCATTATCACTATTGTTCTGCACTGTAATACGTAGAGAAATGGGATCTCGTTATAGGCGGTGTATTTATGGTGTAGGGCGGAACGGGTTGGGCGTACGACGGTGGTGTTCCTACTGGCGGCGCGAACGCAACGACACCCGGGAAGCTATTTTCGTGCTACTGCACACAAAAATCAATTCGTGACGGAAATGTTACGATCAACGACCTGGTAAGTGAAAATTAGAAGTGCATATTCAAGGGAATGCTATATTTGTTTTAAATTGTACTGCATTGTCTTTCTTGAGGTTAAGTCATCATCGGGTATCTTTGTACCGTATATTTCATATACTTTTTACGGCGAAAGTGATTGATGACTCATTCTTTTTTATTCTTTTTTTAATGTTTATTGATTACTTCATAAATGTTAGCAATATCCATATTTTAAGCTCCTTTCTATCATAATTCATCACAAATCTGACCTTTATGTACCTAGTCCATTTTGTTGGGTAGGTACCTACCTAAATCTACTAATCACAATCTGATCTGGGACTTAATTAAATCAAAATTCACATTCTGATTTGGCGAAAAACTCCTACAGTTTCACTCATGTTCTACAGTTTTACATTGTAGGTACCTAGGTCCTGCTCCTTAGGAGTTATTCGATAGTAAGTGAATTATTAGCATCTTCCATTCTTGGAACCTGGTAGGTTCTAAATATTTAAAAGGGAGCAAAATCATAAAGAATAATATGATTAATGCTTGCTGCATAATAATACCGAGTACCTACTTAATAATTCATTTTATACGTTTATCTTTAAGGTTAACTCGTGTGAAGTCGTGAGCTTTCCTTGGAACCATTTGAACCATAAAATATATTAAGTACCTAGGTATTAATATGCAGCAAGCATTAATTATATTATTCTTTATGATTTTGCTCTCTTTTAAATATTAAGAACTTACTACTATTTTAAGCCGGGGGAATCCCTAAACTCCCCATAGTACCCATCGGATAATTCGGATAGGATTCCTCACAAGTTAAACTTCTCTGTACCTAGTTTTTGTCAACTGTGTTGATTTTCTCTGTCCTTGCCATAGGATTCATTATCAAACGTTGCTTTTTTAAATCGGTTCTGAAGTTCATGCTTGAAAGGGTTAGTAAAGCAAAAATACTTTCACACTTATACCATTAGTAGGTACGAATTTTATTTATCAGAGTTCATAATTATAAATAATACCTTCAGAAATAGACCCTTTTGGGTAATTTTTGGGGTTCACTAAAGGTGAGAGACGTTAATGCGTAGTAGGTATGCCTGTGACAAATTTACTAAGGGCGCTTACAGACTAACGACACTCGATTGACGACGAGCGCTGCGGCGTAGTCGCCTCGCTGACGACCGTGGACGACGACGACGTCGCCTAGCGGCGGTGACCTAGTCTCCTAGTTCTGGCGTGTGTTGTAGTTGTCAAATAGTCTTGGAGACCATACGTATTCTATATTTAGAATATTCGTTTCTATTTGCATTGTTTTAATTGCAGAAATAAATAAATCAACACTAATTTTGTCGTCACTCATTTTCCTCGTAATTTACGTGCGTATTCTAGTCTATTTGTTGCCGACTTAACGGACATACTGCAACGACACAACTAGGCGACGTCGCCGCCGCAAGGCGACGACGTCGTCATCCACGGTCGTCAGCAAGGTGACTACGCCGCAGCGCTCGTCGTCGATCGAGTGTCGTTGGTCTGTAAGCGCCCTAAGCGGAGAATAAGAATAATTATATATATATTAATTACATTATTCTTTTGATACGCCCATATTCTAGGCTTACCTACTTATATGTATCAACAGTAGGTATGAGGTGACTAACTACATTGTCACAAAAAAAATTACAATATTTGCTCAACCCAAAGACCCCAAAGTTCCGCATGGCTCCTTTAGACGAAAGGAAATTTCTTCTTGTCCTACTAATATCATAAACGCAAAATTTTGTAAGAATGTTAGGATTCAAAAAATGCTGATTGGATATCGCTGAAAGTTTGAACACGGATATTTTATAAGCTGGATAAATAATAAAATATACGCAACAAAATATAAAGTACTCTCTGATCGACTGGAGTGGAGTGAGTGGGTAAAACCGCGGAGTCAATTATATATTTCTAAAATGAAATAAAAAACATTTATTGCATCGTTAAATACAATAACAAAGTAAATATACGTAATAACTAGGTAATAATTAATAAAATACACACATATAAATCTATGGCCACTTGTTAGTATATTTGCATATGAGAGAATCGCTCTCATCATCCTCTCTCTTGAATTAACGAAAAAGTTAATCATAGGACAAAATGCTTTGGATAATCATTTTAGCCCATAGAGTAACATTGTTATTTTATTTTATTAGGATTATAATAGCTGTTATTTTTTGTACCTAGTGCTCAATCTGGACGGCACTACCTTTGTAGTTGTCTATGATCGTATATTTGTTCTTTCTCTCATACTTGCAGTAATCGTCATAAGCATAAGTGAGAAAGAGAATAACATCACAAATTGGCCATAGACACATAGAAGAAATTTGAAACAGATAATGACAGATATGTCAATAAATAAAAATATGTGAATTGTTTGTTGTGATGTGTCACTTTTGTTTTTATTAATTTATGCGTTTTATGAAATACTTACTTTCTTATATACTGATTTTATAGTGTGAAACTATAGCCCTCGGTGTCTTAAATAACTCCTCTTAATTATGTAAGTAGTTGACAACTTTTAATATTTTTGGGGTTATGTCAATGTTTTTTTATTTGCACTTATTTCTAATTGCACGACTATATCAAATCTAATGTAGGTATTGGAAACTTATTATATTTTATATTAAGCTACTTAAAATATTTTATGTTATGAGAACATTTAGAGCTAAGTTTTTACTTATAACTCAAAATATAAAAAACAAAACACTCATAAAGTACCTATACCATTTTTCATCCTGCAACCTGTAATTTTCTGGTCTAATGGCAACTTGGTTTAGAGTTTAAAAGAAAGTTCTTCCTACCATGGTCATAGTGTTATGTTTGCATAAAAATAGTAATAAACTTAAAAAAATAACTATATTTATAGATAATACTAAATAATAAATTTTACAGAAATTATAGAGTAAATTATATGTAGAGAGGACAATAACAACATCAAGTTACACTAGTATTTGTCTTAAACCCTAGGGCTATGTTATAAGTGGGTTCATATGAGTGGAAGCACTTCAACCCAATAGGTGGGGATTGAACCAACAACCACATGATCGCTATTCTGATGTCCAAGCCATTGGGTTATGGCTGCTTCAAACTTAAGCGATGAACAGTGGAGTCTTCATGTTTTTACCCTTTGAGTACAGAACTCTATAAAAGATCTTAAATTATCTCAGATTATAAAAGACTTGGTATCAATAACTGACTTTGAAGAAAATATGGGAGTATACTAGCCACCCTCCCCAGGTTCGCATAGGTGCAACTCAGATGTATGGTCAACAAAAGAGATAGGTTTACACTTTTTAAATTTACATTTAAAAATTAATGAGAATAATTTACTATTATGTGTATTTATAAACAGCTAGCAGCAAACTCTTCACCCATAAAGATTCACCAGTTTTCGTAATGACATAAACATATTTATTTACGTTATTTGATACTGACGTTGAGTCCTTGGTGTACATACATACAAAACATTCTCTTGAATCACTCGATCTATTAAAAAAATAGTTTTAAATGGATTAATGGATGCAGGCCGGCTGGTATCTCCTTGGTTGAGTGTACATACATACAAAACTTTCTCTCGAATCACTCTATCTATTAAAAAACATGGTTTTAAATGGATTAATGGATGCAGGCCGGCTGCTAGCAATTAGTCCTGCTGAAAATCAATGGGGAGGCTTATGTTCAGCAGTGGACGACAACAGGCTGATATGATGTATTGGTATAAAACTAGCTTCCCATGTCCGGTTTTGCCCAAGTAACTTATGTTCCCGTAGAAACTTTGTAAATAAATATATTATATTGATTTAATTACATTTTATAAATTTACAAATTAAGCAGTCTTTTGGGTTTACTACATTTGTTTGATATATTTTATATTTTGTCTAAAGCTTGTTTTAAAACAATTGTCATTATTTGTGCACATGTTTGTAGTCATTGCTAATAACACTGGTCGACAAAGTTTTTATTGTCAATAAATGAGGGTACCATTTAATAATTTAAAATATTCTATCACGTCTAATTTTGGAGATATTTGAGAATAAACATTACAAAAATGGCGTATAGACCTGTTTTCAATTTAGGTAAATAAATTAATAAATCTATTAGTAAAATTGTATTTCGACCATTTTGGCAAGTGACTATTCTTGTCAAAGACAAAAACTCTACACAAAATGACTCTATTAAAATGTATGAGAAAAATATAGTTCAACAAAATATTTAATATCTTTGCATTAGAAAATCATAAAAACTTTAAGTAAATTGGTTTAAAAATATTAGATGTATGACTATCAATTTTATATATAAAATATAATCATAAAAATATTTAACTATTCTAAATACATTTTCAAATATAGCCAAATCAGCATATTGTTTTATGTTTACAAGCAAATATCTCAAAAATGTGATGTGATATATAAATTCTAATTCCTGTTTAGTTTTTAACTTATACTGAATTACAAAAGAATCAAAATAATATTTCTGTTACATAAAAATAAATAAATTTTGTTGACCAGTGTAATAAGCTAGTTGTCAATAATTTTAAATTATTTTTATATGGTTAAGAATGGTTTTACTAGACCGAGACAAAATATGGGATTTTTTTAATATAGAAAGTGCTATCGTTAATATTTTAAAATTGATGTGACATTAAGAGATGAAAACGATGTCAGTCATTTTGGTGTATATGTTACGGCTAATAGCCGAAGTGCGGCTACACCTAGGTTTAGCCGGCTACAACTAGGTGCTGCCGAACACATGCGGTTAAACTTAGATGTACCTATCCTACTTATCTTCGGTTAGAACTAGGTTTTAATTAAATAAACAATACCTATGCACGACACAAAAAGATGTTGGGGTGGTTAAAAAAAAAAAAAACCTAAACCTAAACCAATGGAGTTGAACAGGGACTTATTGAGTTTGATCTAAGTTTAACCGCATGTAGCCGGCTAAACCTAGGTGTAGCCGCACTTCGGCTATTAGCCGTAACATATACATTATTTGTGTCCTGACGTCATGCTAGATTGATGACGTCATGACTCAAAAATCTAATAGATGAGAATGAGAGATGAAGATGTCTGAAAATGGCTGATCGCGTTTTCGTAAATTAGAGACAAGACAAAAAAAAAATTCTTATTAAGTTTCTACAACCATCTTCAAGTTTTTTTAACAGAAATTGTTATATTTAGTTTCCATATTACAAATACTTTCAGAAATAAACATCATTGTAACATAATTTCAAATGGTTCAACTAGCCTATTGGCAGGACGAATTACTATTGAAACTACTTGAAACAGACCATTAAAATTAAAATAGATATAAGTGCGGACTCGCGCATGCGCGTAAATTAAGAATAGGAATGCCAAAGTTTTTATGAAGAAATCGAAATCTAAGGGGACGAAGTTACGGGCAACAGCTAGTAATAACTAAAAACATGAATGATTAAGACTTTAAAATAAAGTCACTTCCAAAAATTTAAACAACTGTAATTAATAACTAGGCTTTTATACACGTTTTACTGTTTCAATATCTGACCTACGTTGTGAGCCGCGTCAAACCATATCGCGATTCAGGAAAGCTGAGCACCGCCATCTAGTGATGTTCTTCTAGTGATGATTTTAAAACTTCTGAAGTCGCCCTTATGTTTGCCACTGATTTACGCAAAAACTCCCGAACGGGCTTTAATAAAATTTGGCATACGGATAGATATAAACACTATTAGTTAGTAAGTAACATATTTCAGTTGATTCATAAGACAGCTACATATAACAGGCAACGCCATCTAGTATTAGACTTGGGAAGTTTGTACGACTAAATGTTTTGTAAGCTTGTACGAGAAAGTAGTTTCTATTCGCACTGTGATGACGGTCAAACGCTGCGGTTGCTGCGGCCCGTCTGACGACCACCGCTTGCGACGGTGACCGCAAGCGCAACCGCGTCCTGCGGTTAGCCGGACGGCTGACCATATTATCATCATCATATTATCGGCGCCCCTATATATTTAATCACTGTAGTATTTTTTCCTTTTTTGTTTTGGTCTCTTGTTTTATTTTATTTGGAGTTATTTACTGTGTGGTAGAGGTTACTCCAATTTGGAGATGGCATTTCTTTATTCCGACTTGTACTATTTCGCCCGCGCCCCCTGTGTACCTCGGTGCCCCTCGGCACGTGTATAGTTTGCCTTATGGATAATCCGCCTCTGCTAGGAACAAACATTCATTACATTCCAATAACACCAGGTCTTAGAGACAATTACCGTGAACTGGACTTCTTAACTATAAAAAAAACCGTAAAACAAATCACTTTTTAGGTGGGATCGCAAGTCCGACGGCCTAGCCGGCTGGGCTACGGCTAGTGTTCCGGTTTAGGCAGTTTTTTAATAAAAGCCTAAAAAGGCTTTTAGGCCTTTAGGCTAGGCCTTTTTTTGACTACCTGAGGACTATAGGCTTTTAGCCTTTTTGTAGGCTAGATGCATATTTAAAAGGCTTGAAAGGCTAAAAGCCTATTAAGATTTTTAGTCCTTTAGGCACAAGTGTTCCCAGCGAACAATCATTCGCTAAGGCAGGACATTTTATTAATCAAAAAATGAATCGTCTGGGAGACAAAAATATAAGATCTTTAATTGTGCTTGTCATCATGGCAAATTCTTTTTGGAAATAATATACAGGGAGGCGAAAAGGTTATGTTGCTAGGAAGGGGCGTGATAGGAGTGGTCACAAGGGTCACCAGAAAAATAAAATAAAATTACCCTCTGGGTATTTAAAAAAATAAATGGACCTTTAAAAAATGTACACCTTGTCGAATTTGAGACTAGTGTTTTATTGATATGTTTTGTTTTGCAGGGGTATTGTTCCCGAAAATTATTATTAAATGTCCTAGTATGAATTTTTCAAATAAGTGTTATACCATTTTGGAATTGCAATAAAATTACCCATCTTTTTAAGTTACTCGCCGGAGTTGCATAGTACTTTTTTTTCAGTACACTTGGAGGAAGTTGAGTGAAATCGTAATTACTAAGTCCTTGACTGGACAAGAACTTAATTTTCTTTAAAATCTTGGTTAAATATGTATTGTTTTTTTTATTTCAATTTGATAAAGGGTTATTGACGATTACAAAACTGGACTCTTTTTTTAAATACAGCAATATTTGTACGTACAGTTAGCAAAATAGTAAAAAGGAAGGAGTAAAATTTTTAGTTAAAAAAAATGCCATTTATTTTTTAAATACCCAGAGGGGAATTTTATTTTTATTTTCCTGGTGACCCCCCATATCACCCCCCTTCCCAGCTACGTAACCTTTTGGGACACCCTCTATAACAAGTATTTCCAATTGCAAATATTATTAAATTAATATATTCGTTTTCATAAAATTTGAAAATAAATACAATGCAAAAATAAATCTTGTTTAATTCATACTAAGTCAAAATCTGAATAATGGCTTTAGATAGCCTCATGATAAGCCTTCTTCTGGAAAGACTAGTCGCAAAAAAAGCATAAAAGGCTTTTTAGCCCTAAAGGCTTTTTTTAAACCCATAGGCTTTTTAAAGTGAGTTAAAGCCTACTATTTTATCATGGCCATAAGAAAGAACTTACAGGCTTAATTTTAGGCCTAAAAGCCTAGAGGCCCCGGGGACCCTAGCTACGGCCGCTTCATCGCATTTCTTGTATAGGAGCACCCCTCAAACATTTGTTTTATTTTAATTTGGGCTTAATGTCTGGATACTTCATGCGACAGTACAGCTGTCGCGGTTATGTGGTATATGGTTATGTGGAATGGTCCATTAAAATGCATCATAATCCGTTGTGTAATATAAGTGTAAAACACACAGACAGCGGGAAGCGACTTTGTTTTGTACTATGTAATGATAAACTCATATTAAACCTAAATTTGCAACGGTGAAATAATAATAATTTGAAAAAATATCAGAGAAATAAATGTGAATTGTAATAGATTTTGTATGAAATTTCTTTCAAAGTTATTTCTCTGATATTTTTTTATCTGACGATAGAAAAATCGGTTCCAAGACTAAGTTTATTGGCTTTACTGTACTACATACAACTAATTTTCAATGAAACACTAAAACAAAAGTTTTAAAGACTATAAAAGGGATCGAATTGCAAACTTGATCGTAAGCTAAACCTTCTGTTTAGAGCCCACATAAAATGCGCAATTGCATTTGATTTTTATAGTGGCGACGACTGCTCATTGTTGGTAAGCCATTTTAGTTTTGTAAATCTATTTTTGGTCCTTTAAATGGCTTTCTGTTTCTATTTAATGGCTACGAGCTTTTATTACTTAAGGTATAGATGTACTAGCTAAATGTTATAGGTTCGCCGTACAACACCATTCACAAATACATGTGTATTGTAATGATAACATTATGGAATGGTTTACACAGATATTAGATCTAAGTAAACCTATATAAACCATACCATAATGTTATAATGTATGCTGTTATATTTCTAAACTTTCGCATTAAAGTATAATATTTTAAAATCGATTTAATTTGCCTAAATTCGGTACCCATATAACTGGTTAAAATACTCAATCCTGAACCAAAATTTGCAATGAACCTTCCCATGTCCTCTTGGAGTAGAAATGCGAGGGTCCTGCGAACTGTAAAGTACTGCGTTACTTATGCAGTTGCACAAAAGTACCTTAAAAGTCATAATTCCGCAATCTCTACATGTTATGTTTTTTTGGACGTACATTTTGTAGTGAGTCAAGACTTTTGCTACTTCACCTTAACATACTTTTTTTTTAAGTGGAAACTTTGCATATCACCGTAGGAGGACTGCCCCTGTAGGGCTGGAACCACGGCTCTAGGCTGGTGGGGGAGAGGAATTATGACTTTCAGATTATTAGGAGAGTTTTATGAAACTGCAACTGTCGCTATGCTTACAGATCACGGGCCTCTCGGACTTCGGGTCTACGAGGTCATCGGTTATAGTTTAGGTCATAATTTCCTATGAACCTCGCGTTGCTAACTAATAGTCGGGAGGACGAGGGGGAACGCATCGCTTTTTACAACGCGGATTTCCTTCATTAAACTTTGTCCCTACAATCGTAACATTTCGAACACCCAAATTGGTCCCCACTCGTTCCCGAGTTTTAGTAAAAATAGTAATTTAGTAATTGTCCAATCATTTATATAATAATTTGTATAATATAATTATAGTACTAATAACTATGTTTTTATTATTTTCACTACTAGTGTTTACTTTAATAATTAACCCACTTAATTTGGTTTTTCCCCTATTCACGACAACTCCATAATACTAAATAATAGCTTCAACATGTTATAATGACCCTGTTATATAGCAACATCGTTCTTCGTTTGTAAATAACACATTGTTGGTACAAATTCTACGAATTTGATTATAATTACAGTACTGCAATAACAATTTAAAGTTGATCGACCACAAATCACTTAATAGCATAAAGGTCCTTAGTAATCATTTTAGTTCAAACAACTAGTGCTACGATCGTATACATTTGCATTGCTAAGGTAGATTGTCATGAATATTGCGTTGATTTCATGCTTTGCACGGATAGTAAGTACGGTTTGATTACGTACTTTAAATATTGTCGTGAAAACATATTTTAATCCATTGGCAGGACAATTTGCCATGTTTTTTCCAAATTTTAATTTAAATTTATTTATTGAAAAAACAATTGTATATGAATATGTCTTATATATTACACTAAAATATAAAATTAAGGAAAAATACAACAACCATCTTAAATTATACAAATTAACACAAATAATAAAATCTTATAACAAAAAACAAATAAAAACTACAAACTTACAACATATCACTATTTAAATCTTAGTATACCACAAACCAAACTATAATTCTTCTTTTATTTTAATTCTTTTATATAAACACTTTTGCAGCAAAAAATATTGTAATGTTTTTTTATGACCCTTCGTAATGTAATTATTTTAATGCAAAAAATGTTTCCCTCAAGTGATGATAAATGTACATGACAAAATGAGCTCTAGTGAGAGATAATCTAGGTTTTTCTTTTTATTATGGAACTAATCCCTCCCACACTCCCAACATTCTTTCTGATTAAATTCGGTGCGGGTCCCAAGGCAGTCATAACTTTCTCCTTGGACTTGGTGATCCTCGGTGCTCATTGTCATTTCCAGTGTGTGCCACTGTTGATCCTGGCTTACAGGAGTTGCAGTGGGATTAGCAGGTTCGATTTCATTTTAATCTGTAATATTTAAATGTTCAATCACTAGAAGATTGAGAAAGGACCTTTCAATAGGTAACTACTTATACATTTTTGATGAACCATAGTTAAGTGTTTCCGGTTAGATATTCATAATATTCAAACGATATTTTAACCACAACTGTATACATTCTAGATCTTTACAAATTATATTCTAATGACTTTATTTTTCTTAGAAATATCAAAACAATCTCGTGCTTCGTCTTTTCTGACGGTACATCCGAGATGCAATTACGTTTAGAAGTAATATACAAACCATACAATTATGAAGAACAATCGTCTTGAACTGTCAAAGTTTAGAAGCTAATGCAGATCACTTATTGTATCTTAGCACGAAGCAATTACAGGACCGTGCACAATGCTGCGCATATATTGAAAGTATTTATGTTAGAATTATTGTAGTGTATTTTTTAAATTTGTTTATTGGAAAATTATGATCCTCAGCCCGTATAACAGCCACTGCTGAACATGCACCTTCCTTGTAGGGGATGTCGCCACGCTTGGCAAGCGCCTTGGTGATTGTAGTATATGAAGATAAATGGATGATGTTACAAGAATCGGGACCAAAGGCTTAATGTGTTTTCGGAGCACGGATAGTAATCCCTCCCAACCAACCATACTCGGAAAAAGTTTTTGATTTTGTACAAAGATTTTGGTCCGAATTGGGAATCAAACCCACGACTTCCAAAATTTAAATCGAGACTTAATGTAGCGGCGAAGTCTTGCTACGGATGTTGAATTGTCAGTACAAGATTTTTATTTTTGACCTTTAGATTTAACATCATCATCATTATCAGCCCGTATAATGTCCACTGCTGAACACAGACCTCTTCTCTAGAGAGGGTTTTTGCCATAGTCACCACGCTTGGCAGGTGGGTTGGTGACCGCAGCATTATGTCGTAATACATAGGGAAACGCTGCTGTCCGTTCCTCGGTATACAATAGTTATAGATGATGTTATAACAATCAGGACCAACGGCTGAACGTGCTTTTCGAGGCACGGAGGGTAGGATCCCTCAACCAAGAAGACACTGGAAGAAATCTTAGAATTTACACAAAGATGAAGATGTCCGGTGTGGGTATCGAACCCACGACCTCCGAGGCTTGTGTTCAGGGGTCGCAAATGCTCGCATACCTTTAGATTGTGAAACGACAATTTTTACTGTAATGTCATGTATTTGAACAGTTATTTAGCACGATGTTTATTAGTCATTTAGACTAAAAAATGGTCAGAAAAATGATTGACTATCACTGAGAATTAAATTTACAATGTCAAACCTAGGCGCAAACTTATTGTTCAATTCACGATGCGGCGAAGGAATAAAACCAGTTTTAGAAAAATACTAATATCAACGTTTTATGGACTAGACTACAAGACTCCACTAACAAAAACATCGACAGCGATAATATAGCACAATCATCGCAAAACGTCAAAAAATCGCATTGTTTTTCGAAGCCATAGCTATAAATTTATGATGTTGATCGTATATTTGTGTTCATGATGATCATAAATTTGTGGCTGGTGCAACGTTAACCAACGTTTGCCAGCAATTTCTATGGTTTGACTTTTTTTCGACGTTTAGCGATTAATCTGATAAATGGAAATATATATCCCGTATTTTTGACGTGACTGCGGAATCTTTGAACTCAAATCTACCGCTAGCCAACCAAGAAGTCGCGTCATGTCTAACAAAGTTGTCTACCCTGCTATCAATTCTGAACTATTGGCGCACAAACCCCTCACGATTGACATTTGACCAAATATCTCAGTTCAAAGCATCCAATATAATGATGTACATGTTCAATTTCCAAATGATCCCTTATACGCTGTTCTAAAGTACCGTTAAAGCGTAAGCAAGCCCAGTTTGACATTAAAAGTTTCCAATTAAGGGCTTGTAGATAAACGCGAGTAATCTCGGTGCAGTAGCCGTTTTCGTGCCCTATTGGGATGCGGCCCTTGTACTCGGGTTTGTTTACTTTGAGACCTTGATTGATAGATAATACTGGTAGACCACTAGTTCCCTTTGCTAATTAGAATGTGAGTATTAACGGTTTTAGCGCCGGTTAAGGACATAAATATTAGCGGTATTCGTGTCGATGTAACGTGGTTCATTAGAAAGTGTTGAATAAAATAAGCTAAATTGTCTTTTAAATTACATGGCTGAAGTAATGGGTAATAAATCTTGTTAGCCCAGCTTTGAATTCTATTTATGCGAATGCACTGTAGAAGAGGTGGCACCTTCTTATTTAGTGTTAATGTGCTTTACAGCATTTAATGATTTTACTAACTTGTCTGAATAGGTTCTGAATAGCATATAGGTAGTTATTATTTAAGCTTTCCTTGTCTTAACGAAGTTATTAGTGGAGTGTTATGTTGAAAGCAGTAAGCAGATAGAGTTACCTTTAAAAGAGATGTTATAATAATATATTATTTTAATATACTAAATATGTATGAGATACTTATAATAATAAATATATTATGTAGACTTAAGACATATCGTGAATGATAACTTATTTTGATAACTATAAGTATATATCCATAGCACATGTATGTTCTTTATTTTATTAAGTAATCTTTTTGAAGTTGTCTACTGTAACCTGTGCTTTAATGGTATTCAGATTCAATCAAGTTATATCTCTCCGAAAACGTCGATAATATGAAGTAATTGTATGTAATTGCTACATTTTTTTCTTAATGGGTAGGAAATAGAAGAAGTACCTCCGTAGAAGCTGAACTCTGTAGAAGTAAACGTATACCCTCTGTCTGTGCCCGTTAGTTAGATGCACGCCGCGACTCGCCTCGGTACTAGACGATTTAATTAACGTATTGTGTGCTCGCTTCTATTAACTTGGCGTTTCTCTGCATGTTAAGGGTTAGTTTGTATTTTTGATTTTAGGAAAAGGAACAGATAATTTTTCCGTAGGGATATTGGAAGAACGCCGAAACTATAGGTTAAAATATATTTTTCAGTTTTTGGGCGGACATTATGTAGTTTGCCACGAACTACTTCACTGGACATGTAGGCGAGCAGGGCTCCAGCCTTATTAGATGGTTCAAAAACAAGAAACAAAGCAACCTGCGCAGGGCGTCCCCTGTGAAACTTGGCCCTTGGACTTAGGGCGGTCGTGGACAGGAGTTTTGTGCAACTGTCGCTTTACAGTCTGTGGACCTCTGGAAATTTGGATCTACGAGGGCATCAACCGAGCGACAGTTGCTCAAAATTCCCCTAAAATCTTAATTCATCATTCTTCAATCCCCCGCCAGCGACCACCCTAGCGAGCCGAGGTCCAAGTCCCACAGGGGGTGCTCTCTGGCGCGGGTTGTTTAGTTTGTAGTTTTTAAGCCATTTATTAAGGCTGGAGCGCTGCTCGCCTTTATGACCGGCGAAGGAGCAAAAGCCTCCTGGCTAACTACATAATGTCCGTCCGAAAAAAAACACACATTTATGAAATGGAAAAACTACCATTATGGCCCTTGTCCAAAATAAAAGTCATGTTCTATTCCTATTATTTATTTCCTACATACATGGAACGTCTCCTTAAGAGTAGACCGATAAGGGATTATGCACCATTATTATGCACCGCTCTAAGGTTTCGGGACTCAAGCGCTCGTCAATTAAGGTATCGGCATGCCCCATCTTCCTCCATTGAGGGCTAGACCTACACAATGGCTACGAATAATGAGACAGGCAAGTAAACGTTACTTAAACGCTTTTCGGTTGATAGTCGACCCCATTGCATATTGTTTTGTGGCTATTTACTAAGAACGGTAAATTATTATAGACAGATTAAATTATGACAAATTAATACGTCAAATAATTGACTTTTGGAGGTCTTTGAGTTTCAAATGTATTATATCGTACAGATTTTTATTTATTGTATTATATAAATAACTAGGTTTTGGACAAGGCGTCCAATACGCTGATACTGAAAAGTAATAAGCCTTTCAACTTTCAAAACTTTCACAGGGTAAGATAAATTGCCATATTTTTACCATTACAGACACTGCTAATTGGTAGAATCTAATGAAGAAATATAAGAAGTAGTCTTATACAGAAACAAAGATCCAAGTCCAAGCGTGCACAATGAGCATAACAAAAACAAAGAAAAGAGGATAGCTCGAGTACATCTCGGGCTGCATTTAATATGAAAATTTATTGCATGTGCAATAAATTGAATTCAGTATTCAAATCACACAAATATTGAAAGTTGTTGAACTTTAAGCTGGTGCACCAACTGGCTGGTGTTGACATTAGAATCGAATTCCCAGCGGTCGTGAGCGGTAGCTTACCACGGGACTCTCTCCATTAAGATCTCAACGGCTGTCGACGAGCCATGTCTCCGTCTAACCCACAGTTTACAAGCTGAGCTTTAGCTGTGGAAAATCAATTGAGGTGCACGTCGGTATGCATCGGGGAAAGTGAACTGGGCCGCTATCATCCGACCTGCTATCCGACGCTATTAACGATAGGATGGAATGTTTTGCCAGTTATAAACATGTCTGAATTATATTCATAGAATCAGCGTTATAAGCGAAAGGGGAATGGGTGAGCCGTTTAACTAATTAGAAGTTTTAGTTAGAATTATATTGAGAGCAATAAAATTGCCACAGCACAACAACACCTACCGTCGAAAAGTGTATAAACATTGCAGAGAAACGATGTGCAATTTCAGTTTCGTGATTTATGGTATTCAGGGTTTTGTAGTATAGGAGGAATGTTTGCTTACCGTTTTATAAGTGTGTTCTCACGAGCTCGCCGGTTTAAACGTTCCGCGCAGACGACACGGATTTTAATCGCTACGTAACGTCATTTGTGATTTATCGGTCAATGTTGGCTAGACGCTTGGATTTTAATGTTTCTGCTGAGAATACGTCATATGCCCCAATAAGATTTACAGATTTGAATATGAATTTTGCCGGAATATTGCCAAAGGAACATCAATGATAACAATTGCCTTGGGTCGTATGAACTACATGTGTATCTTCTAGTTAACTATATGACAAATATTATATACATAAACTACTAAGATTATGGCTGTGGTTTGATTAATAACTAAGTAATGCTTTGGTGAAATGCAGTACGATATGAAGCTATTTAATACCCATTTAAAGATTTGTTTTTTAAAAATACATCTTATATCGAAATCTATTGTTAAACAATATAATCTCTAACAATAAATCGATGGTGTATAATTTTGAAACAATTATTCCTACATTTCTCACGGACACTTGTGCCTGTCTGGGGGACAGACGTGGGCCGGACGGCACGCCTCTACCAGGCATATCATGTCCGTCTGTCATCCGTACCTCATAGGAACTGTGTTACTTTTGTATTTTGCAACCAGCTTGCACGAATTGTAGGTCGATCTCATTATGTTTTGTTGATCATAAAATTTTGTAAAATGCCAACAGATTTCCACGATATCATATTGGCATATTACGTTTGAAAATATATTTTGTACAGTTTACGATGTGCATGTTGTTAGTTCCGAACTCAAATTTTCTTAGGAATTTATGTTTATGTTTCCAAGAAAATACCTACGTAGATTTAAAATAACGTATTCCGAATATTGATCATGGTTTTCATTAATTTCACTTCAAAGAATGATATTCAATGAATTTCAATGCTGTAATTGTATTTGGTCAGTCTTAATTGTTTTGTAATTTAATTTACTAAGTAGTTTATTACACTGCAGACTAAACTACACATCGTGTTTTAGTTCTATTGCTCACCTATCCATGTGTTTGTCATAATTCCATTAGGTTATTGATGCAACGACTTTGAAATAAGTGAATTTATTGTTTCTCGAGTCATGAGTATTAGAGATGGTTTCTTGCATTCCGCATTCCTCCAATATTGTACACAACGGGCTGCATGCAGTGCGATCAAGACGTTTTTAGGTGACCGTCATTACACGTTGTTGGGCCCTCGGGTGTATTCCTTAATCCATCAAATTACAAGCCGGCCATCATCTTAATATCCCCCGCCCCTCAACCAGGCTTTCAATAAACCAGTACCGCATTGATAGAGCGTAATTATAGTACGGCGGATGCGCGCATAAACTTGCTTGCAGCGAATTTGTGCTGTAATTCGGCCTTCTCAGTTTGTATTGTGGGATTGTTTAGATCTACCCGATATACAATGAATGTTTGTTTTTATTAATATGCCGTATTACTTACACTCGTGGCGATATTTGTATGCGCATTTATGTAAGGGTTTGGTTTAAGTATTGTTGTGCATTCTTTAACATCAAATTTAAAAGTTAACAGAGGTATTGTCACATATTAACTTAAACATGAAAGCAGCTGCATTTAAATGTCACGAAATTAACATACAAAGTCAGTTTTATGAATTTTAATGTAAATGTTAATTATGTAAATGGATTCGATATCCTTCCTATTGACTTAAACGTATTTCATAGAAAGGAAATATGCCGTAAATATGTCGATGTCCGATCTTCAAAATTGGTAGTCGTGGCCATTAAGATTCCCAATCAAAACAGTAATATGAATATATTAATAAACGAACTTGATCGACTGTAGTCGATGCTAAGCACAAATTAATTGCAGGGATTTTAATACAACCAACTAAGAAGGCGGAGAATGCAATCAGATTTATGAAATATGAATGTGTTGATAAGTGTTGTAATTGGATTTAAATAAATAAGTTTTGTATTTAGTACGTTGTATTCAGCAACTATACTTACTTTGCCAGCTATTTATCCAGTTTCTTTTTTTTGTGCCACGGCATAGTAGTTTGTCGTGGCGTTCGTGTTACTGCAAATTGTTTTAGCGACACATCACCGTTTTTACTGGCAGCGGGCGGCCCCTTAGTTATCGCCCTAAGCTCTACAAATCGTCCCGGGCTTTCACCGGTAAATGTCCTACGAAATTGCCATCGTGAGTCCCGCTCTGACCATAAAGCAGGGGGAACGCGACGCGTTTATGATCTAGTAATAGTGTGCTAATACAATGATACGTGTGTTCACATTATGCGATTCGTCCGTCAATATTTCTGCAGCAAACCTTTTGACACGAAGGCCTTTATCAGTCTTCCATTTTGAAAGGCATTCAAGGTAGACACTAATATTGTTTATAAGCCTAAGGCTATGTGAGAGGCATCGATGTATGTCGTTAAAACAGCAGATGTAAATTCATACTTAGACGCAATTTTAATTTGCGTAAAAGTTATAAATAAATTCTATTTTCGTAAGATGCTACATATTCATATGCCACCTTATAAAATACTGACTTGAAACGTAATTCTGGTTTAATTCATTCGCATTATAATAATAGGTATAGCCTCTCGGGATAGTTATGTTAATATTAAAATCTATTTGTCCTACTGACAGACATCACTACTGTTCCAAATGGGAGATATAATTCAGTCGTTTCTGAAATTGTTGGTATGATAGCCGCGGGTATGAACGGTACTCGGCTGCGTGACCGTGCCGCTGGCTTCTCCTAAATTAATACTCGATTGTGTTGCACTGGCCACATTGTCTCGCTGGTGAGGTGGCGTGACAGCCTGTCGTTACAATGGAACACTTTCTAGTCGTGTTGTACACTGATTTAAGTGGAATTTGTTACTCAAATATATTGCACAAAACTCCCCTAAAAATGTAAAAGTCATCATTCCTCAATACCCCTCAATTCTTGCGCAGGTTTAATAATTTGTTAGTGGTTTTTAAACCATTATCATTTATTAAAACTTGAGCACTGCTCGTTTTTATGCCCAGTGAAGTACCAAAAGCCTTCGTGATTAACCACATAATTCCGTCCGTCCGTCCAAATAAAATAAAATAAATGTTTGTCAAATGTATCATTCTCGTCCACTGTCCGTCTGTCCCACTACCTTCCAAGTTGAGTCTTTAATTTATTTTCTCAATAGCTTCTTTAAGCTTTCAATCTCTTTAACTTACCTGTAACGTCTAGTTTCGTATTTTACCTTCTTCATACGCACGCCTTGGTCAATAATTTCCTATTATCTTTCACAAGCACCACAGGCGTATATTGCGCTACTGGATATCTTATTACTGAATATCTTTTCCAGTAATACCACCACTATTTATTAGATTGAGTCGTGAGACCGTAGCGCGCGGTAGCCGACCGATTGAATAAAATAAATAAATAGAAAATGAATATTATTCCAGCCTAAGGCTCTTCAATAAAGTAACGGTGTTTTAGTATGACTCTGATTTCTGCGTACGGTTTCCTCATTTAAATGATTTATATAGCCTAAACTTAACATTCAGTTTATAATATTACTTGCGTTAATATTAGCAAGAATTTATGATACGATGTTAAGCGAGTCACTTATCTCCATTGATTATTAAACAAATTAGGTCTAAAGATATCAATGCGACTGACATGTATATTTATATCTATCATCAATAATATTCTTGTTTATTTGTAGGGCATTGCTAACGATTGATTAAATTGCATCCGCAACCTGCGCGCGCGCATATACTATCGTGCATAATATTCTTAGTTTATTGCTCTATTACACAACTATTATTTATGGCTCGATTGCTTTGGCATAAGCTATAGGAATGTCGTTTTTTCCATGCAATTAAAGCGCTAAAATGACATACTTCTATTCAAGTCATCGAGACTGTTTAAGCTACGCGACAAGTAAAATATTGTCGTATTATTATTTACGTTAAAATGTCACATGTTATACGATTAAATTTTATTTTAGACAATAATTTATAACTAGATTATTGATTCGACTCAAATGAATAACATTATTTTTTGGTGACGATAATTCTGAGTTTCAACAAACTGTAAATAAAAAGATGATCTTCAAAATGCCTCCACTTAACTGGTTTCTGAACTCTGTTGACTTATAAAATACTTTATGGTGGTAACAAATACTGCCAGTTTTATGTCAGGTATGCGTCGAGTATCGTGGATGCCTCCCTGTTTCTCTAGATTTAACATCCTTCTTTATGATAGCAATTAAGGGTTGTTTAATTTTAAATCCATTTATGTGTGGTTTCGTATCTGTCATCAGAATTTATAGTAGTGTATCTTATAAATAACCTACACCTGTATGATTTGCAATCTCCGTAGGAATTAGGGCTTGCAAGCCTCATAGATCGAATTTAATGAAGTCGTGTTATTGTTGAAAGATATTTGCATATAAATTAGTTTGGAGATTGCTTCCTGGATCAAGTCTCGTATATTGTCATTTAAATTTAACTTATATCGTTATTTGTCTACGGGATAGTTTTTAGTACTATCTATGAGATATTATTTATGTTATTACAATTTGGTTTCAGGTTTGCGCCTGCTACGTGATGTTTGACCGGTATGTTTAAAATGTTTTTTTATTGAATTTAGTTAATAGACATAGATATCTATAGGTATTTATTGAGATTATTTAGCATGTAAAGTATGTATTTACTGCTTTTAATTTTACTAACCTTTACGTTTCAGCAACAAAATTCGGGAAAATGTTTGCTTATACCAAACTCTTGTAAAAAGCATGCACTTTTAAAGCGTGTTCAACAAAATACAGAAAATTCTTCATGAAGGCAATTCTTGCTAAAAAAAACTTAGTGCATTTGATTTGGAATTAAGACTTTAGTACACAAACTCTTGGTATTCCTGTATCGAACACGTTTAGAGTTGTCTCTGGTACATTCCCGCAACATTCAGTTGGTGGGTCGTGCGGCACGCCTGCATAATGCGCTGGCGCATCTAAGACCTATTTTTTGCTGTACCAAGAGTGAATTTTAAATCGAACATGTCTTTATAAGAGTCGAGTTTCCATTTCTTGCGCCTTTTACACGGATACCCCTACCATCGTTTGCTTGTTGCTTTGAATGTTACACGATTTGGATATCCTCTGTTACAGCAATGCTTATATATGTTCTACGTTTAGCGTAGACCTTATGAATGTATGTATTACAAATAAAATTGGATGCTATAAGGTTATTGCAAAATCCATAGTCAATTGGTGATTCTATTATACAAAGTTTGTATACGAACTTATTTCTGTCTTTCTTAATCTATATCTCTAAGACGAATTGAAGTCTTTCCTGAAGGATTGGATCCAGATGACTAGTGATAAGGAAGAGAGGCCTTGGCCCTGCAGTGGTACACATCGGGCATAATAATAATTTCTTGTGTAATAACTTTCTCTATCGAACCCGGCAGGTGGAGCTTTAATTGAGCTTCAGGATTGTTCCTGCTGCGAAATTCTGGTGAAAATTGTAGAACTTGTTAGTTATTATACCAAAACATTCTAAGTGATGTAAAATATTTAGTTTCACGGTGACCCCCTTTGCTTTAGAGTAGTTAGAGTCCAGAATTACGACCTAAAACTTGTTTTCATGATTACACAGTTTCATTTAATACTCTTAGTAAAACCTGAGATTTAATTCGACTGATGTTCAGTCGAATTAAATCTGCTTTCTATTAAATAAACACTGTATTACACTTTAATACCTGTAACTGATCTAACTACGCGCTACATATACAATTGCCCCACAGCTGAACTACAGAATGCCATTCGCCAATTAATGGTAGATTAGGTGTGAAATTAAATATTATTAGCACTTAAATGGTGTAATTGTGTCTAGTATCATTGTGTAGGAACAAGCTCAGGTTTACAAACGGGATAGCTTTCATTAATAAATTGAACTGCTAATATCGTTTCGAACGCTTACCGTACAATAAACTGCGCCAGTAGTAGAGGCATCGAGTAGTCTCCAGTTACATGTAACGGTAGCTACTAAAACAATAATGTATAGACAGGGCTTTGTTTTAGAAATTGAGTGGTTGTATGATCGTGACGACTATGTGCTTCTTTCTCTCCTCGTACTTCGATGCTTTGTTGGACCTTTGCGTATTGCTGAGGTGAATCATGTTTGCGGTTTCAATATCGACAGCCGCAGCTGCACTTACCGATATTGAGAAATACGGCAGTTTATTGCGACCAAAAATGTCATGTAAAGCACTGTAAACGCGTCCTACCCACTAATAAATACTATATTTGACACCTCAGATTAATTGCTTTGATCGATACTTTTGTGTGAGTCACGAAGTAATAAAAGCCTAGATTAAATATTGGGCGTATTCTGTCAGTTAAATTTACTGAGCTTTAAACCATAATTAATAAGATGCGCGGCCTATTAAACAATAAAGATAAGTATAATAAGTGTTTATACAAATAATGGGGTTTCAACATAAAATTTATACCCGGTTTCAATATCAGAAACACAAATGAATATTGTTTATGCCTTGTCTCTGCGTTATACGTTGGTCCCGGCTCCGCCCGCTGGACCACACCCCTGCAGTATCTAGTCGGTTATCTGTTCGTGCGATATTATGAACGGTATTAATCTTTTTCACCACGAGCTGTATTTTCTGGAAGCGATAAACACTGCTAAGATTTAAAAATAATAACAACTTTACGTACAATATAAGGTATATCTTTCTAAGAAGTCTGGTTTCGTATTGTTGCTTTTCTCAGATGTTAGCATCAGACATTTCCAGTACAAAAATCAGTATCATTATTGTAGTTCTTCGTCGCCAGACGACTCCAATTAATATTAGAGAATAAGTTCTAATTGAATCTCAATATTATGAGCAATACGCTAGTGAGAACATTGGTATTTTAGATTTGTTATTAAGATTGCGAACAAGGTAGATATTATTTTTGAGATATATTGTGTTTATTGGTTTGCTGTAATCTAAACCTACCTCTATACTACTACCTAGTATAGATATACTGATATTGTAAAGAGGTAAAGTTAATGAGGTTGTAGTATCTCTGGATCCACTGAACCATAAGAAAGTTAAGAAAACTCTTTTACTACTAGTTATTTGTCAATGTCACAGGCTATGTAAGACGAGGTTCGAGGGCATTCATCAAGTACGTCACACGAATTTCATTACTTTTGAAGTCGTACTAATACCGCAATATTTGTAGCCATAGGAATTTATTCCGCAATATTTGTAGCTATAGGAATTTATTCCGCAATATTTGTAGCCATAGGAATTTATTCCGCAATATTTGTAGCTATAGGAATTTATTCCGCAATATTTGTAGCTATAGGAATTTATTCCGCAATATTTGTAGCTATAGGAATTTATACCGCAATATTTGTAGCTATAGGAATTTATACCGCAATATTTGTAGCTATAGGAATTTATACCGCAATATTTAAGGCCATACTTATTCAGCAAATATTAAGACCAGACTTATACCGCTACGCCACGGAGGTTGTCTGTAAACTAAACTTTATATTAATATTCTTAATCCGACTTGTAAAACAACTTAATTTACCCATTGCCTAATCAGTTAATAATTGATAACAAAATAACAAGATTTGAAAGGCCATTAATAACTTAACAGTAACTTAATCGACTCATTATAAATTCTAAATGGACGGACTTAAAGAATTAAGTGTTATATCTTGTAAATTATTATTGAGATTGAGAAGTTGGTTTTGAGGTTATGTTATTATTAATGAGATTATCGTTTCAGGTAATCTGTTTGAAACTGGACAAGGATCTTAAGACCCGAATCTTGAGATAAACTTTGTAGGAAATATTGACTGGTCTCGTCGATTTTCTCGTTTATATTGTATGAACTTATTGAATAGGCTAGTTGACACTTTTTTGAAATTATTTTTGTATGGTTAAGAATGGTTTTATTAGATCAAGAAAAAAATATGGCATTAATTTGGGATCTAGAAAGCACTAAAATAAATATTTTGAAATTGGTTTGACATTTAGAGATGAAAAAGATTTCAGCAATGTTGATCTAATACATTATACATCACAAAATGGCTGACAGCGTTATCGGAAGTCAAAGACATAGACAAAATAAATAATTTTCATATTGAGTTTATACAAACATATTCAAGTTTTTTGAACAGAAATTATTATATTTAAGTTCCATATAACAAATACTTTTAGAAATAAACACCATTGTAACATAATTTCATATGTGTCAACTAGCCTATTGTATTGTTTTTTTTTTACATTTAAGACTAATAAATGAATAGTTAAGTTTTATATGTCCATCCTAAACTTAAGTTAAATTCACTTAACGATTTTTTTCGGACGGACATTATGTAGTTAGCCTGGTAGCTTTTGCTACTTCACCGGACATAAAGGTGAGCAGACCTCAAACCTTAATAAATGAAATTCTACAAACTAAGCAACCTGCGCAAGAGGACGCTATCTTATAAAGAGTTTGGGACTTGGACCTCGGCTCAGGGCAGTCGCTGGCATGATGACTTTAGATTTTTTTGGAATTTTGTGCAACTGTCGCTCTATTTTACAGTTTGCGACGTCCGAGAGGTCCGGACTGTAAAGGCATCGGGAGGTTCTTTGCAAACTAAGGTCGGGAGGGACACTTAACAAGACAGAGAACACAAAACGTGGAAATTGCTTCACCGATTTACTCAGTTCTTTGTTCAATTTAATCGTTTTCAGTTCAAATTTAACGTTTTATATAAATACCTAATTTAAAAATAAAGTAGATAGTTGCGTGTTTTTATTTATATTGGAAATATATTTTTAACTTTGTCGCAGCAGCAAAAAAGGTATGTTTTTTTCTGTATTGATTTATTAAGAGTGTGTTGTGTAAAAGCACAACTCATTTTATTAAAATACTTGTTTAATAATAAGGTCGTTTTAATAAAAAAAAATAAAAAAAATACTGAGACTTGTTTAAACTGATTTATAATTTACAAACAAGTGGAAGTTATAATTATCTAACATGAATTTAAAACAGAAATCCAATTATAACTACATTTTATGAATGTTTCCAAAAATATAGAATCTATGTACTTTTCGGCTTTTGACGGGTCGCAAGAGCTGCTGTGTGGCAAGCATCGACTTTGACATGATCACGACCACTCTGTCAAGAGTGTACGACTAAGAAGAATGTACTTTTCAACAATTATTAGAACCGAAAACCGCCGAAAGCACATTAATAATAACTTTTATATTGCGTGCCTTTTATATTAGGGCTATATAATTTGCGTGACTTTTATTAATTATAACCATTCTACAACAAATATTGCATATTATAAACCTGTCCTTGATGAAAAACTGCATACTAAAATAATCTTAATACTTTGCGATAGGGTTGGCATCTTTTCCCTACAAATCAGCGAATGGATTTGAAAGGGTTGGCGATTTTCTTTTGGTAAAAATATTTATTAATTAACTTGATGGGCTGTGTGAAAGATGACATACGTAAGAAAGGTGTGAGCATGAAAGAGACAACAAGGAAAAATGGAAGAGCGATATATTGCCATGACCTCAACTAATGGACAATGCAAAATAATGATGATTCTGTTTTTTTTATTTCTTGTCAACGGTGGTAAACGAGCTAGTGGCTCACCCTGCTGGTAAGTGATACCACTGCTCATGTACTTAAGCAGTGCCAGGAGTATACCAACACAACCTTCATAGTTAAATATAGGCTATGTTACCTACTCCTGAATAAAGTCGCTTTCTAATCGTGAAATATTTTTTCAAATCGACCAGTATTTCCGGTGATTAGCTCGTTCAAAACATAAAAACATATAGATAGATAGATAATAATCGAGGGGTGAAAGGCTATTTGTTTGAAGCGACATTTTGGACGATATGGAGTTATATACATATTCGGATTCAGCGAATTTTTCTGCGTCGTCTGAGCCGGGTTTCGTACAATTCTGAGCACTTTTATGGCGCTTAAAACAATGCCATTTTAGTGCATAATTCTCAAACATGATGTATGATCAGACTTCAAATTTGCCATATTTTTTTAGTATATCATTTAAGCTGTATACAAAAATAGAGAATCGGATCATAAGCCGTTATTCCCTTCCTAAAATTTTAGTTCGATGGCAGATAAATCGTTTTTCGATGTAGCTATCTTTAGATGAAAAGTCCCTTCAAACATTTTGCTTACGACTACTTACTCTGTGCAATGTCGCTTCAACCAATTTGCCGTCAGCCAAATTCATTAAGACATGTCGTCGGTTCAACCCTTTCGCTACAACTGTTTTTCACTCTGTTTAGAACAACCAAGTTATATAACTCCTTTCAAAATCTGAGACATCAAACAACTCTTTAAGAATGTTCATTGTTGCTTAAGCCTACTCTCCTGAACCGTTAACAAAACCCAAAACCCAAACCCAAATTGGTAGTAAAACAAAATAGCCTATTCCTATTATTATTGAGTAACGTCGATTCAATCATTTTGCTTTCTCCTGCATAAGTACTGTAAAGTCACTTAAAACCATTTTGCCTGCTGCTGATTAGTGTCAATGTTGGAAGTCGAATCATTTTTCTTTACTCTAAAAATAAGGCGATACAGATCATTTTGTATTAAGCGACAATTTATCTTATACTCATAACTGTTTTTTAATTGAAAATTATACCAAAACATTCAGGGATTTTTTTTCAATAAAAATGTGCGATCCCCATTATAGAAAGAGCACTAGTTTTTTCATAACGATTTTTTTTCCAAATTTTGAATCTTTAAATGGCTCTCCTGTAAAGTTCGTAAAATGTCGCTTCAAACAAATAGCCTTTCACCCCTCGAATATGGTGCTTCCTAAACAGATGCTATCCCTTTAACAGTATAATAATGTACCTACAGTGGCGCATCTACCGCCGTATCAGCCGTATCTGCAGTCGATTACGTAAATAATGCAAGTTTTGTTATAGCATTTTTTGCGTAATCGTCCGTAATTTTGCATATTAATAATGAAACGATTAATCGTTTCGTATTATGTTAACATAATTATATCTAAACTGTTTCGAGAAAAATAGCAGCCCTACGCTGAGATTAATAAAGTACCTAATACCATAACATGGGTAATATATCTTGTCTTCCACTTAATTGGAGCCCTAAAGTATAAATTTTCAATGGGTGAATAGATAAATCGTGACATACCCATATACTGCAGTTTAGTGCTTCGTATTATTATTAGGTAAAAAGCTGCCCGTGCTGAGTTGGGGAGATCGCGGCTGGCCATGTCTGGAAATATTCGGAAAGAGTCAACGAAATTCGGTAAACAAACCACCTACTAGTTTTTGACATAATTTTTTCCTACCAAACAGCGTATTTTGTGCTCTGTCAGTGCAAGTCAAGACATTATTTGAATAGTATAAATAGAAAATTTAAATATAGGTACATATTTGAAGTTAATTCTATTCTATTGATACTATACTTTTTTCTCTCTACCAGTAGGTACCTACACCTACACCTGACCAAATACTCTGAACCTTATTTTCAATAACGTTAGGTTGATATTTTATGAGAGTACTTTTATTTTGGCAGTCGAAAGTAACTAGATTTCCTTTGTGATCCGCGTACAGAATTTAGTAGGCGTATTTTACTTTCGTTTTTATTATTTATTTGTCTTAGCTTTTTTAATATATTTATTTATGCTCCACAATAATTAGGATATAATTGGGATGAGAAGACACTGCTTAAGTGGTTACTGTTGATATACAAATAGATATTACTAGCTTCCCGCGCGCGGTTTCACCCGCGTAACTACCGTTCCCGTAAAACCTTTATAATAAAATATAGCTTATAGCCTTCCTCGATAAATGGACTATCTTATACTGTAAGAATTATTCAAATCGGACCATTAGTTGCTGAGATTATCGCGTTTAAACAAACAAACAAACTCTGCAGCTGTATAATATTAGTATAGGTAGATAAAGAGGAAAGTTTTTATTGTTTATTTGCATTGAATAAGCTCCAAAACGAATGGACCGTTTTGAAAAATCTTTCACCATTAGAAAGCTATATTATCCAGGAGTAACATAAGCTATATTTAATGATGAAATTCCCACGGGAACAGTGGCTATGTGGGTAAACTCGTGCGTGGGTATCTAGTACATTATTAATGTCTTCGTTACGCTTAAATCCGCCGTATTCCTCCTAAAACTTAGACCGTTGACCACTCTGGGCGGCCTGCGGCTAATCGGTTTAAGTAATATACATTAATTAAGGGCCCCCGCCCGTCAGATTAAGTACTGGTACAGTGTCCACCCGCGAACGACAATATTTTGTCAACCGCCCGCATCGGTGAACGACTAGTTTGACGCCAGCTGCACAAAACTTGTATTTTAGTAGATAGTAAAATTGTGATTATCGCAACAACATTCGCCTTTACGGCCTTTACGCCTGTTATGTTGAAGTAGCAAAAGCCTCGTGAATCATTAAACTAGATAAATGCCTGTCTAAAAAAAGCAGTGAAGCATCGCTATTTAAAATAAAATCTATACTTCTATACTAATACTATAAAGAGGAAAGATTTGTATGTAAGTATGTTTGTAACGAATTGGCTCAAAAAGTATTGGACCGATTAAAAAAATTCTTTCACCATTTGAATGCTACATTATCACTGATTAATATAGGCTGTATTTAATTATGCCGTGCCGTGTGGTTTCCGGCTTAGAATAGACCACCCCACGTCCTCCCATGGGTGTTTTAAAAGGCGACTTAGGGACTTATGGCTGATGGATGGGCAGCAGCATCTATTAGCTCAAGGTTAACATCTTACTGCGATCACCAATCCGTCTGCCGAACGTGGTGATTATGGCAATATCCCTTTACGATCCTGGCTTGCCAAGGTCTGTTAAGAGGAGGCCCATGTTCAGCAGTGGACGTAAACGGGCTGTTAATGATGATGATGATATTTAATTATGAAGTTCCCACGGGATCGGGAGTTACGCGGGTGAAACCGCTTGCGGGAAGCTAGTTTGGTATAAAACAGTTTTAGATATCATAGGAAATCAAAAGACAGACCTTAAAAAACTCTTGAGAGTAATAAAGAGTATTGAGAAAATAAAAGTTAAGTATTTTTTTACTGTTAATTACCTGCTGCCCGCGATTTCATCCGCGTAAAATAAGGATTTTATAAGTTATCTAACAATGAAAATCCCGTCTCAATCGGTAAGATTAGGCGAAACACACGTACTAACAAACAGACAAACAGTTTAAAAAAATAATAAATATATTCTACCTACCTATAACATATCTTATAAAATTAGCTATCTACAAGTGAAAGTTCTATTAAAACAGGTCCAGCCGTTACTGAGATTAGTCAGAACATACATGTATACACACAGACAGTTTTTTTAATTGTGTTTTTATTATGAGTTTAGTATATATTATACATTCATATACATTGATTTTTCCAGATTAAAAACAAACAATTCAATTTCTTTTTTTTTTGTATAGATCAAAAATGTGTCTAAATACGGTATGAGCTTACTGTTTTTATATCTTTACAAATGACATGCAGAACATAACGGATATAATATCGCATATAGAGAAATTCGAAGAAAGAAATGTATTTATTCATATATACACTGTAAAAAAAACCATAGTCTTATGACGCGTCCATTACTTTTCTAACCATCAGTTCAACTCTGAGAAGAATTGGCAAGAAACTCAAAGGAATATCTTTGTACTAGAATGGCTTTTAATAATATTCTTTACTTACTCCAAGCAGATGTTGTTACCTATAACCGGTTACAAATCGATCGTAACATATACGTACGCAAATGAAGCCATCTTCGCAACTCACGCCCGGGTTTCTGGCCAAGTCCACCGTTCGGCTTAGATAAATGGTAGCTATTTGTTTCAGCTGATTGGACCGTTCAAGGGATGTATCTTCCATGATTGTTTTTCGCACACCCTTACAAGCCCTCAGAATAAATGAAAACTACTGATGGGTGATTTAGATAGCCAATCATTCAGTTGATAGATGTTTACATATCAATAACGATTCATTCAGAAACTAAAAAAAAGATCCTATCTACATGCGTAGTCCGTGGGAATTTCATAATTAAACATAGCCTCATCATCATCATCTCAGCCCGTATAACATCCACTGCTGAACATGGGCCTCCTCCCGTGGGAGGGTATTTGCCGTAGTCACAACGCTTGGCAGAAGGGTTGGTAACTGCAGTATTATGGTGTACCACACATTCCCTGGTCCCTGGTAGTCTTTATGCTTCTGAGGTCTAGAATGAAATAAAGAGAAAAAAATAAAATAATAAATAAACAGGATTTCCCACGTCCTGGCGATTTAATACTACGTATAAAATAATAAATAACAATGTGGACGATATTTTAAACGTTTTTTGCAATATTTTTCCCTCAGTTGGTCCATTTGTTTCCCGGGCGTCTAGAATTTATTTTACATGCAACATTATCTCGTCCCTTCAAAGTGACTAACATCCTACACACGATATGTTCTTATTAATGGTCGCTTGGCGCCTTATTCATATTTTACACGGGCAAACAGATTGTGTGTAATAATTGGACATGCGTCAAGCGTGTCACGGTAATGTGGTCATAAGTTAGCCGGTGGCCCCGGGCGCGTGTCATTATGCCAATCTCGACAATTGAGCCTCACCGCTTGTCCTACCATAGCGTCGAAATGATCTATGAGGTAACATTATGAGCTCCTGCTAGAATAAGCCTCGTGGCCATATTGAAAATTATACCCCAATTATATGTAGTCCTATAACTTATTTATATTAGTGGTCACCCAGTGGTAGGAATTCGAAAGGTAAGAAAATAAAATAGCATTCTGCACTTCATCTCGTGGCGAAATCGTCTCCTATGTCCTCGCAATTGAAATAGGGTTACAAAGTTTTTATTTACTAGCTTCCCGCCCGCGTTTCTCCCCTTCCGGTGGGAACTTCATAATAAAATATAGCCTATAGCCTTACTTGATAAATTGGCTATCTAACACTGAAAGAATTTAAAAAATCGGATCTGAGATTAGCGTGTTCAAGCAAAAACAATAAACAATCTCTTCAGCTTTATATATTAGTATAGATTTACGTGAACCAAAACTTATTCGATATTTATAATTAACAAGCGACCCGCCCTGGCTTCGCACGGGTGCAATGGTGATATATCATGCATATAAACCTTCCTCTAGAATCACTCTATCCAGTAAAAAAAACCGCATCAAAATCTGTTGCGTAGTTTTAAGGATCTAGGCATGCCTACATAGGAACGGACAGACAGCGGCAAGCGACTTTGTTTTAAACTATGTAGTGATATAAATATCTAATAAGTTTTGGTTCTATAAATCTGGAAACTCCAAATGTTATAACTTAATCCATTTGAAAAGTGAAGTGCATTTTTTTATACATGATTATTTCTGTCAAGTCTGATACGTACCTACTATCTTTAGTAACCCCATTCCGATCGACGTTATAAATAAACCCAAAGTCAAATCATTGAGATATACAGTCTTAAATAAATGACCTATCGTTCAGACAAATCATCGTGGTCATTGATACTTGTAAATATTATTAGTAATACACAGGCGTCGTGCCGTCCACACCCACCGCCGCGTCTGCGTTTGATTAAGAGCGGACTAATGAAATTAATAACCGTGGAACAAAGTCTAGCTAGCGCCTCCTTCTCTCTTGACAAATGACCGAGTGTAATTTCACACGGGACCGTAATAATGCAATGTCGAAGCTGGCTGCGTGTATCCTTTATGAGCTGACATGGTGTAATTGAAATTTTACTTGCTCATTTCCGGAATGAATAGTATTGTCGATTTTACCAAAGAAACTAAAAGGTTAAGCATTAATTTATTAACTTTCTTTTGTGTATCAGGATAACGTGGTTGATTGATAAAATCAAACCTATTGTAGATTTACAGTTGGATTCCGAGGAGTCTAAACTTTGAATCAAATAAAATTTTTCACGGTTATATAGGTCGTAATGTGCCCTTAAAAGCTGTATTTTGTACGGAACATAACATCAGAATACAGTTAGTAAATATGACGCCCACAATAAACATGATGTTGAAACAAGATAATCACGATCTCTCATCAAGGACGCTACCCAGATGCATAACGACTTGGCAGACATTGTAACCTTGGAGCCCACAATTATCCAAGCAATCCTTCTGCTGCAATTATACTTAAATTTCCCTTAAGCCGTGATATAGTGGTATCATAGAGCGGGGCGGTATTTATCATAGGGCACTTGTGCAGACGCGGACGGGACGCACGGAAACGAGATCGTCGGTCGGCGCGGCGCGAGCGCACCACCGATAAATCTGCCGCACTTAACTCGCAACCGGTAAATAACTATGGGATTTCCGCGTGCGAGAACGCGATGCGCCCAAGCATAAATCTATGCCTGTATTGTGATATTGTGTTGCCATTATGGGTCTCCAGGAAGGCTGGACGTCCCATAAATACACACAGTTTGCTCGGCAAAGCCTCTTGTGTCGTCTTCTCAAAGAGTATCTGTGACTTGAGCCGTTTCCATATCTCAATGCCTAACACAAAACTGCGGGTGGTTTGCATCTCTGTTATATAGAAATAATAATAATAATAATGAAATAATGAATTTATTCAGCACTTAGGTATTTACATACACTTGTACTTGTCAAAATCACAATAACAAAGAAATATAATTAATAGGTTATTATTCTTATTCTATGAATAGAACTACTTAGGTAACTATAACTAACAAATGCAACCTGTGAGTGCTGCTAATTGTAGGACATTACAGACAATTTACTCCGTCTGTCCGTGTGTCATTAATTCCTCTACTCATAATTAGTTAATATTTACATTAAAAAAAATTTGAAAGCATACAATTAAGTGACACACACTTGGGGGCACCCTTATGGGGTTAGGACCACAACCCAGAGGTGCCACTGATATTAAAGTCAGATTTGTGGATATAAGAGGAAGTGATCGCTGGCACGGCCTACAGGCGCTGGATCACAGGGCAGGGGTAGGGGTACAACGCGGTCCTCGCCGGCGAGAATCCTACCCTAGCTAACCTGCAACCTTTCACTAGCTACCTAGGTGGACGACCCGGAGAAGAAAGGGAGAAAGAAACTCCGGGATTTATTTTTTTCGTCATCTTTTTTATCACAGTGTGTCCATTTTTTTTTAAATATATGTTTTCTTTACAATATTTCATTTAAAGTATAATATGAAGCATGTGCGCTAATGCACGCTCTAGACGTTTTCATAGATATAACTAAATAGTGATTAAAACTCCTCAAGCAAAAAGCAAGCAAAAGCCTCATAAACCTCTAGCACTTGAAAACGGAGGGCGCATCCACACACATTACCAAAGAACAAGCCATGTGAGAAAATTATCGTCTTAAGCGGTCACACACTAATGTTTTAACAATCATCTCAAATACAACCACCAGCAAGCCGACCAGCCACCGCAAGCAGCACCCGTTCACGAGTATGACGTGTGAGCACACAGCCATCGTCTCCCTCGCCATATTAGAGGGAAGGAGGCGACCCGACTCACATCGCCACCGCAAGCAATGACAAACAATGGGAGCATGACGAGCACACTGATAGCAACATTTGAGGAATCACGTTTAAAAGGAGAGGCAAAAGTTAGACTCAGCATAGCATGTTCCGAAGTACATCAGAGTATACAATAATAACATTGGCAATAAAATAATAAAAAATACAAAACATCCAATAATGTAAGTTTGCGTGTGTTACACCGCTAGCACCATGCAGTTTTATCATTAATATATTCATTTATTGTGTAATAACCTTTTTTCATTAAGGTAGTCTTTACATGAGTTTTAAATTTATTGAGTGGTAACTCTTGCACTAATTCCGGTAGTTTGTTATACATACGCAAACTAAGCCCTACAAACGAAGAATGGACTCTCTGCAGACGGTGGTAATCAGCACACAATTTGTGTTTATTTCTTGTATTTTTTGTGTGCATGTCGCTTCTCTTTTGATATTGATTTAAATTTTGACTAATGTGAATTAAATTTTCATAAATGTATTGAGAAGCAACCGTTAATATATTAATATTTTTAAACAAATCTCTTAGGGAAGTTCGGGCACTTAGTTGGTAAATGGATCGAATCGCCCGTTTCTGTAAAATAAATATACTTTGGATATCGGCAGATTTGCCCCAAAGTAGAATTCCTGATAAAATGCTGTGGAAATAACTAAAATAGACCATACGTGCAGTTTCTACGTTGGTCAGTTGTCTAACTTTCCTAACAGCGTAAGCAGCAGAGGTCAACTTTTTGGCCAAGTTCGACACATGAGCATTCCATTTTAAATGTGTATCCAGCGTTATACCTAAGAACACTGTGGAGCTAACAGTTTCCAGCACTTCATTATTGAGAATTAAATTAGGTCCAGTATTTTTCACATTGGGCGTAGTGAATTTTATACATTTAGTTTTTTTTGCGTTTAGCACCAAGTTATTTACAGTAAACCAATGAGTTATATGTGTGAGTGCACAATTAATAAAATCGAAATCGTCAATATTACGTTTCACTTTAAAAATAAGTGAAGTGTCGTCAGCAAAGAGTACAACATCACACAATTTCTCCAAATAATACGGCAAATCATTAATATATACCAGGAATAAAAAAGGACCCAGAATGGAACCTTGTGGCACACCTAACTTAACAGGTAAGGATTCCGAGACTACACCACCTACATCAACGCACTGAACTCTCTGAGAAAGGTATGAAGACATCATATTCAGTGCATCGTCCTTAATACCATAGTGACGTAATTTTAATAAGAGCGAGTCGTGCCGAACGCAATCGAAGGCCTTTGAAAGATCACAGAATACACCGATGGCATTTTGCGACTGCTCCCACGCATCATATATAGATTTAATAAGAGCGACTCCAGCATCTAAAGTTGAGCGACCTTTAGTAAAACCAAACTGATTCGCGTGCAAGAGGTTTTTAAAATTGAAATGCTTGAGGAGCTGATTAAGTATTATTTTTTCAAAGATTTTACTAAACACTGGTAATATTGAGATTGGTCTATAATTGGCTGGGTCGTCTTTCGAACCTGATTTCAATAAGGGTATGATTTTACTGTACTTCATTTTGTCAGGAAATGTACCAGTATCTACACATTCATTAAAAATAATCATTAGATAAGGCGCTACTATATCAATTATTTCTTTCAGGATTTTAACTGAAATACCCCATAAATCACCTGTATTTTTTGAATCAAAAGCCTTGACTACGTTTATCACTTCCGTTACAGTAACATGCTTGAATTTGAATAAAGAATTACATCCCGGTACGCTACTGCATAAAAGTAGCTCAGCCTCACTGGCTGATGAATTTAAAGAACGCGTAGTGGCTATTGGTATGTCAGAGAAAAAAATATTAAATGCATGAGCCACGTCAGATTTATTACTAGTAAGTTTATTATCGACTTTTATTTCTAACAGATTATCCCGGTTAAAAGTCTTGCCACTTTCTTTATTTATTATTCCCCAGGTGGTTTTTATTTTGTTACTGGAGTTTTCTATCTTATGTCTAATATGATTGGCTCTAGCAATGCTACAAACTATTTTAAAAGTTTTAGAATACTTTCTTACATGCTCTAAAAAGTCATCATCGGATCTATACATTTTCATGCCATAAAGCTCATACAATCTAGATCGACTCTTATATATTCCTGGAGTAGCCCATTCATTAAATTTACAGTGAACTTTACTATTATAAGTTTTAGTTTTAAAATTACTTCTAAATTCGGTCTCTACAATGTTAAAAACGGCTCCATAGTTACTATCCGGATTCTGCTTAACTAACAAAGAAGGATTTAACTTTGACATAATATTTTCCTTAAAGCGATTAATTCGACCAGCAGTGATAGGGCGGCACGTTATTTTTGACGTTGTTTTGTCTTCTGTGCTTGGAAAGACTGCCAACTGTCCACAGTGATCAGATGTTAGATTATATAAAATCTGCGTATTTATCGTTTGACAGTTTGAAAATATGTTGTCAAGACAAGTGGACGAGTGTGAAGTTATCCTAGTGGGTTCATAAAAAAGATGTTTTAAATTAAAAGAATTAAATAGATTAAGGAGTCTCCCACTAGTAGACGAGGCTTCAAGAATATTAACATTAAAGTCTCCACACACTATTATTCCCTTACCTGAACAACTTAACCTCGTGAGGGCATCTTCTACAACAGATTCAAATAAATCAAAGTTACCTAAAGGTGGACGGTACACACATACAACTAAATGATGCTGCAGTTCCACACAAGACAACTCGGCATTCCGCTCAATGGACAGATTTACAATATCATGTCTTGATTTACATTTTATGTGAGATGATACAATAATTAGTGAGCCACCATGAATGGCTTGTTTTCTCACAAAAGCACTCTGTACTGTGTACTTATCATTGTTAATGAAACATAACTGAAAATCTTTTAACCAATGTTCAGTAAGACATAAAACATGAACATTAAAGTTTTCTAAAAATAAACTTAACTCTAATTCTTTGCCAGAAAGACCCTGCATGTTCTGATGTACAATATTTAAATCATGCAGGCCTTCTGTTGTCCTTAAATCTAGTTTAAAATATTTAAGTTAGTAGAAATACTAACATCTAATTCAGTGTTACACTGAAACAAATCAGACTTGTCTGAATCTTCCTTTAAAAAACTCTCAGAAATTAGAGTAGTCAATGTGCTACTCTGTGATAATCTATGATTATCTGTGTCAGTAAAAAAATTAAATGCTAACATATTAGCAAGTTGTTTTTTCGTAAAATAGGGTAGGTACAATGTACCATTTGTCAAATTAAAATTATGTGAAATAATACTATTTATGTCAAAATAATCAAGGAACTCATTACAATTACAGATATTGTACAATAACATATTTAAGTCATAAATATGTTTACTTTGTTCCTTCGTCAAATTATTACAATAAGGTAGTGAACATAATATAAATTGACTGTTATATTTACTGTTATAGTATTTGATCTTATTAATTAATTTTAGAATATGATTCCTATTAACAGTCAAACTGTCACCATACAATATAATGAATCTGTTGTATTCATTATGTTCACAAACTGAATCAATTTTTGAAACTAAATTACTAAAATTAACTCCGGGTAAGCAAACATTAAGTATAGACTGACGGGACTGATGACTTACAAATCTACCAAGATTCCTACCTAATGCATCAGACAGAATACAAGTTTTAGTAGGAATACATTTAGTGTTTTCACTCCCTGTACTGCTAGAACACTTCAGTAAACTATTATTATTAATTTCACATTCAATCTCTGCTGAAGTTGAATTAATATAGGGCAGAGTGTGTTCTTGGCAAGAAAACTGTGAGGGATCTGATAAAGAAACATTATTTTTCTCACAATTAAATGGTTTTAATTTAAGGAGCTCATTAGCAGCAAGTATGTGCTCCTTAATTTGACATTGTGAGTCATCATATTTTTTAGATAATGTGTTGAGCTGTTTAGTTAGTTCAGATATTTTTAATTTTAAAGTTTTTGTATCGATATCATACTTTAATTGTTTTTGTGAAAACTCATTACTACATATGTCAAAGTCTTTCAATAATTCTCTTCGGTCCCTAATAAGTTCACTTATATAGTTATAATTGAACCGTTTAATCTTATTGTATGACAATTTTAATTTTCTAGTAAGTTTTTTAATTTTTTAATATTTTTTAATTTTGCTGTGACTAGTCATGGTATACTTCTGTTTCATATTTTTAGTAATTTATACACATGACTGCTCGGGAAGAGAGTGGGAAATACTATGTTATAGCCGATATTACGCGTTTGAAATGAGATAACACATTATATTTTTATTAACTCACGTTATTGGTAATAGCTGAGAGCTTTCGCATTATATAAACAAAACGGAAATTTTCCAAGCGATAAGAGTGTTCGCAAGCCAGTTCTGTCATCTAGCCTACCTTTAGCACGTCCTAATAAGGTAGGTATGCAGCGATCGCACAGACGAACGAAATGTTACACGTGTTGCACGCAAAATTACCATTATTATCGATCATCTCGCGCCAGCGTCTTGTAACGACCCTCAATAGGCGAGAGTCCGACTCAACGAATCTTATCTCAAAACCAAGCGAACGCGACGCGCCAGCAGACTGACCGCGTCCCGTTACCTTCATCTTGCAATTTCAAGCTTGTTTACTTGTTGGTACGATGTACGAATTTGATTAACTAACTTTCTTCAATGTATATTCATAAGTGTAGTGAGAAACTACAAGAATGTTGTTATAATTAACCTCAACACTAGTATGCTGACGAGTCGACAACAATCGTCTTTGATTTAATCGCCGCCTTTTACAGAACCAGCCATTATTCTTCTTAACTACGCCGATAGCCTTCTTATTACACAACCTTAGTACTTCAAAGAAAATTGAAATGTAATTGCGTTCTAAGAGAAATGTTAAACTTGCCATTCTTTCTTGATTACACGTAGCCTACGGGACTAACAAGGGCTATGCTTATGTCAATTATTGCATATTAGCCGGATTGAATTTTGTGCGTTTGCAATTTATACTTTCATTAAATTATTATTAAGGTTAAGTATATTGGGTGGGTGATGATTTATGTAATGTGTTGGTGTTCGCATAGCTCGTTCTGTGCAAATTATTGAGATCGCTTTGTTAATGTGTCAGTCTGATGCTAATTTTATTTAGTGCCCGTGAAATTGGATGCTCCGAGCTTTTTGTTCGCCATTTTCAATGATGATTTATATTGAAATGTTCGATGCATAATAACATTAGTTTTCGAGCGTGTATCTATTATCGTTTGCGTCTGAGATATTCGCAAATGGATATATTTTGAAGTATTCGACGTAATAAAATGGTAGAACAGTCTATTCAGTACTGCAACGACGGTTTGCTTTTATCCTTATCTTATTATAATAATATGTATAAGTACATGAGAGTCGTATTATCATATTTCTTGGATTCTGTTAATATGGATTGATTATTATAGCTTATCTGACGTTTGATAGTGCATAAGTTAAATGTTGTGTAGATTTCTCGGTTCTACTAAATAGTGATGTGAAAAATCAAATTTAGGTTTAATTATTTTTAGAATTTAACAATACATTTAAGACTAAAGCAGTAACAATAATAACCAGTACTTATTAATGTTATGAAGAATTAGATAAAGTATCGACGAGGAAAAAATAAATTTTGCTTTCAAACGCTATAGAAAATGAATATGCCGATGACATTGTAAAATGTAAAGTTAGTACTAAATTCTAGTAAAGTCACCACTCCTAATCAGCTATATTAATAATTCAAACAAAACGTTTAAGGGCATGCGACTTTCGCGCCTTTGACATTGCAGATATGCGCCTTTAGTGGTACTGGTTTGTACTATGTGTGAAAGTTAGATTTAAGATTCGCTTGATTAATCGACTTTTATTTCTGATTTATATGATTATTGTTGAATTGCGTGTTGCTACTTTTACCACGTTTCGGTTACCCACATAGATTTTCTCATGCTGTTTATACATATAATTGACTATGAATACTATTGAAGAATATATTATTATGATGTTTGATTGGGTTATTTACTCTGGTTGGTTGGGTTACTTACTTTAGCAAACCAGTGTATCTACCAGTATTTTAGCTTGTTTATTAATTTGCATCCTTTAAATCCTGATATTACTTTCAAGAGTAAAAACTGAAGATCAATGAGGGAGGCCTGTGTCGAGCTGTGGACTATCCTACGGCTGAAATGATGATTAAACCCTAATTAAGATGGGTATTGAGATGTGTGTGACAAACTCCGTAGCGTAGCAGTAATTGGCTAGCTTTAAATCTCGGAGGTTGTGGGTTCGATTCCAACACTGGACAGGAAATCTTTGTGTAAATTTTAAGCTTGCTTCCGGGTTTGGTTGGTTGAGTGACTACCCTCCGTGCCTTGGAAAGCACGTTAAGCCGTTGGTCCCGATTGTTATAACTTCATCTATAATAATCGTATATCAAATAACGGGCAGCAGCGTTTCCTTGTGTGGTACAACATAATACTGCGGTCGTCAATCCACCTGCCAAGCGTGGTGACTATGGCAAATACCCTCCCAGGAGGCCCATGTTCAGCAGTGGGCGTTATACAGGCTGAAGATGATGAATGAGATGTGAGAAATAAATGTAGTAGGTACTCACAATTTCGACAACCTCTTTAGCCTAGCGGTTCAAACGTTACGAAGATCTTTAAATAAATAATGAGAAAGCGGATTCTTTGTGTAAAATTAAAAGCTATTTTTCTCAAATAGCTTTTAGTCTATGTATTGCCTTTTTTAGCTATCGATAATATCACTATAACTTATCATTGGCTTTAATCTTGTCATACAAAACTGATAATTTTGTTGATAATTCCTGGATTTGTATCTTTATTGGTTATGTCTGTAACAACTATATTATAAACGCGTGAAAGTCTACCAGTAGCGAGAATACCATTCTTCACCTCGTAATGACGAATCTGATGTTCCAACTAACTCGACCGCTTACTACCGAGATATTTCCAGATCGGTTTACTCTACTTTATGTTATTGATAATTCAACACGACCAACTCCGCTCTAACATAAATCGTACTTATCAGTGCCGCTGGGATCCAGTTGTTCGTAGATTCTTGTTGCTGTGCGCACTCCGATTTCGAATACGAATTATTTTACACACGGCAGTCTTGTATGCGTTGACCTTTACACAACTCCTTGTAACTGAGACTTAGTGAAATATCGATTAGCTAAATGTGATCTGTTACTCCTTTTATGAAGTAGTTTAGTAGAAGCAGTAGGTACATTTCCCTTGGAATTAGTAGAACTCGCAAATAGCCCCAATAAGACCTTCGTTTCGAGGAAAGGCGGCCAAGTATTTACAGTCGGTTTTTTCTTTCATCTCGTGGGAATATAAGTGCAGCAATTATTTTCTTCGAAGCACCGATAAGGTCTTCTTCTATTTAAATACTAAATTAAATACCAAAGTCTCGCAGCTAGTTCTCAGCAGAGTTAACTTTACCGTTTTATCTAGTCGAGATTACTTGGGTCGATGTATTTAGTTTAATAAATTAAGCCCTAAGTACTGTAGCGTTCGTAGAGCAAGTACTTACCACAATGTCTCCTCATTAGAGCAGTACTCGTAAGCAGTACTCGTAAAATTAGCTCCATATCGTCGACGGCGGTAAGTCGACTAATCGCGGAAACCGAACGAACCAACATCGTGAGAACCAAAGCTGGCTGGCCTGTGCAAGTGTGAAATGACATTTACAACGCGATCTGAAACGGCTTTCGTATAATTAGATCGTAATTCTATTCGTTTACTCGTTACCAGATTCCCGGCAAAACATTATGTGTAACTATAGACTACAGGCTGGGGTGAAATGTCTCTGAAGCACATCACTAACAATTTTAGATCGTTAGAGCTGCGTGCCCGTTTGTGAGCTTTAAGATATGGTTCTCTTCGACGATTCATTTATTTGGTCATAAGTTGTAAGGCGGTGTTTGTTGTAAAGTTTGTTATCTGGTAGACTATCTCAGGTTTTCCAAAATAAGACTTATGTTTCTTTTCTTTCTTTTTTCTTTAAGGCAAGGTAGTTATCGATATAAATATTATCATATGTTGTATTGTTTTTATTCTCATTATTATCTACATACCAGTCTTGAAAATTGAAAGTTTTAAGAAGCCATTAGTATTCTCTAAACTTGCTATCCTTAATATTTTTACTTTGAATTTGGCAGTTGTCTTTTTGAATCTGATCTAGTGTTGGCATTTACTTTGTATGTATAAACCAGTTGTGTTAATAACTCAAGATCAGACATGAATTCATCTAATTCGCGTTTGATATTGTTTTTGTTCACAAAGAAGGTAAATAAGGAAATAATTAATCATGCAACTAGTAATTGAGTACGAAGCTACTATTACCGCGATGTCTAGATAGGGTGTTATTAGTGATTTTATGCTGCACTTAAGTTTGATTTACATCTTCCTGATAGTTTATCTAATATATCAAAGTTTAATGCTTTGTCTTATTACATTGCTTTAGATATATTGTATGTCATTCTTACAACTCTTACAAGCATTATAAATAGGAATCCATCTATCCTCATTATAGCTGCAGATAATTCATAACCGATTAATTATTCTGCGTCAAGATAATGTTATTCGACGGTTCCTGGTAAATTTGTATTCCTATTCGTTATTTAGTAAGAAGTTAATTTTGATTTTATTGGAAAAAAAATCTTTATTTCTTCGTTGCGTCCAACTCGGAAGTGGTCCGCTAAAACCTAATTGCACATAGTGCAGTCGATAACTTTCTCATAACCCCGATCGGTGCTGATAAAAAGCTATTGGTGTCAGCTACTCAGATTGTGGCATACCTGAAAGCGCATGTACAGCACCTATCTCCCCGACACGGGCCAGGGGCTAAGCAAACACAAAGTCTGATTGGTATAAGTTAGGAGACACCAGCGAATTCATTAAATTTTCAACATAGTCGCCATTTTTTCAGTTGCCACTTTCAAAGTCTAGAAGAAGTTGGATAGTGTTTATTTTGGTTTTCTGGTTATGTGTTAAATTGATTCTTTGGTGGGTGTCGGGTTTTTCTAACAATTGAAATTGAAAATAATATGAATTGTATACTTAACTCTAATAAGAAATTGTCAATATCATTAAACCTCCATTAATTTCGCGATTGTTCAATATTTGTACCATCATCGTCGTCTTACCTTTCACCGTCGAGAGATATTGTCCATGCAGCCGCGATCCCTACGCCTCATTACCATATACTGCGCCCGTGACAGCATCGCAATTAACTATCTGTTTATTGTTGTTGAATTATAAACGGCGTTGCGTGATAGTACTCCTGGGTACGGCACTCCATTCTCACCGTGAATGCCCGACCATGCGCTTTCATTTCAATATATTATGCCCGATGTAATTGTTCGCTACACACATCTAGACATGCCTCGAAAGTTAAGAAATGTATAATAGTTTTGCCGTATGAGATGCTTATTTCTGTTCCGTCTCAAGAGTCGATGCCGAGAGTAAATAGAAGTAAAGCATAGCAGCTCGGAGCGTGTTAGTACGCTAGTGCGCTACGCTATTGGAATTAGGTAGTATTACACCTTATGAAATTAGGTAGTGCATCAGTAAGGTATGGTATGGTGTTAATTACCATCTTACTGCGATCACCAATCCACATACAAATCGTGGTGACAATGGCTCTGTTAAGAGGAGGCCCATGTTTAGCAGTAAAAGTAAACGGGAATTAGTAGTAGTAAGATGGGGTCATTTGCCTGGTCAGGAAAAGAACTGTGTAATAAAATTCCATTTCCGTATTGTGTTGGTGAGAGAAATATGGAAGAAGGTATTTGGCTTGTAAGCTGATTAACTGAATAATAATGCTATTCATAATGATTTATAACTTGGTACTTTAAAATAATTTGTAAATGACTCCGAGCGTATGTATCAATATTTTAAGTATCAGTTAGTTGTATTGTTAACGATGAGAATGATTTTAAAGGTAACTTGTATGTATTTTATATTATTGACATTAATAGATATACATTAAAAGAAAGGATATAAATAAGATTTTGTTGTGATTTTATGAAAAAAAAATGAGTTTATTCATCAATGTGCCACGCCCCAGCTGCTAATATATTATTGCACCTGCCCGATGCGCAGGCGCAGCCGGTCATTATCGTCTATCTGCGCGTGCGACGTTTACATGTAAATAACTATTAATAGCAATAATCATAGTGAAAACGAAATAATTATTTATCGAAGTGAAATCTCGGCAATAATTCGGACACCATAGTGATTTATTGATTGTATAATTTGCGGTTAGGTAATTGTTTGGTCTTGTGTAGTTATTATTTTGATTGCATATTTTTATGATGGAATACTTTTAATAGGTGCGTTTAGCGGCACTTATATTGATACCGTTATAGTATAACGTGTAAATGCGTCTGCACAAGTAATAACACGATTACTATAACATTATTGTTATATGCTGCTTTGTTCTTAAATATTATATACATATATATCATATTTCAAAATTGAGATTAATAAAATTCGACCACCGGCAGGACACGAACCTGCATCTTAGGTTTAGACCCTAATGCCTTAACTAATTAGGCTACGGTGGAACCACAGCCTGTCATCGAAATTAATTAATCTCTTTGTAACACGTCTCTAAGGGGGACGTTACGTAAGTATAAGGGGTACATAGATATCGTGACAATTTCTCCAATAGGGGAAGGCAGAAACAAAGGAACGCCACTTGTCTTCTGGCACACATCTCTTGCTTCTTCCACATTCATCAGTCTCTTCATGCATGCTCGCCGGTTATAGTTACTTTTTATTTGGTCCTTTTTTATACTTCGTCAATTTCAAGTGTCTATATAATATTTGACAACCTCCGTAGCGTAGCGGTATTTGTCTCGCTTTAAGTTTCGGAGGTCGTGGGTTCGATTCCCTTGTCCCCCAAGAAATCTTTGTGTAAATTCTAAGATATCTTTTCGGGTCTGGTTGGTTGAGGGACTACCCTCCGTGCCTCGGAAAGCACGTTAAGCCGTTGGTCCCGTATAACATCATCTATAATAATCGTATATCAAGGAATGGGCAGCAGAGTTTTCTTGTGTGGTACAAAATAATACTGCGGTCGCCAATCCGCCTGCCAAGCGTGGTGACTATGGCAAATACCCTCCCCCGGGAGGAGGCCCATGTTCAGCAGTGGACGTTATACGGGCTGATGATGATATGATATTTGTTTTTTATATTTTGGTACATTAACATTAAGTTATGTATTTGAATAATTACCAATATAGTTTACATTGTGTATGCCGTTATTGTCTCAGGCTTCGTCATTGCAGAATACCTCGGTTTAATGTCTTTGCCATTGTTTGGTATTTAAGTCATCCGATCAGCTGATTATTTACGTTCGACCTTTCACGATTGCCTATGTGTGATTTTATGTATATATAGGCATCGCAATGTGAGTAGATCGTGTTGGGTGTTTAGTTATAGGTAATTGTATTAATAATTACCTGGTCTATTATTATGGGATTATGTTAAAATTGAAAAAACTTAAGGGTTTTATGTATCTATATATCTTATATATAAAGTCCTTGGTGCAACGGATACTAGATTTATAAGGCTGTGTTCAAACCAAACTGACTGTCAGCCGCCGAATGTGAGCAGGCTCACTGTGAGCCCCAGTGTAAACGTGAAAATAAACGGTATCTTTTGTTCACAGTATGCTGACAATACGCTATAGTTTACGTCCTTCCGTCCAATTAGCGTCCGCGAAACGTATCGTCGTCGGTTAGACGTAAACGAAAAAGTGAATATGTATGGAAATACAATAAATTGCGTAACGTTCGCTCACTTTCGGCGGCTGACAGTCAGTTTGGTTTGAACACAGCCTAATTCTGCCAAACTTATTTAGTGTAGTGTAAGCTCGCAACCTAAATATGGTTAAATAACTCAACATTGGTGTCTCATATGCGAGTAATTTTGGCTTTAACCCAAATGATAACAAATTCTTAGACTTAAACTAAGAAATTATAAATGAGATGTTACAACAATTTACGACGCACGCGACTTCTAGCTAGACGCACTTACAGATGAATCCGTTTGCCAAGGCTCGCAATTACAATCTTGAATCCGGAATAGCAGGACTATAATCATGTAATTAAAACTTGTTTCATTAAGAAAAATAATTTGCCGTTCTGAAGGCAAGGAAAGTTAACACTACGAGTATTGCAAATATAAACTCGGGTTTTTTGAGAATTTGTTGAACGACATACAAGATTAAATCGTCAGCTCTTTTAAAAATACTTTTAGTGTTAAGGCTATGTATATTGTACAAATCATTATTTACGAGTTTTCGCTCGAAGCATTACGTTTGTTTGTGTCGATAGTCGATTGCTCGATATAGCTGCAATAAGTGCAAGTTTGAGTTATGAGTTAATTAAGCCGGGCTCGAACGAGTTGGCAATTATGCTCCGTGGGCTGTTGACTGCGATACAAATCTTTATGATGGAAATAATGATCATTACATCTCAATTTCAATAAGAATATTAACAGAAAGACTACGGATTTCTTGAGTACCCGCTTACGATTTTCATGACGACTGCGATAGTGAAAATCACATAAAACTACCATAAAACTACTGGTCTAACTCCATAATAATGGTAGCCAATTACAGTGATTCAATACAAGCTAAACGAGTTACGTCAATTTTAATTAAATGTATGTATTAGGCACTAATTTCAGAAGATTATTATATTACTGGTGTTAAAACTTAATTCTATTTTGTTGGTGGTGGATGCAAGGATTTCTGAGCCTTACGTCGATTCGAACAAGGCGTTTGACAGTGAGCTTGGAAAATGCGGTGTTGGTAATCACGGTGGCGATAAATCTTGTCTTACTGACGGAAGGGATGCTTGTTATTAAGACGTCAGTAAGAGTTATAGTTTACCACTGGATTGCAATTGAACGTCGTTAATGCCAAATCACTGTTTACTTGAGTTACCAACAAAAAAGCATCGACCACATTGGTTTTGGTTTTATTTCTATTCTTACTTATTATATTGCTTCTCTTGCAATTAAGCTGTTGAATTACTATTGATTTAATAGTTTCCGGTTTAATGTTCCCTTAGATCCTGTACCTACCTAGATTTTATTGCTTCCTCTGAAAAGCATTTCAGGGGAAGCTTTATTCGGAAAAATATGACGATTTTACCAAGAGCAGAACAACATATTATTTAAAAACCTATATAAGTATTTACATAAGTGTTGGATATTATCATGTTACGTTATCTACAAATACTTATGCTGTAATAAGACGAACGATATAAATAAGAACGTTATTTTAATAGTTCTGAGACTGATAATACCAACAATTAAAATTGGAATGAAATAAAAAATATCATTCTTGGTTTATCTTTACAACTTTATCTCTCGTGCCATCAGTGTCAGTGATGCTTGACACCGGGCACTTAAAAACCAAACTGTCGACTATATTATTAATGAACAGAGTATAATACACTTTCGCCTTCAAACAAATAATTAAACAATGAGCCGACAATTCGGCTTCGTGCGTGACAGTAAGGCGTGTTCGTATCAGAGTGTTAACATGCGCATATATCATGGTTCGACTTGATCCACCTGCGAAGCCACGCCCCTCGAGCTTCGGACCCCGCACCCTCCCCCCACCCCGGTCTTTCGTTTTACCATCATCAAGATACCATTCCACGTTGAGACGTCATCGAGACCGCGCGCTGACGCATTAAACACATGTCTCTTGTTTATACGTACGGTGTTTAGGAACTGAGTGCTGTGTGATTAACTTTTAAGTGTAAAATTTTCCTGCTACTTTCACCAGTTGAAGATTTGCTTAAAAAAACGTAAGTTGTTTTTTTTTGCTCTATCTTTATTTTATTTTTATGGTTATGTTGTTTATCACTATCGGTTTTTTGTCTCTCGACAAAATTATTTAAGAGCATGCAACTTATCTGTAAAAACAGTCGTGATAAGTTTGTATTCATAAGTTTCCTTGAGATGATATGAGAATTAATTGTTGGGACTTTTAAAATGGACTGATAACGTTCGTAGGTACTTATCAAGCGTACAGTGTAATAAGGTATAAAATATTTCATATTATTTAATTCTGTATTATCTGCTCTTAAATCCCGTATCTCTTTCGCAATCATTCTATGTTATTAACACTCGTAATACAAATTTATAACATAGATTAACACATGAAACATGACGTTATGACACTTAGGAGCAGAGCAATAATCCAACGCGAATCTTAGAAAGTACAGATCACTGAAAACTTTTTACCTGTTGATTTGTTGTGGGCGGAATTTAAGTTGGAATATACGCAAGCGCAATATGTCTAATCCGCTGTTAGGAGAAAAGTTTATCTGATATCCCAATTTATTAAGTTAAAGTTGACGATGACATACTTATGAATTGGTAATGTAATAAATAATATGTAACTAAGGTAGGTAAATCTGAGTATAAATAAATGGAATTTCAATAAAATAAAACTCTCCTACCCAAAGTAAGATATTATAATTATTTCGTTATATTTATTTTGTAATCATGCTATATCATGAAAAATACCTTAATTATGATTAAAAGAAATCTAGTGCTTCCCCAGTTACGAGAAATCACATCAAAGTCAATTCAATTTACAGTCATGACTGAAATCTGTTAACAATACTTGGTATTAACCCTATATACTTTTAAATTAATTTAGTATCCTTCCTAATATTTTAAACGTGAAAGTTTGTGAGTATGGATGGAAGGATGTTTGTTACTCTTTCACGCAAAAACTACTGAATGGATTTGGCTGAAACTTTGCACGGGGATAGTTAATAAGCTAACATATAGGCTACAAGAAATTACGCTCCGACCCACTGGAGCAGAGTAACGCGGGTAAAACCGCGGGGCGCAGCTAGTAGTCTTTTAATACGTTGTATCATTTAAGTTTCATACTAGGTATATAATAAAAAAAATCGTACGTTATAAATCTATTAAATAAAATGTAGAACTAATTAAAATTTTCAGTGACTGACTATAGTCATTGAACATTTCAATCAAATATGCATGAGAATAAAATGGTTGGTAATGAATGCGACGCATTAATAATAGGAATGCATAATTATAAGATTATGTATAGTGAAAACTGTACAGTTACTACAAACGTAGTTATTACATGTAACTAATATGTACACGATGTCTCAAAAGATATGTGTGGAAACTATGACAATCCTACGTCCCCAGAATACATCATTGTGTATTGTACAACAACAAGTCAAAACGAATGACCTACAAACGCGAGAAATCATGTAAATTTAATCATACGTATTTCGGAAGGAAATATCATTGCTAATATAGATTCATTAATTATGTTTTCCGTCTTCCTATCATATTTAAGAACCGTTAAAATTACTTGTTATTTTTTATTTATTTACTTTTAATAAATATAATTTTATCTATATCTATACTTATATTATAGGGAGGAAAGATTTGTATTATTGTATTTTTGTGTGTGTGTATGTTTGTAATGAATAAACTAAAAAACTATTCAGCCAATTTCAAAAAGTCTTTCCATTGGAATGCTACATTCACCCTGAGTGGCATAGGCTTTATTTAATTATGAATTTCCCACGGGAACGAGAGTTACGCGGGTGAAACCGCGGGCGGGAAGCTAGTACTAATATATAAGGCTGAAAAAAATGTTTGTTTGCTTAAACGGGTTAAGTTAAGGGTCCGATTTGAAAAAAAATATTTTAGTGTTAGACAGCGCATTCATCGAGGGAAGCTAGAGGTTATATTCAATTATGATGTTTCTACAGGAACAGGCGTTACGCGGTTAAAACGGCGCAGGAAGCTAGTGCAGGGGTCTCCAAACTTTGTAGCCTAAGGGCCATAACGATTGTTTCAATATGTTCGAAGGGCCAAAACAGTTTCTATCCTTAACTATACTCTTATTTCTAGACTAGTCGCAAAGTGTGCGACCGAGTAGTTATCATTTTGTGTTTTCTTTTTCAACTTATCACAACAATAGTAACAACAATAAGATATTGGGTGTCGCGGGCCAAATTGATAACACTAGTCTTAAACTGTCGCGGGCCGGATTGTTGGCACTGGAGGGCCGGATTTGGCCCGCGGGCCGTAGTTTGGAGACATCTGCTCTATACTATCTATACTAATAATGTAAAAAGGAAAAGTTTGTATTTTTGTTTCGAATAAACTCAGAAACTTCAGAACGGATTTCGATATTAATTTCACCATTAGAATGCTACATTATCCCTGAGTAACATAGGTTATAAAATTCCACCCGTGCAAGGCCTGGGCGGTCGCTAGTGTTAAATAAGGACGAAAATATAAATGTCAAAATTTTATCAAGTTTTACTGAAAATACTGTATCTAATCAGAACTTGGAATTCATTGTATGTATATGTAGGTGCCAATTTTCATTCTAATCTTATTTAGTGGGTACGGCTTTCCGCTAGTAAGGTCTGAATCAATGAGTTACTGTAACTACCTATATTTTTTTATCAGTTTAGTCATAACGTGACATAATATGATTACTTTGTATTTGTAGGCAAGTAATGAAACTACAGTGATTTGCGCCATAAATCTGATACATCCAATATCTGTATTTATTGTCATGACTACCATTTTAGATTTAATAGCTAATAACTAATAAATGATTCATTTTTGTATGTGTTTAGGTGTATCTTTCAGTATTATTTCTATACAGAATATTTAAGTTTATTCGAAAGTATTAAGCAGTTTAATATTTATGGGCCTTTACTTTTTTAGAACTAAAATTTAATTGTGTTAATAATAAATATATTCATTTATGACAGATTTAGGTCTAAATTGAATTACAGTGTTGTTCGTAACCAAATCTGGCTAATTTGCAGTCTTGCTGCTATTAGTAGAGCTAATACCAGATAACAGACGGGAACATAAAAATGTTTTACAAGACTGTATTTTTAGTTAAAATGCTCGATAGAAAATCTGAGTCCAACAGCTGATGTTGGTACCTCCGTGTTCCGAGAGCATGCAATTCAATTCTACTAATTTGATTAAAAAAATCGTACATTCGACAGTCAGCGATGCTACGATTTTAGCCTATTTGGTACTTTGCTTAACAAATACCAAAATATATAGATAAAGCTAGATGTGTCTCAAGATAATAATGACGTGACTGATGGGAGCAAAGAAATTTATAGAATCACCCCAACTGTAAAAAAAAGAAATAATTTATTACCCATAGTTATTTGACTGCTGAATGTTAAAGCGGACATTCACTTTACCTTATTCATCGTCATCATCATAATCAGCCCGTATAAGGTCCACTGTTGAACATTGGCCTCCTCCCGGGGGAGGGTATTTGCCATAGTCACCACGCTTGGCAGGCGGATTGGAGACCGCAGTGTTATGTTGTATCACACAAGGAAACGCTGCTGCCCGTTTCTTGATATACGATTATTATAGATGATGTTGTAACAATCGGGACCAACGGCTTACCGTGCTTTCCGAGGCACGGAGGGTATTCCCTCAACCAACCAGACCCAGAAATAACTTAGAATTTACACAAAGATTTCCTGTCCGGCGTGGGAATCGAACCCACGACCTCCGAGATTTAAAGCGAGCCAAATACCGCTACGCTACGGAGGTTGTAACTCATAGTTATTTGACTGCTGAATGTTACAGCGGACATTCATTTTACATTATTAACTATCATAATTACAAATGGCTAAAAAACAGTTGCCACTGCATTGCGATTGCTTTGAAACGTTTTTAAATGGTAAGAATAAAACGTTTTTAAATGACAACAATCGAGACTCTGGTTCTTCTGCGTTGCGTTGGTGCCATTGCGCCTCGCGGATATGATAATTATCAGAGAAACGGTACTCAAATTATACGTATGTAGGTTCTATGTATATGATATGTGTGCCATTATAATGTATCTTATTATTTAATTGTCAATTTGGCTATAATGACTTAAGTCGGTCATATCTTCATCATATTAGAGTGTCAGTCAAAGCCGTTGACCGTTTGTATCATTTATTTTCGTTGCCTATTGCGTCTTATTATACATATCAACAGAAATGGTCATAAAAAATATTAATTTTAATTATAATATATAATTCATATAAATTTTAGTCGCGGTCAGGAAATAAAATAACAATCTGTTTGTCTATAACTGCCTTGAATGAGCACTTCACTGTGCTTATAGAGTTATGAAACCTGGATTAATTAATATTTTATATGCTTACAAACATATAATAAGTTTAATTAAGCCAATATGCGCAATTAACGCAATTTGTAAATTAATTAAAACTAATAAACGCATTAATATGTCGTAATGAAAATGAACAGGATCATTTAAGAGATCTTGCGTAGGCAGAGGTTGTTGTAGGCAGACTTGACACAAATTATTCGTGTGCAACGTGCGTAATACTGAATATTATACATCGTAAAACGTACGAGTAGCGGACATCTTGTTTTATTACCATTAATGGACCATCAAAACTTATAACATTCCATTAAATGCAATAGTTTTTTCTAGAAGAAAGGCGTATCCATCCTCTTATGGGGATCAGTAGAACTGTTCTCACCCACATATGGCTTCAAGAGATTGAAATAAATATCTTAGCTTACGTGTAAACTGTGATATACTGCTTAAATAAACATTGGCTATTTACAACACAGTAACACTTACGATAGCTGACCATATAAGTATACCGTATAATGTTATGGCCAGCAATCAGACGAGAGGATTCGCACGCTGTAAATCTGAATGAGTAGATTGATTTTGACGGAGCTGTGACTTAAACCTGTCGAAATTGTCTAGACATTAATGAAAGCTGTAATAAACCAAACCAGTAGTTTAGCAAATGGGCATGAATAAGATTGGCACTTTAGAATAAATTAATAGAGAAGGTTAGGAAAATCTTGCTTTCGTAGGAAAAATATAAACAGATAGTCTTTTTTTGATCGATAAACAATTACTGCCAAGTCAACTTACTACATAAGCAGGAGTTACAAAAATACCTTTAACGTACGAATATAAATTGTCTTCGATGTAAACGGTTGCCAAATGCGTCTCATGGTAAACTATTTAAATCGTTTTTACATATTGGGTAATAGCTACAACATCGCACCATTTCACATATACCTACTTGTGTATAAGTTGCAAGTAAACGTAGCAGAGCTAATAGTAAATTTTGCTTCTAACTATGTGATCCTTGATATTTATGAATTTACTCGCAACTTTAATCACTAACTCAAGCAAAGGTTTATGTGTTAGTTTTCTCAACTCACTATTTGTTGTCATAGTAAGCAAGCAGTATTCAGTGAGGTCGGTAGAACCTGTCGTATAGTTTATTTATGGGGTCTTGTTCATTCCCAGGCTATAGCTGAAGTTTCTAACATCTATACTAGACTTTGATTTAGGCGCGATCGCCTGGGAACTGTACAAAGATGATTCAATGCAAATAACTAGACGCTTTCTCTAAAGTAGACAACTGAAATTTACAATCATATATTTCCAATGAATGAAACGCAGTTCTTGTTGGATTGATACTTACTACTGTTAATACTATTCATATCAATACGTAATAAAATGTAATTAAAATTGTTGGACGTATAAATTATACATACATTTTAAATTATACATATCTACACAACAATATAAAAACACTATTTGTACTTATCACTTATCTGTAACTATTATTAAATAATAAGTATGATACTAAAAAAAAAAGAAGTACCAAAACAATTGTATTTGTTTTGCTTGGCTGCTCACTCCTATACGATTAATTATTGTGAAATCGTATTAATTCTCAAAAAAGAACTTTGCTTGCCATATACGGAAATTACTTCATCATTTTGTTAAAACAATGGCAAAAATTCTTAAAAAAATATTATATCTATTCCACAAGATTCCTGTATGACTCCTTAGTGTCATACTGTAGTGTGTAGGCGTCAGTGTAAGAGCGCGTGCAGCATACGAAGCCTGGGTTTTATGACCGCTAATAGGCAATAATGTGCACCTCTTGACTCCGAACGCGTTGGGTTAAGTTATTGGTGCGAAGTGTCGACCTTCTATTTCGAGGTTCTGCTTCTGATTTGATCGCCGTTCGATTATATTTTTCTATTAAATGGGCTTATTCTTTAATATTTCATGAAAACTTTAATGTGTGAAATAAAATGAAAATGTAAATCTGCTTATTTTCAACGACGCGGCGACGTATCTATGGTAAATGTCATTTGGTTGGCACTTTGCGTGTGGTTCGCATGTCTCCAAGTCTTTAACTGTTTTACTAATAGCCCTAACGTGACTTTACTTTGGAATCTCGAGCGTTGATCTCAGATCCCCTTAAACCGAAGCTAAGTGAACTGTCTTAATGTGATGCTGATTCTATACTATTTCTCCTCCTTTATTGCTTTAGTTTTGGCCTGTAGCCTTCCATTTGAACGCCATAATCGCTATATGATGGAGTCATTGTGGGGTAAATACTTTGAATTATAGGGTAACCGATACTAAGCATGCTGTATGATTTCCATTGCGATTTGAATGCCAACTTACTTACCTACTTGGCAGACAATTATTGTTAACGTAAAATTGAAGTGGGTTTTCATTTTGAGGTGTAGAAGCTTAGATGTTTCATAGTCTTTTCATAACATAATATTTGAGAATTATTTCTGTATGTGAATCTGAAACAACAATACTTTTAATGATTAACTGCATGGAATCACATTCATGATTCGATTTGTATCGAACGCAGTATTTGATTAAATTAATTTATCAGCCGAGTTGGCCCGACGGGAAGTCTTCAATTGTAGTTATTGAGTACTCCATTCGCACTCGTATCAATGTAGACTTAGTATGTATGTGTATGACTAACATCCGGCACTGGAACATCTGCTTCATCCTTAGCGTTTGTCCAGTCTAACTGGTATAATAAAATAATATTTATTATGAAAATTAAATTCAAATGCTTACATTTTTCAATAAAACCCTGAATTTTTGCAAAATATATGAACAAGATAATTGGTGTTGATGTAACTCTAGACCGATACGTAGATTATCTTGGAAAGTTGTTCTATAAAATTATAGTAGTTAAAGCGGTATTTAATATCTTGGTGTACGTTTTGAAATCCAACATCTTGAACGATAGACATAAATATATTCTTTATTCATACTTGTTACTTACATATCGGTTATAAATCGCTACTACTTAATAAGTTTTATTTCAATAGGTTCATTCATTCATCTCTTCAGTTCTATTATCCATCTTATATTCGCTCTGAATGATGTAAATGGTATTAACAATCGTTTTAAATTTATTCGTTCTATCTGTACCACGTTCTTTTTCCGAATTTGATTTATCATCTAGCTGTTTAGGTATGACGTATCGTAGCGGCTCTTTATAAGTCTCTTTACTCTGACAGAAGATGGATGTCTGGACACGGTCTGTTCCTTATTGCTGTCGTTTGTTCTTGAATTTATTGGACACGAAGTAACGGTTGCGTCTGCGCCGGCCCTACGGTGGTCGCCGCCCGACGTGCTCACCTAATATATTGTACGGGGAAATGCCATCCGTGTAAACCTGTTGACTCTCTTTAATGTCATAATTCAAATATATTATGTTATTTATTACTGTTTCAAACAAATTTATACCTCTGTATGTTATCCGTCTATTGCTTACTTTCGCTGTCATCGGAATATTTATTCCAGTAGTCATAGGTAATCCAAGAGAAATGACAGTATTGCAGTATCATAGCTTATGCTGCTTATTTGAATATATCGTACTTATTTGTTTATTTATCTGGATATCCAGTATTTGCTACATTATAATATGATTTTTAATATTTTAATATGATTTTACCAAAAAAATCAAGATTTATTGTAGTTATTATATGCGTATGCGTACTTTATATGTATAAGTAGTATGCATACGTATAGGTCCGTTGCCAAATTTGCTATATCAATTAGATGACTAATAATCTGGCACCGTTTGTTTTATTCGCGGAATACATCTATGCCGGTGGTCGTGCTACTTACCACTTTTATAGCGTAAGCTTGGCGAGATAACAAAATTTGTTCCTTTTCGTAAATTCTCATCGTAAAACAGTAGTTTACCTCAAATTATAAAGGCAAAAAACATCCCATCATCTACGTACTTGGACGAAATTGTTGGCGTCGTGTTTTATAATGCATGTTGATACTTATGTAAAGTTTATGCTTCAATAACATTATTGTTATTGAAGCATAAACTTTGAAACAGACCTGGTATACAGGATCACTCGGCTCACGAAGGCGATAAAGCAATGAATGTGCACTAACTAGCGGTGGCGGTGTTATTTATGACGACCGATACCATCGGAACGGACTTGTCAATCACATGGATGGGTTCCAGACATCAAAATTACACTTGACCATTTTCTTGCTACGAACAATATTGAAACTTAGCTATACTAGAATAAAGTGTACCAATATTAAGCGGGGTAAACGTTAAGAAAGGTAGGTGCGCTGCGTGTTGGCTGATCGGCTACGGCCATCCATCATTCATGAGCGCAAGCGCGTAACGAGCCTTTATTCGACGGAACCGTGGATGCGCCCGCGACGGTTTTTACACTTATCCCTTGACGTCAAAGTACTTTCACGTTTTATTGGTGTAGCACGAATATGAATATCGTTTTTAAATGTATAATGTGATCTATGTCTCCGTTGAACGCATATGACCTTAGGCTGTAGACGTATAGGTAGAGTTCTTTCATATTCATATTTCTCTTTAAGACGGATAACATCTGTTCGTATGACTTATTGTGTGTGCATTGTTGTTCTTCTTTTCAAGAGTATCATTCAAGAAAATACCTTGAAAGCCCCGTTGAAACCACTATCAGATAGTAGGAGTTCGCATAATTGAATAGCTAATGTGGTTAGCTCCCCACGTACAAGAGTGCTGTTGGTAAAGGCCGTTAGAGTAGCCTAACGATGGTCAGATTGTATCGCAGTAGTGACGTTTCAATACAACATGGATCAATCGCAGGTACGTATGAAACTATCGGTCGATCAATCGATCCTTGAATGCGTTATCGCATAATCGCGCCACCCACTGGAGCTTTTAGTTGGCCACGTGCGACATCACTTGTTATGCCGATTATGTAAACGGTGATTGACATTTAAAATTCTTGCTTCCAAATACAAATTTATTTTGCCTCAGTGACTGCCTTTTACGTAGTAGCTAGAGATGATCTAACATTTGCGACTTCTGGCTTTTGCTATTTAAATTCTGAAAATTGCGAATTTCGAGAAATGTGAGGTACAACTTCGTGAGTTACCTAGATTTTATCAAACTTTACATTTCACAAAACGAACCAGCAAAATTTATTCTTCACATGTCGTTTTTAAAGAGGTACTTTCAGTTTAAAATGTTACTTAATTACACTAATGTTGTAAAGATAACTTATACTTAATTGATCGAGCTGTTAAAATGCTTAACCAAATATATTTATAATACTCATCGGTTTTCTTGTCTCGTTTATGATAGGCTATCAAATTAAGCAGCAAATGACATCACGAGTACCTGTTATGAATTCACAATTGAATGCGTTCGTTAATAAAACTTTTTTTTTCATTTCAAATGTTGCGACGCGATGTCTTGCTGTGGAATGTCTTTTGAGACGGCGTCACGTCTTGTGAGATACGAAAGGGGTCCATTGTCCGTTGTTTCCGATTTGAGTTTATCATCGACGCGTGCTGGCATCGTTCCGTCTTGGCTGAAACTGTTCTCCAGACTATGCGTCACCTTAATTACTATATGCGTTGTTATATTATTATGATTAGGTTCTTTTTTTATAACGGAATTTGTTTGAGCTTTGTGCACTCTTAACACTTAGTGAGATTCATTTCAAGGTCTTCTCATTCCAAATAAATCTAAAGATAAATTATTTAATAGATTAGTTGCATACTGTCTAAGATAGAGGGTGTATTCTATGCAAACAAGATACATGTAAGAATATTAATTAAATTTTGTGAATGCTAAATATCCCGGGGCGTTGTTTCTCGGAATATTTATACTTACATAAACGGATGTATCGAAAGCACTCACACTTACTTACCCATTGGTATTTACTAACAAATATTAATGTGCAGTTCGTTAAACACAACCGTTTTGGCATGCAGAGGAATTCAAATTTAATAAATGATTTGAATTCAAGTTATCTGTGTATGTAACAGTGTGATGTAACATGTGGAGTCGGTGTAATCTCAGTGTTTTATGTCCGAGCGGACGCCACTGACGAATGATTAATGACTTGAGCATCGATAGTGAGACGAGTGCCGTCCGACGCACCCATCTACAATATTGTCTCATTTATTGCTAATGATCTATTCAATATGAGTGTAATGTTCAACATTAGTTTTTAACTGGACACTTACGTAATTTTAGCTTTCTAATATTAACGTAAAGTAGATACCATTTTTTTCTTTCTTTATTAACATACATGGAAAGTACAGTATCAAATGTTTAACCGAAATTTATAGCCAAGTTAAAAAATCCTACATCGCAAAAAAACGAACAGTTAAAAAAGTCTAAATTATGCGACTAAGATTCCAACCGCAGCTTAAAAAAGAGCTGATAACTTTCACGGCCAAACTATCGCTAGAAACCCCTCCTTTCAAATAAAGATAAACGCATCCAATTGGTTCATCCTTTTCAAAGCTACGGTGCCATGGGCAGACACACAAAGCGGTCAAACTTAATTTTTTCAATTAATTATGCCAAAATTTTACTAGGGTAGGTGCTATTACTTGTAATATCATGAGCTACTTTTTTTTTAGAAAAAGAGTGAGGTACACACATGAAATATACATCACAGTGGTGAGTAAAGTAGGAAGCCAAGGGAACAAGGGGTTGTTGCTGCCCTCTTTTGAGTCGGGGGTAAAAAAATATGGTTCCGAATACATCGCGCATTTTTTCTAAAACACCGCCCATTATTGTGTATGGCCTCATATTTACTATAAATACAAGTTGCGTATCAAGCGCAACGTGTAATTTTACAAAAACGTTGTTATAATGCCCCACGAAATTGCTGTGATTTGTTTCTGAACTTTCTGAGCCATCGATACCATACTGGGGCGCGCGATTGCTCGCAATTACACAATAATCCGTGTTGATTCTACAAAATACCATTGTTCCTAGATGTAGGACGTAAAGCGCATTCACATCACGACTTTCACTAAATAATTATTATTGTGGTAATAATAGTTACAATAGACACAAGTCATATTTGGTGTGTTAATTCGTCATTGATAAGTAATTTCTTGTCTTTTTAAAAAGATTACTAGTTATGTTTTGCTAGCTAAAGTAAAGATTACTAAGCTAAGCTAAAATGCCTGTATTATGAATGGGTTCACGTCGGTTTTGCAATGGGTAGGGATCGAACCGGCGACCACAAGATCACAAGTCTGACGCCCGTAGCCATTGGGATACGGCTGAATTGTCAAGTTGGCATATTGAAAATACGTGCGTAGAAAAAAGTATGATCTTGAAAAAAGCTTAGGAATGTATCATTCGTGTTATGCCAATTAAATTAATATAATAACATCAATTACTAATTGCTTAATGGAAACCGATTACAGAAGGTAATTTACACATAAAATTATCATCTGTAACCTATGTAGGTATAAGATAATTAATATTATTCTCAATATGCGCCACTTCGTTGCTGTCTTCTTGTCACGGTATATATTTATCTCAATTCTCAGAACTTGATAACGCTTTGGAGCGTACATGCGTATTTTTATCAACATATTTCAAAAATATATATAAAAAAGAATAACATTTATTTATTGCAGAACGATGATAAAATTTTCTCTTGGACGGCACAAGTTTAAAGACGAACGGTTTATCTATGTTTCTATTATCACTTCCTTCTAATTCTTAAGATCATAATCGTTACTTTTATCGTTATATTTTGTAATCGTTGCTGCACCGGCTTCTTCATTAACCTCATCAATAATGATGCCTGTATAAAACGATGCACTATTTCTCTTAGCTGTAAAGGGAATTAATTTCGTATTAGTTGGCGGAACTAAGCTGGGATCGTACGAGTAATTATAGCAAAGTGTATGCGCTAGTTGTACAGATTTTGTAATTATGAACACGCACAAAAAATATAAACACAAACTTTGAATACATAATACAGTTTCTTTTTTGCGAGTGTAATTTTTAAATACGGTTATGGAAGTGCGGGAGTAAAAAGTGCACCATTGTTACCTTAGTAATTGGTGTATCCGATCGATACTTATTTTTTGTTTTATCGAAAGAATATCCGAAGCCACTATATGTAATGCTAATAGAGCATAGAATAGTTGAAAGCCCTTTTCTGTTATGCAAACATTTCTTTTAATTTCGCAGCCTTTAAAAATCTTAAAAAAAAAACGAAGTGTTTCTTTCGTTAGCAGTAGGCCGTTCACCAGAAATAGTTGGACGTGCATAAATAATCGAGCGTAATCACTTTTTATCGCTGCCACACTATTTAAGCGTCTGTTGCTCTCGTTACTCCGCTGCTTGCTGTTATTATTATTTTATATCACTGTTAGTGATGACGTCATTATTTTGTGCTTTATGTTCAAGCTTTTTTATATTTGTACGTTTTATGTTGGGTTAGAATAGTGTTAGTATTTTAATTATATGGATGACGGCTAAAAATGTGTATTTCGTGGTTAGATTACCAAAAAAATATTGGACAGGTATTTTTGTTTCGTTCAGAAAACCAAAAATGATAAAGGTACAGATAAAGAAAAAAAAATACGTGTCTAATATTTTTTGGTATTCTAATTGACGAGGCCGTGTGGTTTCCAGCTTAGAATAGACCACCTCATTGGTTGCCGTGGGTGTTGTAGGAGGCTACTAAGGATACAGCTGATGGAAAGGCACAGCATCTTTCAACTTAAGGTCAATTTTTTTACCATCTTCTACTTCCACTGCGATCACCAATCCGCCGGCCAAGCGTGGTGATTATGACAATATTCTCAACAACCATGGCTTACCAAGGTCTGTAAAGAGCAGGCCCATGTTCAGCAGTGGACGTAAACGGGATGTTGATGATAAAGATGAAGAATCTAACTGACGAGCAAAATACCAAAGTAGAGAGTGTAGTCGCCATCTCTATTGTTATTGACAAAATTGTATCTACTTGTTTACTTTGCTGCAACCCTGTGTTATCGTGTGTGTCGTATTACATTTTCAATAGAAATAGGTTTTTTCTATACTGGTAAAAAAGCACATCAATTGTCGCTAACTGTGTTTGGCAATAATAATTAATTTCTTTTTGGTTTTTACTCTGCACAGCAGGTAAGCATTGTCATTTGACGGGGTAATGCTGCCAGCATTCTGGGAACTTGCCAAGTAGAATGGATTTATAATAGTAGTATTTTATAAGTTAGTTAATTTATTTTAAATAAGCTACTTTTAGTTGTATATATGTATTTTATTTTTATCTTTTTCTTTGTTACAGATACTATAACACCGCCGTGCCTGTATGTCGACAAATCAGACGCGTTATAAATGTAAGTGAATAGATTTGATTGCTTTTTAATTCAGTACTTACCCAAGAATACGAAGTTGTGGTAAAACACCTACTATTACGTTTAATGTTTAATTTCCTGTCCCAAAAGAGTGTCCGTAATTTGTTGTAACCCCGTAAGTTATGGTAACGTTGTAAAAGAGTCATTTCGCTTTAAGCATGTTTTAAAGGCATATGACAGAGAAAATTAAATCTATGCTTTTATGTCTCTTTGAAACTTGGTATCTGCTGGCTGACAAATGCTAAGTTTTATTGATATAATGACCCGTAAAAGCTCTCATATTAAATGTTACTTTTGAAGTTATAACAATTTATGAAGTTATAATTATTACTCCAGTGGCACCCTGAGCGTTGGTCCTAACCCCTTAAGGGTGGATGTCGCTTAGACTTGGGCCGGATTCTTGGAATTTTTAGACCTGTTACCTCTAAGGTATCTTACTATAGTGTGTACATTTGTTGTTATCGTACGACAGACGGACAGACTGATTAAAAATTCTGTAATATCAAATAATTTTAACAATGTTTTTAGCTACTTAAGTGATACTTTTGTTTGATAAAGTCTTATACAGTGTAATTTTGACAAGTACAAGTGTATGTAAATACCTAAGTGCTGAATAAATTTCATTATTTCATTATTTATGTGGGATGTATACGTCTTGCACATATTTATGCACTAGCTTCCGGCGCGCGATTTCCACCGCGTAACTCCCGTTCCCGTAGAAACTTCATAATAAAATATAGGCTATATTTATTTAGACAGTAGACTTCCTCGATAAATGCGCTATCTAACACTGAAAGTATTTTTTAAAACGGTTCAGTTGTTCCTGAGATTTGCTCGTGAAAGCAATTATGGAGACTGGAGCTCTACTCGCCTTTATGTCCGGTGAAGAAGCAAAAGCCTCCTGGCTTATAACGTAATGTCCGTCTGAAAAAAAGTTAAAATTTGAAGCAGACTAACGGCTCCGCACGGGCGCAATGCTGATGTATTATACATATAAATCTTCCTCTTGAATCACTCTATCTATTAAAAAAACCGCATCAAAATCCGTTGCGTAGTTTTAAAGATTTAAGCATACATAGGGATATAGGGACAGAGAAAGCGACTTTGTTTTATACTATGTAGTGATAATAGATAATCTAGCTTGAAGTAAAACCCCATAATCAAATATCGTTCAATAAAACAACAATATATTATATAACTTATATAAAATATCGTCTTTTTTATCTTTTCAGTATGCTCTATTAATTGCTCTCTTCTAGTAATATTTTATCGGACCATTAATGTATTGATGCGATACTGTCTTATAATAGACGATAACAACTTTGTCGTAATTTTATGCCAGAACTTGCATATCAAAAATTACGTAATTTAACCTCATTATGTACTTAATAAACACTAGCCGATACAACAGAAAATATCGCAATAAATAATGAGACGTTTGTAATAGTAATATCTGAACGGCATTCTGATCTCGATCTCATCTGATACGATTATCTAGATCGGTTTGTCACGTTCTCCTTATGGGGATTCGTGGATGTTAGACAAAGATGGACTTAGTTCCGTGCTACATTTGGATTTGTAATTACTTTGGCAGCTAATTACAGATTATATTCCTTGGGTGGACAAATAGGAATTTATGCATTTTTATAAAAATGTTTTATAAAACAACAATATAAAGTTGCGGTAACTTACTGGCGTATTTTGTATGAATATTACTGTTTGCATTGAATAAGATCCGGAACTAAACCACCATTATAAAGGAGTACGTTATCCAAAAGAAACATAGAATATATTTAACCATGAAGTCCTTCGGGAAAGGGAGATACGGAGAAACCGCGCGCGGGGAGATAGGCTCAAGTATTATAAAGGTTCGCTTTATGATAGATGAAAAAAGGCTGGAGCTCTGCTCGCCTTTATGCCCGGTGAAGTAGCAAAAGCCGCAGGGCTAACTACATATTATTATGTCCGTCTTAAAAAAAACATTAAAAAAAACAGATGAATAACGGCACGGCTATCTTGTGGTCACACCATCATCTCTAGAGGTGTAGTAAGTAGTAACATATGTAAAATATAATGGTAGGCCCATACCATTATTTATAAAATAATTATAAGTTTGAATTAGTTTAAAAATAAAATCAACAAAAAGTATAAGTGTTTTTTTTCACATAGATCCCACACATGTAAAACACAAAATCGATCATTCATCTTTATCTCTCCGACATTTAAGTCCTTCACTCGAATGTTGAAGATCTGAAAAAAACACTTGAATCTCTCTTTTGGATGTGTAAAAGTTGTTATGGTTCCTAATTCATAGTAGTTGAGTCTTTTTTTGTTATAGTCCATTTTTTGTCATGTGATCTATGGATGGAGATTCTATATTTATGTTTTTATCGTATATTTGTCACTTTATGCCATCTACACGTTTTTTGTCCACTCTGATATCATAGTTACGATTATTACTTACTACATAGTATAAAACAAAGTTGCTTCCTGCTGTCCCAATGTATGCTTAGATCTGTAAAACGAAGCAACGGATTGTGATGCGGATTTTATTTTAAGAATCCTAGCAGCGTTTTTGCACACTGCCAGTATTCTTGTTAACCCCTCGTGCTAAGCTAAAAGCTTGTGTTACGAGTGGGTTCACGTCGGATCGAACCGACGACCACCATGATCGCAAGTCCGACGCCCTAGCGATTGGGCTACTTATTATCCGCTTATTTATATAGAAAGTATAAAGAGTGATTCAAGAGGAATGTTTGTATGTATAATACATTAGGTTTGCACCCGTGCGAAACCGGGGCTGGTCGCTATCTGAGTGAAAGTTAGTAGAAAAAGTCTTCGCTTATCCATGAACGCAATAATTGCTGCATCTTTTGCCAGATTACAAAGTTTAATTTATACTTGCGGTTTAATGTTAATAGTACTCTGTTTTGAACATCACTTTTTATCATTAGCATCTTGTGCTGATACAGTGTCTCAGCGTTGATTCTCTACGGCGCGGCGCGGTAACGCCTTCGTCTGGCCCAGTCGAGGCGGCGGCGCTGCGTATGCGCAATTATCCACGCGTTTAGATGCATCTCGTATGCGTACCGTGTCTAGTCTATCTCTCTTCGTTTTTTTTGTGTATTTTATCAGGGATGCTTTAATGTCATTCATTTAAGAATGATTTACAAACGCGTTATGTGTCAACAATATTATTTCTTTTGTGAGTTACTGAATCGTAAATAGTACCAAAATATTTAATGTTAAAGAAATATATGTAACAAAACAATTCATGTTTCAAGTTCAGTACTTTAACCCAAATACAATTCATTCAGAAGAATGTTGAAGAATGTTGAATAATATAAATAAGTACCTATCAAAACACCGTTAAAACTGATAGATATTTTTTATGTTAACAGAATTTATCCAACAACAGAACTTAAAGGTTATTATTAACATGGCACATAACAAAAAACTACAAAAGTCTTTTTTTGTTTTTTTACTTAATTCGTCAGACCTTATAGTTTTTAAATGCATTGCGCCAAAACGATGTTATGATTGAAAGATTTCAATAATTAATGGACAAACATTTTACTAAGAAACATGATGACAATTTGATATTAGTTTACTTCTTTATTATTTACAACAACAACACTTAATCAGAATCAAATTGTTTTACATTTTTTATGTAATAAGTAATTTTTTTTCGTTTGTATGTTTTTTATGTCATGACATGTTAAAACTCTCTATTAACTTTATCAAATTAGAATTTCTTAGTGGCCCATTTTGATGTTTCGATACGATATTTCTATTTCAAAATTAAGTATGTTATTTATTTAATACGATTTGATTGAAGATTATTAATAAGATATTGCTTCTGTGCCCAGTTTATTAACTCATCGTATTAATAAATGTATATCTAATTTTAAATAAATATTATATTAATTTAAACTTGAAACTGTTTATTGGTTATTAATTTTTGAATTAATTTACTATAAATCATTTATTTTTACTACTTTGAGCTGTTTGCCTAAATACTTGCTACTTAAATAATTATGCTAAATTTGTTGTATGTCAAGTTTTAATATTTTTATTTTTGAGGTGTATCAAAATAGGTTTTTTTTCTGACGGACTTTTATATTGTCAGCCTTGTGCTACTTCACCATATATAATGGTGAGCAGGACTCCAGCCTTATAATGAAAATAGTTTCCTGTGGTTTATATAATTCATCCTTTGCTTGCCGGTATTCAGTGTAGGTACTGTGGTCATGCCTCGGAGAGCCCGTGAAGATATGGGCCCTTTTTTCAAGGGGGGAAATACATAGGTGTATGTAGGACTGCCCTCTCCATTGCAATGATGTGGCAATCATGCCACTAAAATCTTCCCATCCGAAAAAGCATCCGGTGTGTTTTACCGGACGCTCCTTCGAAGTCTGAACGCCAGCAATGGGGGCACAGAGAACTACATGAATGAAATCCGTTGCGAAGTTATCGGCCCTGCGCCTGACTTCTCATCGGCCGTGACGGTAAATCGTCCCACCGGATTCTGAGAGTCAATGAATAGAGTCTTTAAGCTTACACTTGTTTACGTCCTGTGCCCTGTGTATATATTAGGTCTTTACTTATGAAATTGCCGTTTTGTTGCCGTTTGTGAAAAAATTTAAACGATTTTTTTATGTATTTTTTATTAGTATTAATCGAAGTAATCACCCATGCAATCAATGCATCTTTGACAACGCAGTGGCAGCGCCTATTATAATGTGCAGTTAACAATCTTGTAAGAGTTTGGCCGAAGGCCGTGGCTGAAGTCGGCACAACCAGCATTTAAAATTAGTCTAGTAGAATAATACCTTGTAACACCACACCTCTAAGTTTACTTAGTTTTCTAATACGTGAAGAGATGGCGCTGTTTCGATATTGCTGAATGGCGCTATTAAGATGCTCCGCGAAAACATGATCTCAGAACGAAAGGTTAATTTCGGCTCAATCCTTATTATCAAATCGATCGCAAGGCTTCCATGACTGCTCCACTACGTTGGACTGTTTTGGGACCTTTGAAACATATACCTAGTTAGTAAAGGATATAGTATATTATTTGCATTTTATACTATGCATATTACGTGCTAACAGCAAGGTAATTGTGTAACCATTACTTCCTGCTTTGTCGTTCGTTTGGAGTAGGTACTACCAACGGGTATTTCTAAAGTATTGCTAAGTTAAATGTTCGCCTACCACGTTCTATTGCCATTATATGCATTTCGTTGTAGGTAATATCCGGTAGCACATCTAGTAGGTAACAAGTAGGAAGATTCCCACGCGACCGCCACATGTAGATGGTACGGCGACGATGAACAGCGTACAACTTATCTCTACCGATTTCCTTTCAGTTGTTGTATAAAATAGTGGGCGTTTGTTTTCTAAGACCTATGCCATATTTGCTTAAGAGATACTCTCATGTCTAGATTGACTTTTATGGCTAACGACATAAAGTCTAATATGTTTATTTAATCTTCTGATCTCCAGTTAGTTCTTTATGGGCGGATGTTTCCGTTCTCGGGTCTATGTTTCGTATATATTTTCACCTGAAAAGTTGATTAAATTTTCTTGAGTGCCTTTTCACTTTAACTACAAAAATTACTTTTCTAATTCTTTTAGTGAATTTAGTAAATGTTTTGTAAATAATTGAGAATCCTTATAAATGTTCTAAGTCTCAGATATATAGTTAAATGTAACCTCATTATTACTTTCAAATTATGTACACAATTTTTATTTTACAAATTCCGTGTTCCATGTTTTATTATCTTATATATTTTTATTATAGGTTTACTTTTGCTGCTACCTGCGACTAGGCTAGGCACTAACGTCCCCCTTAGAGACGTGTTATAAAAGAGAATAACAAATTTCGATGACCGGTAGGGTTCCACCGTAGCCTTGGTTAAGGCATTAGGGGTTTAACCTAAGCTGCAGGTTCGAATTTTAGCAGGTGGTCGAATTTTATTAATCTCAATTTTGAAATATAGTACCTTATAAACATTCAAATGCCATATACCATATGCATATGCAAAAGCCTATTATTATTCCATTACAAAGAAACAGACACATCAATTTTATTTATTTGTAAACAGATACTTTTTGGCTATAATCGCCAACACAAATATTTTTGATACACAAGTACACCTCCATCCAAATAATTTGTAACTTTATTATCTTTCAGCATTCCTGATACGCTTACATTGTCGTCACTAATGATCAAAGTTAGTAGGTACAATATTCGTAAATAACAATTTAATGTGAACGTATTTGTAATTCATATGTCTAGACTATGACTATGATATACATGTAGAACATGAAATTCTATTTATGCGAATCACAAATTAAGCTTTCACCGTTTCTAACATGTTCCGTGAGCATTGAATGAAAATTGAATTTAAATGCGTTTTGTTCCTAAGTTGACTAGCTAACCCTTGACTAGGCACATGTCAGTCTGTCTTGTATACTACTTTTGTTTTAGTTCCCGCAATGCATTTTATTGTGAAGGGACTATGAGGTTAACTTCACTCGTAGGGCTGCCCTAATTGGGAAATTGTTACAATATGGCTTTAAAGAAGAAAGATTTGATATTTTTTGTAAATGCTAAGGAAGAGAAGGAAGACTCGAAATTGACTTGTTTATTAGGTTAAAGTAGTTTGTTGTTGTTTTTTTTTAATATCCGTAGGCATGTAGTATGAATTAAGGAATCCCTCGTTTTTTTTATATTTATAAAACAAATATATATCTCTTGAAATTAATTCTTTATAGGTGTCAATTTTCCTGTGTGGTTTCCGCGTTAGAACATACAACATCAGCTGTATGTTCTAACTACTTCTAACGCTGAATCTATCAAGATGGGCAGTAGCATTTATTACTTCAAGGGTATTAACCATGATACTGCGATCACCAAGCCGCCTGCCAAGGGTTGCGAACCTGGCTTGCCAAAGTCTGCTGATAACAGGGGTACAGGGTTTCAATGTCTAGTACCTAAACGTTAACTGATGACAGCCTTGGCAAGTATGATAAAAGAAAAAAATAATTCAATTATCTTGATTAAATTAGCAGTCTTTGTTATGAAGACGTAATCGCACATAATTGGAGCTGTTAAACAAATTAAAGTCTGTACAGCTACCTCATCAAAGGTAGTCTACGAAGGTTGTATTCATTCGGTGTATATGGAGAACCTTTCTTTGCCAAATGGGCGAATTTAGTACTCAAGGCACTGCCAGTGCGGGGAGTATAGTGTCGGCGGCGGGGTTTGTGGGTCTCTCCCTTAGCAATGGTATGTTACTCATACCACGAGGAAAGGGCCTATACACTCTAACCCTTGGGCTTCTATGACGCCAACAAGTGAGCGTACTGGGAACTGAATAAATAATTTCAAAGTCCTAGTTATTTGCTGTATATCTGTGTATCTTTTAACCTAAAAACAAAACCACTTGTGATATACCTACAAGTTATTTTATTTTAGTTAGTAAGAGGATATGTTTTAATAACTTATTTTTTACATTAAGTCAAGTTCTAAGATTGATTACCATAATTAACTTATGAGTAAGCGAATGATTTTACGTATGAAATATGTACCTTTGGCTATAATCGTAAAATATTATCGCATTGCTATTACGGATACGTGTGGATTTATGATTAGGTTGTTGACTTTTATGAACATTGTAATGTCAGTTCTATGAACCGGGTACAAAATGAGGTTGAGAAATCAGTAGGCACGTACCTCATTTTGTGTATATTTTTTATGAAAGTATTTTTATTATTGCTGCTATCAAAATAAAATAAAAAGTTACAACTATTAGAAATCCGTATATGAAGAATTCAAGTCAAAAACATGGATTTTTTGTATGGGACTAATCCCTTCCAGACTGCATCCACTATAACTCCTGTAAGGTCTCGTTTACGGAGACGCGAGGCGTCGCGCGGCGCGATTTGCGCGATGTGGCCCGCACTGAAATCAAACATAATTATGGCGTTGTATGAGTGTGAGTGAGATGAGAGACGGCACGCAGCACGCGACGCGCGACGCCCCGCGTCTTCGTAAATGAGGCCTAAGCCAGGATCAACAGCGGCGCACACGAAAGAGGCTCTAAGTTGAATACAGCTCAGGTATACATGCTCAGGTTGGTTTATTATTTTTATAGAATAATAAGACATAGGTAAACCTGATGTTCAGAAATAGGTAAACCACGGTGTATAGTGCGTTAATGGAGTTAAAAGACAAATAACGATAACGAACTATGGATTTTAATTTAGGTTCTTCTAGAAACGAAATTTTATTTTAAATTAACCACAATGCCTTATTCTAGGTATCTCTACCATTCCCAACGCAATTCCACATAAAAAGTCGGTTTGAAGCAAGGATGTGTTCTAGAAAAACCCTTAATTTTGTTGCAGAAAAAAACAAACAAATAAGGCGCATGTGCGAAAACCATAAATCATCTAACCGTAGTAAAGTAAACATTACTATAATAATGATTATAAACAAGTAAGTGCAGATGTAACATAAGCTATTAATATTGTATGTCTAATTACGGATTATGCATCTGGTAGTCTACTAATTGGTATGTGTAAATGTTTACGATTGTTCTGAGGTAGGCAGATTTACTGTCTTTCGTTACTGAGCCACTAATGATTGTATTTTAGAATTGTTTTTATCAAAGATCTGACTGTAAATAGATATATAAGGTTGGTACTTCTAAAATATATATACCTACCTTCTTTTGGCAGAAGTGTCGTGTACCTACCTATTGTGACTTACGTTTTAACGAAATACAACAACATATTAAAATACACGTTTCTTTTAAATTAAGTCGTCTCCCAAGAGGAAGATCAAGAAAAGTCCATCGGACTGTGTGAAAGTTGTCATGTGTAAGAAAGGTGAGAGTATAAAAGAGACGTGTGAAAGAGAAAAATGGAAGAGGACTTTGCGCAATATGTCAATATTGCGCCGACCCTAAATAATGGGAGCAGGGTAGGAAGATGATGATGATGAAAGTCGTCCCCCCTATACTTGTTTTTTTGGGGAGACCTTTATTTATCTTCAATCTTCACTTAATTTAATGTTCTGGCCGCACCTTAAGTTATATCGCGGTTGAGGATACCTTATCCTGTACTTGTTTTATGTATTTCAATTCAATGTTGTTTTTATAGTAACATTTTTGGAACAATAATAATATTATGTATTACTTAAATGTTTCGCTTACTTAAACTCCATACATTTTTAAAGGTAACGCAAGGTAATTTAGCGGTGTGTGTTAAAATTTAATTCTGAACGCGATGACCTGAGTTTGTCATGACATTATAGCAAGTTCTTGGCATTTGTAGGTTGCGGGATATTAATCTGCATCGTTTGCCATGAGGTGCCCTTTGTGTTCATATCACCTATATCACAAGAATACGTTGGCTGTTTTCAAAAGTTATTACAAGGTTAGAAGGTATTGAAACTGTTTCATCCGCGCTGCGCTGTTTAACCCGTCTAATGAGATGTTATTTTTTATGCGAAAATCTCATTCTTTTTTTTATAAATGTATTTTATTTTAAAACCGTAGTTTTCGCGTACCATTTCGCGCAACCGGCAGCGAATTACGTAAAAAATGCGACAGCAATAATATAACACATAATTCCCAAAATGTCAGTGAGTCAGTAAATCTGTTTTATTTTTGGCTTCGCATAATTTTTTCTCAGGTAATAATTCCAACTGTCAACTATTTTTATACTTGAATTCATCATCATCAGCCCGTATTACGTCCACTGCTGAACCTCCGAGTTTGAAAGCAAGCCAAAATCAGCCAAATACCGCTACGCTACGGAGGTTGTCTGTTGCCGTGAGGTATACTTGAATTAGATAGTAAGTAAAAAGGAAAAATGGTCATCCATTTCAATTGCTAATGGCTTGATAGTGTTTTCAGTAACCAACGTAACTGAACGAGTAATAAAGCTTAAAAGGTTTGTTCGTTTGCCTGAATGCACTAATCTCAGGAAATTCCGGACTGGTTTGAAAAAAATATTTCTTGTAGATAGCCTATGTTTAATTATGAAGTTCCTACGGGAATATAAGTTACGCGGGTGAAACCGCGCGCGGGAAGTTGGTCAACTTACAATGAGCATCAACAATCTCGTACGAATAACATTTAGTACCAATTTTTTACATGAAGGTACTTTTAAAAGCATAAAAAATATCCCAATTCTGAGAACCAACTCATATTCCGTTACAAACATAATCAAAAGCGTTTCGGAAGCTGAATCAAATCGGACTATGATATTGATTTCTTATAGATGCTCTTGCGCAGAGGCGTGAAAGAATTTATGTAAATGATCAATCATGCGATTGTTATGATCAATTTTGAACACCGCTTAAGATTTTGATAATCTTCGATGTGTTTCTTGTTATTTGTTACTAGTTATATAATGAAGTCCTCGGCAAATAGTAGTTTTAAAATGTTATGATGGGCTATAAAATATAGCAGTAGGTAGGGTAGAATAACTTATTAAATGGTATTAATTTAATTGGAACGCTACAGGGTGCTATTATTAAAGAGCAATAGAAGTCTCTTCTGAATTACTTTTCTAAGTAGAAACCAGTATCTTGCCATATTAAGTGCCTACTTTCGTACATTATAGTTTACTATATGTTTTACTAGAGTATTGACCCTAACTTTAAGATTATTATGAGTGTTGTATTTTTCAATGGGTCCGAATATGATAATACTTTATATTATTTGATGTGCCACTCGGTTACTCTTGGCTTGTTTACTGTTCTTCTTCGACTGGTAGCGTGATATTGTATAACCTATATGACGTTTTAAAATATCTGTGTATTAAAATTAGTTTCTTAACATTACTAGCAGAGGTCTTGCACGCTACTAGTATTCTTGTTAACCCCTCATGCTAAACTAAAATGCTTGCGTTACGAGTGGGTTCACGTCGGTAGTGCAATGGGCGAGAATCGAACCGGCGACCACATGATCGCAAGGCCGATGCCGAAGTCATTGGACTACAGCCGCAATTTATCAAGAAAATAACATTATTTTAATAATTATTCATACCTATTACTTACATATTTTAATATTTGATTCAGCTTTATTATATTTACAACATCACTAATTTACAGTAATCGTAGGTACTAGTGGTACAGTTTTGGCACAGTCATACACATTGCTGGGATGACGTGCCCGCTGCGCCCGCGCACTAAGCGCCAATTATTAGGTGTTGATTTACGCGTATTTTACGCTCAATTGCCGCCATTATTGTCGGACATAACTAATAATGTTATTATAGGTGTTTGTAGGTTATGTTTAGGCTGCGCCCAATGAGGTGAATAAGATTCAGTTTGGATAATGATTTATTTGCTTAGAAATTTCCACCGTGGCCTCCCCAAAATATAGGATTTTTTTTTCGGATGGACAGTATTTAGCCAGGAGGCTTTTGCTTCACCACTGGGAAAGACCTAAGACTATCCCTCACAGGATTCACGGATAGTCGTGACCTAGATACGTCGGATATAGGATCCCCCAAAAAAGTTACAAGATACCTATAATAGATGTAACGTCCCCCTTAGAGACGTGTTATAAAGGGGTTCATAAATTTCGACGACCGGTTATAGTTCCACCGTAGCCTAATTGGTTAAGGCATTAGGGGCTAAACCTAAAATGCGAACCGAATCCTGCCAGTGGTCGAATTTAATTAATCTCAATTTTGAAAGATCATCCTATACCCCTGATAGGATCACCAGAATATTACCATAATGTAAGAATCGTTTTAAAAGCCTCGAAATGGCTTAAATTGATTACCTTATAAATTCCAGACATTCACTACCCAGAACTCTATTTAAAGAGTCACAGTAAGCTCACTTTGATTTTAATGTTGTAAATAAAGTCTCTGAACCATAATCTTTTATGATGACACTTATCTGTCAAGCAGCACTAGTGCACGGTAATCCACACCTGCGTGCACGCAAGTTAATGCGTGAAACTCACGGGTCGGTGAGGTAGATTCATATTTGTACACTTTCAAGTCCTAGCTTATAAATATTTATGAAGTTAGTGCCACTTTACTGCAAATAAACAATTTTCCCAACTAATTTGCATCTTTCTTCCACATCATAACTTAGATCTGATCCTTTCACTATAAATCTGCGTATCCATCGGATTATCGCTCTTATTGAGTGAGTAATAAGAGTTTACGATGAAAAATATTAATTATAGGATAGGTAGCGGTCGCGTGTGCCGATGTCAACTGATAGTTGACTTCCTGTATCGGTGAGTCATTGGATGCAATCACGCAGATCTTGATACGATGACCGCCCAATGATAAGACTGCGGATACATTCCAAGTTTCAGTTTGTTTGGTTTCTAATGTTGTATTATTACGTAAAGCGAGATAATCGAGAGGGGAAACCGTTGCTATTGCTTTAAGGCGACGTAAAGGTTTTCGATAGTAGTTTACGTAATTATAGAAATAAGTGTCTGATACATCTAGCAGGTAATTGAAACTGTGGTACATATGTCTTAGTTTCAGAAAACAATATGAAAAGAAGATAAATACATTTTTACACTATTGGCTATAACTTCAATACAAATCTTTTATGTAAAATTATGGACAATATTTCATTGTCATTTTCACTTTTGCTTTGTGTTTAGATATTTTATATATACACCTTATATGTACCCAATGCGTTAATTCAACGTCATCTTAATTAATATAATAACCGTTACGTTAATGTTGCCGTGAAAAAATAAATTATATTATCTCTTCAAAATGTTTTTTTTTTAATATTTCATTATTTTTTAAGTTGCCTAGCGCAAGCAATCGTTACTATTTCAAAACACTTGAATTAAATTGAAGTAGAATTTTATACGTTTTATGTTACTCCTGGATAATATAGCTTTCTTATGGCTAAATAAATCGGACCAATAGTTCCTGAGATAAGCGCGTTCAAGTAAACAGACCAACAAACTCTTCAGCTTTATATAATACTAGCGACCTGTCCTGGGTTTGCACAGGTACAATGCTTATGTTTAATACATATAAACGTTCCTCTTGAATCACTCAATCTATAAAAACTCTTAATTTCATTAAGTTCTTAACATACATAGGGTACAGACAGACAGCGGGATGCGACTTTGTTTTATACTATGTTATGATAAGTATAGATTTTTGACATTTATATTAATGTTAACTAAAATAATTAAATCGCTTATTGCATCATCCATTGAAATAAGCAAACTTTACGTGGCTAATACGCATCTGTGCCCAGCAATAATAAAATAGAATGTCTCTTTAAGATTATGATCAACTGAAGTTGCTATTTTGCAATAGGTCCCGCTTGTATTGTGCGTTTTGCAATCATCGATCGTGCCAATATGTATAAAAGGCAACAGTACCTACTAAGAAACCGAGTGTTAAAGCTGGATTAAGGTTGATAAAACACTATCGCAGAATATATATGATTTTTTCTGACGGATGTATGTAGTTAGCCACGAGGCATTTGCCACTTCACTGGGCATATAGCCGAGCATGGCTCCAGAAACACAAAGGTACTGCTTTTTCGAATGAAATTTCTTCTAGCAGACCCGCGAAAGGAAAAAGCAAATGAGAACAAGAATAGTGTGTAGGATTAGGAAACCCAGATACAGATGAACATAAAATAATAAAGACTACAAAGAGTAAAATATTAAAAGAAAAACTTACATAATAATACATATTAGGCATCATAGACATAACAAAACGTAGGTAATTATCAGAAATAAATGACGAGCATTGGCGGACATGCAGAGTAGTAATAGTAGCCAATATTTCTAAAACGGGAAAGTTTATATTATTGATTCCGTTATGAAACTCTCTTAAAGTAAATTAGAAATGTATAGATATCTTGTTAAGTGTAACTACGAGATTTTAATTAACTCTGTACATTTCTATAAGCTGCGACTATTTATGACTTTTGTAAATTACTATTAAATCTAGATATCCGTATTGGTTTACGTGTAGTATGAACGATTACCTACGCTTAAAGGGAAAACGAGTATTAACTTTAAGTTTTTTTTTATGAAAGGGAAATAAATCGACTTATAGTAATGTAGCGACATCTACAGTAGCCGCACAAACTCCAAAGAAGACGAGCAGCGCCATCTAGCGCCTAGCATTACAACTGACCTGTATCGCACAACACAAGTTCGCAAGCCAATTCAAACATATAAAAGTTATAAAACAGCAACAAATGGCCTTCGGCCGCCAGGCATATCACCTCGCCTTCAAAGAAGGGGTTATTCACTGACTAGACACACGAGGCTGGACACGAGTGTGTCCAGTTGGTGGAACTCTGAATTAGGATCACTTATTATATCGTCATCTCGACACGCAAAGATATTTATTCGTGTCCACTAAGTGAAACTTAAATTAAATTACTTTTAAATCTTCCAGCCTCGTGTGTCCAGTCAGTGAATAACCCCAAAGAAGATCCTCATTTTTGTGGAAGAACACCACCAACCGTTCCTCTACAGTGCTTATTGATTGAAATTACTGCACCTCAAAAAGTTCCGATGCTTGACATCTCATGTCAGAATTGTTGAAAAAGTATAGGACTATTATTTGTCATGCACTGAGTAATCTGTATTCACATTGGCCTCCGTGAACAATGTCGCAATATCACATTGCTGTCATATCTTTGGTTATTTTAATGTAGCTATTAATGTATTAGGTGCCAAAATCTTAAAGGTATGCAGCATCTATCGCACGTGAGAACGGAAATTTCGTCATGATTAGACAACCATTGTTATTTATGGTAAATTCGTTGAATAATTAATAGATAGTTTATTTGGTTATCTATTTATTAATATGTGAAGATCTTTGTAACCCTTTTTAGGAAAATTGAGTGGACAGAGAAGTATGGAAATTTCGCATACTTATAGTTTACATAGAGAAAGACAGAATGCATTTTTTTTTTAAATTATAGTCGAAGAATATAAAGCCCGTAGTTCTTTTCTTCGTTTGACCTCCGGGTTGTCCACCTAGGTAGCTAGTGAAAGGAGCAGGTTGGCTAGGGTTAGGGTTTCTTTCTCTAAAATTTAACAACCAGACAAGACGCGTGAAAACGCCGGATTAGAATCCGGGTTTTCACGCGTCTTGTCTGGTTTGGTAAATTTTTGAGAAAAACGAAGCCAAAATTCGAACATGATATCATGTTTTTTTAGGCATTGTAATTGTAATAAAAAACGCGGCGTACGGGCACAGTGCGTGTGTCCCGCGTGGCCCGAGTCTTTCAAATTTTAAATTCGACTTGCAATCGAAATCCGACCCGGACGCTCTGCGGACGCCCTCTAACCTAGGAGAAATTCGGGGAAACCTGGACAGATGGCAGCCCTAGGGTAGGATTCTCGCCGGCGAGGACCGCGTTGCGCCAATACCCCTGCCCTGTGATTCAGCGCCTGTAGGCCGTGCCCGCGATTATTTCATCTTATGTTCATAAATCTGACTTTAATATCAGTGGCACCTCTGGGTCGTGTCCTAACCCCGTAACGGTGTCCCCAGGTGTGTTTCACTTAATTGAATGTTTTTACCAAATTTTCAATATTGATCCTATTATAATTGATGTCAATATAAACTTATTATGTGAGGAATTAATGACAAACTGACCGACGGTCTACTTTGTCTGTAATATCCTACAATTTGCTACCTGTTAGTTACCTAGTTTAATTCATAAAATAAGAATAACAATGTATTGTGATTCTGACACAAGTGTACAAGTGTATGTAAATAGCTAAGTGCTGAATAAAATCATTATTTCATGTCGAATTTTGACCACTGGGCCACCACTAATCGAGATAAAAGTGCCTATAACCTGGTAATAAGAAACATAAAAGATGACTTCTGATGTAGCAAACAGATTTCATCCTACTAAGTAAAAACAACGCAACGACACTCATCACAAGCAGTTAACTTTCATAGAGTTTCCACAATTAGTGCAATTTGCGTTAATGCGCTTGCGTACGTAAGATAAACTCTTGCGCAGATCCGATCAGGACTATACAGCGTGCGACCGCTCTAAGTGGGATGATATTAAGATAAAATTTTATGACATAAGTACCTAGAAAACATTTATTAAGCTAATATATCAACATCCATAAACGATTTACTTGTATTATTATACGAGAAATTGTTGACAAGGAAATGTTTTAAACTAATTGGTTTTCTATCAAGTATAGCTCGTTATGTTATTATCCTCATGTTTACGAGTTCGAATTGATTATCTTGTATGCAAATCATGTGTTCATTTCTATGTAGCGATTAATAACAAATGAAGTGGTCGTTTGTTTTTGACAGATGATGTAACATTGTTAAAGCATTACTCACTTTCGAACTGTTACTTTGGTTTATTGTTATCAAAATTATGAAGGCAATAGTCGGATTAAATTCAAATATTTGAATTTTAATTCATCTTGTGAGGAATTATATTACATTGATATTAGGACAGTAACTTACTTGTTCGATTCAAAGTAGAACCAAGGTACCAAGGAAACAAAGAAGGGACTATGCTATTATGATGATGGATAAATTCAGACAGGTAAATTGAATTACAACTATGACCAGGCCAGTTTTTTAAGAGCTATTGCTGTGATTATTAAAAATTAAAGACTAATATACCTACAATGCAACTACGATATACGATATACTAGCTGGTGGTAGGGTCGTATTGTAGCTTATATGTTAATTCAATTGATAAACTATCCCTGTGTAAACATTTCAGTGAAATCCGTTCAGTAGTTTTTGTAACTGAAAGAGTACCTATCTAACTCCCATCCATCGATCCATCCACATGTACTCACAAATTTACGCGTTTATAATATTAACTAAGGATACCAATAAACATAAGTGTTTCAGGTTTCCATCACACGGTTAAGTACTGTGTGATGGGAAATTGTGAAACTCCTCAAATAATGATGGCAATTGAATTTCATCCAAAAATATAACGCCCTATACATATTCGAAACGTCCGCGGTGGCAGTGGACCGGTTTCTAATCGAAACCTAAATGTAATTCTAGCTTACTATGATTCTAATTATAACTTTAATACTCATTTAGAGGTAATTACATGTTTGTTTATCATCTGGTTTTGCGATAGAAGATGTGTCTGGAATGTTAATTATAGTGAACCTATTGAAGTCAATAATAACACTCAGTATCGCAGATTGTACTAAAAATATTACATTGTAATAATAGGGAGTATATAAGTAACTAGCCTCCCGCGCGAGGTTTTACTCACTCAGCTCCAGTGGGTCGGAACGTGATTTTTTGTAGCCTATATGTTAATCCAGCGTATAAACTATCCGCGTGCAAACTTTCCGCTAAATCCATTCAGTAGTTTTGGCGTGAAAGAGTAATAAACATCCATCCATCCATACTTACAAACTTTCGCGTTTACAATATTAGTAGGGCTAGCGACCCGCTCCGACTTCGCACGGGTGCAATGCTGATGTATTTATTATACATAGTAGGTCTCTCTATCTATTGAAATAAAAAAACCGCATCTAAGCATACATAGGGATAGACAGACAACTGTTAACAGACTTTATTCAAATCTTACTTAGCATAGATACAGGTAATACAGAGACAATAATATCATAAATAATAGACTAATAAACTAGAGAGTGTACCAGGTAGTTTATGTAATGTTACGATTTTAAATATATATATAATATATTTCTAACAGTTTTATACTTTGTAGTGATAGTCTATAGTCCTCTACAAATGAACTATTTAACACTGAAAAACCTATTTAAATCGGACCAGTCAAACAAACTCTGCAGCTTTATAATAATAGTAGGTAATAGAAAGAGAAGAAATAGCATCAAATCGCATATTAAATAAATTGGCTACGATCTTTTTAACTGGTTGTAATTAAAACAGTTACAAGATCATTAACTTGCATAGTAAGTAAAAAATCCAATGAAATGAAAGTAAAATTGTTAAGAATGTTAATTAACTATCTAGAGATCTTACTTTCAGTTTACTTTATTACTTCCTTAAGTATTATATATGTATTACTATTTAATTAGAAAAACCTTACTATTTACTTCTTGAGATAATTCCTAGCGTATCTGTATTTAGTTGGCTCATTAGTACATTTTTACTACTGCATAGTAAAAATGACATAAAAAATCTTGGAAGTATCTACTGCCAAGATTGTGGGCAGTAGATTTCCAATGTTGTCGTGTTTTGAAATAGTAAATTATGATTTTAGCACTTTAGATATAAGTTTCTTTGTGGTTTCACGTAGACAAATTTATTCAATTGGGCTTTTTGGAATATTTAAGTTTGTCGACTTGAAATGAGTTTTAAGATATTGATAAGTTTTGAATATTGTGCATAATATTTTTCCGTTTTTACCCTTCGGGTACGAAACCCTAAAATTACCTATTTATATTATTTATACGATATGTGATTCTCCGTTATTTATGCCAAGTTGTCGATCGAAGACAGTAAACAGTCGATCTTAGGTCTTATTAAGTTGGCCACCCTTGGAATAGATTTAGAATTTTTGACAGGGATTGGCACGCAAATCTCATTGGTAAGCTTCCGGTTTACGGTATTGCTCCCGAACTTTGTACCTGAATTCAGGATTTTTTGAGGGGGAGGTCGATTCTAGTTGTCATTGATAGCGTCTCGTCCGATCTTCTTGGTATAAATGCCGGTGTCCCTCAGGGATCTGTTCTCTCCGCGACTCTTTTTTTGCTGCACATAAACGACCTGCTAGTTACTACCGGTATCTTTGGGTATGCAGAAGTCTGGGTCAAAGGTTCAGTCGTTCAGGGTGTCGATGATGGAGGGGGTGAACTTTCAACTGACTCCGACTTTCCGGAATGTCTCCGTTCCGTTCAGCGACCATCTTGAGCTCTTAGGGCTTGACCTCTCTTCTAATCTAAACTTTGGTCACTACATCGAGTCCATTACAAACACTGCAGCCAAAAAACTTGGCATTCTCTCCAAGGTGAGGCTGTACTTCACATCGGAGCAGCCCTTAAGTCTTTACAAAGCTCAAGTTCGCTCCTCAATGGAATACTGTTCTCATCTTTGGGATGGGTCTGCTAGATATCAGCTGGATGCTCTGGACTCATTGGAGCGCCGAGCGAAGAGAGTCATAGGCAATAACTCACTTGTGGAGGCAAATCTTCAGAGCCTCGAACACCGTAGACGAGTAGCCTGCCTATCGGTTTTTTATCGGTTACATTTCGGGTAGTGTGCGGAGGTTCTACATAACCTGATACCCCCTTCACCCTTCCATCACCGGATGACTAAGTGTGGCGAGCGGTTTCACCCTTTTGTTGTAGAAATTCCTGAATGGAATTCTCTGCCGGGGTCAGTTTTTCCGGAACGCTATAATCTGGATATCTTTAAAGCTAAAGTGAACAGACACTTTCTAGGCAAGCGTGTATCATCTTAGGCCTTATCTTCGCCTTCCATCAAGCGAGATTATGGTAGACGTAAGCCGTTTTTTCACGTCGTGGTCACGGATAGACTGATTGAAAAGCAATTTATTAAATTCTCTTTATATCCCTTATTTGGCGCCCTTAATGACGTAAATGAATGAACATTGGTTGTTTTATTATATACCTGCCACTGATAGGTACTTTGCTTTCTAACAACTTGTTTTTGAAATGAATCACCTCCAAATAAAATATTCTGTTATGTGTGACGCAACTGGTGTGATAAATGTTGGCACTAAACTCACGTGGCGCCGATAGTTTATTAGTACAATACCAACTCGCCATGTCTTTGTTTGATGCATCATGGTTTTAAAATAATATATTCCAAATTTAGAATATTATTAGCTTATGCGTAGTAAAAAATCGAATATGAAGCCTTCAAACTTTGATACTGTTACTCGTATCATGTAGCTTCTTATAAGTTTAGACACTGCTGAATATGGGTATCCTCCTGAGGGAGGGGCTTTGACATAGTCACCACGCTTGGTAGGCGGATTGGTGGTCGGATTGCTTACCCGGCCCCCGCCAACGATGGATCGAAGAAGTGTCCGGGGGGTTTTAGTGGTGTATGTACTATACTCATATTACGAGGAGAGGACCCTCCTCGTAATATGAGTATAGCATACCACGCTATGGAGCACTACGCTGCAGCGGCGGTGGGATTACGTAAATGCAAGTCGGCAGGCATAACAAAAAAAAATGGTAGGCGGATTGGTGACCGCAATAACATGCATAGAGAAAATGTCTGCTACCCATTCCCTTTAATTGCTATAGATAATGTTATAACAATTGGGAATAACGTGCTTACCGTGCTTTCCAAAGCACGGAAGAATAGTCCGTCAACCAAACAGGCCCGGAAAGAAATTTTTGATTTTACACAAAGATTTCTTGTCCGGCGTGGATCGAATCCACGACTGTATAATCTACATCTGATACAAATTAGAAATAGGACAATATCTATAAATAATTGTACCAGTATTATCTGATCAATAACATGACCTAATCGGTGTACTTCCCAAATGAGTTAGTATCTTATTAATACACAAGAAAACAAAATGATTTGTGCAATATAATGGATACGATAGGATACGGTATTTTAGTTGGTACCTTCAGCATTCCCACGCAATTCAAAGTTCATACAATCGCGCAGTATGTGCACACGTATGGATAGTTATTTCAATTAAAATTGATTCAAGTAAATTTTTAATAAACGATTCTAGTATCGATCAAGTTGTAAGCCTATTGGAATTGCAAACGACGATGAAACGACCAATTTATTTACGCATCAACATTATGAATGCTTCGTGGTACGTATCTAATTAAAATTTATGTGCGTACATTAAGTTCTTCACTTATCTTCAGTCCCTGCGTCTTGTTTATGCCTTTAGTATAGGTATTTTAGAATGTAAGCGAATATATGATTCTAGTTGCATTTATTCCGCAATACGCGTACAGTGGAACTGGACTCGTGTTAATGCATCTGTACTTTCCGCAACCCTTGCCAGAACGCGGCTAAATCTTTTATCGCTTCCAAATCGTCTGTCGTAAATCCCAACTCCAGTCCATTGTTGCCGTACACTGTACTTATATGGAAGCGACCAAAATAAATCACGAACAAAACCATATCGGCCCGATCGTAGACTATCTCGGTCGGATCGACCGCGGGGGACTACATCGAGATACGGAGATATTACGCTATTGAATTAGCATTACCGCTGTTCTCGATATTGTTGTCCGGAGGCATGCCTCATAATTCAGTGTCGCATTATTTTAATTTTTGTCGTGCGTCGTCGCTTCCCGGGGACGGCTTGCGGGATCGTGCGAGATCCTCTCGCTGATAGTTTAGACGCATAATCCTGACATCTCTGCGCCGCGGGACCGCATGGCACCTGCGGCACGTGTCACGGAATGTCCCTTGCGACTTGCCCACTACCTCCGTATACTGTAATATAACTTGACATTGTGTAGACGGCCACAAAACATTATGTATATGCATCTATTATAATCGCATCAATAAATGTCATTGTTTTTGTTACAGGTGGTGGCTCAGCGACCTGAATGATCTTCACATCGACAGCTCCACCTATTAAACGTAAGTCAACAATATTATTAATTTTACGAGAAATATTCCAGTCATTAATCGAAGCTTTGTTTGTTTCCGCATCAGAGGTCATTGATTTCTCTGTAAATTGTTACGTGTAACTTCTGTTATATCTTTATTTAATTAGCCAAGAATTTAATAGTGATAGCATATCTCGACTGAAATTAGTCAACTTTGGCCCAAATACAAGGTGATTCCGTAAACAATATTCAATCATTTGTTTCTATATAACGAACTCACACTAATACACGATAATATTAGAGATATGAATTCATATTTAGTCAGTGCTTATTTTCTCGTCGAGCGTATCGTTATTGATCGAATGATAAATCCATCACTGCTGACAAATAAAACCATTATTCAATTACGAGCACGTCGCGCGGCGATACGATTGTCACTTGACCGGAGCGGACCCGGGAATCAAATCAAACGTTAACCTCAATAATGGTATCGGTGATCTATCGGCGGTGGTTTGGACTAATATTGGAGATATTGAATAATAATTGGTGCACACGAGGCGAGCCGGGCGGGCGTCACGAGGGAGATGGTATCTGTCGAGCGTGCCGCATCCATCAGTCGCGATGTGCACTATCTGCGCTGGTATCGCGCGCCAACGATAACCATTGTCTTACCGGACGATTATATCGGCGAAATTTGTGCTCGCCTCTGATCGCCCGTTTGTCTTTTGCCGCAAATGAGCCGGATAATAGAGGACGCCACATAAAAGGTGCGCGGTTGTGCTAAACTTTTGCTTAGTCATTAATTTACCGTGGGAACAGAAAGTGTTCGATGAGAGACATCGATTTATTTTGTTTGAGGATAAAATAACAGTCCCATCTCATAATAGGTATTTCCTTTTCTAAAGTCAATTTCTAATTCCGTTCTTCATTTGAGCGTAGAATTTTTCGACTAGAACAGTGCACTTAATAGTTTTAAATGTCGTATTTCATATCTCGCACAATGGTAACGTGAACATTAACTCTGTGAACTGGGCAGACTTGACATCTTACAAGGTGCATGCGTTTAAGCGCAGGCAGTTGGTTGGTTGCTCCCGTTGGTCTGAGAGCGGCCGGGTCAGTGCGACCACTTAATAGCATTAGTGTCATTGTCATTTAGCCATTAATAAGTCGGGGGACAGGTCTATTGGCCGGCTCGCCATAACGGGGCTAACTTTGTACCGAGTCTGTGTCACGAATTTGTATCGCAATAGCCTTAAGGGGTGAACACTCCGGCTATAGGAATATCTACGCGTTTTGACCACCTTGGACAATAGCGGAAGATCCTTGTGTATTGCAATTCCCATATTATTATTTTATGTGCAAGTTGTCCGTTATTTGCTTGAGTTGATTTAAAGTGTGTATTCATACTCTGTGCGTAACTCTATTGTTTCTTAAAATATATTTGCATTTTAGAATTGAATTAACGAATTCATGAATTTTAATTGCATTGTAGTTATGTCACTTGTCTGGTTTCCAAATTGTTTTTTTCATAATAAGCGATGTATTTTCTTTATCTTAACCATTTAGTTTATTCACAAATTATGACTGAAATATTAAAGTTTTGCAGTTATGACTTATCTTTTCCGTACAATGATTGAGTTAAACTCAGATCACACATAAAAAAAGCTTGATATTATCATTACCTACTATACCTAAATCGGTGCCTTAATTCACAAACAGCTGTAAATCCATTTAATGCCTGCAGTGCACGCGTCCGTACATCAATTAAGTTCAATTAGCTTCGTCTAACAACCTCTTTGATACACCGACGAAGGACTAACCACTGACTTCTGAATTACTCCGATTTGTCGATAACATGGATCCGTCTCGCTGCCTCTATAAATCTAACTGTATAACCAGTGTTTATGTAAACGTTTGATGTCTTAGCAAAACAGTAATTTTGTTGTTTTTAACCTTGTCTTTCAATAGAAAAAGTGCTTTTTTTGTGCACATTACGTGCAAATGCGCATAAAATACAGTTTTAGTATTTCAACACAATAGATTTTATAAAAAAATTAATTTGTTGATAGATACAAATATAAGCGTTCTTTTTATACTAGCCTTGTGATGTGCTGCTCAGAATATAATGTAATGGATAAAAAATCAGTTTATAGTAAAACAATGTTGATTTGAGTCAACTTAATAAAATTTGTGGTAAATGCAGAACTGTAATTATAGAGGAAGGACGTGTATTTTCCGGATAGACCACCCCATATCTTGCCATGAGTATTGTAAGATGCGATTAAGGTACATACAGAGTTGGTAATAGCATCAATTAGTTTAAGGTTACCAACCATCTTACTGCTATCACCAATCCGCCTGCTAAGTGTGGTGATTACGGCAATATCCCTCAACATCTCTGCCTTGACAAAGTTTTATAAGAGGAGGCCCATGTTCAGCATTAGACGTAAACTGGCTGTTGAAGTGAAATATGTACAGAAAAAAAAAATAGTTTTTCGTATTACCGAAAGCAATGTTTTGTTTATAGATAAATCATTATGATTACGTTCGCATATGAATAGTCATAACGCATCTAATATCTCGAAAACTTTGTACACTATCAACACGTTCCAGGAAGTCAATTTTATTAACATTTAATTACTTATCACTTTAACTATATTAGCGAATGTTGTTTATTATAACGCTTGTCGTGATAAACGGTGATGGTATATTTCTTAATTGCCAGTTGCATGATACGAACACTATCGGTCCACTATTTTATAAGGCATAAGCATTATCATAACAAAAACAAGCCAGTAACTCGCGGCATTCAATGTGCTCATGTATGGATCCGATAACCCGTCATTCTCAGTTTAATTTTGTATCCAAGTGACAATACTTGTGTGTCTTATTTCAAAAAATTTTTTGTTTGGTTTTTTCAATTTGTTTTTTTTTTGTTGATTGTGTAAACATGTGTTAGTGATTGCGTGTATTGTGATTGTTTTAGTTTGGTATTCGATTTTAGTGAATAATGTAAGTACTTTTATCACTTGACGATAGTTTAAAGCAATGGTTTTATTTTTGAAATGAGAATGGCGAATTTCAACAGCCGATTAGGCTTCTTTATTTATTTTAATTTAATGCAAATTTTACGCATTTTTTTTAAATACATGCGAACAAAGGTGGACTTAATGCCAAAGGCATTTTCTGCCAGTCAATCTTAGGGTTCACCCTAAGATTGACTGGCAGAAAATACCTTTGATGCAGGTGCACATTTATTCTACACTGGGATAGTAAGGTGTAGAAAAAAATAGAATTACCATGACTGATCAAGGAATTATTTATAGAAGAGATTGCATATTTGAATCCTGACTGTGGTTTTATGATTACTCTCAAATTTTTATACTATAAAAATATTATAAACGCTAATGTTTGTGAGTTTGGATGGATGCATGTTTGTTGCTCTTTCCCGTAAACACTACGAAACGGATTCGGCTGAAAGTTTGCACGTGGATAGTTTATAAGCTGGAATAACATATAGGGTACCAAACATCATGCTCCGACCCACTGGAGCAGCTATTTTAAAATATAAGTACTTACCGATATTGTATATCTATAGTTATAAAAGCTATGTCAATAATGTTCATGTTCAATACACCTGTCAACTATGTCGATCGTTATTTCCAAACTTTGGCATTTGATTGATGGTATAAGGCCTTTATTTTTGAGCTGTTGAATTAGACCATTGTTACCATTGACCGATCTATTAAGTTACATTTATAACATGTATTAACTTTTTTTTTTATTATTATTATTATTATTAGCTTAACTCATTAATACGTTAAGCTCGCCATTGTACATCATCTTTAAATGTTGTTTTTACTCCAATTTCATGTGTACAATAAAGAATAAATAAAAATAAATAAATGTATGAATATAATAATATAATTGGAACGGAGAAATACTTCTTTAACATAGACAACTGTTTAAGATCATGCTTATTTTGATCTAAAGTTATAGACTTAAATATAAAATATTGTGTGCACTCATAATTGATTTCTGTTACGTCAATAAAAGAACGGAATTTACGTTCGACTGATTAAAGTCAGGTTGACACCCTGACACATAGCATAGACCAGGGGTCTCCAAACTTTGACGCCTTAGGGCCATAACGATTCTGGAGATCCCGCGGTACCATATTGGCCGCGGGTGCCGTCGGGGGGCCGGATTGCTCATGCGTACCCGACCCCCGCCAACGGCGGATCGAAGGAGTGTCCGGGAGGTTTTAGTGGTGTAGGGTCCTCTCCTCGTGGTATGACTTTAGCATACCACGCTATGGAGAGGGCGAGTCCCACATATCCCACCGCCAGCGCGCAAATACGCTGCAACGGTGGTGGGAATGCGTCAATGCATTTCCCCCCGGAAAAAAAAAAAAATGTCTACGCTAACTCTAGTCTAGCCGTGTGATTTCCAGCTTAGAATAGAGACCACCCCAAGTCTTCCAATGGGTGTCGTAAGAGGCGGACATACAGCTGATGGACATGCAGCAGCATCTATCAACTCAAGGATACTCACCATCCTTCTGCGATATCCCTCAACAACCTGGCTTGCCAAGGTTTCCGCCTGTTAGGAGGAGGCCCATGTTCAACAGTGGACGTAAATAGGCCGATATAGTATGCATACTAATTAGGTTTTAAGGCATTTAGTCCCGAGGCTTCAGCGGGCATAAAGGCGAGCAGAGCTCCAGCCTTGATAAATGGTTTAAACACTACAAACTAAGCAACCTGCGCAAGGGGGCGTCCCCTGGGGGACTTGGACCTCGACTCAGGGCGGTCGGTGACGGGGAGATTGAGGGATTATGGCATGGCTTTTCGTTTTTTTAAGAGAGTTTTGTGCAACTGTCGCTCTACTTTACATTTTGCGGGCCTCTCGGACTTAGGGTCTACGAGGGCATCGGAAGGTTCTTAGCAAACTAAGGGTCGGGAGGGCGTTTAGTTACCAATAGACCAAGTACCTACGCGTAATACTCGATAAGTTTTGATTAATAATTATTATTTAAAACTTAATGTGTCGTTACAACTCTATTAGGGGTTTGGGTATTCCCATTGTGCCCACAACGGTGGATCCGCCCCCTGATCCAAAGTTTGCTGCACATTACCTAAAATCCAGTTTAGCTCACTTTTTTATTCGTGTGATAGAATGAATCGGTTTGTTCCCAACTGTGCGATCATTAATCATTCTCTCGTTTGTCCGACAGCCTACAGAGATATGATGTTTGTGTCACTGTCGAAATACGTTTGGATTTTTAGACTTTTCTCTGTTTGCGTAAGATTGTTCTTTTTTTTTGTAAGTAAATACTTAAGCTTAGTTAGAAAGTGATATTTTAGGTAGCTATGTTTGGTTAATGGAAAGTGGAACGCAGTGGATTGTTAGGAAAAGTTGCATATTGTTTTATTATATTGTAGTGTTAGGTGTTTCTTCAATTTATTATTAATTTTATTTACTTCATACTATATTGAGGCATACCTACAATCGGCATGAGGACTAAAAAAATCTATTTAGTCCGTCAGTTAGATTACTAAAAAATATTGGACACGTATTTTTTTATTTATCAAATCAATAAAAATTGACAAAGATACAGAGCCAAAACAAACTATAAAGCTCAGGAGAGGGGGGCTTGAGACGTCACTATTAGGTAAAATTGTACCTAATAGAGACGTCACACAAAATTTCAACGCGCTGTATCTTCGTCATTTTTTGTTTGAGAAACGAAAAAAAAAATACGTGTCCAATATTTTTTGGTAATTTAACTGACGGACTAAATAGAGTCCTCATGCCTATTATGATAATAATAAGGGACTTACCTATAGGTATATGACAAGAAGAGCACTTTACTCTTATGAGTTTTTTGAAAGTGACCTAACGAAAGAGTGCTTAGACTAGTCAACTTACTACGAGACACTCTCTATTCACTGCTTCGCTTTTCGACCAGTATTGACTTACAGATTTACCAAGTCTCGTCGTCTAAACTATACAACATTTCAACACAATCGGATGCAATTCTTCAAAATTCAATTGCCGGTTACACTTAAGGCTGACCCCACGATAGACTTGCAATTTCCTCGAGCGTGTGTCACATGCGGACGAATGCATGGGTAGCGAGCGGGTGACGTGACGGGAGCTCGGCGTTTGCGGAGTTCCCATCGTGTTTGAGGTAAGCGCATGCCAAATGTGAAGTCAGTCTAGCAAAATGTAATTATCCCTGTCTCGTGGAGGAATTTACAAAAAAAACATGATAATTTAAAGATCTCTTGAAAAAGCGAATTAAAATGATAGGTACTTACACACCTCTTTATAATTCAATAAAGCCATAAAACTATTTACTTTAAGTATTAATTTACAATACTGTCAAACGAGTATCGGTGATATATTGCCTATTAAAATATATTATCACCATAGTTGAGTCAACATGATGTACTTAGAATGTCTCATAACTTTTAGTGGCTAATACGGGATGTAAAATACGTCATAATAATAAAATTACTTTATTTACTATCGTCTATGGTGGTCTGCAGTTAGTCTATGATTTTTGTCATGTGGCATGCGATGTGATGCTAAAAATAATTGTCTGTGGATAGATATGAGCCAGATCGTTGTAATCGTATGATCGTGTTAGTCTTCGTCTTACACACTGTGATTCTAACAAGTACAGATGTATCTAACTACCACTTGAATTTTCTAAATCAGACAGCTATTATTATAATAAGAATTATATAATAATAAATTACTATAAGAATTATTAAAACATTTTAATTGTATAAGTTTTTTACTACGAATTAATCTATAAATTAAAGTTAAAGTTTCCAAATACAGTTCGCGAGCAAAAAACTTGGTAACACTGTCTCCGAGGCATGTACAAAACACCACCATCCTGGATTTGGAAATCATAACATCTATTTATTACAAAGGTCTATTATATATTATAGACAATGAAACCACGTCCACGCCCACGTCAGTTCCTTCAGACAGAAGCCTTATTATGAAAACTGAACAACGCCTCCGTGCATTGGAAACTACTAAGCCGTTAATCCCGATTATTATAAAATCATCTTTAACAATCTTATACCAGGGAACGGGCAGCAGATTTTACTTGTGTCTCTTCTCCCGAGCCTATATTCCCATTTCTTTTGCGGTCGTCCCGCCTAATTTGTGTTACAACTTACAACATAATACTGCGACTGCGAAAACGTAAACCCGACCAAATTATTATAAAAATATAGATCTCATTCTCATTCTCTTCTCATTATTTACCTGAAAATGGTATGCTCTTATTTAGCGATTCCAAATGTCATCACAAAGATAGTTGGAGAATCATTAGTTTATAATGATTGCGCATTGGATCATAAGTGCGCTGTCGCGTGTGTAAATAAAACATGGGAAATCCCAATCTTATATCCGGCTTTTTTTAAAGCGGTGAGTTTGTTTAATGCATATAAATGCCTCCAGCTATAGGTGCTGATTTGTGATTTTTTTTCTTGAATAACACAAAGCCCTTAGAATGGAAATTAATCCCTGTTTAGCGGGGGATTTTACAAATACTCAATTAACGGGCAAAAAACACCTATTATCTGTCATTCACACAAATAATTGTTCGGGATGTTAATCTAATCCAGAATCGGTCTCAGAAGCAATTGCCTTAACCACTGTGCCACCGGTGCTTCTGATCAATCTTTCTCAGTAGATTTCAATAATCAGGTCTAGGTTCTTTTATATGGTGTTTAATTATATCATCGTATTTTTTACAACCTCCGTAGCGTAGCGGTATTTAAATCTTAGAGGTCGTGGGTTCGATCTCCACGCCGGACAGGAAAGCTTTGTGTAAATTCTAAGATTGCTTTACGGGTCTGGTCGGTTGAGGTACGGAGGGTAGCCGTGCCTCAGAAAGCATGTTAAGCCTTTGGTCCCGATTGTTATAACATCATCTATAATAATCGTTTATCAAGGAACGGGCAGCAGCGTTTCTGACATGTGTAGTTTTTAAACCATTTATTAAGGCTGTGAAGCCCTGCTCACCTATATGCCCGGTGAAGTAGTAAAAGCCTCGTGGCTAACTTTATATGTCCGTCCAGAAAAAAAGAAATCTTGAGGGATTTCTTTTTCTGTCTGGGGTATATATTTATTTTTTATCAAAATTTTGCTACATTATCGTTAACGTAAGAAGCGGCCGTAGCCCAATGGCTAGGGCGTCGGACTTGTGATCTTGAGGTCGCCGGTTCGAACTCCACCCATTGCACTACCGTCGTGAACCCACTCGTAACACAAGCATTTTAGCTTAGCACGAGGGGTTAACAAGAATACTACAAGACTGCAAAACACTGTTAGTATTTATTTTATTAAAAAAAAATGTTCCTATGAAAGTTCGCTGTTTTCATTTTCCTCACTACCTTGAAAGCCAGTACGCGTGGGTTTTTCTTTGTTGAGCTAAATTGTTTTAATTGAATAATAAGATAATGAAACACTTTGGCCTTGTAAATAATTCGTTTCTGTCATATATCATTATTATATTGATGTCTTGATATTTCTTTTCGAAGGCGCGGTATTTAAATTTATGGAGTAAGTAACACCCGTTTCCAAAGGCACTTCATTGAAACAAATTTTACACTTAAATATATGAAGACACTCGTGAATAACGTAGCTTACTAATTATGAAAGATTTTTTCAAAACGGACCAGAAGCTCCTAAGATTATATACTTATATACGACAGAATGGCATGGGAGTAACTTGCTCTGGAATGACACTGCTGCTTAACAATATTGTAAAATAGGAAAAGAAATGGACGCATCATAAGAACATGATTTAATTTTTTGAATTGTGTCAAGAAATTTTGACTTTGACTATTAGTGCGTTCAAGCAAGCAAACGAACTCTCCTGCTTTATAATATCACTAGCTTCCCGCTCGCGGTTCTACTGGCGTACTCCCGTTCCCAGGAGAAGGTTATAAACAAATATATATGCCTATAGCCTTCCTCAATATATTGGCTATCTAACACTGAAATATTATTTCAAATCGGTCCAGTAGTTCCTAAGATTAGCGCGTTAATATATTAGCGAGATAAGCAAACAAACAAACTATTGAGCTTAATATTTTAGTTTAGATTTGTTTCGCTATAATTCTGCGAGTATGTCGATATTTTCTTCACTCACTGCACATAAATAGGTACATTGAACATTTGTCTTATAAGACGTAATATCTTAAGCGTACATAAGTATCCGTCCAACACTGTTATCATCACAACATTACTAATTTATTCTGTTATCTTGTGTTAATATAAATTATTCTTCGATTAACGCGTCATGCTACAGTTATGTTTCGTTAAAATGAAAATGTTTACTAAAGTATAGAGTTAAAATATGGTTTAAATGGAAGTTGTCCAGTCTGAAACTATATTAAATTCAACTTTTTATATTAGCCGTGATAGCTCTGTCCTAACCGTGATGTGCATTAAGAGCAGCACGCATTCTGACAATGTTACGTCAAACGCCTTAATATTACATGAAAAAAGTAGAAGAAGTAAAAAGTTATATTGTCAAAAGCGCCAAGGATACAGTAGAAAATTTAATATGTTAGTTAAGTATTCTTAAATTTTCTAAGTTTCCGCGCAATATCCGTTTTCTTTTAATATATAAAAATATTAGGGAAATCGGTACAGGGGTTCACGCGTCATGCCGTGACCAAGGGAAATAGGGATCCATTTTTATATACTTAGATTATTCCATACCAATCTGGATTTTCGTTAATTTGCAGTTCTGTGCTTAATAATTATACTAGACGTTTTACTGTCTTGCTATTATTTTGGAACTATTTTAGACCATATTTCACTACATTTAATTTAATGTCTATCATAGTTCGATATTGTATATAATTTTTCCTGTTATTCTGAAGCCACTTTCCTATTCTTCGGTTTAAGTGGCATCGTAATGTAAATGAGGGTCCATGCATTGTGCCACTCGATGACCCTGTGGCATTCAGAATATATTAAGCCACGAACAATTAAGTATGTGAAGCGTATAACATGGGACAAAAATTGTTATTTTGTCATAGTATTTTATTTATAACTATCAAAAATTGATAGTGGCCGAATGGTCTAGGCGTTAGGGCCTACACCTAAGATGCAGGTTCGAATCCTGCCGGTGGTCAAAATTTTGTAACATATTTTTTTTTTAATTTAGCCATTGTTAAAGCCGTAAAGATTTCTAAAATATAAATAAATAGAACATTGTTTTATATAACACGTGGAAGTGGTAGATGCCCTGAGCCGTGTTCCTAGCCTATTAAGAGTGCCCTCAGGCGTGTGTCGCTTATACGTAAAATATGTTGTTGTTCAAAAACGTGCCCCTTTTTATAAATTTTATTAAGATTTAAATCATAGTATTATTTTTTTTTATTACCAAGCCTATGACGTGATACTAGACTGACAGACAGATGATTAGCTAATGCGCAATAGATTTTAGTTGCCATATTTTGTATTTAATTATATGTGTATAACTGACAAGTAGAAGTGTATGCAAATACCTAAGTGCTGGATAAATAACGTTTAATTCGTCTAGACATAGATACTGTATCTGACATTATCAATGTATTTACCGTAACAAGCCAAAGCCAAGGTTAAAATTCTTGGTCTGGAAAATTGTGTTACTTAACATTTTTCCTCTAGAAAAAATCTAGAGTTCCTCGAGAAAGTACCAACACGAAGCCAGGAACTTTGGTGTGGTTTCACCCATGCCTCGTACAGAAAGTTAAGTAGGTTTTATTTGGTCCCTGATCTCTCACCGGTCGTGTCGGTAAAAACGTTTCTCGGGAAGTTAAATTTAAAGGAATAAATAGAGAATTAACTTGCGCATATAATTGTGCACTATAATACCTACATGCTTACATAGTCATTGGTCAGTCTCCTTAGAGATTCTCCGCCGCCTACGGAATCGGTCGGGAGGTCTATACTATACTATACATATTGCTTTATCCAGTCAGTACCCTGGATTGCTAAGAGTGTTAAGGGGAGGCCCATGTTCAGTAGACGTAAGCGGGCTGATGAAGTGAAGTGATGATACATATAACTCTTTGGTATGATAAATAGAACAAATCAGACCCTACTTTCGTTATGTTTGTGATATAAAAGTATTATTAGTCAAAAAAATAAATCTATTTATACCATTATTTTCTATTTTACCATTAATTGTATAAATCAAATTATGTTTTAGATTTAGTGATATCATGTTTAACATATTTTTCCCGAGTAATATTTCAGTTTTATTATTTTGAATTAAATTGATAAATATTACAATGTATAATTTAATATAACTTCATTAGGTACCAAAATTTTTATTATTATCATTATTAATGTTTTTTATTTTGTTTTTAATTTGTTAATTTCATATTTTTATTATTTTTTTCTATGTCTAGACCGTAAATAATTTGTGCATGTGGTGTTAGCCTATAAGTAATTACTACACTCAAAATGTCAATTTCAATGTTTGTATATTATAATTATGTGATAGTGTAAGTAATTGTTGGTTAACCGAATAAATAAATAAATAAATAAATTAATTAATAAAAACGATTTTTAAATTAATTTCATGTTTTTTGCATTTTATTTATAGTAATGTTGTTTATGACTGAAATAAATCATAAAATAATGTTTATTGCCTAAATCCTAGAAACAGACCTAAGTCCGTCCGCTGTCCATTTCCCGTGGATGTTCCAAAAAAAACCTTGTCCCCATAGTCAAAATAAAAAAATAAAAAAACTGTTCAAGCCATTCTAAAGTTACGAAAGTTTATTTATTTATTTTTATATCCAAACTTATAGCTACTTTTACAGGATCGTATCCCAATGCAGTAGTGTCGACATTGTTTAAATTTTTTTCTATTTTTGTACTTATATTATATTGCATAGCATATAATTCTAGCAGTCGTCATTGTGAATTCATTCAGAGTTATCTATATAAATCAACACTTAAATACTCTTTAGGTATGTATGCCTATTTTAGATTCAACAAACCTGAAATTCATAATTCATGGCGAATGTAGAAATAAATTAATAAATCAATATTATTCTACAAAATATTGTAGGTAATATTCAATAGTCGAATATTTCATCTTGACATGTTCTAAGAATCGTGACGTTATTGTAAATTTGGTATTTTATTAGGAAATTGTATACATAGCAAGTTAAAGAAATAATGACTGTGCAGGATGTATAGTCAAAATTTCTTTATTCATCAAAATATTATACTTTCAGTTTAATAAACTAGTGGCATCTGTAATCGTTGCCTTCGCCATCTGATTTATTATTTTCTAAGGGCAATTTTTTTGAATTGTCAGAACAATAATGTCAAAGGCATAAATTTAAAATTTGTCAAATTTTCCATAGAAATTTGTATGGAAATTCTGTCAAATTTTAAGTTGAAATAATACTTTTATTCCATTTTCACTGACTCTTAAAAATAGCCCTAAAACTACTACAATAATATAGGTATGTTAAGTGCAATCTACAGATAAACTGAACAAAAACGCGTGTGCTTTTTAGTGAAATTTAGATACAGCATAAAACATTGGACTTGTTTTATTTTTCTGTGTGTAAAATTCTGTCCCTTTCCAATGTGTGTTCCACTGTGGTATCACATAGTAACGTAATTTTCGAACGGTTTCGAACGATTAAGCAACCTGCGCAAGAGTGCGTCCCCCGTACGACTTGAACCACCATGGCTCAGGGCGGTCGTTGGCGAGGGGATTGAGGCTTTTGTGGTGGTCCTCGTACTTCGGGGCTGCGAAGGCATCACAAGTTTCTCAGCAAAGTAAGGGTAGTAACGGGGGAGGGGTGAATCGGGTACATTCGATTTTAAAATACGGCATTAAACTAGTAATCAATTTTCATGAGCAAAACGGATATTTAAATATATCCGGTTTACTCATGATATATATATAGATAAAGAATTTGAGATAGTGATACCTGTTTTGTCGTGATGTCTATCCTTTTCGATTTGTTGGTAAAAACACACTCTTATTTTGATAGAAAAAAAAGGAAGAGTACAAATAATATCCGGCCCCCGGACATCCAACCATCCGGCCTTTTAGTACGCCGAATATCCGGTAATTAGATGATCAACTATTTATTACCACAACTTAAAGAAATATAGCTCTTATTACTAATGCGATAAGTTATACTAAAAAATGTAATTAAATTTAACTATTGAAACTAGAATGTGTCAATTAGTGTCTCTATACGTTTATTAACGTGTGGTCATTTAAGATGAAACGTTCGCACTCAAGGTATTTAACGGACTACTTGTCCGAGTATGGATTTTCTTATCTTTTAAATCAATTCGTTTTTCGATTGTAGAACTTTTTTTTTTCGGATGGACTTACTAAGAAGCCACGAGGCTTTTGCTACTTCACCGGGCATAAAGCGAGCAGAGCTCCAGCCTTAATAAATGGTTTAAAACCTACAAACTAAGCAAGCTGCGCAAGAGGGCGCCCCCTGTGGGGCTTAGACCTCAGCTCAGGGCGGTCGCTGGCGATGAAATTGAGGAATGATGACTTTAAGTATTTTAGGGGAGTTTTGTGCAACTGTCGGTCTATTTTAACAAAAATAGATCTATATATATCATAAGGACAAAAACATATAAACGGCCTTGTATATTCCGTCAAAATTTTATAGTTTAACATAAACCCGCTATTGTGACACCTTCGTGCTATAGCGGCATCAGTCTCGCTTTAAGTTTTGGAGGTTGTGGTTTCGATCCCCATGCCGGACAAGACAGCTTTGTGTATATTCTAAGATTGTTTTTCGGGTCTAGTTAGTTCAGGTGAGGGACTAACTAGTTGGTTCCGATTTTTATAACATCTATAACAAGCGTCTACCATTGAACGGGCAGCAGCGTTTCCTTGTGTGTAACAACATGACAGGCGGGTTGGTGACCACATGGTCCCGCCTGTCAAGCGTGGTGACTATGGCAAAACCCTCCCTCGGGAGGAGCATAGCACCCGATGTTTAGCAGTGGACGTTTTATAGGCTAATAATGATAATGATGAGACCCAGTATCACCCTTCGCCTTTAATATTCTCAAAATAAATAAATCCGTAAATAGAACACATAAAAAATGCAATTTTCCGAAAAAAACTTGGTTAAATAGTGCGAACGTTGCGCCTTAAGACAATAATTTACCTTATTTGTGTAAGATAAACAATATTATGTATGACGTCATATGATGCATGTGCGTGAATGTAGGTATATAAGTAAAAATAGCTGGTGGAAGGAAATAATAGATTTACAGGGTACTTCAGTTGGTAGTACCACAGAATAAAGAATAGTACAAGTAGTACTAAGAATTTGAGTCATGAGAGTTCTATTCGCAAGAGTGTTAATATGTATAGTACAGATATTGTGTTTAGTGAACAGGTTTGATAAATTGTTATTTTTATAAACCTTCGTTTTGAATTTTACAATTGTTTTTTTATTTATTTAATATTTTATTAATATGATGTGTAAACGGCCTTATGACTAATCTTCATGAAGCGGCCGTAGCCCAACGGCCAGAACCTTGCACTATTGTTTATTCTGTGCCAGGACGTCGGACTTGCGATGCCAACCAATTGCACTACCGACGTAAACCCACTCGTAACACAAGCATTCAAACTTAACACGAGAGGTTATCTAGAATATTAGTAGTGTGTAAAATCTCTGCTAGTACATACATACATATATTCACGCCTCTTTCCCATAGAGGCAGGCAGAGACCACTTGGGCCGGATTGCTCATGCGTACCCGGCTCCCGCGAACGGCGGATCGAAGGAGTGTCCGGGGCTGTAGTGGTGTAGGGTCCTCTCCTCGTGGTATGAGTTTAGCATACCACGCTATGGAGAGGGCGAGTCCCACATATCCCACCGCCAGCGCGCGAATACGTTGCAGCGGGGGTGGGAATGCGTAAATGCATTTCCAGCCGCACAAAAAAAAAAGGCAGAGTCTACTACCTTCTACTGGCTACGATCTTGACATACCACTTTCGCCTTTTCTACTTTCATTTATCCCTTCATGCATTTCCTTCGGTTTAGGGTACTTTAAACCTGGCCTTTCATAAGAACGTCCTCGATTTGATCGTGTAACGAAAATCTCTGCTAGTAATTAAAAAAAAAAAACAATTTCCTTGGTCGACTGTATATAATTATACTAACCCGTTGGTTGTTCTGAACAGTGTCAGCATGGTGGTGGTGCTGAACGGGGTGCTCGCAGACGAGTGCCCGACGTCGGTGCGGGCTTTACTAGCCGCTCACCCGGGCTACAGAGATGCCGCGGCACAACTGTTGGCGGCCGCAGCAAGAGTCATCCCGCCCCCGGGCCTACTGTATGTCGCCCAGCGGGAGATGGCTGCTGTGGTTCCACATGATAGTAAGTAACTTGTGTTTATACTTTCTGATGCATGTACAGTTCGACAACCAGCATAGCGAAGCGGTAATTGGCTCAAGAGGAATATATTTTAAGATAATTGGAAGATATTTTACTTAATTTCGTTGTGGCTATCCTATCGTTGTGGTGGTTTGAATTGCACCTTCCAACTTTCAGAACTTGGAGTTCTAGTCCATGCCAGCAACAACATTGTTAAAATATAAATCGACTATTAAAATACAGTGGACGCCTAACTGCGGCTGTTCTGGAGACCTTTAGTAAAATTGTTTTTTTTTATTCTGTTTCAGAAAATGTCAACATTATAGGATCAGATGACGCCACGTCATGTATAATAGTCGTTGTAAGGCATTCAGGTAATTATTTAATTATTTTTTTATTGTAGCATATATTTAATATGATGACGTGAGCAATATAGACTGACTAGCTATTGCCCGCTATTTCATCCGCGTAGATTTCGATGTCTTCATACAAACTCTTCAACCCTTAAGGAATTGAATTTTGAATAATACTTTTTTAGTGCACACCTACATCACTTAAGGAATAACTGTGCAAAATTACATGGTGCAAGACTCTAGAGGTTTCATCTGTGCATTGATAGATAAGTCAGTCTTTAGGTATATATAGAAAGAAGAATAATAAAAAATAAATAAATAAAAATACGTTTATTTTCACAATTAAACATAAATGATGCCAGAATTGTTGTGCCTATCAGTGGTGTACTGGTGGCTAAACTAAGGAAACCCTGTATTTTAGGACTCCAGTTCTATTGAGATTATATATTCTATTGAGAGTAAGAATGGTGTTTTCATAAAGTTGTAAATTTTAATGTATTTTTTCAGGTTCAGGAGCCATCGCTCTAGCCCATCTTGACGGTTCAGGCACAGCTGAGGCGGCCTCCAACATGGTGGCTCGAGTACAACAACTGGCTGTTGGTTATCCGGAAGGTCGACTGGAGCTACAGCTGGTGGGAGGGTTCACTGACCCTCACCGGTACTCCGATGAGCTGTTCGCTAATATTATGTGTAAGCGTTTATTTTCGTTAGTGTTATACATGTACAGTTTAGCTGGAGAGATCCCATTTTGTAAAACATTGGGTGTCCATTTATTTAGTATAGCTGTGCCCCGCGGTTTTACCCGCGTCACTCTGCTCCAGTGGGTCGGAGCATGATATTTTGTAGCTTAAATGTTAATCCAGCTTATAAACTATCCGCCTGCCAACTTTCAGCCAAATCCATTCAGTAGTTTTTGCCTGAAAGAGTAATAAACATACATACATCCACACATACAAACTTTCACATTTATAATAATAATATTAGTAGGATTACTAGCTGACCTGACAGACGTTGTCCTGTCTTCAATAAAACTCTAATTTAAATTGAACTTTTAGCATAAGTGTGATAGCTCTGACTAACCGTGATGTGCACTAAGAGCTTTTTTTTTTTTTGTTTTAAAGCACGCATTCTGTCAACGTTATGTCAAACGCCATAAGATTACATTAAAAAAGTTTATAATTTCAAAAGCGTTAAGGTTACATTTGCACATTTAATATGGTGGTTAAGAATTATTACATTTTCTAAATTTACAGTAACAGACACAACAAAAATGTATATATCTAGACCTTAGAAGCATAAGGACGAAAGTGCCAGTATACGATAGAGGGACATACGACAAATGTTTCTGACGTACAATGACACATTGGACCTTATGCTTATGTCCCCCTATGACTTGACGTGCCTTGTTACTTTAGTTTGAAGACACAATATGAATATGCAATATGCTCTTTGCAGTATGTATCTGGCAAAACTCCTGTCTGTAAAGGCCCAATAATAAGGTTTATTTATTTATTTGATTAGGACCACCAGTAGTTATGAAAATAAATTATTGTACGGATTTCAGTCTTGTAAAGTTGAAAGTAAAAAAAAATTGAAATTAATTTAACATAAATTCAAAACTAAAGGAGGAAACTTAAAGTAGGTTAAATAACACTGAAATGAATTCAAATTAAATAACAAAAACAACTGACACTGCCGAGGATGATAGAGCTGATCTGTTCAGCTTTTTACGGAGCTGCGAAAATTAGTCATAAAATACGGTTACGGACTTAATGTTAATTTATTTAATAAACGGCAGAGAGGGATGGAAAGAGAGAGAGAGAGATAGAGAGATAATGTTGGAGTATCTAGAGAAGTTAGAAGAAACAATAACATTTACCAGTATCAGTGTTTCGCTAATCTGACATTACTCCGAGTTCTGATCTACGGGCAACATTGATTGAAGGAAGGCTCATAGAAATTTATCATGCGAGCGTGCATTACGTGATCGGTAGACTGTTGGCATATAACAAGAAAGAAAATAGTAGTTTTGGCGTGAAAGAGTAACGAACATACATTCTTACAAAGTTTCGCGTTTATACCTCTAATACTAGTAGGATTTGAATCATATAATTAAATATTGTAGCTATGACTTGATACTAGACTGACAGACCGGTGATTTATCAATCCACAATCGACTTTAGTTGCGATATTTTGTATATAATAGTATAAATATAATTTATAATATTTTCTGTGTGTATAATTGAGAAGTACAAGTGTATGTAAGTGCTGAATAAATATAATTCGTGTGAATGAATGAATTTGTTTGTATAAACAACAGTCATTTGACATTGTTCTTGTAATTACATATTTTAAAACATTTAGTTGTCTTTATTATACAGCTCCGGCTTCGCACCGGTGCAATGCGCATGTAATACATATATTAACAGTCTTCTTTAATCACTTTATCTATATTAAAAACGGCATCAAAATCCGTTGCGTAGTATTACAGCAACGTACATACAGATAGCGGGATGCGACTTTGTTTTACTATGAAGTGATGTCATCTCTTTTCGTTATTTTTGCTTCTGAAAATTTACAAATTATATCCGTTGTACATCCGATGTTTGTTACGGTTATAAAATATGTTTATGAGAATACTCTCATTGTTGTAACAGACTAGGATATAAACATCGATATTGACGTAAAGGTCGCTAATTCTGTCACATTGCCAGCACCGTGAGTGGGCGCCAACTATTGTCCAAGCAATCTATTTTACCTACCGTTTCTTCATTCCTACGGGGACCGTCCTGTTACTCATGAGTCGATATTAAATGATTAGCGTAGTAGTAAGTGCTAGAATGTAAAATGACGCAGTTGGGTTTTGGCAGCAGGTAAATTGGGCACTGGTTGGCTTTGAGTACTTAAATGAAACGTCATGAATAGTTCATAGGTACTATTCATGACGTTTCATTATAAGTTTCATTATCATCGTTGGTGGGAGTTGGGTTGCATTTAGGACGTATTGGTGTAGTTACTGGCTTTTTATTATTTTCTTCTCTTTTATTTTTTGAAGATTACTAGCAGAATTTTACCACACTACTAGTATTCTTGTTAACCCTGCGTGCTAAGGGAGTGTTCAAGTATACGTAACGCAATTTTTGAAGATTTTTGATCCCCCTCCCCCCTTGTAACGCACCGTAACGTTTTTCTGGACCCCCCTCCCCCCTCTCTAAACGTTACGTAACACTCATGTGATAATTTTTACCCTAAAGTCGTATTTTTAAAAAAGATTTGGCTTTTAATTTTTTTTTGTTTTGGTTTGGGAATTTTTATTCCCTATTTTTTTAAGAAACAATGTTACGTAACGTTTTGTAAGAAAGACCCCCCTCCCGCCCCTGTAACGCATAGTAACGATATACGAGACCCCCTCCCCCCCCAAATTACGTTACGTAATACTTGAACGCTCCCTAAGATAAAATACTTGTGATATGAATTGGTTGACGTCGGTAGTGCAATGGGTAGGGATCGAACCGACGTCCACATGATCCCAAGTCCGACAGCCTAGACATTGGGCTACGGCCGCTTATGTTTTTTTTATTATAATATATTAGTTTAATTTTTATTATATCATCATCATCATCATAATAATGATCAGCTTTATCCCCACGTTGGACAAGAAATCTTTATGTAAATTCTAAGATTTCTTACCGGGTCCGGTTGAATGAGGGAGTACACTCCATGTCCGTGCCTCAGAAAGCACGTTAATACGTTGGTCCCGATTGTCATATAAACGAACCAACCAACTCTTTAGCTTTATATATTAGTATAAATATATTTTAATATATAGATATATGTATTTGCAGTATCTTTCCACCGTCTGTCAGTGGAGATTGACCTAACGCTGGCATGTTGCTGCGAGCTCAACACAGCACTCGGTGGCGGCGCGGCGCCGCTCGTGACGGGCGTGGGCGTCGACATACGAGCGGGGGACCTGTTCCCCGCCGCCTTCCCCGACCACGGCCCGGAGCTGGCGCTGAGGGGGGCGAGGACTATCACCAGTGGAGCTACTTCTGCGCAGGTATGTGGACGTATACTAGCAGGGAAATCTACGTCGCAAAATCCTTTGACAACATCAGCGTGACGGGTGTGGGTGTGGAAATCCGAGCAGAAGACTCCTTGCAGCTTTCCTGACTGCGAACTAGAACTAGCGTCATGTTGAGCGTGGACTATTATGAGTGAAGCTACTTCTGCACACCTATTTATTATGTTGGGTATGGGAGTGATATTTATGTGGGGGACTTGAACCCTGCCGTCTTCCTTTCCCACGGATTAGAGTTGCTACGAGGGTAGCGAGGACTATCACTAGTCGAGCTACTTCTGCACAGGTATGTAAACGTTTACTAGCAGAGAAATCAACGTCACGACCTCTTATGAGAACATCTCTGTGAACAGTGTGTTTGAATGGGGGACTAATACCCTGCCTTTTCTTGCCTTAGGACTTTTCTTTCCATCCTTCTCTTTCCAAATGAATAAATGACCACAAAACCGTTTAAAACTATGATTTTTTAATTTGTATAAATAATAATTGTATTGAAATAATTCACAGGTGCTAGACATATACGACAACACAGTGGGCATGCTGCGCATCGGGCCGTTCAACTACGAGCCCCTCCGCGGCGTGGACCTGTGGCTCGAGCAGTCCGACGACTTCATCCTGCAGCACCTCAGCACCACGCCCGCCGTCGAGCCGCCGCACTTCGTACACAATGTGAGTTGGCACAAGTCCGTGTATGTTCACTATAAGTTGGACATGGACTGTTCGCCCTCCCAACTCTTAGTTTGCAAAGAACCTTCCGATGCCCCAGCGAATTGTAAAGTAGAGCGACAGTCGCACAAAATTCTCTTCAAAATCTAAAGTTATTATTCCTCAATCGCTACCGCCAGCGACCGCCCTGAGCCGAGGTCCAAGTCCCACAGGGTACGCCCTCTTGCGCAGGTTGCTCAGTTTGTAGTATTTAAACCATTTATTGAGGCTGGAGCTCTGCTCGCTTTTATATCCGGAGATGTAGCAAAAAACCTATTGACTAACTACATAATGTCCGGAAGAAAAACCTCAACTACTCGGAAAAAAATTGTGATCTTACCATTTTATGCTAAGATGATTTTCCGGCCAAAGATTCAGGGAATTAAGGAATAAATAAGATCTTTTGCATACATTTTAAAATTTTGTGAACATTTAAATCTGTCCATGCCAAATTATTTTTAGGTACACATCATTACCTACATATTATGTGCCTAAGTCGACGTTGATCTCAGGACAATTTACAATACTTAAATACCTTAATTGTTAACATTAATAATTTCACTTTCAGATCCGCATGACTCTCAAATTCATCCAGCAACACCCGTTCCCGGCAGTCACCGTGTTCCCTGACAATCGTTCGCATTACTACAGACGTGACGAACAGACCGGCTGCTGGGTGCCCATGCGTTTTTAATTATTAGATACCACCGGTTAAATGATGCGGAATATACAAAAAAAAGTGTCCCAAAATAATGACACAAAACCGGATTTTGTTAAATGTCGAGACGCGATAAATCGCCGTTATTTTAGTACTTTAACACGAACAGCGCGTTGTCTGCCCAGAAAATACTTCCATCGCCACCTTGCCAAGACAGCCAGCCCAAGCCTGTGCTATCTACTGGCATAACTCTCGGAGTTGAATCTTCAGATTCGATGCGCTTACGGCTATCAGCTAAACGAATGTAAACTTACTTTTGAGACACCATCAATTTGGATACATATACAGTTTATGGTAGCCACATGCACGTTTTCTGAAAGGCTTCAAAAATAAAGAGGTTAGATGTTGTATTTTATATAAAATATTTGTTTTTGGGTAATAAAACAGATACATCACTATTTTGTTGTTAAAAAAATGCAAAGAAACTTTGGAGTGATAACGTTATGGTATATTATGTAAGAAAATATAAGGTTTACCAATTATTTGCTTTCATGATATAACGATTGCTGGCAAACTTGACACTGTTATATGTGTGTGTGGTAAAAAATTACATTTAAAAAAATGTTGTCTATAAACAGTGATAGGTTTTTTTAATGTCAAATAAGAACTGTGGCTATTAATTAACCCGAGTCGAATATAAGCGATAGGCTTTATTGTTTAAAATATACATTAATCCCATCTTTCTTGAGCCCGGTTATTCGATTCTATATATTAGAAAAGATATAAATGATCGAATAAACAGCATTTAATTAATAAACTTGAATCTAGAGTACAGAAGCATTAGGTCGGATGTGCCATTATAGGTACTTCAGAAACATTCGTCTTATGTGCCTGTATCGTATACTGGCACTTACGACCTAATGATTCTGAAGTCTAGAAATATATAAAGTGATAATTATGACTACATAAGAACCGGATAGTGTCAACAATATTTTCTTTGTTCGTTTATTATTTCCTAAAAAATGTGTTTTTTTTTTATTTGAAATGCACTTACTCTTCATGACCCAAAGGTTTCTAGTTCATGACCAAATTATTTTTGGTTAGTGACCAAATTATTTTTGGTTAATGACCAAATTATTTTTGTTTAATTGACCTAATTATTTTTCGTTCATGACCAAATTATTTTTCGTCCATGACCAAATTGTATTTCGTTCATGACGTTGATATTTCCTCTTCTTAATAATAAGAAATAATTATATCTGAAAACTGTTGTATAAAATATGTTAAGAATCATCTTCATTCCATTTCTTATAGAATATCGATTATTATTTGACTATGTGACTCAATGAGTCTATCCATTTTATATTTAAATGTTTCAATTTTATTCCAATTTAAATTTGAGTCGTGCTACTTGAGTTGAGTGTAGATATTTTTTGAGAATAAATTTAGATGAAATGAATTAAGAAATAGTCCAAGTGGATTTCGTATAATGGCTCAAATTTAAATGGAACCAGTTTTAAGATTATATGTACCAGTTTGGAATTAATATTTATAGAATTGCAAGCCAGTGCGATCTATAAAAAAATGAAGTAGGATTAAAATTTAAAAATTACTAGCTTTACTATTCGGTTTTACTGGCATAGATGCCGTTGCTTTGGGAACCTATCTCAAGATATAGATTGTGACATTCACAAATAATGTGACTTTTTATTGGGAAAATAATTTTCTAAAACAGTGTAGTAGATTTAGAGGTTACCTCCTACAACTTGCTAACCTTGGTGATTATTCTCAACACGCACGGATGGAAAGTACTAGAAGAAAGTAAATCTCAGTGTTTTCTGTGTTTGGAAAGATAAATTAACATAATTCTATAAATATTCATTCCATTAATATATATATTCCATCATTAAAACATTGCTATGATATCATTATTTTGTGAAATTTATTTTAAAAGTCATACAATTTGGAAAAGTGATGTTTTACATTTATGTTTTTATGTATATAATGTTCTGTTGTAACTGTACTACTTAGAGATGTAATTTATTGGAATTAGTTGTTTGAACATGATTATGATTATGATTACCAGTGACATGAGTCGTGAAAAGTGATTACAAATAAGTTATTATATTAAAAGTACATCAAACATGGGTTATTGAAAATAATGCTTATATTAAACTTAAAGTCGAAGTAAAGACAGACAAGTATATTGGATCTTGTACATCTTAGAATATTCGACTGTAACTTAACCAGTGAAAAACTATTCGTACAAACTGTTTTGAATATGTTAATTCCAACTGTGGTGATACTGAAATACCGTGTGATCGAAAGTTGTTATTAAGGTGTAATTTCATCTGTCAAAAAATACTTTCGTTATATATGTCTTAAAGGGCAATAAATTTATTTACGACATTTGATTTTCAACCTTATTGGCTATTGTCACTTAAGCGGTATTGTATCATAGAGGATATATCGTTTTCAATAATTTCTTATACCATGGTCTTCTAATTGATGACGACAGGATTTTTTTCATTTTACTTACTGTCGTTGTTAAACTAAAATCTGCTTTGTGCAATAAATTTACTTTGAATGCATTCAAAACAAAGGTCTCCTATAACATTTTATATAAAGCTACTACTCATAATATGTAAACAATCTTTAAAGAAGTCGTAGATCGTCGTAAGTACAGTGAACTGTAAAGAAAGACCATAAAGTTCAAGTCTCAAAAAAGTATTCATAACAGAATATAGTTTTACAACGACGATATAATGTGATATGTGATGATATATTGGCATTTTGAAATATCGACATGCGAATAAATAATATGAGAGGTTGGAGTTCCCAAGTTCTTACTTAAGAAAGTCATGTGTCAATATATTGTCAAGAAAATACACATTAGTAGGTACTAATATAGAAAAGTGTTGCAAATTTCCTATCAATGACTCTGTGTTTAAGAAGAGTGTTTTACCGGCTGTTGTTTTTAAAAAAGCATTAATTTTATTGTATATCGACAATTTCTTTTCTATATATATTTCCATTTAGATAATAAATGTTATGTCACTACTTGCCTAGTAAGTAAACGGCAATTTTCATTAATTTATAGAATCGAAAGAAAAATGTCAGAGAGAGACACAAATTATGTTGTAAATATTATAGTGAGCAATTAGATTTAGTTAGTAAACGTTAATAGTTATTGTTTTGTGAAATATTATGAATATATTGAAAGTTCAAAAGACATGCGAGTTTTATTGTATGTTCCTGTAGTTTGTACTTAAGAATGTTTTTTTCTTGTTTGCAAAATAAAAGCAAGGAATATTTTATTACCTACTAATTGTTGGGAGTCTTGGTCTAGTTAGTGGGTTCGATCGCTACGCCCGACAAGAAATCTTTGTTTAAATTCTAAGACTTCTTTCTGGGTCTGGCTCCGTGCCTCGGAAACCACGTCAATTTTGTATTTGTCTTATCTTAAAAACGAAAGCAAAATAAATGTGAGGACTGAGGGCCCGAATTTTATCAAGGTCATAACTTTCAAACAACAAGAAGTGGTGAGCTGTTCTTGCTTCCACACATTTTCACAATTTATTTATTAGCTTATAGGATTTCAAACAGTAGCTGTAAGTTAATGATTCCATTTTATTTGCGTAATAAATTTTGACGTGTGTGAGAATTGAGGGCCCATTTTGTACGAAGATATACAAAGTAGTACAGTGTTTTGTTTGGGTTAGATTTTGGCATAAAGACTTTTTCTGTAGTCCATAGTTTATCAGGTTCAGGTGGGCCCTCAACCCTCTATGTGAGAACTGAGGGCCCAACTTTACAGTCCATAACTCGGTTATTGAACTTTCACAAAATCTGATTCCTACTTTCACAATTCTTTGGGTATGTTCACTAAATCCTAAGCACATTTTCAAAGAGTTTTAACAACGTGGCCCTCACACCACACGCACATTATAGGCTATGATGTCACAAAATTGCCGATAGCATTTTCGACAACGACGATTAGGACTCATTATAAGAATATAAATTTGTACCTACACAATACTTAACTCTAGTCAAGTATTAGTTGCTTGGTATATGTATCGTCTTGATACATATACCAAGCAACTTGGAAAAAATGCGAAAAAAAGTTTTCTTTAAGAGAACCTTTTTTTTGTTTTCCGGGGGGGGGGGAATGCATGTACGCATCACATCCACCGCTGGCCGATAATAATCATTTAAAATAATATGATTATTTAAAAGTAAATAACCATCGTTCGGATTTCGAATATCCCTCCACAACTTTTTGTACAACTAAATTAAAATATCGTGTCTAGTCCGACTCCACCAAAGCGGAGATGAGATGCAGAGAGGAGATGTATTTTAAACAACCAATAGAATTGAATTATTGAGACATCTCCTCTCCGCAGAGATGTGAGCGGCGTGCAATGATCGATGTCACCCTCCCCCCTCCCTCCCGAAATAAAATTATGAATTAAATAAAATTATGTAGTTCGTAGAATATATTCCTCGGTAGTCTGTAGGACTTGGTAAAACTTTCATTATCTAACTCATAAAACAGAGTAAAAAATTATCCATGACTAGTATGGTAATTCAAGTGACTTCTTCCCAAAACCGATGTTTTCTTTTGTTTAGGTAGTATAAAGCTATCAATTCTGTTTCTTCAGACTGTAGATCTTCTTCGTCAAGTAAAAGAAGATACTTTCTTTGTAATAATAGCGACATCGTCTACCTTTCGTGTCAGAATGTATACTGAGCAGTCAATGCCTCGCACACTCGCAAGGAGGAAATGCGTAGTGTAGCAGAGTGTGTGCTGACTGCACACACTCTGCTACACTGCGCATTTCCGCACAGCTTCGGCGGATTCACCCGAGCTGAAAAACATCTCTACTCGCACAGCACACCGCACACATCTCCACTTTGGTGGAGTCCCGGCCTCATTGAACAATGGATCCGCGTCAGGAACATTTTTGTGCGATGATTTTTTATGATTTCAAATGTGGCCTAAAACCGACCGAGACGTTTGTTTGTCTTCAAATAGCTTTCTTTTATGGATGAAGGTGGCAACCATTTACCGTTGGTACCTATGAAAAAGGAAACGGTCATCCTTCGATGGCTGTTACCGAAGAAATCGTGCTGGTAGTGAAATTATATACGGAGAGATTCAGCATACCTACTCTCCAGATTGGTTCGGGAAGCGAAAATTTTGATCGCTAGTTTCTTTACTTTAACGGGGTGTCTGACATCAATACCATTACGAAACCAAAGCAGCATTAACGCTGAATGGCATACTACGAAATGCCTACCAGAAGTTTTTACTGCAATGAGCAACAAGCGACCGAACACCGGGCTCCGCGGGCTACTGCTATAATATGACGACGCGCCCGCACACTGCGCTCATAACGAAAACTTAAAACTCTGTTAACAACCAAATCTCATTATAGCGTAGATGAATATTTGAAAGACAATTTAAAATAGTTAAATTCTTAAAAAAAAAAACCTACCTCAATCCTATTTTTTTGTGCCCGACAGGGTCTATGTGAACCTAATAGATAAATTAACATTTTTAAGACCTAATAGAATAGAATAGGTCTTTATTTGCTTAGAATGCAGGTACATACAAAATAGGATGGTAAATAACATAATAAGATCCATATACATTCTGCCTTGTTGGCATGCAAATACAATAATTATTGACTAATGACCTAGAATGTACCTACCAAGGGAGCTATAAAGATTTGAATTTGACTCCCTGGATACCACACCGGTCAAAGTCTTGTTAGTCTTGGGTCACCCTCCTTACAGTCCTGATCTGGCAACGTGTGACTTTTTTTATTTCCCAAAATAAAAAAATCACCTGAAGGGAATAAGCTTTTCATCCCCGGAAGATGCGCTATCAACATAGCTGATACCATTTTCGTCTCTATGTCATGTAATTATTTTTTTCGAGCTCTCCAGCCTTAAGAAATATTTTGCCTAATCGAGTAAACCCATTCTTAACCAATTAAATATAATAAAAAAGTGTCAAATAGCCATTATCTTCATACGACATTTCCAGAATGATAATGAATAGTAAGTCTCAAAAGATCAAAATAACCTAGCTCTACAAAGTAAAAAAAAATCTTGACAACATTGCTTTTGTGATTTTGTTTGACAGCTGCTTTTCGTGATTAGTTTTGTTGTAAGAAAGTTTTTGCGTAAAATTCTCTTCGTAAACATTTTGTTCAGCGCATTTTAAGCGTCCTAAAGCACAAAACATGGAGAAACCTACAGTTACTGAACAACCGCCTCCTTATTCTGCCATAGTTCCTCCAGGTGATCTATAAAATGCAATTTACTTTTGTGAAACCTTACAGTGAATCATTTAGTGAAGATAAGCAGTTCAATTGTACTGCGTAATGCTCTTATTAAGCTTTATAGTCTAAATAACTACTAAATGAAGCCATAATATACCGTCCCAATTTAATATTACAATCAAATAAGTGTGTTTTGTACGTTTACAATAACTTGTCAGATAATATGGTGTAATATTTTTATCGTGAACAGTTTCAGCGACTGCACCGCCGCCGGTTGGTACTCCGGGTGCCTCATATCCTCCCCCTCCACCTGGATACACACCATACGGTGTGCCGCCTCCAGTCACGGGGTTCGTGCCTAATTACGGTGCGACGAGTATTATTATACCGCCTCCTATTATCACGGTAGGAGCGTGCCCCGCTTGCCGTGTCGGTATCCTCGAAGACGACTTCACTTGCCTCGGTATTTTATGCGCTATATTATTTTTCCCATTAGGAATACTATGTTGTTTGGCTCTGAAAAATAGAAGATGCTCAAATTGTGGTGCCCTCTTTGGATAGGTATAATACCTTAAGTTGATTGTTGATGTTGACTATTGAAAAGTTTATAAATGATTGGTTAATGTTTAATTTCATTTGTCTTAGACTACTGTTATATTTTTATGTGTACAGTCAACAAAAGAGATCGGTTTACACCGTCAGTATTAAATAATGTAAATAAATATGTTTTTGTCACAACAGCTGGTAATTCTTTATGGTCGAAGAGTTTGTTGCTCCCTGTATACAAATACACATAACAGTAAACTCTTCTCATAAACATGTACATATCAGTTTAAAATGTGTTTCACAGGGTGTAAACCTATTTCTTTTATTGTCTGTACATAAAACCTTCAATATAAGTAGCATTCAAGGTCTAATGTATAATAATATGGGTAAAAGTTAATTTGTTCTTGAAAATCTTATTGCACACATCAGTAATATGTTACAATCAAGCTAGCATTCTATATATTTAGAGATATATTTACCAAAAATGTTATTCAGCAACAAAATATGTTTTGAATTTGATATCTTTAAGTTACAGTTTTGTAATAAATCCATAGCACATTGAAATAAAGTAATGAGACAGTAACCAAACTAAAAAACTGCACATTGTCTACACACTTCACTTTAGCAGTAAGCCACAAAAGTAGTTAACTTTTAATTATTTGCTAGCATCTGTAATTACAAGTACCTACCATTACTTATGTCAATAAGCTAGTTGACTCCATACCAAATTATGTAACAAAGATGTTGTTTAACTTTCTCTCTCTCCTATCTGACATAAGACATGTTTTTCCATTGCATGTCTGATTTATTGGCAGACTTGTCGTCACCTATATATTGCCAATAAAAAAAAAGGAGAAGATTATGTTTATTTTTGAAAGTGTGCATAAGAAACCTAAATGTCTATCTGCCAACTTATTCTGCAATTTCTGCCAGTGTCATGTAATGAGTGTCACTTTATTTAACTGGACGATGGCTGTTTGATTTGATTTTTGTTTAATCTATGTCTTTAATCACCGAAAATGTTATAAACTATTTTGTTAAAGTGTCAACTAGCCTATTGTTCAGAGTGTTTGTTTTTTTGTAAAATGATTTAAGAACTACTAAATTGTTACATTGTGTCTACATGGCGGCTAAAATTGGAGTAGACTTTTTTACCTTTACACCAACAATGGCACTATAATAACTATAAAATTTGAATTGCATTGCCTTATAATTGAATATGCAATTTCGAAAAGGCTACAACTCAGATTTTGTCTATTTAAGTAATGCCCTTTTCATAATTAGTCATTCAATTTATTTTAAAACACAGCTTTAAGGTTTAGATTTCAGTTTTTTTAAAGTGTTCTAAGCTTTCTAATTTCGTAATAAATTGGTTGATTTTATGTTATTTAATTAAACACAGATGTTTAGCCATATCTAGCAAGTGCAGTGTAAAACAAAGAAGGCAACAATTTACTCTAAATAGTTTTTTCTTTATGATAGTTGTGAGGTGATTAACTAAATAATTTATACTAATAGTATAATAATGTATTGCCTTATTAGTTTCTTGTAAGGCCACTTACTACTATGAATAAAAAACGATAATTAAAGCTTACTTTATGTACACAATAAGTCAATTTCCTAATTTGTACATTGGTTTAGATTGTGAATGATTTCAATGTATAACAGTGATTTTTAAACGAAATCGTTTATTTTATTATTTTTATATTTACTAATGTATGTTATTCAAAGATATTTTTCTTTACAAACTTAATTATATTTTAAAATGTTTTATGATGAAAATTTGCTATGGGCAAAATTATCCCTCCAAATAATTTCGATGCTTATTGAAAGATAAGCATGAGTTAATATTATAGTATATAATTTAAATACTGATCAAGACTTAAAAAGGCTTACTCTGTTGATAAAAAGAATTAAATAATTTAGACTAAAATAAAGCTGAATAAAAAATCCCTTTTGAACAAGCAATGATATAAAATGGAGATTTTCATAGATACTGTTACCGAAACCACATCTGGTATTTGATATGATGCATTGCATGGGTGTAGCCAGGTTTTAGTGTCGGGGGGGCTGTAAACTACAATGGTTTGGCCAATGGGCCAAACCATTGTAGTTTACAGTCATATTAAGGAATAGTACTTGCCACTATGAGTTTACTTTAATGTTATGTATCATTTTCATGGTGTCTTTGGCTACAGGAATAAAGATCATTTCATTGACGCATGAAATTCCAAGTTAAAACTCTAAGTACCAAATATTGTTTGTTAATATTGTGTAAGGTTCGTTTCCTTTAGCAGATTGCTATATTCATAAGAGTACTAATACAGAATGAAAAACTGTGAAGTACCTAACCTACAATGTTATCTGATATCTCTGTATCAACATTTTTATTATTAATGGAATGAGGCTTTATTCTGCAGAAATCCATATTAACCTATATTAAAAATATCTAGTGTTAATTTCGTTCAAAATTGTATCTAAGTGCAAAAATTAAGCACATTATGTGAAAAGTGCATCCTAGCATTCAAAAATATTTTTGAACGGATCAACTCTATATTTTTTATTTAACTTTGTTACAATCTGGATATGTGTGGAATATATCCAGATTATATGAATATGTGTTAAATTTATATCATCACACTGAAAGTTTTAAGTTGATCAAAACATAAGTTAAATAAAAATTACTTAACATGTGTATCTCCTATACAATTTTTATATGATTTTATAAATTTGTGATAAAATTGAAATTTTCTTTGTCTTTTTTACTTTTGGCAATTTATTTAGACTGTGTTGATAGTTTATGTAAACTGAATTATAAAAAATTGCCATATTATTATTTATGATATACCTAAACATTGTCATAAATGAAATGTATAGTATTATTCTTAATCCTTTCTCAATTACTGTATCACATGTTTACAATTATTTCTATATTCACGTTGCCATATATTTTGGTTTTATATTTAAAAATATATACATATCATATGATTTGTCACTTATTTTTTTAATCGAATGTTAATTATAAATTAGTTAGCGTAGTTTTTGTTAGTAGCACAGTCAAAATCTTAATTTAGACTAAAGTAGAAATGAAGTTTTTTTTTTCAAATTTATATTAATATTTAAGCTTTTTATTACTAACGCTTTAAGCTCAGTATGCTAAGAGAGAATCCTTATTACATATATTCATGGACTTTGTGCTACGGATCATTAGATTGAATAATCCAATTACTTAATAATTATAAAAATGATTATATTTCCAGTTTTTTACAGGTTATGGCCAAAACGTTTGCTAAATTACGTTTTGGCCATAACCTGTAAAAAACTGGAAATAACTTTAATGTATTGAATAGATTCGGATATTGTAATATTTGTTGTTATTAGGGTTTTGACTGTGCATCCTAGTAATTAAGACATCATCAATATTATTTTGATTATTTTCGCTCATTGAATAACTAACGAATTGTTTCAAAAGAAATTGAATTGATGGTGGACTGTAGGACCATTAGAATATGATTTTATCGAAGCTGTGTTAGTGTGAGATGTTGATTTAAAATGATTTGGAATTCATTTTGTTTGCGTAATAATCTATATGTACCGCCCAGCATACAAGACGTGTGTTTAATATTTGTTATTGAGTAAAATAATACCTAATGTCAGGTATTTTGAACAATTTTTAACGACTGTCTAATGGGATATTAATCGATAATTTAATTGGATCGGTTATAATATCTATCGATTAGAATTTAATGGAAAGTGTCGTTTTTTGTTATAATGTGATCGAAACCGCTTGTTCCGCGCCTTAAGTAAGTGCGGTGACGTGGGGGCCGGGGAAGAAAAAGTATGACTTGTGCATTGACGGAGGATTGACAGAACGGAGCGATGTTCCCACCCCTCTCGCCGCCCGCATTCCTAAGGCGTGATTCGGTCAAACTATATTAGTCAGTTTAATCAACTAACGGGCTTAACAACAATTTAATAGTTTCCTAGATTTATAATTCTAGTAAACTACCTACTTAAATGTTGTTATTAGTAATTCCGTCTATTTGAAATAATTTTAAAAGATTGTTATCATCAGCATTTTATTCAGGTTCGTTAAATTAATTCATTAAAACAATATGTCTTCCTGCTTCTGTACAGGGCGTTTAAGCAAAAAAAGTATACAAAGTATGTAAATGAGATTGCATTTTAAAAGTTGTTTAATTTACGATATAGTTGCACGGTCGTTGCTAGAGTATTAAGTCATAGAATACAGAAAGGTGTTACTACCCCTGTATCAATGATACGGAGCCCCCGACTGCATAGCGGATAAAAGTAATTTAAAAAGTTTTGATAGGGGCCCGTCTATGGCTCGCTACGCCACTGGATTGTTAAAAGCTACGTGTAACTCGAATTAAGTTAGAGTATGACGTAGGGATTGCCCATGTTGACCTCCCTAGCTACGACCATGCATGATGAAAAAAATCTTGATGCATAAGTTGGTTTTATGTGAATGTTATTTGAGTTAGGTATAAAAGATTTTAATATGTTGTTGTTTAAATATTATGTAACACATTCGTTAGCTGTGAGTGTTTTAAATCAACATCTAAATGAAAGGGGCTTAGGTCCAAAATAGGATTAACTGAAGAAAATGTCACAGCTTACAGCCTTATTAACTTGTGGATAAGTAAAACATTAATTACGTATACTTTAAAAGCGTGATCTAAGTAGGTATATAAATATAAAGTATAATTATGATATTGTAATTATTAAATTTATATAAGTATAGATTTTGCAATAAAGTTTGGGAATAAAAAGTATCGTTTATTTTCTACTATTATAAACTAACTGCGCCCCGCGGTTTTACCCGCGTTACTCTGCTTCAGTGGCTCGGAGCGTGATGTTTTGTACCCTATATGGTAATCCAGCGTATAACCTATCCCGGTGCAAATTTTAGCCAATTCCGTTCAGTAGTTTTGGCGTGAAAGAGTAACAAATAAAAATCCATCCATTCATCCATACTTTCGCGTTTATAATATTAGTAGGGTAAATCTTAATTTTAAAGTTGGGAATTTACCTACCCAGTGTATTGTTGCAGTGTGGGAACGTTGATACGGCTGCCAGCGTCTTATATCAACCAGTTGTAACATGATAAGGCGACCTTTTCTGCCGCATATTGAAGATTTCTATAGTTCTTCGACACTAGCGCCATTTAAAGAGTTTTAAACGGTGTTTAAAACTTCTATCTAGTGTTTACAGATTAATCTATGGCATAACTCCACCCGATTTACATGACACCTGATTCGCAAATCATCTTTTCTCTCGCTATTAGGTACTTTAGGTACCTATATCTCAAATCAAGTCTTTAAGTCAAAAATATTTTAATTTAAAAGTAATATCAAATGATACATTTATACATAGTATTAAAATCGCGTCTAAATAAACTATTGCCCCACCTACTTCCGCGGCAGCAACATCGACTGTCGATCCAGCGCCATTGCGGTACGAGGACTATTGATATCATTATGAAATTAGTAGATTATAATTTTTTGGTATCTTTATACACTTGTGCCGATGTTTCGATACCCTTTTCAAAAAAAATATGGCTTAGTAACTCCTTCACAGCTAACACCCCACTAAACCATATCTAACTGAATTCGGATAATGCTGACGTTGTACTCGATGACTAATTGAAAAGCTTCTTAAGAGCTTTGAGCTTGTTAAAATATTGCTCGATTGTATAAAAAATCTCACCCGTAAACATTTTTTTTCTGTGTCCTCCTTTTGCGTAGGTACCTCTTAAGTAGTTGTTTCGATTTTACAACCCTATTCTCTTTTATATTATCAGTTTAGAAATGACCAGTGCGTCTCTTATAGGCTGAAAGTCCTAAGTCATCTTTTAAAATACACGACATGGCTCTAGATGCTATCTTCGTCTCCCGAGCTAGAAAAAACTTTTGGTTTCGGACAGGATTTCTTCCAATTCTTTTCCTTACTGATTTGATCGCCTTTTAGTACGAACACTGCGTGGACAGAGGAGGTTGCATTGAACCTATCAATAGCCCGGTACACAAACATTAGACTAATACCAAGCGTATGGAGAGATTTAAAAATTGTATTTGTCTCCATACCTACTTTGTGTAATGCAATCATAGCGATTCGGTTCTATTTATCACCCCACTCTATTTTAATATCACAAATTATTTAACAATGTAGTGGCGGGAAAATAAAAAAATAAAATGAACAATAATTTAAAAATGACAGATTCCAAATTCAAATGTAATATTTTTTAATTTTTAACTGTTAAAGTATTGATGGCCAGACTAAGTATATAGTAGAAAAAAGCGCGGGAAACGTCGAATCGTTCGGTCGTAATTTTTTCATAGTAATTTTAAATTATAATTATTTTAATATATAAGGATTAGTAGAGTACTTTTATGTAAATAATATTTGTATTTAGTGTATATATAATAGTTTTTTGTGTCCAGACTAGGTAAGTTTTTATGATTTTCATATGAACGAGCCGCCCGACTTGCCCGCCCCGGGGGGCATGATGGTCCCCCCGGCGGCAAATTTTGTTACTATATCCTCCCATACTAATAATATATTTTCAAACGAATCAGAAATGGATACTGATTGTTCCACGACCAAGCGTAGTGGTCGTAAAAGGAGTGGTCATACCAAAATATGTAAAACTTGTAATAGGAAAAAAAGGAAGAACGCTCAGGCAGTTGACGGTAAGACAGGTTGTCGTTGTGAAAATGAAAATAGTAATAATACTAATATTGAAACGAATGAATCCCCTTCCATTACTGTTCCGGAGACACCATCGCCCGCTACTAATTCCGAAAAGATTCCTGTGGGCAGAACTAAGTACGAGTCATTTGATATAGCTCCTTTTGTAGTCCATGTACAGCGTATAATGAAATCACCGGATGATGGAACTATACTGCACCCAGTCTCGTTTGGTAAACTACTTGTTAGAAATAACATCAACATTATTGTGAATGGTTCTCTGAAAAGAATTGGTCGGAATAGGATTAGTCTAGCCTTTTCTAACTTTAGTGATGCCAATTCATTCATGTCAGGCAATTGCATAGAAATTAATAATTTAAAGGCATTTATTCCAACTTTTCAAATTACACGTATGGGTCTTGTACGTGGAGTGCCATCTGATTGGGAAGATGATGATGTCCAAAATAACATATCAGTACCTGATGGATGTGGTAAGGTTTTAAAAGTACGTAGAATAAAATTTAAAAGCGTTGAAAATGGCATTATAACCTGGAAACCAACACAAAATGTTGTGCTAACATTTGATGGGCAAGTGTTACCTCAACGAGTTTTCATGTGTTATAATTTATTACCGGTAGATTTATATAGATACCCCACTGTCCAATGTTTTAACTGCTGCCGTTTTGGCCATACCAAAATTCAATGTAGATCAGATCCTAAATGCTATAAATGCGGCGACAAGCACACCGGGGATACATGTAATGTTGAAGAGGAGAACGTATCGTGTTGTAATTGTCACGGAAACCACTACGCTACAAATAAAGTGTGTCCTGAATATAACCGGCAAAAAGAAATAAAGGTTGCTATGGCAGAAAAGTCTTTATCATATTTTGAAGCGACCAAAGAGTTTCCCCCTGTACATAAATTATACTCTGATGTTTTAAATTCACCTCCAGTTTCTAACATAAGTCAAAATCATCCAGGTATGCAAAGATCCTTTAAACAAAACCCATCACATAGATCATATAAAAAAACAGTTACGATAAACCGTCGTAAACCTCCCACACCAGTTAAAGGTTTTGATTGTGAAGCCCATAATGAACTCATCAAGGATTATAATATTCCGGCGCCTGAAAATGGTTGCGCCCTGAACTCGAGTAGCTCTTTAACAATGTCTATAACAGATATAATTAAAATTCCTATTCAGACTTTAACTCAATCCAACATAGAAATACCGTCCAACGTCGCCCCTATATTAAACATGTACAGTCCTGAAATTTTAACCAATTATGGATGTCCTAGACAAAATCCTACAATGGAACTGTAGAAGTGCAGTTTCAAAGAAAAACGAAATTATTTATTTAATAAATAAATTTAAGTTTAGTGTAATTGCACTATCGGAGACATGGCTAAAGCCAGGCTCCATTTTTAAAATCCACGGATTTTCTTGCGTTAGAGATGATAGGCCTGATGGATATGGTGGTGCCGCTCTACTCATCAGGAATAATATCTCTTTCCGCCCTGTATCTCTTCCTGTATATAATGATTTTTCTGTAGTAGCAGCACAGATAAATAATATTTGTGTTGTTTCTATTTATATTCCATCTGCTTCTTCTTTAGCCCTTCATTCCTTTGACAATCTTATGACTCTTCTACCCCGACCTTTCTTAATTTTAGGAGATTTCAACTCGCATCATACATCTTGGGGGTGCTCTGACACTTCACGTAGTGGTGACTTGTTGTTAGAAATACTCGACACTCATAACATTTGCATAATAAACTCTGGTTCCCCGACTAGACGCACAGGCCCTAATGAAAACATTAGTGCTATCGATCTTTCGCTTTGTACTCCAAATTTAGCGTCAACTGTGACATGGCATACTTCGCCCTATACTTATGGTAGCGACCATTATCCGATTATTATTTCATTCCCTGATAATACGTTTCAAAAAAATTCAAAAAAAAGTTTTCAAAAACAAGCGCGTCTAAAATATAATCTATCTGATGATAAATTATGGAATAAATTTAAAACTGCTCTAGAACTTCGAATATCCAATTTACCTGATATATCGCATGGAGTATTGGATTGCAGTAATGCATTTATAAAAGAACTTATACAAGCTGCAGATCAAACGTTTCCAGTAAAGAATCTCGCAAATGGCCGGATACCATCTCCACCTTGGTGGGATAGAGATTGCACCGAGATAGTCAAAAAAAGGAAAAAAGCGGAAGAATTATACCGAACTGATATGTCTGATAAAAATTTTAAAATTGTATCCGACGCTATTTCCGATGCTCGTAAATTATTAAAAGAAAAGAAATTCGAGGGATGGAAATATTTTGTATGTCTATTTCACTTCATATAAACCCCTCTATAGTATGGCAGAACATAAAACGGTTTAGGAATGGTATGGCACATAATCGTATGGCGACAATGCCTGATCATTTAAACGATTCTTTCCTAAATAATCTAGCACCGCCTTCAGTTCCCGAACGAGATATTTTTTATAGAAATATTCCTCCATCTGTCCCCCGCGACCAATGCTCTCTCGATTCTCCTTTCACTATAGAAGAACTAAAAGGAGTTTTATCTAAAGTTAAGGATTCTGCTCCTGGTGAGGATGGTATTCCATATTCGTTTTTTGCGAACCTTAATGATTCTTTTCTTTATTATTATTTAGATCTTATTAATAAGGTAATGTTATCCGGTAATATTCCGGCAACTTGGAAATCACAAGTTGTGGTTCCTATTCTCAAGCCAGATAAATCTCCAAATGAGTCATCTTCATACCGCCCAATAGCTTTATCTCCTGTTATTGCAAAAGTTGCTGAGAATCTAGTCAAAAATCGTCTTGAATGGATAGTCGAAAATCGCCAAATTCTATCTGATTCACAATTTGGGTTCAGACGAGGTAGAGGCACTTTGGACAGTGTGGGTACTTTTGTAACGGATGTACGAATGGCATTTGCACGTAAAGAGTCTGTTCTTGCTGTCTTTTTAGACTTAAAATCAGCATACGATAATGTAAATCTTAACATTCTAAAATTCAAACTGAAGAAACTGGCTATACCAGAAATTATTTCTTGTTTTATAATAAATCTTCTCTCAGGTAGAATAATAAAGTTAGACCAAGCAAGGCACCAGAGCAGACTTGTGTGGAAAGGTCTTCCACAAGGATCTGTTCTCAGTCCCATATTATTTAATATATATACTTACGATTTACCTCCTTGTGTTCAAAATTCCGTAAATATTCTTCAATATGCTGATGACTTAGTGATATACTCCATAGGTAGCTCATTGAGTTCATTATGTGATAAAGTGTCTAATACGTTAGTATATTTAAAATTTTGGATGGATAATAATAGTCTCAGTATTTCACCACTAAAAAGTTCTATAGTTTTATTCAGTCGGCAACGATTACATCCTCCTATTTCTATCTACTTTGAAGATCAAAGAATACCAGTAAAAAATCATGTGAGATTCTTAGGCGTAATTTTGGATTCAAAGTTGACAGGCGTACCTCACATCGAATACGTATTAAATAAATGTGAAAAACTCCTTAACTTGATGAGATGTTTGTCAGGTGTATGGTGGGGTGCACACCCGTTTTCTATGAAGCTTCTTTATAATGCTTTGGTTCGAAGCGTTCTTGATTACGGAGTGTTCTTACTAGAACCATGTAACGTTACGACCTTAAAGAAACTAGATATCATACAGTCAAAGGCTATGCGTATTGTTACAGGAGCCATGAAATCTAGTCCACTTAATGCATTACAAGTCGAATGTAATGAACCCCCGCTTCATTTAAGGCATCAGTTTTTAGCTGATCGTATGTTTTACCGCGTATTACAATTTTCCAAAAGTCCATTAATATCAAAATTACAAGAACTCATTGACCTTATAGAATCATCAGTGCATTGCAGTAACAAGCCTTTGCCATAAAAAAAAAAGTTTAGTAAAAAGTTATCTGAAGCATAAATATATTCAGGCTCCGACACATCGATCTCCAATCCTTGACTTTTTTAATTCAAAATATGAAGCTTTAACTTTGAAACCCATTGTAAAATATTTTGTAAATACAGATATATATAATATAAATAGCCATTTTAATTTTTCTATAGAAAACAGTTGGCCTGGCTGGCTGGCCAAGCATAAAAAGGGGAATTTTGTGGGAGTGGGAGTTTATCATGCACAATATAACATAGTAGAAAAAATAAAGTGTCCACCTGAAACTTCTGTGTTCACTGCTGAATGTCTTGGCATCGCTAAAGCATTGGAATATATCCTAATTTTCAAACTTGAAAATAGTTTAATTTTAAGTGACTCCATGAGTGCCCTACAGACTTTAGAAAAATATCCTTTTAATTCAAAATCTATTTTTTCTGTTATAACTAGCAGACATTAGAAATAAACTTCATAATTGTTATACAAAAGGATATTTAGTTACTTTCGTTTGGATTCCTGGCCATCGTGGTATCACGGGTAATATAAAAGCTGACAGGGTTGCAAACGAGGCTGTGGAATGTGGAGACCTATTTCCTTTTAAAAACGTTGTTCAGGACTTGGCTTCACTTCCCAAACAATATTTAAAGAGCTCTTGGGAAACATTATGTGCGGAAAGTAGTAAATCAAAAGGTAAACACTATTTCGATATCCAACCACAAATACCAATTAAATCGTGGTTTTCTATCACTAAGTTGGATAAAATTGCGACTTCAATATTGATAAGAATGCGCCTTGGACATACTACTTGCCCTGCCCACTTAGCAAAACTACGTATTATTGATAATACTCGATGTGTTTGTGGACATGATTTTGGGGATTTGAACCATATTTTCTTTTCCTGTCCAAATTATGACCGTTCTTCCTTTGATGATAACCTAATCTCCCTTGACATTCCTTTCCCAACATGTATTAAAACCCTCTTATATTCTATCAATCCTTCAATATATAATTTACTTTCTAATTATATACATAGTAATAATATTAGATTATAAATATAATAATATGTACATATTCATTAATATTTTTATGGGTTTTTTATTTAATTTAATTTAGTATATTTTTGTTTTTATACGTTTTATAAAATAATTTTCTCTCTGATCCTGTATTGAAATATCTAATTTAATTGCATTTAACGCGTTTCGTTTCCCTACCTTACCTATATCCGTAACAATCCAATCCAAACAAACCCATCAAAATACGATTCAACACAAGCACAAAACTGAAAATGTCAAGAAAACTTGAATATGGCAGATGCACAGAAAGTGCGAGCCAAAAGCTCTCAGAACGGAGCGAGAAGAAAAAAAAAAAAGTATATAGTATCTATATACAGGGTGAAATGTTAGTCACCAGCCAAATTTTTTCTAGGCATTAGGTATCATTCACTAACACCAATTTTGAAAAAAAAACGATACCTAAAATTTTCATAATTTATAATTTACTCGAAGGAATTATCCGCTCTGCGTGGTCACCAAGTAAAATGTTAATAATACTACGTGCCGCGCGAACATCAATGAGAGCGCACGTCGTTACCCCCGCCCCCACTACCCCTGAGCGGCACTACCTATGATCTAGTCGGCCACGCGCACCCCTTCGCGGGCCTTTGTGACGTGATTTCTCAATATTTTTGTATTGAGTGATACTAAATGAAAAAACACGTATTCAATGATTTTTACTAAAGATTAACATATCAAAATTTGGCTGGTGATTAAAATTTCACCCTGTATATTGATAAAACCTAAACTGTTGGGCATAGTTATTTGCCCCAGCTGCGCCACTGATACGTACTCCTATAAATCGTATTACGGCAATATGGAATTATCATAAAGATATACGATGAATAAAGAAAATGCGTACATAAATTACTGGAGTGATTTAAATTGTTTGCAATGGGCCGCACGGCCTGCGAGCTTGCCGATAGCCCTTATTCAATAAATTTATTTCATCGGCAAATCGCCTTGAAAATAATTTTCTGCTTGTACGAAGCCTGATGAAGTAATATCTTTTTAACATGCCTCTTTCATGTTTATTTTAAAGGAAAAATGTCATTCGAATTTAACTTAATATTTAACGTAGGTACCTACTCCAATTAAATCTGTAGGTAAAGGTATAATTGGGAGAATCGTGGGAGTAGAAACAACAGTAGGTACCTAAACTTGATATTAATTAAGTAGGTGTATCAAATTGTTGGGATGAAAGCTCAAATTTGTGGAATCGTAGGTAAACGGGTAACTATATGGCATGTGGCATTTAAGTCTTTGTGGATGGTTCTAGATTTAATCTCCATAAATGTGAGTTATGGTCGCTTAAGTCTTTGCTTATGAGTACTCATCGTGTATTCAGTACAGACCAGTACTTATTTAATGAAGACCCGACTCTCATTTGGTTAAACATTTATTATGAATGCAGATCGTGAAATGGCTTGGAGGAATATCCGAGTGCAAATGTGACGTGTGCTAAAAGCGGTTTTACGATGAAAACCTACCTACTAGGTAGTAATATACTTAAGGTTGGTACTTTGGAATACCTTTACGTGTATAAAGGTATACTTAACCATGTGAGTACATAAAATGTCATCTCGCATTTGAAACCTCATTTCGTCAAAGTATTAGATAACCAGCAGGAAAGATTTGATTATTTGTTTGCATTGAATAGGCTCTGAAACTACTGAACTAAAAATTGTTTTATCATTAGAAAGTTACGTTTTCTAGGAGTAATATAGGTTATATTAAGAAGTTCCCACGGGTACTTACTAAATCTACCTTATAACCTAACTTGTGGTCAGTTAGTATGCTTTTGCATGCTGACATGTTGTACTTAAGGTGTCTTCTTGACTCCCGACCTACAAAATCACAATGAAAAAGAAATGTAATTCAATTCAATTCAATTCAAAATTCATTTATTCCGTAAAAATGGTTACATTTGTTTGGAATCGTCATAATTTTTTTCCTACCGTGCAGTGCGTGACGTGGCGACTACTGAGAAACACTGCCAAAAAACTCAGTAGAACCCTCTTTTAAAATCTATTAATACATAACAATTTTTTATTAACCTAATAACAAAATACTTTATTTTACATTGAGATTGGAGCGATTTAATCCCAAGCATTTTTGTCACAAAGATAATCGGTTTTATAATAAGCCCTGCTGCACAATTTGGCTTTAATAGTCATTTTTAATTTATTTATAGACAATTCTCTTATACTATTGGGAAGTTTGTTATAGAACCGTATACATTGCCCCATAAAAGAATTACTTATTTTGCGGAGACGGCTAGCATGAACCACAAGATTATGCTTATATCTAGTATTTATACTATGTGTGTCGCTTTTTTTACAAAATGAGTCAATATTTTTATGGACATATAACAAATTCTCATAAATATATTGTGATGCTACGGTTAGAATATTTATCTCTTTAAATTTTTCTCTCAAGCTATCTCTGGGACCCAGTTTGTAAATAGCCCTCACGGCTCTCTTTTGTAATATAAAAATGCTGCTAATATCCGCGCAGCTACCCCAAAGAAGAATGCCGTATGACGTTATGCTAGGAAAGTAGCTGAAATAAACTATTCTAGCCGTATCAACATCAGTTAGCCGTCTAATAGTTTTTACTGCATATGCTGCAGAACTTAGTTTTCCAGATAACTTTTCAATTTGTGGTCCCCATTGTAGTTTAGAGTCAATGGTGACACTTAAGAACACAGTGGTATCCACAGGGTCTAAGCCATTTCCATTAATATGCACATCGGTGGAAACCTGTCTAACATTCGGGGTTGAAAACTTGATAACTTTAGTTTTTTTATCATTTAAGCACAGATTATTAATATTAAACCAATGAACTACTTTAGAGAGTGCATCGTTGACTTTGTCATAATTACTTAATTGTCTATTAATTTTGAATGTCAATGAAGTGTCATCCGCGAACAATACAATCTCATGTTTATCCCTTACGTAGTAAGGTAAGTCATTAACGTATATTAAAAATAAAAATGGACCCAGAATTGATCCCTGTGGAACTCCCATAACAACTGGTGAACCCGAAGATGTTATACCATTAATATCGACCTTCTGAATTCGTTTCCTAGGTAAGAAGTTAGAAGTTCGAGTGCCTTGTTCCTAATACCGTAGTGGTGTAGTTTCCTGACCAGAGTGTCATGGTGTACGCAATCGAAAGCTTTGGTCAAATCGCAAAATATTCCCAAAGCATCCTGCGAATCCTCCCAAGCTGCAAATATACTTTTCAGTAAATGTATACCCGCGTCAATAGTGGAGCAACCCCTCGTAAATCCAAACAGTTTCTTATGAAGTAAATTATGTTTATTAAAATGACTGAGCAACTGGCTAAGCATTAACTTTTCAAATATCTTACTAAGAGTGGGTAGTACGGAAATAGGTCTAAAATTGGAAGGATCTGAGCTATCACCAGCTTTAAATAATGGAATTATTTTACTATGTTTCATCAAGTCAGGAAACTCACCAGATGCGACACAGCAATTGAATAAGGTAGCTAAATGCGGAGCTATTTCAGTAATAATTGAGGAAATTGTTTTTACAGATAGTGTTTTTCATATTAATTGATTTAAAAGCGTTCAAAATATCCTTAGGGCTTACTGCTGAAAATTCAAATACTGTGCCACACTCTCCTACAACCTGCTTGAGAAGCAGTTCTGCAGATACAGAAGAAGACGACAGAGATTTTGTAGCAATAATTGGAATGTTAGAAAAATTAAATTCAAACTATATCGCCAATTAATAGGTTATTATTCTTATTCTATGAATAAAACTACTTAGGCAATAACTAGCAAGTGCATCCTTTGAGTGCTGCTAATTGTAGGACATTACAGACAATGTGCTCCGTCTGTCCATGTGTCAGTAATTCCTCTACTCATAATAAGTTCATGCATATTTGATGCATGAAATATGCACGAAAATTGGCAGAATAAGCGAAATTCAATTATAAGTTTTAATTCAATCATAAAAGAAAGAAGAAAAGTAAGTTTTAATTTTTTTTTAATTCAAAATCAGCATAATATCTACTATAGGGAATATGTGACATTACACACATTACATTACATTTTTTTTTATAAATGTGCCTTATCTTTTACTATTACTATTATTAATATATATATTTATATTGTGACTATAAATTTGATTTCATTCGCGATATTATCACTTTTATGACTGCACAGCACTAGGAAAAATATTGTAAATATACCGATAATATGCATTATAACTAGATCTTAGGTAAAATATGCTAGTACCGTTGAGAATGGATTAAATATGCCAATGCATATGCAAATGCATATAATCCGGTCCCTATTTATTACATATTATGTATACGAGCTAGTATTTTAGTCAGTGTTCTCGAAGGATGGATTCATTGAACCGAAACTAGCACACGTACTGAATAACAGCGGTCTGGAACAAGTGGCGTAAATACAAGATTAAATTAAGACCTAACCCATCGTCTTATACCCACGTAATTCAAGGGGTAGCACCATAATATGCAAGGCAAATAGTTTTTTAATTAGATTTCTTGCTAGGTGAAGTTCTAGTCTCTTAAAGCCGATGAGTCTCGTATTAGTTTTAAGAATAATTAGAATAAAGAAAACTTTACCATTGTGATGTATCGTACACGTGCTAATAACAAAACTGAGAAGATTTAATGTTCAATTGACCTGAGGAAACTGTTTCTATAAACTGTTTATGAGCTGTCTGAATAGTCTAATACATGAGTCATTCTTCTTTATCATTTGATTATTAAAAAAAAAACTAAAAAACACGCTTTTATAGCTAACCGAACTAAAAAATAGAAAATAATTTTCACCTCAAAATAAAATTATAATAAAGTTTAAGTTATTAACAGAATAATTCAATTCAGAGTGAAAAGCGTGGGGTGATGAAAAGCCGAAGTGAAAAAAAAAACCATTACAAATGAAAAAAAAAGAGATTATTATATTACGTCTACTTACTATTAAAAATATACAATCAACAAACGTCATGTAATAAGTTAACTTTTATAATACTGAGTCATTAAAACTAACATAAGATATAAGTAGTTTAATTATAGAAAGAAATTTACTTTTTTATAAGTATTGTAAAGTTCAAATTTTTTAGTACCTAATAGGATTATACCAAAAATATGTCTGTGGATATCATCTAAAACGACTAATAAAATGAAAATATTTTTATTATAGACTCGATAGGGTTGTATTTTTTCGATGCACAGTTTGTATGACCTCCTTTTGGGGTCATCAACACATTAGCTCTATTTAAATATCATTATATTATGAAAATTTCAAGCACTAGGGAACAAAATCCATGTATCACGGGGGACTAACACATAATTCACGGACACAAAGCACACGCAGACTCAGAACAACAATTCGTGGTTCACACAAATAATCCCGGGTGGGAATCAAACCCAGGAAACCGGGTTTCTGAAGCCAATGTCGTAGCCACTGAGCCACCGGAGTAGTCTAAATTAGGGTCGAACTATACTGTTAAAAACACTGTTTTTCACTATATTATACTTTTTACTGCGCTGCGCTAACACCTATAATTTTTTAAATGGTGTGCTCATCTGTCCGCATTGTGCGTGACAGTTTATAAATAAGATCAGCTATGTTAGCCATATGCGAGCACACCAACGACAACTTGAACGCAGTTGAAGTGGTTGCCGTGGCCGAAATCGGTCGTGGAAGTATATATTTATATATATATATATATATATCGTCCACAACTTACTTAAACAGTACGCCCCGCTATTCAATAGAAATGTCACCTGGTTATAAGTATCTAATTTTCCACGTAATTCTCTTATTAAGTTAAGGAAATTCTTCTAGAAACATTTGCGCCACTTGTTATTTGGACAAATTACACCAATTCGTACCTTTCACTGAATCTCCTTTATATAGAATAAAGAACGAAGATTTCCTAAAGATATATAAGAAACAAATGTCTTAACTTCGCTGCGGCAAAGTTTGATCAAATAATAATCGTTATTTGTCTTAATAAATGGTTACGAAAAGTAAAGTTTTTTTCCGGAGAACCGATCGTTGTGATTTGTGTAAGTGTGTATCGGCTTACGAATTTTTCTCATTCGATATATGGTCAATATTTCAAAACTATGTATGTCCATTCTGGTTTATTACGTTAGTAAACGTGAAGTTTCCCAGTTTCCCTTCATAGATAAAGGGTGCCACGCTACTTTAATTATGTTCAATTCACTAATTTATTCATTCTGCCTCGTTGCTTTAGCGGTCATTAATATGGTCGACTGTAACTCTTAAGTTTCCCGATCACCTCATAGACCCGCAGCCCAAGACGCCTGCGAACTGTAACGAATAGTGACAGTTGCACAAATCTCCCCAAATAAATTAAGGACATACATAATCCGTCCGTCAGCAAAGCCCTGAGCCAAAGTCAAAGTCCCACAGAGGGAGCCCTCTTTCGTAGGCCTATTCGTATTAGTATAATTGATATACTTGATGATAAAAATTGCCCTCGTGATTCCAGCCCTGTTTTCATACTCGATCAGATAGTAGGTTCTGGTTCTGGCAGACAACAATTTTTTATTGACATCAAAAAAATATTTCTGGGCCTAGTTGGTAGAGGAATTTTCGTGTTTCGGATATCACGCCGCTGGTCCCGATTGTCATAACATCTTTAACAAACTTATAATAGTAAACGAGTAGCTGCGTTTACCTGTTTAAACACTTGGTACTGCCTGTCAAACATGGCTGTCATATATTGCCATATTAACCAATTTGGTTAATATGGCAATAACCCCCTCGGAAGAGGCCCAGAGTATGGGCTTGCAGGAACGCGCACCTGCTTTTCACAATTCTGAAAGTCAGTACTAAATTGTTACCCTCACTGCAGTTTTAACCATTTAATCCAGCCTTGGAGCTCTGCTCGCCTTTATGCCCGGTGAAGTAGCAAAAGCCTACTATTACATAAAGTCCGTCCAAAAAAAAAACTGCAGTTTTCTTGTCTTTAATTCTCTTACCAAAATTAGGTAAAACCTTAACATTATAAATATAAGTTTTAACTTAGCACGTAATTCTTGCTTTATGTGTCTTAACCGATTCCGAGGAGACTGCGGCACATTTAATTTAAGGTGCATGCTCCGATCGACCGTCCATACAATGTTTGTAGGGGCTTTATGCTAAAAATAGACACTCTTTGTTTGAAACGAATCATTTTATCACTTTTCTACAATCAAATGTGCTCGCCTTCGACGTTTCAGGAAATAACTTACACTAATTACTGAGAAAAACAATCGTGAAATTCAGGCAAAATTTGACACTTCTTTACATGTGTGGGTTCGTTTTGACAAGCAAACTAAGCGCCATGTTTGTTATAGTTTAAGCTAGATGGCGTGCAAGTGATATTATAATTCTTATAAAACAATATACAATAATATCTATCTACGTGTCGATGTTGTTATTATGTAGATAAATTTTTGGTCAACCATGATCTAAATTTTTTACAATATATATAATATAATATTATAATTATAATATTACAAATCGGTAAGTCACCAAAGTAGCACAGAATTAAATTTCGTGAAAAAAGGAATCGTGGGATATGTTTTTACTAGGTAAAGAATACTTTCTATGCATTTTACAAACAGACAAACAATACATTAGTTTGATATGTCGCGTCGGTCGCGTGTCTCGCAGAACGGTGTGATGCGTTCAGAAACGAACAAATATTTACATCAAATGGACGTCATTTATTGTTTATAAATAAATAACTTATTCTAATAAGATTTTGATTTTCTTATTCGTCGACCAATACCAGGAATATAAAGATAAGTAATTTTTTTCTGTACATTTTATTGTTCTATTATTTCAGGATGTGTTCAGTGTTCTGAACGCATAATGAATAATCTGCATGAGTTGAAACTTCCCGCGTGAAACTGTTGACTAGTTTGCTACTATATCTGTGCCCTTGACAACATGATGACCAGAGTAGCCAACCCTACAGTTTTAACTGTAGATCTACCGTTTTTTGGAAATGCTCTCAGTTTTTAGTTTAGACCTCGAAATCTACAGTTTTCTATTGAAGACGATGGCGTCATGTATTTTATTTTCTAATGTGTTGAATTTACTAGTTTTTACGTAATATCATATTTGATACTAGCTTCCCGCGCGCGGTTTTACCCACGTAACGTGGAAACTTCGTAATAAAATATAGCCTTTTACCTTCCTCGATAACTGGTGTTGTCTTTCTTTCTCTATCTTCTTTTTGAATGTGTACATAAATAAATAAATAAAAATATTGATTAACTATTTTCTTAATTATTATTTGATATTTACAGTTTTCTACAGTTTTTTTTCAAGCATATCTACAGTTTTATACTAAGATAGGGTTGGCAACACTGATGATGACAATTTCTCGACTAACTGACCTGTGAACTGACCGCTGTCTAATGGTTGTGAAAAACGATACTATTCGATTTTATTCAAATACTGTGTGTAAAAGTAACATATTCTTTTGTTTTTTATTTGCTTTTCTATATTTCAGATTTAGATTACGTCTACAATGTATCCAACAAGCAAGAAGGCGTACAGTCGACATGTATATTCGGGGCCGCGCAAATCTTTGAAACGAGTTCGAGGTGGACTCAGACAATTTTACGATGAAGAGAGGTAAACATGCCTAATAAAACTAATTCTGTGTCAATTTCCCGATCTTATTTATAAGTACCGTTTTCTGTTGACAAATATTTATTCATAAATCGTTTTACAGCCGTAAAAAAGTTTGGCGTTCTGAAAATAAGAAAAACCCAGTGAATGAAGAAATCGTCGTAGATAATTATTTAGCGTATGTATCAAATAAGCGTGATATATTCTACTTGTTGCTCGTAAAAGTAACTGTACATTTAGTTGTCATACCTACATATATAATCTAAGATCATTACATTTTTATTTGTTTCTTTCAGTACCCAGAATACACAACCAAGAACATACGGGCGTGGAAAACCAAAAATCCGCTTAGAGGCCACCTATAGTGCACCTAGTACTAGCACAGTGACAGCTGAACCTGCGATTGAACCTTTAGATATTTGGCCACAAGCTGACCCTGAAACGGATTCATTTCAATTGACTGTGGAAGCTGTTTCCAATAAATGTTTATCTGCAATATCTGGGTATCGCATTGTGGACCTGAAACATGTAATTGAGTGGGCATTCCTTTTGGAAAGACACCGAAGTATGTGTGAATCTTCACAAATTGATTTTGTTAGTGAGAGACTTGATGGATTTCGAAGTGAATTAATTTTCAAGTGTAGTATGTGTGGTAAGGCATGGAAGCACTGTACGGAGAGCAGTGACAAAATAAACACTGCATTTGTAATAAGCCCAAAGTGATGAAGCTTACACTAGTAGCACGGAAAATTATAATGAAAATTATAAATGAAAACTGCAAGGATTATTACTGTAATGTCAATAAAACATCTGCACATGGAAGTGAAAAAAAGGAAGAAAATGTTGTAGAAAATCTGAAAAAGACTGCTCCAGAGGTGTGGGCTCTGATTTATGCAGCCAATGAAAAAATTGCTTTGAAGGCAGGCCGTTTGTCAAATGAGACGACAAATGTGGCAGAAAACTTTATGAGTGTAATAAATAAATACAACTGTGGAAAACGAATTAGTTTTGGAAGAGGGGGTTCTTACCAGCGACGTGTTCATGTGGCAGGTAAATATAATCAGTCAGATATTGTCAGTAACAGTAAGATATGCATACTTCACAAATATTGATACTAATTCTTTGGAATATAACATAGTGCACTCATTCCCCATCAGATCAGGTATTGAACTACAGATGTGCCCACTCCAATTGTTTTCATGTTCACATTGTTTTATATGTATAAGTATAATCATCTATTTATACTTTTTTGATATTTTCTAGTAAAAATATTGTGTTTTCAGGATTATCACTTGCTACTGGACACAAATGGCACGAAACTGCATGGAAAAAACAGACAACACAGAGTCCAGGGACATATTTTAAAAAATACCTCAGGCGGAAAGAACAAAGCAGAATACGACAGCAATCGTCGACACGCAAACGATTGTATGCGCCAAGAGAGAAAACCCAAGCAGACAAGCACTATGGACCTGAAGCTTGTGATCCACTTGATATTGACGAAGCACAATTGAGAATACGATGTGAAGAACGGTTAGCAGAATTCCAAAAGTCACCAGAAGACATAGCTTTGATTGAAATGTCTACAGTAGGGCAGCATGAAAATGATTTATATACTACTCATAGGTGTGACCGATTGACTGCCAGTCAATTTGGAATGGTTAGTTGTGTGGTATAATTATGTTAGCAGAAATGAATATACAAATATGCATTTCTTGCGGTACTTGATTGAATATCTATGTAGACAATGTTGAATTTAAAAATTATCCATAACATACATTTATTTTATCTGAACTTTTATGTTTACAGATTTGCAAACGCCGTATTACCACTCCATGCCACAATCATGTAAAGGATATCCTATATAAAAATAATTTTTGTACAAAAGACATGTTATATGGGCAGCAAAATGAGAATGTGGCAAAAAGTATGTTCATGCAACAATATAATAAATTTGTGAGGCCTTCAGGTCTTTATATTTATGAAGAATTTGGATGTTTAGCTGGCAGTCCAGATGGTAAGTTTTTCTTTATCAAGCTTCAATTTTATTAATGTATTAGGCAAATGTGGAAATTTATAATACTAGTTATAATGGTAAGAGACCAAAGATTATGAGCATGATAGGCGATTGAATTTCTTGTATCAAATTTCATGAAGTGCTCCATTGCATTGATACATATTTTGTGTCAATTTGTTACAGGTATAATAGAAAATGAGAGAGCTGTTATTGAGGTCAAGTGCTTTCCATCATTGGCGAGGAAAAATCAAAGCCTAGAGGCAGCTGCACTAGAAAAGAAAAACTTTGCTCTAAAATTGGATAATAATGTTTTAGTCATGAATAAAAAACACGATTATTACTATCAAGTAAATTGATAATTCTATTGCATGATTACTTTATAATTTATTTCAATATCTTATTTTTTCTTATTATAATTAAAATATATTTCAGGTTCAAGGACAAATGCGTGTCAGCAAAATGGATAAGTGCTACTTCATATGTTTTATTTCAGTCACTGAACCTTTGACTGTAATAGAAGTTGCTCGAGATAATAAATTTATCAGCAATATGATACCAAAGCTATTAGACTTTTTCAAAAACTGTATTCTGCCAGAAATCATTTTAAGACGTGTTCAGAAAAATGCGAAATGTATAGATTTGAATGGTATGTAACCTGCCAGTATGTACACCAGGCTATTTTATTGACTTCTTCATAAGTTTTATCAATTAATAAGTTATTATTTTATTCTAGTGAAAAATCGTCCTTCAACATCAATATCACATGGAAATTCGAGCATGGAATAAAGTTTCATTTTGGAGCAGCTTTGGAGATTGATGGTAAATAACAGATTGAAATGAATGAGAAACAATATCCATCAAAAAGTAACAAATATACTAAGTAAAGTTATTTTTCTTTGCAGAACCTGTGAAGCAGTGGTTTCAAGACAAGAAGAAATGAGTTTTGTTCAATTGCATTTTTTTTGTAGTAGTTTGTTTAGAATCTACATTTTCATTGTATTTATATTTATTTACTTCATAAGTTTTATCAATTAATAAGTTATTATTTTATTCTAGTGAAAAATCGTCCTTCAACATCAATATCACATGGAAATTCGAGCATGGAATAAAGTTTCATTATGGAGCAGCTTTGGAGATTGATGGTAAATAACAGATTGAAATGAATGAGAAACACTATCCATCAAAAAGTAACAAATATACTAAGTAAAGTTATTTTTCTTTGCAGAACCTGTGAAGCAGTGGTTTCAAGACAAGAAGAAATGAGTTTTGTTCAATTGCATTTTTTTAGTAGTAATTTGTTTAGAATCTACATTTTCATTGTATATAACTTTTTATTTGTATTTACTATAAAGGGTGAAATAAAACTTTATTGAACTCAATAAGCTGCTCTTTAGAGAATTGGTTTACTAAAAACTTAGGTAATCAAATAAAACTATATTTTACTTTATATATTATTGACATTATTTATTTCCTTTTTTATTAATCAATTAAATGGTTTACGCCATAAAATATAACTTTTATTTTCCTTAAATAGTACTAGTTTTAATTTATCGTAATAGGTGGCGTTCTGCCTATCCCTATGGATATGTAGAGTATTTCTACAAAATATTTTAGCCCCTTTTTAAATACACGCCATCTAGTGTCTACTTTGTAAACGTAGGGAATACGTCTTATGTGTGTGTAAAAGACTGTACATTCAATGACAGATGTTATTTTCGGGTTTTTTGTCGAATTGGGTGGATTTTGAGGCATTGTTATAATCTAGTTAAATAAAGGGTCATGACCGAGTCTCGCAAACACAATCCTACGACTTAGTAATGCTCCGATTTCACATAAAACGAAATAAACTAAGAATAAGAATATTAGCGCCATCTAGCGGGAAAAGTGCCGGGAACAGACCGTATCTTTCACCTTAATAACAAATTTCGTAACTCTCACAAAGTTCAAGGAGTTTTCAAAGAATATACAAAATAGGTCGTAGTTTGCCAAAATGGTGGATTTCGTATGAAGGTTGTTTTACAATATGTTAATATAAATTATAAATTTAATAAAAACCTGCCAAGTGCGAGTCGGACACGCGCACCTAGGGTTCCGAACAATTATATTAAATTTAATATAATTCTAAATATGCTGTAAATATTTGAAGAACTTATTAGCAATATCGATCAAAAAGTTACGTTTGTTGTATGAGAGTCCTCCATAAATATTCATATTATTCTGTCTTTATAATATAGGTAAATATAAGTTCCGTAAATTATATTAGGTACGCGTATAATATTTAAGGCTGACCCCACATTGGGCGTGCGAGTTCCTTGGCCTTCTTTGTTCCTTGATGATTTTTAGTTCCGAATGCGAAGTCTATTTACGAGTATAGTAATAATCCCCAACATATCGTATAAAGGTATTTTGTGAATAGTGTCATCATCTATACATAATATACTGGGTGTCTTTTTTACCGTCTTGGAAATAAAAGAGCGTGATATTTATATGAAATAGATGTCTAAGGCATAGTTATTTTATATTTTTTTACTGGCATAGATTGAAAATCGTAACGTTAAAAATGCGTACCTAAGTAGGTAGTTACGCTATTTAGCTCACACTTTTCATTCATATGTGATTGCAGCCTAGGTATTATAGGCACCTATTTTATCCAACGTAACGTAACTACCTAATTAGGTACGTAGTGTTACCGTTAGGAGTTTGACTCTATGTCAGTAAAAAAAAAGATAAAATAATTATACCTTAGACATATATTTCCTATACATATCACGCCCTATTATTTTCAAGACGGTAAAAACTGTCACCCAGTATATCCTCAAACTTTTACTACCTAAAGAGTAAATACTATAGCGAACGCTAACTACTTACCAACTATCATTTAAGCTGTGTGTTCGTCTGAAGGCATTCATTAAGTGAATAGTGTCGTCAACGTCGAGATGTTTACGATAGCGGGAACCGGCTCGCTTGTACCGAGATAATGAGTAATGGAAGTGACCAGAATATACTTATAGAAACTGTAAACTCGAAAAAAATTAGGAAGGAAACTTTAAATATAATAAAATATATGATATTACTAGCTGCGCTCCGCAGTTTTAACCTCTTTACTCTACTGCAGTGGGTCGGAGCGTGATGTTTTGTAGCCTTTATGTTAATCCAGCGTATAACCTATACCGGTGCAACCCGGTACCGGTGGTACTGAACGGATTTGGCTGAAATTTTGCACCGCGATATTTTATAAGCTATAGATTGGAGCGTGATGTCTTGTAGCCTATATGTTAAATATCGCCGTGCAAAATTTCAGCCAAATCCCTGCAGTAGTTTTCCATACATAGTCATAAACTTTCGCGTTTATAATACTAGTAAGGATTCGTTATACCAAGAATATTCAATTCATTTAGTACTACGACGACGTATTTTTTAGATTAGATGATTTAGCCACGAGGCTTTTGCTACTTCAGACCTCCAGCCTAGAAAAATGGTTTAAAAACTACAAAATAAGCAACCTTTTTTTTTTTTTTTTTTTTTTTTTTTTTTTGTCCGGGGGGAAATGCATTTACGCATTCCCACCGCCGCTGCAGCGTATTCGCGCGCTGGCGGTGGGATATGTGGGACTCGCCCTCTCCATAGCGTGGTATGCTAAACTCATACCACGAGGAGAGGACCCTACCAACCACTAAAACCTCCCGGACACTCCTTCGATCCGCCGTTGGTGGGGGCCGGGTACGCATGAGCAATCCGGCCCCCCGACGGCACCCACGGCCAATATGGTACCGCGGGATCTCCAGGGCCACACTTACAGAGGCCCATTTGCCCAATTATAGGGACGCCCGGAGTGTAGAGGCGTCCCTACTCCTCATGGGTCAGCCTCGAAGGGAGCGGGGCCCATGTCCCCCACTCCCCGAGGCCGAGCCTAGGGTGGTAGGCGGCGGCTTTCAGCCCGCCGCCGACGGCCAACACGCCGTCTGCGAAGCGGGTGGGCGGAGGGATCTACTTCCCTCTCCCGCTCCGCGGCCTCCTTCTGTGACATTACTTGTCTACAGAAGGAGGCAACCGCCTCCCACGACCTCTCGCTTTGGACCATCTTCGAAATGATGGTCGGCAGCGAGAGGTCGTCTCCCACCACGCCAACGAGCTCCTCCCGCTCGTTGGCCCACGCCGGACACTCCACCACCGTGTGCTGTGCCGTATCGTCGGCACAGTCACAGTGGTGTCAGCGAGTGTCCGGCTCTCTCTGCGCCACGTTGCACAGGTAGTGGCCGAAGCAGCCATGGCCTGTTACTACCTGTGCAACGTGGTAGGTGACGTCGCCGTGACGGCGACCGGCCCACTTTTTTAGATGGGGCCGAATCGCCTCCACCGTACGTAATCCGCTCCGCGGCGCGGCCTCTAGCCGCTCCTGCCATTTCCGGAGGGTTTCGCGACGGACCTCAGTCCGCCACCGTGCAACACCCTCCGGGAAGGGGTCGCGGCCAGAACGCGCCCCCTCACACCTCCGCCGGTACGCGGCGGCTAAAACCTCCGCCTCCAGGTCCCACGGAGGGGACCTCGCAAGGAGGCAGGCCGCGTCAAACGCGACCGTGCGGTAGGCGCGGGACGCCCTGATGGCCATGACCCGCTGCGGACGTCGCAGCAGGGCCATGTTTCGCCTCTTCAGGGCGTCGACCCAAATGGGGGCACCGTAGAGCGCCATTGAGCGGATCACTCCGGCGTACAGTTTGCGGCAGGTGCTCCCGGGTCTGCCGATATTCGGCAAAAGCCGGCCAAGAGCACCCGCCGCCGCCACCAGCTTCGGGGCCAGCCGCTGAAAGTGGGCCCCGAAGCTCCATCTGCTGTCGAGGACTATGCCTAGATATCGCATATTGTCCCCGACAGCAATAGATTCGCCGCCCAACAAAATAAGCAACCTGCGCAAGAGTACGTCTCCTGTGGGATTTGGACCTCGGCCCAGGGCGGTCGCTGGCGGGGAGATTAAGGGATTATTGCTTATTGGTATTTTAGAGGAGTTTTGTGCAACTGTCGCTCTACTTTACAGTTCGCCGACCCCTCGGACTTCGGGTCTACGAGGGCATCGGAAGGTTACTACGACGTAGAAAACTAACCTTACTACGTTCACTTTTTTGCCTACGCCGTAGCAGCACGCTGCACTTTTGCAGACGCAATCATAATGGTTGGATCTCCATAAAGGCTTATAGAATCTTATATTATTATCTCTGCTGTGGTACAAGGGATTGCGATCAAATTTTTCGCTATTATAGTTATTATAACGTGAATACATACGTCATCTATTAATACATACCTACAAATAAATACAATTTGAGGGTCTGTTTGTAATATTAAAATAACCGCTTTTTACCGCATGCACACGAATGTATATAAAATAGGTACGGCATACATATCAAAATATTTTTTTTTCTTTTTTTGTCTTTCGGTTTGTTTATTCCGGCTGTTATCTCTGAAACCACTAGACCGATTCTATCTAGACGATCGAGACTATCTAGACGATTTCGATTTCACTGGCAGATAACTGTTGTAATAAGGAGTAACTAAGGTTAGGTTTTATTTTAGGATTTTTTTATTTAAATTTGTTTTTTTTTGGCCACATAGGTAAGCACCTGGCAAGCGTAGTGAATATGGCAAACACTCTTTAAGGTAGACAGATGTTTAGCAGTGGATGTTATACAGACTTGTTGACTTGATGATTTGTTACACCTATAGGATATTAATATCCAGTTTAAAGAAACAAATACACCTTTTTTGTATATTTCAGATATTTTTTTTGATGTCATTTCTAGATCGTTCCATTTTTTTAGCTCATTGTGAAGCAACGTTTCCCTGTTCGCTATCAAGGCTCAGCCCTTTAACGTCATGCAGCGAGATAAAGAGACCACCCGTCGAGCTTACCTATATTTATGTGAAACCTCAGCGAGTCTGGATGCAGCTGTTGGGGATGTAATTACATAGTATAATAACATGTTTCATACCATTATCATAATCATAAGCTCGTTTGGCGTCCACTGATTAACATGTACCTCCATTCAACAGAACTTGGCAGGCCAGGGTTGTTGAGGGATCGGGCCGGATTGCTTATGCGTATCCGGCACCCGCCAACGGCGGATCGAAGGAGTGTCCGGGGAGTTTTAGTGGTGTAGGGTCTTCTCCTCGTGGTATGAGTTAGCATACCACACTATGGAGAGGGCGAGTCCCACATACCCCACCGCCAGCGGGCGAATACGCTGCAGCGGCGGTAGGAATGCGTAAATGCATTTCCCCCGGACAACAAAGGGATACGCTTGGCAGCCGTATCGTGATCGGAGTAAGATGGTGAGTATTCTTGAGCTGATAGATACTGCTGCCCATCCATCAGCTGTATGTCCCTCAGTCGCTTCTTACGTCACACATGGGAAGACATGGGGTGGTCTTTTCTAAGTTGGAAACGACACGGCAAAAATATATGAAGTGCCTATAATAATTCAGTCCATAATTTATCATGTAAGTAACTCTTTAATATTGATGTTCTATATTATAGACAACCTCTGTAACGTAGCGGTATTTGGCTCGCTTTAAATCTCGGAGGTCGTGGGTTCGATTCCCACGCCGGGGAAGAAAATCTTTGTGGAGATTTTAAGATTTCTTTCCGGGTCTGGTTGGCTGAGGGACTACCCTTCGTGCCTCGGAAAGCACGTTAAGCCGTTGGTCCCGATTGTTATAACATCATCTATATTAGTCGTATATCGAGGAACGGGCAGCAGCGTTTCCTTGTGTGGTGCAATATATATATATCATAATACTGCAGTCACCAACCCACCTGCCAAGCGTGGTGACTATGGCAAATACCCTCCCTCGGGAGGAGGCCCATGTTCAGCAGTGGACGTTATACGGGCTGATGATGACGATGATGATATTATTGACATCGGGCTTACAATAATACGATAATATATTACTAACTCCGCATTTTTCACTAAGTCTTCCGTTTTACAAGCTTTTGCATGTAAATATTGTATTTTTAACCCGACCTGAAACGCAAAGCGCTAACGACCCGTTTCGGAAACAGGTCTTAGCACAGCATCTGAATATTATTACAATATTACAAAGTAAAATGGGTTTCCAACGGTTCGTTAATTTAGGACAAATGGGAGTTAATGGTCCTTTCAGTTCTCTTGTTACGTCATAACGATATGTAATTAATGAATTATGTTATAGGAAATAAGAATATTAAACAATAAATATTGTCCCATTTATCTTTATGTTCGATCCCCACGCGGGACCAGAAGTCACTACATAGTATAAAAAAAAAGTTGCTTGCCTCTGTCTGTCCGTCCCTATGTTTGCTTAGATCTTTAAAACTACGCAACAGATTTTGATGCGGTTTTTTAAATAGATAGAGTGATTCAAGGGGAAGGTTTTTATGTATGATACATCAGCATTGCATCCGTGCGAAGCCGGGGCGGGTCGCTAGTATTTGTATATAACCTTAACTTTTGTGCCGGGTCTGGTTGTTAAATGGACTTCCGTGCCTCAAAAAGCGTTATAGCGTTATATATATAAGTATAACATCATCTATTCTATAGTATCGTAATTGTATACCAGGGAACGGAAAGTAGCATTTCCCTGTGTGTGTTATTACATAATACTGCGGTCACCAACCACCCTGACTAGTGTGTGTCAATGAAATGTGTTTAACTATAGCAAAAGTCTTCCTTCGGGAGGAGGTACATGTTTAGCAGTGGGTATATGGGCTGATAATGATGACGATTATTTTGTTGAGTAAATCGTCATATTTATTAGCATGTATGTATAGGTTTGTTCCTGTGCCTAACATTCTTGCTAGGCCATGGCTGCGCTTGGCACATAATGCGAAAAGTAAAATCTGAACTACTTATATCATCTAGGTTAAACAAAGTAAAGAGTATGAGAGAATATTTTCAGTCACACTAATTTACAACATTTATATAACTTTCTTTTGATATTAGTTCTATATCACTTTGCACATTTCGAAATACTACAAATTATTAACAATATAGATCAATAAGAGTTAAATAAGAACATTAAGTGCACTAACTATACTAAAATGTTTTTTCATCCACTGTTGTATACTGTGTAACAGTGGCGGAGTTGAATTTTTATATTATTATTATTATCTGTTTTACTAGATTTAAGAACAAATATGTAACTGTTTGTTGTTTCAAAAAAATAAATTACTATAATAATAAAAGTTTTAATTGTTTTTAACGTATTTTTATAGAATTTATTTATTTTATTGTTTTGGTCGTAATCATCAGCAAAACGTCTCGTGTGAACAAGTAGTTCGTTCAGTTCTCAAATTCCTTGATGGAATGCGTCTGGGTACTAAAGATATACCTGCATCTATCTATAGTTTATTTTATTTTTATTAATATTTTGCTGAAAAGGGTTATGCTAATGTTACGTCTGCGCCCAATTCTATACGAGAGAGTATTGTAGAGGTCTGAACTAAGGTTGTAAATCTTTAATATTAAATAACGGATTTATTCGTTCGGATTTCTTACGAATATTGTTCAAATGGAAGATAGTCAGATTCGGTACAATCTAAGTTTGTATGGAAAAGAAGTACAAAAAGTTTTAAGCGAGAACTTAAAATGTGCACTGTAAAGTATGATCGTGTACATAGTAAGTACATAATATAATTAGTAGGAAACACCATTAAACCCAGCCGCGCCTCCGTTGCGGTTGGTGAATTTAATTATTATTTAGTAATTAATATAAGCAATAGGTACTGCTACGTGGCACTGCGTGGCGTGCATAATGTCTAATGTTCATGTGGATGTTGCACTTCTAATAATTAAATTTTACTTGTAATTAGTTTATGTTATTCGTTGTTGAACCTCCGAGACGTAACGGTATAATATAAGTCTCCTTTTAAGTCTCGGAGTTCGAGTGGATAAGATACTCCGAAAAAGAAATATTTGTGTACCTACATTCTAAAATAGGCTAGTTGATACTTTTTAAAATTATGTTTACTGAATCAAGAAAAAAATATGGCATTTATTTCAGATCTAGAAAGCACTAAAATAAATATTTTAAAATTGGCTTGACATTTAGATATGAGAACGATGACAGCCATGTTGATCTATATACATTATCTGTGTTCAAGATCAAAGACGTCATGACTCAGAAAGTGTAATAGTAAAGGATCGCCTTCATGTTTTTTAACGAGATGTATGAGGTCACAAAAAGGCTGAAAGCATTTTCGGAAATTAAAGACATAGACAAAAGAAATAATTTTCATATTGAGTTTATACAAACACAGTCAAGTTTTATTATATTTAGGTTCCTTATGACAAATAATTTTAGAAATAAACTCATTGTAACATAATTTCATATGAGCCTATTTCATTCTGGGTCTAGTAGGTTGATTGACATATTTTGATTGATTGGATAAAAGTATATAACTGCGGAGCAACTGAATAAAAAAACAAGCGGAGTTAATTATTTCCGAGTCTTATTATTTTCGTGCTGTTCGAAGACGCCATTGCCGTCATGGTCACGAAGATAGACTGATGACTGTCACTCATCAGTCTATCCGTGACCACGACTGGTGTAACCCATGTCGAGACGTCGGATTATTAAAAATGTAATGATTTGCCATAAAATTGGACCGTGATTGAGACCCGCATCTACTATAAATTATGTGTACAAATCGCGAAAGTTTAACAACATCTAATTATTTTGTTTGCCTTCATATATTTCCTTTTATAAGCCTTAACCGACCTACGTTTCAAATGTGTAACAATTTCGGTCTTTTCATAAAGTTTTATTAATATAGGTACGTGGCATGACTATACCACGTACCTATATACGTGGAAGTCATTGTGATTCAAGCTTTATACCCAGCGGCTAAAAGTTTAATTGCATCGAATATAAACAACATTTCTGAATTTGAATTCCAATTAACGGATACTTTAAACGAACACAACATGCTCGAAACGTTTGCGGTTTTCCCGAAAATTGTTTGATCGAATTGGTCAGTTTATACATATATACAGGGTTATTTTTAAAACACCAATAACCTTTTAGAGGGTCAAAGTACTGATGATTGTAAACAACTTTTACTATGGGACCAACCCTGAAATCGCGAAATTAAAATTTGCACAAAGATTTCTTGTCCGGCGTGGGGATCGAACTTACAACCTCCGAAATCTTAAGCGAGCCAAATACTGCTTCGGTTTTGTAAACTTCAGAGCAAGATAGGATTGATAGGGTCGGTTCTTTCAAAGCTTCCAAGACACGAAGTTAACTTGCCTGCTCATAATAATATGCTAGCAGCTACATGAAAAAAACCTGATGTGTGTGTTGGTTGATACCTGTGTGCTGTTTGATTCCTGACGATGTCTGAGCTCCAAGATCAAACCACAAATACCTAAGTTCCTGAGTATTGCAATTAGTGAGTTCGCGCACCAGAGCTCAGTTTACTTTACAAGGTGCCAACACGGTTTAGGCGGGTCTTCACAAATTCAAACGGACGCCAAACTATTTAGGTCAAAATTTGTATTACTGAGTTGCAGACCAAGTTTCAAACGATTCTCGCTTAATTAGGAACATGTTTTGAAGCGTACTTTGACTTGTGTGGATTGGTTTTGAATTTCAGTTAATTAAAATCATATATCTCATCATATTCACATAGGTATTTATTATCTTAAATCTTTCGATTATATGTTCGCAACAGGTTAGTTAGTTACTTAATCAAAAACATAATGCAGATACTAAATCTAGTATCCGAATGCTAGCCATATTAAAAAAAAACTTTTTTTCTAAAATCTAAGGTTGTTTTTTTTGGCACTGTTCAGTTTCCTTCTTTTGATACTGAATATACCTATATTATTTAAATATACATTATAAGTATACTTATATTTTTTAATATAAGGTATACGAGGTTTCATTTTTGCGTCTTAACAATAAAAATAAATCATTTTTATTAGACGTAGACCTAATTATAGCCAGTTGTAAATAGTAAAAACATTAAAAAAATACGTTTAAGATGTATTAATAACTTTAAGTTGTACTTATTTAGTTTATTTCATCATTATTATTATTAAATAAATGGTTACCACACTGACCATTCGTTTTATCAAATACAAACTTAGTTTAGATACGTTTTATTAAATAACAACATTGCAAGTAAACTTCCTTCGTGACAAACATCAGAATCTCTTCATTAACAGGAAGACAAGAAAGCGGAGACATTTTCTATTCATAGTGTCCCTTTATTGCTGCGGGTATTCATTGGCGAGGCAAATGAAATGGGGACATGAGATATGTGAAGAAACGATTGAAAGGGGACTACATAGACCATTGTTGGCCATGTAATAGAAATAAGAAATGCCTGTAAAATATAGATTTTAAAGTATTGAGCTAATAGTTACATATTATAAAAAGGTAAAGTTTGTGAGTGTGTGAGGTTGTAGGGAGTAATATCTGGATCTAAGTACTGACCGATTTTGAAAATACTTTTAGCAATAGAAAGCCACGTCATTTGTGAGTGTCATATGCTATATTTTAAGTTAAAGTTTCCACCTAAACCGCACGGGACAGCAGTATTTAATATAGTAGGTAACGTCACAAAGTTTTAGTTTTATATTTTGTGTGTGAGGTGAGTTGTAAGTGTTGGAATGTTTGATTAGATTGCAAAGTCTTTCGCGTCTCGTTATTTTATTTGAAACTAGCGACCCGCCCCGGTTTCGCACGGGTGATATGCTGATGTACAAACATATAAATCACTCTATCTATTAAAAAAAACCGCATCAAAATCTGTTATGTAGTATTAAAGATCTAAGCATACATAGGGACGGACATACAGCGGCGAGCGAATTTGTTTAACCAGTAGGTACATTTAGTGTTATTAGCAGTTCCCGGTGCTCCCATATTGGCTTTTGGAGGAGCAACCGGGGAATTTTAATAGGTAAGCCGTCTCCTTGTGATTTATTCAGCATATCATCAGGGGAGTCATACCTAAAATCATATCAGCTATGTCATATCATAGTTAAACGGGTTGATGAAGATGATGATGATCCCTAAGTCATATCATCTGCATGAGCCCGTGTCACGTTCAATGCTGAACATGGGCCTCCTCCCGAGAAAGGGATTTTCCTTAGTCACCAGGCACGCTTAGCAGGCGGCTTGGTAACCGCACTGTTATATTGTAACACACAGGGAAACGCTGCTGCCCATTTCCTGGTATGTGATTGTTATAATTGATGGTATAGCATTGGGACTGCTTAACGTCCTTTCTGGGATGAAATCATTGATTTACGCAGATTTATTGTCCAGTGTGGGGATCGAACATACGACCTAACCTCATTAAATTTACTTGTTTACATAACACGACTGGTCGTAGTCGCGTTGCGGTGTACAAGGTCTCTTAGCTTCGCGAGAAAAGTTAGTAAATAATAATTAACAGCATAAAAGCTCTCTGCAGCTAATTAAAATGCACTATGCGCCGGAAAAGGTAATTAAAACGAGTTATGTGTCCATTTCATTTTATGACGGTCAGCTAACGGTGCCAAACTTGGAAATGCCATTTGAAAAAACAAAACTAGGATTTCAATCACTTTTTATACGAAAATTTATGTAAAGTGATTATTATTAACTAATTGTATTATAAAGTATGTAGTAGTAAAAGCGCCCCGCGGTTTTGCCTGCGGTACTCTGCTTCAGTGGTTCGGAGCGTGATGTTTTGCATATATATTAATCCAGCTTATAACCTCTTGCCGTGCAAACCTTCAGCTAATTCCGTTCCGTAGTTTTAGAAATCTTCTTATAAACTTTCGCATTTATAATATTAAGTAGTAGGACTAGCGCCTGCCCTGAAAACGTTGCCTTGATACCCCATTCAATGAAGTGAAAATTTTCTTTTTATTTAACTATTCCCGGCGTAGGTACTAAACTTAATAATTTCAATAAAAAAATAATATTAAAAACTAATCGAATTAACAATGTAATGCTGCTAATTAAAACAAAAGTATTAACCGGAATGAGCGGGAAATATATGAAAATGGAAAAAAGCTTAAAATAATATTTTTTTCGTAGTCAGGTACCGCCAGTATCAACATTATAAATAGATAATGACACTGAATATCTCCAAATATATTGCAAAATCTAAAATGAATATTAATACTGACGCATCTACAGAAATTGTTGACCAAGTTCAATCCATCGTGTACAAATATACAACGCCCAATACTTCGTTGCCCCCAAGCCATCGGCATCATAACATCCAGAACACCATTGGTATCTTAGCATCCAAAGTATCCAAAATTACAGGACACACTAGAATGGGGATCATATGTGACACTTAGGTAAGTTTCTCTTCTTGCCTCGCCTCGCCTAGCCACTCTGGTGGAAAATCACCTTAATGCGGAATTGAAACCTGGAGCGATATTACTACGACTTAAGTAAAAATGTCTTCGCTACTCAGCATTTACTACGCATTCATTCATAACATATTATGCAAAATATTTTAGATAATAGGTATGTCAATTTATTAAGTTAATGTAGCTTTAATAACAATAATACAGTAACAATTACATTGGAAATGCCTTCCAATAACCTTACAGTTATGAATACATTTTTATCGAACTCATATTATCATTACGTGATCGGCCTCCTGTAATACGTTAAAAGTTTTCACTGAAAAACGTAATCTATTCGCATCTAATATTTCTTCGCGAGCTTTTTTGTGTCTCAAGGCGATCACGAGCGTTGCCCGATACGAAAAGTTTTGCCATATTTTGTGTTTGCAATTGCCAAAATAAGCAATATTGTACCGTGGTTATAGGAACGAGTATCTATAAATATATTTTTATATACTGGGTGACTGTTTTTACCGTCTTGATATGGTGTGCTGTGTAAGTGGAATAGAATCTATAGACCACAGTATATTTGTACTAGTATTTCGGTAATTAGAGTTTAGAAAATCTCATAAATTACTTAAAAGAAATACACCCTTCATAGCGCGTGCATAATAATAAAATAGGCCGCTATCACACATGAATGAAAGAGTGAGCGAAATAGCGTAACTACCTATTAAGGTACCCATTTTTACCGTTACGATTTTCACTCATGTCAGTAAAAAAGGTAAAATAACTATGCATTAGACATCCATTTCATATACACATTACGCCCTATTATTTTCAAGACGGTAAAAAGGTCACCCAGAATATTATCACGAATTATTATTGCGGTAACTATGTTTTTCTGGTTGGTTGACAAGCAGTGGGCTCACGTTAGTAGTGCAATGGGTTGGGATTGAACCGGCGACGACATGATCGCAAATGATCGGGGCCGTAGCCCAATGGCTAGGGCGTCGGGCCCTAAGCATTGGGCTACGGCCCCGCTCCTATTCTTACAGTGTTAGGTTAGGTTACGTTCCCATTTATCTTCGATGGCCTCCTTCTGTGAGACAGTAGTTTCACAGAAGGAGGCCGCGGAGCGGGTGAGAGAAAATGATTTCAGCTCTCATCCGCTCCGTAGCCGTCGCGTTGCCCGGAGGCGGAGGGCCGAGACCCGCTGCCTCCCGCCATAGCTGGTGACCCTGGGGAGCAGAGAAAATGAACTCTGCTCCCTAGGGTCACATTCATGAGGTCGGGGAACGCCTCAGTGTTCGGGCGTCCTTGTAGGAGTAGGACGGTACCCATCGTGGGTGCTTATCAGTCGCGATAGCACCAAGGGGGGGGGAACTCTCGTCATCGGGGCGGGAGTTGAAGTAGAACTCTGAAGGACTATAGTGGTGCTTGGGACACCAAACGGCAGAAGGAGGAACACCCGGGGGCTTTTGAGTAGGTATGTCTCTGCGGTGTGACAACGCACCGCGTTCGTTAAAGGGAGAGTCCCACATACCCTTCGCTGACGCAGGGATCACGCAATAGTGATACCCCGGCAAACAAAAAAACAAAAAAAAAGGCTAGGTTCCCATTTATCTAGATAGGTTATAGTCTATATTATGAAGTGGTCATGGGAACGGGAGTTATGCGAGTAAAACCGCGCGCGGGTACATCGTAATAATGTTTATATTATTTAGTCTGTATAATGACAATAATATAAGATATTATCTAAAACAAAACTTTTTATAAGACACTATCTCGCTCCTATATAATACTAAACTGGGATTACGTTAATCTTGCTGTTTTATAACAATGATATTGAAGTAATATTTTATAACAAAATACGAACAAAAAATCACAAAACAAGGACTCAATATTACTCGTGATATGAATATAATATTATGTGGCATTAAAGGACATTTACATGTAAGGAGAGCTATCTATATTTCATATCATTTTTGTTTTGTTAATGGCAATCACAAATGAGTTGTACTTCTTTCTTTTTATTCATCATAAGCCCGTATAACGTCCATTGCTGAATACGGGCCTCCTCCCGTGGGAGGGTTTTTGCCATAGTCACCACAGTTGGTGACCGCAATTTTATGTTGTAAAACATAAGGACGATGCTGCTCATTCCCTGGTATACGATTGTTATAACAATTGGGACCAACGGCTTAAAGTGCTTTTCGAGGCACGGGGGGTAGATTTACTGTCTGACGTGGGGATCGAACCCACGAGCCAAATACCGCTACGCTACGGAAGTTGTCAACCAGTGGGAAACCATGTGGCAAAAAAAAATCTATTTATACCTAAATTACATACTATTAACAAATATACTAATTGATTAAATTTAGTAGAATCACACGATTAATTCGCTATTTAGTGCCGTGGATAAAACATTAAACGCTATTTCCCATTTTAATAACGTTCCATTTTAATATCATTATTAGCGATATCGGAAACTGTGTCAGATGTGAAACTGTGGAAACATTTTACCTGATACCTTTTCCGTTATCTATCATAACGTGTGGCCTTTTATCTAAAGAGATAGATAGGTTCACACATTGTGAAACGCTTTTTAGATTTATATGTGCACGTTTATGAGAACAGTTTACTGTTACGTACCTTTGTACACAGCTAGCAGCGAACTCTTCACCCATAAAGAATTACTGTCTGACGTAGTGTCAAATACATATTTTTTTTACATTATTTGATATTGACGGTGTAAACCTTTCTCTTTTGTTGTTTATACGTCTGTATATTCAGGGTTGGATTAAGAGGTCTGGAGGCATCGGGGCAACAATGTGGAGGCCCGTTCGCCAAAATTTATTTTTCCTCAAGCTGCTCATCTACAAGATGAGTTTACATTTTAAGTACTAATCAGGATCTTTTAGAATTTTGATCTTTTACTGATTGCCTGGTTTTATTGATTAAATGAATAGTTTTACTCTCCTCTCATCTATTTGGAAGCCCCGAGCTTATTGACCCGATGTTGTCGCCTTGGATACCGCCCTGAGTATCATTTGAATGGCTCAAAAGCAATATAAACTATGCTCATATTCGCCTAAAATTATGAAATTTTGGTAGCATCCTGAATGTATATTTGTCGTCGCTATTTTGCATCTAACGGTTGGATTATTAGTAGCATTATTTTTATTCTATTTATATTTATATATTTATTCTATTGATATACGTTTAATGGACAATTAAGGCGCGGCGAATAGACGACTTTTACGTATTAGTTTTGTCACTGTTGCTCCGCGTAGAAATAAAAGAGAAGCGAAGAGACGCCGCGATGGCGCAACGTTTCGTTCGAGTTATTTAATACATTAATCCTTGCAAATATCTTATTCCAATCGATAAATAAAAACAACAGTTCCCTTTATTATTATATATTACATCACTGTTATTAATATTATCAAGATTTGTTTATAAATAATACAGTTACAATTGCTACAATTTCAATTTCAATGGTTATTTTATGGTGTTTTTTTTTATCGAGAAAATTTACCGAAAACGTGTTTTGAACACAATGGTCCCCACATAAATATGATCAAGATTAACATATATTTTTTTAGCTGCTCTAAAATGTAAACATTTGGCTAAAAAACTGTTTTGTGAAGCCTATTTTGACTAAGTACAGCCTTAAGCGTCAGATGTTTAATCAGAGGATTAAAAATCGGCCCTAAAAAGTCTTAATTGTTTTTATAGGGCGCGTAAAAAACTTACTGTACTCAAATGAGTATGGCAGCCTTAAATGGGTTTTTGTTTTTTTGGACGGACACATACGTAGTTAGTCATAGGATAAAGACGAGTAGGGTCCCAGCTTTATTAAAAAGGGGTTGTATAAAGGAAATTCACGGAAAAACGTCGAAAAAATGGACGGGTAACGAATTCACACGAAATGCTAGTAAAGTATATTTTAGAATCTCCATTTTGTACGTGATGTTTATATTCTTACGACTCCCTGGTCTCCTATTCTAGGTATTTGTAGAAACAAGTTCGAGAACATTCTTCAGGATAATATTATGATAGTTAGACTCGGTGTAGTATTAAATATTCATGAAATGTATAATATTCCTATGTGAAAGACGTAACTGAGGACTCCATGTGTGTAACGCTCGATTCCTATTTAAGTAGATAGGTGGTGTATTTGGACATGTATGTATAAAATTATACTTAATTAAAATAATAAAAAAGTATTTTCACCAAAATTACTTACTGACTGACCAACCATATAATTTCGAAGAGGCCCAATGGCTAGGGTGTCGGACTTGTCATCTTGTGGTCGCCGGTTCGATCCCCACCCATTGCACTACCGACGTGAAGCCACTCGTAACACAAGCAATTAAGCTTAGCACGAGAGGTTAATAAGAAAAAAAATTGAAAATATGCTATATGTGGACATATTCCAATATTATAAAGAGGAAATATTTGATTGTTTGTTTGCATTAAATAAGCTTCGGAACTACTGGACTGATTTTAAAGAATTCTTTCACCATCTTCTATCGTTTTCATCCACCATAAGACATAATTTGAAGCGACAAATCATTAAGTTTATCATAAACGAAATGATTGATTATTACAAAATCATCTTATGAAGAAACGGACTAGAACATCCATTATTTACTGTTGTATACTAATTTTCCACCACCAGCTTTGCTTATAGTCCGTGTATAAAATATAGTTGCGTTCCGTGAGCCATTTATAATCCTAATGCATTTTATTTTAGTTGTGAGCTGAGAATGAGTTTTTGAAATACATGCAGAATATTTAGTGCATAATTCACTCTATCCTTTTACACATTGGTATATAGCTCATTCTATAAGGTGTACGTACGTATAATAAAGGCTACTTTTTATTTTGTCTGTCTAATAAGGCTAATCTATAAAACGGTAGCACTACCAATTTAGACGAGGCTTTCATTGTTAGATAGCTTATAACATGCTTATTTAACACGGAGAAAGTTGGTAATACACCTGTACAAAACACAACATACAATTATTATTACAAGATTTATTACTACAAGGTTTTTTTCTACATCTATTTTCGATAGGTTGGAATATTTAAGTAGGAACATACGTACCTCTGTTCCAAAATCAGAGACTGTCTGTTCGTGATAAACTCAAAACTACAGCACGGATTTTCATTTGATCTACACCATTAGATAGAGCTATTCTTGAGAAAGGTTAAGGTAGGTATACAATTTGTTAAGTAACGTTTAATAAAACCGGTGCCAGACCGGGGTTAGTAATAGGTACATAAATATAGTTGCATTAACACGACAATTAGTCCACGTGCAAGGTCTATAAATACAATGTTTCAAATATCGGTAAATTTTCTACGAACACCGTTCACTCTGAAACCCTGTAACAGGATATGCGAAGTTATAACTTTTGTTTGACCTTTACTAACTCCCGTATGGAGGTGGAGCCCTTAAACTTTGTCATAACTACGGTGGCCGTTACCGATAAGTCACAGGCTATTAGAAAGTTTACCGCTGTTACAATATTGTGATTGCTTTCAAGTAGGCACCGATATTGATTGGATCGAGTATTACCGAGGTATAATAAACTGTAATAAATTAGTGTTCACATACTTACATTAGTGGTGGTTTTAGTTCATATCGACGTCAATAGATAGCGTTGGTCTTAATTAGTTAAAAGAAGCTTGCAATATTCAAATAATCTATAATTGTTATGCTTTTTTGAACCGATTTGAAACAATAAAGCAATACCTATTAGATATTCAATTTATCGAGGAAGGCTATAGGTAAGCTAGATTTTATTATGAAGTTCCCACGGGAACGGGAACTACGCGGGTGAAACGTAGGAATATTTAATATAGCGTCGACTATTGTAGAAATATTGGTAAAAAAAAATATTGGTATTTACTTATTGCATGGATTGAAGTTATATAACAAGTAAATCACCCGAAAATACGATCTCATTTTGAGCATATACCTATCGGGCATTAGGTAACTCTACCGTCTTAATATAAGAGAGACAGCCAAGCACTTTATGAACAATAAACATTAAGAATATTGTGCTTGTAACAATTTTTAAGGTCAAAGGTATTAGAACCACCCGGCACCTCGACTACGACGCGTTTCCTGCAGTTATTAGTAGAATTCTCCTGCCCAGCGGTTTTATCTTCGTTGGACAACCACTTTGTACATCGGACTGTGATGTACTTTGTATGTAATTCATCATCAGCCCGTATAGCGTCCACTGCTGAACATGGGCATTTTCGCAAGGAAGGGTTTTGCCATAATAGTCACTGCAGTTGGTTGGTGACTACAGTTTTATGTTGTAACAAATAAGAAAAGGGAAAGGGAATGGGCAGTAGCCATTCCCTGGTTATAGTTGGTAGTTATAGTCAATGTTATAACAATTATGACCAACGGCATAAAGCGCTTTTCAAGGCAAGGAGGGTCCCCAACCAACCAGACATCATGATGAGAAACATATCTCGTCCTATATGAGGGTCCAACCCACGACTTCTGAGACTTAAAGCGAGACTTCAAATACCGCTACGCTACGAAAGTTATCAGTAAGTTACTTAGTAATAATACAATAGCATGGAAATGTTGGCGCTGTGGAGCCCGGGAGCCAAATTAATTTATAAAAAGTCGCAGCGCTCTTTAGTGCGGCACGTTCCGAGTGCTTGATACTTACTTTGCACAGCGGATAAGCATTGCCATTCAACGGGGCAATGCTTCCAGCAATCTGGGAACCTTACCAATAAGTTAGAATTGTTAGTATTTTAAATTATCAAAACTTACATTTAAAATAGGTTGGTACTATAAGTTGTGTATATGCTATTATCCTATATTTAGGTATAATAACAGTAGGAGGTCTATCTTTCGCATACGGGGATTAATCGCTGAGAGCGCCGTAGGCAAGCATTTTATGGGCGGCCCTATTTTATAAATAACGAGTACTAGTATAGTTGTCGTTACTACATGCGTTGTAGAGGTTACTCCAATTTGGAGCTGGCATACCTTTATTCCGACTTGTAGCCTCAACTACAACTGCTGCCCAGTGTCTTTTCCGCCCGCGCGTCCCTAAGCAAGTGTCTAGTTTGCCTTAGGTATGGATAATCCGTCTCTGTACGGGGCTGAAGATGATGATTGTGAACGTATATGAAGATGGATAAAAAGGTGAGTGTTACTCAAAAATTATAGCCAATCATAAGCTGCATTAACGTATAGACTACAAAACATTACACTACGTAATGGCAGAGTAGGTGTACACGGGCGCAGTTTTTTTTAACACAAGTTACAACAAATACTATGCTATAATAACATCTTACCACCAAACTGTTACGTTTAATGGCGGGATACACGCTCATTATTTTGTACATAAACTTTGGTACCTACTACTATTTTAATATATAGGGTGACTGGTAATTAGTGACCGATACCTAAACACATGATTGTGCTCATGATAACAAACAACTTTTACTATGGCACCAACCCTGAAATCGCGAAAAAAAAATCAGCTGTTCCATACATTCATGTTCACATAACTCGTCAACATGGTAGGGAGCAGCTGTTTTTTTTTTCGCGATTTCAGGTTTGATGCCATAGTAAAAGTTGTTTGTTATCATGAGCACAATCATGTGTTTAGGTATCGATCACTAATTACCAGTCACCCTATATATTATAATATCTTAATACAAGGTTTATAGTGTGTATGTATAGTAAGTAGGTTATAAACTAAATCTGTACTTAATATCATCCGAATACATTCAGAAGTTTTCATAAATAAGGTAAGGTTCTTTTTAGGTTGAAATATCTTTATTATCAATAATATTATATTTTAAGATGGAAAAAATATAAATTTACCGTAATTGAAATACCGGCTGTATAAAAATGGAGTACCTAAGTGTTGAGTGTAATTCGTTATAATATTATTATAGTGAAATGATTAACAGTGCGAACAAAGCGCGATGGAGATCCATTATTGTAATTAAATTTAGCACTGAGCCTTCGAAATGGATCGTGTAGTATGATATTGATTTCCAACATTGTGTACATGGCCGACAGAAAAAGAAAAAAGGAATTAAATTTTTGTCGAGGCCCTCTGATTTAACATTTTCAGATATATATATGTGAAAATATATCTGAAAATGTTAAATCAGAGGGCCTCGACAAAAATTTAATTCCTTTTTTCTTTTTCTGTCGGCCATTTATTAGCCACGAGGCTTTTGCAACTTCACCGGGCTTATGCCCAAGGCTTATCACCACAATCTGGTCACCACAATCTCTGCTCGCCTATAAAGGCGAGCAGAGATTGTGGTGACCAGGGCATAATCCTCTCTCGGAAGGTGGCGCATGTTCAGCAATGGACGTTATACCGGCTGATAATGATGAGTTTTTAAGGAAGTTTTAAGCAATTGTCGTTTTACTTTGCAATTCGCGGGCATCTCGAACTTAGTTATACTATGCCAAATAATCAAATATCAAGCAAATCAAACAAACATTCGATATTTTGAACAAACCATGTATTGAGTGTGCGATGTATTGAATGTTAGATTTAATAACTAGTCGATGTTATGAACGTTCGAGTATTTAGACGTTCGATTTATAGTGGTCGATCAATTGTTATTCGATTATTTGGCATTCGATTTGGCATAGTACACCCCTCGAACTTCGGGTCTACGAGGGCATCGGGAACGTCTTTCTATGTCATGTAGTTACAACCGCAAACGTTTTCGACAGTTGAACCGCTATTACCTTGCTACTAGCTTCCCGCGCGCGATTTCATTAGCGTAGGAACGGGAGCTCCCGTTCCTAAACAAACTTTATTAAATATATCGCAGCTTTAATGTAATAGTGACACAAAATAAGGTTATGATTCAACACAAATTGATCCGTAATATCATGTGACTAAAATGCATTATCGTTAAGTTACACATTTGGTTTTGTGTCACTATTACATTAAAGCTGCGAATATGTTACTTAAGCTCCAAGTCACTCAGCGAGCTATGGAAAGAGCTATGCTCGGCGTTTCCCTGCGTGATCGAATCAGAAATGAAGAGATCCGCAGGAGAACGAAGGTCACTGACATAGCTCAACGGATTATCAAGCTGAAGTGGCAATGGGCAGGACACATAGCTCGAAGAACTGACGGCCGATGGAGCAGAAATTTTCTCGAGTGAGGACCAAGAACTGGCAAGCGCAGAGTAGGACGACCGCCTGCACGATGGACCGACGACCTCATAAAGGTCATGGGGAGTCGATGGATGCAGGCCGCTTGCGATCGTTCCCGCTGGAAATCTATGGGGGAGGCTTATGTTCAGCAGTGGACTACAACAGGCTGATGATGATGATGATGTTACTTCTGGATAACGTAGCTATTTAATGGTGAAAGATTTTTTGTAATCGTTTCAGTTGTTTTGGAGCGTATTCAATGTGAAAATACTAAAAAATATTAAGTGGGAACATTTTATTTTATTACTAGCATCCCGCGCGTGGTTTTACCCGCGTAACTCCCGTTCCCGTGGGAACTTCATAATAAAATATAGCCTATGTCATCCAAGGATAGTGTAGCTTTCTATCGGTGAAAGAATTTTTGCAATTGGTCCAATAGTTTATTCAATACAAACAAACAATCAAATCTTTCCTCTTTATAATATTGGTATGGATATAATAAGTATATTAAACGATCGCCCTTCCTTTTTGATAAATAGTTAAGAATAATATTATTCTTAGGTGTCAAGGTGTTTCTCTTTTAATTTAGGATAAATAGGTAGAAGGATAAATAAATATACATTACAATGGGGGCAATGGCCCCGGTGCATAGCTTCAAGAGCTAGTGAGTTGGTTGACCCGCTCTTTTCTAAGCTTAGGTTAGAGGACCCCCTGAAGTCCGGGGCCCTGGTGCACCACCTGGCCCTACGCTAGCTATGCCACTGATTTACATGTCTGTTTTTGTGTGGTTATTGCGGGTAAACGCTCAAAACAGCGTTTACACTGGAGTATTAAGTAATTAATTATTCATTTCTTCTTATGAAACATTCAATGTTACAAACAATTCATTAATATGGAGATTCCTAGAAGAGTTCTTTAAGCAAATATCGTGTATTAAATTATTTGTGCATTATTTTGTCTTTACTTATATTGAAAAGAAGAAATACTTATTGTTTATTTGCATTGAATAGGCACTGAAACTGAACCTAATCTAAATACCGATGAAAATTATTTTATTGATATTAACTACTGTATTACCTAAATACAATGTCGAGAATATTCTGAATTTGTCTTGGCTCTCGATGTGATATTCTTATGTGTAAAATTAAATAAATTTCCTACAAACTATTTTGATACCTAATAACGTTCTTATAAAATTAGCTAACTTATGTTTACATGCAAATGAATAAAGACAAATAATAAAAAAATGCTAATGGTTATTTTTAAATTAGTCGAGGTGCCTGAAACATCGGATATACGATATCATGAATATCTCGTTTAACTACATCTTGAGGTTTCCCACGTGAAATGTCAAGGGTGCTGTCGAATTTAAAATCACAGAAGCCCTAAAACCATAACTACTTTAGTATACATTGCGGTTTATGTACTGTTTCTCCTTACATACAGTCCTACTCAGAGCAGGCAATGTATGTCTAGTAAGACGATTTAGTAGCTTTGTTAAGAAGTGCGTAGTAAGGGCCAGGTGAGACCCTTATCTCTGATCTAGTAAGCGATCGATTAGGATTCGACAGGCGGTCCTTAATTTCACCTTAGAAACATCCATTACTGTTTACTTTAGAAGTTTTGGAAGTTGTGCCTTAATATCAGTAAATGGTGCTTTATGAAAATAACATAATAATTTATTTATTTCTAATGTATGTTAAGTGTTATCTTATTGTATTTACAGTTGGTTATTGTTGTAATCAAAGATGAGTTCAGTTGTCATCTAATTTATTTTTAAATTATAAATGCAGGTTCATAGTTACATGAGCTAATAGTTCCTTGCAATACAAGATACCTAATCTTGATTATACGGACGCCCCCCCCCCCCTAACATAGATTGGATGTCATTAAATTTTAATCTATAATTATTAATGTTACCGAAAAATTATATAGAACGAATGTAGGGGGGACCGGGTACAAAAGTAACGGCGGGTCGTAAGTAACAAAAGCACAATGTTTGTCCAAAAAGTACAAGGTTGTTTGTTGTTACGTTTGTACCCGGTCTCCCCTACTGCCAAAAATAAATAGAATAAAAATAATAGACAGTTAGCCACGATTTAAAATCACGGTTTATAATCTAAATACGTATGGGTTGAATTAAGAAATTCACGCAATTTGGTTTAAAGGTGTTTCTTCACTCTTTGATGTATACATTCCTAATTTCTTACTAACGATGCTTGAGGCCCTTTAGTATAACAAGATAAATTAACTCTAATTTATTTTTTTCAATAACAAGGCACACAGAAAACCTATCACGATTCTAAACAAGTTAATTCAACTCAAAGGTCTTCGGTTATAAAGGAAAGTGTGTATGCGCAAAAATTCGATTATCCGGCTCGATGGACCGATGACAAGGTACGGGTTATAACCGTTGGGTGACTTACGACGACTTGGTACACCTTTGTCTGCTAAGGTTGCGATTTTGAATAGTAGAGATGTTTGATGGATAGGTATATTTGAATAAGAATTGCTTATCAGATGTAAAGTTCTCGAGACGATATACATAAAAATACTGGCTAGAACTGATGTACGATTTGAAAATAGATAACAAATTGGTTGAAGAGATTTGGAATCTATTTGGTCTTATTTTTCTTTAGGTGAGGATTTTTTATAGTTTATTAAATCGACACTTTTATTATTAGTTTTAATGTAATAATTAAAAAGATACTAACCTTATTGAACACAATAAAACACTTAGTATACTTTCCCATTTGTTTTCTTCAAATAATCTTTTATTAAACGCGGGTAAAACTAAATGCGTCAGATTTGCGCTACCAAATGTAACTACCGCTAAACCAATTGCTTCACTTAATGGAGAAACGTTGGACATAGTTCAATCGACAGTTTTTCTAGGAATAACATTAGATTCAAAACTGCAATGGGGCCCTCATATTGAAAAATTAACTGGTAGACTCAGTTCCGCATCTTATGCTGTCTGGAAAATTAGGCGATTGTCAGATGAAGCAACTGCTAGACTAGTGTATTTCGCGTACTTTCATAGCATTATGTCCTATGGAATACTGCTTTGGGGTTCAGCCGCTGATGTCAATAGTATTTTTATATTACAGAAAAGAGCAGTTAGGGCTATTTACGGTTTAGGTAGTCGCGACTCTTTACGTACCCTGTTTAAAGAGATAAATATACTTACCGCTCCTTCTGAGTACATATACCAAATTATCATTTTTGTTAGAAAAAATATAGATCATTATAGTAAAAAAAGTGATATTCATAATGTTAACACAAAAAATAAACATAAAATTGCCATACCCGGTTTTAGAGTAAGTAGAACCAATAAATCGTTTATGGGAAATGGTATTAGGTTTTATAACAAACTCCCTAGTCGTGTTACTGATTTGCCTGATACAACTTTTAAAGCATAATTATTAAACGTGTCCTTGTATCTAAAGGTTACTATAGCGTTAAGGACTATATTGAGGATAAAGACGTTTGGTCTCATGAACCATCCTGCGTAACACTTCCTAGAGACCCTGTATCTAAGTAAAATAGTAAGCATAATAGTGTGATGTTCTGTGAACTATCTGTAATCGGCCTAATGAGTTACATTAATAGACCGCTAGTTCTGTCTCAAATTAGCTTCGTTTATTAGTATAAAAACATTAATAGATAATCACATATTATAAAGACAACCGTTCGGGAAAATAATGTGTATGCCAAATAAATAATAAAAGTAACTGGATCAAAACCTACGCTCTGCCCATTTGAGTATGTTTCGCCGGACCGTCTCATGTGGGTCGTGTAAAAACCAGGAGTAGAATAACCCACTGAGTTTGTTTCGCCGGATCTTCTCAGTTGGGGCGTATTGGATCCGGTGGTAGCATTAAAGCGCGTCCGTCGTTATATACTCATGGTCCGCCCAAATAATGACAATTGTTCTTAATATAATTTAATATAGACAGAACAAGCTATTGGACACAATATAGTAAAATAATAAAGTTAAGACTAAAATTATTAAAAACAATAACTAAAATACCTGCTTAATATGCTCATTTATAAATGTTAAAATTATACATAGATTAATAATAAATTATTGTTTTGTCTATTTGCAAGTGCCTGTAATAGGTTTACGTAAATAAAAATGTTTATTTTTATTTTTTATTTATAATGTGAACAAACATTTCAATTTTATTCCAAAATCTCTTCCTTTAGGTTGCCGTTGAATTTGCAATGTGTTCAGTGTAAACCAATTCTAGCTTGTAGCCACTCGTGAATTTAATATCGCATGTGTGACGCAAATGACCGCATGGGTTAATAAAGAAAAATATTGGTAGTGCGCCGGCGGTACCTCGTGGCTGAAACTTATCTTACGAAAATTAAGAAATCATCCTTTCATATTTATTTTGTGTGCTAGCACTTCAAGTGTCGATGCTGTGCGTGGTTCTCGAAGCGACTACATAGCTGGTTGAATAAAGAACTACTACATACATCATACGCCATGAAGGTCATATCCAGATCCGTCACGCGATTGCTTCAATCTTCAATTGGCCGTAGCCCCAATGGCTAGGGCGTCGGACTTGTGATCTTGAGGTCGCCAGTTCGAACCCCACCCATTGCACTACCGACGTGAACCCACTCGTAACACAAGCATTTCAGCTTAGCACGAGAGTTTAATAAGAATACTAGTAGAATGCAAAACGGTGTTAGTAAAAAAAAAAAAACTTAAATAATCCGACCACACGATCCTAATCAGTTCATGGCATTTGAACTCCCAACAATGTATATTTTTTCATATTTTTAATATGAATCGAGTGTTAAGGTATAACCTTTTTAAACATGTTTATATTAGCATAATATTCCATTATATTATTTTATGCTAATTTGCGGTTTGAGATATGAAGAATGGTAGTCTCATCCTTAATAGCTGTTGCGAGCTCATATTTAAATTTATTCGTATGAAAATATTATTAATTCAAGATTAAGCTTTTTCAGTGTTACTTATAAAATGTAAATTTGAATCGGTCACTATATATTATTTCATTGGTTTCCGTCATTGTGATTCAGATAAGCATGCATACTTGATTGTATAATATTAGTATATTATACAATCAAGTATGTATGCTTATCTGAATACCTACTTATAAATAAATGACCATATCTATACTGTGTTTGTAATGAATAGACTTAAAAAACTACTGTACCGATTTCAAAAATTCTTTCACCATTGGAAAGTTACATTCACCCGGAGTGACATCATCATCAGCCCGTATAACGTCCACTGCTGAACATGGGCCTCCCCCCAGAGGAGGGTATTTGCCATAGTCACCACGCTTGGCAGGCGGGTTGGTGACCGTAGTATTATGTTGTACAACACAAGGAAACGCTGCTGCCCGTTCCTTGATATACGATTATTATAGATGATGTTATAATAATCGGAACCAACGGCTTAACGTGCTTTCCGAGGCACGGAGGGTAGTCCCTCAACCAACCAAACCCGAAAAGAAATCTTAGAATTTACACAAAGATTTCTTGTCCGGAGTGGGGATCGAACCCACGACCTCCAAGATTTAAAGCGAGCCAAATACCGCTACGCTACGGAGGTTGGTTTGAGTAACATAGGCTTTATTTAATTATGAAGTTCTCTCGGGAATGGGTGTTATGCGCGTGAAACTACACCTAAACCCTACACCTAAACCTAGTCCAAGAATAAATTGAACAAAATGTACTAAAACTAAATTAGTAATATACGTAATTATTACGTTACAACGTTTGGATTATTGTTTTGATAGTCTTTCATGCAAGAATAACTGGATCAAAGTAGCAGTTCAACATGGATAAACCCATGGGGCGATCACATTCAATTTTATCTACATTAAATGGTAACTTTGAATTCCAAACAGCGGAAACCGAGTCGCTCCACCGAAGTTTCACGTACAATTTATTCTAACCAGTCTCGAAGTTTACTTAGTAGGTACACATGCAAGAAGTAAGGTGCAAAAAATAAGAGGTTACCTACAAGGTGGCGTGTTTTTCCTTCTTCAATGTATATATATTTTGTTTTTGCTGTCCGGGATCCAATGCATTTACGCATTCCTACCGCCGCCGCTGCAGCGTATTCGCGGGCTGGCGATGGGATATGTGGGACTCGCCCTCTCTATAGCGTGGTATGCTAAACTCATACCACGAGGAGAGGACCCTACACCACTAAAGCCCCTCGGACACTCCTTCGATCCGCCGTTGGCGGGGGCCGGGTACGCATGAGTAATCCGACTTCCTTTTTCAATACTTAGAACGTCCACTATTTATTATTACGGACATTACTATTTTGGCCGGACACGGCATCAAAAAGCCTACCTATGTCCGGCTTTCTCCGGACGCCTGCGATCGGCGTTCGCACGTTTGCGAAATATCAAAAGCCGGACTCCATTTATTATGGAAGAACAAGCACCAAAAAGGTCATCTGTAAGGCTTTACCCGGACGCTTGCAACGCTAAATACGAACCTTGTCAATAAACCGATATGATGAAATTGGAATTGCAATCCTCAATTATATAAAGTAGGTTGGGACCGAAAAGTGAATTAGACATCAATGAATATATTTTCTCCATGGAGGGACAAGCTCGGCTGCGTGCAGGAGCCGGGTTATAGAAATTTTAGAGGCAATGGCTTTTCTTTCAAGTATTATTGGAATTATAGAACCATTTAACTAATATAAGAAACAAGATTACCTCCGTGTAGAACCTTTTCTCGTAGGAACATTTTCTTTTAACTCCTGTTAACAGGAATTTATAAAAGTGAACGAACTTTGGAATCAGTATGGTAATTTTTAGGGATTCGTACCCGAATGGTAAAAATGGGATCCTATTGCCAATACTCCTTTGTCTGTAAGCAAGCTGAAACTTATGAACCATGATAGCAAGATATTAGAAATGTATCACGATTTGGTAAGACTGCAGTTCTACTTGCCTTTACGCCCGATGAATTGGCAAAAGCATAATGGCTAACATCACATGGCCGTCCTATAAAGAGATTAAGAATTTGTGTGAATGGAAATAAACGAAACATGTTTCCAAGTTAGCTTTGTAAAATAATCTATGCTAAAATTCTCCGTCACAAAAAAGGTGAAGTTTGTGAGGTTGCAGGGGTAGTCTCTCGTTATACTGAACCGAAGCGTAGGACGTCCACCTACTAGATGGACGGACGATCTGGTTAAGGATCACGGTGGAAGCAGGCCGCTTCTAACCGCAACAACTGGATATCTATGAGGAAGGCCTTAGGTCCAACAGTGGACGTCCTACGGCTGAAATGATAATGATTGTTATTCTATATATAAAGCTGAAGAATTGTTTGTTTGCTTGAGTAATCTAATCTCAGGAACTGTTCCATTTACCGAGAAAGGCTAATGCTATATTTAATTATGACGTACCTTCGGTTATTAAACCGGTAGCAAACAGCGAAAAAATACACATTTAAAAACGAATTAAATTTATTTAAAGAGAGGATTTATTACTGATTGCACTGCAGCCTCCGTGTCCGTTACACCATGCTACAAAGAGAAGCATTTAAAACTGACTTAATCTGTTTCGAGTCGGATTTAACAAAGTTATTTCAGTAAACCTTTTTAATTAACCGTAGGCATTTAAATAAAATAAAAAGAATACTGGAAAGTACTGGAAACTTTATATTTGCCAAAATATTTTGTCTAATAGCCTTTTATTAAACTGGCAACTAAATTAACAATATAAGTGGCACGAAAGTTGATCAGAAGCGGCTGTAGCCCAATGGCTAGGCCGTCGGACTTGTGGTCTTGAGGTCGCCGCGGCCGGTTCGAACCCCACCCATTGCACTACCGACGTGAACCCACTTGTAACACAAGCATTTTAGCTTAGCACGAGGGGTTAACAAGAATACTAGTAGACGGCAAAACTCTGCTAGAAACCTTATACACAATAAGCGTTGCTAATCCCACCCACACTCCCTCTACTGCATTTCACCAACAGCCCGTTTACGTCCACTACTGAACATGGGCCTCTTCTTAACAGACCTTGGCAAGCCAGGATCGCTGAGGGATTTTGCCATAATCACCACGCTTGGCAGACGGATTGGTGATCGCAGTAATATGTTAACCTTGGGCTAATAGACGCTGCTGCCCATCCATCAGCCTTATGTCCCTTAGTCGCCTTTTACGACACCCATGGGTAGACACGGGGTGGTCTGTTCTAACCCGGAAACCACACGGCATATCTACTGCATTTATTATCTCTATAATCTGCAAGAAATCTTTAAAAAAACTGCCATTAGTCCAGGATATCATTACTCACTTCGGTAAACGGATAGAAAGGCTTAGAAATTTTGTTAAGATATCTTTGATTGTGGACAAAAATAAACTTCTGTCTAGCTGCAGTCTTCAAACTGCTACCGCGAAGCTCCCATTCTCTTGAGACCATAATTTACGTTATATCCCCATGTTATTTATGGATACTGTAAACTTTCTAACCAGAAAATAAATCGGCTCAGTAATTTTTGAATAACTGAATTCATTACAAACAAAAATATCCCTCTATTTATTCTATTACGGGATTGAAACTAAACACGTTTAATGTTAGAGAAATTCCATTTTTGAAATCTTTCGCTCCGTTTACACATACGGAGGTTTATATTTATACATGAAGCTTATAATCCTTATCTCCAGCCAAAGTTATTTGCTCGTTTGCATAATTTCCAACTAATTTGAATAGGTACTACAAACATTTATTTTGTTCATGTGCAAAATTAACGTTTACGGCTGAAGATACTAATTGCTGAATAGATATGAGTGTTACCCGAATAAGTAAGAGTTATATAATGTTTTTATCGCTAAGATGTGTGATTATCTATGTAGGTGATTTTCAACAGTTTGGTAATAACTACCTGTACTGACAACTTCCGTAGCGTAGCGGTATTTGGCTCGCTTTAAATCTCGGAGGTCGTGGATTCGATCTCCACGCCAGACAAAACATATTTGTGTAAATTCTATGATTTATTTCCGGGTCTCGTTGAGGGATTATTCTCCTTGCCTCGGAAAGCACGTTAAGCCGTTTGTCCCGATTGTTATAATATAACATTAATATAACATCATCTATAATAATTGTACCTATATCAAGGAACGGGCAGCAGCGATCCCTTTTGTGGTACAACATAATATTGTATAACGGTCACCAATCCGCCTGCCAAGCGTGGTGACTATGGCAACTACCCTCTCTCGGGAGGAGGCCCATGTACAGCAGTGGACGTTATACGGGCTGATGATGATGATGATGACCAGTACTGAATCAGCTGTTTACGTCCATTGCTGAACATGGGCCTCTTCTTAACAGACCATGGCAAGCCACGTCTGTTGAGTGATATTGTCATAATCACCACGATTGGCAGGCGGATGCGTGGTCGCAATAAGATGATGAGTATCCTTGAGCTGAAAACTGCTGCCCATCCATCCAGTGTATGTCCCTTAGTCGTCGGTTACGACACCTATAGGAGTTAGGAAGATATGACTATTCTAAGCCAGATACCATAATGCTACAATTTTTTTATGTCCGGGGGGGAAATGCGTTTATACATTCCCACCGCCGCTGCGCGCGCTTGCGGTAAGATATGTGGGACTCACCCTCTCCATAGCGTGGAACTCTTACCACGAGGAGAAGACCCTACACAACTAAAACCCCCCGGACACTACTTCTATCCGCCGATGTCGGGGACCGGGTACGTATACGCAATCTGGCGCCCCGACGGCATCCGCGGCCAATAAGGCAACGCGTGATCTCCTGGGCCACACTTATAGTGGCCTATACCACAATGCTAACCTAACTTTTTAATTATAACTTGCACGTGGTGTACGAGGGTAATGCAATATTGTAGGTATGTCGCAAAACCAAGCTTAATTAGCTAGTAAATTAACCGCTGGCCAGCATTTAGGCACTTTGCCCAGTAGCAGGACTAAGTAAGTTTTAGTTTAAGTTAGTTACTTTTAGTTGTATATTATGTTTGTCGTTTACACTGTATGTATTGTAGTGAAGTTAAGGTTTTAATCCCTCACTACATTGATTAACCGGTGTGACGATCTGCCAACCAAAATAATAGGTAATCATTCGATTTAAAATGTAATCCAAATTTAAATTTGAACTTACAGATTTCAAATGTCATATATTTGGATAAGTAACATTTGTGCTGTGAACAGTGTAAAAGTTGGGGCGTGAGCCCATTGTGAATTCCTAATAAGAAGTGTTGGCCTTGCTTGTGTGTTTGATAATTTACAATTATCATCTGTCGATGTGCATCTGTCATTCAAAAGAGTGTTTAGTGATAGTGATCGTACCCCTCACACACCCTCTGCGAGGACTAGCAGTAAGGCTGGGGCTGGGCTGCACCAAAGCGGAGACGAGACGAGCGGAGAGATGTTTTTTAAACAACCAATAGAATTGCGTTATTGAGACATCTCATCCTCGCTCAGCTTCAGTGGAGATCGCTGTGCGGAGATATGTATGTTATATTTATATGGCGCGATGGAAGCGGAGATGTGAGCTGTGCGCGGACGACGCACCCCCCCGCCAGCAACCCGCAGAGCCCCGTGCGCGAGCACTCAATACCTCGCACACCCGCAAGGCTAGCCAGCACACATCTCTGCTACACTACGAATTTCCGCACAGCTTCGGTGGATTCACCCGAGCTGAAAAAAACTCTTCTCGCACAGCACACAGCACGCCGCACACATCTACACTTTGGTGGAGTCCCGGCCTAAGCCCTGCCGAGCTACGCATCCCACTCCCAGGCGTTACAGTATTTAACCGACAAATTCAAGGAAAATGGTTATTTTTATCTGTTAAATTGAATTCTTATTTATTTTGTAAATGTAAAAAGCAATGATAGACCTAATTGGGTTGATAAAGTAAGTCATCTTCATCATCATCAGCATGGGCCTTCCGAAGGAAGGTTTGGCCATAATCACCACGCTTGGTAGGCGGGTTAGTGACCGCAGTGTCATGCTGTAATACAAAGAGAAACGCTGCTGTCCGTTTGGCATACAATTGTTATATCATCTATAACATGCTTTCCGAAGCACGGAGGCCAATCCCTTTATCAGCTAGATTCGGAAATAAATATTAGATTTTAAACAAAGATTTCTTGTCGTTGGGATCGTACCCACGACCTTCGAGACTTATACCGCAATGGCAAAGTAATAAACATTTCTAAGTATAATATCTAACAATTAATATTACTTAGTTACTTAGCTCATACAGCGAAATATTTCCGAAACACTGACTCATAAAGTTTGTAGTATTACAACTAACAAACTTCGATTTGCGGGTCCTCCCTCCGTTGTTTATACGGCAAAGTAAAGCAAGGAACTTTAAATAAATAAATAGTTACATCGCTTCTTGTTGTACATATCAAATACAACAAGTAGTAACTTGTTTGTAATTATGAATTTCTTGAAATTACTTGACACAGAATTGTCCTTTTTTTACCGAGGCCACATTGATACGGTGACAGCGACGCGTCGGCAATGTTAAGGACTTAGACAAAATGCTACTATAGCGAAGCGATCGCTAGCAGAAAATTGCTAACGCAAATATATATACTTGACAATTGTCACGTGATTAAGCGGGCGCGGGTATAAATGACGGGCGTTCCTTGGTTGATTCTTCTTTGAAACAAGCGAATCGATCGTCCAGATTTGGGTTTCATAAACATTGTGGACATTATAAAGCATAAAACCTGGCGTGGGAAGGTAGTAATACAATAAATCATACTGTTATAAATATTTATCCGTTATAAGTAGGTATCCTCTTTTTTTATAATGTCAAATATATTTTTTGTAACGTATTAGATCCTTTCAAGTTGCTTTTTATGTAACAGAACCGTTCCAATTGATTTTATTTATTACCATAGAAATAGGCATTACGTAAATTAATTATATTATTTACTTTGCTTAATGGGTTTATTCAGTAGCATTCAATACACGAATTGGAGAAGCCATGTTGATTCAATTTCAAAGGATCGACGCGTGACTTCCCGGGTATTAGTAGTCATTGGGTTTAGAAAAGCGAAGAGTTGTGAGGTGTTCATGCTGAAAAATATTGAGTTAAAAACTTAAATTAGTATTAAAGTTATATATAAATATGAATAGACATATTATATACTAATTCATCTGGACATTTAGGTCGGTAAGCATGGGCAACTCTGTGGTCATTGATGTTAGAAAAAATAAAAATCCCTATCTCCTCCAAGCCTGCCGTAAGGAACTTCGTTCCAATAACTACATACAAATATAAAAAAAGCTTATTCGCAGTTCGGAAATTAAAGCTGGACGTTTTAAAATATAAATCTCTTTTTTTTAGGTATTGATTATGTGAATAAATAAACTACTTTAATTACGTAATAGTGTAAATAAGTTACTTACTTATTTGTTGTTATAAATAAGTAAGTAACTTATTAGCCTTAGTTTGCGAACTTCTTATTAGATGGCGCTGACCATTTTGTCTAGAACTGGCAAGCGTTTTGTCCCGCTGAAAGGTGTAATAACCTCTTAAGAAAATGATTTATGAGAATACACAAAAGGTGAAGGGCATAGGGCCTGTTAGCGCAAAAGAGGTTTTAGGCTCAATGGAGCCTAAATGAGTTATAAACTTAGTAAATATTATAGTTTTTGGATAACGCAGTCTGTCTTATATAAATCAGTGCGTTGTTTATTTTAATGTTCTGTTTATTTATTATGTTTACTTTCATCAATTGGTTTAATTTCACACCAAACCAACTAGACCGGCATGATAAGGGTGGCTTTAGTGCTAGGTATACATATTTTTGTACCACTTAATATCTTGTGAATATAGGGTTAATTTGACTGATCTTAAAAAAAAGATTTTTGTTATTAATAATGGTGCTTGTAACAAAACCTCAAACATTCGCCTTTTTTTACATAATATTCGAGCTGACTGATGTCACAATCGGTAATCCTCGTAGAACATCGATCATCAAATGATCGATGTTCTGTTACAAGTAAATGTTCTAGTCTATAGATACTGTACTCAAGGTTCTCCAGCAAGAGTAAAAAAAATAACAAATCTAGAAACTTCTATAAAAAAAGTATTGTCAGCGGCGTTTAGCTGTAGAACGTAGAGACTAGTGGAATACGAAGACGTACACAAAAGAGCTACGACTGCGAAACGCAGTGTGGTGCGGAAGACGAGCCGGGTGAAACAGGAAGCGGACAGACCTCAAACACACCGCTCATTTTACTGACCTCATATCACATAGAATGTTGTCAAACTGTAAGCTAAAACTTTCTGTATGAAGGTATAATGTAAACAGAATGGATTATATTTACCATGATTAAGTATAGTGCTTTCGACAGATTTCAGTCACGGTAGTCAATCTCTAAGGAAATTAAGCGACTGTGCAGGACATTATTGTATAGAAGGCAAAATCGGACACGAATGGTTAGAAATCAGGTGAAGGTTCACCCGATTTCTAACCAGTCGTGTATGTCTATGTCGTGCTCTCTGAAGTATGCGAGAAACATTACCAAGTTCCTGATTTCGTGCTGGTTTCTAGTCACAAAGTTTTTAGCCAAAGCAAGCGATTTCTAAAATTTTCAGCATGAATGAGACTTCACAATTTACGTTTATGAGATCTAATGTTAATACCTGATATTTCGCTCACTTGTAATATACATAACATCATGCATTCCTTTTTTTTACAAGTTGTAAATCTTTTAAAGTCTTTCCAGCGTCTGGTGAGGACGGTGAAGATATGAGGGACTCTTCATTTGCTTCCGGCTTTGAAATTATACATTCCTGTATCAAGATGACACAGGAACCAATTGTTGTTACCCAATTAGTTGTTGTGTCATCTTGCTTGATATATGAATAATCTTTATATTCCTAACTTTTGATGTCTACAGTGCCTCTTAGCCGGTGAAGCTTAGCGGATTATGCTTCGGTGTGATTGCAACTGGCTCCACGGGTGGTTCCGTGCTGTTTAATTTAGCGGAACACAGCCGAGCGATAGATACCTGGCTACGGTTCACTAAAGTGTGTCAAATGTTCGCTATAATACCTCGGCGTTACGGTATTCAACGTCTGCCGTGTTTGTTGGAATATGCCTGTGGAGGCAAACCTAAAGTAGGTTACTCATGATCAGACTGTCCCGTCAAATGGCATTATTTACAAGCAAATTTATGTTGATCATCAGCTGAAATAACTTTCAGCTGGATACAGTCGTCTCTAAAAGTTGAAGACCACAATCACGAACGTTGTCTTGTTATTTTCGAATGTCAAAAAGGATGTTTTTCCGAGAAAAAATATTCAATGTTTGTTAAATTAAAAATGGAATCACCATTTGATGTCGACAATTAAAAAAACGATTTTGTTCACTCTTGTGTGTTTTCGGATTATAAATGTCTTCCTATTAGTGTCGTAAGAGACGACTAAGGGAAATCTGATGGATTAGCAGCACCATCTATTACTTCAAGAATACTCCCCAATCATCAGTACATAATGCAATTACCAATCGGTCTGTCAAGCTGGAAGATCAGGCAATATCCCTCAACTGCCCTCAAGGGGGTACGTATTTAAATCTCTAAAATTAAAAACCTCACGTTAAAACACCTCCGTTCAAAATAGCTAAAATAAAAATACCTAATGATTGTTTCACTTAAATTAAAATAGGTACCTAATGTTTAAAAGGGTACGCATCGTCATACACAAATTTAAAATATATACGTTTAAAATGAGTATGTATTAAAATACCGAAAACACAATACCTAATGGTTGAAATGCATACATTTATTATGCTTACGGTTAGAAATCATGCATTAAGAAACGAAGGAACAAAAAATCTCAGGTACTAATGTTTAGGTTAGGTTAGCTGGTGTCATAGGTATACAAATTTTAAACATTAGATATTTAGTCCGATCGGTATTTTGAACTTAGGTATTTCTTATGTAGGTGTTATTTGCTTAGGTATTTTGAACTATTAGGTATTTTGAACGGAGGTGTTTTAACGTGAGGTTTTTTAATTTTAGAGATTTAAATACGTACCTCCCTCAAGGACCAATTCTTGCGAAGGACAGCAGGAGTCTGTGGACGTAAACGGGCTGATTAAATAAAACATGGAGGATAGTTCTTCGTAAGCGTGAAAATCCGAAGTAGATAGAACCACGTAAACAGAAAACAAAATTAAATGGATTTACGTTCACTTCAAATACCATCACGCCGAACGCCGTGCCTGTACATCGCACGGGTGCTGATACCAGGTAAGCTGCTTTCTTTTGTTTTTATGACGTATGTGTTAGCATTTTTTCGTTGGAGTGAGTGCGAATGGAAGTACTCAGGATTACTGTTACCCCAGTGTTTTTGGGTTGACTGCATATGAATGAGATTATTATTTAAGTACCTACTACGTTTTTGATGGAACATTGATGTAAGTACACACTAAGTAAATATTGTATTCGGCTACGCGTTTCTATAGATAGCTTTGTTCGGTTGCGATATTTTAAATCACTGTTTAAATATTGTGGTTTTATTAAACTTTTTAAATTGTTGATTAGCCGAACTTAACTTTAAGCTATAATACAAGGAAGTACATATACACATTCATGTTATATTGTAGTTAAGTAGTAGGAATAAAAATTTTCGTTCTTATACGTAATTTACCTTTGACGTGTTTAATATTTCTACGCACGTAGTCTGAAATGTTTTCTTTTTCTTTTTCCTTTTTACAACCAGCCAATTTGTGAACAGATATTTTAAAACTGGATGTGATGTAGTGTCTTCATAAAGTGTATAGGTATATCGAAAAGAAGAAAATGTATGCGCATTTTTTTATCTAAGGAAAAATAATTAAGAAAAGGAAAAATTGCGCTTTTTAAATGTTTAATGGGCGTTTGATTTTTTGCACTGTGTACCCAATGCAACCTGTAATTATTTTTGAACTAAATGTCAAATGAATTATGATTTCTAATAACATAATTATTAATCAAAAATGTTCCAAAAATTAGGATCGTTAATTAATTAATTATAGTTAAAAGATACTGATGTTCTTTTTTGTGTTTTACACAAAAAATAAAGTATCTTAAAGAATGCCCAGTGTTTATTTTTCTAGGGACATTATGTCGTTAGCCAGGAGGCTTTTGCTACTTCACCGGACAAAAACATGCCCGGTGAAGTAGCAAAAGCTTCGTACCCAACTACCTCCATAAATATCCATCCGAAGAAAAAGAAACTTTTTTACATACAGTTGACGTGAAATTCGTAAGTAAAGCCAATTCAAGTACTGGCCCTGACCCCTGACCCAATGCCTTTTTTCTTAAACGACTTTCAAAATGTATTTAAATCATCCACTAACTACAAAATTTCATTAGACCGTTCGCTGTTAGTCCATCCCGCTACGATAAGATCTCATTTTGGATTTTGGATTCGAATCGATTTAGTTGCCTACAATGTTATTATGTACAATAGCTTTATTCGATTATCATGATTAAAATTAAACAACGCAATGGTTAAGTGTAAGTTAACATTAAACTTTATGATAACCAAAATACAAAGTTTGTGAAATTGGTAAATATAGAGCTACGATAGATGACATAAAATACCCTTTTTGATACTATCATTTTAGATACATAAAATGTGAACAAACACAACTAAAAATAAATACGAATTGAAGCAACCAAATTAAAACTCGATTCCAAACTTTAGACCTCTAGAGATTTGGAAGTTGTGCATAGAAATTGCATCTAGATAGTTTGGTTAGTTTTAAATAGTTTTAGAGATGCAGTTTTTTGTCAGATACCTATAAGATACTTGAGTTGAGAATAATACCTAGTAGATACGATCGTACGTACAATAACCTATTACTTTTTAATTAACGTAACGTTTTAATTAACGTAGGGTGCAAAAGCTACCTTCTAATTTTCGTTAGCCTTTAACAATATTTCCAATTTTTCCAAATCGCGTCACATCTTCGTGTGTGGAGGGCGAGTACATCTGCAAGAGTCGACCTTTAGTTTGCAATGAACCTTTTGATGCCCTCGGTAAAGATTCATCGAATTCAAACACTATATCTGTATGTAGATCGAATATTGCACAAAAATAGCATTCCTCTATTGACTGATTTTTCAATTACACACTGGCATATGAAGAGCGAAAACTTAGATGTAAAAATATTATGATTTTTTAATAAACATTGTTAAATACATTATTAAATGTTTTGAACTCTTTATGGGAATGATTACCTTATACTATATTTCATTAATCTCAATTTTGAAATATTGTTAAATACATTTTAAATTAATTTGAATGCGAAAATAATTATTCCAGATGTATATATATTAAGGCTTTTTTCTGCGGATGTCTCAACGTATTTGTAGCTAGATAGAGAAAGACTCAAGGGAAGCTGGAAAAGGATAGATATTTTTACTACATTGAATTTTACAAATAACAGTATTTTCTTGCTTAAATTAAACCAATGTAAGTACCTATTTGATTTTCCTTTATAGTAAAATTAATTTAATAAGATGTCGCATTCAGTTCAATCGGTTCTGCGTTTATGCTAAATACATTTTTAGTTGTTGAAACACGTAAGAAAACGGCTTCTACTCGGACACCTGAGAGTAATTGACTACTTACGGAATCTTTATGAAGGTAGTATGTCGCCGATGACAAGAAAATTGGTTTTGGGGTACTTACATTTTGCGCCTTATAGCGGCAGTTTAGTGTAAGTATAAAACTAATATTAATCTACTTGTATATTTAAGTGTAACTGTGGTCGCCCAGTGGACGAAATTTGACCATAATTAAAAAAATATAATAGCATTCTGCACTCCTTCTACCTAAACTATACGTGTGCGAAATTTAATACTCCTAAAAGGGGTACAAAGGTTTTGCTTCTCGTTTTAATATAGGTATTATAAACAATGTTAATGATACAAGAGGAAGAGGAGGGATGTAAAATATGTTACTAAAAGAGTTTTAAGTATACATGGATGCAGAGTGACATGAAGGCCAAAGAAAAGATGGATGGATTGTGTGAGAATGATATGAAAGAAAAATGAGTTAGTGATAGTGTGACGGGTGACAGGACAGAATGGAAGAAACAAACGTGTTGCGCCGACCCCAAGTAATATGGGTTAATGGCAGGAAGAAGTTAATGATACATAGAAATTGCTAAATAATTTTAGAATCTCGTTTATCTCCTCACTGGGAAAAAACTGGTATCTTTTTGTGAGACCAGGGCCTTTCAAATATTAAAACCGGCACTGAGCATAGAAATTATAACATCCGCCCATCAGTACACCGCTGAACATGGGCTTCCTTCCACAGGAGGATTTTACAATATATCATCGCTAGCCAGGTGTGTTGGTTGGTGGATTATGATGAGATATAATAAGACACAAAGACGCTGCCGCCGGTTACCTCGTATACGCTTTTTATAGATGAAGTTATAACAATTAGCACCAACGCTTTAACGCGCTTTCCGTGGCACGGAGTGCCTTAAACAACCCGGAAATAAATTTTAGAATTTACACAAAGATTTCTTGTACAGCAAGGGGATCGAACGGCGATCGCGCAGCCTGCAAGACTTAAAGCGGGTCTTATAGTGTTTAGTGTATTGAAAATTAAGGTTGGTTGTAAGTAAACCAAAAGCATTTGTTAATCAAAACAACCTAAGACACGAAGATAACAAACAGTACAAATTAGAAATCATCGGATGTATGTCCAACTCCCCACAGTCTAATAACGATAATACAAGCCCAGTGTGTGCAAACATGCTGACAAGTGGCATCCCAAGAGACATGTTTAGAGCATCTATTGTCGGAGCACGAACATTATGTCCGATTTGCAACGCACTGCGGCTATTACGATCTGAGATTAATACTGTTAAATGCAAGTGTGTTTCAACATAGCATAGACCACCATCTTCCCATGGGTGTCGTAAGACTCAGGGACATACATCTGATGCTCCAGGATCTAGCAGCTCAAGGATACTCATCATCCTACTAAGTTCACCAATACGACTGCCAAGGTCTATTAAGAGAAGGTCCATGATCAACAGTGGGCTTAAATTGGCTGATATTGAAAGGCAAGATCGTATTGTTTGGATAATCGTCGATGATACTGCAGTACGGCTGAAAATAAAATGAAGCAAATAGATACCCTTTGAAACATATATAGCGAAAATATTTCTTGACTGATGAAATATTTATTAGCAAGTGTCACTTACTAGGTTTTGCAGTATTAGCGACCATATGCGTTTAGAATTATTAATATATAATGCTGAAGAGTTGGTTTTTTTTGTTTCCTAGAACGCGCTAATGTCAGGAACTACTAGTTCCATTTCAAAAATTCTTTCTATGTTAGCCCATTTAATGAGGAAATATTTTTAATTTATCATATTGTACAGAATTCAATATGAGCTTCAATAGGTATCAGGGACGCTACGACGCGGTGACCGGCCGTCCTGACATCAGAATGGACCCTTAAATTTTTTTTTTCCAGATTACTATGGAAGCAATTGTTTGAGAATAGGAAGCAAATAGAAGCAATAGGGAAGCAATTCTTGGGCATAAATGCAACGCTAAATACGCCTAGTGACCGTCCATTCTGATGGAGACCCATTTTTTACTGGGGCATGTACTCCACTCGCCATAGCAATGGTATGCTAATTATACCTACCACGAGTAAATGAGTTCTGAGTATCGTATAACTATGTATGAAAGCGTGCCTAGCCGCGTGAGACGTTATGTCGTCTCAAACGATTCCACGTGTACGTACTAATTAGCATTATTTAGGTACCTACAAACATCTTCAGCTTGGATCTGTTCATCGGTGCATGGGTGATATTTGTTTGTTTGTAACTTTTAGCGAGGTACTCAATCCTGATTCCTGGCGTTCAGAGGTGTATTTTTGGTGGGTAGATTATACTGGCTGTATGGTTAGCTTGTCATCGCTATGGGCAGGGAAGTCTCCCCCCCCAAAAGGTACCTAGGTTCTTACCTTTATCAATTTGCCTGTTAAAAACTAGTGTTAATCTATGGCAAGGTCGACCAAACTCCCACCCGCAGTACGAGGAGGACGTTGATCGGCCATTCTTCCTTTTTTGGGGTTGGATTAATATTTTCGTGTTTAATTTCAGCAGTTTACCTACTAAGTAAGAAGAGGCCCGGCGCCACATCAGAATTTTAAAAAATGCCCATCTAGATAACCTATTGGCTTTAATCTTTCATAAAAAATCAAAACGTTTGCATCCCCATGAACGACGATTTCCCATGTTGGACGGATTCCATTTCGCACGAGTTCCACATTGGGCGGAAACAATACAGTCATGTTTAAATCGTTTTATTAGATTCTGCAAATAGTTCTCCTATTACAGCAAAATAATACCTTTTTTACCTTTGGCAATACTGCATGGGACTAGCAGTAAGTAGTGTCATGGGTAATTCTACTTTCCCATGATACTACTTCTCTAATACCATAGCTACAATAGTACGATATATATACTTTGTATTGTTCTTTCCTAATTATTGTATTTTTATATATTTTTTAATGTTGATAGTAAGCAACGTAGAAAATAAGTTATATTAACTGCATTTTTGCTTTAAAATAAAATGGCTGTAGGTTTTGCAGTTAAAAATAAGTTAGGTAAGCAACAAAACATAGTTAGCAGCTTTCTATTGTTATATAAAATTTTGCACAAGTAAAACACATTAGTGGAAATTACATTTAGTTCTCAGGAACTAGGAACGAGTAGTTGCTATAAGTTGGTACAGAACTTTGTTCTAGATAAAATTCATTATAAATATGTTTTTATGTTTTAGTTCTTTAGTTTTGATTTTTTTTTATGTTCCAAGCAAATAACAAAACCATCTTATCGGTTTAACTGTAAGATCAGATCAGAAGACAGACTGACAATCATTTTGTTTATAAAACCATAACATATTATATACGTAATATTTTACAATAAACTGAAACATTTTTTTAAAATTTAATTTTTGTTTCTTTCTTTCACTTAAAAGTGAAAGTTCAGAATATCATCATCCTAACAGGAAGTGTTTTGAGTGTTCTATCTCCACACTACTTTTTTTTTCGGACGGACATCATATCTAGTTATTCCCGAGGCCTTTGCTACTTCACCGGGCACAACTCCATACTACATAGTAGGTAGTTTGAAGTGATTCTGACAAGTACAGATGTATACCTAATTGCTGAATAAAATCATTATTTCATTATTTAAAACATACTTCTACATCATACATCAAACGTTGACATATTACCTATTTTATGTATCAACCAGTTTAGTCGCCATTATTTCCCCTTTTTCAGCGATTCTAAATTTGAATACAATTAATCTTTAAACGCGCAATATCAGCTTGACTCATCAATCGCGAACCCGCAGCGCGACCGTTATTCCGGCGACCGATCTGTGGATTAACTGTAGCGGAAGGGTTGATGTCCCTTAGGGCTTAGGATATCGCAAGGTTATTGTATCGTTGCCACTTTAACTTTATACAGATCTATTTGTTACATAAATAAACGTTTTTGATGTAGTATGTCTATTCAAAATGAGTGTAATTAAAGAAGAAGCTAATCCAAGTTGATTGATTTATTTTAGGTTTACGTCTTTTACTCCCACGTATATACCCATGCCCTGCCCCACGCTGACTTTTTTTTTATTATTCTTTATAAACAAACATATAAATTAAAAAAATCTCTTTATTATAATACTAGCTTCCCGCACCCGGTTTCACTTGCGTAACTCCCGTTCCCGTAGGAAGTTCATAATTAAATATAGCCTATGTCATCCGGGGACAGTGTAGCTTTCCTACGGTGAAAGAATTTTTCAAATCGGTCCAGTAGTTTGGAAGCCTATTTAATACAAACAAACAAATAATCAAATCTTTCCTCTTTATAATTATATGTTTGTACTTACATATTAAATGTCTTTGATCATAATTCATTATTGGTTTTTATTTATTATCCTTATGTAAATTGGATTCTAACGAAAATCTTGTTCTTAAAAGAATCTTTGCTTTTAAAAGATTACTAGCAGAATTTCTGCAAACTCAATTCTTTGGAACCCCTCGAGCTAATCTAAAATGCTTGTGCTACGAGTGGGCTCACGTCGGTAATGCATAGAGTGTGAGGATCAAAGCGGCGACCTCATTATCGTAAATTCGACGCCCTAGCCATTGGGCTATGGCAGCCAGTCAATTAGGAACTCACGTACAAAATCAAATAACTAAAACCAATAACATTTATTGCTAGCCAGTTTCAAGCAAGTGCTTGATGCAAAAGTGACGATTAGGTAAGTCTATCACTATTGAAATAGCTGATAGCTGACCTTTCAATGAGACCACTCGGCCGCGCATTAAAATTTATGAATAAAATATCGCCTACTCGCCGCGCGACTGATTTTGCACATTTTATATTGAAAAAGTTCAATATTTGATTTCTTTATTGTATGAGGTTTGAAGCTTTTCTATTTACATTTATCTATACTAATATTATAAAGAGGAAAGATTTGTATTTTTGTGTGTATGTTTGTAATTAATAAATTCAAAAACTACTATGCAGATTTTAAAAATTCTTTCACCATTGGAAAGCTGCATTTATCCTAAGTGACATAGGCTATATTTAGTTATGAAGTTCCCACGGGAACGGGAGTTACGCGGGTGAAACCGCGCGCGGGCAGCTAGTTAGGGTTGCACCCGTACTATATCGTGCTATATTTCAATCCATTGTACTATAGTATGTTTTAGAAAGAGAATATAGTACGAATGATACTATATTTTCATATATAATAATTCAGTTTTCACGTGACGACAAGTAAACTTCAGCTTCTTGGCAGTATTGGGCTTAGTTTCCCTTACCAAAGGCGTAAATGGAGAATATGTAGAGGCGTCATTGACACGCCTACAAATCAGTTCAATTATTTCAGACTTTGTTAACCAGAGTACAAAAATAAATGTGTGCTATTTGGTTTTCTTGAAATTCCCAATAAAAAAATATAGTACACTTATTTAAAAATACAAAATATCTAGTGTTAATGCCGCTAAAAATGTGTCTATATGCTGTAATGCTATTTTTGCAACGCCCTCCCGCCCGCAAAAATTATGCACATGCAGGAAGGAAAAATAAAACAAAGTGCAAAATACAATCACCAGCCGAAGACCCGACACGTGTTTCGCTCCTCCACGGAGCATCAGCTTACTTAAAGCTATTAATTAAATAAAGTTCATTTTTTGTTATGTTTTGAAAAAAACACTATCTTAGCAACAAAAAAAGGTGGTAACCCTATAGCTAGTATCGTTATGTACATGATATTATCTGTTATTAAAGAGAATATGACTGTGCGTTTTCCGACTCAGAATATACCAGACCATGTCTACCCATGGGTGTCGTAACAGGCGACTAAGGGACACACAGCTGATAGATGGGCATCAGTTTATATTACAGTTCATATTGATGTCACATTCAATTTCTGCGACAGCCGTTGGCTCCGGACGGTTACTAACAGCTCTCGATGGATTGTAAAATGCCGTCCGTTTGGAACAGAAGCTAGCCAGTATCTGTATCGTACCATACACATAAAGTTTGGAGTACCTGCGTAAACAAAATTATCCGGTATAATGAGACAACGTTCTTGTATTTTAGACAACCTCCGTAGCGTAGCGGCTCGCTTTTAATCTCAGCGGTCGTGGGTTCGATTCTCACGCCGGATAGGAAATCTTTGTGGAAATTCTAAGATTTCTTTTCGGGTCCGGCTGGTTTAGGGGCTAACCCTCCGTGCCTCGGAAAGAACGCTAATTGTTATAACATTATCTATAATAATCGTATATCAGGGAATGGGCAGCAGCGTTTGCATGTGTATTACAACATACACTGCGGTCACCATCCCGCCTGCCATGTGTACTTTAGCAAATACCCTTCCTCGGGAGGAGGCCCATGTTCAGCAGTGGACGTTATATGGGTTGATGATGATGATGTTCTTGTATTTTAAACTCCCTATTGAATTCTATCCTAAGAATAACTAATTAACTTTAATCGAGTGGTTTTGTCTGAAAAGGTTTTCAGTGCCACATTATTTCATTTATTCTTACAGAGTACTCTTGCAGAATATGTACAGTCAACTAAGGCAATAAGTTAACACAGTGTGAAACGCATTTTAAACATCAACGTTTATGTTTCGAGTTCACTATACTATAAAGAATTCGAGGCTGACGTACTGATATAAAGTGATTTATTACAAATAAGATAAGACACTATCTACTCCTAAAGCTGTCTCCACATGGAGCGTGCGTGTTCCTCGAGTTTGTATGACAAGGGGACGGAACACAGCGGCCGCGGCGGGGTCGAATTCGTATATTTGGATATAAAATAGGTATAATCGGACGGTGTATCGTATCTATGAACATTTCGTATAATTCTATACAAAGGAATACATCGCATTAAATCGCATTTATTATCTACCAATATGTTAGAGAGAAGCGATTAAATCAGTAGGATTCGAGAGCTCTTGACCGTGATATTCTGAATTTCTGATTGACTGGAGATGTGGGTCGATAATCATTTGAATATTGCATATCAACAGATTGCAACTTTTCTTTCTCAAAGTATTGGTTCAATAAAAAAATTCAGTATTCGATGAAATTCAAACTCCCCAATTACCTTTCTATCTGTTAAAATTCATTGCGGTATTCAAGACATTTCGATATCCCGGGATCAGGTTAAGCTTAACAGCTTATAGCCTCCTCCACGTGTGACGTTGTTGAGATTTACAGTTACGGTGGCGGAAGTACAGGAGGGATTAGTACAAAAAAATTATGATATATTTTTTGGTTGGTCGGTAGTATGTGCTTTAGTAATATGTCCATATGTGAAAAGTTTCAGCTATATAAGTAACAAAGTAGTGATGGGTCGTTGACGTTTTTACAGTCGACGCAACGAGACTGGTTTACCGTTCACGTTAAACTAGTTCAAAAAACAGTTTAATTTTAGACTAGTTTACGTTGTAGACGGAATAGCGTTAATTTCAACCGTAGTTTAGTGAACGATCGGGATTAGGTCGTTAAATACGTCTATTTACACAAATCACTTTAAAACTATTCAATCTGTTTAACACTATGTCTATAACACTATATAATCTGTTATTTTTGTTATTTAAGTAGTTTAATTAGACCAACACGAAACGTATTTCAATCAATACTAAAAAAATAACGTACACAAAATTCAAAAATATTTATTTTAAATATTCGTATCTATTGCATTGTAATAAAGTCTATATACGTGTCCATTTCTGCGTGAGAAAGAGAAAGAAACAATAACATGCGGCGGACCTCACGTCGCATTGACTTCGGCAATTTTCGTAATCACTCGTTAACTCGTTCAGTCGTTTAGTTCGGTCGTCGCGAACGTCGACTAGTTCATGCGTAAACAGGTTTATTCGTGAACTGTAAACCAGTCGAACCGTTGACGCCAAGAAAACAGTCTAATAAAACAGTTCGTTCATTCAACGCTCACTCCTATAACAAAGAAATATTTCTTTGTTAACCAAAATCAGAATACAAAAAAATGCCGCAGTCCAATGGCTAAGGGCGTCGGACTTGTGATCTTGTGGTGGCCGGTTCGATCCCCACCCATTGCACTACCGACGTAAACCCACTCGTAACACAAGCATTTTACCTTAGCTCGAGGGTTCACAAGAATAAGTAGTATGAAAGACTAGTAGAATGGAAAACTCTTTAAAAAATAACCTGTATTCTAACGAAAAGTCTTGAATTGCCTCTGCCTAAATAATTAAATCGTCTGAAGAAAGGAACTACGTTAAATGTATATCGTAATATTAATCCTTATTCAAATTAAGCATTATGTTATCAAGGGTATTTATATAGAAGTAAAATACTTTTTGTTTTATTCCAATCGGCCATTTCGTTGAGAAATTATCACGAGTAAAAAAAGGAATTGGTACCTAATAATAAGTTAAAGATAAAGCTGAAGAGTTTGTTTGCTTGAACGCGCTAATCTCAGCAACTACTGGTCCGATTTGAAAAATTCTTTCAAAGTTAGATAGCCCATTTATCGAGGAAGGTTATAAGCTATATTTTATTATAAAGTTTCTACGGGAACGGGAGTTACGCGGGTGAAACCGCGCGCGGTAAGCTAGTATACTATATAATAACCATCTTTTCATTTTAATTTTACCATTCAAGTACTCGCTCGCTCTCAAGAAGTATAGGGTAAATAGTAATAGGGTATCTTATCCTATCTATAGTATTAAGATAAATATATTAAAATTGTACGCAATTCAGTCAGCTCACTATTCATCAATCCACAACTTTGATCATTTATTCAACATTGGAACGATGCATGGCTTGATATTTTTCAGTAATCTTTATTGGAATTGTATGCGAGTCAGAAATTGCCATTCCTTTGTATGATTTTACTTTTTCTCGTTCAAATCGATATTTTTAAAGATGAAGATATTTTAAGATTCGCCATACTGATTCATCTTACCAGCAATTATCAACCTTCCATTTCTATTCTATTACTTTTTTAGAAACCTCAAGATAGAAAGGTACCACAATACAAACTCATTAGATAGGTGCACTGTATCCAGACGGCTCGTTATCCAGCATAGTTAATTATCGTAATCAAACAGTGACAGGAATCAACAGGGCACAAGTTACTACGAATATTAATTAGCGGGTTCTTGGAATTATTTAATATTGTAGCCTGTGATTGTGTTGTGTCTCTCCAATTCTCCACCTGTTTATTGTAAACATTTTAAGCAACCGTAACCATAAGTTGTCGGTTTCATTTTTTTTTGTGTTTTTTTATTTGCTTTGGGTTATATGGAACTCCATTGCGCCTGCTTTTAATAAATGCAACTGACTGCAGTGATATTCGCTCTATATAGATTATGTATACCGACTCTAAGCGTTATCTAAGTACAGCGACATTCTAGGTTTATGGTAAGATCTAAAAGAAATGAAACATGAACCAATGCAGTTAACGTTGAAGAGCAAAATATTTCATTATTTATCATTGTTTAATGCTATTACTGGCAAAATCTTACCTAACATACCTGGAGAACATTTCAACAATCTTGTTAGGTAGTTTGTTTACTGTTTAACGTGTCGGTTGCTTGTAATACATAATGTTATGACAATCAAGCAATCTGCTTCATGTGATTTTAGGCGCACGAAACCGGTGCAGGAAGTAAATATTTACCGCAAATAATTTCAAACCCGACAGCTTATAAATAACTACCCGCTAGGCTTGATTACTTTTTAATTAATATTCATTGAATTTAAAATTAGAATACAAAAAAATGAATAAAGTACAAAAAAAAAGAACATGAATGATTAATATTGGTACCTTTTTTGTTAGATGTAAAAAATTACCTTTGATACTACGGTCTGCCACATACTAACAAGATTATAGTTAAATATGCAATTTCAAAAAAGACACATCTCATCTGGCTAGTATATTGGCGTTGTGCCCTTTTCGAAATTGGCATTTAGTTAAAAGTGTCTTCTAGACAAAGTTATATTGAACCACTTCAACATCACTATTCATCAGTCAATTGATTCAAATTGGCATCGTTCAATGGAATAGGGTCGACTACATACTCTAGAGACTGTTTCTTAAGAAGAGTACAGAATATTGTGAAAATAAAGGTCCCTGTATCGTAGATCGAGTAAACATAGGAGCAATCCGTTTGTGAAATTTGAGTTGATAGATTTAGATTTGGTCCTCAGCAAATAAGGTTTAGTGGGAAATCTGTATTGCTTGAGACTTTATTGATGTATACATCGAAGTGTAGTAGTGATTTAAAAGAGTTATCACTCTTAAATTATTCCTCAAAATATATAGATGAAAAGAAGAGAAAATGAAAATCGTTACGAATTTGAGGTTATATCTTCATTCTGGTTATAACTAGCCTTAAAAATGGTACGGGCTGCATAGCATATAGGCCGGTGTCGTTGAAAATGTACCAACGTCCATGTAATCAAATAAGGGCATAGATTTTTGGTATTTTTTTTTGGGGCGGACATTTCTGTATTTACGAGGCTTTTGATACTTCACCGGGCATAAAGACGAGCAGAGCTCCAGCCTTATTCAATAGTTTATAAACTAACCTCTATGGCACCCCCTGTGGGACTCGGACCTCGGCTTTGTTCTTTGCAAACTATGGATCGGGCGGGCGAGGTGGGACGCGTCGCGTTCGCGGACGCTCTGTTCACTGGCTGATTGGATAGAGCGGTCTCTGTGTAATGGTGATAGTTTCTTGCAGTTTATGTAGTTCTGCTAGTTGATAAGTTGTGACGTCATCGTCCGGGTCGTCTAGAACGCGCCGAGGCCGACGGTTCTTACGATTTGGTACACCAACTGTACCGGTCTATACGTCTATGCGTCATTAAATAAGTACTCTATTGGGGAAAAAAAAAAAATATGCGTAAAGAACTGTTAAGTAAGTAAGTTAAATTTTTCAAGCCTATATTTTTCAAAGGATGAAATTCCAATGCACTGTTTGATCTGACGAGAGAAAACACTGCAGTGCTTTAATAAGTGACCCCCCAACCCAGTGTAATTTGAGTACGGACTACAAAATGTTAAGTGCCACTACAACTACCTCAGAAGTCATCATTGTCATAATTTGATACTCATAGCTGTTGGAGTTCTCGGTTCCAGCCACGATGACACTCAGGGAACACAAATAAATAGGTAATCCGGCAGAATGAAAGCGTTGGTGAAATCTCAGATTAGCATTCAGTTTACCACAAATTTTCGATTGTTTGTTTGCATTGATTGATTGGCCGATTTCAAAAATGCTTTCAGGTTATCCTGATTCGATTGGCAAGTTATCATAGGGATGTTTGTTAATAAATATCTTATCTGGTTATCAGATGGGTGAACGTGAAGGTCGATCCACGGCTCTTGGATTTATTTACCTACAGTTTGCAGGCCTCTGAACTTCGGGTCTACCAGGACATCGGTCAAATATATTGGCACTTCCGAAATCTCAGGTACTGCTGGAAGCAGTAAGAATTTTTTGTATTTCTTACTAGCACGTGGTTTCACCCGCGAAACTCCCGTTCCTGTGGGAACTTTATCATTAAATAAAGACTTCTTTAATAAATGGGCTATCTAACAATGAAAGATTTTTAAAAATCGGATGCAGTTCCTGGCTTTATTGCTCTCAAGCAAACAAACATACTCTTCAGCCTTTTATTATTAGTATTTTTTTTTAAGATTACTAGCAGAGTTTTTTATGTCTACTAGTATTCTTGTTAACCCCTCGTTCTAAGCTAAGATGCCTGTGTTACGAGTGGGTTCACGTCGGTAGTGCAATGGGTGGGGTTCGAACCGGCGACCTCAAGATCACAAGTCCGACGCCCTAGCCATTGGGCTACGGCCGTTTATGTAGTCTAGTAGTAGGTAGGTAGTCTAACGAGTCTGAAATTGCCTGTGTAAATCTTATGTTCGTTAAATTTGTCAGAATGTAATTAGATACCTAAGTTTTTAGTATATTTTAAAATATGTAAATAATATTCGTATGCCCCTCTACCCATGATATGTTAAGAACATAATTTTTATACTAACATTTATAATAATAATAATTTTGTATCAACCATATCTTTCGAATAAGGTTTTATTCTAATCTACTCTATAGATTTAAACGTATCATAAGCTATGGTATTACTTATCCCAATAAATACCTAACTGGCTTAATAGGCACGAAAATTGAAAAATACTATTTTACAGTCCATCAGTTGGATTATCAAAAAATATTGGACACGTAGGTATTTTTTTTCGTTCCTCAAACAATATGACGGAAGATACAGCGCGTTGAAATTTCGTTTGACGTCACTTCTAGGTACAATGTTACCTAATAGTGACGTAACAGTAGCCTTCTTCTAAACTTTATAGTTTGTTCTTGCTCTGTATTATTTGTCAATTTTTATTGATTTGATAAATAAGAAAATACGTGAAAATATTGGATTTTTAATTAATCTAACTGACTAATTATATTTTTTTAGTCTTCTTGTCCATTGACTTTTTGTGCCATTCCTTCTGTCCGGTTTATAATCTTATAGTCGGTGTCTGCGGGGGCTCCAAACTGCACAATTAATACAGTCGTCATTACCTCACAGTAGCAGCCGCCCTAAGTATTGTTGACCCAGTTGGGTAGAATTCGTCTGTTATTACTGCAAAGTTCTTTGTTGGCTTATTTGCATTTGTTTAACGTTGGATATGCTTGATAAAAAAATATTAAAAAGTTATAGCAATTAATTAAGATTTGGATTGTATACTAGCTTCACACGCACGGTTTCACCTGCGTTACTCCGTGATATGATTATGACTTCAAAAAAACTGTCTTTATTTTTGCTCTTTGAATGAAGTAATAACTAATAACATAGAAAATGCTTTACAATATAACCCTTCGGTATAGTATTTAGGACAACCTCCATAGCGTAGCGGTATTTGGCTAGCTTTAAGTCTAGAAGGTCGTAGGCTTGATCCCCACACCGGACAAGAAATCTTTGTGCAAATGCTAAGATTTCTTTCCGAGTCTGGTTGGCTGAGGGACTTACCCTCCGTGCCTCGGAAAGCACGTTAAGCCGTTGGTCCCGATTGTTGTAACATTATCTATAACAAGCGTATATCAGACAACGGGCAGCAGAGTTTACCTGTGTATTACAACATAATACTGCGGTCATCAATCCGCCTGCCAAGCGTAGTGACTATGGCAAAACCCTCCCTCGGGAGGAGGCCCATGTTTAGCAGTGGCCGTTGTACGGGCTGATGATGATGATGATGAAAGTATATATACTTTAAGGCGTGTGTTAAAGTTTCTGTACTACTGACTTTTGTATCGATACGCACGCAAGTCAGTACTGTGTTTCTAAAACGCGTGTCGACTGCGCGTTTAAAAAACGTGGTGTGCCCTTAAGGCCGCGTCCTGGACGCCAGCGGGCGGAGCGGGCGGCGCGGGCGGTGCCTAAGGAAAACCTGCCGCCAGCACCGCTGTCGTCGAGAACAGCTTCACACAAATCTATGAACTTTGATAAAGACGCGCGTACCGTCGCCCGCGCCGCCCGCTCCGCCCGCAGGCGTCCAGGACGCGGCCTTATAATATATTGACATCTTATATTATTACTTTTTGCATGCAAAGTAAACTCTGAGTAGCGAAGACATTTTTTTATTAAACTCTTAAAAAAATAGCTATATCGTTACGCAATTAGCCTATAGAACGGCAAAAATAACAATATATTTTGCTGGTTTTATTTGGTTTGTTGTTTCTATGCTTGCAATCAAGTAAAATGAATTATTATAAATGCTATACTTATTATATATCTATAATATAAAAATGAATCGCTGAATGTGTTGCTAAGCGCAAATCTCGAGAACAGCTGAACCGATTTCACAAATACTTTTTTTTTAATGTTCGTGGAAGTTCAAGGATGGTTTTTACGGCGAGAAAAATTCGAATAATTGCCTGAAAACCCCTTAAAACAGCCTTTTTCTTTTTCCCATACAAACGTTTTCTAACTAAAATGTAGAGTCAATTTGAGCTTTATTTTGTTAATTAAAAACTTGAATTTTTTTGCCAAGATTTTTTAGGGTAGGGGTAGTGTAGGGTAGGGGTAGTGTAGGGTAGGGGTAGTGTAGGGTAGGGGTAGTGTAGGGTAGGGGTAGTGTAGGGTAGGGGTAGCGTAGGGTAGGGGTAGTGTAGGGGTAGGAGTACCGCATAAACGAAGTCTCTACGGCCCAGTTTATTTTATACAAATGTTTAGGTCTTTTATGTATCGATTGAGGCAGTACGAAGTCTGCCGGGTCAGCTAGTACTATAATATATAAATAATTATTATATAGGTATACTCTTTTGTTAATCTGTTGTTATGTTAAATTTAACAATATAAAGCTACAAATAATGAGTTACAACCTCCGAAGCTCACCTTAAATCTCGGAGGTCGTGGGTACAATCCCCACGTCGGACAGGATTTTTTTGTGTAAATTCTAATATTTCTTTCGTTGGTTGGTTGAGGGACTCCGAGCCTCGGAAAGCACGTTATAACATGATCTATAATAATCGTATCAAGGAACGGGCAGCAGCGTTTCCTTGTGTGGTACACCATAATACTGCGGTCACCAACCCGCCTGCCAAGCGTGGTGACTATGGCGAATACTCTCCCCGGGAATAGGCCCGTGTTCAGCAGTGGACGTTATATGGGCTGATGATGATGATAATGATGAATGTGTTACCTACTTATTCAATTTCTAAAGATCTTATTGAAATTAAAAAAAGTAAAAAAGAGCTTTACAACTTAATTCAATTAATTTAGTATTCATTTGAATACATTTTTCATATTTTCATCTCTTTCGTTGATTAATTGTGAGTAATAGGAAGTTTAGGAAGTTTAACAAAATTCAATGAATGAAGAGAACTTGTTCAAAATATGTATTCAATGCTGTTTCATATAATTTAAATTCAAGGAATTTAATTTCAATGAAATGAAAGTTTTCATTCGTTCAATTGAATGCAATTGAAAAAGGAATGCAATAGCTTGAGCTTTTAAAAATGTCTAATTGAATTTCTCTAATTATTCAGTTAAATAAAAATCATTTTTATTTACGTAAACCTATTACAGGTACTTGCAAATAGTCAAAACAATAATTAAGTATTTAGTTTTATTATCTATTATTATCATGTTTTATAAATTTTCAAATTAAACAAGTATTTAAGTTATTATTTTTATTTATATTTATTATTTAACTATATTGTGTCAAATAGCTTGTTCTGTCTTTATTAGGTAAGAACAATTGTCATTATTAAGGTGGACCATGAGTAGGTATAAAATGACGGACGCGCTTTAGTGCTACCACCGGATCCAATACGCCCCAACTGAGAAGATCCGGCGAAATAAACTTAGTGGGTTATTCTACTGCCGGTTTTAACACGACCCACATGAGCGGGTCCGGCGAAACCTACTCAAATGGGCAGAACTTAGGTTTTGGTCCTGTTACTTTAACTAATTATTGGCATACACATTATTTGCCCAAACGGTTATCTTTGTAATATTTGTTAATTGTGTTTTTATACTAATAAAAAAATAAAAGAATTTGAGGCAGACCTAGCGGTCTATGAATGTAATATATGTAAGTAGGTCAATTACAGATAGTTCACAGAACATCACACTATTATGCTTACTACTATTTTATTTGGATACAGGGTCTCTAGGAAGTGTTACGCAAGCAGGTTTTGTTATCTTTAAGTACCTATTTAAATTCAAATCAATACTAATATTATAAAGAGTTTGTTAATTTTCTTGAAGGCGAAAAAAAAGGAACAATGGGTCCGATTTAAAAAAAAACGCATGCACGCATCACCAGAATGCTGGCCTGAACTTCGGACAAAAGGTGAGTCTTACTATCCAGCGAGGCAATGCGGCCAGCATTTTGGGCACGTTACCAAACATTAGAGATTAGATTTTAATTTTTTGTAAGGGTTTTCTTTTTTCCAGTATATGTATGTATATATATTTTTTTTTTGTATATTCCTAGTTTAAGTTGTATAACAATTGTGTAAATATTTTAGTGTCGTTGTAAATAAATGATTTAGTTTAAAAAAAAAAAAACGCCATTATAAAGCTATATCCAGCAGTAACATAGGCTATTCTTAATTATGAAGTTCTCACGGTAACAGGACTTACACGAGTGCGACCGGGCGCGGGAAGCTTGTTGTAAAATATGTACTTATATGATTGTCGGCCATGTTGAAGATACAACTGCGTTTTTTCAACATGGCCGACAATCAACGAACTGTCGTTGATTGGCTGTCATGGACATATCTACACTTGATGGATGTTTTTTTTTTTCAATACAAGATTACTAGCAGAGTTTTGCAGTCTACTAATATTCTTGTTAAGCCATCGTGCTAAGCTGAAATGCTTGTGTTACGAGTGGGTTTGTGTCGGTAGTACAATGGGTGGGGTTCGAACCGGCGACCTCAAGATCACTAGCCCGGCGACGCCCAAGCCATTGGGCTACGGCCGTTTCTTAATTGATGTATCTGACTTTGATATAATATTTAAAATTTTACTAGATCGATAATCTTAAAAAAACGATTATGCCGTGCGCTTTCCGGCTTAGAATAGACCAACCCATATCTTTCCATGGATGTCGTAAAAGGCGACTAAGGAACATATAGCAGATGGATGAGCAGCAGCATCTATCAGCTCAAAGTAACATACCATCTTACTGCGATCACCAATCCGCCTGCCAAGCGTAGTGATTATTATGGCAATATCCTTCCAAAGCCTTGGCTTGCCAAGCTCTGTTATGAGGAGGCCCATGTTCAGAAGTGGACGTAAACCGGCTGTTGAAGTGAAATGAAGAAATAACCAGATCATTTGCAACTTTATTTGATTAAGTACAAGCTTCCCGCGATCGGTTTCAACTGCGTAACTCCCATTCCCGTGGGAACTTCATAATTAAATATAGCCTATGATACGCAGGGCGAATGTAGCTTTCCAATGGTGAAAGAATTTTGGAAATCGGCACAGTAGTTTATGAGATTATTCATTACAAACATACGCATACACAAAAATACAAATATACAAATCTTTCCTCTTTATAATTAGTATAGATTTAAGCTGATTTGTTTAAGTTAATATTTAAGTAGACGGCATGCGGCAGTGAGTATGGATTCCATGAATGTTGGTATTTTGAGAATTAAGCTATTTACGGCATACTATATTAATCGTCACTTGTAGATATTAAAGGTTCTGTTCGTCTGAAATTATGTAATGGAATTTTGCTTCGAGATTCTCCAGGTAAGTGGATTTTGATGGCATCCTGCCTTTTCACCGAAAATTGTTTGGCAGATTATCACTAACAATTCAACGTTTCGCCGATGTTTCATTTTAACAACTAACTAAGTATTAGCAAATTTTGTTGTGCCGCGGCAGCGACCGGCGATGTGCCAAAAGCGGATCGCTTTTGTAAAAGGAAACAATAAAATTAGATTAGGTCGCATTAAAGATAAAGTTAAAAAAATAATTGTATAACAATAACTACCTGTAGGTTTATAATGTGTCCCAAATGAAAATAACATCCCAGATTTGGCAAACAATAAACAACTAAATGAATATAACGCAAACTAAAACATTCTGCTACTTGAAAGATGGCATTTAAAAAAAATCATCAAAGTGATTATAAAAGTAGACTAAAAGTACAGTTAACTGTGAGGTTGGGAAATAAAACAAAATTATATGATAAGTTGGCAAATTATTTTTCGGCGAAATAAAATTCTGCGAAACGTTAGTTGGCAAGTGAAAATCTGTCAAACAATTTTCGAAAAGGCAGCGAACCGGATTTTGATATTTAAAGTTATTGGATAGGTTAGTAGTAGGTTATAGGATACTTTTAAATCGTCTCAATTTTTACACTGTAACTAATTCTATATTGTTTTCATGTGTTTGTATAGATAGATATTATAGTATCAACAGGTAGGTTAGTTGAGATTGTTATGTGATTCTTTAAAGGAGTGCACGGAGGTGCTTCCTTGTTATCTCTTAAGCAGATGTTAACGAACAGAATTTTATATTAATTTTTATAATTATAACAAGTTAAATTATATTAAAATATATATGTTTATAATGAGTAATATTAGTGCCTACCTAGTAATCTTTCAATGATGGTCACTGCTTTTGTAGTATCTATCTACAGTTGAAAGGGATGATATCATAATATTGTTTGGCAGCACCTCAAATACCTATTCTTTATATATGAAGCCTACGGTTATAAAGTTATTTAAATAGATACTTACCTACTTGGTGATCCTACCTAAATACAAACGTAAATACTCTAATAATAGGTGATAATACTTGCCATACCCACTTACTTACTTACCTACCTAGCTAACTAGGTAATTGGATGATTGATATACACAAAACAAAATGATATTAAGATTTTAATTATATAATAAATTATTGTTATTACTATACATATGACGTGATACTAGACTGGCAGACATACTATTAGCTAATCCGCATTAGATTTTAGTTGCGATATTTTGTATTTAATTATATTAATTATATTTCATTGTGTATAATTGACAAGTACAACTGTATGTAAATACCTAAGTGCTGAATAAATATCGTTTAATTTGTTCGTTTAATTCACACGTTTAATAACACTGTTGCAACAACAACGCAAAATAAAAACAGGGTGACCAGACATTTTTCTAATGACAATAAACTAAGTGCCTATTCGCATGTATCGCAACAATTAACGCTTACTGCATACATTCCTACAAACATGTGTGTGATACAATGTTGATTCTGTCGCACGCATCGGGTCGATAACCGTAGCATTCATGTACTCGGCTCGGTACAATGCCGAGCTCTACCGAGTGTCCACTGATGACGGCGAAGCGACGCGGCGGCACGCGGGGGGCGCGGTACAACACGAACACAATTTCGGCTCTGCACCAATCGGCATTCGGCAGCCGTGTCGCATTTACGCCGCGTCTTGAGTATTTATGGTGTATCTAAAAATGTCGATGGAAATACAACTGATTCATCAGATTGAAAAGCATGAGTTTTTGTACAATTTCAACCTGCCCGAGTATAATAGGAAGGATATCGTAGAAGAAGCATGGGCCAGTGTTGCAGCGAGTACTAATATGTCAAGTAAGTGTATTATTATACTTTACTGTTGCATAAACTTTTAACTTCAATGCAAGCAATTATGAAGAGTTCGTGTTTAATTTGTTTGACTAAGTAGGCATGTAGATAAATAGTTAAATTGATATTTTGTAAATGCGTGTTTCAATTGGCTGCTCTGTGAATGCATTCTTATCAATGAGAATGTATGCAGAGTATAGATAACACATGTTGTAATTATTGTTGCATGACGAGTGTTGCCACATCATTTCAAAATATTACCTACAATATCAAAAAATAAGAACTCACTCAAGTACCTACCTAATACTTTAACAATTAATAAAGTTTTGCTTAAATTTTATTTTACAGTAATTTAATTTTTTTTTTATTTTTTCTAAATAAATACTTATTTCATACCATTATTTGTATGAACATAATTATATAAGTAAAAACTATTTTTTTAAAGATTTATATTTGTTTATTCTTATATTATACTATTTTGTTTTATTAATTTAAAATATTCTTAATGCCTACAAAATTGTGTAACAAAAAATTAAGTGATAAATTAAATATTGTAATTACAACAAACCTAACGAAAATTGCTTATGACAACAACAAAAATATATATTTTAATTTATTTATACTAATGACACCGATATTAAGTTACTCATGACTACGTAATCAATTAATAACACGTTGTATTACAAAAACATTTATATTTACCCATACGCAAGATGGATTATTTAATAATGTGCACACTAAAATGCATTTGTTTACGTACTGTAATCACAGAGGGCGCGCTTATCAATGTCACCTATCACTTTTCGCGCCATACTTAGTATGAATTGGTATTGTGCCAGGCATACCTTTGATTTTGTATCAGTCTGTGTGTATATTCGTAATGCACAAATGGCACAGCGGTTATAAACGATTCATAATTGGATTTTCATAAGTTAAAGAATGGGTTAATTGAGTTCAAGTTTATGTTGTACCTACTTTGTTGCTGCTTGAATGTGATAGTAACACAAAACTTAATGTTTAATTTTACGATAGTAAGTTTTACGATAGTGAGTTTTACTCACATAACAATATCACTGTAACATTAAAGCAGCGTTGTATTTATAAATCTTCTTAATTATGTTCCCCATGGGCAAAAATGTGAAGAAAAATAATTACCTATAAAACTTTTTCTTTTCAGTCAGCGACTGCAAAGAGAAATGGCGGAACATACGATCATCGTTCCTACGTAGTATGAAACCCAGCGGCTCAAAAGTTAAGAAACCATATTACTTGACCGAGTACTTAAAATTTATATTGCCATTCTTAAAGCCTATCAACGTTGAGAATTCCGATGACAGTCACTACGAGGCGCAGCAAGTGACCGGCCACGAAGGAGAAGTTGTAGTTGATTTTATAAAATCAGAACCCGATGAATACGTTACAAACGTCAATAATGAACTCAGTACAGAAAACGGTATACTAAGCGAATTACTAACAAGGAGACCACCAGCTTTTGTACGAAAAAGGCGACGATTTATTCCTATGACTAAAAAGAATACTACCGAATTACTTCGGAGACCCAGAGTCGTCACAGTACAGAGAAATGACTTAAATTCATCCGAAAATGTGTCGAATGCTAACACCAGTAATAGCGCAATAAAAATGTTCCTACTTAGTCTATTGCCAGAACTGGAATCTATGCCGGAAGAACAAATAAGAATGTTTAAAATCAAAACAATGACTTTGATAGATGATATAAAATTAAATTATACGGAGATGAGACAAAGTAGTGCTAGTTTAAATAGTGATAGGCTACAGAAGAGACTTATAAATATTTTATTAAAAACTTTGCATAAGAATGTAGATAGTAATAAGAATAGTGACTGATAATATATCGAGCGGTAAAAGGTTAGTAACGACACCATAAGTGATATTGAATTATAAGCCTTATGAGGGCGACAATAGAGTATATAATTCAATGTCGCCCGTGATGTCGCTTAGCTCAATTAGCTTTTAACTGTCGATATATATTTGCATTTTAGGATAAATAATGAAGACGTGAGTGGATGAAGGTGATAAGTCACATAATTTAAATTTGGAGTAAATCGAAGTTAAAGTTTCACTTTTATCTTTTGAGATAAGTCGCTACAAAACTAATGTTTGTATTAAACTATGATGCCAAGTTGTGTAAATAACCTGAAATATTAATGGTATGAAAGCAACCAAACAAATTTATATTTTTAATTAATTAATTTGAAAAAAAATCTTGACATAACTCCTTTTTTCTTAAACAAAAGTAAACTTATCTGCAAGTTTAGATATTGAAAGTGAGGTGCTAAGATGTATGTAGTTGTCTCGTAAAGCCTTAAATGGACGGTTTAAGATCTGTAGTCGTATTGTATTGACATATCACCTTCACCTATGCAAAAAAACACAAACACTCGAAAATGCGACATATCACCTTCATCTACTCACGTCTTTAATTATAAAAGTACTTACTGATGTTTAAAAAAACTAACAAAACCATGCGATAAAATAAAACAATGATGTAATAGTAGAAAATGTTATTTTTTAATTGTTTATTCTTTAAAAAGATAACTTCGGATACATATTTTATATTACGCGCGCAAAGAATAGTAATATTGACTTTAGTTAATCTTTGTATTGAAAATTGCTCCATTCTTAATTGTTATTAGATAGAAATGCAATAAAAATATAGAATTTTTTGTAAAAAAAAAGGCATTATTATGCTTACATATGGGAAGACTGATTATAAGATTATAAATTGGTGTTAAAACAATAAAGTTATTAGAAAGATTTATTTTATTTTATTGAAGCTATAGAAGTATTAGCACAGTGTGTGCACCTAATTTTTATTTTTTTTGACAAACTTACATGATAATTAATAATAATGGAAGCTCAAAAAGTCAGTCAGTCAGATAACATAAAATATTCAATTATATACCTACAAGCTTCCCGTGCGCGGTTTCACCCGCGTAACGCCCGTTCCCGTAGAAACTTTATAATAAAATATAGCTTTATAGCCTTCCTCGATAAATAGGGTAGCTAACACTGAAATAATTTTTCAAATCGGACCAACTGTTTATTTGCTTGAACGCGGTAATCTCAATTAGCGCGTTCAAGCAAACAAACTCTTCAGCTTTATCTATTATGGCAAATAATTCATTATTAGGTACCAATTCTTAACGTTTTTATACTCGTGATAATTTCTCAACGAAATGTCCGATTGGAATAAAACAAAAAGTATTTTACTTCTACATAAATACCCTTGATAACATTGTGCTTAATTTGGATAAGGATTATTACGATACACATCTAACGTAGTTTCTTTCTTCAGACGATCTAATATTTTTTATGAACATAAAAGCGGTTATTGTGACTAAACTATGAAAGTTAGATATGTGCTCTCGCGGACTTTTTTGTAGATCTTAATAAGATCTACAAACCCGTAGTACATCATTTTGTTCCATTGTCAATAGTTTTTGCAGCGCACGCATAAATAGGTTTTCGATTTTACACCTTGGGTTACAAAATCGCAATTTTCTTACGGATCCATAATTTTTGTGAAAATAAAATAAAACCTCCCTTCGATAAATGGACTATTCAACACTAAAAGATTTTTTGAAATCGGATTAATAGTTCCTGAGATTAGCGCGTTCAAACAAACAAACAATCAAACTTTGCAGCTGTATAATATTAGTCATTAGTATCTATAGATATTTTTTTATTCTGCCCCCGTGAGACGGTGCTTTTTGTCTCTTAATTCGCTCCATGATTAAAATCCTTGCGACTTTTACTACAGTTCTAAAATGTTCATGCCATGTTTATTGTAGTTATACTAATACCTACATAATTGCAGTTCAATTTAATTAAAAAAAGAACAAACATCTTCATAGTTCAGATATCAAAGAATAAAAACAAAGTGCAATTAAGGAAATCAAGGAATCCACAAGTCTGCTGTACTCTACTAGCTAGAGGCTAGAGGTTCCCAACTTTTCATAAACTCCGCCCCCTTTACAACGAAAAAATACCAAACGCCCCTTTTTACTTTAAAGTTCATCATCATCATCAGCCCGTAAACGTCCACTTCTGAATATAGCCTTCTTCCTGAGGAAGGGTTTTGCCGTAGTCACCACACTTGGCAGCCGGGTTAGTAACTGCAGTATTTTTTTTGTAACACACAAGGAAACGCTGCTGCCCGATCCCTGCTATGCTATATGCTTGTTAAACTTCAATGATGATAACGTTATAAAATAATGGAGATACTGCTTATCGAATTTTCTGAGGTACAGGTGGTCTATTCTAATATTATATAGAGGAAATATTTAACTGTTGGTTTGTTTTTATTGAATAGGCTCGGAAACTACTGGACCGGTTTGAAAAATTCTTTTACCGTTGGAAAGCTACACTAACTCCGGATGACATAGGCTATATTTAATTATGAAGTTCCCACGGGAACGAGAGTTACGCGGGTGAAACCGCGCGCAGGAAGCTAGTCTCTCTGTAGAACAGGCCCGGAAATAAATATTAAAATCTACACAAAGATTTCTTGACTGGCATGGGGATCAAACTCACGAGACTTATTACTTCAAAATGTAATTAAAATTTTATTTGTCTGTCTATAAACTATTATAGTAACAAATTACAAATATTTATCTCTAAGTCACTCTAGTTTCTTTGTTTTTTTTTGTAAAAGATTAAGTACTACTAGAGTTTTTAAGTCTACTAGTATTCTTGTTAACTCCTCGTGCTAAGCTAAAATATGCTTGTGTTACGAGTGGGTTCACGTCGGTAGTGTAATAGGTGGGGTTCGAACCGGCGACCTCAAGATCACAAGTCCGACGCCCTAGCCATTGGGCTACGGCCGCTTCTGGCTAGTGGTAAAAAGGTACTCGTCGTGGCCGTGTCTGAGGATCGTGATTATAAATTAATCAGATTAAGATCATACATAATATATTTATTACCAAAATAATATAACCATCTAATGTAAGTCACTACTTTGAACGTCCTGCCGCCCCCACTGATTGTAACAGCGGCCACTAGGGGGCGGTAAAGCCTCCGGTGGGAACTCAAGGCCCGTGTTTTCATGAAGGCTGTCCTCATCGCTGCGAGCTAAGTGACAAAGAAACAAAAGAACATAGCTATTATCGTTGAAATTACTGCAATTTTGTGCTAGCCGCTTTTTACGCTTGTCTGCGTTAGATGAGCGGTACTTATGAGCTATTTTCTTTGTACTACAGTTTTGAATTGTTTGATGTTTGTATGGAAGTTCCTATATCAAAACCAGAGGCTAATGATTATTAATAAGTTTTCTGCCGCAGCGGCGTAACAGGTTACATTTGAACCGACTTGAGATATGTGTACCTACTCGGTAAAAAAAAATATAAGGATGCTAATCAAAGTATGAGTTGTTACAGGACGTACCTATCACAAAACAAAAATAAATCAATTGTTGGGAGAATAAATTCAATAAACAGATTAATATATTTGAAAAAATCCTTCATCGTTGGGTAGCTTCACTATCCCCGGATGACATAGGCTATATTTAATTATGAGGTTCCCACGGAAACGGGATTGAACGCGCGCGGGAAGCATGTAGTTTATTAACCGTTTAATAAGGCTGGGGTCCAGCTTGCCTTTCTGCCCGGCGAAGTAACAAAAGTCTGGTAAGTTAACTAGGGTACATAGTCTGCCCGAAAAAGAACGAATCAATTAAGTCTGTTTCTGGCTCGGGAATCGAAAGAAACCATAACCGCCAGTGCTTAAAGTTAGCATTTGAGAATAAGGGGTTTGATTGTGCAAATTTCTGCTGATTCGCACTGGTGGCTTTCTAGCTCGTGAATTTGTTATTGAACTAGGAAAACAGTTGAAATAAAACTACAATAAGCCGGTAAATATCTATCTTCTTGGACAATATCGTTTATAATATCTTAGAGTATTTCAAATTATAACATTAAAAAAATACTAAACATTGCTTGACTATAGCCAAACTGATAGTATTTGCCGCAATGCCAATGTTAAAAAGTCAAATAATTCCCGCGCATTTTGAACATGACAAGCATTTTATTTCGCGCATATTCCATTCGCGTCTTCGTTAACATTGCTCTCACTTTAATCTATTACGAGAATCTATTTTCGAGAAACTGATATTAAGATGCTGCTGTATACTACGGACTGTGACGAGAGGATTGTATATCTAGACAGATCCTAATAACAGCGTGAACTAGCGCCAGTATAACAGTTGAGGAAAGCGCGGGTAGGTACTCATAGCTGGATGAATATTGGTTTTCCAAGGTACGTGGGCACCCTGATCTATTCGCAGATTTGAACCAGACGCCTCATTCGCATCGCGGTGGTGGTCTCTTCTATATATTTCGGGCTGCATTCGCAAGGATCCACTTTTACTTTTAACATGATCAAGGATACAAGCCGTTAGCCCTCATATAGATTGTTTCTTAAAGAAGGCGAGAAAAAGTCGCGTGACCTGTATCCTCCGTCCGTTTTTAATCCGTCTCGTCCGTGACGCAAATCCAAAATAAGTGTAGGTATTCTGAACGTGTTCTCTGGTAGTCTAGGTAGAACAGGGTTGCCAACCACAATTTTTAAAAAGGCACAGGACTTAAAGTTGGAAAAGCCGGGACAATTCGTTTTAAAAACAAGACACAGTAGCAACATTTCAATTAATATCAAGAAAAAGTATATTAAGTAAATTTATTTCAAGTAATATTGGCGCGCGAATTTATAATACATCATCTAGGCGCTTTTAAGAGCCCAGGGCGTTTAAAAACTAACAAGGACTTTCCAGAACTTCCCAGGACATGTTATGGGAAAACAGGACGATGGCAACTCTAAGGAACTAAATATATAAAATGTGAATTAAATTCAATGCCCTAGAAATAAATATTTTTAAAATATCTTTCCTTGTCATCTTTATCTAAAATGCTTGTGTTACTATTTGGTTCACATCGGTAGTGCAATGGGTGGGGATCGAACTGACGACCACAGGATCACTAGTCCGATGCCCTAGACGTTAGGCTACGGCCGTTTTGATGATTATGAATGTGATTGTGAGTATTTTACCAAAGTCTTGATAATTTTTTACAAGATATTTTCTTCTGTCTGCCATTCCTGTCTCTCATTCTCTATTTAGATATCAAACTATGAGTTTTTTTCAGATAGGTGTTTGATGCTTTGCTTAGAATATTGTAGGCAATTTTCACTGACCAAGTGCTTGTTGCAGTTTTATTTAGGAAATAATAAAAAAGAAACATCTTAAAAACAATTGTATATTATAGACAAGGAGACTGAAGATATTCATAAATGGTTACAAAACAATAAATAGGTACAGTAAGCTAATATAAATTATAATTATATACATTCTTTGGCATTTCTTGTACATAAAAATAGAGTTGGTATTAAGTTATATTAAAGTTTATTAATGAAATAAGTTTTGTGTCGACGTTAGAGTGTAAAAGACAGGTAATTTTTCAGCTTGTATTTCACAAAATAAATATTTTTTTAAAGGTAACAACGATTGAGGTCATGCTTTCCTTACCCTTACGCAGCGTCAGCGATTGATGTGCTTACCCTTAAAGGGTAAGCAAAGTAGCTCGATCGATACCACACATAAAACTGTATACCTACTACTGAGAGTTCTTATTTATTTGTTCTGATATGTGGCATAAATAAATTAAATAGTTAGTTTAAATGGGCTTAGTCTAGAATAAATATTTTCTTAAAATGTTTTAATATTATGTAATTCTGACAGGTATAGAGTGAAAAGTGAAAACGTTAGAGATGCAACGATAACTGTGCTTCTTTAAAACTTGCTTTTAAATTATGGTTCATAGGCTAAAGTAATCATGTTTCACAGTGTTATGTTTCGACTGCTCGATACAATAAAATATATATTTAAAAAAAAGTCTTAGGCCTCGTTTACGGAGACGCGCGGCGTCGCGCGATGCGTGCGGCTTGCCGTCTCGCATCTCACTCGCTGTCATATATTTGATTTCAGTGCGGGCCGCGCCGCACATCGCACTGCGCGAAGCCTCGCGTCTCCGTAAACGAGGCCTTAGAATATTGTTTATATATTTCTTTTGTAGACAATCGACGTACAATAATTAATATCAAGTTAGATAATGTTGAAAATTGTCTTTTTTGACATATTAATGAAAAAATGCATATATTTTTTGTGGTATCGAAGTGAATATCTAACAACACGGTAACTTATTTAAGGTTAAAAAGTAATTACATTTTATAAGAGACCCATTATCTGTGCAGTTATGATTTATTTCCTGTTAGCAATAAAGAAATCAGTATTTTGGTCCCATCGTAACAATGATAAATAAAGGATATTATAGACATAGATGATATAATTCCTTATTAGTTATGCATTATAATATATAAAGCATTAAAATGAGAACTGCATTTTTTTTAAGTTTTAATGCAAAATAGTCCATAAATAATCATTAACATGAGACCTACGTATAGCTTTTGTCCAAAAATGAGCCATCAAAAGTCATATTTTGCTTTTCAATCTGATAGATAATTTAATGCATAACTATTAAAACAAGTTACATAGGATATCTGCCTTATTTAAAAAATATAATTAACTAAATATATTGTGTAACAAATCTTTAAACATTTTATTATTTCAATAAGTATACATTTAATTCATACCTAATAAGCACTTAAGCTCAACAAAATGTTACTAATATAATTTTATATTGTAAATAAGTACACAGCATGACATCCATTAAGCAAATGTACTTGGGTCGACCCAATATCAGGCGTGCGCCATCCTCACGATGACGAGTAAAAGCCGAGCTCCCGAACTCGTCACCCACTGTGACACACGCTCGAGGAATGCGCACACGCATTGTGGGGTAATCCTAACAATTTATAAATAAAAAAACAATGTAAGCGATAAGTTTGAAAACTGAAACAAGGATTATAATAGTATAAACTAAGGGCGATCACCAATTCCTATATCACCAAAGCTATTCCTTTAACGTCACCTAAAACTATTTCTAGCTACTTAATGCTGATTTTGAATAATATTTTGAAAAAATATATGGATAAACCAGCTTTATTGAATGGCATCAGTAAATTTCTGTATTCGGTAAGTACATCATCGTATTCTTTTTATAAATTTAAACTCTTATCGTTTTTAGGAAACGTAGCAAAATATTTACTCATACCATGAGGTGGGATATACGCTTGTATGCCAACTTTATGACATTGACTTAAAAATAAAATTATTGTTATTATTTAATTATTATTAGAAACGATAAATGATTTTCTGAGTCATTCGAAAATTTTTACATAATGTCAATAATTATTATCGATGGAATTTGGCCCCGCCATTACACATTGGTGATATTAGAGGAATAGTTTTGGTGATAAATAGCTTACCCGTCACGTTTTCCGTTTACAGTGCAGCACGGCGCATAAAAGTGGGCGTTTTCACCTCAAGCGTTAACAAAAATATTTAAATTTATTACGTCGCGTCGTTTAAAATGATGTTATACGTTAAGAGTGGCGGTATATTCGTAAAATAGAAACGCGTTTAAAATCGCGTCATTGTAAACGCTGTCGTACAACGCAATTTTTGAAGTAAGTGCAAGTCGCGCCGCCTACCGCCACGCGCGTCTCCCCGCGTTATCCTAAATATCAATTATTTTGATGTCATTTATTTATTTTGGCTGTAAGATGTTGTATCCAAAAGCAGTTTTTCGGTTGAGTGTAATACAACAGTTCAATGAAATGAATAATTATCAGCAGAAGAAGTAGGCCGTTCAAACATAAGTAAAAAAAAACATTATTGGATCATTTTAATTTCCATGCTTTAAAACTGATTAAACTGTATTATCAAATCATTAATTTACACCAAGTGTTAACATAATTCAGTTCCGTCCACCTATATTTATTAATATATTTTGCATATCATATTTTTAAAAGCAATTAAAACATTCTTAACACTTAACGCATTATTCGTTAAGTTAAGCTTAAATATCTTATTATAAAACTGTACATTATCCATACCCCAGATAGCAAATAAAATAGGCAGAACAAAACCTTTCACAAATAATAGCTTGTGTTAATGAAATTGTAACATTAACTTTGATTTATTCTACAAGATTAATACTTTATTAACAGCTATTTACTTTTCTTTGTTTCCCACTGCAAATACGGTTTAAATGTAAAATAGACAGAAGTGTCTTAATTAATGACTTGTTTAAGTCAATAAATAATGTTTCATTAGAATACGGAATCATTGAGTGGAATGACGTATCGTTAAAATGAACAAGACTACGTTTAAATAGAAACAATGCCGTCTAAATGTCTCGTAAATATAAAATCTGAACCGTTGCCAGGGCTCAAACGCAACAGGCTAGATAGTTGAGACAAATGATTTATGTTTCACGGTTGTACAAACAAATGTAATGCTAAAGGAGATTGAAAAATAGCTTTATATTAAAATTGTTGAAATACGACGTAGGTACCATTCGTATTATTTGACGAGTCATTGTGACACCCATCGAGGCTCACAGGTATTGAAAACCCACCAGTCAAAAGAGGCTTTTCTCGTCCCAACCGAATCATGAGAAAGTTCGGAACAAGCATCTAAGCACTAAACAACATCTTCATCGCTAATCCAAAATTATGTTAAAATCGCGACAGTCGATACGACTAAATGGATATGGCATCATGCTATTTTCCGATCTCCTTTTTATTTACCTATAAATTTATTTACATACGTAGATACGTCATCAAACTCAATGTCAATAACCATAAGATTTGTTTACAAAAATCTACAGGTCTATGTGGAACGTTGGAGTTCTTGAGACCTTCTTATTAGCACCTGACACAAACACACTCAAATATAATTTCGAGATGATGCTCATCCATACTTATTATATTATCTCTTATTTTAATACAAGAATAGAGACTTGAGTGAGTATCACCCCCTTGATTTTAATCTTACTTAATATCACTGCAGCACACACGAGCGCTTTTCACTCTGTCCCGTAGACCTTACTAGTCTGTTTAATGTAATCTTCGGACTGCTGGTGGCACTGTCCGTATCTCCTTTGGCACAAGTCTTTGTTCTCATTATCATTAGATCAGTACGAATACTTGGTCTTCTCACGTTTGGCGCGACCACTCCGCAGGCGTCTGAAAGTCTGCGTTTTATAGATAAAGTGCATTTTTTACTTCTACTGCTTTGGCTACTGGTTGGTGGTAATGTACAAGGGCTTCCGAATGCTGTACTAACTCGTTTGTGATGGTTTGGTGCCATTTCTAAAGGGAGATTGGCCACGACGAAAAGCTCGTAGAAAAGGTCTTCGACATGGAGATTTTTCTTCGCAGATGTTTCTATGAAAACGCAAGTTGAGTCTTGGGTATTGCAGTACGCGACTGCTTCTTCGGGTTGAACAGTCCTGTATGAAAAATAATATATATTTTTAGTAGCACTATCCTTTTTAATTAGGTATTAAAACAGTTAAACTATTTAGCTGTGTTTCAGTCTCGGCAATAGTCGGCAATAGAGAGCCAACAACTATATACTTTTCCCATAGAAACACAAAATTATATTAGTGGAACTTTATTATAATAAAGCGGTATGTGTGTCCGTGTTTATAAACACGGTTATTGTAAACAAGGTCACACATAGCTGTGTTCGGGACAGGTTGGACAGTGAAGCTTAGGTCTACTATCTACTTTCTTTTCTTCCTTTTAATTTATACTCAATCCTTTATTGCATTTTAACTTAAGTAATATATTTTGTGTATAAATCTGTGCAAAAGTGTAATATAAAAAGTTTTGTAAAAGAGAAAAGTCTTTGTCTTGACAATTACAAAGCCTTTGCTTCCTTTAGGTACTTGGAGCAATCTTTATAGAAACTGATGGTAATAAGACCGCGCGGTTTAAGAGCAGTCTGTACTGTTACTATCTGTTAAGTGCTTAGTATTACTTGACACGAAATAAAACAAAACTTCAATTACCTACAGAATTCTATTTAGAAACCGCTATGACTTTATCTACTGACTCGACTTTGATGGCATTATACATTTCATGTCATTTTTGACAGTCATGCCAATAACGCCGTTATTATAAAATTTGGGCATATCAAACCAAAATAAATTAAGCTTAAGTTTTCTTTTTAGTAGTATTTATCTTGAGAAAAGTTAAAGTCAAATGCGTATGAAAGTAAGAACTTTCATACATGTATGCAAGTAGAATAATGGAAGTTACCGAAACTAACATTGACATAGCGGTAGCGGCCACAAAGTTGTAATAATTTCAAGTACAGACTCTCAAAACGGATTAGTTCTTGTATGGCCAGTATTGAATGGAACAATAGAAATGTCAAAGAGATTACTATTATAATAAATATGTCGGAGCGGCGCCATCTACTAGCATGATACAGTGGTGTCATCTAGTTTGTTTGAGTTGTAACAACACCGATAGTTGGTTTGTGGTTCAATAATTAGTTCTCTAATAAGTAAAGAAACGTCAGGTATTTCTTGCCTTGGTGAAATCAGAGATAGCGTTGCGGAGTTGTTGATAACCTGACAGCGGTCAAAGTCAACATAAGAAAAATTTGAAAAGGGTTCGGCGAGTGGTGCGGAGATTCTAGTCTGAGGAGATGAACTGAACGGTCGATACGTAACGTCGTCTCTGGGATCACCACGTTTCTATTGCATTTCATCTGTAGGCGAGCAACCTGCTCCTGTTCCTACTGATCCTGCCTCTGCTTCTACAAATAAATTGTCTTGTTTCTTTAGTAGCCATATTTCGTTTTGGGTTGATGAATAACGCATATTAAAAGCTACATAGAACTCACTTGTAAACTACACAGGAGAAATTATTTTGTTCTGCACTAGATTGAATCCAATTCTGAACATATACCTAAGTACTTATATGTTACTCACTTCAATTCTCTATCGCATTTGTTCCCGGCTATTGCCATGGGTACTCTGGGGGCTTGTCGCTTTCCTCTGCTGCCTCCACTAGTAGCACTCGCCTTCGTTTCCAAGATCTGTTCCCGAAGACGGATTACTTCTTCGAACGACTCCCGACTGTCCATCGCGAATACAAGGACGAAAATGTCACCTGCGGACAAATGATATTGCATCGATTATCCATCATTAAAATAATCCTATTTATTAAAAAAACTAGCTTCCACCTGCGTAACTTTTGTTCCTATAGTTTAACCTTTACCATAATTAAATATAACCTTTAGCTTTCCTCAATAAATGAGCTATCTAAAATTGTAAGATTTTTTCAAATCGGGGCAGTAGTTCCTGAGATTAACGCGTTCAAGCAAACAGAAAAACAAACAAACTCTTCTTGAGTAATAAGAATTATTTTATTTAATGACTGATTACCAATCGAATTAGGTCTGCTACTTGCGGAGTCCGGAGGGTTTTAGTGGGGTAGGGTCCTCTCCTCGTGGTATGTGTAGCATACCACTGCTATGGAGAGGGCTAGTCCCATATATCCCACCGCCAGCGCGGGAACGGCGGTGGGAATGCGTAAATGCATGGACAACAAAAAAAAAAGAAAGAAAAGGTACTTCCTTGAATAAAGCTCAATCCAACCCTAGATTACGGAAGCCTGATTAAGCATAAATATGTAATAGTGATTATTTACGTAAAGGTTACGTAAACAAAGAAACGGAGTAGGTAATTGTTAAAATTACCCCAATTAACCTACCTATTTTCTTGTAAGTTGAAAGGCTAATTCTGCTAACCCATCTAAATATTTATAGGTTGGACATAGAGGGGTATTGACGTTACCAATAGTTTTCTATATCACAACAGAATTAGGAATTCAATCACGTTAACGGTAACTACGTAAATGCAATTTAACTTTACTTCCCAGCTTTAAATTGTTAATTCAAACACTTGATTGCATTCGTAAACGTATTCACATTGCAAAGTGTATACGCGGCGCAGTTTGGCATTAACGATGGCATTAATAATAATTCTTCCACGTGGAATAATTTGGGCTAATTTTTTTGGGTTATAAAATGGATATTTTCTTTTTGATTCTGCGCTTTTTAAATTAACACATACGGTCTTAGATTGCCGTTCCATTACTGATTAGGTACCTTTGTCTACTTCTTTAGTTGGCTGAGGTGTAGGCAGACAGCTGCAAAAAGCCCCCTAAAACACTAAAAGTCATAATCCCTCAATCTCATCGCCAGCGACCGAGGTCCAAGCCCCACAGGGGGCGCCCTCTTGCGCAGGTTGCTTAGTTTGTAGTTTCTAAACCATTTATTAAAGCTGGAGCTCTGCTCGTCTTTATGCCTGGTAAAGTAACAAAAGCCTGGTGGCTAAATACTTATGTCCATCCGACAAAAAAGAGGTGTAGGTACATTGTACATAAGTATGTACCTATAATAAAATTACCTTAGAATATTCAAAATAATGGTCCTTCACTATAGGCCTTATGAACAGGCTCGACTCGCTCAACGAGCTATGGAGAGGGCTATGCTCGGGGTTTCTCTACGAGATCTAATCAGAATCGAGGAGATAACGCAGGTTACAGACATAACCCAACGGATTAGTTCGTTGAAGTCGCAATGGGCAGGTCATATAGCACGGAGAACAGATGGCCGTTGGGGCCAAAAAGTTCTCGAATGGCGACCGCGGATCGGCAATTGTAGCGTAGGACGTCCACATACTAGATGGACGGATGATCTGGTTAAGGCCGCGAGATCACGGTGGATTCTAACCGTAACAACTGGAGATCTATGAGGGAGGCCTATGTCCAGCAGCGGACGGCATACGGCTGAAATGATGATTCAAACTAACGCTACTAACTGTTATTATGAACAATGTAGTTGGAAAGGCCTACTATATTGTAAATTATTAAATCTGTACTAATATAAAGAGGTAAATTTTGTGAATTGTTTGTGAGGTTGTAGGGGTAATCTGGATCTACTGAACTGATTTTGAAAAACATTATTTGTAAGTGTCATAGGCTATATTTTAAATCACGTTTTCTACCGGATTTACGATGGCGAAACCGCGAGGGCCGGCTATCACTACATAGTATAAAACAAAGTCGCTTGCCGCTGTCTGTCCGTCCCTTTGTATGTTTAGATCATTAAAACTACGCAACAGATTTTGATGCGGTTTTAGAGGAAGGTTTATATGTATGATACATCAGCATTGCTCCCGTGCGAAGCCGGGGCGGGTCGCTAGTTAATAATAAAACTGCTTGATTGTGTCGTTAGATTAATAAGTAGGTACCTAACGGTGTCATTTTTATATATTACAATTCATGTATTTTATAAATTAACCAGCTGATGCCCGCTACTTTGTCAGCGTGGTGTTTGTTATTCCTTCGGTTTTTTAACTATCCCACGGGAACTCATTAATTTTCCGTGATTAAAAGTATTTAAAATGTTGACCGGGGATAAATCTGGATGTGTTCTATTTTACTTCTACGAGTAAAATCCCCCTGACTCGGTATTTAGCGTTTTTTTTTCTATGTACAGACATTTGATCTTTTCAGTTTTATTATATGTAGGATATAGATATAATAAAACAAACCTTCATATTTTGTGTTTAAATACGTACTCGCTAACACGTGTTCCTTGCTACGTTAACTCATTAATCACGAAATAAATACATGAAAGGATCTCTAATCCTTGGATTTAGTTCGTGCGAGAGTAGAGACTACAGAACAGATTAGACTAATTAAGTTACACGTTATTAATTAGGTGACTTAACCTACTGGATGTCACGCAACAATGAAATCTCGACGCTTGTATGCTAAGCCCGAATCGGCTTAAGTATAACTACGTTTCAATTGCACTTTTTATTTGCAAAACATGACAATAAAGTGGTAGGTATCAAATTTACATTATAATAGTCAATTTCCATATTTAACAACACTTTGTATGCAAATATTTACAATAATTTTAAAATTTTGATCTTTGTTCCGTAAGAATTTTACGTTTTAATACGAAATACCTAATATTAATTTTTATTTTATTTATTTATAGTAAATTAAAATGGTTACAACACCAATTACATTAATTAACGTAGAATAATATTGTCATTTCAATATTATTTACAATATACAAATATTAGGAATTAAAATAACAATGTTCAACATAATTATTATACTTACACAACTAATTCAACGATAATAGATAATATCTTTACTTATATTATAATATTACTTAATATTTTTTTATCAAAATACTTATTTAATACATAGGTATTTTCATGGAAAAATTGTAGTTCGTAGTACCTAACGCTTAACTAAGTATATTGCTGTTTGAAAGAAAAAATATTTATTCATTCCATTTACATAGAAAAAACATATACAAAAAAACATGAATACACGCTCCAAAACAATGCTAAAAAAACCAACCCGGACAAACAATATAGGTAAATATTGGCCGCATTAGGTCGCGCCACCACCCGTATTCATCGGTAGTGGAGCGGGAAGCGAGATATATTTGAATAACTATTTTTACTGTCTGATATACACAACGGCATTGGCGCACAGGGCATGCTTAGGTACCTACGCTTGTCGATCTCGAGTATCTATAGCCGACATTAAAGATTACTAGCAGAGTTTTTGCATACTACTTACTAGTATCCTTGTTTTTGATACATTGGCGTTGAAAAGGTTAACACTATTTAGTACTGATAGGTTTTTCGAAAATAAGATTTACCTCATTTTACGCGGACGAAATTACACGCAGCAGCTAGATCTCGAAGTCCGAGAGGCCCGCGAACTGTAAAGTAGAGGGACAGTTTACAAAACCCCCTAAAATACTAAAAGTCATAATCCCTCAATCTCATCGCCAGCGACCGCCCTGAGCCGAGGTTCAAGCCCCACAGGGCGCCCTCTTGCGCAGGTTGCTTAGTATGTAGTTTTTAAACCATTTATTAAGGCTGGAGCTCTACGCGCCTTTATGCCCGGTGAAGTAGCAAAAGCCTTGTGGCTAATTACGTATGTCCTTCCGAAAAAAAAGCAGCTAGATAATTACTAAAATATTAAGTGCATTAGTTAGTTTTGCCGTCCGCCAACAGCTCATAAATGCACGCAATCCAAAACTATTACCCTAATAGCTAATTCCCTACTGCTGTTCATTGCATTAATCATCAACGAACCAGGGCAATTCGTCATTAAAATCCGTCACTAAAGTTTCGGCCGCTGAAAGGACTAATTAGACTATCATTAATTCACGTGTAAATTGCCCATTCTGGGGCAGAGTGTTCATATTTAACGGTTGTGCAAAATACATGAGCAGTTGTCCTCTTTTGAGATTTATTTTTATGGAGTCGAGAATCTAGGTATTTGTTCTGTGCGACGAAAAAAGAAAATTCTTAAGGATGTGTTAAAGATATTGTAATAATGACGATGGCAATATTTAATTATTTACTTTAAATTAGACATCAAAGTTTTTCTGGTCTATAAAAACATAATGTAAAATATAAAATGTAAAGTTTGTAACAATGTATGGATGTATGTTTGTTACTCTTTCACGCTAAAACTACTGAACGGATTTGGCTAAAAGTCTACACGCGGATAGTTTTTAAACTGAATTAATATATAAGTTACAAGATATAATGCTCCAACCCACTGGAGCAGAGTGACGCGGGTAAAACCGTGTGCGCAGTTAATATTTAACCTATATTCTATCCATATGTACAGCTTATCCTATGAAAAACTAATAATATTTCTGTAATCATTTTATAGTGTGCTTTAAAATCCCGTTGTCATTTAACTTCCACTCAAGTTTCAATTTATTCGTTGAGCGAGCATTACTTAGTTAAGCGCCTCTCTCATGCCCTGCATCACCAGCTCATGTCGCCTTAATTTTCTATTTTCTTCATTATCTACGTAATAGTTTTATAAAGATCTTATTGGTTTAGCGAATGAACTATCTAATGAAACGTGATCTCATTAGGTTTGGATTAAATGTTGGCGCTTGGTTGTTTAAGTCCTTTGTGATTCGTTGGGTTCGATTCATTCTAGTAACATTAATTGTAATTTAACGTAATTTTTATGGATCGTTTTTGTATTTTTTAATAAAGTAAGATAAATGTTTGTTTACATTCAATTAGAATATGAGTCTTCATTATGTTTTTAAAACGTTATCTTTATATTTTCCTCATGAGAAAATACGTACATTTAGGTACTTATTTAATTTAAATATTGTGTTTAGTGCATCCCTTGTCGGTGGGTCACTACTTGGGTTGCGAACTGAAAAGCAGCGGTGTTTGTCTTATTGGCTAGACAAACACCGCTGGTTTTCAGCTGTCGGGGTAAATTTTAGTCAGAACATGCGAGATTGTTTTTTTATATATTTCTAGTAAATAAATGTTGTTAAATGATGTTAAATATCTTGTATGTTGTGCTAAAATAAATATATTATATTTATTTTGTGTTTTTGTAATGTATATACATATACAGGGTTATTTGTTAAACACCGGTAACCCCTCAGGACTATATTACTAACATCATAAACAACAACTTTTTACAAAACATAATACATTTACCAAAAACAAACCTTCAATATTTCGATGTCCTATCTAACACATTTCAACTCTGTATTTTGCTGTACCTACATACATTGCCGCGCACTGTCTGCTTTCTTTTGCTTCGCATAGTCTTCGTAACATTTAGAGAGTTGAATTTAAATATTTTTATTTTTGTGTGTAAATCTGATGAATTAAAATATGATGAGTTTTAAAAAGTTATAGAACAAAAGTTGTTGATTATGATGTTAGTAACGTTATAGTCCTGAGAGGTAACCGGTGTTTTAAAAATAACCCTGTATAATAACATTCATTAGAAAAATGATTCTAAGAGAGAAATATTTCTGTCATTAATGAATGTAAGTACCTATAAGTAGGATTGTAGTATTCATTCACATAAACTTAGGAATAGGCCCTGAGTTTGTTGGACAACCTATAACTATGCTATTTCAAATATAATTAAAGACGCAGGAAGATTTAGAAATATTTATAAACATAAATATGGCTTCAATACACGATGCGGTGATGACGATATAAGAGACGACAATGGCGTTACGGTTTACGTAGCTAGAAATAGAGCGACAATCCTTCCCAAACAATTTTATACATTTGCCTATTTTAAAACTGAAAATGTCGTGGTAATTAATATGTTGAAAGATATTAAAGCTTTTGAAACCCGACCATTTGCGTCACGTGCAGTACTCGTGGTAATAAGTTAGTTAATATTAAACATCGATGTTTATTACAATTATCATCATCATTATCTATACTAATATTAAAACCTGAAGAGTTGGTTTGATTGTTTGTTTGAACGCGTCAAACTCAGAAACTAAACGTCCGATTTAAAAAAATATTTCAGTATTATATAACCCATTTATGAAGGAAGGCTTTAGGCTTTTTCATTATGAAGTTCTTAAGGGAACGAGAATTACGTGGGTGAAACAGCGAGCGGGAAGCTAGTTATGTACTATGTTCATTTTCATACAAATTTAGTTTTGTTTTCACCTCTACAATTAATTAAAGTTTATCAAACAGTATTATTCAATAGAATCAACTTGGTTAGTTAAGCTGTAAGTTCGCGTCTTGTATATGCTAACAATTGTTTACCCAAACTCCCTTGCCATACATACAACATTCTGAGTTGGAAACAGTTACCAAAGTGACGTCATTACAATTATCTTGCAGGTTATGTAACGTGCTAACTGGGCCACGTTAATTGCCCTGAGATAGAGGTGCAACGCAAGCCCAATTTGAGATCATCTCCTTTAGCCTCGGGAAATCGTAGTTGCCTTGTGTTTATAATCAGGGCCGGATTTAGAAGTCCGAAGGCCCCGGGGCAACAAAGGAGAAGAGGCCTGGCCACAAATTAGTTTCCCTCCAAATGTGTAGAAAATTTGAAGTATGTACCTACTTTTCGAGGCGATTTGAATTCTGATATTTTACTGATTGTCTAATGAAGTGAACAAGTATAGATGAATAACCGTTATTATAATATTTCAGAACTATTACATTAATCATGATTCTACAAAGTACTGTATGTAAAGGTACAACACCGAAAAAATAAATAAAAGAAAAGTTGTAGAGTTTACTCGTCAGAATTTGAAAGATTTTAAATCTCTTTTGTGGGGGACCCTCTGTTGTGGAGGCCCCGGGGCAGTTGCCCTGGATGCCCTCCCTTAAATCCGGCCCTGTTTATAATGTTTCGAGCTTGAATTCCCTTCATGTTTTAAATCGATGGACCTTGTTTAAGTTAATAACAGTTAGTTCGTTTTGTTACTGGAAGGCTTATGTTTTCTTACTACCTCGTTGCTGTAGTGCGACTAGCGAGTCCCCGTGATCCAATCCCGGGTCGAACAAAAATGCGTTCATTGATTTTTTTTCATGGTCACCATAGTAACAATAGTCCAGGGAACTACATATAATCACGTAAAGATATGACATCTTTATATGATTATAGTTCCCTAGACTTTTGCAATTTTATTATTTCTGTTACAAAACGCTTCACCACGTCCTTGATTGATCGTAGTTTTCGTACATTGTATATGTAATCGCGGCGCACTTCTGCTAAATTAGTACCTAAACACTTTTACCACCAAGTGGGGTCGTTATGTGGGCTTAGCTTTTGGCTTCGTGACCTTGACTGTAACAATTGTGCTAAGTTATCCCTTAAGCTATTTACTACGAACAAGCTGTGCTCTCTTTCCAATTCCTCCTATGAACTTTCTGATTGCATTCGATGCGGGACCCAATACACTTAGGTGTCCCGGGGCCAGCCTGAGCCTAACAATTTAGATCCTCTTCCGTGTGTGCCGCTGTTGACCCTGGCTTACAGGCGTTACAGAGGCGTGGGAGGGATACGTTAAGAAAAAAGCTGTGCTCTACGGTATCACCCGAAATTTTAGCTTTATTTCAATAACAATCAGACTATTTCTTCGGAAACAGACTTTTTTTTTCATTGAAAATGTGTTTCTTCTTTTTTACTAAAATAATTATACTTTTTTTTTACTTTATATATTTGAATATAATATGGAGGTCAGACACGTAACGATATGACTATGACTTATTTATTTATTTGGACATCCAGTAGTATTACACATTACAAATTTCACAAAAAAAAGTTATAAATACTTGTTAAATGCACATCATATAAAGTGTCACATCATGCACTCTTATATAGTACAATAATGTAAAAGTAACATAAATTTAAAGATATGATAATATGGCCACGTATCCGTGACCACGACTGGTGTAGCCCATGTCGAAACGTTGGATTATTAAAAAGGTAATGATTTGCCATAAAATTGTACCGCGATGAGACCCGCGTCTAATATAAATTAAATCTATACTCAAACAGTGAAACCTAGTTAATTCATAGGCAATAACTCACTTGTGGAGGCAAGTCTTCAGAGCCTCGAACACCGTAGACGAGTAGCCTGCCATCGATTTTTTATCGGCTACATTTCGGGGAGTGTGCGAAGGTTCTGCTTAACCTGATACCCCCTTCACCTTTCCATCACCGGACGACTAGGCGCGACGAGCGGTTTCACCGTTATGTTGTAGACATTCCTTCAATTTTAAGACAAGGTTTCCACGGGAACGGAACGGCACAGCAAGTAGCAAATAAATAGGTACACATGTGACATAATTATCGTTGCCGTTCCTCATAACAGTGCTATTAAAACTGAACTGCAGTGTACGGCACACGACGACAACGTAGTTACGCGGCTAAGCTGGTTAGTGCAAGGAATTGCATGCCAGTGTATTGTTAATTTTGTCTTGGATGCACCGGGAAATTTTCTTCGGTAATAGTTATAGAGATAATCTTGGGTGTTATTGGGTTAATAGAGTTGTGCTTGGGTGCAGTAATAACAATGAGGGTAGATTGGAATTGTAAGGTTAGTTGTATAGAGTTCAAATTAACCCCAATTAGGTGCTTAATATCTAGTCGAGCGTGCGAAACCTATCAATTACGAAACTAGATACCGCCGTCGTACTTTACAAATGTGGCAAATAATACTACGCCGGAATCGGCATACCAGAGCCAGGCATAGAAGCTTTATGTCTAGTAATATTTTAAGTTCCTCATAAACTTGTTTATGTTTAACGTTAAAGTGCGAAATACTTGAAGTATTAAAATATTTTATTATTCGTAAAAATGAGATGCTTGTTTTATAGAATACAATATTTATTGCGAGAAACCATAAACATGCAGTTTTCTTTGGTAAGTAGGTTCGATCCCCGATTCGATAGTAGGTAAAAAAAAACTTTGTGTAAATTCTAAAATTTATTTCCGAGGTTGAGAGACTACCTTCCGAAAGCACGTTATAACAGGCGTATATATCAGGGAACGAGCAGCATCGTTTTGTTGTGTGTTACAACATAATACTACGGTCACCAACCCGCCTGCCAAGCGAGGTGACTATTGCCCATGTTCAGCTTAATTTACGTTATACGGGCTGATGATGATGAAAGAATATCTGATGAACGTCTCTGAGAAACCGCCCGGTTTTAACACATCATACAACATGACAACATTAATTGGTACATACGTTTTTCAATTAGACAGTTTTCAATACCTACCATACTATTTTATTCACTATTTTTATTATATTTAAATTGTATTTTCTAAAATAAAATTAATCAATCCAATTAAAATGCCCTATGCACATAACATTTGAATAGACGTTGGCGTGTTTAATTAACAAAGTATTGAATTTATCACAAAAAAGGCATAAATTTGCATGCAGTGAACTAGCGAGTTTAATTAATAGTTTTCACATAAATTGTTGGTTGAAATATTTTTAAACTTAGTAGGAAGGCTAAAATTTTACTTATTCCAGTTGTAATTAGGTAAAATTTAATTTTCATCGGCATCTGCGGCCTAAGATCACTTCCGATTGCGGTAGCAGACAATTATTTAAAGAGCAAGAATTTTATTCAGCCAGCTTGATCACAACCTTAACAGAAGAGCAAGAAATATCCACTAGATTTTGTAAAACATTTGTTCTCAACTCGATTCTCCACAGTAACCTTTAAAGTAAAACCACATTCACACGTTTTAACGTGACCACATCATGAAAAGGCAATATATTTCTAATACAGATTCCCAAAATTTTTGCCGTAGAAAGCAACAATAGGGGCGCCGCCTTAATTTTAGTACCTCCTCATTATTTAATTATTTCAACCACTACGCCTGAAATGTCAAGCATCACATTTACACATCACTCAGCTCACTCCCGGAAGGGCAATATGAGCTACAACTTATTAAGTCTTTCCAGCAGGGACACTACCATTTTATTTTCCAGGAGAATTGCATGAAGCATTCCTGCTACCGCCGTGACAAAGTATGTGGTACTCCAATCTCGATCGCGATGGTATGACACCATACCATACTCCTTATGGTGAGAGTCATACCCAAAAACTTGCCGGGTGCTGATAAACCCACTAGTGTTGGTGTCACCATAAACTGTATCAGCATGAAATTTGTTGCAACAACGACAATGCTGATTCCCAACCGTCTCATCTCACTTATTCTTTAAGTTTAAAATATATAAATACATTTATATATCATCGATACATACTTACTTCATTAATGTAATGGTTCTATTACTTAAAACAAGTTATTTTCTATAACTTAGTTTAAGTGGTAGTCACCATAATGTTTTTATATTAGATCTTTTAATTCTGATGAGTAGACAATATAATATACAAATGCAGTCACTAGTAGGTATAACAATCTTATATTGCTATTTTATGTTGTAATTCCAGTTTGTGCTTAATTGTTTTTTGTATTTTAATTTTGTGGTGAATAAATTAATAAATGGACGAAGGCTTGCCTAAAGATCTGACCACCAATGGTCCACAAAGTTTGAGAGCCGGTGCTCTAACATACTATTCGCGTTAGAAGGCGCTTTTAAAATAACGGTTGCCGCAAGGAATGTGGCGTGTATGTGGTCATTCTCTACAGCTTTGTCTAACTCTACAACAAACAATATAAGCCTACTACTAACATTTGGATGTTTAATTGTGATACTTATGAGATTCATCGCTTAGTTTTATTTAGTTTTGGGTTTAATTTGAACTAGTCGTTACCCATTGCTCAAAATTCGACCATTTTAAAAAAGTACTTACATTCTCCACTCCTCTAATAAAAACTCAAACTATAAGTGTGCATGTGTGTGGAAGGTTTTACCCCTAGCACGAATTTACCCCAAGCTACTATACTTTAAAATATTATAGAAAATTTGTCAAAAATTATCAAATTTTGTGAAAGCACATTACCCTATAGTTTAATGCTTTGGAGACTGAATATTAACCGCAAAATTACCTAATTTATTTTCGTGCCAAAGTGTCGTTGACACGAACAAATTCCACTTTAGTATTCTAACCGTTTTTCCAACTTTATCCAGTAATAACTGTTGCCCACCATTTAAAGCCATTAAGAAGTGGAATAAGACTATTAAAATTCCAAAGTTGTACGAGATTTATCTAAAATAGATTTGCAGTACTTTGAACATGGACCACTTAGTTGAAAGACGTCGTAAGTTTTAAATTAAGTCGCTATTTAACCCATCTGAATTCAATTTGAAAGTGATTCGTGCCTACTGTACTTATGCTTACACATTATTTATTTACCTAGTCTTAAAAAGATTTCAACAGATTTTTTTCTGTTATCTAAAAGGTACTTTGTTTTCGGAAGGACTTACGTAGTTAGCCATTAGGCTTTTGCTACTTCAGTGGGCATAAAGGCGAGCAGAGCTCCAGTCTTAATAAATGGTTTAAAAATTACTGACTAAGCAACCTGCGCAAGAGGGCGCCCCAAGTGGGGCTTGGACCTCGGCTCAGGGCGCTCGCTGGCGATGAGATTCAGGGATGATGACTTTTAGTATTTTAGAGGGTTTTGTGCAACTGTCGCTCTACTTTACAGTTCGCGGGCGTCTCGGACTTCAGGTCTACGAGGGCATCGGATGGTTCTTTGCAAACTAAGGGTCGGGAGGACGAGGGGACCCTAAAAAAAGTACCATAATATCGAGTCAAACGCAAATAGAGCTACACTACATATGTTGTTTTATTCTTTTGTTATGTAGCGGGTGGACCGCATTATTAATAAATCACAATGCATTATGCATTAATTAATGTATTTTTATAATAGCAAACAATTACACGTACAATCTCGATGACCTGACCTGACCTAAATCTAGGACTATAAATTTAGTTGACTTATGAAACAGAAAAAAGGAAACACAATTAATAGTAATTTAAAAAGAAAGGAAACGCTCAAGCTATCCATTCACCAACGCCCTTCGTAATGTACCTATATGTTGCAGTCAAAAGTACTCTTAACTAACAAAATCAGTCAAAAGTAGTGTTAGGTTAGGTTAGTTTTGACTGATTTTGCCAGTTAAAAGTACTTTTGACTGGTTAAAAATTTTGACTGCAACATATATAATTCATCATTAATAAATATAACTTAAAACCTTTTTCAATAAATAAGCTATATAACACTGACATATTTTTTTTTCCTGAGATAATCGCTTTCAAACAAAAAACAAACGCTTTAGCTTTATATATTAGTATACATATTGTTCACAATGCTTAACTCATTTAGTATTTTACCCCTCGATATGCAACTCAAAATTTATCTTAAAATATTACTCTTGGATCACGTCAAAACATAAAAATGTCATATATTATGACGGTGACCGCAATCTCCGCAAAATAGAATTTAATAGTCCCTTTTTATGACACAAAACTATAAAAGTTACTAACATTCTATTTTTAGTTACGCAACACGCATTTAATATTTATGGAAAGAAATAAATGTTATAGCCACTGTTTATAGGGATAGTTAAAATAAGCACTTCTATTGATTTAATAATAAATATGGCTATTTAGATAAATAGATTTCTATCGTTGTAGATTAACATTAGACAACCTCCGTAGCGTAGCGGTATTTGGCTCGCCTTGAATCTGGGTTCGATCCCTACACCGGAAAGAAAATCTTTGTGTAAATTCTAAGATTTCTTTCCGGGTCTGGTTGGTTGAGGGATTACCCTCCGTGCCTCGGAAAGCACGTTAAGTCGTTGGTCCCGATTGTTATAATATCATCTATAATAATCGTATGTCAAGGGACGGCGTTTCCTTGTGTGGTACAACATAATACTGCGGTCACCAACCCGCCTGCCAAGCGTGGTGACTATGTCATATACCCTCCCTCTCGGGAGGAGGCCCATGTTCAGCAGTGGACGTTATACGGGCTGATGATGGTGATGAGATTAACATAAATTCGATAAAAATTCTTAGCTTATTAGACTACCGTAGTCGCCTTTATCCGCCGTCTAATGAAGAAACAAGACCCTTGTTACGTTACAGAAAAAATAATTCATGTCCGCAAAAAAAAAAAACATATTGTATGTTTTCCTCTGCATCACCCAATGGTTGACTGGTAGAAAATGCCATTGGCATTAAGTCCGCCACTGTTCAACTTTGTGCAAGAAGTTTTAAATAAATAAAATATATAGTATATAGTAACAATAACATAGGAAACCCAGTTATAAATTATAATTTAAATATAATAAACTCCTCGCCTTTGATGAAGAAGTAAAAGCCTGGTGTTACATAATAAATAGTACCTACACGTCCGAAAAAAAATAATTAAATACCTATTCATATTTATTAAGTTGATGTAGCTTATATAGTATAGTAACAATAGCATAGGAAACTCAGATATCATCTTTAATTTAAAATTGATAAAACTTACTTTGATTAATACTTAATTCCTACAATACAAATTTAAATCATAGTCATCTAAAATTGTTCTATTTTATTTATTTATTATTGTTTTATTTAGAACTTTAGCACAACAATTTGTACTGAGGTGGACTTAATGCCATACGCATTATCTACCAGTCGACCTTAGGATGGTGCAGAGACAACATGGTAGGTGCGATTTATGATAGGTATAGGTACAAAACAATAATATTGTTTGAATTTATTGTTTTATTTTGTAATCAAAATAAAACAATAAATTAACAAAACAATGGATATATTTTAATTAAGTCATCCTATCTTTTAATATGTATGAAATATGTCTCTTTATACTGGTTATGCCGTTTTCTATTGGAACATGACAAGCATACGAAACTATCGTTGTCCTCACATAACCGCGGCTGCTTGTCTCTCGCACCCAAAGGATGTGGGTATCTGGTGTCAGGGCTATTGCCCTCTGACCATGCTATGCGCTACGTGTAACGACACGTAGGTCCTGTGGATAGCGCCGTCTCTAGTGGTTATACCGTTAGACCAGTGGCGACTATAAGAACCTAGTCTACCGTGGCAATTTGATCAAGACGGGACTTTGTAGTATTTATCGTCACATTGTTATTTTATTGTAATAAATTCGGCCTTGTGGTCGTCGGTCCGCTCCCCACCCTTTGCACTACCCACTCGTAACACAAGCATTTTAGCTTAGCACGAGGTTTTAAGAAGAAAAACTGATCTAGTAATCATTAAAAACAAAAAAGAGTTTAATAAATTCCCATTCATTCATTCCACGTGATAAAAGCGCAGACACAAACTAGTCAGGGCCGTCTTTCACCAATTAGAGGCCCTGGGTACATTAGGATAATGGGGCCCCTATAACCCTAGAACCGGATTAAGCCAGCGCGGGGCCTGTATAAAATTCTGTCCTGAGGCCCCTCTGGATAACTCAAGAGTCGCTCAACGAGGCATCCACCTATTACTGATTGTAAAGCAGCTTGATTCGGGGCCCCCCAAATCATGGCGGGGGCCCGTAGCATTTGCTACTCATATGGCTAATCCTGCACTGCTTTACGGTGACATTAGATATGATGAATAGATAACATAATGTAATCCACACTAAGCATCTACGATTAGTCCTTAGAGTGGCTATCACTTATCGTTTCGAGTAGGGACTAGGGGGCCCTAAACCATAGTGGGGCCCTGGGCACCTGCTCAGTGTGCCCAGTGGGAAAGAGGGGCCTGAAACTAAGTGTTATCATAAAAAAGTCTACTTGATTAACTTATGGTCTTAAAAAGAACTTTAACCAGTGGCGGACTTACACATTTGCCGCCAGTAGGCTATTTTTGCCGCCCCCTACAGACCTTAACCTAGTTACCTATAGTTACCCATACAAAACTTTATTTTTCCAAGTATTTGGCATAAGGAAGGGGCGCTGCACGCGGTAATTCATTCCAAAAGCTGACCAGCGGGTCAGATTCACGTTGAGACAGATGCACTCTTCAGACGTTGGAGTATTCTGTTCAATATTATATAGCCTACCTACTTAGTACTAAAAATACTACAATAATGTAATGTCTCAAATGTTTGAATCTAGAAAATTTTAGACGTACCTATACATTTTATTTTCCAGTAAGAAAAAAATGTGGGCCAAATTTGCCGGCCCCTAAAATCTGCCGCCCTAGGCTCAAGCCTACTGAGCCTGCTGGTAAATCCGCCACTGCTTTTAACTCTATAGAAAGAACACCAATAGATCTTTTTTTTCTACAGCCTTCTCAAACTTGTCTTCGGCGCCATAAAAAAGGCTTTAAGAGTTGTACAAAGTTAGAATTAGGGAAGGGATGTAGCAGATTTTTCATTCGGTGGCATTTTGTAAAGTTGGCAAGTTTTAACAACTAAGTTGGAGGCGGGGTAAGCTGGCACTTTGCACAAAGTTGTGACAACTTTCGGAATTTTATTCAATTTGTTATTTCCGCCGATTGACGGTAATTTTAGGATTTGAATGCTTATTAACATTGTAAAATATATCATTAATAGCCTTCTTTTACGCTAGCATCCTGCGCGCGGTTTCATCCGCTTAGCTTCCGTTCCCGTAGGAAATTCAAAGTAAAATATAGTCTCTTGCCTTCCTCAATAAATGAGCCATCTTACGCTGGAAGTTTCTTTTTAAGCGGACGAGTAGTTCCTGGGATTAACGCTTTCAAGCAAACAAAAAAACATATAAAATAAAAGATTTATATGATTGCAGTATTAGTCTCCTAGTCCTTGAGTTGTGACCTGACTTGGCGATACCATCGCCATGGTATTCGTGAAGATGAATAGATAACTAAAACCATTTTAGGTTCCGTGCCCGAAGGGTAAAAACGGGACCCTATTACTAAGGCTTCGCTGTCTGTTTGTCACCAGGCTGTATCTCAAGAATCGCCATAGCAAGACAATATATTAATGGTGCCGTTATAGCAATAAATACTAAAAACAAAATAAATAAATATTGATTGTTTGCCGGTTTTTACCATCATTGTATAGTGGTACGGAACTATTTGTGCGCGAGTCCGACTCGCACTTGGCCATTTTTGTACATATTTTCAATTACATTAAAAATATGCTTTATTTATATGTATACCTATACTTATTTTATATATTTATAATATTACAAGTTGTGGATGTTGAAACTCAGAGGACACCTATTTTGAGATTATTATATTCTCGCATATTCAAAGGATTTTTAATCAATATGGGCGAAATCTGATCACTGGAATTGTCCCGACTCGATATAACTCAGTAACAACTTATTATCAAAGTTTGTAAGTATGGATGGATGGATTGGATGTTTGTTACTCTTTCACGCAAAAACTACTGAATCGATTTGTCTGAAACTTGTCACGGGGATAGTTAATAAGCTGCATTAACATATAGGCTACCAAAAATCACGCTACGACTCACTGGAGCAGAGTAACGCGGGTAAAACCGCGGGGCGCAGCTAGTGTATGTATATGTCAGGATTAGTGACTAGAGGCCTGCAAAGCAATATCGGCCCTTTGTGGCTTTGCCCTTAACGACTATTCGTGGATTAATTTATTCACTCTGCAAGTTACTAATCACTTCTAAATCCTAATAAACAAGCTTGTCCGTGCAATCTCTTGTGTCTTTCTCATCCCATGAAGGGATTATTTTAAACTAGTTAGGCCCCGCGGTTTTACCCGCGTTACTCTGCACCAATAGGTCGCCTAATGTTTTGTAGCCTATATATTAATCCAGCGTAAAACCTATCCCGGTGCAACATTTCAGCCAATTCCGTTTAGTAGTTTTTGCGTGAAAGAGTACCAAACATACATACATCCACACATACAAACTATCGCATTTATAATATTAGTAGGATATATATTCTAGAGAATGTCTCTAATATTAACTAAATTGAAAGGAAATGTTATTGTTGAATTGGGCATAATTATTTTTGAGTTTATACATCATAAACGTACAATTGAATCTTTACTCTTTGTAATATTAATATAGAGACAAATAGATATGCATTCATTCCTCGTGATCACAAATGTATTGGCCACATCAATAATTTTGTAATGGAGTTTTGTAATGAAATAAATCATAAAATTTAATGGAATAAAATTACAGAATCATTCATTTAAAACGGTTAACATACAAACATACTTATATAGTATGTATGTTAGCTATATATATGTATAACTAAAAGCTATTTTAAAATGGCGCCACTGGGTAGTGTTCCTAGAATACGGGCATGAAATGAGCATTGCCACGCTGAATGGCAATGCTCATTTGATGGGAAAAGTATACACCAGCAATCTAGGAGTATTTTACATTATTAGAAGCTGCTACGAGTTCTTTAGAGATAGATGTTGCTCCATAGAAAGTTTTTACCAAAATATATATATCAAGCTGAAGTGTTTTTTGGTTTGCTTGAACTGCTAATTTCTGAAACTACTGCTCCGATTGAGCAAAACCTTTCAGCGTAAGATAGCCCATTTTTCGAAAAAGACATTATTTAATTATAAAGATACTACGAGAACCGCGAACGGTATGCTATCATTAAATAAAGTAATATTTAGAAGTTAAATGGTGTTTTGCAGGGAATCTTACAAAAATCGAAGGTACTTTGACAATAGATACTTTAACTGTTCATTCAGTGACATTCTTAATTTCAATTGCGAGAATTTCCAATATTTTTGACATAAAATCATACACCTAACAATTGCGAAACACAACAGAACACAACCAGCAGAATTGGTTATGTTACACTCGTGTGAAACAGCAAATAACAGCTTGTAAAAACAGCAATTCTCTGAGCCAGAATTACTTCGCACCTTCGATAGGACAAGGGCACAATTGCAATTATTGTAATTGTACAGCAGTACCATTTTCTTTTTTATTTCTTTGGCATCGAGAATGGTATTACTCTGCATTATTCTATGTTCCATGATAGACTTAATTTTACATATAATAATTATTTAAGCCATGTTAGCGAGACTTAAAAACGTTAAGGTTTCTAGAACTTAATGTTGTTTTCAGCGTAAAGGTTTAATTTCCGTGCATCGCGGCATACGTCTATCGCGATTGATCGCATGCGACTGACGCGAGCGACTATTTTTTTTGTTTTATAAAGTTAACTAGCAGAATTTTGCAGTTTACTAGTATTCTTGTTAACGCCTCGTGCTAAGCTAAAATGCTTGTTACAATGCTGCCCGTCGGTAGTGCAATGGGTGGGAATCAAACAGGCGATCACAAGACCGTTACCCATAGCCACTGGGTTACGGCCGCTTGAATATTAGCTATTGCGCCAATAGTCACAGGCTATGATAGCCCCGAGTGTGTTGCAGACCTAGGAAACAGCTTCATACATTTTCATACTCTGGATTTTGCCGCATCAGTTGCGTGCTACAGTCGCCTACGATTGATCAGTAATAATCCGCATGTGCGACATGTATTTTCCCAATAACTACAACATCCAAGTTAACAAAAAAACAACCCGAGTCTATAGTCAATTTATATCAATGTATTTGTCAAGATTTAGGACAGTAATGCCTAATTTGATGTGTCTAAACCCAACGGTGTGACGTTGACAAATGACCAGTTCTTCTATCAGCCCTTATTTTCTTTAGACGAAAATAAGATTATAGATCGATTTTTGGCTTAGTTATTTCCAATGTTAAGTCAACTAATTTAGTAGTATTCCTTTATAAACTGTACTCTAAACATTATCATTATAATATGTATGTTTATACATACACCTATAAGAAAAGTAACAGCGCCACATATTCAAATTCTGAGCACTAACAGATGGCAGCGGCCGCCAACCGTTCCTCTACATACTTATTCATTATATTACTTATTGTAATTAGATCAATGACGCACAAAAAAAAAACACCACTTCTTTTTTTATTCTGAAGACATATCCTGTGCAAGAAAAGTCGCGGACGATTTTAAGAACACATTTCACAAGGAATATGAACGTAACAGCTTAAATCAATTATCTGTAGATTACATCGAATACTGCCACTTATGACCAAATGCTTCTGAAGTATAATATATATTAAATCTTATACTTCTGAGTTATGATATATATTATATCATACCTCAGAAGTATATATTACATAGAAGCTGACCCTAAAAACTTCATCAGCAACACGAAATTAACGGCGATTGAGCCTTAAACAAACCCAAAATATCTGTAATCAATATTTGCTGACCCTTCCAAACGAAGTTTTTTTTGCCAATTAATAGCAAATTAGATGGTCTTGAGTACAACGATTTGAAGCCGATAATCTTGAGATAATTCTTGGAAATAAGATTGATAACTCAAATGGCACTTGGAGAAATGAAAGGGAGAAAATTAGTAAATTAGATGGATCGTTTTTTTTCGGACGGACATATTTGTATGGACGTATATCTGCTACGAGCAGTGCCGGCGTTAGAGGGACTGACGCCCTTAGCAAGGATATTATGGCACTTACTTAACGAAATCAAAATCGAGTGTTAATTTTTTGCTGAACCATTGTGAACGAGAACCTTGCGCCGCGCTCGAAGGTTTAGCTATACCCACCATCCGACACGCGTTCTAGTTTGGCGAGGGAAACAACAACAAACGCCCCCAAATTTGGCGCCCTGGGCCGTCGCCGCGTCGCCCCACCGCACCTTACTTTAACGCCGGCACTGGCCAAAAGGCTTTTGCGTCTACTGCTGAATATGGGCCTCCACTTAACTAACCTTGGCAAACCATGGCCTTTGAGCGATATAGTCATAATCACCACGCTTGGCAGTCGGATAGGTGATTACAGTAAAATGGTAACTAGTCTTTAGCTAATAGATGCTGCTGCAAACAAACAAACGATCAAATCTTTCCTCTTTATAATATAAGTAAAGATGTATTTGTATTAAATAGGCTCTGAAACTACTCGACTGATTTGAAAATTTTTTCACCGTTACCCAACGGTGAAAGATTTTTTTACCCAGCTTCACTATACCCGGATGACATAGTCTATATTTGATTATGAAGTTTTTACGATAACGGGAGCTACGCAGGTGAAACCGCGCGCGGGAAGCTAGTCAGTTATATATCGCTTAGGCACCGCTTAGGACATCCATAGGAAGATGGATATGGGGTAAACTACTCTAAGCCGGAAACTATAAGGAATTCACTGAATTTATAATTATGTATTAATAAGATTGCTTAGGTATTTAGACTTTGATACCCGCATGGTATCAAAGACTATACCTACCTCCATTTAATACTTTTAATTGAACTTTATTAAACTTTATTTCATTTATTAAAAACAAATTTAATTTAGGAATTTATAATATCGTCGCTGCTCCCGCGACTTCATCCACGTAAAATAAGGTATCTAACAATGAAAATCCCATCTAAATCGGTACTACTGTTTCAGAGATTAGGCGGATTACAGGAACAAATAAAATGACAGACTAAACTAAACCTAATAAAATTTGCTATCTACCAGTAAAAGTCCAGCCGTTAATGAGATTAGTCGGAACAGACAGAAAGACAATCATTTTTTTATTGTTTTTTTGTTATAAATTCCGGAACAGACAGAAATCATTTTTTTTTGTGATAAATTTTGTTATAAAAACAAAATTCTATGAATGTATATAAAGTTGGTACTTTATATACATTCATAGAATTTTCATTTAGAAAAAACCACTACCAATAGGCTACTTCAATTTTATTTATTTGTATACCTATATGACTTCTAAATCCCCTTATATTTTACCTTAATAATTCGTTTTCAACAGTTATAATAGCAAAAGACTATTAAAACCTATATTTGTCTTCACTTCCCATGTGGGCCATGGATGAGGGTAGTAAATTGACAGACCGATCCAATTCCAAAATAACTCCTAAAAACTCTGTCCGAACGTTTCAAACTAATAAGCAAACTTGAAGAACAAACAAATATGGACTTTATTCTGATAGAAATAACGTTATATTTGCATCTTTATTTGAAATAAGAATTCATGTTTGTATGATAACAGTCGAGTAGATGTAGGACGGCGAGTTGTTTTGTTGAAATTCGAACATTACATTTTTTTTTCTAAATGTTTATAATCTACCAAATAATGTTACAGATTGATTGATTAATTCTACGTAAACTAATCAATGTTTAAAATTTTTCGATATAGCTATTGAGGTTTCGGTCAGATATATAGACAGAACGTTGCCTCACTAACAATATAAGTAAATTAGAACAATTAATTTAATTATAAATAATTACTATTTTACCTACTAAGAGATTAGCTTAGGAGTTTGTTTGTTAGCCTGAACGCGGAAATCTTCAGAACTGCGGGTCCGATTTGAAAAATTATTTCAGTGTTGGATAGCCCATTTATCGAGGAAGTCTAAGGCATCGTCCCCATTTGGCCACGATCGTACGATGGCGCGATGCGTTCTCGTCGTGCGATGAGTTCAAACATACAGATTTCATCAGAGTGTCCTAATTGAACCTCGCAAGTGATCGTGCGAGCACATGAAATGCTTAATAACGATCGTACGATGCGTTTGATCGTGCGAAAAGCAAAATGTAAGAATCATTTTATCTTTGTCCTTTGCAATAATTTCTTAGTACCAACGATAACGGGGTATCGTAACGAAACGAAACCTATTTGTGACATTTTATTCATCCAATTAGAACGTGTGACACTAAACCCGAGTGTACATTAGCCCTTCCGAATAAAGTACAGCCCGTAAAGTAGTTATTAACCACTTTTGTGTTGCCAGCTTTATTCACAGAGACAAGTGTCACAAAGAGTGAACGTAACGTATGTTACAGCGGTAAAAACCTAGCGAGTATTTAAAATTGTCTATCCTTATTGAAATTGTTAAATAAGTAACACCAGATACTTTGGCAAAGTTTTACGTTTTTTAAATATTTTGTATTAAACCAAAAAAAGGATTAAGGAAAAAGGATTTATTAAAAGTAAAGCATAGTACATGAATAAGAAATAAAACTTTCGCGAACGAGACCTGTGCGATAAGACACGTCTAGAGCAAGTCTCCGCATGCTTAACCTCCACGCGCTAAGATTATAAAAGTAAAATTATACAATATTGTTTCTTTAAGCAATGAACTTCATTCATTTATTACAATGTATATTTGAACTACCAATATGTTCAGAATAGCCCTGACATAAAAAATCACATTTTAAAAACGAAATAACTGATCTCTAATACATGGCCTTCTTTTATAAGAGTTTACTAATTACGAAATTTTCCTCACGCTTATTCAAAATAACGTACTGCCATATCCGATTTGGTTTATTTGTTTACTGTTTGTTTGACTGGTAAGAAGTTAAAAGATAGACTTTATACAAGAAAGTACTTACTAAATTATTGATTTTTTCATACTACTGCATTTAATTGATTCCTAATACATCTCGACGTTAATTTTGGCTAAACTGTTAGAAACCCGCGGTTTTATTTTCTCTCTGCTATAGTTTGTCTATGTGAGGTCAAAGGTAAAATGACCGAATTTCTCTTTTATCTGTGCTCTCAGTTTTATCGGTTGGGCTATAACTTTGTACATAATACGAGTATAAAATGCACAAAAGATGCTTACACTAGGAATGTCAGAAAGTAACTCTTGTCTCATAAGCCTAAAACACTGAAGCGACATTGTTTTTTTCTTTTTTTGATTATATTTGGTACAGATATAAGCATAGGATTGAAATGTGGGTTGAAAGTTTGTATGTCATTGTGGTTAACTGACGTAAAATGCATTTGCCATTAAGCTCATACGATTGTTCTAAACGTGAACAAAGTGTAAATCTATTCTAATATTATATAAAGCTTGTTTCTTTGTTTGAACGCGCAAATTTCAGGAACTACTGATCCAATCTGAAAAATTATTTCAATGTTAGATAGCGCATTTATCGGCGAAAGCTATAAACTTTATTGTATTATGAAGTTCTCATGAGAACGGGAGCTACGCGGATGAAACCGCGCGCGAGAAGCTTGTTAATAGCAGATTAGTAGTAATACATGATCGGGGCACGTTCAGAGTTTCCAAGGGTGATTGATCTACAACAGATTGACAGATTTTTTATAAAATCAGCCAAAGCCAGCGTTTCCTTGTGTGTTACAACATATTACTACGGTCACCAACCCGCCTGCCAAGCTTAAAAATGTCATCGCGTGTTAGATATATATGATTGTAATTTGTATATTACTTTATTGTCATTTTAAAATAGATGCTAATATCCATATATTTTACATTATTTATTTGAACAACTATTACGAGAATCACGTTAGTTTATAATAGACGATTAAGCTATACGTTATATGCATTGTTTTCGTTGTCATACATTACAGTTATGTTTGAAAGCAATACATATACATTAATCAAAATCACATTTCAAGTATACACAGAGCCGAATTATTTCTCTATTGACTCAGTACATAGGAGCACGAGCTGTTTTGTGATTTGAATGGATGGCACAGAATAATGGCCGCTGTTAGAACATCCATCAAATTGGATTAGTGAATTCAGCTCTTGCATTGTTTTATTCATAGAACTAGAATTTGGCTATAATACCTAAATAGCGTGGGAGCAGTAGTAGTTACCTATACTTATCAAGTACGCAAACTATAAGAAAAAAAGAGATAGTAAATAAAAATGATTCAGGTCAATTTCAATACCAAGTCACTACTAGTATCGAGCATTTTCTGATGTAGTCATTGTTTTTTTTCATTCATAATATCTAGTCCTCAGAAGCATAAGGATGGATGTCTACTGCCAATTTATGATAAAGGCACATACGACGAATGTTTCTGACGTATAACGGCATATCCGACCTTATGCTTCGGAGATCTAGAACAGGGGTCTCCAAACTTTGAAACCTTGGGGCCATAACGATGTTTTCAATATGTTCGAAGGGCCACTTGTCTAGTAATAAGAGTGTAGTTAAAGATTGAAAAATTAAAACCGTTTAGGTTTAATTTTTTAATACTTAACTATAAAATATCTAAAACATTTAGTGTTGTCTTTTTCAACTTATCACAGCAATAGTAAAAACAATAAGACATTGGATGCGCGGGCTAGATTGATGACACTAGTCTTAAGCTGTCGCGGGCCGGATTGCTAACACTGGCGCGGCGGCGGGCCGAATTTGGCCCGCCTAGAATTTGACCTCTGCTCTAGAATATTATTTGTCATGCAAATAATATTCTAGAGAGAGATTCTATCAATAGCCATAACAAAACAACCCATGAACATTTTTCAGTTAATTTTGGATACATGTATGACACACTATAAATCCTGGTTTCTTATAACAGGGAAATCGTTTTATATTATAGAGGGCCTACAGAAAATGCAACTACAGTGATCGCTAGCAGAAAAACGCTAACGCAAATGTATGGATACTTGACACATGTCACGTGATTTTGAGCGAGGGAAAAAATTACGTGCATTCATTGGTTGATTCTTCTTTGACACAAGGAAATCGATCGTTCGGATTTCGGTTGCATATTACCTTGTAGATATTTTGTCTAGGCCCGCAGAGTATTTTATTATACGATCGATCAATGAGAGGATATTCCTGCCAACATACAGGAACAAGGTATCATTGCTGCATTGATGCGTTTATCACCAACAAAATTTGCAGAGATTTCGGTTGACCAGTAAAAGTAATTTTGTATGACACCAAATAGAAAAATAGATTATCATTAATAGTACCTTCATTCAGTTCGAATATACATTATTTATCTAATAATATATAATTGAAAAAGGAATTCATCTTCGGAGCTAGTTTTTTTGATCTTTTTTATTACAATTATTAATTATCGTCGTTGGGTTTTTATTTCAGTCATTGATCCTCTTGTACATTCTACCTTTTGGTTTCTCTGCAAGATCACTTAACAATTTTGCCTGGTTATAAACGTTTTTTTATGAACAAAGTTTAGGTACCTACTTGCCAGTAGGTTACTAAACTTTGATAATATATGTATTATTATTTCAATGTTGCTTTTATGAGAAACTTCCCGCGCGCGGTTTCACCACTACCACACCCGCGTAACTTCTGTTCCCGTAGGAGCTTTATAATTAAATGCCCCCCTTTTTCATCCCCTTAGGGGTTGTATTTTACAATATCTTTTCTTAGTGGACCTATACTTCACAAAAACTAAACGAGATCTAATACACAAATTAGTTATTTACTCAAGTATTGCGTGTAATGTAGCAAATAATAACAAGTATGTACATTAGGTTATTAAGAAAAAAACAACTAATATTTACATTCAATTACATTCAGTATGTAGGAATTATGACTTTTATCCTACTAATATTATAAACGCGAAAGTTTGTAAGTATGGATGGATGGATGTTTGTTACTCTTTGAAGCCAAAACTATTGAACGGAATTGGCTACAAAACATCACGCTTCGACCCATTGGAACAGAGTAACGCGAGTAAAACCGCGGGGCGGAGCTAGTTTAACAATAAATTTTACATTAACTTAAACATTTCAGCAATATCAAATATTTGATCATTACATAACAAATAACATTATGTTGATGTGCAAATATTTGCAATATTTGTTACAAAGATAAACATTTTCCATTTATAAATGCATCACATGCACGAACTAGAAATTAATCGAATTCAATGTAGCCTTGTTTACAATGGATCCCAACAAATGTTTACTAAAGCTAACATAAACTGAAAACAGTAAATTAATTACTTGAAAATACAACAAAAGAAATTAGGTCCTTAAATTAGAAGTTTTTTTAAATGTTTTTTAAACATGCCTTCCCTTAAACTTAATACACAGCTTACGATTAAAAAATAACCTTAACGGATACGTAGTTTTTTATAAATTTACACCAAAGCCAAACCAAAAAATAAGAAAAACTAAAGAAAATAGACCTAGTACACACTTAAAACTGTGTTATCTGTAGTGATGTACAATCTTCGAGGGGTCGAGTGTTATTTCTGAAGCCTCGAGGCGGAATGGCAAGACTCAGTAAGCTCGGTAAGCTCGGAGTCCCGAGCTTAACCGAGCCCCGATTTTTTTGAGCCAAGCCTCGAGGCTTCAAAAGAGTTGGAGCCTTCAAAGGAATTCGAGCCTTTCAAAGAGCTCGAGCCTTTAAAAGAGCTCGAGCTTTCAAAAGAACTCGAGTCTCCAAAATTTAAATAAAGTGTACCGTAAACGCTTAATCTATTGTGGTTTACCTCTACTTATTTTCATTCATCAGCATCCATTAAAACTAGAGGGCAGAAAAAGACTAGTGCACTAAAGAGAAATGCTTCGAGATCGATCGAGCGCTCAAAAGGGCTCGTACCTTCAAACAGGGCTCAGTCTTCAAAAGAACTCGAACCTTCAAAAGAGCTCGAGCCTTCGAAAAGGGCTCGAGCCTTCAAAAAGGACTCGAGACTTCAAAAGAGCTCGAGCTCTGAAAAAGACTCCCGAGTCGTCGGGCGCCATACATACGAGGCGAGCCCTGTAAACGTCACCGAACTCTAGGCAAAGGGACTCGGACGCCTCGAGCCTTTAATCACTGGTTATCTGAAAACACATGTCTTCTTTTAACATAATAACTCACGCACAAGGTAGATAAATCCTTATGTCGCGGTGTAATGTACAAACACACAATTCGCGGACCCAAAGCTCAATCAGACTCAGAACCTAGAAAACTAACTCCCGTATGCTAGAACAACTTTTGAGACACAGTTTACTTGAGAATGATAAGTGTCTCATTCTCATCTCGTTAGGTTGGTTATTGACCGCAATATAATGTTGTAACACATAAGGAAACGCTGCTGCCCTTTCCCTGGTATACGATTATTACAGCTGATGTTATTTATAACAATCGGAACCAACGGCTCAACGTGCTTTCCGAGAAACTGAGGGTAGTCCCTCAATCAATCAGAGCCGGAAAGACATCTGAGAATCTACACAAAGATTTCTTGTCCGATATGGGCATCGAACCCACGACTTCCGAAATTTAAAGCGAATATATAAATATTATTAAATCAAAATTATAAAATTTATCATCAACATACAGGATAACCAATACCTATATTTCAACGAATTCGTAAAATAGCATGAATACCTGCAAATAAATGTAACTCTCTCCCCGCTTTTCCATTAAAATTAATGAGATTACAACGCCATACTCCTCGAAGATTGACAAGTAATCAATAAAATATAATGCCATCAAAAACATACTTGTAAAAAAACCCAAGTCTCGTAACGCAGTTCTTTTACCGTAAAACGTTGTGAGATCTATGTAATACCAAGTCGGTTAATTTATTGAGTCCCTACTTAAGGGACCTTCTATCTTAAGCTATTCCGTAATTATCTCACTTTACAGAATCTTATTTTGACCTTATCAAAATTCGAAACTTTAAAGTTTTAAATAATAGATTAACTTGGCCATCGGATATAATTAGAATGTATCTCACAAGTGTTTATTGCGATGGCCAAGTCAATCTAATATTCATAACATAAAAGTTTTGAACTTTGATAAGGTCAAAATAAGATTCTGTAAGGTGAGATAATTACGTAATAGCTTAAGATAGAAGGTCCCTTAAGTAGGGACTGAATAAATTAACCGACTTGGTATTACATAGATCTCACAACGTTTTACGGTAAAAGAACTGCGTTACGAGACTTGGGTTTTTTTACAAGTATGTTTTTGATGGCATCTCATTTCTTTTTGTAGATAGTTGTACTTTTTTCCTTTGCTTTACAATTTACATTATTTTTTAAAATACCAACAATGGATTTTACCACTCTGTCACTTGATGATGAGCTTTCCAATTTTTGTAGGTTGTGTTCCTCTTTTTTTTTACCGGTACTACTTCTTGAACTTCAGCTACAGTTTTTCTCAAAGCCCACTCCATTTCTCTATGGGTTTTTCTCGATATCTTTGATGCAACAATATTAAGCATGTCTAGACATTAAATGCTTGGGTTCCGTACCCAAAGGGTAAAAACGGGACCCTATTACTAAGACTTAGCTGTCTGTCTGTCTATCACCAGGTTCTATCTCAAGAACCGCGATACCTAAACAGTTGAAAAATTCACAAATTATGTATTTCTGTTGCTATAATAACAAACTAAACATTAAATAAGTATTAAGGGGGGGCTCCCATACAACAACTATTTTTTGGCCTTTTTTACTCGATATCTATAACGGCAACAGGTAGGCACTTGAAAATGGTACGGATCCCTTAGTACGCGAGTCCGACTCGCACTTGGCCGGTTTTAGTCTATTGTATTCACAAATGGATTATTCCTGCGCTTTTAATTTGATGTAAACCATCCAGACTAGTAACTCTGTGCCCTTATTTACAAAATAACTTAACTTACGCACATATGAATATCCACGTACCTAGCTGGCATGGCAACACTCACCATATGAAACAAGAACAGATGCGTCGTATACTTTTTTTATGCTTTATTGATATTCGTCGCACTCGTCAAACGTCATTTAAAATTAATCCGTATGTAAAATTGTTATCTCTCATTGGTTATAAATATTGTCAATGTACCTAATCGAAAACTACAACATCAAGCTTAACAGAGGATTAACATGAACTTATGTATGGCACTCACGGCCTTCTGGCTTCCGGCCTGTCAAAGGTTTTTAAAATTACGAAATTGATGAACTGTTTTTGATGGAATTTTGGTACAACTACATAATACATGTCCGATTATGGCCTTTTTTTAAGACAGCTCCCGCACTAGGGAACAAGCTAATATGTACATAAGTAAATTTAAAGCTACCTAGTTAACATCAAACTGTGTATAAAAATATTTGATAAAATGATTATATAAATATAGTTTGTGTCAGATTAATAAAACGTGGTTTGTGTGTATTATACCTTCGATATCACAGTAAGATTTGTTAGTTGCTTGGAAGAAAGTGACCGTCTTTCTGTGTTTCGAACGGGAAGCGTGAAAGCCGTGGTGTAAGTTTGTCCAGGGGAATGCAAGAATGTGAAGAAAGGACTTATAACCACAGTCCGACTTTTCAAGAACATGTAAAAAAATATTCTAGATTATTTAAAGAAGCCTGTTCCACTGCTAAGTCTATACACATAAGAAATAAAATTAAATGTTCAGCCAATATTATTAAATCTGTTTGGAATATGATAAATAGTGAGACTGGTAGAGCAAAACTACGCAATCGTGATTTTCATTTAAAAATTAATGATGTAGACGTCAAAAAGGATATAGAGGTGGCGACAGAGTTTGAATTTTATTTTTCTAACATTCCAATTATTGCTACAAAATCTCTGTCGTCTTCTTCTATATCTGCAGAACTGCTTCTCAAGCAGGTTGTAGGAGAGTGTGGCACAGTATTTGAATTTTCAGCAGTAAGCCCTAAGGATATTTTTAACGCTTTTAAATCGATTAATATGAAAAACACCAAGGATTTGTGGGGTCTATCTGTAAAAACAATTTCCTCAATTATTACTGAAATAGCTCCGCATCTAGCTACCTTATTCAATTGCTGTGTCGCATCTGGTGAGTTTCCTGACTTGATGAAACATAGTAAAATAATTCCATTATTTAAAGCTGGTGATAGCTCAGATCCTTCCAATTTTAGACCTATTTCCGTACTACCCACTCTTAGTAAGATATTTGAAAAGTTAATGCTTAGCCAGTTGCTCAGTCATTTTAATAAACATAATTTACTTCATAAGAAACAGTTTGGATTTACGAGGGGTTGCTCCACTATTGACGCGGGTATACATTTACTGAAAAGTATATTTGCAGCTTGGGAGGATTCGCAGGATGCTTTGGGAATATTTTGCGATTTGTCCAAAGCTTTCGATTGCGTACACCATGACACTCTGGTCAGGAAACTACACCACTACGGTATTAGGAACAAGGCACTCGAACTTCTAACTTCTTACCTAGGAAACAGAATTCAGAAGGTCGATATTAATGGTATAACATCTTCGGGTTCACCAGTTGTTATGGGAGTTCCACAGGGATCAATTCTGGGTCCATTTTTATTTTTAATATACGTTAATGACTTACCTTACTACGTAAGGGATAAACATGAGATTGTATTGTTCGCGGATGACACTTCATTGACATTTAAAATTAATAGACAATTAAGTAATTATAACGAAGTCAACGATGCACTCTCTAAAGTAGTTCATTGGTTTAATATTAATAATCTGTGCTTAAATGATAAAAAAACTAAAGTTATCAAGTTTTCAACCCCGAATGTTAGACAGGTTTCCACCGATGTGCATATTAATGGAAATGGCTTAGACCCTGTGGATACCACTGTGTTCTTAGGTGTCACCATTGACTCTAAACTACAATGGGGACCACAAATTGAAAAGTTATCTGGAAAACTAAGTTCTGCAGCATATGCAGTAAAAACTATTAGACGGCTAACTGATGTTGATACGGCTAGAATAGTTTATTTCAGCTACTTTCATAGCATAATGTCATACGGCATTCTTCTTTGGGGTAGCTGCGCGGATATTAACAGCATTTTTATATTACAAAAGAGAGCCGTGAGGGCTATTTACAAACTGGGTCCCAGAGATAGCTTGAGAGAAAAATTTAAAGAGATAAATATTCTAACCGTAGCATCACAATATATTTATGAGAATTTGTTATATGTCCATAAAAATATTGACTCATTTTGTAAAAAAAGCGACACACATAGTATAAATACTAGATATAAGCATAATCTTGTGGTTCATGCTAGCCGTCTCCGCAAAATAAGTAATTCTTTTATGGGGCAATGTATACGGTTCTATAACAAACTTCCCAATAGTATAAGAGAATTGTCTATAAATAAATTTAAAATGACTATTAAAGCCAAATTGTGCAGCAGGGCTTATTATAAAATTTCCGATTATCTTTGTGACAAAAATGCTTGGGATTAAATCGCTCCAATCTCAATGTAAAATAAAGTATTTTGTTATTAGGTTAATAAAAAATTGTTATGTATTATTAGATTTTAAAAGAGGGTTCTACTGAGTTTTTTGGCAGTGTTTCTCAGTAGTCACCACGTCACGCACTGCACGGTAGGAAAAAAATTATGACGATTCCAAACAAATGTAACCATTTTTACGGAATAAATGAATTTTGAATTTGAATTTGAATTTGTTACGCATCTCCTCCGCCACTGCGGTGTTCCGGCATGGGCAGTGGGGTATGTGGGACTCGCCCTCTTCATAGCAGTGGAATGCTAATCATAACATGAGAGTAAAACCCCTGGTTACTCCTCCGACCACAATTGGTGAGGGGCCCAGGTACTGTTGCCTATCTGGGATACCCTCTGGCAGCGTCCGCGACTCAATTGGTGTTGCGGGCTCTCCTGCGCCCAAATAACCAGTTTCAGGGACGCCCAGATTACACGGGGTCCCTACTTCTCAAGGGACCGCAGCCTCCTGCTGAGACATGGCTCAAGCGGGCAAGCCACATCCATCAGACGCTGTTATGATTGTTAGTATCCTATCGTTCATAGCACAACTTATGTACTATCTTACTTTTACAATACATTGTTTTTTTTTTTTTCCGACGACTTTTTTTTAATTTTTTTATTACTTGTTAAATTAATCCCTGTGTCGCGAAGGTCTCACCGCTCAATAGATTTACGAAAACAAAGCACCCCCTGACTCAGTACAACTGTTTGAATTTCAGACGAATAATTGTCCCGGGTGGGAATCGAACGCAGAAAACCAGGTCTCTGAAACAACTAACCTAACCACTTAGACACCACCTTTCAACATAATTCCATCTAGGTCCCTATCTACACCTATTCCTCCATTAAATCAAACATATTCATGTACACTGATTCACTGACTGCAAATGTAACTTTGTAATTCTATACATTTATAAGAAATAACAAAGTTATTAATGCAGTTGATGAAACTGAACAACTGGACCGAAATTGCAAAATGTTGGAATTTTCCCATGAGTTTTACACTAAACTCTCCTAATACTCAAAATTTGAAGCTTCTACGTCTGCTAGAAGTGCCTAAACATTTTGATGATCGGTCAGTCAGCAGTGAGCGAGTGACAAAATTACCAAAAATACCAAACTTTGACTAGTTATAATTCGTAAAGTACTGGTTCAAATTAAATAAAATTTGAAATATACTGTAGTTTTACAAAGCTTGTTTAGTTACTGAAAATTCAGGCTCCTATCTTTATCCACAACGAAGTTATAGGGGGTCGAAAATCGGCTGAGTTGCTTCGAGAAAAGATAGGTACGGCCGTGCACCTTTTTTTTTTTTTTTTTTTTTTTCTTACTCGACTTGGGGGGGCACTGCCGTGCCCCCAGATTAGATTTCACATTGACACATAAAACCTCGCCGAACCATAGATATATATATTTTTACCTAACAGTTAATATTTGTCAATTTTTTATCTGAGGATTGCAAAATTTAATTACTATTTTAGCGTTAGCCGAATAAATGTTAATAGAGCCGATAGATAATTAAACAACATCAGCTTAATTTATAATTAACTTTATTATAACTACATAGTATAAAACAAAGTCGCTTGCCGCTGTCTGTCCGTCCCAACCCCAATGTATGCTTAGATCTTTAAAACTACGCAACAGATTTTGATGCGGTTTTTTTTAATAGATAGAGTGATTCAAGAGGATTGTTTATATGTATGATACATCAGCATGGCACCTGTGCGAAGCCGGAGCGGGTCGCTAGTGTAATATAATATTTGATTATCCAATATTTCTTCGTACTGCTTCGTCGGTGCAATATTTCGGAGTTTGTCTGTGGTGTTTTTTTAATATACAATCCTGTCTGACTTGGTGGAACTGTTTTCTGGGTAATTCATACACACGGAAACTATCTTTATATGAATTTAATGTCGAGAATTTCCCTTATTTTTTTGGACAGGTAAAAGTGATGCTATTTTCCGGACCTTCAGGTCCAGCGGCACTTTTAATATAATATGGCTTATGGGTATTGCCAAACAGCCAGATAATGTAAATTTTTATATAATATGTTTTTTAATCGGTTTATTTGTATAAGAGTTTATCTTCATTATAAACATACTCACAACTCCAAGGAGGTCGTGGGTTCGATCCCCATACCGGACAAGAAATCTTTGTATAAATTCTTAGATTTCTTTCCGGGTCTGGTTAGCTGAGGGACTACCCTCCGTGCCTCGGAAAGCACGTTAGGCCGTATACAAAGGAACGGGCAGCAGCGTTTCCTTGTGTGTTACAACATAACACTGCGGTCACCAACCCGCCTGCCAAGCGTGGTGACTATGGCAAAAACCCTCCCTCGGGAGGAGGCCCATGTTCAGCAGTGGACGTTGTACGGGGTGATGATGATAAACATACTAAACTTCTATACCAAATTATTGTATACTCATTCATAATAACCGACTAGGTAGGTACATCTCTTACTAATTTATTTAGACATATGGCTTTTTATTCTTTGCTGTGGTTCACTGGAAGCGACCTTTTTTTATACATGAACATTTAATATGCTGTAAACATTTAAGGCAAATAATGTCATGAGCCTACAGGGAGACGGTCGTAAAAGAGTTCACGAGGACAAAGTCAATATTGTGAGGTCTTTGGTTGGTTCTTTTTAATATAGCAAGTAAATTGGCCCTCTTTGTGGTAATCTATAAGTAAGTAACTCTTTATTATTCTCGTTTGATCAAAATAGGACTTTGGTCTCGAATTGCAATATTTGGGATTAAAGTCATCGAAATGAATATTATCAAAGTGTGGACGATTATAAATTATCGATTTTAATATATGTAGGTATGTGGCCTCCGTAGCGTAGCGGTATTTGGCTCGCTTTAAGTCTCGGAGGTCGTGGGTTCGATCCCCACACCGGACAAGAAATCTTTGTGTAAATTCTAAGACTTCTTTCCGGTACTGGTTAGTAGAGGGAGGGTACTCCGTGCCTCGGAAAGCACGTTAAGCCGTTGGTCCCGATTTTTATAATATCAGTTATAATAATCTTATATCAAGGAACTGGCAGCAGCTTTTTCTTGTGCGGTACAACATAATACTGCGGTCACCAACCCGCGTGCCAAGCGTGGTGACTATGACAATACCCTCCCCCGGGAGGAGGCCCATGTTCAGCAGTGGACGTTGTACGGCTGATGATGATGTATTTATAAGTTAAGCTTGTAGCGACATCTACAGTAGCCGTACAAACCACCAGATAACTACCAGCGCCATCTAGGACGTACAATTCCAACTAACCTATATCGCACAATACAAGTTGCAAGCCAATACGAACACGAAAATTCTGTATATCAACAAGTAGCCGTCCGCCTGGCAAAGGATATTTTCAGTTTCAGTGGAGGAAGTCCACCAACCGCTCCTCTACTAGCTTTTTTAATCCATACCTAATGACGGCTTAAACTTTACATAAACATAAATAAAATAACTATTTGTCAAGGGTATTAATGACTATTGCAACTAAAACTTACCAGTTAGAAACGACAATCTTCTCATTGCTGGAAAAGGATGGTTGCCAGAAGTATCAAGCAGGTCTAGCTGATAGACCTCGCCTCGGATCCTATAAAGTTTTCTGTGAAAGTCTTCTATTGTTGGAGTGTAACTGTCTTCAAACTTGTTGCCCAAGAACCGGGAAACTAGGGAGGTTTTGCCCACACGCGCCGACCTGTGAAAGATATAACGATTATGAGAACTCATTCACTTTCACAGGTTGCAAAGTCAAGTATCTGACATAGGTATACTATAAAATTTGACATCTGACAGTCTACAAAATTCACCATCCGAAATATATAAACAAAATTCGAAATCTAAAAAAAATACTTTCTTACATTAGATATTAGGATATTACTAATAGGTAAGTAATTAGTGATAGAATTACAGTCTACAAAATAAGACATGTGACAGACTGCTTATTTAAACACTTCATACATTATTTTTTAAGCTAATAGCGAAACATTTTAAAACTGGCAGAAATTGCAGAATAAATAGGCAGATTTCCATTTAAAAAAAAAACATTTTAAAACAATATTATACTTGTAAAGAAAAAGATTGTAGTTTTTCTTTGAGTTTATATTTCGCGCATAGCGCTGTCTATGATTCTTTAGTTGCTTTTTTTGTGGTTGACATAAAGATGTCAAATATTAATTTTCACATTCATGTTTAATTTGTTAATTATAAAAATATAAAATAATCTTAACAAAATTGTGAAGGAACGGATAATAAACATTTAATGTCGTTTCTTTGATTTCAGGTATGAGTTTTACATATTGTTATAGGATTATATTGTTTATTTTGTTTTAGTTTAGTTATCATATCAATTACAATAAAAATCTTTGATTTCAGAGCAACACATTTGTTTGATTCACCTTCATAATTTGAAATAAAATACATACAGACTTATAAAACGACATTCTCGTTTATTGAAATTTTGAATAACCACCCAAAATGGAGAAGCTTCGTTTTGAATTCACTATACTTCCGGGAACTGACGGAAAGTCAAACATCTTTGCTGTAACATCAATAGCTACTAGTGAGGACAAATTGTACGCTGTACCGGAAGAGTTTCAACCTGCTGGCCATCACGACGAACTGTTAAAAACAACCGCTTATAGCAAGGTAAAAAACAGCTTGAGGAAAAGATATCAGACGCGACGAGTTTGGATAACGTTGACAGAAGGACTCAAGCAAACTTACTTAGATGAGGACGATAATATACAATTTAAAGATCAATACTTAGAAGAAATAACAAAAACAAAAACAGGAGTTGAAAAAACTGAAGATACAAGTGTATTAGAAAAAATATTTGATAAACTGGTTCAAACGCAGGAATCTAAACAAAATTTGATGCACATTGCAGAAAAGTTTGTAATGGAAAAATTTTCCAGCAGAAATTCAAATGCAAATCAATGGATTGAGACCTTTGAAAAAGAATGCTCACGCTTCAGTGTAACCGAAGATGGAAAAATGATTGAATTACTGAGGTTATTCATGGATAGGAGTTGTGTTGATTGGTACAGCTCTATGGTGATAAAATTGACTATGGATTCCAAGTGGTCGTCATGGAAAACCAAATTCTGCGAGTCATTTGCGAACAAAGGCTGGAACCAAATAACATATGCTTTATTCTTCAAATACAGAGACGGATTGTTGGTGGATTATGCCATAAAGAAGGAAAAACTATTACTAGACATGAGAAACACAATGGATACAGGTACTATGATAGATCTTATTGCAATGGGTTTGCCAAAACATGTACTCAACATGATTGATAGAGAGCCATTAAAAGATACAGTAGATCTTTTTAATGAAGTGAGAAAATTTGAACATTTGGTAAACAAGAAGAATAATTTAAACTATCGAAAATATGAAAGTCCAAGAGGCAACAATAGGAATGAAGATAAAATCCCTTGCAAGACCTGTGAAAAAATAAATAAAGGAATTCGCTACCACCCTGAATCTGCTTGTTGGTTTAAACCAAAAGAAAATGATAAGTCAAAAGAGAAAAGCATTAAACATGTCAACAATTCTACGATAGAGGCCGAGTTACATGAAACCGAACAAAAAAACTAAAAGTGACACCATTAATCAATGTCAAACTTCTAATAAATAATACACTAGAAATTTATGGAGTTTATGATTCAGGTTCAAATGTTTCTCTGATTAATTCGAAGTTATTAAAACTAAAAGGCAAAGGGAACATTATGAATAAAGCCAGTTTAGTGACGATTAATGGTGTCAAAAAGACAAGTGGTTTGACGAACCTAAAAATTAAAATTTTTAACATAGAAGAAAATGTTGAAGTGTATATTATAGATGAACAAAATTTCAAAATTGATTTTTTGATTGGATTAGACATAATAACAAAGTTCAAATTAATACAGGATGAGAACTTAAAAATCACTCAAAAACAGAACTTAAATAAAGAAAAAGTAGAAGAAAGTACTAAAATTATTATAAAGGCTAATGCTAAAGAAGAAATAATAGAAAATACAAACAAGAACGATGAAAAGCTAAAGAAAGAGCAAGAAGTTAATGATAAAAAGAAAATTATAAACGAATACAGAATTAATTTTAACGAACATGTTAAAGAAGAAGATTTCGAATTAAATATAAGCCATTTAAATGAATTTCAAAAGTCAAAAATAAATAATCTAAGAAAGCCTGGACAAAGAAATAGAAGAACAAATAGGAAAATTGTTGGATAATAAACTTATAGAAGAATCCTATAGTCCCTTTGCTGCACCTGTCACACTGGCCTTTAAAAAAGAAGAAAATAAAAAATCAAGATTATGCATAGACTTCAGAGATTTGAATAAAATAGTAGTACCAGAAGCCCAACCATTCCCGTTAATTGAGGATTTAGTAACTAAAACAAGAAATTGCAAATTTTATACAACTCTAGATATAAATTCTGCTTTTTGGTCAATTCCATTACGAATAGAAGACAGAAAGAAGACTGGATTTGTAACACAAGATGGACATTTTCAATGGACCTGTTTACCGTTTGGACTTAAAACAGCACCGGCGATTTTTCAGAGGATATTAAGTAACATACTAAGAAAGTACAAACTTACAGATTTTGCTGTAAATTATATAGATGACATCTTAATATTCTCGAAATCTTTTGACGAACATATTCAGCACTTAACACGATTATTGGAAGCAATTAAAACAGAGGGATTTAGATTGAAATTTCAGAAATGCACATTTGCCTCAGCCTCTGTTAAATATCTGGGTCATATAATTCAAAATAATTCAGTTAAACCGCTGAAAGATAATTTAATTTCGATAAAAAACTTCCCGATTCCAAAAACACAGAAAAATGTAAGACAGTTTCTAGGTAAGATCAACTTTTATAATGAGTACATACCAAGAAGTGCGATAATATTGGATCCGCTACATAATTTACTGAGGAAAAATCAACCATTCTTCTGGTCTGAACAATGTCAAAAAGCATTTGAAAAAATAAAAAACCTTTTGTGCTCTCAACCAGTGTTAGAAATTTTTGATAAAGATTTACCGATAACAATCTACACAGATGCTTCTTTAGAGGGTGTTGGTGCTATCTTGAAACAGACGCAGCCAGATGGAAAAGAAAAACCAGTAGCTTACTTTTCTAAGAAACTAAATGGGACCCAAAAGAAGAAAAAAGCGATATATTTGGAGTGCTTAGCCATTAAGGAAGCATGACGATACTGGCAGTATTGGCTAATAGGTAAGTCATTTACAGTTTATTCTGATCATAAGCCGCTGGAAAACATGAACTTAAAATCGAGGACTGATGAAGAACTAGGTGACCTAACATACTACTTATCACAATACGATTTTAATATAAAATATGCCCCGGGAAAACAAAATTTAGAAGCAGATTGCCTTAGTAGAAACCCTGTATTAGAATCAAATGAAAACGCAGACGAACAACTTAAGATTGTGAACTTGGTTAATCTGGAAGATATTATATTAGATCAGAATAAGAATGAAGAAATACAAAAGCATAAGGAAAATATTACATACAAACAAAACATATATTATAAAAAAGTTAGAGAGAAAGAAAAAATAATTTTGTCTGAAGAATTCAGTATTAAACTATTAAGAAATATACATGAGAATCTTTGCCACATTGGGACAAACCAAATGCAGAAGACAATAAGTCCGTTGTACATAGCAAGAAATCTAACGAAAAATATTAAAAAGATATGTAGAGAGTGTAAGATCTGTATTAGAAATAAATCAAGAGGACAACACAAATTTGGATTTATGTCTCATCTAGGTCCAGCTACAAGGCCATTTGAAATAATTTCTATTGATACAATAGGAGGCTTCGGAGGTTCAAGATCTACAAAAAAATATTTGCACTTGTTAGTGGATCACTTTACTAGATACGCTTTTATCTTGACTTCGAAAAATCAGAGTGCAAATGACTTCATAAAACTAGTCACTAATGTAATAGAAACAGAAGACGTTAATATGCTGCTGACGGATCAATATCCAGGTATAAATTCGAAAGAATTCAAGGACTTTTTAAAACACAAACAGATAACCATGGTATTTACGGCGGTAAATGCACCATTCTCAAATGGTCTAAATGAGAGACTAAATCAGACACTAGTTAACAAAATCAGATGCAAAATGAATGAAGATGGAAATAAGAAAGCCTGGACAACAGTAGCTCATGAATGTGTGAATAAGTATAATCAAACTATTCACTCAGTAACTGGCTTCTCACCAAGTTATCTTTTGTATGGTACAGATGTCACGGTTTTACCCAAGGAATTAATACAAGAGAACACACATAATGATTGGATCAGAGATAGGACTACAGCACTTCAGAATACAATTAAATCACATAATTACAACAAAACATTATTTGACAAAAATAGAAAAAACCATGAATTTAATGTCGGTGATATGGTGTATGTGGAAAATGGCAATAAACTAAACAGGAAAAAACTGGAAGAATTAAAAATTGGACCATTTCAGATTGTTGAGAAAGTTTCAAAATCAATATACAGAATCAACACAGGACACAAAAAGATAGAGTCAAATCTCTTTCATATAACGAAATTAATTCCAGTACCAATGACACATACAGAATATGCAAGTGATAACGAAATAGAAGAAGGGGGGCTGCTCTATTAAAGAAAATTTACTTCTGTATATTTTCTTTCCCAAAGGGGGGAGATGTAAAGAAAAAGATTGTAGTTTTTCTTTAAGTTTATATTTCGCGCATAGCGCTGTCTATGATTCTTTAGTTGCTTTTTTTGTGGTTGACATAAAGATGTCAAATATTAATTTTCACATTCATGTTTAATTTGTTAATTATAAAAATATAAAATAATCTTAACAAAATTGTGAAGGAACGGATAATAAACATTTAATGTCGTTTCTTTGATTTCAGGTATGAGTTTTACATATTGTTATAGGATTATATTGTTTATTTTGTTTTAGTTTAGTTATCATATCAATTACAATAAAAATCTTTGATTTCAGAGCAACACATTTGTTTGATTCACCTTCATAATTTGAAATAAAATACATACAGACTTATATACTTTTAGCTACGAAATATACATGTTGGTTATTAATATTATGTTAAGCTAATTTGTCTATATATGTAGTAATTGGGTTTAAAGATTCTTTATTTATTCAAAAGAACATACATTGTTCACTTAGCGAATAAATACATAACTAAGGTAAGTGTAGTCCAGTAGTTTTGTTTTATTTTTTAAAGTATGTAGGTACGATGTCGCATTTTGTGTGCAAGACTAGCTTAATAGTTTTGTGTTGCTAGTGACGAATTACTGAAGTTATTCCTTACAATCTATCAATTTTAATTAGGTCTAAAGAAATATGCAACATTTTATCACAGTTTATAACGTATGTAAGTGAACAATAGTACTCAAAAAATAGTACCTATCTGCTGTGCAATAAGAACGGAAATTGACCTGTGTTACCACGTGCCGGCGGCAGAGGAAACCGTCTCGCATTTCCTTCGATGCTCTCATTCATATACGTTTCTAACTATATGTTAACTACAAAACATTATCTGAGATGTACAGTTTATATAACAATACATACTTACATAAGCTCACGCCTATTTCCCAGCGGGGTAGGCAGAGACAATGGACCTCCACTTGCTACGATCCCTACACACATCTTTCGCGTCATTCACTCTCATAACATTCTTTTTACAAGCACGTCGATTTAGGGTGGGTCTTATTTGACCTTTCTATAACTATACATCTGTTTAAGAGAGACATTTTATGTAAATTACGCTTATGTAACTATCACATAATTATATTAAACAAACATTTACATTTTAAGTGTAGTAATTAAGTAAAGGCTAACAACAGATGCAAAAATTATTTACGGTTTTGTTGTAGACAAAAATAATAAAGATATAATCTCAGATAGGTGTAATACAGATTACCAAGAAAAAAAAACAATAATAATAAAACACGATAGGTAACAAAGTTATAATTATTAATACATTGTTAAACAAATTAAATTCGAAATCATTATTAATTGGAGATTTAATAAAATTATTTTAATAAATATAAAATACACATAAGACATATTTGGTACTAAATAATGTCACTTTATTACTAAAATGATACATTATATGGATCCTATTGTATTGAGCATACAATATGCACACTTACGAATAGTATCCATTAACGTGCATCTAAAACGAGGCCAAGAGAAATACGGTTAATTGAATTTTGCATTGCAAACGACACTGACGTTTCGACACATTTCACACTGCAGGAACATCTGAATTCTTACTGCAGAACTCAACAAAACAAATGATGAATCGAGTTGCTCGAAACAAATGTCAATCGAAACGCATGACATCAACCAATCATAACGTTTCATTTTCATTCGCACCTCATTCGTCGTTTGCCCTAACGTTTACGAAGTATCTATGATACTTTTTTTTCAACATGTAGTTAGCCAGGAGGCTTTTGCTACTTCACCGGGCATACAGGCGAGCAGAGCTTTATTAGGGTAAAAACGGGACCCTATTACTAAGGATTCGCTGTCTGTCTACAGCTCGCGGGCCTCTCGGACTTCAGGTCTACGAGGGCATCGGAACGTTGGCAAGCAGAGCTCCAGCCTAAATATCTATGGTACTCTTAACAGCAAAACTGTATGTCATTAAGAATGTGACATAGGTATTGTACCTTATGGATCATTATTACAGCCGGTATTTGTATGTACATGTAATTGTAATTATCGATGCGAAGGCACTTATAAAGTGAAGAAGGCAAATTTGAATGGTGATCACGCACAAGTCGTTTTCGTAGAACCGTCCCACCGAAATTTGATAGTAAAGCGATACTGTACCTGTGTTCTTCTGCTCAGATGACTAATCTCCTTAAAAATTGGCCGCCATTGCTGAAATCGCTCGGATGAACTACATAAAAAACCAAAACTCTCCGAGAATTTGAACTTCAAAGAAGGCTTACGATTTTTAGAAGTTCAAATTCCCGGGAATTATTTTTGTTTTTTATGAAGTCTTCCAGACCGATTCAACCGGGAATGTGTACTTCTAAAAACCCTGGGGCTTCTTAGAAGTTCAAATTCCTAAAGATTCATTATTATAAACAGTGTAGGTGCTGGCAACAGTAACTTTAGATGAGAATTTGATATTCGATATCTCGCGAAATTGGAAATGCGACGGTTTCACTTATAAATGTTGATCGACTTCAAGTTTCGATGACTTGATACCAAACTTGAACTTTGATATTAAAGACAACAGTAAATTTGTTATTTTAAGATCGTATTAAATTTCGTTCATGTTTATATCTCTTGACATTTGCTATGATACCTTCATAGTATAAATAAAATAGAGTTAACGACACAGAATGTTCAGGATTACGATTCTTCGTTGAGAGTAGTCTTTGTGTAAAATCAAATGTGTAATTCCTATTTAGATTGGTTAAGGTGCTCGAAAAACAGTTAAGCTGCTGATCCCGTTGGTCATAACATCTATGACAATCGTGTATTGGAGAAGGAACAATAACATTCGTACTAGTTGGGAACAGTCAAGCCAGGAGATATGTTTACGTTTTGTATCAATTGCCAAATTTAGGCGACGCCAATAAACATTTAAACTTAAGTTTCAAGTTTCATTCAACGCAAATGTACCAATAATATCTTGGTATAATCGAAAAGTTTGAACGATAGAAATTCCCTTAAAGAGATCATTTGATATCTGAGTGGGGTATTTAAGCTGACCCCTGAATAGATTCAAATACCCGTAGCCGTAGGCTAGGGTGTCAGACTTGCGAACATGTGGTCGCCTGTTCGAATTCACCCATTGCAATACTGACGTGAACCCAGTCGTAACACAAACTTAGCATGAGGGGTTGACTAAAATACTATGTAGTAGTGAGCAAAAGCTCTGCTAGTAATCTTAAAAAAAACCTGCGCGTGACGGTGTGGGTAGTGAGTGACGTGGTCTCGAGTTCAGCTCTCGTGACATTTACATGATCTATAAACGTGCACGCCTAATATGGGGTAAGCCTTATTTCAACAAAGAAATAGATACCTTCTGAATTAGCAACCGCGGTAAGTGGGTAAATAAGTATGTACCACCATTGTTACAGACAGTCATTATATATATTTGCTGAACTAAGTAGGCAAATAGATTTAATTGGAAGCTATTCAACTGGTGTCCTTTTCCACAATATAAGGAGCGTCCAAAATATATGCCATCCATTTAACTACAAAAGTAAGACAGACAGCAGGTAGCGAATTTATTTTATACTATGTATTGATTGATGATGAGTTTGTTATTATCTCCATTGATTTTTTCCAGAGTTTTCTAGAGTTCTTGTTAACCCCTCGTGCTTAGCTAAAATGCTTGTGTTACGAGTGAATTCACGTCGATAGTGCAATGGGTGGGCATCGAACCGGCGACCTCAAGATTAGAAGTCGGACGACCTAGCCATTGGGCTAAGGCCGCTTAAATTATTATCATATTGTCGATCTTGAAAAAATATAAATTAAAAACAGATAAAGCAGCGGTTCACCTTTCAGTTGACAATACTATACTAAATGCTATCTACTGTTAAAGGGATGGCATATATTTTAAAGAACCTTACGTAAATATTTGGCAGCGCTGATGGCGCAATCATTTAAGACAGTCTCTTGATCAATTTCTTTTCATCGAAATTGTCTGATAATTTCGATGCAGTATATTTCGATGAATAGAAATAATTTATTTTATTCAATACTACCTGAAGCCCGCGACTTTGTCCGCGTGGTGTTTGCTATTCCTTCGGGTTTTTAACTATCCTACGGGAACTCATTAATTATCTGTGATTAAAAGTATTTAAAATGTTTACCGGGGATGTAAGGTACCACCATGCAAAATTTCATTTAAATTGGTTTCGGTAATTAGCCCGTACAAACAAACAAACAGACAGACAAACAAAAAAAAAGTCTGGACGTGTTTTATTTTATTTCTAACTGAGTCGAAACCTTAATCGATTGAGTGTACTTCAATCCTGATTGTGAGACCCTACATCCGTAGGGAGTCTGTGGATGCAGGTCGCTAGAATTATTTCCCGCTGGAAATCGATGGGGAGGCCTATGTTCAGCAGTGAACATGAAGCATGCTGTATGATGATGACGAATACCTTAATCGAATAAAATGATTTAATGTATGTGCATTTAAAGCTCTAATTTTGTGTACTATGAAATCCCTGGTCCCACTAGTCAGTAATATGACACAACACATCACATACAAACCTCTATCAAACACAATACACAACATACATAACCAACTTCAATACACAAGAGAACATACCTTTGAATGTACGTATACAATTTGAATAAAGCTTTTCCATTTAATTCAAAAGTTCTCATCGGCATAGCGAACCAACAAAGTGCATGTTTTATTAGTTACTGCGTACGTTTTTAAGCCCACACTTTCCGTAACACGGAACACTAAATTTGAATAAAAATAGCAGTTGAATGCTTCCAAATATGGCTGCAATGTATGTTCATTTAGAATTCTCTCAATGTGTACTGAAAATACAGTAAAAACCGGTTTTGCTTCATTCTAACCTAACATATTGGTTTGCTAGCTACAAAACAATAAAAAAATGTTTGAATAGGTACTTTTTATATCTTAGATGATCTTGGTTAGGGATAAAGTTTTCTAAATATAACTGCCGTGTGTTTTCCGGTTAGGGAATATACAGTTCATTCCACTTTGAACACCTAGGTATTCAAGGTGGAATGAACCGAATAGACCACCCCAATTCTTTCCAATGGGTGTCGTAAAAGGCGACTATGGCAGTTATAACGAATGGACAGCAGCATTATCTATCAGCTCAAGGATACTCATCATCTTACTGTGAACACCAATCCACCTTACCAAGCGTGGTGATTATGACAATAACTCTCAACAACCATTGTATTTCAGGGTATCAAGTGTATCAGTGTATTTAAAGGAGGCCTCATAAATTAAAGACCAACGTTATAGCTATTACCACCGCCACATAAAAACACTTGTAACTCTGATAAGAATTCACTTATTAACAATCTTTAAACTCTTTTAATTTGTTGAACAAACCCACATCTTATATGAATGAAATAACCATCCCTTTGCGCGCGCCGGCGCTCGTTGGACGAGTTAGGTCCATCTAGGTAGGGATGAGACACCCAGTATACTCCTATATATGTACCAAATGGCAAATAACAGCCTAAAGCTTATTAGAATTTGGAGAATATTCAAAAGTCATCGTTGAAATGACTGACAAGTGTTACCAAAGATTTATCTTGTCTAGGTACTTGTTACTCAAAAGGATACTGACTGATCTATCTATCAGCACACAGCTCAAACCATCGAATGGATAGCACTGAATCGTAAGTCAGAATATGATTGTCACGTAGGCATCCACTAAAAAAATTTTATCAAAATTCAAGCTACAAAAGGATAAAACGGTAGTCCAAAGTCGAAAGTCCAAAAGTGCTTTATTATTTCGTACCATTTAATATGTCACAAATAAATTTAAAGTGTATCTATTCATATTCATATAAAGTATGGATATTTTAAGTAGGTATAGTAAAGCGCAATTTGAAATACGTGCACTGAATAAAATTTCTCGAACTGAACTGAACGCGACTCGCCAAGAATACCTGTGTATTCTTGTCAAAATCGTCGAATCCAAGATGGAATATCGCATTTCCCAGTCAAAGCAAGGTAAATTGATAGAAATAAACTGGATTTCTCTTGGGAGAGTCGCAGTAGCATAGTCTCTCGTATCGAAGCAACATGCATATTATAAATTGAAAAAGTATTCATACTTTTTGTAATTCATATAGGTATTGGACGCTGGAACAAGTTGGATCAATATTTGAGGTTCAAGTTATTTGTCATTGTGTCGTACTTAAGCTAATTATTACTTTTACTTTATCAGCCCGTATAACGTCCACTGCTGAGCATGGGTCTCCTCCCGGGTAGGGTATTTGCCATAGTCACCACGCTTGGCAGGCGAATTGGTGACCGCAGTACTATGTTGTACCATACAAGGGAATGCTGCTGCCCGTTTCTTGATATGCGATTATTATAGATGATGATTACAATCGGGACCAACGGCTCAACGTGCTTTCCGAAGAACGGATGTTAGTCCCTCAACCAACCAGACCCAGAAAGAAATCTTAGAAATTAAAAAAATATTTCTTGTCCGCCGTGGGCATCTAACCTACGACCTCCGAGATTTAAAGCGGCTATTCTCATTAACGGTTGGATGAACGGGACGTTCGGACGGTATAAAGCTAATGTTTAAAGGTACAATATTGGCTGCTCTTCGATTTGTATGTCTTGTCGAGTTTGTTTGTTTGTATATTCGTCCGTTAAACAGAAGTAACAATTTAGACGAGACTTCACTGGTAGCAATCTGATATTATAAAAAAGTAACTTAGGTTTCTTTCAGGCAATTTTTTTCGAATACAACTTTTCCTTATTTAACGGCGACTGCTGGCAGCAGTAAGCTTACTATATTATCGTGATATAACGTTACTGTATTATCGTGTTATCTTATTGAAATGCCAACTGAAAATATATTGCGCACTTACATAAAACGGCTACAGACATAAGTAGGTACCACAAAAATAAAAGCTCAAATAATCCACAGAATCACCCACTACAAAGCGCAAATATTTTTCAACAAATAAAGTGGATGTTATTGAAATATCCGTGTTCGAGAAATAAAGGTCTTTTACGGGTAAATACCTATAACACGGTGAAACGAATGTGTTACAAAAGGTTGCCACCACGTTATATCATTACACTTCACTGCACCGACCCGTTTATGTATACTGCTGAAACATTTTTTTTTCGGACGGATCTATGTAGTGAGCCCCGATGCTTTTGCTACTTCACCGGGCATAAAGCCGAGCAGACCTTCAGCCTAGATAAATGGTTTAAACACTGCAAACTAAGCAGCCTGCGCAAGAAGGCGTCCCCTGTGAGACTTGGACCTCAGGGCGATCGCTGACGGGGAGAGCACTGCTGAACATGACATGGACAACTTAACAGACCTAGGTAAGCCAGGGTCTTCGAAGAAAATTTCTATAACTCAACAGACTTTATTGGAGGTGTATTGCTACAATCAATACGCTTGACAGGCGGATTGGTGGTGGTAGAAAGATGGAAACGAACCATGAGCTGACAGATGCTGCTGCCCATCAGTCAGCTGTATATCCCTTAGTCGCCTCTTATGACACCCATAGGAAGACTTGAGGTTGTCTTTTCTAAGCCAGAAGTCACATGGCTTAGCCACGTATTATTCTTTAATCAAAAAATGCTGGCAGCATTCCTTATATGCTGCCAAGTAGCAAAGATTTAAAAGTTAAAAAATAGTTCTTTCAGGGTTATTTGTTGAACTTAAACTCTAGAATATTGTTTGCAAAACTATCTTACATTTAAAATATTTGGAGCCATATTTAGTCGTGGTGTACAAAGTGGAACGATGCTTCCTACCTTGAAGATAACGACTAGACGTGATATACGTTTCGTACAAATGTTAAAGATGCAAGGTATATGTAAGAAGCGTCAAGGAACCGTTTCATGTTTAGTAAAAGTACATTGGTACATTATAGGTACATTTACATTTTTGTTTCTTTTTCTTTTAAGTGTACCTACCATAGCCAAAGGGTCTATTACTAAGATTGATCTGTCCGTCCGCCAGGCAAACGGACGGACAGATAAACTGTCCGTCCGTTCGTCTGTCATTTTGAAATTTTCACAAATGACGTATTTCTGCTGCCTTTATAACAACAAATCTATAATATAAAAATGAATCGCAAAATGTGTTGGTAAGCGCATAACTCTATAAAGCCTGGACCAATTTGGCCAATTCTTTTTTTTTAATATTCGTGCAAGTTCAAGGATGGTTTTTACGGCGAGAAAAATTCGAATAATTGCCTGAAAACCCCTTAAAACAGCCTTTTTCTTTTTCCCATACAAACGTTTTCTAACTAAAATGTAGAGTCAATTTGAGCTTTATTTTGTTAATTAAAAACTTGAATTTTTTGCCAAGATTTTTTAGGGTAGGGGTAGTGTAGGGTAGGGGTAGTGTAGGGTAGGGGTAGTGTAGGGTAGGGGTAGTGTAGGGTAGGGGTAGTGTAGGGTAGGGGTAGTGTAGGGTAGGGGTAGTGTAGGGTAGGGGTAGTGTAGGGTAGGGGTAGTGTAGGGTAGGGGTAGTGTAGGGTAGGGGTAGTGTAGGGTAGGGGTAGTGTAGGGTAGGGGTAGTGTAGGGTAGGGGTAGTTTAGGGTAGGGGTAGTGTAGGGTAGGGGTAGTGTAGAGTAGGGGTAGTGTAGGGGTAGGAGTACCGCATAAACGAAGTCTCTACGGCCCAGTTTATTTTATACAAATGTTTAGGTCTTTTATGTATCGATTAAGGCAGTACGAAGTCTGCCGGGTCAGCTAGTATTAAAATAATAGTAAAATAAATACTTAAGGAGGGTTCATACAACAAACGTGAATTTTTACCGCTGGATACTAATGACGGTAACAGCTAGTCGCTTGAAATCGTTCCATATTTAATAATCTTAAAATAATATAGGAGTTTTCTATTGTTGTATAAATAATGGTACGAAACCGATTGTGCGCGAGATATTATTGAAATGCCAACTGGAAATATATTGCACGCTTTCAGAAAACGGTACAAAAGTACTACAAAAATATAAATTCAATAATTCTCAGAATCAACCACTACGAAGCACAATCATTTTTAGGGTTCCGTAGTTTATCAAATAAATTGGATGTTATTGAAATATCCGTGTTCCGTAAATAAAGGCCTTTAACGGGTAGGTCAATTTATTTATTTAAACTTTATGCAATATGTGGTACAAAGGCGGACTTAATGCCAAAGGCATTCTCTACCAGTCAACCTTAGGGTGATGCAGAGAAGAACATGGAAGGTGCACTTTAAAATACAAGAAATAGATAACATAATATAATCATCATCAACGGGCTGTTTACGTCCACTGCTGAACATGGGCCTCCTCTCAACAGACCTTGGCAAGCCAGGATCGTAGAGGGATATTGCCATAATCACCACGCTTGGCAGACGGATTGGTGACCGCAGTAAGATGTAAACCTTGAGCTAATATATGCTGCTGGCCTGCTGCCCATCCATCAGCCATATGTCCCTTAGTCGCCTTTTACGACACCCATGGGAAGTCATGGGGTGGTCTATTCTAAGCCGGAAACCACACGGCAAATATACATCTATATATATAAAAATGAAACCCATTTTCCGATGTCACGACATAACATGAAAACGGCTTGACCGATTTGGCTGAAAATTGGTAAGGAGGTAGCTAAGAACTGGGAGAAGGACTTTTTAGGTAGGGTAGGGTAGGGTGAGGGTAGGGGTAGGGTAGGGTTAGGGTAGGGGTAGGGTAGGGGTAGGGTAGGGGTAGGGTAGGGGTAGGGTAGGGGTAGGGTAGGGGTAGGGTAGGGTAGGGGTAGGGTAGGGGTAGGGTAGGGGTAGGGTAGGGTGCCGTGTGGTTTCCGGCTTAGAATAGAACACCCCATGTCCTCCCATGGGTGTCGTAAAAGGCGACTAAGGGACATATGGCTGATGGATGGGCAGCAGCATCTATTAGCTCAAGGTTTACATCTTACTGCGATCACCAATCCGTCTGCCAAGCGTGGTGATTATGGCAATATCCCTCAACGATCCTGGCTTGCCAAGGTCTGTTAAGAGGAGGCCCATGTTCAGCAGTGGACGTAAACGGGCTGTTGATGATGAGTCTTTTTATAATATAAACTTTTAAACTTTCGCGTATCATAATTATAATTCATTATACACAGGTATTAACGCGATAAAATTATCTTTTTATATTTGCCAACGTTTCGTATCTAGTTGCATTGATCGTGGTCGTGGGCAAACTGGCTCGGCGGTGTCGCTCCGTGGTTGAGGGTGTCAAATTACGAACTACCCTCCGTCCTCCATTTATTTTTTATCGTTAAGCCGGTTGTACACTTCACTCACTGAGTTCATATTATTTTTAACCGACTGCACAAAACGCGGTGTCAACTTTTTGATAATCCATGGCATCGCTGATTTAAAACCATTTTCCCGGTTGAATTTTTTATGTATCTTCTTTCAACCGCTTCACGCTCAATTCTGTAGTGGCGTTCGGTGGAGAGGAATTGCGGACGGTCGAAATAAATCCAATGATCAATGCATGTTCGGCAATAGTTGACTTTTTTGTTTGGCGTTTCTTTACTGCTGCAACATGTTCTTTGACCCTTTCTGCGATAGTTTAGTTCGTCTGGACTATGTAGGAACTGCCGCAGCTGCAGTCTAGTTTATACACTCCTGGAGTCAGAGAGGTAAAAACATCCTTCGGTGTGCCTATCATATTGGTCACCGTTATTGCTGGGGTGTATATAGTGCGATATATCAAGCCGATTTTGTCGGTTATACCCATGAAGTATGGCATGTTTTTCCCGTTTTTCTCTGCGCTTACCACACCGACCGATTTGGTCTCCTTTGTGAAACAGCACCCGGGGAGCGGAGTCGGTTCCATTGCTTTTAGTCGCATATGTGTATATTATGCATTCATTAAATTTATTTATTACTCATACCAATAAAAAAACTAGTTAGTGTTTTAGCTTAAAATATTGAAATAAGATAAAAATAATCCTTTAATAGTCGTCATAGTTTATTGGTGATATAGAATCATTGGGATTTCATTAATTAAGTACATTACAAAATTAACACTCTCCGAAATGTATCCGATAAAAAACCGACAAACTGGCAACCCTTCGTCGGTGCGCAAGGCTTTGCAGCTGAGACTCGGCTACGTTGCCTATTAACTTTTTAGCGCGCCTCTCAATCGACTCCAGTGCCTCTAGTTGATACTTGGCGGAACCATCCCAAAGATGAGAACAGTACTCAATACATGCTCTAACTTGGGCTTTGTATAAAGTGAGCAGCTGATTTGGTGTCAAGTACTTTCTCACCTTCGAGAGGATGCCAAGCTTTTTGGAGGCTATTTGGGCCTTCGACTAAATATATATGCCAAAATTTAGAGTCAATTTATTATGCTAATTAGTAAAGCTACCCCCAAGTAACATAAAGGCGTCATATAAGAGCTCTATAAGCGAGTTTGCGCCTCTTTTAATGTATGAAATCAGGCCTATAACAGTACTATAAGCGCTTATACGCCCAGGAAAAGGCGCACTTTACATGACTTAAGAGTGACGTAGTAGCTTTGTAATAGCTCTATTGAATTTCATATAACTTCTTTAACAGTCATGTACTTTACACTCATAAGTCCTATAATAGTGATCAAAACGTCTTTACATCACTCCTTAGCGTTATAATGGTTACAAAGATCACATTACATCACAACTTAGACCTATAACAGTGCGCAAAACACTTTTATACAACACTTTACATAACAAGATGAAAACAGCGCATCGCACGACAAGTTTAATTATTCCTCTGGAAAAAATAAAAGGATTCTACTTTTATATTTCTACTAGAGATTAACTACGTTAACATGACCCGCCCCTCCAAAATTCAAAACGTTTAAAAGTATTTGTGAAAGTATTTACACCACGCCATCAAGCATGTGTGCATACTGATACGGCCGGCCTGCTACTGAAGACGAATACTTAGAACTACATACAAACTCTTTCGTAAGGATGTGACTACACACATTAAAACAATAATTTGGAGGGGCGGGCCATGTTGTCGTAGAAAATCTCTAGCTAGGTATTGTTGCGTATTGAATATAGGTGTTGTGGTGTAATTGTACAGTCATAGAAAGTACGGTGCAAATTTTACCGAGTAACTAGTACGATGTGTGTGTTTATTTTTAAATGCGCCTTCATTTTGACGTCGATTTACTAGTTAAATTATGCAAAAAAATGTGATTTGCCATCTTGCATCTCTTATATGACTAGTTAGTAATGTAAGGATTGAAGAATAAATGGAGGTTGATTTGGGTTGATGAATTAGGGTTCCTTACAGAAATACGAAAACCACATTTTAATTTTATTTACTTACCTATCACGATTTCCTAAACTTTTTAAAACATAAATCTGTCTTTGTTTAAGGGTGCCATAGTAATAAATATGTATATGGATGTTGACTGCTTTCTGACGAAGGATCATTTTACCCTTTCTTTGCTGGAGTGGCCTTGGAAAGAAACCCATTTCATACTATCTAAACATTGTATCGGGTGTGGGCACGTTAATAGTGAAATATTGCCAGAACACTTCAAATTAGAAAATACTAATATTTACTTTTTACCATTGTTGAATTTTTTTTGGTGTCAATTTTGTAATTATGCAGCAGCATACGACCATTATATGATTGACGAATGTGAATTTTGTGCACATCTTCAATAAAGTCGCTGCCGCCGCCCGCCGCGCCGCCGTCAACTCTGATTACATACTACATACATCAATAAACTGATTACATTATTAATACCTAACCTACGAACCATCTTCAATTCAAGAGACAAATAATTGAAAGATTGAATACGTTTGTCGGGCAAGAACATCAAGGTTAGAATTTTGTTTTATTTATTACTAGCTGGCCCGGCAAACTTCGTACCGCCTCAAAATCTACGCGGTGTCCTACATCTACCCTACCCTACCCCTACCCTACCCTACCCCTGCCCTACCCCTACCCTACCCCTACCCTACCCCTACCCTACCCCTACCCTACCCCTACCCTACCCCTACCCTACCCCTACCCTACCCCTACCCTACCCCTACCCTACCCCTACCCTACCCCTACCCTACCCCTACCCTACCCCTACCCTACCCCTACCCTACCCCTACCCTACCCCTACCCTACCCCTACCCTACCCCTACCCTACCCCTACCCTACCCCTACCCTACCCCTACCCTACCCCTACCCTACCCCTACCCTACCCCTACCCTACCCCTACCCTACCCCTACCCTACCCCTACCCTACCCCTACCCTACCCCTACCCTACCCCTACCCTACCCCTACCCTACCCCTACCCTACCCCTACCCTACCCCTACCCTACCCCTACCCTACCCCTACCCTACCCCTACCCTACCCCTACCCTACCCCTACCCTACCCCTACCCTACCCCTACCCTACCCCTACCCTACCCCTACCCTACCCCTACCCTACCCCTACCCTACCCCTACCCTACCCCTACCCTACCCCTACCCTACCCCTACCCTACCCCTACCCTACCCCTACCCTACCCCTACCCTACCCCTACCCTACCCCTACCCTACCCCTACCCTACCCCTACCCTACCCCTACCCTACCCCTACCCTACCCCTACCCTACCCCTACCCTACCCCTACCCTACCCCTACCCTACCCCTACCCTACCCCTACCCTACCCCTACCCTACCCCTACCCTACCCCTACCCTACCCCTACCCTACCCCTACCCTACCCCTACCCTACCCCTACCCTACCCCTACCCTACCCCTACCCTACCCCTACCCTACCCCTACCCTACCCCTACCCTACCCCTACCCTACCCCTACCCTACCCCTACCCTACCCCTACCCTACCCCTACCCTACCCCTACCCTACCCCTACCCTACCCCTACCCTACCCCTACCCTACCCCTACCCTACCCCTACCCTACCCCTACCCTACCCCTACCCTACCCCTACCCTACCCCTACCCTACCCCTACCCTACCCCTACCCTACCCCTACCCTACCCCTACCCTACCCCTACCCTACCCCTACCCTACCCCTACCCTACCCCTACCCTACCCCTACCCTACCCCTACCCTATTTGTCGGCGCCCTCGTCATCGGAATAACTCCCTTCAGAACTAAATGTATCGCTTTCTGGTTTATTGGGTTCTAAAAAAATCGAAGCTCCTAACCCCTCACTGCTTTCGTAGGTACGTGCTTTGTTTATGTCGGAGTTTTTGAAACTGATAGTCGAAGCTAAACGGTTTTCATTGCATCGTTTCAATACTTTCCTCCGATAATTACCACTTCTTTTAAAACGTTTCCAATCTTTGTAATCCATAATTAACTCTATTAATTTTAATAATTTTACTGTGATGTGACTCTGAGAAACATCGACTGTGTAAAAGTACCAATGCAACTGTTATAACACGTATTAGAGATATAGTGTCGCACTCGCTGCCAAAATGTCAAAGTTTAGCACTATAACAGCAGCAATTAATACATTTATAACACAAAACATATTTAGAACTATAAGTGAACAAGGCCCGCAATCTGGAAGCTACTTAGTGATGTAAAATGATTTACAAAGCTGTTATACAACAACAGAGATATAACAGTTACCGCGAATCTTTTATGTGACCAATTAGAAATAATAAGTTATGTGAAAAATTGTTATAACGCTAACTTGATCTATAGACGTAGAGACCGCATTCATTACATCACTAAACTATAGAAGTGTCTTTTTTTAACTAATAGCACTATTTAGGCCTATAACCAAGTTTAAGACAACATTTATACAAGATAAGTTGTCATATAACATTGGCATTGAAAGCTGTTATAGCGCAGTGTTAAAGCTGTGTTATCATTTATAATATACGGCATTATATGATTGGTTAATATGACTAATTAGCATATAGAGCTAAATAGTGACAGAAATTTCATTACATCATAGTTAGGTGACAAACAGCTTCTTATAGAGCGTATATACGGCTGTTTATTGATATAATTTAAAATTACATGACTCTTTGTTACTTGGGCTGTACCGTACCTACAACCACTGTCAAAGACGGGAACTATTATGACTGAAATTCCTGCGATATACACACACACTCATACACAAGTGGTAGGTATACATTCAAGGACACTCGTAACTTTCTAACAAATGGTAGCAAACATAATACAGTCAAATACAACCTATAAGAATTTTCAATATACATATCATTCAGGTAACAAATGACTATCTCTGAAGTTTCTTGTAATGTTATGCTAACAATACTAACGAACCATATTTGTATAACCATGGTAACCATTTATACATGTTATGTTCATCTTAAAATTAATTGTGCACTAGCCAAAATTTGTAAATGTTCCCTGAGAATGTTATGTGTAACAATTGTTGATGGACTTATTAAATAAATAAATAAATTTACGCTTATCCCACTAATATTATAAATTTGTAAGTATAGATGGATGGATGTTTGTTACTCTTTCACGCCAAAACTACAAAACGGAATTGGCTGAAATTTTGCACCGGAATAGGTAATACGATGGATTAACATATAGGCTACCAAACATCACTCTCCGACTCACTAGAGCAGAATAACGCGGGTAAAATCGCGAGGTGCAGCTATTTAGTAATAAAGCACTGTTCTGTAGCTACATATACTGTCAAAGACTTTATAACTGAAATTCCAGCGATACACTCACACACACATACACACATAAGTGGTGTACGTTCAAGGACGCTCGTAATCCGGTGCAGCTAAACGCGAACCATTGAATTAAAGACTCGGTATGGAAGAGTTATCCTACCATGTCATCTCCATATCAATAAATCAAGATCTCCATGGTCACTCCACTACATAAAGACTACTCTATCCGACCAGGGTCACCCTCTCGGCTCTTAGTAAGTTAGCAAAGCACCTTCTAATGCCCTCATGACCCGAAGTCCGGAAGATTCGCGGACTGTAATATAGGAACAGTTACACAAAACTCCACTTAAAAACTGAAAGTCGTAATCCCTCAACTCCTCGCCAGCGACTGCCCTGAGCCGAGTTCCAAGTCCCACAAGGGAAGCCCTTATGCGTAGATTGGTAGTTTGTAAGTTTTAAACCATTTTATATGGAGCCCGCTGAGCCCTGCTCGCCTTTATATCTGGGGAAGTAGCAAAAGCTACGATGTCCATCCGACAAAAATCCACATTCAATCAAAGGCTCAATAATATATATTTTTTTGTACTTTACTAATAAAACAACCCAAAATAATATTCTCGCTCCACGATTTTGATGACAATATTGCGAGTTCAGCTATTCCAGAGATTTGAATTACTTACATCTTTGACTTGCCTGTATCTACAGTTATCGCACTAATTGGGTTTTGCACGCTGTTTATGTGAGATTTCGTTTCGTATTCAAAGAATGGCAGCGGTATGATAAGAAGAGATCCATATAATTTAACAAGTACTCGTTTCTTATGTCGTATAATTAATATAAGCTTAATTACATACAAATCCTTTCCGACTAATTTATAACAATGCTAACAAACTATAAAATAAAAACAAAAATTATTAATTTAAGTACGGCCCAAACAAACAAATACACAGCAGTATGTCTTACTGTAGGTGTGTGATTGTGAAAGTGTTTGATGTGGTATGTTGTTGGCCGTCCAAACAGAAATTGGATGGCCGTCGAGCCGTTCGCTGTAGCTGCTGCCTTGACTACAGACTTCGCAAAGTGTAGGAAAGTTTTCGATCCGCGTCGGCTCGCATAAACCATCATCTATAGCAACTGTATACCATTAAACGAGCAGCACTTCTGCGGCTAACAACCCGCCTGCCAGGCGTGGTGGCTGTGGCAAAAACCAAGGGTAATGTCCATGTTCAGCTATGGACATTTGACAGGCTCAAGATGATAACTTTGTACCAGTTGACGATTGCAGAAAATATCTATACCTACTAATATATAAAGCTAAAGAGATTGTTTGTTTGTTTGCAGGAACGCATTAATCTTAGGAACTACTGCTCCGACTACTGAAATTCTTTCAATGTTATATTGTTCATTTAACGAGGAAGGCTATCCTACTAATATTATAAGCGCGAAAGTTTGTAAGTATAGATGGATGGATGGATTGAAGGATGTTTGTTACTCTTTCACGCCAAAACTACTGAAGGGAATTGGCTGAAATTTTGCACCAGGATACGTTATACGCTAGATTAACCGCGAGGAAAACCGCGGGTCGCAGCTAGTAGGCTATATTATATTATGAAGTTCCTACTGGAACGGGAGATACGAGGGTGACAGCGCGCGTGGGAAGATAGTTTTAAAAAAATAATTAAATATAGGCTTACGTTTGACCATTATCTCGCTTGATGGAAGGGGAAGATAAGGCCTAAGATGATACACGCTTGCCTAGAAAGTGTCTGTTCACTTCACTTCAATATATTAAGCTGAAGAGTTTGTTTGTTTGTTTCTTGAACGCATTAATCGCAGGAACTACTGGTCTAATTTCAAAATTTCGTTCAGTATTAGATAGCCCATTTATCTAAGGCTATATTCTATTATGAAGTTATCACTGGAACGGGATACACGTGGGTGAGAGCGCATGTGGGAAGCTAGTAATAGCATAAGATCATCTTTCTTTAAACATCCAATAAATCTTTTTGGTAATCGTGTTACTACGATTAAGTCAAGGGGAACATTTAAGCTCAAGTGTCCTCAAAACCGCCAAATTTGGAACCCAATTTACAAGGACCGCAATTTGGCACTATGTAGGTAAATTGAACCACTTCAGTTATCAGAGGGTTCAACCTATTGAACTCAATAAGAGGTTACGTAAGTTAAAATTTGACCCAAAGGAATGGGAATTATATTTGCATAATTAGACCGAATGAGAAAACGTTCTAATTGGACCAAGAGGTCTAACTATACTGTTTGTCGAATAGTCTAATAATCTAATCTAATATAATCGGATTTTTTTAATAAAAGAGTAACAATAATTCAGGTAATTAAAGTCTGTTTTATGGGCTTAACTGAATAAATTTAGCAAATTGATGAAAAAATTCGAAGTTATCGTTTTAGCCAGGATCGTTGAGGGATATTGCCATAATAAACTTGGCATGTGAATTGGTGATCATAATAACATGGAAAGTATCCTGGAGCTAATAACAAAAAAAACTCCCGACGTTATACTTCTGAATATTGTTTGTTGTAAATCACATAACAGGTACACCACAATATCTTTGACGATAACTTTACCGATGCCCTCGTAGACCCGCGAACTGTAAAGTAGAGCGACAGTTGCACAAAACTCCCCTAAAGAAGCTTAAAGCCATAATCCCTCAATCTCCCCGTCAGCGGTCAGCGATCGCCCTGAATCGAGGTCTAAGTCCCACAGGGGACGCCCTCTTGCGCAGGTTGCTTAGTTTGTAGTGTTTAAACCATTCATCTAGGCTGGAGCTCTGCTCGCCTTTAAGCCCGGTGAAGTAGCAAAAGCCTCAGGGCTAACTACATATGTACGGGCGAAAAAAAATCAACTTTTTATCATTTAGAACTATTTCTTTTAAGTCCACCACATGGAACATCACGCAGGTAAATGTGCCGGACCCATTTAATATACCGGCCGCGTGCCGTCGCGTTTTCTCCTACTGCCCACATCGCACATTTTATTGTTACTCCCTTGACAAATAAAACCGATTGACATAACAACATGCTGCTGCATATCCATTAGCTGTATATGCCTTATTAGGTTTCCCTACTTGAAATCGAATGACGCGAGATCGAATTACACTTGCTCGAAAACGTTTACTCAATAGTACTTGAAATCGATAAATTATGAGCTCAACAGTTCAAAATCTCGAATAACTAGAAGCTCGAATCATCGGCAGCGCGAAGGCTCATTATCTTGAAACATCATTTCTCGACCGACCATCTAATCGATTTATAGAATATCTCGAAAACGGTGCGTCTTTTCTCTCTTACGACACCTAAGACTTGCGGTGGTCTTCTACACCGGGAATCACAAATCTGTTATTACGATAGGTGATGTTACGATTGTCATAGTGGCTATCGGAACCATTGGTTCCGATAATCATACCTATATCATGATATAGGTATGATTATCGGAACCAATGGCTTAACGTGCTACCCGAGGCACATATGAAATCGCATTAAATCATTTAATCGTATTTAATATCAGAAGTCGTAATACGAGTCTTATACACCACGGAGATTGTGCAGCCCTTAGTACTTAAATAAGAATTAAGATTGTCTTAGTGTCTTGCAGAACAGCAGAACATATGAAATCAAAGATATTACTCGTTATTATATTTTTGATTGTTTTTTTCGTTTCTTGCCAACTTATGTAGTAATCTCTGATTAGATACTAAGAATTTTTTAAACCCTTTCATTTATTTTTCCCACGCTAGAGAATAATCTGTACAAACATAATAGACTGATTTTATTTCACCTTTACACTAAAAGGTCAAATACCAGCACGGATCTGGAATTTTAAAACGAATGAAAGTTCATACCTAATTGAAGAGTTTTTGAGGATTATTTTTTATCCCTTTTTATAATATCTATCTTGTTATATAATGATAAGTTAACAATTTTTTCCTTCATAGGAAAAAAGCCTGACCCTGAAAAACCCTCCCTCGGAAGGAGACCCATGTTCAGCAGTGGATGATGTACGGGCTCATGATGATGATGACAAAAATAATGTAAATATTAGACGCTTCATTACAGGTATGCAAGTATATTAGAATATGCGTCCCCAAAAAACGTATCAAACCAATGATTACTTTTAGTCTGGTTCGTTAGTTTATAGTCTTAGTAGACAGATTATGTTGTTGGTCCTGATGGATGTAGCATGACGGTAATTGTTTTTTTATTTTTATTAGAAGTACCTATAGGTTCAACTGTACATAATAGTTACTGACTATATGTAACTCTACACGAAATGAAATTATGTCACGTGTGTTGCCTTACGTCAATTAACGTACGTAATTAAGGACATTCCATCCTAGTTATTCACTAACAAACAGTTGCCCGTTCACTCAGTGCTAAACTAAATATTTGAAGAGACGAAAGCACTCACTAACATTCATAGCATTCGAGCTGATTCTAAATTCATAAGCATTTAATTTTAAAGAAGTTGTGCGGCATTCAGTTGGTATTTGTTGGATGTTTGACTACAACCGGACTCTGTGCAGCATGCAAATAATATTTAAATTGCATTTCTTTTTTTGTTTCATTTGGGCGCACTCATGCAGCATCGTAAAATAACGTGTATCGTTAAGTACAGTGAAGGTAGGAATTGGAGAGGCGGATCGAATAGATTGGTCTCTGTGAGATAGAAGAGAACATAGATAGAACGTCACGGTGCCGACAGTAATTATGACGCTTAGGCTGCGTCCTGGACGCCAGCGGGCGGAGCGGGTGGTGCCTAAGGAAGACCTGCCGCCCGCTGTCGTCGACAACAGCTTCATACAAATCTATGAACTTTGATAAAGACGCGCGTGCCGTCACCCGCTCCGCCCGCTCCGCCCGCTGGCGTCCAGGACGCGGCCTTAATGCGCAAAGATCTATAGTCAGATGCCGCAACAACCAAAGGGTTTGGTTGTCGAGCAGCGGATTTCAAAAATCATTTCGACGCTTCTTTTTGCTTTGTTTGAAGGCAGTTGGAATATGCGACATTGCTATAAGGTATATTCACTTTGAACAGTTTGTAAGTGGTACAAATTTCAACGCTATATGAGTCACTACATGTAATCAATCGTAAACACACGGTATCAGTCGTAACCTTATTACCAATAATGGTTAGCTGCGTGAATTTAAAATACAATGTAGTTGACTAAACAGCTTTTTATTCGGTAGCATAATTTACGTCCCCACCACCTACGCAGTAAGAACAGCATCTCCAAGATGGCGTTGGGTTGTGTAGGACTGGATCCCTTCATTAGCAATAAGATGTTATTTAAACACAATGTGCGGTCTTTCCCACCGAAACCCCGGGTCCTCCACCTCCGTATTTTCATAGGGTATCGGGTACTGCAACGGCATCCCATACCTTCTGAACCTTCTTCTGTCACCCGCTCCGCGGCCTCCTTCTGACACATAGCTCCCCCGCAGATGCTGCTGCCCATCCATCATATGTCCCTCAGTCGCCTCTTACGACAACCATGGGAAGACATGGGGTAGTATATTTATTCTAAGCCGGACACCACACAGCTCTATAAAATATAACCTAATTTAATTTATTATGATACATAATACGTGCTTATCATGTAATACTCCAATCTCGACCCTACTTAAAGACTGCTTGGTTTTGATGCTGACCGTAAATCTTGGCTGCGGTTAAACCGGTGCAGGTCAACCCACGGGAAAACAGACCACCATCTGCATAAATGGGGTTTAAGGGAGTCACCACAATACGACTGCGGCGCACCTGACCAGACCCTTTCCCATGTGGTAATTGACTATCCACTGCGTTGTCTTCCCGGCGGCATGACTGAGCTCCACAAATACACGACGGCTGCAGAACAATGGCTGAAGCATTTGGAGATACAAATATAATTCACGCTGGATGTTTGCCATACGCAATAATAATAATAATAATAAAACGGCGTCGGGATGTGACGACCCCATCGCCCACTGGTTTATCCAGTGCAAGCAGTCACCGCAGAGCAGCTTGTGGCGAGCTGTTGGTGAGTGGCGACACCACGGACCCTATCTCCCGGGGACACATACAGACATGCACACTACACACACATAGACACAGTGTCACATCCCCTGCCTCTGAGCTTGCCTTAACTGGCCCTCTTCAATGTTGACTTCGGCCCCATGAATGCCTTTCAAATCCCGGTCATTTGCATCCCCATGGGCCCGTGGCAGTGAAATGTACCAACATAATAATAATAATCTCGACGCTGTGTTTCAAGAACAATATTACTAATGTAACAATCCAATGGGCCGTAGTTTCTTCTGTTAAATGTAGCTGTCCCGTCATCCAATTATGCTGTCTTAGTTAATTATTAAAAGTGACAGTATAAGTATCTCACATGTAAGCCAGCTATGAGTTTATAATGCAGTTGCAACGGCGCTCGCAAACAAAGCGACGTGATGTAGAACAGAAACAATGCCGATCATATTATTGTTAACTTGTAGGACAATAGTTATAATAAAAACAAGACTCTATTGTATACAATAATTGTCATTCTTTTGAATCTTACTTCCATGTATTGAAGATAGAAATATTATCACTATTTTATAGTAAGCAAAAGTGCATTTATAACAGAATACCGAAAAACAGAAAATAAGATCTATATTGGTATAATCAAGAAATCCAGGGTATAGGACTGGATAAAGATTGGTTTTCTGCAATCGAAATCTTATGATACTTTAGGCCTTAATTAAGTGGTATGTTATTTTTTATTATTGACTTGTTCTCGTTTGAACTTCTTAATTAAATATAGCATTTTACTCCTGAATTACGAAGCTTTTTAATGTTGAAAGATTAATCAAATCTTTCCTCTTTATAAAATTAGTATAGAAACTTAATAATTATCGATGATTTGGATCTGACAATAGGTATTAAATTGAAATCTAACTGACATTCATATGATTAAAAGCATCAATTTAATTGGACGCAAACTACTTAGCATTTATCGCAGCGAATGGGTTTTGGTATAGTATAATTGCACATATTTTAATTAAAACCCAGCGGGCTATTTGAACGTTCCATTTAAATATAAGCGTTCCAATTATAGCAACCTACGTGTAGATCCTTTCAGTATCGAAGGTCATGCTTTCGATTCTCGTTAGACAAGAAATTTTCATGTAAAATCAAAGATTTCTTTGTGGCTCGGTTGGTTGAGGGACTACCCTCCACGCTTCTGAAAGCACAATAAGCTATCGATTCAATTGTTATAACATCATTTTTAACAATCGAATACGAATTAAGCAGTGTTTCTCTGCGTGTTACTATTGCGGTCACCAACTTACCTACCAAGAGTGACGACCTTGGCTAATTACCGTCGGAGGAGCCCATGTTTAGCAGTGGACGTCATTCCCTACGTCATACTGAAATAATATTATTTACCATTAAAAAGTCCTCTACTGAATGTAAGCAAAGTGTAAATTTCCATTCAATAGATTAAACCTAACAATATTTGCTGCAAATTATATCGAATGTTTACAAATTTGGTTCGTGTTTGTGGCTAAACTGTCGCTAACCGCTAACCTCAACTCGATTCTATACTATTCAAATCGATAACCACAATTCGTTTATAAATAAAATCATTCATGTTATCTTTCCGAAGTAATTGAAAAGCAACGTTCAGTTAATAATAATTATAACCTATTGATTAATATCGTCTAACCATCATCTTAAAAACTAGCTGCCGTTTAATAAACAAATAATGAGGATTTTACTAGAAAATCGATTATCAAAATCAGTTCGACAGGTCCAGGTCCAGCTACATCCTCACAAACTTTAGGTACATCTTTATAATATTAAGTAAGTATACAGAGATGCAACCGTTACTGACTGAACCGAATGGATTGCACTGAAATAAGCTACACATATAATCATTATGTCGAAACAAAGAAAATATTTACCAAAATTCACCCCCTAAGCATAACAGTTCTATGGAGAAATCTAAATTGTGGGCAAGAGCTACTAGGCTGCCGTAAAGTTTTCACAAAGTAAAAAGTAATGTTTTTTTTTAAGGTTACTAGCAGAGTTTTTGCCCTATGCCACTATTCCTATCGAACCAGTGACCACATTATCGCAAATCCGACGCGCTACTCATAATATAATACATCATCATCATCATCAGCCCATACAACGTCTACTGCTGAACAACCAGACCCGGAAATAAATCTTAGAATTTACACAAAGATTTCCTGTCCGGCGTGGGAATCGAACCCACAACGTCCGAGATTTAAAGGGAGCCAAATACCAATACGCTACGGAGGTTGTCAATATACTACAAATACCAAAAATTGGGTAAAAAAAATATTTCATCACATTCCAAATGAAAGTTTCAGTTTCCATTTTAAAATTTCCTTAACACATAAAGCCACTGTAAACACAATATTACTGTGACGACAAAAGCCTATATATTGTTCGTGGCAGAAAATGTATTTACTAATATGAGGTAATCTATCAATTAGCCGGTCGAACGATCAAAGGTAGTTGAGGTTGGAAACTGCTAATCGCGTCTACCGCGCTTATATCATTTATGTCACTAACATTTGAACAACAGAATTGAAAATTTTAACGTCACATAACAACTGGCAGAAATTGCTGAATAATAAGTCGGTGAATTTCCATATATAAATAAAAAACATCTATTTTGTCTAAATGTGCAACCGTCATCATCATCATCATCAGCCTGTATGGGTAAACATGGGCCTCCTCCCGGGGGAGGGTATTTGCCATAGTCACCACGCTTGGCAGGCGGGTCGGTGACCGTAGTATTAAGTTGTAACACACAAGGAAACGCTGCTGCCCGTTCCTTGATATAATTATTGTAGATTATGTTATATCAATAGGGACCAACGGCTTAACGTGCTTTCCGAAGCACGGAGGGTAATCCATCAATCAACCAGACCCGGAAAGAAATCAATTAGAATTAGAATTAGAGCAAACTTTTATTAAATTACAAATTTCTAGCAAATAGGTTTTTTTTTTTTTTATTATACCCGAAGAGTAAAAAAGATGTAAAGATATATTAACAAGTGGAGATTAATTATATCTGTGGACTCCAATGGAAAACATTGTTTCTATATACGCAGCAGTACATAAAACTGAATTTACAATAAATGTAAAAGTCAAAGAGTGAATGAACCAAATACAGACCGTGTCATGTTATTAATTAAAATTCATTATGAACATTTAACCACTGCCGAAGGGCTTGTTGTACTATGTACATACAGATTGAATATTGATCCATCAGAATAATATTCAATCTGTACGTACATAGTGTATAAATTAATGATATAATGTCTGCCCGTCGACCAAGATCAATGCAAATTGATCGAAAGGTCGGGAAATATAAAAAAGGTAATTTTTTATCGCGTTAATACTTGTCAGTAATTAATTATAGAGTATAAATTACTTTAAAAAGTGGAAGTATAATTTTTCCAACCAATTATTATTAATATTCGTAATAAATATGTTTTAAATTATTTCTCCTCCAATCAAATAATTATTTTTAATATTCGTTTCACTGTGGTCAGAATAACTTTGTAAAGTTTCTTCGAGTTGTCGTATTTTTATCTTTTTTGCGTTCAAAAGTTGCAAAAACTTTCCATACAAATTTGTCTCCAAAATATGTTTACCGTTTACAAATTTCTCTAATTCCGTTTTACATTTATCTAAATCTAACATAATAACTTCGTTTTTCTCCGACAACTGGCTTATTGTTTCTCTAAGCTCTTTGTTTTCTACGAGCAAAAAGTCTAATAAGAGAGTTTTAGATTCTTCTGTATCCTCGCGATGTAAGGACACTGAACCATGAGCTAAAACAGCAAGACCGTGGAACGAGTCTTCAAATCTTTTTTTCCAAGTAAAAGTAGCTGATTCGTCTTCATCAGAAAGTGTGAAGCTGTAACCAACATCTTTATTACCACCGCTTAGAGTCTTTTGAATGTTTTCATGATACTGCAGTTCTGTTTCATCGAATCTTTCTCTATATTTTTTAGCGGATTCATTAGAAAACGCTCCCGACCAAGTTTTGTGGCCATCGTACACTTTTATTTGAAACATGATATTTTCATTTAGTTTCCACAACACTTTTATGTAAAATGATTTTCCTTTTATGTCTAAAGTTGTTATCGATTCTTTATCATGTTTAGTTTGATCCATTGTTGATTTTTATTATTTAAATATTTCACTTGTTGGTTTTGTACACTTGAAAAATTTGAATTGATTGACTGGTTATTGACGTAACACTTCAAAGTCAACTGAAAGATAAAATTTCGCTCATAATACTCAAAAATCGCTTTTATTTATTATTGAAATAACAACGAGTCGCGTGTTACGGTATTGTATTTTAATGAATCGAAAAAGCGCGGACACACCATTTATGTACCAGCCTTTTTTTAGTTTCAGACGTAACTACACTAACTGCGCTGTTTATGCGCAGTTAGTGTAGTTATAGGAAATATTTAATTTACTAGCTAACTTGTTTTTCAACTACATTTTGATAAAATTAAAAGTTGATTAAACTTAAACACAAGCGCGTACTTATCAGTAAAAAGCCACCGCGGGTTCGCGGAAGAGCGTATAATTATATTCTCAGACCAATCTATAAGGTTGCAAAGTTGCACTAAGCCCCCTAAAATACTAAAAGTCATAATCCTTCCTTCATATCCCTCCATGAGTCAATATTCGATTCCGAGGTCCAAGCTCCACAAGAGGCGCCCTCTTCAGTTTGCTTAGTTTGTAGTTTTTTAACCATTTATTAACGCTGGAGCTCTGCTCGCCTATATGTTAATAAAACAATCTATAAGAAAAGAAACTTAAAAATAAAACCGGTATAGTTTGAACAAATTAATAGATGTTTTGACTCTATACCTAAATAAAGTAATACCGACAGAATTACTACCTCCAGTCTTTTAAAATTGGTTTAAAGTATGTCAAGTCCTTACCAATCCTTAGCGCGAAGTCAATACCAATCCGATAACACGTTAGTAATCACGTCAGCGTTCGACGCCGCGTCGCGTGGTATTTGCAATTTGCGTGACAATTGTCGTCGGCACTGATTGATTGATACGATGCACAGGAATACGTTATTATATCTTGAGTATGATGTGTATGATGCGGCGTATATTGCCTGTAATTTATATACCTCTATATCTATACTTATATATAAAGCTAAAGAGTTCGTTTGTTTGCTTGCTTGAACGCTAATCTCAGGAACTACAAGTCCGATTTTACTGTTCTACAACTGTTCTTGTTCAATACAGACAAATCATAATACTAGATATAAAAAAATAATTATTTATTTATTAATAATAATAATGATATTATAAACTAAATGCATCTTATTAATACAACTTAAATGTTTATTTTATAATTTCTTGACTATTTACATGTAATTAGGTGTAAAAATATAAAAATGATTTTTAATATATTTTTGCTAAGGTATTTTTTTATGTGAATAAGGAATAAGGGATCTCAGAACAAAATTTGATTACGTTAAAATTCGAGATCTCAGAAGCATAATAAGGACGTATGTACTGTTATCTTCAGAAGCATTTGGTCGTAAGTGACAGTTTACGGTAAAGTCACATACGACGAATGTTTCTGACGTATAGTGGCATATCCGATCTTATGCTTCCGAGCTCTAGAATTGTTCTCTCCGTAGTACTGGGTGGCGCAAAAGTAAAGACTCAATTTGATTCAGTTATAAAAATTAGAAAACTTGATTCAGGTAATTTTAAATGTATATTTGTGCCATTAAATTTCGTACCATTAGGATTTAAAGATGATGTCTTTTAAATGGTGACCTCTAGAGTTGATGCACATCTGAGCCCTATTTATGACATTTTGCATAACTAGCCGTAACACTTCCTGCGATATGTACCTTATTTCTTGATAAATAGTCCAGACTTCTTTCTTTGGGGTTTTTTGAAATCTCGGGTGTATGTGAACAAGCCACAGACTCTCGCAGCTCTAAAAGAAAACATTTATCAAGAAATAAGGAACATATCGCAGGAAGTGTTACGGCTAGTTATGCAAAATGTCATAAATAGGGCTCAGATGTGATCAACTCTAGAGGTCACCATTTAAAAGACATCATCTTTAAATCCTAATGGTACGAAATTTAATGGCACAAATATACATTTAAAATTACCTGAATCAAGTTTTCTAATTTAGAATTTTTTTTATAACTGAATCAAATTGAGTCTTTACTTTTGCGCCACCCAGTATATTTGTCACAGCCAAAAACACATTTAAGGTTGACAATAGTTTATATTTTCTTTGTTAAAATATACCAATGAATACTAATTTCGAATGCGCAGTGCAAAAATAAAAGCTTATAAACCCGAAATTGCATGTTATTTCAATGTCCCACACAATGGCTGCATGTAATCTGCCATAAACAAGTATTTAGCTAAATGTTCACACCAAAACCGTTTCCCTTTTTTTTTGTTACACGAATTTCGAATTACCATTTTAGAATTGCGACACTCGGTGAATATGAAACGTCCTTGTCAAAACGTAAAGCTTCTTTAATTCTTAATTTAAAATATGAGACAACCATCTTACATGGATTTGCCTGCGTAGCGCCCGATCCGTTGCCGTGTTCTATTCTAAACCGCAAATCAATCTGCATTTCAGACACTCATGGGAAGATACCATGTGTTTTGCGGCAAACCGATGGCAAACCGATTGTCAGTGTTTTGCGGCTTAGAATCGACCAACCCATATCTTCCCATGAGTGTCTGAGATGCAGATTGAGAGCAGATTGAAATGCTGTGTAACATGCAGGTGGGTAGTAGCGTCTATCAGCACTTACCATCTTATTGCGAGCACCTAAGTAGTAGTAAGTCACCTAGCGATTATGGGGTTAACCCTCAACGACTCGAGGCCCATATTCAACAATCGACCCTTCAAGAAAAAATGACCCTTTCCCATTGGAGGTTTCTACACCTTCCTAAGTTTTTTCTAACTTAAGAATGACTTTACCAATTTGGTTGTATATGTTTTATTGTATTCGTGATTATGAGGTCAAAGTTTTTATATAAGAAAAATACTAAAAAATCCTTGAGGATAGAATTTTATGACGGGTGAAGTTGAACACCAACGATAGGTATAGACTTTATTGCTCTTTGCAAAAAGTAATCTCATCTTGAGAAATCGTGAACAAACATGCATAGGAATAGGAAATAGGTAACTAGATAAGAATGAAACTGGGTTTATATACCTAACTAAGACTTCCACAGGTCTTAATGAAACTAATTATACGAATTTCAATCAATCGTCTAAGGACGTTTAGTTACTAGGAGTTCTGACACGACGTAACTTACAAACAAAAATACACATCAAACTTATAACATCGTTTATGTCAATAGTAAATTTACCTATGTCTTTATCCACTTAGCATATTTCAAAATATTCTTCAAATATTGATCTTATGACGTGTTTTCTAAATTTTTTCTTCAGTAAGTACCAGTTTTGGACATGGCAACTCTGAGAAGACCTGGCAAAACACTCAGATGAATCCATTTGTTTAATATGTCTGATATAATAAAACGTTTGGCAGTATTTAATCTAAGCAAGTCATTCCCAAGCCGTTTTTTCGTTTACATTATCAACGATTTTAAAATCAAACTGTGTAACAACTTTCCATAGGCTTTAAATTTATTCACAGATATATGTGTCGTTCAAACAAACTGTTTTAATGTGACTTTTAATGAAAAACCTCTTATGGGTATAGTATATCTTGAACAAAGTTATTATACCAGTACATGTGGGTGTAAACACCTAAGTGCTGAATAAATTAAATTATTCCGAATTGTTCCAAGTTCAAGTTCAAATCTGAAGCCACCTCACAGAGTTACAAACCTAATTTATTTAGAAAGTAGCCTTGTCTATAAATTTAGCTTTCTAATTTATACTAATATTATAAAGCTGCAGAGTTTTTTTGTTTGTTTGAACGTGCTAATCTCAGGAACTACTGGTCCGATTTAAAAACATCTTTCAGTGCTGGATAGTCCATTTATCGAGGAAGGTATATATAGGCTATATTTTATTACGAAGTTCCCACGGGCACGGGAGCTACGCGGGTGAAATCGCGCGCGGGAAGCTAGTGGTGATATATTTTTGTAAATTGGTCCAGTAATTTTTATATTACCTACTAAGTTTATTAAAGTGCACTACCTACGCGCTGAAGAAATTTTAACTTGCATTCTCACCTTTTAATACACTATTAAGATGACTGTGTTATAAGTGTTATCTTTACTTAGTATGGATGGATGGATGGATGAATGTTTGGTACTCTTTCACGCAAAAGCTACAGAATGGATTTGGCTGAAACTTTGCACGGGGATAGTTAATAAGCTCGATTAACATATATTTGCTACAAAAAATCACGCTCCGACCCACTGGAGCAGAGTAACGCGGGTCAAACCGCGGGGCGCAGCTAGTAACTTATATACCAACGTATTAAATGCAACTTAAATCAAAACAGATAAGGATATAACAGATTTATTTTTATCGCGTTAATATTATTTTATAACGTCTAATGCTTCCATATGTTTCACCAGCAAACTTCTCATCGTTATGCCTTGAGAATGACATAAGAGACACCTCGCACCTGTGTCGCTATGAATTATTAACGTCGAACATTACGTGACTACCGGTGAAGAACATTTAACGTAATGTCAGCTGCCTCTCATCCTTTGCACAAAAATATATTGCTTAAGTATTTAGAAAACCTCTTTTTAGGGTTTCGTAAACAAATAGGTAAAAACGGGACCATATAACTCTGCCGCCACTATCTGTCTGCCACCGGGCTGTATCTCATGAACTATGGTAACCGTGATAACTAGACAGTTAAGATTCTCAGATAATGTATTTCTGTTTCCGCTACGAGCAGGGCCGGATTTAGAAGTTCGGAGGCCCCGGGGTGACAAAGGAGAAGAGGCCCACTGGCCACAAATTAGTATTTGTTTAAATTTTAAGTATACCTACTACTTTTCAGGACGATTTAAATTCTGATATTTTACTGATTGTCTTTTTTAAGCGAACAAGTAGGTATAGATGAATAACCGTTATTACAATATTTAAGAACATTAATCATGATTCTACAAAGTAGGTACTATATGTAAAGAGACAACACCGAAAAAAAAACTTGTAGAGTTTACTCGTCAGGATTTGAAAGATTTTAAATGTCTATTGTGGGGGCCCCTCTATTGTGGAGGCCCCTGGGCGGTTGCCCTGGATGCCATCCCTCAAATCTGGCCTTGGCTACGAGTATAACAACTACAAAAAACAGTACGTGATTGATTGTTTTGGCATTTTTTTCCATCATTGTACAGATGATGGTACGAAACTGTTCATGCGCGAGTTTGACTCGCACTTGAGCTTTTTTGTAGGTAAATTACCTAAAATCCATTTCCTGTACCTATTCCATATGCTTACAAACATACATTATTGATTTACACAAAAAAATGGTCCTTACCCCCAGATAGCATTGTCTGCCGACTTCTATATACAGGGTTATTTGTAAAACACCGGTAACCTCTCAGGACTACGTTACTAACATCATAATCAACAACTTTTGTTCTATGACTTTTAAAAATTCATCATATTTTAATTCATCAGATTTACACACAAAAATAAAAATATTTAAATTCAACGCTCTAAATGTTACGAAGTCTATGCGAAGGAAAAGGAAGCGATAGTAACGACAATAGCGAGGGGAGCGGGGAATACAGAGTTGAAATGTGTTAGATAGGACAACGAAATATTGAAGGTTTGTTTTTGGTAAATGTATTATGTTTTGTAAAAAGTCGTAGAACAAAAGTTGTTGTTTATGATGTTAGTAATATAGTCCTGAGAGGTTACCGGTGTTTTACAAATAACCCTGTATAGCGCTTGTCTGGCATTTATATAAAAAAAATATTGTAGTACAATGTCTTCATCATTAGCCCGTATAACGTCCAATTCTGAACATGGGCCTCCTTCCAAGGGAGGTCATTTGCCATAGTCACCACGCTTGGCAGACGGGTTGGTGACCGCAGTATTATGTTGTACCACACAAGGAAACGTTGCTTCCCGTTCCTTGCTATACGTTTATTATAGACGATGTTATAATAATCGAGACCTTTCGAGAGCTTAACGTGCTTTACGAGGCACGGAGGGTAGTCTCTCAACCAACCAGATCCGGAAAGAAATCTTAGAATTTACACAAATATTTCCTGTCCAGCGTGATATAAAGCGAGCTAAATACCGCTAAGCTACGGAGATTATCAATACAATGTCTAACACAGAAAATATTCGTATTATTCATCATTCATTCATTCATCAACAGCCCGTTTAAGTCCACTGCTGAACATGGGCCTCCTCTTAACAGCTCTTGGCCAGCCAGGGTCGTTGAGGGATATTGCCGTAATCACCACGCTTGGCAGACGGATTGATGATCGCAGTAAGATGTAAACCTTGAGCTAGTAGATGCTGCTGCCCATCCATCAGCCATATGTCCCTTAGTCGCCTTTTACGACACCCATGGGAGGACATGGGGTGGTCTTTTCTAAGCCGGAAACCACACGGCGTTATTATACTCGTATGCTATTTACTCTACACCGACCTTACCAGTATCGATATCTCTTTGCAGCAATCAAATAAAAGAGCTCGTACGATACCATCCAATCTCCTTTAATAGCTTTAAAAGCGAACACCAGGTTTCTTAATAACGAGTCCATAACGCCAACACCAAAGTCGCTTAAAAGAAGCAATTGCGTTCACGTATCGCAATTCGTTTGAGATACCCGCATTTACGAGTTGGTGAAGTGCGATCGTAAATTTGATTTGTACTACGAGTATACTGTCAATGAAAACGAAAATGGTTAAAGGAGACAAGAGTATTGATTGCAAAAACAGACAATTGTTTTGTTGAATGGCTTGTGTGACTTTTAGCTTAAGCCGTGTTTTAAGTGTTTTAACGCTATAATATGTTTGAATTTAGCTGCGCCGCCCAACGATACGAGCGTCGTCGCCACGCGCGACGTCATCTGTTTGGGTGCGCTTTTTCTTACATGACTTTTTAACTCCTATCATCAGAAGACCGAAAATTTTTCTCATACCATTTCAAGCTATAATGATCGTTATTCATAAAAAATATTACAACTAAAGATTAAAAAACATAATCATTTAAATTTATAATATCATAAATCATACACTTTGTTTTTACTACTAATTGTTTTCATATTTTTGTTTATACTAATAATCGAAATTCATAATAATTCGAATACATAACAATGATAATCGTAAAAGTGCGACTCCAGTGAAAATCTAATTGGTACCAGAAACGAGATGCTACCAGACAAGTAGGTTAGGTTAGGTTAGAACTGTGACCACAAAAACGCGCGAGCCGAGCGAGCGAAGCGAGCGTGCCGCGGGAGCCGCCGGCGAAGCGCCAGAAACTAATCTGTGTCTTAAAGGCTTAAAGTTCTGAATAAAAAATATATGATTTCACACTTTTCTTGGTAGTAACAGTATTAATAAAAAAATGCTATCACTAACGGTTATGAGTTCCGATGATATTAATAAAAATGTATGAATAAAAAAAGTATGAAAAATAAAATTATGAAGACTGATGATTATGAACACAAAGCGGTAGTAAGAAAAAAAATATGATTAAAAATTTTATGTGAGCCAATAGGGACCCCTTCTGTTTTCATAAATAAGGCCTTCGTTTTTTTTTTTGTTATAAAAGTCTAAAAAAATATTCATTTGTATACTACTAAGACCTAATTTCTGTCAAAAAATTGATTCATTATATTATTCACATTTGTTTATCTAAGCTTAATATTATAAAGAGGAAAGATTTGATTGTTTGTTTGTTTGAATTGAATAGGCTCCGAAACTACTTGACGGATTTGAAAAATTCTTTCACCGTTGGGAAGTTAAACTATCTCCGGTAAACACAAGCACTTCTTATATTTAATTATGAAGTTGACACGGGAATGGGTGCTATGCAGGTGAAACCGCGCGCTGAAAGATAGTCTTAAATAAAGTCTTAGTTTTTTTCTGTTATAAAAGTCTATTTTTTTTTCTTTTGTATCTAAAACACTAAGGCCTCATTTCTGTCAAAAAAATGACTTTTATATTTTATTATTATTTTTTAAAGATTACTAGAAGAGTTTTGCAGTCTACTAGTATTCTTGTTAAACCCTCGTGCTAAGCTAAAATGCTTGTGTTACGAGTGGGTTCACGTCGGTAGTGCAATGGGTAGGGATCGAACTGGCGACCACATGATCGCAGGTTTGACACCATGGCACGCCATTGGGCTACGGCAGCTTCATTATATTATACATTTATAAATATTAAGGAAACAATCTCTTGACCTCATTTATTAAAAACTAGCGGCCCGCCCCGGCTTCGCACGGGTGGACTTTTATACCCTACCCCTGCCCTACCCTACCCCTGCCCTACCCTACCCCTACCCTAACCCTACCCTACCCCTACCCTAACCCTACCCCTACCCCTACCCTACACCTACCCCTACCCCTACCCCTACCCTACCCCTACCCTACACCCACCCTACCCTACCCCTACCCTACCCTACCCCTACCATACCCCTACCCAACCCTACCCCTACCCTACCCCTACCCTACCCCTACCCTACCCTACCCTACCCTACCCTACCCTACCCCTAACCTACCCTACCCTACCCTACCCTACCCTACCCTACCCTACCCTACCCTACCCTACCCTACCCTACCCTACCCTACCCTACCCTACCCTACCCTACCCTACCCTACCCTACCCCTACCCAAAAGTATCCTATGTCCTTCTCCCAGTTCTTAGCTACCTCCCTACCAATTTTCAGCCAAATCGGTTCAGCCGTTCTTGAGTTATAAATAGTGTAACTAACACGACTTTCTTTTGTTTTTAAAATGTATTCTGCTATTCGGGACGGAAACAAATCCAACAAATCAAAAACCATGGCAATCGGTCCAGCCGTTCTCGAGTTATAAGTGTTGTAACAAACACGACTTTCTTTTATATATCGCACACCTAGATGAAGACTCCGCTAACTCAAAAATTACGAGTTTTGAGTTAGTAGCTTTGATATTTTCTTATATACTCTAAAAACTGTTTTTCATCATTTCTGAAAAATGAGGTTTTTTTGAGTTGCCGGAGTGTTCATCTAGGGGTGCGATATATAGATGTATCTAATCAACTAAAGAATAACTATAACTTAATATTAATATTACTAAATATAAGTATATTCTTCAACTAACTTCCCGCGCGCGGTTTCACCCGCGTAACTCCCGTGCCCGTGGGAACTTCGTAATAAAATATAGCCTTCCTCGATAAATGGACTATCCAACACTGTAAGATTTTTTAAAATCGGACCCGAAGTTCCTGATATTGGCGCGTTTAAACAAACAAACAAGTCATGCTTCGGAAACCCTTCAGATACCCCACGGCAGATCTCTATAGAGATGCTGGGGTTCTTAGTGTGCGTCGACTCTTTATTCTCAAAACCTGTCTTGCCATGCACAAATATGTTATCTCCTCCCCTGTGTTCGAGACTTTACTAAATCGCCGAGTTTTCAAAATTCCCTCTCCAGTTGTTAACACTTCCTTTGCACGACGAATAAGTAGCTTTATGAGAATTCATGTGTATAACGTTGCGGTAAAATGTTGCGATATTAAAAACAAAACAATCAATGAAGCTAAGCGCACGGTAATAAATTGGTTATTGACGTTAGATTATGACCAAACTGAGAAAATCCTAGAATTCATAGCCTAATTTAGATATATTATTATGTCATGTCCACTATATTTAAGTATATGTGTATTATATTTACATATTATTATTATTTAACAACCCCCGACTAAATTATATTTATTTATCCACTAAAATTCATTTAAGTTAAGTTCAGCAGACCTAGCAATATACATATGTACCTGAACAATCCCGTATCAAAGTTTCCTCGATACAGGCTATGCCTAGTGAGGAAACTGTTGGCAAACTATTTGTCCATCGCTGTCTGTAAAATTAAGTTAACCTATAAGTGTGTTGTAATAACTATAATGTAAACTGTTTTCACTGTTACTTGTTTTTACAGTAAATAAATAAATTATTAATTATTATTATTATTAAAACAAACTCTGCAACTCTGCTTTATAATATTGGTATAGATTAACTATTTCCTATCGCGGGACAGCTGGAAAAAAAATCTATTAAAATCAGCTGAACGTATGTAAAACTAGATATATCCTTCATTTATTTTGTCACATATTATCTGTGTGTCCATAAAATTATAAAAAAATAAAAAATAAAATGAAAACATCACAATTTGCCCCATTAGCTTCTACTTTCACATTGCAAGGTGTCGAGTGATGTGAATAGCCTGTAGGTCTCTAAGGATGTAAAGATGTTAGTTCGGGTCTTTTGCTATCAAAAGTTCTAAACCATCACAAAGGCTTTCATAGAAATTTGATTCTTCAATCATAAAAATATTGATATTGTTTTCTTTAGGGTTTTTATTTCTATCACTTATTCAGCCTATTTACGTCCACAGCTCCAAGCGATGAGCCTCCTCTTAATCTCTTAACAGACCTTATCAAACCAGTTTCCTTAGGAATATTTCCATAATCACCACGCTTAGTAGGCAGATTGGTGATCGCAGTAAGGTGTAAGAGTATCCTTAAGCTAATAGATCCTGGAGTATGTCCCTAAGTCGCTTCTTAAGACACACAAGATACTATGTCTGGTGAAGTAGCAAAAGCCTCCTGGCTAAATACATAAAGTCGGAAACATTGTTTGAAAAGTTTATAAGGATGAGTTAAATTGAGCAGCCGTTCTCGAGTTATAAATGCGACTTTATTTTACATATCTCACCGATCGAAAGAACAAAGGCATCGTTCGCTTAAAATAAATATTTTGAAAAAATAACTTGTGATTTCTTTCTAACAACGTGCCTTAAATATTTATATTTGGTTGTGTTTTTCATGTAAGATGAAGAGCTAAAATTTAAAGCAGTTTTGTTCTAGATTATAATGTAACAAAACTCTTTTACAATTTTACATTAAAAAAACAAAAAATTGCTGTCATTGACAATTGTCATAATCCCTCATTTGTTACAACCGAAGCATTTAATTCACTAGCTTGCCTGTTTCTTCACCTACATGTTGATATAAGTATAAGTGGGTTAAATATAAACAAATACGCGTCATTATCAGTGAAACGCGCGACCGGGCCGCGGCCGCTCTGACAGTTGATGGGCTACTGACTGACTAACCAAGGTGCAATATATAGATATAATAGCTTGTGTCCGCGATTTCGACCGCATGTTATAATTTGGCCTAGCCCCGATCTTAAAATATTCTTCATTGGTGCTAGGCTCCTATCACTTGTTCAAGCAAACAAAAAACTCTTCAGTTGTATAATATTAGTATAGATTACAGTTAACTGTAACTGTAGAGACTGAATGTCAGTACATAGAAAAAAAAACGCTAAAAACTGAGTCAGGGGGGTGTTAGAAGTAAAATAGACATCCAGATTTTTTTATTATTTTTGTTTCTCTGTCTGTTTGGCTTATCTCCAAAAGGTGGTACCTTACATCCCCGGTCAACATTTTAAATACTTTTAATCATAGAATAGTTCATAATTTACCGTGGGATAGTTAAAAACTAAAGGAATAACATACACCACATGGATAAAGTCGCGGGCATCATCTAGTAATTAATAAGATTTTTCAACTATATATTTGGTAACCCTAGTTGTCAGAGATTGTAATTGGACCCATGTACTTGTAAAAGGTCTTTTATTTTAGCGAGCGTCTGAGAGGGTGTTGTCTTAGTCATCATAATTTTCTATAGAACTTTGTTCAAAATATAGCGTTGATAATTGGTTGTGGATGTGTTACAAGTACGTACTAAATAAAGATTCACAAATTGTTATTAAAAAAAAACGCTTTGTTGCGAAATTTCAAATGGTCAGTTATATAAGTACCTATATTGGTATTAAGGTAAAGGCTTGTGAAAATTAACGCAATAGAACCATTCATTTTCTATCGAATCTTTTACGGTATTTTTTGTTCCCCACTCTTCTTATTGTATTTCGAAATTGAGATTAATAAAATTCGACCACCGACAGGATTGCCACGAACCTGCATCTTTGGGTTAAGCCCCCAATGCCTTAACCAATTAGGCTACGATAGAACCCTACCGATCATCGAAATGTATTAATCTCTTTGTAACACGTCTCTAAGGGGGGCGGGGGACTCAATTTTAAAATATAGTATAAGGTAATCTTTTCCATAAAGAGTTCAAAACATTTAAATAATGTCTTCTTATAGTGTCACAGAAAAAGTACCTAAGCCTAACCCTAGAACCTAACCCTAGAAAATACATAAAAAAAAATGTTACTAACGATATTTTTACGCCGATTATTTGCGTACCCACCAAAATATCATACACAAATTGATAGTAAAAAGATTTTAAATGAAGAATAATATAACGCGATAATAAGGACCAAATTTCTTCGCACCTTTTATCTGCCGAATTCCAGTAACCTTTGTCCCAGTATACGGACATTATATTGGATAAAATTCCACAGTTATTCCGAATCGTCTCCGCAATTTCGACTGACTTGCCATTCCATCGGTTTTATGTAGATACTAGCGGCCCGCCCCGGCTTCGCACGGGTGGACTTTTATACCCTACCCCTGCCCTACCCCTACCCCTACCCTACACCTACCCTACCCTACCCCTACCCTACCCCTACCATACCCCTACCCTACCCCTACCCTACCCTACCCTACCCCTACCCTACCCCTACCCTACCCCTACCCTACCCCTACCCTACCCTACCCTACCCTACCCCTTCCCAAAAGTATCCTATGTCCTTGTCCCAGTTCTTAGCTACCTCCCTACCAATTTGCAGCCAAATCGGTTAAGCCGTTCTTGAGTTATAAATAGTGTAACTAACACGACTTTCTTTTGTTTTTAAAATGTATTCTGCTATTCGGGACGGAAACAAATCCAACAAATCAAAAACCATGGCAATCGGTCCAGCCGTTCTCGAGTTATAAGTGTTGTAACAAACACGACTTTCTTTTATATATATAGATAGATAATACCAGGCCTCAAGTCTCATATTTCTAAATGATTTGCCAAGTTATATGACAGCCATTGTCACTACCTACCTATAACACGAAGTGTCAATAATAATAAAATACAGTGGCTACAATAATTGGTTTTGTATTAGCTACTTACTTCATAATATTTCACACTAGTTTCCCGCGCGCCATTTCAACCGCGAAGCTCCAGTTCTCATGATAAGTTTATGATAAATTATAGTCTTAAACCCTTCCTTGATAAATGGGCTATCTAACACTAAAATAATTTTACAAATCGGACGCGCGTAACCGCGTTTAAGCAAACAATCAAACGAACAAACTTTTCAAATTTATATATTAGTATAGTTAGATTAGCATACATATGTTGTGAAGTTATATGACAGCCATGGACTGTAACTATAACACAGTAGCCACAATTTAATAAGTATTAAGTACTAATTTAATAAATATTTCACATTTATATTCTACTAATATCATAAACGCGAAAGTTTGTAAATATGGATGGATGGATGGACATTTATTACTCTTTCACGTAAAAACTATTAAACGGAATTAGCTGAGATTTTGCACCGGGGTAGGTTATACGCTGGATTAACGTATAGGCTACAAAACATCACGCTCCTCCGACCTAGCAGAGTACCGCGGGTAATATAGCTAGTTTGATTATATTCTACAAAATGTTACTGAGATAGCAAAAAAATATTAGGAAAATATGACTGTGTTGCTCCATTAATCTTGTATCGAACATAGTATGTAGCAGGAAAGGAAACGAAAAAAAAGATAATATGGCTTTTAGACATATCCAATATTTCCGATTATATTAAGAAACTTTTAGTGTTTTAACGCTTAATATTCTTATAAAAATGCAGTATTCTGTAAACGCTTTGTACATTTAGAATAGCTTCAAGAATTTAAAAATATATTTAGGTTAGCTTAAGTTAAGTTGAAATTCACTATTTAGTTTATGCATTTGTACATTTTTAATCTAATATATTTTGTAACAATAGGTAGTTAATGTATATATAGATATTTAAATTAATTTAATTAAGGCTAATTGTGCAATTGTTGGATAACAAAATTACACAGGAATTTATAAAATCTGTCACATTGAAAATTCTGCATAATAGTCAATTAGCTCTATTAATTATTATATTAATATTCCATCATATTCCATCTCAGCCTCGAGGTAGAGGAAGACCGGTCTCGACATGATGGTCCACGGTAGAACGTGACATGAAGGTCCTTAACCTTACATCTACGACAACCCAGGATCATGTATCCTGGAGCAGAAGAAAAAGGAGGACCGACCCCAAATAAAATGCGAACATGGGCAGGACGAAGAAGAAGTCAATTAGTTCTATTAATACAAGTTCAATATTACTATCATACTAGTGGACCGATGTTGTGTTACTAACTATATACTTAGTACAAATTCTTCACTTACCCAAGCATCACGAGCCTGTAGCAGTTTTTTGGCGGAGGCACCGACTCGTCACAGGCCACAGCAACAGGCCCACTCGGGCCTGCCAACCTTTCAGGGTCCGCCTCCTCCCCAACTCCAGCACCTCTGCGACACAACCAGGAGGTGCCACATTTGTCCTTCGGGTCCTCAACTGGGGCCGCGAACTGACACCTCCGCGGTGACTTCCTCCCACTAGCTAATGATGACTTCAAAGGTGACGGTGGTGCCCTCACAGGGCTCGGTGATGCCCTGACAGGGGATGTGGAAACTTTTACGGGTGATGATTGAAGGGACACCCCGCCCCGTTCTGCAGTACCGTTTAACATTGTAATTTAATTCAAGGTGAAGATTACATTTTAATTGAATATTTGTTTCTGAGCTGAGACACTGGTTTTCACATGTTTTGTAAACTTTTATTATAATTTAGTCAATTTGACCTTCAAATTCTATATCAATATCGTCACTACACTTCACAATATAAATCTTCTAAAGGAAAATTAGCACACTGAGTCACATAGGTATAATAAAGCCATTAATCTCGGTTACTGGTAGACGAACGTAAGTTGTAATAAATGAGTTATCTTTTCATTGAATATAATCATAGTTAAGGAAGAACTTAAGAGAAATAACACACAAATCTCGGTTACTTCATTTATATTAATATTATAAAGAGGAAAAGTTTGTATGTTTGTTTCGAATAAACTCAAACACTACTGAACGGATTTAAATAATTATTTCACCATTAGAATGCTACCATGCTTCCTGATTAACATAGGCTATAAAAGTCCACTCGTGTGAAGCCGGGCCGGGCCTCTAGTATTTTATATATTAAATTCGGTGTTGCCCAAATTGGACTGCTCGTCACCTCCAGTGGGTCGTATTGTCCATTGTAGCCTATAAGATTAAGTTTATAAACTACCCCCGTGCAATTTCAGCGAAATCCATTCAGTAATTTTTGTGTGAAATAGTAACAAACATCCATCCATTCTCACATACTTACAAACTTTCACATTTATACAAAGATAATCGGGTCTTCTCAGTTGGGGCGTATTGGATCCGGTGGTGGCACTAAGTTTTTTAACGCGCCGTCGACGCGCGTTTTAGAAACAAAGTAGGTACTGACTTTTGTACCCATACAGGCGCGATACGCACGCAAGTCAGTACTTAGTTTCCAAAATGCGCGTCGACGGCGCGTTAAAAAACGCGGTGTGCTTAGGCCCTAAAGCGCGTTCGTCGAAGATACTTAAGGTCCGTCTAAATAATAACATACTCAAAGGACAGAACTTAGATTTAATCATAGATATAAAATAATATTGTATTTTCATACCTGACAGCTTTTAGGCTAAATCTATATAAACTATTATAATAAAATAAAATTAATTAATCTAATATAGTAAATTTAAAACCAAAATATGTTTCGACTAGTTACAAATACCTGTCATAGGTTTACGTGAATAAAAACTTTTTTTTTAATAAAAATTACATATAACTTTATTTAATTTTTTAAATAAAGTAATATTTAATAATATTATTAAATAATATTTATTTAATAATTATGTATTTAATGTCCAGTCAAGGACATTAAATACAATTATTACAACTCTAATTGGTAGAGGTAAGTAAGATAGAGGTTACATATTCTACTGAAACATTTACAGGGTAAGGTTCTCATACACCGATACTAATAGATACTCATTATGTGTAGATACTAGCGAGATGGATAATTAAGTTCTAGGTTACGAAGATTATCTTCTGCATTTCACCGTAAGTGCGACATGGGTTAGTTACTATCATGTTATGAAAAAGCTAGGTGATATGTCCCGTTTTGAATGAATTTACACTAAGTATGTTAGATATTGAATAGTAGGTAAGTAGATAGAGAAAGACTCGTAGGAAGCTAGGAAAGGGTCCGGTCGTCCTCGCAAAGCGAGGCTCGCGACGCGTTCTATGCTTCAGACCCGATCCAGCCCGCGCTGGTTGATCTTAATTATATTTAATAATAAGCGATTATCACATGGCATAACAACATTGGTAACTTTTATTTAATAACATTATTGGTGAAATGTAAACTAATTTATTAGTTTACATTGTTTTTTCTTTTTTGTTTTCATTATCATTGTATTTTACTTAGAATAAGTACGATCGATTCGTCTACATCATCAATAAACGCTTTCGTTTTATTTTCAATTCATGATTAATATTATTGTTTATAATCGAATGACAAACGTAATTTTGAATGATTTTCTTTGGTCATATACATGAATTTGATTTGACAGTGATATCGTGTTACCAGCTATGTTTTTGAAACCGGGAATTAATTTCCAAAACAGCAATTAAATTCTTCTAGAGCTTCGGTATCGTTTCGCTCAAATCGATCCCTTTATTCTTCTAACTTAGATCTTTATCAAAAAATACTTATAGAATCCTCCTAGTCTTAGGCATAGTTGCTAGGTAGTAACGCTATTTCGCTCACTTTTTTCATTCATGTGTGATTGCGGCCTAGGTATTATAGGCACCTATTTTATTATTATGTAGGATGTATTTCTTTTAAGTAATTTGTGAGATTTTCGAAACTCTAATTACCGAAATACTGGTACAAATCTACTGTGGTCTATAGATTCCATTCCACTTATACAACATACCATATTATTATCAAGACGATAAAAAAGTCACTTAGTATATATATTTTCGATTTGTAACATCACTTATACCTAGTTAATCATGTCACACAAAAAGAGCTCGTAAACAAAACGAATACCCTTTTATTTGCTTTATTATGTTGTTATCGCTTCGTGTCAAGTGACAAGACAGGCCCTATTATCCATTGCTATTTGTTATCGTGACAAGGGAAATAATATATGCAAGATGTATATGTCTGTTCCCATTTTATGATGGGATCATAAAGAAGTTTGAGTGCCAACCAGCGGCGTAGCTTGGTGATCATGGGCCCTGGGGCAAAAATACTGGTGTCCCTAAACTGTTTAGGTTCTATCAATTTATAGGTATACCTACTAGTTCTCGCGCGCGGTTTCATCTGCATAGTTCTCTTGGGAACTTCATAATGAAATATAACATATAGAATTCATAGATTGATGGGCTATCGTCCACTGAAATATTTTTTCACATCGGACCAGTAGTTCTTGAGATTAAACAAACTCTGCAGCTTTTTATATTAGTATTAATTTAAAATAGCGCGAAAAATCAGTTTTGTTGTTTGGAGCCCCCTTAAATACTTTTTTTATTTTAAGTATTTATTGTTAAAGCGGCAACAGAAATACATCACTTGAAAATTTCAACTGCCTAGCTATCGCGGTTCTAGAGTTACAGCCTGGTGACAGACAGACAGACAGCAAAGTCTTAGTAATAGGGTCCTGTTTTTACCATTCTAAAAAGATACGGAACCCTAAAAAGGAGATAAGAGGATTGCTAAAGGTTTTGGGGCCCCCGGGTCTCGGGGGTCCCAGGGCACTGCCCCGCCCAGTTCTACGATAGCCACGTAAGTGTTCACAACTTTAACAGCCTTTTGTGTTGATTGCTAATATGTTGCTCAAATTGTTTCGACTCGAAAGTTCCAACTGGACTACACTATATATTTTAGGGTCAACCTTAAAAGGGTAACTTTATAACGTAATAAAATGGGAATAACATGTTTTCATTCTTATTTCAATTTTAATACAGTACGCTATCTATCTGTAATGCTAAAAATAAATCGCTGAATGTGTTGCTAAGCGCAAATCTCGAGAACAGCTCTACCGATTTCGCTATTTATTTTTTGTTGTGTTTGATAAAAAATAAGAAAAATTGCGCGGAAAATTAGAAATTTAAGAAAACTTAACGTCTATATAAAAGTTTGTAATGTAAACTTAGCGCTTTTGACAATATAAACTTTTTTAATGCTTGCTGCAAATATCGTCATCAGTTCAGAACTGTCATGCTTAATATTAAAAATTCAATTGAATGTAGAGTGTTAGTTAAGACGTCTGTCGGGTCAGCTACTAAGAAATACAATATGATATGATGATTTTCACACGAAGACTTATCGAAGAATTTAACGGAATGTATCTGTTATCATCATCATCATCTCAGCCATAGGACGACCACTGCTGGACATAGGCCTCCCTCATAGATTTCCAGTTGCTACAGTTGGAGGCGGCCTGCATCCACCGTACCTGTTATATGTATTATCTATAAATCTAGCTTGTGTTTGCGACTTCGCCCGCGTGAAATAGTTACTTTGGGCTAACCTTAAATTTGAAACATTATTCATTGGTGCTCCAATTCTTTTGTTTTAAGCGTGATGATATATAGCCAGCCTTTCCTTGATAAATGGGCTATCCAAAACTGAAAGAACTTTTCAAATTATACCAGTGGGTCCTGAGATTAGCGCGTTCAAACAAACTCTTCAGCTTTATATATTAGTTTATGATAAGATAAAACGGGAATACACATTTTTTTTTATATATTTTTTTTTTGATTTTTTTTTTATATAAAAATTACTAGACGAATTTTGCAATCTACTAGTATTTTTGTGAACCCCTCGTGCTAAGCTAAAATGCTTATGTTACGAGTGGGTTCACGTCGGTAGTGCAATGGGTGGGATTAGAACCGGCGACCTCAAGATCACAAGCCCTAGCCATTGGGGTACGGCCGCTTCTTCTTATTCCAATTCTTATACAGTAAGCTATGATAAACATAACACGAAAGAGGCCGTTAAACAATTTTCACACGAAGACTGATATGAAACATTAGATATTAAACGAAGAATTTTACGGAATATATCTAAATTAGATATAAATCTGAACAGTTTTTTGTTTACTTGCTAGTCCAATTTCAAAAATTCTTTCCCCATAAGAAATGTGCATTATCCAGGAGTAACATTGGTTATATTTAATTATGAAATTACTACGGGTACGATATTTGATGAAATGCATCATGTCATCCATCTCGCTCGCCCCGTCGCGGTATTTGTCTCGCCACTTTCAACTTCAAACTAGGAGCTCATGGTTTCGATTCCTGCTCCAGACAAAAAGTATTTGCCTTAAATCTAAGATCTGGGTCGTGTTAGTTGAGAAACTACGCTCCGTCCCTCGGAAAGCACGTCAACCCATTGGTTATCACAAAATCTCCTTTTTTTTTATCTTGGCGCAAACTTTTATAGACTTCCCACCGTCTTGGGGAAATACGGTGGGGGCGTGTGGGACTCCTTCACTTGCTCCCGGCTCTGATCACAAAATCATCTATGACAATCGTCTCTATATCAGGTACGGGAAGCAATGTTTACCTGTGAGTTACAACATGCTTTACTCACATAATACTGCGGTCACCAACCCACATGCCAAGCGTAGTGAATATGGAGACATCCCCTGCAATGGAGGATCATGTTCATGGACGTTATACGGACGGATGATTATTTCATCATGAAAGAATCAAGTTTTTTTTCTGCGGAAAATGTCGCTACCTTAGCAATGGCTAAGCAAATACCTCGCTGCTTTTCAGTTCTCAACCCAAGCAGTGAGTTTAAGAGATGACACCAAATATACATTGACAGATAAACTTTTATACACTTTCATAAATCAGAAAATACAGAAAAAGAATTAAAATTAAGGTCAACATTAGGTAGGTACTCTGTTCTCTTGCTGGCAACCAACAAAGGAGTCAGAAAAACCTTTACCTAAAACACTAACTCGATACCTACATCAAAATTCATGGCGGTCTAACAGAGGTTCAAGTGCGCAATACATGAATATCATATCCGATAAGTCATTACGTCTCGACGGAATACGACGAAGATGAGAGTCTACGATAAATCGATAGTCCTTAACGCGATACGCATTTACGAAAATATCAAAGAAATTTGCATTTGAAAGTATTGTAAAGTATGTGCGTCGCAGCATCTATTTTATATAAAGAAAATCACGAAAAGGGTTAAGTTGTTGGTTGTAATGATTATAGACAGGAGTATAGCGTTAATACCCTCAATAAGATACTCGAGTGACTTGTTGAAATATGTTTGACTTATACGTTAGCTAGACATAAGTGAAACTAGTGAGTTGGCCTTATATTGGGGCCCTGTGCCAGTTAACATTATATTCTGCTAAACCTTAACCTTTATATGCAAGGGACAAGGTGCTTCCGATGCCCTCGTAGACCCGAAGTCCGAAAAGCCCGCGAACTGTAAAGTAGAGCGACAATTGCAGAAAACTCAATCTCATCGCCAGCGACCGCCCTGAGCCGACGTCCAAGTCCCACAGGAGACGCCGCCTTGCGCAGGTTGCTTAGTTTGTAGTGTTTAAACCATTTATATAGGGCTGGAGCTCTGCTCGCTTTTATGCCCGGTGAAGAAGCAAAAGCCTCGTAGCTAACTAAACATGTCCGTCCGAAAAAAAGGGACAAGGTGTCTATTTACTGAAAAACCTGACTGGATTTATAGACTAACTTTCATTGTTCAATTGGTATGCCGTATGGTTTCTAGCTTAGACTAGTCCACCCCATATTGTCCCATGGGTGTCGTATAAGGCGACAAAGGGGCAGCAGCATCAGCTCAAGGTCTGCCAAGCGTGGTGATTATGGCAATATCCCTCAACGAACCTGACTTGCCAAGGTCTTTTAAGAGGAGGCCAACGATCAGCAGTGGACAAGAATGGGCTGATTACGTAAGTAGTGTGTTTCAATCTGTGGATCAATCATTATGGAATTATTGATATCTAAATAGTGAAACTGACGGCCGATGGAGCAGAAAGGTTTTCGAGTGGAGACCACGAACTCGCAAGCGCAGCGTAGGACGACCGCCTGCACGATGGACCGACGAACTTATAAAGGTCGCGGGCCAGGCCGCTAGCGATCGTTTCCGCTGAAAATCTATGGGGGAGGCCTATGCTAAGCAGTGGACTACAACAGGCTGATGATGATGATGAAATAGTAGTAGCTATTATATGTATACAAATTCAAGACAAAATATAAGAAGGAAAATAGATTCTCATATACTAAACTAACGATTACATAAAATCGCTTTATATTCGACACGCGCCTGTAAAACTAAAATATTAACCACTCGACAACGAGCATTTCGCATTAAATTTATAACTATCCAGCGATAGAACATAAAGCAAAGATCTCGAAGATTAAAACAGAATAAACAAACACAAAACTTTTCAATTCCCAACTGCTCTTAACAGAATAGAACGACAGTTGTTCATTTCCACTAACAAAACCTATGCAATACAACTTTTTAAACTCACAAAGTTCAATTTTATATAAACGAACGCAATCTTCAAAAGTGTTGTTAGAAAATGGAAAGCGTAGAGTAAAATTAATAGTAAGATATTTTTTTTAATACTAAGATACCTATTACTAATACAATTTTATTTGAACTTTAGTTCTGTGATGTTAGTTAAGTCCACAGAGCAAAACATATTATTATGTAGATTTTGTCAAATTAAATACCTATACTTCTGAATTTTATAGTGCTATAATCTGAACTCATTATTATTAATGAAAACAATGGCCGCTTAAGTTGTATGAAAGATACAACAAAAATCTTTATATAATAAAAACGTGTACTAAGGGCGTTTTTTCAATGTACAAATAAAATATTATCAGTCTAATAAATTTGTCAGTTTTAAATATCTAAATAACCTTTTTTGTTTTTTTTTTATAAGGTGTTAAAAAAATCAGATCTAAAAATAAGATTTACTGTCACTAACTAATAAAATAAAAATATAATAAATCTGTGCGGGCACTGCACTGCACTGGGCAGCGCGCAGCGTTTCCAGAAAGCTGGCAGAATTACCCCGTAGTATGGCTGTGCAAAGTAAATTCAACACTCGGGGAACGTATCGCAATACTATCGGACCCTCTTCATAAACTTATTTTAATTATGTAAGAGTTTTTGTAATTTACTCAACATATTTCTTTCTATCCGTATCAAACACATAACTCTTATCTAATATTAGTACAGAAATACTAGATACTATTTTGTTCAGACTGTGACAATTTTATAATTGGAGTCGAGGTGCATCGGGCGCAACGCCTAAACGATAGTTTCATGGCTTTCCCGAGATTGCTGGGATTTACTAAAATATAAATTACCGTGAACTGATCTAAAAACGAACTTTGTAACAATAATAAATTATAGGAGAAAACACTGTCCCCTTTCAATTCGTTTAATGATTTAAAACTTTACTTATATTTTGTTCTTGATAATGCATAATTTGTAATAATCTGACTTAGGAGGAATACTATATTACTTAAAAAAACGATACTTATGAACATAAATTATTCTATACTAGCTGCGCTCTGCTCCAGTGGGTCGGAGCGTAATTTTTTGTAGTTGAAATTAAATGAAAACGTTTATTGATAATGTAGACGAATCGATCGTACTTATTATAAGTCAAATACAATGATACAAATATAAAAATGTAGTTCATATGCTAATCGAGCTTATTTACTATTCCCGTGCAAAGTTTCAGCCAAATCCATTCAGTAGTTTCTGCGTGAAAGAGTAACAAACATCACTGCATACTCACAAACTTTCGGGTCTATATATTAGTAAGAATATATAGTAGAATTTGTGTGTACCGGTAATTCAGTGGTTAGGGTTGCTTGGTAGTCGCTTTTTAGACCTGGTATTTTTGGTTCGATTCCCGCCTGGGACAACTTTTTTATCTGAAGCACAGATAGTTCTGAATCTGGGTGTAATTTGTGTCTGAGAATTGAGTGTTTATAAAGTACCTACCACGCAACACAGAGATTAATTTCGATAAAGAAGTCGTGGTCGATTATTAAAAAAAAAAATAACTTCAACGTAATTATGGCCAAAGTGATGGTTCGTTGTCACTAGTAGGTACCATTGACAGTTCCATGATGGAACTATTGATGGTTTTTTTAATCACACACTGGCACCTGTGATAAAAAAACGATACAAAATGGTCAAAATTAGTTCTATTATTTTCAGATTCTTTGAAAATGGAACTAGTGATTAAAAAAAGACATAAATAGTTCCATCATGGAACTGTTAATGGTACTAGTGACAACGAACCAAAGTGATTACGATTAATAATACAAATATTAAGTTAACTCTTACCATAAACGTGATCCATTATTACCTATATTAAACCGTTACTTAAAGTGTACCCCTAAACCACTCTACACAAAATATCAGGCTTAACATCGTAAATAAAATATAAAGTCGACACTAATGCTCTCGCGTCTAAAAAACATTCTAACTCCACGTACATCAATATTAGATTTATTCGCAACGCACTCTAGTTTTTAAGAGCACTCCGATCTTCCTATATCCACGTCGAAAATAACGTATTTCACTTTATTTTTTACTTAGCATAAACCAAATTGTCAAGACTTGCTACCAAAGGTCTTATATAATACTTTCATTTTATGTACCTACATACAAAGTAGTATTATGTCTTGAAAGATTGGATTGACTATAGATATTGATAGAAAAATATAATAAAAAAATCTATTTAGTAAAAAATATTGAACGTATATTTTTTTCGTTCATCATACATAAAATGACGAAGTTACTGGGCGATTACATTTTGTGGGACGTCACATCTAGGTACAATTTTACCTAGTAGTAATCATTAGTACTGTACTGCCAAAACTTCATATTAAAATTTTGAAGTACAATAAAATGTGGAATATTGAAAGACATAATAATATGCTATATATACCATCACGGGGACGGCAATAATAAATATAGATGGCAAAATGAGCTCTCGTGCTACATGCTATAATCTGGACATCTTTAAAACTAAAATGAACAGACACTTTCTAGGCAAGCGTGTATCATCTTAGACCTTACCTATATTCGCCTACCACCAAGCGAGATTATGGTTGACCATAATCTCGCTTGGTGGTAGGCGATTTTTTTTTTCCTAAATATAGACTTACGTTTGAACGTAAGACTATATTTAGTACAAAAAAATGAAAAAAAATGTCTTCGCATGGGCGTGGTAAAAGGCGACTAACAGACATACAGCTGATGGATGGGAAATTGCATTTATCAACTCAAAGATACTCACAATCTTAATACGATCACCAATCTGCATGCCAAATCTGGTGATCTATCTGTATAAATTTTACCACTAAAACTTTGCACCGCTTAAATTTTTCTCTTTAACCCAAAGGTTGGTTTTAAGATCCTCTTGGTATTAAGACCGCCGTATGTACAGATTTGTATCACAAAGATAAATAGCTAAGGATCGTGTTATACAATACATTAGCAACAATGCGAATTCTGTGATCCAAGATAATCAGCAGTCTCCAACCTCTGTTATAACGCCGAAATACATATTTTTGAATTCAACGGCGTCACGGCGAGCGGCACCTGCAGGCGCCCACCTCATTGTGGGCGGAGAGTCCATTGCTGTCGGGGACAATATGCGCTATCTAGGCATAGTCCTCGACAGCAGATGAAGCTTCGGGGCCCATTTCCAGCGGCTGGCCCCGAAGCTGGTGGCGGCGGCGGGTGCTCGTGGCCGGCTTTTGCCGAATCTCGGTAGACCCGGGAGCACCTGCCGCAAGCTGTACGCCGGAGTGATCCGCTCCATGGCGCTCTACGGCGCCCCCATTTGGGTCGACGCCCTGATATCGCATAAGCAATCCAGCCCCCCGTAGGCACCTGCGGCCATTATGGCACCGCGGAACCTTCTGGGCCACACTTACAGTGGCCCATTTGCCCAATTATAGGGACGCCCGGAGTGTAGAGGCGTCCCTACTCCTCATGGGTCAGCGTCGAAGGGAGCGGGGCCCACGTGCCCCACTCCCCGAAGCCGAGCATAGGGCGGTAGGCGGCGCGGCGGGCAGTTGTACATCCCTTACTCAACTCTCACTAACAATATGAAAACATTTAAGTACCTGTGTATTACTAACACTATATGGACTATCTTTGTCTGAAATAATTATTATTATTGTTATTAAGCTGTATTAATGCTTATCCTACAATTATCATAATATGTTACATGTATACATATGATATTAATAGCAATAAATGCGTAATACTCATTTATTATTTGTAATCTGTATTATGTTATTATTCCGGTAAATATTGAATGACTTACTTTCTCATTAACAGAATACCGTTAAATATGAATAATAATTCTGTGTTTTATGCACAGGAATCTGATACACTGTGACGGTGGCTCATTAGATTTGATTCTAACTCGCGACACTGATTTTTGTTACCCACGGATAATTTTACTGAGTCTGTGTGTGCTTTGTGTCCATATATTAAAGGTGGAAACATATTGTTAAAACGCGACGCGACCTGATGAACCGCGACGCGTGTTGAGTCAAAGAAATGTATTGTTTTCTATAGACACCCTATGAATACGTCACGTCGCGTCGGGTGTTTATAAAGTCCTGTAGAGGAACGGTTGTTGGTGTTCCTCCACAGAAAATGAAGATCTTCTTTGCCGGGCGAGGTGGTATACCCGGTGACCGACGGCCATTTGTTACTGTTCGGAACTTGTATATATACAAGTTCCGAACAGTATTCCGAACATATATGTTCGAATTGGCTTGCGAACTTGTATTGCGTGATACAGGTTAGTTGGGATGCTAGATGGTAGATGGCGCTGCTTGTCTTCTTGTAGTTTTTGTGCGGTTACTGTAGATGTCGTTACAGTCAGTTCGGTTAAGGGATATACAGCTGATGAATGGGAAGCAGCATCTATAAGCTCAAGGTTACTTTCTACCTTACAGCGATCACCAAGCCACCGGCCAAGCGTAGTGATTATAGCAATATCCCTCAACGACCATGGCTTGCCAAGGTCTGTTAATAGGAGACACATGTTCAGCAGTGGACGTAAACGGGCTGTTGAAGTAAATACATTGTAGATTGAAGCTTTTTTTTTTCGGTTGGACTTAAGTAGTTAGCCACGAGGCTTTGGCTACTTCACCGGGCATAAAGGCGAGCAGAGCTCCAGCCTTAATCAATTGTTTCCGAACTACAAACCAAGCAACCTGCGCAAGAGGGCGCCCCCCCTCCCGACCCTTAGTTTGCTAAGAACCTTCCAATGCCCTCGTAGACCCAAAGTCCGAGAGGCCCGCGAACTGTAAAGTAGAGCGACAGTTCCCTTTATTTAAAACTAGGTTTTACCCGCGTAACTCTGTTACAGCGGGGCGGAGCGTGATATTTTGTAGCCTATATGGTAATTCAGCTTATAAACTATCCGCGTGCAACTTTCAGCCGAATACAGTCATCCATCCATCCATACTTACAAACTTTCGCGTTTATATAGGTTGGATTTGGAGCTTACTTAAATACTCACATATAATTATACGGAAATGTTTTATTCTATATTTGAAAACATTTCTGTACCTGTATATTTTGTAACAAACATATTACTTACCCCTCAGTGCACACCGAAGCTCGGCGCACTTAATTAAAACTATAAAGTTGGAATGAACTAGTTAAAAGTTATTTAACTACCTTCAACTGATCTAATTATTGACTGAACACAGGACAGTTAAAGGGATAAATCCTCAGTTTATATTAATAAGTGATTTATTATATAAACTATACTGCAGACAACCTCCATGTCCTACCAATGTACTTCTCGGAGGTCGTGAGTTCGATCCCCACGCCCGACGAGTAATCTTTGTGTAAAATCTAAGATTTATTTCCAGGTCGGGTTCGTTGAGGGACTACACTCCGTGCCTCAGAATGCACGTTAGTACGGTCACCAACCCACCTGCCGAGCGAGGTGACTATTTCAAAAAACCCTTCCTCCGGGGAAGGCGAAGCAGCAGACGTTATAGCAACAATTTATATTTTTGCACCAATTCCTTTCCTTACAATATGTGCTTAATTTTTGTTAAGAATTTTGGATTAAATTGAAAAGTATATGAAAACAAATAGTATTTAGATTAGTATTTATTTTATTTTATTTTATTAACTATTAGATGAATAAAAGGAACGCGTTTAAGTAAAACAAAATTCAGTATACCATATATAGTCACGTATCGTAAGTACGTATATAGGTATGTACAAATAGAATATCTTTTCTGTACACATTTCTTTTGATTACATCGCTTCGTAGATTACGAAGCGATGTAGACGTTAGTGCTACGCCGTAGTGCATGCTACGGCAGACCGCACGCACTAAGCTACTACGACGGCAACTGTCGCGGCGGTTAAGATCGCTGAATGCTTGTTGTGGGTTACCATATCCACACTAGCAAGGTAGAAGGTGACAGATAATGAGACATTCTGTGATTTACACCGTGGTATTTAATACGACTTTATATTGCTAGTTTGTAAAATACCCAGGTAAACTGTTCCTTGTGACCAATTCATTTTTGTTCTGATTGTAATTTGTAGTTTATTTTCCATCATAATGTTGGCATACAAGGTTACAGCCAGAAGTTATTTGGTACATAAAACTATAGAGCGGAAATGAAAATGCTGCGGTCCGCTGCGTTGATTATAAGCAATATAATGTATAGCATGACGAGGTCGAACCTCAGCTAGTCTCCAACATAGGTCCACCACTACATAACATTTTGGTCCTTCAAGCCGGATCAAAATATTATGTAGCGATGGACTGTACACTTACAACATTGTTTTTATTTAAAAAAAACGAAACGACAGTAAGTACAAACGCATAATTTCTCAATCTCAATATCTCATCGCTTACACCACAAAACATTTTAATATTAATCAAAAATGTAACTTTAAAAGAGCAAAAAGCGAAATATGAATTATTAAAACATATTTTACATAATCCTGACGAAATCGCGGCACTCTAATCTGTTTCTAAATTGTCGAGTCTGTCCGTCCTTTGTTGGTGTTGGTTCTCGTCGTGACAACATAACGTCGATATTTTGTTTCGTAAATGGGTATACTTATTCATAAAATGGCTAAGTACAGAGCCACCGTAGGCTCTGTACTTAGGCATTTTATGAATAAGTAATAAATATTGGGGTATAATAAAAAACAACATTCTAATTTATGAATGTATTGATTCTTAAAATAATGTACGTGTTTACCTCCGTGTAGTAAAGAGGAAAACCCTCTGTTCTTTGGTTTAAATCGCTTTGGAATATCCGCGATGCAACGATTTAAGGCGGTTTTACCACTTAAACACGATTCACCTCAAGACCATTGCTGGCGGGGGTAATGTCTGTAGAATGATAACTTATAATATTATTTACGAAGTTTTTTAACTATCACGATAGTTTCTTGACGAATTTTGGGTCTGCGAGGTCATCGGATGGTTCATTGAAAACTAAGGTAAAAAGACCTTATACGAGCAAAATCGCTTATTGCAATCGCAGCCTAGAAGCTATTCTATTTAAAAATTAAATATTATTTCGTCAAGGTCACCTTTGCGTATGTATACGCAGAGGACTTATACGTACGTAAAGGTCCCATCCTTGACGCCCTGTACTTCCAAAAATGGTTCACAAGTTCGAACTTATAACACAATACACTAAACAAAGTTTATTTTTGTTCCCAACATTCCCAATAATACAAAGAACCTTAATATAAAACATTACGAATAAAACCTAACAAAATGATGTTAAAAATAGAATTATCTACGTATTTATTGCTCTGGTGTTCCGCAGATTCAATTTCATGGTCTTTAAACATTCTCCGTTCCGCCATTTATATTATTTTTATGGTAGATATTTATATACACGGCAACAGAAAAAATGTATACATATTTCTTTGTCAAATCACGTGTATCCACTGACATAAAGACACTGTTTTGAAAGGGTGTGTAATGTTTGGTATTATTACAAATGCTCTAATTTTACTTGAAATAACTTTCATATTATATAATATTCAATATATATAATATTCTTTTTACAAAACGTTCATTTGACCTAATGTTCTTTTGACCTAATTTTCATGTTTAATTGTCACAATAAAAAAAAATAACCGCGAAGGCGATCTCTTTCTAACCTAACCTATCCGAGTCGGGATTCTCTAAAGTCCAGATTGCATCCAGTTTCTCCTGGTAACAATAGTTGAGTAGTGGTGGTATACACCTGGTATAGAGTATATTTTTAGGGTTCCGTAGCCAAATGGCAAAAAACGGAACCCTTATAGATTCGTCATGTCTGTCTGTCTGTCTGTCTGTCCGTCCGTATGTCACAGCCACTTTTTTCCGAAACTATAATGTTAAAACTTGGCAAGTAGATGTATATTGTGAACCGCATTAAAATTTTCGCACAAAAATAGAAAAAAAAACAAAAAAAATTGGGGTTCACCATCCTTAGAACTGAAAATCAAAATTTTTTTTTATCGAACCCGTACGTGTGGGATATCTATGGATAGGTCTTCAAAAATGATATTGAGGTTTCTTATATCATTTTTTTCTAAACTGAACAGTTTTCGCGAGAGACACTTCCAAAGTGGTAAAATGTGTGTTCCCCCCCTGTAACTTCTAAAATAAGAGAATGATAAAACAAAAAAAAATATATGATGTACATAACCATGCAAACTTCCACCGAAAATTGGTTTGAACGAGATCAAGTAAGTAGTTTTTTTTAATACGTCATAAACCGTAAACCGCAGTTTACCTTTCATTCATTCAACATCGATCAAAGTTACAACGAACTACAAGAACTTTTATACTATGTTACTTGTAGTATTCTTGATATCAAAAATAGGTACGCACTTGTACGGAACCCTTCGTGCGAGAGTCCGACTCGCACTTGGCCGGTTTTTTTTTTAATCATAACATAGCAACACATTAATTTAAAATCGTATTAGATTTTCTAAATTATATGAAAAGTTACGAAGAGATAATGAATATGAGATGTAAATAAATCTCAACTGATCGTTATATCAAGTGAACGGTTACACATCCGTTCTAAAGTCAACGTTGTAATTTAAAAACCAACCAACAAATGCATTTCAGAAATGTTAGCATCGATTGGATTCGATTTGATTAGCTTTAGCAATTCTACGATCAATACTTTCGTTAAGAATCAATTGACATTCGTCTATTTGAATGTGTACTAGATTATTTCTTAGTATATATTTCAAAAATTTAAGAACATCTATTTAAATCTAAATTTTAACAATGAAGGACTATATTCAAAATGGAAACTAAGATTTTTCCACAATTTATGATTCAAAAACGGAATATAATCTGACTGGAAAGTTAACTTAACAGCTATGTTAGATAATAGTTAATTTGATTGACTTGAAAAACCGGGTGTAAGTTCGGTTCCGAATCCGTCCATGCGTGAAATTTTATTGTTAAACTCTGTCACGGGACTTAATAAAAATGTACATTATAACATTTGCAAAGAATAAAATCATTTAGGTCAAAGGTAAATTAAATTATCGGAGCTTTAGACTTCTGTAGCAGCTTAGTAAAGTGTCCATCGGGCAAACCTCGCTGCTAAGACTCGCCGTGGTGCCTGTTTCGAATTCTAAACTAGATATTACCGTAGAAATGAAGATTAGTTGAAAGGTTAATAAACTAAAGTTATGAGTTACGATATATATAGTTATGTACTCGAAACTATGGGTCTCATGAGGCATACACGGATATTGTTAAAGGAACAGTCCAGTCGCTTGAGTCCAAACTGGGTGATCAAATGCTGGCTCTTACCTCGACCAGCGAATAAGCTTGGCCATCTAGCGGGGTGATGTTTGGGGTACCCTGTCTGCAGATGGTGGCTTTACCGATGGTTTTTTATTTGTGGATTAAGAATAGTTTGAATGTTTCATACCCTCTAACTTTGCCTAATCCAGCATCAGACCATCTTTATTAATTGCTAGCTTTTTCCAGCAACTTCATCCACATTTAGGTATTTTTTTCGCGATAAAAGTTAGTTATGCCGTTTCCCAATTTCTATACTACGACAGGCATTTATCATTTACGTAGGGATTAAAACTAAATGTTTTACAAAGAAAATATAATGAATATTGTCACTGATCTAACTCTTGGTTTAACATTTACGCAAATAATTTTAGTACCTAACTAAAAATTCCTATATGAGAAAATAATGACAGCAAGATGAAAACTTACAATAGACAAACAAAGTTATCAATCGTTTTAATATTAAATGCTGTAGTACATTACAAACATTTGTCGTATATGCATACGAATAGAATCCAGTCATATTCGATTATTTAGCTCACTGGGTTACAACATCTTATCGATCGTAGAATTCTTAATAAAGTGGTAATTTGTTCGACCGTAACTAGCAAAATTCCATCCCCGGGTTAGGCAAAAAATGTGTGACTAGAATGTTTCTATTTACAAAAATTTAACTGAAAGCCCGAAGTCTGGAAGTTGAGGAAAGGAAGGTTCACCCATGCCTCGCAGAGCACGTTCTAACGATCTTGTGCCTGATCTCTCTCTCTTGCCCGTCGACGAAGCCCACTCTGGATCATGCATAGAATATTTTAAGGTTTGGTTTGATGCCATTTGACTTAAGTTAGAACTGTGACAATTAAACATGAAAATTAGGTTAAAACACATTAGGTCAAATGAACGTTAAGTATATAAAAAGAATATTATAAATATTGAAAATTGTATAAAATGAACGTCTTCATCTTTCCAATAGGGAGTGCACCAATATTTTTGCGCATACTTGTTCACTATAAAATGTCGTTCGCAGATGGCTAAACACCTTAGATATTGGGTGCCGTGACCAAAAAATGTTAGAGTTTAAAAAAATAATGTTATGTACTAGATATTATCTACATGAAAAACATCTAAGTCCAGCCCGAAGTCTGCAAGTTAGTTGTGTTTCACCCGAGCATGGGAAAGCACGTTAAGCTGTCATTCCTGCACCTAATCTATTAATCGTCTCATATTTGGCACTATAATATGTCCAGTGCAGATGGTTAAACTTCTTAGAGATTGCGGCCATGGCCGCCGAAAAATAGTCGGGAGGACTATATTACGTTCTTATTAATGTCTATTAAGTTATACAAAATAACACATTACATGTGTTATTTTGTATAACCGCCTGTACCATGCTCATTAGTTAACAAATTACATTTACAAATTAGCTACTAAAGTTTCAAGTTAAACATTATACGAACTGAGTTTTGTTTCAACAAAGGATTAACAAAGTCCAAAGTAATTTCACCTGAAATGAGCGCTCAATAAAATAATGTATTAAAGCAAAATCAAATTCAGACATCACTTGATAAAGGTTTTAGTAGAGAAATAAGAAAAAGTTGTATTTACGAACAAAGGTGAGGTGGTTCAACACGGCTTAAGTAAGCGTTTTCAAATACCTACCTACATATATTTATCAAATGCATTAGTCAATAATACTAGTATTATGTGCCATGTGGTTGTCGACTTAGGGACATATGGCTTATGGATGGGCAGCAGCATCTATTAGCTCAAGGTTTACATCTTACTGCGATCACCAATCCGTCTGCCAAACGTGGTGATTATGGCAACATCCCTCTACGATCCTGGTTTGCCAAGGTCTGTTAAGAGGAGGCCCATGTTCAGCAGTGGACGATAACGGGCTGTTGATGATGATGATGATGACGAGTATTAAGATATTTTTACTAACGAAACAAGTGGTTTCGAAAAATAAATCAAATGGGGCGAGATTGCCGTCGTCTAAGGCCATCTAGATATTGCGAAACAAACCTAAGATTGCTTGTTATTAACTAACTAGTAAATGTATATCCGTAAAATGTGTAATAAAAAAATCTTATAAATTACTTTAGTATAGCTGTCAATCTATCTTTACTAATATGCTAAAGAGGAAAGATTTAGTTGTTCGTTTGCATTGAATAGGCTCCGGAATTACTGGACTGATTTCAAAAAAATCAATGTTTCACAATTAGAAAGCTTCATTATCCAGGAGTAACATAAACTATAAAAAATAATGTAGTTCCCACGGAAACCGAAGCTACGTGGCTAAAACCGCGCGCGGGAAGTTAGTAATAAATAAAAGATAGCTGATTATATCAAAGAAATATTTAAGGGAATTATGTAACTTTCTTGCTGTTCGATTTTGTGTTATGTTACTAAGTTTTATAGCATAAAATCAAGCAATATGTTGAAGTGTTTTATTGCCTTTAAACATTCATGGCTCTAAATGTAGTTCACCGTATTTATATGTCGCAACTGAATCGTATAATCCGCCGTATTACATTATGGCTAACCATTATCTAACAGGGCCATTTTGAAAGCCGGCGGCGGGTCAATAATTACCCGGATTGAATGCGGCTGAATGAAAATCAGCCGGAACGCATTCGACGCCATACGTTCTTCAACACGACCAGCCGTAATGTAATACATCGAGTGAATAGCCGCGTTGAACACCGCGGTTTAGGCATGGGTTATTTTTTTTGACAACCAATAAATCCGCCGTTTTAAAAAACGGCTAGCCGTAATGTAATGCGGTGGATTGTACGATCTGGCTGCGACATATATACTACATAAAATGTGTTAGTGTTGGCGGTCGCATCCTAAACCCGGCATATCCCGGGTCTACACAACTTCTAGTTTACAGTGAAGCATTGTGGATGCCAAATCGAGTGGAAACTGCGATCATAGCACCCTGTTTATATTTGAATACCCCATTTACTTGTATTTGTGTGGTAATAGCATGTATGGTAAACTAGTTCAAATCGGTTTTACTCAGAGGTCTGCTTGTTTTTTATTCCGGTTTTAGTTATATTAGTACTATATATCCCATATTTATTGGTACAGACAGTTTAATTTATCTGTGTGCACTACGCTATGTCTATGTAAGCATTTTGCCTTTTCGTTACCTGAATCCTACTAATATTATAAACGCGAAAGTTTGTAAGTATGGATGGATGGATGGATGTTTGTTACCCTTTCACGCAAAAACTACTGAATGGATTTGGCTGAAAGTTTGCACACGGATAGTGTATAAGCTAGATTAACATATAGGCTACAAAATATAACGCTCCGACCCACTGGAGCAGAGTAACGTGGGTAAAATGTTAAATAAATCGTTTATTATATTATATTTATAGATGACGAATGCACTCACACATACAAATATTGTACAATTTTATTATAGACGTAAGCACACATAGCACGTATAGATTAGTTAAACCATAGCTATAGGTGCATCTATTTCTTTCATAAATATTCACCAACTAGCTACCCGCCTCGGCTTTGCCTGGTGCAATGCTGATGTATTACACATTTAAACCTTCTTGAATCGCTCTATCTATTTTAAAAAAACCGCAACTAAATCCGTTGCGTTGTTTTTAAGATCTAAGCATAAATAGGGACAGGCAGACAGTGGGAAGTGACTTTGTTTTATACTATGTAATGAAAAGGTAAACGTATTAATAATAATTGGATGAAACTATTCTAAATTACACGAGTTTGTGCTAGAATATTTTTTAATTTTATAATGTAATTAATTATATTGCAGCTTTTATATGCAAATATGTGTATCTCATGAATAAATTAAAATAACTGGCACTAATATATAGCGTTTAACTATTAAGTTTACTTAGTTACAACAGTATTAAATAAAAAATTAAACACATAACAGAATTATAAATGCTACTTTCGACGGTAGCAGTTAAAGAGTTTTACCCATGATTTAAGATTTAAATCTTAAATTGAATAGGTAAACAACAATGATGTTATTGTAAAAAAGAGGTAGATACGGAAACCGCGCTTGAAAAATTGCACAACAAAAGTAAGCTAATTGGTACACTTGAACGTGTACGTCTGTCTCGTTTTGGAACACGCTAATTTTCTGTTTACTATCTAGGGTCAAATTTTGTATTAACAAAACACAAGCAAGACGTATCTTCCTCTTTTTATACAGCATCATCCATGATACACGACTACCTAGTTTGGGAGTCAAGTTTACAAAAATATTAGTGAATATTTATGTGGATAAACCCTAAGTTAAGATTTTATATCTTTAGACACTATGTACTTATTCCATCCATGTAAAATCTTTGATTGTTTAAATAAATATGATTATTTTCGGTCGGTTTATTTAACTCAGCTCTAGGCTAGATTCAACTACGGGTCGAAGACCAAGTAAATGCGGCGTGTGGTGTGTAGTTTTATGTGTGTGATGTTTGTAAATTAATAATTATTATTATCATTATCATTGGTAAAGGTAAATGGTATCATAGTAATAAGCCTACTAATATTATAAACGCGGAGTTTGCAAGTTTAGATGGATGGATGTTTGTTACTCTTTCACGGAAAAACTACTGAATGGATTTGGCTGAAAATTTGCACGCGGATAGTTTATAAGCTAGATTAACATATAGGCTATAGATTAAAATATAACGCTCCGACCCATTGGAGCAGTGTAACGCGGGTAAAACCGCGGGGTGCAGCTAGTATTAAATATATTGATCAAACTTTTACTAATACTATGAATGCGAAAGTTTGTATGGATGGATGGATGTTTGTTACTCTTCATGCAACAACTACTAGACTGATACTGCCGATTTTACAGGCATCGTTTATAATCTGGATTACCATCACGCTACGACCTACTGGATCTATAGCAGACCATAGCCGGTAAATCCGTGGGTAGCCGCTAGTTATACATAATATAATGATTCTGTATATATTTAATCCACACATTTCATACCTTAACCGCATTTAACATTAGCACTTATCTAATATACATAGTAATGTGTACTGAATAAAGCATTTTTGTATTACAGAACTGCAGAGTAGTTAAATTGTATTAAAGGAACGGCAAACATATTAAAATACATACAATAATTAATAATTCTTTAATATAAAATATAATTAAACGTACAGCAGGCATCTTAGCAAGATTACATAGCAATCAATGTAAAAGATACCAGGTCCTTTCCGTGTAACTTGACAGTATCCGCCTGTTTAAGTCCACTGCTGAAGGTGGGCCGAGCCTAATCTTTAACAGAGCTTGGCAAGCGAGGATCATTGAGGGACATTGCCATAACAACCACAGGCATATTGGTGATAGCCGTAAGATGGGAGTATCTGTGATCTGATAGATGCTGCTTCCCATCCATCAGATGTTAGTCCCTTAATCATCTCTTACGACACCCATCGTAACATATCGGGTGGTCTATTTTAAGCCGGAAAACACATGGCGAATAATTTGGGCCTTACCACTTGGGGCCCTCATGCAATAGGCGGACTTAAAGGAGAACCTCTAAGTCCGCCGTGACGGTTTTGGTGGGTAGACTTCTCCTCTATGTATAATAGCATACCATCGGTAAGAAAAAAAGAAAGGCTGATAATCATCTGCAACCTATACTATATAATTACAGCAGTATATACTTTACTACTTATGACAATAATATACTGAAATACATACATATTACAAGAGTATATAATATAATACATAATCACACTTGAACACATATACTAACTATCATCCAACGATACTGTCACTTTTTCCTTAAATGCTCAAGTACTCTCTTTTTAAATAAGTAACGACTTTTACGAGTACCTATATCAAAGCAGCAACTGACTAATGATAGATCAACGCACAGCTAAAACCGCTGGGTATAGAACCATGAAGTTTTGCTCAAATAAACCTTATGTGACAAAGGTGAGCACTAAGACAGGATTTTTGAAAATTCAATCCTTAAGAGCATGAAATGCCGTTGCAATGTTTGTATGAAGATATCGATATCTACGCCTACTAAGTCACGGACACAAGCTGGTGATGAATAAGTGAATACACATACAACATATTTCAACATACATTCTAAGTTATATGTACCTAAACGTGGTCACAATTCCATTTTAGCTACGTTTAATATTAATTTTCATATCAAGCATGACCCAAGTAGGTATTAAAGTCAAATACAAGTACTATCCCATTCGCAAATTACAACCGAAAGATCAATATACGTTGTCATGTAAGCGGAAGTCAGAACATCATTAAAATGGTTTACAAACCTTTGATATTTAATAAAAGGAATGTTCTTTAATTATATTTATATAGAGAGAGCGCTCATCAAAAGTTGTTTTTTCTTGGAACTGATCTCACAATTAAAAGGATAATTTGGAGGTAAACCGCGTTTAAGCGTTTTACTGTAATTTAATCTAAAGTTCAACGCTGTTTAAATTCTTACCGCACAATTTTCTGGTCAGTTCTTCGCTCATGTGGCCTTTGTGAGTGCCGACATCAAGTTTAACTTATCGAAACGTATTCAAAAGTTTGATAATTCAAGTAAAAGTTACAAAACCTTTTTTCATCGCTTTTTTTCATATTATTTTTTTATTATTTATTTATTTATTAAACAAAGATAAATTATTGCTACTTTTATTACAATGGTCCACAAAACTTTTTAAACAGTTTGACTGTGGACTCAGTTGAGTTTAATGAAAAATGAAAAATGAAAAATAGGTATGTATTTCATTTTTATAAAAGTTAACTTACGTATGCAACGAAACATACGTTTGACATTTGCCATCGGAATTTTCTTCAATCCAATTCTGACAATTACGAATATAACACAAACCAAATCGGCCAAGTTCTTCTAACTTAAGTATGAATCATACTTTCGCTAGTTTAACATTAGGGTTCCGTCAGTTCTTTTAATAAAATGTTGTTCATTATAAGCTAGCTTCACTTTTTTAGAATTAAAACTTTCGTGAGTGGTACACATATTTATACATTTTAACCGGTTGTACTCACGATTTGTCATCATCGGATATGTCCGACTAGTTTCGACAGCGCGGCGCCGTCCGGCGTCGACTACTTCTTGAATATGGACCTCGGGATGGTCTCGAAAATAGTTTGACATATCCGATGATGACAAATCGTGAGTATAACCCGTTAGTTAATATAAATACTTAGCTTCACTTTGTTTAGACAGAATTCAAAATAAAGTAACACACTTGATTTAACCCTAGTTAAATCGGTTTATAAAGATATAAAAAGGGTAGCTTCAGAATACGGTTATTTGAAAATGTTTAATTTAATTACGTTTTTATTAGACCGGGTTTTTATAATAAACATATTTTAGTAAAATGCCTGGTAAATACCAATCTAAATTCATTTAACATTCCTTTTTCCTTTTACGTAAAAATGGAGCGCCTACTTAACAAGATTTTTGATTTAATTAATTTATCAAATTCTGTTTTTTTTTTTTTGACAAACATAATGTGCTTACATTGTACAACCTGGTATTTCGAAGTGTTTTCCAACCGCAAAATGGTTGGATTATTTGTAAAATCAATATGTATTTATTTTCTTTTGTCTGTTTATTTATAAACCTATAAAAAACAACAATATTTATTAGAATTCTTATTAACATAGATGTCGTGTTAAGATTCATTCCAATACAGAACTGCATTCTGTAAATGCTAAACCTCACCTAGGTAATTCCTGCAAATGACATTAAATTGTTTGCGGGTTTGAATAACTGGGCTGTTTAGCGAGACTTGTCGATAAACTAGATGTCAACTAAACTATAATCCGAGTTCTTTATTCAAATGCAGCAATGTGATTGGCTATTTCTGTGATGTTGTCGTACTTGTCATTATTACGAAACGGTTAATTGAGTTTAAAATATTAAGACATACATATATTATGTTCTGCATTTAAATATCAATATTAAATCTAATTAATATTAGCACACACTGAACGATACATATAATATTGTTTTGTTGTTATTGAAAATAAGGCCTGGACTCCACCAAAGCCGATACTAGACGAGCGGAGAGGAGATGTTTTTTTAACAACCAATAGAATTAGCTGCACGGATACGAGATGTGTGAATAACGAAATTCTATTGGAGGTTAAAAAAACATCTCCTGTCCGTTCGTCTCGTCTTTGGTGGAGTCCGGGCCTTATTGTTCGAATCACTACATAGTATAAAACAAAGACGCTCCTCACTATCTGTCGGTCCCTATTTATACTTAGTTCTTTAAAATTACAAAACGGATATTTATGCGGTTTTTTAATAGATAGACGTATGGAGGGATGATTCAAGAGGAAGTTTTATATGTAAACACATCAATACTGCACCAGCGAAGCCGGGGCGGGTCGCTAGTCAAAGAATAAGGTGTCTTATCTATGATGCAGGTTCGAATTCTGCCAGTGGTCTTAATTTATTTAATCTTATTTTCTAAATTGCCCAGTGTTTTGTTTTCCAATAATTTAGAGAATATCGCTATTCTAAGTCCTCCCATTTGCTCCATTAATACAGGACATATTTAATAAAACCTTTCGACAAACTACATATACATAAATACGGAAAAACCACGAGACATTACGTAATAGAAGCTCCTTCATAAATCTAATTTCGCACAGCGAAGCCGAACTAAGAATCGATGGGTCGTAAGGGATCTGTCAAACCGGTGCCCCAGGGAACTCACACATACGAGGTTATTAGTTAGCACACGATCATATAATTAACTTCTTCTATATTTTAGATGTTTTTTTTTTACCTCGGTGCATAGTGGTAGGCTCGCTTTAAATCTCTTAGGTCTTGGGTTCGATCCCCATTCCGGATAATCTTTGTGTAGATTCTAAGATTTATTTCCGGGTCTGTTTGGCTGTGGGACCCGATTGTTTTTAACATCATCTATAACAGTATTCCTTGTATGTTATAACATAATACTACGGTCCCTAACCCGCTTGCCAAGCGTGGTGACTATGCCAAAAACCCTCCCTCGGGAGAAGGCCCATGTTCAGCAGTGGACGTTGAACGGGCTGCTGATGATATTTTAGACATAAGATCTAACGGATATAAGATTAATTTTTAATTAACTTGAGTTTTTAAAATCTTACCTATTAGACTAGGGCGTCGCACTTGCGATCATGTGGTGGCCTGTTTGATTACCACCCCTTGCACTACCGACGTGAACCTACTCGTAACATTTTAGCTTAGCACGAGGTGTTAACAAAGAATACTAGAAGTGTACAAAAACTCAGCTAATAATCATTAAAAAAAAAGTGCCCTTGGTAACTTCAACATAAAATGGTTAATTATTATTTATTATTTTATTGTATTCGTTGTAAAGAGAACAAGGTTTATATTTGGTACAAGAAAATTACAAACAGGATCAAAGTATTTTTTGTTTTACTTAATTTAAGAAATTAATGTAACAAACAATCAAATCTACGAAAAGAATTAATTACCTATTTATTACCTTGTATTTGTGACTTTTGGTGTCGAAACATTGGAGCCGTCGAAACCGGTAGCCCAATTAATTTATAAATACCTCGCAGCGGCCCTCTTTAGTGCGGCACGTTCTCCGAGTGCTGGTTTTTACATTACCTAGTTACTAACAATTTCAATCACAATATCTTGAAGTGCTCAAGCAGCCATTTTGTGCCACTTTATGTCGAATATTAAAATATAAAAATACCAATAATGAAACTCCTTATTTTATTCATCTTCCAGATTATTATTACTTTTTTACCGTCTTTGTTTATTTTCATTTCTGTACAATATTTCCCCTAAATGGGACATTCAAAAGATTTTAAGGGCTCATTTACATCACGGTTTCTTCTAGATCAAATGGAAATTCACTGCTGAGACTAGACTATCATACATACACTTATCTACAGGGCCGACTTTAACCTTATGAGTGCCTGGGAATAAGAATCCATTTTTCACCCCTGATTGTTATGTGCCTAAGGTCCGTACCGTAAACATATATTTAAATTATTCAACAAATTGTCTTAAAGCATTGCAATTTATGAGTTAGATTACTTCAGTTTGGGACTAAAAACTTCAAAAATCATATTTTGGTCGGCCAAGGCTCTTGTCTAGAACGCCCCGTGGGAAAGTTTATCCTGTATTCCTCGATTTTCCCATAGCCATGAAATGTTTTAATACGTAGTGTGACGACAAGCAAAAATGTTTGAATTTACTACATAATGTTAGGAGTACCGTTATCCAATAAATTTCTCAGAAAAAAATAAAATTTGGCGTAAATGAACCATAATATAATTCGGTACTTATTCGGAAACAAAAGAAATAAAAAAATCATTCGATTTTTATTGCGTCTCAATTTCGTTTGCGAATGAAATTGGATAAATTGGAGGACATTTTTCTATTGTATAATTTAACAATTTTTTCAAAGGTTTATGACAAAAATACAAATACAATACAATTGTATTTTATTAGAACTAAGACTGAGACAGTTTGTAAACCGTTATATAGCATCACATAAAATCGCAGACGCCTTTCTGCATTTTTGTGATTTATTGTGATACTGTTTTATGCAAAAACGACGTAAAGCGAAGACATGCCCTGACCTGATGTCGTTTCAAAGCATTGTCATACAAAATATCCGTAGCCAACGTGTCATGAATCACACATAATATGGCGTGGTGCAGGCGCGATGCCTTATGCGGCATCCTTCTTTATAATTCACGTCCAACATTTATATGATTTTTTGGCTTTAGATGGCTTTTTTTGTATTTAAACCTATGTATTTGTCTAGGGGACTAAAAAAGATCGCAAACGACTTAGTCAAATCAGGAACAAAAAACACATACTAACAACATAATAAAAAGCAAATATTTTTAAAATTTTTGCTTACCTCACAAAACAATGTGAAACTTTGCTATCCATGAAAAATAACAACGCATTTTTTTCATTGACACACTATTTCGCGTCGCTAAAGTTTCCAATTACTTTTTGTGACGATGATTCTTTCAGTATTTTTTATTTTTCACAATGTCTATTATGACTACTATTTCGTATTGCAAATGTATAGAGAAAATCTAAATTGAACCACGTATTGGCAATTGTGATGTTTGTCAATTTTCGACGGGAATTCTCCTGAGAAATCGAAACAGTTTAGTAGAGAGTATGGTCACCTACAATTTTCAAAGAAAATATTGTGAGAAAACTTGTTGAAAGGAAAGGCGTTGGATAAATTCAATGAGCAGGAAAAGTCGGTGATATGATTATGTTGCTGCTCTAACGATATTCTTATAGTTATTCATAACATTTTCATATGACGTATATGTATTAGACTCCAGACTGATAAAGAGGGCCAAACTCTAAGGAGATTGGGATATCTGCGCAAGACATATTACAATATAAGTGTGTGCGCAAACTAGAGTTGTGTGATAAATAACGTCACAGTGAAAAAATCAATATGATCCGCTGACTAAAGTGATCACTGTGATCTTTCAATTTGTGTCACTGTGATCGGCAAGTCTCTCTCCCTCTTGTATCTTGTATTTAGACTTTTAAGACAATAGCAAAGCCCAAACCATTGCCGAATAACGAGCTCTAATTGAATCGTGTATCCAATCGTGATCTAAATGTGACGATAACTACCTAAAGAGGAACTTGTAACCTCGGAAACATATATTTGCGATGTGAGTGAGTGACGTGATAAAGACACGATTATTTTTAACGGTTACTTTCGAGTCATTGGAACGACGGTCACGGTGACGGAAAAGAAACAACTTTGCACACCTCTAGCGCAAATATAGGTGCACACTTTATTCAAATACCCAAATTATTTACTCCTCGAAAACCTAGCTTTTTAACGGTGTAAGTATTTTTGAAATCGGACTTGTAGTGCCGAAGCCTTTGCAATACAAACAAACAAATCTTTCCTCTTTATAATATCAGTATAGACGAACTGTAAAAGTAGTTAAATGATACGGTAGGATAATAAACCGAGGAGTTAAATCATTGTACACAGCACAGGAGTCAGGGACTTCACATTTTTTTGTAACCACTCTCTTGTGTAATAAAGATTATTATTATTATTATTATATTGTTATGTACGTCATTATAAGTAATGTATGGGTTTCAATTCTGGACTACTGATGTTATTAGGGCGTAAAAGGGTCACGTTTGCCACAGATAATGATATTCTATTTATTAGTATATACATATAAAATAGGCATATTTGCAGAATTGTGTTTTTTTATCATGAATAGATATTGTTAGATATCCTTATGTTTGTTCATTTTATTATTAATTGTTTTATATTTTATTCATTGTATTTTATTTATCAAGCTTTCCATTGTACTTTCTTCAAATAAAAAATATTATTATAATAAAGTAACTATATGTCTGGACACGGTCAAATTGGAAACTTTGATTGTTTGTTTTATTTAAAGAAAATTTAGTTGGCCACGAGGCTATTGCTGCTTCATTGGGCATAAAGCAGTGTCCCAACCTTATTAAATTAAAAATTACAAACTAAAGAACTTATTACAGAATAGTGACTAGATACCGCGCTTACTTTAAACTATAGCTCCGAAAATGCGGCAACTCAATACTATAGATACCGATGTTCTTCTTATTTCTTCTAGTGTTCCCTTAACACAGTTTACTACGGAAACAGACATTTAATACCACTTTCGACACGCATTCCTCACACAGAGCGTGACTGGTTCGGGTACGCCAATTTCGTAGTATTTTCTACCGCATTTGTCAAGTACGACGGCGATATCTAGTCGAGTGCACTAAATCAATCAAATATATCTTAGGAGGATGAACAAGCCAGTACTTAATGTTTAAGAAAACTTCTAAAAATAATCACAAAAGAAATTATTGACAACTCGACGCTCGTTTTAAATGAAAGGAAACAAAAGAATTTTCATTAATATCGGACAGATTGACATCAATGCGACGTGATGCGAATTGAGCGTCGAAAGTGAAATGGCCACCATTTTATGTTTTGAAGAGATGAAAAACAAGAACGTTGTACTTCCTTAAAATAAAAATACACTCTTAGTATATATATAGTATTTGCTTTTTCTTCATAACAGTTGGAGGCGAATTGGCACTACGAATTTTACCTCTCTCACAGATCTCTAGTTACTGCGGTTGTTAGAGACCTGCATCCACCGTGATCCAGCGACCTTAACCAGATCATCCGTCCATCTAGACGTCGGACGTCCTACGCTACGCTTGCCGTTCCGCGGTCTCCATTTAAGAACATTTCAGCCCCAACGACCATCTGTTCTCTGTTTTATATGGCCTGCCCATTGCCACTTTAACGAACTAATCCTGTGGGCTATATTGGTAACCCACGTTTTTCTTCCTATCTCCTCATTCCCCGAGCATAACCATCTATAGCCACTCTTATACTGTTGATAGATAGAACCAAAACGTGGTGCTTCGCAATAGACCGTTATTGTGAAGCACCACGTTTTGGATCTATAGGTCATCACTGGAAACACACAGTCGATCCCCATGTTAGTTGAGGGACTATCCTTCTTGGATGACTATGTGCTTCGGAATACGTTGGTGATACTTATAACATCATCTATAATAATCGTATACCAAGGAACGGTCAGCAGTATTTCTTGTATTACAACATAATATTGCGGTCACCAATATTTCTGCCAAGCGTGATAACTACAGCAAAACCCTCGCTCGGGAGAAGGCCCATGTTCAGCAATAGACGTTATACGGACTGATGATGATGATGCTAATAAACATCGATGTTTAATATTAAATAAGCTTATCATTATCACATTTCCTGCAAAATGAGACTATCTTAAGGTGTGTGTATGTGACTTGAACCTAATGTCTTGGCCCATTAGTACCCATTTATTATTTTTGCATCCACTTAAACGGTAAACAGCATAAAACTGCGGTCATGAACCGCCTGCCAAACCAGACTATGGCACATTACACATTATTGCAATGCTCAAGTTTTTTTTTATCTAATTTAAATAAAAAAAATTATTACATACATAAAATACATAATATACAACTAAAAGTAGCTAATTTGAAATAAAACTAACTTATAAAATACTACTATTCTAAATCTATTCTACTTGGAAAGGTTCCCAGAATGCTGGCAGCATTACCCATGTTCAAGTTCAGCAGTGGACGTTGTACGGGCTGATGATGATGAAGATGATGATTGGTATTTATTTCGCCTAACAAATAATAAACGTTAAATGTAACAGGGTAATATTTCGAGATTATTCTCATCTGATTGTTAGAGACGGAGGAAATACTGTCATAACTGCGAGTAAGGAGGCTTTGTGGTTGAACTTGCGGGTAGATTATATTTAGATAAGGTATGTTTAGATAGGTTTCGGAGTAAGGTTTGGATATCTCAGGGTTACTTATTATAGTCGCGTATGTTGTTTTAATATAGACAGACTAGATTCTGCGAGCGGTTTCACCCGTGTAATTCCCGTTGGTGTAAGAATTTCATAATTAGATTTAAGTTGTATGGGAACTTAAACGACAATATCTAATTATTAGCTTCCCGCGCGCGGTATCATCCGCGGAATACATAAGAACTTAAAAATGAAATATAGTCTATTTGCCTTTTTTAATAAATAGGCTATTTGACACTGAAAAAAGAAATCGGCTATAAGTTTCTGAGATAAGGGCGCTCAAGCAAACAAATAAATTCTCAGCTTTATATTATATATCAAGTATTGATAAAAGAGAAATTCCTGACGGAGTTAAAAAAGTTCTTGACATGGGTCTCCGACCGTACAAGTTATTTTTTATGAGTCAGACTAAAAGTGACAGACAAAAATAGAACAGCGTATCACACATAAGTAAAACTCATTCCACGGAAGGCAGAAGCAATGTGACAGATTATCAAGACAACATATAAAAGTTTCAGTAACATATTTAACACTTTATATGAGTTTGACATGATACGTGACAGAAACGTATTTGTCGGCTCTTTATCTATACTAAAATTAGTAAGATTTGATTGTTTTTTTTTTTGCATTGAGTATGCTCCGAAACAACTGGACCGATTCTCAAAAACCTTTTTCTATTCGAAAGCTACGCTATTCAGGAGCAAAATAGGCCAGTACTCCGCAAAGTTTGTACTGCGGCACACTGGTGTACCGTGGTCATTACTTGGTGTGCCTCGGAAAACTTAGGTTATCTCATAAAGCTAAACGGACAGAAGGAAATACTTACACAGATGTAAATCAAGTGAGATTACAAGCGAGGCGTTTTATTACTTTCATATTTATTAAGTCTGTGGTTTCGATTAATATTACTGATTTTTCATTTATCAAAATGTTCGTTTTCGTATATGTTCCATAAACACAAAAACTTGGCGGAACACTGACATAGGCTATATGTAATTAAGATCTTCCCTCTGGGACGGGAGCTTGGCGGGTGAAACCGCGTACGGGAAGACCTCTGATATACTTAGTGAGATTACCGTTTTTATTTAGACGTGTAATTAGAGGTTGCACTTAATATTTCTGTCACATTTATCAAAAATGGCTACGAACGAGTTTCTGTTGACAAGTTTCTATTTTCTTTACTGCTTTGCAAAATGCTGTTCGACTCGGGCCAGTATTAGCCGGCCGCCCGTTCTGTCTGAATCGTACCTTAATCAAAGATTTCAAACGGGACGCAGAAACAATATGACAGATTAACGAGACGACTTACAAGGAGTCTAACTAACAAGTTTAACATTTTAAGTATATAAGTTTGACACAATACGTGACCGAGAAATCGTCACAATAAGTGGCGCGGTACACTTATAGTAGGTACTATCACCACGATCGACTCGTCCTAGTCGTCCCAGTGGGTCAAACTACCACAGGCACCATCTACTTGACCTCCTCGACAACCCCACCCGTTGTATACCGGGTAAATGGCAAAAGCGTTTACACATGAAACTGCGGTCGACAACCACCCTTCCAGGGAAGGCCCATGTTCAGCAGTGGACGTTATACGGCCTGGTGAAGACTGATGGTTACATAGAGAAGTGCATAGTTGGCATAAGCTTTCCTCTATTGTCAATACCTGTTGTAGATATATTTAAGAATATCCCGCAGTGTTACGCTTCTGCTCAAAGTTTTATTAAAGTTTCTAAAGTAATAAGATACAATTACAGTGAAGGCCACTTACCGCTAAGTAAATTCCTTGCCCGTATATTTTTTATGGTACCGGATTAAATATGAGTTTTAGAACATTCGAAACAAACGAGTTTCGGTCTCTTTCTTAATTTAAAATACTTTGAATCCGTTTTTCAAATTCAACTTTAAATTTAACAAAGTACATTTGTTTTATTTAAGATACTGAATGAACAAAGGAATTCTTAGTGTATGTATAGTTGATATAAAATATTTCTTCTTATAATAATAATGATTGGTTCATTATAAATCTATATATATAAAACAAAGACGGGTTTGTTACAACACTTATAACTCGAGATCGGCTGGATCAATTTTCATGGTTTTTGTTTCGTTGGATTTGTCTCCGCCCTGAATAGCAGAATACATTTTAAAAACAAAAGAAAGTCGTGTTAGTTACACTATTTATAACTCAAGAACGGCTAAACCGATTTGGCTAAAAATTGGTAGGGAGGTAGCTAAGAACTGGAAGAAGGACATAGGATACTTTTGGGTAGGGGTAGGGGTAGGGTAGGGGTAGGGGTAGGGTAGGGGTAGGGGTAGGGTAGGGGTAGGGTAGGGGTAGGGTAGGGGTAGGGGTAGGGTAGGAGTAGGGTAGGGGTAGGGTAGGGGTAGGGTAGGGGTAGGGTAGGGTAGGGGTAGGGTAGGGGTAGGGTAGGGGTAGGGTAGGGGTAGGGTAGGGGTAGGGTAGGGGTAGGGTAGGGGTAGGGTAGGGGTAGGGTAGGGGTAGGGTAGGGGTAGGGTAGGGGTAGGGTAGGGTAGGGGTAGGGTAGGGTAGGGGTAGGGTAGGGGTAGGGTAGGGGTAGGGTAGGGGTAGGGTAGGGGTAGGGTAGGGCAGGGGTAGGGTATAAAAGTCCACCCGTGCGAAACCGGGGCGGGCCGCTAGTATATTATAAGTAAATTCATTATCTGATATAAGAAACGGGGATTTTTGTGAATTCCTATGCCTAATTATCTGAGTTTATACATGTATCTACATATTTATATGTAGTAAAATGTATGACAATGGCTAGTGTTGTCTAGTTTAGATCAGGTGTTCTGGGCTTAATTCCCACTCAGTGTAATTATACCTACGTATGATCCGTGAATTATTTATTTGTACTGTTGAAGCGGCCGTAGCCCAATGGCTAGGACTTCCGATCTTGTGGCCGCCGGTTCAATCCACACCCGTTGCGCTACCGATGTGAGTCTAATTGTAACACAAGCATTTTAACTTAGCACGAGGGTTTAACAAGAATACTAGTAGTATGAAAAAACTTAGCTAGTAATATTGTAAAAAAAATAAGGATTTGGCTAAAATAAAGTTTTTTTTTTCAGGCCTGGTGGGCTAAGAGATGGGACCACGTTCCCATTACTAAGGTGGGCAAATTGTTTTGTCATTAGACCCTTATTCCAACGAACTTCTTAGTTCCTATGAAAAACGTAATATTATTATATAGCATAAAAATTGCTAACACTTTTCCTCGCTTGTGTACAAAGTGAATTAACAGTATTTTTATAGTTTAAAAGATGATAAGAAAAAGTCATATGAGTATCTAATACTGACTGTTTTTTGATAACGAAAGTACACGAAAAGGGAATTTATGAAAAAAATTGTATCATCCATGTGTTCCTTGATTATGTTGACAATGCCGCAAACTAGAGATCTTACAAGTTTTGTGACATATAAAAAAGATGGTGTACAATATTTATTTTAACACGACACAAATTTGTCATTATTAAAAAAAAGAGACGTAGGACGTTACGTTCAAATAAGTTTCAACCTAGGCGCAGTGCCAGTTCTCCAATCGTTTTGTAGTCTATATTGTCTTTTTAAATTTATACCCAAATAAGATAAAATATTTCATCAAAGTATTACAGTCACGATTATGAGGACAAAAATGTATACCGCAACCCTAAATCACTTTATTATTAGGCAATATCGAAGGTTCTCAAAGGAGACAAAGACAGCCGCTATAAATTTTGTAAGCAATCTTCTCGACAATGTACGCGTAGGGTCTGTTGCGTTGAAGAAAATTCTACGAAGATGTGTAATATCAAAGCTTCACTTGGAAGGGACACTCAATTTACAAACGCCCTTCAGAACCATCAGATCACCAAAATATTGAAATCAGAACACATTTAAATATTCTTAATAAAAAAAATGTTAAATCTTTTAATTAAATTTGTAATCAATGAATCTGTTGCAATTGGCTATGCTTCCATTTTACATGATTTCAGTCTTTACTAATTTAGAAGTTTTATATAAAAAAAAAACAATTTAGACGACTAGTTTCCGCTCGCAGATACACCTTCGTAACTCCCGTTACCGTGGGAACTTAATAATTAAATATAACCCCAGGACTAATGTAGCTTTTTAATGGTGAAAGAGATGACGAAATTCGTTCAGTAGTTTTGAGTTTATTCATAACAAACATACATACAAAAATAGAAACCTTTTTTCTTTATAATATGTAGGTATAGATAAACAGCTGTCTATAGGCTGTACTAACAGTTACAGTAGGTATTGTGACTTTACAATCGAACTAATTATAAGCTCATACGCTCAGTAGCTATCTGTGTATTATCGCGGCTGAGCTTAGGGCATTATACTGATATTAGTATCGGTAAATTTTACCAAAAATATATTATATTTTTTGCGATCCGAATGATTCTGAGAAATATTTATTCCGTCAAATAAAACACATTGCGTTAATACGCGTAGGTATTTACGATTATATTATTAACTCAAATGAAGATTCATCATCATTATCGGGCTGATGATGATGATGAATGTTCATTTTAGTATAACGCTCACTGCTGAACATGGGCCTCCTCCCGAGGAGGAGGTTATTGCCATAGTCACTACGCTTAGCAGGTGGGTTGGTGACCGCAGTATTCTGTTGTAATACACAGGGAAACGCTGCTGCCCGTTCCCTGGTATACAATTGTTATAGATGATGTTGACAACGGGACCAACGGCTTAACGGCTTAACGCTCAACCCACCAGACCCGGAACGAAATCTTAGAATTTAAACAAAGTTTTTTTGTCCGGTGTGGGGATCGAACCCACGACCTTTTCGACTCAAAGCGAGACTTATACCGCTACGCCACGGAGCAAATGAATATTAATTTATCTACACAAATAATATATCACAAAGGCCAACATTTTCAATCTTTAAATAATAATTATCGGAGGAGTTAATTTTAATATTATTGTACTTTTGTAGTGCTGTTGACAGATATTGTACGAAAATTCACAATTCACATTAAAATTTATATGTCACATAATAATTACCTGATTGAAAAATAATAATTGCCCTAAATGTGTTGCTAAAGCTAAAACTAACTCTACGGGCTGTTTGTTGTTAACGTTTTCCTTAGACAAGGTTAGTATCATCATCAGCCCGTATAACGTCTACTACTGAACAGGGCCTCCTCCCTTGGGAGGGTATTTTGCCAAAGTTACCACGCTTGGCAGGCGGGTTGGTGACCGTGGCAGGTGGGTTGGTGACCGTGACAGACGGGTTGGTTACAGGGAATATTTTATATTTAAGAATATCGAAAAAAGTCATTAATACAAAAGAGTGACGACCAGCAGTCAGCATAAAAAAAATACAAATACAAATCGTACCAATCACAAAAACACATTAAAATATTAAATGGGTTTTTAAAGTATAAAGTTAAAATACTGAGTTTTCCCCACTAACTAGCGAAATATTGACCGACTGAAAACACAAAGCTCTAGATAGTTGCTTTTCTAAAATGTACGTTACTTTCAACTATGTCTGTTCTAAGTCTAAAAGTTTATTAAAAAATGAATGTAAGCTACTGCAGCATTAGACAACGAACGAATACACTGTATACTGTTCAAATAAATACTTGGGCCGCGAAGCGTTTTGCGGCGCGGGCCACAGTGAAAAAAATCATACAGTGTTGTATGAGTGCGAGTGAAATGCCAGACGCCACGCTGCACGCCCCGCGCGACTCCCCGTGTGGCAAACGAAGCCTTGCACAAAGCACATTCTGTTTTATCTCCACATGTTTTTGAACCAATGTAGAATAAAATGTATTCGTTTAATGTCGACTTGTCTACGAATACTTTAAATGTGAAAATAGCTCTGTCTAAGGCCACTATGCGGTTAGGCGGAATGCGTTGGTATGGTTGCGCTTGCGGTCACCGTCGCAAGCGGTGGCCGTCAGTCGGGCCGCAGCAACCGGAGCGGTTGACCTGCTGCCGCATCACCGTGAGAATAAGAACTACTTTCTCATACAAATGTCTGAGTACGGTCAGCCGCACTGCTGGCCGCATTCCGGCTAACCGCATAGTGCGATGGAGGCCTAACTGTTACGATTTCACGACAAAATCAACGAACAGATTGAGACGAAATTTGGTACAGAGATATATATGATCTCGGAAAAGGATAGGCTACTTTTTACCAAGCAAAAAAACTTACCATAAGCCAACTATTTCACGCAAACAAAACCAAAAGTAGAAGCAAGTGGCAAATATTAAGGCTAATAAAATGTTTAGTCGTACTATTATTATTAGTATTAAATATGTATTATTATAAGTATTAAATATAACAACCTCCGTAGCGTAGCGGTATTTGGCTCGCTTTAAATCTCGGAGGTCGTGGGTTTGATTCCCACGCTGGACAGGAAATCTTTTTGTAAATACTAAGATTTCTTTCCGGGTCTGGTTGGTTGAGGGATAACATTCCGTGCCTCGGCAAGCACGTTAAGCCGTTGGTCCCGATTGTTGTAACATCATCTATAATAATCGTATATCAAGGAACGGGCAACTGCGTTTCCTTGAATTGTACAACATAATACTGCGGTCGCCAATCCGCCTGCCAAGCGTGGTGACTATGGTAAATACCCTCCCCCGGGAGGAGGCCCATGTTCAGCAGTGGACGTTATACGGGCTGATGATGATGATGATGATGCAGATGGCTTTATTTCATAATGGGCTTATATGTCAATTATCAGATAAGACTTACCAAAAGAATTATTTTTCCTTTTGTCAGAAATTCTACTTATACAAAATCTGTCAATTTTAGAAAAATTGCCATTATATCTATACAGTCGGAAAACATCACTACATTTGAAATCTTAATAAATATATGCATATAATATTGTAATATTTTTACAAAAAAAAATCCATATAAATATTACTATCGACCACATAATTAAATAACTGACATCACATTCCAAAAAATCAGAATTCTTTTTGGTCATTGAATAGATGAATAATAAATGCGTGCTTAAGGATTCTCTCTACATCAGAAGAACGGGATTACCCATATTGGTGCTTAGCTACGTCATATACCCTTTGTAAAGTCCGATTGAATAGTAAGAGCTGACTTAGGAACCTAATCTCTTGGTATTTAGCTGGGGCGGAAGGGTTTTTCCCGACGTAGCCGCGTAGGCGGTTTCAAATTAAAACGGCCCCAAAGGGATTAGGCATAGTTTAATTAGGTAGCTCGGAAAATGTTGGTAGGGAAATAAATAAAATGGGGCAAAGCTAGTTTTTATTTCCTACCTATTTCTTTGAAATGAATGTTACGTTTTATTAAAAAACGTTTGATTTAAAGTATTATATAATAATAAATGTGATTTATATAAATATAATACTTATGATTTTTTGTCATGCTTATTAGATCAAAATTTATCATTGTTCTTTCATACAAACTATGGAATAAAAACTTGGATAGTTCCAAGGGATGGCTGAATACTTTTTATTATGAAATTATTTCATAATAAAAAGTATCTGTGCACGATCACTTCAAAACAAAAGTATTCTTTTTTAACAATTCCGATAACTTTTCTTCTCAACATAAGACTTACAAATACTAACGTCAATATCAGAATGAAATAATACATTTTCGTCCGATAGTGTTACAATATCTCATATAAAAGTTTAATATAAAATCAACTATTTGGGATTTTATATTAAACTTTTATCGATTGTTACACAAGAGTACAGGTTTCAAGGCTCAGAACAATGTTCTGATATTACTTCTGACATTGGGACCGGTGACATTAAATTAATAATTTCTTTAGAAATAAGTAGCACCTTTGTACATTTGTTTTCAGTTTGAGTTTTTAATTGTATGTACTAGCTGATCCGACAGACGTTGTATTGTCGCAACTCAAACTTTATATTAAATTGCTAACTTTTGACAAAAGGTGTGATCTCTCTGAACTAGCCGTAGAAGCAGCACGCATTCTGTGAATGTTATATCAAACGCCATAAGATTAAATTAAAAAAGTTTTTATATTGTCAAATGCACTAAGGTTACTTCAGAATTTAAAATGGTAGTAATTTATTCTTAAAATTTATAATATTCCGCGCAATTACCTCATTCTGTTATCTCAAAAAAAACCTTCTGACAATAACAAACACAGCAAACAAAGAATTAGTGAAATCACTCCAACTGTTCACGCGTGATGCCGTGACCAAGGGAAATAGGGATCCACTTTTATGTTATATTTAAATTATGTGTATATAAAATAACTAAATAAAGGAGTATCAGCAAGTCAAACATTTTTTTTGTAAGTTTGTTAAATAAATGCAACATGATTAACTTTACCAAGTTTGAGTCTTAGTATAAAATTACATTAATTATTGAAACCTTATCAGTGAAGAATCTCAAGAGGCACAAATACCCTTGATAGCAAAAGCAGCTGTAAAGTATAAATTAATTTAAATCCCGATCCCTACGGCCTTAATGTTTCGATGCTAAAAGAGATCAACACATAACAATGTGTAATTTATATAAACCTCACGGCTGCTTTTGTTAATATGATACCTTCCCCTAATGTTGGTATTTACTTTGAACAGCAGATAAACATTGCCAGTCAACGGTTCAATGCTGCCAACATTCCGTGAACGTTGGCCAATGGCATGAAAAAACAGCATTTTACAAGTTAATTTGAGTTTAAATTATTATATGATTATAGCTAGATATTGCTAAATATAAATAAGCTGTGTTTCATTATATAGGGTTATAGTGCCTTTCCTTGGCACCCCACCAATTATTGCCATAGCTTCGTTAAATGTAACAGGACAAGAACTCACAACCATCAACTTTTTCTACAAAATCGATAGTTTTTTTCATGGTTATTCCTTTTAAAATGGCAACACTTAAAGTGATATTTAAATGGAAATGGTGGCAAGAGTTATCTGTGTCAATATTAGGCCAACTATATAAAATTGGAGAAAAATGTATTTTTTATTTGTACAATTAATAATAATTAATGTTTTCGAACCAAATAACGTGAGAAAATTATTCCTAATGTTACTTTTTACTATTCTCTTCTCTTAAAAAGGCTTATAATTTTCCCAATTAATATTTTTTTTACCGATTTCGCTTAAAATACCTATAATTGGACGTTTTCCCCTATAAGTTTTATATTAAAAGATGTAACATTAAATCATTGAAGGTCCTTAATATTAACTTTTACGTACCGTATAAGAGTTAATTACCAAGATTCATTAACAGCAGATGTAAATAAACTACAGTTTGTTGTTCAGGAAATGTACCAACAAGGAAAACGCCTTGCTTTGTATTACCCAGACAATAATACTTCTTTGACATGCACTTACACTATTACTTGGTAATTGTTCTCTTTATTTGCCTCCCACTTTTTCATTACATGTCGGCGAAAGGAGTGAAAGGGACATATATATAATCATTAAAACAATAGATATTTTCATATTATGTATCTCGTGGATTCCTTTATTAGACCGATTTGTTTATATTACAAAAATATAGCTTTGTGTGTAATTGTTGTTTCCAATCCAAAGTGGTATCTTTCTATGGGTGTCGTAAAAGGAACTGAGGAACATACAGCTGATGGTTGGGCAGCAGCTTCTATCAGCTCAAGGTTACTCAACATCTTACTGCGATTACCAACCCGCTTGCCAAGTGTGGTGATTACGGCAATATTTCTCAATAACCTAGGCCTGCCGAGGTCTGTTAAGAGGAGACCTATGTTCAGCAACTTCCTTACTTCGGGCTTGGGAAAGATATTTTCTAGTAATACATTGTTTTGACCGACGCAAGACTAGAATCTGGGACGCAATTTAGTATCGAACATATTACCGCTATTGTTGGCATAGTAAATGAATAGTAGATTAAACCAAAATAGCGGAAGGTGACTCGCGTGTAACGCGTGGACCGCATAAATCAGGTCCCCGTCGCCTAATTGCACTCAGTCGCAATCAACCGAGTGACACAAACGGACGTGCTACGCAAAAAGATCATTGTATTGTTTTAAGTGGGATAAAGGTTATCAAAATGCCTTTTTCTGCTTTTATGCGTAGTACAAATAACTCAAAAAGAAAAACGAATCTCATTTTTTTTTTTACTTCATATAGTCTTACGTTTGACCATAATCTCGCTTGATGGAAGGCGAAGATAAGGCCTAAGATGATAGACGCTTGCCTAGAAAGTGTCTGTTCACTTTAAATCATTTTTCACTAAAAATTACATGAAAACATTAAATTATATTTATTTAATGTTTTGATCACCGTTTTGCGCTGCTGACGATCTTTCAGCCTGATGTCAATTTGACGTACCTACATTAGTACCGCGCTTTTCTCGATCACGCTATCACTAGTCAAAACAAAACGGTTTGTTTCTGCATTTCAATACCGTACAACGTAATAAAGAATCACAGCGGTGCGAGTGTGTGCGGTGAAGTTGTGCATCATGCCCGTTTTCAGTTGACAAAAATAAGGACGTGCCGTATCTTCTACTATTTTGGTTTACTCAAAGAGATTAAATATTTACCTACCTGAAGATATTTCTAGATCATTATAACGGAGACGTTATTACAAACTTGAATGTATAATATTGTTATTATGTATAGTAACACAGTAATTGCCAATCTATGAATTAACATATCGCATAACTGTCAATAATGTAATGGCATACAAATTATGTTAATTAATGTATCAATCAAAAGCCTAACCAATGCAAACATGAATAGCTTTAGGTGTTTGCTTGCATATTCTCTTGCGATATATATTTTTTTTCTATTCGTAGGTACAATGAATATTCTTTAAATTCTTCCCTGTAGATTCCAATCCATTAAGAACCTGTTGATGAGGCATATTTCATAGACCATAGCCTATCACGTCCTACTAATTCAGTCCAGCGATCGCCCAGAGCCGAGGTCCAAGTCCCACAGGGAGCATCCTTTTGCGCAGGTTGCTAAGTTTGTAGTTTTTAAACCATTTTATTAGGCTGGAGCTCTGCCCGCCTTTATGCCCAGTGTAGAGTAACAAAAGCGTCATTGCTAACTACATAATATGTCCGTTATAAAACCGTCCGTTATAAATGAAGCGGCCGTAGCCCAATAGCTAGGGCGTCGGACTTGTGATCTTGAGGTCGCCGGTTCGAGCCCCACCCATTGCACTACCGACGTGAACCCACTCGTAACACAAGCATTTAGCTTAGTACGAGGGGTTAACAAGAATACTAGTAGATTACAAAAGTCAGCTAGTAATATTAAAAAAAAAAACAGTTCACCTGACCGACTGCACCACCTACTTAATAATCGTGATAAATCTTGGTTAAAGAAGCTATTGTACTTAAAATTGTTTCTTTTTTCATATATTTAGACTTATTGTAAACAAACATACATATGTTATCTCTCTATTATACAGACAGTATAGATAAGAACATAAACTACTCTAAATCGACCTCAAATCCAGGATATTAACGTGAATTCCTGAATGAAAGCTCTCGTGGCGTTTCCGTCAGCGTTCCTATTACGGACAATTTACTTATTCATAGAGGAGCGACACGAAGGGGTCGTACCAACAAACCCCAATTCGTGCACATAATGAATACACGTGGTTGTGTTTACCGAGACTTGCAGTATTTAGGTTACAAATGCGTTCTATGAAGCTGCAAGTTTTCATAGATTTTTATCTTCAGATATACATATCGTATAATGCCTACTTCTGAACGAGAACCTCTACATGAACTTTATCTATGAACACATAATATTAGTCATACTTAGTTAGTTATATATAGTTCTACTTATTTATTTAATAACTGATGATAAACAATTGGGATTAAATGATGAATGTGTGTTCCGCGGCACAGACACTCAACTCAACCAGGCCTACCCGGAAAGAAATGCTTAATTTTACACGAATAGCTTACGTCCAGAACGGGAATCCACGTAATATCGACGAACCACGACCTCAGAGATTTAAACGAGGCAAATTTCCCTACGGCAACAAGGAGTTTGTGTTTTAGTTATAAGCCTGAACTAAATGTTAAGACTTAAGTCTATAACTTCACTGGCGGCTCAGTGTCCACTTCTAACAATATATCTGAATAATTTGGTGTAAATCCACAAACGGGTTATGCTATTCATCATTAGCATAGATAACGTCCACTGTTGCACATAAGCCTCCTCTCGAGTGGGGGTTTGCCATGGTAACCACGCATAGCAGGTAGGTTGATAACCGCAGCTATATGTACGGTACAAAGACAGGTAAACGCTACTGTCCGTTTCTTGGTAAAAGTATACCAATGTCAAAGATGATGTGATAACACTCGGAAAATAGGGCTTTTCGTGTTTTCCGAAGCACAGGGTAGTCTCTCAACTAACTAGACCTAGAAATATTGATTCTATGTTAGTTTGGTACTGCGGACAAAAATCTGAGATCAGTAATTAAGATGAGCCTCATACCGCTACTCCACAGATGGTCTGTTATGCATGTTATTAATGAAATAATTTATGTACTTAAATTGTTATGTTTTAATTTAAATGTCAATCTTTTTTATCTAAATGAATATAGTAAAAAGCACTCTAATATTTAACTCCAAATTCGTAGAAAAAATCTAATTAGTCTAACTTAGAACGCCTTCTTTAGCTTATCTAAACAAATGAGTTTCGACAAGAACAATAATTATTTTTCACTGGAAACTAAAACCGACTCCATTTATCTGCTTTTTGTCAAATTTTCTAGACCGTGGTTTTGTAAAAAATGTCTTCTTGGTAGTACTTTTGAATACCCTTAAAACTTAAAGATTAAAATTACTTTGAGTCTGCGTTCAAACAACTTAGATAATCTTGATTATAAGCAATGGCAGACTTACACATATGCCGCCAGTAGGCTATTGACATTTTGTCCCCCTACTATTGAACTACTGAAGTTTTTACTAAAGAACATTTGAGACGTTAAGAATTTTTTTTTTGCTAGCAAGAAATCTTTTGGCCAATTTTGCCGCCCTAGGCTACAGCCTACAGAGCTTGCTGGTAAAGCCGCCACTGTTTTAAGGCACTAGACCTCATTTTGCTATGTATATTTATCATAACCGTTTCCTTGAGCAAAACTTTTTTTGCTAAAATTATACTAAGTATATTTGAAACTAGTTGCGCCCTGCGGTTTTACCCGCGTTACTCTGTTTCATTGGGTCGGAGCGTGATTTTTTGTAGCCTATATGTTAATAGAGCTTATTAACTTTCCCCGTGCAAAGTTTCACCCAAATCCATTTAGTAGTATTTGTGTGAAAGAGTAACAAACATCCATCCAAAGTTTGTGAGTATGGATATACTCACAAACTTTCGCGTTTATAATATTAGTAAGGATTTTATTTCATCCTGCCAATTTATAAGCAACTATTAAAATATCATAGTTTATACATAGCAACTGAAAAATTTGAAATCTTTATTTTATCGGTTTCAACGAAGAAATTCGCGCATTCAATCAAACAAAATACTCTTCAACTTTATTAATTATGAGTATAGATTTTAATGTACCTAACTATATTTTTCAATTTAAATTCTTATTATTCTCTCACAAACGAAATTCTTGTAACTGTCTGCTTTCATTATTTCTACATGACATGAATGAGTCCTTTTGTTAGTTTAGAAAATAGGTTACAGAATATTACTACAAGTCCTTTGTCTTATATTCACTTACATATAAAAGTTTGTGTGGATGGTGCTTGTTACATCATCATCATCATCATCAACAGCCCGTTTACGTCCACTGCTAAACATGGGCCTCCACTTAACATACCTTGGCAGGTCAGGGTCGTTGAGGGATATTTCCATAATCACCACGCTTGGCAGACGGATTGGTGATCCGCCGGAAACCACACGGCGGATGTTACATCATACATCTCCCATAACGTTGCTTTAATTTCATAACAGCGCAAGCAAAATGTGTTTCAAAGCAAATTGGACTATTAAACCAGTTGCCTAAAACTCATTATCAAAGAGTGATATATTTGGATTAGTGATACTATCAAATGAAGACAGCTATATACTATTTTCCAATGCGGTAGAACACGTTCCCGTGGGAATCTCGTCTTAAAAATATAAACTTACAAAAGTTAATCGGAATTCAGAATAGCTACTTACAAAATCAGTCGTTATAGAAAAACAACTTGTCGACCTGTGATAATTATTCTAATCTAAGGTTTAAAAAAATCATAGCAGAGCAGTAATACAACGCTAGTAAAACTGCGCCTGTAGATACTAAAGTAATAATAATAAAGAAAAGCATACACAACTAGACACTCTTTATTATTTTTTTGAATACACACTCATGTATTTCCACATTTACTGTCGAAGTTTTCCATCAAAGAGTCGACCTACTTAACAGCCATATACAATTATCGTATGCAACTGAGGAATCAGTACAGTATATTGGACCCATTCGAGTGCAACATACGTTTATTCCCGCCGTAAAATAGATATATTTATTGCAATTCTTATCTACAGCTGCAAAAATATGTATACAGTTTCAGAGTTAGAAGTTTTTATTATCACTTCATTATACAATAATAGACTGTTCCCGCCCGGCTTCGCGCGTCAAAAGAAACTGACATTTCCCGTAAACAAACAAACCAACGCTTCAGCTATTATTTATGGGTAAAATATCTATTTCGCTGTTGCTTTTGTAAAATATCTATTTTACAGAAGCGAAATAAATAACTTTTTTGGTTAAATCGAAAGGTGCAGCTTGCGACACAGCTAATAAAAAAACCGGCCAAGTGCGAGTCGGACTCTCGCACGAAGGGTTCCGTACACTAGTTGCAAGTGCCTACCTATTTTTGATATCAAGAATACAACAAGTAACATAGTATAAACGTTCTTGTAGCTCGTTGTAACTCTGATCGATGTTAATAATAGTTGATTGAATGAAAGGTAAATTGCGGTATACGGTTTATGACGTATTAAAAAAAAACTACTTACTTGATCTCGTACAAACCAATTTTCAGTGGAAGTTTGCATGGTTATGTACATCATATATTTTTTTTAGATTTATCATTCTCTTATTTTAGAAGATACAGGGGGGGGGACACACATTTTACCACTTTGGAAGTGTCTCTCGCGCAAACTATTTAGTTTAGAAAAAAATGACATTAGAAACCTCAACATCATTTTTGAAGACCTATTCATAGATACCCAACACGAATGGGTTCGATGAAAAAAATTTTTTTGAGTTTCAATTCTATGTATGGGGAACCCCAAAATTTATTGTTTTTTTTCTATTTTTGTGTGAAAATCTTAATGCGGTTCACAAAATACATCTACTAACCAAGTTTCACCATTATAGTTCATATAGTTTCGGAAAAAAGTGGCTGTGACATACGGACGGACAGACAGACAGACAGACAGACAGACAGACATGACGAATCTATAAGGGTTCCGTTTTTTGCCATTTGGCTACGGAACCCTAAAAATAACAAAAAATATATTCTATCTTTCTATCTAACTAGCCTGTGTTGTCCCACTGAAGGGAAAAGACAAAGTTGTGGAAAAAAGGGAGACCCTTTTTCCCACAACTCTGTCTTTTGCGAGTGCCGACCAGTCCTTACGGTAGGAGCACGGACAAAGATAAATTTTCAATTATTGTTCTGGAAGAATTTAAATGTAAACGGATCGCCGCCTAAGGTCATATAGCGACACGGGCCGACACATAGATGCCCCAAAACATCACATTTATTAAAACAAACCTTCAACTGATGGAAACAAATAATAAATTAATAAAATAATACCAGTTACAAAATCTGTCACCAACAGATATGCCCAATAATAATTGATATATTTTGAATAATTTGCTGAATACATAATTATAATTAAAGCATAGCCGGACAGTTATTATAAAACATATATTTATATCCAGGTGATAAAGATGAATCAATTTAACTTAGAACACAGAATTGAATCTTACACAAGTATCAGTACTACGATCAGTTATAAAAGTGAAAATCAGAAAAATGAATACTAGATCTATTAATTTCGTAAACCAACCAGTAACCGAACAATGATTGAGGATCTAATCAAGTTTTCCCTGTCATAAGGCATACCGGTACGTACTGTAACCTAACTTAAATAACAAACCCACCACCTGCTAAACTAAATGCAACTCTATCACAATATCATAGAACATAATTTAACTTGTATTTATCACAATGTTAAGGCTATTTTGTATGTTGCCAACAAAACGCTTTAAGGACCGAAAGGAAGGTTCCTTCGTCATTAAATACCTAGCAACGAATAACTAATTTAATTCTATAGACAAATTGGTGAAAATATTCGTAATGACGACCTCCGTGGCGTAATAGTAAAAGTCTCCCTTTAACTCTCGGAGTCGTAAGTTTTATCCCCACGCCGAACAAAATATCTAAGATTTCTTTCCGGGTCTTGTTAGTTGAGGGACTACCCTTAGTGCCTATGAAAGCAAGTTAAGCCGTAGGTCCCGATAGTTATAAAATCATCTATCATATACCAGGGAACGTGCAGCAGCGTTTCTTTGTGTGTTACAACATAATATTGATGTATATGTTTTGTGTATATACTGTAATACTGCGGCCACCAACTCGCTTGCCAAGCGTGGTAACTATGGCAACACAAGCAAGGTCTATGTCTGACAGTGGACGTAATACAGGCTGATGATGAAATTAAATATAACGCACGCAATTTTAAATATATTATAATCGCTTAGTAGAGGTCTGCAAAGTTGTAACTTTTCCGTCACCGTGACCGTCGTTCCAGTGACTCGAAAGTAACCGTTAAAAATAATCGTGTCTTTGTCACGTCGGTCACTCTCATCACAAATAGATGCTTCCGAGGTTACAAGTTCCTTTTATGTAGTAATTATTGTCACAGTTGTCACTCCGATCACGATTGGGTACACGATTCAATAAAACGTTGTTCTTCGGCAATGGTTTGCACTTTTCTATTGTCTTAGAAGTCTAAATACAAGATACAAGAGGAAGAGAGACATGCCACGCAATTGCTGTGACACGGAATGACACACGTCACTTTGGAATGTAGTTCCTTCTTGAAAGATCACAGTGATCAGTGATCACTTTAGTCAGCGGATCACAGTGATTTTGTCACTGTGAAGTTATTTATCACCCAACTCTATCACTTCGTAAAAAAATACATCAAAGAAAAATCATCATTCAAGCCGTCATAAAAATACCAAGTTAAAAAAGAAATCCGCAATTGTAAATACGCCTTTTCGCTTCGATTACTTTTGAGCCAGTGAAAAGGTAAGCATCTTATGCGGACCAAAACATCCCATTTTTATCAACAACCTTTTTCTTTATAAGTTGAAATAGGTCCTTGGGTAAATCGTTGAGAGCGGTTTAACTGGAAAGTAAATGAATTTTAGTAGTAACTAGCGCCCCGCCCCGGTTTCGTCCGGGTGCATTATATAGCATATGTTACTCAGGGATAATGTAGCATTGTAATGGTGAAAGAGATATCGAAATCCGTTCAGTAGTTTTTGAGTTTATTCGAAAGAAACACACAAGATTACAAACTTTTCCTCTTTATAATATTAGTATAGATTAAACTTGAATTTATATCATATTATAAAACATTATCCTTCGCCGCGTCTGTCTGTCCGTTCGTGATTAATTCAAAAACGACTGAACGCATTTTCAAACGGTTTTCAACAAAAGATTGATTCTTGAGGAAGGTATATAATTTGTGAAAGTTTTGAGCTAATTAAGATTTACTACCGAAGTTTGTGCGGAGCCGGGGTAGGTCGCTAGTATATACTTAATCTCTACTTATATTATTAATTTGAATGTCCGTTTACGCGAAAACTACTCAACCGATCATCAAGAAACTTCGTTCATATATTCTTGGAGGTATCAGATGTAATATATACTTTTTATTTTAAAAAATCAACGCTAGCGAAGCCACGGGCAATAGCTAGTATGTTATAATTAATCATTGACATTAAATCTTATCTATATCTTTAATATTTTATACTACACTTGCAGATCTATGCTAATCATGTGCTCATACACTAAAAAAGATAAATAAAATTAAGTGACAGTTGCTAATAAAGTGTTATTTCCTGTAGCAAGAAATATTTTCTTTATATATTTGTTAAGTGCTAAAACTGAATTACTTACATTTGATTTTCAACCTTATTACAATAACACCGTCGTTAAATCTTCGTATTATTCTCTTTCTAACATAACGTTTGGATGGTTTCAATATAGTTAACATACATAGATATAAACTTTGATTTATATAAAGTATATTACTAACTTTTAATATTATGCGTGATAGCTCTAAACTAACCATGATGTGTTCTGAACATAGTCACAAAACATCCGAACACAGTAAACTGAAGAGTAGCAAAGCATTAAAAAAATCTGGTCAAGTGCGAGTCAGACTCGCGCACGAAGGGTTTTGTACCATTTTCAAGCGTCTGCCTGCTGCCGTTATTGATATCGAGCAAAAAAGGCCAAAAGAAAAGATTGTTGACAAAACAAAAAAATAATTAGCGAATGCGTGACCAAAGGAAATACGGATTCATTTTTATATACATAGATTGTCAATTAAATTCTTATTACATACTAAAATGTGTCTTAAAAACATTTAATATATAGCACCTTTAAAACGACAATGACGTAAGTGCAAAAATTTCAAAAACTGGCCTTTTAATGAGAAAAGATTTAAATTGTATTTAAATCGTTTCCGATTAATTTAATGGGACACGATTTAAATAGTATTTATATCCTTTTTTGTCATTTTAAAGGTGCGATATGTATATGATGTACATTTAACTAAATGTGACATAAAAGTCATTAATCATAATTTATGACAATTTGGGTGGTTTCCCGAGATGAATTTATTGGTATGATGAATGGATTAATTAGCGGGAACGAGACGATATGTATAAATTAACTTGAAGGATTTAAACGATAGGGTTACAATAACATTATAAAATATAAAGTAACGAGACATGGCTTTAAATACCTGTTTGTTTTATGTAATACTTTTGTGTTATTATATAATTATAATTGAATTTCTTACAAATATTACATTTATTATTATTATTATTATTAATGTAAATTAAAAAAACACTTCGCTAAATATTTTTAAATGTTAACTTGAAAATATAGTATAAAACAATTATTATTATTCAACAAAAATGTTTTTATAACACTTTGAATCTTTTCACTATACGGGTCTTATAATATTTTTTATCTTTTTTTATTAATTTCGATAAAAATCGCGAACAATCACTGCACTCGACAAAAACCACAATATTGTAAACCTCGTAGCGTGTTCGTAGTGCTACGGCGTAGAAGGTGCTACGCGGCAGTCGCGTCGCGCGTCTACGTTCATACTGAATACCGGCCGAGGGGATACCAGATATGATAGAAATTACCCAAAAACTTGCCAACTCCTGAATTACGAATAAAACAGAAGAATATTATATTCGGCTACAGCGAGCTACACTTTATAAGTTTGTACTTTAGGGAATTAATAAAGAAAATTTGCCGCTTGATACTAATTAAAATGTGTGGCAGTACTGCTATGAATTTTAAATTAAGGCTACTTTACAAAAGTTTAACTTAACAAAGTATTTTGGTTTCAGTCGTTATTTTTACTATATTTTACAAAATATAGGTCGTAAAAAATCTTATTAGAAGTGGTTACAATACTTTTTTAAATATTTCAACGCTATAATTAAAACCCCAATCTTGACAATAACAATCAAAATTCACAAAATAGGTATCCATTTTAATAACTTATTTCAACAAAACTGCAATCAGAAACTCCCAAAAATGCGGGAGATACTATAATTGGGGCACCCTTTGAGCAACAGATGTCTGTTGCGTCCTCTACCAGGCCCGTTCAATTAACACAGCGTTATGTGAGCTCTAGCACGCTTACGTCCCCATTTATCAAATACCAACACAAAGGAAACTATGTCAGAAAACTTGCAATATTATATCGAGCAAAATCTAGACCTCAAAAGCACAAGGTCGGAAGTACTATAATTTAGAAGCATTTGGACGTAAGTGCCAGTTTACTGTGAAGGCGTATACGACGAATGTTACTGACATATTATGACACATCAGGGGGCCGAGTCTGGTTTTTTTTTAAGTATTGTGCCACCGTAGTGCCATCATGATATCATTATGCCAAAAACGGTAATCTACTAATGTCACTATGGTGTCGGCGCTGGAATGGCAGTCGGTGTTGCTACCGCAGAAAAAGGCCGTCAATAGAAGTAGCAGGGGAGATGGTTAGGGAGATTGTAATGTTTATTTAGGCGATTTCAAAACTCGGGGCCCTGTCCTTATGCTTCTGAGCTCTAGAAATGTACTCTTAGGCCGTGTTCAAACCCAACTGACTGTCAGCCGCCGAAATGCAGGCTCACTGTGAGCCCCAGTGTAAACGTAAAAATAAACGGTATTTTTCGTTCACAGTATGTTGACAATACGCTATAGTTTACGTCCATCCGTCCAATCAGCGTCCACGGAGCGTAGTGACACGCTATATTATTCGGCCGCCGAATGTCAGCGTCTACGCATAGCGTAATAACGTATCGTCGGTTAGATATGAACGAAAAAGTGAATATGTATGGAAATACAATAAACTGCGTAACGTATGCTCTCTTTCGGCGGCTGACAGTCAGTTTGGTTTGAACACGGCCTTAGATTTTACTATTCTATTTTTAAAATTTTAATTATTTATGTACGTATTATTGTGTTTGTCTAATCAAAATAATTATGTAGAAGTATATTAATAAGTAGCTTCCCCGCTTGGTTTCACCCGCGTAACTCATGTTCCCGTAGGACCTTCATAATTAAATTAGCTTCGATAAATGAGCTCCCAAACACTAACACTAAAAGTCTTTTCTAAATCGGGCCAGTAGTTCCTGAGATTAAACGTGTCAGCATTATATATTAGTAAAGAAATATAGATAATTTGATGGCAGTTTTACTATTAAGTGCGAACGTTGCGCACTTCAGGTATTTAACGGAAAAATTATCGGAAAGTGACATATATTTAAAGATTATTTATTTTGCGAAAGTAAGTGGCAATAACAGACCTATCTTAAGTCATCATTAGGTCAAAAGCATAGCAAAAGCCTTGTGAATATCTGTAATCAAAATTGTATACTCTTATCATTGTATTGAAATTCCTTGGTCTTCTGATGCTATTAACTGTTAATGCTTATTAACAATAAACACGTATTTTAGTATAACAATTACAAATTACAACCTCCGTAGCGTAGCGGTATTTGGCTCACCTTGAATCTCGAAGGTCGTGGGTTCGATCCCCACACCGGACATGAAATCTTTGTAAGATTTCTTTCCGGGTCTGGTTGGTTGAGGGACTACCCTCCGTGCCTCGGAAAGCACGTTAAGCCGTTGGTCGATTGTCATAACATCATCTATAACAATCGTATATCAAGGAACGGGCAGCAGCGTTTCCTTGTTTGGTACAACATAATACTGCGGTCACCAACCCGCCTGCCAAGCGTGGTGACTAGGGCAAATACCCTCCCTCGGGAGGAGGCCCATGTTCAGCAGTGGACGTTTTACGGGCTGATGATGATGATGAATTAAAAATGCCATATTCCGACATATTCATCGATAAATACTTAATGTGCGACGTTGCGCCTTAAGTCAATTATTTGTAAAATTGATGGACAGATGTTCTGGCCGCATTCATAAATGGTCATAAATTGTCGATATTGATGAGTTGGTCCTTGCTAATATTATAATAGATTAATCAGTTAGTAGATAAGTATTGTAATTAAATTAGGGTTAAATTTGTATACATCTACACTTTGTTTTGCAAACATATTATTATGTAATGGTTTCTTAAGAAATCCTTGGCTACTGACTAATTCTGAATTAAAGCAATACAAAATTATTCTAGTCGCGTTCATGCAGTTAATTTAAAGGTAATTTATTTACTCCAAGTCGTGTTTAAAAGGTTCATAAACTTTTTGCTTTTTATAAAAATTCTATGAGCGCCCGGCAATTTTACGCGCGTTGCTACTTTGCTCCAGTGGATGTAGCGTGATGTTATATAGCCTATATAACAATCCAGCCTGTAAACTATCCCCGTGCAAAATTTCGAATTTGAAAATAGTGAAAGTGTAACAAACATCCATACATTGATTTGAATTAATGTATATGATTATAATTGTTTATATTGATTCGGTGGTGATTTATGTATAATTTTGGTATAATAATGTAATGTATGACTAATAAATGTGTGTCTCTGTTTCTTTGTCTCTGCACCACCCAATGGTTGACTGGGAGAGAATGCCTTTGGCATTAAGTCCGCCTATGTACAGTTTTGTGCTAAAGATTTAAATAAATAAATAAAATATAAATTAAAATAACTGGACCTAAACCCCGCGTAATTGCCCATTTGAGTATGTTTCGCCGGACCGCCTCATGTGGGCCGTGTTGAAACCGGTGGTAGAGTAACCCACTGAGTTTGTTTCGCCGGATCTTCTCAGTTGGGGCGCATTGGATCCGGTGGTAGCATTAAAGCACGCGCTTAAATGCTACCGTCGTTATATGCTCATGGTCCACCCAAATAATGACAATTGTTTTGGCATAATATAGACAGAACAAGCATTTTGCCTCCTAGCGACAATATACATTAATTATAATAATTAATTTAATTATAAATAAGTAATTTGAATAGGTTTATAAATAAACAGCAAATGTAATTTAAGATGAATAATAATTAATTTTCAAATAATGTTTGACGATTTACAAGTGCCTGTAATTGGTTTACGTAAATAAAAATAATTTTTATTTTTCTTATTTTATTTTATAATTTCTAACTTAATTAGTTGTATCCTGTAAGTTTTTTAAAACTGTTTGCATGCTGCGTAAGCGGCGAAACATGTTGTTCTCAAATTTTGTAACATCTTTATACCTACCGTGTTTCTGACAAATAAACATATATTCTATTCTATTCTATTCTATTCTATTCTACGAACTTTCGCATTTATAATAATAGTAGCATTTTATTAAGATCGCTCTTTTTTAATTTTGTTGTTATATAAATACTTCGGTGATTTTGGAACTCGTTACGTTCGAACCTAATATATTACAGCTAAAACCAAGAGACAGAATACAGTAAATGTCCTTGACAATACTTACATTCTGTTCGTGCTTTCTGCCATTATCATTTTAAATTGCTGTCCATTCGTATTCCGAGTATGAAGTGAATAAATAATGCACCCAACAATTTACAAGCACTGTAAATAGATTATAATATTATGAATTACTTTTTTTATTTTTAAATATCATCCGCGCGATCGAATGTGACTTTTTTTTTTTCATAACACATAAAAAAAATATTCTTGTGACTGATTTCAGCCTTTAGCTACTTTAAGTGATTCTTTTGTTAGATTTAGTCTTATACAGAGTAATTTTGACAAGTACAAGTGTATGTAAACACCTAAGTGCTGAATAAATTTATATTACTTCAGGGTCACTTGCTATTGTCTTCGTTATGATGAGGACAAGGTTTATATTAAAGAAAATTTTGAAAAATACACGGGTAACGTCATGCCCGGCATGATCAGCTAGTTAATAATAATTTGATGGCATTTTCATTATTAAGTGTAAATGATTTTTACTTATTTTTAATACTAACATTGTTTTGGAGACGTTGTTCTCACAGTTTTAGCCTGTATAAGCCTGACATCAAAAACAGATGAGGGCGATAGGCATCTTCGAAAAAAAAATTGTCAACGTCATATTAGACGTTTGAGGAGATGCGGGGTTTCGTGCGTGGCGTTAGGCGTTGCGGGCCGCCAAACATATGGCGATTTGTATGAGTGTGTTTATAGGGAAAAGATTATATTTTCAGTAAGAATTCAGATGCTGACCGCGCCGCCCAACGCCACGTGCGACAATGCGTCAATGTTATTTCAACTTTTTTGTCTTCTGCGTCATCGTCAGATTATCGAAAAAATTTCGTGTAGCTTATGGCTTTGTCGAAATCCTTTAACTGATCGTATTGCTTATATATACACACATTCGACTTCCTCGTTGGGTCTAGCGGTAAATCTTCAACTGTAACTAGCAAAGTCCCGGGATCAACCTCCAGGTAAAAAAAACCGTTACTTAAAATTTTTCTTTTTAAGAAAATTTAAATTCTTGTCTTAAGTCTAAAATTGGTGGTGTGTTATCCGTACCTCGGAGAATACGTTAAGCTATGAGTCCTGCACCTATGAGTCTTACCAGTGGTATTGGTAGAACCGTTCCACCGGATTTTGAAGGTAAAGTAATAGTGAACTAATCTTTGTTTCTATTTTTGCGCTAATGCCTAATCTCTTTAGATATTAGCCGCTATAATCGACATCGGTGCGGAGAATTATATACAAATTCTGTAAAGATACTCGCCGGGTTTTTATCGGCAAGAACATTTTTCTTTTTTATAGTTACTTTTACTTTAGCCCAATACGATTTCATAATGGATGCTAAATTACAATCTTCTTCGCTCCAAACTCATAAAAATGATTTTTTTATCAAGAATATAGAGCTAATAGTAATTTTAATATTCCGGGCACGGTGTATCGTTAGCAACGGTTTGGAATAAATCAGCAAGTTTTTAGGGTTCCGTTTAAAATTGAAAAAACGGAACACATCTTAGTAGTATCACTCACACAGACACACGTATCTGTCTGGCTGTCCGTCAAAGCCAATTTACTGGGAATCTACTAGACCATGAATGAAAATGAAATTTGCTAGGATGATGTAATACTATGAACTAAAACAGATGTGCAAACTAAATAAATATATTATATTGAACTTGCTATTCATTCACCTCCGAAGTTTCCAGCTATTAAACTGTTTATTTATTTAAAAAAAGCACAGCTACATTACTACATAGTATAAAACAAAGTCGCTTTCCGCTGTCTGTTTGTACCTATGTATACTTAGATCTTTATTAGTACGCAACGGATTTTGATGCGTTTTTTTTTTCAATAAATAGAGTGATTCAAGATGAAGGTCTATATTATGTATAATATACATCAGCATTGCACTCGTGCGAACCCGGGGCGGATAGCTAGTTGTACATATTATACAAATATGCAAATTACATTTTGTAGTGGTTTACTATCTGATATATGACACTTACGGCGAACATAGCATTTACTGGTTAAGGCAAGTGTTTTACTATTCATAAATATCGTATCGTTTTCGTATCCAATATAATAATCAGGGTACTGTTGGGGCTGCCTCGATTCTGTAGCGCATCAGGTATGTTCGCCGAAGCCAGAGAGGACTGTTTCTATGCCACAATGCGCAAACGGTGCGCATCCCTGGTGCGCAGGGTTCGTGATAGCTCCAACGGCCTTCTGGCCATGATTGCAGACAGATTGGATTGCCGGTACATGCATCACTGCTGTACTATTTCGCATGGAATGGGCCGTCAGTGATTTGTGTACCAATCAATCTAAATGTTTAAATGTTTGTATTATAAAAAATTAAAAAAATGTTACTAACATAGTAAAAGGTTTTATGTATAAGTACTAACAAAATGAGTCATAGTAACTTGAATAAAGAATATTTAATAATAATAATAAATAAGATTTAAATTGAGTTAATTTAAGTTAACATGCAACTACTTCTTAGCGCTGCTACAATATATTTTTTTAAGTTGATATTTATATAGTTCCCACAAAAGATAGTGGTAAGATAAATGCAAAGAGGACGCATCACATGAATATTATTAAAAAAAAATCAATGCGGCTATGTGAATAAAGATATAGACTTTGACTTTAACTATTCCTCTAAAACAGACCCCTTGAAAAAAACAGGTTTTGGTGGACTCCTGTTGCTCCAAATATATACATTTACAACTTGTGAACCCGTTTTTTTTATGCCTACTATCTTAAGACTCCCATCGAGTCTCCCGTAATCAGTGGTCCCCCTGAACCACTTTAGAAACTGGTCTAAAATGTCCACTTACTTTTCCCACAATATGGCCATTGTGGTATCTCGAACCACCAATGACCAAAATCAATTAAAAAAATAATTAATTTAAAGAAATCACTATTTGTTTTTTAAATTACCGCAGCGTTTTTGCACACTGTTATTATTCGTGTTAACCCCTCGTGCTAAGCTAAAATGCTTGTGTTACGAGTGGGTTCACGTCTATAGTGCAATGGGTGGAGATCGAACCGGCGACCACATGATGGTAAGTCCGGCGCCCTAGCCATTAGCGGCTACGGCCGCTTAAGCTTACAATTACAACCAAATCCTTATTACAATATAACAAGTTTCGATTCACTATAATTGGTCTGCACGAATTTATCTTGGTACCTATTGGATTTACGAACGCGCCAGTAATCTAAAATAAATATAAAAGTAAATAACTAGTATTTCTTACTGGTGTAACTGACGGCTGGCTTCCAGAACCATCTATCTAAATGAGCTCAGGTGCAACTAAGGAACAAAGGGCGTACCGAGAACCTTCTAGCAGGGAGGGCAGCATTCTTCCATGGAATTCGGTATCTAATACTGTTATTTACGCAAAGTAAAGAGACAGAACTGGCTTGTAACATAACTGTTTTGGCTACCCTTGCGAAATAAAGTTAATTCCCCCCACCCCCTGGACCTAAAGCTAGGTACGCTCTTGCAAGGAAATTAGTTTACTCCACCCCGACCATTGCCAAGTGGCAACACCAATCTAATTCATGGATGAACAAAAGCCTTAGACTCCCCGATAATTGTGTAGATGTTTATTATATTGTTTATAGGAATGAAAATTTGGAAATTTGTTTTGGAGTAAATCAAATCTATATCTACTGGTAAATGAAATACATTCTACCACACTATAGTATTATGAAATAGCTGCTGCTAGAATAAAATAAGGATGTTATAATCTAATCTAACAATAAAATCCGTCTAAATCGAAAAAAAAACAAATACACGAACAAACAATATAGACAAAAATAATGTAATTGTTTTTTGTCATAAACCTATATTAATATAATATGCATTTAGAAAAAAACCTAACCAAAAGACAAAGACAAAGACAGAGACAGAGACAGAGACAGAGACAGAGACAGAGACAGAGACAGAGACAGAGACAGAGACAGAGACAGAGACAGAGACAGAGACAGAGACAGAGACAGAGACAGAGACAGAGACAGAGACAGAGACAGAGACAGAGACAGAGACAGAGACAGAGACAGATACATAGACAGAGACAGAGACAGACACAGTCTCTCGGACTTCGGGTCTACGAGGGCATCGGATGGTTAGGACGACGAGGCAGGACGCGTCGCGTTCGCGGGCGCACTCTTCTTCGGCGGGTCGGATAGAGTGGTCTCTGTGTAGTGGTGCTAGTTTCTTGCAGTCTTTTTACTGCTAGTTGGTAGATTGTTATCTCGTCGTCCGGGTCATCTAGGACGCCCCGAGGCCGACGGTGTTTACGACGCTTTGTGGGCAAAGGCCGTCGTAAACACCGTCTGAACCAACTGACTATAGAGTCAGATGCTGCAACAACCAACGGGTTTGGGTGTTGTGCCGCGGATTCGAAGAAGCGTTCCGACGCCTCTTTCATCCACTGTTTGATGAAAGGCAGTTGGAGATCAGACTGTTATCGACCGTGGCCGAAATTTTAAGGTATTAGCCATACCTAAAATGCAGGTTCGAGACTTGCCGATGGTCCAAATTTATTAATCTCAATTTCGAATTTTAATAATTAACTACTCATGCCACGATTCCATATGCCGTCAATATTTTATTTCTCGCTTTTCTGTACCCCTTTGATTAGCAGAGAGCTCAGTTGAAGAGTAAATAACATACAACATCGACTTTATGGTTCATAGGTACTTTCTGGAGTATGTCATACGAAAAATCCACAGCCGGGTTGGGTTCCATTTTTAGGATAAAAAGTACAGTATCATTTTGCGAATCCCACAAAAATAATTCCATTCTCTAAATCTAACATTATACGAGTATTATTCCGTTTTTTTTTTCTTTTTATCGAAATGACAACTCCCGCTTTACAAACACATAATTCTTGAACACAAAGCACAGCCAGAACAACTATCTGCGGTTCACACAAATATTTGTCCCGGTTGGGAATTGCACCCAAGACCCCAGGTCACAGAATCAGCAACTGTAAACACTCAGCCACCCATGCAGACTTATAAACGAAATAAACGATATTTATTCAGCACTTAGGTATTTACACACACTTGTACTTGTCAAGAAAATTTACATGTTCATATTCTTGTTCAACATGTTCCACTATATTGTATAACTGAATAGCGACCCGCCCGGCGTCTCACGGGTGTAATGATAATGATACATATAAACCTTTCTCTCGAATCACTCAATCTATTTAAAAAAAATCGCATCAAAATCCGTTGCGTAGTTCTAAAGATCTCAGCATACCTACATAGGTACAGACAGACAGCGGGAAGCGACTTTGTTTTATAATACTATGTAATGAAGAGTCACCGGCGCAGTTAGTTTAATAGGTACTCGTATTATGGACTATGAAGAGAATGTCAATAATTTTGAGTTCACACCTAATTGATAAGTTTTGAGGTAAGTATTCTAATACCGGAATTTCCTCGATATAACTTTAGGCATTCGTCAAATTGTTTTATCAATACAGTGAACCGGTATTTCATAATTATAAGGCATTTCGCGAATACATATTTTGATATAAGTTGAACTTCCTGCAGATTGTTAAATAACTAGTTCGAAGCTTAAACAACGGATATTCTTGTATAATGTTGACAGAATTGAATTGAATCCTATTTAGAAGCGGCCGTACCGAGGCTAGGGCATCGAACTTGTTATCTTGAGGTCACCGGTTCGAGACCTACCCATTGCACTACCGACGTGAACCCACTCGTAACACAAGCATTATAGCTTAGCACGAGTGGTTAACAAGAATACTAGTAGACTGCAAAACACTGCTAGTAATCTTTTTAAAAAGAAGAGCAGAACAAAAGAAGAAGAGAATTTCTTAATTCTTAGTTAAATCTAAAAAAAAATCGACAGATAATATAATTTTTATAAGTATTTGTAACGATTGAAAAATTTACCATTACTAATAAATAGATTTTTACATTTACATTTTACTTCTTCGATGTTAAAATTGAAGTAATTGTGATTATTTCATGTAGTAGTTTCCAACAAAATCCTTTTTTTAAATTTAATGCATTTGCTTTTGAAACTTACAATCTATACTAACACATAAGGCTAAGGAGTTCTTTTGTATGTTTGTTTGCTTAATCACGCTCATCTCAAAAACTACTCACGGGAACGGGTGATACTAATCTAATACAGAAATAACATAAATAAAGAAAATGGTTTCAAAATTGACAGACCTGCAATTAAATCATATTAATGGTGGTATCTTAAAATTATTACCTTCCAAAAAATACTCATTTTCTTATAAACAAAAGCCTTTACTTTTCATACCCTATGCATGTTATTCAATTTTATACATATACACTTTCCGATCAAACAACGTTAGGTTATGTATTTTACCAGCAAATCAAGTTATCCTTCAAACCGTACGTAATAGCGCGATCGGAAATTGGGCCACCTTAAACGAAGAGCAGCGTATACAAATATCAACTCCGATTCTACATATACATACAGTGTATATGTTTTTCGGATGGACATCTGTTGTTAGACACGAGGCTCACTAAACACAGCGGATATAAAAGCGAATAGTGCTCCTGATAAAGCTGAAGAGTTTGTTTGCTTGAACGCGCTAATAAAGCGCTGAAGAGTTTGTTTGCTTGAACGCGCTAATAACAGGAACTACTGGTCCGATTTGAAAAAATGTTTTAGCGTTAGATAGTATAGCCATTTACTTTTCATCATTCATTTATTATGGGTTTCTATAGGAAAGGGAGTTACGTGAATGAAACCGTGCGCGAGAATCTAGTGCACCATAAATATTCTTTCTTAGCATATCCGATAACACCAATTCAAATCATTCCTTTAATAGGTATGGTTGGCCAATAGAAAGTTCGTTTTAAATAAACTACAATTAAAAATCTATTAGACATCATTGCAGTACACGTTCAATAGAGCAGTAGCATCTAATTTTTTATTATAGCTTGTCCTAATTCGGAAGATAATAATATCAATCGTATGCGAGCGGTACATTATTGTTTGTGAATTGCGTGTGAATTGTCTTGAAAATCGTAAGGTGGTAGGTACGTAGACCTACCACCTTACGATTACCTATCGTTATTGTTATATAGGTATAGTGTTGGACTAGTGAATGCTACTGCAGCAGAGAAGATTTTTTGCAAGCTACTAGTATTCTTGTTAACCCCTCGTGCTAACCTAACCAACCACAACCACATAATTTTGTACTGTACGTCATTGAACAATAGCTTAAAACGTATTTCCCGTACATGACGCACGTAACTACAATAAATACTAATAATCCCTTTACAGTTCCATCTAAATACCTATGCTATAGTTAAAAATAAAGGCAAAGAAAATAGGATTATCCTCTTAATTCTAAAGAGTCAGGGTCCGTAACGATAGCCTGGCGACGACCGCCCGCTGCCTCTAATGGACTAAACGGGGAGCCTTTTAGATTAACACTTTTCAAACTAAATGGGTCAAATATCTCTGTCCTCTTACTCCTGTCTACTTATGTCACTTTATTTTCTCTGCTATTTATATAAAATTAAGTTTTTTGTTAGGTTTTAGCGTAATATTAGAAAAAAATGGTATAAAGCACAGTCCTGTGATAAAAGTTGAAACCTTTTTGTACATCATGAAAGCTTTAAGTAAAAACCGGCCAAGTGCGAGTTGGACTCGCGCACGATGGGTTCCGTACCATTTTCAAGTGCCTAACTGTGACGTTATAGACGGCAAGCAAGAAGGGGTAAAAAAAACTCGACATTTGTATGGGAGCCAAAAAGTATAGTAGTATTTATAGCCGCAATAGAAATACATCATCTGTGAAATTTCACCTGTCTGGCTATCGCGGTTTTGAGATACAGCCTGGTGACAGTCGGACAGACAGACAGCGAAGTGTTAGTTATTACTAACACTTCGCTGTCTGTCTGTCCAACTAACTGTCCGACAGGATAACAACGGGACCCTATTGGGTCCCGTTGTTATCCTTCGGGTACGGAACCCTAAAAGCGGTTTCGCACTATACGTCCGATCCGAATCCGATCTGGACCCGTGAAAATATGGTCCGTAGTAGCCGTAGAACTATTTCTATGGTAATTTACGCACTAGATCCGAGATCCGTCATCCGATTTCTTGTGTACATCAGGTGGACGGGTGTACCTCAAAAAATAGTAATTCTATACACGTGAAAGCAATGTTCTAGCAATGTGACAATTGTGCGTAAAATTTCAAGCAATGTGCTCTTATAAAACTAGAGTTATTTCAAAAAGTTAGTGAGCCGCCAGCCTGATATCAGAATGACGGGTGTACTTTTAATCTGAACTAAATACTTACTATCTATGTATGAAAACATCAGCGTAGCAATGTGCCGGCAATGTGCTCGAACGTATTAAAAGCATAATCAGATGGGACAAAAGGTTTCCAAGTAATTTCGAAACTGAAATTTAAAAATTTAAGCGCCTGCTTGTTTTATTCTGGCAATCACGACGAAATGTATAGAGGAACATTTACATCACAGGGGCTTCCTGCATTTGCAGGAAGCCCCTGTACACAACTATACTATTTCCATTTATTTATTTTCTCGATGATAGCTCTAATTTGATAGTTGTAGTGTTGTGACCATATAAGTAATGATATCGATCGCATATAAATTTTTTACTAGCTTCCGCCCGCGACTTCGTACGCGGATCCTGTTGCTTATGGCAGCGACAACGGGGTCGTCAAAATCGAAGATCTGAAACGTCTGATGTCGAAGTTGATCAGAATTCAAACGTTCGTTGTGCTCTTCTTCTGTTTCTTCATTCCGTACTCCAGTGGGTGACAGTGACAGTTTAGGACAAATTTTCGATGAAAATTCGATGAATCAATGAAAATTTGACTATACTGGCCAAAACTCCCATTTTTTTTTCGAATAAATTTAATATGCCTTGAGAATCATAAGATCCCAAGAATGAACCGAAGAGCGTCAGGAGACACTTGATGCTGTTCGAGAACATCAGGCCGCAACTCGCTCCGTGGAAAGCTCTTCGGATCGCGAAGCACGTCTGCGTTCTCAGCGTATTTACGCATCTACATCCAGGTCCCTAGAGACAAGTGAAAAATATTATCCGCGACTGACTGCTGATCGTGAACGTCACGCATTGTCTCGCGAGTCGGCGACGTTCACTGATAGATAATTGCGATTAACTTCTCAGCGTATCTACGCATCTGCTTCTAGGTCTCTAGAGACAAGTGCGGAACATGATGCGCGACTGACCGCTGATCGTGAACGTCACACATTGTTTCGCGAGTCGGAGACGTTCACGGATAGAGAATTGCGATTAACTTCTCAGCGTATCTACGCATCTGCTTCTAGGTCTCTAGACATGCATTGTCTCGCGAATTGGAAACGTTTTCCGATACAGAATCACGCTTGAGTTCTCAGCGTATTCGCACATCTACTAACAGGTCTTTAGTCTTCAGGCGACCAATTGCTGATCGAGATTAACATACATTGTCCGGAAAACACACAAAACAAAATATTCATAATCCGTTAAAAAGTGAAAGAGAAAGAATTGCTAGAGTACGGCATGAAGAGACAGAAGAAGAGCACAACGAACGTTTGAATTCGGATCGACTTCGACATCAGACGCTTCAGTTCTTCGATTTTGACGAACCCGTTGTCGCTGCCATAAGCAACAGGATCCGCGTACGAAGTCGCGGGCGGAAGCTAGTAAAAAATATGTATGCGATCGATATCATTACTTAAATGGTCACAACACTACAACTATCAAATTAGAGCTGTCATCGAGAAAATAATGAAATGGAAATAGTATAGTTGTGTCATTAGCAGGAAGCCCCTGTGATGTATATGTTCCTCTATAAATTTCGTCGTGATTGCCAGAATAAAACAAGCAGGCGCTTAAATTTTTAAATTTCAGTTTCGAAATTACTTGGAAACCTTTTGTCCCATCTGATTATGCTTTTAATACGTTCGAGCACATTGCCGGCACATTGCTACGCTGATGTTTTCATACATAGATAGTAAGTATTTAGTTCAGATTAAAAGTACACCCGTCATTCTGATATCAGGCTGGCGACTCACTAACTTTTTGAAATAACTCTAGTTTTATAAGAGCACATTGCTTGAAATTTTACGCACATTCGTCACATTGCTAGAACATTGCTTTCCCGTGTATAGAATCACTATTTTTTGAGGTACACCCGTCCACCTGATGTACACGATTTCTTTCCAAATTTCTAGACCAATATTTTCACGGGTTCGGATCGGATTCGGATCGGACGTCGTGCGAAACCGCTCTAAAAGTACCTATTTTCTTTTAGGGTTTTTATTTGTAAGATTTCATATTACTGGATGTATTTTAACACGTCTTCTGAGTTTTATGGACTTGAACTAAATTAATTTAGAGTCCGACACAACCTTTGGTATTTGGCTCGCTTTAAATTTCGGAGGTCGTGGGTTCGATCCCAAGCCGGACAGGAAATCTTTGTGTTAATTCTAAGATTTCTTTCAGAGTCTGGTTTGTTGAGAGACTACCCTCCGAGCCTCGGAAAGCACGTTAAGCCGTTGGACCCGATTATTATAACATCTATATTAATCGTATATCAAGGAACGGGCAGCAGAGTTTCCTTGTGTGGTACAAAATAATTATTACAACAATTATTTGATGGTACATTTTACTTTGTTATTTTTAATGCAATTGAAAAAGCCTATACTTTTTCATACATTACATACATAGATCGATTTTAATAGGCCCTAAATAAAAGATTTCTGAGAATAGTAACGTCTAAAAATCATAGTATATGGTAGCACAAGAAACTCTGTAGATATGTAACTATTCGAAATTGTAATTTAAATATTTTAACAACCTTAGGTATAAACAATATTGTTAAAGTGACGTATATATTATTGAAATAACGAGTAAAACCAAGTAAAACACACCAAACACTCATCTACAAAGAAAAACGTGTTAAAAATCTTTATAGAAGAATAATGAATGTGTACGAAGCGACACGTATAAGGCAAACTTATTTGTGAGCTGTTTACAAAGAAGATCGTCCACAAACAAAGACTCCGTTTTCTTCTTTTTAGTCGCAAAAGGTCTGTTTAAGTTCGCACAGTATATACCTTCTTGTAATTCAAGTAGTTTGAAATTTAAATAAATAAATAACATTGGGTTGAGATTAACACTAGCATTATTTTCAAACGCCAATCAACTTATAGGTATAGCTGTTAACTTCGCTGTCAATAATATATTAATTAACACGTCATCAAATATTTAATTTAGTTACTAATAATAGGTGCTTTCGAAAACATACGAGTTTTGTTCATGACTGACTGATCGTTTAGGTTAGAAAAAAATACAGAACGTGTTTGGCGGTTAAATATACCATAGACAATAATAAAAGAAGAAACTTTATTGTAAGTGGCCATTTATAAAAAGAGACCGCATTTCTTTTGGAGTTTTCCTTTTATTTCACGTTTAGCTAATTAGTCAATTTAAACGTTGTATATTTTTTTTAAATTGCGTTTACCCAAATCCCGTACTTCAAGAAGGTCTGGTGAATGTTAACCAACATGATGTCACGTGCATTGAATTATTTACCGTTCTTATAACACTTTTTGAAGGGCTTTACCGAACTTTACTTAAAAAACATAAAACGATAAATATAATGTTATATTTTAAGCTACAGTTATATTATATAACTGTAGCTTCTCAAGGCTTACGGATGTTATGGAAAAACGAACTTAGTCGCGTTTGATAAATTCTGTGTACGAGTATATTAATATTTATTACTATAACTTTACAATCTTAGATAAATGATTGGACTTGAGTGGAAAAATTGTACGCCGAAATCGGCGTACTTGACTGGCTCGGGTACTCAACGCTCTGTGCGAGGAATACGTGACGAGGATTTTTTATTTTGGTTATAATCGAAGTAATATGACAGCTCGCATAGTCAACTGTGTAAAAAAAACACTAATAAAAATGAGAAGGACATCGGGATCACATACCATCGGTACCCTTATTATTACACTACAACACACACTACAATATTGAGTTGCCGCATTTACGTAGCTATGGTTTTAAGCTAGCGCGGTATCTAGTTGAACGCGCGAGATCAATAATAATGAAATTACAAATTTAATCAATTTGAAATTGATCAATATATTTTTGGAACACTAAGCCCTTTTTTTTTGTTGTCCAGGAAGAAATACATTTACGCATTTCCACCGCCGCTGCAGCGTATTCGCGCGCTGGCGGTTGGATAAGTGGGACTCACCCTCTTCATAGCGTAGTATGCTAAACTCATACCACGAGAAGAGGACCCTACACCACTAAAACCCCCCGGACACTCCTTCGATCCGCCGTTAGCGGGGGCCGGGTACGCATAAGCGATCCGATCCCCGACGGCACCCGCGGCCAATGTTACAACATTAGGCTTGCGTTTATTATACCTACAGACTCACAACTCAATATAATCTAAGTACGAGATACGTATAGCGATATATGCTTGAAACGAAACCCTCATAATTTCGGGCCTAAAGTAATAACAAATGTTAATTGAAATCTGTACGAAGCTACATTCCGAATTCGCTTTTTATTGAGCCAATTACATAAACATACATCGGGAATATGTACACGCATAAACGTGAAGGATATGAAAACGAACGATAATGTTTTTTTTTCCAAAGGTCTTACGTAGTTAGCCACGAGGCTTTTGAGTTTTGATACTTCAAAGGCGAGCAGAGCTCCAGCCTTAATAAATGGTTTAAAAACTACATACTAAGCAACCTGCGCAAGAGGGCGCCCGCTGTGGAGCTTGGACCTCGGCTCAGGGCGGTCGTTGGCGTTGAGATTGAGGGTTTATGACTTTTAGTATTTTAGGGGGTTTTGTGCAACTGTCTCTCTACTTTACAGTTTGGACTTGGGGTCTACGAGGGCATCGGATGGGAACGATAATAAGTTCCTAGTATCTACTGTATACTACTCACGGAGGTTGTGGGTTCGATCCCCATTACATCAACAGCCCTTTGACGTCCACTGCTGAACATGGGCCTCCTCTTAACCGACCTTGGCAAGCCAGGATCGTAGAGGGATATTGCCATAATCACCACGCTTGGCAGTCTGATTGGTGATCGCAGGAAGATGCAAATGTTGAGCTAATAGATGCTGCTGCCCACCCATCAGCCATATGTCCCTTAGTCGCCTTTTACGACACCCATGGGAAGACATGGGGTGGTCTATTCTAAGCCGGAAACCACACGGCTTACGATCCCCATATCGGACAAGAAATCTTAGTGTAAATTCTAAAATTTATTTTCGGGTCTGGGTGCCTCGGAGAGCACTTTAAGCCGTTAGTCCCGATTTTAGCTTAGAAGCATTTTAGCTTAGCACAAGGGGTAAACAAGAATACTAGTAGACAGCAAAACAATGCTAGGAAAAATTACAAAAAAAAAATATATATATATACATATAAATATAAAATTAATATTTTTCAAGTAATTGTTTACCTATACCAAAATTAGTACCTATTCATTAAATCCTAATTATTATTTAATTAGTTAATATGTATATAATTATATAAATATACTAGCTGGGCCCCGCGGTTTTACCCACGTTACTCTGCTCCAGTGGATCGGATCGTGATTTTAATCGTATACCTAACCTATCCCGGTGTAAAATTTCAGCTTATTCCGTTAAGTAGTTTTAGCGTGAAAGAGCAACTAACATCCACCTATTCAATATGAGTAGAATTAATTATTTTATTGTTAGGCAAGAAATAAAAGGCTTTTAATTTTTTGTTTTTATTTATTTTATTTAATCACCAACATAACTTTTGAGGCCAGGGATGAAGAGTATCTTCTATAATATTTATATAATATGCACTTATATTTATTTTCTTTTCTATTCAGAATACGGACATGTCAAATCCCTGGAGTGGAAACTACCTGACAAATAAACGCGTGGGTTTACTGAAACGACTTTATTCATGCCTTTGTACATGTACACGTATTCGTGTACACAATACACGCCAACGCACTACCCGCGTCAAAAATTAAAACATTTCAAACGGAAATAATGATGACTTAGGTCGGCCGTAGTAATATATTATGAGACTGGTTCGTTTTTCGCAACGAATGAAGAAATCACGGGAAAAGATTCTATTTTATTCTTTCCGGATCTTATGGCCTAGATCAGGGGTCTCCAAACTACAGCCCCCGGGCCAAATCCAGCCCGCCAGTGTCATCAAACTAGCCCGCGACAACCAATGTCTTATTGTTGTTACTACTTGTTACTATTGCTAGAAATACGACTATATAAGGGCAGAAAAATTTAATCTGTTTTAACCCTTGAAGCGTACTAAAAATATCATTATGGCCTAAGGATTCAAAGTTTGGAGACCCCTGGCCTAGACAAAATGCCACTAGTGCGGAGCGATCGTTAGCAGAAAATCGCTAACGCAAATGTATGGTACTTGACACACGCGTGATTAAGCGATTCTCTTTAAAGTGTCGGAAATTTGATTCGATCGTTCGGATTTCGGTTTCACCACAACTCTCCACTTGCTACGATTTAGACACACCACTTTCGCCTGATCCACATTCATTAAACTCCTCTCTCTCTTACTTAAAGTTTAATAGTGTATGAGAAAGTAAATTTTATTTTATTTTTCCATACAACAAATAAAATGATATTAAAAATTCCCGCGCTCGATTTTACCCGTGCAGTTCCAGTTCCCGTAAGAACTTTTAAAATTGGACCAGTAGTTCCTGAGATTAGCGCGTTCAAGTCGGCTCCAGTGTACCTTAGTCATTATCGAGATCGAGAATTCGTCGGCTCCAGTGTACGGAAGTCATCATCGAGTTTTCTATTGCACAGAACTCTACAATAACATTTCAGTCGTACTGAGACAAGGTTCAAAAACTTCGACTAAGCTTTTTAAAACTTAAAACTAACCACGGCTTGTACTTTTTATTTTCACTCCATTCTCTACGTTGAATTTTTTAATTTGTAGGTGTTTGTTTGCCAGATATCGACTACCAAAATTGTATAATATTATTTGCGGAAATGTCAATATTTTTAATGACAAATGGCACTCTTTTAAAAAAACCTGTTTTGAAATTATTATTTAAGTAACTCATTTTATTTTTCATTGTCTCAGTGTTGTACCTATTTTAATTTTTTTATTACTCATTATGTCAATAGTATGTTTTTATTTTATGTTTTCATTTTTTATTATTCAGAAGTTTTTTTTTTCATCTTCATCATCATCATCCCGTATAACGTCCACTGCTGAACATGAGCCTCCTCCCGAGGGTGGGCATTGCCATAGTCACCACGCTTGGCAGGCGGGTTGGTGACCGCAGTATTATGTTGTAAGTGTTGTAACACACAAGGTAACGCTGCTGCCCGTTCCTTGATATACGATTATTATAGATGATGTTATAACAATCGGGACCAACGGCTTAACGTGCTTTCCGAGGCACGGAGAGTAGTCCCTCAACCAACCAGACCCGGAAAGAAATCTTAGAATTTACACAAAGATTTCTTGTCCGGTGTGGGAATCGAACCCACGAACTCCGAGATTTAAAGCGAGCCAATTACCGCTACGCTACGGAGGTTGTCATTTTTTTTAAGTTTCGTTAAATACATACATATATTTTTTCCTTTTTATTTATTGTCATGTCACGAGTGTCATAAGACTGTGCATGTTGTGACACCTTAAAATGCTGTGCATTAGACTTTACATTTGTGTGTTTTTTTATATTTATTGTAAGTAAAATGTAACAGCTACTGGTTGTCATTAAATAAATAAATAAACCGTGTAGTTTCCGGCTCCGATAAACCATCCCATGTCTTACCATGGGTGTCGTAAGAGGTGACTATGATTCATACAGCTGATGGCTGGGCAGCAGTATCTACCAACTCAAGTATACTTCTATTATGTGCATTTACTCAAGCATCTTACTGCGAGCAATCCACCTGCCAATATCCTTCAACAACCCTGGCTAGCCAAGGTCTGTTTAGACTCCTCCTCCTCCTTAACCCAGATACTCCTGAAACTATTTAGAATTTTTGAACATTGTGCTGTTGAAAAAATATAGTAAAATTTGGAAAAAAATCTTTTTCATCTGGAAAATATCTAACACGGCCGGTAGGAAGACCTACTTTCACTAATTTGTATGGAAAGGATATTATAAAAAAATAGTTATCAATATGAAGTAATGAGTATTTCGTGGCTTTATAATACCCCGTAGAAGTAAATGGGTTAACAGTCTCATGTTCAGCAGTGAATGTAAAAAGGCTGATAAAGATGTAAGAAGGAACTATTTAAGCTAGAGCATAGCGTTAGTACGCTCAACGAACTGCTTGACTGGTAAAGTGCCTGCACGTTAGAGAATACAACAGCCAAATAAAAAATGTGGTGTTCCTGTGCCTGAGTCAGGTTGGCAGAGCTCAGAGGGAAAGGTGAGAGAGCCGGCAGGTTGAGAGCGGCTATTGCTGTACAACGCCTGCACCCTATTATATAGATTCTGTCGCTTAACGTGAAGCAGATTTAAAAAGAAGTATTCAGATCTCATTTACGCAAACCCGAGGCGTGGCACATGATGTATGGCGACGCGTCCTGCACTTGATTTAAAATAAAAGTAAATTAGTTTCTCTGTAGATACACTCATAGAGTTCATACATATGTATGAACTCTTTGCAACGTGCAACGTCCCGCCGCCGTCTAACTTACCTTTAGGTTTTGTTACGTGTTGTGATAGACACCCTTCTTCTTTATGCCTTATTTATGGAGACGCAGGGCGATGTGCGTGGCGTTAAGCGGCGCGGCCTGCTCTAAACTCAAACATATGGCATTGTATGAGTATTTTTACAATTAATCGACTTTATTTTCATCAAGAATTTGATCCTGCCTCCGTAAACGAGACCTAAGCCTCATCTAAATTTTAGGCATACATACTGCTATAAGCATTATGGTGCCGTCATAGACAAAATGTATGCCATTTGCAAACAAATGAGTGACTTCACGATTTACGACATAGAGATGAGATAAAAATGAAGAATTTGATATTATATTTGCGTAAGAGTTGGATATTATATTTAGATTATTAAGATGTCGCATGGTGATGTATGTATATTCCATGATGTCTTATAGCTACATAATAAACGGGAAATATACAACCGCGGTCACCGCGATTTGTTTGTGGTGGATAAAAAAATAAGGAAAATTTTACAAAAATCGTATTTAAAAAAAACACATTTTCGACCGCAAGTCACAGTTTACATGACTTCAGGTCGAACATCTGTTTTTTTTTATTATTGTATAACTAAAATGATTGGGAGAGCCCTCATAATCTCTAATGCCCTGTAGTTAACTGCGGCTAAAACTTTATAATATTTATTTCGGTAGGTACCTACTTTGAAAACTTTCGTTTCGAGTGCCTATTGACAGAACTACTTTGCGTCCGTGATCTATGGTTCACACAAACAGTTGTTCTGGAGCGAATCAAAACCAGACCACCAAGTCTACAAGCAAAAACTGTAACCACTGACTCTCCAGTACCTACACACTTTGAAGTGAATAGTCTAAGTTCAATAAAACTTTATCATCATGAGCCCGTATAACGTCCACTGCTGAACAGGGACCACATCCCGGGGAGGGTATTTTCCACAGTCACCACGCTTGGTAGGCGGATTGGTGACCGCAGTATTCTGTTGTACCATACAAGGAAACGCTGCTGCCCGTTCCTTGATATACTATAATAGAGATGATGTTATAACAATCGGGCATATGTTAAAGCAACGGCTTAACGTGCTTGCCGACGCACGGAGGGTAGTCCCTCAACCAAATAGACCCGGAAAGAAATCTTAGAATTTGTCAGAGGTTACATGCCCGGTGTGGGGATCGAACCCACGACCTCCGAGATTTAAAGCGAGCCAAATACTAGCTGTATTTGGCTCGCTTTAAATCTCGGAGGTCTCGCTACGTCGGTTGTCAAGATATAATAAAACTTAGATTCAGACTATTCGCTTCAAAATATTAAATATACAATTCAAAGAATCCTACCGATAAAAACGTATCGTAAACCAAAGTGTTATTTCCCAAGAGAACCCAAAAAATACAAAACTTGTTACAAAACTCACTAACGTTAGCGTCAAACTTGTACATGTACAGTCACCCAATGTAATAGGTTTACATCGTCCGTAACAAGTAATGTAAATAAATGTGTTTGTCACTACGACAGTCGGTAATCCTGTATGGGTTTATGAATTCGCTGCTAGATGTGTTCAAATTATGTAATGTCAATAGTATGTTTTTATTTTATGTTTTCATTTTATATTATTCAGAAGTACTTTTTTGTTTTTGTTTTAAGTTAAGTTAAATAATATATTTACATATATTTTTTCCTTTTCATTTATTGTAGTGTCATAAGACTGTGCATGTTGTTACACCTTAAAATGCTGTGCATTAGACTTCACATTTGTTTGTTTTTTTATATTGTGTAAGTAAAATGTAAAAGCTACTGGTTAAATAAATAAATGCACATAATAGGAAACTCTTCTTTAAACGTTACATTTACGCATTTTTAAATGCGTTTCACAATGTGTAAACTTATATCTTTTGTTGACTGTAGGTACCTAATGTAGTACATACAGGCATATAAGAGGACTAGTAGAAATTAAGCACGTGTTCTGTTTACTAAACACAATACGTGGGGAATGAACTTGATTAGAAAGGCAAAATTCCTACGATCATCGCAATTTTCCTTTCGAGAATTTAGGTACAATTACTAGTAGTAGTTATATAAGGCGTTCCCAAAATATAAGCTCTCCCTGAGGTGTACTGTAGTGAAGAAATTTCTGTGAGATATTTAAACTTTATTTAACAAAATTCAGTTTTACAAAAACTAAAATTGTACTTATTTAAAAACATTGAGTAATGACTATTAAGTTTTTTAGTAATGTTTTGTCGTTCATTCTTCATCGGCAGGTTCTTTGAAATCTAAGGATAGGGAAAGTGAGGGGGGATCCAATCGGATGATCAATCCGGGAAATGGCAATCCATCCTGGATAACAAACCCATCTACGCAGATCAATGTACCCCGTTTTTAATTTCGGGAGTAAATTAAACATTAAACCATTTTTGGTTGGTTTACACCTCACGATACACCGGTGGGTGTGCGACCAGAACAGGAACACTAATGGGGGACGACGATTTTATTCATGAGTTTACATTTATATCATATTTTTTTATTTTATGTTCGAAAATATGTGCCTATTAATTTACAGAAATTTATTCACTAACGGAATACCTAACTAGATGCACATACTTTCTGCTGTTAAAGGGACTACATATATTTTAGAAACATTGATATTCTAGTCCTCCGGAGCATGAAGACGAATGTACTATTATCTTCAGAAGCATTTGGTCGTAAGTAACAGTTTACGGTAAAGGCACATACAAAGTTTCTAACGTGTAGTGGCACATCCGGCCTAATGCTGTCGAGCTATAGATATACTCATGGTCCGTCAAAATCATGACAAAATAGATAAAGAATTTCGATGCTATGCTGACGAGTGTGTGAGCCACTGATGATCATAGCTTACAGGATTTAAAATGGCAGGAACGTGGCAAGGATCGCCCCAAAATCGTAACACCATTTTTGTATGTATTTTTTTGGCGAAAATTCAAAACTATAAACTAAATAACCTGCGTAAGTGACCCTCCAATTGCAAGTTGCTTGGAACTCGCCTCAGGCGGTTGCTGATGAAGCTTGAGGAATAATAACTTTTTGATTTTAAGGTGAGTTTTGTGCAAATGTCGAAAGGAAAAAAAGAAAAAAAATAATATTCTATTTTTCTTTTACTTTTTTTAGTGATTTTTTGTATACTCACCAGGAAAATGTTACAAAAAAAAAACCAAAATATTTTCAATAATAATTTTATTTGTTTATAATTTTCTTATTGACAGTATCTACTAGATATTATAATTATCTAACTCATATTTGTTCTCCATTGATAATCGTAACCAATGAAATAATATTCTACGCCATTTAACAATTCAATTATTGTTTACAATTTATACAAACAGACATATTATAATATTATAGACTTAAAGCCAAGAATGAAAGACAAAAATCATTGGGGACTTCTGTCAAATAAAAGATAATTTTACGTGATATCGTCATAAGAAAACATTGATGAAAACAACATCAACTTTTCACTTCACCATGAAAATAGTTAACAAAACAGTTTACGTGTAGACAGGTTGTTGGTTGGGGGCTGCCGCTGTCTCTCTTCTACTCGGACGCATCGACCGATGGAGTGGAAGAGAGATAGATGCATCACAAGCCGAACGTTTACGCCCATCGTGCCTCTGTTCCGCTTGTTCGGCGCTCTCGCTTGCACGCCCGGCTCAGGCGGAACGTGACAATGAGTCTGTGAGTCATGGTTTTTCGTGAGTGCAGCCGGCGTTCATCGATTTATAAGACGTTATCACGTCAAAAATAATATTACAAATGCCTAGGATGTAGAGGGATACTATATAATAATAAAAATACTATGTTATATAATAGACAAGCTTACCGCGCGTGGTTTAACCCGCGTATCTCCCGTTCCCGTGGTAGCTTCATAATAAAATATAACCTTCCTCTATTAATGTGCTATCTAACGCTGAAAGAAATTTTCAAATCGGACCAGCAAACAAACAAAATAATCTCTTCTGATTTAATATTAGTGTAGATTAGTGACCATTCATTTATTTTCATGGTTGATTGGAGTCGACCATATCGAAAGCTAAAAGGCAAATTGAGCTAAGCGACATAAAGCTACATTGAATTATATACTTATCTCGAGATTATTATGTACAAAGCCGTATAAAGATTTTATAATAGTTGACTCTTTTTTTTAATTATTTTTATATTGTTAAGAATGGTTATACCAATGGTTATATCAAGAAAAAATATGGCATTTATTTGATATCTAGAAAGCACTAAAATAAATATTTTGAAATTGGCTAGACATTTAGATATGAAAACGATGTCAGCCATGTTGATCTATATACATTATCTGTGTTCAAGTTCGATGACGTCATGACTCAGAAAGTGTAATAGTAAAAGATCGCGTTCACGTTTTTTAACAAGATTATGACGTCACAAAATGGCTGATAGCATTTTCAGAAGTTAAAGACATAGACAAAAGAAATAATTTTAATATTGAGTTTATACAAACATGATCAAGTTTCATGAACAGAAATTATTATATTTAGGTTCCATATGACAAATACTTTTAGAAATAAACATCATTGTAACATAATTTCATATGTGTAAACTAGCCTATTAACTATTCACTTCAAGCATTTCGGTGATTTAACGCACTAATTTGTCAATTGTGAGCAGATAAATTCATTGGTGAAGTGTTTCATTTCATTGAGGACCATTGGCATTGGAATGGAATTTGTTCAGATTAGATACAAAATATATTTTAATATCGTCTATTATATCGCTTATTCAACAAGCCTTTTAACCGTCGATATATTTTTTCTATTTTTTTGTTACGTTTGTAAAGGATAAAAAGTTTAAAATACTCTAACTTTTCTTTTTCTTATGGTGGTCTAACTCTTGACCCCAATCGAGACCGCGAGAGACGAGATGAGGCCGAAGATGGAGCGATCTTGCCCAGAAGATGCCTGTTTACTCTGACTAAAAATTGAAATTGATCTCCATGTAGGACGTCAATTACGTTACAATGTGACTATAACTTCCATAAAAAAGTATTTATTACTGAAGCGTTATCGTAAAACATTTACTATGTTATTGTTACTGTATTGTTAAAACTACGTTTATTTCTTATTTAATTTTTTTTTTTTTTGCTTTCCTACCCAACCCTGAGTAGCGTAGACATTTTTACCGAAGTCATAATTATCCTCCTGAAGTTTATTATAATAAAAATATACTATTAAAAAAATGGCCAGAATCATCTTAGATAACGAGTGAATAACGCCTTTTAAGTAGATATTAAACCAATTACCATCAGAATCGCGAACGCTGTACCACGGTTTGGACAAAACTCAGTGCCTGAAGAATGAAGTTATAAGCCTGGTGCAAGCGAATCTCACTTTTAAATGTTTCATGAAGAACGTTCATTTTTGTATGAAAACAGATATGTTTAGCATTAAATCGTTTAATGCTAATAACAATTGTCTTCTTCTGCAGCCACAAGAATAAATACTCGTACTCAATTTTATTCTGTTTTTAAATTATTATAATAAAAAGAAAAAAAATACATTGAAGATTGAGCAGTGTACAATAATAACATTAATATAAAACTATATAAACACTAAATAAATTATAATAAAAAATAAAATTTCGCTAACTCATACATTTTATACTGGGTAAATTTATCTTAGCTTTATTGGATCTAACAAAAAAAAATACGAATATATGCTAAAATTGTTGTTAAGTATTATTCATTAACATCGGTCGTTTTTTTTTATAAAATATTTCACTTGCAAATGTAACCTTCTACTATAACCAAATTGCGTTAAAAATGTAATTTACACTTTTTTTTTGTACAAAGTATTTGCTATATTCCTTAAATTACAAATATTACCTTACCATTTGATCGACTTACAGAAAAACAAGTTTGAAATGACAAAGAAATTACTAGATTTCTTTTTATTTGAATAAGTACATCGCTGTTTTAATGTGATAGTGACACAAAACCAAATGTTTAACTTTACGATAATTAGTTTTAGCAGCATGATATTACAGACCAATTTCTGTAGCTTAGTTAAAACTTCATGCAAAAACAGGACGAAAAGGCGAAATTAAATTTGTAAAAAACGACCCTTGGCTGAATACCAGATTAAAAAGTATATAATAGAAAGTATATAATAAAAATGTGTTCCCAGTCTATTTTTACTTCCATATTTAAATTTCCGCACTTTCGCGTAACTGAAATCTTACGCGGAAATATTGTTTTAGAAGTGTGGATGTAATTTAACATTCTAGCATTATCACAATTGTTTTCTAATTAAAATTTATTTATCTGTAAGTTCAGCAAATGTACATTAAGTATTAAGGACTAAAGAAACATGATTAATATTTGAAGTGACCCTAAACTATTCTAAAGGATGAAACTGTAAATTACTTAATGAAGATTTCAAATATATAAGCTTACATCATATACCTATAACAGTTTTTTTTTCATTATTATTTTATATTTGCTTTTCAAGCAAGATCGCTATTTTAAAATGGCGATCGCTATATAGTTCAAACTAATAGTAAGTAGACTTATTGAGTGCAAATAGTTTATTAGTTTTTTTTCTATTAAAAGCATTTTTTTATTGATGATACAACGTTTCTACTATTTACAAAACAGTGCTTTAGCTACTTGCACTCAAAATGCGCATGCTTAAGTAGATTTACTTTGGTCAAAAAAGTAACAAGGTCGGGCGATAGCAACTCAGAGACACTTTGCTAGACTTCATTAGTACACTTAATGATTTTTTTTTTATAGTAAAACACTTGCTATATTATTGTACTGTATACTCACACGCTTAGATAAATTCTAGCCTGGAGCTTCACGCCTTTGTGCCCGGTGAAGTAGCAAAAGCCTCGGGGCTAGCTACATATACTATGCCCACCCAAAAAAAAACCATAAAGTCAGCAACTCAATAGTGTAGTATGTATAAGCCACTGTACCGATGGAACCAATCATTTATCAAAACGCACGTTTTATTTATTTACTACACTAATCTCTGACCAAAGTAATCATGCTTAAGAAGGGAAATGCCGTTATTGCAGGAGAGCAGTTCAGCTACTTAATATTCGTATTTACAAAAATAATACCTTACGAAAACGTGTTTGAAGAATCTGCTACATTAATTACATTGCCTCCTAAATTGTACTTTAGACTGTGACGTTAAAATGTGCCTAATTTGCCAATATTTTCATATTTTTCAATTTCTTGTATCTATATTAACATTTTTACATATCTCAAAATAAGAACGCCGATAGGCATTTGAATAAAATTGCCAATTTTAAACGACTAAAATATTGATTCGAATGATGATGTTACGTCAGCATTCATTTTGATGGATATTAATCAATTGCTTAACAGGAATACGATTTCAAGTATCGATGGGCAAATTTGAAAACATTGATACACAAAATGATGTATAGAATTCTGATATTTTAGTCGTTTAAGCACACAGCGATGCTAGTAAAATGTAATTCTCTTCCGCCATTTTTTTTATTATTTCCATAAGTTTCAAGACATAACATCGATTTATACCTACTAATATTTTAAAACATCGATTCGTGACAATAGCGGTGACGACACTATATCAAAATTAAAGATTCCGCTTTTACCAATTCATTAGAAGTATGTATTTTGCTGAATAATATTCTTTACTTTGTGAAGTAATTAGTTTAAGCTTACACGAATTGATAGTTACCAAATAATTTTAATCGTATAACGTAGATATTAAATAATATTACTTTTAGTTTGATAGCCGAAAGTAACAAAAGGTCGATGAGTGAACGAGAGAGCCGTGCTGGTTGATGGCGGAATAACGGAACCGCCGCTACTTCCCCCGTCTCGCCCCGCGCATACCAAAGGCGCGTTTTAGCGGGTCAGATCAAGCTATAGCACACACTAAATACGCGGAATCTTTAACATGACTTGAGTAAGCACTAACGTGCCCTAATTTATATACAAGGAATGCTTTACGTGTTTAAAATTTGACTAGTCGTTTCATAATATTTTGAATCATTCGAATCTTCGAAACTAATATTAGTGCATATCACAAAAAAAAGTCCGACTGTGCAGTTAGCTATAGGAAACTTCAATTAAAACTAAACTCAAAGTTGGGACAATCTTAAGTAAATTTACTCGCATAGACACGCGTATTAATATTTTATCATACATATATATATATATATATAATATGTAGGTGGGTATATGAGGAAAAATTATATCAGTACCTACATTTTTTGCCAATTGAAAAGTAATCTAGGTACCGAAGCTAAAATTGAAGAGGCCTTTGGTACTTTTTAATATAAAAAAGTTACGACGACAGTATCTATGGAAGTCATAGCCTTTTATATACTACAATTTTTATTATTGTAATATCATAATTTAGAACAAACTTAAGGCCATCTATGCAGGTGTGAATTTATCTTCTTGTTTCAAGCTAACGCCGAGAATAATGTGTCAATACTTTATGAAACATGGAAAATATTATTACGTGATTGGCATCAAGGATGCCCTTTACTGCATACTAAACGTCCCTCTAACGTTTAGTATGCAGTAAAGGGCATCCTTGATGCCAATCACGTAATAATATTTTCCTCATACTTATTGTTGAAACTCCCAAGTACGAGAATAATAACAAAATTTAATCAAATTTACCTCCATCAAACCATGAATTTACATCATCTTTGATAGAATTGTAACCTTCTTTGGCATATAAAAATAAAACTTTCGTCATTAAAATAAAACATTTTTTTATTCATAAAAATAATATTTAAAATACTATCACCACTTAGTTTACAATGTTTGATTTTTGATGCACTATGCGAGAATTGAAGACTCTTATTAGGAAAATTGCATTAACATACCTATAAGTGATAAAAAGACAAGTGAACCATTTGCGATAATTTTAAAATTAAATAATAACAAACATTTTCATTATAACGAGGAAGTAAAAAATTGAGATTACATCATTACAATTTTTACTATCAATTAATTTAAATCATGGCGTCATTTTCCGATAGGTTTCCGTATCCTAAGGAATACATATAGGAAGATTTCGTAAGATACAATTCTGTCGAAACGTATGTAATAGCGGGCGTAAAACATTCAAATCTACTTTAAGAAATACGTACATATTACATATGTCACCGGAAAATAATACGCATCGAAGTTGATCAACTATCGTATTGTTAAATTAGTTGCCAGTTTCTGTGAACGCGCGTAATTATTATATTCTTTACTTAATTGTTATGACACTTGACCTAACCTAACCAAATTAGACTATGCTACTGTTGTAACAAAAAAAAACTTCAATAAGTCCTGTTGAACCCTATTGGTTTAGGTTTTTAATTATTAAGTGGTTTTTAACCACCAACCTCATTAGTTTATCAACTAACTAGAAATTTGATCAACCAACTAGTACGTCGATCAAGTTACGATTTTTTTATTTTCCGGTGACATTCTAAATATAATTTATGATAAAATGTCACAGATAAAAAAAAACATTGGAGAGAAAAAAAAAGTATTTTTCTAGTGCTTTTTTTTGTTGTTGCCTTCGCTATTTTTACGTTTCTCACTTACATAATGTGTCTATCACGCGCCTTGTCACGATAATGTCGATCACACGTTACGTCACACAGGCGTGACGTCATGTAAACAGTAAGTTCAGTTGGCGGGTACTGCGCTTTGTTGCTGTTGTTTGTGTCGCCGATGGTCGTAGTTCACTAGCCTCTGTCCCACGAGGTATTTGTCGTTCTTTATGTGCTCGTATAGTTTCCGGAATTGGCGTATCTGTGGATAAAAGAAGATATTAAGTTCAATAAATTGTTTGCACCGGTGGCTCAGGACTGGACTTATTTTAGTTTTTTTTTTTGTTAAAAAATATAACTAGCAGTGTTTTGTAGTCTACTAGTATTCTTGTTAACTCCTCGTGCTAAGCTCTATAAGATAAAACACTTTACGGGTGGCTTATTGCAGTTACTTCTGAGACAATTTTTTTCAATGCATTTTTTTACTTTTATTATGATTTTTATTATACTTGCATAAGTCTCGCTTTAAGTTTTGGAGGTTGTCTGTTTAACATGCAATCTATGTGTAAATTCCGAGATTGATTTTTTCTTCTTCTGGATGTGCTTTGTACCCACATAATTCATTATATTAAATCAAGTCAAGTATTGTATTTATTTATTTTCTTCCTGCGGGAGCATTCCGGCTTATAATAGACCATCCCACTTCTTCCTATGGTAAGGAACATAGATGTAATGAATAGACAATTCCTAGGGTAAGTAAGTGGTAAGAATTCTTGAGCTGTTAGATGCAGCGTCATATATAAGCTCAAGGCTACTTACCATATTACTGCGTTCACCAACGTGCAAGTCAAACGTGGTGATTATAGCCCTAGCTTGGCAAGTTCGGAGGCCCACGTTCAGGTGAGATCGAGGTGGTACTGCAGAGTGGTGTAGTTACCTGGAACACGGTGAGCGCGGCCAGCACGGCCACGAGCAGCAGGGCGGGGTACACGCGGCGCGCCAGCAGGTTGCGCTGCGCGGGCAGCGCCAGCGCGAGCGGCGCCAGCGAGTGCGCGAACGCGTACGGCACCGCCAGCGCCAGGCCCAGCCAGCACACGCACGGCGCCGCCACCTCCGACAGGATGTGATCGAGGTCGTACTGCAGAGTGGTGTAGTTACCTGGAACACGGTGAGCGCGGCCAGCACGGCCACGAGCAGCAGGGCGGGGTACACGCGGCGCGCCAGCAGGTTGCGCTGCGCGGGCAGCGCCAGCGCGAGCGGCGCCAGCGAGTGCGCGAACGCGTACGGCACCGCCAGCGCCAGGCCCAGCCAGCACACGCACGGCGCCGCCACCTCCGACAGGATGTGATCGAGGTCGTACTGCAGAGTGGTGTAGTTACCTGGAACACGGTGAGCGCGGCCAGCACGGCCACGAGCAGCAGGGCGGGGTACACGCGGCGCGCCAGCAGGTTGCGCTGCGCGGGCAGCGCCAGCGCGAGCGGCGCCAGCGAGTGCGCGAACGCGTACGGCACCGCCAGCGCCAGGCCCAGCCAGCACACGCACGGCGCCGCCACCTCCGACAGGATGTGATCGAGGTCGTACTGCAGAGTGGTGTAGTTACCTGGAACACGGTGAGCGCGGCCAGCACGGCCACGAGCAGCAGGGCGGGGTACACGCGGCGCGCCAGCAGGTTGCGCTGCGCGGGCAGCGCCAGCGCGAGCGGCGCCAGCGAGTGCGCGAACGCGTACGGCACCGCCAGCGCCAGGCCCAGCCAGCACACGCACGGCGCCGCCACCTCCGACAGGATGTGATCGAGGTCGTACTGCAGAGTGGTGTAGTTACCTGGAACACGGTGAGCGCGGCCAGCACGGCCACGAGCAGCAGGGCGGGGTACACGCGGCGCGCCAGCAGGTTGCGCTGCGCGGGCAGCGCCAGCGCGAGCGGCGCCAGCGAGTGCGCGAACGCGTACGGCACCGCCAGCGCCAGGCCCAGCCAGCACACGCACGGCGCCGCCACCTCCGACAGGATGTGATCGAGGTCGTACTGCAGAGTGGTGTAGTTACCTGGAACACGGTGAGCGCGGCCAGCACGGCCACGAGCAGCAGGGCGGGGTACACGCGGCGCGCCAGCAGGTTGCGCTGCGCGGGCAGCGCCAGCGCGAGCGGCGCCAGCGAGTGCGCGAACGCGTACGGCACCGCCAGCGCCAGGCCCAGCCAGCACACGCACGGCGCCGCCACCTCCGACAGGATGTGATCGAGGTCGTACTGCAGAGTGGTGTAGTTACCTGGAACACGGTGAGCGCGGCCAGCACGGCCACGAGCAGCAGGGCGGGGTACACGCGGCGCGCCAGCAGGTTGCGCTGCGCGGGCAGCGCCAGCGCGAGCGGCGCCAGCGAGTGCGCGAACGCGTACGGCACCGCCAGCGCCAGGCCCAGCCAGCACACGCACGGCGCCGCCACCTCCGACAGGATGTGATCGAGGTCGTACTGCAGAGTGGTGTAGTTACCTGGAACACGGTGAGCGCGGCCAGCACGGCCACGAGCAGCAGGGCGGGGTACACGCGGCGCGCCAGCAGGTTGCGCTGCGCGGGCAGCGCCAGCGCGAGCGGCGCCAGCGAGTGCGCGAACGCGTACGGCACCGCCAGCGCCAGGCCCAGCCAGCACACGCACGGCGCCGCCACCTCCGACAGGATGTGATCGAGGTCGTACTGCAGAGTGGTGTAGTTACCTGGAACACGGTGAGCGCGGCCAGCACGGCCACGAGCAGCAGGGCGGGGTACACGCGGCGCGCCAGCAGGTTGCGCTGCGCGGGCAGCGCCAGCGCGAGCGGCGCCAGCGAGTGCGCGAACGCGTACGGCACCGCCAGCGCCAGGCCCAGCCAGCACACGCACGGCGCCGCCACCTCCGACAGGATGTGATCGAGGTCGTACTGCAGAGTGGTGTAGTTACCTGGAACACGGTGAGCGCGGCCAGCACGGCCACGAGCAGCAGGGCGGGGTACACGCGGCGCGCCAGCAGGTTGCGCTGCGCGGGCAGCGCCAGCGCGAGCGGCGCCAGCGAGTGCGCGAACGCGTACGGCACCGCCAGCGCCAGGCCCAGCCAGCACACGCACGGCGCCGCCACCTCCGACAGGATGTGATCGAGGTCGTACTGCAGAGTGGTGTAGTTACCTGGAACACGGTGAGCGCGGCCAGCACGGCCACGAGCAGCAGGGCGGGGTACACGCGGCGCGCCAGCAGGTTGCGCTGCGCGGGCAGCGCCAGCGCGAGCGGCGCCAGCGAGTGCGCGAACGCGTACGGCACCGCCAGCGCCAGGCCCAGCCAGCACACGCACGGCGCCGCCACCTCCGACAGGATGTGATCGAGGTCGTACTGCAGAGTGGTGTAGTTACCTGGAACACGGTGAGCGCGGCCAGCACGGCCACGAGCAGCAGGGCGGGGTACACGCGGCGCGCCAGCAGGTTGCGCTGCGCGGGCAGCGCCAGCGCGAGCGGCGCCAGCGAGTGCGCGAACGCGTACGGCACCGCCAGCGCCAGGCCCAGCCAGCACACGCACGGCGCCGCCACCTCCGACAGGATGTGATCGAGGTCGTACTGCAGAGTGGTGTAGTTACCTGGAACACGGTGAGCGCGGCCAGCACGGCCACGAGCAGCAGGGCGGGGTACACGCGGCGCGCCAGCAGGTTGCGCTGCGCGGGCAGCGCCAGCGCGAGCGGCGCCAGCGAGTGCGCGAACGCGTACGGCACCGCCAGCGCCAGGCCCAGCCAGCACACGCACGGCGCCGCCACCTCCGACAGGATGTGATCGAGGTCGTACTGCAGAGTGGTGTAGTTACCTGGAACACGGTGAGCGCGGCCAGCACGGCCACGAGCAGCAGGGCGGGGTACACGCGGCGCGCCAGCAGGTTGCGCTGCGCGGGCAGCGCCAGCGCGAGCGGCGCCAGCGAGTGCGCGAACGCGTACGGCACCGCCAGCGCCAGGCCCAGCCAGCACACGCACGGCGCCGCCACCTCCGACAGGATGTGATCGAGGTCGTACTGCAGAGTGGTGTAGTTACCTGGAACACGGTGAGCGCGGCCAGCACGGCCACGAGCAGCAGGGCGGGGTACACGCGGCGCGCCAGCAGGTTGCGCTGCGCGGGCAGCGCCAGCGCGAGCGGCGCCAGCGAGTGCGCGAACGCGTACGGCACCGCCAGCGCCAGGCCCAGCCAGCACACGCACGGCGCCGCCACCTCCGACAGGATGTGATCGAGGTCGTACTGCAGAGTGGTGTAGTTACCTGGAACACGGTGAGCGCGGCCAGCACGGCCACGAGCAGCAGGGCGGGGTACACGCGGCGCGCCAGCAGGTTGCGCTGCGCGGGCAGCGCCAGCGCGAGCGGCGCCAGCGAGTGCGCGAACGCGTACGGCACCGCCAGCGCCAGGCCCAGCCAGCACACGCACGGCGCCGCCACCTCCGACAGGATGAACCTGGAGAGACATAACGTATATATTTTCATTTTGTATTAATGGTAGCTTTTCAATCTTGAAATTATTAAATTTAGAGCACCGGCAGGATTGGAACCTGCATCTTCAGGCCCTTTTTTTTTTGTCCGGTGTGAAATGCATTTACGCATTCCCACCGCCGCTGCAGCGTATTCGCGCGCTGGCGATGGGATGTGTGGGACTCGCCCTCTCCATAGCGTAGTATGCTCTCTACACCACTAAAACCACCCGGACACTCCTTCGATCCGCCATTGGCGGGAGCAGAGTACGCATGAACAATCCGGGCACCCGCGGCCAATATGATACCGCGGGATCTCCTATACATCTTAGGCCCTGACCATTCGGCTACGAGAGAAAGTAACATGCACACGTATAAAGTATACAGCAGCGATCGACAACTTTTTGTCAAGGAAGGACCGCGCCCTTGCTGTTGCTAATATCAACTAAAATCGGTCCGCACTTTTTCAATTAACCTAGATTCTACCTGAGTTTTTCATTTTTCTATACCCCATGGAAAAACTAAAAATGTCATCATTGTTGTCTCATTTATTGGCGCGTTCTTAAGCCGGGATCCACACTATACGGTATATGGACGATCGCAGTTCGTTCATGCAATTATTTTGATATTTATAACTTATTTATAAAACATCCACGGGCCGCAAGTAAGACGTCCGCGGGCTACACGTAGCCCGCGGACGTCTTACTTGCGACCGCGTAATACCGACCGCTGGTATACAGTAACCAAATATCACATGTACATCATCGTCATCGATGCATCTATGAAAATGAATAAAACTCAATTATTACTTGATAAATGTTATTATGGTTCAGATTAGTTTCCGCGCGATTTTTATCCCGTTCCCTTAAGAACTTCATCTAAACTAATATATAGCTGAAGAGTTTGTTTGCTTGAACGCACTACTATCAGGAACTACTGGTCCGGTTTGAAAAATTATTTCCGTGATAGATAGCCCATTTATCGAATAAAGCTATAGGTAATATTTTATTACAAAGTTCCCAGGGAACATGAGTTACGCGGGCGAAACCGCGCGCGGGAAAACAATCTGCGTATAAAATAAATACTATGTTTTATTAACTTTGATATAATTAATTAAATATATATAAAATACTCACTTCAAATCCATCTCTCTAATACCATCTCGGTAGGCCTTCTCTATGGCCCGTCGCATGGCCCAGTCGGGGCCCATCATAGTGAGCGCACAAACTATCTTCGTGTACAACACGCCTAACGCCCAGTCCTGCCACACGAACAATACGGGCGATTGTTCCAGAGGCACTCGTAACGGGATTACTAGTACCTGAAAAAATACATATACGAATTTAATTATATTTATTCAGCACTTAGATGTTTTAATACACTTGTACAATTCAATAGTCATAAAGACTAAAAAAATATCCGTCAGTTAGATTACTACAAAATATTGGACACGTATTTTTTTATTTATCAAATTAATAAAAAATGACAAAGATACAGAACAACAACAAACTATAAAGTTCAGGGGAGGGGCTTGTGACGTCACTACTAGGTAAAATTGTACCTAAAAGTGACGCGGCGTCATCTTCGTAATTTTTTGTTTGAAGAACGAAAAAAATACGTGTCCAATATTTTTTGGTAATCTAATTGACGGACTTAATATAATTTTTAGTCTTAATGAGTATTATATACAATGAAACAATATAATTAAATACAAATATGGCATCTAAAATCTATTGCGGATAGGTAATCATCTGTCTGTCAGTTAGGTAGCTATGGTAATAACAAATAATAAGTTCTATAATTTAAATCTTAATATAATTTAGCTCTATAGAATGGATTGTAAATGTATCGTAGGCTAGCTGCGCCCTGCGGTTTTACCCGCGTCATTCTGCTCCATTGGGTTGGAGCGTGATATTTTGTAGCCTATATGTTAATCCAGTTTATAAACTATCCGCGTGCAAACTTTCAGCCAAATCCATTCAGTTTGTGTAGAAGAGAAACAAACATACATACAACCACACATATAAACTTTCGCATCATTCGCATCATAAGGGCTGATTTTTTAAATGATCAGAGAAGTAAATTTTGAATATGAAATATTTTGTTTTATGTTTCATTCGCACGAGTTATAACTTCGATACAAAGTTTCAAATAAGATATAAAATAAATAAGAAAGTCACAACAATCATTTAAAGAACATTAAGAAATGAGTTACCAATTCCAGTAGCAGGCCGAACATGAGCGGCACCAGTCCGAGCAGCGCCAGCGCCGCGAGCGCGGCCCGGGCGGCCACGCGCGCCCACAGCGCGGCGCGCGCGGCCAGCAGCGCGCGCCCGCCGCGCGCCCAGCGCGCCGCCAGCGTGCCGCCGCGCCCCGCCGCCCAGCACACGTACATGCCTGCACATGGAGTTATACTTCTCAATGGGTTTAAAACATACATCGATATAAGTTAAAAAAAAAACAAAATCAATTAAAATATTGAAATCTGCAGGAACTCCAACACGAGTAATTAAACTTAGTTAAAGTTTAGTCTAACTTAAGTTGAATATGGAACCGTCGATCAGAGATTTACTAGAACATCCGTAGCGTAGCGGTTTTTGGCTCGCTTTAAATCTCAGAGGTCGTGGGTTCGATCCCCACACCGTACAGGAAATCTTTGTGTAAATTCTAAGATTTCTTTCCGGGTCTGGTTGGTTGAGGGACTACTCTCCGTGCCTCGGAGAGCACATTAAGCCGTTGATCCCGATTATTGTAACATCATCTATGATAATCGTATATAAAGGAACGGGCTGCAGCGTTTCCATGTGTGACACAAAATAATACTGCGGTCACCAACCCGCCTGCCAAGTGTGGTGACTATGGCAAATACCCTCCCTGCCCGTTCCCTGGTGTACATTTGTTGTAGATGATGTTATAACAATCGGGACCAACGGCTTAACGTGCTTTCCTAGACACTGAGAGAATTACCTCAGCCAACCAGACCCGAAAAGAAATCTTAGAATTTGCACAAACATTTCTTGTCCGGCATAGGGATCGAACCCACGTCCTCCGAGATTTAAAGCGAGCCAAATACCGGTACGCTACGGAGGTACCGCATATCGTAAAAGTAATTGAAAATATCGGAATGCTTACCGCACGCTGCAGTGTACAATTCGTGTACTCCATCAGCTGCTTTAGGCAACCATAATGCCATCACCTTCCTTCCGATAGCCACCGGTATCACCTAGACAACACAATCAGGAATAAGAAGTATAACGTCGTTGCGGGCCAATTCCATATGTTTATTTTTTGTTTTAGATATTGGTGATCCCAGTAGGATAGGAGCATCTTTGAGCTGTTAGATGCTGCTGCCCATTCATCAGCTGTATGCCCCTGAGTACTGAGTACGCCTCTTGAGACAACTATTTTTTCTTTTTCTTTTTTTTTTAATAAAGAGATTACTAGCAGTTTTGCAGTCTACTAATATTCTTGTTAACCCCTCGTGCTAAGCTAAAATGCTTGTGTTACGAGTGGGTTCACGTCGGTAGTGCAATGGGTGGGGCTCGAACCGGCGACCTCAAGATCACCAGCACGACGCTCTAGCCATTGGGCTACGGCCGCTTGAAAGACAGAGTGTTTTATTCGAAACCGAACACCACACAACATCTCGTTTGACACTTTCTACTGTTAAGGTAGTCATCAATTTCAGAAGCACCTTATATCCTCTCAACTGTGGAGACGCAAAATGTTGATTTTAGGGTCGTCTGCTGGGTAAAGTTTGACCGCATACGGACTATCCCCTTAGTTTACAAATAACCTTCCGATGCCCTCGTAGACCCGAAGTCCAAGAAGCCCGCGTACTGTAACGTAGGGCGACAGTCTTACAAAGCTCCCCTAAACAACAAAAAGTCATGATCCCTCAATCTCCTCGCCAGCGACCGCCCTGAGCCGAGGTCCTGCACAGGTTGCTTAGTTTGTAGTTTCGAAACCGTTTATTTAGGCTGGAGCTCTGCTCGCCGTTATGCCCGGTGAAATAACAAAAGCTTCGTGGCTCCTACATATTAAGTCCGTCCGAAAAAAAAAAGGGGGGGCCAGCCCACAGAAGCGACAACTGACATTGAGGCCCCCACAGGGACAATAATTTAATACTTACAAGTGTTAGAGCACTCGCCAGAACAAGTGATATGGAGACCAGCACCAGTAGAGCACCAAGTCGCACGGGGAACCATGACACTCGGACGTAAGGCTCGAATCCAGCTGGACCGTCGCGACGCATTAATGCCTGCAATATTAATACATCATCATCAGCCCGTATAACGTCCACTGCTAAACATAGGTCAAAACACGGTTAAATATATCATCATCATTTCAGCCGTAGGACGTCCACTGCTGGACATGGGCTTCCCTCATAGATCTTCAGTTGTTGCGGTTGGAAGCGGCCTGCATCCACCGTGATGCCGCGGCCTTAACCAGATCATCCGTCCATCTAGTAGGTGGACGTCCTACGCTACGCTTGCCGATCTGCGGTCTCTATTCGAGAACTTTTTGGCCCCAACGGCCATCTGTTGTCCGTGCCATATGGTCTGCCCATTGCCACTTCAACGAACTAATCCATTGGGCTATGTCGGTAACCCGCGTTCTTCTACGTATCTCTTAATTTTTTATTCGATCTCGTAGAGTCTTGGATAATCCTTTTGAGGAGGTAGTTTTTATACATTTTCTTTCGGTACTATCGTCTTTCAAATAGTCGAAGAACGCGCATGAGTATTGAGTTCTGCCTTAATTGTAATATATAGTTTCATAAACGGCACCTTTATTTAGTCCCTCGGTCTTTAAAGTCCCCAGAAATAAATTTAGAGTACAAACCTGATGCGCCGCTCCTAACTGGTGTGGTGGCCTGGGCGGGTGAGGTTGCGGCTGGTCGTTCCTCGCTTCACCCAACAAATATGAGCGCAGGCCTAGCGCGCCCGCTGCGCACGCGCACCACGCACGGACACCGGCTTTGAGCCATGTGCGTGTATGAGACTGCTCTAATAATGCAGGGAGGATCACCTGTGGTAAATGTAAAGGATATCATTAATCAGTATGTTAATGCAAAACCAAACCAAAAGTTATAAACCACATATTAAAAATAAACATTAACCATAGAGCCAACCGAAAAGCGCGCGAAACGAAAATTAAAAAGAAATTAAGAAAAAACAAATGAAGAGAGAATCGCCCGTCCCGACCGCGTGCAACACTTTTTTTTATATTTTAAATAATTTGATATGTACTACCGGCAATAAATCTATTATATTACAGTCCACTATTTCTTTCCACCTGGGCCTTAACACAGTATTAGGTACATTTTTTTAAGTTTTTACTATGCATATTGCATACTGTATAGATACATCATTAAAATTTTCCTTATTACTTTTCAACAGCCCATTTCCATCCTCTGCTGAACATGGGCTTCCTGTTAACAAACCTTGGCAAGCCAGGGCAGTTGAGAGATATTGCCATACTCGGCAAGCGGAATAGTGATCACAGTATGATGGTAAGTAACCTTGAGCTGATAGATGCTGCTGACCATCCAGCTGCAGCCTTTATTCCTACACAAATCTGAAGGTGGTCTATTCTAAGCAAGAAACCATACGTAAGGTCTCTATTGTTGTTTCTTTATAAATAAAGAAACAACAATAGAGACTAATAATAAGTTAGTTTATCGAGTACTAAAGTACTCGATAAAGAAACTTAAAATTATTATTAACTAGCGGCCCGCCCCGCCTTCGCACGGGTGAACTTTTATACCCTACCCCTGCCCTACCCTACCCTACCCTACCCCTACCCTACCCCTACCCCTACCCTACCCTACCCCTACCCCTACCCTACCCCTACCCTACCCCTACCCTACCCCTACCCTAATCCTACCCTACCCTACCCTACCCCTACCCTACCCCTACCCTACCCTACCCTACCCTACCCCTACCCAAAAGTATCCTATGTCCTTCTCCCAGTTCTTAGCTACCTCCCTACCAATTTTCAGCCAAATCAGATCAGCCGTTCTTGAGTTATAAATAGTGTAACTAACACGACTTTCTTTTGTTTCTAAAATGTATTCTGCTATTCAGGGCGTAGACAAATCCAACGAAACAAAAACCATGAAAATTGATCCAGCCGATCTCGAGTTATAAGTAAGTGTTGTAACAAACCCGTCTTTGTTTTATATACAGGGTGTCCCAAAAGGTTAAGTAGCTGGGAAAGGGGGTGACAGGGGTGGACACAATGGTCACTAGAAAAATAAAAAAGAATCCGCTCTGAGTATTTAAAAAAAAATCCTTTTTTAAAAAACTTAAAATTTTACACCTTGTTATTTTTGATGTTGATGTTGATGACCTTGTTGTTATTGAAGATTACATAACAGCATTTTTTGTAAATACAGCCATATTTGTAGGTACAGTTAGCACAAGGTGTAAATTTTTTTGTCTTTTAAAAAATGCCATTTATTTTTTTAAACACCCAGAGGGAATTTTTTATATTTTTCTGGTGACCCTTGTGACCATCCCTATCACCCCCCTTCCCAGCTACGTAATCTTTTGGGACACCCTGTATATAGAAGATATACGGTTTTTATTCCGCATTCTAGCAAAAATGGGACAATCAAAATTAAAAAAAAATACCATTTGAATCACGTAACTGTATCATTTTCTTCTAAATTGTTATTATTTTCTTATTTTCTGAACCAACCCTCTACTGGATACTACAATCTAGGTATCAATATATTGAATTTTCGCACTTAAGATGAAAAACCATAGATTTCTTCTAGACGAGCAATATATATACGTTAGTAAAAATATATAGATTTGATCGATTTATAGAAGGGGGTCAAGAAATCATGGTGTTTTCCATCATGAAAAGCAGAAACAACGAAATTGCACTGACAACATTATTTTTAATTATACTACTAGTATACAATTACAATGATTACAGCATTACTATTACGAACAATAGTTACATTATCAACTGATTATTATGCAAATAAAAACCAATTCGGACTCGTGCATTGGACACTAAATTATTCATTAGATTTTGAAATAAAGAACCATTTTCAAGTACCTGCCTGTGCAAAAAAAAAACCGTTTGTTATACTACTTGTGAAAAACAACAATTCGTCTAGCTACCACGGTTCATGATAGTCAGCCTTGTGACAGACAGACATACAGACAGTAGAGTCTTAGTAATATTGTCTAGTTTTTATTCTTTGGTTATGGAACCCTAAATATAAATGAACTAAAGCAAAGGTCACAAAGATCAACGTCATTACGTAATGATTAAATGAAAACTTTTTAAATATTTAATACAGGAGTTCACAGACGTTTTCTGTAATGCCTAAGTTAACGACATGTTTCAATAATATTTCGATAATTATATATAGATTTATAATTATATATTAATTAATAGGAGTCATTTACTATCACGAATACAGACTTAAATTTTAATCATGAGATAATAATGAGAAACCACACCAAAATAATATGACAATATTATTTTGGTGTGGTACTATCAATTTGTAATCTTTATTTTATTATCAAGAAGTGCCAAATTTATAATTGGGCAAAACAGACTTATATGCAGTATCGACTCTGCAGATCATAGTAAGTACTACTTAAGAGTATGATGTCCTGTAGCAAGAAAATAATCAGTAATAGTTTTACCTGTATACAATTTATTTAGGTAACCTTTTAACAGGAGGTATATTTTTGACCTACAACTATTTGCAGTACACATATAGTTAAATAAATCTAGAACTCAGAAGCAAAAAGACGGATGTACTATTCCTAACAGCAAGTTTACGATAAAGACATATACGGCGAATGTTTCTGACGTATTATAATTACACATCTGACCTTAAGATTCTAATCTCTAGATATGTAGTTTGAACATGAACGCAACCGCTGTCCCACGCCTTAGGTATGCGCGGGGAGAGGGAGGGAAGTATCAAATGCTCCGTTCCGTCAATCTGCTATCAACGCTCTCTCACTCGCTCATCGATTTTAAATGAATTGATGCAGTTTCCTCCTTCGCCCCTACCTCACCGCGCTCTCCTAATACATGATACAGCGGTTTCTCTGTAGCTGTATTAAAAACTTGAAAAAAAAATTACTCCTAAAAACTGAAAACAACAAGAATGATGATTTTCCTTACCTGAAGCAACAACAATTCCAAGCTAAGCTCATTGACAGGCGCCTCAGTGTGGACGGCCACTGCGTAAGGCAGGAATCCGGGTAGAGCATACTTGATCACGCGAATGGGTAGCCATAGCATAAATAATACTGCAGTTCCAAAGATCATGGCAGAGACTACTAGGCGACGAATATGGGACCAGACGGAGAGATGGATCATTTCCTGTAACAAGAATATTCCAATTTGAATACATTATAGGTAAGTAAAAACATTTAAAGCAAGTTTGTCAACTTGCTTTACATTGCAGAACAATATATTATGTATTCGATTTGCTAGGTACTTATATAATTTATATCGTCGGTGATACTGTTATACCGTAAGTGACAGTAGATAATTAGGTTGAAAATCAAATAATAGCCTCGTAGATTATTATATTGTTCTCAAAAATTACGTAACCTCTTTTGGGACTTAAATGCAATTTTCTTTATTCAATATTGAGGATTATACTATTTCTTTTTCTTTTTTTTATGTGACTCGTCCCACCCATACTCCCACCACTACAACTCCTGTAAGTCAGGAACAGTGAAAGAGTTAAACTGTCTTGCGATCCGCAACAAATTTATTCAGAAAGGCATTAGCAAGATTAAGAAAGCCATATATTTTCACTTTATTACTATATATTATTTCACTAACCTGCACTGGACTAAAGTCTGGGTCATTCAAATTCTTCAAGAACCACAGTACACCTGGCCTCAATACTTCCCTGAGCAACAGTATGAAGGAGGCGAAGTAATACACATAGACCATTCCAACCAGCCAGTGTATAAACATCAGCGTCCATGGCGCAGCTTGAAGACTGGCTTCGCGGTCTTTAAGTGTCGCGTCGAACATGGAGAGGGAGCAAAGGTCGAGCCACCAACCGCATACTAGAGGAATCACTCCGATCTGGAAAAAAGATAGTAGGATTGAAGCAACAAAGTTCATTGACATACTTTGATCTCTCAGGGTCATATGAATGCACTATTAATTTTAATTATTGACAGTAGGACTAAGTCCAGAGACAATACAAATGAGAAATAAAATATTCTATTTATGTAATTTCCCCCGGTAGTGGGACCTGGAAATACCAGAGCCGTCATGCTGAAGCTGTTACTGGTTAACTCCCGGATGGCGAAGGAGGAGCTCCATGAGGGTTTTAATAGGTAGTCTGTCTCCTTGTGATATGACTACAATACTTTTGCCAATTGAAAGATGCGTCCCATATACCCCTTCGCTGGCACATGAACGCTACACTTCCCGCAATGGTGGAGAGGATGTGTAAAAAAAAAGATTTAATGTAATGTTTTCACATGAACTCTTATTTATTTTTATGTGATTTTTGGGGCAATAGATAAAAGTGATTCTTTTATAAAGGTGAAAAAAGGGATAGTTTTAAATACCTAAATAAATCAACATTGAAAAGGTTTAGGTAAGTAATTTGACCACATTTTGGGTTAATTAAGCATTACTACATGTGCAAAGCTGGGCAGTAAAACAATCTAAAAGTAGCCCACTACCTCCTAATAAAGAAGTAGACAGTTATAATATTCAATGACCTATATAAAGCTGGTGTTGTGTCTATTTGATGAGTTCAGGGTCAACAGTTGTCTGGCCTACAAGTCTCAATTGCTGTCTGAACCTACAACTATAAAATATACTTTATATCTTGTTTGTGTTAAGAGTAGGTATAGGTTTGTGATGAAATGGAGGCTAACACAAAATTTTCATGGTTTTGCTACTTATATTTTACTAGTTTTTGCCTATGAATTCACTCACATTTAAAACGAGATAATAACCCCGCTTCCCATAGCTTTAAGAAAACATTTCTTAACAGATGCCCGAGTAATAAATACTACGTAAATGCTACATTTCAGCACAATCCTATCAATAGTTTGAGCTTTGTGTTAATAGCTCAGTCAGTAACAGTTACTTTTAGATATACCAAATTAATGTTTGACAAATAATCTTGTAAATAATAAGTGGTAGGTATCTATTAAAAAACTAGCACAAACATGATAAATAAATTAGAAATCAATGAAATAATATTAATCTAGTGACAACTTAAATACACAAATTATTAAATGGTTAAAGAAATAAAAGAAGAATAATTAAATTTACAATTCAAAAACAATGTAAACCTTAACATAAAAACAGTTAGGTTCATTACTTTCAATATTTAAAGTATCAGGAGTTGTGACTATGGCAAAAATTGTCCCTCATAATACCTATTTAAGTTAACTAACACCATGCTGTTCATTCTATGGGCAGTTTAAATCATTTAATGCTATTTGCTAAATAATTGAAAGACTCATTGCTTCATCCAATTAGAAACACAATTAGATTAATCCAATAGAAAGGGTAACATAAATATATATTATTTCTGACATACATGGTTTTTTGTATTTTCTCGCTTTCAGCATCAATTTTATGAGTGCAAATGGTTTAAGCATCAAAATTACTTTTAAACAGGAATAGTTTTGGACCTAAATCCATTGGTGCTCAAAAAAATGGTGCTGAAAGACAAAAACTCAGAAATTTTCACTCTTATGAAAAGTTACCATTTTTAACATTAATCATAGTGTTAGAACATAAGCTATCAAATTATTTAAATCTATAAAAAATTGTAACAAAACAATTATATATGAATAATTATATGACTAATTATAGGAATACCTTTCATGTAAATGTAATAAAAAATTGTAGCTAAACAATTATATGAATAATTATATGAATAACTTTCATGTTTCTAAAATGTTTGTCTTATAGGTAAAAATGTTATCGACTAGGTATCATGAACAATACTAGCAAATTATGTGCATATAAAATGTACATACCTATTTAAAAGTAAAATGTTAGAAGTTTCTTGTGTTTTGAGTGACATGATGAAATGTTAAAAATATTTTATAATTTTATATTCTTAAATTCCAAATGGCTGTCCCCATATTATGAGCCAGCTAAGCTAAGCAGCTAACCAATCTATCTTCGTCAAGAGATCCAAAATTAAATTTCAAATTTCACTATTAGTGACCCCAAAACATAATGCCTTGAGCAATTGCTTATGGATTAAACCGGCACTTCCCATATTGCGTTACTGCTTGCATTAGACTGATAATTGTTTTTTTTTATATATGGCAGTCTGCTGATTTGTTTCAGCAATTTCTGCCAGTATCATGTAATGATTGATGATTGTTATATTATATTATAAAGCTGTTGAGCTACTGTATGTCAAATTCAGTTAATAGTTTCTGTAAGTATCATTCTATAAGATATCTAATATATAAAATTCTCGTGTCACAGTTTTCGTTGCCATACTCCTCCGAAACGGCTTAACCGATTTTGATGAAATTTTTTGTGCTTATCCGGTATCTATGAGAATCGGCCAACATCTATTTTTCATCCCCCTAAATGTTAGGGGTAGTCCACCCCTAAATTTTTATTTTTATTTTTCAGACAAAGTTAGGGGTAGATTAGAGGTAGGTGTAGGGTAGGGGTAGGGTAGAGGTAGGGTAGGGGTAGTGTAGGGTAGGGGTAGTGTAGGGTAGGGGTAGTGTAGGGTAGGGGTAGTGTAGGGTAGGGGTAGTGTAGGGTAGGGGTAGTGTAGGGTAGGGGTAGTGTAGGGTAGGGGTAGTGTAGGGTAGGGGTAGTGTAGGGTAGGGGTAGTGTAGCGTAGGGGTAGTGTAGGGTAGGGGTAGTGTAGGGTGGGGGTAGTGTAGGGTAGGGGTAGTGTAGGGTATGTATCGATTGAGGCAGTACGAAGTCTGCCGGGTCAGCTAGTATAATATAATAATCTTATAGGATTTTAAATTCTAGTGTAAATTTATTTATATTAGACAATACAATACAAAAGTAACTCACCTCAACTACAGACAGCAGGGCTACTTTGACAACCACATAGCAGCACCCAAGAGCCTTCTTAGCACTTCGGAGACGCAGCAGTGAAGCAACTCCATGTAGCACAGCCAATAATGCACCAACCAGCACATACCCTGCTAGGGCAGTCAGAGGCCCAGCAAATGGACCCTCAGCAGTCAACCCTGCTAGTCCAGCACCCAATCTTCCAATATGGTAAGGACAAAATGCAAACACCACTATGAAGAAAGTATTCAAGGACACCACCCAGAATACATGCTCCAAAAACACCATAGAACCATCTAAACCAAGAAGTCGAGCCCATGTTAACTCTTCGGCTGCAGCTCTGTCCCACTCCATGGGATTCCAATTAGCTTCATCTCCAACAAGAGGATCTTCACCAACCTCACCATTCACTTCATCCCTTGGCCCCACTTCATCAACAACCCCTTCATTCACATGGTCATTGTTATTATCTTGCAGGGGAACATCTTCAGGGACTGGCGGGGGCAAATTCTCCCTTTCCATCCAATCAGGGCCCCCACCATGCATAATCTGCTCTCTCAACCATATCAACCCAATGAAACAAAACAGGGTGCAGGTGACAACAAAACAACCAGAGAACACATCCTTAGCCAAGTTCTCAGCTGACACAATATCAAATGGAAGCGAAATCACTGGGTCTAGCGAGCCAGAAAACAGACTGCGGTATGTTCTACAAGCCGTGAGAGGAACTATACCGAGCCATGCCAGCGCCACCAGCGTGTAATGTAGCCAATCCTTCACAGCTGATGCTACTGACGTCACAAGCCCACCGACCACATCGCGGATAGGTAATCGCCGCGGCATATCGGGCGAATATATTGGCATGAATGAGAATCGGTGACCGCATAACTCGCAAATCTCCTTCCTGGAGTATCGCATCCACTGCACCAAACACTCTTGATGAATCCATTTTATGGAGCCGGTACAGATGCAAGGATGGAATAACGGCCGATCAGAGGATGCCTCCGAGCGACAAAACCGGCAAAAGTCTGCTCCGGACAAGTCCGAATCCATTATTATCTTCAATCCAGTTTCTCTAGTTGATTATGGCCGATCTGTGAAAGTTATCTTACAATTAGGGCTTTCATGTAAACACCACCTCACTATTATTGTGTAAACATTTGTTAACACACACCTTAAAGAGAAAAAATGTATTTTAAATTAAAATGATGGTAGATTTCACGAAAAATTACAATTTTCTCTTTGTTTGACAACCCGACAGCCACAGTTTTAGTGTAGCCACTCAAAAAAGCATTTTCTAAAATCTCAGGAACTAAACGTAAACCTAGAGCTGAGCCTCATAATGATATAAGTGGGTAGGACTCATTGCAAACATGTTTGTAGATACAATAAAATGCTATACGTGTTTCTTATTGTAGTTCTCTTTCTAGTATATTTACTAAAAATAATAAGTTAGTAACAAATAATTTGAATAATTATGTTAGTTTGTTTGCATGTTAGCTATTAACATATCGCTTCCTCCTCTTTTCTGCCCGACAAGGTCCGTACTTTATGCTGGTTTTATCTAACAAAGATTGTGACAACTTGTGTTACATAATAATATGGTGTGCAAATAATAGGTTGAATAAGTGGTACTCACCAAAATGGCTTTACTAACAACTTTTTATTTGATGTATATTGTCTTCTGTGGAAAGTACAGGAGTATATTACAGATTTTTAAATTTGTTTTAAAACATAAATGAGGATTTGAATCCCTAACAGAGCAATGTACTGCATTTTTTCACAAAATATAGCCTAAAAGTTTTGTGAAAGAATATACTATCCACATGTATTACAAAAATTGCACATTCATTCCAACAATCTGATATTTTCAACAATCATAATTTTTGGGTGCCATGTGTACGGTAGTAGCGACCCTATTATTTTCACGACCTTTTTTTCCAAACTATACATTCAAGTCCCAATTTTTAAATCTTTAAATCATAAAAATTGTATGGTTGTGGTTGGTTTTGTATAATAAAAATATTCTCTTTGCAGACGTCAAATTGGATGTCAGTCGACGTCAACTTAAGACCTTACGTCAACGTCGTCGTCAACACACGTCAAATGCGTGTTTTGGCTGGATTGGTTTAGCCGACTGCCGAAGTGAAATTTACTAATAATGTACCTATAGTAGCGGTAACGAGTGATTACACTGTGTTTGCTACATAAACAAACATCCTACACACAGCTAAAGGTATGCTGAAGTTGCTAAATATTTATTCATTGATGTATATATATCAGTTCATCCAACCCTATAAGAATTTGTACTCTTGTACCGACTAATTCCTAGCTATGACTACAAATAGTATATTTTGAAAAAAAATCATATCAATCCAGTAAAATAATGTACTTGCTAGTTATACACTATATTTTACCACATTGTCCCTGCATCACCCAATGGTAGAATGGGAGAAGATGCATCTTATGACCTGACTGCATCATGCATTAAGTCCACCATGTACTATCATAGTGCTTAAGTTATAATTAAATATAATAAATATTTTTTAGTATAAACATTCTTGACCATACAATTCCTACTAATATTATGAAAGCGAAAGTTTGTATGTATGGATAGATGTTTGTTACTCTTTCACCCAAAAACTACTGAACGGATTTGGCTAAAGGTGTGCACGGAGATAGTTTATAAGCTGGATTAACATATAGGCTACAAAATATCACACTCCAACTCACTGGAGCAGAGTGATGCGGGTAAAGCCGCGGTACGTAGCTAGCTTACAATATTTTTGGAGGCTAATCCTGTATACTCACATACCTAAAGAACTGAATTTAGTTGTCTAAAATTTCATTGATAAAAACAGTTTTTTTCCTTTTCCAGATTACAAGATGGTATAGAACTTAAAGTGCTAATTTAAAAATTGTGATTATGATGAATCTACCAAAGGATGCTATCATACGAATTGATGTCCCGGGAACTAGTCGAAGCAGCCCTAGGCCTGAAAAAGCAAATATCAATATACTATGCATTGATATAACACCGTACAGTCAACTGACACAATTTACCTTGTGTTCAGTTTTCGTATTTATATTTTACTTAGCATATGGATATTTCTTAGAACTAATATTTGCTAAGCCAGAAGTGAAGCCGGTGAGCTTGTATATAACATTAGTTCAATTTTTAATTACAATGGCACTCAGTTATGGAGAGTCTCTGATAAGGAATCCTATAAAACGGAAGTAAGTATATGCGCGGTTTTAATTTCCTGTAGATTAGTAATGTTGCATTTTGATTATATCTTATTTTAGAAAGCAGTTGGTATATTGTTAAATACTTTTTTTTTGGTTGGGCATAAAGGTATCTAGTACTCCCTCTGGCAGTGATCGATCCGAAAAGCCCTTTTTTTCATCACCAGCTAGCTCCCTCGTTTTCTTAGACACCGATTATGGTGAGGTAGAAACAATCATATTACAGCTACGCAATGATTGTGCTATAGGTTGGGATGGAATTTCATCTACCTTGCTGAAAATTTGTCGTCACGTACTAGTGCCACCAATCACCTATATATGCAACCTTTGTTTACACTCAGGAACGTTCCCAGACGGACTTAAAAAAGCGATAGTCCATCCAATATATAAGAGTGGGAACAGAACCTGTGTCAATAATTACAGACCCATATCCATCCTGCCTTCGCTTTCAAAAATTATTGAAAAAATCCTCAACAGACAACTAAGGGGCTTCCTACATAAACATAGCATTATTGCCAAGAACCAGTATGGTTTCAGGTCCGGAGTTTCGACGGAAGATGCTGTACTGGATCTTACACAATCTGTGGCAAGAAAACTTGATAGAGGGGCGAAGTGTTTGGGTATATTCCTGGATCTGTCGAAAGCTTTTGACACAGTTTCTGTTCCCATACTTACCTCAAAATTGGAACTTCTGGGTATACGTGGCATAGCACTCAACATTTTCGAAGATTACCTTAGGAATCGAACTCAGCAAGTTAAAATAAATACCTACCTCAGTAATGAGCAAATCGTGACATTCGGCGTGCCCCAGGGGAGTATTTTGGGTCCCACATTATTTCAAATTTACGTCAATGACCTCTGCAGGATGAGCCTGCCTAACTGCGAGATCTACGCATACGCAGACGATACTGCAATTATCATTTATGGTTCTACTTGGGAAGAGGTTAAAACTAAGGCAGAAATAGCACTAGATAGTATAATGAAATGGTTCTACCAAAATCTACTAACACTAAACTTGGATAAATCTTGCTATATTCCTTTCTCAATCCGACGAAACACAAAACCACCGCATGGCTTCGATATAACTGCTCACTCCTGCCAGAACTCACCAACACCGTGTTCATGTCCTCTGCTAGCTAGAAATGTCTGTGTTAAGTATCTAGGCCTGCAAATAGATGACGGTCTTCGATGGGACAAACAGCTGGAGATGACAACTAACAGGACAATGCGTTTAATATATATTTTTAAATCCCTTAGAGAGTCGGCTGACATTTACACACTAAAAATGGTTTATCTCGCGCTGTGCCAGTCGATAATGGGATATTGCATTACTGCATGGGGTGGTGCTAGTAAAACAAATCTCTTGAGAGCAGAGCGAGCTCAAAGAGCCGTACTTAAAGTAATGTGTAAGAAACCATACTTATATCCAACCAGGCAACTCTACGACGAATGTAAGGTTTTAACTGTTAGACAGCTGTTCATTTTGCAGACTACCCTCAGAACTCACAGAATTATGCCCAGACCCAACCCAAAAAAACGCACAAATATCCCATCGGGTGTAACACATAAAACTACATTCGCCGCACGCCAATATTACGTCATAGGTAATTATATATACAGAAAACTACATAAAATACTAAACATACTTGATTTAAGCAGACACACGTTAAAACACAAAATCACTCAATGGCTACTACATCAGGACTACCTTACAACGGAAAATCTTCTAGCACACATCTCGTAAAATACACTCTCACATCTATGCACATATACAATCACAAACAAATATGCACACTCACATACTCACACACATACACATCCACACCAACACGCACATACACTAACTCTCACTCGCATACACATCATACTTAGCTACCCACCTACACTTATTTCATAGGATAACATTGGTTTAATGTAACATCAACACTGTTTCACTTGTTTACTTGTTGTTATTATTAAGTGAACTACCTATAAGGCGGAACCCTATCTCTTAAGATACAGGCTAGACCTAGTTTAAGGGATAGAGTCTATATAATTGTGCTAATTGTGACAAATGTAATATTAATGGTGTACAATGTTAACAGTGCAATGTGCTCATGTTTTTATGAAATAAATATTTATTATTATTATTATTATTATTATTAAAGGTAAACTGGGCTTAAGGGGCAGTCGCTGGTGGGGGATTGGAGAATTACGACTTTTAGAGGAGTTTTGTAGTTGCACAAACAGTACACACAGTTTGCAGGTCTCTTGGACTTCTGGTCATTGGTTGCATTAGAAAGTTACCAGGAGCCAACTCATTCAAAATTACTTGATGGGTTCTTTTTAGGAGTAATATTGTTTTGAACTTTGGAGCTATGAAGTTTAGACATATTGACGAGGGAATGTATGATTGAGCTAACACCATGGGCAATATTGAATTATATATTTTATTTAATACCTTCATAAAGTATATACCTTTTATTAATAGCATTTTTTTTCATGGCAATATTTAGAAAACATAATCTTCCTATTTTCATTAAGCGTAACATGAAAAGCCATTTTAGTCTTATTGATAATATTGATCAACACATGTTATCATCAACCGTACTTCCTTGATTGATACCACTATTATTGTACAAAATTTATTAGTAAATAACTCAAAAAAAAAGTGTTTCACATAAAAAAAAATTCAACCAATACTATCTTACTAATATTATAAACGTGAAAGTTTGTAAGTACAGATGGATGGATGGATGGATGTTTGTTACTCTTTCACGCAAAAACTACTGAACGGATTTGGCTGAAAGTTGGCACACGGATAGTTTATAAGCTGGATTAACATATAGGTTACAAAATATCACGCTCTGACCCACTGGAGCAGAGTGACGTGTCTAAACCCGCGGGGCTCAGCTAGTTAACTATAATTGTCCAAATAATAGTATTGGTTGTGACTGGAGAACTGTCCCACCAAAAATTGAAAATAAACAAACAAAAAGTGCATCTGTATTTGCTCACACCCTTGCACTATAGTGTGTCCTAGACAGATTGTTAATCTCCTTAGACTTTTTCAAATATGCCGTGGCCAAAATGTATTCAATTAAAACAAACATCTATACTAATATTATAAAGCGAGGACTTAGTTTGTTATTTTTGATATTTGAAAATTTCTTATATGTTAACGAAGAGTAACAAGAGTATCTATTTTTAGTGATGAAGTAATTACGAGTTCGGGACATACGCGCGTTAATCTAGTTACTATATCTATACTAATATTATGAAGAGGAAAGATTTGTATTTTTGTGTGTATGTGTGTATGTTTCTAATGAATAAACTCAAAAACTACTGTGCAGATTACAAAAATTCTTTCACCATTGGAAAGCTGCATTCACCCTCAGTCACATAGGGTATATTTAATTATGAAGTTCCCATGAGAACATGAGTTACGCGGGTGAAACCGCGCGCGGGAAGCTAGTATAATATAATAGGTATTTAATAATATTATAAAGAGTTTGTGAGTTAGTAGGAGTAAATCTCTACATCTATTGACCAATTTCAAAAGTAAAAATTGAAAAAAAGAAAGTCGAATTATTTGTGAGTGTCAAAGGCTTTTCACTCGCGATTCTGACTGGAATGAGATGTACGCGGGTGAAACATAGCTTGGACAGAATTTGTATATCAACGCTTGAAAGGCAATCCTCACTAAGCGACATTGAGTAAACTTTACAGGAGAGTGATTTAAAGTTCAAATATCTCTCGTAGAAATCATTTTTTTATAGCTTGTATGCTAGCTAGCTGTGTTTTTGGATAGCTATAAAAAAATGATTTCTACGAGAGATATTTGAACTTTAAATCACTCTCCTGTAAAGTTTACTCAATTTCGCTTAGTGAGGATTGCCTTTCAAGCGTCAATATGATTATTCTAAATACTAAACCACCTTTTCAGAGTACCATTACAGACATATGCTATATTAGCAGCTCTAACATTAGGAACAATGTCATTCTCAAACCTTGCTCTGAGCTACCTCAACTACCCAACGCAGCTGATCTTCAAGAGTTGCAAGTTGATACCGGTGATGATTGGCAGTATCATTATACTGGGGAAACAATATGGATTGTTGGACTATGTAGCTGCTATCGTTATGTGTGTTGGACTTACTATGTTCACTTTGGGTAAGATTTATTTTGTAAACCCTCCGACCAAATAGAAAGTTTCAGTACCAAGGTTTCAGTGCTTACTGAAACCGGTAAAACTATGCCTTGGCGTGTCAGTGGATCTGTCGCAGCATCAGAGATTGATTTCATACCAACTTCATTATTTGCTAACCAAAATGCCGAATTGTGTTATGAAAGGGTGCACAAATCAAAGCTCAACTTTATTTTTATAACATTGGGGTGACAACCTCCGTAGCGTAGCGGTATTTGGCTCGCATTAAATCTCGGAGGTCGTGGGTTCGATCCCCACACCGGACAAGACATCTTTGTGTCAATTCTAAGATTTCTTTCCGGGTCTGGTTGGTTGAGGGACTACCCTCGGAAAGCACGTTAAGCCGTAGGTCCCGATTGTTATAACATCATCTATAACAAGCGAAACAGTGAACTGGTAGTAGCGTTTCCCCTGTGTATCACAACATAACACTGCGGTCACCAATCCGCCTGCCAAGCGTGGTGACTATGGTAAAAACCCTTCCTCGTGAAGAGGCCCATATTCAGCAGTGGACGTTATACGGACCGATGATGATGATGGGGTGAAAACTACTGTGAAAAATCATAGCAACAATTTTACTCACATTAATGCACAAAAAAACCCGACTTCAGTGCATGGTTACTTTTTATTTGGTTTGATAGTGTATTATACAACATTTCGATTTAATTCCAAAATCGTCTTTAGTTCCTAGGCTTAGCATTCAATTTGCAATGTAGTCAGTATTCATCAATTCTAGCTAACTTCAACGCGATAATTCAAAATCGCATGTGTGGAACAAATGGCCGTCGATTGACTAGATTTTGTTCCTAGTCAATAAGCGGCGTTCTGTTGGCAAAAAAGAAAAACCGACCAAGTGCGTGAAATATTTTTTTTATTTGAAAAATAAATTGTGGCTGTGGTGACACACCTTTCTATTCCAAATCCGTCCAGCTGTAATTTACAGAGCTTTAAAATACCTAATATGATTTTGCATCCTCATGTAGCTTATTTTTGTTTTTTTATTTTATTTCAGCGGACTCAAGCACATCTCCAAACTTTAACGTACTGGGTGTAATAGTGATATCCCTAGCGTTATTGTGTGATGCGATTATAGGCAACGTGCAGGAGAAGGCCATGAAACAGCACGACGCAACAAACAATGAAGTTGTGTTCTATTCGTATGCCATCGGATCGTTCTACTTGTTCGTGATTACTTTGTGTACAGGCGTGTTTACTGATGGACTAGCTTATACTGCTAAGGTAAGAGAGACAATAATATGACGTGGGTATTCTATACCGAGTGTAACAATGCTAGTGTCTGAATCTTAAGGGCGTTATTCGGTATCGTATTCTACACAAATATTGAAAAAATTTAAAGGTACAATTGGTTTTATTAACTTAACGCTCATTTTTTTATTGTTAGATTAATTCTGTCAAAATTCAAATTTATTCGTTTAATTATTTTTTATCTGAGGACTGAACAATTTGTTGTTATTCAATATTTTTAGGAAATAGTTATTTCGACTTAAATTTGGCGTGGGTTCGATTCCCGCTCTGAACAAAAACTTTGTGTAAGATCAAAGGTTGTGGTTGACTGCACCGGTGGCTCAGTGGTTACGATAGTTGCCTCTGAGACCTGGTGTTCTGGGTTCGATTCCCACCCGGGACAATTGTTTGTGTGAACCACAAATACTTGTTCTGAGTCTGGGTGTTCTTTGTGTCTGTGAAATGAATGTTTGTAAAGTCCCCCGCGACACAGGGATTTATTTCCCTAGTGCGGGAGTTGTCTTTAAAAAAATAGAAATAGAATAGAATAGAGTACCGACCCACTTAACCTACCGTGCCTCGGAAAACACGTCTAGCTGTTGGTCCACCAACCCGCCTGCCACTGTGACTATGGCAACACTCCTTTCGAGGGAAGCCCATGTCCAACTGTGGTCTCTAGGACTACTATGTAATTATAATTTATTACACACAGGTATTAACGCGATAAAAAATTCCTTTTTATATTTACCGATGTTTCGATCAAGATGCATTGATCGTGGTCGCGGGTATACTATGTAATGCTAACAATTTTTTCTTCTTCCAGGACGCAGTAAACACATACACTAATATATTCTTGCTTAGTGTGAGCGGGTACATGGGCCTGCAAGCGGTACTGACGCTAGTTCGGATATGTGGCGCCACTGTCGCTGTCACTGTCACCACCTTTAGGAAGGTCTTCTCTATTATTATATCCTTCCTGCTTTTTAGCAAACCATTTGTTTTCCAGTGAGTATTTGTACATATTTCATAATATTTAGACAACCCATAGAATAGCAAGATAAATAGGAGATGTGCCAAGATCAGGGCCGGATTTAGAAGTCCTGAGGCCCGAGGACAACAAAGGAGAAGAGCCCCTTGGCCTCAAATTAGAATCCCTCTAAATGTGTAGAAAATTTGAAGCATGTACCTACTTTTTAGGACGACTTTATTTTACCGACTTTTTGAATTTTGATATTTTACTGATTGTCTTATTTAAGTGAACAAGTATATATGAATAACCGTCATTACAATATTTAAGAACTATTACGTTAATCATGATTTCGTCCTGCCCACATGGCTTATCGCTTTAGACATTGGCTGCCGTGGCTAGGGTTGCCAACTTTACTGTTAAAAACAGTATTATACTGTTTTTCACTACTTTATACTTTTTAATGTTGAATAAAAATAAAGTAAACAATATACTGTTTTGGGCGTTAAAATGCTTATCTAACACTATAAGTTATGAACTGAGGAGTCGCTGACCAAATGTTTTAAATGTTTTATGTCAAATATTCAAGACATCAAGTGTGACATGTACATACTCGTCATTTTTTTTTAAATACTGTTCTATATTACATTTTATTAATCTCAATTTTGCAACATAGTATATGGTAAACTTCTCCGTAAAGTATTCAAAAACATTTTTAAAATGTGATATACGGGCGGTGTAATCGTGTAATATTTAATACCAAATGCAACTTTGGAAATATTAGTCGAAGTCACTAACGTCCCCCTTAGAGACCTGTTATAAAGGGATTGATAAATTTCGACGACCGGTGTTGTTCCACCGTAACTGTTCTATATTCTTCTCAGACCTAAATATACTTTTTCTTGTAAAAAAGTCGGCAACCCTAGCCGTGGCCGAAATCGCCCGGGGGACTATGAAAACCATTTTCCACTTCCTGCAAAAATACAGTCAAATTTGTTTATTTACAGATACGCGTGGTCAGGGATGCTCGTCGTTTTCGCGATATACCTTAACCACTACAGCAAGAAAAACCCCAAATATTTCCCTGTGATATTTAAAAGATTTATACAAAGATGTGTGCACATCGCCAGGGCTTATTACGAGTCTGAGTACAAATACTTACAGACCAAGAGTAAAGTATACTCGGATACTGTTTAAGTCATCATCATCATCAGTCCATATGACATCCACTGCTGAACATGGGCCTCCTCCCGAGGGTGGGAACTTGTCAGGCGGGTTAGTGACCGCAGTATTATGGTATAATACACAAGGAAACGCTGCTGCCCTGTCCTTGGTATGCAATAGTCATGAAGACTAAACAATTAAAATATTGCACACATTTATCAACAAATGAATACAAAATTACAATTATACAGAGCAACAACAAACTATAAAGTTCAGGAGACAATTTGTAGTAGTGACGTCAAACGAAATTTCAACGCGCTGTATCATTGTAATTTTAAGCTTGATGAACGAAAAAAATGTGTCTAATATTTTTTGGTAATTTAACTGACGGACTTAATAGGTTTTTTAATTCTTTATGCCTATTGTTATAACAATCTTTTAAGTCGTACATCTGTATAAAACCATTTTTAATGTTAACTATCAAATCCAACTTTGTAAATAATTGTGGAGTAATGTTTACCATTATTGATGGAGATTCGATCACATTTTATTTATGTTTACACAAAGTTATGTTTTATAAGAATTTAGGCCAATGACATTATAATTATTATATTTCAAACGAATTATTTAATTTGCATTTGTTGCAATGCATTCCTATTATTTATTGAGATTTTATTTAAACTGTATTGTATAAAATTAATTTAAATGGAGGGTAATCGCACATTATAGCTTACTAAAAGCGTCTTAATCTTAAGGATAGTGAATTACATAAATTAAATTTTATTTGATATTATTTATAAGTGATTTTCTATAGTTTTTGTGATGTCACATAACTTCCAAATTTTTCGTAATATTGTTACAATATTTTTTGCCTGTTTTTTAATGACGTTAATCGAAAATTGTAATTACAGAAATAAAATGATTATTTAAATCATAATATTATTTTATTTTAGACTCCTTGAAGCATATTCTGAAGCAGACTTCATTTTCATGTTAAGCAACGTTTTTAAGGGCAAATTCTTCAATACTCAAATTTAAAAAAAAAGTCAGTTGTGTAAATTTTAATGTTGACCGAATTTACATACAAAATCTGTCAATTTTAAAAATGACTTCTCTGTTTTTAAATTAATCCTCAATGTTCAAATAAATTCTTTTACAATGTAAATAAGAAAAACTGACAAAGTGCGAGTCGGGCTCGCGCACGATGGTTTCTGGACCATTTTCAACCTACCCGTTGCTGTTATTGATATCGAGCAAAAAAAAAGAAAATAAATTAGGCGATAACTTGACGGCGGATAAAATTATACGAGTTTGTTTATAAATGTAACTGCCTAACTTAACCTAACCAATAAATGCCAATAATGCAATATTTGATATCCCACTGTTAGTATTAGTCGCCAAGTCATTATTTTTAAACCCCACCTATTATTTCATTGGCCCTGCTTAATATATTTGCTATGTTATTATAATAGCAGCCATTATTTAATTTTTTATAGCTCCTTGCCTTTTTATGTCATTTAATATAATTGTGCTAAAAATATTTAATCAGCACCAGTTAGTCGCCTTATAAGTTTTTATTCGCCTCAAAATAACTAGCCTACCATAACCATAGGCGTCACGCGATATACATATGCTTGCAAAATTTCTGCTCAATCGGAAACCGGGAAGTTGGTCAAATTTAACTTGCAAGATTCCACCCGAACTAATTACATACATAAATTGCAAGTTAAATAAAAGCTTGTAAAAAGTAAAAAAAGTCAAAACAGTATTAAATTGTGTTAGTTCTCAAGGCAAAATAATTACGAGTATTAAAATTTCTACGCATATCGGTACGGATATATGTAGGCTGATGTTGTTTCATCGTATCAATAGATGGCGCTGCTCAGAAATCCTACATCCCGCTATGGTTTCGTTCACAATTTAACCGTATATGCTTGCGTGAAACTTTACATTTTATCCATTACTATAGTAAAAATATAATTATAAGTTTTAAAATGTTTGAAAACGGCTTTTAATTTAGAGCCGTTAAGATAGTACTTAGTGTAAGTTGTGTTTATTAGACATGCGCAAAATGTGTCATTGAAGCGAAAAGAGTGAATACTTCATTTGAACTAAGTGAACTATATCACTCATTTACTTTACTTCACTAGTTCAGCTTATGATGAACAAGATTCATTTGAATCAGTTTTCGCATGTCCTTCAAACTAGAGTTGCCCAACTATCGATAGTTTCGCTATCGATAGGTGACCTCGAAAAATAGTAACAATATCGATAGTGCTATCGATAGTATCGATACTATCGATAGCACAAATTAACTAATACTATTGATTGGAAGCAATAGTATCGATACTAACGATACTATTACATTATAATACTATCGATAGTATCGATAGTTTTAAAGTAATACTATCGATAGTTTGTAAAGCTATCGATACTATCGAAGACTATCGATAGTATTGCTCCTAAACACACATTGGTCCTCGATAGTATCGATACTATCACTAATATCGATACTATCGATAGACTATCGATAGTATCGATATTAGTGAAAGCAAACAGTTTGTTTGCTTGAACGCGCTAATCTCAGCAACTACTGGTCCGATTTGAAAAATTATTTCAGTGTGGGATAGCCCATTTATCGAGGAAGGCTATATTTAAAGCTATATTTTATTATAAAGTTTCTACGGGAACAGGAATTACGCGGGTGAAACCGCGCGCGGGAAGCTAGTAATATTATAAAGAGGAGAGGAGGAGAGGAGATTTGTATTTTTGTGTATATGTTTGTAATACTTTGTAATGAATAAACTCAAAAAACGACTGTAAATTCTTTCACCATTGGAAAGCTATAAAGCTACATTCACCCTGAGTGATATAGGCTATATTTAATTATGAAGCTTCCACGGGAACAGGAGTTACGCGGGTGAAGCCGCGCGCGGGAAGCTAGTTATTAGTAGTTATTAATAAATACTAGAGATGTGTAGTTCGCGAATGAATCCTTCAGTTGAAGTACCACAGTTGGAATCACTCTGTATCTCTTTCGTTCAGTGCAGATTCATATACTTCAATAGTTCAGTCAGTTAGTCCATTTAGTTCACAGTGTTAAAATTCTTATAATTCTTTTAAATGAAAGCTATACTTTTAATTTAAAAAAAACTTAAAGAACTTACAAAACAATATAATCATTCTCGTTATTAGTTCATTGCACGATCGATGATCGTTTAAAAGAACTGCAAAAAATGATTCAAATGAATCTAGTTCATAAACTGAACTAATGAAGTAAATGATTTCGATGATCGTTTGAAGTAGTGTTGCCTATCGATAGTCGACTATCGATAGACTATCGATAGTTGACGTCATATCGATAGTCTATCGATAGTATCGATATTAGTGATAGTATCGATACTATCGAGGACCAATGTGTGTTTAGGAGCAATACTATCGATAGTATCGATAGCTTTACAAACTATCGATAGTATTACTTTAAAACTATCGATACTATCGATAGTATTATAATGTAATAGTATCGATAGTATCGATACTATTGCTTCCAATCAATAGTATTAGTTAATTTGTGCTATCGATAGTATCGATACTATCGATAGCACTATCGATATTGTTACTATTTTTCGAGGTCACCTATCGATAGCGAAACTATCGATAGTTGGGCAACTCTAGTTTGAAGGACATGCGAAAACTAATTCAAATGAATCTTGTTCATCATAAGCTGAACTAGTGAAGTAAAGTAAATGAGTGATATAACGTAAATGCACCCATTACCGCCAGTTTAAGCGGACTTCAGATTGATATCCAAAAAATAAGCACATTCTTAATATGTGGCGCCAATAAAACAATTTTTTCACGTACTGAAATTATCGATTTTTTTAGTCATGTATAAGAACACATAATCTAAGAATTACTTTTGAGTTTTAAAATTAAATAAAAGGAAAAAGGGCCATGTCCCTATTACCGACCCAAAATATCGGGTGTGTGCCTGCCTAATACCGTTTATATGTCACCTAATACCGACCACTAAATAAACGGTTCCACCGTTAAATTTAAATAAAAATGTGTATATTGAACTGTTTATATAAATGCTCCAACACAGTACATAATACTATCAACACTTAACAATTATATGTATTCTTATAAAAGTATTTCCTTAACAGCGTTAAATCAGTCAAAACAATCTTATTTATACGAATTATGTATAACAAACTTGCTGTATATTGTTTACGTTTTAGTCGATCCATGTTTCTGAAACAAAATTTATTTACTTAGTCTAGGATATACTATATATGGATGGCAAATAGTAATTAAAATTACCATTTGCCTTTCACTTATAAATATTAGATAAGTATTTATCATCATCCTGTTGTAGTCCACTGCTAAACATAGGGCTCCCCCATCGATTTCCAGCGGGAATGATCGCTAGCGGCCTGCAACCACCGATTCCCTGCAACCTTTATGAGGTCATCGGTCCATCGTGCAGGCGGTCGTCCTACGCTGCGCTTGCCAGTTCGTGGTCTCCACTCGAGATCCTTTCTTCTCCATCAGCCGTCAGTTCTTCGAGCTATGTGTCCTGCCCATTGCCACTTCAGATTGCTAATCCAGCTATGACAGTGACCTTCGTTCTCCTGCGGATCTCTTCATTTCTGATTCGATCACGCAGGGAAACGCCGAGCATAGCTCTTCCCATAGCTCTCTGAGAGACATTGAGCTTTCTTATGAGACACACAGTAAGCGACCACGTCTCAGATTCATATGTCATCACTGGTAACACACATTGATTGAAGACTTTGGTCTTCAGGCACTGAGGTATTTTGGACGAGAAGATCTCCCGAAGCTTCCCAAACGCTGCCCAGCCGAATTCGGTTTCGATGATTGACCTCTTTCTCAAAGTTGGTCCTACCTAGTTGGATCGTTTGACCTAGGTATACGTATTCGGTCACAACTTCGAGAATGGAGTTCCCACACTGAGAAAAATAACATTCATGATTACGAACAATTTAAAAGGAATTTTGGGATTTTTATCCGTATTCCCAACAAAAACGGACCAAGAGTTCTCACCAATATCTTGTGCGTAAATCATAAAAAATTATCATGCTTAGATATCACGAATAAATATCAAACAACATCACGATATTAAAATGCGATGCATACTCATGTTCTATTGCTACATGTCATGACATAATTTCATGACGAACACTCTGAATACTTCAAACGGTAATTACGAGCCATCATGATGGTAATGAAAAGAAAACTAGAAGTAATAGTATGGTATAATTATAAGAATGATGCGTAGGTGTGACCATCATGATAATATGTAGAAATTTCCTAATATCATTTACGGATAGTTGAGACCATTTTTCGTTAATGCTATGATAGTTATAATCAGCTTCCTCATATTTTATCATGATAAAGCTCATAAGATTAAATGATCTTCCCGATAGCTTATAACAAATGTAAATGCACTAGGGCATCCCCGTATCTCAGACTACATCAATAGCACTTTTTAAGTAATTAACCAGGAGTGTCGTGTAAGATTGAATCACACTACAAAAATAAGTAATATTAGTTAGAGGATCACTCTTGATGGCAGAAATTGAATAAGGTGGTTTGTTCAAGTTCTTGCTTTGAACCTATGTTGAATTAAACTTCAACTATTAAAATGGATAAAATTATAAAAATGTTACATGAATTTATTCTTTAATGGAATTTTAATACAATAACTCTGTTAACAAAAAAGAAAGAACTTTTCGTTGATCGCAAATATATAATTTTATAATCTTGTTTGCAAAACAAACATTTTTTTGGCATTTCGTACAAAGTGCGTTAGCTGATCGACACATTTGTATGTGAAGAAAATAAATAATAATTAACATAATTGGACGTAGTTAAGCAGAAAGGACCCAATCCACACTTTGGCCAAAATTGAGTTAAGTATGCCATCGTACTCCTGAGGGTCAAATCTATCATGTAGTGAAAACCCTATTTTTAAAATGTACACGGAATCTAGTTTTTCTCACTACCCCGACTCAACCCACAGTATGAAGAGCATATACAATGTATTTGCTGAACGAACTCATGTCCACTTGAATTGTTTCTGAGTAATGACATTTCTATGAGTATGTTCTTAAAGTCGATAAACCAGAATGAACTCAAACAGTTTGGATCCTTTTTAGGAATTAGTTTTGATTGGCAATATCTTTTTATCAAATAAGTGAAACGACTCAAACAGGTTGGGTCGTTTCTGTGATATAGGTTTACTGACATAAAATATTTCTTTTTGTTTAGCAGAAACGACTCAAAACACTTGACATATTTCAGCAAAACAGCTTTTGATGAACAGCACATTTAATATCAAATAACCTAAACCGACTCAAGCAGACTGAGTCGTTTGTAGGGAATATATGTAATGACTGATACAAATACTTTTAATTGAATTGAAACGACTTAAAACATTTGTGTTATTTAAGTGATAAAAGTATTAGTAATATTTAGTCAATATTTATTTTATTTGGAAGGACTCAAACTACCTATCTCCTTTTTGTGAATCAGGCCAAGTATTGTAACGAGTTTGAAAACAATTGTCTGAAATAAAATTAATATGTTTTGCATTGTATAAAAATTTTGACTTATATTACTTTCCAGTGATTTTTTTATAGTGGCAACATTTTGTTGGTAAATTACTCTCAAAAACTGGCAACTCTGCCATTTTCTCGCACACTGCCTGGTGAAACGCGTGTTTTGTTTTATTTCTTTTATGTATGTGAAAAAAACAAGTGAATAAGATGCGGCGAGTTGATCGAATTTTGTTTAGTGTAGTGATGGGTAACTCATCATTTTTATATGAGGTTGAGGGAGTACCTCATTTTGCCTCGCGAGGTCCTCACGAGGTACCCCTCATTTGAGGCGAGGAGTCGTATGTCAGCGTATCTTACGAACCGAGCCGAGCCCGAGCCGAACTCAGCCGAATTCAGCCGATAGTCCGAGGCAGCGGGGCGGACGGTTGCGTCGACTCATAAGTACTCACGATTCTGATTTTTACGTCTCCCTCACTCACATAATTTTCTTTCACTCATGAGTTTTTGACGCGTGAATGAGTAGTGAGGTGGTTCAATGTTGAAATTCGAGTAACTCTTTCAATTTGCGATCACGAGTACCTCAAATGAGGCACCTCATGAGTGAGGGACACATCTCTAGTTTAGTGCCTTGGGACATGGGATTAACAAACAGACTGAGTTTTCAGATGGTAAGTAATGTTTTTTCACTTAACCTCAAAACTATTTTGCTTTTTCGTATATGGATATCTAAGTAAATGGCGATATGGAGGATACTGTAAAGATTCTTTATTACTATTTCATTTTAATCATAACTTTAACTGGTTCTAACGATCTGATGTAGCTAACTTATTACAATGAACAGAGATCGACTTGGAAGAGATTTCTGCGGCGAAGACGCCGGTGCTAGCGCCTGCAAAGGATGACGTAGTTCTATCAGGTAGATACATTACCTATTTTATTTTATTTTATACATAGCTAACAAATATTTTTAGGGTTTCGTAATCGAAGGGATATGTTCGCAGAGATAACTTTGTTTTTCATAGATTTTCTATGAAGTACAAACTTATTTTTTCAACAGATAATGAATTCGTTTAAAAAGTAAAAGTTTAAAAAGTTTTCCAGCTGTCAACAGTAACTGACGTGACGATCAATCGACATACTGAGTAGATATAGTTACCTACCTACCTAGGTACTTTCGTCAATATTATTCACAATCTACCTGCATAAGTGTTAGTGACGTATGATATTGTTTGTGGCACATTTTAATGAGCTTATTGCACCTTTTTGGTTTGCGGTGTTCATGATAATATTAATTCTGTTTTAATACTGATTCATCATCATCATCATCACCAGCCTGTTGTAGTCCACTGCTGAACATAGGCCTCCCCCATCGATTTCTAGCGGGAACGATCGCTAGCGGCCTGCATCCACCGACTTCCTGCGACCTTTATGAGGTCGTTGGTCCATCGTGCAGGCGGTCGTCCTACGCTGCGCTTGCCAGTACGTGGTCTCCACTCGAGAACCTTTTTGCTCCATCGGCCGTCAGTTCTTCGAGCTATGTGTCCTGCCCATTGCCACTTCAGCTTGCTTATCGGTTGAGCTATGTCAGTGACCTTCGTTCTCCTGCGGATCTCTTCATTTCTGATTCGATCACGCAGAGAAACGCCGAGCATAGCTCTTTCCATAGCTCGCTGAGCGACTTTGAGCTTTCTTATGAGGCACACAGTAAGAGACCACGTCTCAGATCCATATATATGTCATCACTGGTAACACACATTGATTGAAGACTTTGGTCTTCAGGCACTGAGGTATTTTGGACGAGAAGATCTCTCGAAGCTTCCCAAACGCTGCCCAGCCGAGTCGGATTCGACGATTGACCTCTTTCTCTAAGTTGGTCCTACCTAGTTGGATCGTTTGACCTAGATATATGTATTCGGTCACAACTTCGAGAATGGAGTTTTCAACGGCTATAGAGTTGGGCACTACATGGGCGTTATGCATGACTTTCGTCTTGCCCATGTTCATTCTAAGCCCAACTTGTTGAGAAACTCCATCGAGGTCATTGAGCATCTGTCCAAGGTCCTCCAGCGATTCTGCCATGATCACTATGTCGTCGGCAAATCGAAGGTGAGTGATGTACTCGCCATTTATGTTGATGCCGTGTCCTTGCCATTCCAGGAGCTTGAAGGCGTCCTCCAGAGCAGCCGTAAAAAGTTTGGGAGATATAACATCTCCCTGTCTTACGCCTCTCCGTAGCGGGATTGCCTTCGTACATTGGCCCTGTACTCGGACCGACATGGTGGCGTTTTTGTACAAGCACTTCAGCACTTCAATGTACCGATAGTCGATACTACACCGCTGAAGAGACCTTAGAACCGCCCAAATTTCGACCGAATCAAAGGCTTTTTCATAGTCCACAAACGCCAAGCATAGGGGCTGATTATACTCCTCGGTCTTCTGTATAATCTGCCGCAGCGTATGTATGTGGTCTATGGTACTAAAGCCTTTTCGGAAGCCGGCTTGTTCGGGAGGCTGGAAGTCATCGAGCCTGTGTTCGAGACGATTTGTGACGACCCTCGAAAACAGCTTATAAACATGGCTCAGCAATGTGATGGGTCTGTAATTCTTCAACATGGCTTTGTCACCTTTTTTGAAGAACAGAACGAACACAGGAACAGGAAACAGTCCCTCGAGTAAGACGGAGTTAAAGAGCTTCTGAAGGACTTTAAGTATCGGTGTTCCACCCGCATTCAGAAGCTCAGATGTGATTCCGTCAACACCTGGCGCCTTGTTGTTTTTAAGCTGTTTAAGGGCCATCCTAATCTCGTATAGGCTGATGTCCGGGAGATCTTCGGTATTGTGTCGGGTGAGCCTTGCTCTGGGGTCTTTGGCTTGGCTGTTAGCGGGCTTGACTGTTGAGGCATACAGCTGATTATAGAACCTCTCTATCTCCCGTAAAACCTCTGGCTTACTCGACGTCACTACCCCATCTTCCTTCTTCAGCTTTGTCAACTGGCTTTGCCCAATAGAGGTGTCTCTTGCGAACACTTTGGAGCCTAGGTTTCGCTCTATCGTCTCCTTAATACATTTTGTATTATAGGAGCGAATGTCGTGACGCAATGACGTTAAAATATGTCTATTGAGCTGCCTAAATGACTCCGCATCGTCTGGAGTCTGGAGCATCATCGTACGTCGTTTAGCCATGAGGTCCCGGGTATTAGTGGATAGTTTCTGAGGTCTATTTCTAGGGTGGGGTTTAAAATATTTAAGCCCCACCGTATGCACAGTGTGTACCAGCCCGCTGCTGAGATCGTCCACAGATTCGCAGCTGTCTAGACATTCGAAGCGATTACTTAGTTCGATCTGATAGCTCTCGGGGTTTTGGATGTGTGCGTTTGAAGGTCGGAGCGTAGACTTCATCAGACGGGATCGTTCCAATTTGACATTAATATTTAACGTGCCTCTAACTATTCGGTGATCACTTCCGGTATTAACCCTGTGAATCACAGAGACATAATTAAATATTTGTCTTTTGGTTGTCATGATGAAGTCAATCTCATTTTTTGTGGAACCGTCAGGGCCCATCCAGGTCCATTTCCTGTGAGGTGGCTTCTGGAAGAAAGAGTTCATCATATAGAGTCCCTCTTTCTCCAGGAAATCAGCCAACCTCTGACCCCTTCGGTTCCGTTGCCCATATCCATGCAACCCCACTCTCATCTCATCATCGCCTCGTTTGCCCAGTTTAGCGTTGAAATCCCCCATAACAACGGTGTAGTGGGTCTTGGAGCTATGTATGGCTTTACTAATATCCTCATACATAGCTTCCACTTCTTCGTCTGAGTGTGTTGAGGTCGGTGCGTAAACCTGTATAACCTTCATGGAATATCTTTTTGATATTCTGAGTATAAGGTACGCTACCCTGCTCGATACACTGTCGACGGCCACCAAATTGTTAATGAGGGACTTGCGGACGATAAACCCTACACCACCTTGGGACCGCTGTTCGCCCTCCCGGTAGAAGAACAAGTTGCCGGAATTCAGGGTCATCGTGTCCTGTCCCGCTCTTCGGACTTCTGACAAACCCACTATATCCCAGCGCAACTTGTCCAATTCCTCTTCCAGCTCTACGATCTTCTCGTCTGTCCTCAAAGTGCGTGTGTTGTGTGTTACCCCTTGACTTGGAGGATGAGGGAAATTAATATGAGCGCTGATTTTTGCGCTGTTTTTTCTATTTTTTTAATTTTAATGATGGCGTTTTTACTTGATTTTGTAAGTTTATGATTAAGGTCAATAAATATATAACTTTTTTATAATAATACTTGTTTTTTTTATTTTTATAACTCATTTTGTAGTTGATGGGTAGCTTTGAGTCCATTCTGATAAAGTAAAAAAAAATACCTGCCTTTACAAACTTAAGTTTAATTGTAAGGACTCAACCCACATTTCACTTAATATCTCGAAATATATTGTAAAATATATCACTATTTTGATGAACAAATAAAATATAAACTATCTTCTTAATAATAACGGGCAAAGATGAAGAAAAAAAAAACTTTTTATTAGCGAAATTACAGCTGAAACTTCAAACGCCCATAACTCAAAAGTGACTTATTGTGGATTGAGTCCTTTCTGCTTAACGACGTCCAATTATGATTAATATTCCTAACTACAAAGTCACATAGCAGTGAGTTAGAAAACACAAATGTTTTTGAAAATTACTTTTACATTGCACCGGCCAGACTCCAAATCTAAACAACAGGGGACAGAACACATAAACACAAATCTAGCATTAAGTTTCATGATTGTGTTAGACAAAACTGACATGCTTTTATAAATTACTTTTAGTTATAAAACACCATTGCCGGACACCGAAGAATCGTACTTTTACCTGCAAATACGTTTACGTACTCCAACAGTCCCCACTTGCACAGAAGATCAGAGGTATATTGATCCATATTAACATTTGTCTTTAAAATATTGGTAACGCACTAAAACTTTACAAAGTTTACAACAACGTCTGGCGGCATTGGCGGCAAAGAAAGAAATTTTTTTCACTTGAGCTAATAGATGCCCGTAAAAAATGTTGCTATACTCAATAATTTATTTTCTACCACATATAAAAAATCAACAACAAAGTGATAATCGAAATCATGAGGTGAAGTCAATACAATTAGCGTATTTAGGGCTTTTTTTCAGTGGGGTTCTAAGACGACCCACTGACCGAAAAGTGATGTCCAATAAAGTGAAAGCAAGTAACTAATTAATTAAATCAACTTTAAATTTCATTTTTTTCAGCAAAAATATTAATGCGGTCGTGATGAGCTTTTTGACATATTTATTTTACTCAACTGCTATAACGACGGTCATGTTTTCGGGTGTATGTATGTCTGTTTCTTTGGCGGTACAGGATCCGCCAAAGTGGCTTAACCGATTTAAACAAATGGGGTATCGTTAGATTGGTTGTAGTAAGTATGTACAAAAAGTGATATAGACTTTAAAAATGGATCGAATCGAGATGTATTTTATTATAATACATTTGTTTAAACGTTCTGACACGTATATTATCGTTATATCTAAAATGTGATTCATGCTAGTGCCACTGTGGGATGCCGTTAGTACTTTTAAGATGCTGAAATTCTATCTCAAAAATAAAAATAAAACTGATTTCGAAACTTAGCATTGGAACAACATAAATATTTGTTCAAAAAATCAAATATATTCAAATATATGTTGCTAACTAAATTAACTTGCCCCGGTAAACACTATTACTAGTAGATAAACATAAATAGTTATAATATTCAAATGGTTATTGTATGTAAATGAAAAATGATTCTTGATTTATAATTGACATATTTTTTTTTAAAGAGTCGATTTAATAAATGTATTTAATAAACTCGAAACAATTGATTAAACTAAACTGTAGAAGTAGTGAGATGAATTGCAGAAAGTTAACGGATATCATACCAACTCGGCTCCAAACCGGGCTCCCAACCAATTCAGATTGTCATCATAGTTTCATATTGAAATATCATAGGTAGGTATTTCAATATGAGACTATGCTCTATTCATATACTTATATGTTGCATAAAAATATTTTATAATAAAAGTTGACTCCGAACCGACATTGCCTGGTAAACTCATTAGCCTCAAGACTAAGTGATTTAATTTTGTTACGTTTAATTTTGTAAAAACAAAACATAGAATGTGTGCAATAATTTTCAAAAGGATCCTCACTTTTTAATATGTGACACCAATTTGTTTATAAATCTGGTAGATGTCCACTCAGACCACTTGATTTATTCAGATTTGTTGTTATTATTCCATTAGTTATTAGAGTCAATATGAATTTGATATAATTTTGTAGACTAAAAATCGAGCAATTAGTAAGATTTATTTTACGTTTGAAACGAATGTAATAAAATTTCTCTATTTTAACTTTCTAACGGACAGCGGACAACGGACAGCGCACAAAGTTCTCGGAAGGGACTTATCCACACCATATATCTTATATGTAGATGTTATTAGACAATATAATGTCTAATAACATCAACAACATAATGTCATTTATATATTTATGTAAAAGAATCAATTCTCACTGAATATTCGATATGAACAACTCAAGCACAAAACAATTATACTATTATTATTTAATATTGCCGCTTCCTAAAACGTGCCACCCGGGGTATGTCGCCTCACCCATCTCCAACAAGCTTCGCCGTTTATGTATTATAAGAAAGTAAAACTTGACCAAAACTCTTGAAAATAATGAGGGCGTCACTATCACAAACAATTCCCTCGCTTAAACAGCTTATAAGATATGTTGAACATTTGAATAGAAAATCCCACGGATTATTCCATTTTAGTTATCAAAACACAAAATATCACCACATTTCAAATTTTAAATGATTTTCCTCCAAAAGTTGATAAAAAACGTTAGTTACATTTTATGGCTTTTTTGCCAAGCTACGTACAGTAAAATTACTTTTTTAAGTATGTATATATATTATATTTTCTAATAATTTCCAGCAGTTTATGTAATAGCGAAAATTCTACCGCCTATCAATGTATTTTTTGTTGGCAACACTTTCATTTGACGTATCATTTACTGCATAAAAAAAATGTTCCTTTCAGAACTTTTCATTGTGTCTGTCATGACAGTTTATGATGATATCATAGCGAACTGTTATTATTCCCGATTAATAATTATTTCTGAATTGATAGATACACTATATTATTATGATGAAGTATTCTTAAACCCCAAAAATATATAATGACTGTTTAGTGCGTCTAACATAATTTTTTTGGCGGGATGTCAAGTAATCATGCTATTTTCTTATTAAAATCTATTGACATTTTTTGCGTAGTTAATAATGATTTTTTGTCATGCACATTCTTAATATTTTATTTTGATTTACAGATTCTTGTAAGGCGTATACGTATAAATTGTTGTGCTTACGACTTTAACATTACAAACTTTTAAATTGTTGTGAATTACTCGTAAAAACACCGAGCTGGTGTTGAATATTCAGTTAATTTTAAGTCCAAATGATAAACAATCATGAAATCCAATTATTATATTCCTGAGAGCTAGTAGTAAGGAAATGTAAATTAAATATGACTAAATTATATTTCATCATGCTCATGATAATAATAGAGGCGTCGTTTTCAAATATTATTCTTCATGTTAATGTTTAGTGAAGGACGGAAGTCATTTTTCTCAGTGCAACGGCTATAGAGTGTAGCACTACATGGGAGTTATACATGACTTTCGTCTTGCCCATGTTCATTCTAAGCCCAACTTGTTGGGAAACTCCATCGACGTCATTGAGCATCTATCCAAGATCCTCCAGCGATTCTGCCATGATCACTATGTCGTCGGCAAATCCAAGATGAGTGATGTACTCACAATTTATGTTGATGCCGTGTCCTTGCCATTCCAGGACCTTGAAGGCGTCCTCCAGAGCAGCCGTAAAAAGTTTGGGAGATATAACATCTCCGTGCCTTACGCCTCTCCGTAACGGGATTGCATTCGTACATTGGCCCTGTACTAGGACCGACATTGTGGCGTTTTTGTACAAGCACTTCAGCACTTCAATGTACCGATAGTCGTTACGACATCGCTGAAGAGACCTTAGAATTGCCCAAATTTCGACCGAATCAAAGGCTTCCTCATAGTCCACAAACGCCAAGCATAGTGGCTTATTAAACTCCATGGTCTTCTGTATAATCTGCCGCAGCGTATGTATGTGGTCTATGGTACTAAAGCCTTTTCGGAAGCCGGCTTGTTCGGGAGGCTGGAAGTCATCGAGCCTGTGTTCAAGACGATTTGTGACCACTCTCGAGAACAGCTTATAAACAGGCTCAGCAATGTGATGGGTCTATAATTCTCCAACATGGTTTTGTCACCTTTTTTAAAGAACATGTTGATGATTCTGGCGTTTGTCCCTCGAGTAAGACGGAGTTAAAGAGCTTCTGAAGGACTTTAAGTATCGGTGTTCCACCCGCATCCAGAAGCTCAGATGTGATTCCGTCATCACCCGGCGCCTTGTTGTTTTAAGCTGTTTAAGGGCCATCCTCATCTCGTATAGGCTGATGTCCGGTAGATCTTCGGTTTAGTGTCGAGTCAGCCTTGCTCTGGGGTCTTCGGCTTGGCTGTTAGTTGGCTAGAGTGTTGAGGCATACAGTTGACTATAGAACCTCTCTATCTCCCGTAAAATCTTCGGCTTACTCGACGTTACTGCCCCATCTTTCTTCTTCAGCTTTGCCCAATAGAGGTTTCTCTTGCACACACTTCTATTAGGTAACTTTATGTTTATTTGAAAATAAATACCAAATAAAAAAACATGTAAGTAGTAGGTATGGGGGTTCGTTGTAAATTTACCAGTAGATCGGTAATAGGTTTTCTTACAGGAAATCGTATATTCTATTACCGACCCAAGGAAATGTGTATAAATTGGGTAAATACATATGATTTTTGTACATTTGTATGATTTTCAATGGTTCGGTTGCTATAAATATTTAATAATAATGATATTTCAACTATAAAAATACACAATTCAAAAATTTTACCTTCTTTATTCATCAAAATATTTACATAAGAACAAAGTAAGTTTTTACGGGTACTAAAGCTCTTAAATATATGGCGTTAATAGCTCAAATACAAGTAAACATACTAAGCAACTGAATCAGTTTAGCTTCTGCCTATTAATTTATGCATTTTAACAAAAATCATGGCACACAAAAGATACGAAAAGTACTTATCAGCGACATGGGTCGATAATAGGAATAAAATTGTGATTTTTGTTCCCATTACCGCCTATTTTTATTATTGAATTTTAAGCAAAATAAAATAGTATCTCATTAAAATTAATTATTATTAGTGTTCCTGAAAGTATTAAAAATGCATCAAAAGAACTAGAAGTTACTTTAAAATGCTTGACGATATAATCTTCTGCTAATAAAGAAACAAGAGTACTTACGTCATCGGGAACGCCACACTATGGAAAATGCACTATCGCCGGTGTCCACGGACAAACTTAGCAATTATTCTTTAAATCGTTGAGTTACGCACATAAACAAGAGATGAACATTTGCAATACAAATACATCTACATATATTTAAAGCAACCAATTGTGTAACTTTAATACATCACATAAAAATGATAGTTTTCTGAATAGGGCGGTAATGAGCGCGGATTTTGAGGGGTCGTTATTAGGTGCGTTTACGTTAGTTCACTTAGTTCAAATGAAGTATTCACTCTTTTCGCTTCAATGACACATTTTGCGCATGTCTAATAAACACAACTTACACTAAGTACTATCTTAACGGCTCTAAAATAAAAGCCGTTTTCAAACATTTTAAAACTTATAATTATATTTTTACTATCCACTCAAACGTCCGGGCGACTATAGTGGCCTACCCCTTGAACGTTCGCGCGCGAACCGCGAACCGAACCGCGTCGAGCGCTCGTGCCGTTACTGATTCAAAGTGTATTTACTAGCAAACTATTGCAGCTATAGCAAGGTAAAACCTACCAGTATCAAGCTGAATTATTAAGGAATCAAAATATGTACTAATTAAAGTTCAACAATTAATCTGCTATTCACTAAAAAATAATTAACTTAACATTACGGGTTAAATTTACGTAAAATATTTCTTTTAACAAGTTTTAACGAATCATTTTTTAATTATTCGCAATGTTTTTTAATAATAGTTAAACTAGATTAAATAAGCTTTTTTTTGACACCAATATCTTATTACTTAAAATGAACAGTGTATCCCATTAAACCAAAATAAAAAACGCGTTCCTGAAGTAAACTAGATCGACCTCCGATAACGAAATTACGGCAAGATGGCCGCCCGCCTAAGGATTTTACACACGACTTTAGGATTTGTTTTAAAATAAATTATTTTTATTCTAAATTTAGGTGATAGTCAATTATTGTAGGTATGTTTTATAATTCTTAAATAAGTAATATAAAATAATAAAAAGTTTTATTTTTATTTTTATAATATTATTTTGTAGGTAGGCGTTATTATACTCGTGATAATATCTAAACGAAATGTCCGATTGGAATAAAACAAAAAGTATTTTACTTCTACATAAATACCCTTGATAACATAATTATTAATTTGGATAAGGATTAATATTACGATACACATTTTACGTAGTTTCTTTCTTCAGACGATTAAATATTTTTTATTAACATAAAAGCGGTTAGTGTGACTAAACTATGATAGTTAGATATGTGCTCTCGCGGACTTTTTTGTAGATCTTAATAAGACCTACAAACCCGTAGTACATAATTTTGTTCTATTGTCAATAGTTTTTGCAGCGCACGCATAAATAGCTTCCCGCGCGCGGTTTCACCCGCGTAATTCCTGTTCCCGTAGAAACTTTATAATAAAATATAGCTTTAAATATAGCCTTCCTCGATAAATGGGCTATCCCACACTGAAATAATTTTTCAAATCGGACCAGTAGTTGCTGAGATTAGCGCGTTCAAGCAAACAGTTTGTTTGCTTGAACGCTTCAGCTTTATTTATTATGGCAAATAACTCATTATTAGGTAACAATTCTTTGCGTTTTTATACCGTGATAATTTCTCAACGAAATGTCCGATTGGAATAAAACGAAAAGTATTTTACTTCTACATAAATACCCTTGATAACATAATGATTATTTGGATAAGGATTAATATTACGATACACATTTAACGTAGTTTTTTTTCAGACGATTTAATATTTTTTATGAACATAAAAGCGATTATTGTGACTAAACTATGATAGTTAGATATGTGCTCTCGCGGACTTTTTTGTAGATCTTAATAAGACCTACAAACTCGTAGTTCATCATTTTGTTTTATTGTCAATATTTTTTGCAGCGCACGCATAAATAGGTTTTCGATTTTACACCTTGGGTTACAAAATCACAATTTTCTTAGGGATACCTAATTTTTTTAAAATAAAATAATGCCTATAACCTTCCTCGATAAATGGACTATCCAACATTGAAAGATTTTTTTAAATCGGACCAGAAGTTCCTTAGATTAGCTCGTTCTGACAAACAAACAAACTCTGCAGCTTTATAATATTAGTATAGATTATATTTATTAATACTACCATTATCCATTTATGGGTTGAATCGTGTCCATCAGAATGGACGGTCACTACCCATATTTTACATCGAAATAATTATCGAAAGTTGCTACCTAGTTGCTTCTAGTTGCTACTAATCGTCAGATAACTGCTACCCCCACCTTATTTTAAATAAACTACTTTTTATGTTACTTTTTATTTGATGTCAGGATGGCTGGTCACTTATCCAGTGAGGATAAACTGCGGAAATGAATCGAGTTTTTGTAACCAATAGTTGCTACTAGATTGCTACCTTCATATACATCGTTTCGGGCCTCATAGCTTTTAAGGATAAAAAGTTATTATCAATTTACTATTTTGATGCCTGAACGCCTGTAGAATGAAATGAGCAAATTTGAAATCAAATACAAAACAGGTATTTTATAAGCAGGCGCTACCTAATAGAATTTATTTTAAAGTTATCTATTATATTATTATATCGTGCAAAGCAACCTAAAACAAAGACAAAATATCGTTAATTTGTGAAATTAATTGAGGTGATGTTATTTTTGTTTCTTTATAAAAAAATATTTCTGATGAGGGTAGGTTAATTTTTACTCAATTATGCAGAACAGTCTACTGGTATTTGTCATTCGATAATTTTAATTTTAATTGAATGCTCGCTACATAGCGCTGATGAGAAACAATCGTGTACCAATTTAGTTTGCCCCATAAATAACGTCATTAGAAAAGTATCCGTTTTGCGTGTTCCTAACAAACCTATCACTTATTTACAAGATGCCGCAAATTCACTAATTGAAAATATTGACATGACAGCATGTGGTAGTTCCAGTTGCAACGGAATCAAATTATTTAAATTAACTTTTCGTGATATTATTGCTTTTAAAACTTCAGATGAATTTATTTCGATTTACGACGTACCAGTAAAGTTAGTTTTAAGCAATAATTACTATGAATTAACTTCTATTATAGAATTTGTTCCACCCGGATTTGGTGAAATGGGCATTATAAGGCACACTGCAAACGTGGGAATGCATGGCAGTGTTACAACGACCTGCATAATAGAGTAACAAAAAGTAATAAAAGAGTAATAGCACATTGTGTTTACAGAAAAGAGGTACATAGTATTTTTATCATTAAATTGTTATTGCTTATCCATAAAATGGTTTTATTTATTGCGTTAATCACTTTAAATAAGTTTGAGACTCCCAACAAGTGGCGCCTGCTTATAAAATACTATTAATGTATTTGATTTCAAATTTACTCATTTAATTCTACAGGCGTTCAGGCATCAAACTAGTAAATTGAAAATAACTTTTAGTTACCCCATGTACGGGTTACCCCGTCAAAAGGCTTAACTCTTAAGCGGGGTTGTCCGGTCCCTGGTTGCCAATAATGCAATATTTGATATCCCACTGTTAGTATTAGTCGCCAAGTCATTATTTTTAAACCCCACCTATTATTTCATTGGCCCTGCTTAATATATTTGCTATGTTATAATAGCAGCCATTATTTGATTTTTTATAGCTCCTTGCCTTTTTATGTCATATAATATAATTGTGCTAAAATATTTAATCAGCACCAGTTAGTCGCCTTATAAGTTGTTATTCGCCTCAAAATAACTAGCCTACCATAACCATAGGCGTCACGCGATATACATATGCTTGCAAAATTTCTGCTCAATCGGAAACCGGGAAGTTGGTCAAATTTAATTTGCAAGATTCCACCCGAACAAATTATATACATAAATTGCAACTTGTAAAAAGTCAAAAAGTCAAAACAGTATTAAATTGTCGAAATTTATTAATCTCATTGTAACACGTCTCTAACGGGGACGGTAGTGCCATCTATCGGTAATGATTCGCATTACTTCGATAAATATCTCCCATTTTATATTCATCCAATTTTATTATATATTAAGAGATTAATAAATTTCGATGATCGGTAGGGTTCCACCGTAGCCTAATTGGCTAAGGCATTGGGGGCTTTACCCAAAGATGCAGGTTCGAATACTGCCGGTGGTCGAATTTTATTAATCTCAATTTTGAAATATAGTATAAGGTAATCTTTCCCATAAAGAGTTCAAAACATTTAATAGTATTAAATTGTGTTAGTTCTCACGGCAAAATAATTACGAGTATTAAAATTTCTACGCATATCGGTACGGATATATGTAGGCTGATGTTGTTTCATCTTATCAATAGATGGCGCTGCTCAGAAATCCTACATCGCGCTATGGTTTCGTTCACAATTTAACCCTATATGCTTGCGTGAAACTTTACGTATTATAAACAAAGATTAATTTGATTTTGAATTATTTTTGAAAACGGCTTTTATTTTAGAGCCGTTAAGAAAGTTGTGTTTAATTTAATTTATAAATAACTTCTTATAACTAGCTTCCCGCGTGCGGTTTCACACGCGTAACTCCTGTTCCCGCGGGAGCTTCATCTTAATCTATACTAATATTATAAAGCTGCAGAGTTTGTTTGTTTGTATGTTTGTTTGTTTGTTTGTTTGAACGCGCTAATCTCAGGAACTACTGGTCCGATTTGAAAAAATCTTTCAGTGTTGGATAGTCCATTTATCGAGGAAGGTTATAGGCTATATTATATTTTCAAAAAAATGAGGGATCCGTAAGAAAATATCGATTTTGTAACCCAAGGTGTAAAATCGAAAACCTATTTATGCGTGCGCTGCAAAAGCTATTGACAATAGAACAAAATGATGTACTACGGGTTTGTAGGTCTTATTAAGATCTACAAAAAGTCCGTGAGAGCACATATCTAACTATCATAGTTAAGTCACAATAACCGCTTTTATGTTCATGAAAAATATTCAATCGTCTGAAGAAAGAACCTACGTTAAATGTGTATCGTAATATTAATCCTTATCCAAATTAAGCATCATATTATCAAGGGTATATAAGTAGTAGTAGAATACTTTTTGTTTTATTCCAATCGGACCTTTCGCTGAGAAATTATCACGAGTAGAAAAACGCAAAGAATTGGTACCTAATAATGAGTTATTTGCCATAATAGATAAAGCTGAAGAGTTTGTTTGCGCGCTAATCTCAGCAACTACTGGTCCGATTTGAAAAATTATTTCAGTGATAGATAGCCCATTTATCGAAGAAGGCTAGCTTTATTATAAAGTTTCTACGGGAACGGGAGTTACGCGGGTGAAACCGCGCGCGGAAAGCTAGTGCTCTATATATTCCGACCCCCGGGTCATGAGTTCAATAGCTATTTATATGTATTACACAATTGCAATATAATCCCCCTTTCCTTGACTACAGGGAGTTAACATAACATAATTTATTATCTCCAGATTTATTACACATCATTCTTATCTAATTACTATTAATTGAGACAACCGATATTCTACAGTCAGTTCTAAGTCAAGTCTGTAGAAGCAACGGTTTAAAACCAAGTAAGTGGTACATTGATTATAAAAAATAAAAAAACAAAATTTTATTTCATATAAACCTTGTAAGTACCTTTAGTTATGAATGCAATCTATACTAATACTAATATTATATTATCACTACATAGTATAAAACAAAGTCGCTTTCTCTGTCCCTATATCCCTATGTATGCTTTTAATCTTTCAAACTACGCAACGGATTTTGATTCGGTTTTTTTAATAGATAGAGGGATTCAATAGAAAGGTTTATATGTATAATACATCAGCATTGTACCCGTGCGGAGCCGGGGCGGGTCGCTAGTTAAATATATATAGCCTATATCACTCAGGGTGAATGTAGCTTTATAGCTTTCCAATGGTGAAAGAATCGACAGTAGTTTTTTGAGTTTATTCATTACAAACTATTACAAAGTATTACAAACATACACACAAAAATACAAAACTTTTTATCCTTAAAAGCTATGAGGCCCAAAACGATGTATATGAAGATAGCAATCAAGTAGCAACTATTGGTTAAAAAAAACTCGATTCATTTGCGCAGTTTATCCTTACTGAATAGGTGACCAGCCATCCTGACATCAGGATGACTGGTCACCTTAAAAAGTAGTTTATTTAAAATAAGGCGGGGGTAGCAGTTATCTCACGATTAGTAGCAACTAGAAGCAACTAGGTAGCAACTTTCTATAATTATTTCGATGTAAAATATGGGTAGTGACCGTCTATTCTGATGGACACGTTGAATCGCTGTGTTTATAGTATTAAGTATAATGAAGTACTAAAATTCTACTGAACATTAAATGGTTGAAGAGGAGTCCATAATGGCGGTAACTTGATGCTGTTCTGCTAAATAAAGTCAAATAGAAAAATCATTAATAAATAAAAAAACATAAATTATCTCAATGACATTTATTCATTGTATGTACAAAATCTTACAAATCTAAACATTTTCATACAAAAGTGTCCAAATTTAACGTGTTTGAATATTTGGAATGTTATTAAGACACTATTTTCATTGGCTTTACCTATACAAATTTCTAGGACGACGAAACGATTAAGTGGTTTAAAGCATTTTAATACTTTTAGGCGAAGAAAATAAACGAATTTGAGGTTAATTTTGTAGTTATTTGTAGAAACAACGGCTCGATCATCAGTCAATATTAAAATCCAATTAGATTAACAATAATAATTTTTATGTTATATGCTTTAAAAATGGGAATATTGGTCAAAATAATTATTATTATACAGGTCACAAGGTCTAACTAATTCTATAAATTAAATACGAATCTCTCTACATCTATCATTCGCTCTTAATGTACAATTAACTCTTTGGTATATGGTCCTACAGCTAGCATTATTTGTCTTTTTACACGAGGGTATTCGGCCCCTTTGCAACTGTTGTACGGATGTTTATATTGAGCACAGTTTGTTATCACAATCAAGTAATTAATGCTATTCATATCGAACGGGAATCTTTACAATACAACTTAAAGGGGTATATTTATCTATTTCTCTAAAGAATTTGCAAAGGAGCCTCATTGATATCAGTTCTGTTAGTCATCATAAAAGTAGTGACAATTGGTACGCGAAACTAGAAAAAATGCGGGAATTGTGCGTGAAATTTATAAAAGCATTGAATTACGAAGCTTGAGTGAAAAGACTAAAACTGAGTTCTGCGTCCACCTCAAGAGATTGGCATCGAGTGCATTCTCATCAAATATAATAATACCAAAACGTATGATTATGCTTCATATATTTTCAAGGTAAAGTCCAGATTATAATCAAGCATTTGTTTGCTACAAAAAAAATAAGAATTCAGTTTTATATTTTATGAGCAATACACTCTCCGTCAGATCTTAAAGTTTAAAAAAATATCACATATCACTTTAGAATATGAAAATCTCGAATTACATTTAGTTTTGAATCTTGTCTATATCAGTAAGTATAAATTCAGTATTTTACAAAATCAAAAACAACGCTTTACCTGTGCTTAAGACTACGTAAATAAGGAAATCGAAAATTTGCACAATGATTCAAAAGTTATTATACATTTTAGTGGACTTAAACATATTTCAGTTATTTTAGTTTTGACTTAGGCTAAGAATATTTTCGTACAGATTTTTGATTCACAAACGGAAGGAAAAGCTGTCGACCAATAAAAAAGAAGCTCACACATTCCTGTATTGTTTTTTTTTTAACGCTTTGAGTATAAAAATACTAATAGTGGTGTTCGTAGCGGTGTTTGACGTAATTGTCCGTTAAACGTCACACATCGACACAACTCCAACATTCGCTAAGGAGGACCCTACACTCGTGTGGCGAATATCGACATACTTATTTAAGATATATTTTCAGAATATAACGATTTAATTCAAATCAAACATTCATCACACCATTTACAGCGTCATCACAAAATTAGTTATCCATTTCGCTACACCAATGTTCTGTCATATCATACACTAGGCATACATCAGTGTGAAACTGTGCAATTAGATAATGAACAATGACACTTAAATAAAAATTCTCTCAAAAATCATCAAAAGATTTTGTTTTTTCCAAATTTAAAATGTATACCTGTACTTATAAAAGTTATAACGGAATAAATTAAGGGGCTTATTTTTTATCTTTAGATAACTGAGGTTTCAAAAATAAGTCCTCAATACGGTTATATTCTGATCATTATCTTATCTAGTAGTGTATCATTCGCCACCGCTACACATAGTCTGTCACCGGACATACAAAACTATTTCACTATATCACAGCCACTAGTCTTGCACTTCTCTATACGGTATCTCACTGGTCACTGTGAACGACTCAAAGTAATGATTGAGGAACTCAAACGTCGGTCGTTTCTCCGGAATAGCGTCCCAACACTGAAGCATCAACCGATAGATATCATCAGGTAAATAATGACCAACAGGTTTCGGCATTCTATAGCCTCTCTCTACCTGTTCGATCACGTCTTTTCCATGTAAGCCAGGGTATGGGATTTGGCCGTACGTGAATAATTCCATTAATAAAATACCGTAGGACCAAACGTCGCTTTTGATTGAGAATCGTCCGTAAATAATTGCTTCGGGGGCCGTCCATTTTACAGGGAACCTGGATCCTTGTTTCGGACAGTATTCGTTGTCTTCTATGACTCGGGCTAAGCCAAAATCGCATATTTTGGCGACGTTGTTCTCGCCTATAAGGACGTTTCTCGCGGCTAAGTCCCTGTGTATTAACATTTTGGATTCGAGGTATTCCATGCCGGACGCGACTTGTGCCGCGACATAGACTAGGTCTTCGAATTGTAGGAATTTCCCTTCGCCGTTGCGGAGGAAGTCTAGTAACGATCCTTTGCACATATACTCTTGTACGATGTACACTGGCTCTACTGCGGAGCAGACCGCGTACAGCGCTACTAGTCGCTTGTGTCGGAACTGTTTCATGATGGCGGCTTCTTGTAGGAAGGCGCCGGTGGACATGGTGCCCTCGCGGAGTGTCTTAACCGCCACCTGCAATAGAATAAACATTTTAGGACTGAATACTTCCAATATTTTTATGAAGACGGTTAATTTAACTCACATCCCCTAAAGTTCTGCCTGAGATACATAAAAACAATACGTGTGTTTTACATATCTTGTAAAAAGTCTCGCAACTCAATTCTTCTACCGTAAAAAGTTGTGAGATCCATGTAATACCAAGTCGGTTAATTTATTCAGTTCCTATTTATCCCTTATGTATTAAATTATTACGTAAGTAGCTAACCTAATAACATCTTATAGGGACCATATCAATATTAAAATTCTTTTATATTAAAACAAACAGAGTTACATATAACAGGAAACAACATTTTATTTGTATAAGGCTTAGTTGTGAATATTTACCTCAATATTATTCCGCCACTTCCCATAGTAGACCTCTCCAAAGTTGCCTTGACCCAGTTTCCTAATGAGCTGTATCTCGGACCGCGGGATCTCCCACTTGTCTCTCAGTTCAGGTCCGAGGTCCCACATCTGTGGCTCGGGCTTCGGGCACGGCCGGGCGAGCACGTGGCATAAACCTAGCGCGTTCTCTGAAATTATATAAGTATCTTTTATTTAGATAGCGCCGATATGTTAAAAATACAAGTTTAAAAGGTTAATATTTGGGTAATATAAATCTGCTACATAAACATTTCTAAATTACGGAGATCTTGTTGAGGGACTGCCTTTCGTATCTATACAACCCAATTGATGTAATTGGGCCCAATTATTGGCATAACATCGTCGATTACAATCGTATACGAGGCAACAAGCAGTGGTTAGTGACTGAAAAATTTAATAGAATTCAAATTGAGAGTTGGCAATATAACAGTCTTGTATCACAATAACAGACTGTCATAAAACGAATCGGAAAAATAAAATCGGACTGATTATGTGTTAATAATATTGTAGACGTAACAATATATTCGCCAGATTAGTTAAAATCATGTTTTTTAGACCAAAATTAATTAAATTGAACTTTTCAAAAAGCAGTGCCATCTATCGACTTGATGAGAAAAACAAAGACTTCGACTTAATTAAATGTATCGACCTAATTTAAAGGAATTCCCAATTTGAAGGGTTAGAAACAACATAAACAATGTCAAAAATGTAAACAAGATGTCTTTGTGAATATTACATTTATATATCGCACCCCTAGATGAACACTCCGGCAACTCAAAAAAACCTCATTTTTCAGAAATGATGAAAAACAGTTTTTAGAGTATATAAGAAATATATCAAAGCTACTAACTCAAAACTCGTAATTTTTGAGTTAGCGGAGTCTTCATCTAGGTGTGCGATATATTCATATATCTAAAGCTCGGAAGCATAAAGTCGGCTGTGCCATTATACGTCAGCAACTTTTATTGTTTGTGCTTTTATCGTAGACTGGCGCTTACGACCAAATGCTTCTGAATATCTTCAGTAGTACATCTGTCCTAATGCTTCGGAGCTAATGTGTAATAGTAGTAAGATACAGTGGGCTCCCGGCAATCCAGCCCCTGTTTATTCCGGCGCCCCCTGTAATCCGACATGTCTATTATTACGCGTAGCGCGCTTTGGTCGCGCTGAAATGCGCGACTGAAGCGCAAGGTTAAGCAAAAAAAAATTGATGAATATTCTCATGTTTCATAAATTTATATATAAATTTATTGATTCATATTTTGATTTTTATTCTTAGTTTTTGATTATTTTAGTATATGCATTTGTTTGTAGTTGTACACTTGTTTTTGTTTGTGTTGTATCTTAAGTTATTATTTTTTGTAAGTTCTATAGACGTTTATTAGACTATAATATAACATATAGAATCTTATCATTGGATCTGTAGATTGTCGGAACACAAGGTACTCTTTTGTAAAAAAATCCGAACTATAGGGGGTTTTAGGTAGTGCTCTACATTTCGACACTTCCCTACAAAACTTTTGTCGGATTACCGGGGACCCACTGTATATATACTAAGAAGTTTAAATAAAAACAAATTACTCACTTGTATAAGACATGACTAGCGCTGGCAAGCTCGGAAACGTCTGATTCGTCGCTATATAAAACCCTCCATTGTCTAAGGGCTTGATCTTGTAATGTTTCACGTGATATCCGCGACCATCCTCCCAGTCTTTAACCGAGAGGCTGAATCCATGGGGGTTATGTTCAGCCGGCCGCACCAGAAACGTGCCTCGGGGGTTTGATTCAGCCAATAACAACTTGTCAGCCTCTTTGCGTGACACGTGCGGGAAGAACCAGCTGCAACCAAAAAGCCTTTAGCGGAAAGTCGCCGGTTAATACACACACAGTGGGGAGAATCACCCTTCACCATTTGGTTTACTCCACCACCGTTGAAGCTAGAAGATAGGATTATGGGCCGGTAGATGGCACTGAAATTAATGCTATGTTAGGAGAAAAATACTTGTGCCGGATTTGCGATCATATGGTCGCCGGTCTCCACCCATTGCACTACCGTCGTGAACGCACTCGTAACTCAAGCATTTTAGCTTAGCACGAGGAGTTAACAAGAATGTGTGAAAAAAACTCTGTTAGTAATCTTTAAAAATAAAAATAAAAATGTTGTCCGTAGATAACTGCTATTGTTGGTAAGTAGGCTTGAGTTCACTGGACGATTTAATTTATAAAGTCTTACTATTTAGATAGAATTAGAAGGTTAGTTGTAAGTATATTACAGTTAGGGTTGCCACCTTTTTATAGAACTTTTTACAAAAAGTTGCTAAATATAAAGTACTTTTGAGAAATTAAGATTCTACACGGAGGATTTTTTTTGGGTGAATTTTAGTTTAGCAAAAAAATATAGTACTTTTTGTACTCTATTATTTTTATACATAGTACATTTGACTGATATATAGTACGATACTAAATAATATATTACGGGTGGCAACCCTAATTACAGTGCCTATGAATCTCGAATTAGTTAGCTGCTTCTGTGTCCTGTAATTTCATAATATGTATATTAAGTTTTTGCGTGTGTTATTTGCGACAAATATTTACAGTGGTTAACGTACAGTAATAAAAACAGGACTGAAAAACTAGGAGTTTCAGTGCATAGTTTTACGTTAATTGCTAGGATAAGTACATTAGAAAAGCGAACTCTGATATTTTAATTATAAGGTTCTCATTAAATTAACAAAAATCGGTTATCGGTTAAATAAAGAAAGAATAATTCGGCGGCAAAATGTTATGCAATAATTTTATAGAAATATGTACACAACAGTTTTGTATTAGGTTTATTTTAATTTATGATGTCATGTTATTATGATATTTTTTAACAATATGATAATTTTACAACAATATGATATTACACTATGGCCGATTTGAGAAAGCTTATTGGATCCATTGCAGGTCATTCATTGCATCTACGTCTAATCTAAATGTATTATTGAATCCTCTACAAACTGACGGTACACAGCATATTTACAACGCACAATCCACAGTTAAAATCAACTTACTCTTCGCATTCCACCGAACTCTCTTCCGCTACAAAGTTGACAGGAACTAAGCCCTCTCTCCTAGTAGTAAGGTTCAAAACTCTCCACCAGTCAGGCTCAGCATCGCTGAGGACTTCCATCCGATCACCTTTGCGGAAGGATATGTCGGAGTCTGCCCGCGCTGTGTACGCACATAGTGCCTTCACAACTCGACGGCCGCCGTTTGTTAGACCTGAAATTTTTGAAAGATATTTTATTTATTATGGAGGTTTATCATCATTAGCCCGTATGATACTGCTCGTTATGGAAGTTTGCATATTGCAACAAGCAAAAAAATTAAAAATTTCATTTTGAATAAATTTTTCTACAGTGCTAGAGAGATACGTAAAATTTGCGTAACTCTCTAGCACAACAGAAAAAAAAATATTACTAAGAATAAGAAGAGTCTATGGCTGTCATTGACATTATGTGGAGTCTATTTTAATATGCAATTTCGAAAGGGGCACAACTCTAATAGCTTGTCTATTAGTGCCTCCAATTTCTAAAAGGGCATACCTTTTCGCAATTGGTTATTAATTTAGTCTGTGAAGCAGTATGGCAATGTAGACCTCTAGGAACTTGGAACATCTGCAGATGGAGCAGTACTATTTCACCCACGTTGGGCTGCTGATCTACTCTAATATAATATACGCGTAATGCAAATCCTTTCTTTCAGTCTTATATATAAAAAAGTATTTATTTTCTCTTCACCAATTTTCCTATAAGGTCTGTACCTTGTAAGTGATATTTTATAGTTACAGTCTGTTGGCAAGAGACTATGGAATGTGAACTGGAAACGAAATTGATGGGTAATTTTAAGCATCACCTGATTTCTCTAGAAAAATGTCTAAAGCCATTTCCAGTGCCAGTTTGGCTGATAAACAATTAGCACACTAAGCAATTGCTTACGCCATCACGTACTAGAAAGAGCACAATAGAATTGCTAGCAATTGAAAAGTATCCAGGCGGTTTTGAAATCTTAATGTTAACTTATGGAGGCCCTAAGGTGTTGATTGTTTAGGGCAGGGTTTCTCAAACTTTTGGCTCCACGAACCCCTGTTAAAATTTCGAGGTGACAGCTAACCCCTAACTAAGTAATTAATTCCCCCCCTCCCCCAGAGAAAATAATATAATTGACTGTTGAAGAAAACGCCTGCCAGTTATCAAGCCACCATTACGTAAATCTTGTCGCGAACCGCCTGCCGTCGAATGACGAACCCCTTGTGGTTCGCGTACCCCACTTTGAGAAACCCTGGTTTAGGGCATCAAGTATCTGGTACTACTCCAATGTATAACTACTCTAAAATGGCCCACTTAAGTTCACTTACATTTTCCAGGAGGGTTCCGTGTCCTCACGATGTCAGCATTAGGTGGTCGTGACAACACTCCTGTTCTGGGCTCACCGGTGTACCGAGTGTCGAGAGACGCTGGGCATGCTGTGAACCCCGCTTCATTCTTGAACGCAGGATATACTGAAATTAGATAAATAATTTACATAATTTATTAATTCATAATTTTGTGGTACAGTCAGCAAAACAGATAGGTTTACACCCCGTAAAACGCATTTTAAATTTATATGTACACGTTTATGAGAAGACTTATTATGCATATTTGAACACAGCTAGCAGCGAACTCTTTACCCATAAAGAATTACCGGCTGTTGTACTGACAAAAACATATATATATTTACTTTATTTCATATTGACGATGTAAGCCTATCTCTTTTATTGACTGTACATAGGTAACATCAAGTTGGTATTACATATACAAAACTTCCAGCTACGACCCGCCATATTTGTCATACAAAAGTATAAGATTATTTAGGATGGAAATGAGTCCTTAAACTATACGCATATATATTATTTACTTTCCAACTGTCCCTTTAAACTTTCTGATTAAATTCTTTGCGGAATCAAGATATTAGGAGTTCCACGACCAGACTTAACCTAAGCTTTAAGATGCTGGCTTACAGGAATTACGGTGGCGGGAATGTGTAAGGGATTAGTATAGACAAAGAACATATACATTAATTCGCACATGTGTTGTACAAAACACACTCTATTCAAAGACAGCGCCATACAGATATAGTAAAAACAAATTTATTGGTTGGAAAGTAATTGAACACGCCGTTAGTTAATGAATAAACTTTGGAAAATAGATATTGCCTGTTACTTTTATTTTGAAATAACTAGTAGTTATGTTTGTTTACGAGCAAAGATAAGTTTTGGACAATTAATGTATGTAATTTATATGTAATTTTGACTCGCTATTCTCTTTTGAACCGCTTTGAGGGTTCCGTACCCGAAGGGTAAAAACGGAACCCTATTACTAAGACTTCGCTGTCCGTCTGTCTGTCTGTCACCAGGCTGTATCTCAAGAACCGCGATAGCTAGACAGTTGAAATATTCACAGATGATATCATTATATTGTCGCGTGGCCCACCGGGCCTTTTGAGTTGGCCCACCTACGGCTATAATAATTATACGTGGTTATTGTTTATTGAATATTTTGAGCTTTTATGTAGTATTTAAGATTTCCTTTTTCCTCGATTTTTTTTAATTATTATTTGGCTTTAGCTTCTTATTACCACTTAAATATTTTTCGTTTGTGGCCCGCGAAACCAAGAGTGAAAGAAACGTGAATGTGGCCCCTTTAAAAAAAAGTTTGAATACGACTGGTCTAAATAGTATACTATAGGTAACAAACCTACCTAGTTTATTATTTCGGTACTTTGTTTCTACTTATTACCATCATTACACAAACTTGCTTAATGAACCGTTTAATGAAAAAATCACGTTCCATTACGGTACCGCAAGAAGCGATAATTTTTAAAAGGTTTACTTATCACCAAACTATCCCTATATTTTAGAGCAAGGTTGCATAATTTAGTAAGTGGAGTGAAAACCATCTACCTAATCGTACTAAAGTAGTTAAACCTACACAGTAATTCAATCACATTCAAATTCTGAGCAGTAATAAATTTTGCCTTGAGGCAACTTAACAGATTGAAGGTTTGAGTAAAATTAGCTCCATACGATAATCTTTAATGTCTTTGGTGTGCTGTAATGTAACGCGCCCAGCTCAGGATAGTTCCTGAGCTGGGTCTGGGTCACTAGGTCGATTTGAAAAATTATCTCAGTGTCAGATAGCCCATTTATCGAGGAAGGCTATAGGCTATACTGATTTATGAAGTTCCCACGAGAATGGGAGTTACGCGGGTGTAACCGTGCGCGGGAAGCTAGTCCGAAATAAGGTTATTTCAATAATAATTCCAAATAAAGATTTGTTTTCAATAGCAAATAAGAAAAACGGACATTCTCTATTCTTTGCGTGTACCCTTCTTATATTTAGTGTATTCGGAACTTTTATCATTTAGCTATATTTTGACTTTTAGCTACCTACGTGCTTCTTTTTAAAGAAATTTAAGATACTTACAATCTTTTTTTTTACTTTATCAGGCCGTCTAAGTCCACTGCTGAACATAGGCCACCTCTTTACAGATATTGCCATAAAGACCACGTTTGGCAGGCGGATTGATAATTGCAGTAAGATGATGAGTATCCTTGAGCTGATAGAAGCTGCCCGTCCATTAGCTGTATGTCTCTTAGTCCTATTAGGACACTCATGGGAAGACACGTAGTGGTTCATTCCTAGCCGGAAACCACACGATTTAAATTACAATCACCCTTGACCTTTGTATAAATAACAAATTAATTAAATCAAATCTATAATTGATGTTTGATTCAGATGTAATTAACATCGTTTACAAACAACGTGACCTCTAAGCCTAACGCGTTGTGTAAACTGAATAGTATAATCGGATTACAATAATTACAATTTACTGTAAGTGAATCAATCCGCAACTTTGACCTTAACTGATTGATTTTAAAATGAATAAGTTGGAATATTTATTCATCATAAGCTCGTATAATGTCCACCGCTGAACATGAGCCTTCTCCCAAAGGGGGGGTTGCCAATATCACCATGCTTGGTAGGCGGGTTGTTGACCGCAATTATGATTTATGATGTAAAAAAACTAGGAAACGCTGCTGCCCGTTCCCTTTTATATGATTGATTTTGATAAAGATGATGTTATAACAATCGAGATCAACGGCTTGAAGGGTAGTCCCTCAGCCAACCAGACCCGGAAAAAAATCTTAGATGTTACACAAATATTTCTTGTCTGACGTGAACGACGAAAGCAAGCTAAATACCGCTACTCCACGGAGTTTGGATATTTATTACGGTACAGTATTTGTGACCTAGCGGTATAAATTTAGCTTTAAGTCTCGGAGTTCGGTTTGTTTCCCGCGCTGGACAAAAAATACTTGCGTGCAAATATTTGATTCCAGTAGTTAACAGACTCTGTTACTCGGAAAGAACATTAAGACGCTGATTGTTATCATATATCACAATCGTATACCGGATGACAGCAATAGCGTTTCCCATGGTACAACATAATACTGCGGTCACCAATCCACTTGCCAAGTGTGGTGACTATAGCAACACTCTTTTCGATTTAGGCCCATGTCCAGCTGTGGTCGCTGTTGATTATGGATATGGTAACATGAATTATGTGCCGAACATTGACATGCTAAGCAACTAAATTCAACCTAAACAAAATAATCTATAGATGCGGAAAAAACGACCTCAATTCTAAAATTAGCAATAAAATCTATGTATAGATCTATAAGTACAAATAAACAATTTGAAATAAAATTAAATGTTAAGAACCTGTCCAAACCACGATCTTTTTCATGTGCCATTTTTAAATAAGTTTTAGTAAAATTAGCTTGTATTTTTGTTCCCTCAAATATTTTTAGTACTTTGCGGCCCTCCAATCTGGTTTGGACAGATGGACAGCCTTCTTAAACTCAGAATCAAATAAGTTTTATAATTAGATATAGTATAGTATATGCGTAAACTAGGATTGAATGTGAATAAGAAAATCTAGTAAAGTATGACTGTAAGATGGAATGAGAAATTGAGATAAATAGACTTGGTAATTACGCTAGTTGCTGTAATAAACCTGAGAACAAGCAAGATAAATGGACGAACGAATACTAAATAGTATTTCATATTGGCATTATTTACTACTACTTTCAGCCAAGGGTGGATCCATCGTTGAACATACAACACAACGGACTTGCCCACAACCCTAAATGACTTGTGACGTCGCACTTTTACGGTCTATTAAAAGCGATAAGCTGACGATATATAAATCATAAAAAATAAACAATGAATCTCGCGTTCGGAAGACAGCAAAGAGCCATAGACGATATGCTGACCTATTATGTCACATTATTGATAACATATCGAGGGGTGAAAGGCTATTTGTTTGAAGCGACATTTTGGACGATATGGAGTTATATACATATTCGGATTCAGCGAATTTTTCTGCTTCGTCTGAGCCGGGTTTCGTACAATTCTGAGCACTTTTATGGCGCTTAAAACAATGCCATTTTAGTGCATAATTCTCAAACATGATGTATGATCAGACTTCAAATTTGCCATATTTTTTTAGTATATCATTTAAGCTGTATACAAAAACAGAGAATCGGATCATAAGCCGTTATTCCCTTCCTAAAATTTTAGTTCGATGGCAGATAAATCGTTTTTCGATGTAGCTATCTTTAGATGAAAAGTCCCTTCAAACATTTTGCTTACGACTACTTACTCTGTGCAATGTCGCTTCAACCAATTTGCCGTCAGCCAAATTCATTAAGACATGTCGTCGGTTCAACCCTTTCGCTACAACTGTTTTTCACTCTGTTTAGAACAACCAAGTTATATAACTCCTTTCAAAATCTGAGACATCAAACAACTCTTTAAGAATGTTCATCGTTGCTTAAGCCATCGGTATGGTAAATTATAGAATGTTAGAAGTGCGTCGCAACGTCACTCTCGTCACCTACTTTTTCCGTCTACTTCGCGGTCTAACTTATAACTCGAGTCTTTTAGCACAAATAGCATGGCACGTGCCCCAGCGCTGCGCGGTGCGCGAGCAGTACCAGCGCCTGCTGACGGCGCCGCCCGCGCGCACCAACCTCGCGCAGTACGCGCCCCTGTCGCGTGCTATTAGGTACATCAACGAAATTCTGTTATTTGACAAGATTTTAGACATTTTCATATGCTCAGAATATCAATTCACTAGGACTGCGGGGCGTTACCTAGAGACTCTGACGATCCCTAGTAGTATAACTTAATTAAAATCCATTTCTACCGGCTATTTAGTAAAAGTCTAGCTTTAAGTCTAAGTAATAATATAATATAATACTTACATACTTTGTACCTTATGTCACAGAATATACCAATTTATGTTACCGAGATACTATTGTATAAGGATTGTTATCTGTTAACAATATGTATTTGTACTTGAATAAATAAATAAATAAATAAAATAAATAAACTTTCCTGAATCGTTAACAAAACCCAAAACCCAAACCCAAATTGGTAGTAAAACAAAATAGCCTATTCCTATTATTATTGAGTAACGTCGATTCAATCATTTTGCTTTCTCCTGCATAAGTACTGTAAAGTCACTTAAACCATTTTGCCTGCTGCTGATTAGTGACAATGTTGGAAGTTGAATCATTTTTCTTTACTCTAAAAATAAGGCGATACAGATCATTTTGTATTAAGCGACAATTTATCTTATACTCATAACTGTTTTTTAATTGAAAATTATACCAAAACATTCAGGGATTTTTTTTCAATAAAAATTTGCGATCCCCATTATAGAAAAAGCACTAGTTTTTTCATAACGATTTTTTTTCCAAATTTTGAATCTTTAAATGGCTCTCCTGTAAAGTTCGTAAAATGTCGCTTCAAACAAATAGCCTTTCACCCCTCGATATTATCTTGTTTTTTTTTGGCATATGAATACTTGTATTAGAAAAAAAAGATGACAGTCGCAAAAGTCGTTCAAGATCGAGTTCGTACCGCGACTCGCTAGGTCCGGTTAAGAAGCAAAAGCCTTCTAACTAATTACATAAATCCGTCCAAAAAAAAACCTTCGACTCGCACTTGGCCGATGTTTGCGTAGCCTGTGACCACAACCTATTTTTGAGGCTTGGATGAGGAAAGCCCCGTAATAAACACTTAAACCCTCTCCCATGGGTATTTACTGAAAGATATCGCGTACGCGCGATTTCTTTCGCGTATTCCGCAGGAACCTCATCTTAAAATATAGAGGTAGTCTATGTTAGTCCTGGATAACAATGTACTTAACTAATAGGGATTTTAAAAATCGGATTAGTATTACCAGAAATAACCTGAACATCCAAACTCAAACTTTTCCTCTTTATAATATTAGTATAGGTTGATAGGGTCCAAAATAAAATGTACTGTAGAATGCGGATTTCAACAAAATTGTTGTTTTAAAGTGTTATAAATCCTTTTTGGTGGACAGTGAAAAGAGTGGAGGGAGGCCTTTGCCCAGCAGTGGGAGACTATGGGCTGATATAATAATAATAATATCCTTTTTTACTACCAACAAAATAGCTCAAGCCATAGCACGGATTTACGGATTTCGTTGAAATTTTGGCATGTAGGTAGATTTTAATTATGACGTAGGCAAAAAAATCAAAGAAATAGGACTTCAAAGTTTATTAATACTATTATACAGAAAAATTGAAATGTAATATGAATATAGTCTCAGGCAGAAGATATTATGTAGATACATAAATAGCAGTAAAACAAAGTGTGTCTAACAGTCAACTTTAACAGAGACCGTGCGAAAATACCAGCATTGTTCTTTCAAGGAAATAGCCACCGTTCCGTTGTTAAATACATTGTTGTTTTAGTTGAAAACAGCAAAGATCTCGACTTCTTTAATATTTACACAGATATCTAGGTTGTCAGGTTAGGATCTTTCGAGGCTATTGGTCATTGTTTATAGTTGAGCCAGTTACTTACTTTGTAATTAGACAGATGGTAGTGAAAATAAAGCATCCCTTGTTTCAGAAAATATTTTGTTAATTAACACAGCAGTTGAAACTTTGAACATATTTGGGGTAATTCAATTAATTAGCGAAATGAGGGAATGCCAGTTCTATCGGATTCGGCGTTAGGAAAATAAATACATTTATTTTCTGAAACTAACGCTGAGAATTGAAAATGAATATTTTTGCTTTGGATTTTTATTTTTCTGATTATGATTAGGGTTGCCATCTTTTTTTTGTTTTATATAGTACTTTTTACAAACAGTTGCTAAATATATAGTAATTTTGGGAAATTTAGAAAACAAAATTGTACTTACACATTTATTTTTAATCATTTTTTTACGTATGTTTGTTATTACTCTTTGGCCATCAAGGAAAGATACCTTTAACATAACCTTTAAAATAATTATTAGAGTCTGAGCATGTTAAATCCATATTTGAATAAATAAACAATTCATTGTTTTCATATGCGGTCAAATTTATTAATGGGATAAATTTTGGATTAGGAAAAAATATAGTACTTTTTGTACTATATTATTTTTTTAAACATATGCATAGTACATATGAATGAAATATAGTACGATACTATATAAAATAGTACGGGTGGCAACCCTAATTATGATGCACATAAAACTAGGTAATTATGGATTTAATAGAATATACTCTTTATATTTCTTTATTAATATATAAAGCTGAAGAGTGTGTTGGTTTGTTTGCTTGAACGCGCTAATCTCGAGGAAGGCTATATAAGATTATGAAGTTCCCACGGGAACAGGAGTTAGCGGGTGAAATCGCGCGCGGAGCTTCCGGTTTGTCACAAAGCGTGGTGTACATAAGGTAATATATGGTTGTCATTCGGTTTATTAAAGATTTTATTCCTCGTGACAAGACATTTTCTAGTTTCTTTCAGCATTAAAAACTACATACTACATGGTATTTTAGTAGTAGATTAATAAGAGGCGACACAACATGTGTACCTAATAGTACGAGTACTATTCATTTATCGGTGGAAACAATTGTCCTAAGTAAATAGCAACCAAAAGTCCAAAACAGGGACCGAACGTACAAAGAGGATTACTGTTGGTTGAGAAGGTTGTATTTTGTTTTGTGGCGTATTGCGGTGGCAAGTTCGTTACAATATCAACTTCAGGGAATTCAAGTGCCTCTATATCCTACTTTCAGGTTTGGGACCCTTTTGTATCAAAGTAATTTGAAAGGTTAAGTTAGGTAAAGACTTATACAGTTCTAAGTACCTACTCGTTATGTTAATGATGATGGTTTAATTTTTGTTTGGTATTTAAATATGTACCCTCGTGTTTAATACTAGCTTTCAGCGAACTCCTGTTCCCGTTTCGAACTTTATATATTAGTGTAGATGAAGCTTCGAGATTTTAGCTAATTCTTCGGGTATAAAGACGACATGGCAGTTGATGAGTTAGTGGCGACAGTAATTGATTTTAAAATTGTTAATACAGTTTCTAGAATTGAGTATTAGCCTGGATCAAATCATGTGAAGTTTCTGAGTCTAAGTGTACTCTGTGTCAGTGAATTAATGCATTTGTTAAGTTTAAAAGAGACACGGAGTTTCTACTACCTCTACTATATTTACTAAGATGCCTTTAAAAAAATATAGGTACGATGTCCGGGCTTCTTGGATATGTGCACCGGATATATAAACACCAATCAATGTGATTCTCTTTTACAAAAACTTAACTCAGCCACGGTCAAAATTCCCAGTCGGCCCTTATTTTGTAACAAAGACCCTAGGAAATATATAAGGGCAGATAGAATTTCGGCACGAATTAAAGTGATTGAATCAGTTAATCTGGTCACGTTTAAAGCTCAAGAGACTAAAACCAACGGCCCGAATAACTAGGTAGCCGTTTTGTATTACTTAAATGGTAGAATAGTATTGCCTATTCGACACTTACGCACTGAATATGACAAGAACCAGCCATACAAGAGCTCGACCGCGGTCAACGTACTTCCTCCCGACCCTTAGTTTGCAAAGAACCATCCGATGCCCTCGAAGATCCGAAGTCCGAGGCCCGCGAACTGTAAAGTAGAGCGACAGTTGCAGAAAACTCCCCTAAAATACTAAAAGTCATAATCCCTCAATCTCATTGCCAGCGACCTCCCTGAGCCGAGGTCCAAGCCCCACAGGTGCTTAGTGTATAGTTTTAAACCATTTATTAAGGCTCTGCTCGCCTTTATTCCCGTTGAAGTAGCAAAGGCCTCGTGGCTAACTACATATGTCAGACCGAAAAAAACAGACACCTACGCACTGAATATGACAAGGAACAGCCATACAAGAGCTTGACCGCGGTCAACGTACTGTGGAACTAACTGACACAAATATAAGACAACGTCCTTAAGAAAGGTCAGCTAGATCCTATGACCTTCATGACCTGTGTCTAGGTCAACAATTCTGCTTCAAAGATTTTGGATACCTACATCAAGTGTCTGGCGAGTCATATCTGACCGACAAAAAACGACGCAATATTTGTGTAGACTCCATAATATTTTAACTTTTATTTAGTTAGTGATTCTCAAACATAGATAAATATAGGCGACCTTTAGTGATTCAGAGTACATAATTATATGTTGTAACAGTATTAGTAACTATTCATCGCTTAATGTTTCACATTCTCTCTCTACGATATACCTATATCAATTTACTATTTTACTTTTGGATTAGAAGTCCAGATGGCGCGGCGGAACAATTGCTAAAATTGTTATTTTGTATTAATATTTATCATTAATGCTCAATAAACTACGAAAGATTGTAGATCTTTCATTGTATATTGAGCAAGAAACTATGATTAATATTATTACAAAGCCCCTGTTCCCGTGGGGCACCCTTTTAAAATAAATACTGAACACACAACGATTTAACTCAAATATGATACATAGCCGACCTATACTCATGGACATGGTTTCTTACTTAGATAAATGATTGGTCTCAAGTTCGCGACTAGATACCGCGCTTGCTTAAAATCATACCACCACAAATGCGGCAACTCGATATTGTAGTGATGGTACCGATGGTATGAGATCTCGATGTTCTTATTTTTTCTTGTAGCGTTATTTTTACACAGTTTACTACGCAAACTGGCTTTGGCAAATGGCAATAGTACTTTGATTATAACCAAAATTTTTAAAAACTTTCGACACCTATTCCTCACCCAGAACGTGGCTGGCTCGAATACGCTGATTTTGGCGTACTATTTTTGCCGCATATGTCAAGTACGACGGCGTCGAGACCAACATTTATCTAAGTTTTGTACCTTTCTTATGATAAACGATTTTGATACCGGATGAGTTTAGTTGCTGTTTACAAAAATTCAAATATTGTATGTATCTTTATAATATTATAGATTAGTATGATAAAACTTACCCAAAGGCCTATCTGGGTCATGGCGGCGGCTGCAGCACTTATTACCCATGGCGCGGCCCGCCTTACGCCGCGCCAAGCCGCTCCTGAAAATAAAACAATAATTTTACTACAATTGTATTTGGCTCCACACTGGCTTTCGTTAATTGTGGGTACTTTGAACTTTTATGCAGCATATAAGTATTGTTTGCCAAAATGTGTTCGCATAAGCTTCCAATATAATCGATGTTCTTTTTTAAATAGAATCATTTATTCATCATCATGATGGCCCAGGCCCAGGTCCATGTTGCTTATGACGGGCATATATCGAATATCCTTCCGAGAGAGGGTATTTGCCATAGTCACCATTCTTGGCAGGCGGATTGGCGACCGTAGTATTGTTGTAACACACAAGGAAACGCTGCTGTCCATTCTCTGATATACGATTGTTATAGATGATGTTATAACAATCGGGACCAACGGCTTAACGTGCTTTCAGAGGCACGGAAGGTAGTTGCTCAATCAACCAGTCCCGGAAAGTAATCTTAGAATTTACACAAAGATTTCTTGCCCGGCAACCCACGACCTCCGATACTTGAAGCGAGACTTATATCGCTACGACACGGAGTTTGTCATCATTTAAAAACCTTTATAGGTAGGTACTATTATCGAGTGGTATATGAAGTAAATTTAATTTATATGCAATATCCATTTAGTCACACATGCATACATGCATGTTTAGAATCTTTCGTATTAAAAAGTGTAAATATATTTGCGCGTTTAACACTTATTCCTTTACTTAAGTAAGAAAGATACATTTCACTTTTTATGTGCTTACATTTAACTCAAAGCATTATTAAATTATACCCGTATAATTAAATAGCATTATAAATACTGACACGTAAAACCAGGGAATAACTAATAAATTAATCAAATCCTAGGTAGTTAAACCTACATCTGCTTGAATGAATATTCATTTGAAAGCAGAAACTATATGAATAGATTCATGATTATCATTTTGCCTTTGAAATAGTTTCGGTCGGTTTATTCATGAGAGCCGGACTCATTCATTCGTTATTTTACTCGGACAGGTGTATGTCTGTCCGTTTGTAAGTAGAGGTTATGTTACAGTTCTCATATCATTACGTTACGTAAATTTTAGATTGTAGGTTGATATATTTTAATTGTATCAACGGAACCATTACTTCTCTGGTTGTGACTACACTAACCTGAGTAATAATGGGTACTAACCGAGGTTCAGTCCTGGATCAATTGGTCACAGAGTTAATCTGTGAAGTGTGTCCAAAAAATCAGAGTCACAGTATTTTGCCATTTAGCTTTTGCTACTCCACCGGACATAAAGACGAGCGGGGTTCCAGTTCTATTTAAGGACGTACTTACTCACTACGGAACATAAGGAATAAGGTACCGCTGAGTCAGATCCCACTATTTTAAAAATAACTATTCATTACAAATCTAATATAAAACGATTTTATATACGAAGGGTTCATTGTGCAGTGCTCACGCATGTTTACTTCCGCAGTTTAGGGTTAAAAGTGCCACGTCACTATCAACGCGGTGCTAATGAACTTGGACGTCCCTTCGTTGATAAGCAGACGATAACTTTTGTACCACACACAGCTAAGGCATAAAGCCAGCGCAAAATAGTAGCACATATGTAGAGCAGTTTCCTCGAGATAAGTCAAGCTCTGTCACAGATTGGCGCTATATTCTGTAAAAACTATCTTGAGGAGTCGCGGACTAGCAATAAACATAAATATATACATCACGTCTAGGGATTGCAATTGCTGGATCCAGCATACAGCAATCCAGCTGGATCCAGCGCCTTTTTAAACATGCTGGATCCAGCATACAGTGCTGGATCCAGCGATGCGGATCCGCAAACGTATCAATTTCTATTGTTTAGTTTTGAGTTGCCGCCATTTTCAAAACGGCGCGGCAACGTTGCCGTTCTGTCACCATAGCATAGCACGTGCCGCATGTGCGAATAAAACTGGCTGTAGAAGCTCTTTGCAGAAGAGAGTCCACATTGATAACTGCCGACACAACCCTGAAATTTGTCTTAGACAAGCTATATAGCCAGGGCATTTCCCTAACCGCCGAGCTAGCTGAAGCACTACGCAACAGAATCGCAGAACGGCGCCTCTCCGAAGTTACTGGTACGTTAGTGTAATTGAAAAATCCAAAAAAGTATGAAGAAGCAGTAAAATAAAACCAGGCTATTTTCCTTAGCCGAAAAGGAATGCGATGCGGCAGGAGATGAAAACTTTGTTAGCGAGTGAAGAGAAGATTATTTCGGAGCTTCTTTTGATACAAAAAATTGATTGTAGATTAAAATAGTATTATTATTACGGTCCCTTTTTTATAGTTAATTTTAAAAGAATTTGTAAGACTGATTGATACTGATTAGTCATCCTATCATTAAACATAAACGTAATAAGATATTGCTTACTTAGAAACATTATCTAAAATGTTATATGAGGTTATATGTTTGTTATTTAATTTTAAGTTGATTCTTTTGATTTCAAATGATTAAGAAACCAAAGCTAATTGATATAAGAAATCACCAAATGAGTGAAAGATTTCATAGATTATCGTAAGAAGTACAAATTAATAAAAAAAAGTCTTAAAAATGTTGTCTTTTTATTTTTGTTCCAAATTTTGCTGGATCCGCGCTGGATCCAGCTGGATTCAGGTCAATCCAGCAAGAATCCAGCTGGATTGAAAACGCCGCTGGATTGCAATCCCTAATCACGTCTCTTTCTCATGGGCGGCCTTCCACTTGCTACAATCTTGACATACTTTTACCTCCTCCACATTCATCACCATCCTCATGCATGGAAAAATTTTTATAGAACAACTCCCGTACTATTAAAGATCACACCCAAAATGAGATCCACTATCCGTGGTTCACAGTCTTACAGAGCATCACAGGTCTCAGAAGAAACTTTATTATTTTTTTAAAGATTGCTAGCAGAGTTTTGCAGTCAACTAGTATTCTTGTTAACCCCTCGTGCTAAGCTAAAATGCATGTGTTACGAGTAGGTTCACGGTCGGTAGTGCATTAGGTGGGGATCGAGCCGGCGACCACAAGATCACAAGTCCGACGGCCTAGCCTTTGGGCTTAAGCCATTTCCTTGCTTGAGTCTTAAATCCTCATTTGTCAAGAAGGTATAGTCTTTCGACTTAACAAGCATACTAGGATACATTTGCGTTACAACTTAAGTAAGGTCGAGTCGGGAAGTTTGCACGGAAACAACAATTAATAAGGCTTACTTGATTAAATTCAACAATAACACTTTGTTGTTGTTTTGTAAGCATAAGTGTGCGTGTAGCTTTAAGTCTCTTACGTATATTAATTTAGTAATAACTCGAAGCGTTGTAAATAACTGCTGACCACACCCTGGTGTGCTTAATATTAATTTGTTTTACGAGTTAATAAAAGTTTTAGGACGTGGCGGACAGTAGTTTTAACATACAACTATTATTAGACCTGTGTTTATAAATATAAAACTCTTCTTATACTAACGATAATCTTGTTAAGCAATGAAAAGATTATTAGGCTAAATTATTATATTCAGTAATAAAAATTAGACGAGGATATTTAATAGGTATTCAAGTAGCTTAATCAAATTGCGAATTACTTTCGGCTTATTTCACTGCCGTATCGGAAGATTATACAATTGATTCAGAGGAATTTAGGACAGGATTCAATTAGCCTTTTAGACGAATTGGCAATCCCAGTACAAAACAGGTAAGAATAAAGGCTGTCGCTCTGGTTACATTGTAAAAATGCTCGCGTAACTCCCGTTCCCGTGGGAACTTCATAATTAATTATAGACTATGGCTTTCCTCGATAAATGGGCTATCTAAAACTGAAAGATTTTTTCTTGAGATTAGTGCGTTCAAGCAACAAACAAACAAACTCTTCAGCTTCATATAACGGTATAGATTTAAGTTAGGTATAGGTTACGGCTTAGACGCCTTTCTTGAGACACATGTGGAAATCATTAGGCTTTTAAAGATCCAAAAATAAAGTATGCAAAAGTGTATGTATGACAGAATTAGATAATTCTAGCATTCCATATTCTAACTTTGAATTTAACAACAAAAAATGTATTTGAGACATTAAACAGCAAGGATCCGTCAGCGACCTCCCTGAGCTTAGGTCCAAGCAAGTCCCACAGAGGACGAAATCTTGCGCACGTTGCTTAGTTTGTAGATTTTAAACCATTCGAGAAAGCTGGAGCTGAAGTTGCAAAAGCCTTGTGGCCTACTACATTATGTACTAATCTCCATACAGTTATGTATAGGACCGTACAAAATCAGTACGTCTACTAATTGTGTAGATGACTCATACATAATGCTTCGAAATAAGGGTACCATTATCCGCGATAGCTAATTAAGTACATAGAAGTTCAATTAGGTATGGCGTTATCGATAGACTATTTCCATTTATGTGACAACTAGCGACCCGCCCCGGCTCTGCACGGGTGTAATGCTGATGTATTAAACATATAAACCTTCCGCTTGAATCTTTTTTTTTGTTCCGCTGCAGCATTACCGCGCTGGCGGTGGGATATGTGGAAATCGCCCTTTCCATAGCGGTGGTATGCTACTCATACCACGAGGAAAGGACCGTATACCACTAAAACCCCCCGGACACTTCTCCGTCCACCGTTGGTGAGGGCCGGGTATACTTGGCAATCCGGCCCCTCTTGAATCTACTTATCTGATGCCCGGTGAAGTAGCAAAAGCCAGAAGCTAGCTATATAACGCCCGTCCGAAAAAAAATCTATTAAAAAAACCGCATCAAAATTTTTTGTTTCATTTTAAAGATTTTAGCATACATAGGGACGGTCAGACAGTGGGAAGTGACTTTGTTTTATACGATGTAGTGATTACGTAGCATCTAATATAGTATCATTTATTTGGATGTAGCAGGTACGCTTTAGTTCCCACGGCGAAAACAAGATAACATGATAAACAGGTGATGTATCGGTGTTGGCGATAAAACTCTGATTTATGGTTTCAACAGTTATCTATCGACGTATAGGGGAAAGCGAATGATTAAAGTTTTTTTATGTTAATCGATAGAAATCGGGTTTTGGAACTGTACTTGCTTAATTTGGTAAAATTTATTATAAATTTACATTTTAATCAATACTAGTTAAATGCGGTACAACTGGGTGGAGACAACGTTTAGCATTCTCTGACAAAACTAATATGTTTTATAAGGTAAAGGTTAGAAGTTCCATAAAGAAAGTATGTATATATATAGCTAAAGCTATTTAGCTTACACTTAAAATACATAATAATATATTTATATGTAGCTAAAGTATAGGAACCTTAAGAAGTGTGTGGGCGTTCCAACAAGTTGATGTTGTTTTCTGTACCAAAACGAATATTGTACCAACAAGATGTTTACAGTGTTATTATCGTACCCAATTTACTTATACCCGTTATGTATCTTTATAAGGAATTGGAAAATCTTTATAGTCTTGTTGTCGTTTAGACTTTACATTATTTTTTTGTATCTTAATTGATGATGATTACAAAACGTGTGTTAGATACAATGATAATTTGTAATAAAACATATCATCATCATCATCAGCCCGTAAAACGTCCACTGAATATGGCCCTCCTCGCGAGGGAGGGTATTTGCCATAGTCACCACGCTTGGCAGGCGTGTTGGTGACAGCAATATTATGTTGTACCCACACAAGGAAACGCTGCTCTCCATTCCTTGATGTACGATTATTATAGATGATGTTACAACAATCGGACACACGACCTCCGAGATTTAAAGTGAGCCAAATACCGCTACGCTTCGGAGGTTGTTACGAATAAAACATAATAATATATAGGTAATCAATAAAAAATAACATATCAATCTTAAACATCATATAGTAAATTGGAGTTCTCAAATCACATACCCAATTTATTCTATAATACCATTATACTCAGTTATATTAAAACAAGGTAGAACCCACGGCTGTGAGCCTATACGTAGGGTAGATTGTACAGATAATTACGCGGTCAGGACACGTAATGCGAATCCCATGATTTCGTGTCCTGATGTGTATAAAATACGCAATGCGTCATCGGGGATTAATATTAGTCACAACTTATATTTGCTGCTATACTATGTAAAAAAGGAAGTTGATAAGCTATTAAGTATAAATATCTTAAATTAGCTTCCCGCGCGCGGTTTTACCCGCGTGGCTCTCGTTACCGTGGGAACTTCATAATTAGGCTATCTAACACTGAAAGAATTTTTCAAATCGGACCATTAGTTTAGAATTAAGATTAGCGCGTACAAGCAAACAAAAAAACTAACTATTCAACTTTAAAAATTATAATAGATGTAAAACTATTTTAAATGGTGGTAATGGTGGCAAGGGTGACCCCACAATAGGCGTGCGCGTTCTTCGAGCGTGTGAGCGACTCGAATCGTGAACCGAACTCGCCCTAGTTCACCCGTTATCCCTGTCGTCGTCCGCGTGTGACACACGCCCGAGAATCACGCACTCCAATGTGGGGCCAGCGTAAGAGCAAGAGCCGTATTAGATTGATCCTTTGCTCGAATTGAGGAAGGCGTAATATTTTATATCATTATTATGTTATTCACATCCTTTTCTTAGCGTCTGTTCTACATTCCATTTGTCTTGTCAATAACGATACTAAATATAAAGTCTTCTACTGTAAGAGACTTCAATTTAATATTTACAACTCCGCATGGATGGCTTGATATAAACAACCATATTAGGATAAATGTAGTTGTTTATATTCGATAATTATAAAAGTATACAAAGGAAACTTAAAAGCAGACATGTGCATTAATGCACCGGGTTAAAGTTTCCGGTTTTTTTAAAGGGAGCTGGACGGTTACCACCTGTCGGATGGACTTAAAGTCTATTGTCCATAAAGACGACGGATATGTAAGTTATAACACTTCATGAAAAAATTAAAGATGCAATACGATATATGCCAAGTTGACAACAGAAGAAGGAAGCAACCTGATGCAGGCGAATACCAGTGGTTTCAACTGCTAACCTACAACTTTAATTGCTGCATAATTATAATAATAAAGTTATGGACACTCTTCTCCCTCCCGACCCTTACTTTGCAAAGAACTTTCCGATAGCCTCGTTAACCCGAGATCTGAGAGGCCTACGAACTGAAAAGTAGAGTGACAGTTGCACAACACTCCCCAAAAGTAACTTAAAGTCATAATTCGTCAAATCACCACCAGCAGCCGCGGAGCCGAACTCTAAGTATCTTGGGCAGGTTGCTTAGTTTGTAGTTAATAAACCATTTAGTATGGCTGCATTTATGGCCGGTGTAGTAACAAAAGCCTCGTGGCTGACTACATAAATATAGAACACTCTTTGGCTCCGATCAATACAGTTAAAAAAATAAAAATAACAATCTCTCATGTCTAGTTGGTGGTGCACTGGTATTCCTTTTAATTGAGATGTTTGAGATCATATTAATTCGACAGTTATTGCATTTTCTGACGAGGAATACCTAGTCTGGATTGGTGCACTGTATAGGTTCGCCACTTTTTGGCAAAAGTATGCGTGGTCGTATATTTGGTAATGTATCAACTTCACTTTAGTAGCTGATTCAGAATACGTAGACTAGATTGAAGAAATTGAATCGCTTGCACACCGATGTGAAGACTCCGATTAACATTGCGATCCCGCAAATCTAAGCAGAATTAAATACTTTAGCAGGATAGATTAAACGAATCATTGATCCCATACATAGTACACTTAATACAATTTACTCATACCAGTCATACACATAGTACACTACACTACCAGCTCTGTGCCCGGTGAAGTAGCAAAAGCCTGGGGCTAACTACATGTCAGTCCGAAATAAAAAACTACGAGCTCTTACTAAATCTTTTCATCATTTGCCGCTTGGTTACTTAGGAATGCTTTGAATATTGATCATACTGATCTGTACTTACTCTTACTAGTTCTCTAACAAGTTTTATCGTTATCATACTTATGTTTAATGGCAGGAAAAAAGGGACACTCCATTAATTTATTGCTGCGAGCCGATTTACCTATAATGTGTCTTCGAGTATTTTTCTTTTCAGACGGACATATATTATGTAGTTAGCCCAGATGCTTTTGCTACTTGACCGGGCATAAAGGCGAGCAGAGCTCCAGCCTAGATAAATGGTTTAAACACTAGAAACTAAGCAACCTGCGCAAGAGGACGTCCCCTGTGGGACTTGGACCTCGGCTCAGGGCGGTCGCTGACGGGGAGATTGAGGGATTATGGCTTTTAGTTTAGAGGAGTTTTGTGCAACTGTCGCTCTACCTTACAGTTCGCGGGCCTCTCGGACTTCGGGTCTACGAAGACATCGGAAGGTCCTCGAGAGTCGATGGGAGGAGGTTCAGTGTTCAAGAGGAGTGGCCTGTACCAAAAATCCCCGTTAAGGCTTGTAGCGTCTTATAATTGATCCATAAGCTGTTATGAAACATTTTCATACTTTAACTTTTACAATACTTCGTGTATGTTTGATCACAAGGTTCATTAATTTCTTAGCAGGAAAAAACAACTCAATGTCATTAAAATTATACATGAGGAAAGATTAAGCAAACAGTTTTAATTAACAAAGCAATTAAATTCGACGATAGTATCCACGGATTACACTCTATAATTCTGGACCCAATCTGTAATCAGCGTGAAAGTTATGCGCATGACGATAAATAGAAATTGATCAAATGAAAATACGACGAAATTATCAAATTCCCAACTGACCAAATAACCAATATGATGTTAATTGCTTTTCGCTAACTAGATAGAAATTCTACGAAATATAATTCTAGAGCGCAGAAGCATAAGGTCGGATGAGCCACTATACGTCAGAAACATTGATTTGTCGTATGTGCTTTTTTACCGTCTCTCAACTGTCACATAGTCTCTCAACTCTCACCTGCCTTCTGAAGATAGTACATATAAGTCCGTATGCTTTTGATTTTTGAATTATATCGTATAAATAATTGTGCTTATAATATTAATACATTATTTATATGATCATTATGATTAGGTACTAAGTTTTGTCTTGTTTAAAAATCATATTCATCAATAAAAAGTTTTTTGGACATGGAATGATCTGGCCAGAGACGCCAATTAGGGCATAACCCTTCCTAGCGAAAGGGGCTAGGAAGGGTTATGCCCTAATTAGCGTCTCATCGACTTAAAAGTCCAGTCGAGATTAATATCTAGACTATAAAACTAATGTCTATAAAATATCTATACTACTTAATAGCCTTACATAAAATACAATGCCATTGAATGTCTTTAATACCACCTCGACAAAAAACGTCCAAATTGGAATTAACTTCAAATATTTATTAAGCAGTCAACAAACCGTGGTATAAAGTTTTACAACAAAGAGAAACAAATAGGTATAAAGTACTTATATAATTTATTATAAAATACAAATGTTTGATCCGACTATTCGACATTGATGTGTAATTAGTAATGATACAAGTTACTGTCTACTTAGAAATCTAATTCAGTTTGTATTGTTCCACAACATCTTTTATCTTAATTGGAGCAATACTTTTCAGTATATACAGTAAGAAGATTGTTACTGTTCTGATGTCTATCAGAAGACAGTTAATGCTTTGAAACACTATTAAAGAAATTAACTCCAGTGGCCGGAGTTACATTATAATTCATAATAATGCCAGAAATATACTTTCATAAATAAATATACATCCTCCGTGGCGTAACTCCGTTTAGTTCAGGATGGCGTGGCTCAAAGATCTTTGTGTAAAATCTTAGATTTCTTTACGAATATGGTTGGTTGAGGGACTACTCACCATGCCTCAAAGCCGCTGGTCCCGAATGTTATAACAATCCTATATCAGGGAACGGGTAGCAGCGTTTCCGAATTTTTCAACATAATACTACGATCACCAAACCGCCTGTAAACTGTGGTGGCAAAACCCTCCTTCGTGAGGAGACCCATGTTCAACATTGGACGTTACACGAGCTGATAATAAAATAAATATACAGTTTAAGATCAAAACATGCTTAATAAGACAAACATTGTTTATTTTTTGGTAACAATGGCTTTCCAATAATCGTGGAATTCATAGTTAGCACATAAAACAAGACGTACTCGTTCAACGTTTTGTCAACAATCGTTCCTCGGTCTGAATACACAATGACATCCGTCATAAAGGCATTTGATGTAATGAATAGAAGATCAATATCCTGGAGTTATCATACGTTTTAAAATTCTATATTAAATTCCGAAGCGTGGTTTAGTATGAACATTTTAATATTTTACATGTATTGCTATATAGTGGATCATACGGTGAACGATTACGTAGACCCTATATAGTAGATATTACGTTCATTTTGGTTCTTGCGTGCGAGATTTCCTTCACGCGATATAAACTGATATTTCTGCATTGGTTGCCATTTATTTAGCATTGAAGTAAAAAAGACGCCTTTAAAAGTCACTTTTGCTAGAAAATTGCGATAAGAGAATTTGCATCTGCATAAAATATTTTTTTCATCAAATAAACTAACAAATGAATATGTTACGTCTTGCATATAAACTTAAATCAATATGCTGTTAATATTCTGAAAGGGCATGCATGAGATGAGATGAATGAATATAGAAGCGACGAAAGTGGTATGTCAAGATCATAGCAAGTGGAAGGAAGTGGTATCTGCCTAACCCAATGGAAAACAGGCCTGAATGTATGTATTTATTCTGAAACTTAAATATGTCAGATAGAAAAAGTAGCTTTTGGTATAAAACATGATGGAGTAAACAGTAGCCTAATTATAATGTATTATTATATAATACGACGATACGGAACAATCGCACAGAGAATCTCGGCAAGCTTGAGTTACTTCGACCGTTAATAAACTAAATAATCCCTTAGAACTTCTTTATTGTATACTAGCGGCCCGCCCCGGCTTCGCACGGGTGGACTTTTATACCCTACCCCTACCCTACCCCTACCCTACCCCTACCCTACCCCTACCCTACCCTACCCTACCCTACCCCTACCCAAAAGTATCCTATGTCCTTCTCCCAGTTCTTAGCTACCTCCTTACCAATTTTCAGCCAAATCGGTTCAGCCGTTCTTGAGTTATAAATAGTGTAACTAACACGACTTTCTTTTGTTTTTAAAATGTATTCTGCTATTCGGGACGGAAACAAATCCAACAAATCAAAAACCATGGCAATCGGTCCAGCCGTTCTCGAGTTATAAGTGTTGTAACAAACACGACTTTCTTTTATATATATAGATTATTTGCATAATAGGTACAAATAGGAAATTTCAGCTTCAAAGTGCATGTAAGTAATAAACTTTTACTAACAATTATAACGAATAAAACAACAGTTAATCGAAAAGCGTAGAGTAGGCAACAATGAAATATAAAAGGGTAATCAAGGCAATGTGCGCTAAAGTGTAATAAGGGGTAAGCAGGCTATTTTTCAGTGTCATTGCCACGTTGTCGATACCGAGGGAGTAGGAGTAAACAAGGAGTCAAGATGTAGCTTATCGATAAATTGCAGCCAAGTCTGGCGGTCGTCGCGCAAACCGATTTACACACAACAAACCAAACAAACTGTTTGGGACAGATTGATTACCGGCGGATATACACGCTTACATGGGTATTGTTTGAATACAACAATAAAGATAATAACGGCATAAATTCTCCTTCTTCTTGTCCAACCCTTTTACCAGTATATCTGGGGTCGGGTCTTCTCGAAAATCTATGCAAATTAGACTACCGCATGGTTAGTGGTCAGCCTCTTACCTTAGGTCTTTCGGGAATATTGCGGACTTGTTTTGATGATCTTCTTCTATTTTCTACGGCTAAAGCACTGGAACCCAAATTAAATGTATTCTTAACTCACTTTTTAGATATTTTAATTAAGTAGCAGAATTATATTAGCGGACAGCCATGTCTTTGTTTTAATAAAAAATAACATTACTTAATTGCCATCATGCCTAATTAATATTAACGAATAATAAGAATATTAATTGAGTTTTAAGGTCGTTTGAAGCAAACCAAATTACGACGACCAAAACCATTAATTAATTTAAATTACAAAGCAACGTAACAAAGGAACTACCAGTGTAAGTAAGGAACAAAAAATACGATAAATTCTGCGAATCAAATGTCAAGACAGATTTTCTTATAGAGCTATCTACAGACGTCAACACGTGACTACACAGGGTTAACGGGGTTCAGTAAATCTGAAAAGTTTTGGTTTCCAAGAAGAAGAAAGTGAATGTGGTGGTGCAGAGCAGGCGGGGGACGAGACGCCCCAACCACCTGTTGACGCCAATCAATAACATCACCAACGCACCATTGTTCCCACAGCACAGACGATAGTCGCCAAACGAATCAAACTGTTTCTAACTATGACCAACTTAGGATATTACAGACTACGACAAAAGCTTTGTGGTTGTAGTAAGATTCACTGCTAGCAAACATTGACTCCACTATAAACGATATACCAAGATTTCAATGAACCTGAATTTCACAATGTAAAAAATCAATGTACTTCACAGACTGTACTAAAGCCTCGGATGTCAATAAAATGGCTTAATGAAGCGTTGTTCAAACACAACAGCTTTAGATAAGAGGATAATCAATAGCCCAAAACATATATTAAGCGTAGTAGCTGTGAGACAAAAATACAAATTACCGAAAAAGGAACACTTAACCTATTTAAATTCCATTTCCCCAAAATTGCAATTATTAAATACGTTTATTTCAATAAAGCAATTTAGTAGATGTTGGGATTGTAATAAAGCAGGGAAATGTTAATTCGGCCGTCGCGCATGTTCCGAGGCCGGTCAATAACCTAGGCGGGCGGAATCTTGAACTTGAACCACAAAGCGAATACGGAAACACCTAAGTATATTTTTTAGACCCCATCCAATTTCGAAAGACAAATGCGAAGTCTGATCACGATTGAATCGGTAAGGTAGAGTACCTCTATAAATAACAGAGTCGAGCAATCTGTTGAAGTCGACGATAACGACTGAGGAACAACACGAACAAAGAGATATGGTGTTCGAACATTGGCTGCTACAAGTTGAGATATGATGCGGAAAATTGAACTATAATTCGGGGCATTTCAGGGTAATTCCGTTAAATTACGTCAAATTTTACGAACAGACGGAAATAGAAAAAGAGTTCTTTTCGTACCTACCTAAGACAAACTTATTTTGCATGCATGATGATCACCTGAATAATTCATTAACCGGTCTTCCAGCCAAAGGCTTTTGTCATTAAAATAAATTTTCACACGTTTTTTTAAAGCCGAAGCGAGTGATTAAGCCGAATGAGATTTTAGTAATATTAATACAGAGTATAACAGAAATTTGATATAGTAATGAATACGTTTAACTCGGGAGCGTAATAAATTCCATGTTTACTTGTCAGAGAAAATCTTCTGACAAATCCTACATCTGATGCTATTAAGTAGGTTTGCGTGCAACCGCGAATATAGGAAGTAACTTGAGATCTAATAGTAGTTGGTTACAGACGGTTTCAACTACATGTCAATCTTTTAAGCATGTTAATCGAAGTTTATGTTAAAATTGTTATATAACGTGTTTATAGTAGGTTATAAGGCTACGAATAGACAATTGTGGTTAAATGAAATGCTTGTGGATTAATACTAATTTATACTATATACTATATTATTATGCAGAGGTAAAGTTTGAGAGTTTTCGTTGTAGGGGGTAATCTCTGGATGTACAGAACCGATTTAGAAAATTCTTTTACCAATAGAAAGCCACGCCATTCGAGAGGGCCATAGGCTATATCTTAAGTTAAAGTTTTTACGGGAACGGGATCTACGCGGGTGAAGCAGCTAGTAAATTATAATTGTTGAGGTTTACTCTGATCAATATGTTCAGTGGATAGCCACATTCACTGTTTTTTTATCAGACGGAAAGTTATGTAGCTACGAAGCTTTTGCTACTTCACCGGACATAAAGGCGAGAAGGGCCAGCCTTATTAAATGGTGCATATTTCCATGATGTAGAAAGGTTAAGTACAAATTGTAAACTATAGAGTAATGTTTTATTTTTATATAAATTTTATATTGTAGAAAATGCAGTGCCCTAACGGGGTTCATGTCTGGTTCTGTTACTTTAATATAACATTTTTGTAAAACCCATGAAAGCAATAAATAAATAAATAAATAAATAAAGTATTAAAAACATTAACAATTTTGGTCATGAACCCAAGAAGGAAATATAAAACTTAAATATTTTATTGTTAACAAATCAAGCTGGCGAGAGGAGACAATAGAGGATTCCGTGGAGTTCCATAACTTAACGTTGGTCGATTAGAATGTACTATGGTATTAGTCAGTCTTGAGGCGTATATACCGTAACTTCTGTTGAACTTGATAATGCAAATGTATTTAGAGAACGTCGCCGCGTCGGTCGTCAAGAACAACTGCTACCGAAACAATGGTCCGCTTGTACTATATGTTATTCCTTTGTCTTTCTTAATTTACTAGAATCTGATTCTATGGGATATTCAGCAGTAGGACGGGTGTTACATCATTTTTCAGCCTATATTCCTTTATTTCCAATGGAGATCGGGCCGGGGTGTTCGGGTGGTATGCTATCCATTCGGAATTATATCTATATATATAAAAGAAAGTCGTGTTTGTTACAACACTTATAACTCGAGAACGGCTGGACCGATTGCTATGGTTTTTGATTTGTTGGATTTGTGTCCGTCCCGAATAGCAGAATACATTTTAAAAACAAAAGAAAGTCGTGTTAGTTACACTATTTATAACTCAAGAACGGCTGAACCGATTTGGCTGAAAATTGGTAGGGAGGTAGCTAAGAACTGGGAGAAGGACATAGGATACTTTTGGGTAGGGGTAGGGTAGGGTAGGGGTAGGGTAGGGTAGGGGTAGGGTAGGGTAGGGGTAGGGTATGGTAGGGGTAGGGTAGGGTAGGGGTAGGGTAGGGGTAGGGTAGGGTAGGGGTAGGGTAGGGGTAGGGTAGGGGTAGGGTAGGGTAGGGGTAAGGTAGGGGTAGGGTAGGGGTAGGGTAGCGGTAGGGTAGGGTAGGGGTAGGGTAGGGGTAGGGTAGGGGTAGGGTAGGGGTAGGGTATGGGTAGGGTAGGGGTAGGGTAGGGGTAGGGTAGGGGTAGGGTAGGGGTAGGGTAGGGGTAGGGTAGGGTTAGGGTAGGGCAGGGGTAGGGTATAAAAGTCCACCCGTGCGAAGCCGGGGCGGGCCGCTAGTCTATATATATAAAAGAAAGTCGTGTTTGTTACAACACTTATAACTCGAGAACGGCTGGACCGATTGGCATGGTTTTTGATTTGTTGGATTTGTTTCCGTCCCGAATAGCAGAATACATTTTAAAAACAAAAGAAAGTCGTGTTATTTACACTATTTATAACTCAAGAAAGGCTGAACCGATTTGGCTGAAAATTGGTAGGGAGGTAGCTATGAACTGGGAGAAGGACATAGGATACTTTTGGGTAGGGGTAGGGTAGGGTAGGGTAGGGTAGGGTAGGGTAGGGTAGGGTAGGGGTAGGGTAGGGGTAGGGTAGGGTAGGGTAGGGTAGGTGTAGGGTAGGGTAGGGTAGGGGTAGGGGTAGGGGTAGGGTAAGGGTAGGGTAGGAGTAGGGTAGGGGTAGGGTAGGGCAGGGGAAGGGTATAAAAGTCCACCCGTGCGAAGCCGGGGCGGGCCGCTAGTTTGTATATAAAACCTTTAAGGAATGAAAAGCATATTTATATTTAGTCTGTCGGTCAGTTGCCTGCTTTATCGTAGGTATTCTTAGAACTCGGTGTAATATTTTGTTGGATTCGTATCCAACGAACAATTACAAGAAGTATTATTTTATAATTGTATCCCATACGTCCAGATGTTATAATTAAGTGTGATGTTGATGTATTACTAAACACATCATCTTGGTTTTTCTTGACTAATTATTACATTTGATAATGATGATTTAAAATACAATCTATATTGGTATTAAATATACCTACGTGGAATAATTGATGTGAATATTGTGCACTTTGCATGAAGTACGTGAGAAAAGCATTTAAAAATGTTCTTAATATTACACAAAGTTATAGCAAAATCACAATATATAGAACAACTTATATATCAGTCATAATATTCAAAGTAATATAACGTGATAATGAAGGATTTCACTAGAATAGAACAGAAACGTTCAACTAATTAAAACATTTACGCTCCAAACATTACAAATGATACGTTTGAGACAAATCAAAACGTTATTAAGATCATACTGAACATGTAATTCGATTAACGAAGCAATAAGTAATAATGGATATTGCTTTTTCTATTCATTTTTTTATGAGGATTTCATTCAAGTAGTAATTATTAAGAAAATAATCCAGCATGTTAAGCCACTTAACAATTTAATACTGCTTTGAAATATTAGATGGTAAATCAGTTTAAAGTGGTAATACATTACTAGGTAAAATAACAGGTATTAATTTTCTTACACAACACAAATTCATGGCGTGAATTATAATCATTTAACTACTTTATCGAGTGTTATTCAATCGAAGATATTTGCGCAACCTACAAGAATTTCTAATGCTGTTACAACAAATTATCACATACGATGTGGCACAACATTTTCGAAGAGGTTTGGTGGAAATTCACCCACATCAACAACATCATTAAGATCATCTGAATTATATTGATCAGTGGATGCAGAAGCCGGAGCTGCGGAAGGCCAAGCGCACTTTGGTAGATGCAAGTATTGGATTGGGGTTAAGTGATTAGGTAATTGAGACAAGATAAGTTTTCTTTTATTTATGACTATCTTTATAGAAATTAAGTACAGAGTTCTATAAATTATATGTATATCGATATATCGACAACACATTAAGTCAATCAAGTACCGGTCAACTGGGGTTTCTTTGACATTCAGGGTAACAATGACTGTGTAAATGTACTCGTATTCGATGGTAGGAGGATCTCTTTATTAAATTCATCGGCATTCGTTTCTGGAGCACATTTTGGCGTTTTATCTCCGTTCAGATTTCGTTTCACCATCACGGTCAAAGTTACCCAGAATGTCAAATTAACCCCGGTCTACGGTATTTATTTTTTATATTTATCATTTTCCGCCAAATTCCTTCAATGCCAATCTTCAAACACAAACCCAGGTGAATTGAAACATTGTAATTAAAAAAGCTTTTAGACCAAAGGAAACGACAAAATTAACCGCGAATGGTTCAAAATTGCTTAATAATTGATAACATTTGATGGCTCCTAAATATAAATTGCAAAATTCCTACTACCATTTTCCCTTAAAAACCTTTGAAGTATAATAAATACGGGTATACCTATACCTATTATGCGCCTACCTAATTATTACGAATACGTGCATTCATATACGTAATTATAGTTTCATGAGTAATGAGTGCAGATCTCTATTACGCTAGTAAATGTTTCCAATTGATAATTTCATTACAGGTGCCCTTCCTTATTACACCAGTCTATTATAAACTCTTCATATAATCTAGTAGCGTGTTTCCTGCATAATCAAAGTCGTCTTTGCTTAGTGAACTTCCTATTTCATAGCTCGCCTTTATTCGCTTGGGTAAACCGTCTTATATATGAAAACTACTTGGAAATCTGAATCGTATGGCAACGGATTGTAAACATTAATTAAGTACAGCTTACCAACCATGACACGCTGATGAAATAACATTGGTCTTGACGTATTTGCAAGTGTATCATTGATTAAATAACTTCTTTATTTACGTTGGAGATTACGATAAACAACTAGACGTAAAAAGTAAGTCCATCATCATCATCAGCCCGTATAACGTCCACTGCTGAACATTGGCTTCCTCCAGAGGGAGGGTATTTGCCATAGTCACCACGCTTGGCAGGCGGATTGGTGACCGCAGTGTTATGTTGTAATACCCAGGGGAAACACCTCTGCCCGTTCCGTGGTTCGTTTGTTATAGATGATGTTATAACAATCGGGACCAACGGCTTAACGTGCTTTCCGAGGCACGGAGGGTAGTCCCTCAGCTAACGATACCCGGAAGGAAACCTTAGAATTTACACAAAGATTTCTTGTCCGGTGTGGGGATCGAACCCACGACCTCCGAGATTTAAAGCGAGCCAATTACCGCTACGCTACGGAGATTGTCGAAATAATAACTATAAAAAAAAAACATAATTATGATATACGGAAATCCATAGGAAAAATATAGTTCTGTTCATAGGAATATGATCACAGTAATCATTTTATAGTCAGACGAGAGGCGTATTCAGACGACCTCGTACTACCTATGTAATTTCAATCCTCTGCTATTCCAATCTGAAATTGGCATCATGGGACATCCATAACATTTCTGATATGACGTAATAACCGGTATCATGTTGGAAAAGTGGGTTTAGATATTTTTACATATCTTCATTTTGTTATGAACTTTTTAAAGTATTTAATAACGCATTTCTAAGCATTCCTTACTCATGTTAATCCGTAAAGAAAAAAAAAACATATTTATCAGTGACCGCTACACTACGGAGGTTGTATTCTATTGTTTTTGATAAATTATTATTCTATAGAAATAAGAAGCACATTTGTTCTTGGTTTTTGATTTATTTCATAGCTAAGGTGTGCGTACATAAAAAAAATGAACTCTTCTAAATCGGAAATTGGTGTGTTTGTAACATGATAAAATTTCGGATTAATAATCACTACCACAGAGAAAGTTATCAGTTAAACTGCTTCGTATTACGAAAACCAGAACTAAAATATCAGAATCTACCCTCAATGTAATTCGAGCAAATGTAGCGCAATTTGATTTGGGCAGTCATCATTTCGTGTACCCTGTGGACTTCAATCTTACTCATAACATATACTTTATCGTTCTTTGACCGCTCATTGGGGTGTTGTTAGAGTATACGAAATAGAAAGCTTGACCAATATATGAATACTACATATCTAGAACTGAAAACGTAAGCAAATGTCGAGAGGATTTAGGCTATGACTAAAGATTATGAATAAATAATCGTATTCAAACGTTATTGAAGCACAGATTCTAGTAATGGAATCAATGGCCTATGAAATTACATTTAGAATTGTTTAAAGCTTTACCTAGGACAGTAACCCCTTCGAGTTCCTATCAGTATGAAAATAAAGGTTTTCCAAGTTGGTATACAACATGCTAATTTATTTCACAAAGGACGCTTAGAATCTTTGAACATTTAATAGGGTATTTAAAAACGGAGCACGTTTAATGAAAGAACCAAGGCGGTATTGGGAGGCTATACGCCGGAAAATTATTTTATGAGATACACTGATCTTATAACCAAGGCAGTATTCATTAACGGTTATACTTTTTTTTTAATCGACTTGACGAATGCCGACAAAGATACAGCCCATATTGTAATACATAGTTGTCTTAACAGTTTACTGCTGACCAAAAGCTTAAAACAATTATTATAAAACTACGTTACATAAAACGTTGAAACACGTCAAGGTTTAAAATCCAAAGCAAATAAATTCGCTAACAATTCTTAGAGCTCCATTCAAAACTAATTTTAAAACAAAGGAATTTCCAACTTTGCGATTAATTACGATTGCGTTGAATAATCCAACAGAGCCAAGTAATCGAGTAGATATACAGTAAGTTAACACAAACCAAGTTAATGTAACGTTTCAAGTTATATACCGTTAAACGATGTGTACTATTATAGGAACACAAACGTACAATATCGACGGTGACAATGGCTATGTAAACAATAGAACAGATTACCAAGACGAACGTGCGATTACGAACTGAATAGATGAGCTTCCGCACTAAGCTTTGTTAGAATGTCTAAACAATCCCGCCATTGATTTCTATTTAAATATAATGCTAATATTGACGCGAATATTACTAGCAATAAATATTGCCAGCCTGGGGGTACAACCTAATGAAATTCTGAGAAAACCGCGGATGGATGAATATCCAATATATTTCAACGAACTCCCAACGAAGATAAACATAGAAGTGGCCGGTATCTTACGCCCTAAATCTTCGTTCCCTCCAAGAAAATATCTTGAATATTTCCCCTTCGCCATAACCTCCTCGGTTTAAGCAATTTCCGCTGACCGATCTTATGCGTCGCACTTACGACTTGAAGATACAGGTAGGCGTTAAACGAACATTTAATCTTGTTTATCTGTTCCGCGGAACCACTATAACAACGCCACATAAGGGGCTCAACGGCATGTCACAACAATGCACCCGCATGCCAGGCAGATAAACAAAGATGAATTTTATTCCGGCATCCACGAGACGTGATTCCGTAACTCTTTTGACAAAACGGATGGTAACATAATATTTGACGCGACTCGTTGGGAGTAAATTGAAACAACGCTATTTAATCGTCAAAGTGATTAAATTATATTTGGTTAACCCACTTCCTTTTACTCTACGGGATGTTTACGTTTAAACGACTACGCAATGTTTGGTTTGAAAATAGTGGACGGTAAACTAGGACAAATCGGATTTGGGAAGTTGCAATATACTTTGTTCAAGATAAACATAAACACATTACAGAGATTAATTACGTCAACATGTTGACTGATCTCCATTTTATGTAGGTATCACAATCATGTAACAAAAATAGAAAATAATTCAGCAAGAAATATAATATTCGAAATAAATTCATGTTTTCGCAAAATATGATTCCGGAAGTAGATTTTGTTCTCGCGTAGATGCCTCTGTCATTTGTATTACGTGGAGCGTTCAGTAATTTGGTTCGAAAATGGTTTTTGGTACATTGTTCATAGGACAATAAACTTTCAATAGCCAGGGTCGCGGTCGGATATTTACCGCAGGGCCGTTAGGACAAAAACCTTAAAATTTATATCAAAGAGGCCAATAGTCGGCTTACACACAACTTAAGTTAATTGGGATAAGTCATTTACTTAAACCACGTTTATTTTTAGTATTATAGACAGATTTTTTTTTATTTGATAGCTTCAGAAAAATCTAGTCATATTTTTTTCTTATGAATGATGTTGAGGATTAGCTGTTTAATATATTACTTTTCCCATTACACATGTTGAACCCATTGGAGTGTTTACGGGAAGCCGGGAGCGCCCTCCTGTCGCCGATGGTCATAACGCGTGGGGCGCGAGCGATCAATACAGAGGGTTTCCCTACTGCCTGCCGCTGCGTAGCCCACTTCCGAACGCAATTTTGTACACACCAATTACTTACTAATTCTTCGAAAAACAATTAGTACTCGAGCTGTCGAGTAGAAACTTCGACGTGCTCTTAACAAAGTTTTTGCAAAGATCCCTAATAGAAGAGTGAAGCGATGATCAAAGTGTAGAGTCGCGTCGTAAAATTTAATGTTCTGAGCGTACTGTCTGTTAATTTGGTGGAAACGGCTGTATGTAAATGAAGGATAAGTCGATTAGGTATTATCATAAGGGAAATAGATGTAGATGAAAGAAAATACAGTATTTCAAATAGTCAATAGTACAATCGAAACTTTTATACTAGCACAAATAGTTACAGCCACACTTATATTAAAATTGTCAGTGAATACAAACACAATATAAGAAGTATGTTTTAGTTGCATTCGTAGTAAAGGTATTTCATTTGAGATTTGAGCAGTTCCGTGTCGAGTGGCAGTAATTTTATTCCTACGGGCTGCAATTTGATGGTTCATAATGAAGCTCATGAGGAAATGTTGAGCTTTGGTTTCAGTATCGCATGCTACTAAAAACGGGTGTAAATATTCATTTGTTTTTAGATAAGTTTTGGTTACACAGGCAGTAATAAAGTGGGCATCGCTTTATTCATTGAGATAGTAATTCTCAATTAAGATCTAGACACGCGGCAGCGTGTCAAAGCCAAGTTCAAGCAAAGAACTGGCTAGCCAGCGCTAAGTGTAATATTACACGAACCACTTGGTGCCACTTTTGACCCTTCTATAACTCAAAACTTCTTTAACGTAAACAAATAAAACTACGTGTGTTTAATTATATCCATAAGGACATGTAGAAGCCCAAATTTCATGAAGCTAGCTCAAACGGTTATAAAGATATGAAGGTCAAAAAGTCGTAAATTTTAGCACTGACTGACTGACTGACATATAGTACCTAATTCTAACCTACTTCCAGATGACCTAGAAGGATGAAATTTGGAATCCCGCTCAGTAATTGTGTGTAAGCCCAGGAAAAAATCAAAAAATCAAAAAAAGTCAAAAAAAAAAAATGTTGTCCCCATAGAAAAAACTTTTAATTCGCTCTGTAAAACCGACCAACTGTGTGTCGTCGGCGGCGCGCGGCACCACATAATTAAACATAGAACAGAAGTAAATCTACATAAAAGAGCTCCCGAGCAACACATAAACATAGGCATCGCTTACGAATACCGATTTAGTTATTTATTGTTTTATTACATTTATGTTCATCCTGCTTCTTTCTCAACGGTGAATGAAATGATTGTCATACTATAACCACAAACGTTCTTCGTGCCTAAACCAATAACAGTATAAAAGAGTACATAGATGAGATTCAATGAATAAATAAATACTTTATTTATACCTACAACCCGTTCGCTATAAGTTTGCCGCTGTCAACTGTCACGCGTTTAGCGTTGTCTCACTCACTCAGTTCTAGTTCCAGTGAGAAAACGCTATACTGACGTCATATAATATTTAATATATAATATTTTTTAATATTTAATAAATAATATTTTAAGGTATAAATTTGTTAGTTCGAACTCTTTGTAACTTAAAAGAAAGTCCAATGTGTATGTATACCAAGGTCAAGGCAATAGCGATGTCTTATTGTTACCGATATAGGTATGTATGAATAGACTAATTTAAGAATGCTGGTTGAACTCGCTCGCGCCTTGCACTTGTACGCGCGCCCGATGCCCGCGAGGCTCACAAGCGCTATACGACTTAAAATGCGAACAAACCAAAGTATGCTGTTAGCGGCGGCGGCGCTCATTCGCGCCAGCGTCATCGTTATGCCCCGTTGTTTAGCGGAAACCCACCTATTAGATTGCGTTTTATGCTGAGTCTTGCGACTAAATTTATTTGACTAACACATTAAATCTCAATACCTGCCTTGTTTTCTTTACAAAAAGTAATGATATCCCACCAAAAACATAAATGTAAAAAAGGAAAGCCAAGTTCACTACAAAAATTAAGCTTGGCTGTGGGCTTCGCCGCAAAAAGAATGAAGATCTGAATGAGTGCCAAGTTCTATGCAAAATCGAAATATGTATTTATAGGAACATAATAACATTATGAACAAGTATTAAACTCTAATTCTTTGCTTTAATGGATACCTATAACAATTGCTGTTATTTAAAAATGTGAGATCTTAAAGTAGGTTAGATCTGACTTGGCCTGTTTTTATCAGTATTCAAATGATGAATAACTTTATAAAATGACTGATGTAATGAAAACTGGCCAATTCAAATCTTACCTACTTTAAGATCTCACATTTTTAAATAACAGCAATTGTTATAGGTATCCATTAAAGCAAAGAATTAGAGTTTAATACTTGTTCATAATGTTATTATGTTCCTATAAATACATATTTCGATTTTGCATAGAACTTGGCACTCATTCAGATCTTCATTCTTTTTGCGGCGAAGCCCACAGCCAAGCTTAATTTTTGTAGTGAACTTGGCTTTCCTTTTTTACATTTATGTTTTTGGTGGGTAGACTTTATATCAATATAGTTTTAAAAATACCTAGTTGAGTTTAGGAGCTTTTGTTAATTTTCTTTGGTTAATAATAACGTTGTTATTTTCGAATTGCATACATTCGTGTTCATTATGTCCGAGAGGATTGATGCTAATTGTGTATTCTGTGCCATTACTATCTTTATCTCCGATTTGGGGTCAATTCATAATTTAGGAACTTCTAGGATAAGATTTAAATAGGAACATTTAGAAATTTTAATATTTATTTTTATTGTTTACAACAAAAGTATGGGAGCTACTAACATTTTTAATTTGATGTCCTACAAACTTTACGTATTTAGGTATAGTTTCTAGCTACTCGAGACGCTAAAGCCACATAGTTCTTTCATAAAGGTGAGTGCACTAAGTACTCGTGTTCGTCCGCAATTTATGGGCTCATTCCGGACAAAATAAGCGACGGTATAACGGAAACTTTGCTTAGATGTAAACTGAGCCGTCTAGTCTCAACTAGCCCTTAGAAAAGCGTATGTTTAACTACATATCGTACTAATATTATAAATTAAATCATAATTATGAGGATGCATGGATAGGTGAAAGATTATGATTTCACTCAAAAAGTATTCAACGGATTAGGACATGTATTTTACGAACCATTGAAGTCATGTAGGATTTTAGCGAGGATATTTGCCTGTTCGCCTTTATGCCTTTTGAAGTAAAACAGGCATTAAGGCGAGCAGGTCTCCTCCAACCTTATAAAATGGCACAATACTTCTAATCCGGCAATCTGAGCTAGAAAGCCTCCTGTGTTTGGACTTCGGTGCAAGGTGACTGCGGAGGATTGCGAAGTGATGACTTATAACATATTTTGTGCGACTGTCGTTGTTCTTTACAGTTTGCATATATGAGGACATCGGAAGGTTCAGCATTCTAACTGTTGGCCTAATGACGACTGGCTGTAACCTGCAGTTATGGTAGTATAGTCGAAGTAAAATAGTAAATAAACAATTATTTAAGTTAATTAGCTGTATGTATAAGAAGGAAACACACACACTTTGACATAAGAATATACCTATAATATTAGTATTATTAGTATACATTATTCAGTCTGCGAAAGTTCTTCGTAAGGGCTCTAGGGACCTTTGTATATTAAATGGATCGGGTGTTATTTGGTTGCTATGGCTACCAACTGTTACCGAATTATCGAGTATTTCGAAATAAAAGCTAATAAGAAAATAACAGCTAAGTACATACATACAATATTCAATAGTAACACCTGTCAAGTATAACCTATTGAATATTGTTATTATAGTATATAAAAGGACGATAGAGTATCTATTTACTCATATCATCATTATAAAATCAAAAATCTCTGTTTATAACTGAAATAATACTGCGAACTTACTTACATTTTAATTAAATTTGCGGTGGGCTTAATGAAACTAATGAATGGAGGCTACAATTAGGTCGGATTATAATAATAATATAATAACAGCATAAAACGGTACATTATCGATTAAACAACCATAGATTATAATAAGGCAATTTATGGTTTCCGACCCCGCCCTAAGGACCTATAACTGGCCGGTTGGCATCCGTGACACCTGCTTAACCGACGATGCGATGTTAAAAGATGAAACTAACTGTTCATTTTAACTGTAGGAGTTACAATTTTAACGCTTACTATTCTAATAATATTGTAAATGTGTCAGCAATACGTTTGAATACTTGTTAACTCAATCTCGCAAAAACTGATGAAAGGAAACTGAACCAAATTTCAGCTATAAAGCAAAAATTTCGTTCACAAATCTATACCAATAGTAGCGACATCTATAGTAGGTGCACAAAAACTACAAAAAGACGAGCAGCGCCATCTACCACCTAGCAATCCAACTAACCTGTATCGCGAAATTCAAGTTCGCAAGCGAATTCGAACATATACAATTTCCGAACAGTAATAAATGGCCGTCGGCCGTCGGGTATACCACTTCGCCCGGCAAAGAATATCTTCATTTTCTGTGGAGTAACACCACCAACCGTTCCTCTACACCAGTGGTCTCCAAACTTTGAAGCCTTAGGGCCATAATGATATTTTTAGTATGCTTCATGGGCCAAAATAGATTATTTTTTTCTGCCCTTATCACAATAAAACATTGTCTATCGCGGGCCAGTTTGATGACACTGGCGGGCCGTAGTTCGGAGACCCCTGCTCTAAACTAATATTTAAAGCTGAAGAGTTTGTTTATTTATTTGCTTAAACGTGCTTATATCAGGAACTACTAGTCCGATTTGAAAAACAAAACATTGTTAGGTAGCCTGTTTATTGAGGAAGGCTATGGGCTATACTCAATTATGAAGTTTCTACGGGGACGGGAGTTACGCAGGCGAAACCTAGCGCCGGAAATAATAGACCAGGTAGCTAACGTGAGTTAGTGTAACATTAAAATGCGTTAAGTATGTACTGCCCTCCTAAATGCAAACGCAGTACCTACTTGCAAAATCGCGATTTCGAGATAAACACACTTTTTGATATCTTAACAAGAAGTCTTTATTACATGACTTTTAAAGTGAACCTAAACACTATGAAAAAATCAATCTTTAAGATAAGGGTCCTGAAATGTAATTTTCTCAAAAAAGGGAAAATCCCAAAAATGTCGATTACTGCAAGTATAATTAGCAGGGCAGTGTAGGTACCTACTACATTTGAATAGGGCAGCCCATACCTACTTAAAACGTCGTTTAGAAATTAAATAAGTACAGGAGTAATATTTTTATTTAACCATGAAACTAAACTAAAACGTTACACATATTTGTATTACGAAAATATAGTCCATTGTATCCAATTTAGCTCTTCTCACCCTAATGTTGTAAGCGTTATTGTATTTTCAACTTGACGGCATAGAATTTCACCATACCCGCTGCCCTCAGCCGTCAACCAAATATACCGTTAAACCCCCGTCTCCCCTCGGTTCGACTGTAGGTATGTAAATAAGTATACGTCTACAATTTTTTACCGAAATAACACTTCTGAAAATAAAACAGCGGTCTCCTATAATTCGTACTTGTGTGTAGTTTGGGACATAAAACACCCTATTGTAGTACTCTGGGGGGTTTCGAGAGCATTTTATAAGCTCGAGTCGACACACCTTTGGCATATGAAAGAAGGTATAAAATCATATTGCATACATTTGTAGGTTCCTATTGTTTATGACTTCGGTATTACGTACCTATTGGAAAAATCCGACCTTGATACGAATCAAGCATTTGGTTACCAAACGAATGTTCATAAACTTTCCGATAGCAGGCGCTCCTTCTTGACAATGTAGATATGGAAGAAAACTGTACACACCTACAATGTTTACCTTGAAACGGTAAGCTACTAGCTGCGCCCCGCGGTTTTACCCGCGTTTCTCTGCTCCAGTGGGTCGAAGCTTGATATTTTTTAGCCTATATGCTAATCCAACGTATAACCTATTCCGGTTCAAAATGTCAGTCAATTCCGTTCAGTAGTTAGGGCGAGAGAGAGTAACTAACATCCATCCATACTTACAAGCTTTCGCGTTTATAATATTAGTAGGATAGCGTATCATACGGGCCCAAGCTTGGTTACTTAACCGACCTATGTTTCACAGCACTACAACTGAACCACAATGGTTAAATCTATTTATTATCTTTTGTGCACCGTTTTAGTCATTACTATCATAATTACATGGTTACCGCAATTTAACTGGCTATGACTAATGAACATTGTAAAATTATTACTCAGTCCGTGCTGATGTATTTAAGGTAATATATATATATTTTAACTGAAATTGAGTGAATGAAAATAATAAATACTACTATTTGCCCTAAAACATATTAACCTATGCCGTGTGGTTGTCTTCCCATGGGTGTCGTAAAAGGCCGACATAGGGAAATGCACCTGATGAATGGGCAGCATCTATCAGCTCAAGGATACTAACCATCGTACTGATCACCAATCCACCTGCCAAGCGTGGTGATTATCCCTCAACAACCCTGCCTTACCAATGCCAAGGTCTATGAAGAGGAGGCCCATGTTCAACGGTGAACGAAAATATATACAATGAAACCTGGTTAAGTGGGACCTGAATAAGTGAGAAAACTCTATTATTGAGAACAACAATAAGGTCCCGGCACTTTTCCCTCGAATTACCCCTGTAAATGGGACTTTTCGAACCTGGTTAAATGAGATTTGATTTCTAGGATTTTCTCGATGTTAACCTCTATAATTGGGAATCTGGAGTTCAATTCCCTTTATAAGTGAGACAATCTATCAGGTTGGGACAGGTTTGGACACGATTGTTTACAAACATTTGATTTTTTTTCGCACATGTTTTGTTTATCAGTACTATCTCAAATTTTGACCTCTGTAAATGAGACAACTAAATTTTAAGCCTTTCTAATTGGAAAACTGGATTAATAAAAACCTCTTTAAATGGTACAAAATTCTTGGATCCTTGATCTCAATTAACCAGGTTTCACTGTAGTATAGTAACCTTAACTAAATACCGTCATGAAGGATTCTTACACAACAAACCTGCTTAGAAAACATTTAAAAAGAATTTTTGGGATGTCAATAACTTTGCTCGAATTCATCATCTGTCTTTAAATGGTGAGCCAAGGAACATTTGAAAGGAGGGATAAATAAACGCGCGTCTGAAAACACAGCTAATAATTTTGTTATTATGCCAGCACCTGTAGGTACAAGTTAATAAGTCCAATTATCTAACAGCCGTATAAAAGGCCATTTCGAGTTTTGCGAGCGAATTTCGCTGCAAAATGTTTTCCGAAAAATGATTCAAATGAACAGGCACTTTTTTAAAGATATTTAATTACTATTTGTCAAATGAAAAATTTAAGAATATTTTGTTCACGATGGACTAACTGTATCGACAAACTGATATACAATGTGGCCGCAAAGAAAGTTAAGACTTTTCTTAAGTATCTAAATAAACTTAATTTCCGTTAGAACGCCATCTTAAACCTTACAGAGTAAAAGGAAAATTGTAGGTACCGATGAATGTAAAGGAACCTATAAAATAAAACAAGTAAAATTTTCTCCGTAAACAGGAAACAAAGGACTTCAAAGGCAAAATTGCTGAGACGCATAAATGTATGCCAAAGACGATGAGGTTACAAGGAAAGCCTATCGTATGTCTATGCTTTGTTGTTTTATATAAGACTAGATACCCGCGTAACTCCCGTTCCCATAGGAACTTCATAATTAAATATCAAATTGATATAATTAAGGCCTTAAAAATATTTCGGTGGTAGAATTTGTCGAGGAAAGCTCCTCAATAAATGGGTTCTCTAACACTGAAAGACTTTTTCAATCGGGTGAGTTCCTGAAATTCAAGCAAACACTCTTCAGCTTTATATATAAGTATATATACATATACAATATTAAAGTACAGTCAACAAAAGAGACAGGTTTACACATTATGATTGTGAAACGCATTTTAAATTGACATGTCCACGTTTATGAGAATAGTTCACTGTTGTGTATTTGTACACATCTAGCAGAGATCTCTTTGCCCATAAATAATTATTAGCTGTTGTGCACAAAAAAACATATTAATTTACATTAATTGATACAGGAGGTAAACCTCTTTTGTCGACTAACCAATCCAAAAGAGATTTAGAGACAAAACCGTGATGATACGGTGTTGATATTTTCACAATATCGTGAGTAACGTTACGCCGTGGGGCCATGGCCGGACACGAGCTGCACGGTAATAATATGACTTCACACACGGCACTACCTACGGGATATTTAATCATGACAAGACACACGACCTGAATAAGCAATAAGCTGGATTCAATAGAGCTGATTATAATGGATATACCTACACACTATAATTTTACATTAATGATTACCAGAACTAATGCTCATATTTAATGAGCGATTATGCGGCCTATCAATGCAGCATGGATTTACAAAGTAATACACTAATTTTAATTTTATTAATTCTAGAACGTTTTACGGTAAATGCACACATAAAATGCATATATGTACCTACATTAAATTAAAAAAAATCGAGTTTAACAATTTCAAATGACGGGCAGGACTCGAACGTTAAACTTCTTATGAAGCGGCCGAAGCCCAATGGCTAGGGGCGTCGGACTTGTGATCTTGTGGTCGCCGGTTCGATCCCCATCTATTGCACTACCGACGTGAACCCACTCGTAACACATTTTACAACCGGCCGTTGAAATTTATTTATCTTATTTTAGACGTCTCTACCACAGGCGGTGGTCTAATTAATCTTCATTTTAAATTTAAGTTCGCATTATTATTAAAATATGTAAAGTATTAATAGTACAGGCAGGATAATATAATGGTTACCGCACAATCTGAAAGCATAGATATTACATTACGGTCTTGCTTACGTCTTTTGCTAAAACACTTTGTTGATTATTGATGCTCAAATATGCCATAAAAATAACAAATGAAATAGTCTTTTATCTCACTTAACAGCACGTTTATCACGTTCAAAACAGTCCCCTGATGGGTCAAACAGTCCCCTGTCATGATTTTTTAGAAAATCGCTAATAACTCGAAAAATACGTGTAAATTCAGCTGGCCTCCTTATCTTACTAAAATAATAGTAAATTTTCTTCGAAATAGATAACCGTGTTATGGAAAATATTCAAAAAAAATTCCAGGACAGCATTTCAATCACCCATATCACTTTTTTTAGTACGTACAAAAGTATTAATTTTATTTTCCTAATTGTTGCCAGAGTGCCCAAGTCCTTGAGGTATTTTTCTTAATTTCCCACTGGGTCCAAGGTGACATAAAATAACTTTTTATATTTCCATTCATGAATTCCCGACGGGTCCACGACATTTATTCAAGATATATTCAGCAAATACGCTTCAGGAACATTCCGAAATAACAACCTTTCAGCAGTTTATATACAACTAGTGCCGCGCCCCGTCTTGGCACGGATGCAATGCTGATGTTTACACATACTCTTGAATCACTCTATCTATTGAAAACCGCATCAAAATCCGTCGCCAAGTTTGAGGTTTATAAATCTATGGTAGAACATTCTGGTAAAATAACTTATTTTATTAAATAAAATCCTCCCAAAACTACTTTTTTTACTTAATGAATTAATGTAAATGACTTAACGTCTATTACAAATATTTAATAAGCGGAAAGTTACAGGATTGTTCGTGTACATTATTTATCTGATGTTACAACGGTAATTGCACTTGATGACTGAAATAAGTGCCGGCTGCGGTGATTTATCCAAGTACTAACATCATATCAGCCGGCGCCACAAGACATTATATTTTTACATCTAAGCCTAGACCAGTCGTACTCAACCTATTTTTAAAGGGCCCTAGGACATTCACGTTAAATTCTTGGTGTCAGGGCCCGCAAACAAAAAAATATTTAAGGGTTAATAAGAACCTAGTAAGATATATTTATGGAGAAATAAATAAGGAAAACTTATATTCTAAATAAAAGCTCAAAATATTCAATTATTAAAAAAACCACGTATTAATTGTTATAACTTCAGAGACGAGCCAACTTCAGAGGCCCGGTGGGCTATTTGCGGCCCGCGGGCCGCGGGTTGAGTATGGCTGGACTAGACTATAGATCAAAAATTCTCTTGTTCAGAAAATTGTATATTAAAGAATTAATAAAAAGTAAAAAAAGAGAAGCTTAGTAGTAAAATTTCGATCATAATGTTAGAAAGCAAGTCAAAATTAATAGTTTTCAAAATTTAGAGCTTTAACAGCTGTTTAATAAAATTCTTTAAATAAACAACAGTAGATACTAATTGCTTGCTGTTCTTTATTTATAGTCTAAACCAGTATAACAAAAAACTCAAAAGCCTTACCACACTGTAACTGGTAAATAATATACTAAGATATTCCACGACGCTGATGCTCAAAGGGTGCTTAGAGCAGAGGCGTCTAGAATATTCGAAGCGTAAAACGCAGACACAGACACTAGATAATAAAACACTGGCGACCATTTTAAGGAATTATATTCAAACCAACAATCATGTAGACATCAGTGTTGAATAAAAACCAGCATTTACTCGAACATAAATATTCACCAGACGGTCTTAACAATGGACTCTGTGGGTGTTGCTTTCTACCCACGTTTCATGATTATTTTTAAGAATTCACATTATGTAAAATGCACGATCACTTTTCAAGTCGTTCGATATCAACGTACTTGAAGTTAATATGTGAATGTCTATTACTTTACGACAGCTAGTTTCAATATGGTTGCGCTCCTATCTGATAGAGCAACTGTTTATTACTGCAAGCATTTGTTATGGGTTTCTATCACGTTTCCTATTCAGTAAAGCAGTCAGCGGCGTAAAAAACGATAGCCTCTCCATCATTAAAGATAACAAAAGGATTTATTTTAGTGCTTACTGCGAAATACTTAACTGATAATTTGATATGATAAAATTATAAACAGGAGTATTCTTGTAAGTAATTATGTAAAAAGTCGCTCAAGGGCCTTGTTTGTTCCATTTTGCTTTTCCTCTCGGTTGAAAGACCTTTGGTAACGAAGACTAACGAAGCCACTTGCAGTTTCGTATGTCTTGTACAGTTTTATGTATCGTAGATTTGTACGTGACTATGAAGCAGTATGCCTAGGTTTGTTGCAAGTGAAGGATCTAAACGTGTGCACGTGTACAAGCTTATACAAACAGGGAGGTGTATGTGTTATGTTTTATGTACTTTGCGACATAAAGCGCAGCTGTAGATTGACCACACGCCTCGGCCCGCCTGATATGTGGTTACGTACTATAGTCGTTCAGCTGTATGGTGCCCTTCAGGCTCCAGGGTTACCAACTATCACTGACATAATTATCTCTACCATACATCATATCTATTCTTATTACCTATTACACAATCTGAATAATTATCATGATCGATAATAAGTCTGTTAACATATTGATAACGTGTTTATCACATTTGGGGCTTGTCAATATACCAAATGTACTTTTTATCGTGTTCTACTAATGAGAATTACAACTTCGTTGGATTCATTAATCCAATAATATTATTGTTATACAAGTAAGAAACACCTTGCAGAGTAATGATTTGGTATAGACTTAATTAAATTAATATAACAGTATTCGTAGAACAGTTTGTTTTGAAAACGTTGTATGCCGGGAGTAATATCTAACTCTCATTATTACCTAGGTGACAATGATACAATTTCCCATATATAATGTAGACTGTGTTTGAATTCCGTCCTTCATTTTACGGTTATTAATAATGGCGCTATTCATGAAAGCTGTCGATAATACGTATTTAATGTCGGCATATCGAGTTACTGCAAACAGCCCTGGGGAGTTCGTTCCCAGAGAATGGACACAGCCGGTCAGCGCGCCACGTATCATACGCTCAATTACACCGCTCTGCGACATGCCACGCCAATTCCCTGCGATCGAACTTACATTACTACTTCTACTTACTTTTTCGATGTTATTCAACCCTGGCATTTCTGATTATATCGCGATAGTAGAACGAATTCATACATTGAACTCAAATCCAATTAAGTTGTTCACTATTCAGTTCCAAATTTTAGCTACATTTTCTTTTGTTTTTCGTCACGTAACCTCTGAAATAAATCAATGTCACCATCCTCCCAATGTTATAAATCCTACAAAACGCGTGTCAGCGTTGCCGCGTCTGTAATTTACTACTGCTACCTATGTTGGGAAACTAATTTTATTGTTTCGATCTATCGCAGCACCCCTCAGTGACTTGTAAACGAAATGTGGATGCAATATTTCTGAACGACGTTTCTTCGTATAACATGCATCTGAAATCACTGCAAATAACTGAGGCTTGCGTTCATTGCGCTGCATTCTTGGGATCCGTTTACGAGGTATGTGCGATATGAGAAATCAAGCAATGCGCGAACATAGTTCGAGCTATCTTCAGATATTGCTTCATATGTCCAGCAACGTCTCAAGGAAACGCCTTATCGAAATACATTTCTAAATTCTAAGCTACTTCAGGAATCTTCAAAGTTAATAAAGAAGAAAGTGGCAACGAGCTAAAGTACTAACATAGAATGCCTTACAATGATCTTTAAGCACCGTAAAATAATGGGTTTTACCGACGAATGAATATTAAAATTTCAGACGGGCTGAATTGAGTGGGGGAATCCTGAAAGGGTTGGAGGATATGATTCGAGTTCTACGTTGTCAAAGTTACACGGCGCTTGGGGCGCGTCGGTTTGCGTCTGATTATGACGTTTATTAATTTCACGCACACCCTTTCATTTTCACACACCTACGCTTTAACTCAAATGATATAATGAAATAGTGAGAGTTGTTTCAGACAGAAATTATTGTAAGCGTAGCGAATGACAATCGGATGTAGCAATTAGGTTAACTTTTTGGACGGCTGGTCTTCTATATGGTCAATTGAACCCTGTAGTCAATTGAATAAGAGAAATAGGGATTGTATTCGTGGCTCTGAAATATTCCTGACAATATTTTGCCAGTAGTCCAATGAGTTTCGCGTACCTCCCGTGCCCGTGGGAACATCATAATTAAATATAGCCTGTAGTCTTCCTCGATAAATGGGATATCTAACACTGAAAGGCTAGAAGCTAACTTCAAATCGGCATAGTAGTTCCTGAGATTAGCGGCAGGAGAACTACCCACTGAGTTTGTTTCGCCGGATCTTCTCAGTTGGGGCGTATTGGATCCGGTGGTAGCATTAAGGCGCGTCCGTCGTTATATACTCATGGTCAATTTATTATAGATCAGATAGAACAAGCTATTGGACACAATATAGTTGAATAATAAAGTTAAGACTACAACATTATAATTAAAAACAAGAACTAAAATATGCTAATAATTTATAAAATGTTAAAATTACACATAGATTAATTATAAATTATTGTTTTGATTATTTGCAAGTGCCTGTAATAGGTTTACGTAAATAAAAATGATGTTTATTTTATTTTTATTTTTATAGCGCGATCAAGCAAACAAACTCTACAGCTTTATATATTAGTATAGATAGAAATAAACATCGAACATTAGAACAAAAAGACTCATTTAAGGCTTGGTCTTTGCAAAATTCAAATAATCATTCAGAAATATCAATAATAAATTAGTCTTTATATAATTAATTACACATTTATCGGATCCAAGAGATGTTGATGATAATTATATGATAACACATATGAAACATTATATTTAATATCATTCGTGTTCAACAACATTCATATCTATTGTGATTATATAAAATTATTTATGAATAACCTCTGAAAAGGACAAAGTAGGTAGTAAGGCTTGTTCATCTGAAGTACGTAAAAACACTTGTAATATTTTTTTTTCGTAGGGACATACACAATCTGCCACGGGGCTTTTGCTACTTTACCCTTAATAAATAATTTAAAAACTACAAACTAAGCAACCTGCGCAAGAGGGCGTCCCCTGTGGGACTTGAACCTCGGCACAGGGCATTCGCTGGCGATAAGATTGAGAGATTATGACTTTAGATTTTTTGGGGTAACTCGTTACAATGATATAGGAAAACATCGGACCCACTGTATTAGAGATTGTATTATGGCGTTGTTGTTACGTTATTATTCCACCTGCATTTATTACGAGGCGCACAATTCGAAATGTGGATTACAATTGACCGCAGTGATTAGTGAAACACATCATGCGATGTCATCCTCTCGTTAGGATATGAAATGAAATGAAATGAAAACGTTTATTGATAATGTAGACGAATCGATCGTACTTATTATAAGTCAAATACAATGATAAAAATATACAAAGACAAAAAAAAAAAAATCTTGACTAATTAATTAGTACTTATACATTTCAACAGTAATGTTATTAAATAGAATTTAAATCTACCAATGTGACATGTGAAAGTCGCGTATTATAAATATAATTAGAATCAACCAGCGCGGGCTGGGATTAGGTCAGAAGCATAGAACGCGTCGCGAGCCTCGCCTTGCAAGGACGACCGGACCCTATCCTAGCTTCCTACGAGTCTTTCTCTATCTACCTACGTTGTGACACCCGGAGAAGAAAGACTATAAGAAACTCCGAGATCATTCTTTTTGTCATCTTTTAAAGTCTTTGATTAATCATTTGTACATATTTTAAAGACATTTTTAGTATCTAGGTTAGTGATCCCCATACATCGATAAGTAGGTACTCGCAGCACGAAATTGCTACGGAAACAATGAAAGTTTCAGGTAAGTATCGAGTATAGGGAGCACTCCTCCAGATTTACATATTTTTTTTTTTACTTTTGGTACATACCTGCAGTCTGATCAGTTGTCTTACATATAGATTAACATTTACAAATTTATAAATTACATAGCATAGACTTTTAATTTAGTTGCAAATTCGGTGTGATAGCTAAAAGGTGCCAGTCTGCCGCAATGTAACCGATGGACTCATCCGCCAAACATCTCCATCATCCATGTACTCTTTGATATTGTAATAACCTCGAGTCATAAGGACCTTTTTTACATATTTTTTGAATTTATGGTCCGGCAAAGCTGTCACATTTAAAGGAAGTTTATTATAGAATCTTATACAATTTCCAAGAAATGATTTACTTGTCTTAGATACTCTGTAAAAAGGTGTAATGAGCTTATCTTTGTTTCTAGTATTAAAATTATGAACGTCCTTCTTCTTGATGAATTTATTCATATTTTTACGGGCGTAAACTATATTTTGGTATATATATTCAGAAGGTACAGTAGGTATATTTATTTCTTTAAATAGATTACGAAGAGAATCGCGACTTCCTTTTTTATAAATACCTCGGATTGCTCTTTTTTGTAATATAAAAATAGTTTGGATATCTGCGGCCGATCCCCATAGTAGGATCCCATATGACATTACACTATGAAAGTAAGCAAAGTAAACTAACCTAGCTGTTTCTACATCAGTCATTTGTCGGATTTTCCAGACTGCATATGATGCAGAGCTAAGTTTGTCAGCTAGTCTTTCAATGTGTGGTCCCCATTGCAACTTGGAGTCCAGAGTAATTCCTAAAAATATTGTTGATGGAGTTAAGTTTAATAGCTCCCCATTTAGTTCAACATTAGGAATGCTATTTGACACATTTGGTAATGAAAATCTAATACATTTAGTTTTACTTGCATTAAGAAGAAGATTATTGGCGGAGAACCATTCCGATATTAAGGTGAGTGTGCGATTTAACTCTGTAACACTTTTATCTTTTCTGTTTACATTAAATATAAGAGACGTGTCATCTGCAAATAAAACGATATCGCACTCATTCTTGACCACATTTGGAAGATCATTAATATATATTAGGAATAAAAATGGACCCAGGACAGACCCCTGTGGAACTCCTATTTTGACAGTAGAACTTTCAGAAGTTATATTATCAATAGATACTTTCTGTTCTCTATCTGTTAAATATGATGTTACAAGATCAACTGCTGAGTCAGTGAATCCGTAGTATTTTAGTTTCATAATAAGCGTGTTATGATCAACGCAATCAAACGCCTTCGAAAGGTCGCAGAAAATACCTAATGCATCCTGCGATCTCTCCCAAGCTTTAAATATAGATTCTATTAGACTGGAACCGGCATCTTGAGTAGATTGGCCTTTCGTGAACCCAAATTGTTTGTTGTTCAAGAAATTATTTAAGTTAAAGTATGCCAGCATTTGATTCAATATTATTTTTTCAAATATTTTATAGTTTCCGTATCGTATTGTGTCATCTCGTGGTATAGGTAGCTGCTACTAAATCCACTCGTGCCATTGTGTAGCCTATTAATGTTACAGTCAAAACTTATAATCGGTCAAAACCACTTTTGACTGCTTTAATTAATAATTTGTATGGAATTTGGATCTCGTTGTGGTCACAGTTCTAACCTAACCTACAGAAGTTGGAAGCCGTGTTTTTTTTTAACCTTCGGCCAAAAATAAGAGCATCTCGTTTCCGGAATGGACCTGACAAAACTAGTTTTGCCTGTTTTTTTCAGTCAAAAGTGGTTTTGACCGATTATAAGTTTTGACTGTATCATTAATACTAACAAATAAATGAAAATATGGCCAAAACTACAGTTTTGGCCATCTATGTTTAAAAATCAAGTATGTACCAAAACCATATTTTATTCACCAAGCATTGTTGTCCAAACTAAACGTAGGTATTTAAAAAATGTTAGTCTCAATCGGTTAAAATATAGTTAATTTACAAGATTTGATTCAAACACTCATATAAATGCTGCGAGTTAAATAGAAATATTGTACAACAGTACTTCATAATTATTTTATAAAACTAATACCAACCTACTTTAACATTTTTATTCAGGTAACATTAACGAACGGTAAAATTCCTTTTTTGTTATAAATATAACATTAGACATTCAATATAAATTTAGTTTTAGACGAGTAAGGAGCTACTTATCGATTTGTCTAATTAAACTACATATTTAGGAATAATAATTAATAAAAATGTAAAATAAGGTACCTACCTAACCAAAATTACAATATGGGCTCTATAAAAGCATGCTATATAGTTATAAGAATGCTTCATCGAAAGCTCAAAATACATCCGTTCTCATACTGAATACAATAGTAAAAACAAATTTATTAGTCAAGACTAATACACATTATGCACGTCGAGCACATAACCAAGGCATCTAATTACCATAGCTGTATAAAAAATGAGGTAAGTATGTAACTAAATTCTAGTAGAATTCCAATTCCGTAGTCACGTGAAACAGTAAAATTTCATCGTCGTCAACCAGTCACCAGAAGTTACTTTATACCTACGATATTAACTGTTCCCCGAAGAAAGTAAGAAACCGGCCAAGTGCGAGTCAGACTCGAGCACGAAGTGTCCCGTACCATTTTCAAGTGCCTAACTGTTTCCATTATTGATATCGAGCAAAAGAGGGCAACAAAATATCTCGTTTGTTGTATGTAAATATTTATTTATTTTAATTAACCTTTTGCACAATGAAAGTTCATGGCGGACTTAATGCCATACGCATTTCTACCAGTCAACCATAGGGTGGTGCAGAGAAAAAGTGATAGGTGCAAAGAAGTAGTAGATAATTAATTTACTACCGTACTGCTTGGAAAAAAAATAATTACGTGATATATATTTATGTTATTTTATTATATATAGAAATACACCATTTGTGAAAATTTGAACTATCTAGCTACCGCGGTTCTTGAAATACAGCCTTGTGACACAGACAACGAAATCTTAGTAATAGGGTCTCTTTTTTCCCTTTGGGAAGGGAACCCTATAAAAGAATACCACTTTTAATTTAAGAAATTTATCATTACAATGGTGCAAACACAATTTAATAACGACGAGAATAATTTATACTTTTTTTTTGTAATGAGCACTTAATAAGTGAACAATTTAAGTGCTCATTACAAAAATAAAAGTGGAAGTTACAAAATCATAAAACGTTTTTAGTCTTAGGCATTGATTACTTGAATAAAAAAAGCAGTTAAGTGTAACGTAGCGGAAATAACTGCATATTACATTTTTGATTAATAGATTCCTATATATTTAATTGATTATAAATATGCAAAGTTATTCTTTCTAAATCCAGCGATCGCCCTGAGCCGAGGTCCAAGTCCTACAGGAAGCGCCCTATTCGCAAGTTTATAGTTAGTCTGTAATTTTAAAGCCATTTTATAAGGCACGCCTTTACTCCGGTGAAATAGCCAAAACTGGCTCCACATAATATACCGTCCGACTTTTTTTTAAGGTTACTAGCAGAGTTTTGCTACCTACTAGTATTCTTGTTAACACCACTTACTAATCTAAAATTTATAAAAAGTTACGATTGAGTTTACGTCTGTAGTGCAATTGACCCGACCATTGGGCTTCGGCCGCTTATTTATAAGAAATATGCTAATTAAATAATATGAATATTATCTAAAAAAGAGAGTCAGTCAGTCGTAAAGTCTTGGCAAGGGACTTTGATCATGTATTCAAAGTATAATTTCTATTTAATTTAGTTTTATATTAATTTTCAGTTTTAAATAAGGTTTATAGTACCAATTAATGATTAAATATGTTACATCATTAATGTGTTTTCGATTCTCAAATATGTTTCCCTAAAGAATCGTAAATTAAACGACAATTTATGTACAAATGGGTATAATAATAAAACTCAATATCCCAGTGTGAAATTAACGAGCTATTTCTCTAATAGTAACGTAGGTACTAAATCATAATCAATTTTAATAGCACATACATCAACATTTAACGACTAAATATCTTCAGAATTACTACGTCACCCCTACATCGTCACAATGCGGGTGAATCTCGTAGTTATTAAACTAGTAGGTATTAACTACACATAAAAAACCTAGTCTCATAAACTTGCGCCTGCTTCGTACAGGATGGGTCAAACTCAACGAATTTAAACTTTCCGATTGTTTTGCCTGACATTTTTGCCTCTTTGAATCTTCTTAATCACAAAAAATGTTCAGAACACGACCTTCTCAGGATATCTGCATCTTAGTCATAGAAAGACCCCTACTATATGCCCCTTGGGTGCTTATCATGTTAATCTTTTTCGTATCCGTTAACTGGCTATCCTCTACACATGTCCAAACCATCCCTGCGCTCCATCCTCAATATCAGTGTCAATTTTAGTCACATTATTTTATATACTCGAATGAACAGTTCAGTTTTTTGATGAAGTACTTGTTGCAGGCGATAAATGATCAAATATTGATATGCAGTGCCAATTGCCTGTGTTGTTTGTTGGTCAATACTAATGTCAGTGACAGCTACTGAATTTTCTAACATTGACATACAAAACAGATGCACATAAAACATTAAGCCATTATTTGATTCTTCTTTATAAAAGTTGTACATTGAGTGATATAAACTCCAGACATGAAGACAATGCGATAGAACAAGAGACTAAAGTAAATATGTTAAAGGAATATTTTGAATCAATGATCAAGTGACAGTTTTGTTACTGGATAAACTAAATAGATAAATTTAAAGCTTGAATAATGATTACTTATGACAATTTTTATAGCAAACACCTCTGTCAACAACGATGTCCGTTACTACAGAAACTAATATTTAACAATGTACTGCACTATAAACAAGTATGTCGTTATGTGTTCTAGATTCCTCGAACTAATGTGCAATAAAGACTTAACGAGAATCGAAACGTTGGATTAAAATGTTAAGTTGAGCATAAAATCAGACTGGGTTGTTACGTTACATATTGCACAGGCAACTGTAAATCTTAGTGATGTGTATGCTGCATTCAGCGTAATTAAATAATTTGCAGAACATAATATATTCGAGATTTACTCAATAATGATTATAACTATCATTCAAAGTGCTTGACATAATCACCATTTGAACTGTGAGGTTAAAATTCCCTTTGCAATGCGACCTATAACTTAGTTCCATGATTATAATGTGGTGGTGAAATATAATGGTTACCTAATTAAGCAACGTTTACATTTTCGAACAGAAAAAGGAAACTTGAATTTGTACTTCGCACGTATTGCGTGCCAAAATTTCCATCCGTAGCGAAATAACGGGAAGTAATGTGCCCTCCGCGCCTCATTTTTCGCCAAAGTAACCCATTTGGGTTTTCAGGAAACCTAATGGAGGTCGATACTAAACCCTGCAGACGACCATTTCTATATAAATTGAGAGAGGAAACGTAAATGAAAACGACGAATTCGTTTGTAACTTTGCTTCGATGCGGACTTTTTTATTTTCATAATCCCGTGCAATTTTTTACAATATATTATTACATTTTAAGTTAGAGTAGGTTTAAAAGTGTACCGACGACAGTTTTTTATTTATTCAACAGTCGTGAACGCAGTCGAGTCTCGGAACGAGGACTATCTGCTTATGAAATTTCAACATCTAGAGTTATTACGAATTCGAAAACCATTCAAGTTGAAATACAATTTTATGCTTATTTGGAATTTAGATGTAAGTATTGTTCAGCTTCTTGTTATGGACTGTTGTTCCTTTGTTGATTCATTATTTCAATTTTAGTTTATGTTTGTTACAGATAATAAACGTTAAAGGTGCCGTTTTGCTTGGATAAGTTTGCAAACAACAATCAGTATTTAAATACACCAGCTTATTTTCCGTAATCACAACTCTAACATAGACGATGATAACGACATGAATAGCCATGTATTCATTCCCGTGTTTACGGCAATCATTTTATTAGACTGCTACGTGAAGTGTAGCAGACGTGAGAAACTTTGTACCGACAGTTTCGCGGGCAACTACTTATTGCTTTGACGACCTAATGACCGGCCTTGCATAATAACTGCAATTAAATCTGCAACAGATCCCTGCGGTACGGCGCTGTGGACGATTGTCAATCTTGACAACGATTCATTACGCCCCGTCAAGAACTGGCTTAGTTCTATTGTGGCTATTATTACTCGCCCTATTAAACTCTACGCCTTTCCCATATAACTCTCACGCGTTATTACAAAAGTTGGCAATAAAAATAAATAATAATACAGGGGATATCATTTTTGCCTCGCACGTTCTCATAATTTAGTTACAGTGAAAGTAAAAGCAATTAGTTTCCGTTCTATTCAATATTCACAACGGTTGTTTGGATGAAATCCAATGTTATATAAAAACGTTGGAAAGTAATTAAAAGCCATGGAAACACTTCAATGGGTTTTAATTTGCATAAACTCTTTCATAGTGTAAAATATTTAAAAAAATATATAAACCTTTTTAACTACTGGGCACATGCAATATATTATATGTATATAGAGCTTACGGGTTGCGACCTTGTGTTTTAAAAAAGATCATACAAACCTAAACAAACTAATCAAACGATCGAAAACCGGTTCCGTCCGAGTACCGTTACATTAGAATAGAAGAATTGAAGAATCAGTGTGCATAAACCTCTACATTTAAACGATCCTCGAAAATAAGGTATTATGACATAACACCAGAAGAGCACATTTTTGTTACAAATAGGTGGGTAATGTTACATTAATTACACTTAATGAGCATCTTGCTTACCATAGTGACAGTTCATGTCTTGGTCTGCGACGTCAGCTGTTTCAGAATATTTAACATATTGTTGAGAACAGCTGACCTAATGGGACAAAAAGCAGTAATTCTTCCTCAAAAAAACCTACAAAAGACTTGACGATTAACTTAATATTTTAAAAAGTTGAAAGAAGAATCGACACTTTTCACCACTCACATTTTTACTGCTTGTAATAGCCGTACAAAAAAATGAATACTTACAAATGTATTTGAAAATGATGGAGTTAAATTAAATACCTACCTATATCGTCGAGGCAGAATGGACATTATACATCAATTCTATTTGTAAATAGCTTGCCACAAGCGATTTCACACGCGTAACTCCCGTTCCCGTGGGAACTTCATTATTAAATATAGCCTATTTAATACCTGGATACGGTATGAAGCTTTCTAATAGTAAAAGATTTTTTGAAATCTTCTTCTTAGCGTGTCGATGACAAATTAAATCTTCCCGGCCCAGAACTTAGCTAATTCGACCGAACTATTTGTGGCGTCCATCAAGTCCTGCTGCGAACAGGTGACAGGACAGGCAGGACAGGACACCAAATGACCCATGGACTGCACCGTTACACATTTTTTGCAATGAGTCAAGTAGTTTCAGAGCAATGGAAACGAAAAAATAATCAAATCTTTCCTCTTTTTAATATTAGTATAGATACGGGCAGTGACTATTCATAGTCAAGAACCGTCAGACAAATTAATATGCATAAACTAAAATTCAGTGTAAGAATTCATGTAAAAATGTAAGTTATCCTCTTTCCTTTAAGGATATACGACACAAATGTGTTAGTATTATGTTATTATCGTTTATATATACCTACTTGTGTCCAGTAATAGGAACATCCGATTTTCCTTGTCGGGTCAATAGTCGATAGGGTAGTGAAACCCGCACAAACTTATACTTTAAGTTCAACGATCTGATACACGCAGGGTAACGTAACAAAGTACGAGTAAATGAAATTCTATAACCTTTCCATGAGACCATAAAAATGACCGCGAAAAATGGTATTTATCAAGTAATGGAATACGGTTCGTTAGCACCAAATTTATGTTAGGCTTAGGTTTTCTTTTAAAATATATATTTTCCCCTGAAGTGTTAAGTAAGATTTTTAAAGAAAAGTTATGGTAGCCGAAATAAAAGTAAACTGTACTTCTATATACCTACATCGTGATTTTTAGTAGTTACTTAATAATTGGCAGGAGATTTGTCACCAGTTTAACAATCGAAAACTTACATTAAAAAATTAAAATACGTTTTCGTCTAGGACAGAGGTCTCCAAACTATGGCCCGCGGGCCAAATCCGGCCTGCCAGTGCCAACAATCTGGCCCGCGACAGCTTAAGACTAGTGTCATCAATCTAGCCCGCGCATCCAATGCCTTATTGTTGTTACTATTGCTGTGATAAGTTTAAAAAGACAACACAAAATGATAATTACTCGGTCGCGGACTTTGCAACTAGTCTAGAAATAACAGTATAGTTAAGCTAAGGATTGAAAAATTAAAACTAACAGTTTTAATTTTTCAATCCTTAGTTGTACTCTAAGCTAAATAAGCCAAAATATGTTTTGACTATTTACAAATACCTGTAAAAGGTTTACGTGTTTTTTTTTTATTATTTCTATACAAGTGGTTCGAACATATTGAAAACATCGTTATGGCCCTAAGGCTTCAAAGTTTGGAGACCTCTGGACTAGGAGACAGCAATGTTAAATGTACATGTCAAAATGAGCTCTAGTGCCTTGCAATACAAGATAATCTAAGTTTCTGTACAAACGAACGGGCTAGGGGCCCGTTCGTTCAGGTTCGAAATGATATAAACATGTTTTTTATGCATATATCGGGTTTACTACCAAAAAATCACGTCTTCGTGTAATTCATTATATTGTAAAGAGATAGAAACACATATAAATAACGACTAGATACTACAAAACTACAGATTGTTATGTTTAATAATCATAAGCAAAAATTTTTTTTTTGGTAAGTCATTAGATAAACTTAATCTATTATACATTAACATATTGTTATATGTAGCTTTTTATACGACTTGTGATTGTTCAGCAAAATAGAGAAAACCACAACTAAAAGCTATTAATTTAATATTCTTATATAACCTCTAGCTAATAATTTCATGTAAGTACATTTTTTATCCTAACCGACATTGAAAAACTTCTTATACATATTCTTTAATTACAGACAATTCGTTCCACTACATAAAGAAGGGGAATATTTCTGCAATAATGGCTAAGACGTGGCAATATGCGCTACATAGCAAGTTTACTTGTTGTTTAAATCTTTTGAGTAAGTTGTAATTACCGTTGAGTGTGCACATTTAGCCACTTTCACTTATGAGAAATAATGACAGTAAAACATTAAAATTCGTCATAATGATACTGGTAGGAACTTCCTAAGCTCATTAATTTGTATACACATTTTCCTAACACGTAACAATTGAAATTACGTAAGATACCTACTACATTCAGATGTTTAAGCTGTTAACATATAAGTTATGAAATGATGCTTACATCTTCTTTAATTTATATATTAATATAAATTAAAATCAATCGGCGAATGTATGTACTCGAATAACTCAAGAACCACTTGACCAATTTGGTTGTTTTATTTATTCATAACTAGCTGCGCCCTGCGGTTTTCCCCATGTAACTCTGCTCCAGTGGGTCGGAGCGTGATGTTTTGTAGTCTATATATTAATCCAGCCTATACCCTATCCCGGTGCAAAATTTCAGCCAATTCCGTTCAGTAGTTTTGGCGTGAAAGAGTAACAAACATCCATCCATCCCCATCCATACCTACAAACTTTCGCGTTTATAATATTAGTAAGATTATAGACAAGGTTTATATAAAAGAAAAAAAGAGAAAGTCATGGGAAACGCGCCCACAACTAGTACAATATAAATCGATTTACAAATCTGTAAAAACCACTCACCACAATTAACCAGGTTTTACATGACTCGTACCTGAAAAATAGATTAAAAATAATTATATTAACACATTCCAATCGAAAAGGTTTTCAAAGTACTAAAAAAGGTTCACTTAATATATTCTTAACGCTTATTTAAGACCATCCGATGCCCTCGTAGACCCGATGTCCGAGAGGCCCGCGAACTGTAAAGTTGCACAAAACTCCCTTAAAATACTAAAAGTCGTAATCTCTCAATCTCATCGCCAGCGACCGCCCTGAGCCGAGGTCCAAGCCCCACTGGAGGCGCCCTCTTGCGCAGGTTGTTTAGTTTGTAGTTTTTAAACAATTTACTAAGGCTGTTTGCGTTGGAGCTCTGCTCGCCTTTATGCCCGGTGAAGTAGCAAACGCCTCGTGGCTACCTACGTAAGTCCATCCGAAAAAAATTAAAGCTTGTTTATGATCAGACTGCAATTTTTTTTCCGGGTGGACTTACGTAGGTAGCCAGGAGGCTTTTGCTACTTCACCAGGCATAGTCAGACTGCTAAATTGTAGAAAAGTAGATGCGAATAAACTTAACTTTGTGTGACAAACGGTTTAAAAGGTGTCAGTATGTCTGTAATAGCAAGAATAAAAAAAAATAACAGTTCAGCAAACAGATGTCGTATCGCACAGATGTCATGTTGATCATGGTTTACACGACTTACTGTAACGGGTGTGTTGGAAGGATTAGTCCTAAATATTACTCTATCATCTACGAAAGAGTATGTTTGGTTGAACGCGCTAATCTCAAAAACTACTGGGCCGATTTGAAAAATTCTTTCAGTGTTATACAGCCCATTTATCGAGGAAGGCTATATTTAATTAGAAAGTTCTTACGGGAACGGGAGGTACGCAGGTGAAACCGCGCGCGGGAAGCTGGTAATATATATCCTGATATTTTTATTAGGACAGAGAAGAGTTTGTTTGCTTGAACGCGCTAGTCTCAGAAACTATTGGGCCGATTTGAAAAATTCTTTTAGTGTTAGATAGCCTGTTTATCGAGGAAGGCTATAGGTTATTTTTAATTATGAAGTTCCTACGGGATCGGGAGGTACGCGGGTGAAACCGCGCGCGGGAATCTAGTAATCTTTAACCTGATAATTTTATTAGCACGGAGATATGAGGCTAACTCCAGAAGCCTTTTGTTACTTCAAGTCATAAAAGCGAGCAGTGTCCAGTCTTATAGATCCATAACCATTTCATTCAATGATCATGAGAATGAAAAGGTTATATAAAATAAAATGTAGATATACTCTTTTGATAAAGATATTTATTCAGCACTTAAGTATTAAATACTTGCGATTGTCAGAATCACAGTGTATGTATACGACTCTTGTTAGATTATAAGAGAGTTACTTAAGAAGCTTAAGATTGTTATTCAATGTACCTATAAATTATTTGATTTTTCAGATTTTATAATCCGTTCGTCTGTCCTGCCATATATGACAGATGTCTGTATGTAGAAATTACACAAATAAGTCCAGTAAAATTAAATATAGTTTAAAAACTATTTACCTATATCGTTTACCGTTTCAATTAACAAACACCCACACATATTAGCACTTCAAGACTCAATACTTCTTGTGATAACACTTCGTGTGACCATAGTAACGACATCACAAAAAACTTAATGTTACATCTGGCAGTCCACCTGTCTGTATATATTGTCGTTCGTTGTTCATGTGCCTAACGAAGCATTTCATTGTTTAGCAATTTTCATTACGTTGTGTTCTGTTAGAGGTATTACTTGGTAGAATAATTAATAAAGTTTGGTTAATTTAAAACGTTATAAATGGTTCTAGTGCAAGACTTATTTATCAATACGTCCTCCATTAATAAAAATTGACTATTATTTAAAAAAATATTAGCATTCTTCACTCTTTGCATAATCTATATACTAGGTACTAGCTTCCCGCGTAACTCCCGTTTCCGTGGGAACTTCATAATTAAATATAGCCTATGTCACTCAGGGTGAATGTAGCTTCTCAATAGTGTAAGAAATTTTGAAATCGGCAAAGTACCTAGTTTTGGGTTTATTTATTACAAACATACACACGCATAAAAATACAAATCTTTCAAAAAGGGATACGTTTTTACTTGACGAATTAATATATAAACAATACATTATTAAAAACAAAATGACAAGTACCTTCATAACATAAGCATTCTAACTTTTTACAAGTATACCTTACATACTACTAAAAATAACAATTTTTCGTATAACTAGTGCTAACTTATATGTAGAATAAAAACTATTCTAAATATAATCTAGACCTCAGAAGCATAACAACGGATGTACTATATACTTCAGAAGCATTTGGTCTTAAGTGCCAGTAAACGATAACATACGCACATACGACGAATGTTTCTGACGTATAATGGCACCTCCGACCATATGCTTCTGAGCTCTAGATATGCTTACAAAGTTCCCAGAATGTCATACTATACTATTTTGGATTTGGTTTCAGAAACTGAATTAGATTTTGACAGAAAAGTTAAGTTAGCAGTTCTGTTCGGTGATTGATGTTTCCAAAACCGAATGTAAGCCTACTTAGCCCTGTACCAATCCTAATTTCATTGTTGTTTATTGAACTGAAAGATTGCCCAAACCGTTAAAATTGTCCAACATTTTCACGCAAAATTGATGAGATTTCATCATTTTGAAACATATTTTTAATATCTGTAACTCGAATAGTTATAACGAACAAAGCTATAGATATGTACATAAATTTTCTTGTCTTATACTAGAGTTCAACTGCTTCTTGGAATATATATTTCAGCAATGTTTCAGAAAACAAAACAACTTATGAATTTAAGTCTACCGAGGCCTAATTACATTATTACTGATTTATTACTACAACATCTATAAACAAGTTCTACTTTAGTCCTTATTATTTACAACATTGGTTTAGAAACACAATTAATGTAGGTGTCTATATTAGGGTGAACGAACCTAATACTATAAAATACAAATTTGTTTGTAAAATTACACAGATAAAGCACATGTGTAATATTAACTTATTACTTGAGTACTTCACACATATACAGTATATATAGTACAAAAATCTGTAGAGCTCAAACCTCGGCTCAGGGCGGTTGCTGGCGGTAGGATTGCGGAGTCAAATGTACAAATGGGTTAAGATTGTTTTGTGCAAAAGTAAAATAAAATTGTAGATAATGTTACTCGTAGATGACGTGGCTTTCTTATAGTGCAATAATACGTTTAATTAAGTCAACCCAGTAGGTATAGGTACCTAACTTTTATTTTTATAACCAAGATCAACATCAGCCCGTATGACGTCCATCCACTGCTGAACATGGGCCTACCCCGATTGTTTGCCTTATGTAGTATTTCACCATATTAATAGTAAAATGAAAAGTTACTGTTATTCATCTTTAAAGTTACCACTTCAATCGTTATTACAAAACGTCTTGTGCTAAGTACAGTTAGAATCAATCGACCGTTCTCGCCGTATCTGCGGATCAAGTCGGCTGACACAAAAGATTGTGTAAGTTCCTTTAATAACTTTAAAGGACCGGCCCATTGTTTGGGCATCGTACGGCTCAATTGTTTCCAATAATGGTTCGCTTTGTGTGACCAATGCGAACTACTCAAATGTTTCATAGTAAAGGTGTTTCAAATCAAGTTGGGTAGACAAAGTGACTTGATGGGTAAGATAGTCGAATGCGATTAACGGCCACTCGTCGAGGTCAGCGCACCACAAACATTTCACCGTCATCCCGAGTTTTATGGTGTTCTATCAAGGTACCGTTGAAACGCGCTAAGTTTACTACTAGTTCGCTAGTTAATGTATATTCCTCCGATTCACTTGGAATACGACCAAGTTTTGTGTTCCCCTAAATCTATATTCGTCTACTATTTTTATTTTAAATGAGTGTTCACATTTCAATCACCATAACGGTGAACGTAAATTAATAACTCATGGATCCCTCTCTTAATAGTTCAAGCCATTGAAACTGAACTCTTTGATGTTTACAAAGATAATTTATTATGGTAAGAAAACTCCGTTTCAACTTCAGTATCCACTATATCCTAATTTATAGTTTACGGTTCAACTAAAAATATGCAGATAAAAATAAATGATACACCTACCTTTGATCAATATTTCTATTTATTACTAGACATTGGTTGATTATTTAACATTTATAAAACGGTATTTTAAGATTAAGAAAATTACTTTTGCATTTTTGATTGTATATTAATTGTTAAGCTGATGAAATGAATGTTGTCCCATCTTGAATATTCAAGCGGTAATCGAATATAAATCATAATTAGATGTATTAAGCCATTGTAGGGTCAACGCTTTTAGCCTCACAGGCTTGGGTCACGCACTGTTAATTACCCCTACTAGATGGCTTTAATGGTTCATGGTTTTAAAACTTAAACAAATACACTTAAGTAGTTTAAAGTTGGATGGGAACATTAACTTTTCACCTAGTTGAAAAAGTATAACATTCTCATTCAACTGTTTCAATAGTTTCGAAACTTTCAAATTACTGGGAAGATAAATACGAAAACAAAATCTGTGGACATGCGTTGGTTATTCTTTATTTTCTTTTAACCAAAAAAAAAAAATAGAAAGCGTCAAACCGAAAATTGATGACATGACACACACTCTTTGTGTGTGTCGTGTGTATTTTTGCAAAAGCTCCTTCATTTGCATCGTTTTTTAGATTGTCTCCAAAAACTAGTCACTATTAATTGCGACCGTTGAATTGAATTGTAAATTAAACGCAAGTACAATATACTATCTGGCTATTGATATTCACCGAATCAATTTTGTCACCCATCACAATAGTTGCCAACGACTGTAGCACTGAATCGATAAATCCCGTTGAATCAGAATATTCAGAGCCAAACAAAAGGCACAAACGGCATCCAAATATAGATGAAACAAAAAAAAACAAACCACAGTATAACACTGTTCGATAAATATAGATGGTTAACGAGGCACGATTATATCCACATGTGTGCTCTATCTCAAACCGTAACTACTAGATAATCCCTTACCCATAATTTTATGATGATGATGATAGAACACATTAAGTAATGATTTACTGTGTTGATTGCTCTTAATTTACTTATAACATTCACCGCATTGAACTGTTAGAGAAACCGATGTATCATATACCTATATAAGAGAGAAATAGTATGGTTATTTTAAAAGAATTCATATGCTAATTTGATGATAGAAAATATGGACTGTGTAAAGCGGGTCAGTGAAAAGTGCTATTAAACTCTAAGCAGCCATATTTTATAGCTTATAGCCATATTTTACTCAATATTATTGTATTATAAAGATGAGTTGGTAGCTCTTATAGACCCTTGAGAGCCATCCGGTCCAAAAACAACAAAATGGATGCCAACGAGTTCTCAGTTTGGCCTATTTATATTCGAGCCTACTTCTTAAAGTAAGACAGGGTTTGTTTGGAATTGTGTTGTTGCTGGAGCTTTATAACGACGAGCGATACTTATGCAGTGTGCTACTTAAACAAAATTAGGTCGATTACATCGTGACATAAACCACTTAGCAAACTTTTAATGAGCCAGTCGATTAACCTTTAAATGTTAACGTATCTGAAAATGGCAACAGTTAAAATTGTCACTGATACCGTGTTACTTCAACCAACGATTAAAAGTTCCTTTATAAGTGTTATTATTTATTTTCATGAAGATATTGCATAAATATTTGCTGTAAGAGCGTTCGGTTCTGTAATATGTTCCGTACAGCTTGGAAGCACGTGCACGGGTGAAATATGAACGTTCAACATACAACAAGTACACAAGTACATAAACAATATGTACGTAGCATGACCATCTGTTTCCATGTCGCCGAGAACCGGTCTGAATTTACTTACTGTTCAAGATGAATAAAAATTGTTTGACGTAGAAAGCAAAGTATGGTTGCTGATAGTATGTAGTTTAGAGATTTGGTTAAAGTCTGAAGACCCTCTATCAACTTCAAATCTGTAATAAAATTATCATCTTCAAAAAATTTAAAATCAATATTCCCAAAACGTGTGAGTTTAGTGCTCAATTATGACTGTGTGAAGAGTCGCTTGGATGCTTAGCAAGGTATTTCTATTTCCTAGTGACAAATTAGAAACAATCACGCATCCTGAGAAACCGCAAACCATTAGTTGTAAGCGTTGTAACGGTTTATGAAAGAGGTCCATTTATAGTTGCCAAGCTGCAAGATTTACGAACCCACCCGGAATCCCAGTCGCGTGTCTAGAAATTTAAACAACATGTCCCGGGTTTGCAAACTATATTATTATGTTAAAATTATGGTAATCTGTTTTATAAACTCTTTCAACAACTTATTCTGGGTCGCGAATTCGATTTGGGTGCGGCGCAAATATGTTCTCAAAAGGAGTTTCTTTTCCATTTCCCATACGAGAATGGCTGGAATGTATTGCTGATAAACGATATTGTCGACAACCTTCGTGGTGTAGCGCTATTCGGTTCACTTTTAATTTCGGAGGTCGTGGGTTCGATTCCCACGCCGGACAAGAAAATCTTTGTGTAGATTCTCCCTCCGTGCTCGGAAAGCACGGCCGTTGGTGCAAATTGTTATAACATCATCTATAACAATCGTATTCTAGGGAAAGGGCAGCAGGGTTTCCTTGTGTGTTACAACATAATACTGCGGTGAGCAACCCGCCTGCCAAGCGCGGTGACTATGGCAAAAGCCCTCCCTCGGTAGGAGCCCTTGTTTAGCAGTTGACGTTATACGGAATGGTGCTATTAGCCTTTAAAAAAAAAATAACACACGAAGACTTGTTTACGAAATAGGTACTGAAGTGGACACAGAACTGATGTGTAGCCTTGAATCATCCGGTTAATGACATGTAGATAAGTAATGTTGACGTCCGACCTCTAACGCCATACTTAACCACGAAGATTACCGTGCAGTAATCACATCGAGTTCCGAAAGTCATCACTAGGGTGTAATCAACAAGTGTTTTAATGACGGTAATCTCTTGTGCCTCGTGCTCAACCTATCAGCAGTGGCGCTTCCGTCGATACAAGTATCAGGAAAAACTTTTGCTGTACCATGCAATGTGGTCACGACTCGTATTACGGTAATTACATTGGTTTCGAATAAATATGAACATTAAATCGTACAATAGTTATTTATAAAATAAATTGTACGAAGTTCACTTAATCTCTTACAAAAGCATAAAATGGAATTGGATCAAGATAAACATTTTAAGAATAATAAAATTAAAAATAAGGTTTGCATCAATATTGTATAGTATTTTGCTGGAATGAGTTAAGTCCACTAAAGTAAATTTTTTATTTTATTTTTATTGGTATTAATTCTAAATACTTTATCAGTAATAGAAGTATCAACCAACGTAAAGCTAATCTAACAGTGTTTCTTTTTTACAAACAAATGACTTTTATCTCTCATAAACACTAACGAAATATCTTTATCTCTATAAATATAATATATATTTTTGGATTGCGTTTTCCTTTTTTTTTAAGATATTGAAATGAAACTTTGTGATTGAACACCATTACTTACTAGTTACAAATTGTTATTTGTATAGGAGCAGCCTACTTCACTTTCGAGTAAACAAATCCCATTTTGCTCAACGGCCTATTAAGGAGTATTTTCATATGTAATTAATATCAGACATTCAGATATAGTTTTGTACGTTTAATATTGATACATTTCCATCAACTTAAATATAAATATTAAAAGCTAATAACGCAGCATAGTTAAAAGATAGACACAACACATTCTTATCTCGATAAGAAACTGTTTGTTTAATTTATAAACTGGATTCTTAAATAGGAATGTACACACTTCCAGTATTTACGCAACAACGCCAATGCCTAAACTTACTTTGCTCCCAAGAATTTGTTTTGCAGAATAATTTTATTTGCCTCAAGAACAACTCTATTTTCCTCATGTTTGCGAACTCTTGGTAGTATAATTCGGTAATTACGCAGTGGGCGTCTTTATTCATGTAATTCTTTGGATGTATTAGTGTCAAGATTACAGATGCCGGTGGCGTTCGAGGGTCATGGATATTCGTGGAAGCTTTTGGAAAGTTTCGCAACGACTACGAATACATGTCGGCCCACGTCCGCTCGTCAAACTTACTTTATTACAGTTGATGAAGTAGATGTACATAAATAACTGAATATTTTATAAGTCATATCGATAGGGAAAGTTAGACTTTAAGGGAGCACACGAATAAATTCACTACGATTGCATGGCGCATTGTCATTTATTCTCATACAAAATTGATGCGAGACACAGGCAGGAAATGGTGGCTACGATACCAGACACTATCTCGTAGTCAGTTGCATTCGTCCGACTTAGATTGCATTATACTACACGGTACGAGAATGTTTACACATAACATAGTTGGTCAATAACGGACTGATACCAAACAAACACTGTTTCAAGTGACAAAGTTGTCTCGAATGCCCATAGTCGATGTGCATGAACACAAGTATGGAAGACGCTGTCTTTTTTATCCGTAATTAACACGTATTCAAGCAAGCTGGCGGATGGTGTAATGGACAAACACACTCAGGTGTCTACTTCCCCGAAGCGCTGGGTGAAAGAGTGCACAAGCCATAAATATTAATGACAAACACCGATTCAATAGCCGAGCGGCAGACAGGTCAGCGGCCTTTGATCCGATTGTTAGATGTTCATTCCCAGATGTAATTAGAAATGCCCGGAATGGATAATAAGCTCGAGAGCAAAAGGAACGTACCTTTTCTATGCATAAAACATTCCGAATTAAAATTTGTGGATAGTAAAAACCCATTTCTATAATACCCAATCCTATTTAGTCCAACAATAGTTACACGTAATCAATATGCAAGATGGTTTCCTAACAATATAAAAAAGAGAATCGGTCCATCTAATTACCTTCCATTCATACTAATTAAGAGAGACTTTAAAAATAACTTCTTTTTTTTACATGGATATGGAAATTAATATAAAACCGCATTAATATAAATGTGGTACATCTGATTCTGAAGTCATGCTAGTCTATGATGAAACAAGATCAATCGCATTATAGCCATTAAGCATAAAATTCCAACACATATGTACACATTAGATTGCATCTGATCAATCAGTAAAAAAAAGAAGTAACAAAACTTAAAAAAAAAGGACAGTTTAGAATACAACAGTCCGTTGAAAACGGTCATGCCACACAACCACATCCCAAAAACATGATTCATCTCTCAAGTATTTGACAATGATTTGAATTTTAAATAAAATCTAGCTTTATATGTAACATCAGACTTATAAGGAATAAATTATGAGACGGCCTTGTGGCAGCAGTTTTAAAATTGAAAATAAACGCATTTGCAAACCAAACATGAAAGGGAGAAACGTAATGTAGATAAGTGATGTCAGTAACGTCCATAAATCGGTACTAACTGATCGAGTGCAGTGTCCTCTACATTGATTGTGAATGTACGTAGCAGACAATAAAGCAAATTATACTAGCATAGTTACTGTAACGTATGTCATCACTTCAATAAAGTATTTAATAACAAGCGGCAAACAATTGGACGAATTTAGTTCTTGATATTTTGAGGATCCGTCCAAAAAGACGAAAACAGGAGCCTATTACCTGTCACTAGGCTGTATCTCATGTGATATATAATTATAATAGCAACATATATAGGTACCGAATGTTATACAATCAGAAAAGCAATTTCTTATACTACTTAACGAATCTCAAACGGCTTTAAAATTATGTTGTTAACTATACAGAAGTTTAATTATAAGGAAACAATTAAATTGAGTAAGTACCTGGTCGGAAATACTAAAATTTCATACACAATGATATAAATACATAAAAGGAAAAACTTAAAGCGGTAAATACTTACGATAAACACAAATGAGTAACATCAAATCATAGACGAACCCAACATTGTACACAAAGGTTAGTTGTCGTCTAAATGACACCTAGTGACCCTCGTTAGGTCTCCGGACGTTTATGTCTCGTTAAATAAATGTGTGTGAACACTGTGGACATCGTAGCCGACAATGTCGCAATAAACTGTACTCATGCTGCTTCGTGACCATATTTGATTTGGTAAAACGTGGACATAATTTTCAAAGGCACATACAACGAGGAAATTATGAAACCGCGATGCCTGCTTACTAAATATTTACCTATAATGTTACATGTTTGTAATTATAAATTACATGTATATGAATGTAAACGAAAATCTTTAATTGCTACTTCTAACTAAGACAAATTCATGAATGATGATAAAAAAACGGGGAGTTTAAAAAATGAGTATTGTTTTTAAATTGTAACGGCGTGAAATTGTCTTTGTGAATTAAAATTAAATCACAAAAATTATCGTATTCAAGGATTTCGAAATCAACTTACACGTGGGCGATCTTAATAAAGCAATGGAATAAAATACACAGCCGAAACATTACAAGATAAGCTTACTTAATCTGGTCAAAGCCAACAGAGTCATGTTGGAACTTGTTTGTGGTGTCGATGACAACGTTATCTCATTAGTAATTTTAAACAGAGGGAAACTTATCAACTGTAATTTAAATTTGTTTTCCTGTTATTTATTGTAATTGCAAAAGCAATCAAACTTAAAAAATATGTATTTAAATATGTCTATGTAAGGTTTAAATTTTGACAAAAAAGTTCAAAAAATTCTGTGAATTGAGTTGCCTGCTTGTATTCACACGGAAATCCCTATCGTATAGCTGTATGGAGTTGGCAGCCCCTCTCTATGGGAGATATAGCACCGTCTCACTCACACTCAAACAATTCACCCTCCGTCATAGGATCGTGGGATAATTAAATATTTATGTCATCACAGGCAGTCTGATCAACTTATATTTCTACCGATAGTTTTATTTAATTAAGGTAGCTTTACGGACATTCATCAATAAAAACAAAACTACAAAAGAAACAGACAAAGCATCGTTACCATGAATGACAACGGATAACACATTAAAACAATTGATAAATACTGACCTTAATAGTTATCGAAGATCTTAAAACCTCTGATACATCCCGTGAATTAAAAAGCACTGTCACGAACTTAGTTAAAATAAACTATACTGACACTATCGAAACAGTTTTCAAACACAACTTAACTAAAAATGATGGTTAATCTATTATCAGCACACAATACACACACTTCAATAGAATCTAAATAATAATACCATGTGGTTAAACATAAGACACATAACTATTAATTTCTTCAAAGCTCGATCTCGTGAAGCTTTTTCTAGCTAAACGACGTACAAATCCTGTGACGGCTCGATAGAGACTGCATCATTCAGACCGGAGACGCCTGCGGGCGGGGCGGGGGGAGCGCAGTAGGGGGCGCGCGCGTCGAGCGCTACCTAGCGAGGCGTCGAACTAGCCTGTGTCACTGTCGCTGATATGATAACGAATGTATACAAAGCTAACGATACCACAATTTACGAAATTGTGAAAGAAAGATAACTAAACATTTGGTGTCGTCGACCAAACGAATCGAAATAATATATTTATTACTTCAACCTACTGACGATAAGAAGCAACCGAAACAGATGTCTATTGACAAAACGAGGAACAAAAATAAACAATAAACGGAGCGAGAACAATAAATCTTTCGTAGTCAGAGGGTTAAGTTTGTATACGGACTTAGACAACCTTGTCACAATAGGAGTTTAAATACCACTGCAATGATCGCCGAATCAAGAAATTAAGATTCAAATGAAGGGCCAGATGAGAGGAATTTATTGAAAGCTTTCTAATTATACTTCAAATCGTACTGAACGAAAATGTACTCGTAAGCAAAATTTTTGTGTGTTAGGATATTGTCAATTATAAAACGCTAAAATTCTACATAATTGTCATTATGTAGAATTTCAACATTATTATCAACTTCCTCCATATCAGATATGGACCAAAATAAACTTTGACAAGAAAGTGTATATTGCGTTAATCTATCGTCTGGTAAACCAACCGAATAAAGATATTGAGAAATGTTAGTCAATATCCTTGTGCGGTAAAGAAATTTGCGTTTTTGGAACCAGAAATTATATTTTACATGTTAGGCTGGTCTCATGCTGATATTTCAAATCAAAATGACTGATATACTTTGCTAAATATACCTTAGGATAAGGTTTATTCAATGTAATAAAAACAACGTCCTAAAATGGAACTGCCAAATCTTTCCAGTCATAAAGCGGAAGAAGAGTCATTAACGCGAAATAGGTACGTTTTATGAATCGCAAAAATACAATTTTAATTCGCATGATTTAGGTATCGTACCTTTCTTTATCTATGTGTATAACGGCTAAGAAAAAAATATATAATTTAAAAAAATAATCAAGCTATTTCAATTAAATACTGGTAAAAGTGAGCTCTTATGAACATATTGCACGTTTGCTGTACGTTTTGTTAACACCTCTCCTACTCGTAAAAAAATGTTTGCCTTTCGAGTGGTCCCAGAGACGAGTGACTGCAAAAATAAAATTCATATTTCGTTTTGAGATAAAAATTGCTACAATTTTGTTTTTAGAAAGGCCTTTCGAAATTGATATGATTTGAACGCACGATCTACGTTAGAACATGCTTTGTTATACCTTTTGTCACGGTAAGCCGACTGCATTCTAACTAGAAGTATTTTATCTTAAAGACTTTAAGTTTGTTACTAGAATCCTTCCACGGTACAACATACTGCAGTATTTTTATCCACCACATTCACGCTAAACGACACCAAGCCCAAGTTTCTTGCAAATGTTTTGTTAGAAAGCTAAATTTAACTAACAATCGAGCAATCGTATGTAAAACGCAAATAGTATGAAGTGTTTAATGTTCAGAGTAAACTACAACAGTACCGAAGACTACAAAGAAATTGTAAGTACGTAAATTAAGCATTCGACTGTAGTTAATTATGATTCGTAAAAATGTGCTCGTAAACGGAAAAGCAGACACAATACCTTAGTCATGATGAGAAATAAACGAAAGGCCCTCTTACACACGTTCACATCCCGTTTTAATGAATGCACTGTCGCTGATTCATACGCATCGTAAAATCGGAGTGCAGTCAACCGGTCACTAAGTTCACAGCTTATAAGCAGCTATTGAAATATAATCTTTTATTACAACAAAAAGTATTTTCTAGCTTATTTCAAAATAAAAACAATGGCTCAACTAGAATGAACTGATCAGCGAAGAATAATTGAACAATGTAATTCATTCTACAATATTGACTCATACATTGGTGAGTAGAAAATCTGCTGCAAATGGTATGAAAACGTTAATAAATTACTACTAAGTCACGGTATCTCGCACGCGGTGATCGTTTTGTTGTTCCTCGTGACTACTTAATTTTAACTCGAGGAATAACGGGCAAATCGCAACGGATCCTCCGTTGTTGTTTTTGAGGTATAAAAGCTATCACTGCCAATTTCTTTACAATGTTAATGCCGCTAAGAAAACAATTAACACGATCCTTTCAAGTATGATAAGACATAACAAGAACAAACAGCATGCCACGCTGTGCCAAAGTTAAGTGCCCCTTACACCGACAAAGTGAGGTAATAAAAATATATGATGGCCACGCCCAAACGCCGCTACCATGCTGATCTGCTTCGTCCGAACTTGCTTGTTGTACTTTATATTTTCAAGCGACATTTGGTATGTAAACATAAATAAGATTTATTGCGTACCAGCGTGTGTGGCAGTCTCTTTAACTTCGGCCGACGCTTCATCTCATGTATTGATTTGTTTTTTTGATATCGGAACCTTTACATCTTTTAAATGTCTTCGTTTCGGTTGTTAATACTGTTAAAAAAATATATCCTATTCAATTTAATAGCCGACAAAATATGCTTGCGCCAAAAAAACATTTCATAAAAAAAATATCATCGTCACATGAATATCGGTTTTATGTTTAAATCTTAACTGTCATTAGAATCTGCTTTGCCACCAGAATAATCTTATATTGCCTGATGCTACTAGAACCAAACCAAAACCGCATAGTGATTACAAAACTGACATACATTTAGTTCAAAACGGCCCACAACAGAATAATTCGAATAAACCTCACAATTTCTAACACAAAAACCTCAGACGGAAATACCCGGATATTAGGTTTATTAAAATACGTTTATAAAACAAGTGTATTAATAAATTTTTTGAAAATAAAGAACCTTTTCTTAGCAATCTTTTTGTAAGTCAAATGAAATCGTCGGGATCTGCGAAGTTAATTACATTTTTGTTGTATGAAGTCTTACTGTTGCGTATCATTAAAATAAAAATACGCATGTAATAGGCTCATTTTGCGAGCCAAAGGAGTTTCTTTCTTAATGTTTGGATAATGTATGGCTCTCTTCGATAGAAAAAAAAATATAGAATTTCAAATGATAAAAATCTTGAATGTGATGCAGTTGCTGTTATTGTGGTAGTCTTTCTAGTTCCATTCTTAATTATTGGAAGGTTCAGTAAGCTCTTAAAATAGGAGGCACTTCAGAAGATGGTATTAAAATGTAAAATTCCGCGTTACTCAGTTCCAGTGGGTTGGAGCTATAAACTTTCTGCATGCAAACTTTCAGCCAAATCCGTTCAATAGTAATTTTGTGAAAGAGTAACAAACATCCATCGATCTATGCTCAAAAACTTTCACTTTCTATAATATTCGTAAGGAAGTATGTCTGTAAGTCGTTTTATATAGAAAACCTCAACTTATACTTATAATGAAGAACACTTAGCACGTGTAATTATGTTGGATAAATGTAATATTTATCAATTATAACAGTGATCTCAATTTGTGTTGCAAAAGTTTACTTAACAATGGCACTGATACTGCGACACACATCATATGATTCATTTCATTTGCGTGAATTTCGAAAGTAGTGGCCTGTTTATTTTACTTAATTATTATCTTTATCCAATTATATTTGTTTATCTTTTAAACTATTATGTATTGCATATTGCCTTTTTATGATCATTATATATTTATAGTGGTTACAAAAGATCTTACACAAAATGGAAGCACTATAATAGCTTGTTTCTGAAATCATTTGTAATTTCATTTAAGGTATAATTAGTGATTGGCAATATATTGAAATAATTATATATATAATTCTCTTTACTAAATAAAAAATAATTCAATGTATTACTGTTGGAGGCAAATTTGTCAATTAAATATTTGTAAATATTATAGATATAATTAAGTATGTATAACTGATAACAACGATATTTTGACAAAACTGTCTTTTTACAAGAAGAAAGCTATCTCATAAAGTAAATCGGAGTACTATATTTGTTTATGTATGCAGTCTGTTCTCTGTGTCCCCCTGTAGCAATAATTTCTTTAAAGAAAGATAATAATATGACATGTGTTAAATTACCCTTCAGTAGTATTAAGATCAAACACCTTAATCAGACATCAATTCAATTTTTGAAAATGGCTTTTGACTCCCATTCAATGACAGTCGCAAAGAAGCCGAAGTAGAGCAGTCTTTTCATCAATACTATTCCTTCGATCATACGGTTACTAGATCACCAGTTTTTTAGATACTAAAGGTGTCCAATTGTGTTCGATAACAAGAAAACACAATAGAGGTTTGATTTTATGGTTCTATATTTTTTGGATACGTCTGTCTACCTAAAACATTTTGGAAACGTTTCTCTGGAATCACGGTGTTGTGTAAGCTGTTTTCATATAATTTCCCTGTAACAGTAGTGTTTCTCAGAAAAAAATTTTTTTTTTCATTCCGTTTCATAAACAAAATGATATTAAAATACATACTACCTGCTGCCCGCGATTTCGTGTGCTTAAAGTAAGGATGCCAGTCAAACTATCTAGCTTTTAAAGCTAAAATAAGAGTTCCGTCAAAATCGGTACTACATACCGGTTTAAAAATATATTGATGCCTCATAAAATTAGCTATCTAGACCGATACTGACAGTGAAAGTCCTGTCAGAATCGGCCAGCCACTAAAAACAGGCACATGCATAGATTTATTTTTATTGTGTTTTTGTATATCTATATATATATATCACTTACATTCATATATATGCATTAAGTAGTATAAAGTAGTAGTATAAAGTATTTTTATGCATGTCATTTTATATTCAGTAAAAAAATATTGATGAAATTAAATGTATTACGTTATAGTGATTTCGCTACGAACATGATTATACGCGATGTGCAGTTTTTCCTACAAAATCAAGGTATTTTTATTTTATTTTGTGTAGAGCGAAAGTTCATCCTTCAAATATCTTCTTTGACAACTCTTAGTTATACACTGGAAGAAGTGATCATAATATTTTTATATTTTGTTTTTACACGATTTTCTTTAATAGGTAGAACTTAACCTAACATATTCTTTTAATAACTCCTTTAAACAAATAAAATCCTTAGCTTTATTACATTAGACTAGTAATATTTTTGTACACATACATCATAGTCACATCACCATAGATCAGCAACTAGTAAAGTAATATCTTCCTATGACTTCTTAAACGACAAAACTTTTGTCATAACGTGAAGAAAGTTTGTAACATTTTTCCGTGGCATGTGCTCAAAAGGACGGCTTCACGGAAACTATGCAGAGGTGCATTCTACGCAGCAGATGTGGACGAAGGAGGGTACGGCATTTGTATAACGGTCCTGACATACCGGGAACGAGGGTGAAGAATGGCGCCCCCACCTTTCTAAAGCAGAATTATTGAATGAATTATGTCTGCCCTGTCTCGCTCACTCGACGTAAATAAGCACTTTTCGTTTGTCATTTGCCACAAAGAATGGGGCGAATTATACAGTAGAAGTAACCAGTTTTAATGACGCCGAGTTTCCAAATTTCTACTTGTAATATAAATGAAACAATTAATTAAATCAGAACTTAGGCATTTAAATACTCTTGAACTTGTCAGAATCAAAATGTAAAACAACCATCATTAATGAATTACATATTATTCTTATTGTATGAATTAACCTAGGTAACTTCCAGGTAGCAGCAAACTGTAACTGTAACTCTACTCATAATAATAAGTGTAAGTAAGTCACTACTTACTTACCAAATTTGCATTATGGATCCTCTGATCAATATTGCAAATTTGGTAACAACATACAATTAAGTGACACACATTACATATTAGACTTTACTTCGCGAATTTCAGATTATTATTTTATGATGAACAAAAAAACTTACTACTAACGAACTTGGGCAGAGCCGATAAGTCAGTGAGAGGTACACGTAAAAAAAGACTATGAAAATCGTTTTCCCATTACGCCTCTATGAGTATAACGCTTCAGAATAACGTGTTATTATGCATGCGTGAGCGCACAATTAAACTTCAATACATATAAAATTAGATTTAGGTGTCCAAAATCCGTGGCAATGGCGTGTATTATCTCGTAAAAGTCTTATAACATACCATCCACTTGTAAGCTAGCTATAAAACCATTATTGTTTACTGCAGATTCGTATGATATTTCATTCGCGAAACAAAACTAAATAGAAAATTATGTGGTAATGGTCCGTGACGGCTTTGTTGAGGTGTTCATATTATTACCGATTCCACGCCGAAAGAAACGAATATCGGCAAACTTAATTTCATTGTCAATTAAATAATCGCGTTTTTGGCAGGTGCTTAAAAAAAGATTCCATTAGTCTTTTTATAAATCATTCGTTATATTGGTACCAACATCTATTTTTACGAAGGCAAAAACATTTTGTATGTTTATTAAGTAATTAGAAAGTTTTTATTATCATTTTTTTACATTTAATGTAGACTTTCTGGTCTGCATTCCACTTAACTTTATGGGTCTCCGAAACGCTTCACTGATATTTCTCTTCGTATTATTTTTCGACAAACACTTTGTTGACCTTCAAAAAAGATGGACGGACAAAAGGATAATTGTTTTATGAAACGTTTTTTATTTTATTTTTTAATCTAGAATGCTCAATAAATGAAATGCTCCAATAACTTAGTAAATTGATATTCACGATGATTATTCAAAATATTTGCCTCGAATACATAAATACGAGTATAATCAATTCAACAGACTGGCAACGTACGAACAATGCCCGAATTTACAGAGAAATAGCACTTATTACCAGCTGGTAAGAAACTAATGGTGTTAAAGATGATATTGTGACCGCACCAGAGGTAAGGGCAGTAAGGGCAGACTCTTTAGGAGCACTGAACTGCCAGATCTTTAAAAGGACGAACGTACATATTACAAATGTCTAGACGAATTGTGGGAAAGTTACAGTTAAGTGGGTCCTTATTTACCATAGTCACCTTGTTTTTTTGAGTTCATAAATTCTGTTGCTAGATATTAAAATATGGCCATATAATACTTACTAGTTTAGTCTAACTGCAAAGTAGTCATGCGAATAAGACAGGATATTTATATGCTTATATTATTTATATTTATATCTCCCAGGGGTTGACATTCGACCATAATTGAAAAGAACTCCTTCTTTATAAAACAATAAGTGAATAAGTGTTCGAAATTCTCCGTCCGCGCAATTTTCGTAAAAAGGAGTAGGGACAAAGCTTTTGCTTCACCTACAAAGATTATGAGCAAAGGTTTAAATCTTATTTTTAAAAACTATAAGTTATTATTATTAGTACTTAGTTGATTAAAAGAAAACGGAATCACATCGATTTCTTCATTTACACCTATTAACATTTGAAACAAGTACTCATACGTATAACGCCTCGGGAGTCGCTTAGGCGTCAAAACATAATAAAAACTGCGACTCATTAGCTACAGACCTTGACGAACCAGTTGATTGGTGTGATTTTAATAATTGCCATAACAAAAGACGTAAAGTCATTCACCTTTATAAAAACCATCCTTTAGATATAGATATGACAAGCAATATATCAGAAACGTCAGATTAAAAAAATCCTGTGTCTATATATTACATAATAATATATCAGTAATTCTGATTTTACGAATAACATCAGCCAAAAGTTTGTTAGTAGTGTCCTACAGAACAGGCTTCATACAGTATGTATGATAGATGTTAAGATACAATTGTCACTTACAAACAATGTGCTAACTTATGTTATTGTTACGTAAGATAATAATTGTATCTATGAATCAAAATTCACAACGCATACAATGTAATGTTATTTTCATGTCACACGATATAGGTCGTGCACTATTAGATTTATATTTCATACCACAAAAAAAATATCATCTATTTGTAAGATATTTAAGGTAGGCAGGAAATCTAGAAGTTCCGTAGAAAAGTCACCAGAGTTCGTCGAAATTATTACTTTGGCTGTTATGTAGAAAAAGAGGAACCCGTTATTGTTATATAAGAAGGAAGATATTTCAGTTTTTGATTTGTAATAATTTGGTCAGTGGGTAGTCTTAGGGGCGGATTTTTAGGAGTTGGAGTATATGCTTAAGGGCGCAAAGAGAAGCAAAGAAAAAAAAAAAAATCTATTCAACTTTTTTGAAAATTTTCTTATTTTATTGCAGAATCAAGTTAACCTTGACCAGAGAAACCATTTAGCCTCTGAGAACCATGGCCTTCCGACGCACCGTTTCCAAGTTATGAGCTTTCAAAAATTTTGATATACAGTTCTATAGACCAAAATTTAGTTACGGTAACTCTGCCTTAGAACATACATTGTAAGATAATTTCTTAGAGCTGATGACAACACTGATAAGCTATCTATCATCACCTCAACCTCATCTGCGTTTGAATAACTGTGAAATGAAGATCATGCCACACAGAGCGACGTTAACAGGGTGATCGATATGTTCCGCCCTTTAAATTACCGAGTAATCTCAGTCGGTAATTACTCAATTTACTCAAGACAGGAGGCGATACCATCAAAGTGCCGCGCCAAGATTAACGCAAGTTTAACTCACCTGGAGGTAGAACTTAATGAAGGATTTACTTTAATAGTGGCAATATTCATTATCATTGCTACTGAGGAAATTTATATAGAGCAATTTCGGATGTTAAATCATAATCCAATTCTCAAATTAATAAGTGAAAGTGTAATGGATTTTATAACTTCCTTTCACAATGTCATCAATCCTAACATCTCTCACTAATTCAAGACATAAACTTGATCTTACACGAACTTATATCGTGAAGCCAAGTAAATATGAAAGTAAACAGAAATTAAAAGCAAAAGGCATCAAACGGCCTGCCACGCCTAATCGTGTATAGCACTCTGTGGGTGATGAAGCGTCGCATCAGCAAAGATAATTATAAATGAAGAGGACGCGACCTAAATACATGCACACGGGAACTATTTCCACACAAACAGGAGGCAGGTATATTTCGAAATAATGGCTTAACAGCGGGTATAAATAAAATGCCACACCCTGGCAGCACAGACAAAAGTTTTTGACGAAACGGTTTAGTAAAGCTCAGCTTAGCCGTTATAGTTTGTGTTAGGGTTTTGGTGAAATGCATTCATGTTCCTATAGTAATTAAAACAAAACATCTCACTAATGTAATCCATTGTGACTCTTTTGTTAAATTGCATTTTGTTTATGAATTATATGTTCAATGTCCCTGGTGTCAACTGTAGGTAGTTGACACCAGGGACATTAAACAATAAAAATAAAAAAATCTAATATAACGTTTAAATGTGATATGTCTATGCAATTTAAATTCCCTATACAATTTTAAGGTATTTTGTTAAACGGAGCTTACAAGGGTTTTATTTTATATGAAGCACTAAATTAACTCAAAATTTAAACAAAAAAAATTGTTCACTAAAGAAAGGGATCAAATATCAAAAGAATTAGAAGAAGAGAATTAGTGTAAAATCATTTTGGAACTTTAGACAATTAGTATACTTATAAAATAATACAGAATTATTTCGGTACATTCTTAAAATTATAACGATAATCTGACACATACAATACAAAGGTGTTAAATCTTAGTTTGGAATAGATCTTTTTTGTTCCGGGGGATTCTCTATTTACGCATTCCCACCGCCGCTACAGCGAATTCGCGCGCTGGCGGTGGGATATGTGGGACTCGCCCTCTCCATAGCGTGGTATGCTAAACTCATACCACGAGGAGAGGACCCTACTCCACTAAAACCCCCCGGACACTCCTTCGATCCGCTGTTGGCGGGGGCCGGGTACGCATAAGCAATCAGGCCCCCCGACGGCACCCGCGGCCAATATGGCACAGCGTGATCTCCTGGGCCACACTTACACTTACAGTATAAGAGCCCTAACCGTTAAGGTTTACGTCGTTTTATACGTATAACACAACTTTTCTTAAAAGTTACGATACTAAGAGCTAAATGCTTGTCATGAAAACATATTTTTTTCTAAATGTTGTATTTATCAATGGATGCCTTCTTTTTGAAGGCACACTATACTCCTATGAAACATTTTGCATACGTTTAAAGTATTATAGAATTGATGTGAACGCATAATTAAAAGGCAAAACTTTATCACCACAGTTAATGGTGCTAAGCTTAAAATTCTCAGTAGTAAACCACGTTTCTTGCAAAGGGTGCTAAGAATCTACATATAACTTAAGTGGAGAGCTACAATTAAGACAACGCTCCTTCCAAAGATTACGTGGGCCGCTTCGTGAGGTAATTACGCTAATTACTTTTCGGCGTGATAATGTTAATTTGGGTAGTCTTTCAGCAACGATACGATAGTCTTACACAGATATCGGATTAGAACAGATGCGTGTCTGTTCTAAGTATGGGAATGCTAACTGGGCCACGCAAGTTGTATGTTGTTTGTCAACTAAGTGAAATGGGTTGCTTGCGTAACGTACTTCTGAGACCGGCCATATGTTTGGTCAGTAGCAAGAATTCAAATCATGATTAAAATCATTTTACTTCAAATTGTAACAATTTACACCACAAGCTGTTAATTCAATTGAACCAAAACAAGTTTTGATGTAAGTTAACCCTGAATCAGCAAGATAATGTTTATCATACAAATTAAAATCGAGATCTTAGATCATAATATAATCGATTCAACATTGCCCGAAATTGCCCATAAATGACTATTCGTCCAACAATAGCCGCAGATGTACAAGAGACCAGACGGGATGCAAATAACAAAAATCAATACACGAGCGAGTGAACGCAGCATGCCCAACTTGCATAAAATTATCCTCACAATTTTAGTCCACTTCATATTGTACGAATTAACGAGCAACGGAATTGTCAAATATTTACAGAAACTTTTAATCAATGATCTGATGACAATTGTAAAATACAAAGTGGGTACAAGGAACTCAGTCCAGACAGTGTCTCAGACACAACTAAACAAACAATAGAGCATCCGTTTGAAGACGACGGTTGCCTAAGAAGTAGAGTGCAATACCTAGAAATCAAAACTGCATCATAAATTCATGTGGTTGAAAACATTCATATAATGTTCGCACAAAGCTCGATTCAACGTGACATCGTTATGTGTGTGGCATATATGAAACCTCTAAGTAAGTGGCTGAGAGACTTGCCGTCTCTAAGCTGGTACTCAAGCGAACCTGTTGACCCAGTGCGCAACGCTCGCGGCAAAAACTTCGCCTCCACCTGCTTTGGTGCTATGGCAGTCTAGTACGAAGTAGCTGTGGCTATTCAAGAGAAAACCATTGTTTGTAACCTAAAATGATGGTGGAACTCTCCGGCAAAAGAAAAGGATGAATATCATTGTTTACTAGACAGTTCGTCCCTTTCTTTCTTTTAAGGTATCACGCGTAATGACAAAAACACTCAGGTTCTTAATTATGACGGACACTTACTTCCAAATGATAAAATATTTCTCAGTCAATACACAAAAGAAACAAAAGGCTTTCAAAGATCATAATCAATACCCTACATTCGGTCTTTAATACAGGTTCCTTTCTAATCTGCGTAGGAGGATTAGTAAGTAGTACAATGTCGTCATGCTAAACTTCTAGTTGGCTAGAAAGTCGTTCATGGTAAACGATACTTTATTTAAGAAATAATATAATAATGTAAGTGGATATGTAAACGACTTATGTCAGTTACAAGTTGTGTAAGAAAATAGTTGAAAGACGATATGGTATTATAAAAATATGTAACAGAAAACTTTGGCAAAGTGACTTGTGCTTGGACATTGCGAGTTCCGTCTAATAATTTAGCTTTATTCTATCATTATTTGTAACGTTTTTTTAAAGAAGACTTAAATTTATGGATTTACGCCCCTAAAAATTCGTAACGAATTTTCCTGAACGGAGATTTTGTATAGTATTCCTAGATATTTTTTTACATTTCCAACTAGTTCTAACCAAAATTTCCATCAAAAACGACATAATTAAATTACGTTCCGCAATTTCCAATTAATGAAGTAACAAGGTATTATGTTTATACAACACAAACTACAGCAAGTTATATCATATGTTGAAGAATAAATAGACCATGTTTTACAAACCATGAAGGCAGAGGCGCAAGCTCAGTATTTGCACACAATTCCACCAACAAATTAATATTAATACTACATAGTGCATATCGAATCATAGGTAATATGACTTCTAGTGCTATTTTCAATGTCTTCTATACTAATATTATAAAGCTGCAGAGTTTTTTTGTTTGTTTGTTTGAATGCGCTAATCTCAGGAACTACAGGACCGATTACAAAAAAAATATTTTCAAATACTTTTAAAACAATAAATAAAAAAGTATCCGTAAGAAAATTACGATTTTGTAACCCAAGGTGTAAAATCGAAAACCTATTTATGCGTGCGCTGCAAAATGTATTGACAATAGAACAAAATTATGTACTAGGGGTTTGTAGGTCTTATTAAGATCTACAAATACGTCCGCGAGAGCACATATCTAGCTATCATATTAAATATCTAGCTATCATATTATATGTTAGTCACAATAACCATAAAAGTGGTTATTGTGACTAAACTATGATAGCTAGATATGTTCATAAAAAATATTAAATCGTCTAAGGAAACTACGTTAAATGTGTATCGTAATATTAATCCTTATCCAAATTAAGCATTATGTAATCAAGGGTATTTATGTAGAAGTAATTTTACTATTTGTTTTATTCCAATCGGACATTTCGTTGAGAAATTATCACGAGTATAAAAACGCAAAGAATTGGTACCTAATAATATTATAAAGAGGAAAGATTTGTATTTTTGTAATGAATAAAATGAAAAACTACTGTACCGATTTCTTAAAAAAAGACAACTCCCGCACTAGGAAAACAAATCCCTATTATATGTTACGGCTAAAGGTAGGTGTGAACATAAACTTAGGCTTAACCTAGGTCTAGCCGACCACATGCGGTTAAACTTAGATCAACCTGAATAAGTCCCTGTTCAACTCCATTGGTTTACGTTAAGGTTATTTTTTTTTAACCACCCCAACACAGTTATTGTTTAATTTAATTGAAACCTAGAATATCACGACGCAAACTAACATGTTATCGAACTTTAGCTGCTTCGCGAAGATAAACCTAAGTTTAGCCGGCTAATCTGAAGTTTATGTTCACACCTACCTTTAGCCGTAACATATACATAGAAAGAGCAAGGCTTTTTTGGATGATAACAAACGATATGGCAAGGGTTATTTAATCTTATCTCTACAAGTCCGGAAGTAATGATTTTTTTAAATTCATATGAAATAAATACATCACTAGCACTCAATCAGCTGATCGAAGTCAACGAACTATTTGCAAGTAAAAATAAACCTCTTACTTCTGGTATTTCTTAATAAAGGTTCCGCATTTTTATTTTTTGTTTGCAAAATAATACTGACTTTTTTTTATTTCATTTTGAGTTGAAACCCTTGCCATATCGTTTGTTATGATCCAAAGAAGCCTTGCTCTTTCTATGTACCTATATACCCTTTCCGTTACACCTTGTATATAATACCTAAACGTATTGTTACCGTTTTAATTTTCCATGTAAATTCTTCCTCACATTGTGTTATATTAAGACATTTCCTTTTAGCTAATTTAAGTAATATTAATATTAAAACTATTATACTATACATATTATTTACTACTTATGAAGTGTTATTTGTTCATATTTATTACCTGAACAACAATTATTTTATTAGCAATAGTAAAATGTCAAATGTTACATCATTGAAAATTGGCAAATTAGCAACTTCTGTTGATGACACTTAATTACGAGAACAAAGAGTCGAATTCGACTAATGGCTAATTCAAATGTAATTTAAGCAGTGGTAATAACGTTATTGGAAACCGAAATGTGTGGTCAATTGTTCATTTAACAGATTTGGACCACCATTTTTAGGCTTGATCTACATAGTTATATTAAACCGTATGTTACCATGCGAAGTTTTGAAGTTTTAGTTGAGAACAAATGCAACTTTTAAGCTCCAGACGGTCTTAAGAAAGTACATATCACTAGGTCATTGATAATAGTCAGAGTGCTGTACTTTATCTTGGCACCCCTTGACCTGAGTCAAAATTGTTGACCCAGTAGGAAATCACCTCGACGAACCGATCACAAACTCTCGAACCTCCAATACGCTGACGAAAGAGGCAGGTATTATATTATACTTAGAAATGTGATGACTAAGTACTTTCTAATTCTTTGATAAACTTGACGTTTGGGACACGCATTGACGTAATGATGGACCAGGAATAAGTGAAACATTTGTAATGCTTTCTTTACTTTGTTTAATGAGGTCGTTGCTTCTATTTTAGGTGAGATAGATTGGACTTTCCATTGCGTCACAAAATATTGTTTGTAAAACAAAAGACGACTATATATATAATAAAAATACAAAGTTATTTCTGGATTACAGGACACTGAGAACAGCTTTACGTGGAAGATTTTTGTGTAATAAGTAAATTCATACATTTTTCTTGTAGTTTACTAGTCATTCTATACCCGTATATTATACTAGCTTTCGCGGCCGGTTTCACCCGCGTTACGCTCGTTTCCGTAGGAACTTTATAATTAAATATTTTCTCGATAAATAGGCTATCTAACATTGAAAGTTTTTTTCAAATCGTTCCTGATGTAAGCGCATCCAAACTAACAAACTCTTCAGCTTTATATCGAAAGATGCATGACGTTCCTTTAAAACAACACACTTATATCTTCGGTTATCTACCTACTTCCAAAATTACACAAACAAAATTTCAGTGCTGTTCTCACACGTACCGTAGATGTAACGTAACAACACTCATAAAACAAAGGAAAGCCAAAATATAAATAAAAATACTGTTTTGAATACATCAACTGCACCCTCGTCAAATGTTGGAAAATGTTTTGCTTGTAAAGTAATCGGTTCTTAGCTAGCTATATTTGGTTTAGACGTGTTACGAATTGGTTGCTTGTTTTAAATTTGATATCGAAACAGAATAGTAATTAAAAAAACATAATTTGAATGTCGATAGATTACCTTCATAGCTTTGTCGCAAGATCAGAGCTGTAATGATTTGCGTCGACGCTGCGCAGACGCTGGCTCGACGACGACGACGCGCAAAACACGCTAGTGGGATAATAGTATAATCATTAAAATAAGGAAACCTTTTGAATCGACATACCTACTTATGAAACGAGCTAATTTAGACTCAACGAGTGGCCACAATGAACGTCCAGCCAGACTTCCCGTTTTGAAGTTAGCTATGAAAAGGACTGTCTGAAGTTTGGAGAACGGCAAATGTATTCAAGAGGGGTATAAATTCCTCCGCTGTATGAAATCGACTTCAAATATTGAAGGATTGTAATCTGCTTATTAAACTGCGCAACTCGTTGAACTTGGTTGGAAAAAGATAGCAAATATTATATCGAATGGCTATTGTGTAAAAGTTATTTGAAGGACACTTTAATAATTTCGTTAAGATTGCAACAATAAATAATGCCTTGTATACCAGAGAACGGGCAGCAGTGCAACATAATACTACGGTCACCAACCCGCTTGCCAAGCGTGGTGACTATGGCAAAACCCCATTCGAATAGAGGATAGTAGTAGTATAATAGATATATTCAATAGTTTACGTTCACGGAGTGATAATGATGATATATTTGACATTAATTTTATAAGACATAGGCATCATCTTATATTATGATGGGCAATCACTGTTTTCATTATTAAAATACAAATTATAGTAGTATTCATATTAATTTCTATTGAATAATTAAAATGTTAAAGATTACAAAAATTTTCGGTTGGTTTCACGGACCACTGAAAATGGTTCAAGGGACCACTATTTAAAGAATAAGAATTTAAGTTTGTCGTCATGCTCATACGCACCGCATGACTGTCATTTGTTACATGGTCAAAAGTTGATCTTAAGTCAACAGTATGAAGTTTGAATTTATTTCTTCCAAAGTAACATGAGTGTAAGGGCCCGGGATAAGGTTTAGAACTTGTTTGCCTGATAAACAACGATAAGCACTCCTATTTTGCTAGTATGCCGATAAAGTTGTATTTATAATTACCACTAAATTAGAGATAAGGAACGTACTATTAATAGAATTAGACTACAAACTCATTTGACACTTGACACTTGAACTAAAAATTTGTCAGCTCATTATTTAATCTCAACGTTGATCATCCTATACAATGAATAGAATCAGAAATTACTTTGACATAAATTATGTACAATATGTAGGAAGGTCAATCATTTAATAATTGCAAGTTTTTTATTGTCTTTCCTGCATATTGTGCATATTTTTTGCGGGAGGGAAGGCGGTGCAAAAAGTTCGTCCCAGCATTTATTTAGACACATTTTTAAGCACCATTAACGCTATAAATGTTGTGTTTTTAACTTAGTAGTCTATGCATCATTCTTCGTACCCCTGTCCCTTTTAAACTGAAGGCGTGAGTCCATCCATTGTTTGCGAAATGTGACGGTCGATGCAACATATCGACCGTGTGACAACTACAATGTAGATAATGACTTGAAAATATAAGATGGATCTATTTCTTTAAAGATAAAGTGGCTGAGAAAGGAGTGAAAGGTTGAGTGACAGTCATCATTATGTGAAGATATTCAGAAAGCTGTACAATCGCAATAAGTTACTTTAAATGTAAAAAGAAGTGCGGGAAATTTTAGGACCATACATGAAAATCTCAAAATATAACCAGTTTCACACGAACTGGGAGCCGCCTAGAACAAGCGCTGGATTAAAAGGTAAAGACCCTTCTGAAAATTGGTAACACGTTTAATACGATTTTGTTATAGAGACCCGTCGATCTAACCCAACATTAAATGCAACTCAATTCGAACACATAACATACCTACCTACCTGTGTTTACGTTCACTTGAACAAAAACAATAAAATGTAACGTTTGGAAAATAAAATGCTAAAGCGGCACACATACCCAATGATGCACAAAAGAGAAACAAAATGTACTGCACAACAGTTTCTTCAATTTCACGCTCCAGAATTTCACTCAGACAAATTCATATTATAAACGTATAATATTAACTTCCCTCAATTCATTCGTCCCCAAATATCCCATATATGTTCAGATTGATCAAAACACATGTTATCAAGCGTATACTTGGAATATATCAGGTGGAAGTTCATTATATTTTTAGGTTGAATCGATTTAAGGGTTTAGAACAGGGATCCCCATACTATTTTGGACAAGTGACCCCTTTTCCAAAATGAACTGTTACCTCAGACCCCCATGGCCAAATTACCTACTTTTAAGATCAACCCCCTTATTCATAATGGTCCGCTAACTTAAAACAGCTGCTACAGTGTGTTATTATTCATTCTGACTTAGGTCAATAGAACGATATCGACCACTTTGGGAATCCCTAGTTTAGAATGTAATTACGTCATATAAGAACAAATCGATCCTAAAAACTGGTTGGTCAATATTTTCTACCGTTTTTATGTTTTTAACTACGGCATAAACTTATCTGTATACTTCTTCTGTGTGTATGAGCGAGAATAAACTCTCAATCTCATCGAAAACTTACGTTTACGTCATAATTTAGCGTTCATTTCCACTAAAAAGACTTATAGTATAACATTGTTTGAAGAAGTGATAACAAAATTCTAGACCTCAAGCATAGGGACGGTTGTACTATAAACTTCAGAAGCATTTTATCGTAAGTGCCAGTTTACGATAAAGGCACATACGACGAATGTTTCTGACGTATAAAGGCACATCCGACCTTATGCTCCTGAGTTTTATATGTATGACACCAAATTTAGAAATCAAAAATTATAAATAGAGCGGCCATAACTACCCATTTAATACATTTCATTCGATTAAATAAATCAGTTAAATATCAGTCAAATATATATAAATGAATATACTCTTCTTTTAAGCGGCTTAAAATATGATTTGCAGCAAACTCTCAAAGCGAAATCGGGTCGAGCAATATTAACATTTACGAATAAAGTCCATCAATTACAACGCAAATTGTTACCGAACAAAATCAGCATAGAATTTAAACATAAATGGAGCATTTTCAGTTCGCCTATGTAAATGTTGCGCCGGAACGTAACGTTGTTACGGGAACGGCGGTTAATGGATTATGCTATCTGCAGTTGCTATTCGCTATCAGACTATCGTCCTACTAGAGTGATGCCAACGCGCTATAACTTACTCAGGAACAAAATTAGAAACTACAATAAATGGGTTTTTTATGGAAAAATGACCCTAATATATGTGTACCGTATTATTCCTTTTTTGAGTAATTAATCATTAAATGGAACAACATTATAACCATGAAAGAAAAGGTAAGTAGAATGAGAAAAGTAAAGATTTTACGGAATAACTTTAAAAAAAATTGCATTCTTTATTTAAGTTACAACACCACGTTGGCGGTTTTTAACACATCGTTCAATAGAGACTCGTAAAATAAAGTAAAAAGTAAACTATATTGCTTTGGCGTCTATGTAAAATTGTATACCTAGCTATTTTATTGTCCTAAAAAGTTACTATTTCTGACATACTGTCTGTTAGAACAACGATATGGAACTTGAATATTCCGCCAAGGAAAGACAAAGCCCATGTGCACCGCTTAAAAAAGTTTCCAAAAATAAAGAGAGTTTGAATACTCCCATCACATAATAATATATTCTAGCCAAACCTTTTAAATACGCCAAATAACAATCACCAAAGTTGGCAACCTAATCTTCTATATACACGGAACACACCTACAACACTGTGCCCCGCTTCGGCTTTTTAATATGCTGCAAAATTTAGAGCGATCTGACTTACTTGCTTTTGCGGAAATGAACTGGAACACGCCTCTTGCTAGTTTTATTCAGTGTGATATTAAGAAATGAAACTTATGTGGACTCGTTTCAGCCGAAGTTGCTATGTACGAGTTGTTAATATACAATTTTCGTGCATTGATCCCACTTATTTCAACTAGGTTTACGTTTGAGTCGCAGAACATCATAATTCGTCGAGTAATACCCGAATGCTACGATATTAAATGCTGTTATAACAACACTTTACTTATAAACTATCTGTTGGTACATCTAGAATGTGAACAATGATTGCTCACATTCAGACTCAGTTAACCCGAAAATAATACACATCTGAACAGTGCGTCCAATAGCCCAGTTTCCGCTGCAACATTCACCGTTGTTCACAGATAGTTCCGGCACTCCAGATACAGTTCTAATACACAGCAAACAGCCCCATCTCCCTTATAAGAGCACCTACGCTTCACAAAGGCGAAACTTTTCTACTTTGCATGATACAATCTATAATAGCTTCACTTTAGAATTTTAGATAGAAAATGTCGCTGATCTACATTTTCAGTCGTAAATTCTTGAGAGTTATCCAATCATAACATAGCCGTAAAACCGGTGAACTAGATTGTATTTACGTAAGTATTATTGCGTGTTTAATGAGGTAAGTAAGTACATATTTGCATCTTACTTCATCGAGTCAACGGATTGAATTTAATTAAGCCGAAAATGGTGGTCGGGCTTTCGACCTCCCATAATCGGGATATACAGAACATTGCCCTTTAATCTGTTTGTTACCATAGAAGGTTTTAATAGTTGTCTACAGCGTGTTATTTAAGTTATTCAAGATCTTTAAAGTAGCCACACAAATCTTACTGCCGGTAGGATAGATTTTTCGAGAAAATATAAAGTATGTTTGTGACAGAAAATGTATCGCGTTTTATTAATAATTAAAAACAACATTCGCTAGTTTTTCATTATTAAAATATACGAAAGAGCCTACATATACAAAAATACTTATTTTCTAGTATTTTTTGAAATAACACATCTACATTGTTCTTTAATAAAACAGCATAAACGATGGTGAGTCGGTGAGGCCATTAGTTTATTCACGGCTACAATTATTTTTTCGACCTTTTGTAGGCTCATTCTTCAATTAACGCCTCGTTATTTATATCGAAATTTAACACACGAAGTTAAAGCATTCGTTTTAAGGAAGCTATGTTCGTGATTTGTTTTGAATTACTAAGACTCAAAGTGTTTATTTCAAAATTATAGGATACTAGCGACCCGCCCCGGCTCCGCACGGTTACAATGCTAATGTATTATACATATAAACCTTCCCATAAAGATTTAAGCATACATAGGGACATAGGGATATAGGGACAGAGAAAGCGAATTTGTTTTATACAATGTAGTGATTGCAGTACTACATTTTTTGGACGTTGAGGAAGATTGATTGAGGTGAAAACCATCGAGCACTCCTTTACATTGCCCATATAACCCAATTCCTAAATTTCTTTCTCTAGCTCTTGAAGTTACTCATGCACGGGAAAACAATATTACAATGTTATTTGAGTGTGATGTTCTGTAGAGGTACTTCTTCAGTTCAGTAGCTTATTAAGCGTAAGGTACGCTTCTTTAATGTATACAATATTATTACGAAATAGTTTTAAACCAAATCATTGTTGCATAAAGATAAGTTAGCATTCGGTTTTCAGTGACCTCTACCAGAAGAAATTGAGCAAACCGCAAACGGTAAGTTTGCGGCTAAAGTTGAACTGGTTGAATAATTGCTAAGCTATATGTTCCTCGGTAGCGCCAGATGTGAATCGAAATTCCCTCTAGACGAAATAAAGAGGATTTGAGGTTTAGTGTTGCGTCGTTATTTTTAACGTAGATATGATGTATAAAAATTTAAAAATAATAAAGCATAAAAAAGGTCTACACTCTGTGTCTGTGGTTGGCAAAATGGGCAACAAGTAAGAAATGATTACGACTAAACATAAATTATTAGCAGACTATTATAAATTTATCTAGATAGGTAAAATAGGACTGATCTAGAACTAATTTTGTATAATAAGATTAATATTCGATAATCAGCTCCTGAAAACCTGTTTTCATTAATTTTCTATAAGATTAGGCCAAAAGCGCCCGTTTATATAATAGTAGTACTCATCAAATCTATTGTTTCAAGTCATTTTAATCTATCACTTTTCTTGTGAAATATATTATGTCTCTTTTACACTACTGACAACAGACCATTTCTATAACGTGTAGCAATTATATCGAAATTCATTATAATAAATTAAAGACAATATAATACACCATACACTATGCTTTGCAAGGCATTACAAAATAAATATAAGATTAAATCAGATGGTAACTTGATAAAAGTCCGGTCCTACTTCGCCCACGCAGTAATAAAGCCAAGACGCAGCTAAGACCATCAGTAACTTTTATTTTTACGAAACCTGCCGCTAAGATTAAATGAAATTAAAGTATTATTTATATGTTTTTAACTCTTTATGGAAAAGATTACCTTATACTATATTTCAAAATTGAGTTTAATAAAATTCGACCACCGGCAGGATTCGAACCTGCATCTCTGGGTAAAGCCCCCAATGCCTTAACCAATTAGGCTACGGTGGAACCCTACCGATCATCGAAATTTATTAATCTCTTTTAACACGTCTCTAAGGGGGACGGTAGCGCCATCTATCGGTAATGATCCGCATTACTTCGATAAATATCTCCAAAGTTACATTTGGTATTAAATATTAAACGATGACACCGCCCGTTTTTCACATTATTTATATGTTTTTAACTCTTTATGGAAAAGATTACCTTATACTATATTTCAAAATTGAGTTTAATAAAATTCGACCACCGGCAGGATTCGAACCTGCATCTCTGGGTAAAGCCCCCAATGCCTTAACCAATTAGGCTACGGTGGAACCCTACCGATCATCGAAATTTATTAATCTCTTTTAACACGTCTCTAAGGGGGACGGTAGCGCCATCTATCGGTAATGATCCGCATTACTTCGATAAATATCTCCAAAGTTACATTTATCGAAGTAATGCGGATCATTACCGATCGAATCCTGCCGGTGGTCGAATTTTATTAAACTCAATTTTGAAATATAGTATAAGGTAATCTTTTCCATAAAGAGTTAAAAACATATAAATAATGTGAAAAACGGGCGGTGTCATCGTTTAATATTTAATACCAAATGTAACTTTGGAGATATTTATCAAAGTAATGCGGATCATTACCGATAGATGGCGCTACCGTCCCCCTTAGAGACGTGTTAAAAGAGATTAATAAATTTCGATGATCGGTAGGGTTCCACCGTAGCCTAATTGGTTAAGGCATTGGGGGCTTTACCCAGAGATGCAGGTTCGAATCCTGCCGGTGGTCGAATTTTATTAAACTCAATTTTGAAATAAATTAAAGTATACTATTAATACTGTGAATTATTGGGGAAAACTATGACGTCATGTTTCAATAAGGTTTCGCCAACTTTCCTCAAAATAAGGGCGAAGTAAAAGCAGACGTTATGCTTCTGTATGGGGGAAACCCTCCGGTGAATGTACTCATAAACGACTTGCATAGTTCTTTTATAGCCTTATATGGATCGATGTATAATTTTATCCTGCTCCAGTTTGCACTCTACATTTGGCATTGGTAACGATTTTCGCTTAGTGCCTCGACCCGTGATTGGCCTCTACTAAATGCATAATAGATGAGGTCTATAATAAAACCATTGAGCTTCCCGGCCGTTGCTCCATAATGATATTTTCGGAGCTTTACAGTTGGTAACCGAGTGAACGGTTCAACTCGGTATTCAGTGGCGGCTTCAGTGCAATATTTATCACAAGTCTATTTAAGGTTCGGATACGACCTAAAAACAAACATTATTTTTATGCTATAAACTCTCATAACTCTCTTTACAGTGAAACTATTTACATGTTGAAATATGACGTGACCGCTTAACTATTTTACTAGGAACAATAAATCGTATGTAAGTAATGTTTTTAAACTTTCTACCGTTTATTAGATAAGCAATGTGGTAGTGAACGCCTTCACGAAACTTTCTTACACATACCATTTAATGAGTAAACGTGGGAGATCATTTCGTATAAATCTACACAATAAGATGCTCTCATTTTTTATATTAAATACAAATGATTCAACAAAACGTATAGGTACCAGAATTAATAGAATGCCTCCGAGTTGTTGTTGTGGCAAATGTTAATTTTAGACAGTATCGAACAAACATTGTACCTTTGGTGAACGTTCGTGTATTCACAGAAAATATATTTCCAGATATTAATGCACAGATTACACATTGCGCCGATGTAAATAGGTCACCATAACGCTGGTTGCTACAAGATAACCCCCTTAGACACGCCATAAATTTAGTATTAAAACACGATACTGTAACGAATATACCGGAATATCGTGTATAATAAATTTATTGACGATTCATATTTCTATCTCGCATCATGTCCAGTAGGTCGGTTTCAGAAATTTCAAGAAATTTGTGCGTTAGCTTTAATTTCAGAGTAAACAATGAACACAAAAACTCGGTAATTAAGCAATTCTGACAGCTTTCCACAACACGATCCGTTAGATTTTATGCGAATTTTAGGCAAATTAACATTGCACGAGGCGGCTGAATCATTTCGCTTTAATTGGAACCGGAATCTTGATACCGTTCGGACAGTTCTGGTGAACTCATGTAGATGTAACAGTATGTGTTCCGCGAATGCAACATTTAAACGCGACGCGTGAATCAATGACCAATCCATTGTTGCGAGACACGATGCTTGGCGAGATTTGTTCATTTCTATGATAATTACATCGTTTTCCCTATCAGATGTCTGTTTTAATCATAATATATTTTGTTATTTAAATAGGTACGTTAAATTACTAATGATTATAATAAAGCAGGACAATTTTGTTTGTGTGCAAAGGGATACCGGAAGACTTTCAAGAAACATGTTGATATAAGCGTTTGTATTTATTGGAAAATGTTTATATTATAGGTTTTAAAAAAGGATCACGCGATCAGGATCTTCCCAATGTGATAGGGGTAAGGAGGCCAGAAGGCTATTCAAGTAAAGAACAATAGAATACACTAACTACTTTTAAATTACATTTAATTGCTAGGACAAATAGGTTGCTAATTTTAACCTATGTGTATATAATGTATATTCATATGCTTTGGAGTGCTACTAAGTAGTAAAAAAAAGTCTAAGAATATCTTGAACGGTTTATAACAATCAAAAAGATAAATTAATAATGGAAGTTCAGTTAGTCCTTTGACAAATATTTTGAATTCAAATATCGAGAAATTTTAATATGCAAATGCACCGTAAAATATCCAGGCGAAAAATATTCAAGCAATATGGTTTCTTGGCCCAGATTTACCGGTTCGTCGACCGATTTTGTGTTGGGAGCGTGTGGCTTGCATATCTCCAGGTGATGCTCGCCTTAAGTCGACGTTTCCGATGCGGGAATAGAGATATTTTTAGAGAAACTTAAATTCTATTTCTGCGACAAACGGTGCTCCGTCGTATATCGTTAGAAAATTGTTTTATGGCACCGTAAACATCAATCCGGTATCGTGGACTTGTTTCAACTCAGGAAAACTGTTCACTTATTTACAACAGCGAAGGAAATAAATTTAGCTCGATCATCCTAGTAGAAATACGATATTTTATGAAACAGTATGAAACATCATGCTTTAGGTTCTGAATGAATCACATCAAAAGAAAGCATTTTCCAAATTAAACTTTTCCTGAATTCATCTGCCTGTTTTTCTTATTTATAAGAAAAGCAGGAACTAACAAAGGCCGAAATTAACAAAGCTGTTAACAACGAATTAGGAGAGATGTAAAGAGGTCTGCAAACGCAAAAGCTAGAAAAACGCTGAGATTAAAATTAAATGATAGGTTGGCGCAATTTGCATGGAAAAAGACGTAAGGCGGCAGCGCAAAGTGAATTATTTGAAAAGTTGTGCCGCAATTTTAATTAATATTTATGTAATAGCTTGCTTCTGGTTTGGTTCTTTAATAATACTTACTACAAAAATTGCAGCTGCTGAGTAACATTGGCATTGAAAATGCAGTAATTAATTCACAGCGGGATGTACTTATTGCTTACTTAAGATAAAGTCGCTTAAAAGCTAGGGAAATGTGCTGCGAGAAGTAAATCAATAACATATCATAGTATTATCATGGTCATTAAAATAATGACTTCATGACTGCCAAATTGTTTCTTTTCTTTAATTTCTTAAACTTACAAGAAATATATATTTACCTACCAACTAATTGAAATATGTACATCCTAAACACTCATATGACCTGATTATCAGGATAGTATTTTTTCAAGGAGTTTTCGTTTCGGCCGACTGTGGAGTCGGTAGGTCGGAACGGCGCCCGGACGGCGCCATGCCGACGGTATTGTGAATAGGAATGTTGATGTACGTTGTATGTATAATATTGCGGAGGGAAGAAGCTTCTATTACGTATTCTTTTAGATGATAATTGAGTTTATTAGAACTGATACAAGGAGAATGGGAATATTGTCCTATATTTCAAGTCCTTGGACTCATTTATTTTAGCTCAAGACGCGGCGACGCTCCAACCAAATTTATAAAATTACTTATCGCTCCTGCAACTCCTAATTGATAATTATGACATACTTTTATCGTCAGCACGTACAAAGCCCAGTGGTGATCATGGGCTTAATAATGTTGCCATAGTCAACAGGCAGGAGGCCTAGCATGAATATTATGGGCATCCAATGCCACAAAACTTGGCTACCATAGCAAATTTTTATCATTAATTCCTAGATAGATAGTTACTCTCAATAAAGGGCTAAACAAATAGGCATGAAAATAAAACTACTTATACTAAACTATAGTCAAAAAAGTAAAAGTGTAGGAAATACTTAGACATTTCATTTCATATTATGCATTTTGTCCAGTACTTCAAATCAATAAGAAACTATAACACCAAAGAAGTACAATCTAAAGCACTTCTACTAATAATGAAATAATGAATTTGCGACTAGTCAGAATTACAATGTAAAAATACAAATACAAATAATTTATTTTCCAATTAGGCTACGGTGGAACCCTACCGATCATCGAAATTCATTAATCTCCTTTTAACACGTCTCTAAGGGGGACGGTTCGAATCCTGCCGGTGGTCGAATTTTATTAATCTCAATTTTGAAATATAGTATAAGGTAATCTTTTCCATAAAGAGTTAAAAACATTTAAATAATTTATTTTCCATTCACAAATTTTTGTACTACATCTAGTGTTTGAAGTGACCTTTTAAGCAACATTTGCCTGTGTTAGGGCACTTCGCTCTTCCAAAACTTGACATTACATGAAGTACCCACTAGCAATTATATTCGATACTACTCGATATAATATAGTTTTAGTTACATAAAAATATATATATTTATTTTTTAATTTACCATAAAAAAAGATATAGGCCAAATAGAGAAAAAAAATAATGAAGTTAGCAAAGTTTTTACTATGAGCCAATAAAAATCTTATAATTTTGTGATTTGTCTATGTGAGTGAGTGGAAAAAAGCTTTAAGTAATCAATTACTTATTTATATTTTAAAATATTATTTATTTATATTAATTAACTAGCGACCCGCCCCGGCTTCGCACGGGTACAATACTGATAATTATACTACATAATGTCTTTAAACCTCTAACAAACGGGCGAAATTTGGTCAAAACAAACAGAAACAAATTAATATAGGTACCTACTAAAACTCAGTGAAATAAGTAGGTGGGTATACTTTTATCGTATGAAATACCTATACTCTTCAGGACTAACAATACAACAAACACTAAATAAATAGGTATTCAAGTATCTATCCATCATAGTTACAACGAACACAAAACAAAAAATTTGCCCTATAATTCTTAAGGATCGAGCGCGCATAATCGCATTCGGCCTACCTCCGTAGCGTAGCGGTAATTGGCTCGCTTTAAATCTCGGAGGTCGTGGGTTTGATCCCCACACCGGACATGAAATCTTTGTGTAAATTCTAAGATTACTTTCCGGGTCTGGTTGGTTGAGGGACTACCCTCCGTGCCTCGGAAAGCACGTTAAGCCGTTGGTCCCGATTGTTATAACATCATCTATAATAATCGTATATCAAGGAAGGGGCAGCAGCGTTTCCTTGTGTGTTACAACATAACTCTGCGGTCACCAACCCGCCTGCCAAACGTGGTGACTATGGCAATACCCTCCCTCGGGAGGAGGCCCATGTTCAGCAGTGGACGATATACGTGCTGATGATGATGATGACCTACTAAAACTCAGTGAAATAAGTAGGTGGGTATACTTTTATCGTATGAAATACCTATACTCTTCAGGACTAACAATACAACAAACACTAAATAAATAGGTATTCAAGTATCTATCCATCATAGTTACAACGAACACAAAACAAAAAATTTGCCCTATAATTCTTAAGGATCGAGCGCGCATAATCGCATTAGGCCTACCTAAAACACGCGCTGTTATTTTGCGATAACTTCTAAGTTATTCATTAAAAGTATATAGTGTAGGGGTAAAATAATCTGCATGAAATGCTTAAGAATATTAACTCATTTAAAATGATAAGGATAAATACTGAATCCGTCTGATTAGCTTTACAATTACCGCATTAGAAATTATCATTTTTCTAAGATATAATGGATATAGCAAGTTAACCTTGAAAGATAGACATATGCTATCGCAGACTTTTTTGTAGATCTAAAAGAGAAGAATATTTGCCACCATACATTGTTTTGTTATATCTCATAGGGTTTAGGCAGCGTTTTCGTTGAAAGCTCCCAAATGGCTTAATTTTTTCCGACACCTCTGACAAATATCAATATATATTAGTCAAATGTACACATAAACTAAACAAATCATATACGTAAACCTTCCGGAAGAATCGTTCTATCGATTGGTAACATCCGCATGAAAATCGATGTAGTAGTTTTTGAGTTTATCGCGAACAGACAGACAGACGCGGCAGGGGACTTTGTTTATAATATGTAGTGATGTAGTGATAGCGGTCGCCCGCGGCTCCGTGCGGATGTCGGTTACCGCTGTAAAAAGCCTACCCAGGAAAGACACGGTCAGCAAAATGATTCCCAGGTCAATTCACAGACACCGACATAAACATCGACAACGCAGTCATTATCCGCAGGCTGCACAGATTGTCTTTCTGTGGATGTTAAAGTTGTTAATGATGAAAATATAATTAATGATGTAATTAATAGGCATTTTAGGGATTAGGCATTTTAGGCATTTTCAAAGCTCTGAAAAGAACTGTTGTTTAGCTCTGAGAAGAACTGTTGATTAGCTCTGAGAAGAACTTTTGCGTAGGTGTAGTTTTAAGAACGAAATCTAAAAAAAATCGCACGAAAATTATTAGACTTCGCAACGGGCCGTGCAGCAGAAATCGTAATATTTTAATTTCGCCATAACTTCAAAACCAAACGTCCAATTTTAATCATTCATAGACCAAATATTATCTACATAAACTGTACTTAGTGATGAAATAATTTATTTTGATAAGGATTAATAGCATGAGTAAAATAAACGCGTTTAAATGTAGTCCAAAAAAAAATCAAGATTTCTAAATAAAAAAATGGTTCTTGTGCCTCAATCGACATAGATAGGTATAGTGTGTCGCGGACTTTTTTGTAGATATTTATAAGATCTATAATTAATTAGAACATTTTATGGTTCTATCTTTTATAGTTTAGGCAGCGTACGCAAAATAAGTAACTTTTCTGGTTGATTTTTTACACCTTGTGTCAGAAAAACCCAAATATCTTACGGAACCCTATTTTTTTCCAAAATAAAATTTAGCCTATGTTACTCGTGGATAATGTAGCTTTCGAATGGTGAAAGAATTTTTTAAATCGGCCCAGTACTTTTTGAGCCTATTCATTACAAACATACAAAAATAGGTACAAATCTTTCCTCTTTATAATATTAGTGTAGATAGAATATTTGATTTTTAGAATAAAAATCAAAAATCAAATATGTATAACTCATTCTTCTTTTTTCTGGTTATATTTAGAACACCCACATCCACACCCTATCAATCACTGAATACACAAATTTGTAACTTTAAAAGTTTGTATTTTAAAAATTTAAATAATTCATTTAATATTCAATATAGAATTACAATTAAATTAAATCAATGGGTCTCAATTGAGACAAATATTAGAAGGTTAATAGGTATAATAAATAATTGTTTTATATATATTTCCAATAATCTTTTTTTTTAAGTAAACACTATATACATCTTTCTGTAATGCAATTTTTTTACATACAAACTTTAATTAAATTTGTGATTCATACCTAATTACTTTAATTTAAAAATAAGTGACAATCACAATTATTTGGAATGGCTAGAGCCTATTCAAACAATTTATAAATATGATGGCTAGAAATACTAAGTGATGTTGCTTTAAGATATTTTTTTATCACCAGATGTCAAGCATATTATGCAGTTTGAGGTTCCCCCATTGCTGGTATTTAGAGAAGCACCCCAAAGGTTTTAGTGGGTAGACCATCTCCTTGATCTCTATGAAGAGGGGTATCCTAAATATATAGGATAATGATAATAATAATAATACACACATATAATACGCTGTAGTAGTGAGGATGCCTAATGCATTTTCCACTAAAAAAAAAGACATAATTCCAAATATGGGAATTGTCAAATATGATTTTTTTTACCTATATTACTAAAAGAGCAATTAAAACATAATTTCACAAGAGTTGTGCAAGCCAATATTTCAAAATGTTTTTTATACAAAATATATACATGATTTACTACAAATAATCCTATTGTCTGAAATGCCCTATAAAATTAAAACTTTGTTAAGTTTAACTCAATAAGAACCTAATGTAAGACAAGACCTAAGAAATTTGGTATATGATATTTCATAAACAAGAATCATCTTGAAAGAATGAAACAATAATAACTTGTGAAAACTTAGAAAATATCTCTATATTTTTAAGTACTAGCTTACCGCGCGCGGTTTCACCCGCGTAATTCCCGTTCCCGTGGGAAATTCATAATAAAATATAGCCTATGTTCTTTCTCAGGCTCTAGACTATATCTGTACCAAATTTCATTTAAATCGCTTCAGTAGTTAAGGCGTGATTGCGTAACAGACAGACAGACAGACAGAGTTACTTTCACATTTATAATATTAGTAAGGATTTACTTATAATTTTCCCTTATCTCCAAATTTTTTTTTCTTTTCTGTAAACTGTAAAATAGAGTGGAAAATTATTTAATATATACATTTGTAACTCACTTAAAATTTAAAAAAGATTTGCCCCTAAGACTCTGACCCAGTTATTTTTACCGCCTTATAAATGCTACAGGCCCCGGGTTACAAGGGCCCCGAAAGTATGCGATGGCATCTCCAACAATTTTCGACATGGCTCTATGCCAGCCTAGTTTGCCTAGTATTGAATCAGTGGATACTGGATAGTCTTAGGTATTATTATAAGGTAAGTTTCCTTATATAGCAGATAATATAATAATTAAAACACAAACAATAATAAACATTAACAATAGTAAATACATTGTAACTAGATAAATACGTTACATAAAATTCTTCAGATAATTTCACATTTAGAATATTTTTAAAATGTACTTACTCACCACTTTTGTCTTCAAAATACCGGCAACACCAAAACAAAGTCGAGTATAATCCAACGTAGTTAATGGAGAGATATTTTTGTTATTTTTAATCAACACTTGAGATTAAAGATAGCAATAGTCAGTAATTACATACATATATTTGAATTAAGATAATTAACACAATCAACAACTGACGAACGTTCATTGACCCTCTCCGAAGCTTTTTGTTATTTTTGCCGTTTTGACACCTTTGCGTCACAACTAGCTATATAACCTGCGCCAATAAAGAAACGAATCTAAAATGGCAGCGGCGATCATGCGCTCTCACTCTAAACTGTTGATATCTTAGTCACACACGGCGCGTACTGCATGCAAAAAGAAATCCGTAAAGAAAGCTAACGGAAAAAAACGACTTACTTGCGAGCGGTTAAGGTAAAAAATGCTAAAGAAAAGTAAGCAAATAAACAGTTCTAATTTTTATGAAAGATTATGTATCTTTTTGTATACGTTACACATTTCAACACATAAAACTAACAATTGTATTTTACCTACATATACAATAAACAAACTTTCTTTCTATCTTTCTTTTTATTTGCTGACCCTATCATCTGTCAGTGACATTCAGGGACGCCATTTTAGATTCGTTTCTTTATTGGCGCGGCTTATAAAAACAAAGCTCGACTCTTTGACTATGACCAATAACGTCAATCGTCATACTGTTAGTGAGCATATTGACGAACCAGATTCTCAAAACATTGAGTAAATTTATTTATTCATAATTTCAAGTCAATTTCGGCTATCAAAATGAAACTACTCCCAAAAACAAATAGCAGAAGTTATAAAATTAAAGGATTTTGGTTATGAAGTTTTAAGTGATTTTTATACTTATGTGTCAGTTTACAAAGTTCTAATTAGGATCAGAATAGGCATATTGATTTGTTTAAATTTTAATATTGATCATTTTAGTTCAGCATGGTTTGGTTGAGGTTTTATAATAACCGGCTGATTTTTTTTTTTTTTTTTAATGAAAAAGTTTTTTTTTATTTTAATGACCTGGTCACTTGGACCTTTAATTCAAGAAATGAAAAAACGAATACCTTCATCATAGATACAATATTAACAGGACTTATTATTATTCAACGTGATATTTGTATGGTTAAAATGATTATGAACGCAACCTATTCTATCCATAGACTTTTATAGATTTTGACATTGATGTTATTAATGACAATTAATGTCAATTGTCATTCGTGTTTATTACATATAGATTTGGGCGCCTAAACTTTTAAGGAATAATTTATTGGCAAATGTTTTTGTGATGTGTTTATAAATTCGTGTTACAAATATGGAAGAAGAAAGTAAGTTAATTTTTATTATCATATATGCCTAACTTTTTTATTTTAGGTTACTTTTTTCTACTTTGGAACTACATTTCAGAACTTATTCGGAGGAAAAAGAAAGCATTGAACGGTAGTAATAGGCGTGCTTTAGCTGAAGCACACAATGATTTGGCATCGTTTTATTATAAACACAATCGGTACAATGATGCTCTTGACGAATATAAGAGCGAGGCTTCAGTATGCAAAGAACTGGGACTTCGCATGGAATGGGGCACTTGTAACCGAATGATCGGCGAGATGTATATGTTGATGGCCGAGTTTGACAAGGCTCTGAAGTATGAGGAGCGTCATTTAGGTAAGATAAATAATCAAAATTAATTACCTATTTCTTTACTACCTAACATATTACTTGGTCAATGCACCTATGGAACATTTTTTTTAAACTACTCCTTAACATCCTTATTCTTTTATAGAAACCACGTCTTTGACCCATTTGTTAGAGTTTGAAACTACCTGCTTTTTACAAGCTTTTTAATTACCTCAGATTCATGTGAACAAATGTTGCTTAAAATCATTAAACAATAAACAAATGTTGGTTAAAATCATGTGTTGTGATGATCTTGTGTTTATGTAGCTTCAACTGGTTATAATAATTCAAATCCAAGATATACACCACATACCTAATGATGGATTTTTTTTCTAAATATTTCTACACATATTAAATGAGTTGATGTGCCCTTATTAAAAATAATTGGATATTTCACTAAAAGCTAACACATTTCATAGAGTGTATATGTTTCAGATTTTTTTTTATAAAAGTAATACAAATTATCAATTGAATACTGTCTATAAAAAAATGTTAATACTTCTACTAAAATATTTTTATGTTCTAATGTATGTACGTCTAGTTCTTAAACTATGAAGATGATATTATGCAGCTTTTCTAAGCTACATGCTTAGATTGTCGAAACTAGAGTTGTGGCTAAGCATAATAAAGATAACCAGTGAAAATAAAATTAATAATTTAAAGCATATTCTGAACTTTTTAAGTTTTTTTATTTTAATACTTTACACTAAAGTTTATTAATTTCTAAATTTTAAAAGTGAGACCACTGGCAGGACTAAGAAGAATTATGTGAATACAGTCATCATACAAATATTTAATTCCAAATGTAACTTTAGAGATATTTCTCGAGTTAATGTGTATAGGTGTTACCAATAGATGGCACTAGCATTCCTCTTAGAGATGTGGTATAAAGAGATTGATAAATTTCAATGACTGGTTGGGGTTCCTAGGAGCCCAAAAGGTTAAGGCATTAGGGGCTATACCTTAAATGCAGGTTTGAGTTCTGCCTGTGATCTAAATTTATTAATCTCAATTATGAAATATTCTGAACTATTAATTGGTTTGGATTTCTTAAAATAGGTATTGATGGAACTGAACATAATAACACAATATAATGTACTAGGCATGAAGACAAAAAAGTTCAATTTTACCTAATTGTGATGACATAAGCCCCCTTCTCCTGAATTTAATAGTTTGTAGTTGCTCTGTATCTTTGTCAATTTTTATATACATATGTCCAATATTTTTTAGTAATCTCACTGACCAACTAATTATAACTTTGTAGTCTTCATGCCTATTATGTAACAAGAAGTTTAAATCCAAATATAATTAGGTCTAGTAATAATCAGTAATCAAATATTTTTGAATAGTATGCAGCTATTATATCCCTTAAACATCTTACTGACATGTTTCATATGGCATATAGAAGAAGAAGAAGTACACTTTATTGCAAAATATAAAACAATACAGTAACTTTGATAATGTCTTATGAGAATTATCATATAATATTAAATTGTATTAATACTCTTTTATTCTTTTAATAGCTGTAGCAAAAGAATTAAAGAACTTAGTAGAAGAACAAAGAGCTATGGCTACACTTGGCAGAATATATTTATTACAAGGACAAAGTACTAGTGATGAGAGTGAAGCTAAAGTATCATTGAAAGCTGCTGAAAAGGCTTTTATGAAGAGCTTAGTATTATGTGAAAAGTAAGTGTGATAATGAATTAAATGACAGATAAAGTTGTTATAAGTCTGTAATAAGTCTATAAACCGAGGACCGCATTGTTGCTTATTCCCCGAACTGTGATCTCGTGCCAGCGATCACCACCACTGTTCATAAATCTACTCTTTACTCCAGTGGCACCCTGAGCGTTGGTCCTAACCCCTTAAGGGTGGACGTCGCTTAGACTTGGGCCGGATTCTTGGAATTTTTAGACCTGTTACCTCTAAGGTATCTTACTATAATGTGTACATTTGTTGTTATCTACGACAGACGGACAGACTGATTAAAAATTCTGTAATATCAAATAATTTTAACAATGTTTTTAGCTACTTAAGTGATACTTTTGTTTGATATAGTCTTATACAGTGTAATTTTGACAAGTACAAGTGTATGTAAATACGTAAGTGCTGAATAAATTTCATTATTTCATTATTAAGATGTAAAATTGGGCATTAATGTGAATAAAGGATACTTTCCGGACTGCATTGCCTTACTTCACTTGTGATCCTGTGTATTTAGACTGCCAGTAATCTAATAATCTATTTAACTCCAGTGGAACCCTGAGCTTTTTTATACTTGACTCTTGTCATAAATAGGGATTGCAATCCGGAAAACCAGATCCGGTATCAATATACATTTAATGAAATTGATTCTGTATCGCATATCGTTTTTATTTTTAACTTTATTGACGGTTCATGTTTAAATGGTAAAAAGAAAGAAAGTTATTGAGGTTAAATCAATCTGATCAGATCCGAAAATTATGGAGGACTGCAATCAGTAGTCATAAAATTGTAGTATAATTTACTTGATATTAATAACTGTCATGTATTACTGAAACGTTTGATGGACAAAAGTAGCGTCACTTGCATCATTTCACCAGCATAAATCCAATTGCTATAGATACATCATCATTAAACTATGTTAGTCATGGATACCATAGCTTTCTTATGGTGAAAGAATTTAGCGAATTGGACCTGTTGTTCCTGAGATAAGTGTGTTTAAACAAATATTAATATTAGATTTATTTTCAGTTTAAACGGTAAAATAAACAAACACGAACTCATGGACATGAGGGCTCGGCTACTTCTTAACATAGGAGTTGTACAAGAGCATCTCGGGAACCTGGAAAAAGCATTGGACTGTATCAATAAAGCTATTTCTATATGTTCAAGTCAGGACTTGTATGAAGTGTTGCATAACTGTTATACAACAGAGGCATTGCTTTATACTAATAAGAAGAAAGATTATTCTAAGGCTCTTAGCTGTCTAAATAAGGCTTTGGAAGTAGCTAGCAGATTAGAGGATAAGGTATGATTTATTTTATTGTTTGTTGTAATACATTTTATTACCATTGAAACTTTTTGACATAATGTGCTATGACTTTTTTTTTTACTAGACATTTATTTGAAATGCTTTAAGTTTTGTTGAAAAATGCACAGCTATTTGGCATTGCAGGATATATGTAATTATATAGTATATTATAGAAGACTTTATTGAAGTAAAGAATATAAAAGTACCTACTGACTAAAATAACTTTGTTAAAATTGTCTTAAAGAAAATTAAATCCCTAAAAATTTTAATAATCACTAAGTATTTTGATATCTATATGGTCTTATTGAATTGAATAATATGTTTTATATATTTTATAAACTTGTAATTTCAATATATTTTTAGGTTTTGAAAACTTGTGAGACATTATCATCGAAAGCAGACATCCTTTGCAAAATGTCAGACTATCAAAGTGCTAAGCAAGTGCTGCTCAAAGCTTGGAAGCTAAAAACTCCTGATGAGGAAGAGAGTGAAAATATTGAGTCTAATCTCAGAGTTGGTAAGTGATATTATAAATTACTCACGCCCCTCAAAAGGTATAATAGTTTTTTTTACTTGTATCATTTGTTAAGTATAAGTGGAAAATAAAGCTTATATAAATAATAATATTTAATGATGAAATTGAAACCAAGCACAGGAAGCTAGGTTTAACTATATATTTGATATCCAACAGTGGCCGCCATGTGCTATACAGAAGATCTACTCATCACTATGGACCCCTCGGACCATGCTGGGTTCAAGAAGCTGTATGAGAAGCTTGGAGACGGGGCCTGTCACCTTCGTAATTATGCTGGTGCAGTAGAATATTACCTCAAGATGTTAGACCATGCTGTATTGGCGGGGGATGATGGAAAGAAGCTTATACCTATTTATGTTAGGTGTGTATTTATCCGATGTTATCGCAGACGCAAAGTCTGAGAGGCTCTTCAGAGTCTTAAGTGTATCCTTTATCCAATCTTATGTCTGATCTATCTCTGCTCTACAGGGACTTATTTCATTAGAGTTATTTAAAAAAAAAACTGATGAAAATTAGTAATAGTATGTATAATTTTAAAATTGAGATTATTAAATTTAGACAATTAGCCAACCCCCGTGGCGTAGCGGTATAAGCCTCGCTTTGAGTCTGGGAGGTCGTGGGTTCAAACTCTATACCGTACATGAAATCTTCGTGTTAATTCTAAAAAAAAAACCGGGTATTGTGGCTTGAGGGACTACCCTCTATGACTCTGAAAGCACTAACGTGTCGTTGACCCCGATTGTTATAACATTATCTACAATTTACAAGCGAACTATACTAGGGAACAGGCAGCACCATTTCGCTGTTCATTACAAAATAATACTGCGGTCGCCTACCCGCCTGCCAAGCTAGGTGACTATGGCAAAATCCCTCCCTCGGGACGAGGCGAGGGGGCCCATTCAGCAGTAGATGTTATATGGGCTGATGATGATGACCATCAAAAGGATTTGAACCTGCATCTTAGATTAATGCCAAGATCATTTGGCCTCGGCGGATCCCAACCGGTTGTTAAAATGTATAAATCTCTTTCTAACACATCTACTATAATTAATTTCAGCTTATATCAAACCTACAAAGATATGGGCTCATACAACGAAGCTTTACACTATTATGAGAAAGAATACGAATTAATAAAAGATGTGCCAAAGGAGGCGTTCACTACATTGTACAACATTGCTGAGACTTTGTTCCTTGCAAAGAAACCTTATGATCAAATTGAAAAAGCTTGTCTAGAAGCCAGGAGAGCAGTATGTATATATTTTCATTCTATGAAGAAGTAATTGGCACTATATTATAGTCCTACCGACCGATGCGGTCCACGAATCTAACCTCTAAAGAGATTAGACATTTGCCAAATACATATTATAGAACCCAAGTGTGTCCGAAAACAGAGGTCCACTCTGTATTTATTTTTACCGCCCTAATAAATAGGAATTATCATTGCTCAAAAGAATGAAGTTACTTTATACTAGATCTATGACGTCACAAAATGGCTGATAGCTTTTTGAATGATTAAAGTTTAAAAAAATAATTGTTAAACGTAATTTAAACAGCCATCTTCCACTTTTTGAACTGAAATCAATATTTAGGCTACTTATGACAAATACTTTCACAAAGATACATAATAGGCTACTTGACCCTTTTTTGAAATTATTTTTATATGGTTAATAATGGTTTTACTAGATCAAATAAAGTATTAATAATGGTTTTATACTTTAATTTATTTGCCCAGGCTCAAGAATGGAATAAAAAGAAGTACCAAATTCGGGCCCTTAAAATACTTCTCAAATACCAAGAGGAATACGGGGAAACTGACAAAATGGATTCGACTAGAGAAGCTCTCAGGTGTTTAGGTTACGAAGATTTGGACAATCTAGAAAATTCTGAAGATGAACAGAGTTCGGCTGGAGGCGGCGATGAAGATACCACGCATATTGGCGATGATATATGTTTAGAAGATCTTACAGGTATTTTCGTTTTTAATTACATAAGTATTTATTTACTCTGCTTTTGACACAACAGGGCTCTAATTGGTGTAAGAATAATAAACTGAGCAACCTGCGCTAAGGGGCATAATGAGAGCACAACTTTGTGTACAGAGGTAGAGCATAGCGCTACTTTATAATTTGCTCGACTGGGGCAGCACCCCCAGCTTACAGATCACAACAGCCAAATGACATTATTGATTGATGTTGTATGTGTTCTCGCCCTCTCTTGACCCTTAGCTTGCTAAGAACCTTCCAATGCCCTCGTAGACCCGAAGTCCGAGAGACCCGCGAACTGTAAAGTAGAGCGACAGTTGCACAAAACTCCCCTAAACTAAAAGCCATAATCCCTCAATCTACCCGTCAGCGACCGCCCTGAGCCGAGGTCCAAGTCCCACAGGGGACGCCCTCTTGCGCAGGCTGCTTAGTTTGTAGTGTTTAAACCATTTATCTAGGCTGGAGCTCTGCTCGCCTTTATGCCCGGTGAAGTAGCAAAAGCCTCGGGGCTAACTACATATGTCCGTAAAAAAAATATTGTATGTTTTAAAACTATTTTTATGCGTGTGAGGGAAAGGGGAAAGGGCCGGCAAAATAAAAGTGGCTACTGTACGTATATACGGCACTGGCACAAGGTGTCTCTGTATTTGTGCCCATATGCCACTTAACATCTAGTGGGTACGTGTAGTTTGCGTGATCAGGAGTAAAGAAAAACATGTTTTTTTCAGATCTTTCAGATACTAATGAAGAAGAGATATTGGAAACAAAACGTGAAACGCGTAAGAGGGGCAAAGGTTTCACCATAAAAAAGAACATGAAAGGGGAAACGCAATTACATGTTGTAAGTTGAACATTTATGTTTAACTAGATTAAACTATTACATTAACATTTCAAAACGTCTTCTGTCAGACCCTGGAGGCTATGTAACAATCATTATTCTATGACTATGATAAAAATATCTTCGCGTAGAGGTGTGTAACTCTTTACTGAACCGACTCACTGTTCCGAAACATCTTAGTGTTTCGAAAGATTGGAACGTCAGTAATGTTTTAAATGCATCATTTGGAACACTGAATCTGGAACACTACTTTGCGGACCGACCGGACCGTGAACGACGTCGCTTGCGAGTTGCGAGTGAGAGATTTGAGTAAGACACAAAATGCTGAGCGGTGAGCGGGATACATATACGCTCGCTCGCTAGCTCTCGGATAGCGGCTCTTGATTCAATGCACGTAATAATAACCATTATGGTGCTTACATATCAAATACTATTAGGTTGTTTCTTGTATGAAATAGAAGACTAGGTATCATTTTACTTTGTCAAAGCTTTTTGAATTGTTTATGTTTGCGCAAATTTAAACAAACACGATCAGTTGTTTTATGATATTGTTTGAATTGCATCTTTTGAGCCGGTGCCAGTGTTTCAAATGTTCCAAATGAAACATATCAGTGTTCCGGAACAGTTTAGTGATTCAGATGCAAATGTTTCAATCGCAAAAATGATACACTTTGCGCGGGCCTATCTTCGCGACTCAGCGTAATATGAAGTAAGCATAAGTTAATGTAGCTTCAATAACGGATATAATAACATAGGTTATGCGTTACAATAACTCTACAGTGGCCTACATCACTACATAGTATAAAACAAAGTCGCTTTCTCTGTCCCTATATCCCTATGTATGATTAAATCTTTAAAACTACGCAACGGATTTTGGTGCGGTTTTTTTTAATAGATAGAGTGAATCAAGAGGAAGGTTTATATGTATGATACATCAGCATTGCACCCGTGCGATGCCGGGGCGGGTCGCTAGTAATATTATAAAGAGTAAAGATTCTAAACTAATATATACATACATATATAAAGTCTATACTAATATTATAAAGAATAAAGATTTGATTGTTTGTATTGAATAGGCTCCGAAACTAGTTGACTGATTTAAAAAAATATTTTTCTAGTCATCAATATCAGGGAACAAGCTCCTTGTAGAAAGACTTCTAGCCAAAGGACATCCGGTAAACATAAGAGACAACGCGGGCTGGCTACCATTGCACGAAGCCTGTATACACGGACACATTGAGATTGCTAACTTGTTAATAAACCATGGCGCTAACGTCAATGATAGGGGAGGATCTAATTGTGATGGTGAGTGTGATTAAAAAAAGTATTTTAATTGTCTATACTTCAAGTTGGGTTAATCTATATTTCTCCCCAAGCCATAAGCTTAAGAATTGTAACAATTCCTTGGCAAGATATCAAATAAATTGTATTGTATAATATGTATAACTTGATCTAGTTAAATTATAAATTGCTCTTTGAATAAATTTACTTTAAGGCTTGAAGTAAATTTAATTTCGAATTTTGATGATTTTGAAGTAAATTTAATTTATCTTTCGTCAGAAACTAATATGTTTCTGAGGTTGACAGCTTTTTAACAATAAATGCAAATTATGATATATTACAAAAGTTTATTATTATTAAGTTTCGTAATTATGATTACAGGTATAACTCCTTTATATGATGCCGCAAGTAATGGTCACTTAGAAGTTGTTCAATTACTAATAGAAAAGGGCGCCATTCCCTCATTACAAACTGACTTCGGTGAAACACCTCTGCACGTCTTACAAAAATGGCGGACAGGAACGATACTAACGAAAGACCAAGAAACACTATACAATAACATATGCAATAAAATACACTGCTTAATAGACAAGACGAATGCCGTTGAAGTTTTAAACAGATCTAAATCCAAAACGCCAGTTAAACCTATCAAAGATGTAACCCCGCCTAGTACTTCTAAAATGAATAGCAGAATCAAAGAATTAGCTGTATCGCCTGTATTCAAAAGACGAAACATTATTGAAGATGATGAAAGTGACGATGACTTAGACTTGTCCCAAAATGTACGGAATCAAGCTGCATTCCCCTCCGACGATTCATCATCTGATGATGGCAAAAGAGTTAAAGACACAAAGAAGTCCACAGGTGTTAAAGAATACAGAAGTGCAATAGAGGCTTTAAGAAATAGAAGTATAAATGATTTACCAGAAGTAGACGTAAAGAAAAGTAAATTGAAACCAGCATTGTTGGATCCAGAAGAAGTAGACGACGACTGGCTTGATGATGATCTAGGAATAAAGAAAAACAACAAGAAGAGAAAACTTAGTGACCCATTAACTACTGTCGCTAAGAAACCTTCATATGACAGTATAAAAGAATCAATAGACAATATCAACAAAATCACAGAGCCTTTAGTTGAGAGCAACAAGTTTACTCCAAAAAAGAAATCAAGAATCAGTGACATTGTAGACTTGAGTGATCAAAGTTCAGATTCTGATTTTCGCAACGAAAATGTTAGACCAAGAGTTACTGCCACGGAATCCATGAGGAATATTCAAAGGGAATTAAACGACTCTAGATCGAAAGACAGCAGAGACAACATAAGAAAAAGATGGAAAAGACAAAGCACATTATTGAAAGCTGGTTTCCAAAGAAACAGAGATGACAATGACCACTCAAGTAACAGTGGAAGTGAAAATGAATTTAATTCTAGAAAAGAACTATCAAAAAGACTTACTCCTACTGGGGCTTTCTCAAGAAAATCTTCAGGAGAAAACTTCCATTACAACACAAAAGCACCACACAATGACGGTTTTAACATAGTACAGAATATTAATCCTAATATAGTGCAGCCAATGAATGTTATACAACCTATAAATATCGTCCAATCGACGAAAAACGGTAGGCCTGTGCAAACACAGATTTTACCCCCAGCTGCAGTGAAAGTTCAGGTTGAAGACAAAGTATTATTAATATCATTGAAATTGGACACAATTAATAAGTTGACAATCAGCTGGCTGGTTGAAGAAGTGAAGAATAGGTATTATAAGTAAGTAAATTGTATACTTTAAAGTAAAGTACCTATAATACTGCCTTGTATCATGTCCTAACTCTTTTTATTTTTCAACATGAATGATATTGAAAATTATTTTTTATGGATTAAAATATTACAACTTTTACATAACAAACAAATGAACCATAGAATATTACTAATATCATTAAAGTTTTAAATCACGCAATAATAGTTTAACCTGTTTGGATTTAAATTAAATTATTTACGGTGAACTAGCAATAAGCTCGTGGCTTACATGTCCGTCCGAAAAATAAACAAACTGCATAATGATGATATATCTATAGCATACTTTTCGCCACGGCTAAAATGTTAGGTTTCTATAGGCTACAATAGTAAATAGACCTTTCATAATATTGGTAGCTCTGCGGGTAGCTGTTTTATATTTTTATACATTTCCAGGTTAACAGGCGTCCGTCCAGTATTCAGTTTGATGACATCAGACGGTGCTATTCTCTCTGAAGACGATCCACTAAGTCTGGTGCTCTCGTCTCCTGAACTTAAAACGTGTATCACTAACTGGAAAGCTTCGCCCGCTGAGGAGAGGTATTTGGAATGCTGCGAGGCTTTAGGAATACGTAAGTGATTTAACTGTCTATACATACTAACATAATAGGTTTTATATTATATAAACGCGCATATCTTGAACATCTATATCACTTGAATAAACTAATACTAATCGAATTGTACATTCTCTGAAGAGTTTCTTTGCTCGAGCGCGGTATTCTAAAGAATTTCTGGTCCAAATTGAAAAATTCATACTATTTAACACTGTATAAATTTCATATCGGGAATCACTATGTTAAATTACACGGTTGAGAGCGCGCGCGACATGCTAGTGAATATATCTACATGTGTAGGGTTGCCAGGTCCCCCATCCCCCCAAAAGCCGGACAGACTAGCCATTTTGGCCGGACATTTAGGTAAAAAGGCCGGACACCTTATTGAAGATTTTTAGTCTCATTATTAATGGGTACGATAAAAAAAATGCAAAAGCAAAAGCTTAGCAAAAGGCTTTTTAAAAAGCCTAACAAAAGCCGGAAAACGATTATTTTGGCCGGACACCCTACCGAAAAGCCTAACTATGTCCGGCTTTATCCGGACGCCTGGCAACGCTATACATGTGGCTAAAATATTTTTAATTGTTACAAAGTCCCTTAAAGAAATCATGTCTTTAATAATCGATTTAATTAATTTCAGCACCAAACGATGAAATCCAACAAGCAGTCGGTAGAAGCCACACTACCCGTCGACTAGCACTCGGCGCAAAAACTTTAGCCTCGTCCCAAATACGACCTCTATTCCGAGCGTTAACTCACCAAACACATATCACAGCTATAATGATACCAGACAACAATATAGGCGACGATGGTGTCAAGTACCTTACAGAGTGTATGTGCACAATGAAACATCTCACACATCTAGATATAAGCAGAAATAACATCACAGGCGAAGGAACGAAATCTCTACTTACCCTCTTCGAAAGATCGAGTAGACCCGCCTGTCAATCATTAGACGAACTAGACATTAGCTCAAATCCAATATCAAACGACGGATTTAAAAATATAATTAAAATCAGCCAACACCTAAGATTAAAAGTTCTAAAATTAAATAACTGCAATATAACAGAATGTGCAATCAATGAATCGAATAAATCGAATATGAATTTCGATTGTATAGAATCGATTGATTTGAGTAATAATGAAGTGAAACAGGGTTTTATAAGCTGTTTGATGACGTCGTTGAGTCCGAATTCGTTGGTAGATCTGGAGTTAGATAATGTTGGTGTGGAAGGGAATGTCGTGGCTTGTATGGCGAGCTTTATGGACTCTGCTAAAGAATTGAAATTAAGAAAATTGGGACTGTCGAGTTGTAAATTGGTAGATGGACAATTTATGAGGATATTTAGGTATGCATACTAAAACTAATATATAGACCTTATATCTTGAGTTGACAACCTCCGTAGCGTAGCGGTATTTGGCTCGTTTTGAATCTAGGAGGTCGTGGGTTTGATCTCCACGTCGGACAAAAAATCTTTGTGTAAATTCTAAGATTTCTTGCCGGGTCTGGATGGTGGAGGGACCCTTTATGCATTGAAATCCACTAAAACCCATTGGCCCCGATTGTACAAACATCTTCTATAATAATTGTATACCTGGTAATGGGCAGCAGCATTTCCCTGTGTTTTAGAACATGGTACCGCGATAACCAACCTGCCTGCCAAACATGGTGACTATGGCAAATCCCTCCTCCGGGAAGATGCCCATGTTCAGCAGTGGACTTTACACTAGTTGATGATATTGTTTCCTCGAATTTTCTCATTTTATATTTACTATAGAAATACATAATATTTTTAAGAAATAGTAATAAACATAAAACCGACAATCAGTATGAATAAATCAAAATATGGTAGAGCAACTCTGCAATAAAACGGCTATTACATTTATTTTCCAGGAGCATCGGCCGCGCAAAACATCTACAATCAATAACGCTTAAGAACAACCACTTAACTTTCATCACCCTCAAAAAACTACTACAAAGGCAACCTCCCGTCCCACAAATAAATCTCGAAGGTTGCCAAGACATCTTCAAATATTCCCCAGATTCCGACTTCCAAGTATGGTTACCAGCAATCGACTTTGGAAGATGTATACCAGAAATTAACGTGACACCATTATCGAAAACGGACGCAGAACGAGAAAGTTTTAAGTCCTTCTCAAAAACTTGGCTGAATTGTTTTAAAGGAAGAGGCATGATTGAACACTGCGATGGTGGAATTATTAGGTTTACTGCTAGATGATAAATGTTGGTATAGTTATGTGTAAATACTCAAGCAGAGATTTGTGTACAGTGACCAAATACCGCATTTGAATAATGCTTTATACGTATCTCAATCGCAATACAAATTAAAACATACAAATCGCATCAAGTAATGGTACATAAGGTGAAAGTTATGAACTTAGTATTCTCAACTTAATCATAATTTCATTTTGTCAATGAGTTATGCGTTGCAGTTGTATTTGAATGAAATATAAAGCAACATCATTCTTAATTCACTCCTGCAAAATCTAACGCCACTGACTTTAAGCGACATGCCTTTATGGATCTATGGACAGCTGATAATGTTAAACTTCCTAATTATTCCTAATTTAATTCGTTTTCTTATAATAGAAATTCACCTTGCATACTTTACATTTCCAATTTCTTATAGTTTTTAAGAAATCAAGTACGATATGGGAACATAAAATACTATAACAATAGACTACCGACAGTCCACCGCCTATTAAAAATAATCAATAAATTAAAAATGCACATCAAAAGAGATGATCTCTTTGTTATTGTAATAAAATCTAATTAAGTAGGTATTGTGTCTTGTAAATATTATGTAGCATAATTTAAAATGACTGGCTGGGTACAATAATTTATTTCTTATGTTTGTTAATTATAATTGTAATTTGATTAAATTTAGACGAGATTTATATAAATAATAGTTAATGTAAAATCTTGTGCCTTAATTTAGAAGTGTTTTTTTTTGTAAGTTATATTAAAAATGAATTCAGTAAAAACATTTTTATTATTTGGTATGAAATTATTCACGTCGATGTTCGTCGAAATAGTAACTACCTTTCATTTCATTTACCTTTCTTACGTGGAGTTTAAATGAGCTATCTTACTTCTAAAAGTCTTATTAATACGTTAAGCTGTTTAAAGTTCGGCCGATCTCTCAAACAGTAGTGCAGCGGGCCCTTGTAGCCTTGCACATAAGTTATGAGATTTAGAAGTACATTAAACGAATAAAAAATGATATAAAAGGACATAAAAATATTCATTTCTTTTGATCAAAACAGTGCAATTTTTTTCTTAATCTTTATCGATATAACCAAGACAAAAAAAGGCAATATAAAGAAAATATTAATTTACTATAGACGGCTTCTGTATTTTAGTCATTCAATATATCACACCATATCCATTCACCATCGAACAATCGCAAAATAATTTAAAAAAACTTAAATATGTATTCGCTTGCTCAAAAGACTAAGTATTCGTTAGCAACCATTTGACATGTTTGGCTTTAGAAGAAAAAACCATGAGCAATGAGATTTAAATTTAAACATAACCTCTGAAACACACATACTAGAGTTTAATAATAAATAAATAGTGTGAGAAAAGTTTAATTTTGACCTTTGTAAACCAATAAAACAGCAAAAATGGCTGAACAAGTTAATCAACGTATTGAGGATATGATAAATGAGTTGGAGCAGATGCGGAGAACGGAATTATATGACGACGAAGAAATAAAGTAAGTTGCTCATGTTTTTATTAATGAAAACTTGATGTATTTCTATCAGTTTAGTGTTAATTAGTTATATCTTATATAAATTTAAACATTTATTCTTAGATTATTCAATTGGCAATTCACATGTGTTTTTCTCTGTAATTCACAGAGAAATATCAAGAAAACGGAAAGAATTCGAATATCATATCCAAAGGAGAGTAAAACAAAAGGAAGATTTTGTTCAATACATAGCATACGAACTGGCTTTGCTCGAAAATATAGCACTGAGAAGAAAGCAGGCAAAGTTAGGAGAGAAGAAGAAAGATATAGAATATGCTATAGCCAAACGTTTGAACAAAGTCTTCAAACAGTTTATTTTTAGATTCCAAGATGATTTAGAGATTTACTTTGAGTATATAAGGTTTTGCAAAGGTGTGGGATTTGATTATGGTATCTCCGGCATAATAGGTCAAATGTTACAGGTAAATTTTAGTTGTACTTTATTAGTCATAATTATACCCACTTTAAGAAAGTAAAGATGGTTCTTACAAATGAATAGTTCATCTGTCAACAATAACCCTTTATAGTGCCACATATAAATTAAATCATAACTCTGTTTATATAAGCATTTGGTTTGTTGTGCCTGTTTTAATGTAGAGGAACATCCAACCAATAGCTAAATCATTGTTTGTCCCCTTACTATATAACAGTACAATGATTCTATTCAGTGGCGTAGCTATCGCAGGGCCACGTGGTGCACCATGGCCCCGGACCTCAAGGGGCCCTCTAACCTTATCTTTGAAAAGAGTGGATCAGCCAACTCGCCAGCTCTTGAAGCTAAGCACCAGGGCCCATGCCCACCTAGCTATGCCACTGATTCTATTATTTTTATACACATAAAATCTAGAGAAATATATTTTTACTAGCTTCCCGCGAATGGTTTCGCCTCTATATCTTCAGTTCCCAAAGAAACTTCATAATTATACCTTCCTCAATCAAACACTGAAAGAGTTCCTGAAATTAGTGTGTTCAAGCAAACAAACTAAACAAACTCTTCAGCTTTACATTACTATATTCTTAATTGTGATTTATTTAAGATACATGGAGACAAACCCAAAGTTTGGCAACTGGCTAGCAAATGGGAGAGCAAAGAACAGGATAACTTGGACAATGCTAGAAATTTCTTGTTGAAAGGCATTCAAAGACATCCTAACTCTGAGATTCTATATCTGGAACTATTTGATGTGGAGTTGATCACTCTTACTTTTAAAGCTGAATCTGATGAGGAGAAGGTAGCTATGATTTTCTTGCATTTCTAAGATTAAAATAGAGATAAATTAGATTTTTTAAAATTAGTTCTTGTTTAAATGAGCTAATTTTAGTTATGTGTATTATTGTGACAGATTAAAGCAACTTACACCCAGTTTCTAAAACAATATAAAAATAGATTTAAATTTGTATTTGAGTGTGAAATTAGTTACAAAAAATGTGATTAGCTTTGCATTAAATTAGTTAGTTAGTTGTAAAACGGTACCCTATTCTAAGATTCCATTGACTGTCACCCAGCTGTATCTCATGAACTGTGATAGCTACACACCCATTTTTTGCTGCAATGGTTGCTTTTATAGACTTTTAAGAAACTAGGTGTTAATTTATATCCTGTTATTTTTGTATAAAGGATTGTTTGGTTCAGTCAAATAAGAACAAAATTAACAGCAATCATTTAATTATAACTACATAGTTACATATTATTTTATGAGACAATACACAAGACATTGAAATTTTCACTTTTGTGACTTATTGATTTATATAAATTAATTGTTCTGTACTTATTTTCTATATTTATGTAGAAATTTGTTTTAAATTAAAATGTAAATTAATGTGCAATTATGTATTTACTAGTAATTATTTAGCAATTAATTATGTCCTACTTTCTTTTTAGGAAACACTTATAAAAAGAGCAGACATTGTTTGGAGAAATGGAAGTAAAAACTTAGAAAGTGTGCACTTTCTTTTTAAAATTTACGATTTATGTGCCAAATATGAAATTAAACAGGAGTTTGTTGATGATATCAAAAAGGAAATATGGTCCAGAAATGATAATAAGGATGTGTGGTCTTATATAGCATCTAAGGAATTGGAAGTATGTTAAGTTACATTTCATTTGGTCTGTTATTATAGTACAATGGGTACTATGTATACTCATGCAACTGCAAGTGCCAAAGATTCTGTAACAATGAGAATCTCTTTCTTTTTTAGAAGTTGGTTAAAAACTCAACTTTCTAGCATAGTTGAAAATTCTTAAGTTTGTCACATAACTAGTTTATGAAACTTTCTAATTATTTTTAGATGTCTTTTATTAAGATGTTTTAACATATCAACTAGTATATGTAGGACCCATTAAAAGTGAATTAGTATTTCTTAATATGATTTCATTTTCATGCTACTAATTTGTCTGAAAAGTTCTTATTACTTTAGAGTTACCACTGATAAATATTATAATATATTGCATTTCTTAATTAACCATAAATCTTAAATACAAATACATATTATAAATAAATGAAACACATTTAGATTTATGAATTATGACTGTTGTCTTAGTGATGAGTACAATGTATATTGTATTAATATTAATTTACTATATACGTATATTAATTTATATTTATAATTTTATTCAGGGTGTCCATTGGGAGGAAATAGATGAATTTATAGACAATGATTTGGATTTTTCAACAGAAGTTAAGAATTTTATTGGAGTATATGAAGCGGCTTTAGAACAGGTATATTCCTAATATTATCAAATAATTTTATTGTTACACAGTTACAAATATAATATGCCATATTTTTCTAGTTTCCAGATGAGATGTTGTGTACAAAATACATACATGAGTTGCTTGGTGCTAGTGAAAGTGTCTGCAGTGATTATCAGAAGATTAGCGCAGTGAAACATGCATGGATGTATGGACATGAAAATGGGTTACTTTCCAATGAAATGTATACATTTGGTATTGACATGTTGAAGTTAGAGAATGATTTGTCTAATGAAGAATTGTTGCAGGTAATTTAAGTTGTATTAAGTTGAATTGTTTAGTTCTAATTGATTTTTGTATGAAATGATTAAATAAAATGTATTGTTTGTGATGTTTAGATATTGGACTCTGCATCAGAGAAAAATCCGAAGCTAAAATGTGTGTGGGAGGAGAAAATACTTCTAGTTAAACCAGATGAAAAGAAAATGCTGTCTATATTACAAGAAGCCTCAAAGGCATTGAAAGCTGATGATTTATTGTATCTTTATAATTTAGTATTGGACAATGTGACATCAGATGCAACAGTAAGTAATAAATTAAGTTAAGAATCATATTTATAATATTCATAATATAGTGTCTATAAAATTATATTTATTTTTTCAGTTAAAAACATTCTATAAAAAGTTCCAGAACTGTGAAAGTGCAGTTCTATTAGCTATCAAACCAAAACTTCTTCAGAAAGTCTACAATCAGGGTGGATTGAAAGCTGCCAGGGAACTGTATGATGATTTGATTAGAACTCCACCAACTCAGATTGAGGTACACTGTAATATGATTGATATTGAGTCAGCTCAAGAAAAAATCAGTGCTAAAAATATTAGGAAATGCTATGAGTGTGCAGTTCAACAACATGGGACTGACAATACTACAATTTGGATGGACTACATTAAGTTTGAAACAGAGAATAATGCTCAAGCTGCATCTCTTATCTACAGAAGAGCTATTGGCTCATTGAAGAAAGATCTTGTTGATGAATTTATAACGGCCCAGACTATGTCAAAAATAAAGTAGTTTGGAGTATGTATAATATTGGTTTCATTTTGATATCTTATCTGTTTAAGTATAAACTAAGAGAACAACTGATAACTGAGTGCTAAGGCCAGTCTACAACCTTGCAGTTTAAAAATGGTGCACAACCAACATGTGTTATTTAATTTCTTATTTAGTAAATGATAATACAATTGACAAATAAAATATATTTATTTAAATATAACCACACCTAGACTCAACAATCTAGCAAAACGAATATCCACATGGTACACCATTTATACTAAATTATTTACACATTTCATTTTACATATTTTTAACTCTCTCTACTTAAGAGGTTGAAACTACTTTGGTGATCATGGAATAACACTTAGCGAATAAACATAAATGTATTAAATGCAAAATACATTGAGACAGTGAGAGCATTTAGTACTCTTGCATAGCTGCAATAGGAGCAATGTAGTACCTAAAGATCAGGGAGGAACCACGCTTGTGTTGCTTGTTTCTGAGCAAATCCCTCCAACAGGCTTGCCAAGATGGATACTTGGGCATTAGTGGAGGGTTACCTGCCTTCAAACTACAACCGGCTACTGTCATACAAGTTGAAACTACCACCAATGGGTAGGTAAGAGTGCTGGTCATAAAAGTAAGCAGAGGAACAGTGTAATACCGCAAATCTTTGGTTTTGACCAGATATTTGTTGACATAGTAGGCCAACACTCCTGTCAAAGCTACACATGTCAAATCTCCAAGAAGCTTTGGCACAATTCCATGGAAGAATCCGCGGATTCCATCGTCTCTGTAGATCGATGCGATAGCGCCTAGCAGAGTACAGTAGTCCTCTTCTTTGCCAATAAATGAGGCCATCATTCTCACCGATACTACATGGAATGGATAGGATACGATAACTGAAGCAGTGTGCATGATCATGTCCCGACGTCCGAGCTTGATGTAATCTTCCGGTTTAGGATCATCTTCGGTCACGATATTAGGAGGATCATTGATTTCGGGTAGATCAATCCCCACAGCGTAAATTACCTTAGAGCTGAGTTGACTCGACGCGATGAGGCCCAATACTCTTGCCGATAGACCTCTATAACACCCGAAGAATCCATCAGAAGCCTTTATATACTTGATGTATTGGAAAACGTTAGGTAATATCATGGCAGGGCGCCCGAACAGTGTGGTAGACCGGCGCGGCGCCAGAGGCTCGTAACCAAGTTGTATGAGTACTTTTGCATATTCCATGGGATGACATATTGTAGTTACAAGCAATTGAGAGGGCAGAGCCGCTATTTTCTCTTTTTCAATTTCGTCCATGTTATGACAATACCTTTCTTCTGAAATCAAATATGACTAACCATAGACAAGACGATGAGCGGAAAATGAAACGTCAATTTATGTTTTTTGTTGGTTAGGTTTTAGTATCTTAAGTCTTTTGGTCTTAGTAAAATACCTATGTACCTTAACGTCTTAATCAGGCAATAGCATAATTAAAAATACAACCATAGATGTACATGTCGAACAGTTGTAACTCCTGCCTTGTTTTTTTACCGTATAAACCTAAATGGTGAAAAATTAAATAATAAGGGTAGTCGAAAAATCGTGGCTGTTAGTTTTTATGTTCGTAATTAGATTTTTTAAACATGTTTTGTCTATGATGAACTGGCATGGAATGTTATCTTGAGCTTGAAATATGCGTTCAGCTCTGTGTATTATTTCTTGAGATTGGACTCGGGGCTCAAAAGTTATGATGTCAGTGTTTAACTGAGACCGATACATAAAATGAAAGATCAACTACTAAGTAGTTTTATCTATCTTTTGGACTCGAGGTCGATGTATTTGACTTGTAAATTATAAACTTTGGACTAATTATACAAACAGTTTGCCAACGTTTTGTAGCGATGTAGCTGGAGGTAGGAGCATAATGCTAGTTATTGTAGCGACATGTACAGTAGCCGCACAAAACTACAAGAAGATAAGCAGCGCCATCTACCATCTAAGTAGCATGCCAACTTACCTGTATCGCGCGATACAAGCTTGCAAGCCAATTTGAACATATACAATTTCGGAATGGTAATAAATGGCCGTCGGCCGCCGGGCATACCACCTCGCCGGCAAAGAAGATCTTCATTTTCTGTGAAGGAACACCACCAACCGTTCCTCTACAATATAATATATACCTACAACATATATTACAACCGATAAAACAGGACACTTCAAAAAGAACACGATTGAAAGTAAAAGACAGTTTGTCATATAAAATATTTATTTAGTATTTATCTAAGCGGTAGAAGTAAGGAGTTCATTGGATCCATCTTCGTCTATTTTGTATGGTAACTGGGTCGTTAATGTTGGAGGTCCTTTGTTAGAATCTCTGTGGCCATTAACTGGAGTTTCATCGTGTGAATTCTGAAATATACAGAAAAAATAAAATCATTTTTTATATATTTATGGATTAAATTAAAATGTAAAGCGATAAATCTTTAGTTATTTGTTTGCTGTCAACTAGACACACGACAACACTATAATAATATTATTATAATTTTAGCTCCTTTGGCGTTGGCGCAAACGTTAGGAGTTTTATCAACAAGCGCAAATAATTAATGAGGACTCAATTCATTTATCATAACATCTAAATATATGTAACTATCATTTGCTCGCCCTCCGTGTGTTTCAGTTTGGTTCACTGAAAAAGTCCAATTTCTTTACCAGGATTATGATTTGAAGAGGTCCTCTACCACTCAGTCTGATAAAATGCCCTTTATTTTTAACAACATTTCATCAAAATCGGTTCGGTGATTTAGGCAAGGAGTCAATACTCTTCTAGGACATTTTTTTTTCGACGATGTGTTATTGTCATTGGTATCATCTTACTGCCATCGGTATACACATATATAGTGGTACGTTTTTATTTATAATATTAGTAGGGACGTGATGTGATAGATGAGATGTCTTTGGCTATTGTATTATGAAACTAATTTGTTAGAGTTACCTCATCAACATCGGAGGAATTCGTAGATGCATCACTGCGATCATCTGCATATCGTTTGCCGTTTACTTGTTCTTCATCTTCTTCCTCACTCGGTTCTTCGTTTTCAGATACTTCGTCCTTTTCTTCTAAAGTCTCCCATGCTTTTTCTTTTTCTAGCATATCTGTAAAATATGTTGGAATAGAGGCAGGGAGTTAGGTTATGACGGATTTTTTTGTAATACCTAACCTATATAAAAATATATATATCCACTGAGTACTGCAAGGAAATTACTTGACGCACAACAGGTTGGGTTAATAGTAAATATCAATAGTAATAGTACTTATACTGTCTATTGAATTTGGTGAACTTCTATACATTAAACTTTCAAAACATAAATTATATAATCTCCAACAAGATGGGCCGAAGGGCTAAAGATTGGGGGTTATAGCGAATTAGGAGAGGCGAGATAGGCTGATTGAACTCTTAAGCTCCAATTTTTACTGAACTGAATGTCAGGCATAAACAGTTCTCGTTGCTTCAACTTCGAACACCAGTAACTGGTGTAACCACTTACTTGTGTCAAAGTTAAGAAGAGAAGAGAAGAGTCTTAACACGCGGAGTGTTTAAGACTCTATCTGCGGCGGTGGGGATGCTTAATGCTTTTCAACCCGGTCAAAAAAGGGATGAGGATTAATATTTTGTCTAACAACTAAAATTAGTAGTAGTACAACTGACCTCTATATCTAAGGGAACCTTTCCTGCTTGGAGTCCCTTCATTAGGTATATCCACGATGACAACTGCCGACATGTCGATGGTGACCCCGTTTGCTTTCTTTTCACCTTCAGCAGGATCCTCGGGGTCTTTGTTAAGCTGAAAGTGATTGAGCAACATTTTTAATTGGCGTCCTTTAACGCAGGTTGCTTAATTTGTGGTTTTTAAAGCATTTAATAACCGCTCGCCTATTTGCCCGGCAAAGTAGCAAAAGCCTCTTAAAGTCGTATTTTAGATTTTGTGGAACTCATCATGCTCAAGATCTAAATAACATACACTTTGACCGTACAATAATTCGTTTGAAGTTCTAACTTCTATCTAAAACTCTGACATTAGCCTAATTGTGGTGGAAGTCTCCCCACAAAGTCCACAACAAAAGAACGCCTAAAAGCCTCATTCCTAACTACATAATATGTCCATCCAAAAAAAAGTGCTTTATAGTAGGGAGATTAGTCGGCGAAGTTCTTTACGTAAATTTGTAAAAGCTCTTTTATGAGCTTCTTTAATTCAGTAATAAATTGTTTACCTGCAAGAATGATATCGCAGGCTCTTGAAGTTTAGTGGCGTGTTCTTTACTTCTCATTATGTTCTCGTCTGTTTGTTTTTCCAACTCCATCCTATATGTCTTGTGTGTTCTCCACATCTGGTGTAAAATATATTTTATTTGAAATGTTTTTGAATACTTTACGGAAAAGTTTACCATATACTATGTTTCAAAATTGAGGTTAATAAAATTCGACCACCGGCAGGATTCGAAGATGCGTCTTAAATTCGACCATCGGCAGGATTCGAAGACGCGTCTTGAATTCGACCATCGGCAGGATTCGAAGATGCGTCTTAGGTTTAGCCCCTAATAAATTTCGACGACCGGTTGTGGTTCCACCGTAGCCTTATTGGTTTAGGCATTAGGAGCTAAACCTAAGATGCAGGTTCGAATCCTGCCAGTGGTCAAATTTTATTAATCTCAATTTTGAAAGAGATATTTTATTAATTTAAGATATAAATATAATAGAATATATGTTACTCCTGGATAACATAGCTTTGTAATGGTGGAAGAAAGTTTGAAATCAGTTCAGTAGTTCTGGAGCCTATTCAATGCAAACAAACCCAATAATTAATTCTTTCCTCTTTATCATATTAGTATAGATTCAGGGACGTCTAATAACGAAGCGGATTACGCCGACCCTAAATAATAGTAGCAGGGCAGGAAATGATTTCCCGCCGCCTACCGCCCTAGGCTCGGCCTCGGGGAGTGGTGGACATGGGCCCCGCTCCCTTCGAGGCTGACCCATGAGGAGTAGGGACGCCTCTACACTCCGGGCGTCCCTATAATTGGGCAAATGGGCCACTGTAAGTGTGGCCCCGGAGATCCCGGGGTACCATATATGCCGCGGGTGCCGTCGGGGGTCCGGATTGCTCATGCGTACCCGGCCTCCGTCAACGGCGGATCGAAGGAGTGTCCAGGAGGTTTTAGTGGTGTAGGGTCCTCTCCTCGTGGTATGAGTTTATCATACCACGTTATGGGGAGGGCGAGTCCCACATATCCCACCGCCAGTGCGCAAATACGCTGCAGAGGCGGTGGGAATGCATCAATGCATTTCCCCCCGGACAAAAAAAAAGGGCAGGAAATGATGATAAGATAATATTGATTCAGATTTTGAGAATACAGATTACAATGGAACTCACATGGTATCCGCAGTAGCACAAGCCCAACAGGAATATACAAATGAGTGCAATAAAGAACTTGTCAGTGTTCTCTTCTTCGGCGTCAGGCTGTTGGTACAAAGAATCGTATGGCGTTCTAGAGGGAGCTTCTTCCACCCATGTTTTGTCTACGCTCTGGAATCAAAGGCAATGTATAGCATAAGGATCTAAATTGACTATAAAGGTGGAAGTTGGAAGCGGGCGATGTGAGGCGGCGGCGGTCGACGTGTCGCGACGACACTACTGGTTTGTATGTGGGTAAAAATCATTTAAAATGACCATTTTGGTAGAAAAATTTGTCCACACGTGATATTTTATGATACAATTATTTTTACTACGTAAAAAGTACTTATCAGTACTAAGATATATATTGTCAAGCTGCATTATACAGATTTATATATTCATTGCCAAGAATAAACAAATTATATTCCTTTTTTCTCATCCAACTCGAATATTCTCCATACAAAATAATTTGTCCTCTTCACGAGGTGCGTCACAAAAATCGTCTGAATAAATACATTAGTTACAGTATTAAATTATTGTTGAACTTATTATCAAGACGTTATTTATTGCCATTAGTTTCGGTAAAATTCATTTTACGTTAATTATTTGAAATATAAAAAAAATGGGTAGAAAATAATGTCCATTATTTTGTTCATTTTTGTTGTTCATTTTTCTAACAGTAAAATTTGATAATATTTGGTAACTGTAAAATGGCAACACTTACGCCATAACGATCCAATCACATGCTAGAATCGATTATGAGTCGGCCATTTTGTCCTCGAGTGCAAAAAGTGAATGACGTGTGTTTCTGTGTCGGCGACCAAAATTCCAATTTTAATTTGTCAGTTTTGTTTTGTTTTGAACAACGCAGGTAAGTGAGAACGTCTTATTATTTAATTGATTGATTAGATAGGTTATTGCTGACACTTATTGAAAAGCAAGGTGGTTGGGACTCATTGAGATTTCTGTTTGGCTTAACACATTTGAAGTTACAATCAAAATATGGCGGTTTTTCATTTTTGTTATGATTTGTTACACTTTTTAAGTATGTTACAAAAATGAAATAACTAAAATGAACTAAAGTCGCATTCACATAGCTGACGAAATATTATTTTTAGAGCGTAATTTTAATGTTTTATGTCTGAGTGTATTTGAAGAATGTGTTGACTACAATTAATATTTTACAAGTGTTTTGGAGTGCAGCTGATATGCATGTGCGTTCACTTGAATTAGAAAAATATGTTTTTTCTTTAATGATATTATTGATTGAATATTGAATTTCAGGAAAATCTACTTTAAGGTTACAAGAAGACACATTTTGTCTCTTTATGTTGCTAATCATTATTCTTAAATCACTAAGTGAATAATTTACTCGAACATCAGACAGAATAGTCACAGGTGCCACATTTTTATATATTTTTTAATGTTTATTTTATTCTGATGATCAACATTTTCTTTATTTGTCACGGTGACGTACGTATGGTCTGCATCCACAGGCGTTTTAATATGCTTTAGATTGCTTTTTACCTTATCTTTAGAAGTTTCAGTATTATCAACGACATCGAAAATGTCTAAAGAGTCTGAATCACCGTTGTCAGTCTCTCTAATGTATCTTCTTGCAGAGTCGTGCGATGTTTTGAAGAAACCGGTGTTGTATTATTTTCGGAATTCGAGATATCAGTCAAAGTATTGATATTATGTGCTTGTCTTATAAATGGTGAAGACAAACAGTCATCTGAATCGGATGCTAACCGAGTTCGTTTTCTGGGGCGAGGTTTTAGTAGGCAGTGTCTTTTAATGTCGAAACAATCGTAGAAGCCTCTAATGCTTGAGCTGTAATTTTATTATAGAAGTTTGTTGATTTTGCCCTTTTTTCAAGTTCATAACATCAATGAAAGCTCTTGACAAATTATATTATTATTTTTGTATTGTTGATTTGTTTTAGATAACTTTATAATTTGAGAATAATATTCTTAACGTGATTTCTCAAAACTGATAAATTATTATAGGATCACTGTTATTACGTTGATCTCTTTTTGCTGTCTCCAAAGAAAAAATAGGTTTTTTAATTTCAATAATGTTCCTTTTAATTTAATAAAACAAATGATAAAAGACATGTAACGTGTTTTATTGCGGTACTCAAATACGAAATCAATTAAATAAATACCTAATAGTCATATATTAATTCGCATTGTGAACAAGCCCTAATATTTCATTTTTGTTATTTTTTTGTTCGCGTTTCATTTTTGCTACATTTTCTTTTTTATTTCATTTTTGTCACATTGGTCATTTTAAATGATTTTCACCCATGTATTTCTATGAAATTCCCTTCGCAGTTAGCGACACGAAGCTCGACGTAATTTCATAGAAATACATAGAAACCACGTGTCGCTGCGACACGTCGTCTGCTGCTGCCGCATGTCGCCCGCTTCCAACTTGCACCTATGTTCCTATGTTCCGTTTTGAACGGGACTGTCCCTTTTCCTAATCCCATGTCCCTTTATCCATTACGAAAGCTTCGGGACGAAAAAAAGTCCCGTTACTCAAAATTTTATTCCCCAAACTGCATTAGTTATCTCAGCATTGCTAATTAAAGTTCTATGTATCTATACTTACATATAAATAATATTGAAGTGTTTAAAACAAACAGTTCAGTACAGTCACGTGCTGTAAGGCTTATTAACCTAGTTGATACTGATATAGACATTTATCACTGCAGCCGGTCTAAATTCTCAAATTGCCGAAAGGTGTTTGTCTAAATAGTAAGTATAATTAATAGTAATAATAACTTACAATGCCGTTTTGGGAAACCGTAAAGATGTTGTAAAAGACATAAAAAAAAGTGAAAAATAAAATTTTGTTACTAAATGTATATATTAATGTATATAGGGTACCTAATTAATACAAAAAACCTAAAAAACAATTTTAAAAACGTATTGTCTGTCTTTAATTTTCTATTTGTATCTTAAGTCACGGGTAGAAGCTAGTGATTAAACAAAATGTACAAATATAATAACATTAATGAGACTATAGTATCTTACAATAAGCAAGCTTCCATTATGCGCGGCCGCTAGCTGCGTGTGGTCAGGCCAGGGCTCGTCGAAGTCGGCGGAGCATTGTGCAGACCGAACTCCTTGAGCGTTCACCGCGTTCACTTCAGCAGAGTTCGGGCGAGTGAACAACATGTACTCTTCTAACGGTTTCATTTCGTATTCGTTTATTTCTACGAGAATATCTGTAAGAATGATTATGAATATATTGATTTATGTATGTACACCCACAGACACACATAATAAATGGAATAAAAATAAAAATTAGAAACAAATATACAAAGGTACTACTTTATTTCTTAAGAAATCTCTTCCAGTAGAAGAAGAAGTTTTTCTGCGAATAAAGATTTGAAAAAAATAAAGAAACCCTACCTAAGTGTAGGTACATACCTACAAACAATTTCTTACTACGCATTATTATATACTTAATTATATTTCTATTCCTAATATTCAATATATTATAGATATATAATCATCATCATCATCGTCATCATCGACTGCTGAACATGGGGCCCCGAGGGTTTTGACACGGAGGGTTGTCCCTGAATTATTACTTAGTCCCCCGCGAAACCCTCTTAGATTTAACACAAAATTTTCTTATCCGGCGTGGGGATCGGAACCTAAGACCTTCAAAATATAAAGCCACCCTTTACCTGCTACACCATGGAGATAGTGGATGTCATATTAAATCATATATATAACAATATATAATTTACTCACTTGAAAGACATCCGTTATATCCTTTATAGATCTTTAACCTGGGGTCGGTAGTGTTAAGACCACCCACTTGAACTTCATTGGATCCAAGGTCAGGAACATCCCATACGATTTGAGGAGGCACCTTCTCTAATGGTACTTCTATTCGGTCTATTAGTAACTGAGCTTCTTGATTTGTTCGCGTGTAGTAGATAATATGACGGGCACCTGGACGAAGATATTTTAGATTTCAATCCCTCATAAGGATTTTAGGATATTATTACATTATCAACCCTGTACTGTTACTGTTGAACATGGCATTCTCTTAACAGACCTTGGTAAGCCAGGGTTGTTGAGGGATGGGCTGGATTGCCTCGAGTACCCGGCCCTCATCATCGGCGGACGGAGGAGTGTCCGTCTGAGGGGGGTTTTAGTGGTGTAGGGTCCTCTCCTCGTTGTATGACTATAGCATATCACGCTATGGAGAGGGCGAGTCCTACATACCCTTTCGCCGGCGCGGGAACGCTGCAGCGGCGGAGGGGATCCGTAAAAGCATGTCCCCCGGACAACAAAAAAAAAGGGTCGTTGAGGGATATTCCCATAATCACCACGTTGGATGATGAGTATCCTGATAGATTCTGCTGTCCGTACATCAGCTGTATATCCCAGAGTCGTCTGTTACGATTCCCATGGGAAATGTACAATTAATTGATTTTGACTTAACAACTAAACTTTGTCTTTGTAATGTAACCTACTTCTCAAACCTTGTGATGGTAAACTAACGATAATTCATGACACCAAAAAATATTTTCCAACTTACTGTGATCAGGTTATATGTAATCTAAACTTTGAAATGAATTATACTAAGTTGATACATTTTACTGCCACGGGCATATGGGTATCCGGTCATTTAAATTTGAAAGGCATTCATTTCGCAAAAGCTAACATTGAAGAGGCCTTTGGTACCTTTTGGTATAAAAGTGAGATGGCTGCATCTATGAAGGTATACATATACCTTTAATACCATATCTATAACATTTAACCGACGGATTTAACATTATAAGCCCGATGTGTTCGGCTCTAGGGCAAAGGTCTCCTTCATTATATTTTATCCTATCAGGAAAGATGCTTCAGGAAAGAGTAAAATCATCCAACTGTGAAATTAACAAAACTTCGTTCTTACCGTTTAAAAAGTTTCTGTTTTTAACTTCGGCTCCATACGCTTCTTCTTCACGGTTTTCTTCAAACTTCAGATAACCATCTTGGGTGATAGCTACGAGTAGATAATAACTGCGTCTGCAAATATTTTTAACGTTTGCATTTTATACCTAGTACTTTCTCGTTTCGTGAGACAATAATTCACTGTGATTTTTAAAATTCAGATTTGTAATCAGTTGTAAAGAAAAGGACTTACTTATTCTCTGTCTGAACTAATAACAGGACCGTATTCTTTTGTCGAAGATCGTTGCTAGAGAACGCCAGTTTTATCTTTACCTGCAACAAATTTTTGAATTTGTTTCGTTTATAAATCTGTTAATGGTCGTTTGGATAAATGGTTCCAAGCCAACGTTTGAATAAGAAAAATAAAAACAATTTTAATCATTGGACATTAATAGATCAAACAGGAAGACTACGTCAATGCTGTGATATGTACACATTGGAAAACTCTGCTGCTCGTCCATCAGTAAATAATAATAATTTTCAAAACGTTCACTGACGGCCTTTTTTGAGAGAGAAACACTTTCATGATTTAATTTTAATTGAAATGAAGAAACTGACCAAAGTTGTGTCATCTCTCGAGTTTATACTCGAGATGTACCAGTAAAATGTGTTAGTCTTGCATAACGTAACTTGTTAACAAATTTTTTTTCATTAATTTATCAGCCCGGTTAAATCCTTATCTTGGCAAGCTAGGGTTCATGAGGGCCGTTATCGGTAGGATTGGTGATTGCAGTAATATGTGGTTAGAGTTAGATGCTGCTTCCCATTTATCAGGTGTATGTCCCTTAGTGGCCCCTAACGGTACCCAAAGGGTAAAATATGGGATGGTATTTTCTAAGCCTATTCTTAAATTTGAAATCAGCATTTTAAATTTGACAACCTCCGTAGCGTAGCGGTTTTTGGCTCGCTTTAAGTCTCGGAAGTCGTGAGTTCGATCCCCACGCTGGACAAGAAAGCTTTTCCGGGTCCGGTTGGTTGAGGAACTACCCTCCGTGCCTTGGAAGCACGTTAAGCCGTTGGTCCTGATTGTTATGATATCATTAATAACAATCGTTTACAAGGGTACGGACAGCAGCGTTTCCTTGTATGTAACAACTTTAAACTGCATTCACCAACCCGCCTGCCAAGCGTGGTGACTATGACCAAACCCCACTCGGGAGGAGGCCCATGTTCAGCAGTGGACTTTATACGGGTTAATGATGATGATTTTAAATTTAAGGATATTTTACCATATTCTTTTGCATATCTTAGAGCAGTAGATATATAGCTAAGCTTTTTATTGAACACTTTCATAAAGAAAATTACAGAAAAGGACTTAAAACGAAACTTAACATAAGGTGAATTTGGCGGAATTTTTATAAAATGTGTATGTAATCTATTCCAGGCAACTAGGCCTAACTCCTTACTCGGTGTAAGGAGTTAGACAAAGGAGTTTAAAAGAGGGGTAGTAAAGTTAAGTGAAGTTAAAATCTTTAGACGATCTAAACCTCGAAACATATCAGCCTTAATACCTTAAACACAGGGCCAGACAGGAAAAACTTCCTCTGAAGAATACTCTCTCCATTAAAATCTGCGCCTTTTTCTTCTATGCAATATTCTCCGAAGTAACTGGTAAGTTCACAGTCACAACTGCTCTCTTGGTTCGTAAAGTTTTCGGTACAGATGCCCCCGTTCTTGCAAGGCTCAGAGTCACATTTCATATTGCATTCTGGTAGAACGCCTGTTAGATCTGAAATATAACGATGTCGATTGTCGTCGTTCAAAAGATAAAATCAGGAAAAGAAAATATATAATGTAATGTAAATTTATAATTTATACAAATTCATAATATATTTATTTCATCCAGTACTTAGCAAAAAAACACAGATTATTCCAAATGTTTGAAGATGTAAAAGTTTTAATTCTATGTTTTCGAAATGTAGATACATAATTCTAATCCAAATTTGTATGGATCGAATAAAAATAATGCTGGGGCCGAAAAAGACGTAAGAGAAATTGCAAGAGAACTATATAAAGATTTTAAAGGCGAAGACACATAAGAAAAAAACGCGAAGGTGAATAAGAACAAAACGTTAATAGAATTCATCTTACCTTGATCAATATTCTCCATAGCCTTTCTCGATAAGTCTACTACGTGGTCATCTATCTTGAATCCTCTTACACATCCAACATATCCGCCTTGAGGCAGAATGTTTGCTCTTGTAGTTAAATGTAGGGAATCCGGATCGTATCCTCCGAGGTTCATTTGGAAATAGTCAGTAGGAGGGGCTGGAGGTCGTTGCGGACGAATTACCTCTAGAGTAGGAAATATTCCGTATTAAATGTTTTCTTACTTAAGTAAACCACTTAAAATAATTTTTACAGATATAATGTACAGGCTGATCATTTGTCTACACTAGGTGTATGATTTATTTCTAATTATAGGAATCAGAAAAGTTCTAATATGGTGAAACATTACTTTTCGGCTTCTAAAAGTGAAGCCAGAAATTTTCTAGAAGAAAATCTTTCCTATACAATTTAAAGTCTCATAGGGCTTTCCAGAATTTCAATAGTGGATGAAACGCATGGAACCTATTTGGAATATTGTCCATGCAAAATTTTAGTGTACTTGTATTTTTTTTAATTATTATCAGTTTTAAATAAATAATATCAATGCGATATAGTCAAGTAACTGTGGAATAAACGTGAAATGCTAATTATGATTAATAGCAATGTAGTATTCAAGAAGAATACATTTATACCATACCTATCTTTACTCGTAATATAAATAAAACGTGATGTCAAATTCGGAAAATTAAGGCTAAAAAAATACTGTAAAGCTACTTATTTCTAAATGAATGATTATATGTTAAATCAACAGTGTTTTACTACAGTAAAACAATCATATTAAGTACTTATTTTATAGCTATAAATATCAGTTATTGTTAGGTTCATGGCATTATTGAAAATAAAATTTCCATTTTTATTACAAAGGAGACTAACTTCTATTCACATTTCCATGTAATTGTTTGTATTTATCAAAAAAAAACACTTTAATTTTATGGGTCATATTTAAGAATATGAATTTTCTTAAATAAATATTAGAGTTTGTAAATAACTTACCCAAATCAGCATTAACCCACGGCTTATTAGTATAGTTAGTCAGCAACTTCGCCGTTCTCTCTATAGTAGTATTCTTATCATTAACATGTAGCGTCGTCGAAGTATTAGTCCTTATGATAGCTATCTGAACACTTTCGCCATGATTGATCCTTTCATTAGTTACATTCATTTGTATAATTTCATCTTCATCATTGAATAAGTAAATGATTTGTGTACCATTATTAACGAACAAATGTATGAAATTATTTAAATTATCATTAGCGTATAGAACTAATGCATTATCGTCGTATGTTCGTAAGTTCATTAGAACGTTTTCTGTCATCATTTTCTTTAGACGATTCTTGTCTGCGTCAGTATCATTGTTTACTAAGTAGTTCTTCTTTAGATATGATTCTTTAGTTTGGAATGTTAGAGCTTTTTCATTGATATCTGGATAGAAACATAAAAATATATATATAACATTTATGAATTCCTCTATCCAATTATTTAAACTATAATAAATGTTTAATAACATTTTTGTCATAAAAGTAAAATTAAAAATTGATTTGATTATGACAAAGATATAGTCTCAATTCTGTATTATTCTTCTTCTATATCATTAACATAATTTTCAGTTGGTTATTCTAGCTAATTTCCACTAATTTTGCTGGTTTATGGTTTACTTTTTTATGTGTATTTACTTGTACTAAAAGTCTTTTAACGCTTAAACTTTTAATGGTCAGAGGGAACATAGAACCCATCATATTTTGAACTCTGTTGGATTGAAATAAAGTCCAAAACCAATGGTTTTGAAACATACCTACTGACCATTAAGGGATTAAGTTTATATAATTGAGAATTTGAATAAGATTACATTTTTAGGTGTCTATAAATTAAAGTGACAAATAATTATGGACTGAGATTATTATCAATAAGTATTTTTGATAATGATGAATATTAATTAATATTAATAATTACTCACTTTCCTCGCAATGAGTACCTAAATGTGCCCAAGGATTCTTACAAATACACTCATAACTTGACCACAGTTCTTTACAAGTTGCTCTGTTCTGGCAAGGATTAGGGACACAGGAAGGTTTGCAGTCTTTTATAATTTCTGACAGATGGACAGACATATAGCTGTAAATATCTAGGATTTCTCCGTTTACAACCAAACCTCTGAAGCAGCCGATCAAGCCTTGGTTCACTGCGGATTTTTTTAGATGTTCTCTGAAATAAAACTTAATAGATTATTAAAAATAAAAACATGTAATAATAAGTGTTAGGTAAGCATATCGCTTGAAAAAATACAATAACTGTTTAAAATAGATACTTTTATTTATTATTAAGTAACTCATTTTTGTTGTCTTTTATGAAAATGTTATATTCTTTTCTGTATTATGTTTTTTATACCAAAAATATATTATATATTTGGTCATAAGTCTATATTTTTTTCTTTTCTTTCATTTATTTCCTTGGAACTTAGTGCAACAATGGAGGTTCACAAGTAATTATTTTAGGTGCAGTATTATATCGAAATTTACTGTAAATCCAATTGATAGAAATTGAAAATGTATCTATTAACTCTATGATTGTCTCTAAACTTCTAAATTAGTATAAGCAACTTACGCAGTAGCACCACCGATGAACATAGACCCTTCAAATGGACCAAATTCTTCTTCTAAAAGCAGGTTCAGCATTTGATACTCGGTGTTGAGCATAAACCTCACGTGGTAAAAATTATAGTCGATCCATATTTTATGCCATTCGCCTCCGTTTAACTTGCGCTTTGAGTTTATTACCAGTTTTCTTGTAGTTCCAGTATTGAGAGTAAAATTGAAAGTTAGTTCGTGTTCTGTGAATGTTGTAGATAATTTATTAACGAACAATAAAGAGAGTGGTGGTGGTGATGGTGATGAAAGAGTTATATAAAAAATAATACAATGTCCACTTTTTTTACTGCTCAGAGAAAAATTAGGTACATTATATTATGGTAACTTATTTTGCTAGGTTCACAATATGGAATAAGTCGTTTTAAAGAAATTAGATGTCTGTCGATACATGTATCTTAAAAAGTCCTTGTAAGGTGATGACAAAATGAAAAAGAAGTACTTTTACGCGAATTCTTTTTTTTTCTAGAATCAGAAAGGATATGAATGAAAATTTAAAACATACCACTAGTCAAAGCGACCATAAAAGATGGATAGTTAGGCCTGATTGGTGGCTGGAAAAGTAGTATAGCACTAGTGCCAGTGGTCCTAAAACTGAATGCTATGTCCCCTTTCCTCCATCCTGGTACTTCGATGTAGGATTGTGACGTGGTAAAGGTTACTACGTATCGTTGGGTATCTGAAAGTAAAATTTAAATTCTCAGCAATAAAAAAAAAATCAAATGAATAATTCTGGACGGACATAACGACGGATGTATTATATTCTTCAGAAGCATTTCGTCGTAAGTGCCAGTTTACGTTAAAGGCACATACGATGTATTATATGAGAACGGTGTGTAGTAAATTTTTACGAGACGATATATTGAAGTTAATTCAATCATATATTGTACTGAAAACCTTAAGCATTACGCATTTTGTGAACTACTGCTTTTTATAATAAAATAGTTAGCAACTATTTTTGTTGTGAGTATTTTCTGGTGGCTAATGATGACGATGATTAATGTAATTATACATTAATTCATTGTCATCATTAGCCCGTACAGCGACCTCTGCTGAACAAGGGCCTTTTCGCGAGGAAGGGTTTTGCCATAGTATTTTTATACATTAGAGCTCTCAATATGATATGCTTTTATTTTGTTAACCAGAGCGCCTGACCTTTGTTCCTCTGCAAGCTTAGTTACTTCTTCAATAAATAAAGAGACTTAAGGCGCAACCTTCGCACTTTAAGTATTTATCGATGAATATGGCATTTTTGATAATTGTTTATATTGCGAATATAAAAATCAACAACGAGTCTATTGTTTATAAGCTTTGAAAGTTAATAGCATCAGCAGACCAAGGCATTTCAATACAATGATAATATTTAGATTACAGATATTCACAAGGCTTTTTCCATGTTTTTGACCGAATGATGACTTAACATATGTCTGTTATTGCCACTTACTTTCACAAAATAAATAATATAATCTTTAAATATAACAGATAAGAAATGCCACTTTCCGACAATTTCTCCGTTAAATACCTTAAGTGCGAACGTTGCGCCTTAAAGCGAGGCGTATACTGCTACGCCGCGGACATTGACGGAATTATATTATTTATTATGATTTAAAACTAATGTATCATTATCATACTTACTAGTTTCAACACATTCCAAGGGTCCTAGCGTAATTCTGCCCTGAGCATCTTCGGTCAAGTCCTTTTGTTGCAAAAAGAACATGTCAGTAATGCCCAAACTCGATGGATCAACAAAAGTGCCTTCATCGCTGTGCCATTTAGCGTCTTCGTTAGAATCGCAGTTACAAGACTTGGTTGTGTTCACACATGTTTTGTTTACACCACATGGACAGTATCCTCTGTTGATAAATTTATACAAATTTAGTTAATCTAATAGCTAAAAATAACCTGATTTTTTTGAAGACTTCTCCCGAAGGGAAATTAATATCCCTGTTTTGTAGGGGACTTTAGAAACAATTCCCGGACACATAATTCATACTGACTCAGAATAACTACCTATGTGTGGTTCACGCAAATAATTGTCCCGGATGCAAATTGCGGATAGCCTATTCTACAATATTGTAGAACCCAATAAAATACAAATAAACTATAGTAGACTAGGGTTAGATAAAACGAATAACGAAAATTTTATTTGGTTGCATTATGTCATTATGTGTAGCATCTTAAATCTGTGTTATGAAACTGTTAGCATATTCTAAATGTTATTCTCTATCTTTTTAACAACATCAGTCATCATGTCAGTATTATGCGTTAGTTTATTATTTTAGTTAAATCAGTCATAACATTTATATTAAAAAAACTAGCTTTACGCCGTGATTTCACTCTGGTCTAGTGGGTCGTAGCGTGATGTTTTGGAATCTAGTTTATCCAGCTAAATAAACTATCGCAATTTTAACAGAATGCATGAAACTATTTCATGCATTCTGTTAACATTGCGATAGTAGATACAAACATCCTTAAAACTTTAGCGTTTAAAATACTAGAAGAATCTACATAAACAAAATGGACTGAAAAAATGTAGACGCTTTAAAAAATTGGATAAAACTAGTGTACCTTTTAACATTTCCCAAGAAATCAATAGTATTATTTGAAGAAGATATAAACCATGTAGCGCTATGCAACTCAAGTGGTGCCTTCATACAATCGTACTTAATATATTGTCGGCAGTACAGAGAGTGTGATATGAGTTCTTGTAACATTTCTGCGGTAAACTCTCTGTATTTTATACTAAAGCTGAAGTCTTGGCCGGATGCTGAACGTACGTCCTGGGAGAAACACTTAAGTTTAATATCTGTAAATACATTCTCTTTTTTGAAAAGAGGCTATTTGTTAGTTGAGCACATAGACGTCAACTACTTCTTCAATATAGTTCTTTTTGTAGCGCATTATGTAGTTAATAATTAGTAATCTCTGTTTTTTTATGGTATAAATCAGTAACAAAAAAACAGAGAAAACAACCATAGTCTCGTAAACAGTCACTAGACATAACATTATAAAACGCAAAACTGAAATAAAGTTAAGTAAAGTAATTATTATTTGTCTCAGTCCCACAAAGAAGCTGCCATTTATTAAACTTAATAATAATAACTAAATAATAATAAATCATAGAATGTCAAAAAGCTTACATTTATATAAACCTAAGACCAGCATGCGTCAACAACGTAACCAAGTAGCTTACTCTTAGACTTAGAATAGTTATTTTATAAGTTAGATTAAGTTAATATTAGCAATTTTTAATTGTATATATAAAGTATGTTTTATTGTGTCAATAAAATAAAAACGAAAAACGTATTTATTGAGATATACATCTATATTAGTGTCAATTGATTTATTAGCGTTGTTATATTTTTGCTAACTACGCGATAAATCATTTATTTTATTCGAACTCGAACCGTCATGAACAGTTTTAACATTTTTAGTTTTCCCGTTCCATAATTTTAACACCATAGCATAGATAAAATCGTAATTATCACGTTGAACACACATAATTGTAATTCCAGTAGTCATTTAGATATAATCTTTATAATTTCACAATAATCATTTACTGTTAGAAGTACACATAGATATAAACGTATGATCAAGAATGTGAATGGTGTTGAAATGATTTCCTATTGCGACCGAGGTAATAAAACACATATCTTTAATGAGCAGCAAAATTGAAAGATCTATATTATATTTTTATAGTTACATAATAATCGGTAACTACTTTCATAAAATGTTTATGTCACATTGGAGATTAAATTGATTCCGTAATGTGAAAAACATCGATAACGGTTCAAAAATTCTGTTTAATCAAATTTTTGAAAATTCTATTTATTTTAGTAATATGAAAGACGTCTTTGTTTTTTCAATTTTATTTAAATCGACAGGGGCACGGATTCTTTAGGGTGAAGCCGGATCAAGCGAAATCCCAAAATGTAAATTGTAATCATAAATAAATTTTATTAAAGTCACTACTCAATTATCGGTTTCGATCCGATCCGATAAGGATCGAAACACAAAAATGTGTCTAAGAGACCAAGAATTGGTTTTAGTGTAATAAAATAAAGATTAAAATATAATGCAAACAATTCAAATACTGGTACCAAATAAAGTAGGCATTATCAGTACTTGATCTGAGAATAATACACACTTACCACTTGACTGGGCAGGTTATGTTCCACAACAGTCGTAGAAGAGTCTGCTTCTATCTGGAACTCACATTTGACATGAGCTGGAGGAAATTTGCCATTACCATCGATGTCTATTAGATAAACATCGTTTCGAGTGTAACCTAATAAAGCTAACTCTTCACAGGTTTTACGAAATGTAGCGAAGTGGCAGTTTTCACCGATATAACCTTGAAAAGGAAAGGTGGACAAAATTAATTGTCACGATATGTATTGGTTTAATAGTGTAAAAATTCCGTGTATAAAATTAAAATCTGAAGTGGCTAATGATCACAAACTGATATTCAACGCTTTCACAAATTAATTACAATTCAGTTGTCGCGTTAATTATTTTTGTAGATTAGAGAAATGATTGCTGATACCGCATGAAATGTAATTGTAAAAGTCGTCTTTGTTATCTTTTTAAATTAGACAAATATTTCGCTAATCGTGAAATGTTTGATATAAACCTATCTGTTGAACATTTGTTTCCGGATCTGATTGATGAAAGACTAGCGACCTTAGAGAGCTCGTTGAATGATGTTGAAGTATGTCCAAGCAAGCATGTTCTAGTAGTCACGGCCAAGACGAGTAACTTAGACAAAAGCTTTTAATGACAAAGACAAACAAACATTATATGGCATGGCTCCAGCATTTTTGATAATTTTACAAGATATTTTAACATAGTCAAAATCAGAGGCCATAAACTAATGTTCAGGGTTTATAATGACGATGGCAACTTTTTTTTGTGATACATTTATAAAGTAACTTATTAATCTGTGAAAACTACGTGAACACATTTACAAAAGGAATAAAAAGGAAATAAATAAAAACTAAAGGGTTCGCAACACCCTCCACCCCGTGCAGACTTGTTGCACAAGGGAAGAAGGCAGTCATCCTAGTTTATCTGTGAAAGTTTAGAGAGCGGTTTCCTTTCAAGTCTTATGTGAAGCCTGAATTTCCGCGTTATGAACTAAAAAAATGATGATACAGTAATATTAAGCACTTACCAGTATTGTCACAGTTGCAAATAACTCTGTCCTCTCTAACTGAACAAATGCCTCCGTGCTCACAAGTATTAGGCCTGGTACAAGGGTCTACATATCTGCAATCGTCTATAGCCACTTCGCCAACCACTCTTTCAGTATTAATTACATATCTCGGTTCAATCAGCAAACCGTTTATTTTTATGTTCCTCATGCAACCGATTAAGCCTAAATTGGCTGATTTTAGACCACTGCCTATTACTATTTTATCGTGGAGCTCGAAATCTAGGCCTGGGGAATTGAGGTTAATGTTTAATGTTGCAAGTAATTAGTCCCAAAAGAGTAGTTTTGCTTAACTTATTTTAGTTTTAAATTTGATTTTGTTGACAAGTTGTAATAGGCAAGAATTTCCATATAACTAAACACTTAAAAAATGAAATAGAATAAATGTAAAGAACACATAACATTTAACTATAAAAATTAATTATATAACTTGTTTAGATCTATTTAAAAAAGATTATAACATCGATATTCGTTCATAACAAAGGCAACTAACGAAACCTACTAAAGTACAAACTTGCTAAACATGCGCATTGGTTTGATTTTATAAGATTTTGCTAATATTAATTGCTAAGGCGAACAAATGTCCGGTTCACAACCTGTGATGACTTTGCCTTTGGTTAACCGTGTGGTTTCCGGCTTAGAATAGACCACCCCATGTCTTCCCATGGGTGTCTTAAAAGGCGACTAAGGGACATATGGCTGATGGGCAGCAGCATCTATTAGCTCAAGGTTTACATCTTACTGCGATCACCAATCCGTCTGCCAAGCATGGTGATTATGGCAATATCCCTCTACGATCCTGGCTTGACAAGGTCTGCTAAGAGGAGGCCCATGTTCTGCAGTGGACGTAAACGGGCTGTTGATGATGATGATGACTTTGCCCTTGTAATATGGCTGATGGGCAGCAGCATCTATTAGCTCAAGGTTTACATCTTACTGCGATCACCAATCCGTCTGCCAAGCGTGGTGATTATGGCAATATCCCTCTACGATCCTGGCTTGACAAGGTCTGTTAAGAGGAGGCCCATGTTCTGCAGTGGACGTAAATGGGCTGTTGATGATGATGATGACTTTGCCTTTGTAATTTGAGTTAACTACCACTAATGATTAACCAATAATATTTAAAATGAAAAAGTTATAATTTAGGGTTGTTTTTTTAGCTTACCAAACATTTGCACGTGTTTGTTGTGATGGTCGACAGTCAGCTTGATTCGCCCCTTCCTGTAATCTAATTCCACATTGTGCCAATCATTGTTTCCATTGAATTTCACCGATTTCAGTACAGTTACATTTTTCCCCACCTCTGATACCAGTTCGAATCTTATCTCTTCTTTTACCATCCTTACCTAAAAATGCTTTGTTATTTAAATTTTCTAAGTAAATATGAAAAATTTTGCATTTTGCATGTTAGATTTAACGCTTTTCATGCACATTCGATTCCTTGTCACCAATTTTTGACGTGACTAATGTAACAAAGTTTATTTTTATACTTATTTTTCTATATTTTGGTCGTCGGAGTCGGAAAGTCAGTATCATAATCATATCATAAATTGAAATTAACAGTTTTTTAAATGGTTTAACTAAATTAGCTAGACCCCATGGACTTAGTGTTGATAATTACTTTGTTGCTAGTTTTAAGTTTTATTAAACATGAAACCACAGAATTCGCAAATGACCGTTTAACAGTCGTGAAATTAGATTCATTTAAATTTACTGTATAATGACCAAGATTCTGACGCAAAGTCTAGACCGATTTGTTTTTATTTATAGCAGACTCGCTATTGCCCTCGGATTAGCGTTTACGTGTAATATTTCAATTATGATTTTTTTAAATAAATATTAGAAATTAAAACTTTATTATTTATTCTAAGCTTTACAGTAGTGTGAAACAACAATACTGGACTTTACGTTATTCACCTAAGTAAGTAGTACCTCACTGTCGCGGTCTCTATTTATATGGTAATAAAAATCATCAATGCGACACCTGTCATGTAACAAGCCAAATTTTCTACCTAAACCAATACAACTAATATGACATAGAAAAAAAACATAATCAAAATTAATTTGTTTATGTTATTAATGTTTGGATAAGACGGCGATAAAGGCTATTATTAAATTACTGTTAAATCTGCGTATGAAATTGCTGACATAAAAAGCAGCGAAATTCATTTAAATACACTTTTCAAAGTAATACTTAGTTCATAGTTTAGCATGTATTGTTCATTTTCTTTGTTTTAAACGTTCAGCATCATTAATTTACTATCAGTCGTTGCTAGTCTAAAACGGGTGGGTCAGGCGAAACAGACATTATAAAAACCAGACTAGTTTATCAAGCTTTCGGAATATTTTTCATGTATCGCTAAGTATTATTATCATTCACTTACCTCCCAATAGCCTTGCGTCGAAGTCTGACTATACGCCAACACCGCCATATTCTTGCTGGTTTTGAAATCAAATATCAAATTGACACTGTTACTCTGATTTAATGGCCACCATATATGGGACGTTGGAAAAGGATATGTGATAGGTATCACTTCTATATCTATCTCCTCAAACTCTGGATCTAAAACCCCTATATAGTGGACTTTAGGGTTATTTTGTTTTAACTCATATAGTATAGAAACGTCGTTATAATAAACGTATTTTAAGTTGCCAGCAAAATTGTTGAAGGATTTTAATCCTTTCATCTTGTATAAGTCTGGACCACCGCATATGTAAATTTCTGGGTCGATGCAAACGTATCTGGCATTTCCTGGTATTTCATACGTCTCTGTTAAGTCGTCGAAGTATACGAATACCGTTTGATCTTGGAGTATGACTGTTAGGTTGTGCCATATATTATCGTTAACCTTTTCTCCGATATAGTCTTCTACTGGTCCATCGCCTAGATCTATTTGTACGGCGACTTTTTTATCATGTATTGATAGAGCGATATAATGAGGTTTGTCATCTATTTGGCCGCTAGCGTAGAATAGTGCTGAGTCGTCAAAACGTGTCTGTAAAGTTGTTTCAATTATTATTGAGTTGATTATTTTATTATTAATTTTGAATATCCGTGTAGACGGCATTTAAAACAGTTATGTTGCCAATTAATATGTTTTGAAATGAGATTCTTATGGCCAAAACCAAGATGAGTATACCTACAAGTTATGGTCATGTAAGATATTATATTACACTATTCGTTTTTGGAGAATTATTATACATCATTTCTGTTGCAGTGACTATGTTTATGAATAATCAGATCCTGTTAATTAATAGCGAATATATTGATACTGTCGATTTTTTATTATAAGTATTTGGGTCATATTAAAACTCACATTGGCTTTGTATTAAAGTGTTTTTTTGTTGATATGGATATACAAGCGAGTGGCAGGCAGAAATGTGGTTTTCATATAACCTTCGCTATAAATTGTCTGTCACCAATGCAAATGTATGCAAAAACGTTTTTAAGTGGTTCTGTATTTTATGATAACGTGATAATGAAACGTTTTAATATATAAATAACATAATGCCTGGTGACACATTAACATATTTGTGTTAATCAGTTAATATGTCGCAAAATGTGGTTTTCGTTTTGAGGGCTACTTAAATATCGTTATCTGGAGGGCTCGCTCTCAATGCAATTATAATAATTAAAATGGCGACGTAATATTTTAAGGTAAAATATTATGGCTGCACTGGTGGCCCAGTGGCTACGGTACTTGGGTTTGATTTCCACTCCTGTCAACTATTTATGTGAACTATATGTATGCAGTTGTTCTGAGCTTTGTGGCGCGTGAATTTTATTTTGTAAAGTCTAGTGACACTGGGATTTATTTCCTGAGTGCGGGAATTGTCGTTAAAATGTGCAATAGTAAAAAACTTGTATTGCAATTCACAAAATCCCAGAGAGGATCAACTAACAAACTGATGATAATTCGAAGGAATTTCATTTTCATTTTTTCATTTTTTTAAAGACAACTCCCGCACTAGGGAAATAAATCCCTGTGTCGCGGGGTACTTTACAAACATTCATTTCACGGACACAAAGAACACCCAGACTCAGAAAAACTATTTGTGGTTCACACAAATAATTGTTCCGAGTGGGAATCGAACCCAGAACACCAGGTCTCAGAGGCAACTATCGTAACCACTGAGCCACCGGTGCAGTCAAAATTTTACTAAATATTCTCAAAATCATTATCAATTAAGCTTTCTAGCTTCCCAAATACTTCATAGTGGTCCGTGACGCGATCTATGAAGTACTAGGTATATAATTGCAACACACGGCGCACTGATATAATATTGAAATAAAAGGCGCTGGTCTTAGTTACGCTATGGCTCTTTATTTTGACAATGATAAAAAAGTATATAATATGCCAGGTACATAACAATTTGTATGTATTTTCATTGACCCAACCACTACGAATTGAAAATGATTTGATAGCACGTGTGTGACTTCATTAAATTAATTCTTATAAAAAATGGCACGTTGTTGCATAATCTCTCGGCACCCTTGCCCTAATCTTTCTATAAGTAGGGTTCAAGATTTACTATTTACAAACGGCCACAAATGTTATCTGCGATCAAATATTTTTTTAAGGGCTTATTTACTCTGGTGCCTCTAAGACTTTATGTCCTAGGCAATTGATTAATTCGTTTATAGGCTTCTCCGACACGGAAGACGTCAAAGTACATAACATAATTAAGGTGGAAGCCTCAGTAATGAATTTTAATAGATATTTAATTTTACTGTAGATTAAAAGGAAGCAATCTAAATAAAACAACTATATGGGTAGCTTATGACAGTAACCAATGCTCAATAAGGAAAGATTTAAATTGTCTTAAGCCATTAACATAATAATAGGTTAGGGTAGAAAACGTATATAAAGTATAGAGTATGAAAGTTCATTGTTACTCCTATGTTAGGATTGGGTGTTTATAATCGAAATAATACTACGAATAATACTTATGATTAATTTAAATGGATTTCTAATTCCAAAGTGTTGAAGATGAAGAAGACTGATTTATAAAGTAACAATCTTAAATATGTTCATATAAAATATGCCACACCCAGGCATAACGTAGTCATTGAAAACTCAGACCCCGGAATTCATCATAGTATAAAAATAAAATAAAAATGTTTGTTAGATATTTACAAATTTTCTGTAATTTTATTGAAAAATGTTTTTAAATCAAACTAAGCTGCGTGCCGCGGTTTTACTCTCGTTACTCTGCTCCAATAAGCCAGAGCGTGATATTTTGTAGCCTATATGTTAATTCAGCTTAAAAACTAACTAATACAAACTTATAGATAAATCCGTTCAGTAGTTTTTGCGTGAAGGAAACAAACATCCATCCATCCACACATACTCACAAACTTTCCCCATAATCTTCGATTGCCACCGCGCCTAGTACAAAGCAAGTACATATAAAAGTGATATAAATATAAATAAATACCGTATTTACCTTAAAATACATGCTAACACGTGTGTTCGTAGAATGCACTCTGTCCTTCCAGTCGTAAACCCGATACGAGACGTAACTCGAACCTCGTAATGTTAGAACGGTAGCCGCTGAAAGGTATTTAATTATTATAGGACTATTATAAAACTTGATGATATTGATTTATTGAATATTGTTGATGATAAAATGTTTACATAATTACAAGTGGAAATAACTTTAATAACTAGACATTATTAAAATAAATGAAAATGAAGTTTTCATAGCTGCGATTATTATATATATGGCGGCATAAATCATCGTAAGTTCAATCCTCGCGCTACACAAGAAATCTTTGTTTAAATTCTAAGACTCTGTTCCGGGTGTGGCTGAGTGAATATCCTCCGTGCCTCGGATATAGTGTTAAGCCTTTCCAATGTTGATAATTCTAAAATTATCTATATCAATCGTACAAAAGGGAATGGGCTACTGCCCATTCCAGTAGCACTTTCATGTATGTTACAACATAATACTGCGTTCATTTACCCTCCTGCCCTTAAGTCCTTTTTGGGAGAGACCCATGTTCAGCAGTGGATGTTGAACAGGCTGATAATGTCGATATGCGGCATATATGATGATCTGCTGCATATATTTATATACGATGGTAAAAAATTCTATTTAAGTTTAATAAAAATAAATTATTGTGACAGTTTTTGCCTCGACTCTTGGTGTAAGACAAAAATAATAAATAACGTCAAAACGTCAGTGCCTTATGCAATTAGAATTTCGCGATATTCTACATTAATTTTACTTAAGACACGTTTCTCCGTTTCACGCCTGACATTGGCAGAATTGTTGTCATTCGGCACATTGCCATTAATATAAATAAAAGAAGAAGAAGATAATTGCCTTATTCTTTTTGGCAAATTATTAATAATCGAACAGAGTAAGAGTAAGACGATTTGTAGATTTGAATCAGTTATATAAAATTTATTACTTTTAAAGTCTATTAATAATAACGAGGTTTTGATTGACCTCGTTTTAAGTCGATATTAAATTGATTTAATTTGCAATATGCAAATTGAATTCAATGCGATGATATTCAAACTGACCCATGCTTAACTATTTCTAAAGCGAGTTTGATACAATTGAGAACATAAATTACTTCGCAACATGAAACACTTGATATGAATCTATTAGTTTCAAGTCTATCGCATCTGCTTATAGATTAGTGAAAGTATTAATAATGCTAGCTGTAGATTAGTTTAGAATGTTTAGATCATCAATTAAGTGCAGCAATAATTTTGGCGCCGAATCGATCCAAAGATTGTATAATTTTTAATCACTTTTTTGGACTTACATAAGGTATTTTAAACGATTGGTCTAATTTTGGTGAATTATATCTAGAAGAGGAAGTTATTGGTCTGAATTTAATTATTTCGAACTGATAAATAAATTGAAAGTTATTTAAAGTGATTCAGATGCATCTCAATTAAGTAAAAATGACGATGACTTTTTTAATAAAGATAATCTTTAACTATAGAGCGCGGATATCGGTCCGTCGCGTTGATTGTATGTAAGTTTTATGTACGGGATGCCGCTTTTGTAATAAAACAAAAATATTTATGTTTTATGTCACCGACTTAATACAATCAGTATTTTTTTGGTCACGATACCATAGATATATATAGATTGTTCATATTTGTGCCATAAGTTTATACTTTGTATGGCGCACTCTATAGCTTACTTCCATATAGTTTAAGCTTTATCTGAAAACAAGAATAACTTCAAACATATACTTACTGAACACATCACAAAGTTGTTCTTCGTACAACGTACCAAAACAGTCACATCTGTACCCATTGTACTCATTGATACATCTTGATCCTTCAAAACAGAGGTTTTCTATTGTCCTGCATTTATTTATACAGCCTTCTTTAACATTCTCGTGTTTCGTAGCTATTAATGGAACTATGGGTAGTAAGTCAGAAGCAGCTTTGCCAGAACTAAGAACCATGTCACTGATGCAACCGACGAAAGATTCGATGATGTATTTTACGCCGTGGAGTTTTTCTTCGGAACTCAGACCTAGAAAATGATTTATAAAGATGACATTTCACTAAACTATTATTATGATGATTATATCATCACGCCTTTCTCCCATAGGGAGACACCCTTGTTCCCTTCTTTCACATTCATCAGTCTCTTCATGCTCGCTGGTTATACGTTACCAATTTGTTCGACATATTTACCCCGTGGGTTTTACTAAACTATATTTTGCTTTATTTACTAATATCCAGAATGTTAATAAGTATTTACTTGATTTTGCACTTTTCTATTTATACAACATTTTGCCCTACATATCTATCCAATATTATCCATATCCTATCTACATAGAATTACTTTTCGGAATAAAAGGTTGCCAACATATTTTAGAATAAAATTCATGTCAATTAGGTCTTTACTCTAGGTGTGAAAGCATCAGAGTTACTTTGGCTGCTATAATATTGATTGGAATTGCTTAAAAATGTTATAATTGTTAATTCAATGATGTCAGAGGATATGTGTGAAAGGAGTGATAATAGAGATGGCTGATAGAAATTAGTGGAAAAAGAAAATTTGCTGTGTTGACCTCACCGAAACTGGGTTAAGGGCAGCAAGAAAAGTCAATTTAATGTTTTCTGTAACCTGTTGTTTATTTAAATTATACAAAGCGCTATGCAATATGAGTTTATCCATAAGATCTGAAAATAATCACCATAACGTTTCGCCTACATGTAGAGGAAATTTTAATTAAACCGTTACACGGTTATCTAGATACTTGTCAAAATTTTGAGGAGTACAAAAATTTAACCATTATAATTTAAGTATACGTGTGCTTTAACTTTAGACATTATCTGTTCAACCATCTGAACATTGCAGTTCCACTGATTAAAGTTATAATAATTATGAAACCATTAATGTAGGTACTTTATCTCAAAATTGTAAGAGAATTAGTGTAGACTATTGATAGTTTTTTAACGAATATATAGATACTTACCTCCTATTAAAATGACGGACGTCAAATTATCAGTGATACCGTAATTTGTATCGAAACTCAAGCCCTGAAAATAAATAAAATTATTAGTATATACTTTAATATACATACATTGTCATAGTAATGAATGAAAAATTTCTTGGCTAGAAATATTTCCAATTGTAATAGAATTTTGACGATATTCTTACTAAAAGGACTATGACATTACCAGATTCTTCTTAACAGAACGGTATACCTAAGTCTTGGCTTGAGAATCGTACTTCGTATATTTGTCGTATATTTGATTCCCGAATAAAAAAACTTTACTTAAGTTTCTTTCCGGGTCTGGTTGGTTGAGTTACAACACTCTCACTGGAAACTGGAAATCACTAAGTTACTTAAGCACTTAAGCCGTTGGTCGCGATTCTCATAACAATCATAGGTAACGGACAGCAGCGTTTTCCTGTGTATATTCGTAATCGTTACCAACTCACATGCCAAGTGCGGTGGCGAAGGCAAATACCATAACATTCGATTTTTTTATTCACTTATAACTATTACATCGGCAGTAATTGAACATGCATCTTAGATATAGCCCTTAATGCCTAGACCGGTTGGGCCATGGTGGTTCCCAACCGGTTGTCGAATTTAATCAATCTGTTTATAACACATCTCTGAGACGAACGTAGACGTCATTTATCGATAATTGTTAACATACCTTGAAAAATATCTCCAAAGTTTCATTTAGAGGTAAATATTTAAACGACAAAAATGGCTGTATTTAAATTATGTTTTAAATTTTTCAACTCTTTATGGCCAACTTTCAATCAGAATATTATTCAGTATTTGAACCTGCATCTTAGATAAACAGTTCCTAATGACTAGACTATTCGGCCACGGTAGATTTCAACCTGTACGTACTCGAATAATATAAATGTATTTATAATAATGTGTCTATAAAGGCGAAAACACATTATTAAAAAAATCAGTACGCGCGTGGCGTCGTGTCGGGTGTTCATAGTGTGTTTCTGGTCTTTAGAAAACAATACATTTGATTCGACTCAACACGTGTGGCGTGTCGTCGGGTGGCGTGGCGTTTTAATAATATGTTTCCGCCTTAAGGGGAACGTAGAGTAAAGTTGCAAAACTTTGGAGATACCAATATGTCGAGTAATGTTAACTATTATCGAATACATAACATCTACGTTCCCCTTATAGACACATTAAGTAAATATTTCAACGATGACACCGGCCGTATTTATATTTTGTTTTTCGAACACTTTACGGTAATATTCATAACTTTCTATATTTACCTTTAAATAAACTTCTTCCTTGAGTTGATCAACTTTAGCTATCAGTCTGGCGCCATGAACATCTATAGTGACTACTACGCTGTGCCATTGATCTCTGTTCAACGCTCGACCGACAGTCACTGATGTTAAGTGCTTGCCGAAAACGTGGACCACTGAATGAGAAAATAAATTTGTTTATTAGGCGAATGATACATTATTGAATATAAAAAACTTATTGATAGGAATTAACATCGACAATTAAATATTTGCATTCAAAATTATAAATTCATACAGGATATGAAGAAAAATATATATAAAGTTTAATTCGAAAGGGATCTCTTAGATATTGCAACCTTTTAGATGGAATATTTTTGAATATTTATATATAATATGTAAGTACATATGATTCGTTGATGATACACTAATAATCTTGTTGTTGTCATCTTAGTGTATAATTGTAATCATTGATAAATATCCATTTTCCTTTAAAAATAAAATATCCTAACACTTAAAAAAAATCAATAAATATGAAAGCATAATTCTTCACATATGTATAATACAAATATGAGTAAACAATCAAACATCTATAACACTCTAATTACGTCTTATTTACTTTACTTTATCAGCACACTCACATCCTCTGCTAAACATGGGCTTCCTCTTTAACAGACCATGGCAAGGACCATTGAGGGATATTGCTATAATCACAACTCTTGGCAGATGGATTGATGATCGCAGTAAGATGATTATAGGTGATGTTGCCATTAGATGAGTCTTTTAGTCGCCTTTTAGGAATGGTCTATTCTAAGTGGAAAACCAAATTAAAGTCTACTACATCGATGTTAAAATCCACAACATAGTGAAACCTCTCTTACCAATATATCAGTAACAAGGAAATAAACGAGTAACAATACTGACAGTCCTGGCAATATAAAATACACTACAATAAATAGCCGCTATCATTTTGACCGATATATAATAAACTCTAACAGCAGGACAGACCGACAGACGGTACGACCAGACGGACGGTTGAATAAGAAAGTCTTGACATAGAATAGAAAAAATTGACAGCGACCTCGGAGGTTGTCCGATGAGAAATTATTGCGGGGAGTATAACTTATGATGGGGAATGCATCAAATTTGATTTATTAGAAATGTCGTGTTCGTACGTCAGTCGAGTTTTAGATTCAATAGATGAATATGAATTTTGCATACGTTACGTTGCCTTAAAAGCGTTACTGTATTTCCGACAACTGTATCTGCAGCGTACTTAACTGTACTAACTGTATTAGGTTTACTGTGGTTGAATGTTGTATTAAGTTCTTTTTTTGTATTAGTTGGAATTCTTTGGCATATATTAGGGTAATAGCTTTTGTGCACTTTTTATGTAAGCTATTTACAAATATATGCCGTTCTTATTACCAGTAGAAAGCATCATGTAATGAGATTACGTTGGTAAAGAAATTTCTGCGAATAAAAATCAATTTACTTTTTGTAGCGATATATCAAGCGGTAGTTTATGCGGTCAATAAAAAAATAAACAAAGTTGTAATTTTTTCTGATAGTAGAAGCGCATTACAACATCTGGCTCGATGTACCTCTGATAGCAGAGGAGCATCGATAGCCTACGATATTCTTAAATTAATACATCTTCAAAATGTAAATAATATCAGTATTGTATTGCAATGGGTTCCAGCACACATAGGAATTCGGGGCAACGAGGAGGCTGATAGTCTGTCCAAGCTTGCTGTTGATTCAGGTAATGTAACACCATACCATCCAGATCATTGGGAATATAACTCTGGGTTTAACGATAAATGTTTTACAAATTGGAGGAATCATTTTGATGGGATTTCTAAAGAGAAAGGGTTATGGTATAAAATTATTCAAAATGAGCCTCCTCGTATGCTCTGGTTTGATGATAATAAATTAAGTAGGAATTATATTAAGTTAGCTTTAAGACTGCGTTCTGGACACTATCCATCAGCAAAATTTGGTTATCTTATGGGAATAGTATCATCACCCAATTGTGTGGTATGCAATAAGATTGAAGATATACTTCACTTGTTGATGGAGTGTGTAAGGAATAAAGATGAGAGAGAATCATTAATTAAAGAGTTTAGAATAAATTTTCTAGATGTTGGGTTAGTTCAAACAATTTTAGCTAGTCCAAAATCACAGTTAGCGAAAAGGCTAAGTAGTTTAGCAAGATTACCTAATTGATGATTCACTCACACTTAAATTAATTAGCTAAGTTAGTGTAATTAGAATTAAGAGGGTACGATGGGGTTGGCGTATCCGTGTGGATAAAAACCCCGTGTTAAATAAATAGATTAAAAAAAAAAAAAAAAAAAGTTTCATGCCATGTTATTTTTTACGTAATGTTTAAATAATGCACAAGAATTTTGCAACGCAATAGTCCTGTCGTCAAAAGTTGTGATATCGAATAAACCGAGTAATTACCGGTTAATTCAGTACCTACCTATCTAAGCAATAGCGATCCAACCACTTTGTAATAAATTGATACCTTGTATTTCGTAGTAACCATATAAATAGGTATAACATTTTATTTCTTTATAACTTGGCAAAAGTGTTTAGTTTAGATTATTATTATTATGATAGATTATTAGCCATAGGCATGGCTAAAAATAATCTAAACTAAACACTATCTAGTTCTAGCTTCTGCCAGTGATATTGTCTGTGTAAAGTTTCTTTTTACGTTTTATTATTCTGTTTAGTTAGGGTCTATAATAACACTTTCAAATATAAAATGTATAATTATCATTGTATAATATTAACTAAACAAAAGATCGCCCAGTAGTCGAAATCCGAACATAATTTCAACGCAGCAGCATTTCCTTGTGTGGGTACAACATATTACTGCAGTCACCAACCCGCCGCGCCGGCCAAGCGTGGTGACTATGGCAAATACCCTCCCTCGGGAGGAGGCCCATGTTCAGCAGTGGACGTTATACGGGCTGATGCTGATGCTGCTGCTGCTATGCGAAATTTCACACTCCTCCGTCCGCGCAATTTTCGTAAAAAGGGATACAAAGTTTTTGCTTCGCGAATAAATAAATAGATATTGGAGTGGTTAAAAAGTTCAACTCAAAAAATAAGCCAAAAAATTGTTCTTAAAGAGATCATTGTTAAGAAAAAATCTTATTCTGCATGCACTACTTCGAGTTTTTTGTTGAACTTTAGACCTGAATAAGAAATAATGAACAGATATTCATTTTTATTTCCTGGTCAACCCAGTCATCTGGAACATGTTTTATGCAAATTAGCTAAATTCCGCTGCACCTGGCTGTATATCTATGAGCTATAACATTCGATAGGTGTTATGTCTATCATTATGTAACGCATCTATTCCGAGCGACTTACTTTTATTTCATTAATCATTGTATCTGATTTCCTGTTTTAGTATTGACGTAAAATGTAGACTAGAACAATTATGTTGTGTTTGTTTATTTTATCATTTGCATCTATCATCTAATAGTTGTAAGAGATTATAGCGAATTAAAGTCGCGGTTTAATTATTATAACATGTTTTCGGATAAAAGAATCCTCAACGCCCCGGAAGAAGTTTAGCATAAAAAAACAATAATTAAAGTGATCGCTCAGTGATCGGAATTCGACTTTAATTCGTTTAGGTTTTAAATTTAAATGTCGTTATTGTAAAATAAAAGACTTGGACCATAAACATATAAGTTTAGACATAACTTACGGTTAAGTGTAAATTGTTCTGGTGTGTACTATCGATGTTATGTTTAATTGGTTAATGGTTTTTTACACATTTGTACTGTATACTGTATTATTCAGGTAGTCATAGTTTCAGATTTTGTGGTATTTATCATGTTCAAGGTTTAAATTGTATATATTTTTGACCGTATTTTATCCTAAAGCTCTAACATTAGCAAAGTTGTGAGAGAACTGCACTGATCTTAATTTGCTGAATTAAATATTATAATAATGCATTTTATATGAAAATATCACCTTTTCCCACTCCTTCTCTATTTAAAAACTTTTACAGTACTAAATTTTATACTTCTCCGTCCGCAGAATTATATTCAAAATCAAAGTTTTACATTCACTTATTAAATGCACCTTCCGTAGAACAAGGGCATCATTGCAGTTATAGCAATTGTTAATGAGAGCTATTTCGAGAGATGTTGCATCCAAAAAGGGTTTATTCTACACTAGCGGCCCGCCCCGGCTTCGCACGGGTGGACTTTTATACCCTACCCCTGCCCTACCCTACCCCTACCCCTACCCTACCCCTACCCTACCCTACCCCTACCCTACCCCTACCCTACCCCTACCCTACCCCTACCCTACCCCTACCCTACCCCTACCCTACCCCTACCCTACCCCTACCCTACCCCTACCCTACCCCTACCCTACCCCTACCCTACCCTACCCCTACCCTACCCTACCCTACCCTACCCCTACCCAAAATCCTATCCTATGTCCTTCTCCCAATCCTTAGCTACCTCCCTACCAATTTTCAGCCAAATCGGTTCAGCCGTTCTTGAGTTATAAATAGTGTAACTAACACGACTTTCTTTTGTTTTAAAAATGTATTCTGCTATTCAGGGCGGAGACAAATCCAACGAAACAAAAACCATGAAAATTGATCCAGCCGATCTCGAGTTATAAGTGTTGTAACAAACCCGTCTGTTTTATATATATAGAAGAAGATTATACCTACTGTTCTAAAATTCTTGTCTTTTCTTCATCGAAAAGTACCCTAACAACGTTAGTTATTTTAGGAAAGTTAAATATTTTTTTTAGCGAGAGGTACAATTATTGTCTTGTTATAAGGAAGTTGTATCGTTTTTATATGTCTTACCTTTCAATTCTCCTTTCTCCACTATCACATAAAGTGCATACGGTTGCATTTTAAATACTGGGTTCTTTACATTATGATATACTAGCAACCCATGTGGGAGGCGTGTGCGAAACTTGAATGATATCTCTCTGCATAGTCTGAAATAGAATATAATTTATTTCTTTATTATATATTGTATCGTTTATCAAATAAAAGGACTGCTCGGTAAAAATACTGAATGTACATCAAATTAAGGAAAGTTTCATCATAAGAATCCCGACTCAGAGCAGTTCAACTCGGATGGATAAGGTCACCCAAAAGCCCCATTACCCCCGTCATTTGTCCCTTATTTCGATGAGTAGTAAGTATTTTTATGTTTATTAGAATTTGACTGAATGCTATGAACATTTGTGTAAATTTTTGGTGTGGCTCATTTTCTTATGCAATAATGCAAGTAATTAGACAGGAAATTTAGCAAAGTTTGTTGTAATTATTAACTATTTACTACTTTCTTTTATATTTTTTAGATTACTTAATTAAATTAAATTTATATCTAACTAAATCACACTCAATTTATGAAAGAATGATCAACGTTGAAATAAATTCACCACCTGTCAAAACTCTTGTTAACTGTCAATGAATGAGAAAAGTGTGATTAACTACTTTAATTTGATTACTGTGTTAGTTAATCTATGTAATGTATGTAATATATAATATATATATTCGTTGAGAATTTAATGACTACTGTCATTTTCGATTCACTGGTTTCTTTCTCCATTTCATTTCATTCATTATTTTAAAACTGATCTAGCTATTAATTAATGTATTGATAAGTAAATAAAAAAAAACAAATGTCTTACCTAAGTTGAAACCTCTGTATAATATCACCGTCCAATTGTATATAAGTGTTATCATTAGCAAACATGAACGTCTGATGATGTCCCGATTCAGCGAACGTTAGGAACCGGTCTCTATCGCTTGGAGGTATTGGCGGTATAGCGGTGACGTAGGTTGTGGTCGATATGTTGGCAGTGGTGAAGCTGGCCGATGGCGATGTTAGAGGGATCGTGGTTGCTTGTATTACTGGAATACGAAAGACACAAACAAAGTGAACGAAAACCAATAAATAAATTTAAAAAAACAGTTTTGATGGATCGTGAAAATATTGAATTGTATTATTATTATTGAAACTTCATTCCTTTTGTTTCAAAAATTTATTTGACTATGGTAAAAAGACGCTTCAAAAATTTAATTCGTATCAAACGCCAATAAGCTCAATTTCTAATAGTTTTTTGCTCACTATGGAAACCTTATAGCTTATCATAAAATTAGAGTAATTGGCCCTCACTACTTTCTTAAACTAAGTTAAAATGCTTTAGTGGTGTAATAGCCGTTGCAACACGATTAAGTTTCTGTGTTAGCAGTGCCGTAAATAGCCTTTTCTGCGCCCCTGTGCGAGTTTTTTATGAGTAATTAGGAGCAAACCGAATAAACAATAGTCCTGCATGGTCCAGCCATTCTTGCGCCCCCCAGAGTTTACGTCCTGTGCCTGGACCGGTGGCACCGCTCTATTTACGGCACTATGTGTTAGGTACTATTTGGATTATCTGAGAGACAATGTCTAGTATCAATTTAAAGCACAGATTTTGTGGTACAAAAGTCATACAATATTAATGTTCTTCGAACGAACATTTAGGTATATAGTCAGTCACGAGGCTTTTGCTACTTCACCGGGCAAAGTCATAAAGCAACAAGCTACCACCATGTTATTTGGAGTTAAATCGGTTGATGTCGAAATATATGCTGTTCATGTTCTGTCTACACTGATATGGTAAAAAGTTTCAAGAAACAATAGATATAGATTCTGCTTATATATCATTATAAATGCTTAAGAGCGCAATTTTAATTTGCTGCACTTTATGATAAAAACATTTACTAAATAACCAGTGACAATCAGGTTCAGAAACTTTCTGCAAATGGAGTGCATTTTTAATTTACTGGTTTTGCTTACTTACTCATTTAACTTTCTGATCGGCTTGTACATATTTTACTTAATTGATATCATGTAGTAACTATTTCAGAACGATGCAATTCACCTACTTTAATATTTATATAGTCACTTGTAAAACCATAAATGTACCGTAATCTGAAAGTCTGCTTTTAACACTTAATTTTTTTGTATTATTAAGAAATTATCCAAATGTTTGTGATAAAAGCGAACGTGTCTTTGACTGTTTTATTTTTTGAGCACGACAAATTGAAATGTCTGAAATGAATATTCTTTTTAAGCCGATACTTAAATAAAAAAATAAACGTGAAATTTAAATAGCGTCCCACTTATGAGCGGTTTCGCACTATGTCAAAGTCAAATATCATTTATTTCGTAAAAATGGTTACATTTATTTGGAATCGTCATATTTTTTTCCCCAACCGTGCAGTGCGTGACGTGGAGACTACTGAGAAACACTGCCAAAAAACTCAGTAGAACCCTCTTTTTTATAATAATATTTTATTAAATTTATTCATAATTTTCGAGAGAGACTCAATCCCAAGCATTTTTGTCACTAATATAATCAGATATTTTATAATAAGCCCTGCTACACAATTGGCTTTTATAGTTGTTTTAAATTTATTTATTGACAATACTCTTATATTATGAGGAAGTTTGTTGTAGAACCGTATACACAGCCCCATAAAAGAGTTACTTATTTTGCGGAGACGACTAGCATGTACCACAAGATTATTCTTATATCTAGTATTAATGTTATGTGTATCACTTTTTTTACTAAATAAATCAATATTTTTATGTACATATAATAAATTTTCGAAAATATATTGCAATGCAACGGTTAGAATATTTATTTCTTTAAATTTTTCTTTCAAGCTCTCACGGGGACCAATCTTATAAATAGCCCTCACGGCTCTCTTTTGCAAAATAAAAATGCTGTTAATAATGTCCGATCCGAATTCGATCCGAACCCGTGAAAATATTGGTCTAGAAATTTGGAAAGAAATCAGATGACGGAGATCGGATCTAGTGCGTAAATTACCATATCGGACGTAGTGCGAAACCGCTCTAAAAGTAGATCGACTTAACCAAATTAAAATTCACTTTCCATAAGTGAGGCACTGAACGCAAGGTCCCTTCCGATCTTTAGATTGCAAAGAACCTTTCGATGCCCTCGGACACCCGAGTAGTCCGAGAGGCCCGCCAACTGTAAAGTAGAGCGACAGTAGCATAACACTCCTATTAAATCAGGCTATTTTCTGCAGGTTGGAATGGCTGGAGCCCTGATAGTCTTCGTGCCCCGTGAAGTAGCAAAACCTCGTGGCTTTTGCTACTTTATTTCTATATAATAATATGCCCGTCCATCATAAATAAGAAAGGTCAAATTGGTGTATCTTTAACAAGCAAATATAGAAGATTACAATTCGAGCATACTACCTATATGCAGAAGATGACTCGCAACGTACTTGACATTACCTAGGTCTAGATTGTCGACAGCCAAGGCAATACAGACGTAATATAGTCTAGGTCTTCCAATGGCAATGATACCTATTCAGTACTATTCACGTGTGCCTCGCGTGGCTAACGACTTGAGTTGCTCATATGACAATAATTTATCGCGTAGGGTACGACCCTAGGTAGACCATAATGTTAATGTAGTAACAATAACTACTATTATACTATATATACTTTATATCTTATTGTTCTATAATGAATAGGATTTTAATTGCCAGCCAAGACAGGATTAAAGCATGCAACATTTATTAAGTCGCGTCTCTGTAAAATAAATTGAAAAAAGGTTTATACGGATTCTAAATATTATAACATTACAAATAATGTTGTATGTAGGTATTTAAAGAGTAAAATAACCAAGTGAAGTCATTAATAAACAAAATATATATAATTTCCATCACTGACCTTTTTCTTCGGAAGCTAAGTCGACAGGTAAACTGCATTCAACATCAGCTGTTCCATATAAAATTAATAATACGATCATATTTATTCTTCTTTTTCGATATGACTTTGCCATTTTGCTCTATTAAGTTCATTTATCTGTAAGGAAATAGTTCAGTAAAGCGGGTTATGTTTGATTGAGATTAATTTGATTCATTCAATACTTAAATTTTACTGTATGTTACGCTAATTTATGATTATTATATCAGCTATTTCTGTATTAAGTTATGCGTATGTTTTTGGTTTGTGTTTAAAGAATTTCTATAACTAAAGATTACCCAATATATCGAAAACGTATAAATAAATTGTGCTTATTTATTTTTTGTGTTGAAAGATTAAAAACTCTCAATTACGTATTCTATCAAAATACTTATCTTTTAAATAACAATTATCAACATTTTAGCTTTCAATGTGAAGCTATTACGATATTAAAACACTAACATCGTAGAGAAATCTCCAAGGCTAGTTCTCTATCTAGTAGATGTAACTACCTATCATAAATCAGAGCCAAAAGACGATTCTGTAGCGTTGAGTGGAGTATCAATTGAGCCTGTAAAGATGATTGATTGCGATATTTCCGATACTTGGTTGACACACACAGTAGTCATTGGCAGTAGGAACGAAATGTATTTTAGCTTGGCTTTGATACGTTTATTATTTCTTCAAGTCTTTGTTTAAGGTAGAAAAGGAAACCTCAAGTAAGGCACATACCACTACAAAACTTACTGACGGATAAGATATTAAACATATTTGAACTGTTTCTAGATAGCCGGATGGTAATATTGTATCCTATCAAATCCTTAGCGACGGTGAAAAAACAACAAAATAATAATAAAACTTTTAATTAACTGTCTGAATACGCGTTTGTTATGTTGGTGAACGTGAACTTCATTTCCAATTTTAAATTATATTAAAATGAAGTTGAACTCGACTCTATGCATAAAGACATAAAGTTTAATTTCAAAAAACAGTTGACACTATAGGGCATTGGGCGGAAATGTGGGATCAGTGTTAGAGTGTGGGCTGGCTAAAACACGCCCAGCATAAGTGGGTCCTCAGTAACCCCTATAGTTCCGATTAAAGTGATGAAGTATGAGAATCTTTCGAAGTATCTGTGGGTCAAGATATAACGGTTTTGTCGTCAAGCTAAATTGGCTCAAGTAACCGCGGTTGTCTCGAGAAGCGGTTTTGGTTGACACATTGGTTTTTGAGGTAGCTACTGTGTGGCGTTTTGAGTTATACTCCATTGTAAGATTTATTAAAGGAAGTTGTGAAATAGCTTGGCTTTAAACTATAAATAGGATTGTGGTATTCTACAAACTTAGATGCTTTTGGTAGGTTATTATCATTTGGCGAAACAAAACACGAAAGATCCACATAGAAGGAATAAGGTTTATAAGTTTACAGCGAACCTCCTCTAGCTCTTTAAGATATTTTTATTATCTAGCTAAGAAGTGTGTGGTCTAGCTAGCTTGGTCAGTTTAGTTGAATTTAATTTCAGAATTTTGAAAGCAGCCTGACTTAAGTTTGTCAAAAATCTTGATTTGATGTTCGTTCTGCAGATCAGTGTAAAATATAAAAAGATATGACACCGGGTTTTTCTACAGTACTAAATTAAGTTGTAACAATAGTAAGGTTAAACTATGTATTTTGGTTAAATTACTATCCATTTCGGCAGAGTTTTTAATCGGCATATAAAAAATAAGAATAAAATTATACATATTAATAGGGGTACATTTTAAATAAGACAGATATATACAGTATGGATATTCAAACAAAAGTCAAATCTATTCTTTTGATAACTTTTATCTAAGGAATGAAAAAGATAAAATAATATAAGTATGAAAAGTAAAGTATTATGAACATCTAGGTTAGTATTAGTCCCAGAGTTTTATATTGTAGGGACTTAAAAATTATGAAGCGGGAACATTGTCATGAGTCCTTACTCAGAGGAAGTATTTTAATTCTATGATGATTGGAGTATGTACAAGTTCCTAGTTATTTAGTGGGAAATCCTGTTTTGAGTCGCAGTTCTTATTAAGAGTAAACATTTTAATAGGTATAGGTAGGTGTAATTTGTATATCTACGGTTCTGAGACGTCAACGATTTTTCTGTAAAACAAATAATAAAATCTATCTCTACGATGAGAAAAAATAAATTTGAATTTCATTTCAATAAACATAAATGGTTTTGATCCGTAACTACATCGAGCGAATTATACACACTATTTTGACGTTATCGTTGCTAATAAATTGGCAGGACCATTTTCCTGATGGATGATATTTAGTGATGTATTTGTATCGAGAAACTAGTACTCAGGGAATTGTACCATTTCGCTGAGTATTATAGTATCGACTAAAAATATCTGAGTAAAACGTTAGAAATAAACAACTTCAGAACACTACGGATGACACTAAAAACATATGTTTGGTTTGTCCGTAGTTACTTTACAAAAAAATATTGGACACGTGTTTTCAGGGTTCCGTACCTGAAAGATAAAACAGGGGACCCTATTACTAAGACTTCGCTGTCTGTCTGTCTGTCTGTCACCAGGCTGTATCTAAAGAACCGCGATAGCTAGACAGTTGAAATTTTCACAGACGATATATTTCTATTGGATTTGGAACCCTTTGTGCGCGAGTCCGACTCGCACTTGACCTGTTTTTTATTTATAAAATCGATAAAAAATTACAAGGATACAGAACAAGTCCAGGCTTGTGACGTCACTTCTACGTAAAATTGTACCTAGAAGTCACAATTAACATGATTTTTTAACGCGCTGTATCTTAGTATGTCTTGCTCATCTAACTGATAGACCAAATATTACTTTTTAGTTGTCACACTTATTAAGAAAACAGTTTAGTAGTAGGTACTTAAGTACTATCAAACTTAGATATAATTGTGACCTCATACTACCTATAATTGACACTAAAACTCACACGTATATTAAAAAATCACAGCCACAACTATAACAATAAAATCTCGCCGTGGGCATATCCAAACTGCACATAAAAACAAATGAAAAGAAAAAACCAACTACACGCGTTCCATTTTCAGTTTTCGCGCGCACATTTTATTTTTTTTATACTTTTTTTTTATAAGCCCGAGTGGCCAGGAGCCCGTTAGTGACGTGCCCCTATTGAACCGTAGAGTAGGTACTGACGCAAACTTTAACAGCATGTAATAACACTGACAAATTGTCCTCGTGGGTCAGAATCGTTCCCAGACGGAGACTTGTGATGTTAGCAGAGAGATTCAATAAGCGGTTTGTGGTTCTCAAGGAGTTAAGATATGTTGTATTGTATTAAAGTTTTACTATATTTCATCAGTTTATATTAAATACACGTTACATTTTTACCACTAAACTAAAACTAACTAATACGATACGAACAAGAGAGATTAACAAAATATTACAAAAATAATAAATTTTCAGTGTTTTTGTATTTTTAATATTATATATAATTTTAATCTAATTATTTCATTAGATAATATAGGTGTGCAGTTTTATAACTATAGGTAAACAATATAATTGTATGAAAATGAAACGTAATAGATTTAAATTAAGTAGGTATTTGGGCCTGACATAATATATATATTTAAATTAATCGATTACAAATTAAGGTTTAAGCAAGAACTCCATATTTCTCTGATTGCCCCAAAACTGCAGTAATAATCAGATTAAATATTGAGTACTGTAATTTTACTCACCTGCGTGCTTAATAAAATTATTCGCTCATTTCTACAATGCTAGTGCTCAAAATGGCTGACTCTGGGATGCAATGCATACCGTGATTAATTAAGGCGGCACTCAATTACCACCACTATTCGACACGATTCTGTAATTTAATTTAACCAATGCCTTGTTAATTAGCAATGAGTTTTAATTTTAAATGCGCAACAAGGATTTATTTTGGTCCTGCGAATAAATTTGTAGTATAGAATGAAAAGGTATCGACTTCTTAATTGTCTATGGTTGTACCTTTGTATGGATAATTATTTTATTGCGATTCATTTATTAAAAAATAGAAAATCATAAAATTATCATGTTGTGTACAAGGTTTATTCGTTTACGGTAGGTTTGCCTGTTCATCATCATCAGCTCCTACAAAGTCCACTGCTGAACATGGGCCTCCTCCCGAGGGAGGGTATTTGCCATAGTCACCATGCTTGGCAGGCGGGTTGGTGACCACAGTAATATGTTGTACCACACAAGTAAACGCTGCTGCCCGTTCCTTGATATACGGTTATTATAGATAATGTAATAACAATCGGGACCAACGGCTTAACATGCTATCCTAGGCACGGTCCCTTGGTTGAGGGACCTCAACCAACCAGACCCGGAAAGAATCTTAGAATTTACACAAATACCGCTACGCTAAGGATGTATGCCTGTTAAAAACTGACAAATTATATATATTTACTTTAAAATAATAAGAACCATAAGGATTTAGATCAGTGCCTATATCTACCATTGAAAAATAAAAACGATTCTTTTTCATTTTTTTTCATTATATTCATTATTTCGACCACGTTTAATTACTTTACTCAATTAGTACCATACGCATGATAGGTATAGGCCTATTTATTTATACAAAGCAAAACCAATCAGGCAATTACTTAGTTGATCAAAATCCTAACGAAAGTCTTAATTGTTCATGGAGCAAAAAAAGTTTCTCTTGTTAATTCTATTTCCACGCACGACACTTAAATTGGCGCTAATTAGTAAAAACAAGTGATAAACGAAATCAATATGACATCTACAGCTTTCACGAGAGTAAATTGTTTTAAAAGTTGTAAATGACGGTAGTGTTCGGAATTTAATTTATATGTTTTTAATTGTACATTCATATAATGGCTATGCACTTTAAAATAGTTTCAGTACCTATTATATTATTATTTCAATTTATTATCTGTAATTAGTTTCGGTTTATTGAAAAAATATTTTTTCCTATGTGGCCTAGCGGTATAAGTCCCACTTTATTTTTCGGAGGTCATGGGTTCGATACCCACGCTGAACAAGAAATTTGTGTAGATTCTAAGTTTATTGTCGGGTCTAGTTGGTTGAGGGGCTAACCTACGTGCCTGATGATGGATAAAATATTACTTACCCTGATTATCCCACGGTAGGTGTAACTATAATCTAAGTTCACCTAGCTAAATTCATTGATAGTTTTTCGGACAAGTTAATAAACTTCTCGGTACCTACATCTATTCTCACAAACTCTTACAACTATAATGTTTACCTATAACATCAATGACAGTATTTCGTTCAAACTTTAAGTCATAATTCCTCGATCCCACCTCCAGCGATTGACCTAAGTCAAGGGGTTCCTACCTGAGGAAGCCCTCTTGTGCAGTTAGCTCATTTTTTAAACAATTTAATAAGGCTGGATTCCTGCCTAAATGCCCGGTGAAGTAGCTGAGACCTCGTGGCTAACTACATATTTCCATGCGAAAAGAAAACAGTGTTTTGTTCCTTCTGAAAAAATAATAATGTCGTTACTATAAATGACCCTGTTTACACTTAAAAATCAAAGCCTCAAGGTTCACGAAAGAAAAACAAACAATGCTCAAAGGGCATTGTACCGAATAATAAAAAAGATTTTATTTCTATCGACTTTCTTATCCATTCTTCCACATCATAAGCAATTTACTACGCTTTCAATAACCCCATATTTGTTCATAACAAAATGCGTGACAATTTTATGAAAAGTTTTTTTTTTGCTCACAAATCTTTGATCAAATATTTGCTTTAAAAAATCGTGACTGATTGATTGATTACCGTAAATAACGAAGGGCCTTTCGCGTAGCTTGAGGCACGCCATTGCACAATTCTTTCATTGATAAAAAGAAAATAGTTTAATCAAAAAAAGTTTTTAAATAGACAATTGTGTAACGCCAAAATTTCGTTTCTACCTTTTTGATTTAATTAAGACATTAAAATGATGCTTCATTTCATTCTGTCAAAATAAAACGTAGTCGAAGATAATAGTACCTATTATAATAATTATTATTATTCTTTTTACTTGGGTGTATTGTTCTTTGATGTGCTTTTGTTTTCCTAAGCAGAGCGCCTAAGCTTTGTGCGTCTGCAAGTCTACTGAGTTCTTTCTTAGCATCAGACAGTCGCTGACGGGGCAACTTAAACGGTATATATTGTCGGTACAAATTGTCGACATTTGACTAAACAGTCTTATGTGGATAAACGCTTTTGCCCGTTACGTGGTCTGCTATAGTTATATTATATACTTAGTTCTACCGATCAATTTTGTTCACGGCGGTCAATCTCTAAGGATACGACCGATTAAAGATCAGCATGGGTGAAACTCCACCAACTTCATGACTTTAGAGCTGGTAATTAGATTTATCTAAATAGAAAATTTATAGTGACACAAATTTTTCGCCCGACCCAAGGATCGCACTCTGGACCTCGTTTGTTACGACCGAACACATTACCGTTAGACTAACAAGGCAGTCATGTTATAGATGATGTCATAAAAATCGATATCACAGTTGATAATATGTATATTATCTTTTAATAATGTTTATTTCTCTAACATATTTTGTGATGAATCTTACAGTTCCTTCATATTTGAGTTCATTAACTGCCCCATCCTAATTTAGATGGAACTATTGGGCGATCCAAATACCACAATTTTAAAATTAGGTTACATTTCACGGTGGTCTCTCAATCATTAAAAAAGACAAAAATAACGAAATTGTGCAATAATGATAGCGATAAACGTTTTTGAAAATCCATTAATTTAATCGATATGTATAGTTAAGATTATATCCGATTGCTACTTAACGATTTCCAAAGTCCCCAAAACGGCTCCTTTAAATTTTTATGTTGAGTTCAAATATTAATCATACATACCTACATTACAAATGCCTTTTGCTGGTGTGATATGAATACATTTTGGGACTCATAGTTAACCAGGTTTTGTTTTAGACACCGTCATTTGGCACTTAGCTGATGCAGGAACTAATTCTTGGTATGCTAAGATACTCTTTATTACACACCAACAGAACAATACAAATAAAAGTAACAATAATAATGTAAAAAAAGGACAATCGGATTGCACCGATTCCGCCGAAATCTTGTACACCTTTGAATGGAATGAAGAACTTCTGGACTTCAGAATCCATACAGAACTGAGGGAATAATATGCGTTCGCGTATCGCGTCGGAAGTCAAGCTAGTGTCACCAGCAACATGCACGACGAAAGACGACGGCAGCGGTAGCGGGTGACGAGGCAATTGGAGACTCTGGGTTTATAGGAATGCACACCTAGGCATATTAAATCGTATCCAAATTTTGTCACCGTGTTATTTCCCGCTAAGAATAGGCCACCTCAAGTATTTCAATGGGCGTTATAAGTGGGACATACAACTGATGGATGGGCAGCAGCATCTATCAGCTCAAAGATATGCGATAATGGCAACAACCCTGGCTTTCCAAGTTCTGTGAAGAGGAGGCCCATGTTCAACAATGGATGTAAATGGGCTGATATCTCCGGTAAATACGAGTAAACATTTATTTAACGTTCGTCGTAACTGTTTTTTAAACATTGGCCTCGACTGGTGACGGTATATTAATTGTAAATTTTTGCGCTTTGAATAAAGATAATGTTATAAGAAATTTTAATAAGTAATTATTTAGCATTTATAAATGTTTTGTTTTTGTAGATTCACAGGAATGCTACTGACCTCAATCAAAATGGCAGTGGTCAAGTTAGCCCACTCAATGCATCGGTTGTGTGACACCTACGATTCTAACTCTAGTAGGTATTTATTATGCATAAACTGTTTCAATGTATGGTCGTGTCTCGGAATATTATAGTTATTTTATGTAGCGAGGAATACAGACATTTTAAATTACGGGCTTGTTTGAACATTACGTCTATATTTTGTGCCAATGAAAATGCTGAAGTGGGCGAATACGAGTATTGAAACTGATAAAATTATTACGATAAAATAATACCCACTGAATATTTATTATGATTTCTAAGTTTTAGAACATAATGGAAACGTTTTAAAAATTGAATATGCGTAAAGTAGGTATTCTAAAATTTAGAAAATTTGACGACGGGCGGTGTCATTGTTTAAGTACTTTCTTCCAAATGCAAGTTTGGAGATATTTGTCGAGTGATAGATAGCACCCACGTTCCGTAGAGACGTGTTATTAAGTGGCCGAAAGCTCTAGGCATGAGGTTCTATATCTACCTAAGATGCAGGTTCAAATCCTGCCGCTGGTATAAATTTATTATTCTCATTTTTTTAATATATCGATGTTGTTTACTAACTTGTGTATTAGTTATCAATGAAGATTACAAGATACTCAGTATCTAATTATCTGAAAACATAAGCAGAAATATCAGAGACTAAGCTTTAAAGATTTTTAGTCAGCAATAGATTATGAAAACATCTTTATAAATATCATGTTACTTTCCGCGCGCGGTTTCACTCACCTAACTCCTGTTCCTGTGGAAACTTTATCATTCAACATAGCCTATGCCACTCCTGGTGAAATAATTTTTAAATCGGACTAGTAGTTCTTGCAAACAAACAAACTATCTCTTCAGTTACGCTGGGTGACTTTTTTTACTGTCTTGAAAATAATAGGGCGTGATGTGTATAGTTTTGTAGGGGACGCGTACGCACGCGTTCAGCTGAACAGACGCGTACGCATCCCGTACAAAACTGCTGTTTTCTCTTCTAAGGCATAGTTCTATGTCTAGTACTAGTAGACTCTAAGTAAGTAAAGAAAATAAACATAACTAAGTCTTAGACATCTATTTCATATACATATCAGTATATTTTAGTATAGAAGTATAAATGAGACTGGAATTGAAGACACATATCAGAGGAAGAAGGAAGACAGAACTCAAATACACATGCATAACCTGACCTAAGCTTGTATGTTGAATGAATCATCAACATCAACTTAAGATGTATTTTTAACAAGGCGTATCGTTACCTCACTCATGATGCAACAGAATATCGGATCGCTCCGTGGATATGCGTAAAAATCAGGTTAATGTACCGGAATAATATTTTGTTATCTATTTTGTAGTAAATTATACATACATAGTCGTATTTATTTGCAGATATTTAACTGTAGTTACATCAACATCGTGATCTTGTTGTTACTTATTTTTATATGGAACTCATTATTGTTGGTCAACATACATAGTTTTAAGTTTGAAGCTTATTTCATTGTGGTTAAGTATTATATGATGTAGGTTAATGTAACAGTTGAGTCAATGTACTTAATATCGATCCAGTTTTTTTGTTCATGCTTAATTGCCATGCGTTTGACCACCATTCTCCCTGATGCGTAGTTACGAAGTACGATGCATATGCAATTTGTTAATTTTGCTGTTCTTTTTGACGTAGCTTAATTGTGTTGTGTTTATACACACTTAGTGTTGTGTTTATACATTGAACAGAAGAAATTATGAACAAGGCCGCATCTTTATGGCCCCAATTATTAAAGAAAATGTACCTAAAACAAGTCAATTTCGGATCCTGGTGTCCTAAAACATAGGTTTTAGGACAACAACATAAAACATAGCGAGCCTAGCTTAGGCACCACACAATATCTTTTCTAACAGCATATGTAAATATGTGTACACTAACAATTGTAATCTATACTTATATTGTAAAGAGGTAGTTTGTGAGTTTGTGACGTTGTAGAGTAGGGGTAATCTCTGGATCTACTGAACCGATTTTGAAAATGCTTCTACCAATAGAAGCCACGTTATTCGTGAGTGTCATAGGCTATATTATAAGTTAAAGTTTCCATGGGAACGGGATATATTGTGGTGTAGCGGTATCAGGCTCGCTTTAAGTCTTGGAGGTAGTGGGTTCGATCTATACGCCGGAAATCAATGTGTTAATTCTTAAATTTCTTTCCGGGTCTGGTTGGTTGGGCAACTACCCTCCGATCCTCGTAAAGCACATTAAGCTGTTATTTCGATTGTTATAACATCATTCATATCAAGTAGCACCGTTTACATGTGTGTTACCACATAATACGGCGGTCACCAACCCGCCTGCCGAGCGTGGTGACTACGACAAAGTCCCTCGGAAGGCGGGTTGGTGACCACATGATATTGATGATGTTATAACATTCGGACAAGAGTATATGCGATGAATTTGGGCAATTTATCTATAAAAGTAACGGTCTCGAAACAATATTACTTTATATAGGTACCTATTTATTTAGACAAACCTAAATACAATTTAATTAAAATTGGATAAAAATAAAATTAACTATTTCAGTAGAATAGACTGAAGAAGACACTCCTATACCCTATATGTTTTGGATCTGGTATGACATTAAGTGCAAGTCTGGCTTTGCTTATAAGCACTTAATGTCTGGAGCTAACCGCACAAGTAATTATAATTATATAAATAAAGTAAGTTAAAAAAGTGTTTATACTCGAGTCACGTTTAGTAATTCAAAACAATACTTATCACATTTTTTCTACACAGTCCAGTCGATAACAATGAAAACTCAATCGATATCAACTGATTAAACCATAATGGCATAGAAAATGCTTGTCATTGACCACAAAAAAAAAGTTTCGTAATCACGCCGTAAGTACAGATTATTAAAAAAAACGCTACCGTATTACGTAGGTACTTATTCCATCTTATTTAATGAATTTCATCGATTGTTATTTTATCTTTGAATAGATCTTGTTAGGCTGGTCATGTAAACGTAATATAATAGGAGCAAAACGAGTTAAATATTTTGTTGTTATGTAAGTGAGGTTAGTCTGAGAATCCGATCGGCGGACCCCGTCGGTGAATGGCTCTGGACCATCACTTATAATAATGTTGGTTTCCATTGTATGAATGCACTAGCTTCCCGGGCGCGGTTTCACCCGCGTAACTCCGTTTTCCGTATAAGTAACAACAAAAAAAACAGTTTTCAAAATTAGATTTGTTTGCAACGCCTGTTAATTAACTTATGCTTTTGAGCTCTAGACATATTCTATAGCCTTCCTCAATAAATGGGCTATTATACACTGAAAGAATTTAAAAAATCGGATTAGTTGTTCCTTATTTTACCGCGTTCTAGCAAACACGTAGTTTCGTATGTTATCTAAATCTGTAAAATTTATCTTTGTATGCCATTTATATAAGGCGTTTAATCCTTAACGAGCGTCATAAAACTGCCCTAAAATTTATTTTAGACTTATGTATGTTAGGAAGGATTTTCCCCCGTCAGCTACCGACCTGTGCCGAGGTTCACACCCCACAGGAATCGCCCTCTTGCACATGTTGAAAAATAAAGAAAGCAAAACCATTTATTTACTGGAGCTCGCCTTTATGCCTGGTGAAGTAGCACAAGTCCCGATGTTAATTACTTATGTCCGTTCGAAAAAAAATCTTTATGTGTAGGTAATAGATAAAAATAGAATAAAAAGTAGAAAATCGTATCGTATAAGAACGTGAACACCCACAAAAGAGCAACGCTCGTCCGGTGGCGGATGCGTTGACGAGCTCTGTTCGTGCCTATCGACTGTTACGATCGACCCACATACATACAATGACGTACTATGAACTATTGCAAACTGCAGCTGTATGTAAAACACAACGGATTTGGGAATAAAAACAAATGATTGACAGGATTCTCATTTGTTAGGAACGAATAGAAGAATAAATGAAGGCTCCACGGGAAAGACAATGAATGTAATTATTGTAAGTCTTATTCTTTGAATGGTTTTAAAGTGTGTATATTTATCTATACATGTAAAATGCTTTGTCTTGAATTACTGACTGACTGCCGGATCAAGGCACAGCCTAAATTTGGTTGTATTCTCTATATAACGTTAACATCCTATGAAAAGTATTTTGTATAAATCCGACCCGTAAAAGGGCGCATTTGCAAAATCGAAATTTACAAGGACGGAGGCGCGGGACACAGCTGGTATGTATACTGGATGACTTTTTTCCGATATCCTTTTTCCAAGGTCTACCTATATTTTTTATCAAAGTCAATAAAGTCAATATATTTTTATTCACACAATAATAATAATTTATCTTATGATGCGTCCTTTGTTTTTTTTTCACTACCACCAGTTCTGGGCGTGGCTACTCTCTCTGAGAAGAACTAGAAAGAAACTCAGAGGAATCCTCAAAAAAAAAAAATGATATTACAATAAGTTTTGCAGTATTTCATCAGAGCAAGTCACTCCCAAGCCAAAATTAATCTATATGGTTTTAATAGGTTTAGGCGAGAAATAATTCTGTTTAATTTTTCAAACACATATAAACGAACTTTACTTTTGTATTTATAATATTAGTTGAGATGTAAATATTCATTTAAAATTATGACGGATTTATATTCACAACCAAATTTTGTATACAATTAAATTTGAAGGCAGATTTCGTTTTTCCAGATTTTACCGCGAATAATTAATAATGTTCTCGTAATGCCAAATTACTCTATAAATTCGACACCCCAACAAAAATGTTACACAAATTCTATTAGATAACAAAGTAAGGATATAAAAGAATTCCATTGAAAGTCATCTGTAGTGATAAAGCGATACAGCAACTGGTTTTCTCAGCTTCCCATAGGGTTGTGGAGGTCAAGTTAGAATCGCGTAGAACCAGAAAGTATGCAGTCCAATCATGAGACTACAAGCAAATGCTTACATATCTGTTATCGGAGTACATATTTATATTTACTTAGATACTAATTCCATTAACCAATAAGATTTATAATAATTAACACTTCAGTGCGAAATGGACTGAAACACCCAATTGTTGAGAGGGATGTTACTATGTTATGTATTATGTTATTTTACATTCAAAAATGTTGATATTGAGATTAATAAATTTATACCGCCGGCAGACCCCAAACCTGCCTCTTAGGTATAGCCCCTAATGCCTTTACGAAGTATCTTAGGGCGGCGTAAAAAAATGACATGGTACAGTTAAACTGGCACATACCTGTACTTTCTTCAACTTCACTGTCCATTTTTTCGTAAGCTATGTAAGTATAAGTTATGCCTGAGTCAAGAACCTTTATTATATGCTCTTCACTCAGATATACCTACTTATACTATATAAGTATAATTAAGGGCGTGTTCCCTGTCATCTTTAGCTGTTCCCATCACCTGTTCCTCAATTCCTTGACTCCTTGAAAATGCCGTGGTCATGCTGGATCTACATCTGACGGAAAGTTTTTACCATACTATTTTTGCCACCACGTTTGGCAAGCGGATCGCAGTATATAGTTCACTGTATGGATAATGTTATAACAATCGGGATCAATGGCTTAACGGGCGTTTAAGGCAAGGAATGGCACATGTTGCCTAATTATTGTATTAAACCGTGAAATTAATGATAAGCCCATGGTTGGGAAACTGAACTGGTCACGAAGCAAAGTGAAGTTCCAACGCATGTGCGATTCATTTAAAGCATTACTGTGGTGTCGACAGACATAATGTAGTTAAATCATTATTTTGCTTCTTTACACCTTCTAACTTTATTAGGTATTTTTCTGTATGTGCCGGTTGTCATGCTGATACAGTTCCCAAATGATGTCGAAAGAGTACCCGGGGGATTTTAGTCTCCTCATTGTATGAATATCATTGCTAATGAAGATTATAGTCCCGCTTACCTTTTTTTTGTTGCTGTTCGGGGGTAGTACTTTTACGCATTTCCGTCGCCGCTGCAGCGTATTCGCCCGCTGGCGGTGGGATATGTGGGACTCGCCCTCTCCATAGCGCGGTATGATAAACCCCCTGGATACTCCTTCAATCCGCCGCCGTTGGCGGGGGTCGGGTACGCATAAGCAATCCGACCTAACTTGAGCATTTATTATTTAACTCAAAACAGGATAGGGTTCATAAATGAGAATGAGATTAGGTATGATAAACGAGTTTCTGTGCAAATGTTAATGGTCTCGTCTAACATAGACGAGACCATTAACATTTGCACAGAGTTTGGAAAGAGACGCAACTGAAAAATAATATTTTTTTTTCTGAACCATTTTCATTTCGATTAATATATTTTATTTTAAATCAGTACACCCAGTGCTTTGAATATCGCACTAGGAGCAACTTGTTAAAGGTACTCCATAAAATAAAATTTGGCGCCGTTTCTTAAAACAGGACTATTTTGTGGCCCGAAAATTTAATTGGGTACAAAGGGAGAGGTGACAGAGAAAAGGGATTACCCTGTTTAAAACGGCGCAGCGCCATCGCCGCCGTGCTTAGTAATTCATTTCCCCGATAATAAAACGGATTATTAACTACAAAATCAATGTAACGTATATACATGAATATTATAACTACAAATAGAATGTTTGAATGATCATGTTGATACATTCCATTATAAAAGATTGTTGGTGATGATAGATATAAGTAGTAGGTAATCATATTTTTTTTAATAATTACAGAAATGTGATGTGAAACTTGATACAAACAACTTTTACGGATTTTATATAATTTAATCGGTGAAATGCTATTTGTTAATATGATGCATAAGGCCGTCGTTTCGCTATTTATGGTATTTTACGATTACGCCCACATAATTTTATTATGAAAGATGATAGTTTTTTAAATATTGCGGAGAATATTATAACGATTATTTTTGTTACAAACATTTAACGTCATATTATTTAAACAATGGATACCTTCGTGGCGTAGCGGTACGTATATAAGTGCTTTAAGTCTCGGAGGTCGAGGGTTATATCCCCATACCGGACATGACATCTTTGTGTAAAATCAAAGATTGCTTTCCAGATCTGGTTGATGCAGAGACTCCTAACCTTGGAAAGCACGTTAAGCCGTTGGTTCCGATTGCTATAACCCCTTTTATAATAATCGTACCTATATCAGGGAACGGACAACTGCGTTTACCTTTGCGTTACAACATAATTTTAACTGCGGTCACCAACTCGCTTGTCGAGCATGGTGTATATGTATGTCCGAAATTCCCCTCAGAGTAGCCTATGTTCAATACTGAACGTTGTACGGGCTGATGATGATTATCCAGTGACTTCGACTGGTACGAGCTCCTTTTACAAAACAACGCCATCTTGTGTAAGATGTTTGTATTTTTTAAACCATATTGGGCAGGCGCTCAGTTCGCCTTTTTTCCCGGTGAAGAAGCCAATGTCTCGTGGCTAACTACATATGTCCGCCAGAAAAAAAAAGGAATTCAACAGCAGTACAGTGTGCTAATGAAATTAAATAGTCTAATAGGTCGCATGAAAATCATAATAAAATTAAATCTTTAATTTTTAACGACACAGCCTTAGATATTATACTATTTAATGAGGTGGCCTAGCAATTTGCCTTATAATTAAAAACTATTAGTATTTTATAGTACTTGCTTTGACAACCTCCGTAGCGTAGCGGTAATTATCTCGCTTTAAATCGCGGAGGCCGTGGGTTCAATCCCCACACCGGACATTAAATCTTTGTGTAAATTCTAAGATTTCTTTCCGGGTCTGGTTGGTTGAGGGACTACTTTTTTAACATCGATTGTTATAACATCATCTATAACAAACGAACCAGGGAACAGGCAGCAGCGTTTCCCCTGTGTATTACAACATAACACTGCGATCACCAATCCGCCTGCCAAGCGCGGTGACTATGGCAAAGACCCTCCCACGGGAGCAGGCCGTTGTTCAGCAGTGGACGTTATACGGGCTGTTGATGATGATGATGATGATGATAGTACTTGCTTTTTCCACCTTGAGATGTTTGTTCAATTAGATATCATTATCCTTATCAATTAATAACTTTTTAGGGTTTATTATTTTAACCTTAAAACGTAAAAATTGAACCCTTATGGATCACTCTTTTGTTTGTCGGTCTGTCAAAATCTGTTCAGAAACGCGTGAAGCTGTCATGCAGAAATTTAAACAGAACAAAGAGCTTGATAATCTCGTACATATGCAAATACGTATGCTATTTTCGTTGAGCTACGATACGAATATATGAAATGTTGCATGAAGCCAGGTCTTATAGAACAAATATAATAAAGAATTTCAACATTCGAAACTTGTAGTTTTATCACAGTTTTATATAGTGCTGTTAACTGCTGTTCTGCTGAAGCACAATGGTTTATGCCTATATGTTAGTAAAGGTTATGAGACTGATGAGTTTATGTTATGTTGTTTAAGCATGAAGGAGCATTCAAATAAATTTACATAATCGTTTAGGCTTAGCTCCGGAACCCACGGTGCGCGATAACCGCTTGCATTTGACCCGTCTTTTTTAAATCTCTATTTCATAGGGTCGTTATCATAAATATCAAAATAATATTCTAAGAAAACACGGGTCTCACTCACTAATTTAATTTCAATTTTACGCTAAATACGTGACAACAAAAACTGGGACAAATAAATAAAAAAATATTTAATACAATAGATAATACAGATTTTTAAGTGGGTATTTCGACTTGTAGTGTATTTCCGTTAGCTTAAAATACTATAGACATACCTATTGTTGTCGAAAATATCATTCGTACAAATAATACTTACAATCAATGCGGAAGGTATATTTTGATCACGAATTGTCCTCTCAGCTTCTGACTTTCATAAAAAAAGGTTTTGGTCCATTCGGCGGTCACGACTTAAGTATTAATAGGTTGCGTTTAACTCGTGGCATATTTTTTATGCCAGCTCTTAAACAGTACAATAGTGTAACCTATAGTTTATATATGTCGCCGAAAAATAATAAGAATCGTAAGTTGATCAACTTTCTAGTTAGTTGATAAACCAACGAGGTTTTTAGTGGTTTAAAAAAACCTTTACCATTGAGGTTTAACAAGACTTATTAAAGTTGAAGTTTTTTCGGTTTTGGAACAACAGTGGCAAAGTCTCGTTTGGTTAGGTTAGGTCAAGTGTCACAATAATTAAGTAAATAATATAGGTAATAATTATGCGCGTTCACAGAAACTTGTGGTTTCCGGCTTAGAATAGACCACTCCGTGTCTACTCATGGGTGTCGTAAAAGGCGACTAAGGGACATATGGCTGATGGATAGGCAGCAGCGTCTATTAGCCCAAGGTTAACATATTACTGCGATCACGAATCCGTCTGCCAAGCGTGGTGATTATGGCAAAATCCCTCAACGATCCTGGCTTGCCAAGGTCTGTTAAGAGGAGGCCCATATTCAGTAGTGGACGTAAACGGGCTGTTGATGATGATGATGATGATGACTGAAACTAAAAATAACTATATGAGTGGCACGAAAGTTGATCAACGTAGGATTCGTATTATTTTCCGGTAACATATGTATTTATCGCAGCCATCTAGTCAAATCAGTCTTTCAATGGGACGTTAATCGAACGCCGACATTAAATTGAATGCCTAGGCCAATTGAACTAGCTTCACTTAACGCTTAACTAGTTGGCTTATAGTTGATTTAAATTTAGTTTACGTTTGGGTTATTTTTTCGGCTGCGACATAAAGATTGCGTTGGTAAAATCAGCAAACAGAAATTTACTTTCATAACTAAATACAGCCTATGTTACTCCCGGATAACATAGCTTTCTAACAGCGAAAGATTTTAAGAAATCTATTCAATGTAAACAAACGATCAAATCTATTCTCTTTATAATATTAGTATAGATTTGGCTCCCGGTTCCCACGGCTTCAATGTTAGAAATGGCAGAGATTAGAAAGAGTTACATATGTGACGTAACCACTAAATACTGAATAGAAAATCTCATCAAACATTACCTTAATAATTATACTATAATAAGCACTAACAAGGTTTCTGTGAATAACGTTCGCGTGACTAGACGCAAGCATGGCGCTCATGATGCCATCATGTCATGTTTATTATTTCGTCACGTTCGAATCTAATGTCTCAATAATTTGAATCATTTGACTGTAGGCATTTAACGCGTTTTCTAACGTTTATAATACAATTGTCGTTTGTATTGTTAATGACTGTTTTTTTATTCCTCCAAATGACTCCTATCTATTTTAAGGTAAGAGGAATAGGTGTCCAAAATACTATGACCGCAAGTCAGTACATTAGATATGGTCGCCAGAGCTCACGGAGAGAGGAAGGGTCGGCACTCGGCAGGTTTGAGGTTTTCAATGTTTCGCTGTCGGCCTTTTCTTCCTTAATTACGAACAAAATTTTAATTAATAATGTTATTTGCCTGTGGTAGGAATTCTATCAGGTGGTGGTACTTTCCCAGTCAAGCAGCTTATTGACATGCTCATCTATATTTTGGTTTTTCAGCATTTTCTTATACCTATATTTTCCCGATTTAAATAGCAGGTCTTTCGGTAAGTATGCTGTTTGGGGAGAGGTTATCTTCTTTCGCTGGCTTTCTTTAACTACAGTAGCTTCTTTCCAGGTTTTCGAAAATAATGATATGCAAGGCATTTGTTTATAATGGAGAGAGAGAAATATTATATTTATTTGGGCTTCTGTTGGTTTTGTGAGTGTTATAACAGACGAAATGTTAAAGAAAATAGGTACTGTAAATAATAATAGATCAAACTGCGCTTATAACTAATAAGTGATAATATATTAAAAACTCAAAGATTCAAAACTTTCATGTCCATTTTTATTTACCCAATACCAACACCAATTACCTATTTATGAAGTACCTTCTTTTTTTCTCTTATATAAAATAGTTGCCTTAAAAATTCATATATATTCATAAAAACTTCCGTCAATGCTATATTTATCAATAAAATTGAGCATTTCCCCAATTTTGGGACAAAGTCGGTATCCTATAATCCTAAATTTCATGTATGACTTCAACATTCAAATCTCTTTGGGAGGATTTAATTAGCATATATAAGTTAAAACAATTTACATAATTAATTTAATTATTTTTATGATCTGTCTTAATTTGTAATATTTTTGTCCAAATCCCTTGTCATTATTTCATTAATGAATAACTAAACATACAAGGTTTAACATTCCTAAGTATAATATTATTTTATTGCACGATGGACCGACAACGTAATAAAGGTATCGATGGGGAGGCCTATGTCCAGCAGTGGACAACAACAGGCGACAACAATATAATGATGATTATTTTATTTATATTTCCGGAAAAATAAGGAAAATATTTACACTACTACTAACATTTACATTACATAACCGATTTCTTAAATTACTCGTTGTAAGTACAGGCCAGCAAATAGAGGAGACAGTTAACTAGGAAAGCCTAGATAACTAGAATGGTGCAAATATCATTAAAAGCTAATTTGGCCTCAGCCTCTGATACAATCGACCTGTGACTTCCTTGTAGTAATAATGATTACAGAAAGTTTCTCAAGAGAGTTTAATCGACTCTTTCATTCGAAATGTTGATAGCAAAAACCGTTAGTAATAAAAAGAAAATTGACCAGTATTTGGTGTATCTGTGAAAAGTGTATATATCGCTGATTAGAGACTAAAGAGCCACAAATCAAAAACAAATGAAATGCTTAAAATTGTACCTACTAGTTCTGCCAGCATTCTGCCAGATCAATCTCCCACCACTGCGCAAATCCGATGATAGTCTGGCCCACAGCGCTAAAGATAAGGCCAACATCTTGGCCGATCTCTTTGCCTTGAACTCGACTTTGGACGACAAAGGAGCCACACCGCCTACCATCTCTCGGTGTGAGAGCTTACTACCTGAAATCCGCATTACACAACGTGCGGTCAGGCGTGAGCTCAATCTCCTAGACGTCCACAAGTCGAGTGGGCCGGACGGCATCCCCGCAGTGGTGCTGAAGAAGTGCGCCCCAGAGTTGACCCCTGTTTTAACGCGCCTTTACCGTCTTTCCTACGAGTGCAATAGGGTTCCATCTTCATGGAAGGTAGCTAATGTTCACCCTATCCCTAAAAAGTGTGACCGGTCAGACCCGACAAACTACAGGCCAATAGCGGTGACGTCTTTGCTATGCAGATGACAGCACGGGTGATGCGCAATATACCAGCCATCAGAAAGTCCCTCGAAATGCAATACAACAAAGACGGTTACAACTTGTGTCTGAAGTCGAGGGCTCTCTCGGGCGGGCCTCGGAATGGGGTGAAAAGAACCTAGTCCATTTCAACCCCAAGAAGACACAAGTTTGCGCGTTCACTACGAAGAAGGACTCGTTTGAAATAGCGCCTCAGTTCCAAGGTGTATCTCTTCGTATTTCCGAGAGTATTGGAATCCTCGGCGTCGAAATAAGCAGCAAGGTCCAATTCAGGAGTCATGTGGCAGACAAAGCCAAATTGGCCAGCAAAAAGTTGGGCGTCCTGAACAGAGCTAAGCGATACTTCACACCTAGCCTACGACGTGCACTATACAAAGCGCAGGTCCGGCCACACGTGGAGTATTGCTCACATCTCTGGGCAGGCGCTCCTAAATACCAGCTTGACCCACTTGACTCCCTACAGAGACGGGCTGTGCGTATCGTCGATGATCCCAATCTCACGGATAGACTGGAGTCGCTAGAGCAACGGAGGGACTTTGGTTCCCACTGTGTGTTCTACCGGCTTTTCCACGGGGAATGCTCCGAGGAACTGTTCGACCTGGTACCAGCGGCATCCTTCTATTACCGTACCACTCGGCGTCGCAACAGGCTACATCCTTTTTACCTGGATTAGTTTCCGTCCAGTACGGTACGTTTTCAGCGGTCATTTCTTCCACGGACGTGTAAGTTGTGGAATGATCTCCCTGCTGCGGTGTTTCCCTTGTGCTATGACATGTCCTAGAGAGTCCTAAAGAGCACTCCTATCACGGTAGGCAGCGGCTTGTGCAATCACAGTCTGCTTCCCTGGCATTGCTTGAGTCCATGAGCAGCGGTTAACACTCACCATCAGGTGTGCCGCTTGCTCGTCTGCCACTGAAACCAATAATAAAAAAAAAAGCATTGGTAATATTATTGTTCAATTAAGTTGCCAGTTTCAGTATTTACTTAACTGTTATGACCTAATCTAACCAAAGGAGACTGCTACTGTATGTAAAATGTGTGTGTGTAAAAATTACTTGAATAAGGCCTGTGGAAACCTATTAGTTTAGGTTTAGGTTTTTTTTTGTAACCACCCGAAACCTCGTTAGTTTATCAACTTACGATTCTTATTATTTTCCGGTGACATATACGAGTATATCGTAAGTGAACACCAAATATGTCAGAAGTCAGTATTTTTTTCAGGAGAGTGAAATAAGTAGAAAATAAAAGACTACTACTAGAAATTTTACATAGATAACAGAACAATACTAGTTTACTTTTTACATTATTTTATAGGATTCTCTAACAGATGGTTTCAAAATGTCGTAACTGCCAAAAATGACCTACCTCCTGGTTCACTATTGATATCTAGTCTATTTATGTTAAGTGTGGATTCTTTGCAGAGCTGAAAAGGCTAAAACAAGCAAGATTTGTCCCGTAAAAAAATATGTAAATATGTGAAGGAGGAATTTTTGGAGAAGAAAAACTAATTCGGGGCTTGTCGTTCGAGCTTTTTGGAACCGTAGCCGTTGAATATAGGCCAGATTTGTCTAATGACAATGAATTCTTAAGCTAAACAGATTAATAATTGTAAACATGTTTATATTCTCTTTCATAGTGAACTACAAGAAAATGATTTGACAATATAATGAACTCGCTACGCGTGCCAATAGATTATTCTAACATCACTAACATGTTTGTTCAAAATGGCTTCTTTAGCGTTAGCATGGTGTAAGTGGACATTATTTAAGAATTTTGCTGTTTCCGAACAAAATGTCTTTAAAAAATATTATATCTCACGTAGAACTTTTTGTCATGTGAAAATATTCGTTTGATTATTGAATATATCTAGATGAACACTTGAACCTCCTACGTAAAATAAAAGTAGGTAAAGAATAGAGAATGCACGTGTGTTTACTCACAAACTTGTTAAAGACTATATGTGCTGCACAGATGACCAGTCTCTCGACTATAGTTGATATAATGTTTGACATTTTCAATAGCTGGTGCAACCAGTTACAAAACGCCATCGCTTTTGTTAATGTTCCTTTCAATTCAACATCTATCTTATTTTTGCAATGTTCAATTGCTGTTTAATCATACTTCGGTTTCATTATAGTGGGTCTGCATAGTATACTAGTTTTGTTATTTACGTTCTGGTCAATGTTTAACCATCTCACAAAAAAATAATATGTCCTGTAAATTAGTTCAGTAAGTTCAAACTAGATGGCGTTGATCCAGTATACTAAAAGTCGCTTTAGTGATTTAACGGTTATAGGCATCTTTGTACTTCGAATTAGTTACTAACAACTTTTACTAAACTGCTACTAACACTGAAATCACTGGAATTCCCAATTAACCAGTATCGGTGTGCTCCTGTTATTGGAGTGTTTTTTTTAGGCTACATATATATTAAATTAATAGTGTGTTGAGTATATTAACAATTTTAGGTGCAGAATAAAAAAATAAGATCCTAATCAAATAATTCCTGAAATAGCTAATTATCTGCTCGTACATCTAATTTTATAGTCGTGATCTTGCAATTTTGCTTAATACTCCAAATCTCCAGATTGCAAGCAATAAAATAGAGAATCCGAACGATTAGAATTTATTGATATACTCGTAAATAAACCTCGATTCTACAGTAAAACCGTAATTTTATTATAAATTTACTGTCAATACAGTTTCGTAAAACTATAAATTTAGGTTTGTAACGGACGTTTAAAGCAATAAGTTCTAACAGAATATTATATATAATATATTTTATTCATTAACTAGGATATTTAATTATTTAAGAACCATAATACGCATGTATACAACTAAAAATTTCAAATCAATTAGAATTAAACACAATTAATTTAATTTAACACGAGAAATAAACATAAAATTGCCATACTCGGTTTTAGATTTAGTAGAAACAATAAATCATTTATGGGAAATTGTATTAGGCTTTATAACAAACTCCCTAGTCATGTAACTGATTTGCCTGATACAACATTTAAAGTATATATTAAACGTGTCCTGTATCTAAAGGCTAGTATAGCATTAAGGACTATATTCAGGATAAAGACGTTTGGCTTCATAAACCTGCTTGCGTAACACTTCCTAATGACCCTGTATCCAAATAAAATAGTAGTAAGCATAATAGTGTGATATTCTGTGAACTATTTGTAATTGACCTACTTACATATATTATATTCATAGACCGCTAGTTCTGACTCAAATTAGTATATTTTTCTATTAGTATAAAAACACAATAAACAAATAAATATTACAAAGACCATAGCGGGGCAGTGGTTCAACTGTTCTGTCCAACTAGTTGGACCATGGGTCTTTACTAGGGGCAGTTGTCCAACTTCAAAAATAGTTGGACCACAGCACCTTTTGATAGTTCCGTGGTCCAATCATTTAAAAAATATATGTGTGTATGGTACCTACTGGTTGACGGTTATATTGAACCGCTTTACAATAAAATAACAAAATTAAAATCGGGTGACAAAACTTTATTTTATTTACAATGTTTTACAATGTTCAATGAAATTTATCTAAAGCATGACCTACAGTATAGTATAGTATAGTGAAATCAGTTGTAGCTGAATTTCTCGTATATAATCATCTTTATCAATTTGGGCATTTCTTCTTTTGTGTGCGATTTCGCTTGATAAAGTTGTAAAAAAATCTAAAACATTTAATAGACGTAACATTTTTAACATTAATGCGCCGACTTAGTTTTGCATGTGAGCTTTCTAAAATGTTATAAATCCTATGCCTCTGGCTAAATACGCTAATAAGCTGAGAAACTTCGTCAAAATTTCCGTAGACAAAAGCGGAAGTGTTAAGGGAAGTCGAAAACTTCTACGGGCAGCTCTACACTTCTATCACCAAGCCTGATTTTAGTGCCAAACTCAAGAGCCAAACTGACCCGACACTAAACCGAGGATATTCCGGATATCAGCCTGTACGAGATAAGCATGGCCCTGAAACAGCTAAAGAACAACAAGGCGCCGGGTGAGGATGGAATCACATCAGAGCTCCTGAAAGCGGGTGGATTACCGGTACTTAAAAGTCCTTCAGAAGCTCTTCAATTCTGCCTTGCTCGGAGGCACCAGGCCTACAGCATGGAACAAAAGCGAGGTGGTGTTATAATTTAAGAAAGGCGAAAACACCTTACTAAGGAACTACAGGCCCATCTCGCTTTTGAGTCATGTCTATAAGCTGTTCTCCAGGGTTATTGCAATCGTCTCGAACGAAGGCTTGATGACTTTCAGCCGGATTCCGAAAAGGTTGTAGTACCGTAGACCACATACATACGCTGCGGCAAGTAATACAGAAGACCAAATAGTATAACTTGCCGCTCTGTTTAGCGTTTGTGGACTACGAGAAAGCCTTTGATTCGGTCGAAACATGGGCCGTACTTGAGTCTCTCCAGCGATGCCGTATTGACTATCGGTATATCGAAGTGTTGAAATGTTTGTATAGAAACGCCACAATACATTACTCACCTTCGATTCGCTGATGGTCATGGTCATGGCAAAGTCGATGGAAGAACTCAGTACAATGCTCGAAGACCTCAACCGAGTCTCCCAACGGGTAGGTCTTAAAATGAACATAGACAAGACGAAAATCATGTCTAATGTCCATGTTGTGCCTACCCCTGTTATGGTTGAGAATACGGTTCTTGAAGTTTTTGACGCGTATGTACACGTAGAAGACAGTCCAATTAGGTAGGTCCAACTTTGAGAAGGAGGTCAATCGCCGAATCCAACTCGGATGGGCAGCGTTCGGGAAACTTCCCAACGTCTTTTCCTCCAAAATACCTCAGTGCCTGAAGACGAAAGTCTTTAACCAATGTGTGTTGCCAGTGATGACCTATGGATCTGAAACGTGGTCCTTTACTATAGGCCTTGTGAACAGGCTCAGAGTCGCTCAACGAGCTATGGAGAGGGCTATCGAATCAGAAATGAGGAGACACGTAGAAGAACGCAGGTTACCGACATAGCCCAACGGATTAGTTCGTTGAAGTGGCAATGGACAGGCCATATAGCACGGAGAACAGATGACCGTTGGGGCCGAAAAGTTCTCGAATGGAGACCGCGGATCGGCAAGCGTAGCGTAGGACGTCCACCTACTAGATGGACGGATGATCTGGTTAAGGCCGCGGGATCACGGTGGATGCAGGCCGCTTCAAACCGTAACAACTGGAGATCTATGAGGGAGGCCTATGTCCAGCAGTGGACGTCTTACGGCTGAAATGATGATGATGATGATGATTGTAAAAAATAAAGTTTAAAAATTTGTCACCCGACTTTAATTTTGTTATTTTACTGTAAAGCGGTTCAATATAACCGTAAACCAGTAGGTACCAAAAAACACATATATTTTTTTAATGATTGGACCACGGAACTACTAAAGCTTCTGTGGTCCAACTTTTTTAAAAGTTGGACAACTGCCCCTATTAAAACCCATGGTCCAACTAGTTGGACAGAGCAGTTGGACCACTGCCCCGCAATGACAAAGACAACCGGTCGGGCCAAAAATGTGTATGCCAATAAATAGTTAAAGTAACTGGATCAAAACTTACGTTCTGCCCATTTAAGTATGTTTCGCCGGACAGTCTCATGTGGGTCGTGTTTAAACCGGCAGTAGAATAGCCCAATGAGTTTGTTTCGCCGGGTCTTCTCAGTTGGGGCGTATTGGTTCCGGTGGTAGCATTAAAGCGCGTCCGTCATTATATACTCATGGTCCACCTAAATAATGTCAATTGTTCTAACCTAATATAGACAGAATAAGCTATTTGACACAATATAGTTAAAAATATAATAAGACGTTAAGACTAAAATATAATTAATATAATAACTTAATACTTGTTTAATTTGAAAATTTATAAAATATGATAATAATTATAGATAATAATACTGAATACAAAATTATTGTTTTGACTATTTGCAAGTGCCTGTAATAGGTTTACGTAAATAAAAATGATTGTATTTTAATTTTAATTAACTTACATGTTTTACTAACTATTCTAAATCTATACTAATTGGCAAGGTTCCTAGAATGCTGGCTGCATTGCCCCGTTGAATAGTTGATGTGCAAAGTAAGTTGGGGAACGTACTGCACTGAAAAGGGCCGCCGCGTGAGTTTTATAGGCTTTCCATTCAATTATTGCTTAAATGTTTTACTTTATTCTAATTTAACAAATGATTAATCATTGTAAGCTGTCAATTTGGAAGCGGCAGTAGCCCTGACCCGCCCGTAGCCTAGGGCGCAAAAAACTCTGCTCGTAATATTTAAAAATAAAATGCTACCTATTTCATTTAATATGAAACGTTCCTAAAAATAATGTAGTGTTAACCTTTTAATAAAATAATTTTAATTATTACATAATAACTTATTGGATGCCACATCGTAACGATATCTTCATGTCCTAAACCAAAGCCAAGCCTGAAAATCAGTATATAATTATGTTGTTTTTTATCATCAAATATTTGAATAACTTTTATTAATACGGTAATCATTGGAGTGTGATACGTTCATCTTCCAATTATCGCCCTATTGTACACAGACAATAAGAAATAATTGAAGACTCAGTTGAGCTGATGTATCAGATCAATAAAACACATACCTAAAAGTAATTATAGGTGCAAAATATTTATCTTTAATAATATAAAGAAGTAGCGCTGTATGTCTCGACTCGGAGAAAAAAAAAAACTTTCCGGGATTGGTAGGTTGAGGGACTACCGTGCCGTAGAAAGCACGTTAAGTCGCAGATTCCTTTTGTTATAACATCATCTATAATAAGGAAAGGGCAGCAACATTTCCTTGTGTCTTTACAACATGAAACTGCGGTCACCAACGCGAAACTGCGAAAGCACGTTGCAACAACAAGCTGTTGTTGATTGTCCTGCTAAGCGTCAGTCGTAACTATAGTTCAGCAGTGAACGTTACATAGGCTGATGATGATGATGATGATGGTATAAACATTACATTTCATACCCATTAATTTCTTCGAAATTTAACCAAACGGCTTTTATGACGAAATTCATCACTCCTTGTTACTTTAATTACATAGATATCATTCAACCTGATTACATGTACTTATCCTAGACACAGACAAATGCCAAAAGATTACGTAAAAGGCTATTTAAATATCATTGGTGTAAGGTATCATTTTGTGTAACATCGTAACATCCGCTTAGTAAATGATCCGTGTTTTGTTGTAGGTACATTATGCGAAACGCTTCATGACCAGTCATATGACATAAGAAGATATATTAAATAGACATTATTGTAATGGATAGTTAGGAATTTGAAGAAAGTTTGTACCACTTGTTATCGTAATGATAGGTGTACTGTATCTTTCAGTGTCTTTGATTGACTATTTGAACGTTTAATGCCGTTATTAGTGTATAATTATAATATCAGGTCAAATATTTATGTGTTTAATGTTCTATTTTGATAGTTATACAGTAAATACTTTATGTAGTTAGCCAGGAGGCTTTTGCTACTTCACCGGACATAAAGGCGAGCAGAGCTCCAGCCTCAATAAATGGTTTAAATACAACTAAGCAACCTGTGCAAGAGGGCGCACCATGTGGGACTTGGACCTCGGCTCAGAGCGGTCGCTAGTGGCGGGGAGGATTGAGGAATTAAGACTAGATTTTTAGGCGAATTTTGTGCTGTCGCTCTGCTTAACAGTTGTTAAGGCCCAGGTGGAAGAAAATAGTGGCCTAGGTTAATTGCGGGACGGACGATTCTCCTTTCCTTAGTTTTTTCTTTATTTCTTTTAAATTTTCGTTATGCGCGCTTTACGGTTGGCTCTATGGTTTGTGTTTCTTTTTTTCTTTCTACAAAATACCAAATATGTCACATTGACAAGGGACTCTCGATAATGTCACTGGACCATCTATTGTACGTCATATTACCTAAATTAGCAGAGTTCTGTACAAGTTCTTACTTCATGAGAAAGCAAACTGGACTGTACCTACAACTTTTTTGATAAAAGTTTGTCTTGGAAATATAGTCGGTATACATTGTTTTTTGTATTTGAAATAAAAACAATAATCACTGATTTAGAGATTCGTGGACAGGGGTCAAGATGGTGTTAAAAAACTGGTGCCCAAGTTGTAAGTGTATAATATAATAGAAAGGGAACAGGGGGTCCTCTAAAACCAGTTAAGTTTAAAGGGGTCAACAAGAAAATAAAGTTTGGGTGACTCTGCTCTAAATATATACTAGTGATCTTTAGGTACTATTATAATAAAGAGGTAAAGTTTATGAGTTTGTGACGTTTTAGGGGCTCTGGAACTACTGAACCGATTTTGAAAATTCTTTTACCAATAGAAAGCCTTATCATTTATGAGTGTCATAGGGTATATTTTAAGTTTATGTTACCACGGGAAAGGGGTCTACGCGAATGAAATCGCGCAGGACAGCTAATAACTTGTAAAACTTATTGATTTTGTTAAATTATACATAATGAAATTATAATCAAGAGTTTGATCAATTTTAACATGTACTTTAACAAAAACAAATACTTTTTGTATAATTTTCTAAGGAGAACGTAGATGCCATCTGTTGCATTAGGAACAAATACTTAAACAATGATACCGGCCGTACTTACTTTTTTTTAAAACAAGCGGCCCGCCCCGGCTTCGCACGGGTGGACTTTATACCCTACCCCTGCCCTACCCTACCCCTGCCCTACCCTACCCCTACCCTACCCCTACCCTACCCTACCCTACCCTACCCTACCCCTACCCAAAAGTATCCTATGTCCTTCTCCCAGTTCTTAGCTACCTCCCTACCAATTTTCAGCCAAATCGGTTCAGCCGTTCTTGAGTTATAAATAGTGTAACTAACACGACTTTCTTTTGTTTTTAAAATGTATTCTGCTATTCAGGGCGTAGACAAATCCAACGAAACAAAAACCATGAAAATTGATCCAGCCGATCTCGAGTTATAAGTGTTGTAACAAACCCGTCTTTGTTTTATATATTTTATAAAACAAAGACGAAATATTTTAAAACACTTTCGTGCAAAGTTTATCAAAAATAAAAATAAAATTGAGATTAAACGTCAAAAATTCTCAATTTTTCAAATTTAGTATGAAGTAAACTTTTTTCTAAAGTGTTCTCAAATCAAAAAAAAAAACTATACACCTTGAAGCCTTAATAATGTTGGAATTGCGATGAAGCAATTTCAACATTATTAAGGATTTATCATCATCCCGTATAACGTCCACTGCTGAACATGGGCCTCCTCCCGAGGGAGGGTATTTGCCATAGTCAACACGCTTAGTTAAGCTTAAGCTTATTAAGGCTTAACCTGTTAATTTTGCCCTAATTGGTTGAAATTAGCATAATAAAGTCGAAATCTCTTTGAAACTTAGGTATCGTTTAAAGATAAAAACAACTTCATAACTCATATCCACAAAATAAAAATGAATATAGTGACTTTTATTTTTTTATTGCATTTGTAATTACGGGGACAAGGTTTATATGAATGACAATTTTGGAAACATCCAAGGTAAATCTTATTACCACGGACAGACAACGTCAAACACGAACAGAATTATTCAATAATTAGTTGCGTAGTTTTTTTTGCTGAATAAGTCGGCAAATTGACAAAAATAAAAAGTCGCGTAGTTCAAGAAATGACAATGATTATTAAGGCTATAATTAGATACTGTCCTTTAAGCAGACATAATAAGTATGTATACCTACTAAAAATAATGTACTTTTACTAATAAATAAACCAATACAGTAAATTGAATAATTTGATTATCGTAGATTCAAAAGGTCGCGGTACGTTGCTACGTGATAACATCGGTTGCCAAGCAAAAGATATCAACGCTCACTCGGCGCACTTCGTTATGGTATACAGATCGGTTCAACGACAAAAGATATCTACTAAGGCAAGGCAGTTTTGCTTCTACCTTCCAGTTTCTGTGGCCATCTCATCTATACAAATAAATATTATTGGCGTGTCTGTTTGTTATACTAAAATAACCGGAATTTATAACTATACGGTACATATAACAAAAATCATTTTTAAATTTTTTTGTCTTTCTGTTTGTTCCTGCTACTCTCTGGAGCGAGTTTGACGAGACTTTCACTGGTAGATAGCTGTTGTAATTAGGAATAACTTAAATATTTTTTTGTTAAATTAATATAATATAACGTACTGGTCGATAATGTGGCTATCTAATGGTGTCAGAAAAAAGATTAAGTTTGTTTTAAGTTATTCTATAATCTATTTCAAACAAAATAAAATATCACACAAAACCTCACAAAGTGTTTTCTTTTTAAGTGTTAAATATTATATTCATCTTTGTTCTTGTGGGAGGCGATAAATACCATAGTAATATTATTGAAAATATTTAATTCCCTGTTGAATATGAATAATTCGTTGAACAAATATATTTGTTATTATTATATTGGTTTCACAAAAAGAGTTACAGCGTTTGAGATTCGGGAGAGGTCTCGTTGATTGAACAGATGTATATACTCTGTCAGAATTTCACGTTGTGACATTCTAATGTGTATTGTAAATAATCTATCAACTTCGTCACCGTTTCACCACATATCGATATGTGGACTATTTCATAGAATTGAAGAAATAATCGATTCGTTATCCGATTGATGTACACGTTCTGTCGTTAGATCACGTTCGATACTCTTGTAAAATTTTATTATTAGATATCATTTGTTTATTATAGGTTTCGTTGGAAGTTTATTAGTGTTATTGTATAGTCTATTGTGTGACAACATCCGTAGCGTAGCGGTATTTAGCTCGCCTTAAATCTCGGAGGTCTTGGGTTCGATCCCCACCCCAAACAGGAAATCTTTGTGTAAATTCTAAGATTTCTTTCCGGGTCTGGTTGGTTGAGGGATACCCTCCGGAAAGCACGTTAAGCCGTTAATCCCGATTGTTATAACATCATCTATAATAATCGTATACTAAGGAACGGGCAACAGCGTTCCTTTGTGTGGTACACCATAATACTGCGGTTCACAACCCACCTGCCAAGCGTGGTGACTATGGCAAATACCCTCGCCGGGAGGAGGCCCATGTTCTAGTGGACGTTATACGGGCTGATGATGATGACGATTTTCAGTAGACTTTTAAAGTTTTTAAAATAAATTAAATACGCGGTATCACACTCATTAATATTATTTAAATTCTTCAATTGGTATAAATAGATAGGTAGGTATGTAGGTAGGTACTAGTTTTGAAATGCTAGTGTTCTTTGTTAAGAGCTAGAGCAATACAACCTGTTTTCTTGTTTATCGGTCCGTGCACTACGCTTCCGGGTTCGATTTCCAACTGAGACAAGTAAAGTGCAGTCTACATTTAATTTAGGTTACTGTTTTGTGACTATGGAAATGATTGTAAACGCTTCCATTGTAGTACATTAAAGTTCAAAATCAGTATAATATTTTTTTTTTAGATTACTTGCAGAATTTTGTAGTCTAAAGCATAGCAGTCTTGTTAACCCTCGTGGTAAGTGAGAGTGCGAGTCGGTAGTGCAATGGGTACGGATCGAACCGGCGACCACATGATCAAAAGTCCGACGCCGCCGTTCGTTAAATTGTCACTGATTGTTTTCAATATAATTTTTTTGACATTACTGTACTGTACTGTATTAGACTGTTTATGTCCACTGCTGAACATGGGCCTTAGCGACCCAGAGTCGTTGAGGGATATTGCCATAATCACCACGCTTGGCAGCCGGATTGATGAGCGTACTAAGATGGTGAGTATTCTTGACCTAATTGATGCTGCTACTTATTCATCAGCTGTATATCCCTTAGTCACCTCCCATCAGCTGTATACCCCTTTGCCCTTAGTCTTATGACATCCATGGGATGGTCTATTCTAAACCGGACACCACGCAGCATTTTGACAATAATTTAATGATTATAGAACTACAGATGCATATACTGCTAGTATTGTTGACCGCAATGATTGGGATTAGCTACAAAAATCTATACGGTGCTTCCAAAGTTTATGCCTAACAATATACAGTAGGTACCTACCAGGTTTTCCCATAGCTCCTGTTATTAAATGTAGCATAAGTTTATCCTGCATAACGTAGCTTTCTAATGTAGAAATAATTTTTCAAATCGGTCCAGCAGTCTCGGATCCTTATTAATGCAAATAAACACATCTTTGTTATTTATAATATTAGTTATCTGTGTAGTGATTACGTTAGTGAAGAAATTTCGGTAAAATAATACATTTTATTTTAGGTATTTTTAAACTTACATTAGAAGCCAAACCACAAAGTAGGATTAGGGATCTCTTTATTAAAAAAACAAGTATTTTAAAATCATTATAATAAAACTTTTATTCAAGTAATTAAAAAATAGGTTAGGTAAGGTAGTTTGGTTCCATAAGTCCTAGTATTGTTTATCTATAAATAATAGACTACCTTAACTTACCTATTTGTTTTTTAACAAGAATAAAAGTTTTATAAAACAAATAAATTCTAAATATACATATAGCTATAGGTACGTATTACGAATTTACCCTTTAAATATATCCCTTTTACAAGTCTTAACAATCGAATCTCACAGACAGACAGTTTAGCTTAGATTGTTTTAAAATGTTTTCAGATTGGTTGCTATTGATTCTTCAAGTCGTTTAACAATTTCATCTGCAACACAAATCACGCACGATCAGTAAATCACTAAAACTGTAACATTCTATTGGTAAATAACAAGTAAACATCGAAAAAGTTTGTTATTGCGGCGTCGAATCGTTTCCAACAGTTGCCATGCAACAAGATATCTGCAAGGAAACCGCTGAGGTTGCGAAACGGGCGGCGCGCGGCGAAGGTGAAGGAGCTCCGCCGCCAGTCGCCGACGCGAGATAGTGGCGGGCGCACGACGCACGCGCGACGACACACAGCCCAACGCGCGTTACAGCGCGCGCGCACCCCAGCACCGACCAAAACATACCCACATTACAGTGATAAAGTGAACTACTCTTACCAGTGCCAGTGCAAAACTACACCTATTTTACCATTCATCAACCTTGCAATTTCGAACCTAAAGACCAGTGCTTACGGAGATTGTGAGAATTTTTCTCTCGTTATTTGACACACATATGACGTGAATAACGGTGTGGGGATCCGACGCTCGATCGACTCGCTAAAATCCAATAAGTGTTAGTGTATCTTAAAAGCAGTGTGCCGGAATTTTAACGGACTTGCCTAAGCAGAGGTAAGAACGGATGTTTACAGTTATGCTTATTGTATAACTTTGACGGTGGCGGAGAAAGCTTTCTTATAATAATCATGTTCGTTTGTAAATTATAACTCACGTTTTCTAGATCGTTACGGATTATTTATTTTTTCGAATCGAAGACAACGACTTTCCACAAAATTGTTAAAAAAGTTGAAAGATTGATAGTATAATAAACTGCCGCACCTAGCTTCATTCCTATTGATCACAACTATTTTGGCTAGGTAAGTATTCAAAAATATATATTTATGTTATTCAAAGAGAAAACACGTTTCTAAACACTAGTTTAGTAAAAAGAGAGACATTATAAATTATAAAATATTCATAATTCATAGAAGGGGTTATGAATATTCAAACAGAATGTTTAGACTTTTTTTATAAGTTCCAACGAAAATGTGAGGGAAAACTGGACGCGTGTGGTGTCCAGAATGAACAATGCGCCGCCGCGCGGGTGAAAAGGTCTCTGACTCATCTTACGCTCGCCACTCGTGTCCGAAGCTTCTGTTTAGAATAAATTTACCTTCGGAACGAGCTCTGTCTGTCTCGTTAGTAAACAGTGCACAAAAACCGATATGTTTATATGAGTTTAATTACATATTCTTCGCATCTCCATCTGTTTGATGAGGTAGAGAGAATGATTTTATTTGTATTAGAGTTTCACTAACTTTCGTAAGTAAATAAAATTACGTTAAAAAATTTTCCTTCACTAATAATTGAAACTTTATCGTTGTAAGTTACTTAATAACATAAAAGTGTAATACGGCGCAATAAACTGCTGTGATAAGTGTGGTGACAGCATGACGTGACGACATCGAAATCATGAAACTAGTTGCAAGTCAGTGTAAAACTTGATATCAGCGACACTCACTGCTATTTATTTTATGCCTGACGCAATGTGAAATAGCAAATCAAATTCACTTGATATCAGCGACACTCACTGCTATTTATTTTATGCCTGACGCAATGTGAAATAGCAAATCAAATTCATTAAGTTGCACTTAAACACATTGAAAACTGTTTCCATATCAATCAGGCTATAAAGGTGACTTTTCAGTAACTTACATTTATAAACTAGTTTCAAACATGCAATTTGGAAATTATTAAAGTTATTTCCAGAAAATTGATATACTTATATTCATCTATTCAATAAACATGACTCGTTATTTGGGTAAAATGACGTTTCATTTTATGATAAAGACTTTTAGTCTTCGCATTAAATAATACACCGCTCTCGAGTATAAATTTGGCAATTAGCAATTCAGAGCACCTTTGCTAAGTAAAACAATTTATTACTTCGCAAAGGTGGTCTCAATTTCCCACATACGTTCCTCTAAATATAAAGATCAAGGCTCGAAAATCCTTAACGATGTCTATAAACTAGCGACACATATCATAACAAAGACCCTTATGTTAATGAAAAGACAAACACAGCGGTTGTAAAAGCTCCCACAACAAGATAAGACGAAGTTTTGAACATTCTTCAAATTTGTCATTCGACCTCGCTGTGTTTAACTTTGATGACTATATTGTATGCATTAGATAATGACGTGTAATTTTATTAAATTCCAGCATTGCAGCTTTTTTCGAGGACATTTTGATGCTACATGGCACTTAGCCAATCCTCGCAATGTGATGTCTTTATTCCATTAAAAGTTTTTTGCCAAATTATCTTTTTAATATCAAAATAGCCTCGATTTTATTACATGAAAATGAATATAACCTTTAAACTTATGATTGTAAAGGTCAAGAACGTCTGTTTTTAACAAGAACACATTAAAATGCCAAGTTTTAGTTCATAATAAGTAATAAAATTTGATGTAATTCTGTTGCACAAAATAAAATAATGGAATCTAATTAGCCAGTGACATTTGTTTGTGAGGTCACATACGACCAACTTAATAAAATATTGTAAGGCAAAACCGGTAATGTTGTGTTCGTTTTTTATTAGAACAGTTTCGAAATAAATTTACGAATTTGATTAAAGTTCGGTTCTGCAAAAAGGTATTTTTGTGTTGTAGCTACTTAATAGAAAAAAAATCTAATATGAATGTTTTTTTTTTACTTAACGAAGCTTATCTTCATCATTTAATAATATTTTTTAATTGCTGTAAGAAATTAACAAAATAGAGAATAATTTGTAACAAAATATTCTCTCTTTCTAAATGTCTACTCTCAACAAATAATAAATAATTTGCTTGCTGAACTAATCGCCCGCGTGTCACACATACCGGTTTCCGGTTCCGGCTCATTGTTTGCCATTTATTTTGTTTACCGTTAATTACTATTTTATACTTATTTTTCACATATCAATAATTGCTAAGTTAATGCCAGTAGTTAGATATTATGCAAAAGAAAAAAATCTAATCACAGTATTTAAAACATTACTTTGAAAAGTACCTATAGGTCTACTATAAACTTTTATGTATGGTAAGTTATGTGCACTAATAAATAATAATTAATTATTTTTACTCACTATGTGTTCGTTAACTGCACTGGGAAAACTACACTTATATAATTAAGCTCTAAATTACTCTAAATCATATCATGCTTGACCAAAACCCTCAAATAACGTTCTTAAAACTAAAAAACATTAACATAAAAAAATAATTCCGGTAACAAAAAACCAATAAAATTTATTCACATTTAATTTCAAGGAGGTTGAAATATTTATTTGTATAAGTAGTTATTTTGTAAAACGGCTGGAGTTCAATGGTGACATATTATAATGAACTTAAACCTTGTCCATAAACTTATTCGCACTCGGTTAGTAAATTCATTCTTTTATTACATCCTGGTTTAAGTAAATATAATTTTATTTCTTTAAAAGCTTTTAAAAGTTACAGGTAAAACCAGCCCCTCGCTAATTAATAGTAATATTTTATTGGCTATCGAAACCTGTTAGTCTGATGATCTCAAAAAAATATTATTATAAATATTATGTCCCTTTGGTAAACACATTAATATTTATTTCTAATTTTAGTTGGTCAATTAAAAATATTGTTTGTCGCGATGACTGTCCTTCATTTTTTTCTTAGTGTAATAGTATGTATGATATACATACTATTACATTAAAATAAGGCTGAAGAGCTTGTTTTCTTGAACGAGATAATCGGACGTCCGCTTTGAAAAATTCTTTCAGTGGTAATATTATCGGCCTTAAAAAAGAGAAAGGCTATATACCTAGGTTATATTTAATTATGAAGTTTCAATGGGAACCATAAAGATAGTAATACTATAAAGCTTGGCAACCGCTGTAAAATATCTTTATATACACATATAAGCCGCCTGATCATGTGTAAACTTTGAGATTTTCAAGTTTTATAATAACAATTAGATAAAATGTCGGGTATTAACGCGTCTACATTTACTTTTATACCGCAAAAACAGTCAATGTAACTTGACTGAAACTGAGGCTAAATAATAAAGGTAAATTTAGTCGCGTCCATACCCGAAAGTTTATATTATTCTTAACATACGTCCGCGTCAGTCAAAACAAAAGAAGTGCCAAAACTAATTTCAACGACAGCCTAACACTACATAACTCCTCAACATAATAAAATCGTAAACGGAAACAAAAGTAAAATTACAATTGTTTTCCGCCAAAGGTTGTCATTTTAATTGTATTGTTGAACTTAAGAAAGTGCTGTCGGGTACTTACGCGAATGCCCAAAACTGGTTATGGAGTCATATCTACACGTCAGAAACGTAGTCAAGTGAAAGAAAATGTATCAGACATAAAGGCAATTGTACCTTGAACACTGGGGAAAGTACTTTAGCCCGCTACTTATATTACCTTTCCGATTTTAATTACATAATAAACATGGCCTTTGTGTATCTAATACTAGCTACCTGCGCGCGGTTTCACGCGCGTAACTCCCGTTCCCGTGGGAAATTCATAATTAAAAAAACCCTGTAGCCTTCCTCAATAAATGGGCTATCTAACACTGATATAATTATTCAAATCGGACCCGTAGATTCTGAGATTGGCGCGTACAAGCAAACAATTCAGCTTAAATATTTTTCAATTGTCACTACAAATAGTTCTTACGTAAATACTAGGATTATTTAATTTTCTCCTTATATCTAAATGTGAAAGTAAATATGAGTGTGTACAACACCTACGTTATGTGCGGATTATAAAGCTTATGCTTATCCTTATCTTATAAATTATTGTAGGCAGTACGTGTAGACAGTCAATATTTGCCAGTACAATTTTACCCTAACCTAAGTTAAAGTGTGTTGAGGTTTGGAATTTTTATTTATGAACCTTGATATATTTTTTCACTTTTTTTAGTCGTAGTGATCTACAGCTGATAGGGAGTGATTTTATTGCATATACCTACAGCCAGTTTAATTTACTTTTTAGATTTATATCATAATCACTATTGTATTTTGAGTATAATATAAGGTTCTAAATTAATACAGTAGTAACTTATAAAACTAACAACTCGCGCGCGGTTTCGCCCGCATACCGAGTTCCCATAAATAAATGTAGTGTATAGCCTTCCTCGATAAATGGACTATCTAGCACTGAAATAATTATTCAAATCGGATCAGTATCCTGAGATTAGAGCGTTCAAGCAAACAAACAAGCTCTTCAGCTTTATATATAATTATAATATATAGATAATGCTATATTATGCTAATATTATAAATAGGTATATAGTTAGTGAGTTCCGATGTTCGGGTTAGTCTCCGATACTGCGAAACCAATTTCTTACAAATATTTTAAAAATTCTTACACCCTTAGATAGCCATGATTACCTAATATAGGTAGATATTTTAAGATGAGGTTCCCATGGGACGGGATCTACCAGGTGCGGAAAAGGTACTATTCAATAAAGAATCTACACTTTACTGCGGATTTGTCGAAACACTCTATTGCATTGTCAAAAAATAATTACCTATTGAATGTTATTTATTATACCTATTAACTATTGTTACAGTGCTAAGGATTAATTTAGAAAGTACTTACAATGACTATACTCCGATTTATGTAGTGGGCAGCTAATCTGATCAAAGGAGAAATTAGAGACTTGGCGAAAGTAATTTAGTGATTTTATGAGCTGTGCTGCACAATAATGGCTAGATCGAGTATCAAAAGTCACGAGATTAGCCGTGTCCCAGTTCAGGAGCTTGGGCTTAGTGTCTTTAATTGACTGTAAGATATCTAATCGGAAAGCGAGGCAATCTTAGTGACATTTCTTATAGGTAGACAGTTCAATTGGTGCTAGTAAATTGGTTAGTGCAGTTAAGGTTTTAATCATAGACGCAAATACCTACAAATTCGTCTTATTTTGCTAAAATGCTAATCATGATTAAAGGTGAATAGGCCGACAGAATATATAAAAATTTCACCTTAGAATTATAACACATTATGCGTAGGGATGAAAGAATATGTGTAGGTATATGAATGGATATTTTGGAAGAGGAAGGCCGAATGCATCTCTTATGCATGGACTGTGTGAAAGATGACATGTGTAAGCAAGGTGTGAGTATGGAAGAGACGTCTAATAAGGTAAAATGGAAGAGGATATTGCGCTGACCCAAAATAATGGGAGTAGGGAAGGGAGATGATGATGAACTTAGAATTATAACAAATATTTGGCTCGTCCACTGTATCGTCCTACAACCACCCTTTTGTTCTATTACAAGAATGGTTGAAAAACTTCTCAAATTCGGTAACACATGGGATGTAAAACTTGTGGAATGAAACTGTGAACCATTAAACCTTATTTTTACTTTCCGATTTATATTAATTCCAAGTCATTTCTATCGTCACCATTTATTTTGGTTCAATATCTTGTGCCATTCTGCTAACGTAGGTACTCGTATTTGGTTAAGCATAATTCGCACGACGCAACTGTAGTATAATATATTACGAATACTATCTCTATTTTAGTCTTATACAAGCTTGGGGGCGTTATAAATATTATAATAAAATAAATTGGTGCACTTAGGATGTTCGTATCGGCACCAAGGCGGGCTGGTCCACCCACAACGCTAAGGGCGTTGTAATTGGAACGAGGCGACTTTTCATTGTTTTGCATTTTCTTGTCACGTTGACAAGTGGCTTTTGGCTTTTGTTTGTCCTGGTTCGAGTGTTTATGTTGAATGTTATTTATAGGTGAAATTGAGGTAAAATAATATGCAACTAGAATATATATAGCATTAACCATTCTTGGGTTAAATGCAATACCATACAATCTGATCCAATTTTCTTTATTTTATTAGGAATAACACTCTAGATATACATCTAAAATATGTATCAAATTTATCAATATTGTAGATCGATTTCGAAAATATATACATTTATATATCGATATCCATTATGCATTATCTACCTAAACATCATCCCAGCCTTGAACAAAATAGAAAGAACGCACCATCACGATCTCTAAAAATCAATCAGACAATACAAGATCTAGTTAAAATCCCCAATTAAGTTAATGATAGTAAACAGTATGAGTAATATCGTAGACCACTTAGCTCAGTCAAGGTCTGCAGACAACAGGACTTGACAAGTCGTGAGTTCTATAAAAGTTTAAAATCGAGTGCGGGTATAGCGGCCCTCGTGCCGACCTCGGTACAACCTCGGCGGCACCGCATTCACCGCTCCTATTGGCGCGAATGCAGCAATTGCCTCCAAATATAGATTTTTTTTTATATTCCGTGTCAAGCATGGAATAGTTCCAATATAATAGTTATAAAAGTTTCGGCACTTTTTAGTGTTGCACGTATAAATGGTATCGCACAAGTAGTGCACTTCGAATTTCAAATTGGTTGCGAACGGAACCAATGGCTTGTGATATTGTTTCGATTGAATTCGGCTTGGTTCACGATTTGGGTCGTTCCATTTTATTTACCTATTCTAAATTTAAATGATAACACTAAAAACGTCATGGTTTTAAAAATTGAAATAAGTAATTTAAATGTGGAACAATTAACATTAAATGGTTCGTGACGAAGATTTAATAGGCAGTCGTCTTTGTGGGTTATCTATGGAAATACTTCAGCAACAAAACATTTAACCACATTCCGTTTTTGTTATCTATTAAAGTTGCTCAAGAGTAAACTCTTAAACAATGTTTCTCTGAACATAACATCACATAATTCGTGGTTTATTCATATAGTTAAGATTCTCTTTAGTACCTACTTATGTAATTTAAGATAATCACAAATGACGGGGCGTGAAAATAAATGTCATTGTCTCATAAAAACGTGGACATTAAAGTATTCAATCTCTATTGTTAGTTTTGACAAAGCCTAAAACGTGTGAATTGCCTTGACTTAAGTCGGTAATCAATAGCTATATCAAATTATTATAACAAACTAGCAATGTGCTATGTTCAAACCTGAATTCGTCCGTCAATCGTTTTGACATTTCCCATAGATTCCTCAACATTTTCTTTCATACAAATGTTGTCTTTATAATTATGAATGCACAATGAAAAAGAATTCAATCTAATTCGTTATCAAGTTATGCGTGCACGTACGTAATGGAGATTCATATTTATTTAAATATAGATAAATAGATAGCTATATAGCAAGTAGATAAAATATATTGAGATGATATACCTATTTCATCTATTTTCAACGTTATTAAAGTTATGTTTTTTTTTATTGGATACATGACTAGATTTGCCCTTTTTCTTTATGACAGCAGTATTAAATTACATCAATTGAAAGAAAATGTTTATTTCAAAGGCATCGATCGAACTTAAGGAAAACCAGTCAATTACGATTGTTGTTTTATTGCAATTGATCACCAAGGATAGTCCGCTGACCTGAGCGTTATTTATGGACCTGCTTTGTACCTATTTTTCCAGTTTTATTTAGTTACCAGCTCCCCTCGTGCGGTTTCACCCGCGTAGCTCCAGTAGCCGTGGGAAATTCATAATTAAATATAGCTTATATATTACTCCTCAATAACGTAACTTTCCAATGGGGCAGCAATCAAAAAGCATTTTGAACTCAGTCTAGTAGTTTAGGAGAATTTTCAATGTACTGCATACAATGCTAACAAAATATCAAATCTTACCTCTTTATAATATAATAAGTAGGTATAAATCCGCAGGCCCAATGTGAAGTCAACCTTAAGTTCATTTCCAACCCTTTCCCAACTTTAGGTCAACCATTAACACTAAAAAATGGGTTTTTAATTTGTTTCCACTTATGTGAATGATTAAGGTAATTAATCTGACATAATAAAGTATTGATCTTATAACATTACTCATAGAAACGTTTTAATTAGATACACAACATATTATCTACATAATATATCTACACGATATAATTATTATGCGGTATTTAATTTATACATCCGTTGCTATAGCAACCTTCTGCACTTCCTAGGTCAGTTTTGAGGTATGATACTAATTAAAATTGCTCTTGCCTTAATGGTTTGTTTTTATTAAGGTGAGACGTACTTTAGATATTTGATAGACAAATTGACTCAATATGGATTTCCTCATCTCTTAAATTATGAATAAAGTATTTATTTTGCGAATGTAACAAGCAATAATATGTTAGCTTATCTATGTAGTACCTATATTAATGACGATTAGGTCAAACATTTGAAAATGGCCTTATGCATATCTCCCGTCAAAATTAATTTCAGAACAAATAAATTTCACTTTTCATTTCTGTTTAAAATGAGTTTGTTTTCAGTGCGGCCTCGGCCTAAGGGCCTTAATATACGTTTATGTGTATAATGAACACCTAAATTAACCAACAATTTAAATGCTAACAGCTATGACAAACAACTGAACCGCATCAAAATCAGTTCCGTAGTTCTAAAGATCTGAGCATACATAGGGACAGGAAGACAGCGAGAAGAGACTTTGTTTTATACTAAGTAGTAAAGTTACTTTGGTTTTCACACTTTTTTGAATTCCTATAAAATTAAAGCAGCGATATACAAGTCTAGAGCCCAGAAACATAAGGTCGGATATGCCTTTATATTATACGCCAGAATCATTAGTCGTATGTGTATTGTAAACTGGCACTAACGACCAAATGCTTCTGAATTTTAATACCTAGTACATCCGTCTTTATGCTTCTAAGGTCTATAAATTTGTTCAAATACCGAATTATGAAAACATTACCTACTTACATAATGACACTATTTGAAATTACAAACCTTCAAGTAGGTACCTACTTGCTTTCAGGTTACATTCTACCTTGACGTTTGATCTCTACACACAGGTCACTTGGTATTTAACTGCCATTTATATTCTACACATAACCAAATATAAATTAAAGTTACAGTATAAACACGTTTTATAGTAGGTAATATTATAACTTATAGTCTAGAATATATTAAACTTAAATGTTACCTTTTAAGCTGTGTATTATGACGTCATTTAGGCCACCGACTCGGTTTGAAAGCCTGATCTCATTTATGAGGCGTATGCATCTATAGACACTCCAAAATGGTACATGACTCAACCGCAACTTACTGTGTTTATGCACAATGAACTTAATACAAACAACAATACATCTACAAATATATAATAAACTAGATGTCCTGCGCGGTTTAATCCGCGTAGCCTTTGACACTCACTAATAATGTGACTCCCCCACGTCTTCCTGACCCTTAGTTTGCAAAGAATCATCCGATGCCATCGTAGACCCGAACTCAGAGAGGCCCGCGAACTGTAAAATAGAGTGACAGTTGCACAAAACTCCCATAAAATACTAAAAGTCATAATCCCTCAATCTCATAGCCAGCGACCGCCCTAAGCCGAGGTCTTAGCTCCACAGGGGGCGCCCTCTTGCGCAAGTTAGTTTGTAGTTTTTAAACCATTTATTAAGGCTGGAGCTCTGCTCGCCTTTATGCCCGGTCAAGTAGCAAAAGCCTCGTGGCTATCTACCTATGTCCATCCGAAGCAAAAAAAAAAATGTGACTATTGGTAAAATTATTTGCAAATTCGGATAAGTAGATCCAGAGATCCTACAACCTCACAAACAATTCACAAATTCTTTATAATATTAGTACCTATAAATATATCTACTTTATTCATGTATTATTGATTGTATTACTTATAACGAAATCCTACTAATATTATAAACGCGAAAGTTTGTAAGTATATTACATATAGCCGGGATAACATAGCTATCTAATGGTGATAATTTTTTTGAAATTACACCTATTTCAAAAATCATTTTTCGCGAGGCTATGTTTAAACCTACGAGAAGATTGTCATTTATGCAAATTGTTTTACTTAATCTTGTTAAAGTAGAACCAAACATGAAGCTTATACCTAATGTCAAGGATTGGCCACTCGAGTTATAGTTGATAGTTGATATCAATCAACATAAGAAATAATAGGTTATATCTATGGTTTAAAATCATAAGGTCGGATGTGCCTTTATCGTAAACTGGCACTTACGACCAAATGCTACTGAAGTATAAAGTAGATCCGTCCTTATGTTTCTAAAGTCCTATGTACTTATTATTTGAATAAATTATTTGTAAGGACGACGATCTAAAAACGCTGGCGCCATGATGACAAGTCTGACTATATAGTAGTTAGTTATAAGTAGTTAAATTTATATCTTACTAATATTATAAACGCGAAAGTTTGTAAGTATGGATGGATGGATGTTTGTTACTCTTTCACACAAAAACTACTGGATGGTTATTAAGCTGGATAAACATATAGGTTACAAAATATCACGTTCTGACTCACTGGAGCAGAGTGAAGCGGGCAAATCCACGGGGTGCAGCTAGTATTTATTTAAATATATACTAATATATAAAGCCGAAGAGTTTGTTTGCTTGAACGCGCTAGTCTCAGGTGCAAACTTTAAGCCAAATCCGTTCCCTGGTTTTTGCGTGAAAGAGTAACAAACATCCATCCATCCATACTTACATACTATGTTGTTGTGGTTGTATGAAGCTAAATCTCTGTTCCTATTCTTTACTCCGTAATATTAGTAAGGATTTTATAAATTACGTACTATTTGGTAACCAAATCTGTATTATGAGAATTGCATTACGCGACTGCATAATTTAAATATAATATTACATTTATTCATGTCTTGCATAACTAATGTGCAATGTGGCATGACGGAGTACGTGTGTGCTGTGAGACAAAATTATTTTATTAATATTTGTAGCTTCTTGCGCGCGGTTTCACTTGCGTAACTCACGTTCCCGTATGAACTTCATTATTAAATATAACCTATAGCCTTCCTCGATAAATGAGCTATCTACTACTGATTTTTTTTTCAAATTACGCCAGTAGTTCATGAGCTTAGTGCGTTCAAGTAAACAAACTCTTCAGCTAAGTAATAGTAGGTAGTATAGATTAATGCGATAGTTTTTAAAGATGGAAATTGCAAATATCATGTTCTTTCCAGGTAACATTAAAAATTTAGCACATTTAGCACACATAGTAATATTTTGATTGTTTGTTACGAAAAACTCAAAAACCACTTAGTGGTTGTAAAAACTCGTTCACATATAGAAATCTACATTAAGTACAAATAATTTAATTTAAGCTATAATCAATTGCCCCTTTATTTTCAACATTGAGATTAATAAAATTCGACCATCGACAGGATTGGAACCTGCATCTTAGGTAAGGCCCCTAATACCTTAACCAATTAGGCTACGGTGGAACCACAGTCGGTCATCGAAATTTATTAATCTCTTTGTAACACGTCTCTAAGGGGGACGAATTTTAAATATAGTATAGATAAACTTTTCCATAGTGTTCAAAAAATTTAAAAATTGACTGTTTCCCAATGAAACATGAGTTTAACCACGCGGAATAAAATAATAATCTAGGTCCTAGATTATTATGTAGGCTAAATGCACGGGAGCAGTATATCAGTACATCTCTAGATAAGCCATAGTAAATCTGTTCTAATTCCCTCTCCTACAAAAGATTAATGTCAAAAATAAATGTTCCTTATTTGAACTTCTACGTGCTTCGGCATGTCAAAGTAACGTTTTATGTCAAAACCAGCCCGCGGTTAGCCAAGATAATTCCATATTAATGCAAGAAAATACCAACCCAGATAGCGTCGTGACTAAATGAAGGTGATGCAACGGAGATATTTTATTATTGTACTAGTAAGATGTTTAAGTTTTGCGATGCCTTTTAGTTAGGATGTGAAACTTCTGATTTGGGAAAGTTTATTTGTAAACATAATTACTAGATACTAGTAGACGTCTGGAGGTCGAAATACAACCATACTTAAAACAAAGAACATTCTGCACTTCTTCTCTATATAAACTACTAGCTGCGCCCCGCGGTTTTACCCGCGTCACTCTGCTCCAGTGGGTCAGATTGTGATATTTTGTAGTTAATCCAGCTTATAAACTGTCTTCGTGCAAACTTTCAGCCAAATCCGTTCTGTAGTTTTTGCGTGAAAGAGTAACAAACATCCAACCATCCATCCACCCATCCAACAACCCATCCATCCATCCATACATACCTACAAACTTTCACCTTTATAATATTAGTAAGGATAATGCAAAATTGCATACTCCTCCGTCCACGCAATTTTCGTATACAATTTCGTATATAATATATAGATTACAAAATACTGTGTGGTTTCTGGCTTAGAATAGATAACCCCATATCTTCTTATACGTATTGCAAGAGGCGACTAAGGGTCATACACCTGATGGATGGGCTGTATCTAAAGCTCAAAGATACCCCCTATCTTACTGCGATCATCAATCCGTCTGCTAAGCGTGGTGATTACGGCAATATTTTCATCATGCTTTACTACCCGTATCCGTATTTTTACAAAACTATCCAAGTCAATGTGTGATATTCATTGAATATCCTTATACGAGTACGTACCTACTTCAAAACTTAAACCACTGAGTGTCCAAGCATCAGACACAATGGTGTTTTAAAAATTGTCAACACAACAGAATTTTAATGTACAATTTCGAAAGTGACCGTAATTTGTATGGAAATTTGTTGCCTTACGTGATGTCTCCGTGGCCTTGTTAAAACTATTAACATTTGCTAAAGTGCAAGCCACTAAAATTATACCCAAAATGCTGGTTGTAGTTTTAAAATAATCAAAAAGGAATCGCTTATCATCGGTTGAATATTTATAATCTGAATGCGCCAAGTGGTAAAGTAAGATTTTCTTCGCGATGAGTAGTAGGGTCATGTTTTTAAACAAATATTTTATTCTCGCTTACGAATCCCTAGCAGTGCGGTATTTCCCGCGTTACTCAGCTCCAGTGGCTCTGAGCGTGATGTTTTGTAACCTTTATGTTAATCCAGTTTATAAACTATCCGTGTGCAAACATTCAGCCACATCCGTTCATGTGGTTTTGCGTGTAAAAGTAACAAACATCCATCACATCCATCCACACATACACACAAACTTTCGTGTTTATAATATTAGTAAGCATATCTGGAAAAAAAATCAGCCAGATCTGCCCAAAAGTTTTAGCGTGATAGAGAAGCAAACACCCATACATCCATCCTCCAACTCTCGGCTTTATTATAAGTATTAGTAGGATTACCTGTAAGTTTAATACTAGCTTTCTCTCGTCTGGTATGTCTGTCTCAATCGCCTTAAGCCGATGTGACCCTATATGGGTTGTAAGATTGAACCGTCACTTTGACACGACGACGTGGTGTAGGATCGTTAGCATGTGTACTCTACCTGCGAACCATGAAAGTGGAGAGAGCATGGGAAATATCTAAGATTGTTAAACAGTAATATTTCTGTGTAAATCGTCAATCTTATAACAATAGCTATCCTTTCTCTATCTCTCTCTCTCTTATGATCAGAGCAAATTGTATACTTTTCTTTACATTTCAACTCTTTTGTTGCAGTGATTTTGGCCTCATTTGTATTTTTTATAAAACCAACTAGGTATTTAGATATGTTTCAAATAAACAGATTTGTTAATATGATCGCGGATTCAAGTAATATTTTTAATATAAAATAGTAACATTTCATCTTAAATACTTGATGTTGAATCATTTTAAACAAGTCGTTAAGGAGATTAAAACTTTTTCATCGTTTAAATGCGAGTCAAGGTAATGAGCACGAAATTGTCCACTCATGTGTACTTAATGTATTCTGTTGTTCGCCAAAGTGTTACACACAACGCTTGACATTGCTTTAAGTAGCACTATTTGTTGAGCGAAAGTAATACGACAATTCACATAATGTCTACAGCTCTGTTTCATTCACAGTAAAGTTTAGTTTAATGGTCATCTTAATAGTAGTGATGCCGCAATGGACTGTGAACAAATGTTTATGGTTGTATGCGTATTTGGTAGCACACCTACGCACTCAATCACTTTTATTAGGTATATCGTACATCATTTATGTTTGGGTACATTCTGACCTAGAATAATACATACATAGTACAATTAAGAACAACCGGTTTTCGCTTTCATACAAATCTGCTGTTTGACCGATGCGATGTCAACACCACTTTAACATTAACGGAATTATAGCATTTTAATGTCTTTAAAGGTTCGTGACCATTTGAAATGCAATTAGTTTAATCAATTACGAAGTATAACTACTATAGAAAAATCTAGAAACTCGTTGGCTATTCGCCATTGAAGTCGTGTTTCTAGGAATCGTATAATGAGAGTTGGGTACCGATTAAGTTACTTACCTTTAATTACACTGAATAAAAAGTTAAAAATAAGATAAATATGGCAGAAGCTTCGAATAGTTCTAGTAACTTTACTACTTATCTGTCATACATTCATCTGTAAGATAATAAATGAACAATTTGTCAGCTAATTAGCACGTAAATCACTGAAGTAAAAACATCAGATTTCAATTAGTAATCTCGTTATTGGCTTATTAGTACCAATCATGATTTTATCCCATTTCGATTGAAAGATCTATAAATAATAAAAATCTAAGAAAAAGTCTCATAACAACCATTGCATCAGATTCCACAATTGTTTGTGAAATCTATGTAGTTTATAGTTTTCAGATCATGTTTTTCCAACTCCTTAACACAACGTTTAATTATCTCAGACGTAATTTTAGCAATACCTATTATTATAGCATGTTAGTGTATGTACTCATTTATGTTTTCATGTGTAATAAAATTGATGTTCCTCTTTGTATCACGGCTGTTTATGTCTTCATGATATTAACTTAACTAATATAACTAAAACATATTTTATGTTTTTAGTTTTGGTTGCCTTGCACATAATTTCACTTCTATACGAAGATTGAGAAGTTGTAAGCGCTAATAACACTTTCAGGTTTTTAAGAGAGACTTTATGAGTCCTATATTGTTAATAAGTTATATCATAATTATTCTTACATACTTTTAGTTAGTGAATAATTTATGGTGCGTAGCAAAAAGACAGATTTCAGAGCGAAACAATCTCATAATCGATGTTCGTGAACACATGACGACACAAACATGAAGATCGAGAAGTTTGATTTTTCGGACGGACTTTTATGAAGTCGAGGATAATGCTACTTCGGCGAGCACAAAGCGAGCAGGGCTTTCAGCCTTATTAAAGATCGTGAAGTGCGAAAGCAGAAAACTTTATATTTTGTAATCAATGAAAAACTAAAAACAAAACGGATTGAATTCAATTTAATTTTGTCATCGTTAGGTATTCATGACTATGGATTACGCAAAGTTAAGCCTGCAGCTTATACTCAGTTGTACTCGTAGTCTCATATATACATTTATATGTTTATGCTTTATGCTTACATTCACTGCACGATTAAGTCTTTAGAAACACAAAGTTTACGTCCAATCAGAAAATTGCAACATTCAAACTGAGTAATAACTTATTCCTCGGCAATTACTGCACAAGAAAAAGCTAAAGATGACTTTCTCATAATCAAGTATTTGACAGATTAACTATAATTATTATTTGTAAGCGGAAATTGTATGTTTGATGTCTATTAGCTAAATTTTTATAAAAGGTTGATACAAGTTTCGTTTACGTTACGTAAATCAAATAATATATGTTCATCTCAGCTTCGATAGTAGAAAGTTATACGTAATCATCAATGTGGTTTTCTATATGTGTGCATTTCTTTTAATTTACATATTTGAACTGGTTGTCTCACTGATACTGATTCAAATCTAGTGAATCTCATTTCTCTACATTATTGTACTTGTGGGTATTATTACACAGTTACATTATTTCACAGCCATTGTGTTTCTTAATATTTAGCTATTATATGCATTGTCTATAAGAAATTATAATAACTTTATGGAGCATTTAAACGCTAAAGAATAATTAAACGCGTGATATCATAATAGTCGTGGCTGGATTCGACTATAACAAGCCTATAGAACTTGTGAATTTATTAGGCACAGCTCGCCTTCTAGGCGTAGATCTCGCCATAGATCTCGAATGTTGTGGTTTCGATTCCCTCTCCAGATAAAAAAATCATTAAGTATTATCAAACATTACTTTCAGGATCTGGTAAGTTGCGGTGAGTTGAATATTGCGGTCACCAATTCGCCTGTAAAGCATGGTGACTATGGCAACACCCCTGAGGGCATGATGATAAAGGCCTGAGCTGATACGGATAATGATGACGATAAACTAAGTATTACCGATACTTTTTTTTTGTTTTTAAAATTATAAAAGGGTACTACAAAAATAGAAAAACTAACAAATATAACCTAGTAACACCTATTTCAGCCTGTCATTTGTTAAGTAATCCAAACTAAGTAGATACGGTATGAATTGTTGTAGCGTAATACTCGTAATTATATATCACATGTTTTTTTGGGGCGCCATATTGGATTGTCATATTATTAGATTGCTGTTCACAAAAAACAGGTATCTAGCACAACAAGTGTATTGTCTCGACGAAACACTTGTGTAACTGTTTGATTGATAAGTACATAAGAACAAAGCTTTGGTTGAAGGAAAATATACCCTAACTTATTCTAATAGGGTACAAGGTTACTCAAATATTTTGTTAAGTAGGGTTGTCACTAAATTATATTGTTTTTGGTACTTATGTTCAATCAATTGAAATTTATTTAAGTTTCGTTCTTTTATTGAGTTATCAAAGTCATAATTAAGTATCCTACAAATTTATTTAATCTTCTTTGTTTGTTACCTTCTCTATCTATAATTTTATTCTATCAATTTTATCAATTGTTGTGTGGTCAATGTATCAATCCAAGTCCTGCAGTGGGTCCTCTTGCGTAGGTTGCTTAGTTTGTAGCTTAAAAAACTTTTTAATGATGCCCAGCCTTATAAAAGTTGTGGGCCATAAAGCCCTGATGATCTTTATGCCCAGTGAAATAACAAAAACCTCGTAATGCACTTAGGACTAAATAAAGGGTAGTCCGCAAAAGAAAAAAAAAAGTGAACTCAGCCATAATTTGTTACAGATAGGTAAGCACAAACTAAGCCTATCCATTGCTTCTTTAAGGTCTAATTTGTAACTGAGATATTATTTTCGAAACACCAATGTGTCCAATTATTTGACAGCTGTTGTTATAAACTTGACTTAAAAATATTGTCGCGTGTTAACCCTATGGTTGTGAGTGAAGGAGGAGTGCAGACGTCAATCATATTGGAAACTATTGTTCAATACATATAAACTGACCTTAGTGTCAGGTCTTTCAATATTGTCAAGTATGTAAACCACAGTAGTTTGTCGCTTTGTTAGTTTAATTTACATAGAAAACACACCCACGTATTTGGGACGAAGCTGAAGCTTGTGCGGTGAACAGAACGTTTTACCTGCTAGCATACAACTATCGTTCGGCAGGTTTATTTTTGTAACCATTACAATCAAGTTTTATGTTTTTTTTGTTATATCCGCAAAATTTTCCGCAATTGAGTTCCGGCCGCGCGTTACAGTGGTATTTCATTGATATGCTGAAACTATAAAGAAAGTGGAAAACATGCCACGTATTCAACAGCCTCTTTTTAGGGTTCCGTAGCCAAATGGCAAAAAACGGAACCCTTATAGATTCGTCATGTCTGTCTGTCTGTCTGTCTGTCTGTCTGTCTGTCCGTCCGTATGTCACAGCCACTTTTTTCCGAAACTATTAGAACTATAATGTTGAAAAATGTGGTAAAATGTGTGTCCCCCCCCCTGTAACTTCTAAAATAAGAGAATGATAAAACTAAAAAAAATATATGATGTACATAACCATGCAAACTTCCACCGAAAATTGGTTTGAACGAGATCAAGCAAGTAGTTTTTTTTTAATACGTCATAAACCGTAAACCGCAATTTACCTTTCATTTATTCAACTATTATTAACATCGATCAAAGTTACAACGAACTACAAGAACTTTTTATATGTTACTTGTTGTATTCTTGATATCGAAAATAGGTAGGCACTTGCAACTAGTACGGAACCCTTCGTGCGAGAGTCCGACTCGCACTTGGCCGGTATTTTTTACTTTTCAGATGTTACTACACGATCTACCCAAAATACACACGAAATATTTCGTTCACTGGCTGCCTGTTTCGGCAACTACATGAATATTATGTAGTTGAAGAAATAGGCAGGAAGAAACAGAGTAATATATAAAAGTTTAAGCAAATTAAATAAACGGTATTATAAAAATTATATCATACGTTTTATATTAACATGGTATTAATGATTTTCCATATGTTCTTAATTTTAATAACAGAATAGTTTTTTTAATGCGAATATTTATTAGTTAACATGATAGTTTTTTCTCTCATAATAATTCCTAGTTTGCATATACAAGTAACACGGAAATTTCACAGACCACTAGACATATAATTGATGGAAGTAGCTCACACACGTTGACATACATTTGTACCACATCATACTACTCATAGAGAAATTAGTACTCCTGAGATGAAAACTGTAAGAAAAGCTAATAACTGTAATTTATCTACTGCTAAATGTAATAATGTATGAAATAATAAATGTTCGCTTAAGGAACGGAACCTACATGAGAAAACTTTGCGTGAGCCTAATGATTCTATTCAAGATCTATATACGAAGCTGGATGTAGAAAAACGTTACATAATCCTTTGTCAGATACAACATAGATGTTTTTACCGTAACATTACACAAAACATAACATAGTGAACAGATATAGTCGCTTAGGTTCTAATATCACGTATGCCAGAAAGAGGAGGATGTACCTTTTTAAAAACACTTTACACACCATTACATATCCCATATTTCTTCAAGCTTTATTGTAAGTGTTTCTATTATGATTTGTGTTTCTAATTGGCCGAAACAATGTGGTTTCCGATTGTCTAGCAAATAGCATTAAAATGTACGTACGTACATTTTATATAAAGAAATTAGGTGGTGTTTGAACTTAATCGACGATGGCAACATGTCTCTGTTCATAAAGAAGTGTTTTTATTTTTTTTCCTTCCATCATGCCTTTTTTTGAATTAGTAATATCACAACCAAATAGAACTGAATCCATAAGTTGGTTCGTATGTGAAACGCAGTCACAAGACTTCTTTTAACATTTAAGTAGTGTCTGTTCACTCACAAGAAATCGCTTCCAATGGAAGTGCCGCAAAAACTGACTCTTATACGGTGTAGCTTTAACGCGTTTAGGAAGTAATTTACGCCATACTTAATGTGTGGAAGTATGTTATAAATGCCAAGTTTCCTAACTTGGGATTCCTCGTTTTACATTTGACCTGCTAAAGAGATACAAACTTTCTTTTTGATTTTTATTTCGAAAGCTAAACATTTATCACTATTTTTTAAAGAAAATTGTCTGCAATAATAGCGTAATTAAACTTATCAAAGACAGCAACTACTTCTATCTACACAAATGTCTGCTCTAAGCGAAACATTACAGCGAACTTAAAGCTGGCATTAGCCAATTTACTTATAATAGCTGTCCTTTTCCATGGAAAAGGTGGAGAACTGGTGACATTAACAATAGCTTTGGTACTGCGATATTGCACAGCTATTATCGTGACCCAACAATTCTCACAACCATCATGTTTATTGTTTTCGTATAAATAATATGATACTGGGGTCAGGTATTAATGAGGACAGACAGTTTTGCAATTCAAAAATAATAAGATTGTGCTTAATTGATTCATTTTTGAAATAAATTATGATTGATATCCAAGTTATATTTGATATAGGTAACATAATATATATTATTTGCTGCTATGACATATTTTTGAACCAGGTCGATTTCAACAACATTAACTAGCATGCAAATTTAAATCAGATTTCATTTTCCTTGTTCAAATTACGAAAAACTCACCTTACTCACTTAAAAACCTTGCAACATAGATCTTCGCGATACAACAGCGGTTATTGCTGCAAAAATTAAAGTTGATAGGATTGTCTAGATAATTTGTTGTATTGTACAAGTTTGCATATTTATTATCATACGAGGAAGTATCAAAATAATTATTCTGCGAATAAGTCACGACTTTTTAAGATTATAGGCAAATCGAGTTCCTGTTGAAGAAATATACGAGACATATATAAATATGTTTAAGATTGTTTTATGATACATTTATTTTAATTAAATGTATCAGTGATACGCATAAAATATTATTGGTATGTGTGAAAGGAGAAAGATATACCACAAACCTCGAAAAAAAGAGGAAATGACGTATAACATTTCATTAAGAAAGCATCGAAGTAATTGGAAGAAACAAATACAGAGCGAACAAACTCACAAACAGTAGTAGTCAGACAATTAGATACTTAATTAACAGAGCCATAAAGACTACTAATAATGCCGCTAAAAGAGAAACTATGGTAAAAAAGTATCGAGGTCTGCCCGTGATGGAATCTAGACCTGTTGCCCGTTCATTCAGATGTGACTGATTATACCGTTAGCTCTCCATCTGCGATTCTGTTTATTGATGGATGGACGAAATTATGTGATTAAAACCCGTAGATACGTACATAATTATTATGTCTATTAGCAAACGTTTTAGGTGTCTTATTAATTATGTAACTGTGTTTGATGAGAAAGTTGGTATTTTTTTCGTACGGGTCCTATAATTTTGATAGACGTTTCGCTTAGTTGGAGTTAATAGATATTAAGTACAGTAAGAGTAAAATATTATTTATGAGGCAAAAGCATTTAGAACTTGATTGTTTCACACGTATTCAACTATCGCAAAAATATTGCTACTATAATTAACCATAATGGGGACAATCTTATATCAATTTACAGTCAATAGAATATAAACATACTTTAACTCAAAACCACGTTATGGTTTTTGATACAAACCGTAGGTAAGATAACCGTTCATATTAATTTTAAATGTATATCGCGGGTTTCCAGCCAGAGGGACCTATAAGCATTACCCCTACTTTTCAGAAGACGGAAAATAATAAGTTTTCTGTATGATAATGTATCATGTATATATAATAATTTAATATTGGCCTGCGTATGAAAATACTTTCATACGCAGGCCATATTTATGGGTAATTCTTGGTGTTGTAGCAAAATATTTAACAGCCCGCTATATTAAAAAAAAATATATATATATATATACGCCTCTCTGAATCCGCGATACATGTTATTTTTTCAAGTTAAAATAATAACAAAAACATATACGATTTCATTTTATGTTCAAAAGTTATCATCATCACATCATCAGCCTGTTGTAGTCCACTGAACATAGGCCTCCCCCATCGATTTCCAGTTATAGCAAATAATAATAGAAATAGCAACATAAAGTTAGCCACTAGTGATAAAATGTTTAGTTATTCAAACATTTTAACGAATCAGCGAACCATAGTTGTGGTTGACAAACATAAAATCTACATCAAAATGCTAAAATGAATCTTATTTCCCAACCAATAGGGGTTATAGTGATAGCTGACGTAATTTTTTTCGCGGACTAGCCGCCAGATGTTTTCAAAATGCCTCTCCAAGTGGAAAATTGTTAGATTTCGTGTTAGGTCGTTGTGCGTTCAGTGTGACCGATCAGTGATTACATTGAAGTGCAATCTTTCTCTGAAACTGTAAATACAGTTATCCCAAGTTAAACCGAAGGTATTATACCAGTGTGCGAATATAGAAGCCAGCCTAAAAAGTGTTTGACCGTGAAAGATAATTCGCCTCACACTAATGAAAAATATTATTATTGTAAAATTACCTATCTTCACAGTAAAGGTAAGTCTTCACAGTAGAGGGTTGGATTCTAAGAAGAAGAAGTTATAGGTATTGCAACAATTTTATCATATAAGGCATAACAACAATAACAACAGGCAAGCAAAATAAGATGAAACATAATGATTATCTTCTTTTATCTCTGGACACTCATAACTTCTGCGTCATACATATAATCCGCATGTACAATTTCCATATAGGTGGTATATTTAGAAAATTTGTGACCATATTTTCATTTTCTACACCTCTTTTACAATTTGTATGCATAATTATTTGCTTTAAGACGAGGCAAATCCCGTTATTATACCATTAATTTGCCAGTTATACCATAAATTTCCATTTTTGGCCTTCGTTTATCACTTTAAAACTGTTGCTTTAAACTAAAAAATACTAAAGTCAAATTTCTAGTTTTGGTCAATGAAATGCAAAAAGCCGCTCTTTAATATTCATTGGTTACTGTTATAACTTTTTTTATCGCGTTTCCAAACCGGCATGCAACGGTTCTCTGGTGTGATGGCCAAGATTTTTGGATGATTCGCATTTGAACGTGCATGTAGCATTTAGAGCGGAGTCAATCGATTAACAACTATAATTGTTTCTGTGGCAACTAACTGATGTGGTGCAACTTTATCTTTATCTACTTGAGAGGTTCCGTTATCAGTTTTGTTACTACTTGAAATTATTCTTAAATTTAATTTCTTTTTACATAAATAATTTTGCAAAGCGGTTTGTTTGAATTTGTTTGAATCTCCTCTACGGTTTTGCTTTAATTTTATGTCCATCAAAGTAGTATCCAATTAAAATAAATATATTAAGCTGGTTTTCTCAACACGTCAATAGGTCGGCAAAATTAATGTGAGTACCCACTTGTAATGGAATCCTAAATAACAGGTTTCCTTTTATATATCGGGTATGGGACTAAATACATTTAATGTGTGTAGTATGAAACCTGTTCGTAGATGCAGCAAAGCCTTTTCATACTTATAATGCCAAGTAGTTTGAAAGATTGAGAAGTTTCCAATTAGCTCCAAAGACTTATTATTTTTCTTTATGCTGATTCAGTAAAACTCGTTTGTCTAACCTTGTTTGTTTACCTATCTATAGTTATAAAGATGTTTTCTGAATCTTCATTTCTAATATTGTTAGCAATGTACGTACATAAACCTATCAATGTAAAAGTCAAATAGCGCTCTAACGTTAGATCACGTGAACATGGCTTGGTTGCTTATCAGATTTTGCTGATCGTTGATCCAAAAATACAAGCACTTACCAAAGGGCATTGATCCATTATTAGATTACACTTTCCTTTTAGCAACATCTTTATAAAAAAAAATACTTTTTATATCGGGTATATGTTCTTAGTACATTCAATGAATAATGTATTGCGTCTATCTTTAGACAATATAGAAAACATGTAGAAAGCTGTCTGATTGATATCGTGTGCAAAAAAAATGGAACTTTCTAAGCTAAGCTGGACAAGGTCTACCAGTAAGCCTCGCCAGACAACCTACAATAAAATCAAATGATAAGAAATAAGATCCGGGACTAAGTGTCAATGTCAGTGATTGTTTTGTTTCTATTGTTAGGTTTCAATGTTGAATGTGAAATAATATTATCTAAGTTATTTGTACCTATTTTATACTAGTGTACCTAGTTCAGTAGTTAATATTTGTAGTTAACTAGCTGTTCGTGCACGGTTTCGCCCTTGATGTGGGATTTCCAAACATTTTCTCGTATAAGTGAGCGACAATTACAAACACAAATAACAACATCGTTTTTATTTCTATAGAAACTAATAAAAGATACGCGGCTTTAAATTAAGCTGTTGTTATCTTAATTTTTTTGTTTCTGTACCTTTTTTAAATTCTAATATAAACTAGCGGCCCGCCCCGGCTTCGCACGGGTGGACTTTTATACCCTACCCCTGCCCTACCCTACCCCTACCCTACCCTACCCCTACCCTACCCCTACCCCTACCCTACCCTACCCCTACCCTACCCCTACGCTACCCTACCCTACCCTACCCTACCCTACCCTACCACTAAAATGTTCTTCCCCGACGCTATCGAGGCCCGTGGGACGCTGAGGCATGTGGGGCTGGATTCCGTCCTTACACAGGTCCTCACTGGGCATGGTGGGTTCGCCGAATATCTGCATAGGTTCAAATGTAAGGAGGACCCATTATGCCGATGTGAACCAGGAGTGGGAGAGGGAGTCGAGCACCTCCTGTTCCAGTGTCCCATATACGCTCGACGCCGACATAACGTCGAGCAAAACGTCGGGGAACCCCTGACCCCCCAGAATATTGCTGGCCTAATGGCAAAAAAGAAAACAAGAGGGAGAATTCTAGAATTCGCCAGGGGGATAGCCACAGAGGCAATTGATCGAAACAAATAGGGTTGCTGATGTCAGTCTTACGAGAGAAACGCAGCAAGGCCAAGATGTATTGGCATAAGCATAACGAGCAAGACCGACTCTTCAAAGAGTGGGTTTTTGCTAAGAGAGTCGTAAACAAAAAGAAAGGAAACAAATGTTATAAAACTGACACCAGCAACCCTAATAAAATATGATAAAGTAACTTAATAAAATTTTAATAATAAAATACTTAATAATATTGAATTACAAAAATAAAATTTCACAATATACATTTTAACAATTATACACAATTAACCTAATTTAAAACAATTTTATTCAATACCATAATTATTTAATTCCAAATTAAAAAAAATAAAAATAAAAATAATAATAAAATTTTTACAAAATTATCACGCAAATTATAAAAATAAAAATTCTACCACTTTTACACAAAGATAAATTGACGAAATGCTACCATATTAAAATACAATAAAAATAATAATACATTTTTTACAAAATTATCACGCAAATTATTAAAATAAAAATTCTACCACTTTTACACAAACGAAACGAAATTGACAAAAAACAACCTTGTTAAAATAAAATAAAATAAAAATGACAAACAAACCAAAATAAAAACTGAGACAAATACCAACATTCAGTTGAGGAAAATTAATTAAAACTGGAAAAATCGTCACCTAAACAAAGACCCCTGACTACGTCAGGGAACAAAAAAAAAAAAAAAAATACCCTATCCTACCCTACCCTACCCTACCCTACCCCTACCCCTACCCAAAAATCCTATGTCCTTCTCCCAGTTCTTAGCTACCTCCCTACCAATTTTCAGCCAAATCGGTTCAGCCGTTCTTGAGTTATAATCTAACACGACTTTCTTTTGTTTTTAAAATGTATTCTGCTATTCAGGGCGGAGACAAATCCAACGAAACAAAAACCATGAAAATTGATCCAGCCGATCTCGAGTTATAAGTGTTGTAACAAACCCGTCATTGTTTTATATATATAGACTAGCGGCCCGCCCCGGCTTCGCACGGGTGGACTTTTATACCCTACCCCTGCCCTACCCTACCCTACCCCTACCCTAACCCTACCCTACCCCTACCCTACCCCTACCCTACCCTACCCTACCCCTACCCCTACCCTACCCCTACCCTACCCTACCCCTACCCTACCCCTACCATACCCCTACCCTACCCTACCCTACCCTACCCTACCCTACCCTACCCTACCCTACCCTACCCTACCCCTACCCAAAAGTATCCTATGTCCTTCTCCCAGTTCTTAGCTACCTCCCTACCAATTTTCAGCCAAATCGGTTCAGCCGTTCTTGAGTTATAAATAAGTTGAGTGTAACTAACACAACTTTCTTTTGTTTTTAAAATGTATTCTGCTATTCGGGACGGAAACAAATCCAACAAATCAAAAACCATGGCAATCGGTCCAGCCGTTCTCGAGTTATAAGTGTTGTAACAAACACGACTTTCTTTTATATATATAGATGTTCGGTTGCAATCTTATTGCGTCTAAGCTGTGCCACTAGTTTAAATGTTATTTTGTTTTGATCCATGGAACTAATGTGATTTGAATTTGTTTTTAGAATTTCATTTAAAAATGCAGCGATACTCGTTCACCTTCCGCTCAAACACTCAACACCTTCAAGCTTCACTGATTCTTGTAACGAGATCTCGACTTGTTGACTCGATAGAAATCGTCGCACACATCGAATGAATCGGTCTCATTACGATGTCCCTGTGTTTATCTACAACTGTATTATTTGCATACATTTACATGAATATCTTATGTTTATGTAATAGTGACATCGCATCATAAGATTTTCTCAATTTGCAATTAGTGATGTATTAATGTTTTTACTGCATTTTTTTGCTGTCGGTACTCGAGTGACTTGCTATAATGGGGCTAATCGAAACAGTTATTTTAGTAATTTCATGTTATGATTATGTAAAAGTTAGTGCATTAATAGCGTGTGAATTATTAATAAGAACAGATGTAGGTGATAGTATGTCAGGAATCTGATAAATGGTGCGTGTTGTAAATAAACGAGAAGTTTTTAAGCTTTAAACCGTATTTTCGATTTTTTTCAATGTTACGTTTCGTGATTATAAAATAACATTTTATATTACATTCATGTAATATCTTTGTTACAAAATATCATATTAAGGCCTCAAATAACCCTAAACACCAAACAAATATGTCGCAATTAATTAAAAATTAAAAATTTGCAAGTCAAGATTCGAATTTCAACAATATGCAAAATATAATAATAGATTTGAAATTGATTCGCGAGGTCGTTATGTTGTGGAGACATTCGCATTGAATAATAATTAAATTTATGTAATTTATTAATAATCTAAATAAATAAATATATGCCGTATTATATTGTTTTTTACTTTTTTACATCTATCAAGGCGTTATGATACATCAAAGTTTTAGTTTAAAATTTCGTATCTAAAGCTGGAACGTTGTTATATCACATACTGCATGGTATAAATGTGTCGATAATTACAATGATGCTTTATTACCGAAACATCGTAACTTTAGTGATGTCACTCATTCGTAAACTTTTATCAAGAAAGACAAATAAATTATTAAAATAGTGACATAATAAAGAAATTGGTAGTGTTTGTCACCGTAAAAGAGTAAAATTTAGCATAAACTCTGAAGTAACTTAAAGCTTTCACGGTAGGTAGTTATTATTCATAGTATTTTATGAGTACCGGTGATTGCGCTCAACTAGTTCGAATTCTAATAACGAATCTTCTTTATGTTGATATAATTAAACTCCTTTCGTTTATCGCATATAAATCACAATAAATTGTAGGCGCTATACTAATAATTTTTTATCTTCATACATTTTCGAAGACATTTACGACTTGATTTTGCAGTGAAAGTAAATATAAAATAATATATTCTGAACACTCTAAGGTACAAGGTACAAGCGCACGTTTCTTGCATAAAATTCTGCGTTAGTACAACTACACGATTATTTATAGAACTATTTTAGAACTGTTACTTTGATTTCGCAGCAAGATTTAAGACGTAAGTACTTTAGCTATTTGCTCATTATTTATGGTGTATGTATGACAAAGTTCTTCACAGTAATCCATGATTTACAGTCAATAATTTTGAGGTTAGATTTAGTACCATACATTTCTGAATTGTATTATTGTAAATAATGTTTTATTACTACGACAATTATTGATACTAAATAAGCAGTAATGAGCGCAGTACTGCACATTACAACCTGTACCAGCATATTGCTTTTATATAGCAGACGATATTTTGCATATTTCGCGAATCAATGTTGTACCTTTATAAAGAGTTGTTAACATTATAAATAAATATTAAGGAATTATTCAATATAGCAATCTTATTAACAATGGTATTTTGTATCACTGTAAACTTAATAATTTTCTATAACTCAGTTAACGACTGGAAAACGACCTGTGATTATAAGGTAGGTGACCCAAATAAGGCCTACCTTAAGTTTTTTATTATCTAACTAACGGGTTTATAATAAAAATGCACTGGTAATTTGAAATACTTATATTTATTTATTAAACTTTGTAATAAATGAAACAAAATTGCTTTAGAAACAAAAATCACTCTTTTGTGAACACAAATAACTAAAATGTCACTTCGGCCTTATTGGGAACCCAGTGTCTTAATAAAGCCATAATAAAAACAAGTAAACATTCAACTTCTTAATGAATACATTAAGCAGCCTTTTTCATCTTTTTTTTTAAACAATCTCCTGAACAGTAAAATATTTTATCAGCGGGTGTGAGTCCAACACACACCTCATGATACCAAACGCCACAATTAAGACATTGTCGCATATCATCAACTCGTTCTTCTTTACAAGCTGGACAGTACCAAGAAGGTTTACTATCGTGACGTTTTGGTTTAGATTCCGTAAGCTTATCTGCTGCCAAGGAAGCAGTCTTTACTGAGGTCTGCTTTCGCGTTGCAGCAACTGCAGGTTGTGCAGATGTACAGCCAGTAACTGACGCTGATTTTGGTGTCTTTGTGTTAATCTTTATCATGGATGAAGTGCTAGGAACATCTTCTACTCTTGACGATGGTACAGTAATCTGTGATGTTGAATTCGTAGCCCTGTCACCAAACAAATCTTTTGTTACTTCTTGAGCTCTGTAATTCATAGACTTTTTGCGTGGAGCAGACGCTACAACTTTAAACTTAGGAGTTGGTAAAAATTCATGAATCTCACACGTGGTTGATTGATTGTCTATCTTCTGTGGAGTACCAGCATTCGGATTGTTTTTTAAGAGCAAGGACAGTGGCAAATTCTCAGTATCCGTGCCTGACCCATCTGAATCTTCCACATTTGCAGTTGAAATCTCTTGTTCCCCCGATTCAGCAGATAAGACAGCAATATTCTCACGGTTTGTAGGGTTCGGAAGTTCTGACAATGCAGAGGGCGCAAACGCTTCTTCAGGAATAGCATCTGGGTTATATGGATATAACCCTGTGGCGCGAAACCCATTCGAGATATTGGTAATAGTCATACATTTTGGCCATACTTGTGAGAGAATGACATTGAAGCTTGTTTTGTTAAGGGTTCGTTCGGGATGCTGACTGACGTATTTAATCAATTCTTGGTCCCAATGGTGCTCAAAGGAACGATAAACAGATTTATCCATGGGCTGTAACTCGTGCGTGGTATTTGATGGAAGGCAATATAAAGTGATGCCACATTTCTCAGCTTCCTCGACAATAGTAAAGTCCAGGTGGCATTTTGCACCATCAAATATGAGGAGACATGGCCCTGAGGTTCTGTATTTATGCAAATGATTAATAAACTCTATGAAAGTTTCTGTCGTCATACTTCCCTTTGGGGTCATCTTCACCAGAGAGCCTGGAGGTAAATTGTCTTGGAATTCTGGCTTTAGCCTCTTGCCTTTGAACAATATCATTGGTGGAATAGCTGATCCTATAGCATTTCCGCAGCCAACTACAGTCACACTTTCAGCATGCTCGTTCGCTATTTGATGAACTCTTTTTCTCCCTTTGGCTGTCAGAACTTCCTGCTGATGGTGCAAAGATATGCGACAATTTTTTTCATCGATGTTGTAAATGCTTTCAGGTTTATGTTCAATTCCAAGTCTATCCAGCACACTTTTGTATTTGGAAAAGTGATCGCTAACAATGTCTTTATTTAATTTTTGAGCACGAGCTGGATTCATCATCTGCGCTTTACGACGTGCTATTTCTGGGTGTCGTTTAAGAAATAGCCTCAACCATTTCTTCCCCGCGACGTTTTTGGCATCATTGAAAGTGTTTGGAATTTTCTTAACTTTACAAAATGAAAAAGCCTGTACGCGCAACATCTTTGATGTCAACGGCATTCCAACATCAGCCAAACGTATGATTCTTCTGACAAGTCCAGCTTCTTGTTCTGTAGTCAATATAGCCGACCGACCTAGCTTTCGTGTAGTCGACCCACTCGCTAAATGGTTACGTAGGGTTCTTCTTGGGATTTTGTATCTGGCCGCAGCAGCATATGTAGATAATATACCTCTTTCTACCATTTTAACAGCGTTTTCCATCTGTTGTGAAGTCCATTGAGCCCTTTTTTTCCTTGTGCTAGAAGCTGGTGATTCGTTTTCCATGATATTACTGAAAACAAGGGTTTATTATTTTACTGTGATACTTTTCTAATTGACATAAAACATTGTCCTAATAAGGCCTGTACCTGTGCCGTTATAAGGCCTATACATTTTTTTTGTAGGCTTTATTAGGGCATGGCACATGGGTAAACAAAACAACAATTATATGGAATACATAGATATTACAGCTTTTTCACTTATGTGAGGAGATGGCTACACGTAAAATTATCCTATAGACAAAACACACCACACTGTGTACAAATAAAAATTAAAATACTTACTGTTTACGCTGCCAGAATTTTATAAAAACAGGCGTGCGCTCCGCGTCGTAGTTGTTTTCGACTGCAGGTTCCAACACGCTCGCGGCACGGGCCACTTGCTGTGCTTGTAGGTGTTAGTTAATGTTCACGCACACATCCACAAACATTGGCGGCCATTTGAAACCGTGAAGCGGGAAATTTAAAAAATAGGCTTTATTAGGACATAGGCTTTATTTGGGTCACCCACCTTACAAATTGTCATCTGATAATAATTCTATTGTTTACGAATTTCATCACAGTTATTTTTTCAACCATCTATATTCTAAAAATTGAACCTCATGTATTTCTGCTAAAACTAGTTTCATGTATTACAATCTAACATCTGTGACTAAATCACGCGTGAACGTTATTGAGATTTCAAGCCAAGAAACGTACGACCCAAAAACTGGGGTCTTGTGGAGCCAGTATTGTAATTTTGCAATTTATCTGTTGATGTTTTTAAAGGTAGTGTCCTCATGAAGCGATCGATCGAGATCAACCAGTTCAAGTTATTTTATCGCAACGGTTTGAGTTCAAATTGTTGCTCCGCCATTTTTGCGAAGGTCGTTCGAGATAATAGTTTCCAACTTTTGAAATTTATCTTCGTCTTAATGGTGTAGTAGGCCATGTCGAAAGAAATCTTTGGTTATATAATTTCTTGTTGGTGGTTTCCTTATGATTAAGGGACTAGATTATGCCTGGAATTTAGGTCGCTACTTTCGTCAACCTTTTTTTAGATGTCTAGATTGTGATATTGTGTCATTTGCTCTTTGTATAATCGCGGATCGTTCATTTGTACTGTTCCCCGTTTTACTTCAATGAATTTGTTTATTTTCTATGCCTGAAATTGAATTTTAGATAGACATTCAATATATTATTTTATTCTTTTGTTGTAGAATATTAAAGAACTGCTCAAAAGCTACTTGTGAACACGACTATTATATTATTGTCTACCTTTCATGTTCCGTACTACCTACTAGAGTCCTGATTTACAATAATGATTTGAGAGCTACCACTCTAAGCAAGCACGCCTCCATACCGTGTTTGTAGAACAAATTGCAGCGTAAAATTACTTGCTATAGAGAGGCGTGCCAGCTAGTGGGAGATTCCTTCTTGTTAGTATCTGATGTAGCAATAATTATTATGTGAGGAGTAAATTGTTAAACTAACTGTAACGGAAACTTTTCATTTAGAAACAGAAACGTCAACAACAACACAACAGATGGAAAAGCAGGATTGATTGATGGGTACAGTGCACATTTGATTTTTTTGTGATATGCCAGTCACATAAGTAATGTTACCAACAATACTATTTTTACAACGTTATAAAGAAAATGTCACGATAAGATCTGTCTGTAAATGAGCTACAGACCATGCAATAAGTACTTACTCGTACGTTTATCCGACATCTAAACATGTGTTTGTAGTTTCCGATGATTACACTCTGTGAGAATAGGAAGACGCCACTTTCTCTGCCATTTACGTTTTGTTTGACTTTTTCGTGCTAAACATTTGCTTCTTGTTAGAAAACGGCTTTTGTTTCAACGCCCTGTATGGTGGAGAAAACACTTGGTATTTGTGTTCTAATTGTAGCTTTCGTTATCAGAACCAAATTTGTATTTGACACTTATTAAGACTTTCTAGTTGGAATTGAAGTACAATAATTTAATTTGACTGCATCGGTGACTCAGTGGTTACGGAACTTTCTTCTGATACCTGGTGTTCTGGGTTCGATTCCTACTCGGGAAATAATTTGTGTGAACAACGACTAGTTGTTCTGAGTCTGGGTGTACTTTGTGTCCGTAAATTGTATTTGTAAAGTCCCCCGCGACACAGGGATTAATTTCCCTAGTACGGGAGTTGTCTTAATAAAGATAAAAAATGTATCTATATTAAGGTAATTGTTTTAAATTAACTGTTACCTGTTTGTATCTAAAATCGAAATGTCATTATAAACGGAACAAAATATATATTCTTAAAGGAAAAATGAAAAAACGGTAATTATGAATAAAATAAAATCGATAATGGTTTGAGTGAAATAAGCAATTTGAATAAGTTAACATCATCTCGCCATTTGCTAATTCAATACAATTACAAAATGTTCTCCGTAAGAGAAATACATTTGTTAAAAAGCGAGCCATGTCAAAAGTTAATTAAATATGCAAAATAATTATTGTTGTCATGGCTGAATATTAATTTTGCACATTGCGACCTACATTCTTATTTCATGTTTTTGTTTATTCATTTTATTCTTATGTAATGTAATCATTTGACCAATCTGACCCCCATAGCACCTGGCAATATTTATTTTGAAACAGAATCTTAGATACTTTTAATTAAAGAAATAAAATACAACTTATGGCAAACAACTAAATAGATTCATTCCATCTAAAATGTTTGAACTGTTGTCACATGAGTTTAATCGTTTCATACGGAAAAGGGCATTAAAAAGAAAGAAATGGTTAGGTTTTATGTAAAACTTAAGCCCTGTAGGTACAATTAACTGCATTTTGTCGTCTTGACCATTACAACCATTGTAAAAACTAATAATTTCATTAGTTTGCTTACAAATTATCAAAGTTTAATATGAACGACGATACCAAATTGCACTTAACAAGTACTTTGTCCCCGATTTGTTCATAAAAAATATATTTATGATGAAGAGTTTGACGTATAACAAAGTAAATACCAATGGAATTGTTAAAATCTAGAGCCTGGACAAAATATAACATTAGTTTATTGCAACAGAAAAATATTAGGTACCTGTTTCCCGCACTTCACTTGGTATCTTATTATTCCATTGGATTATTTATTAAAATACCTATAATCTTCTTCAAAACACTTTTAGTTTCAGTTGACCTATTACATTACTCTTCGGTATTCTGAGACAAGTTTTAGTTAAAGTAGCATTATATGTTCATCGAGTACGATGTAACTTTGGTTATTGTTAGCTATTCACAAAGTGATTAATCTTGGTAGGTACGAAACTAAACGTGGTAAGGTAATATGTAAGTTTCTTAACAAAATCTTACTAAGATTGATAGATGCTTCGCTTCCTAGTATGCAATAAAACTAAGGTAATCGAATCACTAGCGCTAAACTCAGCACAGTGCGATATTTACGCAACAAACTTTCAATTATGCTAGCATAATGTTACGAGCATAATTAATATTTTGCTTCTGAACTCTGACTTTAAGCTGTTAATGTGGTACGTGGGAAACACCGGTATATTTAGTACTAGAAGTAGAATTATGCTGCACCTATTTTGTATGCTACTGGCTGCCTTCTACCAGTTCTTGTGTTTAAGTGTAGTATCAGTAGTTTTGGTTCGTTTTGTGCTCCTATTACTGAGCGTGATAAAATGAAAAAATAAATTTTGTTCAGCACTTATCACAATGTAAAACATGTATAACTACCAGATTTCTGTTTTATTATTCTATAAATTAAACTAGGTAACTAACAGAAGAAGGTAGCCTCAGCAAATCTTACAATATACGAGTACAAATAATGTAGGTACTCCGTATGTTGTCATTGATTTCTCAACTGATATTTTATGATGAATGTCAGTCCAGGGTATAAACAATTGGGCTGGATTGCTTGTGCCTACCCGGTCCCCGCCAACGGTGGATCGAAGGAGTGTCCGGGGGGTTTTATTGGTGTAGGTTCCTCTCCTCGTGGTATGAGTTAAGTATACTACGCTATGGAGAGGGCGAGTCCCACATATTCCGCCAGCGCGCGAATACGCTGCAGCGGCGGTGGGAATGGGTAAATGCAAAAAAAAAAAAGATTATAAACAATTAATTTGCAAAATTTTATTCAAATATTTTATGTTTTTCTTTAGTTTGTTTCGTTAGCATCATTGAGTTGCTATACCCCGTCCGTCCATCCTTACAACTTTAGCGAGCTTTACATAAAAAGTTAAAAGTTAGTGTTGAATGAATTTTTGAAATCGTTCTTGTAGTTCGGAGCCTTTTGCAAACAAACAATCAAATATTTCCTCCTATAAAGAGTAGTATAGATTAGTATCTAAGTAGGACTGTAGAACATATCGTGTTACTTGTAGTTTACTACAGTCTCATTCTAATATAATGAAACTATTGAATCTAAATATAAATATCTATTTAAAATATAGGTACCTACAGGTTAGAAAAAGACAACATCATTCTGTTACATGATTGGTGAACACTTGATCAGAAACTGGTATGTTCTCATTAATTATTTGCCTATTTGTGTTTTTGTTAGTTTTTGTCTAATACCTGCTTCCATTAAATGTCAAGGCGAAATGTAAATGTCACATTTCTTCATTAGCTTCGAGCGTTTCGTTAGTTACTTATTTTTTGTATTTTTTTATTGAGTCACCTTCGGTCACATAAGTTGGATAAAAACTAAAAAAAAAAGGTAAGATTATAAAAACGTTTCAGAATTTCGAGTCGTGACTTATTGCACTCAGACTTCGAATACCTAGCTTTAGAAATAGCTACAATCTAAACGAAATATATACACAAAGTTAAAGAAGTATTTGGAACGGAACATATTGATATTATTTAATATATCATTAACTTTGCTATTAAAAAATCTTACTATCGCTCATAGAGCTCATAATTACTCAATAGTAATACAATGCTGCATCACCACTATAATACCTAACAAAATTAAGTTATGAAGGAGCAATGTAGATCAAATAAATTGTTTTATGCAGATATCGCCACCTGCCGCGTAAACCGATCGCTACACCACGCGCGTACGTCTCCAACGGAATAGAAAGCGCGGGAAAACTCCATGCACGGATTTTATTTGGTTAAATAGCCAAAGAAAGTTGTTTTTGTATTGGCGTTTTGTGATATTTAACGTTTAAAACAAACTTGAAGAAAATATACACAAAAATATTGATTATGGAAACTATGATTTGACAAAATGGATCGTACCTATGCGTTTTGTATATTCGATTGTTTTCAAAATTACACGGTCTAGAATTATTATTACACTTATAAAACTTTGAAGCAAACAACGATATAATTGCTTAAAATATAAGCGATATAAAAACTATCTTCAGTTTATAGCAGAATACACAAATACAGGTTTTTGAAGCTATCTCCAAATATATTCTTTAGTTTCACTGAGTTCTGTTCTGAGTATTTTATTTGTTATGTTATTCATTTCAATTTCCCTCACAATAGTCACTACTAGTGCTGCACAAGTCTTATTCTGTCTCTTTTTCTCTTTTCCCGGCGATACGTCCCATAATTATGGGGGTGGTGTCAGTTATTTGTCTCGCCTTAAATGAAATGAAAATATTTATAAAGATAATTAGGTTTTTTTTAATATAACATTATTTTATATTATGTGGTGTTTACCACAGACTAGCGTCATCAAATTTCAAACAAAAACAAAACAGTGTACTTATGATAAAATTGTATAATTAAATTTATGTACTAATTAGTCACAAATGTTTTTATTACGCAGGTACTACTTAATTTAAACAAAATGGTCCTTCACCTACAAAACATAAAAATAAACCTGTTATAATGATTTTTGATGAATATACACATATTATTTTAATGAATAAATCTTTAAAAATAATAATCCAATTATTGTATGGATGAAGAAAAACCTTGCTTTTGACAGTGCTTTCGTAGTTGACGTGGTAATTGGATACAAAAGATGGATTAGCTGCCCATTCTCGAAGTATAGAATTATGAAATTACGAAATGTTCTCGAGTTTTTGTATGCATTATTATTTTTATACTTACCTATCAAAGCAAAGGTCATTATTAAGGTACTTAAAAGCATGTAAGTTGAGATTAATTCAACTAAGACGTAAATAAAAACTAATTTGACGCGTCATCGATCATTATGGCTTATAGCCACATATTACATTGTTAAGTAAAAATCATTGATGATTTCGATGCAATGTTTAAAGTCACTTAAAGATTTTTTGAGTACCTATATTATTTATAAGATATATATTTTGTTTATATGTATATATATAAAATTTAATTTTATGATGCCACGCCAAAATTGTGACGAGGACGAGGATGAACTATATGGGCATACAATATCCAGAAGGAAGACTTCAAAAATATCCTTAAACGCGACATATGCGCATCAAGCACCTGTTGTGCATATGTCGCGTTTGAAGATATTGAAATGGAGGAAGCCAACCATGTAGGAAGAATTACAGAGCCAAGACTGGCTCACAAAACCACGTCAAAGTGCCTGCACACCAGAACAAGATAAGAAACAGATAAAAAATATTGCGTTTATTTTGTCTAAACGTACAAGTGCCAGGGTAACGTATCTACACTTCAACTAAGTGAAATCAAAACAAATTCGTCTATACTTACAGGTAATGATTAAATTCATAATTCGTTTCGCCAATGACTTATGCGTGTACGCACAATCGCAATTAACAACACGATTGTTTCATTTAGTACTGCTGCCATACTTTGTAAAGGTTCAAAAATATGTATTATTATGTTTCTTTCTAATTTGTAGAATTCGTTATTAGCAAGTTTTTCTTATTTTATCTATACAAGTAAATCATTACTTGTAAAGATCTCTTATATTATGCTATTAATATCATTCGGAAGTATTTTCATTTTGAAATACCGACCGAAATCGATTTCAATGGACGCTAGACTTTCAAACGACTACCCATCGCGGGTCTTAATATTAAAAGAAATATAATCATCACCAAAAGTGTTACTCGCTTCGATTACAATGCAAACATTAATAGAAAAGCATCCAAATGGAATGGAAATTAAAACTAAGCCGTTGCTTCGTCGGACGGAAACCACAGTCGCATGCCTTCACGTTATCGAGTTTTACTTGATACTAAAACATGTAATATTGTGATCTTCATGATACGTGAACTAATGTTAATAACACGTTTGGATGTTGAGAATGCTTGGCTCTTAACGATGTATTCTTTACTATTATTGAAATGTTACGTCAAGATAAAGGAAATGTTAGAACAATACTTTCTTATGAATACGTGCACAATAAACAATAACAATATAAATTCATTACTGTTACAATAATAGTATGTTATATGTACCTACTCTAAGTTAGCTGTGCCCTTTAAGGTACATGATGTTCCTAGCAATTAAATAAAGAATATGAATATACTTATTTTACTTTTTAGACCTCGTAGACCCGAAGAGGCCCACTTAAAGTGCTCTACTTTTGCTGTTGCACCAAACTACTTTAGTCCAAACCCCTAATATCGCCCTATTGTATAGGTTGTTTAAGTTTTAATGCCATTCGATAAGGCTGGAACGCTGCACGCCTTTATACCCGTAGAAGTAGTAAAAGTCTCGCAGCTAACTACAATTATGTCAGTCCCAAAGGATTTCTAAAACGTATAAGTATACGTCTTAAACAGTTCCCGCAATACATCATTATACTCAAGTGAATACTGTTTAACAATAGAAAAAGCAAGATACGAACCAACAATAGCCATTATAAACATTAGACATGACCCTCAGCTGAATAATAGGCAAGTAGAAATAATATATACCTTTAATATAAATAATGAATCATGTAAACAAACAAACAAAGGTAATAATAATAATAATGTTCAATGAAGAAGGTTATCCCAGTAGTATTTTTTGTGACACGACGATTTTCTTCCTATGGAATGTTTCAAGAAATGTTGATTTTCTACTGTTTCTCTCATAGGACGAATCAGTGTAAGCGATCCTATTGTGGAGTGATGCCTTTGAAGATTTTTAGGGAAGTTTTGTGCAACTGTAGCTCTACTTTAAAGTTCGTGGATTTTACGCATTTAGGATATACGAAGGAATCGGAAGGTTCGATGCGTACTAAGGTTCATGAAGAGAGGTTTGATAAATGCGACGTTAAGGTACGTCAACTTAGAAATGAAGTCACAAGTTTATCTAAATTATAAATATTAGAAGAGAGAATATGGTTGTAACCATTAACTATTTATTTATAATTTTCAATGGCTCCAGCTTCCATAATTAAACAAGTTGTAAAACATAGCATTTCTATATGTCAATCCGACATCACTCGTAATTTTCTCTAGCAACTATGTGTTAACAACAGATATGCGTGTGTTGGTATAAAGATTAAAAGTATTTTGTCAAGGCATTAGTAGTTGACAGTTTAATAAGTGTCAAATATCCCCGTCTTCACCACTGTGTTCTGCCAATTCCATACACTGTAGCTTTTGAAAATGTCTTTTATTAACGTAATACCACTTGTGAACATATTTGACGAGTTTTGTTTCATTAAATCAATATTTATTTGAAAGTAATACGCTGTTTTTAGCTTGATTATATTACAAAATATACTTTAAAATAAAATAAATGGTCAATTGTACTAAACAGTCTTAAAGATACCGATTGTTAAGCTTAAAAACGATACTGTATGTGGACTACATGATAGACGTCAAATTTTTGACGCTATTTTAACTCTATGGACTATAAATGGCACCTGTCACCGCCATTTGTTTTCCTACTGACATTTTCATTTTTTTCTAAATGATACGGACTCTTTTTATTGCCATCTTTACGCTTTTTCTTACCCCGATAAAATTATTGTTAATAAACAGTAAACAGTAGTGAAAGCGAAAGAAACATGTAAATAAAACGTTTTTAAATTATTTAATATGATTGATTAAAATGTATTGGCTGAGCTCATCGTTATTGATGTAAATATTATGTCATCATGTTATTAAACTGAAACTCGTTACGTATTAGTGCAATCAATATTTAAAGAGGCTATTCCATACGAAATCGTAAGTTATTTAATAAAGCTCAACTGCTTTTAAACTTTATATTTTTGAAGTTCGACATAATTTGTATCGGATAGTTTCAAGTAGAATTTGACATTTTGTCTATATAAAATAAAGTAGATAAAAATCATTTTTATTTACGTAGATCTAATAATTGTGCATGTAGCCCTTGTAAATAGTCAAAACATTTTTAAATAATTACATTTAAGTTGTATTAATAATTTTTATTTACATACATTATGTAGTATGTAGGTGTTTATTTCTCACCAACAATAAATTGTAGATACATTTGCCAAAAATATAACTTGTCCTGTTTTCCATTATTCGGTTAGTTTCGCTATGGTATGGTTACGCTACACCAAAGCTCCCTAGCAAAAATACCTATAAAAAGTCCGCGATTTTGAAACATCAGTGTACCACAGTAGGATAATTTGAAGGTGCCATAGCCGAACCACACCATGACAGTTCATCCAAGTTAATATTTATTGACATAGTCAGTTGTTTCATTAGCTCAACATTCAACGGTTGAATTAAAATATTTCATGTTTGTCACACCTTTGTGTGCACAAGTGTACATACTTTGGTTTAGTCACTCAGTAAGGTAAGGTTCTTGCCGATAGTCAGATTTTGACGTAAAGGGATTATTTGAAAAAAATAAATCTTTGATTGTTTTAAGATGATTTAGGTAAGTATAATTGTCTTTTAAAATCATAAAAGAATGCGAGTTTTCCGTATCTATAATGAACCGATTAAAAAAAAAAATTAACCATGGGAAAGCATCGTTACCCTGAAATGACATAGGCTATATTAAGTTATGAAGTTTTCACGGGAACGGGAGATGCGTGGGTGAAACCGGGCACGGGAAGCTAACGACTGGTGCTTTAATTTGTATGGCTTCTAATAATGTAGGATGTCAACAGTTTCGAAGGCTTTATAATACACGAATGACTTAACACGATGTAGACCAGGTACATTATATTAAGCAAGGCTACCGTGGTGGTTTTAGTGAGTACCAGATGCCCCGGCTCATCAGCTACATAGAGCCGGGACCAAGTGAAGGAGTTCCCGTCCCGTCCCACACGCCCCCACCGTCGTCGTAATGAAAGACGGTGGAAGTCTAAAAAAAAATTCCAATATGAAAAAAAAGGTTCTTTATATTACATACGAGTAAGATATACCTACATGTCTTTATATATCTCTCTTTGTCTTTTATTAATTTTTTCTATTTAACCATTATTTTGTCTTTAAAAAGTGATTTAATTATTGTTTAACCTGTTTTTGATGTGCATAATTTAATTCTTTCTTTTCTATCACAGTCATTACACTTCCGATTGGCATGTGCATAATATTGAGGCTTTTAGATAAGTGTAAGTGCTAAGAAATGTATAATTCTCAACACTCACATATCGTGATCCAGACATCGACAAAACGGTTCTTTTTACATAGTTGTATAGAAAGCCCATGTTCCCATGTTACAATGGAGTAGAGAAACATACTTACATAACGGTGGGGGTACAATGCGAACCGTCCGATGGATATGGCAACTAATTCTAGATAACAATGCTAAGAAAGTGAATACGTATAAAAAATAATGAACAACCTATTGATATGTCATGTTGGTGCAATATGATTTAAAAGCTTTTTGTCGGTTAATAAAAGTGTAATAAAACACCTGAGTATAATTTATCATCACAATGCGACAGTAATTTAAAGTTGAATATGCTTTACAGTAATTAATGTTTGAAAATTCTCTCATGATTTCTGTAGGTATAGGTATATTTTTTATTCCATTACTATGTATGTTCAAATAATAGGAGCCACATTGTGTACGCACTTTCTTCACTTCGTGTCGGAACAAAGGTAACAAAACAATACACTTACGAGTCGTAAGTTAACAAGACACGTTCGAGGCCAATACTAATGAGACAGATTATAAATACATACGAAAACCTTTTGTGTGTTTGTTAAGCTCTTTTTGTTCGAATTTCAAATGTTTAGTGACATTCAAAAACTGTTCTGACTGGCCGGTAAGGACACTTGTCTAAGCACAAGTTTTATTTTTTTATTGTGGAACTTTTTATTTGGTCGACTATATATTTTAATTTTAAATAACTGCTTAACGATAATTGGTGCCGACATTTTTCTAGATAAATAAATACTTTTAAAATAAATTATGAACTGTTGTCTGATTGTATAACTAAATATGCCGTGTAGCTTAAAATAGACCACCTAGAACATTCCTATGGGTGCCGTAAGAGGTGACTAAAAGACATACACCTGATGGATGGACAGCAGCATCTATCACCTCAAAGATACTCCTATCTTATTGCGATCACCAATCCGCCTGACAAGCGTGGTGATTACGGCAATATCCCTCAACGAACTGGCTTTCCAAAGTCTGTTAAAGAATAGGCCAATGTTCAGCAGTAAACGTAAAAAGGCTGCTAAAGTAGTACCTGAATAGGAATTAAAAAGAAAATAAATAAGGACCAAAAAATATGCGGGTATCCCTTATGTACTACCTACACTATCCATAATGACATATAACTTAGTTACAATTTTTTATACACAAAACATTGCGGGCGCATAAACTAATTCAAATCCGTCACGTTGCGCGTTGCTGTATAGTTGTCACGATCTCTCTGTAGTTTGAACATGAATCTAAGTAACTTAACTTAAGGTTCATAATCCCATGACACAATAAAGTAATAAATAGTAAATTTACTTTGAAGCGTTATGTCACAACTAATTACAGAACTTATTACTACTACTACTTATTTAATTAGAACTGTGGTATATCTGTTGCGTTTTCGTAACATTCCTCAAGACCATAATAGGAGTGTAATAGCGTACTAATAGGTGATGAACGTTGAACATGCGATTTGAATTTGGAATCCGTTAATTTGCGCGATATAATAGTTGTAAATATTTTCAGTGCCGTTATTTAATAACTCGTTCGTTATAACGGCTATATCCTGGTAATGTGTGATAGTTAAATTATTAAATTTACTGATAATTATTATGTAATTTATTGACGGTGAATTAAATGATAATTTTTGGTAAAGGTTGTCTCTGAATATTATGCAATAGTTGCATAAAAACATCATGCATGCATTAAATTCAGAACGTTGATTTTTTGTCTATATATGGCTACTAGTTTCCGCGCGCCGTTTCACTAGCTTAGCACCTGTTCTCGTAGGAACTTCATAATTAAATAAAGCCCATAGGCTGATCTCACATTAAAATAGTATTTCAAATTGGACCTTTCGGACCTCCTGTGATTAATGCGTTCAAGCAAATAAACAAACTCTTCAGTTTTTGGATTACGTATCTACGTAATATGTACGTAAATATTTCCACAAGTTATCGACTGCAAACCTTGTAAGTACATTCATTCGTCAATCATCAAAGACTTTTTTTTGTCCGGGGTCAATGCATTTACACATTCCTACCGCCGCTGCAGCGTTAACACGCACTAGCGGTGGGGTATGAGGGACTCGCCCTCTCCATAGCGGTGGTATGCTACTCATATCACGGGGAGGGGACCCTACACCACTTAAACCCCCCCGGACACTCCTTCGATCCGCCGTAGGCGGGGGCCGGGTACGCTTGAAGCAATCTGGCCCTAATCATCAGAACCTAACTTACTTTAAATATCATTATCATCATCTTCCTGCCATGCTCCCATTATTTAGGATCGGCGCAATATGTCATCCTCTTCCACTTTTCTCTATTAGACGTATTTTCCTTACTCACCTATCCATCTTGTTTCTTCCTTCCAACTTACTTCAAATGTATTTGTTCATATTGTGTTTCTTTTTTTATCTACATACATTAATCTATTTGATTTATCTGTTGGTTCGTTTGACATCAATAAACACACAATCTAGTGCAGTCGACAGTTCATTACGGTGCTGCGGTACTAGAATTCAATAATGGCGGCGAGTTCGTTGCCGCGGTGTCGATCACTGCACCGTCCATCTGCGGAACACGTTTCTAAACGACTGTTCAAATATATTATAGCTGCTATTTTTTGAAAATGGAATGTCTTTATTTTTATATTGTAGGCCTATGAATCTATATATATTTAAATGATTCCCTATTTCCCTTGGTCATGATATCACGTGTGAACGGCTGGACCAATTTCACTTATTCTTTTTATGTTTTATTCGTTATTGTCAGGAGAAGGTTCTTATGTACAAATTTAGAAAACTTGACCACCATGTTAAATTTTCTAATGTAACCTTAACGCTTTTGACATTATTTACTTTTTTTTTTAGTTAAGACACGACAACGTCTGTCGGATCAGCTAGTTAAATAATATTAAAAAAAACTCAACCCAAAGTGCATTAAGTATTTTATTATTAAAGTGCAAAGTGTATTAAGTATTAAAAACTAATTGTTTCATTATTGGAGCTTTATATGCTTGTTGTTTGTTAGACTGGAACTCTCGCCTTTATGTTCGGTGAAGTAGCAAAAGCCTCGTGGCTAACATATGTCCATCCGAAAAATAATCTATCCTTATATATCTTCTTTTCTCCGTTTTTATTAACGCTATCACTAATATATTATCTTCTAGATACCATCTCTACGCAGATGACTTGCAACTATATAGGCACTTTAAGGTTGAAGATGCAACGGATGCTATCGCTGCTATCAATAGTGATCTTGGAAACGTTAGCAATTGGGCGAAATCTTTTGGCCTTCTGGTCAACCCATCTAAATCACAAGCTCTCATTATTGGTAGCATACACATGTTAAATTTAGTTACCCTCAATGCTGTACCTCCAGTTATTTTTAATAATGAACCAATTGCTTTTGCACCGTATGCCAAAAATCTAGGTGTTCTCATCAATTCAAATTTATCCTGGTGCAGTCATGTTGCAGAGGTAAGCAGGAGAGTGTACTGTTCATTTCAGTCCCTTAAGCGTCTCCAGAAGTTCTTACCATTTCAGACCAAAGTCACTCTCGCTCAATCGCTTCTTCTTCCTCTTTTAGACTACGCTGATGTTTGTTTTCTAGATGCGACTGAAGAACTTCTTGATAAGCTCGAACGCCTGCAGAATTTATGTATCCGCTTCATTTTTGGCCTCCGGAAGTATGACCATGTGTCGCAATTTCGGTTGCAATTGAAGTGGCTGCCAATTCGACGGCGTCGGGACTGTCATATTCTATCTGTCCTCTACTCTATCCTTCATGACTCCAATGCTCCCTCCTATCTCCGTGAGCGCTTTGAGTATTTGATACCTAGAGGCAAACCATGTCGCACCGCTACTTCTCTTCTGCTAAAAAATCCACCACATGTCTCCAGTAGATATGATGGTTCTTTCACTGTGCAGGCAGTGCGTTTATGGAATTCACTTCCACATCTCATTCGGACTAGTCCATCTTCACACATTTTTAAGAGAAGAACTAAAGAATATTTTCTGTCTCTCTAACATTATATTAATAGATATGTATGTTTATGTAGTATATTATATATATATATATACATATATATTATATGTATATGGTATGTATTTTGTATAAGTATTGTATGTAAATAATAGCATGTAAGTATATTAGCTCATAGTGGTTTACCAGATCGGTAAACTAGTTTTTGTTGTGCACTAGCTACCTTTTTATTATATATCTCTGTCCTTGGAAGGTTTGCTGGAAGATCATTCATAATTGAATTAAGCTCGCCTTTGTACATGTTGTTTCTTTGTCAAAAATGTATTTTTACTTGTTTTTCTGTGTGTACAATAAAGAATATTATATCCTTATATTTTAAAGAGGAAAGTTGAAAAAATAGCTAAGTGTACTCCAATTGAAAGACTGTTTTCCTTGTGTGATACAAACATTTCTTTCCAACGAATGCACCAATCGAAAGCTTCAAGCGAGTTTCGAGTTATGCAACATCGGATGTTCTTAACCATATGTTATGTACCAACATAACCAATATATTGTAACATCTGTCATAGTCATGTTGGCAACACCGAAACATTTTCGCGAGGTAATTATGTATAACGCAATAGATGTACTAAATTACTTTGTCTTTTTGTCTTAGACAGTTATTAATGTATTCTTAGTGTTGTCTTATTTATATAATGTTTTTTTAAAGTATATGTTGTACCTACTTTTAACAGCATATAGTGTCAAATTCATAGTATTCAAAAATAATTGATTACGCGAGATTTTTGTGATGTATTTTTTTTTGCAAATTTCAATGCTTATTCTATTTTAATTATATTTTAAGAAACGTTAATTTTAATATCATTATTATCTTATTAATACTATTTGTCGCCTAGTGGTTGAAATTTGACTATATAATAAAAAAATATATTTATAGGTAAATATATATATATATAAATGTGCGAAATTTCATTCTCCTCCGTCCCCGCAATTTATATGGGATACGAAGTCCCATATTAATATATTGATTATTATGTTTGAAAATATTATATTTATACAAACATAAGTATATATGTACATATTAATATTTGACACAATATTTTTGAATAAAATAATCACTATGACGCGATACCATCTGCTGTTAAAGGGAGGAGTAGGCCTTACAAATAAAGTTCTTCATTCAAACATTTTTTTTTAACGTCATATTATGTTTATATGCCACGCACGTAACCACAATAATACTCCTAAAAAGGTAAATAGCCTGATAAGCTAACAAAAAAAAAAAAAAACATGCTACACTTGTTCTTAATTTAAATTCAGTTCTAAGTAAGACAATGTTAAACAAGATTTAAAAGTTCAATGTTTGGCCAGCTTTATTTATTACCAACTTAGCGGTATTTCAACATTATTAGGACCTACACCAAAAACGATACGTGACTCGATTTTAAATAGCTTTTGTAATATGTTTTAAACAGTTCTAGTTCTAACAAGACTTCATATTTATATGAATGTCATGTTTGAAATGAAATCGCTTCTTTTGTGATTATTATTATTATGTGACTCAAACTTGAAAAATAATAATTACGGGCATTAATTTGTAACCGAGTTAATGTGTCAAAGGCATTGCTTCTTAACATAACAAAGACAATGGTTTTTTTGTCATAATGTCAATGGTCCATTCTTAATGAAATACAAACTTCTATTGCTAACTGTCTCGTAGCCTAGCGGTAATATTTTCGGCCGTAATTAGCGCAATTAAATTAAGTTGGTTATCTTGAAATATTTAAATAACAGACCGAAGTCAGGAAGTTTGTGGTATTTCACGTGACCTCGGAGAGCATGTTAAGCTGTCACTCCTGCACCTGATATTGTCGGTAAAACAGTCCCTCATTGATTTTGAGAGGAAAGGTGCAACTGCGTTTGCGCATACACTTGTGTACTACAATTTTTTTTATTTTTTCATTTATTTCAGACAATTACAGTCCAAAGTTCACTTATAAATAATTTAATATTTACTACAGACTAACAACAGATACAATTGTAATTCATTAAAAGATTAAATCACATTTAATAAAAAATAAAAATTATACCTACTTACTTACAATTGTCAAAAAATAAAATAAAAATAAATATATCCTGCGCCGGTGGATAATCTCCTTACAGTTTGACCGCCATGACCAAAATCAGTCAACAGAACTATTTTTATTTGCTACAAACGTAAATAGTTTTATTCGTAATTAATAAAATAAAACTAAAATAGTACCTACAAATAAATATATAAACATCTACATTGCAAATGAAGTAGATATTTCAGACAAGTAATGTGGATTGAAGATGTAGTGGAACTACTTAGTTTAAAAAATTTATTATTTTTATCTTTGGTCGGCTCATGTCAGATTTCGAATAAGAAAAAATGTTGTTGTTATGGTGAGGTAAAAACGAAAAATATATTTTCCGATTGTGTGTTTGAATCAAAATATTTTATTGCTGTTTACTCCTTCTCTACACTCCCGCTAAATTGGTGACCCCGGAGAACACTATGGATAACAGCAGCAGTGACGATACAGCACATACCGCCGGTTCAAAATCGCATATTACGATGCGACCGAAAAAACGGACACGCCCATCCCCTGCGAAGGTTGAAGAAGCCACGCCACCACAGGAGAAGTGGTGCAGGGTGAAAGTACCGCCGTTCTGCCCGGAGGAACCGGAGATATGGTTCGCGTTACTAGAGGCCCAATTTCAATCGTGTAACATTGTAGATGACGCAGTAAAATTCACGCAGGTCATAAAAAACCTAGACATACGTCACGCAAAGGAGGTGAAAGATCTAATCGTGAGTCCCCCTGATAACCACCGGTACGCAAAGATCAAGACGGAGTTGATACGCCGTCTCTCAGCATCCCACGAGCAGAAGGTCAAGCAGCTGCTGACCCATGAGGAGCTGGGAGACCGAAAACCATCTCAATTCCTGCGACATCTGCAGGACCTCGCCGGGCCAGCTGTCCCAGCGGATTTTGTGAAGACAATCTGGAGCCAGCGTCTACCAAATAACATCCAGACGTTGATAGCATCACAGCCTACGCTTTCGCTGAATAAACTCGCTGAACTGGCAGACCACGTCCACGACATCGTCACGCCGTGCAACGTGGCAGCAGCATCAACAAGTCACGTCAGCGCCGGCAACGGTGGCATCAATAAGGAGATCGCCGAGCTCAAGATGATGGTGGAACGGTTGGCGGTCAAGGTCGACGATCAATCGCGATATCGCGTATCAAATGGCAATAATAATAATAATAATGTTGATTATCGTGGACACTCTTCCCACCGCCGCTCCAGATACCGTTCCAGGTCAAGGTCGGCCTCAACACACCGAAAATTTCCCGTATGTTGGTACCATCACACGTTTGGCAACAGGGCAAACAAATGCATAAAGCCGTGTGATTATTCGGGAAACGCAGCGGACAGTCGGTAATGGCGGCCGGCGACTGTCCGGGTAACGGTCGCTTATTTGTAACGGACAAGCGTTCTAAGACCCAATTTTTAATTGATACTGGCAGCGATTTATGTGTGTTCCCCCGTTCTGCTGTAAGTGAGCCGCGGTCTAAATCAAGTTTTGAATTGTGTGCAGCAAACGGCTCGACAATTCACACATACGGTTTTATGCATTTGGTTCTGAACCTGGGCTTGCGCCGCGACTTTGCTTGGCAATTTATTATAGCGGACGTCACTAAGGCGATTATTGGCGTTGATTTTTTATATAATTATAATCTAATAGTAGATATCCGTGGTAAACGCCTTATTGACGCCAGCACTTCGCTTTGTACCGCGGGTTTGCCTGCTTTGTCTTCTGAGGGCATATCTTCAGTAAAAGCAGTTATGGGTGATTCAGTGTATCATAGCATTCTTCATAACTATCCGGAGATAACGAATCCATCTGGTATGCATCGTACACTAAAACACAACACGGTACACCACATTCGCACCACACCTGGTCCACCAGTATCATCAACACCACGTAGGCTAGCACCGGACAAATTAAAAATAGCAAAAGGTGAATTCGAAGCCATGTTACAGATTGGAACTTGTAGACCATCACAGTCTCCATGGTCTTCGCCTCTTCACCTCGTGCCGAAGAAGGACAATAGTTTTCGACCTTGTGGCGACTACCGGGCGCTGAACGCTCGCACTGTGCCTGATAAATACCCTATCCGGCACATCCATGATTTCGCCCACAGCCTTGCGGGATGTACGATTTTCTCAGCAATAGACCTGGTGAAAGGTTACAATCAGATCCCAGTCCATGAGGCTGACATCCCGAAGACCGCGATCACAACGCCGTTCGGTCTTTACGAGTTTCCATATATGACATTTGGACTTCGTAACGCCGGACAGACGTTTCAGCGATTCGTGGATGAAATGCTTCGTGGACTGGATTTTGTGTACGCATACATCGACGATTTCCTCGTGTTTTCACAGGACGAGCAATCTCACAAGAAGCATTTGCATCAGCTTTTTACCAGGCTTCAGGAGTACGGTATGGTGATCAACGTTGGTAAGTGTGTTTTTGGTGTCCCTGAGATAGCATTTTTAGGTTACAGCATCTCAGCCCAGGGTACCAAACCTCTGCCAGCCAAAGTTGAAGCCATACACAACTTCCCTACCCCGAAGACTATTAAGGAGCTGCGACGATTCCTCGGAATGATAAATTTCTACCGTAGGTTTATTCCAGGCGCAGCAATTCATCAGGCTCAGCTTAATGCTCTCCTCACAGGCTCCGTGAAGGGCTCCCACCCAGTCAATCTTACAGCTGATGATCTGGAGGCCTTCAACGCGTGCAAAGACAGTTTATGTAAGGCAGCTTTGTTAGCGCACCCCGTTTGCGGCGCAAAGCTAGCCCTAGTGACTGACGCGTCGGACACCTCAATGGGGAGTGTCGTCCAGCAGCTGAGAGAGACATCGTGGGAACCTTTAGCGTTCTTTTCTCGTAAGTTGAGTCCTTCTCAACAGAAGTACTCTCCTTACGATCGAGAGCTACTTGCTATTTATGAGAGCGTGAAGCATTTCCGTCACATGCTGGAGGCGAGAGTATTTACGATCTACACAGATCACAAACCCCTGACTTTTGCCTTCAACACTCATAAGACGAATTGTTCTCCCAGGCAGTTTCGTCACCTGGACTTCATTTCGCAGTTCACCACTGACATCAGACACATCTCAGGTAAGGATAACGTTGTAGCCGACACACTGTCTCGTATCGAGGCAGTAGGACAGCCCGTTGACCTGCAGATGTTAGCTGAAGCTCAGAACGCAGACTGCGAAATGCAGACCCTTTTGAACGGTAGCACATCGCTATGCCTTAAAATGGTGAGACTGCCTGGTCTTCAGGGAGAATTATGTTGCGACGATAGGGATGGTAAGTTACGACCATTTGTTCCGACACAGCTGAGACATCAAATTATCAGCAGTTTGCACTCATTGAGTCATCCAGGTGCAAACGCAACTGCAACGCTTGTGTCGGATCGATATGTATGGCCAGGCGTGAAGCGTGATTGTCGTGAGTGGGTGCGCAGTTGCCTTGAGTGCCAGCGCTCTAAGGTCATAAGGCACGTCTCCGCTCCTTTAAGCTCCTTCAAACTGCCTAAAGCTAGGTTTTCTTTCGTCCACATAGACCTCATCGGACCACTTCCCGTATCGCAAGGTTATCGGTATTGTCTTACAGCCGTAGATCGCTTTTCGCGATGGCCAGAGGTTATACCGTTAGCCGAAATAACAGCTGAATCTGTGGCTAAGGCACTTCTCCATGGTTGGATCTCACATTTCGGTTGTCCGATGGACATAATAACCGACCGTGGGAGACAATTTGAATCCGCCTTATTTAAAAGCCTATCTCAGCTTATCGGCTTTCAGCATCGCAGAACCACGGCATATCATCCGCAATGTAACGGATTGGTCGAGAGGTTCCACAGACAGCTGAAAGCAGCAATAATGTGCCACAGCAGCACCTCTTGGGTGGACGCACTGCCACTCGTTTTGTTAGGCATTCGCAGTGCCATCAAAGAGGACCTTAGCACCTCTTCAGCTGAACTGCTGTATGGGGAACCTCTTCGTCTTCCAGGTGATATGTTTGAGCCCTCAGAAGACGGTATCTGCGATGTAAGTGATTATGTGTCCCGGCTACGCAGGTTTGTGAAGGATCTCCAACCATCACCTACCAATCAGCACAGCCGTCAACGTTCGTGTTTCGTTCATAAACAGCTCGCCACATCGTCTCACGTATTCCTCCGAGACGATAGCACTGCTGGATCTCTGAAACCACCCTATTCCGGTCCTCACGAGGTGTTGGAACGAGGTGAAAAGGTGTTTAAGATCTTATACAAAGGGAACAAGGTAACAGTATCTGTAGACCGACTTAAACCAGCCTACATACTGCGTGACCCAGAAATCACTCATTCACCAAACACACAATTCACACGTACAAATTCACAAACACCCATACCAGATGATCATATAAGCACTGAAGATAATGTCATCAGACGAACCAAGTCGGGGCGCAGAATCAGGTTTCCAGACTATTATCGCCCGTAGGACGGTCTCTGGAGGGGGGTGATGTAGTGGAACTACTTAGTTTAAAAAATTTATTATTTTTATCTTTGGTCGGCTCATGTCAGATTTCGAATAAGAAAAAATGTTGTTGTTATGGTGAGGTAAAAACGAAAAATATATTTTCCGATTGTGTGTTTGAATCAAAATATTTTATTGCTGTTTACTCCTTCTCTACACTCCCGCTAAAAAAACAACTTCTAGTGGAATACGTATTTATACCGAAGAGAATACAAGTTATAGCGATCCCAATACAATAAAATAATGTTGACATAAAGAGGATTGTAAATACGGACTATTGTGCAAAAAATGTTCCAGTACAATCTTAAGACCAGATTATAGACCAAGGAATGTCACAGAATTTCAATTTTAAATAACTCCATTTTGGTGTGGAACAAAAGAGGTTCGAATGTGCTTTTAAGGAAGTTACCATAGTCGCCAATGACCATTCAGTATTTGTCAAAGTTATTCTATGGCGATGTAAAACGAGTACGTTTAGGAAATTTTATCAAAACATAGTTAAAATGTAGGTACATGATGGATTTTGCTATGCTAATAGCTGGGTTTATTTTCATTAAATGAGTGCGAAATGCTCCATAATTCAATAAACCTTGCGATATTTTAGTGCTTTTATTTAGGTTACAATTTTTTTTACTGAAAAATCTGCTATTGAAATACTAATACTTAAAGCAATGGTACAAGATGACTCAATTAAGCTTCAAAATTTACTAATAATGTTAATTAATGTAGGGATTAGTCTAGCTAGTTACTATTACAAATTTATTGGGATCGCTGTGACTTAGGTAGGAGTTAGGAGGTATGAAATGGAATTACAACCGTTTTTACTAGGGATACTTATATTGTTCCTTTCCTTTTCATTCGGAATTCTATGGTCCTACCATCATTTTATTGCAGTAATAGTACACACCTACTCATAAGAACGGGTTTTTAATACATCGCGCATCATTTGTTTCGTCAATATAGCCGCGGTCATTGGACCTCTTACTTTCGTTAATTTCACTTTCATCCGGAGTAATACGTTCTTTGATAATGTTATTATTATGTTACTTAATCTTCATTAAAACTTCTGTATGTGGGCGGTGCTGTTTATTTTATTAAAAATATTTTATGTTATTTAATTGCTTATTAGTTGCATCCCGCGGTTTTATCTGCCTTGGACTGTTACTCTGCCCCAGTAGGTCATACCGTGCTGTTTTATAGGCTATTTACTATATATATCCATATAAACTTTCGCGTTTATTATATTAGTAGTATTTTCTTGATATCTAATGTTTGGTTTTTAATTTCAGATAAAGGTGCGCGGATATAGGAGCTTTGCGAATTTTACAGGTATGTTTAGCGTTTCGGTTTCATGTGGCTATTCTTAGTCGTAAGTATATCAAGTCACAGTTTAAGCAATTCCAGTGTTGTATGTGTTTAGACACATATATTTAAATAATGACTGTGTTTAATGATAAAAATATACATTTTCACTATCTCTAAAATATATTTTATCAATACAAATACACAGAGTATTTGTCTTAGCGTTCGTGGACTACGAGAAAGCCTTTGATTCGGTCGAAACATGGGCCGTACTTGAGTCTCTCCAGCGATGCCGTATTGACTATGGGTATATCGAAGTGTTTGTATAGAAACGCCACAATGTCGGTCCGAGTACAAGAACAGAGTTCGAAGGCGATTCCACTAAAAAGAGGCGTAAGACAGGGAGACGCTATTTCTCCGAAACTGTTTACGACCACTTTGGCAGACACCTTTAAACTTCTTAATTGGAAAGGACTAGGCATTAACATCAACGGCGAATACATCATGCTCTCACCTTCGATTCACTGATGATATCGTGGTCATGACAAAGTCGATGGAAGAACTCAGTACAATACTCAAAGACCTCAACCGAGTCTTCCAACGGGTAGATCTTAAAATGAACATGGACAAGGCGAAAATCATGTCTCACGTCCATGTTGTGCCTGCCCCTAGAATGGTTGAGAATACGGTTCTTGAAGTTGTTGACGCATATGTATACCTAGGACAGACAGTCCAATTAGGTAGGTCCAACTTCGAGAAGGAGGTCAATCGCCGAATCCAACTTGGATGGGCAGCGTTCGGGAAACTTCGCAACGTCTTTTCCTCCAATATACCTCAGTGCCTGAAGACGAAAGTCTTTAACCAGTGTGTGTTGCCAGTGATGACCTATGGATCCCAAACGTGGTCCTTTACTATAGGCCTTATGAACAGGCTCAGAGTCGCTTAATGAGCTATGGAGAGGGCTATGCTCGGGGTTTCTCTACGAGATCGAATCAGAAATGAGGAGATACGTAGAAGAACGCGGGTTACCGACATAGCCCAACGGATTAGTTCGTTGAAGTGGCATTGGGCAGGCCATATAGCACGGAGAACAGATGGCCGTTGAGGCCGAAAAGTTCTCGAATAGTGACCGCGGATCGGCAAGCGTAGCGTAGGACGTCCACCTACTAGATGGACGGATGATCTGGTTAAGGCAGCGGGATCACGGTGGATGCAGGCCGCTTCTAACCGCAAAAACTGGAGACCTATGATAGAGGCCTATGTCCAGCAGTGGACGTCCTACGGCTGAAATAATGATGAGTATGAATACAAATACAAAATTTGTATCCGTGGATTCAATCAAAATGTCAAGAGCAATAATAATTAAAGAAAAGGACGAGAATGGACACGGGATTAATGATTCTAATGTTCAGTGGCGCCCAAATTCAAAATTAATTTCTGTAAAGGTCAATGCGGTGATCAATAGTGTGGAAATCTTCTTTATGCTCGAGCTATTCAATCTTATGTACTAGCATTAAGAACTAAAATCCAATACAATGTTGCTATTAATAACTCGTTGATTAGATATAAGGTGGAGGCTAACATTAATATTGCAAACTGTAGGTAGAAATATATGTTAAGCAATTTGTCATTGGTTTTTATTTTAGAAAGAGTTTTTGCCTTATCCGTATAGTATATAATAGTAATCAAATTATTAACAAAAATCTTGGTTGTTATGAAATAGAAACTTTTGTTCTGTAAATATTTGACATTCAATGTTATTCTTGTGTTTAATTAATTTAAATCTTATTCCTATTGTTTGTATATCCTTGAGAATGTAAATACCATTAAAACTTGACCTGTGATCGGCAATTACTAACAATAAACCAACATCTTCATTTAAGTTTGTCAAAATATACCTACATGTGAACATAAGACATATTCAGATGGATTTTACCCAATATAATAAATTATGACGCTGACGATTAATAAATGTCATATCGCCGGTAATAGTATAATACCGCGTAAGTTTCAGTGGCTATTAAGGTGTCATTTCATCCGTCACCAAATCTTTCCTTCGTTTTTTGTATTCGTAAAGGGCAAATTATAGATTTGCTATAATTGAACTTCATTTTATTAGCTATTGCTCACTTACGCTTAGCTTTAGCTTAGCTTATTAATCACTTACGCGGTATCACCGAGACGGTATGTAGTAATTATAAAATAAATATGACAATCAAAATACAGGTTCTCATTGTTTGAACACAATTGCAAACTCAAAACCTGACGTGACTAAAAGTTCATTCAACTCATTATTCACATAACCTGCTGTTACATATTGTTAAATAATTTCTCTTACGATAATTGTTTTAATCCGTTCTTGAATGCGTGCTAAGTCATCAATGTATCCAGTTGGTGTATATTCATATTCTAACTGGGTCAAATGCTGAAACCAAACATTTTTTTAAAGTGTAGTAAAAATTATCCTAGTTGGTAATATTATAAATGGGAAATCATAGATATGGATGGATGCTTAAATACGCCAAAACCTCACCTCACCAATAATCTAACCGAAGAAACTGCGGGATACCTATTAATAGTGTTAAAATAGCTAAGTGATGTATGATTGATAGCTAAAGCTTTCGAAAGCAGGAAACATTCCTAAAGGTTATCATAGACACGTATAGATAGATTGCTACTGTCAAGATCAACAATTACTGATAAGATCCATGTTCGGCAATTGTCTTCTAAAGATGATAATTTTGATCGTGATGTGAAAGGCTACATGGAAGGTGACCTCGAAAAGTACAAAAATATATTAAAGAGATATGGTAATCGGATGTCCATCTTTGCATTCAAAAAATTGTTCCATTCAAATTCAAATTCTCTCGATTTTGTTATTTGCTAAATAAATAAGAGCCTTGTTTTTACTGAAGAACGTAAATATGATGTAGTTTCCTAAATAAAACGAGCAAACCTACACAGCTTAATCAAAAACAGAGCTAAAGCAAGAACAAAGGTTATACAAGAAGAGACGTAAACCAAGAGCAAAGCTAAAGCTTCACTACACATTTCAGTTTATCTGATTCTATGATTAAAACCATTTCATCTAATACTCATTTATCTAACGCAAGCAAAGAGACAACCAATTACCAAATCAATAATTTACATATAATAGTTAACACGTCAAACCGGTATTGGAGAAATTCGAAATTAGCCGTCGGCACAGTAAAGCACCTGGTACTTTCACATAACAATACCACCTGATACGAGTAACATGTTATGTGTTCTTTATATTATTATAATATGTTATATAACGCTAGGTCTCGGTCAATGTGACCCTTGGAGAAATTTCTTAATTTACATAATATTAGATGCGTGGTGGCAAATCAAATATTTATACCTTTCTTATTGTTATGTTTGTATTAAATTAGATGCAGTGAAAGTGTTTATCGATGTTGGAAATAATTAAGAGAAAAAATAAATGATATGAATATTGTATTAAAATTTTACATTGATGTTTGGTATAATATTATAGCTGTGCCATCGACACGATGGAGAAGAAGAATTTATTTTTGAAAAATATAAAATTGTCAGCCAAAGAAATTTGATAGGTATATACTTCGATAGCGTAACAAATAAATTATACAATTTTTATGCGCATTGTAGCTATTAATCTATAAGTACATTACATATACGAGTAAATGAAGAATTTAGTACTTATTTCATAAAGTCTGTATAATGCTTAAATTACACTTAGATGTAAAAGTACTTATCTTTGTTAACTGTTGTTTGGTATAAATAAGATATTAAATAAATTATGTCTTAACATTTTTGATATTGCCAAACTTATCCATTGTATAATCGGCAAGGAATGTTAGCATAACTTTCGTATTAAAGATTTTTATGCAGTTTTCTTAGATCATACATATTATATAGGTAGTTATTGATTGATTTTATTGGTCTACTAACAAATTATTTGTTACGAAACATTTTAATGTAGTTATGATTTTTGTTTTTATTAGATTAGATCATATTAATTGCCTTGCGTAAGATTTGATTGATTGCTGTTACTTTCGACTTTTTATGATATGCGTCTTCTTTTTACCTTTATAAAATAATCTAGCTTTCCGCTCGTGGTTCCAACCGTTCTCGTTTCCGATGGAACTTCATAATGAAATATACCCCCCTTCTTATCTTACAATAAAAGTTTTTTTTTAATCAGACCAATAGTTCCAAACATTAGCTTCAAGCAAACGAACAAACTCTTTTCTTAATATTAGTATATGGATACAAGATAGTGTTTCCGTGTATAGTAGTAGTATATCTAAAAGTGGTTATTTTAAGATTTCTTTCTAATGCATGAAATAAAATTGATATACACAATTAGTCAGACAGTTTTCATCAGTTTTAACTAGGTTAAATAGAAAAAAAGCAATCTGTTTCACACGTTGTAAATGTATATATACGGGTATGGTCTGGTCTGGCATGGTCTAGTTTGGATAAAAAATACACTAATATTAAAGAAAATAATGTGGATTCAAATACAATAAATAACTTTAATCACATATTATGTTTTCGACAACCGTTTGACTTTCTCTATTTATTATCCGCTCAAAAAATAACACTAAAACGAACTAATTATTACACCAATAACTTTGTATAACCGCTCGTTTTTTGACAAGTATAGAGGAAGCGGCATTCTAACATTATGCAAGACTTTCTCACGATAATCCATTCAGGGTATTTAATAAAGTATGCACGACTCACGACTTTGTGTGAATTACATCTTGAATGGGTAGGTTAGACGCTTAATTGCAAGGGATAGTAGCATTAGATTATAAGCTGGAGCATGATCAACGGGTACTATCCGTATGACACTAGGTTGATGATATATTGTCGGTTGCAAGGAATATTTGTATTCCTTATTTACTAAATGTTAATAATGGAAAGCTCACGTAGATCAGATTTGCAACAAACTAAATTGATACCTATATGTGCTTGCCAAACTAAGGAAAATTTCATCTGATCAAACGGTTTTACTTGTATATCACGGATATGTTTCATCCATTCTACGTTATGGGTTAGTTTTATGGGGAAATTCAACAAACATGAATAGAATATTTACAACACAAAAAATGTCTTAGAGCGATGTGTGGCTGTGTGTTGGCTCATGGATATCATACAAACCATTATTTAAAAGGTTTAATGTTCTAAGTTTGACGTGTATGTATATTTTTGAAACATGCAAATTTGTAAAACAGCATAATAGTTTGTTTCACAAAGGAGCTGATATAATTGTCGTAATACTAGTAATCCGGACAGAATTATTTTATCAACATTTCCGAATACAATCTTATACTTAAAAATATCATATTCTACGAGCATGTGCGGCAAGATTTATAATGCTTTGCCCAAGAATATTAAATCATAATACATGAATATTGGAAAAAACCATTTACAAACTCGAAGAGTATTTCTGTTGGGGAAAGGAATATATAACCTAATATTTTACTTCTAGTCTACCTTAATTTGCATGCCTTGTCTAGCAAGCGGAATATATGTCACTATGTATGCTAATCTCCCAGCAAATGTATTTTAAAACATGTATATTCCTGCAAATAAATAATTATTATTATTTATAAAAAACACTCTTGCCCTACCAATATATTCACTCGAATATAAAAATATAAATTTTATAAAATACGAGTCAAGGTGTAGGGTAGAGCTTACAAAATTAGGGCACGTACTGTAAAAGCGTTATCAAAGAAGGGAATCAACAACTTTCAACATCTGCAATGTACCGTTGTACACGCCCTAATGATTATAAGGTGACCGTTACAATTAAGCAGATATGATATTTAGGTCATAATTTTTTTGGTTTTACAGAAATTATACTGGGTGACTTTTTACCGTCTTGAAAATAATAGGGATAGGTATGTGTACCTATATGAAATAGATGTCAAAGGCATCGTTATTTTATCTGTTTTTTTACTGGCCTATGCTAGTAAAAAAAGGTACGCATTTTTACGCTAAAAATTTTTTTCACTCTATAGTGAAAATCTTTACCGTAAAAATGCGTACCTAAGATAGTTACGCTATTTCGCTAACTCTTTTCATTCATATTTGATTACGGCCTAGGTATTAATGGTACCTATTTTAACTAACGTAACGTAACTACCTAATTAGGTACGTATTTTTATCGTAATGATTTTCACTCTGTGTCAGCAAAAGAAAAAAAACCTATGCCTTAGACATCTATTTCATATACATATCACGCCCTATTATTTTCGAGACGGTAAAAAAAGTCACCCAGTACATAACTTATTGCTCAGGGTAATACTGGCTGCATGAAAATAGATATTATTATGTTGTTTTTATGTTTTTTGTACAAATTGATTAGGACTATTTCTATTTATTTTTTCTATATTTGCATTAAATATTATAAAATTACATCTTCGTTACAATCACATCTTAGCTGTGTGGTGTCCGGCTTAGAATAGATCACTCCATATATTCTCATAGTCGTCGTAAGAGGCGACTAAAGGATATACAGCTGATGGATTGGTAGCAGCATCTATTACCTCAAGGATACTCATCATATTACTGCTGTCACCAATTCGCCTGCCAAAAGTGGTGATTATAAATAAAATAACAATAATTGTTATTTACGTAAACCAATTACAGGTAAATAGTAAATAAACATTAGAAAACAACTGAGAAGATCCGGCAAAACAAACTCAGTGGGTTACTTTACTACTGGTTTCAACACGGCCCACATGAGACGGTCCGGCGAAACATACTCAAATGGACAAATTTTGCGGGGTTTTGGTTCAATTATTATCATATATATTTAGTAGGCACACATTTATTGCCCAAACAGCTGTGTTGTTATTATTTTATTATGATTTTATGATGATTATGGCAATGTCCCGGGCTTGCCAAGGTCTTTTAAGGGCCATATTTAGCAGTGGAACTTAAACGGGCTGATACAGCACTGTACTAGTTGAATAATATCAGTTACTTTATATTTTAAAGGTTCATTTGATGTCGTGAACCATTAGATGCCATCAAGTATTTTTTTAAATTATATTTTATACAATGTCCTTTTTTGTTCAAATGACATTGGCATAGTTTTTCAGACACTGTTGGTTAAAACAAGAGGTCTGAGGTCAATGCTTTAAGGTTTCACTTTAAGGTTGGATATAAATCTACTTGCGAATACATAGTACGTTTTTTACTTAATTTTAAATATAATGTATAAAATAAGTAAATTAGTAACAGTAAATCAATTTAAATTAATGGTTGAATGTCATCTAATAAATCTATATATAACACGTTTGCTAGGAAAGCTATTTTATATTAACGGAGGTATCGGTTCTATCTCCTAATTATCTTTCTATCAATATCGAAATGTTTTTTATTTATTTACAGATAATAATATATCGGGCTGAGTTTAGTGCATAATTTGAAATTCAAATTTAGAATATTTCAAACTGACAGGTATAAATCTTCGTATAACATGTTATAAAGTTGAACATTTTTTTGATTGCTTCATTCGTAATAAAAAGAACACTACAAAACGACATTTCAAAATAAGAACGCACGGCCACCCACTTTTGAACAATGGAATAAACAACTAAAGTGTTCTGCAATCGAATGCAATCGATCTCCATAATCGGTATGATTAAAATCGATTCCAGTTATCTACCGCTTCAAGTTTTCTCGCTCTTTCATTTTGCACTTTAAATTTATAGCTACAAAATTCCAATTTTGTTCACTCGACGTGGAGCATCTTCGCAGAGAGCCCCGATTGGGCTTCTGCGGTGTTTTAAACATGATGAAAACACGAGACGTGAGTTCATTCTAAAACGAGAACTGAATAATTTCCACATTATTAACTTAATGGTGGATCTCGAAATTGGCTCGAGTTTCGCGCCCCGAGTAATAGCACCAGCCTCTTCTGTGGAACTTAATAGAATAACTGAAGCTGATAGTTTGAAAGCTTAATGAGCTGCAACTGCACGCGATATAAACGAGTTTTCGGTTATATTTGTTGGTCGGTTTTATGTTGTGTATACCTTTATTAATAAGACAACTTCCGTTGAGCTATTATTGCCCTGGGAACTTCATTCGTGTTCGGAGATAAACTATAGCTTTATATGTAGAATGTACAATTATTATTTATAGAGATAGTTTAAAGTTTAAGATGTGAATAATTTTAATGATTAGTGACGCTTTTTCATTTAGATTTAAAATGTATATAAATTTGTAGGTGTATACCTAGTTCAACAGCGACACACACTGGGAATGGCAATTAGCACTGAAACTCACCAAGTCCCGAGAAAAAAAAGTAAAACTGCCTGCATAAACTAGTACTTCTATATATAAATATAGTTTATATTTAATAGGTACTTACCGTTAGTATATATTTTTTTGCTACCATCAATAAAAGCTATGGTTTCTACGTACAAATGAAGATTGTTCAGCCTAACAAAGCAACACTTGATTCCTGCTAATTGTTCGACAATACAGATTATTCTGCTTTGTTCAAACAAAAAACAAATTAATCAACTTCCTAAAGTGAATAACAAAGATACCAAAATAGCTAAAAATCGCTAATGACTACCAAATTTCGCATACCGCCTCTAACACCAATTAAAGGATGACGATTTTCCGTAATTTGCCACAAGTCTACAATAACGTAGTAACTATATTTCGAATATCTGCTGGAAGTGCTAAATATAGTTAAGTGATTGGCGACGATTGGCCTTCGGCTAGTTTATCATAGTCACATTAATTCCAACTACTATGTAGGGTCAACAGGCCTTATGTTAAAGGTCTTAGGATCAGTTTACCTATTTGATTTATTTTAGAGAATTTAAGCACGACATGTTTGTACAAATGTTTAGGTTTTATTTATCTACATATTTGCTTCAATAACTACGAATATTTTTAATTAATCCACTATGGGGCAATATGGGAAATTGCCAAGTAAGTAGCATAGATTTAGAAAAGTTATATATATTTTAGATAAGTTGTTATGTTGTTTTGGTCGTATATATAGTAGGTATTATATGCATATGTATCTGGAATAAGTTGTTTAAGCACATTCCAACAACATTTTCATGATCGTGGCTATATAGAATATTGTTTTCCGGTAAACCCTACTTATTTGTATAATATAAGTATAATTATTAATTTTGACCTATGGTTATGGTTAACCAAGTTCATATCAGAGCAAATGATTAAAAAATTTAACTATCAAATGATAATCTGGAGAAATATACTGCCGGAAGACATCAAAGTGAAACAAACACGTTACTTAATTATAATCAAAATTAACTATGACCACAATAATTAGTATTTAGTCATGATCATTAACCAGGGACACAGTATGAAGACCTTGGGGTAACCAGCCGACCGTAGTTCCACGGTATTGTTCGCAGCCTGTCGGTAAAGTGAAGTGAAATTCAATTGATATAGCGGAATCAACAATCTGATGGTTCAGCTACTTGTACTGTAGGTATGTGATGTATGTTTTGAATTTGTTCTAGAGGGTTCAGTATTGTATTATAGAACTACAAGTTCGACTCACGTTTGTGTCTGCAATTGCTCCAGTTGTGTGTGTGATGTTTATAGCTAATATATCTGTGTGAAATCTCATACAAATGGTAAACGTTCTACAGTATTGCGTGTAAGCGTAACACTAGAAGATATTAGATCTAAATGAGAGAATACATGTGAATTTCATCGTAGACGTTCCTTTGTTAGATCGTTATTCTTATTTAAGTATAAAAACTGGTCAAGTGCGAGTCGGACTCGCGCACGAAGGGTTCCGTACCATTTTCAAGCATTTTTGCTAGAAATCAATAACGGCAACAGGTAGTGCCGTTATTAATATCGAGCAAAAAAGGACAAAAAATAAATTTTGTTGTATAGGAGCCCCCCTTAAATATTTATTTTATTTTATTTTTAATATTTCGCCTCTTTGCTTCAATAACCTGATAAGTTCGAAAATTCCACTTTTCAAGATATCACATTATTGAAGCAAAGAGGCGATTTGTTGTTATGACGGCAATAAAAATACATCATCTGTGAAAATTTCAACTGTCTAGCTATCGCGGCTCTTGAGATACAGCCTGGTGACAGACAGACAGCGAAGTCTTAGTAATAGGGTCCCGTTTTTACCCTTCGGGTACGGAACCTTAAGAATGGTATGGTATTATGGTAAATTTTATAAACAAGTCACAACTAGGAATGTAAGAAATGTAATACATCTCTTTTCAGCTTAGATTTATAGTTTTCTTGGCATGTGTCACTTTTCAAAACATTTGAGAAAAGTAAACCATCTCGCTTATTTGAGAAAGCTTCATAAAAGAATATGATTCGTCACCCATTAGGGCTATCCTTTCGGATAACGGATGTGATATGTCATAATTTGGTTATATCCATGTCAAATCGGGTCATGGCCCATGTGTCACGTAGTTGTGTCATTAACCAGTTTGTGCATAAATGAAAATCGTATGACGGTACTAAGATACCTGAGTGATATTGCTTTTTAACAGCGTTAGCGCATTAAACACGCTATTTTAGTAAGTACCAACTTGTTTGTTTATTCCTTTATCTAAATAGATCAAGATTTTTAATGATCAAAAAATAATTTGCTAATTATAAGCAGACAATTTTATTATGACTAATTTAAGCACCTAGTTTAACGGTAGGTAAATTACAAATGTTACAACTTAGACTTAAAAGTATTTCTTAAAATTTGGCTATATTCTGATACTTTTATAAATAGGATAACGATTTGTTGTGACGTTATTCCTTTTTTTCTAGTTTTGCTACAGAATTTCGCGTCACTCAGAGCGCATAGAAAGCGTTTCAGCACGCACCGCTGACTACTCATTGGTCTTAATAAATAGTTTAAGATGTCGATGTTTCATTGCACTTTTTTTAAAGCAAACCCCATATGAAAACCTCCGTAGCGTAGCGTAATAGTCTCGTTTTGAATCTCGAAGTTCGTAGGCTTGGTTCTCAGCCAAGAAATGTTTATGTAAAATCTAAGATTTCTTTCTGGGTCTGGTTGGTTGAAGAACTACCTTCCGTGCCTCGGAATGCACGTTAAGCCAGTTGGTCTCCATTGTTGTAATATCATCTATAACAAATGTATACCAGGGAAAGGGCAGCAGCGGTTTCCTGTATGTGTTATTAAATAATACCTACTTCACAATACGCACCAATCCGCCGGCCTAACGTGGTGGCTATGATAAAAACCGTCCCTCGGCAGGAGGCCCATGTTCAGTTGTGAACGTTATACGTTATACGATGATGATAAACTAGGGTAACATTCAATTTTGTACCGTCGTCGTAGGCGACGGTATTAAGATCGGATACATAATGCACACAGCTTACAGCAAACGAAAAGAAAATAGTCTTGAAATTTCTTTGGATAAGACAAACAGTTTTCGACAGTAGGTACTATCTCAACTGTAGGCAACAATTACTGAGGATTTCTCCGATTCAATAAGAGTTTCAAAAATGGTATATAAGAATAACTTTCTCGATATCACATTATAAAATTATTGGTAGGTATGAGCATTACAACAAACTAAACGACGCAAAAAGCTGTCTGTCATGTTAAGAAAATCTATAAATGTTCTGAATGTGACGAGAAATTTGAGACGTATTTTTCAATAGCATCTGAAAGTATTAAGTTCCATTTTAAGACTTGAACCATATTGTTCGGGCAGACTAGTTTTATTTTATGATATTATGTTAGCTGTGTTAGGAGCAATATTGTATCCAGTTTTACTTTCATTCACTGCACCTTGTGTTTTCAAGACTTTATTTAGAAGTTGTTATTGTCTCCTTCATCCGCGTAGATTTCGGTTTCTCCATACAAAGATTAACACCCTTTTATATCCTCTTTAGGGGTGGAATAAAAAAAACTTCATATAATGAAAAATGATGAAATAATTAATTTATTCAGCACAATATTCACATTAATTATTATAGGTATTACTGGATCAATATTGAAAAACTTTGTAAAACCATGTAATTAAGTGAGGCAATACTTGGAGTACCCTTACAGGGTTAGAACCACGAACCAGTGGTGCAACTGATATTTAATTCAGATTTATGAACATAAGAGGAAGTGATCGTTGACACGGCCTACAGGCGCTAGTAAGTAAATAGAACAGAATACACCATGCAAGTTTCAGTTTTCTACGATAAGCGGTATATTGACAAATCAGCGCTGTGCGTTGATTTGTTAGTCAGTCGATTACAACAAAGTGTTTTATTAACAGAGAATAATAATATTATTGAGAAACCTTATAATTACAAAAACTCCATTTTTTATTACCATAGTAATAAAGTTGACAAACACTTCACGCAACATGCGAGAAATCAGTGATTTATCGCTTTTATACCAATTTAGTATACATTCTCTAACCTTCCACGATATTTCTATTAAAAAACTGCAAAATCTTAGTGACTTGACATGATTTACAGCATGGATATTATCGATACAATTTTATAGTACTATTTTGTGATTTGAGCAGACATTCGTTAGCTAAAAATAAACCAAGGTTAAATATAACATTAAAAGAAATAAAAAATGTTTGCTTTCGTGACTTCTAAAAAATCGGTCACAGACAGCCATTTTCCCGCGTGAGCATGAATGTTAAATAATAAGTAAAGTCAAGAAAGAACAGTTAATAAGTAAACACATCTTGGGAAAAGGTTGGTTCAACGAACGAGAAATTTGGGGTTTAGCTGAAATGAGTCAGATTCTTGCTAAAATTACTCATTCTGCTGTCAATATATACTATATTGAGAATAAATATATTGTGATTAATAAAATAGGCCTTTTACTATACAACTAGTTTTATTAAATGTTAGGCATCGAGTTTTTAATACAGAGTCCTGTCTTCATTATTCCTTGGTCAGTTATAGTTGTAGTTTTTGCCAACGATAATAATGCAGCAATAGTATTAATGAAGACTTGCTGTATCAACGTAATTGTTTCGAACGCATTGTTTCCAATGCAAAAGAGGTTGAGAGAACAAACGATGACATTGCTACAACGGAGATATAAGATTGCAAAACATTGCGTGACTGGCCTATTTGTAAGATATCGCTAATCATTTTGTTTGCTACAATGTTCATGGTTGTACTAAATTTTACATGTAAAAAGTACTTTCTGGAAAATCCTTTTTACAACATACAGTTATTTTTGTGTTATTATTTGCTCTTTTACTTACATAAAATTCAAAGTATTGAAAATCACCTTCAGTGTTAAGAACTGTGTAACAAAAGTGGTAACTCAATCTTCATCCATTATCCATTTTAAAAATAGATAATAATAAAATGATCAGAATTTATACAATATGTAATATACTCATTATATCCGGACTAATATGTGACAAACGTCATTACCTTCAAAACTAATAATGTAAAGTAAATGGAGCAAAAAATATTATCAGACTAGTGATCGATAGCAATGAAACAAAAGAAGTAATTTGACTCTGTTACCTTTCTTCCGCAAAGCGAGGTCAGGCGTGACCGATGCGAATTCCTTATACTAAATATTCACGACCGTTGTAACTAGATCTTTATCTTGTGAAACATTAATACACTCCAGAGATCACTCAGATTGGACATTGCAGTACCCATTTCCAAAGGTACTCGTTTCAAAGCCATTATTGCAGAAGATGGATCGTTTATCAATGTTTATGGGACCATGAAGAAACTGAATGCGTTAAATTGAACTATCCGATGTTTCTATCAAGTTATTATTGCGCTTTTCCATGTTATTATACAATTATAGTTTTCCATGGCTCACTTATTCACTGTTGGCATTTTATGCAATGTGCGACTTAAGCAAATGACAACGGATTTAATCTATGTAACAATATTATTCAACGACTTTTTTCGCAATGAAACCATGTTTCACTATTTCAAAAACTGTTCTAGTTTGGTTAGGTTACTAATCTTGTTTTGTGTTGGCACATGGCGTAGCTTAAACATAAATTTATTGGGCCAAGGTTTATCATTTTCTTTTATAACTTTCTGATATTCGTATTTCTGACGTTCGTAATTAAGTACAAACATTTATTAAGATTATTATCAGTAATACTAGTTTAGTTATTATCCCAGCATATAATACCACACAGTCATATAAGGTTTTTTGTAAAACCCAGCTTGAAGTTATTTCTAAACCTTAAAAGGAATAATGTGTGCCCATAAATAACAGACAATTATTCTCTCTGTTCGCATATTTATTTATCTTAATTATTGTCTATAAATCTTCTCACAAACGTATTCTATAAATTCAAATGGGCATGCAATTAATTGGGTCTATCAAGCAATTTTACTATCCTCTGTCACCATTATGTCTAGCACTAACTCAGGTCTCATTTAAACGACCCTGCCTACTTTCCCTTGTATATAATGGTACTATTATAAGCACATTAGTTAGATAGTTAGGAGTCTCCGCTTTAGCTTTAATGTCGCCTGCTTCTACTGAAACTTCCAAGCGAGTTGTTGTTTGGATTCAAACTTAATATTATTCTGTAGTTTACTCATTATACTATATTATGGAAATTAATTTATTTCAAGCTACTTCGTTCTCAATGTAACGTAATTTTTTTAATCATCGTGTAAATAAAGTTGGTTGTATGCGTTTCTTTTTATAGATTCTTATTATTCGAAATGCTTCACGTTTATTGCAAGAATATGTACAGTAATGGCTAGGTTTATAAGGGCCGTGAGAAACAATTAGTCTATTCAATAATTGTTTGAGTAGACTAACGGAGACTAGTGAATAGTTTTAACAGGCCATAAAACATAATGTAAACTGTATTATAGTATAACATAAACTGTTTTATTTTGTTTTTATGTAAAATTAAAAAAAATAGCTTATTGCATAGTGTAATGAATTTCTTTTTGTATATAAGAAATAAAATATTATTATTCTTAAACATTTGTTATACAGTGAATTATTATACAAGTTATTGTAATCTGCCATATATCTGAACTAAAACTTATTTTTGTTGCAGGTAATGTACCAAACCTTCTGTGGAAATATATCCAGGTCAAGGTAAAACTTATTAAGATTACATCTGATATTGTTAAGCACCAGATGCTACTTCTTTTGATCAGTAATCTAGTTTGATGGTCATGGGATCACGGTATTGTACATAACAATGCAATAAATGATTCATATTATAGTAGTATGGTGTACTAAAATGTTTGCGAAACATTTCTCGACAAAAATCACGAATCCGACATTTCAAATATCGTTACGGGCGGAGTGGAGCGTGGCATTTGCGTCTGCGCATACCACCAGAGTCTTTCGACGATATGTACCTACATACACCAATTTAGATACCACTTAATTTTACACAACAATACTCAAATTTAAACTTAACCGAGAAATACAAATGTTAATTTATGTCATCTGTCGTTACTAAATAAATTTGTGTTTGGATTCCTATTCGCATTTGGATTTTATAGTTGTAATTTCATATAAACTAGTAGTTTCTATGAATCATAAGCCTTTTTGGTAATGAAATTATGTGTGCTAATTTTATAATGTCAATGATTTAGGTATCTTCCTGATCCACGTTAATCATTCTTGTTTTTTTTATTTGTTTTGGCTCAGCTATCTTATGATGATGACATAAAATTAGCTTCAAGATTTATCTTCGATGTCATTAGCTCTGACTAGATGACAAAAATTGATAGATACCTAATTGAAATGATGAAATCATTCGAAACATGAATCATGAATCACAATAGGCGCCAGGGCTTTGTGAGTTATCAATGCAATAATATCGTTGCAAAATTACAGCCTAAAAGGGTAAACAAGGCATACATCAGCTCAATTTCCCTTAAAGGACTAACAAAATGTCAATCTTGCAACTGGACTTGAATCGAGATATGGTGGAACATGGCCATGTCAAATGTCAGATAACTCGACATGTTTGTTTATGAATCGTGATGGGTCGAAAGTTGTTTTGAAATTCGCAGAAATTATTGAAAATTCATAATGAGTCTTAGAAATTGTGTTAATTATTCGTGAAATTTGTAATTTGTGTACTAGATGTTGTCTTGCGAATCGATTCTGTATGTTTTTAATCACTTGTTTCTTTGGACAGGGCTTAACTTTCTTATACTTCATTAGATGTAGTTATGAAAATAATAATATGTAACAGACTGATGCTGTATGAATTCGAGTTCGGCACTCACTATTCTACTATTCGTAGAAATAATAAAACCCCAGAGCCTATATACTTTCTGTATCTGTAATTAGTTATATGTTTACGGGCGTATAATTCTTCGTAACATAAATATAATATATATTTTTCTAAAGCAAGTGTTTAATCAAAAAAATAAATAAAAACTTTCAGAGCGCTAAGACGACTGCAATGCCTATAATGAAACATTAATGATAGTATCCATAAAAGTAACGATTTTCTGTCTAGACCAAACAAAATATATGTGGAACCGCAACTGTTTAATACTTTAGCTAACAACGAAGGCCACGCGAGCAGTAAAATATTCTAAAAAAGTTTAGCTCGAGGCATTCGAACCTATTATTTCCCATTCAGTTCTATATCAATTTACTATAATGAGAGCGCACAAACAGAGGTCAAACTTCATGTTGAAACCGAAACTGTAATTAAACGTCACAATAGCTTTCGTTAGTTTCGTTTACTGTGACTTATGCTCGTGACATGTTCAACAAGCTACAAATTAGTATGCAATTAATTATACGAGGTTATTCATTTATTTGGTACCAATTATTTTGTACAAAGTTTAGCGGCTGATTTGGTTGGCGGTTAACATTTTAATTACGGGCCACAATGCAGCAATTTGGAACAATAAGTTCCTAAACTTGTTGCATTGGAATACAATTATATATCAATCGAATGTGTCTGTTAACGAATTAACGTACTTATGTATTGTTTAAACTACGTAGGCTTCGCTTAAGCTAGACAATGGTAGTGAGAAACAAAATTATAAAGCTGCGCTATGGAACAATAAAGCTTATAATAATTTCGGTAATATTATACATTTATATGAACTTTAAAGAGTAAGTCGAGAGCATTCAAATCAAAATAATAATAGTGCATAAACGACCTTCGGAGAGAAAGAAAGTCAAGACTTCTGTTCTAAAATCATGCGGTATCGTATTCAATGTTATGAAACCAGCTATTTTATTCGCAGTAACCCTTTATACTCCAACATATTGTTAAACGTGTTCTGAAACTTATTCGTATACTAGTCTAATTTATTAATTAAGAAAGATTTTAATCTAATATTACTTGGCAATTTAATTTCGCGCGTGCCTTATATTACAGTAATGTCAAGTCATGGTGACAAGGCGAAAGTAAGTTTACTGCCTCTGCCATTGTCATTCCAATTTACGACCCTGTTACTCTGTTTTGATTTAGTTTGCGCCGCAAAGGGTGGCGTGAATTGTGCCATCAATTTGGTGTTGTTAAGTTGTTTGTGAAGTTTTATTTGTATTTTCAAAACGATTTGAAATTTCAACAATGATGTATTAATACGAAGATTTATTATATTTGTATTTTGCAAAATCAAATTTATAAGTAGGTACTTTGATTTTACCCTTGTCGTTTGGTTGATTATTTTGTTATTGTTGCAGTAAGTAGTTATAGATATCAAAAATGGTACTCAGAGATAGTTATGTATGATTAGTTTTTTGTGTCTTATTTTATAAATGCCGATCATAATTCTTCTTGATAAGTAGACTTTCAACTATGATTTTCAGAAAAGATAGCGCATTAGGTACATATTTCTTCAAGGCAATACAATACAAGGTCGCGAAAAATTTATACTTTTTTATGAAGTTTATTTACAACGAGCATCGAGCTCTTAGCGACATACTATAACTTTTATATTTTATTGCTTTTAATGTTGGCAAACAAAAATATTCAGAAGAAAGGATTGTCGTATCTCTTTTGTCTTCCTTCTGTATGTTAGTTTTATGATGTAATATTTTTATTTTATCACAGAGCCGTAGGTATATTGATACCTACCCAATAAAAACAACAATAACGGTCTACTTAAAGTAAATGTCTAATAATCTACTAAATGTAAAAACAACGTCATATAGCAAATTGATACAGATATCAATCAAATGCAATGAGTAATAAGTTTTAATAATCAAATTGTCGTAAAAATGCAATAAACATAACAGAAATCAAGATTGTCTAAGAAACGAAAGTAGTAGGGCTACGTTATCATTCATCTGCCTGTCTTGTAGAATGCAAAATGAAGATATATGTATTCGCGCCGGCCATCGAACTAAACTTAGTGAAAATGCTAATAGTGACTTTCAATAAATTGTTGAATAATTCAAGCGCTCCTATTAAATCAACTGTCGTTGGGTTGTTATCTGTGACAGTTTTACAGTATCTTATTGAATTTATTCGATTTATTTTTATATTGCTTATTATTTATATAAGAAGGTTAGTATCTAATTAAGGAAAGTATCCGCTCATGAAGCAGCAATTGAATGTAAAACGTATTTATCAGAAAAGAACCACAAGGCAAGCACGCAATTTCTGAATTTAGTTTCTGTTTAAAGTATGCTTTAACTTTATTTTCAGATAAATATTGAACATAGTTTTGGTTATTTTTACAGTCTTTTTAATAAATATATCAATATAATCAAACAAAAAATTAGTTTCAACCTTCGTACATATAAAGTTCATAATCTTAAGCTTTGAGTCTGATACGAACGTGTAACTAAGCTACGACCTTAAAGTGCTTATTATTACTCCACCATAATCTGAACTTAACGCGCATTGTAACAACATAATAACAAATAAGCAGCGCAGTATCTAACTATCGTGCGTTACTACAATTTCATCACAGTCTCACGCGTATAAAAGTGAGAGCTTAAATCTAATTAATACCTCGTCTTCAACTAATTCGGAGCTGAACGCGCGATTTCATAACACTTTCATCCGCTTACGTTTGACAATTACGAGTTTATAATCTACACAAACGCCTATTGTGAGTTCTGGGAACGTTTTAAATCGACTTTTGTTCGGGTGAAAAATGTTGCGCGCGCTTTCATCTTTTTCACTTTTGTTTTTCCCACACAGGTTTGTACTCGTATTTCTTGATGGTATTTATTTCCGAGAGTTTGTAGTGAGTAATTCGAGCAGACAGCTAAAGTTTTACAAAGAATCCAACTTCTAATTTAATATACATCTAACGAGCACATTTCTAATACTTGTTTGAAGCATTTTTAACCTACATAGTTTTAAGATTCCATGTTTAGTTGCTTGTTTATGAATTGTACCAAAGAGGAATGCTTCAATATTAAATTCATTATGCATCAAATAAGAGCTAGCTCCAACAAAATTCTGGTTAATTTCGTGATTTTATCTATCATCAAACCTTTCACCATCAAATTCAAAATTTACAAGTACCTACTACTTGAAAAACTGTTAGTATTAGATTCTTCATTATAATCTAAATTAAAAACAAAAAATATTAAGTATTGATTTCGTAAAACACGTTTGAGAGGAAACAACACTAGATAGATGGACAGCAGCAGTTATCAGCTCAAAGATACTCCAATCTGCGATCATCAATCCGCCTGGCAAGCGTAATGATTACAATATCCCTCAACGATCAAGGTTTGTTAGAGGTCAGCAGTGGCAGTCAACGGGGGGCCGAGTCTGCTATTTTTTTAAGTATTGAGCCACCGTAGTGCCGTCATGATATCATTATGCCAAAAACGGTGATCTACTAATCTCACTATGGTGTCGGCGCTGGAATGGCAGTCGGTGTTGCTACCGCAGAAAAAGACCGTCAACAGAAGTAGCAGAGGAGATGAGATGGAGATTATAATGTTTATTTAGGCGATTTCAAAACTTATTAATGTATCATTTGTTATTATATTTGTCATTAGGATTAGTAGATTACCAAATGGGAAAAAAGCCGACCATTGAACTGTAATTGACAGTTCACGGACACGCCATAATGATAGTAGACTCGGGGCCCAGGCTGATAAAGTAAAAGTGAAAAGACTTTGATAACGTTTCCTTTTCTAGTTTTAAGGCATAACTGTCTCTAAGGTTATAAATAAAACAGTTAACTTGTGTGATGGGGATAAGTAAGTTATTGCTCGCCACCAAAGTGTTTATGATTAGATCGTTTTAGCTCACGTAAGGCGCATTTGAATTGATGTATGTATATTGTAGTAGACATTATGTTACTAGAACAAGGTTAGCAAAATGTCACGTCTTAAAATAACACTCAATGATGATTGTCTGGTAAAGCCGTCCATAATAAGTACTTGGAAGTAGGATTTAATGATCTTTGGATCTTTCGCTCTTCGTTGGAATGCATGACACATGTTGAACCGCCTATCATTAAGCTTTAATGTATAATCTAATAGCTAGAAGGCATTTAGTTAATAAAAATACGTTTTGATTGTGGTTGCACTTTATGTAGACCTGATTTTACTATAGTCAGATTAAAAAATCAGACGAGTTAAATTCTAAAGATTGTGTAATGTATATGTAATTACTTTCAATATTATAATTTACTATTGTTTCGCTACTATATTTTATGGCTTGAAGTAAAAATATTAATTCATATGTATAAATTATAAGTAATAGTTTTGATATAAGAATGTCTTAATGTAAGCGAATGGACCGATAAACAAAACAGGTTGTATTACTTTAAGGAAAAAAAACTACAAATTAGTTAAATATAATTCCTTTACATCAAGTACCAAATTTGATATTAGAGAACATTAGACGTGGTAAGCAATTACCAGTAGTACCTTTAACTTATGATATAGTAACCACTTGCCTTGGAAGGTATAAAATAGGAGACACGTATGAATAGGGAGTTCATTATATCTACCAATATCATCACATTCAGTTATGTGACTCATTAATATCCGTAACGTTTTTGCTGTATCGTGCGTTGTCGTGCACTTGACGAGGTATGTCCTCATACCACTGAATAGTAGACAGTCTTAACCGTCTTATTAAGGGTTAGGCTAAGTACTATTTTTATATTATCTTAATATTTATCGAGATTATGATTAAATTGTAAATAAAAAGATCTTTGTAATTTTAAAGTAAATGAAGTCATTCCTCTTACATCCTATTTTTTTTGTCATTCTTTACTTAACTGTTCCGTGAGGGAATAGAGGGAAGGTATTGAATGAAAGAAAGTAATCTTAGGTACCTCTATTTTCAGAAATCAATAAAATATATAATAGCAAATTTTACTTCATTTTGAAACGTTAATGACGTCAATATTTTTAACACATAGTTAAACTTTATGTAACATTTTATTTAATATTTAAGCACAAATAAAGAGAATGATGAATATGGCAGAAGCAAAAGAGGTTTGCCATTATTTAAACAGGTGTCGTTCCTTTGTCTCTGCACGCCCCATGGGAGAAAAGCTTGACGATATGTATGTATGTAAGCACAAAGTTGTACAGTAGCGAATTTAATGCCGACATCATTATATAGGTACTAGCCGACCTAACCGCATGGTAACCCTACACCAGGACAAATATAAGTTCTAGAGTTGTGGGCTAATTGCTACGGTATCTAGCCACTGTGTCAACCTCGGCGAAAGTACCTTCCACTTTAATTATCATTACTGCGGCTACGAATAACCCGGTAAAGTCAGAGTTGCGGTTTCTTTCAGTTACTCTTGGTTAAGACAAAGGTTCACTCAACATATCTAATTGATTACGGGGTCATGTTATTCGAACATTGACCTCTATGTATAGACGGGCCCTTCAGAATATATTAATAGTTATTTTAATAATAGTCTTATATCGGTATTGGTATTTGGCTTGCTTTAAATCTCGGAGGTCGTGGGTTCCATTCCCACGCCGGAGAAGAAAATCTGTGTGTAGATTTTAAGTAGGTATTTATAGTCTGGTTGGCTGAGGCTGAGGCCCTCCGTGCCTCGGAAAGCACGTTAAACGAAATAAACGAAATAAACGATTTTTATTCAGCACTTAGGTATTTACATACACTTGTACTTGTCAAGAAAATTAACAATGCATATAACATTAATTATAAATAGGTAACATTTACTATTAAATTATGTTTAAATTTATTTCAGGTGTGCTAGAAGTCTGTCAGTCCTGTGTTAGTAAATAAGCTCTTAATATCAACGTCAATATCTATTTACTATATTTATTTCATTCAAACATTTTATGAATAAAAATAAAAAAAATATATTAAAGCATATTTTAGAGTGCAATGACCGGTCAAGTGGCGAGATCAGACGTCCTCAGCCAAATTCCATTAAATTTAAGCGACACACGCCTGCGGGCACCCTTAAGGGGTAAGGACCACGACTCAGGGCGCCGCTAAAAGCTAGAAGTAAAGAGAAATAAAGAGGACGTGATCACTGGCACGGACTACAGGCACTGGATCACACGACAGGGGCAGGGATCAACGCGGTCCTCGGTCTGTCCGGCGAGGATCCTAGCCTAGCTAACCTGCAGGTTTCTCTAGCTACCTAAGTGGACGGCCCGGAGAAGAAACTCAGAAAGAAACTCCGGTTTATTCTTTTCCGTCTTCTTTTGTTCTGTATCTTTTTTTTTTTATGTGTAATCATTTTTGGTACAGTTTCAAAAGTATGTGGGCTGGGGCACGCTCCTTACAGTTATTTCATAAAATAATAAATAAAAAAGATAATGTTCTACTCAAGCGGATGAAAACTCTTGCACATTAAGAAAAAAAATGAAATAACGGCGGGTACACCCCATCCACATTTACAGTTAAAATAAACATAACTAAACAACGTCAACCCAGACACCATCAATGTGAAAGAAGACTACTAATTAGTTATAACAAGTAAATACCCTCAACTGCAAGCCGACCAGCCACCGCAAGCAGCACCCGTTCACGAGTATGACGTGTGACACAGCCATCGGCTCCCTCGCCATATTAGAGGGAAGGTGGCGACCCGTCCCACATCGCCGCCGCAAGAAATGACTTTCATTGGGAGCATGACGATCTTACAGTTTTGAGTATCAGAATCTAGTATGTGACATCTGGATTGACCATTGTGTAGAATGTTTCAGTAAAATATATAAAAATAATATGCAATGTCAAATACAAAATGAATCATTACATTAAATCTTATGATAGATAAAATCATACACATAAAATAGGTACATTAAAATGTCATACTTAAACGTCTATTCTTAAAGACTTCAATACTTTTTTTCGTTTTCCTGGTTAGCCAAGCGACCAAGCGTTATTATCATTTAAAAAATCATTCAGAGCGTAATAAGCCTTTCTCATTAAAATTTTCTTAATTTCTAATTTAAATTTAGCAAAAGAAAGATCTTGTAAGCATTTCGGTATTTTATTGTAAATGCGAATAGCCAGACCCACAAAAGAAGAATGCACTCTCTGTAAACGATGATATTCGGCACATAATTTATGATTATTTCTAGTGTTTAAATTATGCACGTCGCTTCTTTTTTTAAAAGAGCTTATGTTTTGTCTAACATAAAGAATACAAGAATATATGTATTGGGCAGCGACTGTTAATATGTCTATATCTTTAAAGAATTCTCTAAGGGAAAATCTCGCACTTAACTGATAAATTGATCGAATCGCTCGTTTTTGTAAAATAAATATACTTTTAAAGTCAGCTGCCTTGCCCCAGAGCAGGATTCCGTAAGACATGACACTGTGGAAATAGCTGAAGTAAACAAGACGAGCAGTTTCCACATTGGTCAGCTGCCTTACTTTTCTGACAGCGTAGGCAGCGGAGCTTAATTTACCAGTTAAGCTCGATATATGGAAGCCCCATTGTAATTTGTCATCTAGCGTTACACCCAGAAAGACTGTAGATTTGACGGTCTCTAAAACCTCGTTGTTTATTATTACTTCGGGTCCCTTATTCCTGATATTCGGCGTCGTAAACTTTACACACTTAGTTTTCTTGGTATTAAGGACCAAATTATTTACCGTAAACCATTTGGTTAATCGTGTAAGAGCACTATTTACTTCGTCAAAATCATGTCTATTTCGATCCACTTTGAAGATAAGTGAAGTGTCATCTGCAAAAAGTACTACATCGCACATGTTTTCCAAATAATACGGCAAATCATTAATGTAAACTAAGAATAAAAAAGGGCCTAAAATAGACCCTTGCGGAACGCCTAATTTAACGGGTAAATCCTGAGATCTAACTCCACCTACATCGACACACTGAACTCTGTGATAAAGATAAGAGGTCAATATATCAAGTGCCACTCCCCCCACACCATAGTGCTGAAGTTTTAGTAAGAGTGTGTCGTGATGGACGCAATCAAATGCCTTCGACAGATCGCAGAATATTCCGATAGCGTTCTGCGATCTCTCCCACGCATCAAATATGTACTTGATCAATGCAACCCCAGCGTCGGTAGTTGAACGCCCTTTTGTAAAACCGTACTGGTTGTTGTGCAAGATGTTGTTTTTATTGAAATGCCTAAGAAGCTGCTTGAGTAGGAGTTTTTCGAATATTTTACTAAAAGCAGGTAAAATTGAAATAGGGCGAAAATTTGTGGGATCGCCTTTAAGGCCTGATTTAAACAGGGGGATTATCTTACTACATTTCATTAGATCTGGGAAAGTACCAGCATCTATACATTCATTGTAAATGATCATTAAATATGGAGCTAAAACATCAATTACATTATTCATAATTTTTACTGAAATTCCCCACAAATCACCTGTAGTTTTGGATTCGAGGGACTTAGTTATATTAATTATATCCGATACAGTTACATACTCAAAATTAAAAGATTCTTTGCACTTAGGTACACTGTTGCTAAGTAGCACTTGAGCGTCGACTTCAGAGGAGTTCAGCGAGCTAGTGGTAGTTACAGCTATGTTAGAAAAAAATTCATTAAAAACTTTAGCTATGTCCGCATTTTTATTTATAATTTTATTATTTACTTTAAGTTCTATTTGTTTGTCATGTGAAAAAAACTTACCACTTTCTTTATTAATTAAATTCCAGGTAGCTTTAATTTTATTATCAGCCTTTTTAATTTTATTACTATAAAAAATTGCCTTGGCTAAATGACAAACATTTTTAAAAGTGTTAGAATATTTTTTTACATATAAAAGGAATTCCGGATCTGTTCTCAATTTTTTCATACCGTATAACTCATACAATATAGCACGGCTTTTATAGATACCAGGAGTAGCCCATTCATTAAATTTACAATTGTCAATGTTAAAAGTTTTAGTTTTGAACGTATTTTGATATTCTGTATTAACTACGTTAAACACTGATGTATAATTACTATTTGGGCTATTATTTACTAACATTGCGGGACTTAGTTTAGATGAAATGCCTTCTTTGAACCTTTGTATCCGACAACTGGTGACAGGTCGGCATGTAACCTTGTCAGTTTTTTTCTTATTATTACATTTTAAAACTACCAGCTGCCCACAATGATCTGATGTAAGATGATTTATTACTTTAGAATTTTGAATTTCACAATTAGAGAATATATTATCTAGGCAGGTCGATGAGTGTAGTGTAATTCTAGTCGGTTCCTGAAAAATATGGTTCATATTAAACGATTTAAAAAGATTTAAAAGCCTATCACTTATAGGTGTGACTTCTAGTATATTTACATTAAAATCTCCACACACTATCATCGCCTTCCTAGAGTTACTTATTTTCGTGAGTGCATCTTCCATAACTGATTCAAATAAATTAAAATTACTTTGTGGGGGGCGGTAAACGCTTAATATCACTTGGTGCTCAAGCTCCACACAGGACAACTCAATAGTGCGCTCAATTGAAAGATTAACTATATCTATCCGAGTTTTACATTTTATTTTAGTAGACACAATAATTAATGAGCCACCATGAATTGCATTCTTTCTGACAAATGCACTTTGTACAGTATATTTTTCATTATTTACATAAGGTATTTGAAAGTCTTTAAGCCAATGTTCAGTAATACATAAAACATGAACATCTAAGTTTTCAAAAAATAAACTTAATTCTAACTCTTTGCCGGGTAGACCTTGCATGTTCTGGTGGACCACATTCAGAGTATGCAGTCTATCCGTTGTCCTTAAACCTAGTTTAAATTTTTTACATTAGTAGTATTACTAATATTTATGTCAATGTTACACTTAGGTAGGTAACATGTACCTGTGTCAGAAGTTAGAGTAGCAATAGGACTACTCTGAGAACTTCTAAAATCATTTAAAAAGTTAAATGCTAAGAATTTAGCAAGTTGTCTTTTGTAAAAATAAGGTAGGTACACTGTACCATCTGTCAATTTAAAATTGTCTGTAAAAATATTAGTGTCAAAGTAAGACACAAACTCATTATGATGACAAATATTGTACATTGTCATATTAAGGTCATATATATAGCTAGTCTGCTCTGTAGTTAATTTTGGAGAATATGGTAGTGCACACATAACAAATCTTGTATTATTTTTACAGTTTAAATTATACATTAATTTTATGGCACTAAATATGTCCTTCCTACGGACTGATAAGCCATCACCATACAATAAAATAATTGTTTTGTACTTCTTTTCTTTACACATATCCTCAATTTTGTTGACTAGGTGACAGTAACTGGCACCGGGGGAACATACATTTAAAATAGTATTATTAGAGTATAAATTTACTAAACCACTCATATTTTGACCCAATTTATCAGAAATGAGACAGCTATTTTTTAAGCTCAACATATTAACAGTAGTGTTGGCCTTTTCATTGTGACTACTTTGTAATAAATTTACTAAGTCCTCTGGATTATTATTGTTTAGGGAATCATTTAAAACAAATTGTGGAAATCCCTGATGGCTACTAGTAATTGAAAGCCGGGAGCATGATACAGTTGTACTAGTAGTTGCTTGTTTTTGCAATACTAAGCATCTCTCACACTCATCATTGCTGACTAGCTTGATGAGTTCATTTGCTGCAAGAATATGCTCTTTTATTTGTTCCTGGGAATCCTCATACTTCTTTTTTAATGAAGATACAAGGTTTCCCAAGGTTTTCAATTTTTGTTGCATTTTTTGCATGTCAGTATGATATTTTAACTCAGCTTCAGACAGCTGATTACCACATATATCTATATCTACCAATAGTTGCCTACGTTCACTAATTAATTTGGATGTAAAGTGATAACTGTACCTTTTACAATGGCTATATGATTTTTTAAGCTTTTTAATTAACTTATTAATTTTTAAATACTTTTTAATTCTTTTGTGGCTTGACATACACATAGATGAACTGGGATGAATATCTATAGTATTAGGTTGAGATTCAATCAGCTCTGTGAACAGATCCTGTGCCGCACCACTGTTTTGTGATGTCAACTGAGATTGTAATGTCTGGATGGTATTGTTAGCCTGTAACAGGCTGCATTCTAAATCTGCAATGCGATTCAGGGTCTGTTCATATGTATTCATACACATATCATAAGACTGAATCTTTGATTGCAAGTCATCCCGCTCATTAGATGCTTCCATAAACTGGCCATATAGCATAGCTAATTGTTTTTTCAACGATGTGTTGTCGCTTATTATTCTAAGGGCCTCCTCTTCATTTTCCACATGCACCTGCTTGAGGTCATCATATTCCTGGGTTGTCACCTTCAATTGTTGAAGGGCCCGATCAAGTTTTGACTCCAAGTCCTTAGTGGTTGCCTTGCGAGTCAAGGGCATGCTGTGAGCCATTGTTAATTTACTGAAAAGTTAGGGAATATGTGAGAAATTGAAAGAGAAAACTAGAAAAGTAGGATTTTGAAGACAGGGAAATTGTTAGATTTGAGTTGAAATTAAGTGAGAATAATGAATTTAAAAGGTTAAATGGGAAAATCAACTTATTGTTATATAGCAATGGCTGTGAAATATTCTAAATTTTTTACAGTTTTATAAGTTATAACAGATATTTTATTATTGTGATGCAATGTGGGTAAGTGCCTACTGAGTATTAAAAACTTTGTTAAGGTGTAGTTTGTAGGTCGTAGATCTAAGTAATGTTATAAATATATTCTGAGATATTGTTGAGAGTAGTATAAAAAGTAATTCTAATATACTCCCCTGAGATATTTAGTCGAACTAATCCAGGCGGTCATCAGACACAATTTGCTAATATTTGTCTCCACATCCAGCTCGTCACTTCCTTATAAATATTTGTATACACTTTTTACACTTGGTAGTACACAATACTAATCTAATGAACACTTAAAATTACAAAAAAATCAATTAATTTAATTTAAAATAAAATCAGCTGGAGTTTGACAAGTCATTCACCCAACGTCAGGGTTCAGTGTTTCAGGGTTCAGTTCAGCGTTAAGCTGTTGGTCCCGATTGTTATTACATCATCTATATCAATCGTATATATACAAAGGACCGGGCAGCAGCGTTTCCTTGTCTGTTATATATGTTGTGGTGACTATGGCAAATACCCTCCCTCGGGAGGAGGCCCATATTCAGCAGTGGACGTTATACGGGCTGATGAGGATGATGATGATGCTCGTATATTTTTTTTTGAAATATTAAGCTTTTGTAATGTACTTTGCGTATAATGTGTGTGTCGTCAGTACTTTAACATATTAATATATAAGTTTTTGAATAAAAAAGCAAAGGACAAGAAACACTAGTTCAGTTCTCCTTTACTTATTTATTACTTACTGAAGTTCGATCAACAATTTTATTTTTCGAAAGGCGAGTTTGTATATTGAAATAATTTTGAATGAAGGAGTTATTATGGTCATCAAAATTGCCTCACAGTGACAATATTTTACATTATATTAATTAACATAATGAAGTCCGTACGTTAATTGACAAAAACCACTTTCAAAAGCAGTAGGTTCCTAATGTAGTTTTTATTTCATTGTTGCATATTTACATCATACGTACGTAATATACAAAAAATGTTGGCATTTAAAATCGTGACACCGTTGTAAAAACAAGTTTTTATCTAATGTCTATATAAGAATAATGAAAAATAAATAATGAACTATTGCAAATTCTGAAAAAAAAATACTAGTAAAATTCTAGAATATATAAAGTGCTTTTAAAATATATGCCTTCTCTTTGACATTATGTCATGTATGGTTAATATAATTTGTTAAGAAGCTTATGTATTGTTATTGTCAACTCAAAATGAGACCAAAGATATGATTTAATACATGTAAACAACTAAAGGGAATTCCTGAATTAGTTTTAATGCAAACATTGTAATAGATAGTTTTTTTTTAATTAATTTGACTGTCAATAGTTGCTAGGCTGACCACAATGTGTGTGGGTGGCGGGCGTGGGTTTTTCGGAGCCTATGTCATAAATTATGATATAATTACAAAATAAACAGTAAAACAATCTAGGTCTTATTATAGCTGCTGTGCCATAATTATAGTAAAGGAATCTCTTATATTTAGATTATTATTGTAAACAGGAAACATTTCGTCTTTCGTTTGCTTTGAATAAGCTCCAGAATTACGGGACCGATTTAAAAAAACTGTCATCATTAGAAGGCAGCGTTATCCAGTAGTAACATGGGCTATATTTAGTAACACAAGAATTAGTTAGCATGTAAATTCCCGCGCATGGGAAACTAGTTGTCACTATACATGATACTACCTATGGCTAAAGGTAAGGCATATACATTTAAAGCACCATATATTCACAGCTATTATTTCAATCATTTATACCTTCAATGGAGACGTAAGAAATGATTGCAATTAACTTCTGCAACTGGTGTAGCCTTGCTTTTGTCTGGGAAAAATTGACAAAGAACCGGAGGTGAAAACCGCATGACCTTACGACGCAGAATTAATATCTTTGTGGCATAAGTGTTTGAATCATAATAATGGATGTTACATACATCTGCATAATAAACGTTAATGCGAAGTCAAGATAATAATTTCTTTAAACGATTACACGTGTGTAAGGTACTTTGTTTACTTGCTATCTTTGTCGTATAACTTCTCACAACATGCATCATCATCATCAGCCCGTATGACGCCCACTGCTGAACGAGGGCCTCCTCCAAAGGGAGGGTTTTGACATAGTCTTGGCAGGCGGGTTGGTGACCGCTGTATTATATTGTAACACACAAGGAAATGCTGCTGCCCGTTTTTATACGATTGTTATTGATGACGTTATAACAATCGGAACCAACGGCTTAGCGTGCTTTTTGAGGCACGGAAGGTAGTCCCTCAGCCAACCAGACCCGTAACGAGACGCGAGAGGACTTTGACCTCAACTTTGCTTGAAAGAGTAACATTCATCTATTCATCCATAAACTTTCGCAATTATAATATTAGCAGGATGCACACGTTGCAGAACAATAATGGTGCATTACTAGTAATGTTATGAACTCTCTTAGGACGGGTTCCTATGTGGAATTACCAACTTGTAAATGTTAGTACTGGTGGGTACATGATGAGATGTTCGAAGAAGTAATTAAATGCACCCAAGAAAATGTTATGCTCCTTGAACGCCCATAAAGATTAGCTTATAACAGTTCTCTTGCGTAATTATTTAGCATATAAGATAAGATAGTGATGAATTTTATAATTAAAATTTAGTCGTAGTATGTAGTACCAAAACCTAATTTTTATGTACAATAGCCTAATTATTATTATATATTTTTTGTTAAAAAAAATAACTTAAGTTTTTCCTTTGTAATAAGTTAGTTAAAATAGTTTATAGCATGTTTTAAAAATAAATACTCTTAGTGATATTCATGTATAAGTAATTAAGTTTTATACCAAAATGAAACGGACAATCGAAGAAATATTTCATACCTAACATAATATATATATATATATAGTTACCTACTGGCGTGCCATCTTAATGATCGCTTAAACGAAAAATATCTACAAATTTTGAGCAGTGCAACGTCGGACGAGGAACCTTTGTGTAAAATCTAAGATTTCCTACCGGGTCTGACTGGTGAAGGGTATCCCCTCCCGTGCCTAGGAAAGCACATTAAGCCGTTGGTCGCCATAGTTGTAACATCATCTATAACAATTGTATACCAAATTGTATACCAAGGAACGGGCATCAGTGCTTTTCTGTGTGTTACAACATAATTATAACTGCGGTCACCGACCCGCACTGCCAAGCGTGGCAACTATGGCAAAAGTCAGCAGAAGCTCATCTTCAGCAGTGGAAACTATTTGGGCTAATGATGGTTAAAAGCACACATTCATTTTATCACACATTTCTGAATGACACAGGGAAGGCTGTACTCTCCAACCACTCTAAACACTTTGCGAAAAAAGGAAATGTCACATCACCTGTCTCGTAAATCAAATCGGGGATGATCAATGTCATCGTACATACGTATTACCAACTACGCTATTAAGTTGAGAAGTTATAAATAACTACAGAAACTATGATAGAACCAGTTAAATATAACAGAAAAGGTATGTGGGAAACTTTCATCCCTATCAGTAGTGCATCCTGTGCCGCAGATTGCCTCTATTAGATGTACTCACTAACTAGTAATGTAAAGCAAGTTTCACAGTTATTCAGGAAGTAAGCAAAGATAGCGTTGATCAAAAGTTTAATTTAAGTGTTGCTTGTTAGGTAAACTTATCGATTTTGAGATATTCGTATTCAGAGCTTATTAGATATTCGTATGCAGATTATATTTCTATTCAGAGCTAGAATTTTTTTTTTTTTTTTGCAATACTTAGTTCAATGATTTCGATGGATATGAAAGTATATTCTAACTTCAAAACCCCATTAACATCCACTGCTGAACCTTGGCTGGACCGGGTCGTTGTGGGATATTGCCATAATTACCACTTTTGATTGGCCATCACAGTATGGTAAGTAACCTTAAGTTAATAGGTAGATGATGCTGCCCATCCATCACACGCTCATTCTTCCCATAGGTGTCGTCTCTTACGACACCTTTGGGAAGAAATAGGGTGGTCTTTTCTAAGCTGGAAACCAGACGGCAAATTTTATCTTATCAAGCCATATTTGATACTTAATGTCAGATCATTATGAAATTGAAAAGTAAATAGTTATTCTAGAATTCAAGTACAAACTTGAAACCTACAGAACCTACTTCCAAAAATCATTCACTGTTTACAGGCACGGTACATTGTACCGTAAATTAAATATTATAAAGCAACTATGGAACACAAAACCTACGCAGGGGTAAGTACACGAAAAGCTAGTTGTACAACATAAATACATAAGTTCACGCCTGTTTCCCAGCGGGGTAGGCAGAGACAATGGACCTCCACTTGCTACGATCCCTACACACATCTTTCGCTTCATTCACTCTCATAACATTCTTCATACAAGCACGTCGGTTTAGGGTGGATTTCATTTGACCTTTTGCAAGGATGTCTCCAATTTGTTAGTGGTACAACAATATTTGTTTTATTCAACGCTTCTGGAAAATGAATCAATTATAGGTTTTTCATTATTTATCTGACTTCTGCGTAAACAATAATTAAATTAAGTTTAACTGCGGCTCACCTTTTCAGATTAATTATAATTTTAATTACTGCACACTTGTTATAATGGTCGTTACGGGTTGTGGCCTTGAATTGTATAATATTATTTGGCGCAAACAGACATCATATACTACCATTAATTACTGAACAATTAAAGTTTAAAAACCTCATTATGCGGTCGTAAATGAGTTTCCTCATTTTAGATAATTTGCTGGTTATAAAACGTATTATACAAGTACAGTTTTAAGAAGTCGAAAAATACAATAAGTTATGCATATTTTGATGGATTTTTCAAAACAACTTTTTTTTTATACTGCAATGTGATATCATTCTGTTTAAAATATTCTGTGTGTTAAAAATATATATGTATAGTAAAATGTATTTTAATAGTATTAAGTTTTATCCTATGTTGCGTATAAGTAAGCAATTTAATAAGTAAGAGAGGCTAATGAGAGTTTTTTATTTCATACTGCGCAGAAATTTTAATTCTTCAGACCCCGCTACCTCCGCCCTGAGGTCCAAGCCTCAGTGAGTTTTTTTGCACGTTGTGTTGTTTGTTTTATAAACCGTTCAATAATGGGTCCGCTCGCCTTTATGATTATGAGTATGATGTATGAGTGAAGTAAAATAAACCTAGCGGCTCACTGACATGACCATCTGAGAAAAAAAAACAAAAGTGGTTACATATCCGTCAGAAAAAAAAAGTACCAAAATAAAATCCCGTTAATCCGAAGAATTATATGCTCTTAAATGTTACGTTAATTTTAAAGTTATTTTTCTACTATTATTGCGTAGGTAATAGGTATGTTCAAGTAAAATATGAAAGCGAATTTCACTACACACTTTAGTAGTTTGAAGTTGTGTAAATTATACTGACACCGTTTAGGGTGGAATGAGAGGTTAGCACGCGACTGTTTCGCGTTAACTTAATGAGCTGTTTAATGTCAATCCGGTTAAATTAAATATTCGATTTAAATGTGACAAAAAAAACAATTGTTTCGAATTGGTCTAATATATAGTTGGATAGTAATTGTGTTTATACATATATTAGCTTCCCGCGCGAGGTTTCACGCGTAACTCCCGTTCCCGTGGGAACTTCATAATTTAATATAGCCTATATTAATCAGTGATAATGTAGCATTCAAATGGAGAAAGAATTTTTAAAATCAGTCCAGTACTTTTTGAGCCTATTCGTTACAAACATACTTACATACAAATTTTTCCTCTTTATAATATTAGTATAGGTTAGTACCTTCCCGCGCGCGGTTTCTCCCGCGTACCACCCGTTCCTGTGGGAACTTAGTAATTCATCATCAACAGCCCGTTGACGTCCACTGCTGAACATGGGCCTCCTCTTAACAGACCTTGGCAAGCCAGGATCGTTGAGGGATATTGCCATAATCACCACGCTTGGCAGACGGATTGGTGATCGTAGTAAGATGTAAATCTTGAGCTAATAGATGCTGCTGCCCATCAATCAGCCATATGTCCCTTAGTCGCCTTTTACGACACCCATGGGAAGACATGGGTTGGTCTATTCTAAGCCGGAGACCACACGGCAAAATTTAATACTTAATAATTACATATAGTTTATCTTAATTCTGGATAATGTAGCTTTCCTATGGTAAAAGAATTGTCGATATCGGTCCAGTAGTTCCGGAGCCTATTCAATGCAAACAATCAAATCTTTCCTCTTTCTATTGTTATTATGTATTAGCCGTTCATAATAGTATGAAGCTGAAGAGTTTGTTTGTATGTTTGCTTGAACGCGCAAATCTCAAAAACTACTGGTCCGATTTTTAGTTCCGGAGCACGTAACGTAGCGAGCAGCGTAACATAGACCATTTTTTCGAATAAGGCTTCATTTAATCGTGAAGTTCCTATGGGAACGGGAGTTACGTGGGGTGGTTGTATATTATAAGTAGCCTGTCTGATCTTTATTAGCCTTCCGTTCTTCCAGCTCTCGGAAGACTACGCTAATACAAGACTCAAACCTTTCAAATGATACATACCATACATATAAATTGATTCTTCAGTGACCAGTATTTTTATTATATGTTGGCGCCACCTATAAAGTGGGTAATGTCGGTAATTCAGTATAAATCCTATCAACAAAGTGACAGTTTAGGAAAGCGAGGTTAAGAAGCTTAATCACGTTAAGATTTAATTGAGTATGTTGTACCGATGTAAGGCGTGTTAATATTTTATGACTAGTTTCACGTGCGATTTCACCCGCCTAATTCCCGTTCACGTGGAAACTTCATCGTATAGCATATAAACCCTGGTATACAATTGCTTTGATGACGTTATATCTATTAGGAAAAGCGAATAAGCCAAACCGAGACCGAGCGACCCAAAAAGAAATCTTAGATTTTTACCCGTAGCTTAAATTAATACGGTAACTGAACTAATTATAGAAACCGGCCAAGTGCGAGTCGGACTCGCGCACGAAGGGTTCCGTTTCAGTTACAAGTGCGTACCTATTTTTGATATCAAGAATAAATAAAAAAGCGTATGTTTATGAAATGAAATGTTATTTTATATTTTTATATTCGAGTTGATTGAATGAAAGCTAAATTGCGGTTTACGATTTTTGCCGTATTAAAAAAAAACTACTTACAAGATCTCGTTCAAACCAATTTTCGGTGGAAGTTTACATGGTAATGTACATCATATATTTTTTTTAGATTTATCATTCTCGTATTTTAGAAGTTACAGGGGGGGGGGACACACATTTTACCACTTTGGAAGTGTCTCTCGCGCAAACTATTCAGTTTAGAAAAAAATTACATTAGAAACCTCAACATCATTTTTGAAGACCTATTCATAGATACTCCACACGTATTGGTTCGATGAAAAAAATTTTTTTGAATTTCAGTTCTATGTATGGGGAACCCCAAAATTTATTGTTTTTTTTTCTATTTTTGTGTGAAAATCTTAATGCGGTTCACAACATACATCTACTTGCCAAGTTTCAACATTATAGTTCTTATAGTTTCGGAAAAAAGTGGCTGTGACATACGGACGGACAGACAGACAGACAGACAGACATGACGAATCTATAAGGGTTCCGTTTTTTGCCATTTGGCTACGGAACCCTAAAAAAAGAACAAAAATACAACTAAAAAAGCTTTATTGTTTTTTAATTAAATTACCCTTAATAACACACCACAGGAACATTTGAAATTACAATATAGATATAATAGTACAAGTCATATCGTTACTGCGATTTTTTTATAGAATGCAGCAACGATTATTATAGGAAGTAAAGTCAACTCAAGAATCGAAGTAAAACCAAGGTTGACAGGTCCAGTCTCTTTCTAGCGACACACCTAATGTAGGTATTTCTTAGAAAATCATCTTTATTTATAAGTTGAATGCTGACTTTTACGCAGTAGCACTTGGTTCATTAAAACGTAATGTATTTCAAGGTGTAGCTTTAACAAAGTAACGTAATTAAGATGTGCTATTTAATCATCATCAACAGCCCGTTTACGTCCACTGCTGAACATGGGCCTCCTTTTAACATACCTTGGCAAGCCAGGATCGTAGAGGGATATTACCATACTCACCACGCTTGGCAGACGGATTGGTGATCGCAGTAAGATGTACATCTTGAGCTTGAGCTTGAGCTGCTGCCCATTCATCAGCCATATGTCCCTTAGTCGCCTTTTACGACACCCATGGGAAGTCATGGGGTGGTCTATTCTAAGCCGGATTTTTAAATATTACTTATTTTTTAATATTCAATTTAAACATAAGTAATTTACTGATATTTAATTTATTTTTATTCAAAAAACCAGTGTGCAGTACCAATGAAGTTAATTCCTGTTTCGCGGAGTTTACAAACACATCAAGACTAAACGTCCATCATCATCATCATTATCATCAGCCCGTATAACGTCCACTGCTGAACATCAGCCTCCTCCTGAGGGAGGATATTTGCCATAGTCACCACGCTTGGCAGGTTGGTTGGTTACGGCAGTATTATGTTGTACCACACAAGCAAACGCTGCTGCCCGTTCCTTGATATACGATTATTATAGATGATATACGATGTTATAATAATCGAGACCAACGGCTTAACGTGCTTTCCGAGGCACGGAGGGTAGTCCTTCAACCAACCAGACCCCGAAAGAAATCTTAGAATTTAAGCAAAGATTTCCTGTCCGGAGTGGGGATCGAACCCACGAACTCCAAGATTTAAAGCTAGCCAAGTACCACTAAGCTCCGGAGGTTGTCCGTTAAAACGTCCGCGATTATTATATTAACTTTACCAACATATCGAGGGGTGAAAGGCTATTTGTTTGAAGCGACATTTTACGAACTTTACAGGAGAGCCATTTAAAGATTCAAAATTTGGAAAAAAAATCGTTATGAAAAAACTAGTGCTCTTTCTATAATGGGGATCGCAAATCCCTGAATGTTTTGGTATATTTTTAAATTAAAAAACAGTTATGAGTATAAGATAAATTGTCGCTTAATACAAAATGATCTGTATCGCCTTATTTTTAGAGTAAAGAAAAATGATTCAACTTCCAACATTGTCACTAATCAGCAGCAGGCAAAATGGTTTAAGTGACTTTACAGTACTTATGCAGGAGAAAGCAAAATGATTGAATTGACGTTACTCAATAATAATAGGAATAGGCTATTTTGTTTTACTACCAATTTGGGTTTGGGTTTTGGGTTTTGTTAACGGTTCAGGAAAGTTGGCTTAAGCAACAATGAACATTCTTAAAGAGTTGTTTGATGTCTCAGATTTTGAAAGGAGTTATATAACTTGGTTGTTCTAAACAGAGTGAAAAACAGTTGTAGCGAAAGGGTTGAACCGACGACATGTCTTAATGAATTTGGCTGACGGCAAATTGGTTGAAGCGACATTGCACAGAGTAAGTAGTCGTAAGCAAAATGTTTGAAGGGACTTTTCATCTAAAGATAGCTACATCGAAAAACGATTTATCTGCCATCGAACTAAAATTTTAGGAAAGGAAAAACGGCTTATGATCCAATTCTCTGTTTTTGTATACAGCTTAAATGATATACTAAAAAAATATGGCAAATTTGAAGTCTGATCATACATCATGTTTGAGAATTATGCACTAAAATGGCATTGTTTTAAGCGCCATAAAAGTGCTCAGAATTGTACGAAACCCGGCTCAGACGACGCAGAAAAATTCGCTGAATCCGAATATGTATAGAACTCCATATCGTCCAAAATGTCGCTTCAAACAAATAGCCTTTCACCCCTCGATATGTTTTTCTAAATAAACCTCAGTCAGGTAATCGAGGTGCTTACTGAAAACGCATCACTGCTTGCATTTGTTTCGTCCCATAGCTTACGTGACTTCTCTCTATGACTTCTCTATTTGTGACTTCTCTATAGGATAAGTGAGCCTTTACGGAGGTAACACAAAAACCGATCGACTTCAGTTTTAGTTAGCTCAAATTTGATTGATAATAAATTAAATAAGATCCGGTTCTAGCAATATTGATAACTTATTTTTGAAGGTTTCACTTTGAAATTAGTATCTAATAAATCATCAGAAATACCAAATACGTGTTAAATTTTTTTAATTATAAAATTACTTAAATCACTTTGAATGGTTTGTTTTTTGTACCATGATATGGCAAATTTTGATTTATTCATTTAAGCTTTTTAAGTCTATATTTACGTCACTCTCAAAAACAACATATGTATTTATTCAAAAGAATGGACTTAATCGAATATTGTGTTAAGCTAAACTATAAAGTCCTGATAGAAAGTAGGTACAGTCAACAAAAGAGTTAGGTTTACACTGTCAGTATCAAAAGATGTAAATAAATATGTTTTTGACACTACGACAGCCGGTAATTCTTTATGGACAAAGAGTTCGTTGCTAGCTGTGTAAAACTACACATAATCCTTCGGTGTTTTAACCATCCCACAGGAACTCATTAATTTTAATCTAAAATCTCAGTAATTAAAATGATGACCAGGGATGTAAGGTACCACCATGCAAAATTTCATTTAAATCGGTGCTAAAAGTTTCGGAGTTTAGCCCGTTCAAATAGACAAAAAGACAGAGAAAAATCTGGATGTGTTCTATTTTACTTCTAACATTCCCCTGACTAGGTTTTTTTAGCGTTTTTTGCTTATGTACAGACATTCGGCCTCTACAGTTTTATTTTATATATAGAATATACAGAGTGTCCCAAAAGATTACGTAGCTGGGAAGGGGGGTGATAGGGATGGTCACAAGGGTCACCAGAAAAATATAAAAAATTCCCTCTGGGTGTTTAAAAAAATAAATGGCATTTTTTAAAAGACCAAAATTTTACACCTTGTGCTAACTGTGTGATCTTTTTATTTCTGATTCCAAATATTAATACAAATTAATAAAAAAAAAGTGTTAGTTGTGCCCATTTTAATTATGTTTATCAACTTTTTAAAAGCTAGTACAGCTTTCGTAATTATTGTAACAGTCCATATCCTCAGGCTAAATTTTAATAAATGTTCATTCAACAATTACGGTTGAAATGACAATATGTACCAATTTATAGAACATAAACAGTTAACATGAATACAATACGCTAGTTATTGAAAATTGACCGAAATAATATGCAATAAATATCAAATCGTCATTGAGATATTACAAGCGGTTACCTTTTGTCTGCGTTATGGTTAATGTGCCATTAGCAATATTTTGTAACCATAAAGGTTGCGTTTGTAACTGTTATTGATTAAATGTTATTTATTAGTTGGGTTGTGTAACTGAATTATTGTTCAGTGTAATGGTTTCCTGTTGGTATAAATATAATTCGTTCTGCGACACGTTCTGCTTTCAGATATTGTATGTTAATAATTTAAGTGATATAATATTATGATTAATTAATTTGTCATTAATTTGTTGGTAGATTAAACAAGTTTAGTATAATTTACTAGTTGAAACCATTTATGTATATATTATATAGTTGTAATAATTAATTACTGTTAGTTTCACAAACATACTTCATAATAATGTTGACCTAATGAAAACTATGAATAAGGAATCAGGAAAATATTCATATTGTTACATAATTAATTATATTGAAACTTGTAGAAATGTTCAAATATATAGAGGTACTAGGTAGTTAATTTGATAAAGTTCAAATTATAAGCAGTTAATATGATATTAATTACAGTAATAAGTTATGCCTTCATAACTAGGAATGATAAATACTTATCGCCAATTAAACGCTTTAATACGGTTACAGTTCGGTTTGCTTTGACTGGTTCAACTTACCAGTATATAAGTCTTAATGTACCTATATATTTTTTTATATTGGAAAGTTACATTAAAAATCCATTATTTATTGCGTAGTGAATAATTTCATGAACCAAAAACGATTTGATGGACACTGCCAATATTTGTTAGTACTCAAACACATTTTTAAACACTTTTAAATTAATTGATTACGGCTTCTATAATTCATGTAAAAGCCGTTAGTTATAAAATAACTTGATTGCGGCAATGAGATTAAATGAAATGAAATTCTGTTGACCTTAATTATTATTATATTAAATTATTTAAAATAAAGATAGTAACTGAATCTTAGGTTAAGCCCCTAATGCCTTAACCAATTAGGCTACGGTGGAACCCTACCGGTCATCGAAAAGTACGTAGGTACGTACGTAGAGACTTGCTATAAAAAGAGATTAACAAATTTCGATGACCGGTCCCTACCAATTAGGCTACGGTGGAACCCTTTCCACCGTAGCCTAATTGGATAAGGCATTAGGGGCTTAACCTAAGATGCAGGTTCGAGTCCCGCCGGTGGTCGAATTTTATTAATCTCAATTATGAAACATTGTATATGGTAAAATTTCCGTAAAGTATTCAAAAACATTTAAAAATGACGATAGTAACCTAAAATATAAGGTCTAAGTTTAGAAATGAATCTCTGAGCATAGCAGTCAACCTAGTAGTAAAATCAATCAAGCACTGTAATAACATTACTGGGTACAAATAATTTTCTTTACTAAGAATGTTATTGCTAATCAAATTTAAATTTGTATTACTACTCGTAGTTACGTGTATAACAATTATATAAAAGTCACGATTTCATCCAGCTTAATGCAAACAAAAATCAAAATGACCATCTAAAATTCCAATATGAAACTTGCGGTGGTGTATGTACATGAGCTTATTGTCACACAGTTCAATTCTTGACCCATCCGTCAAGCAGTCTAGCCACGTCTGAAGCGACTAATTGTTTGTCAGTCGCCAAGTTATCTGTAAGTCTATTGATAATATGTAAAATTGGACATCTAGGCCGCATCTACTGACGGCATATAGAACGTCAAACGGTACCCGAGGTACACACGTTGTATTTGTGCCAGAAGATACAAATGCTGAACTGATTTACGACTTCCGATGGAACAAATTTGTATTGAAAAATGACTCTTAAAGTCTGCTGCACATGATATGAAAGATTTCGTCCATTGGATTTCATATAATGTTGAATATTGGTCGGACTGAATAAACTATCGTTAGGCTTAAGAAGTTAACATGATAATAAATTATTTTAATGCTATTAAACTTTCGCGATTTTTACATATACCTAATTTGGGCTATCCGTGTCCACGACCACCCATGTCGAGACGTCGAATTAATAAAAAGGTAAAGATTTGCCTTAATATTGTACTGCAATAGTACTTACTTAAATTGTTTACTGCAAAATCAAAAGTTATTCAGGTAACTAAAAGGGTCTACCAAAACTTTTAAAATTTGCTGGAGGCTTTTGATTTGGAGGAACCCAATGCAGCCAAAACCGAGGGTTGTATTGACTGTTACAAAAGACCATTTATATGTTCAATTTTGCCGAATTTTAACACAAAACTTATTAAGTTTACTTAAGTCAGCATCATCATCAAGATCATGATGATAATCCAAGTGCTGGATTAATTAAGTCCGTACATACATCTCTTAAGAAACTGAACTTTACCTTTTGCTGCATAATTTACTTATTTAGGTAATCATATTAATTAGGACGAGCCCATCGCTTGCGAAACCAAGGCTTGTAGTGACTGTTAAAAAATACAACTTTACATATTCAAATTGCCGGATTTGAAGACAAAATCTATAAAATCTACTTAAGTCAGCATCATCATCAAGATCATGATGATAATCTAAGTGCTTGATTAATTAAGTCCATACATACAACTCTTAAGATCTGGGTTAGACCTTTTTCTGACCGTCTCGAGGAAGTGTTAATTGGATGAACTAGAACCGTCAAGTTTTTGTCTGAAAAACTAGGCAGTTGTCAACGGTTTCCCGTTTTATTCACAGACGGACAGTTTTAGATCCTGATACTGGTTTCTGTGTCAGTGTAACGTAAGAAGATAGACTCATTAAAATTCTATTGTAAATTATGACTATTTCTTACTTTTACTTTATCAATCCTTTGATGTCCATTGCTGATGTCCATGCTACTATTACCAGACCTTAACAAGCCAGGGTTGTTGAGGTATATTGCCGGAATTACCACGCTTGGTAGGCAGATTGGTGACCGCAGTAAGATGGTAGTATCTTTGAACTGATAGATGCTGCTGCCCATCCATCAGGTGTTGTCCCTTAGGAAGATATGAGGTGGTCTATATACTATGTCTTCGTAAATTTAATCATTCGTTGAATTAAAGCGAAATTAATATAATGAATTGGTGATAAATTTTTATCGCAAATTTATAGCGCTCTTATTAGGTCGACTTTTAATTGGAGTGTTGTGACATTGACTTTGGTCACTTAATATTTATGACTACTTGACGAATTTGGATTTATCAAACAATGCTTTTAAGATTTATTTTATTGGTATTAAAAGTTGTAAAATACAAGTTATAAAATACATAAATGGTGGGATTACTAACATTAACTACAATTTATAAGAATTTGAGTGCACCGGTAATGCTTTGTGTCCAAGCATTGAGTGCCTGCAAAGTCCCCCACCGGCATAGGCATTAATTTTCCTAGTACGGGAAGTGTTATTGTATGACCCTCTATGTATTAGTATGATTGTCGATGATACCGTTATATTGATAAAATGTCTATATATTCGAAACGCCACATGCAATTTGACAAAATAAACAGCAATCCTTTTTTGTTTTATAGTTGCAAAATAAAAACTACAAAATTCGCTCTCCAAATAAATCTGTTTGCGCTCGCGACCGCAAACAAAATATATTTGGCGATAATCAAACAAAGCGTGTCGTTTGTATTTGAACTAGTTTACTGAACCGAGACAATATTGAGCTGTGGGCTCGTTGCCTCTTCCTTGCTTTCTATCGTGAGTTTATTGCCTTAGGATGTGATCTCAGATCTTTGTAGCACAAAAATAGGACAAAATGGCGGATGTATTCAGTAAACGCTATATAACTTAAGCCGACTACGTCATTGAAGTGATAATTTTACGTGAGAATTGTTTTCTTTTCTTTCTTGAATATTCATGTTTATTTTCCTAAAGGTTGAGGCTCATTACCTGGAATTAAGAATTCCTTAAAAATAACCCTTAATTTAAATGTTATATTATACTAGCGGCCCGCCCCGGCTTCGCACGGGTGGACTTTTATACCCTACCCCTGCCCTACCCTACCCCTACTCCTACCCTACCCTACCCCTACCCTACACCTACCCCTACACTACCCCTACCCTACACCTACCCTACCCTACCCCTACCCTACCCCTACCATACCCCTACCCTACCCTACCCCTATGTCCTTCTCCCAGTTCTTAGCTACCTCCCTACCAATTTTCAGCCAAATCGGTTCAGCCGTTCTTGAGTTATAAATAGTGTAACTAACACGACTTTCTTTTGTTTTTAAAATGTATTCTGCTATTCGGGACGGAAACAAATCCAACAAATCAAAAACCATGGCAATCGGTCCAGCCGTTCTCGAGTTATAAGTGTTGTAACAAACACGACTTTCTTTTATATATATAGATTAGTTACAAACAATAAAATACCTTCTCATTATTTTTTCTTTGTCTTAGTTCCTACGTAAATAATGTATTTAAATTTTGTAAAAACATCTGCTCAATGTCATCTTGTAGGTTAAAGTAACTTGGCATATGTAGGTATGTTTAAACACCATTAACATTACAGATTAAAATGACTTCAATGATGTCTTAGGGCGCCCGTTAGTACCTTGTATTGTAAGGCACTATAGCCCATTTTGTTATGTACATTTATCATTACAGTCTCTATGATGGAATTTATTTTTGTAAAATTACATTGTCAATTATTAGCAACGATTGCAATATCATGCTGTACCTACTAACATACTTACAATCAATAATATACCTACGATAAGTAACAGTATATTTTCAACATCATCATCAGCCTGAACAACGTCCACTGCTGAACATGGGCCTCCTCCCGAGGGAGGGTTTTTGCCATAGTCACCACGCTTGTCATGCGGGTTGATGTCCACAGTGTTATGTTGTAACATACAAAGAAACGCTGCTGCCCGTTCCCTGGTATACAATTGTTATAGACTAACGTGCTTTGATAGAAATCTTAGAATTTACACAAAGATTTCCTGTCCGGCGTGGGGATCAAACCTCCGAGATTTAAAGCGAGCCTTATACCACTACGCTATGGAGGTTGTCTACATATCAAATTGTCACAATCTGTAATATGATAGGCCATAAGTAACAGTATATTTTACCTTTTTCAAATTATGGTATAGCCTTTATCTAAGGTTTATAAATAACGATAATCTTCCGCAGAATACCTATTTACGACGGTGACCTTATTCGAAACTTAGAATACTACTATTATACTTCGATCTAGGGTAGATATCCCAACACTCAGAGCATCCAGTTTATTTCGAAGCGAATAATGTCCGTTATTGTGGAACTTATAACGTTTAGCTGTAAGCGTTTAGAAACTCGGCCGGATTGAATCTCGACTTGATTGCAAATAATAGCAATGGGCATTCTGCTATCTGATGCGAAATTAAGATAAAGGGTAGCGTTATTGATATAAACGTTCGTAAGTGCATGTTTCAACGGCAGATCTAAGAATCAACTAGAGATAGGCTTTAGATATTTTGTTTGTAAGCATTTTAAGAGATTCTAAATTTTATTAAAGCACGATTACCCTTAAGGATTGCCGAGCTTTTAAAAACATTGATCTATCAAGCAGTACACAGCTGACCAAGTGAAGGGATCACGATCTTCAGCATTGAAGATACGAATGAGGAGGAGGACCCTTAAGTAGATCGACCCTTAGTGCTAAATAACAGGTACCGAAACATATAAAAACGTTGAAAGTGTATTTCGTATAATCGTTTGTACAATTTTTCGGTAGTTTCTTCTGAGAACTGGTCAGAGGTCATTCTAGGTCAGATTCCCACCCGTGACGTATTTGTGCTAATCATAGATAGATTTTTGAGTTGGATTGTGTTTTGTGTCTGTGAAATGTTTCCCTGCGACATACTTGTAGGATTAGTGCGGGATTAGTTAGTCTAGAAAAAATATTTTGCTTAACCGATATTTCCCGGCTCTCTTTTGGTGCGTTATTGTTTACAGCATTCTAGAGTATATGGGGACTATTTTGTTGTGTATTGATTTTTACTGGTTAATATTAACAAGATTTTTCATTTGTCAAAGATATTGGATATTCAATCAAGCGCATAACATGAACGAATCAGTAATTGTCAACTTTCATAACCAATCAAACATAAACCAAAGAAAGTTTTTACTAACGTCAAAAATATTTACGCTTATTTACTTTTGAGTTTAAATGTGATTGAATATGCCGTTCTGAGCTTTTATTTTAGCTCTTTTAGTGTCAGATTGTTTTGGGAAAAAACCTCTAGGAAAAAATGTATAAGTAGGTGTCTATCTTTCGTGCTTCGGAAATCACGTTACGCCATTGGTCTCAATTGACTTCACTACATAGTATAAAACAAAGTCGCTTTCTCTGTCCCTATATCCCTATGTATGCTTAAATCTTTAAAACTACGCAACGGATTTTGATGCGGTTTTTTTAATAAAAAATAAAATATAACTCACATGTTTTAACATAATCTAAATATTACCCGACAATAACAACTTACATCAACACAAAAATAACGATTACAAACGAAGAAAATACTTAGTATTGTATAAACCAAACATAAATAACTACTAAGTTAAATCACAATACGTTTCGAAATAAATTTACCAAGACCAGATAATTTATTAAAGTTCGTGTCATTATTTAGCTATAAGACATTTGAACGTTGATTAAGCCGATAATCTCCATTGACATCGCAGGATGCGTGAATCTTCGTAATCGATTATAATGTCATTTGTATCGATTTGAATCGACTCGTTGGATCTTGGCGTTGATGTCTTGTTCTTACGCATTTATTTTGTATGAGATATGGTGGTTTTTAGATGTGGTTGTTTTGTTAATTACTTAATTGATATGCGTGGAATGTCTTTAATTACATTCTCTAAGTAGGATAACTGAGAAATGTTCAAATGTTCAAAGAGCTCAATATAAAATGTAAAGTTACATTCATTGCTTGTCGATTTACTAATTATTTAAATTTTGTTTGTTTTTGGTGCAGCTACATTACAGCTTTTTTATTTTGGAAGTAAGAAAATACATATATTTCACCACAACACCCAAGATAATAACATCAAACTTATAAGTTACTAAAAATATGAAAACGAAAAAAAAAACCATTGTTTCTATAGCTATTAATATTGTAACGGGCCACTTGCCACTCTAGAGATAGCGATTTTCTTAAGAAATCATATTCAGGTCCAGATCTGATATAGAATATTTCTATCCATTAAAGATAGATTCTTTCCATTAAAGATAAGAAAATAATTAAGTAAGTAAGCTTTATTATTCTAATAGGTATAGCGAATAAATTGCCAGATTTTTTTGTTATAAAAATACAACTCCTGACTACGGAAGTTAATCTAAGTGTCGCGGGGGAATTTACAAACAATCAATTTAAGGACACAAAGAAATTGTAATGATTTTCTAATCATTTCGATTTTTTGAATAAACTTAATAGTTTAGCAAAGTGTTTACTAAATATTATGTTTATTACTTTAAAATAGCATCAATATTTCTGTAATTATACCTCCAAACCAAAAGGTATTCATTACCTTTTTGTAACATAACATTTCGAAACAATTATGTTTAATTCATTGAACTATTTGTATTTCACATACTATGGCTACTAGCAAGCAATTGAACAAACAGTCGTATATGGAACAAATAACTGTGGCCAATATAAATATTTATCTTGATGCGGGAATAGATTCCGCAACTGAGTGGAACTCGAATGTTGGAATAGTGCATTCCACATATTTGTGCACCATTTGCGCCAAAAGCTGAACGAAAAACCAATAAGGTTGTTACTACCTTACTTAGCTTGGTATTTTGGAGGATTTATTTTTGTTTGTTCTTTCTTGGAGATGTTATGATCAGAATTTAGTCTACATAAAAGTTCGGTGCAATATCTATAAGAATTATTTTGATATTCCGTAGGTCGGCCGCGGGTGCCGTCGGGGGGCCGGATTGCTCATGCGTACCCGACCCCCGCCAACGGCGGATCGAAGGAGTGTCCGGAAGGTTTTAGTGGTGTACGGTCCTCTCCTCGTGGTATGACTTTAGCATACCACGCTATGGAGAGGGCGAGTCCCACATATCCCACCGCCAACGCGCGAATACGCTTCAGCGGTGGTGGGAATGCGTCAATGCATTAAACCCGGGACAAAAAAAAAGTCTTCTTCTTTCTTATATTTAATTTTGTTATAGAAGTAAATAAACTGTGTTGTTTTAAAACATGTGGCTATATAAAATCTACTTTTGTGGTATTTTCTTAACATTTCCATATTATTTATGGTGGCGAAAATGTGTTAAATTTTCATATTTTTAACATTAGTTAAGGTAACATTTAATTTTTTAACTAAGTTTTCTGAGATAAACCTACGCGAAGTTATGCGACTGTATTATGTAGCAGATCGTAGTGGCATCCTAAATTGTGGATTTAGTTGTGTTGGTTACATTCGCCACTACTTTATATAGAAACCTTCCGAAACACTTATTATTTTATATAAGGAAATCCATATAATTTGATGACAAATTGTCAACGTAAACGTCTATTCTATATTCAAAATCAGAGCAACTGAAACTCCAACAATGTTACTTTTCCGTCACTCACAATTCATTCACAAACACTCCTACGCTTCAGCGAACCACACAAAGAGTCGAAACCAGAACAAGACTTTAACAAAACTGTATACAATGGGAATCTTACTTTCGTCAATTTGTAACCTGCCATTATGTGAATACCAGTTTAATGCTCCGATGAATGGCAGTCTGTACGTAGTACTTTGGGTACTTTTGGTACTTTCCTTTTGGTCACGTATCCGCTTTTCTGATATTTATATTTACTACGTTAGGTAATGTTGGAGAAGAAATTGATTTTGATTGAAAGTTGTTTTATGATTGAAGAGTTATTGCTTCTGCCATTTTATATGTTGGTTATGTAAAGGAATATAATAAAGTACCTAATATTTATCTGAAGAGAAACTTTAGTAAAAATGAATAATACAACATTTAATGACAAGTTAGTTAGACATTTAATAGATACGATCAATACAATAGGTTTATGACTAAAGCTGACATCACTTATAAAACAAAACATGCTTTTATGTAAGGAAAGTGATAAACAAACCAAATTAGACGAAGCGTAACAGCATAAACACTTTAATAAAGCCAAATTCAGCAATTAGCACCACTATGGTTATATGAAGGCGAACTAAGTGTGCATTGTATGGAAGACTGAACATACAAAAATAGCAAATAAATAGCGAAATTCGAGCCATTGTTTCCTTTTTTGTTCTATAAGCTTTTATAATAAATATAAAAGTACGTATCGGACGAGTAGGTATACGTGTCTCTTGTCTTAGACGTGTCAAGCTGCCAGTCCCGTCTGTAGATTAGTCATCTAATTCAGCGTTTGACGCGACCATTCCTAGGATCTTGAATTTTACTTCGTCGAGTCTTACTGATTCTGCTATTGTAATAAATGAGAAGTTTTGATGTCAAGATTTATAAAAAATTGACACACATTTAAGTTTAAGCTGAAAAACAAGATACTACAAACGTCTTAAGTAGAATAAGTACATTAACTTGTGTCAAACCACTGGGTGCAAGATATGTTAAGCTGCTGAATCTTTGATACCTACTAATTAATTTATAACGAAAATAGGATTGGGCAAGTGGATCTCCATAAAACAAATACAATTTAAAAAATCACGCAATGTAATCTTCTTTTTTCACCACAAGAATTAGCATGAAAACAATAGCTTTAGGTGCCAATGAAAACGAAGAGGTGAATTGTTAGGTGAAAGCAATGGGAATTTTGAAATCGCTTAAAGATCTTTATTATAGGTGTTGTATAAGTAAATGCAGCACCATCGAGCAGTTACAGTATTATTTTATGCAATTATTCGTAACGATATATTTTCGTAACGATTGTAAATTACAATAATCATTGTAAAACAAACAATTAAATTTGAAATAAGTAATAAAACATGTTTTAGACAAAGCAATAATATTGAATACGTTTTAAAGTTTCGTCGCCATGAAAGTAAAGGAATTAAATGTTTTTATTGTAAAAAATAACGGAATACAATGTTGTTTCAGAGCAGTAGAGCAGGATTTTACAAATAATACATGGTTGCGAAAATAAATTGACAAAACAATTTAGGCTAAACAAACTGCCAATTGAAAAAAGTACTGAATTGCTTGGTCACGCTTCGATAGCTGTTGTTGAGCAAATTATGAAAAAAATACATTCATTGCTTTCTTATACGTTTTATACTCAATTGTAGTTGATTTAATCTTGTCATTAATTGCCAGTCTCTTTAAACGTATCAGTGACCATTAAAATAAAAACGTGGTCTTCGTTATTATTCGAATTGACGGTTAGACTAGATGCGGTAAGGATTCGTCATGGCTGAATGATCTAGGTATTGAGGTTTCTACCTAAGGTTCCAGGTTTGAATATTGCCCGTCGTGTACCTTTTTTGTAGAATTTAAAAAAGTTAAATTGACTGAATAGGTAATATTTTTTGGAGTGAGTTTTTTCATATTGATATTAGATAGTAAGAATTTCAAAGACCTATTAGATATTTTAGTTTCATCAAACTTTGTATTTAAAAGCACGCAATAGTGGAACTAATAAAATTACGCATTTAAAGAAACGGTGAATTTTACCGTTAATCTCTTATAGCACAGTTAAATAATGAACCATAACATTAAAGTAGGGGTCATGGGCTCAATCTCATAGTAAGGTAACATTTTATTTATATGTAGGTAATCGGTGAGATATAGTGTCTTCTACGTCGCTTTTATAACATCTCAATAATTCATTGATCGGTTTCGAGCAGTCACGATTATGTGCGCTTTTATACCCTATAAAACCAAAGCCACATTTTAATGATTATTCCATATACTTTTCGACGTTGAAAGTGCTAATAATCTGTTTTTATTTTGCAATAAATACTATACAAGATAGAATGTCCAATAGATTTAGATCTATATATTATTCAAGGTCAAACCAGGCCACCCATTTAGAATCCATTTCTAAGTACAGATGTATGTCTATAAGTTATGACTTTACATTGAATGTGTAAGTTATGTGAGAATCCAACGGTCCTGATACGTAATGCATATTCTCGATCAACTATTTAAGGTGAAACGTTAGATTCGCAACGGTTTTGCTCGCATAAAATATATGTCTCATGTATGTGTGTAACGGGATATTATTATAAGTTTCCATCAGCTTGAAAGGTTTATAATGTTATTGGATATATATCTCCCTCGGCACTACATTGCTATGCCTGACAGAGTTGATGATTAATGATAAAACTGAAGCACTACTCGCATTTATGTGCACTGAAGTTTTTCAACTTCAGTGCACATAAATGCGAGTAGCCTTGTAGCTAACAAAAAGTGTCCATGAGAGTCAAAATTAACTGCCACATGCCAGAATCGTAGAATGCAATAGTTATATTCAGTAAATATTGTTGTAAATATTTACTGAAAAAAAAACGATGTTATTTTCTTGAACATTTTTAGGTTTTGCTGCAATGTTTGCTCAATGCGTTTTGATTTGGTATTTCTTGTTTCCGTCGATATTTACAAACAATATATGGAATTAAACCTCCGTAGCGTAGCGGTATTTTGCTCGCTTAAGCCTCGGAGGTCGTGGGTTCGATCCCCACACAGGACCAGAAATCTTTGTGTAAATTCATAGATTTCTTTCCGGGTCTGGTTGGTTGAAAGACTACCCTCCGTGCCTCGGAAAGCACGTTAAGCCGTTGGTCCCGATTGTTTTAACATCATCTATAACAAGCGTATACCAGGGGACGGGCAGCAGCGTTTCCCTGTGTATTACAATATAATACTGCGGTCACCAATCCGCCTGGCAAGCGTGGTGACTATGGCAAAAACCCTCCCTCGGGAGGAGGCCCATGTTCAGCAGTGGACGTTGTACGGGCTGATGATGTTGATGATGATGATATGGTATTCAACATAACGTTAGGCACGCAGTATCCCTTCTTATAAATGTTGTTTTTCTCGTTGCTTTTTCTCTTCATATCACTTTTAAACTTTCAATTTTATACTTGTACCTCATAAAAAAATGTACTTTCAATCTTACTCATATCTACGATACAAAGTGTTCAAGCGGCTTAAACTTTCACTTCTGCGGTTATGATAAAGCTTATCTGTTAATTGGTTATTGGCAATAGACTAGAATATATTAGGAAACTAGATTTGTATTCCAATTAAAAGCACTTTTCCTTGTTGTTAGTGTCAATCAGTCTTATTATTGGATTTGCGATGGACAGCTTCATTTGCGAATGTGGGTGGTTAGTTCACTGTAAATTTGTAGTAGCCGTTGTGAAATCCCTTATGATTATTATAGGTAGAACGTAAAAGCAATTTTATAAAGGCAATTTAATTACATATCAAATTCTTCAAGGAACGGCATTTCAATTACTTGTTGTTTATATTCTATTTTGGATTGCGATGTAATAACCCTTTAGAAACCATCGGTTGAATTAAAAAAAAAATATATTTGAATTATAAATTCAACCGTAAAAACTGGTCTAGTGCGAGTCGGACTCGCGCACGAAGGGTTCCGTATCATTTTCTAGCGTCCACCTGTTACCGTAACCGTTACATCGAGCAATAAAGTAAAAAAAGGTTGTTGTATGGGAGCCCCCCTTAATTATTCATTTTTAGTATTTGTTGTTATAGCGGCAATAGAAATACATCATCTGTGAAAATTTCAACTGTCTAGCTATCGCGGTTTTTGAGATACAGCCTGGTGACAGACAGACAGCGAAGTCTTAGTAATAGGGTCCCCTAAAAATAATTAAAAGTAGTTTGAGGGAATAACTGCTCCTATATTTATTCTAAAAATGAATATATTTCTAGATAAAATGAACTCCCAAAAGGTATGTGCAGTAGCGTGTAAAATCTAAGTAAACTTTTATTGTAATACACGTGTCATGAAACCTTCGTCCTTGATCGTATATTTATTGTGCTTGGAACAATATTACACTAACAAAATGGTTTTGTCGAAACATATTTCATAGTTTTATTGTGTTTTATGTGGTTTACATGCTCAAGTACAAGATATCAGCATAGTATGTGTCGTCAATGTGGTAATAAATTATTTATATTTCTGGTGTATCATAAATATGTTACAATAAATGGCAATGTTTCAGTGTCATGTAAATAAATCTTATCTAAAGCTACTAATATAATAAAGCTGAAGAGTTTGCTTGTTTACTTGAAGCTCAAAACCTAGGAACTACTGGTCCGATTAGAAAATTTCTTTCAGTGTTAGGTAGTCCATTTATCGGGGAAGGGTTAAGGCTATTTTTAATAATGAAGTTCTCCCGCGAGCTGAAGTTACTCGAGTAAAACCTAGTAACCTAATAAAAAAGTTGGGTTTTCAATATATTCATCATCATCGAATCAGTCCCTCAACTAACCAGACCCGGAAATTTTAGAATTTATCAAAGATTTCCTGGCGTGGGAATCGAACCCACGACCTCCAAGATTTAAAGCGAGCTAAATACCGCTACGCTACGGAGGCTGTCCTCCCGTTTGATGAAATATTAATAGTATCTATTTTATGATCATCTTCAGTCGTTTACCATGCACTAAACATGGGCCTCCGTGCGAAAGAGGGTTTGCCATAGTCACCACGCTTGGCATGCAACCCGCATATGGTGACCACAGTATTAGGTATGTTGCTTGTAACACACAAAGAAACGCTGCTCCCTTTTCACTGGTTTACGATAGTAGATGATGTTACAACAGTTGGAGTCCCTACTCTGCCGCTTAACGTGTTTTCGAGGCACGGAGGATATTCCTCAACCAACCAGACAAAAATGTAAGATGACACACAGATTTATTGCCATAAAATCGATTCGTTTCTATATAAACATAATAATTGTTATCAGTTTCTGTCGGTATAACAGATTAAATTATTGAGATCAAGATATTGTTGCTTGAGGCGTCAGTGCAGCTCTACTTATTGCTCTAGTAAGAAGCTAGGGACGGCATTCAATATTGCTACCACATGATAAATTCAATGAATTTTATCTTAAAACTGATAGAGGTTATTTTACCTTACTATATCATGGCCCATTTAAATTATCCTATCAAGTTAGCTGCGTCCCATAAATTGGTACCATCCACATTTTTGCAATTTGCTTTTGTTTCTCCAAACACGATTCTAGTGTGACAGCAAGTAAATATAAAATAAATAAAATAAAAAAAGTTTTTATTCACGTAAACCTATTACAGGTATTTGTAAATAGTCAAAACATATTTTGGCTTATCAATTTACTGTGTTAAATTAATTAAGTTTATTAGGTTATTGCTACTTATTATAATAGTTGCAATAGTAGTATATCCTGCAAATAATATAATATTCATATGCTTCAACGAACATGGCTTGCTAAGGTCGGTTAAAGAGGAGACTCAGAGTTCAGCAGTGGACGAAAAAAGACTGATAGGTAAAATAGAAAAGTAACAAAACATTGTACCTAAAGATATTGCAATATCAGAAAGTATTCAAGCGTGCAGCCCTATATAAAGCGGAGCGCCAGTCGCACCGATATTCAAATTTACGGAACAATTGTTTCGAATCATTTTGATGGAAAGTAAATAAAGGTTTTATAGGTACAGTGAAAGTAGGTTTGTAGGACGTTACTCTTGTGTTTTATAACAGTTCGTTAATTATTATTTGTGGTATTGTTTTTGTGTCGATGGCCAATTGAAATTATACTGCAGCCATCGTAATGAAAAAGGGCAAAATTAAATAAAATGCCTATTTAATGGCCATTATATTTAGCACACCATGCCCTACACGTCAACTATCTACCAGTCAAAAATATGGTTAATGATTGCATTAACCATTGCAGGCCAGTAATATCACTATCTTCTATATTGATAGAAGATAGTGATATTACTGGCCTGCAATGGTGAGGCCGAAATGTATGAGAATTACTTTAAAAATAGAGCACTGATAGCATTAGTGTACTGCATTCTTTGTTTGTGGTCTCTAGGTCAAGTAATATGTTATTTATAATAAAGGAATTTTCACTTTCTTTCTCATCGCTCTAATGTGACATATCTATCCATCATACATCTAAGTAAACTTTTATTGTAATACACGTGTCATGAAACCTTCGTCCTTGATCGTATATTTATTGTGCTTGGAACAATATTACACTAACAAAATGGTTTTGTCGAAACATATTTCATAGTTTTATTGTGTTTTATGTGGTTTACATGCTCAAGTACAAGATATCAGCATAGTATGTGTCGTCAATGTGGTAATAAATTATTTATATTTCTGGTGTATCATAAATATGTTACAATAAATGGCAATGTTTCAGTGTCATGTAAATAAATCTTATCTAAAGCTACTAATATAATAAAGCTGAAGAGTTTGCTTGTTTACTTGAAGCTCAAAACCTAGGAACTACTGGTCCGATTAGAAAATTTCTTTCAGTGTTAGGTAGTCCATTTATCGGGGAAGGGTTAAGGCTATTTTTAATAATGAAGTTCTCCCGCGAGCTGAAGTTACTCGAGTAAAACCTAGTAACCTAATAAAAAAGTTGGGTTTTCAATATATTCATCATCATCGAATCAGTCCCTCAACTAACCAGACCCGGAAATTTTAGAATTTATCAAAGATTTCCTGGCGTGGGAATCGAACCCACGACCTCCAAGATTTAAAGCGAGCTAAATACCGCTACGCTACGGAGGCTGTCCTCCCGTTTGATGAAATATTAATAGTATCTATTTTATGATCATCTTCAGTCGTTTACCATGCACTAAACATGGGCCTCCGTGCGAAAGAGGGTTTGCCATAGTCACCACGCTTGGCATGCAACCCGCATATGGTGACCACAGTATTAGGTATGTTGCTTGTAACACACAAAGAAACGCTGCTCCCTTTTCACTGGTTTACGATAGTAGATGATGTTACAACAGTTGGAGTCCCTACTCTGCCGCTTAACGTGTTTTCGAGGCACGGAGGATATTCCTCAACCAACCAGACAAAAATGTAAGATGACACACAGATTTATTGCCATAAAATCGATTCGTTTCTATATAAACATAATAATTGTTATCAGTTTCTGTCGGTATAACAGATTAAATTATTGAGATCAAGATATTGTTGCTTGAGGCGTCAGTGCAGCTCTACTTATTGCTCTAGTAAGAAGCTAGGGACGGCATTCAATATTGCTACCACATGATAAATTCAATGAATTTTATCTTAAAACTGATAGAGGTTATTTTACCTTACTATATCATGGCCCATTTAAATTATCCTATCAAGTTAGCTGCGTCCCATAAATTGGTACCATCCACATTTTTGCAATTTGCTTTTGTTTCTCCAAACACGATTCTAGTGTGACAGCAAGTAAATATAAAATAAATAAAATAAAAAAAGTTTTTATTCACGTAAACCTATTACAGGTATTTGTAAATAGTCAAAACATATTTTGGCTTATCAATTTACTGTGTTAAATTAATTAAGTTTATTAGGTTATTGCTACTTATTATAATAGTTGCAATAGTAGTATATCCTGCAAATAATATAATATTCATATGCTTCAACGAACATGGCTTGCTAAGGTCGGTTAAAGAGGAGACTCAGAGTTCAGCAGTGGACGAAAAAAGACTGATAGGTAAAATAGAAAAGTAACAAAACATTGTACCTAAAGATATTGCAATATCAGAAAGTATTCAAGCGTGCAGCCCTATATAAAGCGGAGCGCCAGTCGCACCGATATTCAAATTTACGGAACAATTGTTCCGAATCATTTTGATGGAAAGTAAATAAAGGTTTTATAGGTACAGTGAAAGTAGGTTTGTAGGACGTTACTCTTGTGTTTTATAACAGTTCGTTTATTATTATTTGTGGTATTGTTTTTGTGTCGATGGCCAATCGAAATTATACTGCAGCCATCATAATGAAAAAGGGCAAAATTAAATAAAATGCCTATTTAATGGCCATTATATTTAGCACACCATGCCCTACACGTCAACTATCTACCAGTCAAAAATATGGTTAATGATTGCATTAACCATTGCAGGCCAGTAATATCACTATCTTCTATATTGATAGAAGATAGTGATATTACTGGCCTGCAATGGTGAGGCCGAAATGTATGAGAATTACTTTAAAAATAGAGCACTAATAGCATTAGGGTACCTACTGCATTCTTTGTTTGCGGTCTCTAGGTCAAGTAGTATGTTATTTATAATAAAGGAATTTTCACTTTCTTTCTCATCACTCTAATATGACATATCTATCCATCATACTATTGATTGATGTTGTTGACCAAATATGTATCAAGTTATTATTTAGTTTATAGTAAGTAGATGTAAGTAATTGCAAGAATAGAACATATAATATTATAGTTTCGAACACAGAACAGAGAAAAGGTATTCATACATAAATATATACTTAGTCTGGCCATAAATACTGTCAAAATTAACAAAATATTACATTTGAATTTGGAATCTGTCATTTTTATATGATTGTTCATTGTGTTTTTATTTTCGCGCCATTACATTGGTAAATAATTTGTGATATTAAACTGGAGTGGGGTGATAAAGTTCTCTTTCTTTACACAAAGTAGGTTTGTAGCCAAATACAATTTTTAAAACTGAGACTAGACCACTCCATATCATCTCACGTGTGTAGTAAGAGGACACTAAGAGACATACATCTAATAGACGGGAAGCAGCATATATCAGCTCATGGATATCAGAGTCGCAGTATGACTCTGAGTATCCAGGCAGCGGATCACCAATCTGCCTGCCAAGCGTGGCGTGATCATGGCAATATCCCTCAACGACCCTGTCTAGCCGAGGTCTGTTAAGAGGAGGCCCCTGTAAACATTAAAGGGCTGATAAAGTACTGATAATTTGCTGTTATTGCGTTTAGCGTTTGCCTAGTGTGTAAAAAACACATGTTGTTAACGTGCTTAAATTAAATTAATTTGTTAAATTATGATGAGCAAAACTTTAATCTTAATGCCATCTTACTCCAAAATAAAATAATGAATGTGTCACTTTCTTGTCCTTGCGTATGTATGTCATATCCACTCATATGGATAACTTAGTGATAAATATCCCTTTGTTGCAGTTTCATATGACTCTGTTTGCGTGAATTCACTCCGTAACACAAAAGTACTTACTATTTTTGTACCGACATCGCGTGAGGCGTGTGTATTTAGCATAATATTACCACGAATTTTCTTTTTTCAACCATGCACTTGGGATTAGCAATACTGTCCTTATAATCTGAGTACTAAGTTATATAATCGCATGACATTTTATTATTATGACTAAGATTGTTGTTCTTTTTCTTACCTTTTTCAATTGGTATTCTTGTATTTTTAAAGACGATGTAAATTGCCGATAAACTGTCTATTATAGCTGTTGGAACATTTAAATAAAGCTCATACTTACTCGATGCTTGAGGGATGTATTTTGCAATACGAACTTTAGTAGATACTTTAGTATCGTTTTTATCAATTGTGTTGAATTGCATGTCATTGTTTGTACTCACATAGGATGTCAATGACCTTATTTTTACAGATAAGTACAGCAATAGAATAAATTAACATGTTTATCGGGTATTATGGAAAAACGGTGTCGCTTGTGTGTAGCCAACCATAGCTAGTTAAAGCCAACAAACATTAAATGTAGGTATGTTAGGTAATTGTGTTTGCAACCTATTTTCCTTTGGAAAATTTGGATATTAAGTTGTCTATTTCATGAAGTAGCACTTACCAACAAGCTGATAATATTTTAATGATCCACTATTATGTTAAGTACGGCAAATTATTCGTCATGTCAAATGTAATTGCGCTATAATTGTAAAACAAACAAATAATTATTATGTATCAAACTAGTTTTGGTATAATCCGTGGGTGAGTCGAAATTATATTCAGAGCTCAGAAGCATAAGGTCGGATGTACCTTTACACAGACTGTAGGGTCCGTTCACACATACCGGCTCGGAGAGCATCGGCGCGCATTTTTCTTTTCACACAGACCGGATCGTATACGCTTGGAGTTGGTCGGAGCGGAGCTGCGCGAACGAGAAAAAGTACGCAATCGGAGCCGGTCAGCTCCTCTTACTATTTCACACCAAGCGCGTTTAAGCATTCTTAATGACTAAAGCAGTGCACATGCAAAAATAAACCCTACTACAAATACTAAAAACTCTGTTTTCAACGTGATAAGAATCTGCTCTCCTCTCCGAGCCGGTCTGTGTGAACGGTGTTATACGTCAGAAACATTCGTCGTATGTGCCTTTATCATAAACTGGCACTTACGACTAAATGCTTCTGAAGATAATAGTGCATCCGTCCTTACGTTTCTGAGGTCTAGATAATATGTAAATAATCATAATATTGCATGATGAGAAATTTTGTAATTTTGTAACTTTCTTGATTCCGTAATTTTGAATGTTTAGAAAGTAGTGAACAAGATTAAAGTAACGAAATATTTCCGCACGTATTCATTGTTTGTATAAAATCAATTTCCAGTTTTTCTGCTAATCAAATTATTTTCACTTTGTAAAAAACGCTTTCTAAAAATACTCTTAAATGTATTTTACGTAGAATTTTAGGCTTAAAAATATTACGCTCTCTTAAATGATTTAAATGCTATATTTAGAAAATTAAATTTTATATAATAGTTATTACTTAATAGCCTAGATACATAATTTTTATCATGTTTAATATTTATTTTGTGGTTGAAACTTGTTATATAAGTAATTCTATTGCTGTATACATTTTGATTTTACTTAACTTTTTTACAGTCCGTAAACTATATAATAGACATCAAAACATGGTTTTTTGTCATTTACTAGCTACGCCCCGCAGTTTTTTCCGCGTCAAACCTCTGCTCCAGTGGATTCGAGCGTGATATTTTATGCCTATATGTTAATCCAACATATAAACTATAAACTTTCAGCTAAATCCGTTCAGTACTTTTTGCGTGAACGAGTAACAAAAATACATGCATACATTCTTACAAACTTTCGCGTTTATAATATTAGTAAGATTATAAATTAAACGATTCGTAATACCGCGGGTAAAACTGTGGGGCGCAGCTAGTCACGAGACACATATCTTCGATCGAAGACACATATAGGTATAAAAAACGTTCATCCAACACTTTCCCCTGTCCCAATAATATAATTTAAAATGACTACACCAACGCCCTCCCATCAACAATACAACATAATAACTTATGTAAGGTGCTTCCAAAATATATGCCTTCCCTTTAACAGTGAATAGTATCATGTGTTGTGTTTACGTTAGTGAAGAAAATGCTTTGGAATACCTAATACATTTTGTGTCTAAGTAGTTTTTTGACTGAATATATATTTTTTCGCGAAGTGAGGCCCCTCTCTCTATACGTGACCGTAGGCTCAGTGATTACCGTAGTTGCGTCTGAATCTGGTGTTCTAAGTGTAATTCCCACCCGGGACAATTATTTGTGTGAACAACGGAGAGTTGTCCTGAATCCTGTCCTGTTCTTTGTGTCGTGAATTATATGTTTGTAAAAGTCCTCTGCGACACAGGGATTAACTTCGACATACATTTCTAAAGAGAAGCAATTGATTTAAAAAAACACCTGTTAAAGGATGGCATATTCTTTGAAAACACCCTATATTGTTACCATGAGGCAACGGTTTCCGTGTAAACAATTATTCAATCAGTCCGCACGTGAAAGTGTCAGTTCAACAATAGTTAGAGATCTCGTAATCTTGATCAATGTTCGGTATAATGAATTTTCTTATGCAACGCTTTTGTTGATTGATTTGAGCTTATTAATTAATTGTGTTTGTTTTTATTGTTGCAGGTGAGTTTGATGACCTTTTGACGCGGTAAGATTAGAATGGAAGCAGTGAAAAGCTAGAACAATTTGTAAGTAATATTGGGTCGGAAAACACGTTAAGCCCGTTGCTCCCAATTGTCTCAACATGATCTATGACAATAGTATATCAGGTAACGGGCAGCAGCGTTTGTTTTTCGGAAACTTAATTGTTACTTTGCACAAGTCTAAATAAGAAACACAAAATACCTAGTGTTCTTTTCGCTCAAAAATGTATCTGAATGCTTAGAAGAACTTTTTTGCGGCCGCCCGTAAAAAATCAGATTAACAAAAACATGCAAAAATACAGTCACCAGCTGAAGACCCAACATTATTAGATTTGTATTATTATCAACATTTTCACAAAGTAACGCCTAAAGTAAAAAATAAAAGTAAAGTAAATACGCGCGGTGCGACTAGCATATCAACATAGCCTCCTCCCGAGGCTGGGATATGCCATCAGCACCACGCTTGGCAGGCGGCATTATTTAGCGTAAATGCATTGCCCCGGGACAACAAAAAAAAAAAAAGTCGGCATTATTTAACACACAAGGAAATATTGCTTCACGGGTATACCTACGCTTATTATAGATGAAGTTATAACAACCGGGACCAACGATATATCAGCTTCCTATTCGACAAAATTATCGTTTTTTATTTCTAAGTATTCATCAGAAAACTAAATTGCGTTCATAATATAAAACTACCAACAAGCACACACCTAAATTGGATACTTCAAGTAAGTTAAAATTGTGTAATTAATATGTTAATAGCTCTATATAATAACATACTATACGCTACACAGTAAATATACACCGCTTAAGATAAAATTACAATAATATATACAAATGTAAACACAAGACGGACTGCTCTGCTCCAATTAGCAAGTGGGGTGAGCAAAGAACAATGCTCTATTATATGCTACAGATTATGAGCATGTTGCATGGATGTGATAGAATGTTTATATGTTAATATTAATTACAGGTTTCAATGAATACCTATACGGTGTGTTATTTTGAGTGACGGGTTTTTATTCGGTATGTTAGGGTACTTCTATAATATTTAAATGCGTGGATTAAAGATGTTTTTGTAAAAGTAATGTTCTAAAAATTTAATGACTTAAAATAAAATTGTGTTTAAGAACGGATTTTTCAAAATAAAAATATACCTTAGAGCAGGGGGTTCCAAATCTTTTTCAGCCCGCGGCGTAGTTACATAATTATTTACCCCCATAAGAACCCTTGAAAAATATACAGTTGGAAGAAATAGATACCCACAATAACAGTGGTTAGGTTAGGTTAGAATGATAGAGGATCGACTCACGACGTCTACTTTCAATGGCGAAGACTTTGGGAGCCCCTGCCTTAGAAGGTAAAGCGGGTTGTATAGAAATCTACGCAGATGAATTTGTTCGTAAAAACTAGTTATATTTAGGATTTAGTCTCTTCAGAATTGGGAACTACACCGAGCTCCCGTCGTCTTCATTCAGTCACTTTCATGCGATACAATAAAATATTTGCTACACGTATAAAATAAAAATGAAACTTCTAGATGTTTGAAATAAATAAAGCAGCAAAAAATATACAACATCTTTCAAGGCGAAGTTGATAATATTTTATTAATTACATCTGTTTTTATTCTTATTGTTACTGAGATTAACTGTTTCACGGTGTAGTTTCATAAAAAGTCTTCCCGGTTTTATTTTAAAGTAACCTTCACGGATCAGTCAATTTTCGTTAAACGCACAGTTTTTTCGCAGTGGCATTTATAAAGTAAGTCATTAATTCAATACGGATTAAATTCGTTAAACTTATGGCCTTTAGGGTTCCGTACCCGAAGGGTAAAATCCATATTACTGAGACTTAACTGCCTGCGTCTCAAGAACCGCGGTATCTAGATAGTTGTCATTTTCACAAATGATGTATTTCTGTTGCCGCGATAACAACAAATAATAAAAATAAAATAATATAAATTTAAGCCTTTTAAGCTCCCTACAACAAACTTGTTTTTTTTTTGCTCGATATTAATAACGGCAACAGGTAGGCACTTAAAATGGCACGAAACCCTTCGTGCGCGAGCCCGACTCGCACTTGGCTGGTTTTTTTTAAATAATTTTAATGCGGAAGATCGTGCTTTGCATTGGTAATTCGCTCTAGTTTTTAGAGATGAATCCTTGTGCCTTGTTAGATAAAATTACAAATATTGCATTTTATTCGTAAACAAAGCTAAACTAATAATATAATAGTCATTAACCCCAAATATACCTTACGTAGAAGTAGATTTGACTCATTAATGGGCGATTTAATGAATCAAATCTACTTCTATTTTAACTAAAGTACAAAGTTATCGGCAAAGCAACGTTTAACAGTAACCGGCATTTGGTATCTTTTTGCAGAAATATATTATAATTTTCTTTTTGAAACGTTCTAAAATGATCGATAGGAATCAAAACTGGTATAAAAGGAGACGGGCTACTTAAACTATAAATGGAAACTAAAAATAATTTAAGTATATGTGTAGTAATTGTATGTATGTATATCTACCTACACACTATTATTTATTTCTTTATTTTCATATCTTCTTTCGCAGGTCTACTGGAAGAGATTTCGTTAGAAATAAGTAGTACCTTTGTACATTGCCTTTTCTTTGCATTTTATTTACTATATTTCTTGTATGTACATACATAAATAAATAAATAATCGGTTCGCAATAGCACTTCTCTTAAACAGAATCGTGTTTCCGAAAGCCTATTATTGTACCCTACGGTTCCTGATAACCTTGTACGCACGTGATCTGTAATCTGCTTACAAATAATGTGCGTACTTCATTTTCCTAATAGTCCAGTCAGCCATATTATTTTCTCTCACATCTCCATAGTTTTTGCTTGACGTACAGTTAGTCACCGCTAATGGAACCGCTGCTGTACCTCCGTAGTCTGACTGACCTATATCGTTACTGCGAACCGACTGATTACGGTTTCAAGTAAAAACCCTGTTTGGTTGGTTCATATGATAAATAGTTATAAGTATATAGAGCTGGTGATAAATGCAGATATTAGCGAATGTGTGTATGATAAAAAAGTTTTGCTTTAATAGTATCGGATACGTTTGAACGTAATTTTATTTTCTTTTTCTTAGCGTTGTTTTATCTTTACATAGAGATTTTCATTTAAAACTAATATGGGCACGAATTAACATCTGAACGAATTCATAACCCAAAATATTTGCCCAAAACTTGACATATACACACCTCGCAGTGGCCCTCTTTAGTGCGGCACGTTCTCCGAGTGCTGGTTTTTACTTTGCACAGCAGGTAAGCATTGCCATTCAACGTGGTAATGCTGCCGGCATTCTGGGAACCTTGCCAAGTAGAATAGATTTAGAATAGTAGTATTTTATAAGTCAGTTTTATTGTAAATTAGCTACTTTTAGATGTATATATGTATTTTATTCATCATATATTAACCAGACATAATATAAATATTATGTATGACTTTTAATGTTCGTTACAGTTATATTTTATTTAATGATTAAAATAAAACATAACTGTATTATTATATTACTAATTACTTTTATAATTGATCGCATTCATTTGTACAGATGTTTTAACCTTATGCCAATTTCAATATTTGTTTGAATGCATGCAAGAGACTTGTTTTTTTTTTCTCCTGTTTAAAAAGTGTTTTTTAACTTTATTACAAGCTCAAGGTTTATCCGTGATCCATAAATAAAATTAACGAGATTCGCTTTCAGAAATTCTTAACTTTACCACATTTTATCGCTACGAATAAACAAAAACGGTACTTAAATTTTTAATTTCGCATTATTTATGGATTATAAAAGTATTTATTTTATATTAAAAACGTACAGTCGTATCAAAATTAAATAAAGAATTCACGAGCTTATAAGCGTATGGTCGGATGTCATTATGCGTCAGAAACATTCGTCGTATGTGCCTTTTATCGTAATCTGGCAGTTATGACCAAATACTTCTGAACTATAATAGTTCATTCGTCCTTTTGCTTCTGAGGTCTTAAATTAATGATGAGGTTCCGCGGTTTTAATGACCGAGAAAAGGATTTCGGGGTTAACGATGTTACCGTTATGCGGCCGATTAATCGATGATCGATTGCTTCCGATAACAATCGAATAAAAAGTAATGATCTTGAAGTATTAATCGATTCACTATTGTTCAACGTTTTTGAATCATCGATTTCTCTGATTAACTATGTAGTTTATTGTATAGAATGTTTTTTTTATTTATCGAATTTATTCACGAATAATGAGGCATGGTTTAATGTAGGTGGGAGTAGTGTTGTTAGTTTAATGACTTTATTAGTGCTATATGCATTATCATTATCTTCCCCGATATTGTTCCCATTTTCCCATATTGATAAGTTCAACTTGGAAACACGGCAAGGTTTACTTCTTATTGTCATGTAACTTCAAAGAAAAACATTAAACGGCGAGATATTTTGTTCCTAAACGGATTCCCCTCTCCCAAAATGCAGGGAATATTTAATACCTGGTCATCAATTTTATTTTATAATATCAGCATTGAACACGTAAGACTTGCTTTTGTTTTGCTAGATTACAATGTTCGGTTCTAATTGAAAATAGCAATCTAGAAAAAATTCATATAAATATTTCATAGATAGGCTGATAAAATAATAATTAAAAGTTTGTATGTATGTTTGTTATTCTTTCACGCAAAAACTACTCTATGGATTTGGCTGAAAGTTTGCACGCGGATAGGTTATAAGCTGGATCAACATATAGGCTACAAAATATCACGCTCCGACCCACTTGAGCAGAGTGACGTGGGTGAAACCGCGGGGCGCAGCTAGTCGCTTATAGATCTGTGAATACATTTCATTTAAAAAAATAATTGATTTTGTTTTATAAATAAAATAAATAAATAAAATAAAAAGCCTTTTATTTCCTTAATACTAATTACATACGACGCTTATTGCTAATTACATATAACTTTTTCCTTATACCTAATTGTTAGACTATCAAAATTGCTTTAAGTTACTAATTTACAGTACCTAATTATTTGTTGACTGTTTATATTATTTATATTATACATAATTTAAGTAAGATTAAGGAACCCCTCTCAGGTAAAGGCCTCTCCCAAAGACATCCACTTATCGCGATCTTGAGCGATGCTTAACCATTGTGGACCAGTAACCTTTTTTATTTCGATTTTGTTTTATTAACATTTAAAAGTAAGCGATAGGTAATGGTGTAGCTGTAGTAATTTCTTTATATAATAATTTTAATTACAATAAAGTTATTTAAACATAAAAGCGACGTGTGTGAACGTTTCACTCTACTTGTTGAACAATGACGTTGCGTCATACATTGTGTTAGTTGCGTAAATTTACGCATCCCATTTAAATTATAACGTAAATTTTGTGTAATAAATTACGCGTTGCATTTATTGTGTTACTATTGTTTATTATGAATTAGTTGTAGGTACAGTTGTTTTATTGCATTTTTGCTGTATTTTATTATTTAAGAATATTGTTTAAAGAAGGTACAAAAAAATTCTTTGAGCGGTCATTTGTAGTTGGCCTCGAAACTTTTATTATTTCTTTTTAACAAGGAAGGAACATGTAAAACTTAGGCAATTAAGGATTTAAGATACAAAGTATACAAAGCAGCGGACCATGTTTGATTCCTCTTTTCATAGAAATGAAAAGGTCCACCCACTGAAACCTCCGATCGCCATTTTGCGGGTACAAGGACTAGTGCCTAATGTCAATCATTTCACATTTGCACATGCTCAGTTCAATTTTACTATGTTACCATCGTAAAGGATACATTTTCTTACCGATAACACATAGTTGCAGATACTCGTTATTTCCGTCAAACTTATATTACTTACTAACTTATCATAACTATATGTACTTATGATAAGGCATTGAAGGTACCACCATGGCTGATGTGCTGGTGAAGATTCCTTAATATCTTAATCACTTAAGTTTTACATGTGTCTTCCTTGTTCATTGTAAGTAACAAGTCTCGTGGCGTCATCATCATCATCAGCTCGTTTTTCGTCCACTGATCACATGTTGACAGATGCCAGCCAAAACAAAAAGTGTTAAAAATACTAAACATTTGAACTCACTGGCAGAAATTGCAGAATAAGTCGGCAGATTGCCATATATAAAAATAAAAAAAATACATTTGAACTGAGGTTATTGACCCTAAGAGCGATTTCGCACAATTGACTACTGCAATCTACGTTAGGTGAAAACTCGGCATGAAACAAATATCTATTGGCCGAAAAGACGACATCAAATTCGAAAAATAGTAATCTCGGCCTATGCCGAGTTTTTTGTTGCCAGAGTTGACGCCTAAGCCTCAGATCCGAATCCGTAAAAATATTGGTCTAGAAATTTGGAAAGAAATCAGATGATGGAGATCGGATCTAGTGCGTAATTTACCACATTTCTACGGCTACTACGGACCATATTTTCACGGGTCCAGATCGGATTCGGATCGGACGTAGTGCGAAACCGCTGTAAGACAATAAAATACAGTTTTAATTGTTATAAGTCAACTCCTGCATTGTGCGCGTGGGCAACGGCGATATATGTACTTTAAAACCCTGACTTCAATTATTAAATCTGCGCATGGACTCTCCCCGGATATATTCTAATCCAGGATGAAGAAAACCGGATGGCAATCTTAACTTCAACTTACTTCAATTTCTTATACCTACACAAAGAAATAATGTGACTCATAAACGTGGGAAACAATGTAATATATAGCTAAAGTGTCGTTGGCGTACGTGATTATAATACATTTTATATTTTCGTGTGCGCTTGCGCAAAATGGGAACATGGATCTATTAGCACGTCATGTTTTGACATGTTCTTACAAAACGTAACTGGCATCTTTCGTTGGATAATGTGTATGCTTTTAGTTTTGCAAAAGTATATGACAGTTGATAAGTAGCTATCTAGTTAGATTTAGGTCGACGTTGTTATAGGTATCCGGTAGGTTAGTGCATTCAAGTCTAAAAATTTGTTCTGATAACATTTGTAGTTAGCTCCAAAGTTAGGAAAGTTATACTTTTTACTTTATTTTTATGTTTTTTTAACATTTCATCTACATTATTAATACATATATTTTAAAAATAATCTATAATCTATATATATATATATATCTTATATTTTATAACGTATATTTTCGCAGATAGTCATAAGTAGGTCCTTTGTCAAGTTCCACTATTTTGTTGAAATTTATTCAAATTAAATGTTTTACGCAACTGCAAAGCGCTTTTTGACAGTCGTTATTAACATAAAATTGTTTTGCATAATAATTTCTCCATTACGCGGATAGGATAAAGCGTGCGGAATTGCGATACAAAATGTATGAATATTTTATCTTTAAATCACGTCACGTCTGTGTCGCAACACTATTTAATTATTTATTGATAAAAATTATGATTTTCACGTTTCAACTTCACTTGGATTTTAAACTATTATTTTTGGCAGAGCATTTAAGCGAGTTGAAGCATGAAAATCGGAATGTTTAACATATGATGTGTACATTGTATAACAAAGTCAAAGTAAAAAAATAACGCTGTATTTTCGACTAAGTACTCTTAACAGACCTTGGCAAGCCAGGATCGTAGAGGGATATTGCCATAATCACCACGCTTGGCAGACGGATTGGTGATCGCAGTAAGATTAAGAGAAGAGTAAGACCTTGAGCTAATAGATGCTGCTGCTCATCCATCAGCCACATGTCCCTTAGTCGCCTTTTACGACACCCATGGGAAGACATGGAGTGGTCTATTCTAAGCCGGAAACCACACGGCATATATTTTAAAGTAAATCAAGTAAATTCATCAATAGCGGTTTCCATGTGACATCAAATAAATGTGCATACGTACATTAAAGTTATATAAATTGCATCAGCCGTTAGATAAGATGGCATTGAGACCAACTTCCAATCGATTGCATGCTTTATGACATACAATGCTTGTTTTGTCCATGTTCTGTCACGAACTCGACGATAACGAATAGAGATAAAACGTGCTTTAATTCTCAAATTAGATCCTAAGAAACATCAATGGCTCATTCGTTTTTGCGTAATTTCTTACACGATGCATATTTAAATTTATAAGTATGCAAACAATAAACGACCATTGATCTCTTGCAGTAAATGAAGAAAATAATCTTACGATTTAAACGTAAGGAAACGTATGTTTGTAATCAGACATTCAGTACTCACGTTTCATTTACAGTTTTTTGTTTTAAGTTTCGCTTCAATTGCGGTGACTACATCACGTTTCAGAGCTTAAGAATGCTCCCACATACATTTTCCGTGAAGGAAGCAACATTCATAGTTCACGACCTTAGGAACATGAGGCCTACAGTCATTTCCGATTGAATACAAGATAAAAAAAAACACGACGAGTCATTCAGATCATTTTGCCAGATTATCGCGGAAACGCAATCTCATCTAATCTTCAAATCATGTAATTCCAACATCTCACAACATGAGAAGTGGAATTGTGACCATCACGTCGCTTTGCCTTCATAGTAAAGTCGACGTGGGAGTTTATCGGAATGAAATTGCAATTGATTCTGTATATTAAGTTTCTATAAGTATATTGTTTTGGAATTAATAGTTGTGCGAATTAGAAGCGAATTTCGCACACTTATCTCTACTATGTTATAAAGACCAAAGATTTGATTGTTTGTGTGTTTGCATTCGCGGTAAGTTAGTAGTTAATATATATAAATTATGGAATTCCGAATTTAGACCGATGGGCGACCACTAGTCTTTTTAATTCACTTAGAAAGTCAACTACATAGTTTAGTGTCTCGTAATCGTTACAGCTGGGACCGAAGTAGATTGAAGGCAATTAATTAATATTTTCAAATTTGAAAGCTTTGTTTGCCTAAATATTAATTTTATATGACTCTAATTTACTTAGATTTTCATTATATTCTGACATTATGTGTTGTGAATATTCAATTGTATTAAACAAAAGTATTAATAGTTCATAATTTTGCTTGCCAGTAATTTAAAGACTAACATAGGCGTTTATTCTGCTTACTTTTCCTCAAATATCAATGAGTGCCACTGGTTCTTCTCGATTTATCGATGAGATGATTGGCTTAAGTTGTAACTCTATCTTAGACAATGATATGAATGCCAAAAGGAAAATGTTTACCAAAAGGTATTCAAGCGTTTCTCATCAAAGTATTCATCCTGTTGTTATTAAAATCTTAATGAGCGATGTATAATAATATGGTAGTATGGTAATTATACTGCATATTATTTCTGTTGAGATGATGTCTTCATGTTCTATCCTAATTGAGACATAAATATTCATTTTTGCAAAAATATCAGTAAAGGCTTTTAACAATCCAATGACCGTAGGTAGGTGCTGTGAGTTTGTTATTATGCATGATGACATATACTCAGTGTTGAGGAGTTGAAAGTAATGATTTATTTAAATGTGACATCATTTTATTCTTAGCGACATTAATGTATAAAGAGGACGTCAATATATTTACAAAAAAAGGAATTACAAAATTCGATTTTAGAAAATGTACCAACACTAAAGAGGTCGCAACACCCAGTAACAACATATCTGCAAACAGATTCTTAAGCATAGAAGAACATGATCAGAGTCGAATGTAGATGTACAAGATGGAATTGAATTATATTGCACCGCATTCAATTCCATAACAAATTGTCGCTTTACTATTTGCCGTTATAGAAATGTTTTATGGGATCTCTGGTTTTCATTATCCATGATAGCTATTACTCTAATAAATAGTTTGTTGAAAGAAATAAATCGATAATATTGAATTTTACTCCGTTTATCGATCATATTCGATCGGCAGAAGTTGCTCACGGAGTCACGTACAAAATGTATAAATGTATTGCTCTATCGATTTATAAATTAATATTGATTTGAAGAATGTATGCATTTATATTATAACTTTTAAATTTGTAATTTCCAACTACGGTGGGAGGTAGAAATACCGCTTAAGGTGTAACATTTGCAGTTAAGATATGTTACAGATAATTTAACGGAAAATTGTATTTTTATGTATTAGATTAATATATTATTTATTTTGCGAATGTAAAAGAGAAAAACAAATCTATGCTCATTAATTCTTAAAAGTTAAATGCATTGGCAGACCAATACAAAACCTACTTAAAGTAAAAAAAAATTGACGGGATATATTAAAGAGCCTCTTCCAATTCCTTTACATTCGCATATTAAATAAAGTAAATCTAATTAAATAATAATCTATACTAAAATATAAAACTGAATAGTTTCTTTGTTTGCTTGAACGCGCTAATCTCAGGAACTACTGGTCCGTGTTGAAAAATTACTTTAGTGTTACATAGTCCATTTATACGGGAAGACTATAGACTGTTTTGAATTATGAAGTTCTTACGGAAACGGGAGTAACGCGGGTAAAACCGGGCGAAGAACCTAGGTCAGTTGATAAAAAAGGTTATGCTTAGTCTAATTGTCCGTTAAATGCCTAAAGTGTGAATGTACAACCAACGTTGTCACCTTTATCGTTGAATACACCTATAGATATAGGAAAAATATAATAAACAATTTCTGAATAATACAGTACACAAATAACTGATTTCGTAATGTATTTAAATGTCACTGTGAGCTTGAGTTTATTAAGACCCGTGACTTAGTAGTTATCATAAATGTCGTATTTATTGTTACATAGTGTATTTATCCATCAATGACATTTATAAATAATATAATAAACAGTTATTAAGAGATTGATCATTATCGTTGCAGGAAATGAATATTCGTTATGTTTGTTGAAATACTGATAGTACTCGATTTTGTTTTCTTGAGATACCTACTGAATATGATTTTCATATGAAGTTTAATATAATGTTTTAAAAATAAAATAGAACAACAGAAATTAATATTAATCCCCTACCATTTACGGTCGTTTATCGTTCCGTAGAATAAATTTCTTGTTTATCGATGTAAAAACTCGTGTCTAATCAAGTATAAAGTAAGATTTCTGATCCGTACATGGCTCGCTACAACAACATCAAGATCTATATAGATAAGTCGAAGCAGTGGCGTAACTCAATCTGAGACCTGAGGCAAATACATTGGACTATATCGTCTGTTACCCGCAAATTCTTTGGACAAGGCCTCTCAAGACAAATCGTCACGAGAAAACTAACTGTGTTTATAATGGTACATTAAATACAAAACAAGATATTTAATAATCAAAATAAAAAAGGCCTGGGGCCTTCTTAGACCAGGAGCCCGCGACATTTTGACGGCTCTGTAAGCCTTTAGTTACAACACTGAGTCAATAATAATATATAAGTTTATTATTTCTTAGTATTCTCCTTGGCTGTAAAGTATAATACAATGTAAACTTGAGCTGATGCTATGATAGATTCACGTGTTTTAATCACGATTAGAATCGAGAATGTAACGTGCTCATTGCACTGGTGACATAAAAGTGACATTCATCGCTTTTATGATTTCATGATAACTTAACATACATATGCATACTATAATATAATTGCATACTAAAACAGCTTCAGTTAAAAGTGACAAAATAAATATGTAGTCATCAGTCAGAGATCTTTTTCACACAATCTTACGATAATCATGTTCTATGTATGCAATTAAAATGCTTTAAGGTGAAGCGTCCGCACTTTAGGTTCGCATTTTAGAGCTTGGCGTACAGGCATGCCAACAGATACTTCTAACTTAAAATTACTTTTTTATCCTTTAAATTAATAGATAATTTATGTCGTGAATGCAAAAGCCCTATGTCTAGTCATAATTAGGTTAAATGAATGAATGAAGCGAAAGATGTGTGTAGGGATCGTAGCAAGTGGAAGTCCATTGTCTCTGCCTACCCCGCTGGGAAACAAACGTGAGCGTATGTATGTAATTATGTTAAATACTTCGAAAAGACCTTATGAACATCTCCGGTTAAAATTTTATACAATGCTAACATTGTATGGAAATTCCTTGCTATCGTGGTTCCGGGACCTTATTCAAGGCAATGTAAACAAACAATCAAATAATTTCTCTTTATAATATTAGTATAGATACCTATGTAGTCATCGGTATGATGACTTTCCTATCAGCTATAACTTTTTGATGATTTCATTGGATATATTTTCCTCGTATTTCAATTATAATATTTCTTCATCATGTTGGGAAAATTCACATTTTGTTATTTATAACTTGCAAAGATCTTATCTTATATGCTTTTACACACGTTAATGTTATGTATGTTTATTATTATTGCATGTTTCAAGTTAAATGCATTGTTTATTTTGCATGAATTTTCATACTAGCGATGTTAAACATAAAATAAAATAAACGCAGAGCTGATATCAATGTAAAAAGTTACACCTACCAAGTTATAATTTTGAAATTCTATCTACCTACACACACCTTAGACTACGCTGTCTGTCTGTCACCAGGCTGTATCTCAAGAACCGCGATAGCTAGACAGTTGGAATTTTCACAAATGATGTATTTCCGTTGCCGCTATTACAACAAATACTTAAAATAAAATAAATATTTAAGGGGAGCTCATATGCAACAAACTTTTTTTTTGCCATTTTTGCTAATTATCAATATCGGCAGCAGGCAGGCACTTAAAAATGCTACGGAACCCTTCGTGCGCGAGTCCGACTCGCACTTGGTCGGCTGGTTTTTTACTTTATCAGACCCATTTACGACCACTGCTGAACATGGGCCTCTTCTTTATCAGACTTAGTAAGCCAGGGTCGTTGAGGGATATTGCTGTAATCACCACGCTTGGTAGATTGGTGATCGCAGTAAGATGGTGAGTAATGTTAAGTTGATAGATGCTGCTGCCCATACATCAGCTCCGAAGCGTAGCGGTATTTGGCTCGCTTTAAATCTCGGAGGTCGTGGGTTCGATCCCCACTCCGGACAAGAAATCTTTGTGTTAATTCTAAGATTTCTTTCGGGTCTGGATGGTACCCTCCGTGCCTCGGAGAGCACGTTAAGCCGTTGGTCCCGATTGTTATAACATCATCTATAATAATTGTATATCAAGGAACAGGCAGCAGCGTTTCCTTGTGTGGTACAACATAATACTGCGGTCACCAACCCGCCTGCCAAGCGTGGTGACTATGGCAAATACCCTCCCACGGGAGGAGGCCCATGTTCAGCAGTGGACGTTATACGGGTTGATGATCATGATCACCCAACAGATTAAGCTCCTTAGTAGCCTCTTATAAAAACATGGGGTGGTCTATTCTAAGCCGAAAACCACACCCAGCCATATGGTGTATACACATACCTGTAAAGTTATAAATGCATTGAACAATAATTATAAAAAGTAATTAAAACCATTCTCAAATATAGACTTAGCTTCTCAGTTACAAGCTTACCCGATACCTTAAAAATTATCATTCCATCCTCGTCAACAAGGCGGTATACGTCGAACGGGTATACCAAGCGGTCTTCGTTCATATTGCCTAATAGGCATATGCGACACCACGTCAAAGGCATTAACATGTTCCACGTTTCTCCTATAGAAAGTAGCACCTGTTGTATGTTGACTATTAAATATACTACTGTTCCGGTGTACTGCGCCCTTTTATTGGCCTAGTGAAGTTTGGAATATCGATGATCAATCATTAACCTGATACCTTAGGCTTCCTTTTTGTGGTTTGGTATTTACTAACGACAAGGTTAACGCCATTTTCATTATTATCATTGTTTATTTACAAACTAAGTCAATAATAAAACAGAGAAAAGAGAGTGCACCTGAGTTTGCGCATAAACTTGTGTTCTATTTTATGATAAATAGCAACATAACAAATCTATGATATCATAGATAGCTGATAGTTAACTTGGCCACAGTGACCAAAATTGGTTGCGAAAACTACTTATATTAAATTAATTATATTAAAAAATTGGGTTGGTTCTATTTTGCATTATAACATCCAATTGAATTATTATAATGATTTAGTTTAAACCAGAAGTAGCCATGAAGTCTTACCAATACTACAACGGATTTTTCTAGAACAAATAGGTACTTCAACAACGTCCATTGTCTAGCAGAAGTCATTTTATTTACCTCACTAGGGTTCGATTCCCACGACGTGAAAAAGTGTGCTAAGTTTTTTTTTCCGGAACTGGTTGTTTGAGGTTTTACCTTCCGTGTTTTGAAAGCATCACTAATGATTATGGTTAAACTTTATTAATGATAAAAGTTATATCAGGGAATGTGCCGTCTGCCAAGCGTGGTGACTGAAAAACAATCCCCTTGCATAGTTCTCCTGCAAAGAGTTAGTCTCCTGTTTTTAAGAGACCATATAAAGTCAGTTTATATGGTCTCTATTCATCTGATTTTTATTGATTAATACTAGCATACCCCCGCTATGGAGAGGACGAGTCCTACATACACCTTCGCCGAGGAATGCTGCAGTGGCAGAGAGGATGCGTAAAGGCATTTCCCCCCGTACATAAAAAAAAGTCAATTTAAGCTGAATACAAACGTTCCTATAGCTAGCTTCCTCATTTGATGCAGGTATTCACTTGAGACAAACTTAAATATTGTTATGTGAATTCAAACATTATACCCAATAGTAATGTGTCTAATATTTGCATATGTCTGGTCGATGATATTTGTTTTGCTACCGTCTACTTTATTAGACAAATATTATTATGTAATAATAAGGTACATATTGGTGTATTTTTTTTTTAGGTTTTTTTTAACTTCACTCTCTGTTTTGTCACTCAAGCTTCAATAGGCTGTTGAGCCTGTAAACTTCACAAACGCTCATTTTACGGACACCATTCACACCACAGATCAGCGACGTTAGTCTCAGAACCACAGTTCTGGACTGAGGTCACTGATCCGTGGTTCACACAAATGATTGTCCCGGGTGGGAATCCAACCCAGAACATCTGAGGTTTCAGAAGCAACTACCACGTAAGCACTGAGCCACTGGTGCAGAAATTATAATATGGTTGGCACAGCTCTGTAGATTTACCATAAGTGGATCGCTAAACGTTAGGCTTAGGTTGCATACGGCGACAGCGACGCGACGGCAACTCTTCAGCAAATCAATCGCTTTTCGTTCCTGTCCCATTCATATATTTAATATGAGTTTTAGCTGCCGTCCCGTCGTAGTTGCCTTAATAGTGCGGCCTCAGCCTTATCGTAATATAGCACGCTCAATCCTTTATACATTTCACTTGTGGGCGCGCCCCCTCCGGTTAGTCGACATAATACACACGGGCCTTAAGTTATTCTTGTAAAAATATATAAGTACTAAAATGTTACTCTACATATTATAAGAACAAGACAAGAATACTAGTAGACAGCAAAAAGTCCGCAAGTCCTTCCAAATTTTTACCCGCTTAGTTCCCGTTTCTTTAAGATCTTCGTAATTAAATAATTCGTAATTGAAACTGAAAGAATTTAACAAATCGGACCAGTATTTCCTGAGATTAGCGCGTTCATGCAATCAAATAAACTATTTCGCCTCTTTGCTTCAATAATGTGATATCTTGAAAAGTGGACTTAAAAAACTTATCACGTTATTGAAGCAAAGAGGCGATTTAGCTTTATATATTAGTAAATAGAAGTATAGATAAACAGTTAACAAGTATATTGTTATAATAGTTATAAAGAGGAAAGATTTGTATTTTTGTGTGTGTGTATGCATGTTAAACTACTTTGCCGATTTCAAAAATTCTTTCACAAATGGAGAGCTCCATTCACCCTGAGTGACATAGGCATATTTAATTATGAAGTTCCCACGGGAACAGGAGTTACGCGGGTAAAACCGCGCGCGGGAAGCTGGTTTATAAATAATAATAATATATCAAGAGTTATTAGTCTAAATTATAATTTATAGCACACAGGTATTAACGCGATAAAAATTACCTTTTTATATTACCCGTCGCGGCATCGTTTCGATTATACTACGACTTATTTATTAGTATAAAACTTGAAAAATCTTAACAAAACAATCTTTTCTGCCTTATTCAACGCATTACTTTAACTTTCGAAATCATGTCCGCAGCAAAATTGCTCCATCAAACTGTTGTCTGTATGTCCGGATTTAAATTGTCGTGTAAGTTGCGCGTGCGTCGATATTGCACGAGATAAAACAATGTAGGTTGCATGAAAGTGCGCCATTTTCTTATTACTTTATACCTACGTACGTTGGTCCAGATAATGCTTTTTATCCAATAGGGCTATGACGTATGACTCATGCAATTATTTAATGATTTAAAATTCTGTTTTAGCTAATTTGCCAAATAAGGTGTACCTACTTTTGTGAGTTTTGTTTCTAGGGTTACGTACCCGAAAGGTAAAAACGGGACCCTATTACTAAGACTTCGCTGTTTGTCTGTATCTCAAGAACCACGATAGCTAGACAGTTGAAATTTTCACAAATTATGTATTTTTGTTTCCGTTATAACAACAAATAATAAAAATAAAATAAATATTAAAGGAGGGATCCCATACAACAAACGTGTTTTATTTCCTGTTTTTTGCTTGATATCAATAATGGCAACAGGTAAGAATTTGAAAATGGTACAGAACCGTTAGTGAGCGAGTCCGAATCGCACTTGGCCGGTTTTTTGCATTGTCATTTTGAAATTATTGCACTTAATTTCAACTTGGCACAATTTCTTTTCGGATACAGTAATTTGGTAGTTCGATTTTAAGTGGGACAGTTTTGTCGTTAACACAGTTCTATTGCTTGTAGGCGAAAGTCATTAGAGTATAAAGAATTAAGTTGTTTCATTTGGTGAATCGGAATTGAATACAACAAAGCGACAATTTGTGTGAGTTCACGCATGTTGTTTGAGGTTGACAATTTATTTCTTGTATCGTACTACTCTTTACTAAAATAAGGCAGTAGGTTACATTCGTTGACTGCACCGGTAGCCCAGTGGTTTCGGTAGTTGCTTCTGAGATCAGGTGTTCTGGGTTCGATTCCTACCCGGGACAATGATTTATGTGAACCACAGATTGTTCTGAGTCTGCGTTTGCTTTGTGTCCGAGAATTGAGTGTTAGTGTCCCCCGGGACACAGCAACTAATTTCCTTAGTGCGGTAGTCGTTTAATTAGAAAAAAAAAGTGAATTTTGATTTTGATAACTTATCATACTTACACAATTTTAACTTCGGTGACCTAATTATGTTTATCTCCATGTATGCGGAGTAGTATTTTTACTACGTGAAAATTAACAATCGTCCACTTAATATAATTGTAAAGTGTTGTATGCTTAGGCAAAGAAATTCACGGCATTATTATAATCAAATACCTATGTTTATGGCTTGAAACTTATTGAGTACCTACCTACTAATAACGAAACACGGACAAACAATCAGACAGATAAATAAATATGTAATTGATAAAAAACATGTTATTGATACATTACAAACAGATACTTCGATTTTATTTGTTTTAATAGAGTAGGTATAGATTTAATTTTGCATGTTTTGTATTTCGGTAAATTAATGTCGGTTAACGTAAAACGGTGTCAAATTATCATTACGCGAAGAATACTATACTATATAATAAACAGTACGCCTTGCCACGTTGTGAAAAAAAAACACTATTTTGCAATTTTGTTTCAATACACTTACTCCTACTGCGCTAAATTAGAACCATGGTGAAGTCAATTATTTATATAAACTTAACTTTATTACTTTACTAATTATTTAAGGTGCGTTGGGGTAATACCGGACGGATTTTCGAATAGTTGCGAACATGTTGCAAAAACTTTTTTTTCTCAATTTTGGTGTACACAACGTTCTTGAAAAATAGTGGAAATTGTTGATGTTGAAACATAGTTTAATTTTAAATTTTATTTAGTTAGAAAAACTCAATACTTTCTGCTTTGTAAGCCTGTAAAATCAGGACACAATTTTTTTGAGTATAATTACGATTTGGCCATGATGGGGTAAGTTCGGACAATAATTTAAAACTGTTTCTATTGCTAGGAGCACAAGGTGTAAGAAAGGATTTTGTCCGCTCTTTCCTGCTCTTTAACGTGACATCGACAAAATCTACCTTATACTATAAACATAGATGTTCCAAATACATACTTATTTTTTGGGTTAAACTGTCCGATCTTACCCCAAATTCCAAATTTGGAAGATATTAGGATTCTCAAAGTTTGCAGGTTCTATCCAAAAGCATACTACCAAATAAAGCGTTAATAAATACTACCAAATAAGTATAAAATATGAATACTGTACAGTAGATAGAGAGAGGAGGTAAGAGGTGACTGGAACAAAATGGTGTGTTTTTTTGTAACTAGGATTCTTTAAATAATGAAACGTGAAAGTAGAAAATATTATTTAATAATACAAAGTACAGAAATCACAAACACCGAATAAAAGATTTAAACACCGCCAAGTCTTGAAGTTCAATAGATGTGATGTGTGTGCAGTGAGCTTCAATATGGTGATGTTGTTCTCTATTGCTAAAGCTACCACTTTGTCATTGACATGACTGGCATGTCCATCATACAGCAATAATACGGGCCTGTCTTCACCCAAATCAGGTATAAATACTTTTAATATGTAATCATAAAAATATTAGTTTCCATCCAGCCTCTTTTGCTGGCTGCATAGGCAAGATTGAAATCGTATTTTTCAGGATTCTGTAACATCCACTTGCCCTTAAATACGAACTGTGATATTTTCTTTAGCGCTTCCACATGTTGTTCGTGTGTCATCATTGAAGGGTGTTTGTATTTTATTTATTTTTATAAAATCCTGAGTTTCATCAAGTACCTCTTCTCTTGACAACCCCCAACCCCAGTTTTCCAGTGTTCGTAGACAGTTTGCCAGTTTAGATTCTAATGCAACTGGTATAGCTGTCGGCCTGCCAAGTGTATTATTACGTATGTATTAAAACGGTTAGGATGACAATTAAGTATTTAAATAAAAATCATGTGTAATAAAAGTTTGACAATCACTACCAAATTCGAAACGGGTTAAGATCGGATATATTTGTCCGATCTTCACTCGAGAGGGGAAACACCGGATTTTAGCCTACACACATGGTAGATAATTCTGGATTAGTTTTATCGGCTTGTCATCGCTTAAAACTTGATATATAGGCAAAATAATACCAAAATAAGCTATACTTTTGCTAAAATATGCAAAAACAAATGAAGGTGAAAGACCGGACGGACAAATATTTTGTAAAACTTACCTTGTTTTCTTTATCGGTGCATTATACACGTCCGTGCTGCACGAGCGACTAGTGGTCACTGCGGGGCGGGGCGGAACACAATGACGTGGCGCGCAATGTGGCTAACATTAAAAAATATAGCCAAATAAGTGAGAAATTTGATTTCTACGTTCTTACCCCAGCGCCGATCTTACCCCAACGCACCTTATATAAAATAAACTATGAATATGTTTTTTATAATTGGCTAATATTAGTTTTCAACTTTTTAAATAGTACGCTTATGTAAAATGCTTAGTTAACTTGAAAGTTAGCCAAGCAGTGCCGGATTAACATCAAAATACGTGCGCGCAAGCAAGAAATTGGATCCAATAAATAAAAAATCCTATGGATCCGAATCATGGTACGTCATAATAGGAGGTCTAATAGAACAAAAAAAAACAACTCTGAGGCATTACTGGGCTCCGCGCTGGCTTAATCTGGCACTGTAGCCAATTATCTTCCAGCTTAGAATAGACCACCCCATGTCTTCCCATGGGTGCTGTAAGAGCGCCTAAGGTACTTATACCTGATGGGAGGGTATCTATCAGCTCAAGGTTACCTATCACCTTACCGCGATCCGTCTGCCAAGCGTAGTGATATGGCAGAATCCCTCAACGACCCTGGCTTGCCTAGTTCTGTTAAGAGAAGGTCCGTATTGTAATCAGGCTGGTACACTGGTGAATGGTACCAGATCGATACTAATACAAAATACATTTATAAAGATACCTATCACTCAAAAACGAGGACAGAACAGTACTTTTGTTACTTTTGCTATTTTTGGGTCACGTAAAAATATGACCTTAGACATCAATTTTCATTGTTCTTGTGTGTATTTTTTGCGCAAAATTTCCCATAATTTTAGCGACAATAACACTTCGACGTTCACTGCTGTCAGGGTTACCAAAAGGTGGATAGGATTTATGCGTATTGTTAGAATAAATTGATGACTATGTCTGTCAAAGTTCAAATGAATTGGGAAATACGCAGGTTTTGATACAGCTATGACGTCAACATAAATCACAAAAAATAATATATTGATGCCTTTTTTAAGGTAAAAAAAATAATCGTTTAAAAATTGAAAACGTTTTATTGGAAAAATTCAATAATAATAATCATTATCATCCTCCCTCTGGAGCAGTGGACGTTATACGGGATCATGTCAGCTGCTCCGGAGGGGGGTTGTTGCCATGGTCCTCATGCTTTGCAAACGGGTTGGTCACCGCAGTTTTTTATTTCATAATACACAGGGAATTGCTGCTGTCTGTTCCTTGGTATAGGTACTCGTACAACTCGTACTTTCCAAGGCACGGAAGATAGTCCCTCAACCTACTAGAGCAGGAAACAAATTCCTCGTCCGAAAAAAAACTCAAATAAATGAAAAACTAGTACAAAATGAAAAGGATAATCCTTTTCATTTTTTACTAGTTCAAACAAAGTGGCTTGATATTTGCAAACCCTAATATTGACAACATCGCCATTAATTCTGTGTCATCAAACAGAGCAATCATCGTTGTGCCAAACTTTTGATTTCGTACTATAATGAGATGACTTTCTCTGCCATCTTGATGTCATTGGGGTACTTATTCAGGGTCATAGTTATGTCATTATCATGAGAATAGTGGTCACTTGCTTTTTTATAGTTTTGTTTTATGGAAAGTGAATATGGTTTGTGGTTGCCAACGGATGTCGGTTTTGAGGTGTGTGGAGACAAAATGCTTCGAAGCGAAAGTTGCTTTTGTAAGAATTGAAATTATATATTTTGTAAAGATGACAAGATTTTGTTTTTATATTTCGTGTTTCATGAAGTTTTATATGCATTTTTTTCATTTAATATTATTAAGAGGAACGATTTGATTGTTTCTTTGCATTTAATAGGCTCCGAAACTACTGGACCTATCTACTAACTACCTATCTATGCGGGTCAGGTATTATTAGCTAAAACTAATGTTCTATGTGAGATTAAATTATTTGCCTTTTTTTCTCTTTATTACTAAATGTATTAAAATGACAGATGTAAGATAATTTTATAATGGCAGAATTGTAGTGTGCCTTATAATTTCGGAGCAATTATGACGTAAATGATGAATAGCTTTAAGCATATCATTATCTTTTGAATACAAAATGTAAACAATAATACATGGCTTCTCTACAGTATTTAGTTAATAATATCTTATTTACTAACTACATTAACCTTCACTACAGGAAAGAAATGATTAAATACGTATCGCAGTGCATCTATAGCAACCTTACTATTAGGAATCTATTCTTTATATCTTACATCGTAAGGTTCAACATTGTTGCTACTCATATGTTGTTTTGATATTCCCTTTTATAACACAGCAGTAATTTAGATTACAAAAAGTTTAATAACACCCAAGAAAGGCAAGGTGATTCTAACACTCGGAATGAAGTACCAGGTTGTAATGACCTCTGTAATTATAATTCATTAATTATAATCACCGTGCCGGGTTTGTGCATTTTTGCACGCTTCAATGAAAACAGGGTAGGCAGATAAGTACTGAATGATGTCATTTGATGCTTGTATTAAGAATTACTTTGATATTTGACCTTATGAGGTATCTAAATATTATTTATGATTATAACTTATCGACACTTTAATTTTGAGGACGTTATTGTTTTTTTTTTCGGGGTCATACAATGAATCAATATCAACTAAAATAAATTCTATGTTTGTATTTTCAACACTATGTATCTAAATCACTATATTGTAAGGCTGTTAAAACTTGATATACGGACATAAAAAAAACTCTAAACCCGAACTTTTAAAATTTTACATTGTTTTTTTTTTAATTTTTATTTGATTAATATATTCCATCTCATCATTCATCTCTTTCTCGTGGAAATTTCAGAATTCAATATAGCCTATAGCCTTCCTCGATAAATGTTATAATAAATGCATTGATTATCTAACACCGAAAGATTTTTTCAAATTGGATCAGTAGTTTCTAAGATTAGTGCGATGTAGATATACGATAAACTACTTTTATCTCAGACATTAAATACCTATGATTATTATCACAAATATTTCTTACTTAGCTTTGATCAATCACGCGTCACCAATATGTTGTTATTTCTAAGACAACTTACGCAAGTAAGTTAATAAATTCCTATTTCGGGAAGGACTTTACAAACGCACAATTAACGGACAAAAATTACACACAGACTTAGAACAACTAGATATATTGAATCTAGAACCCCAGATTTTAGTACTATCTACCCAACTCATTGGTGCAGTTAACATACATTATACGAGTATATAGGACAAGAAAAGAATCAGTTTAAGGCTCGGCGCAAATGGGCCACCGACCACAGCCACCGGTGGCCAGCGACAGCCACTTCACATACTTTTTCATAAAGTAGCGAGTGGCCGCCACCGGCTACACGCGTGCGGCGCGTCTATACAAAATATATAAAAAAGTATGTTAAGTGGCTGTCGCTGGCCACCGGTGGCTGTGGTCGGTGGCCCATTTGCGACGAGCCTAAATTTCTAAATGTTAGTAGGTACGATCTTACATTTTAGAAAATTGTTTTCTAAAGAAACTGAATTGCTAATTTGTTATAGACCGTTCTTTATTGCTTATTAATCATAATTACTTTCCTTCGTACAGAAAATGGTGTATATATAACTATAATTAGGTACTTTATTGCGGTAATAAACGTTTTATATGGTAAACCTAAACCTATAGCCTTTTTTCACAAGGTCGTAAAATTGTTTGTGTTATCTTTGTTTTTAAATAAAAAGACGCAGTGAATGAAAAAGGCTTTCGAGATGCCTTAACCATAAATCTTACCTTTGTATGTAAATGAAATGAAATCAAGCATATAAAGCTAATTGAAATTTAAAAGATGTGATATAAATGGTGATCATGCAGTGGACATGTGACCTGCCTCGGAGATCTCATTGGGGTACTCATCAATTCCATAGCTGATTTAAGAGGAGTTCGTTGATTTTTTCCTCTTAAGATAACATTTATCTGATCCTCCGGTACAGGTGCCTCATAAATCTAAAATCGAGATACTTAGGGGTACGAGATACTTTACACATTTCAACTATACTAATAATATTATAAAGAGGAAAGATTTAAATTGTTTGTACTGCATAGGCTCCAAAACACAAGACCGATTTGAAAATTATTTCACCGTTGGAAAGCTACACTATCCCCGGATTACATGGGCTATATTTAATTATGAAGTGTCTACTGGAACCGGAGATACGCGGGTGAAACCGCGCGCGGGTGCCTAGTTGATTATACAGTAAAATGCCCTCTTAACTTTTATTCAAAAAAAGGTCTGGCTTGGAATAGCCACCACCCCATGATTTGACAAGTTTTTTTTTAAGTACATAGTTAGCCGTGAGGCTTTTGCTACTTGACCGGGAATAAAGGCGAGCAGGGCTCCAGCCTTAATAAATGGCTTAAAAACTACAAACCAAGCAACCTGCGCAAGAGGGCGCCCCCTGTGGGGCTTGGACCTCGGCACAGGGCGGGCCGGGCAGGGCATCGCTGGCGATGAACTTCCCAAGTGTTGTAATAGGCGACTAAGGGACAAGCACCAGATGGATGGGCAGCAGCATCTATCAGCTCAAAGATACTCCCATTTTACTGCGATCACCAAACCGTCTACCTGAAGGAAACCTTGGATTAAGTGGATGGGGCGCTGCCCATCAACTCAAGGTTAAGAGGAGGCCCTTGGACGTACCTATACTCAATACTTAATACTCAATAGTTTATTGCATTCCATAATGTAAAGTACAGGTGGTTTGTTTAAAATTATTGAAAACCTAAACTGGCTGATGAAGTTAAGTTTTTATTAAATGAGGACCTATTTTTTACCCCTCGCCTCCTTAGATCCGTTCGCTCCATTATGATATGCGCATGCAACTATAAACATTTAACAATAAAACTTATTGCTTAAGATTAAATACACTATAGACAATACGCAATTATTGTTAATAACTTCTTGGCTATTTAATTAGTACTTATTAGCTGTCGAATAAATGAAAAACATCTTGATTTGCATTTGAAACTGACATTACGTTAAATTAATACCCAGTACACTTATATTATGTAGCCTATAATGACAAAGTGTAGTTATATTACACTACCTGTACCTATAAAGTATGTAGTTTACTATCGTTAGTCTTGGGTGCCGATTCCTTTGTGTCATACGTAGATTATTACTTAGTAGTATAGCAATCATGGGTCGATTTTCTTAATAGTTGATTAAGATTAGCCGTGTGGTTTGCGGCTTAGATTAAACCACCTTATACAACCCAATTGGTGGTTTTAAGTCGACTAAGGGACATACAGCTAATAGATGGGATACAGCAGCTATCATCATTTTCCTCATCATCAGCCCGTATAACGTCCACTGCTGACCATGGGCCTCCTCCCTCTACTTGCTCCATTCCGCCAGCCAAACGTGGTGATTACGGCAATGTCCCTCAATGACCCAAGTTGCCAAGGTCTGTTAAAGCAACCAAAAAGTAAGTAATGTAGATACTTTGATCCTTTGGCGACAGTTTTTGATCCCTTTGTTATTTCTTTTATAGATTTTAGTAAGCTCAATTGGTGGTTTAACTGGGATAGTACCTCTATCTTATATACTAGTGAATCAAATAACATGATTGATTAATGTTAAGTTTTAGTGCGTGATTAAGGTTGTCAGAACTCACAGGGGGAAGGGAAAAGGGTAGTGCTGTAGAACTATAAGTGTACTAGCACATTGTATTTGTACCACCAGGCTACTTAACATGAGGTCATTTACCTGGAATGAAATGACGAAAAAAATGTTTTGACAATTTCAGTACCTAATAAACTCTCTAGATATAGGTATAGAAAAACAAAACAATTAAGCGTGCTATTGTTAGAGTTAGCTGTATAACTGAATTTATACATAGTGGGTACCTACGTATCTTAATACGTTTATTAACTTTTTAATCTAACCCATTAAAAGAAAACCACAGTACTGCAAAAATAGCATACGACTATCACATTCACTCTCTCCTACAACTAACTCTGTACTTAAAACCTTTTTACGTTTAATCCCATTCACCCCACTAGGCGTAGAAGTCTCATTACCGCGGCCTGTGGGAATTGTCTCTAGGAAGTTCAATGGCACTGAGTGCAGTGACGTGACGCGTCATACGGATGCACGCTGCAATCGTGCGCACTCCCTTTTTTTTATACGCAGCCGCGGTCGCGTTTATTGAACTTTGTATTGCAGTGAAGCCTCCGATGAGCTAACCATTTATTTTTGATGTTCGATCAGCAGCTGTTCGATTTTTGACATTTGTGTAGTACCTATGGAATTAGGCCATGTGTTGCGGTTGAACAAGCTTTACCTTTCACCGACAGGCATTACAATAGGCATTTAAACTTAGAATAATAATTGTTTATTAATATAAAGATAGAATGTAGAAATAATGAGATGCTGCAGAAATAGAATTGATGCAGAGACTTATGTTAGTTACTTTTTTAATTATTAGAACAGTATCGACTGATAGAAAATTGGCTGAATTTAATCGGATATATCTTAATCACTAGACTGCAGCGGTGGCTCAGTGGTTACGGCAGTTGCTTCTGAGACCTGGTGTTCTGGGTTCGATTCCCACCAGGGACAATTATTTGTCTGAACCACTAATAGTTATTCTGAGTTTGGGTGTTCTTTGTGTCCGTGAAATGAATATTTGTAAGGTCCCCCGCGACACAGGGATTTATTTCCCTAGTGAGGGAGTTGTCTTTTTTAAAAATAACAAATAACAAAATAAATATTATAAAACAAAGTCGCTTCCCGGTCTGTCTGTCCCAATGTGTAATATATATATAGATCTTTAAATCTATGCAATGGATTTTGTTGTGTTTTTTTTAAATAGATAAAGTGATTCAAGAGGTAGGTTTATATATATAATACATCAGCATTGCACTCGTGCGAAGTCGGGGCGGGTAGCTAGTTTTTAATATAAGTCCATTTATACTCAAAATTTACACCTATTAAATAAAAGTTTTTTTAGTGCCATAAATTAGCTAGGTACTATATTTTAATATAAGTTTACTACGAGTGTATCTTAGGAAAGTGTGTTAAAATTAATTAAATTCCACTTATAAATCTATATCAATTGCGTTATGCCGGAAGCTTAAAGCTCAATAAATATTGTTACGTATCATGAATCATAATATAAACTAGAACATAAATAGTAGAAACAGGTCAATCTAATCACCATTATAAATAGTCGAATGCATATCGACTTTTACGATTTACTGTGTTGTGTTGTGTCGCACAGTTTATGTTCCGCCAACGATTTATTGCATATAAGTTTTAAACATATTTGTAGTGTACTTAAGTATATTGTGTTTACATTAGTGGGTACTTCTAACTTTTTAATGTATGTAATGTAAAAAGATATGCAAGTTCCCCAGTTTTCAGCCTGTCACTTTGCTACCTAGCATTTTACTGCAATAATATAATAAAATTAAAACTATTACATTATTAAAGTTCATATTCTGTTTCTCTTTTCTCTTGAAGTACTTTTTTTTTATTTATCTTATTACCTATGTTCATGGTAATTCTGACAAGAACAAGTGCATGTAAATAACTAAGTGCTGCATAAAATTCATTATTTCAGCTACATTAAGGGAAATTAAACATCAGAGTTCTTATAGTGTTTATGTAGGTACCTGCTTATTTCATACCAGTACCATACCATACCTGTAAAATTCTAGTAGTATTTTTTTACTTAGGACATACTATAAAAGCGTAGTTAGATACAAAGCTAAAGCTGGAGGTTAACCTGAACGTTTTTATTTCATCTTCTGGTAGGTTTCATTTATTATAGTTAAGGAAATTAACGACTAAAGTCGTTAGTTTTCTTACGCAAAATTAGTGCTTTTGTTACGCAAAAATTAAAGCAAAGGTGTAATTTTCTTATATATGTATATGTAGAAAAAATTTTGGTACAACAGGACATTGAAATATGTTCATTATAAAAGTAAATTATTAATAATATGAGGAAGAATTAACACACACAAATCAATTGTGTCATATTTTAAAGAATTAAGGTCCTGGCTTAGGTCGTTGACCCAAAATTTTGTTCAAATATGACTCATACTTCTTAACACAAATTAACCTAACGGTCTCCACAAATCCTTGTCTTAAGTCCAAAACGGGTTACAAATTCATATTTATTTTCCTTACTGTATTATTTGTAAAATTATTTATTTTAAGTAAGTGGTTATGTAAAGAGACAGAGAATACTGCATTGCATTTATTTTATATATCACAAAAAAAAACATAAGAATCATTGGCAGGTGTCAACATAGATACGAAAAACAATAAAGATACGAAAAAGTTACCTTGAACTTTTTCGAGGAAAATAACAGTTAACCAAGTTTATAACACAAAAAACATCAACACAACTCTAAGTTCGAATGCAATAATTCACCTTCTAACTAAACTAAGTGACATCTACAACGGCACCAGCTAATAAACATCTAAGCAGCACTAATGTTCATTGTTTCAGAGCCATGTCGCGGTGGAAGGGTATCCTGAGGTAGCTGGCAGATGGCAGCGGTTACCGCGGCGATGTTTCGACCGGGGGGCGGTCTCGACCCCTCCTGTTACGCCACGCAACGGGTAAGTAGTTCACTTAGATACTCATAGATGGCGTTGTACTTAAATTGAAGTCGCCAACTTAGAGGCTTTTGAAAGTTCTAACTTTAATTTTAGAAGTAAAATGTTAGTTTGACGTTACTAAAAATCTTTTCTTTTCAAATATTATGATTTATACTCAAGTATGACGATTAAGTCCAATATATTGAATAAATTTGATGACATCGGCACTGGAATTAAATTTTTCTATAAACCTTAATATGATTAAAAATATATGACAGATTAATACATCGTAGATCCAATACAATACAAGTTAGATTCTTCCGAGCTAAAAGATTAAAAGCCAGATTAAAAAAAAAAGCTAAATCAATGCTTATATTCTAGTTAGTAACTATATTACCCACGTGTCTCACAAAAGTCGTTAAGCTGTATTCATCGAATCATCTAAGTAGGTAATAGTCTCAATAATAATGGGACCTGGGAGTGCAAGAATTTACCTCATTATAGAGAGATTATACTGCGGTCACCAATTTGCGTGATAGCATTTCAATATTTGCCAAACAGGTTGTACACATACCTCACGTCAAATATGTTGATGTAGATAAAAATGTTATCTAAGTCAGCTTTTCATCTATTTCTTTTGTAACCATTGTTTAATGTTTATTAAATAATTTAAGTACTAAACAGTCAGAAATAATGATTAAATTTATCTTATACCTACAGGTATAATGATAAAAAAGAACATATTGTTTGGTTAAGGTACTTAAATTTGCTTACCCCAAGATAATATAACTATTTCAGCAATGAAAATTGTAAACTCTATACGTACGAGCACAATTAAGAAATGTTAACCTTAGCCAAAGACCTGGTGTCCTGAAATACAGACATTACGTCTAGCTTAGGCACCAGTCTCCCACAGTATTTATAAGCTGTATATTGTGGCGAGAGAAAAAAAAAAAATATATAAAATGTTTATTATTATTATAACTATAATTTGCTTGTGTGTAGAACACACTTATAGGTAATTTTAGTTAAACTTTACGGGCACCCTCAACAACTAATTGACAATAGAAAATGTATTATTTACAAAATAATACATTTTCTGCGCTGAAAATCACTAATATGATTGTTTTTCCAACGCAGGGCTGAATTTACCAGTAATTGAGTAAACTCCAATATTAATAATGAACTCGTAATAAGTATGTATAAACAGACATTTTCTTTCACAAACAGGGACCCAACGATTCGCAAACATACAATGTTGTTATAACGAACTCTTTAGTGCAGTGGCTTTCAATCTTTTTGTTTTTCCCAATTTGTATTCGACATGTTTAAAGGAGGTCACTGAAAGATATTTGCATGTGTAAACTACCTGCAGTTAATGATGTAGCAATAACGTAGACGTGTGTTCCTTGTAAACAAAAATATTGAAGAGTTTTTTTTATTCAGTATTGTCGTTAAGATTTAACCATACATAAGTAAGTAACTTTTTTGACATTTTTGATATTTTGATGCCATTTGATAGAGAATCGGAAGACACTTTGTTTCAGCCAGTTAGACATGAAATTAAAAGTATAGGTAATGGTATTGTATTGGTGTCTACATAACACTGTATAGCTGTTTCCCTCTCCTGAAAACTAACTATTTCTGACTATGTATTGTAAGAATTTAAGCGACGCTATGAAACCAAATTATCGAAATATTTTAAAATGTTTTAGAATTATATATGACGTAATTATTTCCCCCAATTTTATTAAAAAGTAGATTTTAAGACCAGGTTTCAGTTCTATAATATTTTTTTTGTATATATACTTATAGATACAAACAAAATGAAGCTGAAGCTATATGATGCCACATAAATTTATTCGAGTTTTACCGTGCATCATTTACATAGAAATAATCATAGGTACACATTGATATGGTACGCATGGTACATATGGTATATATACATATGGTAGGCAAAAATAACAAAAGGTGGGTAGGCCGCAGCAAAGGGTATTTCATTTATACATCGTTTCAAGAAACAAAGAAGCTCCTCAAGATTTTCAGGGCTAATGTTTAAAACCTCTGGGAAATACTGCTGACATAACGTTTTGCATAAGTCAACAGAGGGGTAAATGATGCTCATGATCGTTGTTTTTGTTAGGCGTTTTGCTTTTGTTTCAGCCGTGAGAATGTTTTTAATATAGCGTTTTGGAAATATTGGTATTTTTGTAACCTTTGCCACGAAGCCTGTTTATTCAATGTAGTTGGATGTGTAAACATAGTTAAATTAACAAAGCTTTTACGCTTTTGATAAGAGAACATTTTGAAATCATACAACATTATACCTATACTATTATGTATTTTCATTGTACTACTTTTCAATGTTACCTACATTGAAAATATTTTTCTACTAGTATGTATGAGTATTTTGATAGATCTTGTTCAAATAAATTCTCAAGTAAAGGAATGTTTATTTAATACATAATAAGAACATCTTACGATTGATGTAATAGAGAAAAAGTTACTCGTGCACGGAATGATTGAATGAATGAAATTGCTTTAAGAATGACAGCGCTTTTAGAGTTTTGATTATATTAATAGCGGTTACTTCCCACAAATATTTAATTCAAAATTTAAATTCAGCAGTAGAATAGGAATTAATTATTTAAGGCGTGAAAACACTTTCAAGTCGTTAGTCTCGATTCTCATGACATTATGATGAGGTATACCAGGTAACGGGAAGCAGCGTTTACCTGTGTTTACATAACAATACTGCGGTCACTAATCCACCTGGCAAGCTTGCAATAATGCTTTTTAATAGTTCATTAATTTAACCTCTATTTTATTATGAGTTCCCACGGGAACGGGACTTACGCGGTTGTAACCGTATGACTCTAGTACTTCTTCGCATTTTTGATTGCTAAAGTAAATTAAAAAAAATTGCTAAAATACTTGAATATTACGTAGCTGCTAATTCGTCTATACCTACTTACTCAAATTCTTACATTTTTACCATTCTAATAAATAACCACCTACATAAGGGTAAATGAGAATCATTGAAGTTTACATTCATAAAGACCCTGTTTAACGCGTATTAATTTAGACACTTGAATAATATATTTTCAATTAATATGTGGTTTAGAAATGAAGGGACGGTTTTAAATTATCTAAATCCATTGTGATCACTGCAAAATACATCGTATTTAAATATCTTAGAGATGAATAAAATTTCATTTATTTATATTATCATTATAATAAGTCAAATGAATTTAATTGGTGGTTTTGTGCAAAGAATGTATTAAGTAGATACTAAACTTATACGAACATAATTATAAGTACAAAAAGTTGTTACAAAAAGTAAGAAATAGTTCCTAAAATAATGGTCTTCAATGAGGTGGAAGGATCAAATAAAGGTGACAATGGACAAGAGTGCACTAGATGAGCAACCGTCAGAGAAGAGTAGTGGCGAGCCGTCAAGCGTGTCAAAAGGGAAGACCTGTCAAGAGTTAAGAGTGTCCCGTTAAAGAAGAAGAAAATAACGGTCACTGTTGACAATAAATAAGCTGTCATAACTTTAGTTAAGTCTTATGGAGTTTCCGAAAGCATGATTAGTTAATTTGATTATCATATCAGTTAATCTGTGCTGAACATTTACGTTTTGAATCGATTGACAAACAGTATATCAGATGTGATGAAAGTTTTTCTTAATTCAAGTTTCAGAAACTGAATTTGATTTGAGATAAATTTATTCTTGTTACCATTCAAAATATTAATCTCATTTTTTACGACAACAATAGGCATAGTTGTTAGTTTCGTCAACATTGCAAGTATTTTTTATCGTTACTCGAATAATCAAATACTTTTTAAATTTTAAAATAGAGACATTGTTTGACAAAGCTGTATTATAATTTTACTTGTCATAGACATACCTACTTACTGTGTATAACTTTTGTAAATTTTATTTGTATTCTGTATTATTAAAATATGAAAACACTAAACTAACCGATAGTTTAGTGTTTTCATATTTTATAATAACATGACCAGATTTTTTCACGACCCATGAGTCCATCCTTGTTATACGTTACGGGATAAAAGTAAACTTTTACTAACTTTCAGATTTGCTCCTCGTTAGGCCACGACCAAGACTGAATTTTTTAACTTTATCTTTAGTTTAAAAGGTTTTAAGTTTCACAGAGTTTCTCTTGGAGGCGACATGACTTGCTCACTTTACTATATGCAAATTTTTCAGATTGTACGTAGGTATATGCATTTTTTAGCATAGCTAATATGCGCTTAAAATTTTATTCAGTAGCTTGCTGCGTTCGAATTGCAGATGACTTGCATTTGCGTTACGGAACACTTAGAGATAAAGTAAAATTAAAATGTTATATCATATTGAAGTTACATTATAGGTTGCACCTATTTACTTAGAATAAAGCAGTACGATAGAATTCCAGAATGTTGATTGGTGTAGTGATAGTAAATTTATGCAAAGTGAAAAATTAGTACTGAGCTTTTATTGGTAGAAGCCTGAACTCAGAAATTTGGCGGTGTTATATCCGCTCAACTACCATCAGAATATTTTTAGTTAATAATTTTTGCCCAATCTGGCAATCGAAGATCAACATGTCGTAGTTCTCTACAGAATTAGGTACTACACTTCACCACTGTACCAGAAGATAAACATCTTATGGTATAAATACTACAGTAGATTTTATAAACAAGATCTAATTAACACAACTGGACACACCAGTAAGCCTACATTAAATCAAGAATCCGATTACCTTACGACCTTACTTTCGATTTGCCTCTAACATGTCTCAGTGCAACGTTTTATTTTATCATCACGACTCAGATTGAGGTCACAGGCAAGTGTACAAAGGATTCTCGATTGCCAATCGCTATTACTTACAATTCGAATGGATTTTTGGAGCGGAAAGATTGGAGTCATCCTTGGATTAGTCGTTGAGTTTTTACGGTTAAATTTTTTGGTTTGGATTATCACCAAAAATAACTTATATTGTGTTGTATTCAATCTTTTGTTCGCTTCTCATCTATTTCTGTGTCAGATTATTATCTATATTTAGAAATGTTTTTTTCTTCAAACAATTTAATGAACTGAATTTTGAAATATATTTCCTATTAACTTATATTTGAAGGCGAGAGACTGGTGCGAGGTGGCGCAGGATAAGAATGAAATGATTTGGGGAGGCCTTTTACTGTGGTAGATATAGTATGTAGGTATGGACAAGTGTAAAAACACTTGTATTATATGTAGTGCCATTGTTGTACTAATCTATTGAACCACTGATTGAGCGTAAAGTTGTTGAGTGTGAGATTTATGTTATGTATTACTGTTAGGATATAAAATATTTGAACTCGAACAAATTGAATGTCACAATGCATAGTACAATACTTTTATCGGATAGGTTATGATAATAAGTGTGTGTATGTTATAGTATTATTTATAGTTGTAGTGTCTTGTTTTTATTAAGAAATTACATTATAGTGTAATTACAACCAACATACTACCAAATTACGACCGATGGATAAACAGTAGTAATTTGGTTGTTAAATATTAATAATAATATGTTCTTTCGGTATCAGTTTGGTAGAGAACCCTCCATGTATCGAAAACTACGTTAATCCGTTGGTCTCAATAGTCATAACAAACCACAAACTAATTTTCTAGTAAAATAGTAAGTATCGAACTAAATATTATAGCTTATAAAGATGCATATCTTTATTGGCTATAATATTTTGTATGCTTGCTTGAACCGCTTTGATACACTTATTACGGTTGAAGAGATCTAATTTCCTTTGAGTTTCCATAGTAGGGGCTACTTCTAGGGTCACTTGGCAAATTAACTGCATACTTGCATAACGAACTGGCATCCAACGCGGAATTCACTTTCCAGGAGGAATGCAGTTTACACCACTACGGTCTCTAGTTTGTGAAGCTGAGCTATTCATTACTGGAGTATTAGGTAATTGCGTTAGCTCAACTAATTATATTAGGAGCAAGATTTGAAATAGTTAAGGTCTGTCGATATCTTTAGTTTAACAGAGTATGTAGCTTCCATTTTCGTTCTCGAAATTTTGATATTAAATTAACTGGTGCCTGCGATTCCCTTTCAAAATGCTGCTTCGGGATAAGGCTCATGTTCAGCAGTGGTCGTAAGGGCTGAGATGATGAAAGCGAATGTTCTAGATATTTTAACGATAATCGACTGTTACTGAAACTAATTAAATTTCTAATGTGCGAGCATAATCTTAAGTTAATGATTGAGTATAAGATCATTTATCACTGTTTTTTTTTGTCTTAGATAAATGATGAATAGAAGTTTATTGAAATATTCTAGTCATCATTACGGTATCTATATTAACTATATTTGCATGTATATTAACGTAGTAACCAATCATACTTTTATTTTCATTGGTTGGATTTTTTTGTTTTACAAACATGACCACTACACATGTTTCTATTTACTGTTAAAAGGATGGTATATACTTTGGTAGCACCTTATTCCAATTTGATAGTAAAATGTAGTAAATATAAAGCTTTCCAAGAACTTTTTGTGAAGCCGGGAAATTAGTTCATTCAAGCTAATTGGATGGAGTTAAAATTATGTATTGGCATTCATATTAGTTATTAGTATCTCGCATATGATATGAAAATTAACTGCAATTGTTTGTCGATCGTAAGTACCTAATTATTAGACATACAAAGAAAGAAAACATATTTTATGTCATATTACATAGTCATAGTCCATAATTACCTTCAACATTAGTACAGTCAAGGACATCATCGTTTATCTCTTTTTCCCTAGGTTACTTACGCATCGCTCAAGCACAAAAGTGAATGCAACAACTTTAACTTCCTATTTATGTACTAAAATCCATACTATTTATTTTTATTGAGCCGTCTCTAATAGTCTTTGAATGGGTGTGTCTCATCTCTGCACCATCAGCATTAAATATCAATAAACACTATACAACACAAAAGCGGTTATGCAACGTGAAAGGCAGTGTGGCAGGTGCGCACGCGCTTATCGCCAACGCTTTCCAATTTCAAGTGTTGATTGGGCATCGATTGTCGCGCAACTGGTTTCCATGGGACTGCAACTGCGAAAATACCAAAATATATTAAAACTATGTAATTTTAATTGAGTGAATGTCATTGACTTTTTTGTCATTACTAAAGTTCAACGAAATGACCTATACTTGTTCAATAGCACTAAACAAACTGAATAAAATGACTTCAAACCTGTGCTAGGGGCGCCCGTTCGAATCATCTAGATTATCTTGCAACGAAAAAAAAAACATGAAAAAAAATGCGTGGTACTAGTGCTCATTTCGCCAGGAACATTTATCATTGCCTTTGGTCTCCTTAAAGAAACCTTTTTATATAAAATATATATTGCTGTTTAATATTTTAATGGCAAGTTTTTTATTTCGGCCTAGGTAATTGATTTCCATTTTATATTAAGTGGCAGAGCGGTCTAAATACAAAGACAGCTAGTGCCAGTACAATACATGTACATCACTAAACCCGCTTATCCAGCCAGCCTTTTCCTTTAAAATGAGGTCTTGCGTTATACTTACTCACGCACAGCAAACACAACATTACTTAAGAAAAGAAGAGATTTATAAATTTCAATAAGTTTTTTGTTTTTAATAAAAGCAATTGATAAATTTTGATGACCTTTTAGTATCCACCGTGGCTGAATGGTTAAGGCATTAGGGGCTATACCTAAGATGGGTTGGTCCTATCTGATCGCGCGATCCGTTGCCTGTGGAAACGGATCGCGCTTCAAATGTGCTTTCTGATCGCGATATCAGTTTCACCTTAAACTAAAGATGCAGGTTCATATCCTATTAGTGGTCTAAATGTTATTATCTCTATTTGGATTTGCAGTATTCGGTTAATTTTTTTGTTAAGCATTCAAAAAAAATAAAATATAAACCAAAATACATAATGTTAGATTATTTTACTACCTAAGACTTATATTTTAAAATCGTAAAAAAAAATATAATTTAAAAACTTCACATTTAGTTTGCTGTGAACTTTTGAATTTAACTGTGTAAGTTGGTAACTGGCACATAACGATTTTCTTTGATATTTTATACATTTCGTGTGTGTCTGTGAGAACTCATAGCCTTTTAAAAGGCTTAAGGGCCAGTATGACAAAGCTATTATCTGGATGTAGGTCAAAAGTACATTACTGTGAAGTTATCTTCGTATTCTTGTGCGATTTTGCATGTCTATGCAGAAAGTATGGAGGCATTTGAATCGTTGGGTGTTAGCATTCAGCCTTTAGTTTTAGAAAACGTCATGAAGGTAGCACTTTCATAAATATACCGTGAGTTGCTGGTTATAGAAACAGTAAAATTATTTTTTTGTAAATACAAATATAATCTGAATAGTATATTTCAAAATTGATATTATTACAATTCGACCACCGGCAGGACTTTTCCATAAAGTATTCAAAACATTAAAAAAATCTGAGTATTATGTAATTTTTGCTCCCTTAGTAGTCTTCGACATTATGTAAACTTATTTATATGAGAACTTCTTACAAATAATGCACTTTATTACTTATCGTAATATCCAAACAATAGGCAGTACATGCTGTCCAAACATATGTTGCGAATTTTGGTCAGCAAAATGATACACTTCTTGACTTCAACAGTCCGTTTACGTCCACTGCTGAACATAGGCCTCCTTTCAACAGGTATTGGCAAACCAGGGTCGTTAAGGGATATTGCCATAATCACCATACTTGGCAGGCGGGTTGTTGATCATGAGTAAACTTGAGCTGATAGATGCTGCTGCTCATCCATCAGCTGTTTGTCCATTAGTTGCCTTTTATGACACCCATGGGAAGACATAGGGTAGTCTATTCTAAGCCGGAAACCACACGGCACTCTCTCATGATATGGCTCTCTTTGTTGATATTATCAACAAAGAGAGCCATATTCCTATTTCAATATAAAAACAAAAGGCGTTGGTTTTTCTCACACCCGTCAGCGAATCAATCTTCGCAGATTAATTACTTAGCACAGAAATTGGAGGAAATTCATTCTTCTGTCACTGATGAGGAAGATCTTGTTATAACATGATAAGTGTATTCTCGTATAGATAAAGGAAAATGGATATCTTTGTAATTATAGAAGTGAAAGGACAGTTTCTTAGCTTTGTAATGTGTTATTTTGGATGTTTTGTAAGGAATTATTTTCGATTTGGCGAACCTATATTTTTGGCAAATTGATTTAATTTAAAAGGTTTATAAATAGCATCACGCAAAAGGAAGCGCTTTTTTCTATGAACAAAGGTTTGCTGATTATTGTGATAACCAATTTTAACGAGACTGGCTAACTGCATGGGGTGCATAATTGTCGCCCATATAGTTTTCAACCTGGCTTACATACTATATATTAATTATACGTTCAAGTTTGTTTACAAATATTATTACCTTCTTTATGACTTAGCTATCTTTTTTAGTTTCTAGCTCGATTAATCAAATGAAGTGCAGGACCTAGCTTTAGGCCACGTAAATATATAGGTCTTACGCCTGCTTTTCATCTTCTGTAACTGTACTGAGTTTTGGGTCCAAATTTGTGAATTGCTGAGTTAATTTAACAATAACGACAATAGTTAAACAGCCATCAGCAATAAACACATCATGAACATCAGTTACCTAATCCACATGCTGGTCGACATACACAGTACGCAAACGTAAAACCACAAAACGCTCTAGGGGTCTTTAATTATTTTACAAATTGCAACTATCTAAAATGGTCGACCATTTGTAAATGGTAATCGGTTTGTAATGCGAGTTTCTGGTCGTGTTGCTGCCTCGGGGTTTGTGAGTGCTTTTTGTCGATTTTGTTTGCATTACATAAATCATTGTTTGGTTATCTATTGTTATGTATTAGTTGAATCATTTTCAGTTTGAATGAAACCAGTGGTTAATGAGTATCTTTTTCAATAATTATTAGCTTTAAAATATTTTAGTAGTCTACTAGTCAATACGGGACTTGGTGAGCCTTGGTGCTAATTGCCATTTCTAGTGTATGCCACTGTTCATCCTGGTTTACAGGAGTGGCATTGGGAGTATGAGTTAAATTAGTCTCATTTTAGTCAATATTATTGAGGCGTTGATTTCTATGTGGGAACTGTAATAATGTCAGGGAATTTCCACTTTTGCATTAGCTAGATATGTAGTACTTTCCTCTCCATAGCAATGATTAATCCTTTCATAAGGGGAGTGACTACCCACTAAAATCCCTTGAATGCATCGCCAAACTTGAGTAATTGGGACATCGGGAACGGTAGATGCCTTAAAATGGCAGATACAGCGTGGAGTAATCATTTTAGTTCACTTTTGTCAAGGCCCGACATTGACACAAATTTGAGGTAACTTTTGTATGAATTTGAAACTGGTGCATGTAATGTTATCACATTTTCATTTCTATATACTCGTGGAACTCAACATTTACTTACATACAAATTATAGGATTACCTATTATTCCGTTAGACTAAAAGATTGCTATTACACAAACAAAACGCGATTCTACCGTTTTACGGCGGTTGTCCCTCCCAAAAAAATGTTAATTAACACTAATGTACATTATCCGTTTAACGAATCAATACCAACAATGATACCTATTACAATTACTGAGGAGATAACCTTTTATCACATAGCTTTCGGTACCAAATAGCTAGTTAGAAATTAACCTTACGTAACTGAAATAAAGTCTAATTTAAATTAGCAGTAATGTTGAAATCTTTGCTATTTGGTGTTTGTATGTATGAGAATGGCAATTGTCGTAAATGCCGCAAGACGTTTTATTAGTTAGTACTTAACGCAATACTCTGAAGTACCAAATTTATTTTATCTGAAGGTTCCCTTTTATTCGAATGAATTAAGCACCTACTTCTAGTACAAATCAAGCCTGATACGTTTTCATCTCATATTTTTTTCCGTTTCCATTATTATAACCTTTTCAATGCCATGCCATTTCCATTGAACATGAAAAATCCAAAAGTAACATAGGTATACCTACTTCTGGATTTCTCATGGCAACTGATGAAAAATACAAAAATCGGTTCAGTAGTTTGGGTTATTGTAATGTGTTATAAGATTACTAGATAACCCGACAGATGTCCTGTCTTAACTAAAACTCTATTTTAAATTGAACTTTTAACATTAGGCATGATAGCTCTGAACTAACCGTGATGAGAACTAAGAGCAACACACATTCTGTCAATGTTATGTCAAACGACATTAGGTTACATTAGAAAATTTTATATAGTGGTTAAGTCTCCTTAATTTTCCGTTAGTCCAGAATATTACTACAGAGAATATTCTGGGCTTACAATGTTATGCGAGAAGCTCGGCTAGCTTTTTTAATAACCAACCACTGTAAGTTATTTTTAAGATGTGCCACACCAATTGAAGACCGGCTTAAAATATTTGGTTATACTTTATTTAATATCTGCTAATTACCTACCATCTTATGAATTATTTCACATTGCTTTCTTTATTTTAATTTATTAAAAGTCGCAAGTTTAAACACTGAAGTATCGTAACTTTCGACCTTATTGTTAAGAATGTAAGATCGTATTCGTAGTATCAAGAGGAAACTGGTATATATTATGTAAGTTACGAAACAGAAAACCGGTTTAGTGATGGATTTAAATACGAAATTGTCGATTATAGCATCCGTCATGACTGAGCGAAGAAAGTATAACAATTTCCGGGCTTGTATGTCAAAAATAATGAAGTTTGGTTTACTATGAAATTACCTTATTATAACAAGAACGTAAGGCACGCAACGAAAACCACATTGAGTTCAGATGAAATTAGAAAGGTTTCGAGGTTTTGGTTAAAACGTGAGCTTTTTTTTTTCATAATAATTATAATAGAAATACGTAACAATGTATGTTACATTAAAAAACATTGTTACAAACTACGTAAGTAGGTTAGGTATTAGACAAAAGATGACGAATATGACAAGGACCGTCCCGAGTCGTATGCGAATCCGCGTGTATATAAAATACTGAATTAAGGTTTCTCAAAGGCATCATCAAAAGATAAAGGATATTGGCGAAAAGAGAATATAAGAAGATAACCTATATGTACATAGAACTGATCCTTTTTATCCATTTATTTTGTGTTTATTCGTTTAGAAAATTAAACAAAAAATCTTCACATAAAAACATTGGAAAAACTGGGTTAAATGTAGTTCAAAACCCATAATTGGTTTTAATCGGATTCTAAGTGCGCAAGTTTTCAATCCGTTGAGCTCGTTCGAATTAGCTCAGCGGTTTTCACATTATTATTTAAATAAACATTAATTTCATTTGAATACACTGCTTTATATTTAACTCAGACCATTAATTTTCGTAGTTGCTATTCAATTACTTGAACATAACAAGCTTAATTATTACTAATAGCCAACTACTGAAGATAAGCTTACACGCGATAAATTCTAATTGTTACGAAAATAATTATTTGGTTATACATTTCAATAGTCGAGTCTATAGTAATATATAAACTTTATGGTGCGCTGATAATAGTGAAATCACTTTTCTCTACATTGAACCAATCAATTTCCAACTTTGTTGCTAAGAAATTTGATCGACATTTTCTTATCAACTCTGTCGCATGTATTATAAAGAGAAAATTTTGTAGCTTAAGTTAAAAGATTCAACTGCCTACCTATTAGAAACTATTGATTCTAGATAATTATTCGTAGACTTGATCATTTTATCTATTAGCAATTCTAATATAAATTTATGAGACAAGTTTGTCTCCGAAAAAAATATGTTACGCATATCGGAGCACTTATGTAATCTTTAGCATTATTATTTAGAAATGAAGAACTTGTTAAGTGAACAAAAATTTATCATATTTTTTAGGAAAGGCAACTCCCGCACTTTCGTAATAAATACTTGCGTCGCGGAGGATTTTACGAATACACAAGTCATAGCAAAAAAGTACACCTAGGCTCAAAACAACTCTCTGTGGGTAACCCTTATGAATGTGCCGAGTGGGAATCAAACCCAGCATACCAGGTCTCAGAAACAACCACCGTATCTATTAAGCCACTAGTGTAGTCAATGTTATTCATAATTTTACGAGAGCTTAATATTAAACACCTTAGACGAAACAAAGGCGAACAATGGCTGGTATATTGTAAGCATTTATATTGCCATCGATATTTTATTTTGCTAAAAACTGAAATGTTACATTAAAATTGGGTTTGAAATTATTGGTGAACGCTATTAATTAATTACGCTTGTTGCCTGTCATTGAATGATTGATGATTATAAGTGAATGGCGTGCAAAAATTATCAATAAAGTTCCTGCGTTAAAGTTATTACTTAACAAAGTTTCCAAAATGTTTATAAAAACTAATAACGTACTCTTAAGATCCTCAGTTTTATTACTCAGGACTTACCTAGGTTGCCTGGAAGAGGGATCCCTTCTTTTCGCATAATATTCTTTGTCCTAATATACTTCGGCATAACGATTTTGGCACAATTTGTTTTGGCATAATAATACTTCGGCATAATTTTTTTAGGCATACATTTTATGTTGGCATCATCATCTTAAAGACTTATTTGTTTTGGCATAAATTTGATTCGCATAACGTTAGTAGGCCTAATGACTATTAGCATAATAATATTTAGGCATACAATTAATATAAACAACAAAAACAATATAAACAATAAACAACAAAAACAATTAATATAAACATCAAAAACAACATTATGTAACTTAAACGATTTTTCAATCGCGAGATAACTTTTATCTCAAGAATATATTGTTTATTTGTCATACGGTTATTTGGCATAATGATGAAGCGGCCGGCGAGTCTGTCACGAACCGCAGAACCCAATCGTGGTCAAATGACAATCGGTTAGGTTAGGTTAGAACTGCAGCTATACAACGCACGAGCCGAGCGAGCGAAGCGAGCGGTGCCGCGGCAGCGGCCGGCGAGTGCCAGAACCGAATGGTAAGCAAATGACAATCGGTAATGTTAGGTTAAAGGCCATACAACGACAGAACCGAATAGCCGAACAGCCGCGCGCCGTAGCCACGTAGCCCTTAAGCTTATATAATGCTTAAGATATTATGCTTAAAAAAGTTATACTTTAGAACTTTATGCTTTAGATTATTATGCTTAATCATTATTATGGTTAGAGAAATTATGCTTAAAAAATTATGCGTAAACTGTTATGCGTAATTATATTATGCGAAAATATAATTATGCCAAACAACATTATGCTAAGTTATACTAGGTCTTAAAATTTTATGCTAATGGATAGGGAACCCCTGGAAGAGTACACATTTAGTGATAAGGCCGCCAATTCCTTGTGCTACTATTACTTTTATATAACCATTTTTCTGTATTGTTATTATTGCTATACTATAAAGAGTTATAATTTAATCTAAATTTCACGTAGACAACAAGTTTTTTGTTAATAGAATTTATACCGTTGACAGTCAAAGTACAGTTTTCGTATCAATATAAAGTAAAAACTTGACGACTAGGATAAATATAAAAACGCATCACAAGTCATATAAAAGCCCGTTGGACAGCTTATTTAAGAGCTGTCATTAGCTCTCTTCCGTTATAGTAAAGTCGCGTCACCGCAACGCCATTTTCTTATAATAGCGCCATCTATTGGTAGACAACATGCGTGTTTATTGAACGATTATGGCTTTATTTATGTTTAAAAATTAAGTGTTTGCTTATGATCTTGGCTTTGAGAGTAACAGGTTTTTTTATTGTAGAATGCCAGCGGTGGTTACTCAAAAGATTGACTAAGATAGTGGTATCTACCTACATACAAGCATTATATTATTATATCGCCTTGTTTACAACCAGGTTCTTGAGAAAAACATTATCGATTGAGACCCTTCAGATGTCCTCGATAGTAGCACAAATTTCCCTTAAATATAAAAGTCATAATTCCTCAATCCCCCACCAGTAACGGCCCTGAGTCGAGGTTCAAGCCCTACAGGGGGCGTCCTCTTCCGCAGGCTATAGCCCTGCTCACTCTTGCGTCCGGTAAAGAAGCAAAACCTTGTGCCTATATTAAGTCCGTCTAAAAAACAGTAACGATTGACTAGATTGATGCTTGTAATTGATTTTAATATTCAATAATTAAAACTGATGCATTTATAAAATACCTACTTTTGGATTAATGCTTTAAAAGTTAACATTTATTTCATAACAGAACTCCCAAGATCCCCATTAAAATTATATTAAATTCACCGACTTATACGTTAAACTATAAAATTTGAATTGTTTACGTGTGTCTTATCATAATGATTATTTGTATTATGCTTAGTTTTTTTATCAAATTACTACACGATAAAATACGCATGAACTCATATGAAAGGTAATTATTTTCTTAATTGACAGAATACACCAGATAGACCAAACAAATTTGTGGTGTAAAACGTGGTGATTGTATAGAATTAAAAGTGAGCCATTTCAAGTTTGAACTTTCCGTAATGAGGTGCATACCTAAAGTTTAAATTGTTCTCAGAGTCCAATTAGTAGGGTCCAGTGACCAAAACTAGAAGATAAAAGCGTCAACATCTTTTTGTTTATACCTTGTTAATGAGAATTGAATGCAATCACGTAATTGTGAATCATGTAATTAATTTCAAATATTTTCTCACGGGTCAATAAAAATATAAATGATAAACAAATTCTAGTTTAACCTGAAATAAATGATTATTATTGTCTGCCACGTCTTTGTATTATTGTAGGTTGGAAGAGCAACTCCTGTGGCGATGCAAGCCACTTTTCTTGTTATTAAACATGTTCGGAAAACACGTAAATAATTAAGACCAATAATTATTAATAATCCGGCAAAAATACTTTTTTCCATTACTCAACAAGTAAATGCAGTCTGACATCCGACTCTAGCTTAGCTTATATACCTACATATATTTTCTGAACAACGTGCCGCCAATGAAATTACGTAAACATTCTATCACGTGACCTGAAAGACAAATGTCTGCGATTTTATTACTCAGATGCGCCAGAAACATAAAATATTATGACTACTCTGCTATGCTAATGGGGCAGATAGCAGTCTTGTTTTCTTACTTGAATTTTCCTTCTGTTCCGTCCATGATAATAGAAAGATCTATTTCAAATTTTATAAGTTGGTTTTAACTGCGTATAAAACATAAACCACCGAGACATTATTCTTTGAAGAATAGTGTACCAATATATATGATTAAATAACAAGAGATAATGATTAAGTAGATTTATACGTTATAAAAAAAAATCTGTGAAAATATAAAATTTAATTTTCTTACCTAAAATAAAAATACATGTTCCTTTTCAATAAAGTCGTTCTGCAATATAGACATTCATCTGATTCAAGAGAAAGGGTTATTTTTATCGAAATTTCTTCATTGTTATTATTGATTGATTTGAAATCTAAAATCATTTACTATAAAAATAATATTAAAATTGATAAATTATTTATTATTAAAAGAATATTAAAATTGATAAATCATTGATTAATAAAAAATCGCCTAAAGAACGCGAGAAGGATAAAAAGAGAAATAAAAACTGTGAGTTTGCGTTAAAGTATTGGAAGATAAAATTAATTAAAATAGCATAAACTTAATAAAATAGCCTTGCTTTAAATTTGCATCTATTAACATAATTTAATTTGGAATTGGCACTTCGCTTACGATACGCTCAAAAATAGATATGCGGAACTCAAATCTCAATCTTAGTATTCATACGTGAATCCGTACAAATGGAATTAATTACACACTTTGCTAAACATGAAAATAAATCAGTAACATGTTTTTACTTTTCTAAGTTTCTTTAATTTTGGATATCCTTTTTTATCGGACGGACATTATATAGTTAGCCAGTAGGCTTTTGCTACTTCACCGAGCATAAAGGCGAGCAGGCTTCAGCCTAAATAATTTGGGGATCCATTCCGAAATGGTGTCCCCGGGGCATATGAAAAAGCTTCTCAAAATGGATTTAAATGCCCATTTGTAAGGGGTAAAAAAAAGTAGATAGTACACATATGTAGGATTTATTTTAAACTCATTAAACAGAGTAGGATTTTGTATTTTATTTTCAAATAAGTATATTGAACAGGTTAATATTCTATCGTAAATATTAAATACCATAATTATTATAATTTGACAAAACTTAATAAGCATTGATGTAGTTTCAATGAATGCGGATAAAAAACCTTTCGTGGTCAAAGTATTATTACAATTTTCTAAGCAAATGAGGAAGTGTTTGGTTACGTTTTACGGATTTTAATATTGCTAGGAAGTATAAATTAATTAGTTGTTCTTGAGATAAAATTTGTCATTAGTAATTAAGTCCGACCTTTTGAGCCTGATGTTAAGACAGTTCCATAATAATATGATGATGTCGTATAAGTAAGGGATTTTTTTTCTTTGTAAATTAAAAAAAGTACTTTTAACATTCTTTTAAATATATTTCTTCTTTAAAGTTTTTATATTAAACTTTTTATCCCGCGCAGTTTCTCCTGCCCCGTAGATACTTCATCTTAAAATATAGTCTATAACAGAAGGTCGCTTTCTTTTGGTAAAAGTTAGCAATAATTTTCAAAATCATCTCAGTAGATCTAGAAATTACCTCGCACAATCTCACCGATACACGAACTTTACCTCTTATTAATTATTAGAAAAGCCAACAAAAAAAATATTAAAATAGCTTCTTATTTTTCAATCACTCTTCTTTTTTTTTTGACGGACAAACCATTTTAAAATTTAATTTCGAGGATTAATTTAGATACAACTGATATAAAATACTAATTTTTCGACATTGACAACACTTTTAATTAAAACATGTTTGCTATTTGCTGTATAAAAATAATATAATCATTCTATTAGGGTTAAACCCCAATTAAAATGGCTTAGCCATTTTAGCCACAGTCCTTCCTATATATTTGCCCAGATCTGAAGGTAATCTATCTACAATCTGCGTACACATCTATTTGTCTTACAGTAACTATAATTATTCACAGCACAACATAATTTCCGAGACACTCTAATATTTCATCAATACAAACTTTGGTCATTAATTGTACAACAGCTGACTAGACGCGAGACAACACCTACAAGATAAAATATACTATACGAAAATCAGCGATTCTTAACCTTCTATATTATTTATATTATATTGACTCGTGTATGTTTGTAATTCAACAAATAAGTGTTGATGCAAACTATTTACTCTATTTGTTTATATAAGCTATTGAAAATGTAATAAATAAAATTATTTTAATCATCATATTTATTCACGAGAAACGGTAGTATATGTGAACCTTTATATAAATAAAACATTCAAATGCTGCCTCTCTCTCTCTCTTGATTTTGATACTGTCAGTTTATATTGTTCAAAGAACAAACTTCATAGTTGCAGGTCATAATGAAGAACCGCTCCCATTTTGTATTTATTCTGATCACTTCCGTCACTAAAAATGAACAAAAGAATCACTAAAATGAAGGGTTAATTTTTATATGGGTATTCTTATTTATTTTGAAGAATTTTATTATTTCTTTTGAATAATTTTAACATGCTGTAAGTGTATATTTCGGATAGTTGAAAGTGGTCCGCGGACCACCGGTTAAGAACCGCTGTCATAGATAGTAGTGAAACCAATTTCGAAAGTGAACATTAACCGCATAGGACTTATACGACGAGGAGGTATAATATAGGTATCTCTGTATATTACAAAATCAAAAGTGATTTACTTGTATAAGAATCGTTGTAGCCATATCCTATCTACAAACATGTTATAATATTTGGTTTTTCAACTAAGTAATATTTCGAAAAAGATCGTATGAAGATACACATATAAAGGGTTAATTTTAAAGTTCTTAGATGAAAAAAATCTATGGAATACATTTTGATTGTGATAGAATTCCATGAAAAATCCGTCAAGTTCGAAATTTTTTGAAGAAAACTGTTATTTAAATTAACCATGGTTGGATCAGATTATATAATAAGGGGATTACAATTAAAAAAATAGTGTTGTTAAAATAGAAAATATGAAAAATGTTTTCAATTAAATTGTCATTATATAATGGAAGCTAAAGCTATAACAACCTCAGCAAACATAGTCCGCTCTACGTGTAAGTCGTATACATGAACATTACTTTTCTTGAGTCATCATCATCATCATCATCAACAGCCCGTTTACGTCCACTGCCGAACATGGGCCTCCTCTTAACAGACCTTGGCAAGCCACGATCGTAGAGGGATATTGCCATAATCACCACGCTTGGCAGACGGATTGGTGATCGCAGTAAGATGTAAACCTTGAGCTAATAGATGCTGCTGCCCATCCATCAGCCATATGTCCCTTAGTCGCCTTTTACGACACCCATGGGAAGACATGGGGTGGTCTATTCTAAGCCGGAAACTACGCGGCCTTTCTTTTCTTGAGTAATTACATTAAAATTACAATAAACACCACAAACATTACACGTGACATTCGTATATAATTAATTAGATTAATTATTGTTTTAAAATACTAGAGTTAGTAATGACAAATTTGAATAGTGACTGAGAAAATGAACGCAACTAGTCTTCAAGAAACATATTAACTTTATAGCTAAGGGTTTTAACTAGATTCACTCGACTCGACTAGGTCGCAGTGTCTTTTCGGACGAACATTATGTTGTCACCCATAAGGCTTTTGCTACATACTACACCGGGCATAAAGGCGAGTAGAGCTCCAACATAAATAAATTGTTTAAAAACTACAAACTAAGCAACCTGCGCAAGAGGGCGTCCCCTGTGAGGCCGCGTCTTGGACGCCAGCGGGCGGAGCGGGCGGCGCGGGCGGTGCGACCGGCGCGTTTATTATGTATCAGAGACGCAGCTACTTGAATACGTTGTTCATTCCTAATATTTTGTTTAATTATGATAAATGCTTGGATGCAATCTTTATACAAAATTGTATCTTTTGTATCTTGCTTTTCACGTTTATACATATACCTACATATTAAATTAAAATTGTGCAATCGAGAGAAATCAACACAGATGAATGCCTTTTACATGCATTATACATAAATAAAAAATGGTAATGTTGGCATTTTGTTAAAATAATATAACCTTATATTACAAACATAATTTAATATAAGCGAACTACTTTGAAGTCAAGCTTTTCTTTTTATCAGTAAAGGCATATTTATTGCATATTTTATCTGTTACGAAACACGATAGGTATAAATGTTTTAATTAGATAAGTATTTATTTATTTATTAGATAATTGAAAGAATAGGTTATTTCAAGTTAGAATTATGTTACGTTAGTTAAAACCGTGAGTGGTAGCCGTGAGGCTAAGCTGGGTACTCACTTAGCAGTGTAGCATGTAACGTATCAGATACTGTATCAACCTGCAAGTTGATTTCGTGGCTCGTGCCTACGTACTCACTTTATACTGTATCTGATACATTACATGCTACACTGCTAAGTGAGTACGCAGCTTTAGAATAGACAATCCCATGTCTTCTTATGGGTGTCATAACTGGCAACTTAGGGACAAACACATGATGGATGGGCAGCAGCATCTATCAACTTAAGTATACTAGTGTGGTGATTACGGCAATACGCTTCAACGACTCTGGCTTACCAACGTCTGTTGAAAAGGATGCCTATATTCATGAACAAGCTGATAATGTGAGGTTATTGGTTACGAGTGAAAACAACGCTTTAAAGCTAGAGTTTGACTCTTAAGCTAACCCATATAATATGCAAATTTATTAAAATATCGTCACATCACTAATAAAAGTAGTTATTGTATGTACGTGTTATTTTTATTATTTAAAATTATTGTTTAAAAAATATCGATGAAAATTGATGACACGCTTTTAAATCTTTCTACTTCTGACTTCTCCTCTTACAAGTCTACTGGAAGAGATTTCTTAAAAAATAAGTAGTACCTTTGTACATTGCTGTTTGTCTGTCTTGTTGTATTTATATCTTCTGTGTATGTATGTACATAAATAAATAAAAAAAATTGTTGTATAAATTAACATACAAATGATTTGTTCATCGTTTCTTTAGACGAGCGATAATAAGTCTATACCTACCTACTAGCCTGCCTGTCGCGCATCTTTCAATAAAACCTCAAGCCGCATCACACGAGTTGTTGATGAAATCACGTACAAAGTTGGTGCACAATTTTGAAGGGGCCTCCTAAACGCGGTGGTTTTAATCTCGGAGCATCCAACACTACCGCATTGTGAGCAAGTTATACAGGTTGTTACCTCTTATGTGTAAAGTACTACGAAAATTTCAAAACGACTGTGTACACTTTGTAAAAGAAATAATTTAAATTTTCACGAATGTAGTAGTATATATTTGACAGTTATTATCAAATGTAACAGCTTTGTAGTTGAGATAACTTTAAAGATTGGTTATAAGTGTTATAACACAGATAAACCTTATGTACAAATTACTATTAATTACGAAAAACAAAATTGCTGGCATTTAAATATTGATTGCAAAAACTTTTGTATTCAGTCATTAGGCATACGATTAGGTAATAACAATAAGTTGCATTTATATGGCATACTTTTATACCCTTGATAATATTTTTGTAGGAATTCTCCAATATCGTAATTGATATCACTTTTATTGCATTGTGAGGGCTGATTTATTAATTTAGACGTAGAACTAAATAACTTTGTTGGAAAGCTTAAACGTTATAGAAAACGTGTGCATTAATGAAAATGAGCCCATTGATGACGTTATCAATATAATGAAAAACGTATTCTCGCCTCTTTCCCATAGGAGTACGCCACTTCGCTTCATGTGCTTGACATACGCACCACTTTAGCCTTCTGTAAATTAATTAATCTCCTCATGCCTGTCCTTCGGTTTCAGTTAATTCTAATCTGGCTTTTTTAAGAATGCCCCCGATTCGAAAGAGATTAGATACAAAAAAAAAAAAAACTAGAAATGTTAGGTACGCCCGCAGTAATACACACTGTATAACTGCAGGTATTGAAATTGCCGCTTGAAGAGTTATATTGATTTTGTCTTCTCTTCCCAAGGGAAGGTAGTCTAACTGTTTACACCCTATATTTGTAAACTACCAGTAGCTCAAACAATTCCGGTACAGCTCTTAGCCGGAGCGAGGAAACATCCCACATTTTATTGTTGCTATAAATTTTCTGCCGAGATTGTCCGTGGATTTTTATACTGCTTTAGCAAGCTAGCAGGGTTCATGCTGAATTATCGCGACGCAATCTGACTTGTAGCAATTTGAAGACTGTACAGTATCTGAAAGGTAATACTGGCAGTAAAGCTTTATAGACTATACTTTTATATTGAAATAAATTTGTATGTATATCATAATTACAGAATGGATTGGTAGATACGATTTTTTATCTTACATTGAGCTTTTTGTAGGAATTTTGCTAATGGAATAAATATGAATTCGGACTATCTTTGGCCACGATCGAAAAAGTTATACGGCCGCTTTACGACCAAGCTTTTACACTAGTGGCTAATTATTACCCATAGATCAATAGACACAGCCCTCTGGTGTCATATAGAAAGGCGGAAATCTTACATGGTACCTGAAAAGATGCGTAATTAAATCATTTATGATTGATATGACCGGTGAAGTGCATGCATTTTTACGAGTTGCCGTATGATCTACATTATTTTGTGCTCCACAAATGGGTAAAAAGTGGTATTAAGCCAGCCCGTGGCTAGAAATTTCGTAGCTTAAGGAACTAATTACACTTATTCAGCTCAATTCAGCTTATGTCCATAGAAAACGCCAGTTTTGTACGGGATGCGTACGCGTCTGTTCAGCTGAACGCGTGCGTACGCGTCCCCTACAAAACTGGAGTTTTCTATGGACATAAGCCGAATTGAGCTGAAAGAGTGTAATTAGTCCCCTAAGCTACATAATTTGTTGCTAAATAATTTTTTGCATTTGATGCACCATACAAAAGGTACTAGCTTCAGCAAACCACTGTCCATTTATGGTGCAGATGGTAAATTAATATGATGTATTGCCTTAATTTTTCATATAATGGTGCTCAAAATCTTTTATTTTGTATCTGATATTTTTAAAATGTTCCTTGAACAAATTATATTATTAATTATATTCCTTGATATAATAAAAAAACATCACAAATACTCTCCACAGGTACTCATTAACTTTACCTTCATTAACAAGTTCTGAAACAGTCCACGTATTTTGTTTCGCATTACTTTTCATTCCTTTTTTCATGGAGTACGTAAAGTCTTAGAGTGGCTTAATGCTTACAATATTTTTCTTTATTATTGCGGCGTCGGGCGCTTGTATAACAGAGTAATCAGGATTTGTAACAGCAATTTTAATGATTTATCTATCTGTTTATTCGTGTTTTAATGTGCGTGTTTTTGTATTCTTGCTTGAGTTAATGTGCATTTTTATTTATGTTTAATACTCGGAGTTTTCCTTGCAGAATTATATCGATACAAAATATGTTGTAACCATGGCTTGTTATTTGACTGCTTGGATAACAAACCTTTTTTGATAAATAAACATAAAAACTTGTTATTTTTTACTGCGAGTTTTTGTGATTTTCCTTGATGTTATGATTTTTCTTCATTCAAAATATGGCACAAATACATTTTTTTGCTGAATTTTAATTTAAATAATTAAGAAATAACAAAGACATACTAAGTTTGAAGGTGTTACAATCTAAATATTTTAATTTTACCAAAGCTCATTTAAAATCTCATGAAGTCTGACGGTTAAAACAAATGTTATCTCCACCGATGACTTAAATTCACAATTACCACATAAGCGAAATCCTAAGAAAATAACAGTATTTAACTTGTTAAGTTATTACAAACCCCCGGCAGTGTTTAATGTCCCGTTCAAAAACTTTCTGCCAAAAACAACCAAGGGGATGAATTCCAATTGTTTCAATTCAATTAAAAGGGTTGATTGGATTGAAACGTTCTCATCGGAGTAATTCCATTAGCCCCGTGTCACCCTTATAATATTTTATTTTTAGATTTTAGAAAATGTATTTTTTTTGTCGCGTTTGTGTGATTATTTATTACTTTTACCTAAATAAAAATACCTATAAAATTATAATACAATTAATTATTATGATTGATCATAATTATTTTATCTCTTAAATTTAGCTTCCGCGTTTTCGTTGGAGTACCTATAATTGTGGGTAGTAACGCAAAAAGGTACCAATCCACACATGGGCCAACATTGAGTTAAGTATACCATCGTAAGTCTAAGGGAAGGATAATCATATTATTATAACTTCAAAACAGGTATTTCTTTTTTATTAGCTTACAGTATGAAGAGCATATAATCATTATTTGCTGAACGAACTTAGTCCGAGTGATTTGTTTCTGAGTATTGTTTTTTATGAGTATGTTAAATCTTTTAAAATAAAGGGACATTTTAAAAGACAGTGCCATTGTCTTACAGTAATTACAGCTCAAACTTCTAATGCCCATAACTCAAGTCAGTCAGTTAAAAGTGACTTTATGTGTATTGAGTCTCTTCTACTTAACGAAGTCGGATTGCATTTACTTATAATTATTGCTATTTGTATTAAGCGCACAGCCTCATAATTTGAGTCATAAATATATTACTATTTATTTTTCTTGCTACTACTTCAGACTGTTAAAAGAACTGTATTTTATGTATAATATAACATCAATCGAAAGTATTAAAATTATCATTTTTTTATTAACGTTAATAAATCAATTTTGTAAACTCTTTTGTATCTTATATTTCGAGATCTACTTAAACTGTTGGAATTGCTTTAAACTAAGGTTCTCCTTTAGTGGAATCGGTCAAATACCTATACCATAATTAGGTATTCTTTATAAAAGTACATAGTAACGTGGCGTATTAACAAACTGAGTAAATATCCTGAAGATATCCTTGTAAATTTAACTTTACAATGCCCTTTTGTGAACAACTTTACGCAATATAAATATATTATATCTATCATAATGCAATTAAACACCATAAACTTATACAACTCAAATTTAAAATTAAGTACTTATTAAACAATCAAATTTGTCAAAATAAATATTTATTTTAATGGATATGAAAATACGTAAATGTCAGTTAAAACAGATAATTGCTATTTATTTTTGCAGATCGGCACAAATATTTTGCATGGCTGCATTCTCACTTGTTAATCGCAAGGTAAATAATGAACCATCAAATGTACACTGTGATTTTAAATCGTTGTAAATAGGTGACAGGTCTATTTACTACCGCGTTCTGGCCGCGACCCCTTCCCGGAGGGTATTGCACGGTGGCGGACTGAGGTCCGTCGCGAAACCCTCCGGAAATGGCAGGAGCGGCTAGAGGCCGCGCCGCGGAGCGGATTACGTACGGTGGAGGCGATTCGGCTCCATCTAAAAAAGTGGGCCGGTCGCCGTCACGGCGACGTCACCTACCACGTTGCACAGGTAGTAACAGGCCATGGCTGCTTCAGCCACTACCTGTGCAACGTGGCGCAGAGAGAGCCGGACACTCGCTGTCACCACTGTGACTGTGCCGACGATACGGCACAGCACACGGTGGTGGAGTGTCCGGCGTGGGCCAACGAGCGGGAGGAGCTCGTTGGCGTGGTGGGAGACGACCTCTCGCTGCCGACCATCATTTCGAAGATGGTCCAAAGCGAGAGGTCGTGGGAGGCGGTTGCCTCCTTCTGTAGACAAGTAATGTCACAGAAGGAGGCCGCGGAGCGGGAGAGGGAAGTAGATCCCTCCGCCCACCCGCTTCGCAGACGGCGTGTTGGCCGTCGGCGGCGGGCTGAAACCCGCCGCCTACCGCCCTAGGCTCGGCCTCGGGGAGTGGGGGACATGGGCCCCGCTCCCTTCGAGGCTGACCCATGAGGAGTGGGGACGCCTCTACACTCCGGGCGTCCCTATAATTGGGCAAAGGGCCACTATAAGTGTGGCCCTGGAGATCCCGAGGTACCATATTGGCCGTGGGTGCCGTCGGGGAGCCGGATTGCTCATGCGTACCCGGCTCCCACCAACGGCGGATCGAAGGAGTGTCCGGGAGGTTTTAGTGGTTGGTAGGGTCCTCTCCTCGTGGTATGAGTTTAGCATACCACGCTATGGAGAGGGCGAGTCCCACATATCCCACCGCCAGCGCGCGAATACGCTGCAGCGGCGGTGGGAATGCGTAAATGCATTTCCCCCCGGACAAAAAAAAAAAAAAAAAAAAAAGGTCTATTTACTACCAGTATAGCTATCGAAACGTAACAGTAACATTATTATAATAGACATATTAAAAAAGGCAACGGTTTTTTAGTTGCCTATAAAGCTTCATAATCATCATCAGCACCTACAATGTCCACTGCTGAACATGGGCCTTCCGAGGGAGGGTCTTTATGGGAAAGAAATCTTAGAATTTACACAAAGATTTCTTGTCCGGTGTGGGAATCGAACCCACGACCTCCGAGATTTAAAGCGGGCCAAATACCGCTACGCTAGGCAGGGTTTCTGTAAAGCTTATGTGCGTATGAATATAAGACAAAGGAAATATTTGACCGTTAGCAATTACTTTAAAGCAATACATATGATATGCGCTAAACCGGCATAGCAGTGGGATTATGTATGCTTTGCGTCCAGCAATCCGATAGCAATTTGACATTTGCGCACCGTCCAACGAAAATTTTGTTTTTTCAACATAACAAATGGAGCATACGAAAGACGCATTGAACTGCGTGCAATTTGCACTAAGCAATCAACCTTCCTCGACAAAGGGCTGTCTACACTGAAATATTTTTTTTAATCGGACTCGAAGTTCCCTAGATTGGTGCGTTCAAGCAAACCATAGAATTTGCAGTCTCAGCTTTATATATTATCGCAAGCTTATTCGATCTTTTCTATACTATATTTTTGTATTGGAATATTTTAGGTACTGTTTAATAACTGGCTCGTCAACAAAAACGCTTTATTACTTCCGAAAAACAAGGCGTATTATTTTGCATACTACATCGCTCATTTCCCCTTTGATATCGGAAATTGGAAGAAAATTGAACAACATTAATTTTATTCAATAAAATGTTGTGTTATATCTATCGACGTCAAGCTTTCAAATAATAATAGCCTAAAAGCTTAAATTCAGAAAACATTAAACAGTTTTTTTTACTTATTAAGAAATGTAAATAATACATAATTTATTTAAATTATTTAAGATTTTATTTTATAAGTAGCAGCCGTTAAAACTTAGTGCACCTACCATGATGTCTCTGCATCACCCTATAGTCAACTGGCAGAAAATGCCTTAGGCATCAAGTCTAGTGCAGTTATGATGCCTAAGGCATTTCCTGCCAGTATGTACGTATTAAAATGTTCTAAATTTTATAACAAAAGTGTGTTAATAAGTAGTTAAAGCATAAAAGGTGTGTAGGAAAAATGCTTACAGTTGAAATGTACCTATAAAATTTAAGCCAAGTTTGCGAGATAAAATTGTTTGGACAAAGCCTTAACTTGTGTCCCGTGTTCTTTATCCGCTTATTCGGGGTCTGAATTTTGTCTGAGTCTGAATTTTATCTCTTGGAATGTTATTGTACGCAACATTGTTTCGTGTTGACCTTTCTCTAAATGTGAAGCTATAGTTTACCTAAAATACATTTTGCTGTTAAGTAATATCATACTTTGTTGAGGCTTAGGCAAACTGAAATTAGAAGGCCAATATGAGTACAATAACAGTTAATTGGAAGGACAATAGGTAGGTCAATGGTTTAACAAAAGGCGCGAAGCCCTGTTAGGTTTTTTTGTGGGAATCTAATTTTAGGAATATTTTTAAAAGTCTTTTATATTGACGTTGGTCAATATGAAAGACTTAAAAATAAAAAAAAAAAACTTAAAAAAAAAGCAAAGTTTTGTCTTAGAATTAAAAAATTAGAAACGGTCGTAGCCAAGGCTAGGGTGTCGGAATTGCGAATATGTGGTCGCCGGTTAAATCCCCACCCATTGCACTACCGATGTGAATCCACTCGCAACACAAGCATTTAAACTTAACGCTATGGGTTAACAAGAATACTAGAAGTGTGCAAAAACTCTTAAAATTAAAAAAAAAAACAACATCTTAAAAAAACAATTATGTTTTATTCTTGAAATAGCTTCAAGCAAGATAAACAGATAGCAGTATAACGTTAATACTGCTCCGTTTCACTCCTTGCAACCACAAAACACGAACTCATTCGAGTTCCCTAACCTAACTTCACATCTGCTAATTATTTTACAAGTTTATGTACGTACATTTATCTTGGTGGAGCGAATGTTCTATGCATTGTGAAATACTGTTAGCTAAATTTAATTTAATAATATTACGAATAAAGACAATATAACTTACTTTATATACCTACCAACGATATATCTTCATAAATAATACGAATCGGAAGTTGATCAACTTTCGTGTCACTCTTAATGTTAAATTTTGTTGCCAGTTTCAGTAAACGCGCATCATCACTACATAGTATAAAACAAAGTCGCTTGCCGCTGTCTGTCCGTCCCTATGTTTGCTTAGATCTTTAAAACTACGCAACAGATTTTGATGTGGTTTTTTTTTTAAGATGCCCCGTGCCAACCCAGGGCGCGTCGCTAGTATATTATATTATTTACTTAATTCTTATGAAACTTGACCTAATCTAACCAAACGTGAGTAGGTATGCTACTGTTGTAACAAACAAAAAAACTTCAACTCCAATTATTTCTGTTGAACTCCCATTGGTTTAGGTTTAAGTTATTTTTTAACCACTCGAAACCTCGTTAGTTTATCAACTAACTAGAAAGTTGATTCTTATTATTTTCCGGTGACATATCCATTACAAAAACACAAATGTTCCACTTTTTAATATTACATCGTATTAATCAACGTAATCTATGCAAATATCTTTGGTATTTATTGATCGGTATTATTTTTATAGACCAATCGAGATCTCAGTAATACTCGTAACTAATGAAGCAAATCTCGAACGGAAATAATGTGAAAGAGTTCCCCGTTTCACATTTTATTCTAATAATTCGCTTCAGTGCTAAATTGGTGCTGTATAACTATGATTAAAAGAAAAATGACTTTTGATACTTTGGAATAGGGTTAATTTTTCAGCGCACTGTTTCATGTACTTATTGTATTTTTTTTTGTTTCAGGTAAGTTAGCCAACTAGGCTGGTGCAACAATCGATACTTTCTTGGATTTTAAGGTTTGATATAATCTTTAAGTCGAGGTGACCGTATTGTTATGAATGCGCATAATTCACGGACACACAAATAGTTGTCTCGGGTGGGACTCGAACCCAGGCCTCACAACTACGGTAACCATGGCCACCATTACGGTCAAACGTTACTATTAACTACAAAACTTGAGTGCTCATTTCTGATTATAAATTTTTATGGTGTTTGTAACAAACTTACTTGAGGGTCGGGTTTTTACGAGCTAAGAGAAAGCCACGTTTTATGGTGTGCATGTGTTTGCATGTCTTAAGTAACTGCCGCCCTTAATGTTCGGCCCTTTAGTGTTACCCGGAGAAATTGAAAAAGGGTATCTACACATAATGTGAAGGGATTGCATTTAATTTATAGTAGTCAAAGGCAAGGTCCTCGTAAATATCTTTAAAGCAGCAATTGATCTGATAAGTCCTGAGATGATTTTGTTAAATTAAAACCTTCTCAAGTAAACTTGTTTTAGAGAAAATGTAATTTAAAACTATTCATCTATTCCACAATTCTATTAATAGACACGTCGATAATTAAATAAACTATAGCATATAAAAAAAAATGATATGAATAAATTTCGACCAACGGCAGGATTAGAACCTACATTTGAGGGTTATCCCTTAATGCCTACACCATTTGGCTACGGTGGATGCCAACTGGTTGTAGATTTATAACGATAACGTATAACGACTAAACGATATTTCAAAAAAATACACAATTATGTTCAAACGACTTTAGCAAGTTATTCAAGCGTGAAAAGCATCAGACATGAATAACTCTTATAGTGCTAGCTAAAAGCAAAATCTTTGGAGTAACTCTCTCATTCTGTATTTAATCTTTGATCAACGAAGACAAAACAAAAAGCCGTTGAAAACAACTCTAGTTTTAAAAAGCTACCGTTCTAAATTCGTATTTTCAACTTCGAAAATCAGCTTGAGTTTCGAAACGAATTACATCGAAGCGCAGATAGCTTCATAGAATCCTTTAGATATCTAGATAGAACAAACATGGACGAATTTGTACAAGGATCACGTCTAACTAGATAAGCGCTAAACAGTGCAGACCAATACTATCTTCAATTAAAAATAAACTACCATTTATAAGTGTATCGTGCTTCGGAGCAAGTAAAGGTGCATTTACATAATCGGCAATAAGCTATCAGAGTCAGCGTTTCTAAATTTTCTTCAAACTTCTTGATTCAGAATAGTTTTTTTTTTTTCTTTTATCATCAACCTATGTGTAATATCAAAAGTAAATTCATTATAAAGATTCTTTCTACCCTAATTGTGAACTGGAAAAAGTTGAAGACGAGCTATTTGAAACAAGAAAAATATTGTTTTCTGTGATCTCTGTCTTCTGATGATGCATTGTGTTAAAAACTATTTAAAAAAATGTTTAGGATAAAAATGGTCATAACTATGTTTTAATAAGTATTTGAAAGAATTCAATTGTAGCAACATGTGCTTACTCCTAATAACTTTCTAGGTAAGCTCAGTTTGCAAACTTCTAACAGCGCACTGAATAGGTTGGCATGTATGAAAGAGCCTTAATATGCAGTTAATTTTTAGCAAAGCTATTGTCTTTGTTAGAAACGCTAACGAACTCTTCCTTTGTTATGCAAGATGCATGAGTCCAAAGGGTCTTTGTTTTAAAAATTGATGCAGACAAAACACTTTTTTGGAAGAAAGTTTGTTCTAATTGAGTTCTCGAAAAATCTCTTCAACGTGTTTGCTCTTAGTAGTGCTTCGTTCTCTTTTTAATTAAGAATTCTGTCAATTAAATCTCAGTTGAAGGTCTATTTGTGTAGGTGTGTCAGGAATTTGTGACGTAGAACCTTAGGATTTTGGTTTATTTTGTTTTTAACTACATTTAAATTACGAAGGTTTTTGAGAAATTTGTTACTGACAGGTTGGCTGTAAGTCGCACCTTTGCCTATATTTATATGATTTACTAGCTGTCCAGAGCGGTTCACCCGCGGAGTGTCCGTTCTCGTGGAAACCTTGATTTAAAATATAGCCTATGGCACTGACAGATAATGTGACTTTCTATTCGTAAAAGAATTTGCTAAATCGGTTCATTAGATCCAAAAATTACTCCATACAACTTCACAAACTGTACCTCTTTATAAAATTAGCATAGAAACATCGAGACGCTCTTGATATTTTCTCATCTTTAAAGTACTACTACACGTGGTGATTGAATTCAAAATGTAACAGTAACTAGAAAAATGCTAGCCATACTTTTGTACTGACGCTGGCGTCAATCTATATTTTTTTTGTACATAACCTCCTTTCTCCTATAAATTTAAGTAAAAATACATTTATTTATCAAGAGTTTCTCCAATAAATTAATCCAGTGAATGGATTCAAATATGCAAAACTATTCCTCGAAAATAAACAAAATTTGTTTCATTTGAACGGAGTAACAGTAGGTTCATTGCAAAACCTATTCTTTCTGTTAATTAAAATTTTAAATTTCCTTTAAATTTGCAACTGTGCGATGTAAGTCACGAAAATGTATACATGTATGTAAATTGATAAGGGATCATAGTTTATATTTCACTTTATTATAGGTATGCCTTAAAATGTCGAAAGCGGCCGTAGCCCTATGACTGGGCGTCGGACTTGTGATCTTGTGGTCGCCAGTTCGATCCCCACCAATTGCACTACCGAAGTGAACCCATTCGTAACACAAGCATTTTACCTTAACAAGAGGAGTTAACAAGAATACTAGCAGACAGCAAAACTCTGTTAGTAATCTTTATAAAAAAAATCACCCTGTAGGTAAGTATGTTTAAATAATTATAAATAGTATTTGTTTAAATTCAGTAAAAGTACCAATACCTAGCGTGAGCTACTCGACTCCACTTTACAGAATACCACAGCCAAATAATATATTGATGAATGTTGAGTTTATGTGCGTGAGTCGCCAGAGCTCAAGGGTGGGGGGGAAAGGACTGACATAATGAGGTTGGGTAATGCTGTTAATATCTACTGTATTCAACATCAGGTGGACATAACTAATTTGCCTAGACAGGAATAAAAAAATACATGTTGGGACTTTACTTAAACGTGTACCTAGTAGGTCTATTTTCACTTACATCTGATTTAGTACAGTCATGTTTACTATTGATTTTTCTCAAACAAACAACAGAACGGCGGCGTCTTATAAAGCAACCACAATGTCAATAGAATCACAAAGCAATTACATCTATTTACTTTCTTTGCTTAACTTACATAAAAGTTCGGTTGAGGTTTAACAATAACATTTTCATTTTACTGCTTTTTTCCTCATTGTAGGTAGATTGGAACAATGGCCGTAAACCAAAGCCTTTTATTGGTATTTATTTATTACTTGTTACGAAGCTTGTATTAAATGTTTAAGTTTAATAAATAAATTGTTAGATGAATACGTAGTGTAGCATGAAATTGAAAACAATTATTTAAGTTGGTATGATAATATATTTTTTTTGCGTTTTAAAACTGAAGCGGAAACTATGTATTCATATTAAGAGTTTTTTTAGAAGTAGATTTATAGGTTACTTGTGTAAACCTAAATGATCTAATATATTTTGTAGGTAACATACTTATAGTTCACTTAATAAAGCCCGTATAACGTCTACTGCTAAACGGCCCATGTTTAGCAGTAGACGTTATACGGGCTGATGGTGATGATGATAATAAATGAAAGGACTCCGAAAGTTATGTGAAGCAACTGAATAGAACATTCAATTATGTTGTTTAAAGACTATGCTTTTTTTTTTTTAATTTTATTTAATTAAGTACATCTTTTTTTCTATTTCTTTAAGTGAACTATAAGTATGTTATGTCCTCCCGGGGTAGGATATTTGCCATAGACACCACGCTTGGCAGGTGGATTGGTGACTGCAGTATTATGTTGTACCACACAAGGAAACGATGCTGCCCGGGGCCAATGGATTAACGTGCTTTCCGAGGCACGGAGGGCAGTCCCTCAACCAACCAGACCCGGAAAGAAATCTTTTCAACAAAGATTTCCTGCCGGCCGTGGGGATCGAAACCACGATCTCCGAGGTTTAAAGCGAGCCAAATATCGCTACTCCACGGAGATTGTCTTTCATTGGATGCCAGAAAATATCGAAAAAAAGTTTATTAATAATTATAAACACAATGCGGTACGAAAACAAAAAAAAAAAACAAAAAAAAGAATTGCATGTGGTTCAGTGGTTACGTCAGGAGCTTTTGAGACCTGGGGTTCTGGGTTCGATTCCCACCCAGGACAATGATTTGTAGGAACCACGAATAGCTGTTCTAAGCTTGGATATAAGTTATTTCCTTGATATATATTTTCCTAAAGTTCCCAAGTTCGGGAATTGTCGTAAACAAAATCAATGCACATTCTCTTATATACACAGTCCACGCTCCTAATGCCATAATTTCTGTAACATCCGTTCAGCCGATTTGCTGACGACTGCCCTTAATCTGCTAGAAAGCCTTAACTCTCACTGGTTGCACATAATCCTAAGATATGGGAAAGCAGTAGGCTAGTAATGCTTGTTGTTCCGGTTTTACACGTAATTTTATATACTAGACTGGTTTAAGTACATTCTTGGTAGTTAAGTGCATGATCGGTGGTATATGGGCAAGAATATGATAGGAGCATATGAGTTAAACTATTATTGCTTGTTTTGAATACGTCTAGTCGGAATTAAAGTTGTGGTTAATGGTAATTGAATTATTCATTATAGGAATGGCGCCTAAGTCGAGAGTAGGATGGTTTTGTTCGTTTTTATGTTTATAGTAGCTATCACAGAGTTTCACTCGCGTAAATCCCCTTCCCGTAAGAAACTCACAACCAAATATAGCCTATAGCCTTTCTCCATAAATAGGCTAACTTATACTGAAAGAATTTTTCAAATCGGACCAGTAGTTATTGAGCTTAGCGCGTTCAAGCAAACATAAAAACTTTATATATTAGTACTAGTATATTGTCGCTTTAAATCTCGGAGGCGGGTCGATCCTTACAATGATATTCTGCTCATGAACGTCGTATCGCGATGTTAAATTTAATTTTTACATCTAAAATTTTTACAATATCTGCTAAATATCATCGCAGAAGTTCGTTTATATTGAGTAATTCAGTCTGCGCCCTAACTCACCTGTTATAAGCTTCGTCTTAATCTACAAGATCGCAAACAATACTTAAAATCGAAAGTTAATATGCAATTATTATTGTGTGATACAAGAAACTGGACAAGAAAACCCAATCTCACATTTCCTTCCTGATCATCTAAAGCTTTTTCATCAAATGAATATTTCAAACATCATCATGTTAATATTGAAATAGAAAGTGTCGGAAGTGAAGAAGGAAGATGGAACTAATGTGTTCGTAACATGTTATCTAAATGATCTATGATGAATAAGTTGAATAAGTAATCAATCTATCTGAGACTTTATGAGGTGCGCTAAGTACGGGAGAAAATTGAAGAAGTTAACTATATCAAGTTATCAGCGTTCGCCATATTTTTTGTTGTTGGTGGGTTGCCAGAATGCCATCAGTGTGGCCAATCACTGATCAAAATGGCTATGAAGGGGAAAAAAGTTGAAACAATGACACAAATGAAGAAGAAGAATTGAAGGTGAAGCTATTTTATATTTCGGATCTATTGGTGTGCCTGGCGTACTGACATTCTCAGAATATTTTCTTTGAATTTCTTTCATACTAACCTTGTTCCTATACTTACGGTTACAATAAAAGAACGGGATAGTCAAATTGGTTATATCGTTCTCAAGTTATGCAAATAAATAATTATAGTTACTACTAAGGTGGAATTTCATCTATCAAGAAATTTTATCTTTATTTGTGTAGTAAAGGGCGAATTATGAATTTGCTACAATTAATCTTCAACATTATTAGCTATTGTCACTTACACGGTATTGCACTATCGCCGACAATATGTCATAATAGAAATATATAATACATAATATTATGGTATTTATCACTGTTTATCCAAAAAGCTTCATACACTCATGAAAAAGTATTACATTATAAACTATGCATGATCTAATCCATCAGTCTACACGACCGATTCCCAAGAAAGCTTAGAAAATCTATCAAGCTAAATGTAAGTATATTCTATAATCTAATAATGTTATGAAACACAGTAATCATCGAAATGTTTTATCATAGAACACATTCATGCTTTTAACCTTTACGTTTTGTACACATTATTTGTAGTAGAAACATATGTGTTACTTAGTAGACACGGGCCTCAATCGGGGTAAGGTAAGGTTTAGGTCCTTAAAATTGTACCGCGTTTGAGACCGATGACTACGACTATCGGATTAAATAAAGGTAATAAGTAAGGCCTTAATTTGTACCGCGATTGAGGCCCGGGTCTACTATACCTCTATTTTCAGCACATAACATATTAAAGGCGAAGTTAAGTTAAGTTAAGTTAAGTCCCCCGAATATTAGCTGATTTTTAAAAAGGAAAATGAAGAATGTTTTTTAAGTTGGTAATGAGGATAATCGTAAGATATTATCCTGTTTAAAAATGGCTATTTCCAATTTTGTATAATTAGCTATTGCCCCGGGAGGACAAGCTATTGAAGTTGTAGGGAAAGAATAAAAAGTAAAAACATTTCATAGGAAAATGAACAAGAAAAGCGACTATTGTGTACCACGTCATTAAATCAATGCTCAAAATATAAGAAATTACTAAGTAATAATGATAAAAAAGAATGATAAATTAAACGTCAGTGCTAATTAAGATAAAAGGCATCGTTAATTCAGAAGCTCGAACTAATTTAATCGCAAGAATCTAATGATAGAATTTAATAATCACAAACTTAACATTTTCGTACAACAGAGCATTTATAAACAATTAGTCATTTACAGCAGAGGCTCCCAAATATTTTTTTGTCGTAGACCCCTTTTATAATTTTACCTTCTAGTTTCTGTGGACGCTCTGTTGCTCCATCATCATCGTATAACGTCCACTGCTGAACATGGGTCTCCTCCCGAGAGGGTATTTGACAAAGTTACCACGCTTGGCAGGCGGGTTGGTGACCGGATTATTATATTGTACTACACACGAAAACGCTGCTGCCCATTCCTTGATATATGATTATAAAAGATAATGTTTTAAGAATCGGGATCAACGGCTTAATTAGCTTTCTGAGGCACGGAGACGAGGCTCAACCAAACAGACCCGGCAAGAAATCTCCTGTAGCTCAATCTCTATCATATTACACGCTTACAACTACTGAACCCGATTTTTTTACGCCATCCTGGATCACTGTCGAGTGTCCTGTGGACTCCTGAGGGACCCCCTGGACCAGTTTGGGGGCCACTGGGTTACATCTAGATGCATTGTAACGTATATATGTTGCTAACTACAGAACTCCACACAAAACCATTGACATTAACCAAATACTTGAGGTATTCCGTCAAAACATGTAAGATGTATACAATGTAATAATAACAAATAACAATGTATGAACCTCTAACACAATGCAAACAACCGTAAAACAACAACCAACCCACAATATCCTGTTTCCGATTAAAACTGAGATAAAACTCCACATGTAAAATTATGTTAAATACTCTTATTAACTATTTCGCTGGTGTTAAAAGGCATTAAATTATGTCACGAAAACGCGAGTGTAGACATGTTTTTGATAACATGTGATTAATAATACTACAGTTTGCGTGTTTAGCCGTAACAAGTCAAGATTAAACCTATTTATTCGTGGTGGCCACAAAAGAATTTCATTCATGCGACTTTATGATGCTCTGGTACCTCGACTATGCCTCATTTGGTGTAAAGTATGGGGATTGTTTCTAAAATGGACCATAAAGGTTTGGATAATTTTTAGAGTTAGAATCTGCATATAATACAAGTTGGGATACTTGTATTATATGAGGCTCGGAGGCTCTTACCTCTTGATATCCACGTAGAGTCCGATAGGCCCACTAAGTTTACACTTAGTGAGTAGTTGAGTGACAGTTGCATTAAGCTCCTTTAATTCCTAGTGTACCATACATTGGTATTTGGCGGAGTAATTAGGTTTATTAACATATGATAGATCCATAACGATGATAGAGCGAAGACCCATATATGCATTTTCTGCTCATAAAAAGGTCTCAGAATGAAAAAAATACCATGCTATATCATAATAATATAAAGCTTATTCACATTCTCTATAAGTCTTTCTTCTAATTTTATCTTCTGAATATCGATTCGATAGACTTCGGCCTGTTAAATTTGCAAATGAGAGCCGATTTCTGGGAGTACAGATGATTATAAGTCCTTAATAACCTTAACTGATCATTTCTTTAATGTATAAAATATTTTGTGCTTTGTAGGCGTTACGTATTTTTGGGTATTTTGATCGGTTCATTATAAGCCATTTATTTTGTAGCCAGCGCCTTAAGGTTTTATTCGCGTTGGAGTGTTAGGGTTGTAGCGACATCTACAGTAGCCGCACAAAAAGAAGACAAGCAGCGCCATCTACCACCTAGAATCCCAACTAACCTGTATCACGCAATACAAGTTCGCAAGCCAATTCGAACATATACAAGTTCCGAACAGTAACAAATGGCCGTCGGTCGCCGGGCATAGCACCTCGCCCGGCAAAGAAGATCTTCATTTTCTGTGGAGGAACACCACCAACCGTTCCTCTACAGGGTAACCCCACACCAGGCCTGCCCGTTTTTCGAGTGTGTGTCACCTGTGGACGAAGGCAGGAGTTTGCGTCGTTCATGTTGAAGTAACATGGACGCCTACTCGAAAAAACTTAAACTTAACGTTAGTTGCAAATTGGGAATTAAATTCCATTATTACTAAAATCTACATTATTTATTATTATTATTACTGCCCGATGTCTCACTGCAGGGCAAAAGCCTTCTTTCCTTCAGGAAAAATCCTTCAGGAAAGAGTCCAGTTCGTTTCGCCATCTCCTTCTGGGCCTACCGGTCGCCGGTTCCTGGTGCTAGCAAGCTAATCTGTGGTAATTTTTGCCCTACTTGTACATTAAAAAACATATAAGTATTAAAACGAATCCTATTAGTAAAGTTAAAATGTCACAATATTATATTTTTAATTGAAAGAGACAAACAGACGGCAGCTCAAACGCTCTTTTGAACAGTTCGTTAAAAATAATGGGTAATTTTACTGTATGGGCGTCACAACGGTAAGGGCTCTTCGCGTATGTATTAAAAGAACGAAATATATTTTTAACATGTGAAGTCTGTGTTTATTTTTAAGGATATTTATTTGTTGTTTATACGATATTTAACAGTAGTAAACGACACTAATTGAATAGTCTATTAATTTAAGAGTTCAGGACTTGGTCATTTATTTCTTTTGAAAATAGACTATTGTATCCGAAGAATACGAATAAGAATTTTTAATTGTCATACTTATAAAAAATACGTATTACCGAAATAATATCAAAATAATTTATACTAATATATAAAGCTGAAGAGTTTGTTTATTTGCTTTAACGCTCTAATCTCAAGAATTACTAGTCTGATTTGTTAAATGTTTTAAATAGCCCATTTAGCGAGTAGATAGAGTAATGCTATAACTTACTAGCTGCGCCCCGCGCCTTTACCCGCGTTACTCTGCTCCAGTGGGTCGGAGCGTGATGTTTTGTACGTCTATATGTCAATCCAGCGTATAACCTATCCCGGTGCAAAATTTTCGCCGATTCCGTTTAGTAGTTTTGCCGTGAAAGAGTTACAAACATCCATCCGTCCATCCATACTCACAAACATTTGCGTTTATAATATTAGCAAGGATAATCTTATAAGCTATATATCATTACTCTACAATAAAACGCTATTAAGTTATTATCAAAAAATACGTTTAGCTTATTCTATCATGTTGTAAATAATTGAATTCATGCCAATTAAATAAATGTATACCGAGGAGTGCTTAAAATAATCAATTCTAACTTCATGGTTCAATAATTGATCAAATAGTATTTCCGGTCTCAAAGTAATTAACAATATTGCGAATATCTTTTGATGCGGATATAAATGTCGAGTATTAATTTTCTTTAAATGTTTTAAGTCTGGATGATTGGTTATTAATTAGGAAATTATAAAATGGTTTAAATAGAGGTAAGGCTATTGAATTAATTCTAACTATATCAACTCCGTAGCGACGAATATAGTTCTATCCCTAAATTGAGAATAGTAATGCCAAAGTTTTTATGATGAAATCAGAATCTACAGGGACGAAGTAACGGGCAACAGCTATTATTAGCTAAACATGAATGATCAAGATCAGACTAGTGACTTTAAAGCAAAGTCACTTTCAAAAATTTAAACAACTGAAGTAATAACTAGGCTTTTATACACGTTGTACAGTGTACCTGTTCCAATACCTGACCTACGTTGTGAGCCGCGACCAAACCATATCGCGATTCAGGAAAGCTGAGCACCGCCATCTAGTGATGTTTTTGTAAAACTTGTGATGCCCTCCTTTATGTTTGCCACTTATTTATTCATATAAACTACCGAACGGGCTTTAATGATGTTTGGCATACGGATAGAATATAAACATTATCTATATCATATTTCAGTTAATTAATTAGACAGCCACATATAACAGGCAACGCCATCTAGTATTAGACTTGGGAAAGTTTTTACGGCTTAAGTTTTGTAAGCTAATAGCTTGCTTATGTATACTCTAAGGTTATTAAAAAGTAAATAAATTAAATATACTGATTTATTCATCATTCTGGTATATTGAGAGTCGTTGTGGAATAAAAATGAACTAGGAAATTCACAGTTAAACGTTTGTACCTTTTTTATCGTATACCAGGGAACGGGCAGCAGTGTTCCCTTGTGTGTTACAATATAATCTGCGGTCACCAACCCGCCTGCCAAGCGTGGTGACTATGGCACGAGCCATCCCTCGGGAGGAGGCCCATGTTCAGCAGTGAACGTCATACGGGCTGATGATGATGATGATGATAAATGTCACAGTTTAGATGTTTTTTTTTCGGATGCACATTATAAAGTTAGCCAGAAGGCTTTTGCTACTTCGCCGGACATAAGTTTAGATGATCGTGAGTTAGGCCGTTTGAAATACATACATATATATAATCACGCCTTGAAATTTGAAATTTGCCAAAAAATAGGTTTTGACCGGTTTTTAATTATTTAAAACCGATCTATCTATACTAATATTATAACGAGGAAATAGGTATTTGTATTTTTGTGTGTATGTTTGTAATGAATAAACTCAAAAACTTCTGTGCCGATTGCCAAAATTCTTTCACCGTTAGAAAAGTACACTATCCCCGAACGGCATAAGCTATATTTAATTATCAAATTCCCACGGGAACGAAAGTTACGCGGGTGAAACCGCGCGCGGGAAGCTTGTATATTATAAAACACAGTTTGTGAGAAATATGGTGTTAAAATTCTTTATAGTTTTATTTTCTAGTTTGCATATTTATTTTTAATTTGCCAGAACCACTTGGCGCCTGATTGATGACTAAATTAAATCGGGAGAGGCAATATCTTTAGCTGTTTTTAAACAGCTTTGAAAAAATTGCAGGTGATTAGATATATTGTAAAATTAAAAATGGCTGCTATTGAAAATTTTACTGATTTAATCATAATAATTAGATTACATAATAATATGTCTTTTCCGATTTAAGTGTAATTTTATTATTTTACGTTTTTTTAAATCATAACGTTTTGTCACTTTTTTAAAGCAAGAAATTATTTTTTTATACCTGGCACAACCACTGAAACTGTTCTTAACTGAGATTTACGGCAGCTACCGTGGAAGAGACTCCAAGCTGTTAGGTTCAAGATGGTCCGTAACAATGTGAATTCAACCGATTTAGTCATGAAGGCTGTGTAGATAAAAAAACAAACCTCCGTAAAAAAAACTTATTTGTTTTTTATGCTGTATTGTAATGTTACTAGTAATTATACAATCCTTTGTACACACCAGAAATCATTAGTTACTCGAAGCATTTACATACATTTGATGTCACAAAGCTATAGATAATCGCTACAATAAGTTTTATAGACATAGTATCAACTTGTTTGCCTTACAACAGTATAAATGATACTTTGTATGACATTACGATAAACAGTATAATTTATCTAACGACTTTCTCATACTTGAAATGTAATCTTTAATACTTATGGCACATGTTCATGTTCAACATTGTACATGTTCATTACTGCTTATATCTACGATATTAAGTTGATTACTTCGGTGCTTATTGTATCTCGTTGTAATCATAGATTTATATTGTGTTTACATGTAATCGCACACAATGAATTACAAGATTGTCAAGTTGTATAAAATATGAGAGAACATAAATATTATGAGTGATTCTCTGATCTTCTTTTCTTGTTTCTCATACTTTCCGTTAAAAACTCTCCTGAAAATCTAACTGTCATAATTCTTTAATCATTCCGCCAGCGACTGTCCCGAACCTTGGCTCACAAGGGGCGTCCGTCTTGCACTGTTGCTTATATAGTTTATGTCCGGCGAAGTAACAAACCATAGGTTCAAAATAAGAAAGTCAGATTGAATTTTCTGTGGTGATCGAACGTTTTTTAGACTGTATTATAAAGTAAAACGCTTATGAATTAACCTATAATATTTATGTGATTCTTATTATATATTTATAAATTTACATATATTTAAATTTTGAATTATAAAGGGAGCACACAGCAAAAGCACTTATTATTTTTTAATAACTCTTTTATAAACCAGTAACTTTTAACAGATTGATTATAGACAGAAGGATTTTTTCAAATCGTAGTATTTCCTGAGATTATACCTTCAAGCAAGATTGTTTGCTTTAGCTTTATATATTAGTATATAATAATATATTAACTGAGTGCCTTATTAATGTATATTGTTTCTTTTTTTCAGGTAAGTTTTCTTAGTCATCAAAAACTACATTGTATTAAAGTAGGTACACTGCAGCATATTTACAAAATATCATCGAAGATCCCAAAAATGTTTGCCTAAGTATTTGTAATTTATATTAATAATATAAATTCACACTAAACTATAAGACGTAAGGGATTATTTGTAGATCTGATTATACTTTCTCGATTAATGGAGTGGATAATGGAATGGATAATCAGGTAGTTCAGTAGTACTAGTTTTTTGGGTTCAATTCCCATTCGGGACAATTATTTTTATGAACCACGGATAGTTTTGCCAAATGAGTAAAAGGTTTGTGAAATCTGTTGTAACAAAGGGATTACATTTTTGGTACGGAACTTCTTTTATAAAAAAAACAGGCTTTCAAATATTTATAATAACTAAACATCAGTAATTACGAGTTTGTTTAAGAAAAAAATGGGATAGGTTAATTAAATTCGAATATAATTACTAGAGAATACATGTAACATGTATTATGTAGTAATTATATTCGAATTTGAACTCTGTTCTTTACCAAAAACCCTCTTAACTTAAAATATAATATCGATTGCAGTTCATATATTCTACTACTACAAAAAAAATATGATTCTTTGAACTTGTAGGATGTGTGTGTAGGAAATAAGTTATCAGTTAGTTTAATTAAATATTATTCTTTTTTGTAAATAAGCATACAGACTACCTACTCTTGACTAAATAAAGCTTTATCATTACATCTATGTATATTTATAAATGAAAATCACTTACCGAAATGAATGTACTTACGCACATAACTTGAGAAAGTCCTAACCAATTTGGTTTATTATTTTTAATTGTGCTCTAACTACGTACGCGGCCATGTTTATTATGATAGATTTTTTTTGACAAAAACCGTGGGATATATCATTTTCAAATAAATCAATGAACACTGAATTAATAAAATTGTACAAGTAACGTATTGTAAAATATTACCTAAGTTTTATAATTAACATTAATTTACTGTTGTAGATAATTAATGTACCAATGAATGAACAAGTGAAACGTTAATTTTGAATAAAAATTTGAAGTAAAAATATTTCTTTTTAAACCAAGAGTAGGTAAGTCAGTGTAACAATACTTAACTGACATAAGCATCATTACATGAAGTCGACGACGCGCGTTTCGCAGACATTGTTTAAATCGCTAAATGAGCTTAATTTTGTACGCAAGCTTTTGTCCCAGATAACACGAGGAAAAAGATCTCAATATTTAAATGGCTACCCTCGTAATTATTGTTGAGGACTTTTTATTTTTGTGTAGTACTCGGTAAGGGATAACTTAATTTGTACGCTCTTTAAAAAGATTATTTTATTAAAATACATAAGAGGCACCTCGAGATATGGAAGAGTAACAGAAATTTAATTTAAACAAAACAAAAAAATTAACATTAATTGTACTTGTACATGATTATATGTAATAGTACACAATATATGTTATTATTGTGAATATTGAAAAAATCAAAATTGATTGATTGTTAAAGAAATAAAGTGCATAACAAACATATTTAATCAGCCGTTGCTCTCGATTGTTATGACATCATATTTAGCAATTGTATAATAGCTTCTACCAGGGGACGGGCAGTAGCGTTGTCAAATGTATGTTACATAATAATGTGACCGTCACCGACCCGCCTGCCAAGTGTGGTTGCAAAAAACCTCCCTCAGGAGGTTGATCACGTTAGGGGCTGATGACAAAATTAATATCATTAGTACCAAATCTAGATCTAATTGCTATTTAGATTTAACAGATTAAGTTGTATTGTGACGCCTTAACTTTTAAACCTTCTAATAAAACATCTTTCCGGTAATTTCCTTTTGCTTATGCCATTCTGTTAGCAATAAAATGGCCTTAATGTGAACGCAACGTAAGCCAATAAATAAAAAGAAACGATTTTAACTACTTCATCCGGATAGGCGTATTCGGAACACGCTTTATGCCCCCATCAATGTCTAAATACGACAGTTAAGAAGTAAACATAAAAAGAAATTCGTTACTTACAAATAGAAGATCGATTTTTTATGCTGGACGTAAAAAATCTCCAGAAAAGTACGCACTCTAGATACAGTTACAGTTCGAAAAATGTCACCCAAATAAAACTCCATTCGCCAGGTTACGACTTTCGGAGGCGTAAAAATAGACCGATTTTACACCTCACAAGGATCTATAGTCGATTTTATATGTTCGCATAAAACGGTATTCAATAAAAAATTTAACAACACGTGACAAGAAATCGTTGGAATCATCTTTAACGTATGGCGCAGTTAGAAGAGGTCGCGTGACAAACGAGCGTTACAAGCGATACCGCTTTTAATTTTATGCGCAAACTTGTAAAACTGTTGGCTATTTTCACATAATTTATTAGTCGCGGCCGATTCAGATATAAAAGTTGGGCTTTTCGTAAACTTATGACGAGGAGACATAGTTGTTTGTAAAATGAATATTTTCGCGAAAAAGTGACATACTTTCAATTCAGCTTGTAGTTAATAGTTTTGAGAGCCTGGACGAAATGCGCTATGTTATCTACAAGGTGTAAGTTTGTATTAAAGAAGAATCAACCAAAGAATGATTGGCATTTTTTTCCTGCGCCCGCTTAATCACATAACTAATGTCAAGTATCCACACATTGGCGATTTTTTGGTATCGCTCACTTCGCTTTTGTGCCATTTTGTCTAGGCCTTCAGAGTATTGTCATAGAGTTTTTTAATGTAGCTGGTTGATTTAAATTGTTGTATTCTCGTTTTAAGCAATACAAATATACATTACACTATGTGCGCGTGCGTTCCTCGAGCGTGTGCTACATGCGGATGATGACAACGGAGGTACGGCGGTCAGGAGCCCAGCGCTCACGTCGTCCACTCGTTCGAGGTAGCATGTGGGGCAAGCCTAATTAATTAGGTTTCGTTATCTTTTTCGGTTTGCTTAAGTAATCTTCACTAATATATAAAACTGAAGAGTTTGTTTGTTTGAACGCGCTAATTTCAGGAACAACTGAATCGATTTGAAATTTTCTTCTAGTGTTAGAAAGCCTAGTTATCAAGGAAGGCTTTATTTTATTATGAAGTTCTCCAAGGATATGGGACTTACGCGGGTGAAACTGCGCGCTAAATCTTTTATAACAATAATTGGCAAGAGGAAAACATTAACTTTTATTTTTAATTATTGTAGCTTATCACTCATGGCTTAAACCGTCCGCGAACAGATACAGGCAAAACTTGCAACCTCGGTTCGCGTAGGCAACGAAAGTTTCTGTTACTTATCCAATAATATCGCTTTATGGCCCCCCTTACAACTGGAGTGCACACTTGTTCTACACTATTTTACGAATTGAATGGAATTGTTTTGTATCGACTGAAGTTCACTCGTATAGCTTAGATTTTATGAGGATTGTTCCGCTTCGTATTGTTTTTCATTTTTTGTTATTTTAGGGTCATAATACACTTGTGTATTTACCTTTTGGATACTTATCAATTTAAGTATAGGTTACCTACTTAATATTATTTCCTATTTATTGCAATTTCAAATAAGTCAAGTTTGATGAAAAACGAACTAATTAGGTTAGTTATGATATGATAAAGAATATAAGATTATTTTTTCTACATTTTCTAAACAAATATTTTTTACTTGGAGCTTAGTGGACACTAAAACTATATTCTTTGACATAAACAATTTTGAGGCATCAGAAGATTCCTAGATATTGGCTAAACATCATCAATCATCATCATCAACAGCCCGTTAACGTCCACTGCTGAACATGGGCCTCCTCTTAACAGACCTTGGCAAGCCAGGATCGTTGAGGGATATTGCCATAATCACCACGCTTGGCCGACGGATTGGTGATCGCAGTAAGATGTAAACGTTGAGCTAATAGATGCTGCTGCCCATCCATCAGCCATATGTCCCTTAGTCGCCTTTTACGACACCCATGAGAAGACATGGGGTGGTCTATTCTAAGCCGGAAACCACACGGCACGCACCTAAACATATTCAATCATATTCGTACATAATTAAATCACTTACTCATTAATGCACGAATCGAGGTTTGACTCCAATTTGACTAGCATCAGAAAGAGGTTCGTACCTCATTCTTACACAAATTTGAGTTTTGCTATTTGACACATTATTAATTATAATTTAGTCTACAAAAGTATATTTATTTGTCAATGTACCTACTTATGTGTGTATTATTCATGAAAATCTACTAACACACATTCTTGACGTGATTAAAAAAAGTACAAGTCCATGTTTAAGTCAAATATAACAAAGTTTATAATTGAATCTGCTCATACCTGATTAATTTTAAATAATTATAACAATATTGAAATTATTTATTTATCCACTAAGATATTTTAGTAAAAGTAATAAAGACTTTTCACAAAGTTCCTAAAACTTGGCGTCATGTTTCTAACTAAATAATAAATAGTACACTTTAACAAGAATAATAATAATCTTCAATAATTCCTCAAAGCTTTGTTCCTTTCCTCATTTAATAATAACTAGTGTAGTAATATCGTGAAATGATTTTCTTTTTTCTTTCAGAAGTTACCAGTCCGTCCATTTGTTGATGAGTTGCGTAGGTACTCAATGGAATTTCCCGATATTTTGTGCTTTCAAATAATAGAACGGAATTACTTACTATATCTGCTCAGATAATCTAAAATCTTCAAACAAGGCATGAGATAATGTAATTTGATTGAATGCGCCTGGAGCGTATAAGGAATAACGGAAACGTACAAAATATAAAACATAATTCGTTTATTAAGTCAAACAAACGTGCTTAATTAATTTATTAAAATGAAAATATGATAAATGATAACAATAGTATATGTATCTGTACTAGTATATCAGCTCGTTTATGTCCACAGTTGAGCGTGGGCTTCCTCTGAGCAGACCTCAGCAAGCCAATCACCACGCTTGGCAGACAGTTTGTTGTTGATCACAGTACCATAATAAGTATCCTTATGCAGTTATGCACACCATCCCACGATATCAGCTGTAAGTCCATTATTCGTCTTTCATGACATCCATGTCCTCCACATGGGGCGTTTTAATCTAAGCCGGTACCCTCATAATAATGAGCAAATTATAATACCTATAAAAACGGTAAAATAATAATGGGAAGTAGAACATTAGTTGGCTCAAAAAGCTTCTCGATTGGGGAAGAACTTCCACCTTACAGAATACTACAACTAAAGAAAGTTGAAAGCCGATAGGATGAGAGTTACTAATGCTGTTTATCAGTGCACGGCACTAGTTGTCTTCGTATTTTGGCTCCTCTGCCACTTAATTATAGGTGGATCGAGTTGACTAGTCATACTTACATAAAAAAATCCTTACCTATTTAAAAAAATATATCTTCTTCTATACGAATTAAACGATATTTCATTTTATTCAGCACATAGGTATTTACATACACTGCAACCATGCATGGCAACTAAAATCTATTGCGGATTAGCTGATTATCTATCTGTCAGTCTATTATCACGTCATAATTATAGGCATAAAACAATTAGTTCTTTAATTTGAATCTTAATAGCTCTATTCTAAGGAAGCTGGTCATACGTAAATAATCTAATTATAAGAAAATCTGAACAAGCTAATAAATCTCTTTACACAAACGATATTCGGCAACAAAACCTTCATATCCTAAAGGTCTTTTGTGGAGTGTATATAAGTGGAGGGGTACAATAAATGATTCTGAGTGAAATGGAATACAGGCAACGTGACTGGAAACTTTTCTATTTACCCAACCACTTGGCTTTACATAAATTGTTATGTAAATAAAAATAGATGAACGCTGAGCATTTTTTTTTGGCTTCCTGCTAGTTTTATTTGTATATACATTGATTGTAATATCTTACATTTTTATGTAACTAATACTTTTTACACTTATAGCCAAGAGCTAATTAAATCTCGTTAGTCACTAAATAAACATACTGCACTTAATATTATATTATATATGCAGTGATGTTCAGAAGACAGTAGTTGCACCCATTATAATAAACTAGCTGCGCCCCGCGGTTTGCTACGCTACTCTGCTCCAGTGGGTCGGAGCGTGATGTTTGGTAGCCTATCTATTAATCCAGCGTATAAGTTATCCCGGTGCAAAATTTCAGCCAATTCCGTTCAGTAGTTTTGGCCTGAAAGAATAACAAACATCCATCCATCCATACTTAGAAACTTTCGCGTTTATAATATTAGTAGGATTCATATTAATTATTGAACAAAGACATATCGCCAAGCGCCACTTGGGAAATTATCATTTTTATAACTAGCTTCCCGCGCACAGGTTCACCCGCTTAACACCCGTTCCCGTAAGAACTTCATAATTAAATATAGCCTATTGACTTTCTCGATAAATGGGCTATCTAACACTGGAAGAATTTTTCAAATCAGTCCAGTAGTTGCTGAGATTATCGCGTTCAAGCAAACAAATTATATTAGTATAGATGATTACTGTTACAAAGTTTTGTTTTGTTAGAGTTTACTTTACTACTTTTTTATTATTTGGCTTCGAGAAATAGAATTCAAATTAAACAACGTGCAAACAAAGAACTATTATTCATTCGCTGTAAATACAAGCACTCTTTGGAAACCGCGTTCGAATCCATTAATATCTAGCACGTAGCACGGATATAAATCTGGGAAAACAAAACGAAAAGTTTTGTATTTACACTAATATGCAACACGGAAAAACATTCCAAAGCTAATGAAAACACTGGTTAGTGTGGCGTAGAGTATAACAAACTTTCATATATTTTATAAGCGGTACTTTTATACCAATTGTGAAAAAGGACCATTCAAAATTACACTTTATTACCACGAGGTGAAGATAAAAAAACGCCTGTGTATGTAAATATTGACATAACAAAGCGTGTAGGTGATGGTACAAAAGCGGGGAGAGTCCATTCATGCGATCTGCAAGCTGCGACTTTTTGCCGAACAAAACTGTGTGGGGCGAAATTGCACGAAAAATATCCACTGCATTTCCGATCTCTTTTTTAACGTATTGAAGTGCCCTACTGCTACGCAAGCTGTTTCTCCCGTGGATTTCCAGTGCGCCCTATGTAAGCTTGTCACTGAAAAGCTATCTAGGTCATCCAGATATCCTTCTAGGTATAATTCGAGTATGTTTTATATTACCGACGGGTCATTAATTACTGCTATGAGTAAGAGCAAAGTAGATGATGGCTGTTTTTGCTTAAGTACAGCTTTTTATTTTAGTATTTATGGGGTTACTGACCCATTAATAATTATTTAAGTGTAAAGTGACTAAACTATCAATGCTAAATATTGGCGACAATAAACCAGTCCTTATGATTTACGTTTCTGTTAATTTATGTAAATAGATTTACTTCAAATATTTTTAATATGAAATTTACTTTTGAATAAAAGAGGTTAAGTTAATTTCATATCAAAACATTAGATCAATAGTTACTTCCGAAGTAAGAAGAATTTATAAACTTCGTAGATCGTTATAAAACGGATAGATAGAAAATATCTCGTCGATCATCATTCATGTGGATCAACGGATCAAGTTTATATCGGAAACGATATTTTTGTGTTAATTGGAAAATGATGCTGCAGGTACAACTTTTTTAATATGTGGGTAACGTTTAAGTTACACGGTTGCACACATTGTATAAATTAACTGATAAATTTCAACTTTCTAGAGTCGTGTGACTTATTAGTCAACCAGTCCGACAGGATGTCAATAAGCTTTTATCGCAATATGCAACTAATTAATTAATCGTTGCTTTCGAAAAAAACTACACTTGTTAATATTTTGATTACTTTAAAAAACTATACCGCCAACTTTCTTATGCAAGTGATTGAAAATTATGTTTAGATAAATTTGATTCATCAGGGCCTGAGCAAGTCTCGATCCACACGTACGGTTATCTCATTTTGTTTTCAAGTTAATAAACTATGGTACTTTAGGTTCTAGTGAATACACAATACTCACACATAATTCCAACGTTTACGTACGATTTTCAATAGAAGCGTTGGCTTGTTCAAAAAGTTACGTACCCAAAAAAGTTGTGTAATCAAAATCCTTTGGCTTTTTCTAAAACTCATGCGGTCAAAATTGAATTACTACCAAAAATTCAGGTGAGTCTATTGATTCAAACGGAGTTCCCACTCAATGGCATGCACTGAAATCGACCACAACAGCCCAACCGCCAAAATGTGGTTATGAATTGTGAAAACGAGCACTTCGGTAAAAGTTATTTTTTTGTTCAAGAAGTTGATTTTTTCGTTGTACAATTGTAGCCAGTCATTTGTGGTTTGACTGTGGATTTTCATAGCTAGAGGCTAACTTAAAAACGGTAGTATAAAACCAAATATTAACAGACTTTGCCCAACAATAAAATCTTCATGCTCTCTCTAGCGTTATAACATGCATCAGTATTGCAGTACTTTTATTTTCTCTCTCAATTTGGTGAGAACAATGGCGACTATGGTTTTATACATAAATTATAGAAAAATTTAAGATATACAATAAAATCCGTAAAATAGGATGGAGATAACCATTAGGTAAATGTTGTAAAAGCTTTAAATAATCTTCTTGGTTAAAAGAATACTACTTTAACGGCAAGACAAAATCGTGCTTCTATTGCCAAGTAAGTGTATGAAAACTTGTAATGTGTAATGACCAAAAAATGTTGTGGGACAAAGAACATGTAATTTTCTGTTTGTTTGAGTATTAAACTCCAGTTGTATGGACTAACGAAAAAACATTGATTTATTATGTTCCATTCCTATAATCCATATTTCTAGATCCCGTTTCCTGAAAATCGATGGGGAAGGCTAATGTTCAACACTGGACGATACCAGACTGATACGATAATTTAATTAGGTGCCTGATAACAGAGCAGTAAGTCGTGATGCATGCGTACATACGTGTCGTGGTAAGCCAAATGTTACAATAAATACCGGGTGTCCGTAAGTAAGGGCAGTGGTCTTTGAAACTGGTCAGTTTCCCGGCTCGATAAGACGCCAGAAAACTATTAAATTTTGTTCTTTGTCGAAATCAATAGTGTATCATTTCTACTGCTTTAAAGAAAACCCAGTAACAAAAAAAAAAACTAGGTAACTGGTTAATTACAATAGCGTGATCGACACATATCGGTGGAATCGATTAATATAACGCTACTAGTCGATCTTGTCTATTTATGAAGCATTGACTAATTAACGAGGGATATCGGCAATCGATCCGGTCGATTCAATTAGCCCGTTCGACGACTGATCGACTAAGGCTGATTGATACACAGACTAGAGAAGTAGTCATCAATAAAATTGTTGTTGTTGATTGATATGACACATTGAAATATGTGTTCGTAACAACAACTAATAGTGGAGGGCATATATTTGTAAAAGAATTTTGAATAGCCATAAATACCTATTAATTTTATGAAGTAGGAATTAATTTTATGAAAGTATTTCGTTACCATATAAGTTGAAATACAAAAAAGAACAACTTAAAAGATATTGTAATATTATTCTTGTTTTTTATTATTTTATAAATAACTCCTTGTGAATGGTTTTTATTCAAATTATAAGAGAACTCTGTAAAACATTGATGGTAAATAAATAATAATAATTATTTTATTAGCGTTCGAAAAATCAATCAGTGGTCGGTATTTATTAAAATTTATTAGTTTCATTAATTTCCTATATTTTTTAAAAGCTTACTACTTACTTAGCTTACAGCAGAGATTTGCATTCTACTACATAGTATTCTTGTTAACCCCTCGTGCTAAGCTAAAATGCTTGTGTTACAAGTGGGCTCACGTCGGTAGTGCAATGGGTGGGGTTCGAACCGGCGACCTCAAGATCACAAGTCCGACGCCCTAGCCATTGGGCGACGGCCGCTTAATAATATAAATTTCATACCTTCAGCACGTGTAACAATTACTTAAATGTTACAAAATATAATTTTGTAATATAATAACTAAGTAAACCTTACTTAGTTGTCATAAGTGTCTAGATTACACTAATGACAAATAGTAAGGTTTACTGAACAATAAATCAATCTTAATTATGAATTAAATTAAAGTAACTAGAAGATAGTTTTAAAAAGAGAGGAAACAACTTTATTTTTAGAATATATCCTTTAACCGCCAAATAGAACGCCAAAGCAGAAAAATACATTACGCGAATGGGTATAATAATAATAATATAGATACCATAACTTACTCAATAAATTAATAACATAAGATCGTTTATCTAATACCTTCCAGGAAATGTTAGATTACGACCCTAATTCTGTGATATATTTTAATATTTCTCCAAAGGAAAAGTATTAAAATAGATATGACATACTACATTTATTTATTAATAACGCAGGTCGACAACATAAATGCAAATATTAATATATAAAATTATTTACAAATAACTTATCAAATCAAAATTTGAACTTGCTGTTGAAACAATTACACACGTGCACGGAAAAGTACAAAAGCCTCAATTATTTTCGGTAAAAAAAGTTAAAATAATAGATAGACTATGTTAGCATAAGTACCAGTTAGAAAGCAATATGATTATACATTATTTTTGAATACTTTACGGAAAAGTATACCTACCACTTACTAAATTTCAAAATTGAGATTAAGAATTTTTTTGTCTTGCCTGTGGTCATAAATTTCTCTAAAATCTATATTTTGAAAATTAATTTGATACATATTGAATAGATTTATTTTGATCTTAATTTATCCAATGCCAAAGACAATTCGTTATTTACAGTAATCCTTATTCTCAAATATCATATATTTTATCGATGCAGTCTGTGTACTGTGTCCTTTTTCTCTTTTGGTATAGTTTGATGAAATTCTATTTAATTTTCATTATAATATTGATGTTATTGTAATTTACATGTGTTATATATCTATACTAATATTATAAAGCTGCAGAGTTTGTTTGTTTGTTTGAACGCGCTAATCTCAGGAACTACTAGTCCGATTTCAAAAATTATTTCAGTGTTGGATAGTCAATTTATCGAGAAAGGTTATAGGCTATATTTTATTATGAAGTTCCCACGGGCACGGGAGCTACGCGGGTGAAACTGCGCGCGGGAAGCTAGTATACCTAAGTAACAAGTACCTACTTTATATATACTTTACCTTTAGTGCGGCACGGTCTCCGAGTGCTGGTTTCTACTTTGCACTGCTGTGCAAGCATTGCCTTACCTGCTGGTAAGCATTGCCATTCAACGTGGTAATGCTGCCAACATGCTGGGAACCTTGCCAAGTAGAATAGATTTAGAATAGTAGTATATAAGTTAGTTTTATTTTTAACTAGCGGCCCGCCCCGGCTTCGCACGGGTGGACTTTTATACCCTACCCCTGCCCTACCCTACCCCTACCCTACCCCTACCCTACCCCTACCCTACCCCTACCCCTACCCTACCCCTACCCTACCCCTACCCTACCCCTACCCCTACCCTACACCTACCCTACCCCTACCCTATATATACAATAGAAAAAAAATGTCTAACAAATCCATCAAATGACAATCAATTTACTATAGTTAGTATAATCCTGAAGGTTTTGTAATTCAAATAAGCTAACCTTCTAAGTTAGGACGTAACATAAACTAGCAAAATATGCGACTGATATCCCTCTGTCTATCCCATTGGGAAAAGTCATGATGTTATTTTCATGATACGCAAAAAAAGTCAGCCCGTCGTGATCTCCGTTGTAGTAAATCTCCATTAAAACGTATCGCATATCTCATCCGGTTTCAACGGTTGCACTAAAACCCTAGGGAAAGTGGCTCGGTCTGATATCGAATATTCCAGAACATTTCGTACTTTCGAACTTGGTTTCTGGTAAACAAAAATATTTTTCATAACGTCCAGTTAACTGAATGTAAGACTTATTTTTGGGTATATGGTAGCCAAATGGCTAGGACGTCGGAATTGTGGTTGCCGGTTCGATCCCCACCGATCGCAATACCGACGTGAACCCACTCGTAACACAAGCATTTTAGTTTAGCACGTAGGGTTAACAAGAAGATTAGTAGACGGCAAAACTCTGCTAGTAACCTTAAAAAAAAAAACTTAGGATATTTGTATGGAACCCCAATTAATTTGAAGAATTGTAGAATAATTCAATGAATTTGCTGGTGCTTTTTGTGCTTTTGAATTATAATAAATCTGGCTACAATTTCATGCAACCAGTTACCACCAAAAAGGCAAGGCTTGAATGTCTTTCGGATACTATATTGACTTCTGTTATTCTCCAACTATTTAAAGACATACTTCCACTATTCGACGTAATAAACAAGGTTTTTTTTTGTGGGGGAACCTAATCTCATTTCACTTATAGATAATATAATTAAATAATACTGATAAACAAATAAATCATTAATGTATATGAGTATAAAAGTTTGGTCCTTGTTGTCTTAGAAATATTTATAATTTGTTGGCACACACGACAACCTCCGTAGCATAGCGGTGTTTGGCTCGCTTTAAATCTCCGAGGTTGTGGGTTCGATCTCCACGACAGGGTCTGGTTGGTTGAGGGACTACCCTCCGTGCCACGGAAAGCACGTTATGCCGTTGGTCCCGATTGTTCGTATAAAATAATTAATCATATATCAAGGAACGGGCAGCAGCGTTTCCTTGTGTTGTATAACATAATACTACGGTCACCAACCCACCTGCCAAGTATGATGACTATAGCAAATACCCTCCCTTGGGAGGAGGCCCATGGTCAGCAGTGGACATTATACGGGCTGATTATGATGATGATGGTACACTTGACGCACGCTTCAAGTCCTGAAAACGTCTAGGCTGACATATGTAGTTAACATATTCAAAAATGTGTAAAACTTAAAAAAAGAAATACCCGTTAGGTCTCGTTTTTTTATTCAAACCCCACAAGGCATATCTTCATAAAAATATGTCATAGCCGCAAACATGATACGCGTTCCAACCGGCTTATTTAACGCCATCTATAGGGTTACAGTAACTCGACGCCGGGAAATCGCATTCGAAAGTACGGGGAATAGGAGTGGAAACTTGGCTTTGTTTATTTATAGCAGTTTGTAGACTAGCTCGTTTGCGTTACCATTGCTTTGTATTGTTTATTAGTCTTTTGTCTGTGGCGGACACAGTGGGTTTGGTTCGAGTATGACAAACGGTTCATAGCAATCTCAAGAGCCAACTCATAGTATTTTTGCAATATTTCCGGGTAAAACTTTGTCAACATTATGATTTGTCATATTCCTCAAATGTAGCTGTCGTTTGACTTACTGGTGCGTTTATTTTCGTGGCATTTTGTTAGTGCTGCAAGTAAATTATATTCTCTGTTTCGCTCCGTAATATAGTATATCAACAAACCAGTATTATTACGCACGGGTCATGTTAATTATTTATTGAAACAAAAGACGCTGGTCCGTAAAAACTATATATATATTATTTTTTTCTAATACTAAAATGTTTAATATACAATGCTCCAAATAGGTTCGATTCCTTACAATTTTGTTGTTTAAATTGTATTAAAAATCAGATGTATAATATATTTTTACTACGTCTACCGAAAAAATTAACGTAAAGGTCAAATTTTGGTTAAACTATGGCCTAAACAAAACAAATATACAAAGCAAGTAAACAAAGTTGAAATACAAATGAAAATCAGAGTACTAGACAAATAAAAAACACATTGATATTCAGAGCTCTATTTGGCAGACGTGAAACACATTAATTCTGTGTAGCCCAAACATAAATAATACACAAAACCACAATTTATATCAAACCCGATCATATTTTTATTCAACCGTCTGAGGTTCAAGAAAAAGTATAGTGAAACTGAAATAGATATTTATTTGAGGCATCAAGTATCAAAGCGTTCGTAACCTGTTAACAAACTTCGACAATTGCGTTGCGATTGATATATTGTAGGTAAAGATTCTTAGAATACTTTGATCGTATATCAAATGTTTTATGTCAAACCTATCACAAGCATTCTGTTGATGTTGTTGACAAAATGTAATGAGATGTTCACAATTTCGACCAGACAAATTGACAAAGAGGCCATCTTAAATTACTGTTTTCATTGTATTTTATGCAGCACAATGAAAAAGGCTGGCATTCGTTATTTTTTGTTAGCTTATCGAAATATTATTAAGATACAAAGGAAAATTATAACAGGGACGAGTTATTTAATTTGAATAAATTTTTTTTTTTTAAATATTAATATCTGTGTCCGTAGGTAGTAGTTACTGACATGTGGCCTAGATTTTGCAAAAAATTCTTTCATACAAACCTCAATCACCAATACAATAAAAAAATAATTAAGCAAATTAGTAAATTTATTAAGTTATGTGCGTACATACATTTTGGTAATTAATTTTATAATTTCTATAGATTTACAATTAAAAAAAAAAGGATATTTAATTGCTACTTTATAATATTTTATTACACCTAATTAAGATTTTAGCCTTTGCGGTTAAAGTCGTGGCCAATAGTAATACAAATATAATAATTATCTGAAATCCAATGCTCTGTGTTAGGTCTTAGGTCTCTCCTATCGTCTGTTAACTAGGTTACATAGTAAGGCCGCGGTGTCTGATGTCTGCAGTCATTCGATAATACAGTTTTGAATTACAAACCACACTTGTGTAAGGGTTTATGTGATTCTCATAGTAAGATTTAGAGTAATTGGATTATTAAATTTATTCATTTTAAAAGGAATACGCGTTCTCCATACAGGGAATCTTTTATTGACCGGTTATGGTGGAAATCATTTTTAAATCGAAGTCGTTCTTGAGATAAACGCGTTCAAGCAATCAAACAAATTCTTCAGCTTTATTATTAGTAAAAGTCCAATCTATATTTAAATTAGTATATATTGGACTAATTTAACTATACTTTATTGCATAGCAACCATATTTTAAATACTCGAATTAAATATTTCCAAAAAGAAACGTAGAACGCTTTTCTTAAGTTTTCTTTAAACGCTAAATGTAAAGTTAAAGCAGTTCGATTTTAACTGTGGTCTGTAGACCAGAGTTAATGCTGCTAATAGATGAAAAACCTGTTTTCACCTAATTATATTGTATTGAAACTTAATGACAACCTCCTTGGCGTAGCGGTATATGTCTCGGAGGTCGCGGGTTCAATCCCCACGCCGGACAGGAAATCTTTGTTTAAATTCTAAGATTTATTTCCGGGTCTGGTTGGTTGAGGGACTACCCTCTGTGCCTCTGAAAGCACATCGCATGTATAATCGTATATCAAGGAACGGGCAGCAGCGTTTCCTTGTCCCCATAATACTGTGGTCACCAATCCGCCTGCCAAGCGTGGTGACTATGGCAAATACCCTCCCCGGGAGGAGACCCATGATCAGCAGTGGACGTTATACGGGCTTATGATAATGATTGAAACTTAATAATGAGATTGTTGTTTCTAACAAACTAAAAGTAATTGAGACCGTTTTCAAATAAGCCAATGTCACAGAAAGTCGATTCGTTGCGTTTTGTGTTAACAATAGTAATTGATCGTGACTACGTGTTGCCCAAGCGCAGTTTATCTGAATTGCAGCGATAAAATGTCGTTATACGCTTGCGAAAGCGATTGTGTTAATTGTTAGTGGGTTTTTTTTGTATCACCATTTTAACACGTAGTGGAATTGCTTTTTATGTTGTAAATAGATGAGGTTAGTGTCTTTTTTTGAACCGAATTTAAAACCGAAAGTTATTCGATAGCTTTAGCATTTTTTTGTTGCGCTTAGTAAATCCAATGTAAAAAAATGTTGTACCTTAATATTTCCTATTGGTACATTAAAAAGAAAATAACAGTAGTTACGTTTACATTGATTATTCTTTGATAGCAATTATTTTTTATTGTTGGTAAAAAGAAGATTAAAAAATCAAATCTCTCTCTTATGACTTTACGATATTACTTAGTAAAATCATCGTTATCGTCTTAGCACATCTATACTAGTAAATAAAGCTGAAGAGTTTTTTTGTTTGTTTACTTGAACTTGCTAATCCCAGAAACTACTGGTCCAATTTCAGAAATTCTTTTAGTGTTAGATTAATCGAGAAGACTTTATTTTAAGTAGTAAAACGATGCGTGGGAAGCTAGTAAAAAATTATTATATCAACCGATGAAAAACAACGACATTAAATAGCGAATTATGCTATTTATTGTAAATGTTTTATACTATTTAATGAGAAGAACATTTCCTGGGTGCAGCATTTTAGACGCCCATAGTTATCTTGCGCCAACAGCTCACGACTCTGGTCTCAATTTTGTGCCGAATGCAACAAACCTTTAAAATATTATAATAATTGCAATTTATTTATAGTACTTATTTTGTATGCCAAGTTAATAGAGGTAACTGAGTTTTATTGTAATGTATTTAATTGTTAGGGATTTGTATAAAAAGTGTTACGTTATTTTAGATTAATTTCGAGTAGATTTTCCGTGATGATGATAATTTCGATAAGATTATTATCTATCTAGGTACATTACCTAATCATCATAGGTCGTAATATGACCTATGATGATTCGATTCATAGGTCATATTCGACCTATGAGTCGAATCAGTTCATGTTTTAATTTTTTTTTTTGAATAGATAGCTAGCAAGCTTTATATGTCGTATAAGGTTGTATATCGTCGCTATAAGGATCGTTTTAAGCTTCGAAGGACGTGGGTTCGATCCCCACGCAAGACAATAAATCTTTGTGTTAAATCTAAGATTTATTTCCGGGTCTTGATGGCAGAGGTGATGTTATAACAATCGGGACCAACGGTTTAAAATGCTTTTTGTGGTAAGGAGGATATTGCTTAAAAAGGCATTTTAAGCCATTGGTCCCCACTGTTATAACGTCACCTAAAATAATCGTGTACCAGGTAATGGGCAGCAGCGTTTCCATGTGTGTTACGACATAACACTGCGGTCCATAACCCGCCTGCTATGCGTGGTGACTATGGAAAAATGATACCTCGAGTGGAGGCCCATGTTCAGCAGTAGGTATATGGGCTGATATGAGGAGACAAGCTAAGCAAGGAAGTGCTTATGTTTTTTCGATTTCTGATCTTCTTTATCAAACTACTTTTCGGTGCATTAGTACAGAATAATAAAAGAAATGTTAAAACGATACCCACAGGTAACATCTCAATATTTTTATCTCTCTCACCATCGTACCGTCTAGCAATAACTAAACTACCATAAAACAACACCACTTGCTATACTAACAGCGACTCTATAATTTACATGTAAGGTTAAAAATTCCGTAGCAAACATAAGTCAATTACGGCGTATAAGCATGTGTATATCGAAGTATAATGCAAATGTTACACTAGGGTATGAGCATAAAACACCTTAATTCGATACACTATCTCCCACGAAGCCCGCGATCCGCCTAATCGATTATTCAAATCAAGAGAATATCCCTTGTACTCCATTGTTTCAGTAAATTGAAAACCACGCAACGTCCCCAGCCATACTATTTATACTAACTATATATCTACGTTGTTTACGTAGGATTTTGGTAATCCTTTCATGTGAGGTTGTATTAGAATGGTTATTGGGAATAATTAACGTTATAATCCTTGCTGGAAATCCTTAATCTTCAACTTCAAAAGCCCCTTTACGCCCACAGCTACATCTCCTTTTAAAAACCTTTGCGAGTCAGGCATAATTACCACGAGGATTGGTGATAACCGTGACAGTTGCATAAAACTCCCCTAAAGAAACTAAATGCCATAATCCCTCAATCTCCCCGTCAGCGACCACCCTGAGCTGAGGTCCAAGTCCAAGTTTTTGATCAATTATTGAACCATGAAGTAAGAATTGATTATTTTAACTACTCCTCGGTATATATTTATTTAATTGGCATGATTTCAATTATATCTCTTTCGATAGAATAAGCTAAACGTATTTTTTTTTAAATAACTAAATATCGTTTTATTATTGTAGCGATACGTATTATAAAATTAAATTTCGCAAATAGACTTCCTCCCGACCCTTAATTTGCAAAGAATCATCCGATGCTCTCGTAGACCCGAAGTCTGAGAGGCCCGCGAACTGTTAGGTAGAGCGACAGTTGCACAAAACCACTTAAATACTATCCCCCAATCTCATTGCCGGCGACCGCCCTGAGCCGAGGTCCAGGCCCCACAGGGGACGCCCTCTTGCGCAGGTTGCTTAGTTTGTAGTGTTTAAACCATTTATTAAGGCTGGAGCTCTGCTCCCCTTTATTCCCGGTGAAGTAGCAAAAGCCTCAGGGGTAACTAGGTATGTCCGTCCGAAAAAAAAGGTTAGTGCCGTAAGACGATAACACTGCTGCCCATCCATCAGCTATATAACCCTTATTCGCCTCTTACAACATCCATGGGAAAAAAAAGCAGTGGACTATTATATAAACTGGATACCACACGACAATCTACCGTATGAAACCAAGAGCAATTAGTTCAATTTACGATAGTACACTGTCTTTTCGTAAGTCACTGCACAGATGCACTACGACAGAGTATTATTAGTTCAGAGTATTTGTATCAAATTCATTTCTGTACGCGTATATTTATGTAACCATGCTTTTTCTTGTAATTATGTTCGATGATAATTTTTTGTTGCACGTTTTTGTTGAAAATATTAAAGTAAACATTTTATAAGAATTTGATTAATAGACGCATTTTATGCTTTAATAATTTAGGTTACATAATGCGGAGTCATGTTTTCACATAAGTTTATTTTAACGAATCAACTGTGAATTACCATAACGTATCATAGGTACGTTCGTCAAAATATTCGTATTCGTCAAAATATAATTACCTAAAATCTTTGTTATCGTAAAGATCTATCCGGCCATTTGGTGCAATTTTGCCTAGTACTTTTAAGTACACGGTTACTTAAAATATCAATGTACCGTCCTCTTTCAACCAGACTACTTATTCTCCGTGCATTTCATACAAAGGTAGCATTTATAACGCGAATGGGCGACCTCATAATTTCTGACCTGTCTATTTCCGTATTGTCAAATCAAAAGCTGAGGGTAGTCGTAATCAAACTGTCCCAGACAGTCCCGAATGAGTTCTCACAAAGCATACCGAGTTCTCGTAATTAGGAGCAGACAATCCAGTTTGTGATACCCGACCGTGGACATCTGAATTTTGGCCGATTTACCCTGTTTTGTCTTTTGCGTCCGTTCTTTTGAACTCATGTCTTATGGGAATTGGCTAATGTAAAATTTAACGAGAGGCCTTTTATTGTTGATTTAGGTTGGTAATTAGACAATTAGAAGATTTGGTGAGGAAAGCAAACATTTCGCTATACACGATATTAATACTGATAAAAATATGTTCAATTAATTCCCAATGCGAATGTCGTGGAAAATGATAATCTTGATTGTGGGATTGTGTATTTAGAATGTAATATGATACAATTCGGATTGAATTTGCCTTTTAAATAAATTAAATTTTAATTTGTTTTGTTTTTAATTATCTATTGTGTATTAAGAAAAGTGTTCTATACGCGTCTAATTAGCACTTTATCTATACTAATATTATAAAGAGGAAAGATTTGTACCTATTTTTGTATGTTTGTATGTTTGTAATGAATAGGCTCAAAAAGTACTGGGCCGATTTAAAAAAATCTTTCACCATTCGAAAGCTACATTATCCACGAGTAACATAGGCTAAATTTTATTTTCGAAAAAAATAGGGTTCCGTAAGATATTTGGGTTTTACTGACACAAGGTGTAAAAAATCAACCAGAAAAGTTACTTATTTTGCGTACGCTGCCTAAACTATAAAAGATAGAACCATAAAATGTTCTAATTAATTATAGATCTTATAAATATCTACAAAAAAGTCCGCGACACACTATACCTATCTATGTCGAGTGAGGCACAACGACCATTTATTTATTTAGAAATCTTGAATATTTTTTGGAATACATTTAAACGCGTTTATTTTACTCATGCTATTAATCCTTATCAAAATATATTATTTCATCACTAAGTACAGTTTATGTAGATAATATTTGGTCTTTGAATGATTAAAATTGGACGTTGGGTTTTGAAGTTATGGCGAAATTAAAATATTACGATTTCTGCTGCACGGCCCGTTGCGAAGTCTAATAATTTTCGTGCGATTTTTTTTAGATTTCGTTCTTAAAACTACACCTACGCAAAAGTTCTTCTCAGAGCTAATCAACAGTTCTTCTCAGAGCTAAACAACAGTTCTTTTCAGAGCTTTGAAAATGCCTAAAATGCCTATTAATTACATCATTAATTATATTTTCATCATTAACAACTTTAACATCCACAGAAAGACAATCTGTGCAGCCTGCGGATAATGACTGCGTTGTCGATGTTTATGTCGGTGTCTGTGAATTGACCTGGGAATCATTTTGCTGACCGTGTCTTTCCTGGGTAGGCTTTTTGCAGCGGTAACCGACATCCGCACGGAGCCGCGGGACCGCGGTTACCGCTATCACTACATCACTACATATTATAAACAAAGTCCCCTGCCGCGTCTGTCTGTCTGTTCGCGATAAACTCAAAAACTACTACATCGATTTTCATGCGGATGTTACCAATCGATAGAACGATTCTTCCGGAAGGTTTACGTATATGATTTGTTTAGTTTATGTGTACATTTGACTAAAATAGATATTTGTCAGAGGTGTCGGAAAAAATTAAGCCATTTGGGAGCTTTCAACAAAAACGCTGCCTAAACCCTATGAGATATAACAAATCAATGTATGGTGGCAAATATTTTTCTCTTTTAGATCTAAAAAAAAGTCTGCGATAGCATATGTCTATCTTTCAAGGTTAACTTGCTATATCCATTATATCTTAGAAAAATGATAATTTCTAATGCGGTAATTGTAAAGCTAATCAGACGGATTCAGTATTTATCCTTATCATTTTAAATGAGTTAATATTCTTAAGCATTTCATGCAGATTATTTTACCCCTACACTATATACTTTAAATGAATAACTTAGAAGTTATCGCAAAATAACAGCGCGTGTTTTAGGTAGGCCTAATGCGATTATGCGCGCTCGATCCTTAAGAATTATAGGGCAAATTTTTTGTTTTGTGTTCGTTGTAACTATGATGGATAGATACTTGAATACCTATTTATTTAGTGTTTGTTGTATTGTTAGTCCTGAAGAGTATAGGTATTTCATACGATAAAAGTATACCCACCTACTTATTTCACTGAGTTTTAGTAGGTCATCATCATCATCAGCACGTATATCGTCCACTGCTGAACATGGGCCTCCTCCCGAGGGAGGGTATTGCCATAGTCACCACGTTTGGCAGGCGGGTTGGTGACCGCAGAATTATGTTGTAACACACAAGGAAACGCTGCTGCCCCTTCCTTGATATACGATTATTATAGATGATGTTATAACAATCGGGACCAACGGCTTAACGTGCTTTCCGAGGCACGGAGGGTAGTCCCTCAACCAACCAGACCCGGAAAGAAATCTTAGAATTTACACAAAGATTTCATGTCCGGTGTGGGGATCAAACCCACGACCTCCGAGATTTAAAGCGAGCCAATTACCGCTACGCTACGGAGGTAGGCCGAATGCGATTATGCGCGCTCGATCCTTAAGAATTATAGGGCAATTTTTTTGTTTTGTGTTCGTTGTAACTATGATGGATAGATACTTGAATACCTATTTATTTAGTGTTTGTTGTATTGTTAGTCCTGAAGAGTATAGGTATTTCATACGATAAAAGTATACCCACCTACTTATTTCACTGAGTTTTAGTAGGTACCTATATTAATTTGTTTCTGTTTGTTTTGACCAAATTTCGCCCGTTTGCTAGAGGTTTAAAGACATTATGTAGTATAATTATGAGTATTGTACCCGTGCGAAGCCGGGGCGGGTCGCTAGTTAAATAAATAAAGTAGTCAAGTAACGAACAAAAAAATTACTTCGAGGATTTGAATTCAAACCCTTTTCATCTGCAAAATAATCTTTAAACATAATCGCTAGGTGAATACGGCAGATTCAAAGTTGCAATAGTTATACGTATTTAAATCCTCACCAATTCAAAACAATGTTAGCTAGGAAACGGAAACAAATGAGTAATCAAAACGTCAGGGCACAAACTTTAAGTGGGCTATTAACCTTCCACAAAGCATCAAGCCATTTAGACGAATAATGAAAGTGTTGCTAAAAATAGATGGATATGCAATTTTGGTCATTAGATTTTCGTTTAGAAAAGAAAATGATTTATGTAAAATGTCGTGGTTGATATTTATTTAGTACTTTGTAAAATTCAATTAAACTTTAACCCTTAGCCAACCGTTGGTATGTTTAGAATTCATTTTCACTTTCTTACAAGCCCATATCGATCGTTAAATGTTCATTGCCAAGTGTTCTAAAACAATTAATATGGGATAAATCCTAACAATATTCAACCGAACAGAGGGCCTACACAGAACATTTAAGAATCCGCTTGTCTAGGTTGTCTGTGATTTTTATTTCACTTATAATTTTATTTGAATGAACTATGTCTTTAAATTCGGCCTGTCTCGATGGCCTTATGGATTACAATGCTGCAACGTCTCCCATTTGTATAGTCATTGCCAAAAACATGTAAAACTAAAAACAATGTTTTCATAACGAAGTTAAAAAAGTATCCTCGAAACTTTATGGATGAGTATATCTTAAACAAGCTTTAACTGCTAAGTATCGATTCGACTTTATAAATAGTCTAAGTATATTTGCATAAAAAAGCTTTCGAGAGTTTATACAGAAAATGTGTTAAAATGAACGATATTTATGAGCTAAAGTTTTTGAAAGGTGATAAGTAAATATGCAGTGTGCGTACTATGATGACAAAATAAACTACTGTGAAAAACAAAGTCATAAGTCAAAGTCTTTCTTTTAACATCATACTTATATTATACGTTCATACCAGAGCAATTAATGGAAACTGACTTCTTACACATTTCATTTTTATTTACAGATATACGACACGCCTGAGGGTACACGACCGAAGAAATGGTCATCAAAATTAAAGCTGAATACATCAGCAAGTTCCAAGACATCAGAGAAGTCTCCAGAAAGCCCGTACATGTACGGTACTATCGGGCCAGGTGGATCAGCTTTATCTAAATCAATGAAGTATGCTGAAACCTGGCTTTACGGTTCGGTCCGGACCCAGACCCCACCTATAAGACCGAGCGTTTTCACAGCATACCCGGAAGTGCCTGGTCCCGTTCTTATAAGTACACCTCAAAAACCCACACCTCACAACTATGCTGTTATACTATGTTCCTGCCCCGAGTACCTGAATGGTACAAAGAAAACCAGCTCAACCAAAGTCAGTATTTGTAAGAAATGCAAAGGATCTCGTTTGCCACTAACTATAGCGGAAAGCCCACAACTGCTGGTGGGAGGAACGGTCAGAGGTCATCAAGTCAGTCGAGAAGCTGGTTTATTAAGAGCTGGAACAGTGAGAGTGCCAGGAACCAAATCGAGGCCAACTATCCTTAAATCTAATGGAGACTCCGATCCATATGATTTGATGAGGCGGAACAGATTGGCACCACCCCATGAAGCACGTATTGGCAGCCAATTTTCTACGACCAGATTACGAGCTAAGAGCATAAGTCCATGCAGAGTGAAGAATAAAAAACCGAGCAGTCCGGAAACACTTCGTAAAAATAGAAGCAAGTCTGTTAGCCGAGTAAATGAGATATGGATAGACGAAGAAGCAGCAAATACGAGTACTGATTCAAAAAAGTCAATTTTGTCGTGTGATATCAATCCGTATGATTTAGTGAAAAGCAGTGGAAATTCAAAGTCTTTAGTCGAAATAGAATTTGATGATGACTTTGGAAATGTATTCAAAGAATCTTTAAAAAATGGTAACAAATTAAACAAATCTAAAGATTCTAGTGTAAAAGCTATAGGTGGACAACGAATAAGAGTATCTAATGAATCCAAGTCATGTACTGTTGAGGAAGTATCTGTGTACGACCCCGTCGATTATGATCTCAAATCTTATGAATTGAAAAGTCAAGATATTTCTTCAACTGTATCATTACCAAATATTAAAAATGAAAGTAAAAAGTCAACTATTAGTAAAAATACGAATAAGAAAGTATTGAGTATATCTTCATCAAATCGTACAAAACAAAAAAGTGTGTCACCGAAACGACCACCTAGAAGGCTTAGAAATATTAAAACAGATGACGACAGTGAAAGTGACAATCAACGATTGTCAGAAAGAAGTTTAAGTAGAAAACCTACAAATGGAAATGTGAAGCACAAAAATCAGAATAACGATACTATAAAATCTATTCTCAAAAAGCCAAGAAATTATGATTCTGTCAACACTTCTTTTAAATTAGACACATCAAATGAATCTTACGAAAGCAAAAGAGTTAATTCATCATTATTTTATTTGCCAAAACCGAAAGAAAAACATGGATTCAATTCTCATAATTTATTGCAAAGGAAACGGGTTCAGTTCTTGGTTGAGAACGAAGAAACTAAAGTTATATATACTGCAGAATTTAACTTGGAACAATGCGCACCAAAAGAAACACCTGTTGAGTGTAGTATTGACACAGAAGAAGATGTGGTTGCTGAAGGCGATGTTTTAAGCCACAGCTTAGATGTATCAAGTGAAAATTTATTGGAATTAATTACACAAAACACTAAAGTAATCAATGAAACCTATGAAAAAAATGAAGAATCCACGTTGGAACCTGTCATAGAAGGAAGTCATATTGAGTCTACGCAAGAACCCAACATTGTGAAAAATGAGGATAGTATCAGCAAAGAAGGTAATTTAATATATTTCTTTAACTATTTGTTGTATTATAATTGTTTTTAAAATAATATAATAAATAATCACTCTTTTCGTATTCTAGATAACAATGTCCCGAAGATACCAGTACTTCGTCGATCTGAATCTGAACGTATACCAACGACCTTTTTGATTGATCCACCAAAGTTTCTTGATACTATGGCTTTACGACCGAAAAATAAGCATGGGCATACAAGTCAAGTTTTTTTAGCATCCGTAATTGAAAATGAATTATTAGAATCAAATAAACAAAATCATACCGCTGTAGCACAAGAGCCTGAAAAAGAAACTAACAAAAAACCTGAACCGCAATACACTGAAAATATTGAATCAGGTAATCTTAGTGACAGTAGTGATATAACCATGAAAATTCTAACAAATTTACGACGTGGTATATCAGAATCTCCGGAACCTCCTCCAAGACAGAAGTTGAAAGAACGTACAAAATCGAAAAAGCATAACTATGTTAAAACACGTTTTATTAGGAATAACTCCAACAGTTCCACAAGCGACGAATGGTCGGATGCTAATGACTATGAACAAAAAACTATTTTACGTGTCAAACAGTTTGATTCGGACACAGATGAACCTAAGGTAGCTTCTGGAGTTTTGAGGTCTTCAGAAAACGAACCTAGAAAGACATCTATACAAATCAATGGCAATGAATGCTATTCAACGATGAATGTTAGCAATGATAATGATACTCCTATTTATCTGTCATCAGTTGTGGTAAACGATGACTATGGAAATACATGTAATACTTACCAAACCGGTACTACAGTAACTATAAGTGTTGGTACCCCACAAAAAGAAGTGAAAAAATCAAAAAGTCAAATATATATTGGGGCAGTCCTTTCCCAAGCAGATGAAAATCAAAAACAATTAGACGCAAATACATATGAAGAATATTATGCTGATAAAAATGATGTCATTACCTGTCGAGCTCATAACACATCAAATGATATGTCTTCAATTCTTAACGACCCTGTTGAAGCTGTAAGAAGAAACTTAATTCCACACGTCTGTGGTAAAAAAGACGACAACACCATGACAGAAGTAGAACCAAAAAATGGAAATTTTGTAACGAAACTTTTTGATGATCCTTTCTTTGCACATTTAGCTGATGGGCTAGATTCAGATTTGGTGAAAAAACTAATAGAAAACTCTTTGATAAAGCTCCAAGAAACAAAAAACTCAGAAGCAGATAGCAATGAAATTACCATAGAAAAATTAATAGAAAGCTCATTGAAAAACTTGAAAGAAGAGAGTGCTAAAGATAGTGCTAGGAAAGAAGAATCAAAGCCAAAGAATGATAACTGTGCCAAAACCGGCGAATCCAATACGCAAAATGTAAGTGATTCGTTGATCGGCCAAGTGAATGAAGATAACCGCTGCTCAGCTCCCTATGAAAGTATGGAGTATGAGAGTGGTGCTATGGGAGTATTTTCTGATCTCGAGCCAATGTCAGACTGCTATAATGCGTCAGCTAGTGAATTGTCGACTGAAGACGATACCAATTCCACACGGTCGAAATTTTATCAGATGTTGGTGGATGCTGCAATATGTGACATTGAGATTGCAAATAATACCGATGACGATCATCATTACGAATCGATACGATTGAATAGTGACCCCATATATGAAGAGATTGGAGATATGCCACCGCCTTTACCAGTAAACCCACCACCCAATTCTTTATTACTTCTTGATGATGACAAACGTAGTGGATCTCGTTCGATATTTGAAGGTGCTTCAAAGTATGATATATTGTCTTATTTAGTAGACGCTAAAGAAAGAGGTATAGATGATGAAGAAACATACATTACTAGCTACGTGTCTCATAATGATTCGTCATCACTTTTGAATGAATCCAAAGAAAAGACAATAAACAATGAAATAATTAGTAATCATCACAGTAGTAATACTAGCCAACTATCTAATGCATCTGATTCAAGTGAAGACAATTCTTTAACAATCAATCATGAGTCTTTAGAAAAGGCCATAATTTGCAAAAAGACATCGACAGAAATCGAACGGAATGATTCTGGTGTTGGTTCAGAGACTAGTAAATCTTCACGTAGTAGACTTCAAGGCAAAACGTCTCCATACAACACCATAACTGACAATAACACTCCTATTCATCTCTGCGAGGACTGTGATACTGCTGTAGAAACCCAATTGACTGAACAAGGTAAGTCTTAAAAAATAAAATAAATATATGTTAGTATGCAGATAGACTTTTTACTAAACGTGCAATTATTTATTTTTAAGGTTCAATATACGCTCCATTAGTATGCAGGAAATGTGCCAAAAAAAGAGCAGAGAGGAAAGAAATTATCACAGAAATAGTAGAAACTGAGGAAAAGTATGGAAGAGATCTACAGATAATCCTTGAGGAGTTCTACAAACCAATGTTGGTAGCCGGTCTACTAACTCAAGAACAGCTTAGTGCTATATTTTTGAATGTCGAAGAACTGATTGAGAATAATCAAGTATTATCAGAGAAGTTAAGAGATGGTCTGGAAATAGCTGTGGATCAAGGTGATGAGGTGTGTATTATTTTGTTTTAGTCGTGTAGTTATATAAAGTGATTGATAGACAACTGACTAAGCTAAATTGATTTAAATATTATTACTGTGTTAATTCTTTTTAGGATCTGTTGACTGTGAACGTTGGAAAGATCCTGCTAGAGTGTTCAGGAATGCTGACAGCTTTCCAGTCATATTGCGTAAAACAAGCCGGCGCCGCCCTCCTTTTGGCTGGTCTTGAGAAGGAGAAGGAACTCCTGAGGATATTCTTACGCGTCTCGCAGATGGAAAACGCCGTATTGAGGAGGATGAATCTTAACTCATTTCTCATGGTGATTTGACTTTTTAGTTACCTATTCGGTTATTAAAGTTTATGTGAACTTACAAATCTTACAATATAAATTGCCTTTCACATTAAGACTGTGCTGTAGCAAAGTTTTAAATATAATTGAATGAAAATATCGTGCGCTGCGGTGGCACTAAATGGCATTGGCAAAAAAATCCTTTCTTCTAAATTAAATTTTGCATTATATTGAGTCGTGGTGTCATATTCCATTGCAGTAATATTGCCCTCTATTTCAACTGTTTATTAATTTTCATTCACAACAAACAATTTCAGGTGCCAGTACAACGCGTGACAAAATATCCGCTCCTTCTCTCCCGTCTGTACCGTGCAACAGCGGCGTGTGCAACTGAACGGGAAGACGTGCGGTCAGCGCAGCGTTGCGTCGAGTCCCGCCTTGAAGAGATCAATGCAGCAGCCGCGGCTGCGGCAGCTGCGGCTAGAGACGTCCCTCTATGGCGAAGATTAGCTGCTGCAAGAAGAACAGCCCATGACCTGCATGTTGCTGATATCAAGCTAAGGAAGATGGCAGTCGATGTTTTGGATTGGAATCATGATGACGCCAGGTAGGTGGAACCTTTTTTATGTTTTGGGGTAACACTCCTTTCCATGCAAATAACTACAATATATATACCTATATTTAAAAAAAAGATTACAAGCAGAATTAGTATTCGAGTGGGTTCACATCGGTAGTGCAATGAGTTGTGATCGAACCGGCGACCACAGGTTAGTTTCTGATAGAATTGGAAGCTACATTCAAATGTTAATTATCATCGCAAACTTAAAATCGATATTCAACATTATTTTATATAAATTCTTGAAACAAAAATAATAATAGTAATACTGAATTTATCTTATTTATCGAAGAGTAATCTTTTTAATAACTATTAACATTATCTACTTTTACTAATTGAAGTCGTTTCGTAGGATTGTATTCTCGGCACATTCTCTTCTATTGGTGGATGGTATAAATGATCCCATTACTAGATCCATTGCGGGCATTGCTAGGGCCTGGTCTAAGTTAAAAGCTTAAAAGTTGGAGAAAAATAAATATTCAAATCAATGTTATCAAATTAATATTGCTCTTTTATATTGATCTTAAGAACTATATACATGAAAATAAAAATTTGAATTACTGTTTAATTTCGTTTAACGGTTTATTAAATGAATCATCATCATCTAATAGTGCATATTTGCAAACATCTTGATGTTTTGTTGTTATAGTAATTAATATCTATGTTGCAAAGTTCCTTGACTAAAATCGGCATACCATGGCATAAAGCAATTTCGTATCTCTCTAAATTCATTTGCTTTAGTTTATTAAATATTAAAAGATGTACAAAAGAAAATTTATAATATTTATAAGGTGTTTTAGACTTTCTACACATATGGAAATTCATCAAAGTGCTATGATGTGAAAAAAAAGTTTAGAGAACCATTTTTCTTTTAATAACTTTGAATTGAAAATAAAAATTGAATCTATCATACGTTTCATATTTCCGATTATAGCCTCATAAGTCTTCTTACTTGAGCCATAAATTTGATAATCGTTCGTTTAGTAGCACTAATAGCGACAAGAGCCATTCAACAGGGCTTTTTACGATGTCAGTTCTGCAGGAATACAAGTAATTGTACGTAAAAAGGTTGTTATGTTTTAAAAATATGTTATTAGATACTAAAAGATAGCTGTTCCCTGCCAAATTAAGGTTTAGCTTTATGATAACGTTTAGCAAACTGGCTTGGAAGGGTTATATAAGCTGCGCAAACTGTTTTATGCGACCTTAACTGTTTATAGGGGCACGAATTCGCTATATTCAAATAGGGGCCCGTTATATGGTTTTGCAATCGGTTGTTAGTGAAATTTTATTGATTTTGACACGTCGTGATTTGTTTTTGAGATTACCCGTATATTAACTTAGTAGCGTTGGTACTGAGTGCAGTTTAATGGATACTTCATTGTAGCTTTATGGCTTTGCCGAGTGAAAAGGTTTTATCTTTACATCAGTCTTCATGGCTTGCATACTCGATTGAATGAGTAAACAAAGTAATAAATACTGATACAGAAATCTAAGAAAAAGAACCAAAGTTAAGTTAACCTGTATTCCTCTTTGAGAAGTTGTGGACAATGTGTTGACTTTTGAGACAAAAGTAATTATGGATTACTTTACAATGAAACAAATTTAAATAGATTTTGTTGATATACCTTCTTAATAACTCCGGCATGTTTTGTTGATTAATAGCTAACGATCAAAACGTTATTTTTTACATTATTTTAATAAACCTACAAAATATTACGTTGAAAAGGACATAATGGTCATAACCATTTGAAAGGGAGTAGACAATTTTCACTAAGACACATAAAAAACTTATTTAGCAATGTAATCCCACTGAATTTAATAGGTCACCACCACTATCAAACCAGTTTCCCTGCTATGTTATTAAAATAATACAAATGAGAATCTCATCTACCAACCACCTAATACACTTTAGAGTGAAATTAATGTTTTAGCGGAATTTATCAAGAGCAGGAACATGGAACGCGATGTTACGTCATACGCAATATACAGCTTGAGAACGTTGAAACGCTAAAGTGAATTGTAATAATAATATATTTTAAGGGTTTAAGGTAGTTTGTGTGTATTAGATATTAATGCGGCTTTTAATTACTTTCGGTAGCTAACCTTTTGATGTCAAAACTTTGTTTGCACTTTTTTTTGAGTTTACATTAATTGCTGGATTGAGCTTCACGGGCTTCCGGAAAAAAAATCTATGTGTATAGTAGAATTTTAATCTGCGCCATTGGGTTGTGTTTTTATCTATATCTTTTAAACTATCCCAATGCCAAGTTTCATTCAAATCCTAACTCAGAAGAAGACTCATAAGATTAATTTGATTTGAGATTTGATGTATTTTGTATATTTAACATCATCATTCTAAATCATATAATTAGTGATATTCACATCTCACCTTAGTTAGTAAACAAAAACATTAATGATTCGATTTTTGATCATTCATTTTAGAGTAAAACTGCTTTAGCGAAATTTATTAGCAGGAGTACACAAAATGCAGGATTGTACATCATAAACATTGCGAGAAACGAAGCTGAGCTTTATTGCGAGGAAGCCAAGTGTACGCGATATATAATTTAAGACATTAAAGAGATATTATATTTGTTGAAGTGAGTGTAGCTTTGAATTAGAGCAGGATTTCGAAATGTGAAATAAATGAAGCGGCGTTTTATATTTGTTAATTGTACATTTATAAGTGTTGATTTTTTGAAATGTAACTTTTGTTATTCAATTCTAAGAAGTTATTTGGTAATGAACAATTTGTTACTTAACGTCCTATTCCATACATTTGATAAACGAAGAAGAGGAAGCGGCCGTAGCCCAATGGCTAGGGCGTCGGACTAGTGATATTGCGGTCGCCGGTTCGATCTCCACCCATTGCACTACAGACATGAACCCACTTGTAACACAACCACTTTAGCTTAGTAGGTAGCGTTAGCAGAGGTTTACAAGAATAGTACTATACTGCTAGTTTGCTAGTAATCATTAAAAAATAAGACTTAATTGGAACAAACATTGCAGTTTTTTACAACACTCATGTACATACAAAACTACATAAAAACTCCCATCTTCTATATTTATTCGTACTTAACCCATAAATTTTCGAGTACTATTGTGAAGGTAACCTACATATTCCATGCTCGAATGAACCTTTAATAAGGCGCGATTTTTACGCACCCATAACATCAAGTCACTCTCAAGTGACGGGAAGCTCAATCGACCTTATTCCAGCAAATTGACATGCTCCCTACAAATAAAATGACGGCAAAACCCTGATTGAGTAGTTTCGAAGCAAATTTAAACTTTATGTTCTTTGTTATAAGGTTCGCTATGGAAGGAAAGCTGCTGTTCACCCAGCCAAACGATAACAACTGGAGGAAAGGACGCACTATTAAGTTGACGCCAATCAACGCTCTTTTGGTAACTAACGGAAAGGTGAGGTTTGATAGTTTTTTGTTCAAGTTTGGCGTGTGAGGCTTACGCTGGGGTTTAGAGTTTCAGTGGGAACGGAGGGTTCAATTTGTGTTTGATAGTTTTGCTGTATTCTAGTTTGGCGGATAAAAGCTTTGTTAGCTACATATTTTCATACCTTCATATACGGCAATTCTATTGATGCCTTATTATTAATGGATTTATAAGAAAACAAAATGACTCATAAGTATTTAAAGTACGACGGTCCTACTGCTGCTGGAATTTCTTGCAGAATTATATTGGCACAATCATCTATTCTTTAAAATTAATGTATACTAGAAAACGGACAGCAACGTTTCCTTGTACAATGTTACAATATAAACGTAACCATTTTTAACGAAAAATTATAAATGATTTTGAACTTTGAAGTAGAAATAAATCAATTTACCTATTCCATTTTTAAATAAAGCGTTTATTAACTTTATCTGTTTTTTAGCCAACGATCACCCATAAAACGAACGAGATCCGAGAAACAAGAGAAGCGAGGGACAGAGAAGCAAGGGAGAAGGAAGGAGAAGCTCTCTTCGCACGTAGCGGAGTCAGAGAAGCCGCTCTTCTTCTAGTAAGAGAGAAGGCAGGAAGATATACGCTGCAGAGAGAACCGCTGTTCTTAGACCGCTGTGTAGTCGCAGCTGATCATGAACCCGAACACTTCTTTGAAGTGCATGAAATTACTACGAAAGATTCATACATTTTTAAGGTATGTTAAATATTGTTGTCGTAATAATTGAACAACGAGCATAAGAGGAAATTTGTTGGACTAATAGTTATATTATACCGTTTCCAGCATCGGTTCTATTGTTTACGAGCAAATACATTTTCGCATCTATGTAGCAAATAAAAAAGATGCAAGTGTTGCCGATTATTTGTGCTATTTTCATGCAGTGAAACATAATAAAAATCGATTTTAGATTTTTTTTATTTGAATTCAAATCTAGACAACTTAATTACAAATTATAAATATTTTTATATAAAAAACAAATTTAAATTACACAAATAAATTACTTGTACTTACTGTACTTTGTATTACATGATTTATTTTCGTTTCGAGCTTTCATTTATTTTCAAGATTATTTATTCTTCATTTATGAGTACCTATACGATTTCTTATTATTTTATGATTTTTTCCTCAGGCGGAAGAAAATTCACGCACACGCACTTGGTACCGTCAACTGCAGTACCACGCACAAGGCGCGGGCGCTTGGCGCAAACGGAGAAATGCGCTCGCCAATATTATGATCAACCCTATGCTTACTAGAAATTGAACCTTATAGAAAACTCATAAGGTTTATTTTACAAGCTCACGTCTATTGCTGTATGCCTGTTGTTAATTGAACGTAATCGAGGAAAATAAAGGACTGATATTATTTTGACATGTATAAAAGAAATATATATTTATTGGAAAAAATATAAAGATTGCAATTTTTTAGAAGCCTGTTTTTTTTTAAGTGTCAAAATAGTTCAATTTTCTTATTGGTGGCTCTTGGTGAATATTGTATATGGAAATGTTTTGTGCAAGTTTTATTTTTTGTTATGAAAAAGGGGATTTGTAAAAGGTCTAATATTTTTATGAAGACACTAGGTATAATATAGTGGAAGCCGGCCAATTATGATATATCAGGGCCTCACATTAAAAACTGGTTATGTCAAAATATTGTAAAATGATTATTGATTTTCAGTCGTTTTGGTTTTTGAATATATAATTATTGGCCGGCTTCATGAACATGAAATGTAAAACTTCTATGACGTAGGTACAATAATTGTTTTAAGAATCTGAGTCTGATACTATTCTACTTTCTAAGTATTTTCTGCTATTCTTCTGATAAACAAATATTTTTGTCATTTTATTTTTAATACCTTTGAAATGTAACCCTTGATTTTTTCTTTTCTTACACGTACATTAACTGACTTTTTGCTAGTTTTCTTTATTTTTTTTGTTTTAGAAAAGTTTTATTCACTGTAAAAGTATAACGGCCCTTTTTCTTGACTTATAGTATTTTAGTGTCAGTCTCAATAATAAAGAGGTTTTAAAGTCTGGCACACGTATTGATCAATTTTATTTTCATATTACTCTGACATTTGAAATGCGATCTTTGTATTAAATAAAATATACGCGGAGTTCCAAAAATAATACGTCTACCCTAATAACGACAGAAATTGTGCATTTTTAAAATAACATTATAATTAATTATTAAGAGTAAATATTTCTCTTTTCTTTTGTTATTATTGTATATACTTTATTGCAGATTGCCACTAGTTTATAATTAGCTTTACACCAAAATTTAGTTGTTTTAACATTTCATGTGCCCTATTATGTTCTTAAATCTATTATATTAACAAAACCATAACATAAGACATTATATAAAATAATAAATAATTTAACTTTAATAGCTGTGATATCCCGTCGACGAGAAAAATTAAAAAAAAAAACAAATTAAAAAAAAAACCATCGCTTTGTAAACATTCAGAAACCTTGTGATTATTATTATTTTATTACTAACAACATTGTTCAAAAAATAAAGTTAAATAAATAACTTCCTGACTAGTCTTTAAGGAAAATTGCGTGTAATAATAATAATAAATAAATATTTATAAGTAAAATATACATATTATTGTGTTGTATTTATTGTATGTAATAGTTACTTAAGTAGATTTTAGATACACTAAAATAAATTTAAATAAGATAAAAGTTTCGCCTTGGGAGTATATTGTATCTGTTATATTATTAGGGAAGACAGTAAATAAATAAATTAATAAAATAAAATCAGTTTTATTTTTAACCTATTTTTAGTTTTAATTTTTTATTCTCATTGAAAGTAAAAAGAAAAGAAACGAAAAATTGAATATAATGCCGAAATAAAGTGACCGACGACCTAATACTGCGATCACCAACCCAAAACAAAACTCCCTCGGGAGCCTTCTCGAAGAAGGTACATCAGATGTTTAGTTGAGTAGAAAAGAACAACTTGATAATGATAGCCAATGGACCAGAGTCAGTCATCATAACGAATCATATTACTTTTATGTAAGAGCAAAACAATAATTTTGAAGATTTTACGTGGGAATAAAAATCATTCTTTAAGATCCTTTATTTTATTTTCGTTTCAAGTCTTAGATAATTTATATAACTATTATTATTAAAATTATTTGTAAAAACGCTTCTTACATAAACCTCAATTTAATTTCCTCTCTAGCAATATAATCTGTACATAATTCTCCTATATTTATAGATAATGCTAACACAATATCAGCTCCTATATGAAAGTCTTCACACTAAATGTAATACAGAACACCAGCTCATTTCCTGAGCCGAGCAAATAACGATATGATTATAACATATTTCGCCTCCCCGATGTTTCTTTAGACCTTACGACGCGTTCACGACTTTTAACGTAACGAAGATAATTGAGAGACTGGGTAATGAAAATTGTGTCGTGATGAGGTTGTCTTGATCAAATTACCTCGTAAATGGTCTATTATGAACAAGAAGTAAGACAATTTACCTACGAGTTTAGCATCAAATGGGACAAAAAAAATGCTATAAAACGAACTTTATGATGTTGTCGTCCTCTGTTGAACATGGGCCAGACCTTGGTCCTTGAGGGATATTGCCGTAATCACCACGCTCGACAGGCGGCTTGGTGATCGCAGTAAGATGATAGTATCTTTGAGCTGATAGATGGTGCTGCTCATCCATCCATCAAGTGTATGTCACCTAATCGCCTCTTAAGAACTAAACTAATAATGCCATAGTAGCTCCCGGGACAATAATTTGTATAAATCAGAGACAGTGATTGTGATTCTGAGTGTGATTTGTGTTCATGAATTACCTTTGTTATAAGGGGTATTCCTTTATAAACCTAATACGATGGTTAGCTTAAAAAATGTAAAATAAATTTGTCATGGCATACAGTAAATGGGTAAGTGTGTGTTAAGATATGCTTTAAATATAGACTGTGTTAGTCGTCCTAGATTATGTGGCTATCTTGTGGCTATAAAGTTCTAAATTGGATCAGTATATTGTACAGAAAGTTACTCTCAAGCTTTACCTCTTTATAATATTAGTATAGTTTTTAATAATTAATTTACGATGGTTGCGATTATTTTTGTTTATACATTTACAATTTATTTTGTTGCAATGGTAATGAAAAGTAGACAAATGAAAAGTGGTGGACCATACAAAGTTGTTTTTTTATGGCAAATCCCATTCCATGGAAATAAATGACCCTGTGTAGAAAGCAACTTCAAAATGACAATTTACGCCCGTTTCCAAAGGTCCCACAGTGGGTGCCCTCTAGTGCAGATTGCTTAGATTCTAGTTTATAAATCATTTTATAAATCTGCTCACGTTTATACCCGGTGATGTAGCAAAAACATAAATAAACATCCGAAAAAAAAGGTTCCAAGGGCTCAGAAGGCAACTAATTGTAAAAAAAAGGAACCAATAAGTCAGCACCAGTGGCGCAGACAGCCAAGACTGCGCCACGTCTCGACTGTCTGCACCACTGGCAACTAATACAATGGATAATGTACATTGTAAATATTGACTAAATATAATAGTCACAGTGCAGTTAGTTAACTGTATACTGTATGCAAGTAGCGTAGGACGTCCACAAACTAGATGGACGGATGACCTGATGAAGTCCGCAGGATCACGGTGGATGCAGGCCGCCTCCAACCGTAGTAGCTGGTAATCTATGAGGGAGATGTCCAGCAGTGGACGCCCTACGGCTGAAATGATGATGGTGATGATACTACACACATTAGACAATTTTAATATAGCATTGGGGCCTATAATTAAATGGTGGTATAATTTTCAAAAAAAAAAACATTATAGCGCATAATCATAAAACCACTTATTTTCATGCGCAGTTGGTAATGTACGAGATAATACAGTACGTAATTGATCGAGTAGGTATGGAGTTAACTTTGGTCAAAATTAAATTGAACATATTAATCAGGAACGTATATTATGTTGAAACCATTTATCATGTTCCTATAATTACCAACATTATAACCATATTAGCTATTTTAAGCGTGCAGTAGTCGTACCAAAATATAAGCCGAGTAGGCTTTAACGGTCGATAGTATCGTATGAAAAATGAAATTTCAATGAAATAGTACATTTAAATTTTCTTTTTACACATGAAATAACATTAAACTAAAATAGATGTTTCTTTTGAATAAAGGAGTCCTCTTATGCTGGCCTTTGTGACATATGGCAAAACCCTCAATATATTTATATAATTGCGGGGTTAAGAGAGGAAGGCCGCGCGCGTATTACGCGTTCTTACGTTATTAAAAAAAAACAGTTCGTCATAAATCCATTTGAATGCAATTTAGTAAAATTATATTTAATTATTTTTTTATTATATTTAAAATAGTAAAAAAAAATGTATGCCAGGTGAAAAATTGCAGAATATTGTAGGTATCATAATATTGCGAATAATTTTAAATATCATCATCATCCTATATAATGTCCACTGCTACATATTTATTTTTATTTATTATTTAAAGTCATTTGACATGGGCCTCCCCCGAAGGAGAGTGTTCCAGTCACTTTCGTACAAAAAAAATCAACAGTCGTCACAATTACGTCGGTTATAAACGGCTCAAATATTTCATGTGCAAACTACTTAGGTAAACGCTGTAGGAGTTATGCGAGAAACGTCGAATGTACTCACTTGTTATTAATATCAAGCATGCCAACATTCAAAGCAATAACGATTGACATAACTTCAAGCAGATTATTAGTTGATTAGATTATTAATTGCATATGTACACATATTTAGGCATACCAACCGCACGTAGTAGAGAGCAATTGTTTGCTCTACAACTTTGATTTTGTCAATATAAATAATAAAACAATTAAATTTATTTAGCACTTGGGTAAGTATAAGAATTACTAAAGAATCACATAAGTAGGTAACGATAGTGGATATTTTTTTTAGATACCCGTCCGTTTGTAATTATTGAGTAAGTTGGAGCTTTGCTCGCTTATATGTCCGGCAAAGAACCAAAAGCCTACGTGATGACTGCATGTCTATCCGAAAAAGAAAAAAAAAACAAATTTGTAGTAGTGTCCGTGCTGAGATCAGATCCTATGTCATTATTTAATTACACATACACATATGCGACATGCACCTGAATGCATTTTTAAGAGGTTAGGACCAAGGCTCATGGTATCACTGTTATAACATTCGACGCGTTGCGGACGAAAGTGCTACAAGTGACGAATGTGATATAAGCAACGCAAAACACAGTTTTGTGCCATACCTTTGCCCAGCCATTTTTTTCTTCATTGTATTTTTAACACTTCAATTTGATTCGGAACCCGTCATTTTATAAAAAAAACCTACTATTGACATCACACTAAAAAGTTATTTCCGAAAACTCATTCCTTAGACATAATAGATACATAATTATATTTATTTTGATTGACTTTGATTAGAATAATTTCTTTTTATATTATTTAATAGTTACCCACCTAAAAATATAATACCTACATTAATCAACAATTATACAAATATAATACTACGTTTATTTCACTTTACTTATTTTAACAAAGCATTCAAATTATGAAAACATTTATTTCTTAGGGATTTAAAACAAAAATGTGGAATGTCTTATTCAAAAAAAATCGTGGCGTGCGTGGTGTCAAACTTTTGGACTAAGAGCTGACAACCGAAAAGGCAAGGTAATTTGATCATTCATAAAAATGATTTATCAGCTTACCTGGAGCATTCTAAGCGTAAAGACGTCGACCTGGCAGGATTCGCGTGGTGGATGTGGGAGTTATGGGGTGGGATTTTTTTTTTTAAAAAAGGTAATGTCATCAGAATTACTTTTTATGCCAAATGGTTTGCCTACCTCCCCAAAGCACACAAAAAAAATCTGGCGTCATTTGGTTGGTGGAAAGGTATCGCCAGGCTTAATTAAAGTGAGGAAAAAAAAAATATTTTTAGGTAATGGCTGGCTTTTTTTGTGCTTAAAGTTTATTATTCCCAGAGCCTAGGAAAAAAAAGCCAGCCAATAATAGTGGTGGGAACATGTCGAAAAAAATAATTGAAAATTTATATTTTAAATTGTATTTTGCTCGAGAAAGAGCTAAGGGGCATGAAAAAGAGCGCGTGGAGGGGATACACGTGACTACGGCGTCCGTGCTCTCTCGGTAATGTGCCTGTAATTGGTTTACGTAAATAAATATGATTTTTATTTTATTTTATTTTATTTAAACAGAATATAAAAACACGTCCACGCGCTGTAAAATAGACGCCTAACTGAAACAGCTGGCGCTCCGGAAACGTTCGGCTCTTTCCGCTCAACGAGTGCGACGAGACCAGCCAGGCGCGTTCGGTTTACCGAACATGAACGACGCGCCGAGAGAGCACGGACGCCGTCGTCGCGTGTATCCCCACCACGCGCTCTTTCATGCCCCTTAGCTCTTTCTCGAGCAAAATACAATTTAAAATATAAATTTTCAATTATTTTTTTCGACATGTTCCCACCACTATTATTGGCTGGCTTTTTTTTCCTAGCCTCTGGGAATAATAAACTTTAAGCACAAAAAAGCCAGCCTTGTTCTTATTACCTAAAAATAATTTTTTTTTCCTCACTTTAATTAAGCCTGGCGCTACCTTTCCACCAACCAAATGACACCAGATTTTTTTGTGTGCTTTGAGGAGGTAGGCAAACCATTTGGCATAAAAAGTTATCCTGATCACATTACCTTTTTTTTTTTTATTTTTTTCCCACCCCATAACTCCCACATCCACCACGCGAATCCTGCTAGGTCGACGTCTTTATGCTTAGAATGCTCCAGGTAAGCTGATAAATCATTTTTATGAATGATCAAATTACCTTGCCTTTTCGGTTGTCAGCTCTCCGTCCATTTATAAATATTTTATTGACAGATATGAAAAGAAGGATTATCATTCCGATAATATCTTAAAAAGCATCACACGCTTTTTTTTAATATTTTTTTTCTTATTTACACTATTATTCGGGTCGTGGGGCTTTTAGGACCGGGACCGCGGTTCCGGATTCCACCTATAAATTAAATATTTATTTGGAGTAGTATTTAGGGACCACAAATATAGATTAAAATATGTCTTACGAAAGTACGGTCAACCAAAAAATTTTGAATAAGTATAAATAAAACTATTTTTATTAAATGATAAATTGTCTTTTATTGCTAAAATCACAACTTTCTATTGGAATGAAAAAATATGTAGCTACTTATTAAGAAATATAATTACTATAGATAATATATAGATATGATAATAATGTTCAAAAATGAAATACAACAGTTCAAGAATTAAAAACATATGTTTTTATCCCTTACATCTACACATTGCACATAACAATCTCCTACCTAAATTTAACGTCCAAAATAAATGACCAGATAAGTATTGGTCATTGTCTAGAAAAATTTAGATTTTAAAGCTAATCAATTTTCAATACTTTTAAAACTGATTCAAAATTATTTTATATTGTTGAAATGTTTAATGTTAAGTTCAAGACTGTTGATTATATTCAAATAATTATTAACAAGTATGCGAGACTAATTTTATATATATATTAATAGGTAAAGCGGTTTTATGTTGTTGTTTATTATGCTGTTTATTATTTTTAAGTTAAGACAATGCTGTGATTTAAAAAAAAAGAAATATTTTATCATTTTATAAAAATTGTTGTGAGACTGATTTTATATATTGTAAGTCAAAAGATCTTTATTTTTGTCAGTTTTTTGCCTTACGTTCGTTCGTAGTAATTGTTTTCAATAAGTGTAGAGATTTTTATTACTGCTGCCATGTGCTCACTAAGATACTGTTTATTTTTGACGTTAAATTTAGGTAGGAGATTGTTATATGCCATTGCATAAAACAATCTCCTACCTAAATTTAACACATTTGTAAAACATAAATGTTTTTAATTGAACTGTTGTATTTCATTTTTAAACATATTATCATATTTATATAGTATAGTAATTATATTTCTTAAGTACCTACATTTTTTTTATTCCAATAGAAAGCTGTGATTTTAGAAATAAAAGACAAATTATCATTTAACTAAAATTTTTTTTACACTTATTCAAAATTTTTTGGTTGACCGTACTTTCGTAAGACATACTTTACTTTTTTTTATTTGTGGTCCCAAAATACTACTGAAAAATAAATATTTCATTTATAAGTGGAATCCGGGACCGCGGTCCCGGTCCCAAGAGCCCCACGACCCTATTATTCATTTATATTTTAGATATTTTTACACTGTTCTTAACTTAAATTTAATAAAATTTATTTTCTATTTTTCAGTTTGGTTTTCTATATAAAGCGTGTTTTTTAGTTTTTTTTGACTAATATTTATTTTCTACTTTTTAGTTTGGTTTATTTATAAAAGCGTAATTATTTCCCAAACTATTAATGTGTCCTTCTTTATATAGTCAAATCTCAACTTTAGAAGCCATTCAAAGATTTTAACGTTATCAATATATACACTTAAACTAAATGGTATAAGGTTATTGACGAAATAGTGATATCGTCAAGTCTTACTACGTGTTACTTCGTAATCGAATCATTTCATCTAATGCTCCTCGGTTACATGGGGTTTTACCTGTTAGCTTTGAGCAATCAAGTTCTTCAATTCGAATTCCGTCCAAAGATCTTCCACGACTTAGTGCTACATAGGCTTGTCCAGCTGCAAACAGTCGAGAGCCTAGATAAATGACTGCATGATCAACTGTACAGCCTTGCATCTTGTGAACGGTCGATGCCCAACTCAGAATCAATGGCAAAATTCGTCTCTCAGCAGTTCCATAGCTGTATTTTGCTGGGAACTGTACCGATATTGGTTTAATTACGTGAACACCATCTGAACCGAAATCGATACGGACTGATGGAATGTCTTCTGCAAATAATTGACCCGTGCGAAAATTTGGCCATGCTTTTTAAGATATTATCGAAACGATAATCCTTCTTCTCATATCTGTCAATAAAATATTGATAACTATTGATATACATACCACACTATACACCCCACGATTTAAAAAAAAGATTTATTTCTTATTTGCACTATTATTCATTTATATTTATTAGAATTTTACTCTGTGCTTAATTCAAATTTATTTTCTATTTTTTGTTTGGTTTTCTATATAAGGCGTAGTTTTTAGTTTTTTCTAACTAAGTTTTTATACTAGATAAAATATCTAATATTTTTGCTGATGACACATCCTTGATATTTAAAGTAAATATGAAATATAAAGATTTTACTGAACACACAAACACACTTAGCCTAATCTCAAGTTGGTTCTAAGCTAATAACCTATTGTTAAATGCAGGGAAAACTAAGTGTGTTAAATTTGCACTACCAAACGTAAACAATGTCGCACCGACTGTCTCACTGAATAATGAAACGTTGGATCTTGTTCCATCCACGGTATTTTTGAGAATAACACTAGATTCTTAATTACAGTTTGGTCCTCACATTGAGAAATTATCGGGTAGATTCTGCTTCTTATGCAGTATGGAAAATAAAACAATTGTCGGCTGAAGCCACGGCCAGGTTAGTATACTTTGCTTACTTCCATAGCAACATGTTTTATGGCATTTTAATCTGGGGGTCAGCTGCTGATATTAATACTATCTTCATTCAACAAAAGAGAGCGGTCAGAGCTATTTATGGACTAGGTAGCTGCGATTCGAAATATAATTAACTGTGCCATCTGAGTATATCTACCAGAATATTTTATTTGCTCGAAAAAACATAGATACATTTAGTAATAAAAGTGACTTTCACAATATCAATACTAGGAATAAGGACAAACTGGCTATGCCATGCTTTGAGGGTTAGCAAAGTTAGTAAATCATTCATGGGAAATTGCATTCGATTTTATATAAAGCTCCCTTCTAATATTACTGACATGCCTGATACATTATTTAATATTATATAGCTGATGAAGCATTGAAAGGCCATTATCATATATTTTGTGTACTATCTGTAATATAAAAATGATACTACTAGTAGGTATGTCTACATAAATTGTCTACATAAAATGTTTTGTCTTAAAATAAATTATTTAATCTGTTATTTAATGAAATGACAACTATTACAATCAAATAAAATTAAGTTTTTTAACATAGTAAATTTAAAAACCAAAATATGTTTCGACAATTATTATTTACAAATATCTGTATTAGGTTTACATGAATAAAAACCTTTTTTATTTATTTCGTTTTATTGATAGTTGTCTTCTTTTCTCTAACGTCCTTTTTTCTGTGTTTTATTAAATTTTGTTTGTTTGTTTTTGCTTTCCATGATTTTCCCACGAGTAATGGACAATTAAACGGTCCGCCCCCCCAGAGGTCCGATAGGAGGGTAAGGCACTTATACAACAGGGTGTGCCCGGTTCCCTGAGGTTTACGTTAACGACATGACATTTTTAGTCACCCTCTTGCCATTCATCCATCGGCACGTTTCTCAACAATATTGGATTGGGTGAATATTCAAGTAAGACTAGTACTCAACAAGAGAAAATGTCATCGTCCCCCATAAATGGCCGTGACGATGCAATTTTCTTACTGCTGGTTACTGAGCACCAATAATCTACTCTCCTATATAAATATGAGCAACGGACGAACATAGAGACGGCGATATAATTAAACACAGTCACAGAGACGGTGGCGCCCTCTTCGTTGCCGGTGAAATAAGAAATTTATGAATCCTGGCGAATCTAATCAGGATAATCGTATATTTTAATCGGATTATTGCATTGTCATCGGTTTTTTGACAAGTGTGCAAAATATGAATGTAATCTGGCCGTTTAAAGTGGGTCAAAATAGCGCCCTAAGGAGTCGGTTACAAACAAACATAGATACAAGTGAAGCTAATATAAAGAGTGTAAAAAAATACCTATGTTATTTTCGTAAAAAATTAAGATACCTGTACCGATTCATTTATTTTAACAACATAATGCCCATGTCAAAATTAGTTGTCTTAATAGAATCTGTAATTCAATTTGCATTACATCTTATTGCTATCGTAGTAATTCGTATAATAAGCCACTTTTAGAATTTGCCATTTATAGAATAATTACGTGTATAGTTCCATTACACGTAAAAGCCATTTTGAGAATAAGTTAGTCTTCGATCCGAGCTTCTGTCTGCAGAATATCTAATAGCATCTTTGCATAATGAAAACTGATAATGGATATAATAGGGAGATAAGGGAGAATAAAGTTAATTTTAGGAATAACATATAGTGATATATCTTATTCCTAAAATTAACTTTATTCTACATTTAAATTAGATATCAAAGAGATTTTAAATGAATGATCTTCAGTGTTACGAGGGTAGGGTTTCCAGGCAGGCGGCTTGGTGACCGCAGTATAATATAATAATACACACAGGGAAACGCTGCTGGATGTGCCCTGGTCTAGAATTGCAATAGATGATCTAATAACAATTGGGACCAATTATTCAACGTGTTTTCTCAAACAGGACTTGGTTAAGGGACTACCTCCCTTAACCAACTGGACCCGAATAGGCATCTTTCTCGTCCGGCATGGGGATCGGCCTCCGAGACTTAAAGCATGACATGAATATCATAGAGAAGGCTCATTAGAAGTATATACCTATATATCAACTGTTTTTTTTATAACTCATGAACATGACATTAATCTTTCATCCATAAAAAAAATTCTGTGAGGTTAATCATGCAATTTTGAAAATGATCCACGAGATTGGTGTCACACACGATTACAACCTAGTAAGGAGGAATTTATTGATTAAAGATTAGAGAAGAAAATTGGCAATAATTAGAAACTCGTATTTTTAATATGAGTGAAATCGAGACTCTTCTTCGACTTCTAGAGACCACGACATTGGAATTTGGACTGGCAATCAATCTTGACAAAACCAAAATAGTGATTATAGACCTTGCCAATAACAACTAACCAGGCGTCCAAAATATAGCAGGATGCGAAGTCGTCAGTAGCTACATGTACCTGGGCTCCACGATCACCAACACCTGAGGTTGCGAAGATGAGATTCGGAGACGATGCACCGTGACTAGATCCTCAGTTGAAAAACTCACTAAGATTTAAAAAGACCGCAGAATAACCAGAAACACAAAGGCTCGACTGATTAGATGTCTGATATTTCCAATCTCTCTATACGGAGCTGAGACGTGGATACTAAAGGTTCAAGACCGTCGTAAGATTGATGCACTGGAAATATGTTGGAGACGCATGCTCAGAATCCCATGGACTGCGCACCTAACCAACATTTCTGTTCTGAAAATACTTCTGGTACTAGACGTGGTATTTTACTCCGGTTAACTACGGTACATTCAAGTTTACTGCAAATATGACGTTTTCCTGTTACGATGTAATAGATGTGATCAAAAGCAACAGATTTTGTGCCCTAAGATAAAAAAGGCGTTATTTTCGTCAAAAAAATGTTTGTGGCCATATTATTATGAATTCCACATACTATTTTCTATCAAGTAACATTTAAATTGCTGGTATTAATATGGTTTTTACGACATTTTATGGTACTTATATTAAAAATAATCACATTATTATGTGATTATTTTTAATATAAGTACCAATGAGAAGTATTTATTGCAATGATTTATTAAAAGTCCCTATAAAAAATTGTAATTTTAAAACTTACAAATTATAAAGTTGCTGCTTTCTTATCATGTGTTTTATTTTAGATGTCAGGGGACATAGACGCCCAATTCGGAGGCCAAATATGTAGATCACCAAAAAGTATGATCAATAGAATAGACCTACGTAATATTACGTAGCTGGCTTCTGGTATGGTCTCTAGGTGATGTAAATCTGGCACTCAATGTAAACTACAAACTAAGCAGCCTACACATGAATGCGCCCACTGTGGAATTTGGATCTCGGTGGTCGCTGTAGGAGGATGAGGAATGATGATTTTTAGATTTTTATGATACTTTTGTTTTTTTTTTCGGACGGACATACGTAGGCTTTTGCTGCTTCACCTGGCATAAAGGCGAGCAGAGCTCCAGCCTTCATAAATGGTTTAAAAACTAGAAACTAAGCAATCTGCGCAAGAGGGCACCCCTTGTGGGGCTTGGACCTCAGCTCAGGGTAGACGCTGGAGATGAGATTGAGCTATTATGACTTTTAGTATTTTAGGAGATTTTGTGCAACTGTCGCTTTACTTTACAGTTCGGGGTCTCTCGGACTTCGGGTCTACGAGGGCATCGGATTGTATGATCCTTTTGTACTACTGTTGATATACCTTACAATAAATAATCCATAAAGCTCATGTTACATTACAAGTTCACTGGTTCATTTTGAAGTTCCTCACTTAGGAACAACAAACACGAAGAATTGATGTAAATTAATTCAGTTCCACCCTTATGAATATTTTAACCCAAGAAAAATAAACATGATAGCTGTAGTCGTTTTAATGCCGCGGATACCAATTTTCGTACCTACATTTTTATTAGGATCCCTGTGCTTTAAAAGGAACAAAATTTATAGCCTAAATGAATCCGTTTGTCTATCAAGAACTCGATTTCCATCTCTGTTTTACTCGAAAATACAGCATAATTACGACTATCATATTAGTAGAGGATACGATTAAGAACGACCTTCACCGATAAACAGTTATTGGATGAAAAGATTTTTATATCAAATCTAATATATTAAATAATATAACGCGGGTGGTTTGCCTGAGAAATTCCTGGCCAAACTATAATTTACAAAAAAAAAATATTATTTAATATTTTATTGTAATTTGAAATATTTTTAACTTATAAAAAATATTTTGATATAAAATTAATTTATTAAACAAATAGGTGAAAATAAATAGTATCGACATTCCTGTTAATACCTGGCAACCCAGTAGTTATGTCAGGGAACAAATAGAAAAACCAACGTTTTTATATTCTATAGGCTTCGGTTAGTAAAAATTTTTTTCGTTAAACACATGGGTGCATTTTTTTACAGTAAATTTTTAATTAATAATAGTTTGGCCAGGAATTTCTTAGTCAACTCACCCGCGTTATTTTATTTAAGTCATTTTTGATATAAAATATTTTTCATCCATTAAACAGATCGGTGAAGGTGCTTCTTAATCGGATCTTAGACAATATCGGGGAATAAAAGATTAATTGTGATAATTATTATATCTATCATCATCATCAACAAGGGCCTCCTCTTAACAGACCTTGGCAAGCCAGGATCGTAGAGGGATATTGCCATAATCACCACGCTTGGCAGACGGATTGGTGATCGCAGTAAGATGTAAACCTTGAGCTGATAGATGCTGCTGCCCATCCATCAGCCATATTATTATGTCCCTTAGTCGCCTTTTACGACACCCATGGGAGGACATGGGGTGGTCTATTCTAAGCCGGAAACCAGACGGCATTTATTATATCGATACTAATATTATAAAGAGTTGGAAGTTTGTGACGCAAGGGGTAATCTCTGGATCTAATGAACCGATTTTGAAAATTCTTTAACCAAGTGAGTATCATAGGATATTTAACTTAAAGTTTCTACGGGAACGGGATCTATGTGGATGAAACTGCGCGGGACTGCTATTATTTGATATAGACCGATATGAACTTGAACAGACAGAAACTTTTACACATTTTAGCTCTTCTGCAGTAGGTGGGTAAAAACTGAGTCATATTCATCAGCCCGTATAACGTCCATTGCTGAACATGGGCCTCTTCCTGGGGAATGGTTTTGCCATAGACACCACGCTTGGCAGGCGGATTGGTGACCGCAGTATTATTTTGTAGTACACAGGGAAACGCTGCTGCCCGTTCCCTGATATACGCTTGTTAAAGATGATGTTATAACAATCGAAACCAACGGCTTCACGTGCTTTCCGAAGGCACGGAAGGTCCCTCAACCAACCAGACCCGGAAAGAATATATCTTAGAATTTACACATAGATTTCTTGTCCGGTGTGGGGATCGAACCCACGACCTCCGCGACTTAAAGCGAGTTATTTTAATTATTATTTTAATTTCTAGTGTTTTGTAAATAAGTAACGTAATAACAGAAGTCATCACATTCCGTTCTTTCGTAGTCGATGTCTCAACTGAAGCTTTCGAAATTCCTGCAAGATCGTATTAACGAAGAGAGGTATCTAATGCTAGGACTTAACGACAGACGATGGCTGTGGTTCATCGAGCAATCGCTAAATCACACAATACAATATCTGCAACTGAAATTAATAAAACCAACGCTTAACTGAGTGGTGTCTTAGTGGTGACACTAAATAACCACAGTGTAGTGGAAAACAAACGGGTTTCCTCGTTTTAAAAATCAAGGTATCTGGAAACTGTTGAATCTTAAAGGTAAATAAAGTTTTTTTTTTTTTTTTTTTTTTTTTTTTCGGACGGACATATGTAGTTAGCCAGGATGCTTTTGCTACTTTACCGGGCATAAAGGCGAGCAGAGCTCCAGCCTAGATAAATGGTTTAAACACTACAAACTAAGCAACCTGCGCAAGAGGGCGTCCCCTTTGGGACTTGGACCTCGGCTCAGGGCGGTCGCTGACGGGGAGATTGAGGAATTATTGCTTTTAGTTTATTTAGGGGAGTTTTGTGCAACTGTCGCTCTACTTTACAGTTCGCGGGCCTCTCGGACTCCGAGTCTACGAGGGCATCGGAAGGTTCTTAGCAAACTAAGGGTCGGGAGGGCGATGGGGGACGCGTCGCGTTCGCGGGCGCACTCTTCTCCGGCGGGTCGGATAGAGTGGTCTCTGTGTAGTGGTGCTAGTTTCTTGCAGTCTCTGTACTGCTAGTTGGTAAGTTGTGATCTCGTCGTCCGGGTCGTCTAGGACGCCCCGAGGCCGACGGTGTTTACGACGCTTTGTAGGCAAAGGCTTGTAGTCGGATGCTGCAACAACCAACGGGTTTGGATGTTGAGCCGCGGATTCAAAGAAGCGTTCCGACGCCTCTTTCATCCACTGCTTGATGCAGTTGGAGATCAGAATGCTGGTTGCGATTACGAATGAACCACGGTGCCCCGGTGGCACGTCGAGTGAATCTACTTTGGACAGTTTGTAAGCGGTACAAACTGCTAGACGCTGTATGAGCGAATACAGTGCTCGCGTACGTCATAATCGGCCGTATACACGTGGTATAAATCCTAACCTTGTTATCAAGTGATAGTTTACTGCGTGAATTTAAGAGACAGTGTAGTCGACTGAGCGTAAGTGAAGCCCGTGCACGAACGGTTTCTACATGCGCTCTAAAGTTTAGCTTCCGGTCAAGGATTACGCCTAAGTACTTGGCTTGCCGTTCCCAAGGGATTGGTTCGCCAAACATCTTGACCGGTGGGCTGTTGAATCTCGAGAAGAGTACAGCGGCACTCTTTGTCGGATTGACTTCGATTCTCCACTTTCTGAACCATTTGCCTTAGGCTTTTGATGCGGATTGTAGAGCGTCGTGAATTGCAGTAGGACTGCGGCCCGAGTAGTATAAAGCGGTATCGTCCGCGAAGAGTGCCAGATGGGCCTTTCTTGGGTTTCGGGATGTCACTTGTGTAAAGCGAGAACAGGAGTGGCGAAAGTACTGAGCCTTGTAGCACTCCTGCTTGGATCGGGTGAGGAGAAGAGTAATCTCCTTCTACACGATACCTAAAGGACGGTCCGGCACTTTGAGTTGGTAGAGCTTATAAATTAAGCCATTGTGCCAAACTTTGTCAAACGCTTTAGCTACGTCAAAGAACGTTGGAATGGAATGATAGGATCGAAGGGAATTAATTCCAAGCATTGTGACAGTGAGGTGCCTCTCGAGTTATTCGTGTTGCAGCTCCATGTCACATGCTTAGCATTGAGGTCGCCGGCGACGATGATCGCTCCCCGTAAATCATGAAGGATTTGGATATCGCTCCGAAGCAACTCCTTGTCCGGAGGAAGGTAAGCCGAAACGATTGTGATTGGCTGATGACCTGTCATGCCTAGCGGACAGATGGAAACTTCAATGTTTACAAGATTGATTGGTGGGTCCAACGGTATGCAATGCAATGACCTTTTGAAATATATCAAAGTGCCACCTTTTGCAGAATTAGTCCGGTCATTTCTAACTACGCGGTAATTCGCGATTCCAGGACTTCTCCGATTGGACGGCTTGAGGAATGTCTCTTGAACTAAAAACAGGTCTAATTGATGGTCACGGAGAAATTCTCCAATTTCATCACGCTGCTTTAGTATACCGTCCGCGTTAAAGAACCCTATCCGGAGGGATCTAGGTTTAATCCTACAAGAGACTTTACTCATTCCTACTTGTCTAACACTATCCATAGTTAGTTGCGATTAATAAACGAGCGAAGGACCTTTGCTGTTTGAAGCGCGGTCTGAAGAGCGATTTCCTGGTCATTAGGGTTCTCGTTTTTCATCTCAACGAGATCAGCGAGCTCCATAATGGCGTCGATATCGATAGAGGCTATATAATTAGCAATGATATCGATTTTAGGAAAAGCGGTACGTGATTTAAGCATAAGCTGTTTGGGCTTTGGGGCTCGGACCATCATGGGTTGGGCCTGGGGTGGTTTTACGGCCTGAGGGGCCGTAGGTTTTTGGGACTGACGGGGCCTGAGAGACCTGAGGGGTCCTGGCCTTTTAAGCCTGAGGGGCCTGAGTGACCTGAAGGGTCTTGGCCTTTTGGGCCTGGGTGGCCTGCGAGGCTTGAGAGACCTGAGTTATGGAAGCGGCAGTTCTCACTGGGGCCACCACCTGCGATGTCATAGTGACTTCATTGGTGGATTGTGACTTATGCCATATAGGGAGCGGCCACACCGGTCCTAGGCTGTTACCCCGGACTTGGGTGGAGTCGATATGAGGTATGTTAGGGTTGGGTTCGGGAACTGGGACGGAAACAGCGGGGTTCCGAGCGACCTTGGACTTGCCTCGTGTGCTCCTGGATCCCCTTTTACTGTGAAGTCCTTTGTTCGGGGCTTTAGGACACCCCCGATAGTTGGCTGGGTGACCTATTTCCTGGCAGTTTACACAGCCAGGCAGATCAGAACTATCATTTCGGTCCTTGGGCCGGCTACATTCAGACGTATGGTGACCGGGGGTGAGGCATTTCACGCACCGCGGTTCGATATGACAATATCTAGATGAGTGCCCAAATTGCTGACAATTGTGACACTGTCCTATGGTAGCGTTGCGCCTGGGAGGTTCAACGATCAGTCCATCTAAATCACAGATGGATTTGATAGCGAAGATCTTTTGACCCTCCGCAGATTTGTCGAGATGGTCAAGAATCATGTCGAATGATTCCCCATTTGCTTTGCGCATACGGTGCACTTCGCGCACAGGGAATCCCTGGTTAAAGATCGATGCCTTAATATCATCAATCTCGAGGTGACGTGGTACACGGCGAATAACTACACGTAAGGGTTGCTCGCCCGGGAGTCCGTAAGTAAAGTATTTCACTTTTTCGTTGTCTAAAAGCGAAGTTATTGAGCGAAAATGACGTGATGATTTGAGCTGGAGGCGGATTACGCCCTGTCTTTGAATAGACGTCGCCCTAAAATCATCAACGGTTAAGCCCTGAGCCGGAAAGTATGATTTAATTTGCATCCATCTCGGGATGTCTTGGATCATAATCGGTGGCGGTCTTTTCTCTTTGATCAAAGACGATTCAGGGCGAACTTGCGAGTTTGTCGATGCACCTGGTAGAGGGGAAGGTGATTTAGCTTCTGAGGCGAGAAGCTTTTTTGGCTGAGGAGATCCTGACTCCAAATCCGAACCGGACTCAGATTTCCTCTATGCCTTTCCCCCTTTACCTGCCACTTGCCATGGAGCTCCCGTACCATTGTCATCCGAGTCTGAAAACTCAGACGGCCGAGAGCTTCCTCCGCAAGGGAGTGCGTCCGTTGACATAACGGACGAAGCGGAAAGTGAGGGTGACCGCGAATACGTTTTTCGCGTTTTCGGCGAGCGATCGCGGTCACTACCTGATGTCGGCCGCGATTGGACCCGTTTGGCGGATTTACGCGCGGCTTTTGTCCTCGCGGTCTCTTTGTACCTAATTAACTCGGCGGCGGTCATTCGTGAACAAAGGGATTTAGCCCTATTGTTCGTTTTACTACTTGCAGGTGCAAGTGACGAACAATGGTTGTCGGAATTAGTATTGTTCATTTCCTTATCAGGCAATGAACAAAGGGCCGTATTTACTGTGCCGAGCCTTTCATCGGAGGACAAAGTGTAGTCACTTTCCCCTGGTTTCGGCAATCCGTACTTCTCACATAGTTCCAGCCAAAGTGTTGGATCTCGCGATCCAATAATTTGGCCTGCACGTGAGAAGTAGTCTACCGACCCTTGGGTGGAGTGCTCCAACATCTTTGACGTCCAATGTCAGGTTGACTACGACGAACTTACGAGGGTTCCTCGCGTAGCGTTCCGAGAAGAAGAACCCACAACAAACTTCTCGGCTGTCGCTCCTATCTTATTATGTTGCCTAGTCCCCGAGTTGGATGGGCCCGGGGATGAGTAAGAATGTGTAACCCTCCTCGCCGGGTATAAGCGAGGAGGTTTGAGTGCTTATGGGTGAGCCCTAAGCTTGTAATCCCTTCGCCAATCTTAATGTGCTAAGGGTTCCTATCGGCTTAACTGCAGAGGGTGATATGGGCCGAAGCCGTCAGCACCCAAACGACACTTAAGGATGGGATTTATAGGGAAAGGGTAGGGTGGGAATGAGGAAATAACTAGCGTCGACTAGGGGAGCCCCCAAGGCCGGTGGTTCTAGTCCCTTCCAATTTACTGCTTTGTCCTGATGGGACAAAGCCGGGTGTATCGGGTCAACACCCCACTTGGCTTCGTTGGCACGGTTACGTTTCCACCAAGGACCACAAAGTGGCTTTTCCCTGAAGGGGCAAAGAGTCTAGAAACAGAATTATCAGAGAGATGCTGTCTTTAAAAAGACGCCACCCCTCTGATGTCATGATGGTCGCAAGCGACTGAAACGCACGGCAAGCGTACGTAAGCTTGTAAATTGGCGGAGCGCACACGGAACACGTCCGCACGCGGCGAGGGCCAAAATGCCTGTGGTAAATAATGTATGGCGCTTTCAATGTATATGCTTTCCCTTTAATAGTAGTATCATGTCTAGTAATTGGCATTTGTGAATTGAAATAAACTTACATAAAAAATGAGGCGAGGTCTCAATGCACTATACACCGGGAGATGTGGCTTGTATGTACATTTAGTATAAGGGGAAATCTTTCAAAATAATAAGTAAATATCATTTTTACTCTTAATCAACATCAGCCCGTATAATGTCCACTGCTGAACATGGGCCTCCTCCCGACGGAGGGTATTTCATCAGCATGCTTGGCAGGCGGGTTGGTGACCGCAGTATTATGTTGTACAACACAAGGAAACCCGTTCCTCGATATACGATTATTATAGATGATGTTATAACAATCGGGACCAACGACTTAACGTGCTTCCCGAGGCATGGAAGGTAGTCCCTCAACGAACCAGACCCGGAAAGAAATCTTTGAATTTACACAAAGATTTTCCTGTCCGGCATGGGGAACAAACTCAGAACCTCCGAGATTTAAAGCGAGCCTATTACCGCTACGCTATGGAGGTTGTCTGTTGTTTTACTCTTAATAAACAAACATAATTATTTAGCATTGAATTGAATAGGCTCCGGAAATACTGGAACAATTTCAATAATTCACAATTAGAAAGTTCCATTATACAGGACTAACATAAGCATGAATGTTATCCACAGGTATGGGAGCTACGCGGGGGCAACCACGCGCAAGAAGCTAGAATGAAATGAGTATAATATTATTATATGTTACTGCTAATAGCCGAAGTGCGGCTACACCTAGTTTTAGCCGGCTACAACTAGGTGCAGCCGACCACATGCGGTTAAACTTAGATGTATCCTACTTATCTTCGGTTAGAACTAGGTTATAATTAAATTACCTATTAATTACTTATGCACGGCAAAAAAAGGTGCTGGGGTAGTAAAAAAAAAAACGTAAACCTGGTTTAGGTTTACGTTTTTTTGGAGTGTGGAGTTGAACATGGTCTTATTGAGGTTTATCTAAGTTTAACCGCATGTTGTCGGCTGCACCTAGTTGTAGCCGGCTAAAACTAGGTGCAGCCGCGTATATAACGTTCAAAAATAAATGAAACGTGTGGTTTTTCCGTGTCGGTTCCGGCTTAGAATATATTTATTTATTTATTTAAAAACTTTATGCACAAAATGGTACAAAGGCGGACTAAATGCCAAAGGTATTCTCTACCAGTCAACCTTAGGGTGATGCAGAGAATAACATTAGCACTTTTAAAGACAAGAAATGAGATAAATAAAATAAAAAGGGACATACCTACATAATATACCACCCCATATCTCACTGTGGGTTTAGTAAAACTAGGCCACTAAGGGGCATAGGTACACCTGATGGATGGGCAGTAACATCTAATAGCTAAATATAATCCGCCTGCCAAGCGTGGTGAATTCGGCAATATTTCTCAAAGACCATAGCTTTCCAAGGTCTGTTAAAGATGAGGTCCATGTTCAACAGTGAACGTTTACGGGCTGAGAAAGTAAAGTTATTACACTTATCGACATTTCTTTAAATATCATTATTATCCGCCCGGGAGAGTTTTTGCTATAGTCACCACGCTAAGCAGGCGGATTGGTGACCGCAGTGTTATGTTGTAATACACAGGAGAAATGCTGCTGCCCGTTCTCTGGTTCTGTTATAGATGATGGTATAATAATCGGGACCAACGGCTAAACTGGATTTCCGAGGCACGGATGGTAGTCCCTCAAACAACCAAACCCGGAAAGAAATCTTAGAATTAACACAAAGATTTCTTGTCCGATGTGGGGATCGAACCCACGACCTCCGAGATTTAAAGCGAGCCAATTACCGCAACGCTACGGAGGTTGTTTTTAGGGTTCCGTAGCCAAATGGCAAAAAACGGAACCCTTATAGATTCGTCATGTCTGTCTGTCTGTCTGTCTGTCTGTCTGTCTGTCTGTCTGTCCGTCCGTATGTCACAGCCACTTTTTTCCGAAACTATAAGAACTATAATGTTGAAACTTGGCAAGTAGATGTATGTTGTGAACCGCATTAAGATTTTCACACAAAAATAGAAAAAAAAACAATAAATTTTGGGGTTCCCCATACATAGAACTAAAACTCAAAAAATTTTTTTTCGTCGAACCCATACTTGTGGGCTATCTATGAATAGGTCTTCAAAAATGATGTTGAGGTTTCTAATGTATTTTTTTTCTAAACTGAATAGTTTGCGCGAGAGACACTTCCAAAGTGGTAAAATGTGTGTCCCCCCCCCTGTAACTTCTAAAATAAGAGAATGATAAATCTAAAAAAAATATATGATGTACATTACCATGCAAACTTCCACCGAAAATTGGTTTGAACGAGATCTTGTAAGTAGTTTTTTTTTAATACGTCAAAAATCGTAAACCGCAATTTAGCTTTCATTCAATCAAAGTTACAACGAACTACAAGAACTTTTATACTATGTTACTTGTTGTATTCTTGATATCAAAAATAAGGTAGGCACTTGCAACTAGTACGGAACCCTTCGTGCGAGAGTCCGACTCGCACTTGGCCGGTTTTTTTTTAAATATACTTAGAAATAAACCGAAATGAAGTAAACACCAGCTCCAAATGTAAATCGTCTATAATTATTAGTTTGTACTACAGTGACGTGCTTATCAAGTCAGATATTATTATATAGGCCAAAATTTATCGCAAACTGCTCGTCTGCCTCGAGTAATCTATCTAACAAACTTGGCATCTACCAACCGTTTGTTCTTGTCACAAACTTTGGAGCACAGCTCTAATCGAATCAAATCTAGCACTTAGTCTAAAAATCGATGTAACGCAATATCGATATATTTCAGAGAGTAATCGATTTATCGACTGTCTCCGTGGCGTAGCGATATAAGTCTGAGAGGTTGTGGGTTCAATCTCCAAGCCGAACAAGAAATCTTTGTGTAAATCTAAGATTTCGTTCTGGGTCTGTTTGTTTGAGGGACTACCGTGCCTCGGAAAGTACATTAAGCCGTTGGTCCCGTTATTTTTTTAACATAATTTATCACATTGTATACCAAGGAACGGGCGTAGACAGTAGCGTTTCTCGACGACGGCTTACGACATAATACTGCTGTTACCAACCGGCCTGCCAAGCGTGTTGACTGTGGCAAAACCCTCTCTCGGGTGGAGGCCTACGTTCAGCAGTGGACGGTATACGGGCTAAAGGTGAATCGATTTATACCTACCTGTGATTTTTTATATTCGGATATATATTAAAAAGAAATGACATATGATTAGATCTCTGCTTATTTTGGCTACTTAATAAAAAAAATCACATATCTCACTAGTAAGAAGTTAATGTATATGCGGAAAATCGTTTATTCTTTATATCAAGCAATTCCTTGCTTAAAAGGTGATCTCCAATAAAATGTATCGAAATGCCTATTGTAATTGAAATAAACGTTTATTTTTATTTTTTTTATTTGCCCATCCCTACACTGACACGATGCCATTATGATACGTGGTTATAACAGGTAAAATTGTATAAAGTTTGTCGAAATTTCGCAATTTCAGCTTTATACGGTATCGTGGTTATCAAGTAGTCGTAACATCGTTAGGTGCCTAAGTATTGTGTATGAAGTTTCAAAGCAAGTTGTTAACTTTGTAATTAACGTTCGGAAAGCGTGTATTAGAGACTTGGTATGTAAGGTCGGCAACTTTTAATGAAAAATGTTGTCCAGACATTAAACTGGACAGCAATTTTCATTAAATCTTTAAATTAGCGAAGGTTTTTTGAGTGAAACTATAAATATATGAAGAAATTCATGTATAACGCCCATGTAGTACCCAACTCTACAGCCGGTGGGTACTCCATTCTCGAAGTTGTGACCAAGGTCCAACGATCTAATTAGATAGACCAACGTAGAGAAAGAGTATCTCGTTCAAAATACCTCAGTGCTTGCAACAGTCTTCAATCAATGTGTGTAACCAGTGATGACATATTATGGATCTGAGACGTCGTCTTTTCCTGTGTGCCTCATAAGAAAGCTCAAAGTTGCTCAGCAACCTATGGAAAGAGCTATGCTCGGCGTTTCCCCGCGTGATAGAATCAGAAATGAAGAGATCCGCTAATCCGTTGAGCTATGTCGCTGACATAGCTCAACGGATTAGCAAGCTGAAGTGCAGGACACATAGCTCGAAGAACTGACGGCCGATGGACCAGAAAGGTTCTCAGGCGGAGACCACGAACTGGCAAGCGCAGCGTGGGACGTCCGCCTGCAAGATGGACTGACGACCTCATAAAGGTCGCAGGGAGTCAGCGGATGCAGGCCGCTAGCAATCGTTCCCGCTCGAAATTGATATCAAAAAACGCATTGCTTAAAGTTATGAATATTTTTTCCAATTATGACATCTTTTCTGGATGTGCTACTTTCAAACATGCGTCATACATGGAGGGGTTAACGTAAGCAGGTATAATGGCCACACGTTCAAGGTATTTAATAATTATGTAAGTACAATATGGCATTTAGAGCAGTCGTTCTGGTCGCCAGTTTGTGATACATCTATACTTACTAATATTATAAAGCTGCAGAGTTTGTTTGTTTGTTTGTTTGTTTGTTTGAACGCGCTAATCTCAGGGACTACTGGTCCGATTTAAAAAATTCTTTCAGTGTTGGATAGTCCATTTATCGAGGAAGGTTATAGGCTATATTTTATTTTCAAAAAAGTTGGGGATCCGTAAGAAAATTGCGTTTTTGTAACCCAAGGTGTAAAAGCGAAAACCTATTTATGCGTGCGCTGCAAAAACTATTGACAATAGAACAAAATGATGTACTACGGGTTTGTAGGTCTTATTAAGATCTACAAAAAAGTCCGCGAGAGCATATATCTAACTATCATAGTTTAGTCACAATAACCGCTTTTATGTTCATAAAAAAATATTAAATCGTCTGAAGAAAGAAACTACGTTAAATGTATATCGTTATATTAATCCTTATCCAAATTAAGCATAATGTTATTAAGGGTATTTCTGTAGAAGTAAAATACTTTTTGTTTTATTCCAATCGGACATTTCGTTGAGAAATTATCACGAGTATAAAAACGTAAGGAATTGGTACCTAATAAAGAGTTATTTGCCGTAATATATAAAGCTGAAGAGTTTGTTTGCTTGAACGCGCTAATCTCAGCAACTACTGGTCCGATTTGAAAAATTCTTTCAATGTTAGATAGACCATTTATCGAGGCTATATTTTATTATAAAGTTTTTATGGGAACGGGAGTTACGCGGGTGAAACCGCGCGCGGAAAGCTAGTACTTAATATATCTGTAGTTAGTAAGTGACATATTTTACTGCGACTGCGACCTGTTTCTTAATAAGGACACTCTCGACAGAACGCTTGTCATTATCATTGTAAGTTAAGTAGTACCTAAGTTACCTCTTGGGACACGTTTGACAGCTCGCCTCGACTCCTCTCTGACAGTAACTCGTCAAGTGTACTTCTACTTGACTACGGACCATTACTTAAAATACATATAAATAAAACACGACTGGGGATTAACCCAAGCATACTTTTGTTGTCTGTCTATCAACTGACATATTCCTCCTCGTATTTCCTAATATCATTAAATGCAACTATCATAGTTAAATCATCGTAAATAAGTACTTAACAAAGCTTTATTGCCTTCAAAGCCGTAGCCGGCGTAAAAATTCTAATACCTACGAGTACTTAACCTGTCAAGTTTACTCATAAAACCAATTTTCGCCGACCAAAAAGTTCGTGAGGCCACCTATTTACCTTCGTAATTAAATTTTTGCTGCCCATCGGGCCATTTTGTGCTACAAGGCACTTTTATTAATACATTTTCAGCAGGGTTTAACAAACCTGGTGAATCCCTTTGATGGTTGTTAATACTAATGGAGTTAATATTTAATGCACAAGTCTTGAGGAGATACATCAAGAGGGAAGCAACATTAATAATAACAAGATTTATTTACATTAATGGATAAATCAAAACTAACATTCATCTTCATCATCATCAGCCCGTTTAACGTCCACTGCTGAACATGGGCCTCTTCCCGGGGGAGGGTATTTGCCAAGTTCGTACAATCTAGTCATGTCTTCCCATGGGTAAGAGGTTCCCAGAATGCCGGCAGCATTGCCCGTTGAATGGCGATGCTTATCTGCTAGTCCATTTCACTATTTAACATTTTTGTTGTATTCATAAGCTTCCAAAGTCGAAATTTTTCTTTATTTAAATAGTTTATGAGTATAGCCACAATAAAAAAACATGTTCTTATGATGCGTCCATTTCTTTTCCTACCACCAGTTCAATAAGTGGCAAACTCTGAGTAGAACTGGCAAGAATCTCAGAGGAATCCTTTTTCGAATGGTTAATCAATTTATGATTACTTATACAAAATTTTAAGCATATTTTTATTTACTAAGCAGCAGTATCATTCCAGAACACGTTATTCTGTCATTTGCATCTTATACTTAATGTATAAAGCTGCAGAGTTTGTTGATTTCTTTGATTTCTTAAACGCGTTAATCTCTAGACCAGGGGTCTCCAAACTACGGCCTGCGGGCCAAATCCGGCCCGCCAGTGCCATCAATTCGGCCCGCGAGACCTTTAGACTAGTGTTAAGTTAAAATGAAAACACAAAATAATCATTACTCGATCGCGCACTGAGCCACTTGTCTAGAAATACGAGTAAGTTAATGGCAGAAAAAAAAGCCGTATTGGCCCATAGAACATTCTGAAAGCTTTAAGGCCTCAAGGCTTCAAAGTTTGAAGACCCGTGCTCTAGACTAACTACTAGACCGTTTTGAAAAATTATTTCTATGTTAAATAGCCCATTTATCAAGAATGTCCATTTATCAGGCTATATTTAATTATGAAGTTCCTACGGGAACGGGAGTTACGCGGGCTTAACCGCGCGCGAGAAGCTATTACTACCTCTCTATCTATGCTACATGGCAAAGTTCCAGAATGCGTGTTAACAATTGTGAAACCATTGCCCGTTGAATGGCAATGCTTTCACAATTGTTAACACGCTGCGCTCTTTCAAGCGGCCGTAGCCCAATGGCTAGGGCGTCGGACTTGTAATCTTGAAGTCGCCGATTCGAACCCCACCCATTGCACTACCGACGTTAACCCACTCGTAACACAAGCATTTTAGCTTATCACGAGGGGTAAACAAGAATACTAGTAGAATGCAAAACTCTGCTAGTAAATAACTAAAAAAAAAAACATTTTAATTTTGTAAACAATCTTCCGTTGGATTGTAACGTATATTGCTACGAAGTTACATTTATAGAATATTCTTTCCTAGCTAACGTTACCGCCAATCTGCCAACAATATATGTATGTGGTTCGTTGTAGCAAATCATCTGTGCAGCAAAACAGGCCGAATGTTTACACGTCCTAAGGGTGCAATTATTCTATTTTTGCTGTATAACGATATGTTCACACTGTATGTATAATTAATTTTTATCTTGAATAGCTTTCATTAAAATTGTGAACAGATTGTACAATTAATAGTGAATTAGTGAAAGAGAGTTGTAGGAAGGAGTGTTGACACAAAGTAAAAAAAAAAGTGTCATGACTAGTGTAGCAAGAATTTATAGTAACATTTCAAAAAGAATAGATACATTTGTGTCCTGAATTATTCAAGTGTAGGTTTATAGCATTACGTTTGTCTTTAAGAATAAGTGTAAACGTGGCTTAGTTTTATTAGTAGGTATACACGTGGTATGAAAGAGCAAACTTCTGAATCTGTTGTTAAAAATAATGTTTAATGTGCTGCTAACTAGCAGCGCTCCACGGGTTCGCACACTCTTCTCTGCTCCAGTGGTTCGGAGCGTGTAGTTTTGTAGCCCATATAGTAATGCAGATTATAAATGAACCCCGTGCAAACTTTCTGCTAAATCCGTTAAGTAGTTTTGCGTTTCGCGTTTATGACGTTAGAAAGGATATAATCATACATACTCATTGCCTCATTTAACATCTACAATCGAATAGATTTAGATATATGTTATTAAAATTGATGTAAATAAGTTTATTTAAAATACAGTCACGATAAAGCCGAAGATAACCGATTTAAGGATCAAAGAATGCCTGTGGGTTTCAGTTGAAGGTCGCAGTGACCATTGTATAACCTATAGAAGAAATCGTGTTAGTGTTACTTTACTGAGTAAATTACCTTATATATCGAGGTATTATCCGGAGTAGCCTAGGATTGCAACAGCTTAACCTACACGCGAAATCACGCCGAATGGTTGTATGAATATGCTATGTTTGTTTAAGAGGTTTCCACTTAATTTGCAGACGTTTTATGTGTTTGCACTAAATTTTGTCCGAAACGACTGACAAATAGTTTCGGCCTTAATGAATAGAGGATATATCTGAATTACGGAATGCATTTATATTATATTATGAGAACGTATTCACATTTACGAGGGTTAACTACTTGTTATATACGATGAGTTTTCAAAAGTAAGTAAGACTTTTCAAATGTTGCTTGCTACGTACATTTTGATACTAGATTTTTTCTGTGATTGTGTTGTTACGCTTTGGTCAGATACGTATGATCAAATTATTGAAAGCTTTTTTTTAAAATTCTGGAATAATTAATGAAAAGATGTACATACATTTTTACGACCGTTTATGATCCACCGTGGCCGAATGGTTTAGGTATTAGGAGCTGATGCTGCGGTTTCGTAACTGTCTTTAGTCTAAATTTATTTATCCCAATTTTCAAAAATTCTTTCTTAGGTAATTGAAGATTCAGCTAAGTTGGTTAGTTTTGACCCGAAGAACCTACTTGTCGTTGCGTGTACGTTGTCCAAAACGAAATCACAATAACGATTCAGGCTATAGAGCCTGAATCGTTATTGTGAAACACTCTTGAAAGGAGTCATGGGTGTTTTAATATAGATTAAAACACCCATGACTCCTTTCAAGAGTGTTTTAATTGGGTGCTACCATTACCATAAATACGTTGCTACCATTGAAGAGATAAACACAGCATCGCTGCAGGTGTGCAAGGTTATACCAAGAAGTACTTACCAAAAATGCTTTGACAATTTAAAATTATGGTACATAGCAATTCCTGAAACAGGACAATATCGATATTGATAAATCGATATAAAAAACCCAAACAACCTTTGTACCTACGTCCATTACAGACTTTGAAATCATCGAACCTATGCACTCTTCATTCTCCATGCAATTAGTAAGGCAATAATGCGGATAATATAGTTTAAGACGACTTCAACTTTTCTACAACAACTAAAAATAATTTATTTGGTAAATAAAAATATTAATTTAATATTACTCAAAAGAAAATATTGCTTAGGTATTATATGCCTCTAATAGATATCAATATCATTTAAAACTCTATTATCTCCAGCAGATTAGGTAATCGTCTTACACTGGTAATTCCGTAATGTTGTCCCCGGATTCTGGCTAATCCCCAGAAATCCGGAGCTTGGGAGTCTCCCGGCTAATCCGGTGAAGTCTGTTGACTATTAATTGAAGTGTTTGTTACGGCATTAATGAAATATTTTAAATTCTTATTGACATTTACAAATTTTACTACGTGTTTCAAAGTTTTTCTCAATTTTTTTGACGAAGCTTTAGAATTATTTTTCATCTTGTTACAATGTTTTTTTTCAGTTATTCAATTATTGTTTATTTTTGTAAATATAGGTTTATAGGTAGATACATAGGTGCTTAACAGCATCTAGTTCGCTATGTTTTGCCAGTTAAAATAGTTGGCATTCAAAATTATTTAAAATTTATGTTGATGATAGAATGGATATTTTTTCGGACAATTTGAGTGAGTTAGCAAAAGTCATTTGATGTGTAGTCTGTTAAGTAAGTTAGTTATAGAAATGTTATAGTTAGTATTAGTATTTAAGTTTTGTTTTAGGTTCTTCTCTAGAAATTAAGACCTTTGTAAGTTTTTTCTGTTATTTTTTACTAGCTGCGCCCCGCGGTTTTACCCGTGTCACTCTGCTCCAGTGGGTCGGAGCGTGATGTTTTATAGTCTACATGTTAATCCAACTTAATAACTATCCGTGTGCAAACTTTCAGCCAAATCCATTGAGTAGTTTTTGTGTGAAAAAGTAACAAACATACATACTTCCACACATCAAATATAATCCATACATCCAAAGCTTTGCACTTATAATATTAGTAGAATTCTTGTTTTTTAAGTATTGTATTTAATAAAAAAAAATTGTCGACTACACTATTGCTTTAGGTGTAAGTTATCTGCATAGCATAGTTGAAAGGATAATAAATAAATAAACTAAAACGAGCGTAACACTATAGGTTTATCGTTTAACTAAATAACAAAATTAATAAACAAATATTATTTTATTGCCGCTTTTACGACTAGTACAAAACATACATTTATGACGAATGCAGTTTATTACTTTCAAAAAACAAATGGAATGAATGTCGTACATTTTATATAGATACTAAAAAATTTATTTGTTAATATTTTTAAATTGAATTTCTTTTTTACTTTTATTATGATCTAATATAAATTTAAAATATAGAAACATGAATATATATGTTTTATACATATTCTGGGTGACTTTTTTACCGTCTTGAAAAAATAAGATGTGATATGATAGATGATAGATGTGTAACGCATAGTTATTTTATCTTTTTTTTTTACTGACATACGAGTGAAAATCGTAATGGTAAAAAAGCGTACCTAAGAAGGTAGTTACGCTATTTCGCTCACTCTTTTCATTCATGTGTGATTGCGGCCAAGGTTTTAATAGGCGTCTATTTTATTATTATGCATGCGCTATGTTGGCTGTATTTCTTTTAAGTAATTTATGAGATTTTCGAAACTTCACTTACCGAAATACTATTATAAATATACTGTGGTCTATCGATTCTATTCCACTTACACAGCACACCATATTATTATCAAGACGGTAATAAAGTCACCTCGTAATAAACGACTACGACGATACTCGTAGTCGTTTATTACGAATGATATAATTTATCTACGTTTTAATTTGTCCGTTCATGTCCAGCTCAGTGGGTAAGTATAAGTTGTTCTTTCGTCTACTCAAGCAATGTCAAAAGTTCTCTTTATATAACCAAACACATTTGAAAAAGACGCAAAGAGGCGTCTACATAAATTCACATAGAATAATATTTCAAAACTTCTTAACAAATTACATTTATGCCGTTCAAAACATAAAACCATCGGTCTGCAATTAATTCGCTACTGAAAGTTAATCCGTCCCGTTTCTGATACACTGCACATTGAAGATAGGACAACGCTTCGTTTACTACGAATGATTTAATGTTTGTATTATTATGCCAAAATTGTATTCAGAAGAATAACAAAATGTGTACAAAGCTTGGAATAAACCTATTGACAATATTATCTTTTGCATTGTGTTTTCTATTCTTATTGTGCGCTAAATATTTTAAAATAAAAGTGACCTACACGCGCGATTTCTGTTCCTGTTCCCGTAAGAAGCTGGTCTCCAAATATAGCCAATTAGAAAAGTAAATTCCTTTTTCATCAAGCAATGTTTCTAAGAGAGGCAGAGCATATCGTTAATGCGTTCAATTAGCTACTCTCCTTTAAAAGTACCTTACAGAATACCATAGCCAAATGACATTATTGATTAATGTAGTCTTCTTCTGCGTGAAGGTATTTTTTACGGTAGGACATATGAAGCTCTAGCCAAGATAAATGGTTTAAAAACTACAAACTAAAAACCTGTCCCTGTGAGACTTGGACCTCGGCTCAGGGCGGTCGCTGACGGGGAGATTGAGGGATTATGGCATTTAATTATTTTTAGGGGAGTTTTGTGCAACTGTTGCTCTACTTTACAGTTCGTGGGCCTCTCGGACTTCGGGTCTACGAGGGCATCGGAAGGTTCTTTGCAAACTAAGGGTTGGGATGGCTGCATGAAGGTTGCCAGTGTTTGTAGGTGGAAGGGGACAGGGTCGATAGGATAAATGTTGTACATATCTTCTGCACTGGCACAAGTTGGTAGTCCTTATGCAAGGACCCCTGTGCCACTTTACATCAGGTAGATGTGGGGTCATTTGCTTAATCAGGAATAAAAAAAGGAAAAAAGAGTTATGAATGCCAAAATTTGAATTACAAATATAAAAACTTAATTAAGTTCGTAATATATAGCAATTATAATTTTATTATTGAAATATAAAACGAAAATATAGTATAATTAACTAATCAGTATTGCGCTTTAACCCGTTAAACAATTTCGTGGAATAATTTAACATTGTTGAAATTCCAAACATTGTTGTTATTCATAATTTCATGAATATGCTGATTAATACGCTTAACATACCTTTATTTTGTATAATATATATTTCCACTTCATAATAAAATATTACCTTCCTCGATATGTGGGCTATTTATAATAGAAATATTTTTTCGAATTGGACCAGTAGTTATTGAAATTGGCGCGATAAAGAAAAGATTTTTCAGCTTTACATATTAGTATAGATAAAGCTATTACAGCCAAAAGTACATTGTATAGGTAATATAGATTGAATGTAACTCCTAAGAGGAAAAGGAAGAAAAGAAATACTATGAAAATTATGATGTGACTTTAAGGATTTTTTTTTATTTCATAGAAAAGCACATGTAGGTAAATAATACATTTTGGACTCATACTTCAACATTAAGGCTGAGCACATTGGGTGCATTAGGGTGTATCCTCGGGTGTGTGAAAGACTCGAACAAACTCTCGACCCCATCATCCACTACCTCCACCAACCCGTGTGACACATGCTCGAGGAACGCGCTCGCCCAATATTGGGTCAGCTTAAAGACCTCAATATAAATCTTGGCACACCTATCAAAATTCAAATCTTCACAAGCTCTATCTAATATCTAATCCCTCAGACATAACACGAACTAGAATTATATCACAATATCATGTTACTGGTATATCCAATCAGTAATCAACATACAAAGGGAACTAGCTAGTACACTGTAATCCGCAGTCAAACGGGTCTCATTTCGTCCAACAGCGTCGGCAAATGAACTCGACCTTTTTAGGATCGTCAAAAGGGTAAGTGCGAAATGAGCACTACAAGACAACTGACGTTTAGACTTGCTGGAAGTGACAAATAAATTTTATATAAGTTTACATCCACTGTTGAACATGGGCATCCTCTTAACAGACCTTGGCAAGCCAGGGTCGTAAAGGGATATTGCCATAATAACCACTCTTGGCAGGTAGATTAGTGATTGGGTCGGATTGCTTCGTGCGTACCCGGCCCTCGCCGACGATAGATCGACGGAGTGTCCGGGGTGTTTTAGTGGTGAAGGGTCCTCTACTTGTGGTATGAGTAATCATACCACCGCTATGGAGGAGGCGAGTCCCACATATCCCGCCGCCAGCGCGCGGATACGCTGCAGCGGCGGTGGGAATGCGTAAATGAATTTCCCCCGGACAACAAAAAAAAAAAAGAACGTAGATTGGTGATAGCAGTAAGATGGTAAGTATCCTTGGGTTGATAGATCCATCTAACCACTCAACTGTCTGCAATTTCGGCCCGTTCGCGTTGCGGTGGTAGGGTTGAGTACGTAGTTTGCCCGTCATTTTTGTTTCAGCCGTTACTACACCAACAAATACATACGAAAAAATGCTTGTTCTTTTAACAACTCGTACATATTGATATCTATAAAAGTGGGTTAAGCATACTAACATTTGCACAGACGCCTACGTCTTAGTGAAATACAACGTGCATACGAAATAAACAAAACTAAGTGCTGCCCGCGACTTTCTCTATACAAACGTTTGACCACCATCTCTTTAGTGGATGATTTTTGAAGAAAGCTTCTGGACAAATTATTATCAAAGCGCTATCTGATCAGTTAGTTAAGGGAGTCAGCTAGTAATCCATTCAGTACTTTTAGCATGATACGCGTTCGAAGAATCAGATAGTTAGCCGAAAAATCTTTTTGTTTTCAATTCAGTATCGATAATAATACTGCGTAAAAAAGACCTAAATCTACAGAAGAGTTTCATTTACTACATGAAAAAGATAGCTTATGGCTTTTAAGATAATAACTATTACAATTTAATTAAGCGTACTATGTTTTTAAAGTCAAGTAACGTAAAATGTTCTAAATGACTTCTAAATTGACTAAGTTAATTTGTTGTAAGCTGTCTAAGTAACATATCAGTCATAAGATAGTCGTAAGTAATAACATAATCGGTATTTGACCTACATAGACGACTGTGTCAGTATTCACCTTCTCACTTATCATCATTATTTTGGCACAAAGACATTTGGCTAGAATCCAACTCCAATATAGAGATCATTGCAGTAAACTTCATGTTGGACAAGTTGCTTGAATAATGTTGATATGAAGGGATTAGCTTTCAGGTGGATTTGGAGAATTAAGACTTTTTCTGAGTTCTGCAAATGTTTACAAGATAATTGCAGTGTAATAGTTTAATGTTAAACATAAATAAAAGGTTGATGTATAAAACTAAAACCAAGCTTAATTTTATACACCACATCTAAAAGGTTGAGGGCCTGAAATATCCAACAAAAATGCGAATGAAAAAGCTTTTCATAATTACAGAGTTTCAGACATAGATTCAGTCACATCCCCAGATTAGATAAGACTACATAGGATAGGTCAAATTGTACCTTTTTAACTACTATTGTTTGTGCGACATCTAGAAATTACTATGTTGCTGTACAACAGTTTATTCGTATTAGCAGGAGCGCATAATGGCGTCATGTTTCGAATGTTACAATCAAAGGCCTCCAAACTCTAGTAGACTCAGTTTGTCGCTCCATCCGTCATGTACTGACGTCATTAGTCGTATGTAGCTTGAAGTGGAGACTCAATAGAATAAGTACCCATTGAGATTTTGTATGTTTACTGGTCTTAGCGACACAGAATTTGTACCAATTTGATGGTTTTTATTTAATGACGGTGTAGCTAGCCGCAAGACTTTTGCTACTTTCCGGGCCTGCTGCATTAATAAAATAAATAAAATAAATTTATTTCAGGTAAGATCCATATCAGATAACATACACTTATAAAAGGTTTAAGAAATACAAATTAAGCAACTTGCCCGTCCCCTACAGAGCTTGGACCTCGGTTAATGGCGGTTTTGAGGAAGGTATTACGGAATGTTGGCTTTTTTATTTTAAGGGATTTGTGCAACTGTTGCTCTATCCTCAGAAAATGAATATAATAATATAATATGTTTAATTCACGTTAAAAAATCGCGTTAAAATTACTCAGTAAAAAATCCTTTTATCGGAGAAAAGCGGACAGTGAATTAATTGACGGACAAAAGTATTCCATTAATACCTTTTAAATATATTTGCACGTAGCAACGTTTTTTTGTAGTAAATTAAAAGGGCCATTTAAAAAGTGGGAAAAGAGATGTTCTTTAATGATTTTATTTGAACGTAAAAGCATTGATTTCCAAAATTGTATATTGTAATATATCAAGTATAAAGCACTGAAGCAAGTACTTACAGAACATAAAACATATCTGAATTTCCATTTATGTTCAACGTCAAATTGAACTTTATTATATATGACATTTATTATTGACGTTTTATGTAGTAAGTATTTTTGGGGTTTTGATATGTGAAGGCTAGAGTCCACTATTGAACATGAACCTACTCGTTGGCAGCTTGCCAAGGAGGAGGGTTGTTAAGTGATATTGTAATAATCACCACGCTTAGCAAACGGACTGGTGATCGCAGAAAGCTGTTGAGTATTCTTGATCTGGTAGTTGCTGCTGCCCATCGTTCAGTTGTATGTCCCTTAATCACCTTTTAAGACACCCATCGGAAGACATTGGGTGGTCTATTCTAATAAAAAATCATAAAAAATAAACCGGTATTGGATTCGTATCTCTAGACGATATAAATGTATTTTTAACTTTTCTGAAAAGTAATTCTAGAATGTCCGACAGAACTAAAATGATTGTAACGAATCGAACCACTTGTTTTTATAAACGATTTTACTTTTTTATTTGTCATTTTTTATATAATTTGTAATGTCAGTTTTTACTATCAAATATACACATCATCACAATCCAACAAAAACCAGCGCCTTTTCAATTTAAATAAATTTATATCAATACACAACCCAAGTCAATCATTTATCAGGACGTAACAATGATGTTATGACGTTTTTGGCCTCTGGTAAAAATAGCTTGGTTTTCGAAATCGAAATATACAATGAAACAAATGCTTCTTTTATTTCAAGGTAATGTTTAACTATTACTATTGTCGCACAAAAAGGACACAATGAAGCTAATCTTAACCGCCCAACAAAGTTAGTCAAGTAAAGTTATCCAAATAACAGAAGTACAGCTATCAAGTCTAATTGAGTAACTAATAAAAACATTCTCTATTCTTACACTCGGTTAAATACGAAACATTCAGTAATTGAAAAATAAAAATAACTTCGACCAAGTTTATTTCGTTTGGTTAAATCATTTTTTTTTAAATAGAGAGTCTGTTAGGTGGGACTTCCATTTTACAAAATGTTGTTTCGTTTAAAATGGTGGTAAAATTTTAACTATTCCATAAAATGTGTTTTGTGTTCATTGACTATAAGTACATACGTTTGTATCATGTTTAAAAACTTTTAATAATATATTTTGCTAATTGATAGCTCATACAAATAAAAGGTTGTAATTACTTCACTACTTCCACATTTTTATCATGTTTTGTTCTGATACGGTCATGGTGTGATTATGACACGTAAGACGAGGCACAGATGAAATACCATTGACTTTTTAGCGCCGTCATTGGGCTGGTAGGTACCTAGTTACAAATTTCCAGAGCCAATTTCTTGTAAGCCCGAGTCGAACATATTACTGCTAGACTAAAGAATCAAGTGGTCTTAATGTGATTTAATGTTTATTTTTTTAATAGGAGTGGCATGGTAGAATACGAAGTAGAATATGAATGTTAAATAACAATGCGCGTTCTGCATACATTTTCTTTGCATACTAATTTACAATTTGAGCGTTAAAGTTGAGCAAGATAGCGGAAACTTTGATAACAGTACCTGCAAATGAGAACCCATTCCGAATGTATAGAGGTAGTAAAGCCTATCTCTGAGCAGTAACTGTAGGTGGGAACCGATATTATGATTGTAATCTCTTGTCGGGGGGATTTAAAAGGGAGATTAGAGCAACATGATACTGTGTACGCTTATCACAGACTAAAAAATAGAATAAATAGTATCCACTGCAGTGGTACTTAGCCCTCAAGCAATTGCATTTGAGATGTATAGTTGTCGATCAGATTCTTTTTAATTTAAAAACGAAATTAATTAGGCATCACCAGTGCAGTAGCAGCAGGGTATGTAAAACTCTATTCTCCATAGCGATGATATGCTACATGGTGTCTTCCTACCCTTATATCTTGACCTTCACTAAGATGTGTCGTTGCGTTACCTGTCAAGAAAATCCTTTCATAGCGTGGGCTCGGCGCTCATTGTTCAATACCATCTTACTTGACCGCTTCAAATGAGATGCCCTTTTTTATTCCTAAGTTTAGTGAATGTATACTATTAACAGTATAGTGTATATATAGATCCAGGGGATTTAGTAGGGAGGTCCCACTAAGAGGCTCCTCCAATTTCATAAACCCCAGGTACCTTGCGGCTTCTTGGAACCCTCCTTTGCGGTTAACAGTGCCGCGAGTTTTGATGGACGGAAAAGAGAGTCCCCAAGTTCTGAGCCCGAGCGCGATGCCCTGTCATTGTTTTGTCTAGATGTTAAAAATAAGGTTGGCCAACTCATCCCTATCTTAATTCCGTTCGTCACTTTAGCCAAGTGGTGTTCCATACTACCGCAACTGATTGCGTACTGCAAATAGAACAGTAGACAATCAGCTTCACCTGACTAGTTTCCTAGCAATTTATTACGGTTCCATCATACATTATAATTCAAAAACTCATGATGAGAAATTATTTATTATAATGTGTGTTGGTGTAAAACTCTTTAATACCACTGATTATATTTCGTTATAAGTAAAATTCATGAAATAAAAAGTAACTAGCTGTTCCCCGCGGTTTCACTCGCGTAGATCCCGTTCCTGTCCCGTAGAAACCTTGACTTAAAATATAGCCTACTATCTGCGCCCCGCGTTACTCTGCTCCAGTGGGTCGGAGCGTGATGTTTTGTAGCCTATATGTTAATCCAGCGTATAACCTATCCCGGTGCAAAATTTCAGCCAATTCTGTTTAGTAGTTTTTACGTGAAAGAGAAACAAACATCCATCCATACTAACAAACTTTCGCGTTTATAATATTAGTAGGAAGAACAAAACCTTTGTAGAGGTTTGTAGAGGACTACAGATTTATTATTACCGCCGACTACTGTTTTAGTCACTGCATGACAACTAGTTTGACCATCTTTTAGGAAAACAATTGAGTCATAAACTTAGTTGAATAATCAGTATAATATAACATAAGACATATGAAAATGAAGCTTTTAAAATAAACGTTGTCATATCATCATCATCAGCCCCTATAACGTCCACTACTGAACATGGGCCTCCTCTTGAGGGAAGGTATTTGCTTTATTACTACGCTTGGCAGGCGGGTTGGGGATAGGGATGTAAAGCGGTAAAATTCGGTAAAATACGATATTTTACGTAAAATATTATATTTTACGGTAAAATACGGTAGGATTGGGTAAAAAACGAATTAAACTACTACTAAGAAAAGTTCCGAGTCCATGGAACAGATGGAGCCAGTCACTCAGTCAGCGTCAATTGATCGGGTTGGTTCGAGGGAGACAGTCTGTTTGTCGGCAGGGCAGTATATTCAATCTACCTAACCTAAGTTTGTTTGAGTTTAATTAAATCATCATACCACCATTCACCATACATTAGTCGCCGGTAATTTTACCGTAATTTATATAAATTACCGTAAAATAACCGTATTTTACCAGCGTTTTCGGTAAAATTACTTAGTTTTGCAACCCTAGTTGGGGACCGCAGTATTATGTTACAACATAATACTGCGGCAGCAGCGTTTCCTTGTATGGTACACCATACAAGGAAACGCTGCTGCCCGTTCCTTAATAAACGATTTTTACAGATCATTTTAACCAACCAGACCCGGAAAAAAATCTTAGAATTTACACAAAGATTTTCTGTCCGGCGTAGGGATCGAACCCACGACCTCCGAGATTTAAAGCGAGCCACATACCACTACGCTACGGAGGTTGTCATACAAAACTTAATTTCTCATTATTGCTATTTTGACTATATTGAAAATTGCGATTTAACATAAGAATAATCTACAATGCATGTCGTACATCTGCGACTCCAGTGCCACCGATATTGGCGTTCGGAACAGCACCTGGGGCGGTTTTATTGGGTAAACGATACGATAAGAAAATCATCGCAATACAGAGGGAAGTACTACCTAAATACCCCGCTGCTGTATTGGTAGGAATAGGTTATAAATTTTCATATAGTGTCAAAGTTAAAGTCGAAAATTCTTTATTCATATACACACATTTTTAAATATTTTAAAACATGTTCTTGTGATGCGTCCCTTACTACTTTTTCTACCTCCAATTCAGGACGTGGCAACTCTGAGAAGAACTGGCAAGAAACTCAGAGGAATCCTTTTTAAAATAAATTTTATGTTACAATTATTAATAAAGCAGTATTGTTTCAGAGCATCACACAAGCAGTTTTTTCATTGACATAATCAGAAATTTTATAATAAGCATTTTTACATCATAAATGATGTAAAAATGCTTGCATTTTTACATCATTTATGATGTAAAAATAAGCATAAGATCAAAGATATGTCAAAGATAAATCTTTGACATTATCGTTTAAACTTGTTTGTAAAAAGATCTCTCACATTATTAAAAAGTTTGTTGTAGAAGCGTTTACATTGCATGTGAAACGAGATTATGCTTAGTTCTAGAATTAACAAAAATAATTAAGAATTTATTTAAGCTTGAAGTCTGTTTCCTAGTATATGAAACAGCAAATCTGGTTACTCTAGTGACAATACACACGCGTACCATTAAAGCTTGTACCTGCAATGTCTGTTTCTAAAACGACCTGTGTATTACAAGATACAAGTAAGCAAAACGACCCACCGGCACTAAGCGAGGAAGTAAGTACATCGTATTCAGGTTATACTAGGAAAACGAAATAGAATTTTGTTGTTGTGGGCGGCGGTATTCATTTAATAAGACCTTTTGTTCCTATTTATGAAGGGTCATGAAAAATGACTAAAAAATGCTTGTAATAAAGTATTTAGATTAAAAAATACATAAAATCTGAAAGATTTGGTTCAATTTTGGCACAAGTTTTTAAGACTATCAACATATATAAGCTATAAGCAACACAAGTTCAAAATACTATAGACTTATCATTCCTAGCGTCTGAGAACAAAGCACTATTTGTTCAAAATACCTACTATCATAAATGTTGAAATGACATCACTTTGTTGCACTCAAGAGTGTTTGCTCAAAGCAAAACAAACTAACACAGAAAGTTAAAATGAATTTCTACTTGTGTTAAGATATGAATCTTGCACTGAATCAGGACACTTTCATTTGCCAAAGAATGTAATCTACGACTATTCTTTGTCGGCAAAGCTTTATTTCAAAAGGAAAATTGAGATGGACTTTCTTGAGGGATCCAAATAATCGGAAGTGAATTCTGATATCTTGAGAAATATTTTTTTTACTTTATTTGAACCCGTAGTGAATTGGTAAGCTGATACCAGTGTTCAAACAGTCATAGTATTAAATATCTAAATGAAAAACTCTTTTCCGCTTAAAATAGGTCTAAATGTTACTTATAAATTCAAAAAACAACTTCTTAACATTCCACGGCAACATTTTTTTTCTGAGATTTTAAATTTAGACGGCGTTTTTACAAATTTAGAATACCGGCAAGGACTTTAGCTAAGATTGCAAGTTCGAATTCTCTTATTTATTGGTCTCAAATTTAAAATATTTTATAATTAATATATTCCTTCCTTAAAAGTTGGCCATTGTAGCCGTAAATTTGATGATTTTGGATGTTTGAATTGACATCTTCGTTTGTTTTTACAACGTATTCATAATACTATAATAATAAATATTTTATTTCTCCTCACATTCACAAGACAATAATATTTTATCTCTCCTCACATTCACAAGAAAATAATTCACGAAACAAATCTCCGTTTCATAATATTTGTTCTTTTTATAACAGTTTAAGGTATAAATATTGAACATTGGAAAGTTCACGAGGATTTACTTTCCTTATCATAAGCCAAAAGATTAATGTCAAGTCAAAAATGATATATAAATATTACAATTTTGTACAACATCAGAACGGATGCCATCAATGTTAGTGGCTCTACGAAAAGCAGCAGATAAGGTAGAAAATTTTAAAAATAGAATTTTCAGAATTTATCTCATGAAATTGTCTGTGAAATTGCTCGTTGAAGCGCGGAGCTCTAAACGTTATGCTTCATGTATCATGTATTCCTTCAGGCTGGATTGTAAAAGATATTTTGTTTGTAAAGAAATAATACTACATATTAAAACAAAAATACTTTTTTCTTTTGCAGAGTTTTTGCACACTATACTAAACTAGTATTCTTGTTAAATACTTAATTCTTTTTCTGGCAGACCAAATAGTTATTTCTAACTAGAAAGCGCGCTTGAATGAGAGCGGTTGATACTCGTGTTTTTAATTCTGTACATTATACGCTTGTGTTCCTATTTTGAATTCTTTTTGTTTATTTAGTAGCAGTAACTATTTTTACTAAAGATTGCGTACCATTCTCAAATTTGCATACGTTTCATAAGCTAATATGTAGATGATAAAATTACAACCGAAATATGATGCGTAAAAATTCACTGTCACTGTAAATATATACAATATTAACATACCTATAACGTGCTTCCATAATATAATATAGGTACCATCCCTTTAACAGTAGATAGTCATATAGTTATTACATTAGTTAAGAAATGTATGTGAAATAACGAATATTATTTTTAGATACAATAAATAAAATTATATTAAAATACCTACATTTTAATCACCTTTCTTTCGATTAAAGTCGTTCCTAAATGCATCGGGAATATCGAATGTCGTGTCGCGGTGCGACCAGCACTAGAGGTATGCGACATTTTTTGACGTCTTGCAAACAGTCTACAAAATCATTGTTTTCCCATTTTATACGTGGCCTTTTTGCAAACAGTCTGCAAAATGATCTCTATCCCATTGTACAGGGCCGGATTTAGAAGTCCGGAGGCCCCGGGGCAACAAAGGAGAAGAGGCCTGGCCACAAATTAGTTTCCCTCGAAATGTGTAGAAAATTTGAAGTATGTACCTACTTTTCGAGGCGATTTGAATTCTGATATTTTACTGATTGTCTAATGAAGTGAACAAGTATAGATGAATAACCGTTATTATAATATTTCAGAGCTATTACATTAATCATTATTCTACAAAGTACTGTATGTAAAGGTAAAACACCGAAAAAATAAATAAAAGAAAAGTTGTAGAGTTTACTCGTCAGAATTTGAAAGATTTTAAATCTCTATTGTGGGGGCCCCTCTGTTGTGGAGGCCCCGGGTCAGTTGCCCTGGATGCCCTCCCTTATATCCGGCCCTGCCTACATAACTTAATTTAAACGGAATTAAATAGGGTTCACTCAAATTGGTCAACTATTATTAATTTTTAGTTTCTTGTCAAAACATAGAATTTTTATCTAATTTTCACTCATTTAATTTTCGTTTAGTGAACATATATACGTGAAAAGTTTGTACCTTCTCCTTTTAGTGAAAATTACGCGGACCGAAGTAAGAAATTTTGCACACTTAATATAGTTTTGTATACAGAAGGTTTTTTTATTAATATGGCTAAATTTTGGACACTGGGCAACCATTAGTATATATTAATAAGTAATATTATTTACAACTCTATGTTGTCTATCTAGTTTGACTAATACAATGTAATTTCCGGAGAAATTAATTCAAAGGAAACCTTACTTGTGAGTATTCCTTTGTGTACGTTTTCTTTGAAGTTCCAAGCATAAGATAAAAATCTTGTAGATAAACAATATATTTTTTCTCTTTACACCGTCTGTTAGATAGGAAACACAAATAAATTTTATTATTAGCCGTACTTTTATTATTTGCCACGTTGCTGCAGTTCCGTGGGAACATCATCTTAAAATGTAGACTATGACACTCACAATAAATGTGGCTTTCTGTCAATCGCTATACTATTTCCATTTCTTTATTTTCTCGATGACAGTTCTTATTTGATAGTTGTAGTGTTGTGACCAAATAAGTAATGATATCGATCGCATATATTCATTATATTTTGAACAAAGACAAATACAACAACAAACATTCAAATATATATTTTCTAAAGGTGAAAACACTCAATGGCCCATCGCCATTTTGTGTTTATATAATATAAGTTAATAAATTTGTACAAAGTATCCGGCAGTAGTTTAGTTTCTTACACTTTGTAAAAAAATATCGGGTCTGTTATCATGTTACGTTTATCGATATCCCTATCGGTTTCGGTTCGGTATAACCTTGTAAGTGTGTAAATGTCATATTTTTATAAAATAATGCATACATACCTAATGTAAAAAAGACGCCCATTCAAGTTTACCACAGGATGCTGTCATCGAGAAAATAAAGAAATGGTAATATTTAGTATAATATTTCTTTCAAATTATTGACACTAATGTCAATTTCATTAGAAAAATAATAAGGAGCGCGGAACCTTAGAAGTTTTCTTAAAATTTCTAATGTTTCGCTAAACTTTACGATTTTTTTATATGAGCCTTTTACTGGCAGTAATAAACACAACAAAAAAAGAATAAGTGAAACTGGTCCATAAGTTCACGCGTGATGCGATGACTAAAGGATTATAGAATAGGGATTTATAACATTAAGCATTTTTCATTTTCATTTTGTTTTCCATTAGATAATTTATTCTATCTCATGCGCCCATCTTATGTGGGGCTTCCCTCTCTATCGTGGTGGATAGAATCATATCCACGAGAAGATGGTATACCCACTACAGTATAAATCTGGTTTTGATTGAATGTGGCGCCGCAAAAAAAAAATACTGGTATTATAAAGCTGAAAAGTTTGTTTGTTTATTTGCTTGAACGCAGAAACTACTTGTCCGATTTGGAAAATTACTGTCATGTTCACCAACCTGCCTGCCGAGCGCAGTAAAAAACCCTATTCAAAAACTCTCATGTCCAGTTGTGGACATTATACGGGTCGATGAAAATACAGCTGAAGTTTCCTCCAAGAATGTAAAATAGGTATTTCTTCATACAATACTTTTTAAACATAAAGTTTTTTTTTCATCATTAATATTTGGAGCAATTACTCTTCCAAATTATTAATTATGTTCCATCTTTTTATTATGAAACAAGAAAAAAAATTCCAACGTCTAAAAAGTATCAGATGAATAATAAATATGAGGCCATTTTTTGTACGGAGTCTATGTATTTTTAATTTTAATAAACTCGAAATGCGCCAGTTAGCCTGCACGAATCTGGCAACAAATAGAATGGGGTGAGCCGCGGCTTATTCACAAATCCTGCTGACTGTAGGAAGTGCGGTGAATAGGAGGAACGAATCAGTACGTACAGCGGTTACGATGAGATTACGATATAGTTACGACTTTAATGATATCCTCTTTTTCCAAAGGGAAATGCATTAGGCAACCTTAATGCTGAGCGGCGGAAGTATTGAGGACAAACTCTCCATAGAAATTATATTGTCGTTTCAAATTTAAAATCGCCTTTTATGAAAGTTCACGCGCGATGCTATGACCAAGGGAAATAGGGATTCATTTTTATATAATCTATATACAAAAAAAAATCATGCATACCTTCTTTTATCTCTGTATTTAATAAATAGATATTAATATTCGGATTCGGTGGAATATGGCAAAGAGATTAAATAATCATTAAATTATTTATGCCCATGCTGTAGAATCCAATAACAAATTGGTATCAAAATGGTAATCCAATAACAAGCCATTGGTTAAAATTTTATAGACTCTATGTTTTGATGTCAACTTAATACGTAATGTAACAATAAGTGGAAAACAATTGAACATAAACAGCATTAGATGTGTATAAAAAATGATCATAATTTTTTTGTTACGGCCCATTATTTACTGGTTCGGTTAGGGATTTATCTTGATGTAATTATAAAAAGGCCATTAGAAAAGTTGTTAAAAGTAACTCTTACCTAATCGGGGCCGATTGCATTTAATGATCGATTTAATTCGGAAAATCAAAGAGTGTACTAAACTTATTTAGGAACTTACAGGCACGCACAAAAATATGCTTTTCAGTTTCAATTTATACTATGGGGAAACGAGCCGAAAGTCTTTTAGGCTTTTTGGAGATAAATATTGTAATGGTTACACAATTGAAATAAAAAATAAATTAATCCTCTAAATGTCTATGTTTTTAAATAAATGTGTTCTCAAAGAGGGAAAACTGGAGTACTACAATTAATTATTAATAGATATAATAGAGACTACTAGGGAACTTAAGTATAATAAAACATAAAACTGGAGTAACTAACAGCCCACTTCAAAAGAGTAGTGAAATGGACCTTATGCTGATGATAAAGTAACTAAGGTGTCATCTGTGAGTTTCTCATAGGGCGGTTTGGTAATAAAAAATAATACAAGTATTTAAAATATGAATAAATTTGCCACATTTCATCTAAATACGAAACTCCGTATCGTTACTCCTAATAACAGCTCCGAGAGTAGGCACCGCAATGCACCACTAAAACCACGATGGATTATTAGGCTCGACTTTTTACAATTAACACGCCTGGGTCTTGTAAAAAATATTTTATTTTGTTAATTATAATTACACTTATAAGTAGGTCCCCGAGGAATCAGGCATTGCTGTAATTTGTAAATAAAATAATTTTGGTCATTAAAGTCGAAATCGACGACCTGTAACAGGCCGTAATTTTATCCGCATTGCTTTACAAAGTCACGTGTTTTTTTTTGTCTTATCTAAATATATTATAAACATATGAAAACCTTATTTTTTTTAATTCAGATCCAAATTTTAATTAGTTGGTGACTTTTTGTTTAAGAATAACTAACACACGTATTCAATTATTCATATACACTTAGACCGTCACAAATTTCTGCAAATTCATATTCCACGTTTAGAATGCTTGTAAAACTCTGAATATTTTTATTTTATTACTTAAGATAATACTTATGAGATACCTAAGATATGATCATTCAAACAAAATTGGTCACTACGACCACAACGGCTTCGAGCGCTGCTGTTGTTGCCCGCCACTTCGATTTCTCCATAAAAAACGATGCCACCGTGCAGGGGACGTATAGGCTGACTAGCTGCACGATTTTACACGCGTCACTCTGCTCCAGTGGGTCGGAGCGTGATATTTTGTAGCCTACATGTTAATCCATCTTATTAACTATCCCCGTGCCTTTCAAATCCATTCGGAAGTTTTTGCGTGAAAGAGTAACAAACATCCATCCATCCATCCATACTTACAAACTTTCGCGTTTATAATATTAGTAGGATATGATGGTGACCACATTTAATTTCTTCTAATCTTAACCAATTGATTATCTGTATGATTACACCCATAAGTTTCGTGGCATAATAAACTGTTTAGTCTAGGGTCTTATACTTCCAAACTTACGCATTCCGTAACCACAGCTATCCTTTTCTCACCAGTGTAAACTCTTCTTTCAATCTCTGACATACAACGTATTACTTTACTGTATTTTATCAGCCCCTTACGTCCATTGCTGAACATGGCCTTACTTTTTAACAAACCTTTTTTAGTTAGGGTTGTTAAGGGATATTGCCATAACCACCACGATTTGTAGGTGAATTGGTGATCGCAGCTAGATGGGATTCTTGAGCTGATAGATGCTGCTGCCCATCCATCAGGTATATGTTTTTTAGTCGCCTCTTAGGACACCCATAGGAAGCTTTGGGGTGTTCTATCCTAAGCCAGAAAAGACACGGCGTCTCTGAAATTAAAAGTTTTTAAGGCGCGTATTTTAAGTAGGTATTTATCGATGAATATATCGGAATATGGCATTTGTAACTAGTATACTAAAATCATTGTTTATTTTGCGAATATATAAATGGATCTATTGTTAATAAGCCTCAAAAGGCATCAGTAGACCAAGAAATTTCAATACAATGATAAAAGTATAAAATTTAGATTACAGATATACACAAGGCTTTTTCTATATTTTTGACCTAATGATGACTTAACATAGGTCTGTTATTGCCACTCACTTTCGCAAAATAAATAATCTTTAAATATATCAGATAGGAAATGCCACTTTCCGACAATTTCTCCGTTAAATACCTGTAGAGCGAACGTTGCGCCACTTACAATTTTTTTAAATATGTACGTAATTACAGAAAACTGTTCATGTGATCAAAATGAAACGATCTAGATCAGGGCCGGAAAACCGATCGATCGCGATTGACTGGTCGATCGCGGCAGCTATTACAGTCGATCGACTTATATAATAAAACTTGTCATTTTAGGTCATGTCAATCCTCAAATACGTGTCACAGATGTGCAGAGTTTGTGTTTGACGTATAATAATCTGAAAAAATACATAATAATATATGTATATCATTCGATTGATATTTACGGTACATGATTTAACCGTATGTTGGTATGCCATATAGTCGATCGCACACAGTAAACAGTCGATCTTAGGTCTTATTAAGTTGGCCACCCCTGATCTAGGTGTAAGTACATATAGGTATATTATACCTAACAGCTTTACAAAGAATAGGTCTAAATTCAAAACATTATTCATACTCTAGCGATGCCTTTTTTCAGCCAGTTAAACCACCATATAATACAATGTAATTGATTGTTATATATTACAATATAATCCCACAACCCATCAACAGTCCACACAACTCATAAACAAACAAAGTGGCTTGTAATCCTCGCATTGTTAAAATTGTAACGACAGGGTCCTGAATATCACATCGCTTAAACCTTTGGAAAATATTCAATTTTAATTCTTTTGCACAAATAAATGGAACGCGTCACCGCAAGGGTTATAAAATGGCCGTCCCAAATATAAAACCAGCAAAATTTCCGATGAATTGACTTTTATAACTTAACCTCTTCGTTTCGCTTTTAATTATAATACCTTTGTGCATTCATTAACTTCAATATAAAGACGTTATACATTAAAGTTAAATGTAAAGACACAATGAAAAAGAACAAAATATTATTTCAACAGCAAAATAAATTGTAAAGCATTATTTTAATGTTTTGAACTCTTTATGGAAAAGATTACCTTATACTATATTTCAAAATTGAGATTAATAAAATTCGACCACCGGCAGGACTCGAACCTGCATCCTGGGTAAAGTCCCAATGCCTTAACCAATTCAATTCAATTCAATTCGTTTATTGCAAATCATGTGTGACAATGGTGTTACAAAAATATAAGTTTCAACATGACACCCTGTTAGGGCACAGCAACATTAAATACAATATTATTATAATTAGTTACATTACATGCTAGACTAATTCATATTGATCATTAAATTATAATTGACAAAAGGTATTAATATTTAAAATAAATTATAGGCAGTCATACAATAAATTACAATTTGCATGCATAATAATAGAAAATAATAAACTTTAAAATTAATAAATTTCATTCCTAACATTATTACAATAACTAGGTTTCTTGTCAAGGTAAAACTCTTGCAGTGTATAAAAGCTTTTTTTTATTAAATAATCCTTAAGTTTCCTAATAAAAGAAGTATACAGTTCTTCGTCTTGTATATCTTTAGGAATCTTGTTATAGATGGTGATCGCACTAACATACGGCCCTGTTTTATGTAAATTTAGTTTTGATTGAGGTAATGCAAGTCTGTTTTTATGTCTTAGGTTTAGAGGTCGAGAGTAGTTATCTTTAGCTTGTTTGAATAGGTGGGAATTTTTCCTTACGAATTTACAAAGTTCTAAGATATATAAAGAGGTTAGAGTCAATATGTTCAGCTCCGTAAAGTATGGTTTGCAACTATCTCTTGCGCCTATATTTGACAGAATCCTTATGCATTTTTTCTGTAATATAAATATTTTTTGGACTTCGCAGCTGTTACCCCAAAGAATTACACCATAACTCAGCCATGAATGGGCATAAGCGTAGTAGGCTATTTTGGCGGTTTTTAGGTCTGTAGTCTTTTTTAGGTGTGTTAAGGCGTAAGTGAATCTAGACAGCTTTTTTCATGGGTTCTCAATATGTGCTTTCCAATTAATATTTTTGTCTATGGCTAGTCCTAGTAGATTAAAGCTATCTGCGCATTCTATTTCTGTATTGTTATAAGTGAAGTTTATATTCAGTTGTTTTTTTTGGTGAGGTCTAAATTGCATGATTTTTGTTTTAGTATAATTTAATAGTAGGTTATGTTCCTCTAGCCAGTGGCTAATTGACGATAGTGTATTTGTTAGTTCATTATTTGCTTCGGTTTCATTAGTACTTGAAAATACCACGGACAAGTCATCCGCAAATAGAACACTTGTCGATTTTAGTACCTTTGGCAGATCGTTTATGAAAATTAAAAATAATATACATCCGAGAACGCTACCTTGGGGAATAGATTTGTCTATATGTGCTACTTCCGATTTAACTTTTAAAATACGTAATATACTAACTATAATAAGTAATAGTCTAGTTCTACGTATTGTTTTCGGTTGTGTAAGTAGGACTTGAACCAATCAAGGGCTACTCCTCTGACTCCTATTCCCTCTAATTTGTTTAGCAAGATTTTATGAGAGACTCTATCATACGCCTTGCTCATGTGCACTAAGATACCTACCGCATATTTTTTCTTGTTTAAAATTTCTAAAATTTCATGGATATACTTATATATGGCAAGTGTTGTGGATCGGTTTCTTCGAAATCCATTTTGACTGTCGTCTAGTATTTCGTATTTTTCGCAGTATGAAGTTAAGCGTTTTGTCATGACAGATTCGTAAATTTTTCCAAAAGTTGATAATAGCGATATGGGTCTGTAATTGTTAGTGTCTGTCTCGTCACCTTTTTTGTGGATGGGTTTTATTACAGATATTTTTAGGAGGTCTGGTACAATGCCTTCTGTAATTGACTGGTTAATTAGGATCTTTAGTGGTAATGCTAATTCACTAGTACATTTTTTTATGAGCGTAGGGGGAAGTTCATCAAAACCAAAACTTTCCTTGTTTTTTAGATTTTTAATTATACTACTAATTTCTCCTACATTGGATGGTTCTATGTAGATAGAATTTTTAGAGGTGGAGATTACTGGTCTACCAGATGGTTGTGAGTCATGCGCACCTGCTTTTTTATTGCTGGCAACTGATACGAAGAATTTATTGAACGTATTGGCTATAAGACGGGGATCCTCTATAACAATATCATTTATTTTTATTTTTATGTTCTTCCGATTTTTATTTTGTAGCTTATTAGTGCGCTCTTTAACTATTTGCCACATTGTTTTGGTAACGTTTCTAGATCTTTTTATCCTATGGATGCAATGCAGTTTTTTTGCTTTATATACTGTGTTTTTTAGGAGTTTTTCGTATGTTTTATAATGTTTATCTAGAATGGGATTTTCAATACCGATGTTCAATAGTTTAAGGTTTCGTTTATGTTTGCATGAAATTCTTAGGCCTGCCGTTAGCCATGTTTCTTTAGGTTTACTTTTTGCGTGCGTTTTTATTTTAGGTATGCAAGAGTCCAATATTTTTTTTATTTCGTTGTGGAAGTTGTTATAGTTTTCGTTGGCGTTATTATTATCATTGATTACCGTAGTCCAGTCAATTTTGCCGATTTCTGATTTAAATTTCTCTACATTTTTATTACTATAGATTCTTTTTTCGGAGAGCCAGTTTGCTTCGTCTTGTCCGTCAGTATTTGGGATTGTCACTACAATCCCTTTATGGTCGGAGAGACCAAAGTCCTCAACTTTGGTCGTAAAGTCTTTATCGCGAAAATTTGAGAACATTAGGTCTATACAGCTTGCGCATCGCTTTGTTACTCTAGTTGGCTCTTTAATATATTGATTGATTATAACTTTCCATAATATTCAGTAAGTTTTGAGTTAATCTATTGTTTTGCAAAATATCTATATTAAAATCACCTCCAATTATAACGTAATCTGCAAGAGTTTTTCCAATGAATTAAAAAACAATTCGGATTGTCTATTTTTTTCTGGCCAATAGAGAACAACAACTACTAGATTTAGCACAACGATATCTATGGCACAAATTTCAAATATATATTCCGTATTCAAGTTATTTATGTCATTGCGCTCAATAAATTCTATGTCGTCTTTTACAAAGATGCACACACCACCACAGTCGTGATTCTTTCTATTAAATGACACGGCGCAGGTAAAATCTTCCAATTGTAGTAGGTCAATTTTGGATTCTGTTATCCATGTTTCTGTACAGCAGAGGACCTTTATTTCTGAATGTTCTTGCATTATATACTCTAATAAATGTTTTTTATTATTGAAACTTCTTAAATTCTGGTAGAGTACTTTAAAATCATTAGCGACGAAAATTTTTTCTTACTCCGTTAATCGATTCTCTTGTTATAGGTGTGTTTTCTACAAGTAGGCTTGAATTATCAAAGTTGTCCGTTGGGGAATAGTTTTGGGGCTCTAGTCTTTCATTGGCTGTTTGTGAGCATAGGTAATCTTCATGGTGTACTTTCCCGTCGATTAATAGTTCATTATTTCTTATTATAGCGTGATGACCTTTTTTTCTAGCTTCTATTAAGGTTTGTCTCAGTTTTGTTCGTTTTTCTAAGCCTGCTCCGTCCAGATATTTTTCTACAATAAGTCCAGTGTTTCTAAAGTATCTTTTATTTAATAATATGTAGTTTGTCATCCTTTTTGATAGCAATTCTATTACTAGAGGTCTTTTATATCCATTTCTTCCTATTCTAGTCAAGTCCTCTAAGTATCCAGTCAAGTTAATATTAAGTATGTCTTGAAATGCGTATATAACACGATCGTGGATTTCGTACTCAGTTTCTTCATTATATTCTGTGAGGCCATATAATACAATTTTTTTATTATTATTTTTGTCTTAATTTCGAGCCATATTAGGTTCTTTTTTTATTATTTTTGTGTTATTAGCTGTTTCTACATAGGTGGGGGATATGGTTGTCGACAATTGTAGTTGTAGTTTTCTTATTTCATCTGTCAGTTTAATAGTTTCAATCTGTAGGTTTTCAATTTTTGAATTTAGCTTGTTTATTTCTGACTTTGCGCTGCACTGTTCGTTTCCATCTGTTTTTATCTCTTTTTCTCGTTGAAGTGTCCGTAATAATGTTTTGTTTATTTCAGAAGATATTAATCGTTGTAGTTCTTGGAGTATATTCTTTTTGGTGAGGTTTAACTTTCTATCTAGTATTTCTTCTAGTTTATCAGTTGTTATGTGCATTTTTTGGCACTCTAATTCTTGTTGTGGATAAGTGGTCATATGAAATGTATCACCCAGAATGCTGGACTCGTCTTCTGAGTTAATGGCACTATTCTCTTTTATGTTTTGCGTGCGTTGGGACTTTCCTCTCAGGGTGACGTTGTTGCGATCGTATTTATTTTCGTCTTGGTCTAAAGTTATCGTTGGTGTCGTGGTTTCATCTGTCATACCTCTAATTGGCGTATTTGAGTTTCCTTTCTTGGGCATCTTGCAGACGCAATTTGGACATTTCCATTGTTTCTTCATTTCCTTTGTCATCGTGTAATATTTTTGTACTGGTATATTAGAACAATTCAAATTGTAATTATTGTCACACAACGAACACGGTAAGTATTCTTTGTTGGATATTTTTTGCAAGCATCCGTCGCATATATATGTAGGAGCCATAGTGGAGAATGTTTATTTAATTTTAAATAAATCACAAAAAGAGCATACAATACTTAAGGTTCGAACTATCGACCTCTGAGGGACGCGCAATTCGTATCGAGTACTGTCACCACAGTGCCAACCGATCGATGTTGTAGATAGCGGAATTAGTCGACTGCATTCTGCGCTTTGTCTGATGTGACGCAATTCAGTAGGTGATTAAGCGTATTGATGATTTTATCGTTCGACCCGCAATGTAAAATATAAATATGCACTGTGTAGATTACACTTTATTTTCTTGAATTTACATTGTTTATAACACTGCACATTTATGCCATTAATTGTTTCTTTTATATTAATTTTGTCTGGATAGTTTCGGCTATTTATTTAATTAGGTGTATTTCGAGGTGTAATCACAAGACTTGGCTCACTGTTGTCACTGTTTTCTGGCACTAATTGTTTTTATTCTTCGAGATAACACTTTTTCCGGGTGTATTAATCGTTTTTGATCGTAATTTAACTTCGAATTAGAACTTTTAGCGTATTTTACTATTTTTAAATATAAATAATCGCGGAGCGTGATGTTAACCGTGGCACAGTAGCGCCCTCTCTTTAGGCTCACCAATTAGGCTACGGTGGAACCCTACCGATCATCGAAATTTATTAATCTCTTTGTAACACGTCTCTAAGGGGGACGGTAGCGCCATCTATCGGTAATGATCCGCATTACTTCGATAAATATCTCCAAAGTTACATTTGGTATTAAATATTAAACGATGACACCGCCCGTTTTTCACATTATTTAAATGTTTTGAACTCTTTATGGATGCAGGTTCGAGTCCTGCCGGTGGTCGAATTTTATTAATCTCAATTTTAAAATATAAATCATTCAATAATATATACAACTAAAAGTAGCTACTTTAAAATAAAACTTACTTATAAAATACTACTATTACTAAATCTATTCTACTTGGCAAGGTTCCCAGAATGCTGGCAGCATTACCACATTCAATGGCAATGCATACCTGCTATGCAAAATAAAAACCAGCACTCGGAGAACGTGCCGCACTAAAGAGGGCCGCTGCGAGGTTTTAATTAATTAATTTGGTCCTTAAGACCCTAATGTTTCGACACCAAAACGCGTCTATTTAGATTCTCCGCGGATTCAGTCGGCATGCCAGCCCTACTATTCCCAGAAAGATGAGACAGCGCGAGGGTGTCGACGCACGTAGCGTCCCACACCAAAGGCCGTCCCATCCTCCAGGACACCAGAATTATTTCGTCGGGCCTCTTACTGTCGTCGCCTATAAGGCCATTAGGCTCTAAAATGGCTGGCATATTAGTCGAGCTGAAGGCCCGACGGATTTTATCAATAATAGTGGCATGACGGGATAGATTTAATTTTTATATTGTTGGATTCTTCATTTAGGGAGAAATTTATGCTTTTCTGATAGTCAGTGACGTAATTATACGAAAATAACTTCGATAAATCTGTCTTTGCTACTAGAAAATATGCAAGCAACAAATATTTTCAATATGCCAATTTATTATGATAATGTAGAATGCAAATGATAGCACCAAAATAATTGAAAATATACAACGACAAAGATGGAAGAAGATACAGACATTTTTGTTCGATGCCATAGTGACATTGTTACGTAATTATTGTTCATTTTATTTGAAAATATTTCAAAGCACCTACAAACTCTCCCAAATATCTAAATTTTTACTTAAGTAACCATTAGTACATTAAATGATAATTTATTTCAAGTTGTATACACCTTACAATAATTTAAAAAATAAACATTTCTACCATAAAACTAACTATCTAGGTACATGTTTTTTTATGGGAAATCTGGGGGCCGAGTCTGCTATTTTTTTAAGTACTGTGCCACCGTTTTTGGCATAATGATATCATGATGGCATGATATCATTATGCCAAAAACGGTAATCTACTAATCTCACTATGGTGTCGGCGCTGAAATGGCAGTCGGTGTTGCTACCGCAGAAAAAGGCCGTCAACAGAATCCGCAGGGGAGATGGTTAGGGAGATTGTAATGTTTATTTAGACGATTTCAAAACTTATAAATGTATCATTTTTTATTATGTTCGACTACGCTAATGTCATCGTGGCGTCATAGTAACACCATTATGACGTCATTTGGATTAGTAGATTACCAAATGGAAAAAAAACCGACCATTGAACTGTCATTGACAGTCCATGAACACGCCATTACGATAGTAGACTCGGGGCCCTGATATAGTGTGGCAACACTATTAATCAATGTTTTTACTAGAAAGCAGACAAACAAATGGCCTAAATAATAATTGAAGAATACTAACTTTCTAGGAAATATTAAAATGAATACTAAGTTTATAGTCGCTGAAGGCTTTGATAGATTATAATAATTTAAAGCTTTAGCTTCCTGCGAGCGGCTTCACCCGCATTACTCCCGTTCCCGTGGGAACTTCATGATTAAAGTAGTCTATAGCCTTCCTCAATAAGTGGGCTATCTAACACTGAAATATTTTTTCAAATTGGTCCAATAGTTACTAAGATTAGCGCGTTCCAGCAAAGGATCAAACAAACAAACTCTTCAGCTTTATATATAGTATATAAGATTCGAAAAATATATATATTATTTATTGTTCAAAAATAAGATATTATTATTCAAGGCACAAAACTTATTTTGCCTTATTTGGATCATTTTTACATTGCCTAGTCAAACTTATGCTTATTCTTTTTTAATTTTACCTTGATATGAATATTTATTTTAACATTAATATCAGATATCGCACCTCTAAAACGTCAATGACGCAAGTGCAAAAAATTCAAAAACTGGCCTTTTTATGGGAAACGATTTAAATAATATCTGAATAGTTTCCCATTAAAGTTTTTAAATTTTTCGCACTTATGTCATTGTCATTTTGAAGGTGCTATATGATATAGTGCTGTTCTTTCTATAATTAAGAGACTACCTAAAACATCGTAAATGTATAGTTTGAAACAGTGTGTATTACTTTCCCTTGTTGCACGCCCTTCATAAATAAAGCAGTAAAATAAAACAATTGTCCTTAAGCTTGTAATAAATATTCTTATTTCAATTATAACTTTTACTATTAAGAGAAAAATAACATGGTAACCAGCAGGTATGTGTTTTGTGCAAGATCAAAGGAAAATGGTACGAATAGTTAATAATAACACAATATACAGTGATCCACTAGAAATGTTTACTGAATTTGATATGTCCAAACATAACGAGTATTTAAATATATTGGCCCCGCACCTGATTGCTCTACGGTCCTAATCAGTATGCGATGCAAGAGAATAAAATAAAATATATCTACTTCTCGTGCTAATTGGCATGAAATCTGGCTCAAAAATTAAGCCTCATCCAGCTAAATTTAAAGGAAGGAACACCTTTCTATAAATTTGTAACAAGTTTGAATTTCAATTAAAAACACATTAATTAATTATTTATAGCCTTATACCTACCAGATGTAACAATAAGTGTTTATTTCGTGTTCCCTTTTTTTAATTCATATGTCTGTTAAGAGCTTATTTGTCTACAGTCTGTTTTATTTCACGTTTTTATTTAGACAAACATCTCATATTAAGAAGTTATAAATTATAACGCTGTTTTGGGACACCGACAAAAAAATATATAAAGAAAAACAAAAATGATAAAGAAGCTAATAACAAAAGTCTTATAAAACTTCGTTATGGCTCATAACTATAAAAGTTTTGGCAAAATCACAGCTCTCAAAGATTTTATGAGACAATTAACAGTAAAATTCCATGAAACCGTAAAACGACAACTTTTAAATAAGTTTAATATTTATCATAGCTAAGTTGTTTATGTTGACCGTTTGACCAGTTTAAAATTACGTAGACGCGTTTCAGGTGTTTTTTACTTTTTTATTTCGAAATTTGAAACATTGTCGTAGCATCTGTAGGTCGTGGATCCCCACGCCGGACAAGTATAATGTGCCTTTGAGTTTATTTAAAAATTTATCTCCGTGCCCTGGAAAGCACGATGAGCCGCTGGTCCATATTGTTATATTATTTTCATCTATATATATATAACAAGCGTTTATCAGGGTATGGGTAGCACCGTATCCTTGCCTATTACAATATAATGCTGCAGTCATCAATTCGTAAGCCAGACGTGGGACTAAGGCAAAACCCGCCTTTGGGAGGCCAGTTTCAGTTATTCGGGCTGATAACGATGATGATGATCAGTATACTTTTTTGCCATGTGATGATTACACGTATGCGCATGAAGTTATTGCCAATTTTTATAACAATATAAATCAGGAATAGGAACACGTTACGTTATATTGACTTCAAATTGACATGTGGACAATGTTCTATTGTTTTTTTCTTAATCTTTAATGTATTTTTTTTAAAGCATCCGTATATTATCTTTGCTGCATTGTTGCAGTACCAGCACTTTGAAGATAGGTACAATTCAATCATTTTCAATGGTAACTAACCAGAAAGAAAAACTCAATAGAATATATTAATTTGTATAAAAAATGACGTATAAGATCTTTGATCTTAAATTAAAGATATAATTACAAATGTTTTGCCGGTGATCGCCACATAATATTATTAAGTATGTACTTATGTTAATTCGCTTCTAACTACGCTTCATCATTATCAGCCCGTTTACGTCCACTGCTTAACATGGGCCTCCTCTTAACAGACCTTGGCAAGCCAGGATCGTTGAGGGACATTGCCATAATCACCACGCTTGGCAGACGGATTGGTGATCGCAGTAAGATGAAAACCTTGAGCTAATAGATACTGCTGCCCATCCATCAGCCATATGTCCCTTAGTCGCCTTTTACGACGCCCTTGGAAGGACATGGGGTGGTCTATTCTAAGCCGGACACCACACGACTACGCTTATCAATATTAATTTATGTTATAATTACTACAACACTTTCGAGTATCATTTTTTAAATTGCGATAATCTAGAGTGTTCCCCTATTATTCTTGGAATTTTGTTGAAAATATTACAGCTGTAACAAAACTATTTGAATGTGCCATCGCTGTATTGTGCATGTATGTTAAAAGTTATTTCTATTTAAAGTTAGTGTTGGTAAAGGATTAATTGAAATTGATATCGTATTATTTCATAGTCACTTCCTGGTGACATTTTTATCTAAACAATACATTTAAAAAAATATTTTGCAGATGCAATGCTATATTAGACATATTTTATATTATATTGTAAGTAGATACGTACCTAATACATTATTGGCGCCCAACGTGTGCCCAAGTCATTAATCAATGTCCGACGCTTTGTGGACCAATATCCACTTACGAGACCCTCACCTGCCCTAATAAATGAAATGAAAACATTCTTTACAGTAGGGGATAGCAGAGGGCTACTGACGCAATTATATCGATGACAGAAATTGACCGTGTGGTTTCCGGCGTAGAATAGACCACCCCATATCATCTTATGGGTGTCAAACAAGGCGATTCAGTGACATACACCTGATGAATGGGCAGCGGCATCTATTAGCTCAAGGTGATTTACATGTTACTGCGATGAAAAACCCGCCTGCCAAGCGTAGTGATATAGGCAATATCTTCCTACTATCTTGGCTAGCCAAAGTATCAAAGAGCAAGGTCTCAATGTTCAACAGAGAAAGTAAACGGATGGATGAAGAAGTGAGTTAAAAAAATTCACCCTTATGACATTTCGACGGTGATACTGCAATACCGCGTAAACGACAATAGCAAATCTCTATGTAATTAATTAACGCGGTATTGCAAAATAACCGACGATTTCTGCTACGCCGCTTGTAGATTATGCTCATAGATAAATTAGTTTTCAATCGTCGATCTCTTCTTGGAACTGTCATTGGAAATTCTTGTATGTATTGTACATTTTTGATAAACAATAATCCACTTATATTTACTTTGGTGTATTTATAAAAAATATAAATCATTAATATAGAGTGCACATATATTAAATCGTCCCCGTATCTCTTGGGCTGGGTATTCAGGGAACGAATACTGCCTTAACTTACCTACCTGACTCATTTTCGCGCATGTCTTGCTAAAGTTCATAAAAATTAAACACCATTAATCGTGATGACCATTTCTAATACTTATTTTCAAGTTCAAAGTATCATTTTATCAGGCCTTGTACTAAAGCCGCAAAACAATTAATTTGATCGCTTCAAAAACATACGAATACTGAATTCACTGCATTTACTATTGGTATGTTTTTGAATTGGATATTGAATTCAGTGTTCGTAATTGATGTAAACCAATTTATAAAAATAATTTAAAATAAATCCGACTCATATGAATCCATATGACCACAACAAAGTACAAAAAGCTTCGATTTATCCAATAAACGGTTGAATCCGTAAAATTGGATAATCGTCCATGAAATGTTTGGTTAAAGGACCGGTAGCTGTTTATTTTGTAAGGGTGCTTTTGTTGCTTTTTGTATCATTTTTTTAGATTGATTAAGAAAATAAAGAGCTGCATAAATGAGATAATAAGTAGAACAATAAGTTAAATATTACTTTTGTCGACGTCTGTTAAAACTTATATGGTTGAATAATTAGACATTTACTTTTTATTTTATTATTTTCATCTATACTAATTTATAAAGCTGAGGAGTTTATTTGCTTAAATGCGATATACTGGTCGGATTAAAAAAATATTTCAGCGTTAGATAGCCCACTTATCGAGGAAGGCTATAGGTTATATTTAATAGCGGGCGTCGGATTTGTGATCTTGTGGTCACCGGTTCGATTTCCACCCATTGCACTACCGACGTGAACCCACTCGTAATAGCTTAGCACGAGGGGTTAATCAGAATACTAGTATACTGTAGAATTCTGAAAGTAAATAAAAAAAAATGAAATTCCCACGGAAACGGGAGATACGCTGGCGAAACCACGCGTAAGAAGCTAGTAGATTATAGAAACAATACTTACAATAGTCAAATACACCGCCTCTTGTTGCTTTTGACGAATGGTTCCTACAATACTTGCAGCAATAATTGTAATTTTAAACCTTTTCCGCTAATAATTGAAATTTATTTTGATTAAAAATAAACATTCTCTCTGTTGCCTCTACTCTGTAAGTGATTTCTTTTCAGCTAATAAGAATGTTTGTTCTCCTAAAGGTTTGTCAGCAAATCCTTCCGTCGTTTCCCCGTCAGACCTCTGTCAATGAGTTTCATTGTGCACTTTGAATAGATTTTCAAAGGATCTTGCTGAAGTTTTCTTATTATGGAAGACACTTTTGATGTTTTCGATTATGGGATTCTTGTAATAATTCAATTTTGTGAAACTGAAATTAGATTTGACTTTTGTGGCAATATACCTGAGTGTTTAGTACCTAAGGGAAATTTTGTGAGTAAAACTATTACCGCAAAATAAATGAAAATGATTTTTAAGATTGAATGATTTCAAAGAAACTCTAGCACTTGCGAAATACAAAACGACATAAGTCTCTCGTAGCATAATAACTACACACTAGCTTAATGAACAAAATTACGTGTCACTAACAACCACCATCATCATCACCAGCTCGCATAACATTCACTGCTGAAAATGGGCTTTCTTCAAAGGGGGTGTTACCATACCAAGCTTGGCAGGCGGATTGGTGACCGCAGTATAATGTACAGTCATAGATCATGTTATAACAATCAGGATCAACGGCTTTAGGTACGAGACTTTCCTAGTTACGTAGGATAATCCTAGGCAGAAATCTTTGGTTTTACACAAGGACTTTTAGTCTGAAGCAGGAATTGAACCCCCAGCCTCCGATAGTGAAGACAGGCCTTCTGGCGCTACGCCACGGAAGCGTTACAGTGACGCTATCATAATAATGATCTATTTCAGAAAAGAACTAAAACCATCGCTTGTATTGAAAAAGAAAAACGTTCATCCATCAAAGTAAAGTAGCTATCTCATAAAAAATACCAATCATCTATCCATCGTTAGAGACAAGGTTTTATAAGCTTACCAAAAGGTAAAGATATCGTAAATCGTAAAACCCCTTGCAACTTTATCGAGCCCCGGTCACAGTACCATTACAAACGACCCAACTTGTTTATTTACAATTCAATTTTCTTTACTCCCCAACTTTCGTCACAAAGTTGATAAAATAACAATTTTTGTAACATTTAGATTTATCATGGGACTTATACTTGCTGAAATAGGAGTACGGGTTACGTACTTTTTAAGCGTTTTAACGTTACACTCAAAGAACTCTAAAACACCAACACGCTGGTTCAATTTATCTCTGTCAACCCTCTGGGGGTAGACACTGTGAAATCTCCTCTCCATTAAAATGCTACACAGCGTATATCTAATGTAACAAATACAATTTTCTTCGATCACTAGGTGTCACTCAAATTCAAATAGAAGAGACTTGGGACGTGGATCTCAGTATCTTTATTTACTTTGAAAAGGCCTCATATACTTTAATATATATAATATAGATAATCTTGCAAATGAGACAGTCTGTGGCACACACCTTACAGCAGATCGTATTATACATATAAGAATATGAACAACATCGTCTTGGTAAAATAATAATTATACTATACTAGCCTCGCGGTTTTACTCACTTCACTCTGCTCCAGTGGATCGGAGCGTGATATTTTGTAGCCTATATGTTAATCTAGGTTATAAACTATCCGCGTGCAAACGTTTTTGCGTGAAAGAGTAACAAACATACATACACAATACAAACTTTTGCATTTATAATAATAGTAGGATTTAATATATTTTGTGATAATTATGGTGAAATGTAATACTAAATTGCAAAAGTAACTCGCGAGTCGCGGAACCAAAGTAAAACAAACGGGAGTATTTATTTTCACATTAAAAGTGCTACTTCATGCATTACACCTGCTTACAATAGACATAAGGATCGCAGTTATACGCGCGCTTATAAGTTTTCTTTACTTTAAGGTCGAACCTGGCAACTTGTGTTACATAAGATATTTGGGCTACACCCACTTGCCAGAATTTCATTTGCCATAATTTCATCTGCTATACTGGTCAACAGACGTAATATTACTTGCCTGACATAATGATACGAGTGCCATACGTATTCAAATTCAAATTCAAATTCTTTATTTCAGACATATGTCCATAGTGTTAGTATCAACAAAATAATGTTAGTGTCAATAAATAATCTATCATAATAATGTATTGTTATCCATTTTATTATTCGGGCAAATGAAATTCGGGCAAGTAAAATTTGGGCATATGAGTATTATTGCTTATATTTTTCAGGCAAACAATTGACAACCAAGATATTTTAGTGGAAATCAAAACATAAATAGTCGCACAATATCTTTACTTAATCGGATGTAGACAATTCGACTTTGTTTTAGATATTTTGTGCCAGACCCGGTTAATATTCGGTTGTCCTGCATATGTAAGTCCTCTGGTTCTGGGTATGCTAGTCCTAGGTGGATCATACTTGTTTGTGCCAGCGTTTCATCCACACTACTGTTGATATTTACTAATAATCGTGAATTCAACTGAAATCTGCATATTAATTGATAAACAGAATTAAAAATCAGCACATCTATGTTTATAGAATTCAGCAGCCAAGTAGTTGATTGTTAAATCTATAAGCAGTAGAAAGTTTATAAGAAACTTTATATCAAAAAAATATTCTCCATTTTTTTTTGTTCTTACAAGACAAACATGAAATTTGATTTCAGAACATTTGAAATTTTATAACATAAAATACTTCAGTACTGAATTGTTGTAAATTTTAATAGTCACCTGAAATAATATGGATACTAAATTATAAATGGAACCTTGTTTATAATGTACGACTACCTATATAAAAAGGAATCAGCTATGTCAATGAAGGTATTCTCGATATTTTTCGATAATTTCTATACCAAATACAAAACACGAATTCAAATAGTTCGAAATATTGTTATAAATACTCCAATACCAATTCCTACAGCTAATTGAAATTGCTAAGAATAACTTGAATATTTTCCCGTAGCCGTATTCAATTTAATACACATTTATTAATTTTAAGAAAATAAATAGGAAGAAAACAGAATGCATAGCGCATTATTTCCCTTGGGGCTATTTTGTACGACGCTATAGTACGGAGAGACTTCGGCTGAATTTACGGCGAAAACTAAAATATCTGCAAAGTTACCTATTTTAATTACCGCTTTTAGCACGTTGGCAATACAGTTGAATATTGTTCGCTATCATGTTAATTAAGATTTTATAAATTCTTATTCAATTAAGTTATGTTGCTATTCTGTTATTATTTCCTAAAAATACAGTGGGGATAACGTTATGTCGAGAGTTTTTATGTGTTTAAACGGACGATAGGAAGCATAAGAATAGATTGTTTGTCCATAATTTTGCACAAGACCGACATCATGATATGAACATGTACCATGTACCACCTGTATCTGTATCAACATCTACATCTACATTTACATCTAAATCTACCATGCATACCACAATGAGATAGTCAACCCACTAAAACCCCACTGGTAATTGGCAATGAATTGTTAAGTTATACTTAACTTTTTCTATGCATGCAAAAATAGGGCGAATGTCTAAATAGGGCAACGAAAATTAATGGGTAAAATAAGTTTTGTATTCGGCGCAACACGAATAAGCGGTGTTAATTTTTTCATTTTAGAAGAGCGGAATAAATTTTTTTTAATAGGAAAGCGCGTAGATAATTCTATAACAGAATAGGGTTTCGATAAAAATATGTGCTTCAGAATATCTAATTGGTACATAGAATGGGATTGGATTCCCATTCGGATTGAAAGGTAACCCCTTCGATGGGAAAGCTCTAGCTTTAATAGCCTAAACATTAGCACAGAAATTACAAGGGACTAACCCTCTAAACCCATTAGCACTCGTCGTTAGGGAGCTAAAATGCTGCTGTTGTTAAATAGATAACGGAAATTGGGATTGGAGGAATTCGTATTGCTGAAATAACATTTAATTTTGTAACAGTGAAGGTTAGCTGTGCTAATAATTACGTAGTTTCGGATAATTTGCAACTTACTTATAAAGGTGACATATCATGTGTTTATTTTGAATACTGTTTGTTTATTTTTTTTGGTTATTGGTTAAACAAAGTAAATAAATTAAAAATAAACAATAAGGCTTTAAAGTAACTGCGAATCTGGGCTAAAATTTTAAGTTGCTGTTATGGTTTTGCTAACAGCTCAGCAGCAGGAAATAACACTATATATCTTTGTGTATCCTGGCAACTCATGATGTGATATGAGGTAAAATAAGTTACTAAGACACAAATTTTCAAAATTATTTTTTACTATTTATTTCCTGGTTTTCTCTTTGCATCGTAAACTACTCGGTTCTGTAAAAACCTTCAATATTCCGCTCATTATAATTGACTACCATGGTAAATCATTTTCATTGCAGTACTTGATAAAAAATTGGCGACCTCACGTCAAACACGGTCCATATCAGCATTACTGCATCGGAACAGGAACATGAACGGTTGGTGGTGTTCCTTGATTATGTTCCTGCGTTATCGTCCCGATATCGCAAGATAATCATTTTGTGTCATGTATGGACATGGACACAGTTCTCTGTGCGTAACTAAATCAATATAATAAATATGAAGCAGCATTTTAGGACTGTGACGTGTTACTAACTGCCGTCGTCAGTCAGGCCGTCCACTCTAATGATCTGTCCACACAGGATGGATGTCGATCGCTCTATTATTTTTGTTGCTTTTCCTATTACTTTGAAGATTGCTCCTTAATTACCGGTTCGGACTGAAGGGATGAATTTGCAGGAAAATGTTAATTATGTTACCGAAAGTCTATCAATATTTAGGTACATATGTAATTATGTTGACTGGTGGTTTATTGCCACTAGTAAATCTAATTTTAAATAGATAGTTAAGGCCATCGAAGGTATACATTTTTAATTAAGGTAATAATGTTTTCAAGCTGCGACTAGGTTCATACGATGATATTGGACAATAAAGATATGCTGAAACAACATAAAGTGCGCCAAGCAAACCTTTTACACCAACCTACTGGCATATGTCTAGTAAATGACTATTTCACTAAAAAAAAATAATGAAGGTTAGAAATAGTAAATAAAACAATGGCGAAACTTGACTTCTCGCATTATGATTTTGATTGAAATCATTTTATTAGTATACATATATACTTTCACCTAAATCGTTAAAAAATATTTCGAAATTTAAGTTTTACTTAAGCATCATATAACTAACAATTGAATTGATTACTTTTAAACAAGTAATCTTTCTTTAGAACACGTACCTACGCTTAATCTCTTAAATTCAACATCAATGATAAAATTCATTCAATAAAGTTTAGCCGTAGCATATAAAACAAAACCGCTTATTTTTTACGTACTACAAAAAATACTTTTGCATTGTACAAAACTACAATCGAATCTTCCTACAGCTTAAGCTACCATATATTTCCAATACCAATGAATAATGCGGAATATTCTAGAACAGAGCGGAATCCAGCTGGCATAACTTTGGCCAGTACATATGATTATCATATATTTTTTTATTTCTACCTCCTTTATTTTCCTCTTGTGATTTTTGGGTACCATTTGCATATTGGATATCGATATTGTAGCCAAATTTATTACGTATACGACTCCACTGCATAATGTTCGTACAATTCTATATTTTATTTATTTATCGTTCTTCCTTACTTACAAATATTTCTTTGGGGAATTATAGTTACAATATATTTGAATGGAGTTTATTTATATTTTTATGTCTTGTACGAATAGGATTTGGTTTTCGGTGAGATGAGTGGTTGTCAGAAAATATATTTTGGATGCGATAAGTCTGAAAGTGCTAAGAAAAAAAAGCGGCAAAGGAATATTGAATAAAGGCACATGTTGAGATATGTTTAAGCTTTTCGGATGTTTATCCGTACGTAATTTGGGTAATGCCAAAAAACTATTGGAATCGGTGGCAATTCAATGGCGTCGAAAAAAATATTAGCTCAAACAATTATTATTGTTATAACTCCCGCAAATTAATGTTACCTCTTCCTCCGTTACCTCACGCGAAACCCCGCTCTCGTCCTACAGTAACATTATCATGACATGCATGGTAGGTATTTGGAGTAATTTGTTTGCTATTTTTTGTTTCATGTATTGGAGTTTTGTTAAATTTAAGTTAATAAATTATATTTTTTATTCGTTTTGATTGTTTTGTGAAACTGTAATGATATATAAAATCCCTACTAATAATATAAATGTGAATGGAAGTTTGTTTGTTACGCTTTCCCGCAAAAACTACTTAACCGATCATCATAAAACTTTGTGCACATATTATTAAAGGTCCTATTGAAAGTATCCTATGTTACTTCTAAAAGTAACAAAGGATACTTCTAAAAGTAACAAGGGATACTTTCAATGGCCGTCCGTCCACTTAGGTAGCTAGAAAAACCTGTAGGTTAGCTAGGCTAGGCTCCTCGCCGGACAGACCGAGGACCGCGTTGGCCCCCTGTCCCAATCCGATGATCCAGTGCCTGTAGTCCGTGCCAGTGATCACTCCCTCTTTTTTATATTATTATTGTTACAGTAATATTTCTCATAGCATTAGCGATGCCCTGAGCCGTGGTCCTAGCCCATTAAGGGTGCCCTCAGGCGTGTGTCGCTTATACGTAAAAATATTGTTTAAAGACGAGCCTCTTTCTATAGAGCTAAATTATATTAAGATTTTGATTAAAGAGGTAATTATTGTTGTAACTATACATATGACGTGACGCTGGACTGACAAACAAGTCATTAGCTAATCTGCAAAAGACTTTAGTTGCGATATTTTTGTATTTAATTATATTAATCATATTTAATTGTGTATAACTGACAAGTGCAAGTGTATGTAAATACCTAAGTGCTGAATAAATATCGTTTAATTCGTTTAATTCGAATGCGAGCGAAGTCGTGGTTAAAAGCTGGTAGCCTATAATTGTTTTATTCCGGACGTAGACCAACATTCAATACTTAGAGTTAAAAACTCTTTTTCACTCATTCCTTGAAATAATGTTATTTGAGCGAGGTGTCATGTCAATTCGCGAAAGGTATATCTTTGTTTGTAACAGCTCGCAAGACTCACGCCCAACTACCAATTTCTGTAAGAATACTTGGTCAAACGGTTACCACAAAGATTCTATGATATTCCAAGCGGTGTTAGAGGCTATATATCAATGCAACCGCGACAGCACTGAGCGATGTCCTAATATCCGCCTCGAAATGGTATCGGCAGAAACTTACGCGAATGCTAGATCTGTACGCCAGAAGATGGGGATGCCAGAATTGCCAACATCGTGAGAAACATGAAAACGCCAGAATTGAACATGAATGAATTTATAACATCGGAATCGCTGAAATCAATTTGAGTCAAAATATTCAGTCGGTTTAAAAAGTTACTAAATATTTTAAAGTCATACGATATATAGTATGGAAATGTGCGACGATTTAAAATAGTTATGAACGTTCACGGATTGTTATTTTTGACAATGAAGTGCTTTATAAAAGTGCACTTTTTGGATTTCCATGTGTAATACGAATAATAGAAGCGGCCTTAGCCCAATGGCTACGGCGTCGGACTTGTGATCTTGAGGTCGCCGGTTCGAACCCCACCCATTGCACAACTAACGTGAACCCACTCGTAACACAAGCATTTTAGCTTAGCACGAGGGGTTAACAAGAATACTAGTAGACTGCAAATACTCTGCTAGCAATCTTGAAAACAAAAAAAAACTAAAATTAAAAAACAATACAGATTATTTAACTCTAAGGTGAGCTGAAGACTTTAAAACGGTTTTGTATACAACTTTTATTTTATTTTTACTTTTGGGTACTTATGTATTTCACTTAAAAAGTTCAATAATATTATTTTCGTACCAATGAAATAAAGCAACTAAAAACGATAGGTACCGTACGATATTATTTCTATACAGACTGTTGCTATCCTAGTACTTAATATCAATGTCTCTATAAAGGAACAAAGCAAATGACAGTTCCAAGTCGAATCTCGCTCACTTTGAGTAAATGACATCGCAATTAGTGCAATGGACTTAACAAAGTGGCTGTGGTGTTGAAGCATCGTTTAATTGCAGAGGTGCCGAACATCACTCGTCTTGTCGGTGTACCTTACTAAAGAGAAATATAGTAATCGCAACTTCGTCGACGGCGACTTACTTCTATCGAGGTTTGCCACCTGCGCAGTACATATAATAATGCATTTGTATAAGTACGGGGAACTGACGGTAAATAGTAGAGTACCTATTGCATGATTTTGAAATTTATGCGAAGACAATTTAAATTTATACACCTTTATCTAGGTAAATTGAAATATTTTACCATGAATCCGTAAAATATAGGGCATAAAGGCCTAATTAATCAATCAATTAAAGAAATTTATGTAGTAATATCTAGTTTTATATTCGCTGTCTTTATACAGTCCATCGCTGAGCAGGCAGCTAAGGAGATTTAGTGGCCACGTCACGTTTTGCAAACGAGCTGATGTCCGTTGTCTACTTAGGAAACTTAAAAATAATATTTTTAAAATATAATTAAGATATCTTTTATTATAACATAACTACTCAATATAAAGTATTTCATTCATATCCAAGCAACACCGGTTATACATTTACTGTTTGTTTGATTCCATTATTTTTCCCCGGAAAATAATTCGAAATTAAATCTCTCAGAGAAAAAAAAAATATATATATTTACAAAACGTGTTATTAGTTTAGCCCTAAGTAAATTTTATTAAAAGCCAAAAAATACATGACAAAACTAAAACCAGAACAATGCTGAACAGCTGCGAACAATTTTTGTAACGCTCATTGTTTGCGGGCTTTTGAGTACAAATGCTTTTAATATGTCCGGCTTATTTACACCAATGTAGTTTTTATCTGTGTATACGGTATAATTTCATGGATGTTTACTTAAAGTTACAGTAATTCTAGCTATTTGTTAGACCGTTTCTTATGAAAACAAGATTATTATATGTATTATATTGTGCCATTACCATCTCGTAATTCATAGTAATTACCATCTCTACAAAAAATATTAAAAAAACGAAATATTTTCTACTGCTTTTATCGCATTTTTCGTTTCAGGTTTAACTTCAGGAAAATTACGAAGTACTTATAAAATGATTGGCTTAAAAGCATTCGATTTCGATTTTATTTGTTTTTTATTTCAAATTATTTGTCCAATAGTCCTAAGACAAGATGAACATTTCATGTAATATCATAAAAAATAAATTATTGTGTATTTGTTATTAGTATTTATGTAGGAGCGTCATAAGAGGCCTTGCAGCGGTCTAGGCTGTCGCTATCCATCGTTGTAACGATCGGAATTTAAAGTAAAAGTCACACTTGTATTGTCCAATATGTTGTTATTTGATTTTCTCACAATTGAATACAAAATTACACACAATTAACAAAATAAAACGAAATTGCGAGCCAATAGTTAATAGCAAGCACGTATCAACTTCGTTCGGCAATTGTCCACATGACTCGTAGTGACACTTCCTGCCATTACTCGTAGTGACACTTCCTAACCCTATTCGGGGTTACCCGCTCATAATTTCTTGTATTACCGATAAACTAATCGGCTAAAACTTAAACAGCATTAAAAAAGTTATTAACAATAAATCGTAAAGTTATAAAGGTAAAGTAATAATTGCGTATAATTAAAACTAATACATAATCGGCGCGCCGTCATATATAACTTAAACCTATATAACTTAGTTAAAACCTGCTATTTTCCATTACAAATAGACACATCAATTATTTATTTTGTATAGATCTGTTTCTGTAACTTAACCAATGACCACAAAACGAGCTGAATAAAAGCTTGTAAAATGAGGCTTCGTGCCGACAGATTAAGAAAGAAGAAAATAAAGAGCGGTACTCCACAACGAGCGAACTACTTGTATAATAAATAATGGACTAGAACAGCGATGCCCAACTTACAACAAATATAAATGGGCAAATCATATCTCAACACTCAAAAACAAAAAGTTCAATGTTTTGTTTTTGTTAGGGGTAAAGCTGGGAGTGGACTTGGCCGTGGTCCACTATGACATTCTTTTAAATTATACCATAGTATTCGTTCTGTACTAAAACAGATTTAAAAAAATGATTGTGCGGAATCACTAAATTATATTTTTTCAGTAAAAAAGAAAGTTTGTGCATTTGGAAAACGGTTTTTTTTCACAATTTAATTAAACGCTTTTGTCCAAGAAACCATTATGAAAAGAGTTAAACTTCATTAAATGAACTTAAAGCAATTTTTTCGATTATGACAGAACGGACAACAGAATTTCTATTCAAAATTAAATTAAACGCTTTTGTTCAAGAAAACATTATAAAAAATAAACAGTAAAAAGCGTTTTAATTCTTTAAATGAACTAAAAGCTATATTTTATGACTAAGACATAACAATAATAAAACGTAAACGTTACGCTTTTTTTGTAAGCATAATTATTAATTAAAATAGCTTGTTCATTTATGAAATAACTTTTATAATAATTATGTATTTTCTTCTTTACATTTGTTTTGTCACATGTCTTAAAATATGAGCAAAACTCTTGAAAACAAAACGAAGCTAAAATGTGTCAGGTTTCTTATTTGGTAAAAAAAGGATGTTAGTCGATGTCTATAACCGATTTTAGCAGCTTCAGCTTAACTGCCATAGATTTGGCATCCCTGTTCTAGTACATTTGTCCAGCCATTTCTCTTTCACTGTCAAAAGAAAATTCATCGTTCACACGGAGCCGTTTGTTTTACTCCAACATTTTGTTTTTTTATTTTATATTTTCTTGTTAAAAGATCAGGCCTCGGAATTGTTGTGAAAGTAAAACTGTGGCTCTTTTGCTTGGGGCTGTTAGTTTTGTTTTAAATTCAACCGAGAAAATGCGGGCTTGCTCTATTTATTTTCTCTCGCATTTTTTTTATAAGTTAAACATTGCCTCAAGCTGTGTTGGTAATTAATTAAGGCCGTTTTTGAAACTTGAATATTTAAAGCGCCTGTCTATTACCCCATTTCGTAGGACAACAGACGAAAAGGAAATTACCATTAGGTACTAATTTGTCTTGACCGCAATTATTTTCCAAGTTTATTTTCACCACACAATATGTGGCGGGTTCAAACACACATTACGAAAAGAACACTATAATAAAGGCTTAAAACAGGACATCATTTACGATGTTATTACAACCATTCTGTTCAACAAAATATGTACAAAACGCCTTCCCTTTTTGTCACTTACGTAGTTAAGCGGTTGGGAGCTTGCCAAGCCGCAACTTCTCTCAACGCTTACAACTTAACTATCGCACTTTGAAATGTCTAAATGAGGAAATACTGTCTTATAATAAGGCAGCAAAAAGCAATTATACTCCAAATTATATAACATTTAATGAAAATATAAAGTCCATTGGAAATAACCCCCTCCCGACCCTTAGTTTGCAAAGAACTTTCCGATACCCTCGTAGACCCGTTAAGTGACAGTTGGACTCAATTCCCCAAAAAATCTAAAGTCATCATTCCCCCCGCCAGCGATCGGCCTGAGCCGAGGGCCAATTCCTACATGAGGCTTCCTTTTGCGCAGTTTGCTTAGTTTGTAGTATTTAAATCATTTATTGAATCTGGAGCTCTGCTCGCCTTTATGTCCGGTGAAGTAGCAAAAGCCTCCTGACTAACTATATAATGTCCGTACCAAATAGCCAGTTCACGATAAAGGGGCATACGACGAATGTTTCCGACGTATAATGGCACATCCGACCTTATGTTTCCAAGGTATATACTATATATATATATATACTAATATTATAAAGAGGTAAAGATAAGTTATTGAAAATTCATATTTTAAGACGGAGTTCCCATGGAAACGAGATTTACGCAGACGTGAACCGTGTAACAAAGCTGCCACAATTACGTTTGTCATAAAATTTTGAAAAAAAAAGTGTATTTATAATAGATTAACTAAAAAAAACACAAATAAAATTTGCTATTCGTGCTTTCAGAAAATTTGAATCGTTACAAGGTTTTTACGAAAAAAGTCTTAAAGTCCCAATGGTGAGAAATTTAAGTGCAACCTATATTTTTCTCGAACATAATAATGGATGGTTTGTTATTTCGTTATTTGTTTGAATAATATAAAACTTTTCTAGCGCTTTATTTATTCAATCGAACATTCGGTGAGACAAGGCATTTATTTATTTATAAGGTCAACCAACGATTGTTTACATTAAACTTATGTCTAGACGAGTATACAAAGTTTTCATACGTATAATGTAACAATCACTTACAAATCAACACTACATGCTACATGCATAAATAATAGGCAACATTTTAAAAAATATAAATTAATTAACAACAAAAACAGGAAATGTGAAAGAATAAGATGTTAAAAAATTCATTACATTAAAATAAAGTTAAATGAAACTTATTATAATAATTATAAAAAAAATATTATAGACTTAATGCACTATTGAATTTTGAATACATTGGAATAAATTGATTATTGCGATACATTTAGTTAGTAATATGACAGAGAATGAGGTAGATGTTAATTAAATTAAATTAATGTTGTCACTGGTATTTTAGGACGGATTATAATGGACAGTGATTATTTCGATTTATGATATAATTATTGATATTTATTATTTAATTTAAGTTCATATTTTAAGGACATTCATTTTAAGAAACCTTAACATGTCTCAAATAATAATGTTAGGAATTGTATTCCTTACAGACAATAGAGCAATGTAATGTATAGCAGGACATAGCATTTTGAATCACAAATCTCAAACGACACGAGTACCATACTCATTTTAAAATACGTACCATAATTGCAATTGTGTAAGACAACAAAACATGCGAATTGGTTTTCTTGTATCAGTTTCTTCATTTCTATAAATTAACTGACATAAAGATAGAAGTACGGTTTTAAGACGTAGATGACTTTAAACATAGATTAAAATTATAAGTTATTGTTAAAGCATCATAGCTTTAGCGATACTCTGAACCGAGGTCCTAGCCCATTAAGGCCAAAATATTGTAAAAACCTTGCCTCCTTCCTTTAGAGCTAAACTATATTAAGATTTTAATTATAGAATTCATCATTGTTATAACTATACCTATGACGAGATACTAGACTGACAGACAGATCATTAACTAATCTGCAATAGATTTTAGTTGCCATATTTTGTTTTTAATTATATTAATCTAATTTCATTCTGTACAATTGAGAAGTACAAGTGAATGTAAATACCTAAGTGCTGAATAAATATCGTTTAATTCACCCATCACTTCTATTAGCAACTCACTTAGTTGGTACTGCAGTGTCACGTACGATATGCTATACCCATGATCACATACTTGACTCAAGGCTAATTGCCATTCCCGACTATTAAAAAACAATGAAAACCACAAACTACGGGACAAATGTAGCACAAAGGTCTTATCCCCCATATGACAATAGAGAACCATTTCAGCGATCATTATGGCAGCCCATTTCCCTTCGTTAATCGTTTCCGCGTTCCTACTATTCTCTTTTTAAATTTATGGAAAATTGCGGGTACACCCATGCATAAAATGATTGTTTAGTCAGAAACAAATGTTTCAATTTTGGAATGAAGCATGCGAAGGACGGATATGAAACTTACGGTATAAAATGTTGGATATGTTTGTGCAAAAGCCATTAAAATAACAACTGAAACCTAATTTAATGTAACTAAGTCACTAAACGTAGTTTTTTTCAACCTCCACAATTACGTTAAACGATAAAGTAATTGTTAATTCAATTAGTTTCTCTTGACCTGTACCCACCTATAGTAAACCTGTTGAATATTCCTATAGTAAATGTAAGTATGTATTATGACTATCGACATAGGAACCTACGTAGATTGCAAATAACGTAATTTAATTCATTACACACAGTATTAACGCGATAAAAATTACCTTTTTTATATTTCCCGAGGTTTTGATCAAGTTGCATTTAGCGACCATGATCAATGCAACTTGATATTGATCTTGATTGTATCATTCATCATTTTGTTCATTTCAGCCGTTGCACGTCCACTGCTAGACAAAGGCCTCCCTCATAGATCTCCAGTTGTTACGGTTAGAAGCGGCCTGCATCCACCGTAATCCCGCCGCCTTAACCAGATCATCCGTCGATCTAGTAGGTTGACGTCCTACACTACGCATGTATCTTGATTGCAATGAATTAAATTATGATACGCGAAAATTTAAAAGTTTATAACCTAATTTAATTCATAATAACAACCTCCGTAGCGTAGCGGTATTTGGCTCGCTTTAAATCTTTGAGGTCGTGGGTTCGATCCCAACGCCGGATAGGAAATCTATGTGTAAATTATAAGATTTATTTCTGGGTCTGTTTGGTTGCGGGACTACCCTCCGTGCCTCGGAAAGAACGTTAAGCCGTTGGTCCCGATTGTTATAACATCATATTTAATAATCGCATATAAAGGAACGTTAGCAGCGATTCCTTGTCTGGAACAACATAATAGTACGGTTGCTGCCTGCTAAGCGTGGTGACTATGGCAAATACCCTCCCCCAGGAGAAGGCCCATGTTCAGCAATGGACGTTATACGGGCTGATGATGAATGAATGATGTCATCATTTTATATTAATATGACTATAACAGCTGTACATATTCCAAATGTACATACACCTACTTTTTCATACCTCGGACGTATCAAAACTTGGTCATAAAAATCTATAATCGAGCAAAAAGGGAAAATAAAAAAAGGATTTTGTATTAGACATGCGAAATGTAGCTCACTGAAAAGAAAAGAGATATATAGCTCTTTTGATCAAAAGAACTATATCACTGTTTTAGCTCTTTAGCTCACCGAATAACTCTTTTAACTCTTTAGCTCAATTGAGTTACTTGCGAGCTACAGATCAAATTGAGCCGCACGAGACAACTAGCTCTTTTAGCTCTTTAGCTCACCGAATAACTCTTTTAACTCTTTATCTCAATTGAGTTATTGGCGAGCTACAGATCTGCACGAGACAACTAGCTCTTTTAGGTCTTTAGCTCACCGAATAACTCTTTTAACTCTTTATCTCAATTGAGTTATTGGCGAGCTAGATCAAATTGAGCCGCGCTACTTTACGCAAGTCAAACGAGACAACTAGCTCAGTGGCTCTATGAAATCTATGTAGTTCTTTAGTTAATTTAACTTATTTGCGAGCTATAGATAAAATTAGATTCATTGGGTTGTTTTGTTTTTATTACAAAATGAAAGCCAATGATTTTCCTTTATACTTGAACAGGCTTAAGGCTAAGCGTGTTGACTATGGCAAATACCCTCCCTCGGGAGTAGGCCACGTTCAGCAGTGGACGTTATACGGGCTGATGATGATGATGATAAGAAACCAAAACTAAACTGCGCTTAGCAATATGCGACACGAATGACACGGTAATCTGCCGAAACTATTTAAGTAAATTTAAGAAAACAACGATGTTTGTTTTGTTAACAAAATCACTAACTTATTCCCTAAGGATTTTCATACTTATGTAAAAGTGCTAAAGTATTTTTACTTTTAAAACAACGACGATAAGAGTTATTTTACTATGACGTATTGAGCCGAAGAGTCGGTCAGTGAGCGACATGCGAAATAGTTCACCTGTTCGTCGGGGAAGTTCGGGTATTGTCGGCCGCTGTCAGCGTCTCGTCAGTATCACTCGTTACTAGAGCCGAGTCAGTGAGCCGTTGAGCTAAATGAACTAGTGAGCTATTCTGTGAACGACTGAGCCACTGGGAGCTAGATTGTGGTTGAAGAGCTAGTTCAATTTTATCTCTCATTCGCGAGCTACCCATGTCTATTTTGTATGGGCAAATATAAAAATGTTTATATTCCCCTTAAGTATTTATTTTATTTTTAGTATTTGTTGTTATAGCGGCAATTGAAATACATCTTCTGTGAAAATTTCAACTGACAGCTATCGCGTTTCTTGAAATACAGCCAGGTGACAGACAGACGGACAGACAGACACCGAAGTTTTAGTAATAAGGTCCCGTTTCTACCAGGTCAGGAACCCTAAAAATGAATCAATATTAGAAAGTATGTTTCATTTTTGATATAGGTAATATACGTATTTTTACATGCGTGTTTCTTTCATCTTTAATTAAATCTTGTTGAAAAGCTAAAAAATCGAACGGAACCGAATAGCTATAATTAAAATACCATAAAAATATACTATCGTCATTTGGTAACTAATGTCGGCATTCTGTTCTCAAAATAGTGCTACGTCTAGATGTAATTATCCAAACATTGCAAGTTAAATAAAAGCTAGTTAGGCACAATATTGCTGAAGTAAAAACACTAAGAGACTTTTTCTGTATACTAATCGAAATGTTTGCCAGAACAATATTTTTTTACTAAGTATACCTATGTACCTACTTACTTTTTATATTTAATTTCTTTCTCCTTCGGTTTTTTTTTCTGGTTTATGGACAATTCATCATCATCAGCCCGTGTAACGTCCACTGCTACACATGGGCCTCATCCCGAGGGAATGTATTTGCCATAGTCACCACGCTTGGCAGGCGGGTTGGAGACCGCAGTATTATGTTGTACCACACAAGGAAACGCTGCCGCCCATTCCTTGATATACGATTATTATAGATGATGTTATAACAATCCGGACCAACGGCTTAACGTGCTTTCCGAGGCACGGAGAGTAGTCCCTCAACCAACCAGACCCGGAAAGAAAAATCTTAGAATTTACACAAAGATTTCCTGTCCGGCCTCAGGATCGAACACACGCCCTCTGAGATTTAAAGCGAGCCAAATACCGCTACGCTACGGAGGTTGTCAATTACTTTGCTAATATTAATTAAACTATTTTACGAGTATTTAACATTCCCAAAAACAAAAACTAATAGGCGATGAACGTTGACGTGATGTCAGCATTTCGACTGAAGTCAACGGCTATTAAGTTATACTATATATCTTAAAACCTTTTGTAGAAAATGTATATACATATAAAGCTGAGATGTTTGTTTGTTTAGCGTCCAAGTCCCACAAAGGACACCTTTTTGCACTGATTGCTTAGTTTGTAGTTTATAAACCATTGAATTAGGCAGGACGAGGCGAGACGAGGCGAGCAGAACTCGCCTTTATGCCCAGTGAAGTAGCAAAAGCCTCGTAGCTAACGATATAAATTTCCATTTGAAAAAGAAGGGGCTATCTGACTCTGAAAGAATTTTTCAAATCGGACACGGACCTTTCTGAGATTAGCGTGTTCAATCTAACAAACGTTTCAGATGTTTAATTGTAAAGATATACTCCAATTTTAAAGAAAATACCATTACTAATTAACTAACTAACTAGAAGCTATAAACTATTATACATATTAAACAACTTGTGATATGTGGTCATTCCCAATTCTGTGTGGTCTTGATGATGTCCTATTATTGCGTCGCGTTATTAAAAAAACTTTTTCGTTCTAAAGCTGGCTTATTAACTTATATTGCATGTGATACTTGTGTTATATTAAACTGCTAGAATTTAATGAATTTTTCACTCAACCACTTCTGAATAAAAATATTTTGCGTACAGTAAAATTCAATAATGTGGAGTGGCGAATATATATTTTGAGAGTCTTTAGCATAATAAATTACCCTTTTTAATATATTTTAATCAATTCTATAGTGCAGATAAAAATAACGTTGATAGATATTAAGTTTCAATGTGCATTTTTGTTCTGAATTGTCCTTTAATGTCAATTTTGATTGAAAGTAATAAAAATATATCTAGACCCCAGATGCATCAGAACGGATGCACTATTATCTTCAGAAGCATTTGGACGTAAGTGCCAGTTTACGATAAAGGCACATACGACGAATGTTTCTGAGGTATGTTAATGGCACATCCGAACTTATGATTCTGACCTGTAGATATGCTACGTTAGGTCATTAAAAATCTATTCCCGGTGAAGGAGCAAAAGCCTTGTCTAACTACATAAATATCCATCCGAAAAAGACCTAAAGGCTATGGCCTTTATTATGGCTAAGGCCTAATTATACCAATTTAGATAAATAGATAATTATACCAATTTAGGTAAAAATAGAAAGTGAAAGTGTCCAAAACAACGTATGTAGTCATTAGAAAATGATGCGAAAATACCTATATTATGTCAATAATTTATGTGCCAAAATCGGCCTGTCGGGAATTTTACCGCGTTTGTGCATTTGATTTGTTTTTGTTGATAAGTGTGCGTTTGTGTTTATGCTTAGCCCGCTTATAATTATATCAACATTTAGGTAAAGAAAAGGGCCAGTTAGTGTTGCGAGGTTTGTGAATATTTATTTCGTTTATGCCCTGCGATTTATGACTTTCAGCCGTTACTAAAAGAAAAAAGTTTAAAAATAATAAGTATATAAGTTTTCCGTCTCTTCAACTACATTTTGATAGAAATATGGGTGAGTTAAACATAAACATAGAAGCGTTATTCTCAGTGAAATACGCCGCCGAAACGCGCAACCGGATCGTGTCGCCACTTTACTTCAGCCGTTACTACACAAACACAACAAATACACACGAAACTTTTAATTCACTAGCGTACCTGTTTCTTAACCTACATATTGATAAAAGTACGTATAAACTATAAGTGTGTTTAACAAAATAACATATTTGTGAAACACGCCACCAAAACTCGCGACTGGGCTCCGGTCGCTTACTAGTAGGTATGTAAATAAACTACGGAATAAAAAAAGTCGAATATATACCAACTTAGCACCTAAATGAATGCAGATTCTGAAGCATCTAGTGCCGTCTGAAATTAAATGTTAAGATCAATTCTTCTATTTATTTAACTATGAAGTAAAGACTAGCTGATGAAATTAGATAGTAAACTGGAGTCATACTCTTTGTAAAATTAAACGCCAGTTTAAAGTGCTTGTACTTACTTCACGTGAATCAAGCTCCTTTTGCGAGGTGCTTTTAGCTTTCTGTATTATTTACAGATTTACAATCACCTTATAGAAAATTAACGGTTTGATGAAGCAAAATGTCGACCAAAATGATAGTAATTAATAAAACCAATAAACAAAAATCATTTGATTTGGAAAATATTGAAAAATATTCGTTGCAAGATTGTGATAATAAAATAAAAGCTACTTTTCACGCAGCAAATGCGGATTCCATTGACTCTTGTGTTACTTGGACTGAGTAATTTCAAGCATAACATTTCAGTAAATAGACGAGAAAATTTACAGACACTAACTTTACAGTGAAGCGACACGCGCGGTCTATAGTAAAGATACGAAAGTGATGAAGATCATTAATATATACCCATCTAGATTTTAGTAGAGCTATGTCTTCTGAAAGCGATTCTTAGTATTTGCAGCACAAAAGATAGATATTTCCTGAATAAAGGCTAAAGTTTCTTTGTGTTTAATGCTTTTCTTTTCATATATACATAATACCATGCCAGGCTTTTGCTACTTATTTTTCTTACTAAACGGTTTAGCTACTTGCACAACTCCCGCTCTTCGATTCGGGTCTACAAAGACAACGGAGGGTTTATAGAAAACTGAGGATCGGGTGAGTATTGAATTATAGCCCGTTTAATAGTTTCAGGAAAAAATATGCTAATATGACATAATATAAACCGATATCTTAGAGCAGGGGTCTCCAAACTTTGACGCCTTAGGGCCATAACAATTTTTTCAATATGTTCCAAGAGCCAAAACAGTTTTAATTTTTCTATCCTTAACTATACTCTTATTTCTAGACTAGTCGCAAAGTGTGCGACCGAGTAATTATCATTTTGTGTTGTCTTTTTTTAACTTATCACAGCAATAAGACATTGGATGCGCGGACTAGATTGATGACACTAGTCTTAAGCTGTCGCGGGCCGGATTGTTGGCAATGGCGGGCCGGATTTGGCCCGCGGGCCGTAGTTTGGAGACCTCTGTCTTAGAGCATATATAACAGTGAAACCTGGTTAATTGGGATCTCAAGGCACCAAGGATTTTGTACCATTTAAAAAGGTTCTCATTTATCCAGTTTTCCAGTTAGACAAGTTTAAAATATTGTTGTCTCCATTTACAGAGGTCAAAATTTGAGATAGTACTGACAAACAAAGCATGTGCGAAAGAAATTCAAATGTTTGTAAACAATCGTGTTCATACCTCAACATGATAAATTGTCCCACTTATAAAGAGAATTGTGCTCCAGGGTCCCAATTATGGAGGTAAACATCGAAAAAATCCTAGAAATCAAATCTCATTAAACCAGGTTTGAAAGTCCCATTAACAGAGGTAATTCGATGAAAAAGTTGGGACCTCATTGTAGTTCTCAACTACAGAGGTTCTTCAGTTATCCAGGTCCCACTTAACCAGGTTTCACAGTATATTAACCAGGAAATTAACAGTTAGCAACTTCATATTTATGTTTTCTACTAGACTAACACTGAACTAAGAATATTGTACTAAAGAGCTTGATGGTTGGAAAATAGCCAAATCTCTAGCTGAAGTCCAACTATAAGTAAGTAGTTGGACTTGACTGCGGTCAGATAATAATGTTCTTGATTGATTTTATAAAAATACAGTTTAAGTTAAATCGTTAAAAATAATAAACGGCTATATAAGTAACCAAAGAAAAAGCTTTTGTCCGCCATCACAATTACGTAAAAAAGGTTATAGCGATTATGGAGCATCTAGCGATCAACCGAAAAACGTCAAAAAATGTATAATGTTTTTGACGTTTGTGGTTGATCGCTAAGCAAATATACTGCTTTTCTATGGAATTTACTGTTTTATGTAATATCTATTCTCATCGCTAATTGCTGTCGCCAGTTTCTGCGCAATTGCTCTGCGGTATCATAAATGCATTACAGTCGTTTACGCTTACATTGGTACCATTAAATAAAAGGTATCGCTTAAAAAAGCTATAGCCTAGCTATCTTTTCCATATCATTTCCATTAACATAATGATAAAACATACTTATGTTTAATGGGGAAACATAATTGAGTATACATACCATAACTTATTTAATAAAATTTTAGCCTAAAAAGTGCACATACTATATGGTTATAGAATTTGTTCACTTTTTTGTGAATTGAATCTATTTGCCACCAAAAATTGGTTCGTATCGCAGGCGGAACGTATTCGACCAAAAATGGTTATTGGACCAATATCAATCGTAGCCTAAACCTTTTCGTGGTTTCCAGGTGATTGTTTTGTGTTTTCATACGAGACATGCACTGATATACCATTTCAAAGACCATCGAAATGTAAAAAGCTTAAGTAGTTTAATGACACTCAATTATAAGATGTGGATTGTACCTTTCAAGAATTTAGATTTATTAATTCGAATTTGACAAGGAACGAGAAACACTTTAGTTATTACTGATATTTAATCACTTTAAAATAATTATATTAAATTATTTATGAAATCAATAATTATCAATTTTTCAAAGTCTTAAAAAAACATTTACCTTTTTTTATTAAATTGTATCTATAAGATTGTAGTAAATTTAATTTTTCCATTTATATTTTTGACTGTTCAATGAAAAAATGTAACAAAAAATACGTTGCAATACTGGATAAAATTATTCTCTGTACTAGGTACTGAAGCCACACAAATACATTGATCGAAGTGGGTGTCAAAACTAAGACCCAAAAGTAAATTTATCATAAAGTTATTAATAAAGAAATAAGTATTTTTTATTGCTTATAGCTGAGTTACTTATCTTATTACCCAGTAACTACCCCGGGGCGCCGGGAATGATTACCGGTTCGGACACAAAATAGTGTTTGTAGAAAATTGTTTATTTGGAAAAATTCAAGGTACCGACCGGCCCGAAGTCAGAAAGTGATATCTCACTTGTCGTGTCTATTAAATCGTCTTAAAAATCGGCCGCCGTGTCAGAATCGGTCAGAAGAACCAATTTCAAGTAGCAGGTCTAGTAAAGAGTACTATAATTGTTTTTTTTTTAAACGCATGTGTAGCACATTTAAAAAAAACAATGATAATAAATGCGGATTTAAACAACAAAAACAAGTTTAATTCTACCATCTAAACCATCGTCCCACAAAAGAACCTTTGTGCAATCGAAGAAATTTGTAAGTCCGTTTAAAATTGAGCACCTTGCAAATTTTCAAACGTCGCGTCCGCCATAGATGTGGTTATTGCAATCTTGGGGGGAAATGCAGTGAGGTAACTTCGCCAAGTCGCATTATGCCCCTCATTCCAACCGCTCTTATTGCAAATGAGCTCCGTGGTAGTGCTAGAGAAATGCATCGGCATGAATGTGGAAATGGCAGCGGGATTGGAGCCCTAATTTTGGAATGAGATTATTGTAATAACGGTTCTTAGAAAGGTTTAAAAGACTGAAGCCAGCTTGGCTTGGTACTTATCTGAGTCGCAAAAACTTAGTGAGGAATAAAATCTTCGGATGGAATTATTTTCAGTAAGTAAGCTAAGAGTAGTTTATACATACCGTAGATTTGTATCGATTTCACGTATTGCTGGTTACTAAGTATACCTATAGGCATGTATAGAAGAATAGTGAAAATAAAAATAGAATTTATGAATAAAGTTGAGCGACAGTTGCACTTATTTATTAAGGTAATCCCTCAGAAGGCAGGTCACATTTAATATGGTACTTAACTACTGCGGACGTCATAGAAGGGTACATTTCACCGTTTCAAAGAGTCCACTATTGGACACCTGGTGGGAATGCGAGCAAATCTTTTTTCGGAAGGATTACTGTTGATAAACTGAATATTACCTTGTGAGTTCCATACAGAGCCGAAATGAAAAGGTAACTGAACAAAATGTCTCTTACGCATATAAAAGCGGGTGGCTATTTAGAAGGACAGAAGGGTTTATGATCCTATGTATGTTGAACCATGATATATGGGGAATCCCGGTTAAGCAATATAAAGCGACCGTAGCTCAATGGCTAGGGCGTCGGACTTGTGATCTTGTGGTCGCCGGTTAGATTCCCACCCATTGCTCTACCGACGTGAACCCACTTGTAGCACAAGCATTTTAGCTTAGCCGGAGTTAACAAGAATACTAGTAGACTAGAAAAATCTGATAGTGATATTTTCAAATCCAAGAAAACAAAAAAAAAACAAAAATAAAAACGTACGAATGTATAATAGGAAAAGTTCAAAATAAAGAACCCTATACCACACATCATGAATTCATCTGATATCATATGTGCATAGCAGCCCATTATCAGATTTATCTTTCTTAAAGGTTTGCTGAAGGAGAATTCATAAATGAATCAAGCTCGTATATACAGGTACATGTTGTTTTCAATGTATATACTTTATATAATGTATTTTTTATGTGCAAATAAAGTATAAATAAATTAAGTTTAAGAATTATTTCTTAAACTTCAAATTTTGTGAACATATGTTCACAAATTCAGTTGTGAACATATGTTCACAATTGAATTTGACATTTATTAAAGTCTTTAGGCAAAATAAATACATTTTATTTTTATAAATGAAGCTGCCTCTTTTTTACTTTATTAATGCGTTATTATGTTACTGTGACTGACAGGGTTCGTAATATATACTATTTATAAAATTGTAACAACTGAAACATGTTGTGAAATCCAATAAGATATTAAGTACTAATTGACATACAAAATTTTAAAGAGTTGTCACAATTTTAATTTACGTTACAAATTCAATAAAACAAGGAAATGCTTATAAAATAATTTATTTGTCGTTTTAATGCATTATTATGGCACATACCTACTACTAATTAATATCAACATAAATAATATAGCTAACCGTGATACAAAATAATTTAATTCAATCATTAATATAGTATTAAATGTACTGAGGTATTTTCATAATCATAATTTATATTATATTTGAACTAAAACTATTAGTTTACTCATATTTAGTTAACACATTAAAAATAAATCTTACATAATGACTTATGTAAGATTTATTAATCTTCCATAATGGCTTATGTAAGGATGACTCCTTAAGCAACGATTAAATTAAATTTGATTGAATAGTACCCGACCTGAATTGCCAAAAATATCAAGACGAGTGCGACCAGCTTCACATAGGATTGAAATCAAGTGGAATCACATTGAATCAGCCTGGGTTGAAATCAAGCGGCATCACATTCAATGAGCCTGGGTTGAAATCAAGCGGAATCATATTGAAATATTTATGATTCAGCGTTATATTTCTAACTTCATAATTTATTCCGTTATATAGGGTGACTGGTAATTAGTGACCGATACCTAAACACATGATTGTGCTCGTGATAATAAACAACTTTTACTATGGCACCAAACCTGAAATCGCAAAAAGAATTTAGCTGTTCCATACATTCATGTTCACATAACTCGTCAACATGGTAGGGAGCAGCTGTTTTTTTTTTTCGCGATTTCATTTTTGTTGCCATAGTAAAAGTTGTTGGTTATCATGAGCACAATCATGTGTTTAGGTATCGGTCACTAATTACCAGTCACCCTATATAAACAAAACTTATATACTAATACGTTACACATTTTTGGTTGCAGTTATCTGAATTGTCATCGGTGATATTATTATAATAATATGATATATGATATTATGTATAATATCTACATACAAAAAAAATCATTTAATGTTTTTATTATACTGCTATGTTACCTTATAAATACAATGCATTTCTTTATGTGCACCTCTCAATACGTTATCAACTTAAAATAATATTATTGTATTTAAATAAAGCGTTTTAAGAATTAAACTAAGTTTAATAAGCAAAATGTTGTCAATTAATTTTTATACGTAGACATCGTTTATTTTAACCAGCGGCGAAATCGTATACCAAATAATCTTTCACTAGTAGTAGGTACAAATAGTTCAACTCATCTGTGCGCTATATCTGTGCTTGAGCTTGTAATTATACAGTTTTAATTTGTGTGTGTGTGTGTTTGTGATGAGCCAGTCGTCATACAAGTAGGCACACATTTGTATAATACAATATTACCTACACTGTACCTACATTTAACGCAGTGCGAGATAATATTTAAATTTTCAAAATATCATGGTTATTAACAAAAATAGTTTGATAACGCTTAACAATAAAATAACTTGTTTAATTAGTTAATCTAGTAGCGCATTGATGTTTAGCATAAACAATATTAATTGAAAATCCTAACTTATTATCTATTAACGCGAATACAAACATACAAAACTCACATAATATAACTAGATTTTTTATTATACATGCATCTCTTCCGTTTTTGAAACGGTTCTTGAATTTATCCTATCTATTTAATTTCCTATAGACTGCCTAATGCCTATCCTTGGCACGCCACCGCATGGCATTGACACAGCGTTGTTAAATGTAAAAATCAAGAACTCACAACCATCAACTTTATCTACAAAATATATAGATTTTTCTATGATTATCCTTTTTTAATGGCAACACTATTTAGGTATATGAAAATTGTGGCAGGAGTTTATCTATTCCAATAATTTGGTCAAACACATAAATATTGGAGAAAATAGAAGTTTTTATTTTTTTACTATCATTAAATAATTACTGTTTTCGAATAAAACATCGTAAAAATATTCTTATTGTTAATTTTTAATATTCTTTTCAAAAAGGCGTATCATTTTCAGAAACAATATATTTTACCGATTTCGCTTAAAGTGAAACAAAAAGTGAAAAAATAATAATAAAGAGAAACATTGTACTGTTTGTTTGTTTACATTGAATAGGCTTCGGAACAGCAGTTTTTGATGAAAAGATTTTTGTGATTTCAAAACACCTTTCACCATTAGAAATCTACTTTATTCAGGAGTAACAATTTAATTATAAATTTCTCACGGCCACCCGGGATATCAGTCAAGTACCACTGCCACACGTAGCCACTTGTAATAAAATTTGCATTTTCCGATACGTAATAAATTACCGTTCATCTTTCTATCAAAAGCTAGATCAAACCGTGACGCAATATTACTTTATTTATTTTTTAATCAAATAATACAATTACTTCTATCGCAATCTTAAAATTTTAATGTAATGCTATCTTTATAAATAAAAATAAATCGTGAAAATATATGTACGCACTAATACTTGAGAACAACTCGACCAATTGGGCAAATTATCCTTTTATTGTGTTTTAATTTACATATTCAATGTGTATACAAGCAGATTTTGGGAAAAATCTATGGAAAATGTCATATTATTTTATATACTTAAAAAAAGGTAGCCTTCTCAATTTAGATGTGGTGATTTTTGAAAAGATATTTATGCATTTACGACTAAACTTCATTTTGGAAACTACTTAACCTAACCTTAATACAAGACCAGAACAGTTACATAGCACCGTTAAGCGTGGTTTTCTTATAACAATTACGTTAACAATTAGGTATCTTTTTCACACGTTCAAAGGCCTGCCACAATCTCTTGCTGGAGCGTTATTCCAGCAGGAGAGTGGCTCGCAGAGAGGAACGTATAACATTAAAGCGCAATCCGCCGTAAATGTGCGTCGTTTTAAAACAGAACAAAGAAAAAACGATTATAAATATCTTCTTACAGTAATATTGTGCATAGACAGAGAGCTTATATTTCTGATAAATGTACACATTTCGGGCTGCTATCACTGAATGACTCCCTTGCCTGCTGGGGAAACGTACACCTCAATCTAAATTATGTGTAAATAAAAGTGGATCGTCCTATTCTTATCGACAATGAGTCCGAAGAAGAAAAAAGTGTGACAGAGACATATTAATTTCACTCTGTCACGCAAATTTAAAATTATTCGAAATATTACTCGGATTTTGATTCGGACGATGATAATATTAAAAAATAATAATAAATGTTGATAATTTCAATTATAAACGAGATAATTATTGTTATTTACAATGCATAGTCGGTAAAAAAGAGCGACATTTCAATAAAACGTTTTATACATGTACATCCAATATAGTAATAGTTTTCTCAGCTGAGTGCAATTTCCTCTGCAAATCAGCGGTGATACTGATTGCAAATATTGAAAAAAATAAAAGGAATCAACTTTATTTATAAACTTTTTTTCTCTCTCTGTTTAATCTGCAATCAGTCTCTACTAGCAGATATGTTTATTTTTATAACTTGACCATTTTTTGTCAAAATATTTATACAACTTATTCACATGTAAAATCTCACTTTTCACGTTTAGTTTACTAATAATTCATTATATTTAACCAACTGTTGTTCGTTCCTCGTGTGTACGTTCCTATGATGTCGTCTTCTTCTGACATAATTTTGTCTAGCAGAAAGATTGCTGTAAAGAAAACCATAGTAAGAGAATTTCAATTCTATTAACAATATAACTGCCACTGCAATCACTCTGTTAATATTTTTTTATTTGACAATTTATCAATTCTGGTTTTTTCTTCCTATGATAAATTACTTACGTTCGTCTTGTATTCGTTTGCCAATCTACACAGAGTACTATTAATTCACTATCACAGGGTAATCTGAAAACAAAAAAAAACATTATTCATAAATACAACATAAAAATAATTGAAATATTTCGAAAGTTCTATTGCCATAAGACATTTTTTTTCCATACCACTGTACTTCATATAATATGTATCTTTTGGTAACGTTATTATATTTTTGAATACTTTACGGAAAAGTTTACCATATACTATGTTTCAAAATTAAGATTAATACAATTCGACCACCGGCAGGACTTGAACCTGCATCTTAGGTTAAGCCCCTAATGCCTTAACCAATTAGTTAGATACATTTCGATGATGGGTAGGTCATCGAAATGTCAATGTCAATATCAATCTCTTATAACACGTCTCTAAGGGGGACGTTAGTGCCACCTATCGGTAATGAGCCGCATTACTTCGACATGTTTCAATTTTGAAACGTTATTATATTTAGGATAAGTCACTTCTAAGCAATAATTATATGATGTGTTGATATCGTTGATTTATAAACTTATACCATTTTCAAGGCACAAAGTGTAGTCCTTTAACCAAACCACACGCTCCTTTGTGTAACAACGAAGAATTATTTCCATACTAAGTCGGAACTAGCGTGGGAACTGTACTAAGCGAGTCCTATAATTATAAGTATGAAAACTTCACAAACAAATACAGATATGAACTCACAATTGCGGTCTCGTTCTAATTTCAGTCTGTCTACCGCCTTCCGTTTTCTCTTCAATAAGCCAAGATGCTGCCCCCCGGTAGTTATTAGTACCTTTTGTCCATTGGTTACAGTTCGCATTTTCAAACAATGAACCATCAGATTTAGCTCCATGCCATATCGCTTTCGATTTCCTGTAATGAATAACATTGTATGTTTCGTAAAATTGAATAGTGGCACAAAACCGAATATGTCACTTTTTGATAGTGAGTTTTGAGAGAGCTTCCGCGCAACTCCTGTTCTTATTGGAACTTCATAATTAATAGCTTTTCTAGATAAATGGGCGTGGCAATGGGCTTTCTAGCACAATTCTATAAAAATATATGAATATTTTTTTTTAATCGGACCCTTGGTTCCTGAGATTAGCGCTTTCAAGTAAACAAACAAACAAACTCTTCAGCTTTAAACATTAATATAAATATATAAATTCGTTAAATTACTCTTACGCAAAGTCTTTTAACGCAATTGTCTGTCTTTGTGGATTTGTTGGTTTTATAAATAGAAGATACAGTGATTCATGACAAATAATTAGTACCATTTTATTATAACGTTTCTCGATATCAGTCCATATGAAAAAAAAATGGTATTGAATTCAAATACTATTGAGGAAAGACAGAACACTTTTCCTATAGGCTATTGTTTTGATAATTAAACAAAGGAAAATCAAGAATAGCATGATTTACTCTAGTTTCATGGCTTGATGAATTTTGACTGAGTCGATTCGATTTCTATTTAAACCTAGTTGTAACTGGTTATCAACAGTCACTTCTAGTTATATCGGAGGCGTTTAGAAAACTATAGTGTAACTAGGATAACCGCGTTTGAACTAAAATCGAATTAAACTGTAACAAAGAGATAGAAATAAATTGACTGCACCGATGGCTCAGTGATTACGGCATATCGTCGGTGATACCGCAATTCCGCGTAAGTGACAATAGCTAATAAGGTTGAAAATGAAATAAAGCAAATAGATATTTTCTCTTTAAAATATATATAACGAACATATTTTTTGAAAGATGAGATTAAACCTTATTAACTACTGTCACTTCCGCGGTTTTGCAGTATCCAACGTTTACGATATACAAGTGACTGGTGAAGACCTGGATCGATACCCACCTGGTACAATTATTATTGTATGAATCACAGATTCGTAGTTGTTCTAAGTCTGGGTGTGTTTTGTGTCCGTGAATTGTTCGTTTGTAAAGTTCCCCCAACACAGGGATTTAATTCCCTAATGCGGGAGTTTTCTTTTTTAGACAAAAAAATAAATAAAATGGACACCGCTACCATAATAAATAAATAATTTATTAAGAGCAACGTCAGTATCATTACCATTTCAAATTGGCTTAATTATGATACCTACAGAGATCACAATAATAATTCGGAAAAAAATATTGAATGAATAAAATTAAAATACAAAATAGAATATTCGACTTACCAAATGTTATTTTCCGTAAGCACATTTTTGTGTTGAAAACTATAGATATTAAAATTAGGAGATAGTTTAGAACCGCTAAGTTCTTCAAACATGCTTTCCCAGGATTTGAATATTGTTTGTCCAAATGCATTGACTACTGGTAAGTGCCAAAGCGAAGACGGTACTATGCCTTTTAGACGTTTATTACTGTGGACAGACATAATAAATTATATGATAATTTCGCTCTAGATTACAAATTTGCTATTTATACATGCATTTAAAACATAACACCGCAGATTCGCCAAAACAATATTTAATACCCGTTCCCGTATACAATTGTTATGGATGATGTTATAAAAATCGGGACCAACGGCTTGACGTGCTTTTCGAGGCACGGAGGGCAGTCCTTCAACTATCCAGACCCGGAAAGAAATCTTACAATTAACACAAAGATTTCTTTTCCGGCGTGGGGATCGAACCCACGACTTTCGATATTTAAAGCGAGCCAAATACCGCTGAGCAATGGAAGTAGACGCATATTGACAAATAAAGCAAATAGTGTAAAATTTATTTAATATAATAGTGATGTTTGCAAACTAAAACGTACAATAAAAGTATACCTATTCAGTGTTATATTTCAAACTAAAACTTTTTCACACTGAATCTATATAGTATTCAAAATAAAACAAATATAACATGTACAAACATGTATATTATTATTCAGCTATAAATGTAAATAGTGATACACTGAAAATCATCGTAAAGTGTACGGTAAGTTCAAATACCAAATAAAAATAATTGAAAATCAATTCTGACTACCAGTTTCTGAAAGATTTGCAAAAGTTGAAATTGATTTAGTTGATTATATATCTGATTGATTGAGAAACCACGTGTAAAGTTATGGGTCAAACATCTATATTCAACTTTTTTTAGCTTGTTTTTCAGCCGTTTGATAACGTATTTATATTCATTTATTGCACACCATATGTATAATAAGACCAAATTAATTACAAAGACAAAACGTTAGAAGTTAGAAAGTTAGAAGAGAAGGGAACGCAATAGATTTCTTCTTCAAAAATCTAAAATAATAAATTATTATAAGCCTTATTATTTGTGTATTTTATGAGTATGTATGTAAATGCATTACCTTGTTCCTAAAAATGGTTCGAATTGTGATTTTCTTTTATTCAGATTTGATTCCCGTCCTTGCGTTCGACAGAGAAGCCTATATCTCTCCAATATGTCCCCAGAATTTGGCTCGTTGAGTGCAACTAACTCAATCTGAAATAATATTACAAAAAATGATATTATTATCTCAGATGGTATCGGTCGTAGTTCGATTGATACCATCTGAGATTTGGAACAAAAATTCACAAAAAATATAAAGATATCGACTTTCTAACTATTCTCTTCTAACACCAAAAATAGTGCCATCAAAGACGTGAGTGGATGAAGGTGATAAGTCACAAAAAAAATTGAGTAAATAGAGTTTAAAGTTTTACTTTTTCATTTTGAGATAAGTCGTTACGAAACAGATTTATTAATTAAACTTTGATGCCAAGTTCTGTAAATAACCTGCAACATTAATGATACGAAAGAGAGAATACAATAAAAAAAATGATATAATTTGAAAATAAACTTCACATAACTCCTTCTTCCATAAACATAAGTAAACTTTTCTGCACGTTTAGCCATATATATAAGCAAAAAAGTGGAAGATAGGTTACTCGCGTCTAGCGAGTGGACCGCATGAATAAGTTCCCCGTCGCCTAATTGAATTCAGTCTAGTCACAAAAACACAGTCTGAAAAGTGACATCGTTTCTTTCAACCATCGTAAGCTAAGTGGAAGAAGGTGTTATGTACGTACATAACACCTTCTTCCACGAAAGAAAAACAAAGTTTTTACTGTATTTAACTTGAAGACGGTGACATGGGCCCATACCTTTTTCTTCCAGTGTTATTTTCAAATTTAACTGTAGGTACATAACACCTTTTTCAACATACTATTTTGTAAAATAAGCATTAAGTCGACGCTTTAAAGCCTGTATTGATTTTGTATCGACATTTCACCTTCATCTATCCAAAAAAACACCAACACTCAAAAATGCGACGTAGCACCTTCCTTAACTCACGTCTTAAATTCTTATATAACCAAAGCTATTCCGCTAATGTTATTACCTATTTCCCTATATTCCGTATTTTCTCAGTGATACCTATACAAAAACAAAACATAGTAGGTATCACAGTAGATTTTTTTTCTCACATTTTACGACTATTGACCGCTATCGAAAACTTGTGCAATTTTTCAAACTTTATTTAATTACCTGTATCTAATATAATTTTAAGACCTTTTTCTTATTCTTGAGCGATTCTTTAAAGTTCAAATATAGTGATAAACTTACATATCCTTGCCTGGTATTGACTCGTGGTATTGCATTCCGAGGCCTAGTGGTGGTTTCATGTCTAATATTAGTTTGTCTAGGTGGTACTGTAGTTAGTTCTCCCATCTGAAATATTTTATAAATTGATATATTATGAATTTAATAGCAAAACAACTTTCAGGCGAAGCATTGATTTATGAAATATCCCAATTTTTATTTGTAATACAAATTGTATGCAAAAAATAAACATCATATTTTACATAAAATTCGGAGCTTGAAAGACTTACGTATTTATGAGATTTGATCTATTTTATTCAATGTAATTGTCTCTTTCAAAAATATAAAGTATTGACTTTGAACAATTCAAGTATGCCCAAAACGAAAAACCTCAGCCCAATATTATAAACATAAGAATGAAAAATTGGTAAAATAGTTAGGGTTCTTAGACCAAAGTTGTATATGTAAATGGTAAAACAAAAATCCAAGCACAATTTATAATTTAAAACAATAATTCTTTATCGTTAACTTATATTCCAGTGTAATATTTCAAGACGTTGAAACTTTAATCCGATATTATGATAGTTTCAGTTCCGAAACAAGAAGCTATTGTAAGTGCAGTTTTAAACTTATTCCGTGAATTTAATTTGAAATTTAATTTCAATCTATTGTAATTTAAATAACTTTTGATACCAATGGTTTTATGACTCAAACTCTTTGCTATTTTAGGTCAATGTATTTTTTATATTTTTTAATATATTTAACTTTATCATTTATTATAATAAACATGTTTATTAAAACTGTTGTTATTTCTGTCTTACCTGAATATTTCGCCATCCATTTCTTACTTTGATGAGCATTATTTCGTCATCTAAAATAAACACCATAGTCCCTAGCTTGGTTTCAGTCTTTTTCACTTCCATTTTCTGTAAGAGGAAACTACTATTTACAAGTTTCATCTTTGACATTAAAAGATTAAAAGTAATTATTAATCATAGTACTAACGCTACTAATAGTATTGACTTGTTCTTTGGTGTATCTCTAATTATGTTAATCGTAACTAACGCGGTTGTGGATAAATTTTTTTGGTTTGGAGAAAACTTGTGTTCTAGAATTCTTAAATGAATAATGCAATTTATCCATCACGAAGACAGAAAATTGGCGAGAATCGATGACAAACAAACAAACCTATTAAACTTTCAAAGTTAACGGATATAATGCAGATATGTTTATTGGTAACTAATCCAAAACTTTTGATCTTGTCCGCTAGTCTCGAAATCAGTAAAACTTAATTATTTGTATTATTTAAAATTACCGAATTTAAACAAAAATGACAGAAGTGCCTTTTAGAACAGACAGTTTGCTACAAAATTAAAACTTATGATGTAACTTTCTGTTATTATTAACATACAATTAGTTAAGAGATATACCTTTAAAAATATCATACTATAGGTACCTTAATGTATGCCAAAAGATGATTCATTGTATGTAGCACAAAAAGATTTGTCTTATATAAAATATTTTCTTCGTCGTCTGTAGTATCTGTAAATAAATAATGGTAAAAAGTTTTGATTTTCAAGTGTAAGTCCGTCGCTTATTACACATTAAGCGAGTAGTGCTTAAAAAGACTGGGTGATTTTGTTGCATAATTTCTGAAACAAATGCTGCCTTGCCGATTTAGTTTCACTGAGTAATATTTCCTTTGAATAGAAACTCAGAGTAAGATTAAGCTGTCTGTTGTTATTGAGATTGACATGAATTGAAAAACCATAACATTAGGCATAAACCAAACATAATTTTCCTTTGTGCACCACTGTGTAGTCAAAAACTTTTAATTTGCACACATAAACCAATTCTTACCGAAAATGTCTACAATTTTGACCACGGGTGTATCTGTTGGACCTTCTAAGGTTATGCCATGGTCTCCCTTTGGTCCGCGAGGTCCTGGTGGTCCAGGTGGCCCTGGGGGTCCAATGATTGGATGTGCGGGTAACTGTTCACAACCTTTGCCTGGAGGACCTTCGGGACCTGGTTTACCATCACTACCAGGGAAACCTCTTTCACCTCTTTCTCCCTTTTCTCCTTTGACCTGTAATATAATTGTTTATGTTTTTGAAGCTCAAGTGTAATTAAAATGAATATGGGATAAGACTTATGACACATATCAAAAAACAAGTTACTAAAATGTAGCTTATTACGAGTTTAATTTATTTATATCATGTATTATTTCTTTTTACCTTTATTCCAGGGCGGCCCATGTTTCCTTTTGGGCCTTGAAGTCCTGTTTCGCCTTTGTTGCCCTTAACACCATCCTTTCCTGCCTCACCTGGTGGGCCCTGAAATCAAATGTATGGTGTAAGATTCTATAATAACGTTTCAAAATGGCATGGTTTTTACAATTAATACGTTAAAATTAATTTGTGTTGTATAGTGGGATATTATCAAAGCGCGCCAGATACATCAACATACCAACAATTCAGCATTTCTAAAGTATTGTAATTATATGGATAAAGCATTCTATGTAATGTAGTTACCTTCATCAAAGCAATACGTGATTCAGGGACTAAACCGGGTGGACCAGGTTCTCCTTTAGGTCCTTGAGGACCTTGTGGTCCTAAATTTCCAGTTTCACCCTTTGGGCCCACTATTCCTTTTTTTCCGGGAATACCGTCTTTGCCAGATTCACCTTTAGATCCTTGTAGACCAACTAGACCCATGTCCCCTTTATCTCCCTAGAAAAAAATAAAAACTGTTTTATTTTAAAGTCAGTTAAAAAAAACTAATTAATGCCATTTAAAGAGACTGTTTACACTCCTCGAATTACTCCTGCAAAAAAGAGTAATTTATCAAGTATATTTTGAAGCGCATTTAACTTTTACCTTTTCACCTCTATGACCCGTTTCGCCTTTCATTTTTAATTTTTCCAATATTTGAGATTCTGAAAGCGGAAAACAGTTTTAACTTTTTACACGAGTGAAAATAATGTATGAATGCTTGGAAAATCATAACAATTATAAATTGTGACTAGATGTGCCTAGTTTTTTTTTTGCAGGTACCAAAGCATTGCTCTTGTGTGAATCATAAAATATACTATAATTGTACCAAATTAACTATTAATACACAAAGATTTCATGTCCGGTGTGGGAATCGAACCCACGACCTCCGAGATTTAAAGCGAGCCAGTTACCGCTACACTACGGAGGTTGTCGGACAAGAAATCTTTGTGTAAATTCTTAGATTTCTTTCCGGGTCTGATTGGTTGAGGGACTACCCTCCGTGCCTCGGAAAGCACGTTAAGCCGTTGGTCCCGATAGTTATAACATCATCTATAATAATCGTATATCAAGGAACGGGCAGCAGCGTTACCTTGTGTGTTACAACATAATACTGCGGTCACCAACCCGCCTGCCAAGCGTGGTGATTATGGCAATGCCCTCCCTCGGGAGGAGGCCCATGTTCAACAGTGGAGAAAGTTCGTTATACGGGCTGATGATGATGTTGATGAACTATTAATAAATTTCAAATTTAAATACATTTTAAGCAAGTTATTGCAAAATATGTTCATTACACATTAATATCAATTATGAAACCTCGACAACCTGAGAAGTGACAACAATGACGAAAGGCGGTGTCGGTTCTTTAGATGAAAAGTATGCCAAATACAGCTGTGCAAGAAGGTCTAGGCGATGGCCATTGGTCATATTTTATAGGATTCTGGATATTGCTGCTGTCAATTCTTTTATAATGTCAAATTATAATGCTGAGGATTGTCTTATGTTTATGAAAACTCTTGGGAAAACTATATTAACGCCGGACCTATAGAGAAGGTACAGAACGCCGCAACTTTCACATGAACATCTCTCATTGGTCGTATTTTAGGCAAGGACAAGGATAATGAAATTGATCAACCAAGTAGCGAATTTGACACCATGAAGAATTAATATTTATGAAGAATAGAACCCGATATGGCTGTCAAGCTTGTCGCAAACCTGTCTCAAAGCCAAACTTTAACAATTGTTGTTAAAAAGTGCCTTGTATTGTGATTTATAGCAATTGCGATATTTTTCTAATTAAAACCGTCCTTAGTAATTAAAAAAAATAAAAAAGTAAGTTCCTGTTGTCAAAAAATATTTTTGAGTATTTTTTTTTTCAATGTCTGTTTAATTTTGATTACCTGTATGGTTATCGATAAATAAATATTTTTCTATGATTATAATTACGGTTTTTTAAATTATTTCTATTTCATTTGAATGTGTCTGAATAAATAAATTGCAGTTATCATCGAAGTTACACTGTATTGATAGATCAGAAGGTCTTCAAAGTAACGTACGCTATGCTATACTACGTATGCTATACGTACGTCAGTGGTGCAACAAAATGACACGTCAGTGGTTGAGGGTTAATTGGTTGAGGGTAAAATTCTATGAATGAACGGAAGAACGGCTGTAGAAAAATAAATCAAATAGATATTGTTATAAGCAGATTTTCATCTATATAAGTTTTTTTGTTTAAATTAGTAAGCATTAAGACAAATAATAGTAAAAAAAATGAGAAATTAATGTCAACTGTACACCGTGAAATTTTAATGGTTGTTTTCCCGAAGCAGAACAACTTGCCGTCGGTAGTACTATCGAAACATATTTTTTATTTATTTTTTAGACATGTTTTGGATTTTAAATTATTAAAAAAAATATTAGACAACTCGAAAGCGTAATAAACAGTAGTAACACTAGACGGACCTTGTAGGTACTACTCGAATCGCACGCGCTGCTGACAAAGTAAAGAACGATCCATAAACGTTTAAAGCAAAATAAGAGCTCAACGCTTTCGAGTTGTCTAATATTTTTTTTAATAATTTTAAATCCAAAACATGTCTAAAAAAAATAAAAAATATGTTTCGATAGTACTACCGACGGCAAGTTGTTCTGCTTCGGGAAAACAACCATTAAAATTTCACGGTGTATACTAAGTTTTCAAATAACGTATGTATGCAATGTTATATACAAATTGCATTTAAATTTTGGTTTTTAATCTACTTATTAAGAAGAATCTTAAAAAAAATAGTATCTTCAAAGTGAAAACTTTGTAACAAAAAACCAATAACTAGATCAAAAGAAACACTGATGTATTGTGTTCGACCGAAAAATGACAATACCAGACTCTCTATGTTATTAATAAATACAAACGAAAATCTTTCAATATGGGATCATTCCATCCCTCTTAATTCTTTGAAGGTAGAGAGGGATGTCAGTAAGGGCATACCCGAATCTGCACAATATAATACAACAGCAACGAGTCAGGATCAAAGCCAATAGACCCGATAGTAGCAAAAAATGTTTAGGGATTCAATCTACTTACGTTATTACATTTACGTGAACAGAAGGTTTTGTTTGATATTGAAATTTATTCAGGCTATTTCGATATCTATATAACTCAAAATTGTGCGGAAAACATCTAACACACAATTGGAAATATGTGAGATGAATTTATGAATAATATTTTAACTTCAAAGTATTTTACAAAAAAGTAAAAGTCTTATTTTATCTTACTTAGTACTGGGTCCAAGTTTTCGTCAAGAAGTGAAGTAATTGTGGCAGGCATACCATCCTTGCCTGGTAGGCCTGTATCTCCCTTTTCTCCTGCAAATATTTATACTGATTGTACTAACTATACTTAATTCGGGTCATTTGAAAATGTTTAACAGAACAAATAAGTATAAAGGTAATAAACAAACAAAAAACAAAAACAAATACAATACTATGCGCACCTTTCTTGCCATCTTCGCCAGGTCTTCCATGTTTTCCAGGCGTTCCTGGAATGCCATCTTTCCCCGGAATGCCTTGGTCGCCTTGATTTCCACTGGAACCGTCTAAACCCGCAAGACCCTGCATTAACAATATATAATATTTTACTATCACTGTCTTAGCAATATTAGAAAGGTACATAGATTTGATTTGGAACATGCATAATTTGGATTATTCATATATTTTCAGTGAGTTGCTTTTGAAGTTCCTCCCTCGTCCTCCTGACCCTTAGTTTGCAAAGAACCATCCGATGCCCTCGTAGACCCGAAGTCCGAGAGTAAATTAAAAGCTATAATCCTTCAATCTCCCCGTCAGCGACCGCCCTGAGCCGAGGTCCAAGTCCCAGAGGGGGCGCCCTCTTGCGCAGGTTGCTTAGTTTGTAGTTTTTAAACCATTTATTAAGGCTGGAGCTCCGCTCGCCTTTATGCCCGGTGAAGTAGCAAAAGCCTCGTGGCTACAGACGTAAGTAAAGCGAAAAAAACAAAAAAAATATATATATAGGCGAAGTATTTACACATGAAAACGGAGGAAACATTTACGCACATTTTTAAGGAACAAACTACACGAGGTAAATCTCTAGTCATAGGGGACACAAAAACTATCACCTCAAATACATCCATCAGCAAGACGACCAGCCACCGCAAGCAGCACCCGTTCACGAGTATGACGTGTGAGCACACAGCCATCGCCTCCCTCGCCATATTAGAGGGAAGGAGGCGACCCGACTCACATCGCCACCGCAAGCAATGACAAACAAAGGGAGCATGACGAACTCACTGACAGTAGCATTTGTGGAGTCAATAATAATAAAAAATATTATTTGAAGTAAAGTATACAGTTTTAAGAGGGTTTTAATATAATAGTTTATAGGAAAACCTTAAGTTTGTATCTTAGAGATCTCATAGAGTTGTTATTTAATGTATAAAACTAAATTTATATACCTACTCGAGACATTTCCCTCATTAAAAAAAGGCTAAACTTGTCACAGGGTGGAACAGTGGAAAAAATAACTTAAGCAATTTACCCCTTTGGTACCTACATTTTAAAAGTTTTGTAGCATGACATTTGCAAGATTGAAAATATATTGAATATAATTCAAATTTTAAGTTACCGGTTCTCCTTTTTGTCCTTTTACACCTTCTTCACCTTGTGGTCCCACTTCTCCTCTTTTGCCAGTAGATCCGGGAGTACCAGGAGGACCCTCTGGCCCTGGATCACCTTTTATACCTGGTATTTTAATTATGGCATTTTTTCTCTCCTCGGGAGTTAACTGTAAATAAATATGCGAAACTATTAAAGATTGACATCAAATAAAAATGATTTAGGTACCTACCTAAATTATTTGTAATTTTCAGAATAAGAGCTTACATGGGACCCATATACAATAATTATGAGACATGTTTTTTTTTTTTCACGCCACAAAGTAAACAAAAGAAAACATTTAATAAAAATAAAACAACCCATATGGATTTATTTCATTCAAAAATGCCACGGTATTAACTTCTGACGTATTATAATGATAATATTAATTATAAAAATAAATTGTTACCAAGTATCTTTGCCCGGGTGGCCCAGTTTCTCCTCTCGGGCCTAAGGGTCCTTGAGGCCCTTGAGGTCCTTCCTTTCCGATTTCCCCTTTTTGTCCTTTCAATCCATCCATGCCAGGAATGCCAATATCACCTTTTTCTCCTTTATCACCTTCTCTGCCCTGAGGTCCGCGATCACCTTGTAAACCAGTTTTGCCCTAATTAAAAAAAATAACAAAAGTGGTTTTCATCTTAATTTTAATTATTTTAAAATGCTGTTATATGTTATAATTTTACTATGGTCTTATACGCCAAAATCTGAGAGATTTACATTTTGACACAAAAAATGGTAATACACATTTTTTTTATTTATTAGTGTGAATATTATGAATTGATTACATAAAACCAGTACAATGGGTCAAATTTTAACTTCTTCGCTTTAAAATTGTTATTGCGAATACTTTAAAATAATCTTTACAAATTTTACATATCTCTCATTGTTTAAGTACTAAGTTATCACTTTTTAGTGATGCCGCTATTCAATACAAACAAATAACATCAAAGTGTATGTTTGTTATTAAATGCATACAAGTAAATAAAAAAAAGAAACACCAAAATTTCTGTCTGTCTGAACAGCTGGTTATTCCGGTTGATTTCCGTAAAGGCGGGACCGATTTTGATAAGACTTCACTGCTACATAGGCAACTTTATAAAATATTTTATATTATCTTCCTTTTACTGTTGTATGTTATCCGTGTATTCCGCCTAATCTCCAAAATAGTAGTATAGATTTAGACGGTACCTATTTTATACCATCAAAGTCTCCAATAGTATAGTACTTCACCAGGTCATGTCTTTAAAATCAGTAGGAACATCTTCTTAACAAGAATTCAGTGAGACTTCACTGTCCGCCGGCCTAACCCCGTAACCAATTATTATTATTTTGGTTAAAAGATTAATAGCAGTGTTTTGCAGTCTACTAGTATTCTGGTTAACCCCTTGTGCTAAGCTACCTTGTGTTACGAGTGGGTTCACATCGGTAGTGCATTGGGTGGGGTTCGAACCGGCGACCTCAAGATCACCATTCCGACGCTATCTACTAAGATTAATCTACCCAATTAATTGGTAACGACATCGTAAATACATATTTATCATGAAGTTGCACTGATATCTTGTTGAATTCTCAACACGAATAAGCTACTTATAGTCAAGAATTACAGCATTGCATTGAAAGTCATTAATTTGATAAAAAAAATCTAATTTCATTGTCTGTACTTATGTTCATTGAAATTATAACAAAAATAATACTTACGGCTACACCTTGTGGTCCATCGTAGCCAATTGGGCCTCTGTCACCTTTTTCACCTTTCAATTTAGCCGCCATACTTGTAACAACACTTGTTACGAGCACTTCAGAACAGTGACATACCTGTCAGCAAATAAATAATGAAATAATAAAAAAAAAAAATTTAATTATTTTTATACAAACAAAATATTAAAACACATTTGCTTCAGCAAAACACGCAATAAACATCAAAAATGTTGTATATCTAAATAAACAAAACAAAAGATCGCCTTACATGTTTTACCGAAAAGGTCACCTATCTTATAATGATAATACAGAAATAAAAAAATAAAAAAAATTGAAAATTTTTCATAAATTTAACAGATCGCATTAAAATGATTAATATTTTATATTTGCATATAAGTACATACATAGTCAATATATCCCTGCCCTTATTCCAATTTGTTTGGGGTCGGAGCAACACGTTTTTCTCTTTCATTATATCCTGTCAACCGTCACGCTATTACTAACTCCCTTTTTCCTTCATATAACTTTTCACACAGCACATCGTTTCTTTGGCCCTTCCTTTCCTCTCCAAGTTTAGAATATAAATACATAAGCAACAATATTACATATATACAACTAAAAATAGCTAATCTGAACTAACACTAATGGCTTATAAAAGAGAACTCTTTAATAATTTCCGTTCCAAAGAGCGATAAAAACTTACCCCTGTAGGTCCTTGAGGGCCAATTAAGCCTTGATCACCAGTATCTCCCTGAAATAATGCAACAACAATTATAAGTTGATATACAGATGCATATTTTTATCCGTAAATTTAATTTCCAATGTATTCATTTCATGCGTTTGGTTATTATTATTTAAGCTTAGACAAAAAATGTAATAATCATCTCACTTTTTCTCCGAAATTGCCCTGGGGGCCTTTTTCTCCTTTGGTTCCTGATGTACCTTTTTCGCCATGTTCGCCCTTGTCACCTTTTTCACCGCGGTCTCCTTTTTCACCACGCATTCCTTTTTCACCAGGTTCTCCTTTTTCGCTACGTTGTCGCTCTTCGGGTTCACCGAAATCTCCGCCATCACCTCTGCTGCCTAAATGTTTTTACATTTTAATTTGATGCTAGTAACTACTAAAGCGATCGTTCAAAAGTTTAAATATATGAACAAATTGGACATACTCGTACCTTCATAGGATATTCCAGTCCCACTTATGCCTAACTGTAGAAAAATAAATAATCAGTATAAGTTTTTCATAGAATTCAGGAGAAAGTTAATTGCTTGTAAGTAATTTCAATACACAACACTGCATCAGGCGGAAAGCTTAAAAATATACCACAATCCGACAAGTTTCGGTTATTACAGAAATTTTGTTAAACTGTTAGTAAATATTTAAAAAAAAAAACGAGTAAATCGAAGTATGTCTAGATTTAATTTCCAGTTACTATTCTAATTATATTATTCTTTATGGGTATCCATTAGTAACACAAAATCAGGCAGGATACCGGATATTTTTTAAATAAAACCTATTTATTAACTTAATCTTAAATACCTATATGCTTTTAAAATACTAAAAAATTTTTTTTAAATAAAATCTTTTCCGATTAGTTGATCTGAATACAAGGATATATTCAATCATTTACTGTACAATTTTGAATATATTATTATATTAGGTCGCCATTGCCTCTCGATGATGACGATTATTGCATAACCCGCTTCGAGGGAGGCCTTTGTCGAGCAGTAGACGTTATAAATGCTTACAATGATATTTGTATAGTAAATTAGTCTTAAAAAACTTTTTCTGATAGTCTCGCCATATAACCTTACCCAAATATCCGATATCCAACCGATATCTATCCGTTTCATCACTCATGAATATGCTCTTATATGCAAAAAATATCATGACAACAAAATGTTTGACACTCGTCTCGTATCGTGTAAAACAATAAAACATATTTGATTTCTTTAAATTCTTATTTCTTTTAAATCAGACGGTAATGAGAAGCTATCACTTACCAAATTACTTGGTGGGGGAAGCTACGAAAAAAAAGATATGTTAGTTAATTAAGTTATTGGTATAAGCGGCACAAAATAAGTACATCGGACTATTTTTCTGATTTTGATTATTTAAGTTAAAACGTGTAGTAAACTAGGTAAATATTCTTCAATTAAAAAATATTGTAAAAATCCGATGCATATGATTTTGTAGTTATACATATTATATAATACACATAATAAATAAATATAGCTTTAATTAAACATATATAAGAATAATTAAAAATGTGCTTAGATATGCAAAATACCACCTGATGTTAAGTGAAATAAGGACAGCTAGTGTAAAACAGCAGGTGTCCAGCACCAGCCTTATCCTGCCCATTCCCATTACCCATAAACGAGGTCTGTGTCGCTTTATAATAAATTTATACCATGCCACCAGAAATAATAAATTTTTTGATATAAATATTACTTATTTTTGATATTAATATATTTTATTGTTTTAATTTTAATATTAGAAGGTATTTAGTAATAGTTACTGTTTAACAATGCCATCCCTTCTCTTGAATAAATGTGTGTCTTGGCCAGATCGTAAAATCGTAGAGCAATTCTACGATTTAGCCACGACCAGTTGGTATTATTAGGTTTGTATTTAGCTTGAGACTTTATTACGCGGCATAAAATTACAGAAGTAAGTTTAACTGGGCGCAATACTTTATATTAATACGAATAAAGCTTAACTAAGCATAAAGTAGAACATAGTGTTTTGAAACAGAGCTAGAAGCGACGACAGAGCTTGAAAGTCGAAATAATAAAATTTTGAAAACATACTAACAATTTCGTATATGTCTCTAGCCTGGAACATGTAAATAAGAATAAATAAAAACAAAAAGATAATCAAAACAAAAATATTTTTTGTGTACAAAATATTTTATACTTACTCCGCCACATATTGATTGATACGTCTGTTCATTAGCGTTGGTATATAATTCTAGTTTTTCTATCAAACCCTGAAACAAAGAAATTCTTTTAGACAAAATATCAAAAATATTTAAGAATATATTGATTTTTATTGTTGAATATTAACAAAAGGATAAAATAAACTGCTCAAAGTAATGGTTTTAAAACAAATATTTTAAAATTAGCATCTAGAAATATAGATCACATTAATTTCGACGACCGGTTGGGATCCACGTGGCCGAATGGCATAGGCATTAGAGGTTATTTCTCAGATGCAGGTTAGAATCCTGCCGGTAGTCAAAGTTTCATCATCGTCATCATCATCATCAGCCCGTATAACGTCCACTGATGGACATGGGCCTCCTCCCGAGGGAGGGATTTGCCATAGTCACCACGCTTGGCAGGCGGGTTGGTGACCGCAGTATTAGGTTGTGCCACACAAGGAAACGCTGCTACCCGTTCTTTTTTATACGATTATAATAGATGATGTTATAATAATCGGGACCAACGGCTTAACGTTCTTGTTGTCCCTCAACCAACTAAACCTGGAAATAAATCTTATAATTTACACAAAGATTTCCTGTCTGGAGTGGGGATTGAACCCACGACCTCCGAGATTTAAAGCGAGCCAAATACAATTACTACTTAGTTGTGTTTCATATTAATCCTTTTTAACTAAGAAACTTTTTGTGATAATTTTTTATTTTCGGATCAATAAATATTTAAAATTCTAGTATCATTGTAATTTTTATGTCAGTTTTTACTTTTTGATACATTATACCAAATTTGTCATTGTTCCGAACACCAGCGCTTTTTATTTTTAATAATTGATATTGCATAACTTTCATATAAGTTTAACATAACACAGTTGTCATTTCTATTAATTATTATTTATATATAATAAATTATGTACTTAAAATGTGTTAGATAAATAAATCAATTGAATTAGGTAGCTTTTATAACTACGATTATTTCAACAAAACATCAATATTAATCTTAGCTGAAAGTCTAGTCGTTTTTCGTAGCAGTACTACGCCTCAACGTAGCATGATGGATGACTCACGCTACGTTCAGACGTGTATTCCTTTCTGATATACATTCCTATGCATTTAGTAAATACCTATGATTACTCTGTTACAAACCGAATTTTCAATTTTTATAGTTTTTTTTTTAAATTTCTTACTAGCTCTACACACGCGGCTTCACTCGCATAGCTCAAGTTCCCGTGAAATCTTCGTAATTAAATATAACGTATGTCATCCGGGGATAGTGTAGCTTCTTATGGTAAAAGATTTTTTCGAATCACCTAAGCAGTTTCGGAGTCTAATAAACATTTCCTCTTTATAATATTAATATATTCAAGTTAAGTAAACAGCTCAAATACCACGAAGCAAGGACCCAGAAAATTTATTCCTCACGTATTTCAGAAACATACATATCAATTACAATACCTAATAAACAACAATATAGAACATCAATGTTCAAAGACACGAGTAAATAGTGTTGATAGTATAAAATGAAGCAACCGTCTGTGTAGAAGCCACACCATTCATTTAGTCGAGGCGGCAGCTGACACAACATCGAGTTAAGACACCGTGTATGAAATAGTGATGCAATAGCAAAAATAAACGTTACTATTAAATGTACGTACGTATTTTAAAGGAGTATTTAATTTGGGTTTATATTTATTTTAGATAATAGGAGTTTTAGGAATGTGGAAAATAATAGTACTCCTTATATTTCAGAGAACGTAAGGAAATGGAAAAAAAGATTCTAAAACTATATAAACCGCGCGCGCGGTTTCACCGACGTAAGTAACTTCTATGCCCGTAGGCATTTCATATGAATAAAATTTAAAAAATCCGTAGCCTTAGTAACACACAATTACACAAATAATACAACACCTTATGAATATGAATCACTATTTTTTAATTGTTTTGAATACTTTATGGAAAAGTTTACCTTATACCCACCTACTGTTTTATAATATTGGCCGCGGGTGCCGTCGGGGGGCCCGATCGCTTCGTTACATTTACATACCTGGCCCCCGCTAATGATGGATTGAAGGAGTTTCCGGGGGATTTTAGTGGTTTACGGTCCTCTTCTTGTGGTATGAGTAAGCATACCACAAGAAGAAGGCGAGTCTCACATATCCCGCCGCCATGCGCCAGCGCGCGGATACGCTGCAGCGGCGGTGGGAATGCGTAAAGGAATTTACCCCGGACAGCAAAAAAAAAAAAAAATTGAATGGCCTGCCGGTGGTCGAATTATATTAATCTAAATTTTGAAGTATATTAATCACTAGCTTCCCACGCGTGGTTTCAGCCACGCAGATTCCGTTTCCGTGAGAATTTCATAATTAAATAGACTCCTGGATAACGTATCTTTCTAATGGTGAAAGATTTTCTGAAATCGGTCCCATTCAATACCATTTATAATACCTTTGAGTTTAGATTAACTTGAGTTTTTACTTTTTCGTAAGATAATTATAATAATTTATTCGCAGGAATATACATTTACAATATTCCGCCTGGTTAGTCTAATCGAATTTTAAAATACATATTCAATATAACTTTGCAATTAGTACAAACAAGTCAAATAAGAAAATGATGTCAATAGTTGTTTAATTGTTTAATTGTAGCAAAATTTAAGTTTGTGAATTTAATTTTATTAATTCGTCAACAGACAAGACATGATTTAAGGTTTATATGAAATTAACTATCTATCAAGTCCTTAATAGGTAGATTATTGTAAATAAAGCCACACATAATAATGACGAATTTTTTTATATAAAGTCTTATTCTTATTTAATTCTAGACATTACTATTTGATATACATATATCTACGATCTAAGTCACAAATAATGTCATGAAATAAGTTAACTTGAGTCAAAGCAATATGCATTTTCAATTCACGTAAAACGTTTTTATAACGCCGTATTTTTATTGTATGAGTAGAAGAAAACATATGAGTCACTTTTCTCAAAGTGAAAGAGGTGCACAACGCCAAAGGTAAGGAGAATGGCAACACTTGAGAAACGAGGCATTCAAACGTCAACTTTCATGATGTATGTCTAAGATCTATGACTGTACTTTTTGTAAAAGTTTATAGAACTTGGTCCGCGCAATTTATGGTTATATTCCACTTGCAAATTAAAAGGGGCGATAATAGCTTTTCTTTACCATATTTTTTTAATGTTTTTTTTTCAGTAGCATAGTTATTAATAGCCTGGTGTTTAAAGTCCTCAGGATTTATTAAGTCACTGAACTAGAAACTGCGCCATGTGGTTTTTGGTTTAGAAAAAAAACACCCAATGTTTTCCTATGTGTGACATTAGACGTGACTCCTTTGTCACGTCTAATGTCACACATAGTTATACACGTATTAGATGGATAGCATCATCTTTCAGCTCGAGGTTAGTTACCATCTTATTGCGATCACAAATCCACCTGCCAAATTTGTTGATTATAGCAACATTCCTTATCGCCGAGGTCTGTTATAACTAAATAATCATTACTATACTATATACTAATCTCACAGTGTTGGTGCTGATTGATTTTTCCAATGCCTTCAATACCGTCAGTCACGACATCCTACTATCCATCCTGTCTTACCATATGATCTCTGACGAAGCGCTGGAGTGGTTTTCTTCGTATCTTCGGGGTCGTCAGCAGTCTGTTCGCGTTGGTGATTCTTCATCAGACTGGTGCAATTTAGACGCTGGTGTACCCCAAGGCGGCATCCTTTCTCCTCTTCTTTTTTCTGTTTTTATAAACCTCGTCACTAATAATCTTCAGTGTGCGTATCATCTATATGCCGACGATCTACAGTTATATTCCCAGGGAAATACTGATAGTCTGCCAGAAGTAATCGGTAAATTGAATCGGGATCTTGAAGCTCTGAATGATTGGTTTGGGAAATTTGGCTTGATGGTAAACCCATTAAAATGCCAAGGCATGCTGGTGGGTAGCTCCAGATTGTTGTCGAGAGTCAATATGAGCTCGTTGCCACCAATTATTCTTAACCAGACAGTCATTCCATTTAGCCCGAGCGTTAAGGATCTCGGTTTGTTTATCGATTCTTCACTAAGCTGGCAAAGTCAAATGGCTTGTATATGTCGTAGAGTAACCAGTATTTTGCGAGCACTCTATCGCTTAAAGAATTTTCTCCCCTCCAAAACAAAAGTAATGCTGGTGCAAGCTTTAGTATTCCCCATAATTGACTATGGTGATGTGTGCAACTTTGACCTGAATGCAGATCAGCTCAATAAGTTGGACCGGCTTCTCAATAATTGCATTCGATTCATTTTCAATCTCCGCAAGTACGACCATGTTTCTGCCTATCGGGCTAAACTTAATTGGCTGCCCATTCGACAACGCCGTAATATGAGAGCACTAACAACTCTCTTTTCTTTATTAGATTCTCCAACTACTCCAACTTACTTAACCTCTCAATTTCAATTTCGTTCTTCCAGTCGTAATAGATCCACGCGCTCTGTGCACAATCGACTTCTTCATTGTCCTCCACACCGTTCCGATTTTATTCATTACTCTTTCTTTGTGCAATCTATACTTCTATGGAATGAGTTACCTGTTGAAATCAGGATGGCTAAGCATCGTATCTCATTTAAGCGTAAAGTACGCTTACATATCAGTAAACAATTTTCAGAGTCGTTTCAGCGATGAGTTCTCTTTATGATTATGTAAAGTATAGTATAATATAGTATTATTATAAACCTATAATAAGTATAGTATCACCTTTTAGTATAGTATTTATATTATATGTGTATTATTAGAATGTAGTCATAGATATTACGTTAGTAATTTTTTCCTACCAGTACGGTAGTTAATTAATGACCTATCTTCTACTTCCGTGCACCTATAACTATTTCTCTGCACCACCCTATGGTTGACTGATAGAAAATGCCTATGGCATTAAGTCCGCCATGTACTGTCATTGTGCAAAAGGTTAAATAAATAAATAAATAAAAATACTATAAAATATTATAAACGCGAAAATTTGTGAGTATGGATGGATGTTTGTTACTCTTTTACGTAAAAACTACTGATTGGATTTGGCTGAAAATTTGCACGGGGATAGTTAATAAGCTCGATTAATATATAGGCTACAAAAAGTCACGCTCCGACCCACCGGAGCAGAGTAACGCGGGTAAAACCGCGGGGCGCAGCTAGTACTTAAATAATGCTGTAAGAAAAGAAACAAGAAACTGATATAACTTATAAGATACAAATTGTATGAAGGGTACACTTTGTTTCTAAATATGTAGCAAACAAAAAGTATTAAATGTGTATAATACATCTATTGCTACAAGTTATATCTTAGGTCTTTTGTATCAAAAGAATCTAAATTTAATGGTATAGTTAAAGTAATATTACAGTAGGTCTCGTCTAAAGTTACCAGACGACTTTAATTTCAAGCCACGATACCGCGACATGATATTGAAGGAAAAGTTTATTCGTTTAGTGTTCGGTATACTCATTCAAGTTTATTAACATTTTCATATAATATAGATGTTCAATAATTTAATGCCATCTTCTGTTAACTATGTAACATGATTCATTTGAAGTTCTTAGTGCCTACGGGATCTTTACAGGCGGTCGCGGCGAAAGATCTTCTTCTTGTGGTTATAATGGGCATGAATAATAAATTTTTTATTAAGTACGTCAGTTACATTACCAAAAAAGATTGGACACGTAATTTGTTTCGTTCCTCAAACAAAAAATTACCCAAGATACAGCTTGTTGAAATTTTGTGTGACGTCACTTCTAGGTTCAATTTTACCTAGTCGTGACGTCACAAGCCCCCTTCTCCTTTTATCTAGGCTGGAGCTCTGCTCGCCTTTATGTCCGGCGAAGTAGCAAAAGCCTCCTGGCTAACTATATAAGTCCGTCCGAAAAAAAAAAAAACCCTTCTCCTGTACTTTATATTTTGTTGTTGCTCTGATTTTTGTAATTTTTTATTGATTAGATAAATAAAAAAAAAACGTGTCCAATATTTTTTTGTTATCTAACTGACGGACTTATTATATATTTTAGTCTTTATGCCTACTCCTAAATCCCCTCGCCAGCGACCGGCCTGAGCCGGCCTGAGCCGCGGTACAAGTCCTACAGGGAGTGCTCTAACACAGATTGCTTAGTGTTGTTTGTACATGACATCCCAATAAAGCATTTCAATGTTAACTGAATATCAAAAATAGATGTGATCTCATTATTACGTAATTGTTAAGCAAGACCTGCCTTCTTTACCCAGAGGAAATGCATTAGGCATTCTCACCACCGCAGCATCAAGGTATTTAGTACTCCCTTCTTATTGCGAGTGCCCCCTCCCCCCCCCCCGGTCAGTGAAACCTCCCAGGTGCTCCTCCAATCTCCAGTAATTGGGGCACCGGGAACTGGTAAAGTAAAACATCCAGTGTAGGCTCAACTGAGTCCTTTGTGTAGAGTCCATTTAACGCAAGCTTAGGGACGCACGGAGCACCAGAGCATACAACCTATTAATGGCTCATGGGTCGTTTAAAAGAAAAACCAAGCCCAGCACACCACCTTTAAACCAGCTGCTGACAATAGAGTTGCTAATCGATAGTATTTCCAGGCGGTTAAGTTCATACTAAAATATGCTGTACCATGAACACAGTGCATCCTTGTTTACTTCTTCATAAATAATGTAAAGGTAAATAAGGATGTACTTCCAAACTGTAAACAAAAACAAGCTGATTTTTTAACGCTTATACCATCCAAATTATTGTACTCTTATAAACACTGCAATATATAATATGCCGCACAATAAATTGCAGGCCATTGGTATATTATTGTCATTTCAAACTTTTATGGTATTAGTACCAGCCAAATTAAAAAAGTAGAGTCAAAGGTATTTTATTACAACCTACATTAATTACGTAGCACTAAAATTTAATATTTTATGGCATTACAACAATAACATATTTTTAAATAATTCAAAGGCGATAGATACAATTTTATATTAATACCTATATGATTAAAGCAAAAATAAAATGATTCTGTTTTTAAAAATACTTATAAGTTAATTAAATATATATATATATATATATATATATGTTACGGGCAATTTGATAAGTCCGGGCATTATTAATACAGACCGGTCTGTATTAATAATCCCGACTCAATTGGGCAATGTGATTAAAACAGCATGATTAATCACTTTTCCTCGGCCATTATGAATAATGCCCACCTTATCTTGGGCAAAGTAATAAAATAGGTGAAATGTAGTGTTTTTGTTTTATTAAATGAAATTAAACTTACAATATTTTATATGAGCGCAGAAGGTTAACACTGACTTATTACATGGACCACGGGCCGTCGGGCATTATTAATAATGGCCGGTCAAAGTGATAAATTAATCACTTTGCCCGTCGCTCTTGGGCATTATTAATAATGGCTGGTCCTTAATAATAATGCCCAGTTAATCACGTTTCCCGTATCATTTACACCATTATACGAATACCTACATTTCACGCTATGACAATTATATAAAAAGGCACACTTCCCGCACTACTACCTACAAAGTTACCGAAAGATATAGAAAGATGAATGGTCCACAGACTTGGTTAGGTAATATCCGCCGCGTCATAACTTCACAGCTGCTTCGGATACGCTTCCTTTAAGCCCCGGAATTAGGAAGATGTTCGGATAATTTATTTTGTTTATGTTTTGTGTTATAGTGTTGTTCCGACTGTAGTTCGTGAGTAATGGCCACTATGAAAGTTGAGTTAGAAAAGACAATATATCACTACCAAAAATTTGTTTTATTCGTTTTTAAGTAAACGTACTTCAATATTTGTCCGAATACATTTGATGCTTGTTGTAATTATATTTTAAATGATTAAAATTATTATTAACTTACTATTGAAATATATCATTTTCTTGTAAAACACGGTCCATATTATAAATTTTATGATATCTGATTGCAGACTTTTATAAAATATGTACCCAAAAATAGAACTCTGAAACTGAGTGTGAAATTCAGTTGTTGAGCTCTTTATCTCGTAAAATCCTTGGAAGTTGTGACTTTCAAGTAAATAGAAGGCATGTTAATACCTACCTGTACATATTATACAAAACTATCGCTGGTCTCAGAACCTTAATTGTTTACCGCTGTAATAATATCTCATATTCTTGGAAAACCTTACTAACTTTAATGCAATTTATTTATTAACTAGCTTCCCACATGTAGTTTCACCCACGTGCGGTTTTACCCACGTTGCCCCCATTCCTGTAAGAACTTTACCATAAAGTATAAGGATGTCGCTCCTGGATAACGTATCTTTCTAATTATGAAATAATTTTTGAAGTCAATCCAGTTGTTCCGGAGCCTATTCAATGTAAACAGTAGATACAATATGATGGTTCTTTCACTGTGCAGGCAGTGCGTTTATGGAATTCACTTCCACATCTCATTCGGACTAGTCCATCTCCACACATTTTTATATATCTTGAAAGGTTTGCTGGAAGATAATTCATAATTGAATTAAGCTCGCCTTTGAACATGTTGTTTCTTTGTCAAAAATATATTGTTACTTGTTTTTCTGTGTTTAGAATAAAGACAAGCAATCTAATCTTTGCTCTTTATACTATTAGTGAAGACAATGCCAAAGATATTCCATACCAAACAAATAAAATTCTACTAATTCATGAAACATACGCCCAAAAACAGTGCACAGTTAGTTTCGAAGCTCCTTATCCCGTAACATCCCTTCCAAAGTGAGGTGCGCTCCGAATCTGTTCAGAATCAAACTGCGGTGAAACTGTTCACAACTAGAGTTCGTTGCTAATGTATTTATACTGCTTTAGCTACCTCGCAAGCTGTGACTCCCCAAGTAAATAGAAAGCGTGTAAATACTCCAAGTGTAAATACCACGTTCGTAATATACAAATGTATTGGTACTCATAAAATTGTAATAATAAATTTGGACTGTTTTGATTGGAATGTTGCGGTTCATGTTTAGTCTAGACTTTGTTAATTAAATAATTTGTTTGTTAATTAAATAAACTTTTAGGTTTTCCTTCAATATTAAAATGTTGTCGTATGTCTGCTTCAAATCAAATTCCTTTTGAAAGTAACATTATTTTTTTTGTTTGTGACTAGGTAAATACTTCTCTATCTATTTTTTTTCCTTAAGGTAAAAACTATCCTTAATTCTCGTTTGTAAGAACTTTGTTTTATTTAAAAGATAAGACAACTATAACGATAACATGTATAAGCTCAGATCGTAAGTACAAGGTACTACCTACAGATTCTTGAGCAAATAACCCTTATTCAATTCATCTTATAATGTAGACATTTAAATGAATATATAATAGGTCCCGATTGTTATAGCATCATCTACAGAAATTGTATACTAGGGAACGCAACGGGTAGAAGTGTTTCTTTGTGTGTGTTATTAATTACAATATACTGCGGCTATCAACCCGCAAGCTAAGTGTCGTGACTATGGCAAAAACCCTTCCTGTTGAGGTGGCGTCCGTTATACAGGCTAATTAAGACGATTTTTGTGTTTGTATGTTTTCGAACTAAAGATCCATTGCATAATAAAAAAAACTTCTTCGAAAACTACGCACAGGTAAAATTATATACTTATAAATGTAATTCTAATCTTTGCAAACTAATTCTAAAAACTTTTATGCCAATAAATGTAGCTATAATCTTTGAATTTTCATTTACCACAAAAACACCTCAAAAGAATAACTAAAATAAGTACTTATGAAAATAAAACCCAGTCCCATTTACTCGCTTTAATAGTTACTTGAATAGTGAAATACTAGAGTAAAGAGTCCGTTCCTAACTCGGCGTGAAATATGAGGGACGTGCAAGATTATGATAAGGCTTTAACCTAGTAAATCATAGGATTTTCCGCATGAGAATTGAGGCAAATTTAAGGTGAATCCAGGTCGAAGCTCGTGTGGATATGTCGTTGAAATTCGAATGGTTTTGTGATTTGCAGACGAATGTATTAGCTTTTGAATTTCAGTTTCAGTTGTATTTTGGTTTTTAATGGAAATCCTTCTATTCTGTATACATCTTATCCCTTTTTCGGACGGGACTATATAGTCAGCCACGAGGCTTCTGCTACTTCACCGGACATAAAGGCGAGCAGTGTATTAGTCTTAATAAATGTTTTCAAAATTATGAACTAAGCAACCTGTGCAAGAGGGCGACCGCTGGACTTGGCTGGACCTTTCGCTCTATTTTGCTCTTCGAAAGCAAGCAAAAGTTACCTGTCTGAAAACGTATAAATAATCCGTATAGATTAATACACTACTTAACCGCTATGGCACTGAGTCTTTTGAAAGATCACATAGAGATATTATTGAAAATTATACCCATTTTTAATGCATTTTGCAGCATCGCCCTCTACCGAATATACCATCATTGAATTATTATAAATTCACAAAATATTTAAGAAGCACTGATTCCCATATCAAAGGTTTACAAGTCAACTAACTAGCTTAGTAGCTTGGGAACTCGTCAATTACTGTTTCTTATTTTAAACAAATAAATAAACGTTGTTATTATTATATAAAATGAATGATTATTCATTTCTATATTAGTTTTTTTGGATCCCTTGTCATAGTAAAGAAAGACCCAAAGAAACAACAGCGATAGGTACTAGGTAATACTTTATGTTACTTTATTAGAACCTACAAATAGGTACTTGTTCTTTATTTTATTTTTTTATTTATTAAACTTCATGCACTGTGCACTTGGCGGACTTAGTGCCAGAGGCATTATCTACCAGTCTACCTTTGGTTGATGCAGAGATATTTTTGGTAGGTAAATATAAGAATCAAAATGAGTAGCAGAGAATCAATATAATATTTATAATATAATATATTATAACCAAATATATCTATCTATATAATAATTATATATAATATAATAAATACATACCTACACATATTGTCAAAACTAATTATTATGAATAAATTTACTGCACGAATAAAATACATATAATACAACTATAAGAAGCTAATTTAAAATGAAACTAACTTGTAATAAAATACTACTATTCTAAATCTATTCTACTTGGCAAGGTTCCCAGAATTTGCAGCATTACCCCGTTGAATGGCAATGCTTACCACTGCACTGCGAAGTAAAAATAAGCACTCGGAGAACGTGCCACACTAAAGAGGGCCGCTGCGAGGTTTTTATAAATTAATTTGGCCCCCGGTCCCGACGGCCCCAAAGTTTGTGTTTATTACTTGCACTAGTGGATTTATATACAACATATACTCACTTACTTTTCTTACCAAAGTATACCTGCTGTTTACCTAGGACTTGGCTTATCTAAAATCTAAGAGATGAAGAATGAACAACACAAATAATAATACAACTTTATGGTAAGCATTTATTTCTTACTTTACTTAGTCTTAATATAGAATGTATTAAATTATATTTCAGTAGGTTTTTAGTACTTAGAAAGAAAAAGTGAGCTGTAAAAGCTTGCGAACCTTTAGGATTTTATCAGCTTGCGTGTGTTACTATTATATTTTAACCTGTCCACAATAAGGTAATAAACTTGTAGAAACAAAGCCGTAATTTACTGCATAAAATACTTTTTAATTATGACACCTCTAGCTTTTTTCTTGGCGTTGCCGGAGTAGTTACAGTAACCCAGGGTTTTGTGTCATGCATCTTGTTGTTCATTATTAAACAATAACAATCCTATTCTGTCCAATATCGAATGTAATACAGGTACCTATCTAAATTGCTTTCTATATACCAATTTCAATCATAATCATCCGTTAGGCATATTCACATGAGACGATACCTGCACGATGTCGTCGGACTGATCAAGTTTTACTAATCGTATAGTTCCGTTATTTTCGGATGATATCTTTGTCGTCCGAACTGGTATCGTGTCGGTATCGTTATCGTCCAATGTAATTGTCGATTTTTATGATTGAGTATCAAATATTCTTTCAAAAATTCATAGAAGCAATAACACACTTTTAATTGTTTTAGCTGTCACTTCATCAGAAAATAAAGTCTAACGCTGCCGCTGTGTTTTATGGGGTATCATATTGAGACATCAAAGAATCATGTTATTTTAGTCTCATCAATCTTGAAGCGTCATAGTATACGTAGAAACGAAATTAGGTCACGTATGGCAACCATATTGACCACAGATAAACGAAAAACATAATAAAAAATATCCAAAACATGTTAGATTTAATAAAAAATAAAAAAAATATTGCTGTATTGAAGCAGCCGTACCTAATGGCTTGGGTGTTAGACTTGAGATCTTGTGGTCGCCAGTTCGATCCCCACCCATTGCACTACCGACGTGAACCCACTTTTAATACAAGCATTTTAGATTAGCACAAGGAGTTTGATTTTTTTAAGTCTCATACAGCCTTTTTTTTGTCGCCATTCTATGGGGTTAACGAGAATACTAGTAGACTGCAAAAATCTGCTAGTAATCTTTTTTTTTTAGTCTGTTACATCCTTTTTTTTAATAACCTTTTCTTAGTCGCCTCTTGGAAGACATCTATGGGCAGACACGGGGTGGTCTGTTCTAAGCCGGAAATCACACGGAACCTATCAGCTCAAGGATACTCACCATCTTTCTGCAATCACTAATCTGCCTGCCTAGCGTAGTTATTACTGCTATAACCCTCAACGACCTTGGCTTGCCATAGTCTGCTAAAGAGGATCCATCTTCAACAATGGACGTTAACGGGCTGATGAAATAATAATAATTTTGACTCCATGACTTCACACATTGCCTGGTAATGAATTGGTTTAAGATTAAGTAGGTTGGTTTAAATTTATCGTTTAAAGATAGAAAATTACAGGTACACATAAACTTTATCTTATATCGAGTTTATCTGATTATATTCAAAACTTGATAGAACTTCAAAACGGCATTAACTCATTTTATACCTACGATTAATTTCCTACTAAGAACAAGATGTGAGTGTTCTGATAAATTACATGTTCCTGTTAATTTGATTGACCAAAGAAGCGATCTTATGTTTTTTCAAGGTTTATTAATATCTAAACAAACACAATCAAATAGGCATCAGGAGGAATATAAATAAAACCACATTTTTTGTATTGTAAAGATATAAAATCAATTGCAACTTGACTTGTTTCAAACTTCCCGGAAAAGTTTTAAAGAAAAACGAATCTAACCTCTTCACGAAACCCACTTGAATTCTCAGCAAAGAGTCCCAAACCAGGGTTTGGTGTCTTACATTTGTGGTGTAGTGTAATTCATAAGATATATGAACGACATTTTATTTGTGTTCACATATATTAATGGTTTTATATAAAGTCACTTAAGAAATATTAATTACTAGTTTCCTGTGCGGTTTCACACGCGTTGCTACCGTGAGAGCATATACTTCATTTTTTGAAATCAGTTCATTAGCTCCAGAGCTTATTGAATAAGATCTGGAACGAATTAACCGATTTCAGAAAAATCCCCAAAAGTTGCGAACAAACGATCAAATCATTCCTCTTTATAATTTAAGTTAATTTTATCTAATAGCATGCCTGCATAGGTATTATATCACCATCATTAGCCTGTACAACGTCCATTGGTGAACATAGGCCTCTTAGGCTGCCTGTCCACCGGAGCGGAGCTAGGCTGCGGAGTGGAGAAACTGAGAAATATTAACCAATAGGATTGCACAAAATCTCGGAGCTTTCATTCTTTCAAAATATAATGATTGAATGATGAAATCTATACATTTATCATGAACTATTTCAACATGAAATAAAAAAGGGCGCGCCGAGTTCTCAAACTCCTTTTGTTAACAGTTCATCTAATAATTTGCATGTTTAATTCAATAATTCACGAACCAATACCATTTACGAATAGTTAAACTCTGAGCTAAAGTGTCCGAGAAACTGAGCATAAATCTTCTAACCTAAACCACAGATTAAAGTTGAAAGTTGTGCTCATTGTTGAGACAGGTAGATAGCAGGCCAAGTTTTTGTCTCTATAAGACGTGAGTGAGACGTGGTTCAATTTGTTAAGTTTCAGATGCTGGACATTAAGCATTCAGTCAACATCGTCCTCGTTTGTACTGCAGTAATGACGCTATAATAAAACTGTAAAACTACTATCCAAGTTGTTTACAGGAACAAACGTTTGTGCCTTTTTTTGCCGCAAGTTGGCAAATGGCTGATATACTTTCGAACTCAATGCATTAATGTGCTGAAACTGGAATTGGTAAAGATAAAAACTCAAATAATTGTTGTGGGAATCGTGTATGGCATTTTCTTGACATATTTTTTGTTTTGTAAGAATAATTGAGTATTAGGAAGAATGCCAGATTTTTTAATTGTTGTAAATTAACTAACTGCCATTTTGAGTTATACAAAAAACGCAACGATTCTGACTGGTTTTTATTCATAAAATGTCGCGTCATTTAACATGATCCTGTCAACTTTGACCGACCTGGTTTTTATGAAAATACTAAATTAAAAAAATGTCAAGCCTTTTTCGAATTTTCAGACATAGACATATGAAAACTGATTTGATTTCTGTCAGTATACGTTTACGTGTTAATCGACTTTTAACTTCATTTTAAGCGAATTTCCACTAAACCTAGAGAGAGATTTTTGTGAGATTTAACAACTATAATTTACATTTATAATATTACTAAGATTTATTCGTTGAAATTTCGTACTTGAAGCTTTGCAATATTTGAGTAAAAACAAGACTTTCTTTATAAAGTAAAGACACAAAAGAATAAAATTCGTGGCTGTGTTGAGTGATATGGGTACGCGATCCCGAGAATTGTCGGCCCAGATTGTGTAATATTGTCCCATTGAGTTCAAGCCACAAATAAGAACTGGATCTTACCGAGGAAGGAAAATTGGATTTTCTTTGAGACGAGTTGCTATAAAATTGAAACTGTCTTTATGTACGGGTTATGTCTTTAATTGTACTGGCACTTATATTTTACGATGGAATGAAGTTTTATGATCTGATTTAAGTACGGGCAAGTAACTACTGGGAATTCATACATGAAGTTAAACCTATTGTTACTCGTGATTAGTTTTTAATTTAAGTGAGAATGAAAACTTTATGAAATAGAATAATAATGCAAATTTATAACTGCTTTCCTAACATTAATCCATTTTATCATAGGCTATAAAATGTAAGCTTTGGAGCAAGTCAGTGCAATAATTACATCGCACTTGTAAAATTATGATACGGCACCTCATTTCAAAAATCTATAACTAAACAAATACATAATGGTAATGATGAAAAAAATTATATCTTTACAATAAAATACCTTTAATTGTACACCAAAAAAGAAGATTGCAAAATTTACAACAAAATAAATCAGTTCATAATAATATGTAGGTACAACAGGCGGTCATATCGCAGTCAGCGATTTCTACCTGAAAATCAAAGGATGAAAATAATTTATCATCATTATTCTCTCATTAGGCAAAATTCTACATAAAATATAATACAAGAACAAAAGCGTACGTTGTCAAAATGTCTTTTGAACAAACAAATAATTTAAATTAAACAAGGCTATAACAAGCTTACTTTTTATATCATAAACAACATCGCCCTTAAAATGTATGACTTTGAGTCACACGCTTTTGGGCCACGGATGCGTACTAATTTCAAAATTTTAACTTTGTTTTGTAATTCCGCTGCAAAATTTTATAATTAATTTCTCGGTTTTGATATTCGTTATTAAAATTTGTGAAGCTATATCGCATTTATGTTTTGCCTAATATATTCATACTTGGTTTTATAAGACTAATTGTTGGCATTTTATTGACTCAGTTTATTGTGGAAACGAGGACATTTGTTTTCAAATTTAAAATTTACTGGAGAATAGTCAGTATTTTAGTAAAAAAAAAAATGTTGTTCCTAATAACTCAGCGAAATTATTTATTTTTGGTAGTAACTACAATCAATCGATATAATATATTTTTTTCAATAGCATTAAAAATTAGAATTAGAAGTACAACCTAAATGTTGTTGTATTGCTAGGCATTAGAGCTTACTTTGCTATTTACACGTTAATCATAGCCACGAGGGTTTTTTTTTGTAAAAATGTACGTCAACTTTTTTTTTTAATGTCATTAATTTTATAGTTATGCTGATGGCAAATAGTCCTGCCACGACTAGTAACGTAACGACTACAGATCACGAATGTTATAAATGTATTCTTACTTTTTATTATTTAGATAAATTATATTCTACAAGTATTTATTTACTGTGTAGGTGCACTGGTATTAAAGTTCGGTCCATTTAATTTTCGTATTTGATGTACGGTGTGCTTTACGAATATAATCTCTTTTTTAGGAAAATTGTTACTTTTCTATTTGTAATTTTTTAATATGATTTGTAGGTAATGAAGGATTTTCTTGCTCTTAATTATAATTATCATCACAATCGTCCAGTAACCAGCGCCTTTTTATTTAAATTTACAACCATAATTATCAGTACATAACAAAGTGATCCTTCGAGCCGGATGTTAAGAAAACTAACAGCGTGTAAGGTAAATTAAATCAAAAGTAAATTAAATCAAAAGTACATAACTATAGTCTATTCACTTTCTACATAAATGTCTTACGTTATAATTTACTGATACTGAACTACACCTATCACCAGTGAGGCAGTGAGTAAGCGACTGGTGTGTATCCGCGGCATTACTTAAAACCCTTTGTCATCATTTTGGAAGAAGTAATACTAGTCGGTAATAGGTACTAGTGAAATTCTTCTGTAGCTATAGGTATATATATAGTTTATGGGGCATCATATAGCTTCAACTTCTTTTTGTTTGTATCTTTTGTTATATATATAAATAAATAAAATATGCATGGTTTTCCACACACAATCGTCATCAAATATAGTCAAGCACAGTAAAGTATATTCCGAGTCTATTTTTATTTCACCATTTAATCTAAGCTATATAAAAAAGCATACGCTCATTTATCACTGGCATAGAAAAAAAACACATAACTACTCATAATGCGCAGTATGATCCTTCACACATTTAATACTAGCATAGCAAAAAAAAAAAAACTAAACACTTACATGTAATGCGCAGGATAATCCTATTATACAACCCATGTAAACTTAAAGTTCAATTAAACTTCCTTTGCAGTCGTAATTTGGCCTGGATTGTACATTGTACAAAATTGTATAAACAATAATTCAGTACCATATGTGTGTAGCACAGCTTAATTAAGTCATAACGTCTGATTTAACATCTAGGTTTTGGGCGCATTAGCTTAGTAATGGAATACTGTTTAGTTGGGAAGTTTATGTGCAAGTATTATGCTAGAAGTTTCGTAGGGTGATAATGGATATTATTAGATATTCTGTTAGGAATTTTGTTTGTGTAAATTTTCGAAAATGAAACCATGTTAAATGTTATGACAGTGTTCTAACATGTATAAGAAACAATTAAACAATGGGGAGCATCTTCTGATTTAGGAGAAAAGTATTTTTTTTAATACAGGCAAAGGATACTATTCAATCAGTCTATCGTGTTGGCTGCATAACATTTTAAAACATTATGGATTCAATTTAATTTTAAAATAAAATTTAGACATTTATTTGTCATAAGAATAAAGTCAGAAAAATCAAAACCTATTTTAATTTTTACTGTATAAATTTAACCTTAATTTTATAAATCGAGACAGAATATTTATAAAGAACCCCATACAAGCCCTAAAATTTACAATACTATTAATTGTGGCTATAAAATAATGTATTCTTCACTGGCAAAAAAGAAATGTATAGCAACTCACGGGAAATTTTACAACTTACAGACATTGTACTGTGTCCAACCGTTTGTTATCCAATATATTGCTATCGTTAAATGTAAAAAAAAATAAAGTTCATCTTGATAAATTTGCAGTCAAGAACTCGAAAAATATAGTTACAAGATCTACTCGTGTACTACATGTTTGAACTATGACACTCAAGTGGTGATTAACTAACAAAAATGTGAAGGAAAGACGAGCCAACTATTAATATAAATTTCATCGGCAAAATGTAATATTTTCCAAAAAAGAGTTAGGTATATTTAACATATAGGACATTTAAAATAAATATAAGAATAGTTTTTTAGTTTTGGTAGTTTTTAATTCTTAGTTAGTTTTAATTATACGTAATTTTTATTTGATAGGTGTAGATTTAGAATGATTCCATTAAATTAAAGTTTATTATTATTATTTTAATATGATTAAAAATGAATATAGTATTTTATAGTAAAGAGTAAAACAATAAATAAACAAATGTATATTTGTTCCGATACATATACACGCTATCCTATCAGTTAAAGGCAAGTTCATAATTAATGAAGAATTTGTTTGTTAGGTTTCGGCGATGAAAATATAGGTAGTATGTTTGCGTACTATATGGAACCAATTACGCAGACCTGAAACACAGTACAATACTTTATTTTATTGTACGGTTGGCAAACCTAGTGCCAATTATAATAAAACAAATTTGTTATCTCTAAATTGTGTGTTGTAATAATTTATTAACATTGACATTGCTGACCTGGTATTCCCCGAACAAGATAAAATTATCAATATTTCCTTAATAATATCATTATTATCACTATAGTATGGTACTTGACAACCTCCGCTGCGTAGCGGTATTGTGCTCGCTTTAAATATTGGAGGTCATGGGTTGGATTCCCACGCCGGACAGGAAAGAAAGGATTTAACATCCTTTCTTTAATACAGATTGTTATAAAATCATCTATAATAATCGTATATCAAATAACGGACAGTAGCGTTCCCTAGTGTGTTTCAACATAATTCTGCAGTTACCAACCTGCCTGCAAAGCTCATGTTCAGTCGTAGATGCTATACGTGATTGACCACCTGAGTCTCTCGCTAACACCCGCAATATAATGTTTCAATTATCATAGTATGATATTTAGGCTCTGATATCTCTGTTCTACTCTTTTTCTTTTTGATTATCTAAGTCACTTTTAAAATATCTTGATTTTCTTTAAAGAAGTAAACATGCGTAGTATAATAGAAATAATCTCACCTGAAATCCCTCTCCGATGAACAGATCTAGATTTGTAAAGTCTATTTCTTGAAACTCCGTTTCTTTATTATCTGTTCCAACATTTTCAATTCCTTTAATCTCTGTTTCTGAGCAATTAAAACTCCATCTAACTCGTTCATCTTCAATAATAATTACAATTCTTGTCCATGTTTCTGCTTCCAATTTGGCAAGACGCTTACTTTCGAATGTATTGCCACCTAATAGGGTAAATCTAAGCATATCTACATCTGCAACATCTTCAAATAGACTTAATGTGCTATCTCTATTTTTTCCTATACGAAATAAAGAGAATGGATCATATACATCCCATGGTTTAAATATTATATGAATAATAAAAGGAGAAGTAAGACTTTTTAAATTTTTAAACTTAGCCAAGTTGATCGGTGGACTGTCTTCTGGTATTTCGAATGAAACTGAATCATTATTAATCGAATCTTGTACAGGGCTGACGGTATTCAGGAATTGTAGTAAATCGTATTTCATATCTGGAACGATGACAGAAAGGTTTTAACAATAAATTAACCTTATAAAAAATAAACAAATGATTAGATTTCGTTTATAAATTAATTAAATTCAAATATAAATATACAATCAAGCAATAATTAAACATGGCAAACATTTTGAAAGATTTTTACATACGAAGATATTGTGTGCAATGTCAAAAAGCTCAACCACCATAGAGCAAGTAGAGAAGTACGTATACTTAGGGCAGGAAATCAGAATGGGCAAGGACAATCAAACCAACGAGATTCACAGACGGATAAGGCTCATGTCGGGAGCATACTCGAAACTGGAATTTGCCTTCAAAATGAAAATATCTGCAGAACAAAAAGCCAGAATCTTCGATCAATGCATCCTGCCAGTACTCACTTATGGTGCCGAAACCTGGGTATTCACCAAAGACGTTATAAAAAGACTGGAAGTGACCCAAAGGGCAGTAGAGAGGAAGTTGGTAGGAGTGACATTGATCGACCGCAAAACAAATAAATGGCTCCGGGAACGAAGCAGAGTCACAGATGTGACGAAACGAGTGGCGCACTTGAAGTGGGCTTGGGCTGGCCATGTTGCCCGGAAAGAAAACTCTTGGTGCAAATGTCTTCTCGAATGGAAGCCATGGGGAGAAAAACGCCCTCAAGGAAGACCACAAATGCGCTGGAAGGATGATGTGAAGAGGGTTGCGGGCTCAAATTGGTTACAAAGAGCTCGATGTCGCGAAGAATGGAAGGAGTTGAAGGAGGCCTTCACCAAGATGGTAGAAAGTGGCTGAAGATGAAAAAATAGTCAAAAAGCAAGTAGGGTATTTTTTTAAATACCTACAATGTAAAACCATCAAAAGGAGATAAAAAAAATGAAATATAAACTATTTGAAGTAAAGGACATTTTGAGTTCTAATCGCTATTCCAGTTATTAGAACTGGGAGATCATAGTGTCTCCATACGGGTTCATATATCTTGGCCTTTCTCGTGTTCTTCCAATCCTGACATTGTCATATCATATTAAATGATATCATTTATTTAATATCTTTCAAATTCAATTTCCATAATTTTATATTGGTTTAAAATGCTACAGATGATTTACGACTTACCTAAAAAATCTGATGATTTTGCATTGTGTACGATGACTAGGGTTGTTGCAATAAATCTGAAACAAATAAAAGTAATAAATAAAACAATTTGCACGAAGGCATTTTCAAAATTACATGAAGGGGTAAAATGCCTTGATCTTCAAAGTGTATAAAAAAGCGTATCCAACGTTATGTTTTTCTAATATGCAAAACCTTTATTATAAGTTATTTTCCTTTACGGTACGGCAATAATTTTAAGCAAGTTTTTAGAAAGAATTGTATAGTATTTTTTAATAAAAAATTTTAGGCCTCGGTCGCTGGAGAGTTTTGTGCAACTGTCGCTTTATTTACAATTAGCTTTCCACGCACGGTTTCACCCACGTAACTCCCGTTCCCGTAAAACTTCATAATTGAATATAGCCTATATCACTCAGGGTGAATGTAGCTTTCCAATGGTGAAAGAATTTTTGAAATCGGCACAGTAGTTTTTGAGTTTATTAATTACAAACATACACACACACACAAAAATACAAATCATTCCTCTTAATAATATTGGTATAGATAAGCGGGCTTCTCGGATTTCGGGTCTCCTAAAGAATTGGAAGGTCCTTTGTGAACTAAGGGTCGGGATGGTAAGACGGGAAATTCAGTGCTTTAACCCATTTAGCGCCGGTTTACCTTACTACTTGGCCACTGAGGTCACCGATTGTCATGCATTAGCAGTTTTCATATTAGTAAGTCCTCTAATTGTGGTATGATTAGCATATCACCACCATGGAGAGGGGAGTCCTACATACCCTGTTGCTGCGGCAATGAAAACGTCTAATGCATTTTCGCCCAAAAAAAGAGAAAAAAGACCACGAAGGTAATTGCAATATGGAACTCCGAATATATTAGTTAACGACCTTAGATTTTGAAAACCTTTTTACAAGTAACAGTCCATCTTTATGGACGAAAGATGGGACTGGGAAACAAGTTCTAACGTCAAATTTTATGATGATTTCATGATGGTTGAATTGTTAGTGCGTGACATCGTAATAAGCTTTGATATACTCATCATCATCATCATCATCATCATCTGCCCGTATAACGTCCACTGCCGAACATGGGCCTCCTCCTGTGGGATGGTAGTTGCCATAGTCTCGACGCTTGGCAGGCGGGTTGGTGAGCGCAGTATTAAGTTGTTGTAACACAAGGAAACGCTGCTGCCCGTTACTTGATATACGATTATTATAGATGATGTTATAATAATCGGGACCAGCGGCTTTCCTAGGCACGGAGGATAGTCCCTCAACCAAATAGGCCCGGAAAGAAATCTCAGAATTTATACAAAGATTTTCTGTCCGGCATGGGGATCGAACCCACGACCTCCGATATTTAAAGCGAGCCAAATACCGCTACGCTACGGTGGTTGTTGATGTTCTAAGGGTTTAAATAATGTTTAAGATGTGTTGGTATACTGACATCGAAAATCTAATGAAAAGTTGAATATCAAATTAAATTAAAAGAAAAAAAGCTGGATTCAACAATTAAAATATTTTATTAAAAGTTTTTATTTTATCTTCTATTTAAAACTCAAAAATAGCTGTCTAAATATTGTATCGTTTTATTTACGGTAAATATAACGGGTTTAAAGCTAAACTGTATCAATATTCACTTAACAAACCATACAGGGTGTTATACTATACATGATTCTGAAAACATATCAGGGAATAAAGCCTGCAAATATAATCAATCATCAACAGCCCGTTAACGTCCACTGCTGAACATGGGCCTCCTCTTTACAGACCTTGGCAAGCCAGGATTGTTGAGGGATATTGCCATAATCACCACGCTTGGAAGACGGATTGGTGATCGCAGTAAGATGTAAACGTTGAGCTAATAGATGCTGCGGCCCATCCATCAGCCATATGTCCCTTAGTCGCCTTTTACGACACCCATGGGAAGACATGGGTATGGTCTATTCTAAGCCGGAAACCATACGGCCAAAACATATCAGGGTCTAAAGCCTGCAAATATATAACAAAATATTTTACTAAATAATAAATCAAGTTTATACGTGGCTGAATTAACAACATAACTTATAAGTGTATAAATAGTAAGGCTTCCAAATGTACTTTTTATTTTTTTAACGTTTCTTATGAACGCTACTAAGGTAGTTAGTATTCTTGTTAATCACTCGTCCTGAAATGCTTGTGATAAGAGTGGGTTCACGTTGGTAGTGCAATGGGTGGGCACCGAACCGTCGGCCACCTGATTGCAATTCCGACACCCTAACCTAACGGCTGCTACAAATTTACTTATGGATGTAATGATTCAGGCTTTCGTAATAATATGTACCTACTTGATTACTAGATTTTACCCGCGGCTAAGCTCGCATTGAAGCCAATTTCCTTATGTTACTTCTAATACCTCCAAGAATATGTGTAGGTACAAAGATTCATGATGATCGGTTAAGTAGTTTTCGCGTGGAAGCGTAACAAACAAACTTACATTCACATTTGTAATATTAGGAATGATATTCTATAATTATCATCATCATCAGCCTGTTGCCACTGCTGAACATAGGCCTCCCCCATCGATTTCCAGCGGGAATGATCGCTAGCGGCCTGCATCCACCGACTCCCCGCGACCTTTATGAGGTCGTCGTCGGTCCATCGTGCAGGCGGTAGTCCTACTCTGCGCTTGGCAGTTCGTGGTCTCCACTCGAGAACCTTTTTGCTCCATCGGCCGTCAGTTCTTCGTGCTATGTGTCCTGCCCATTGCCACTTCAGCTTGCTAATCCTTTGAGCTATGTCAGTGACCTTCGTTCTACTGCGGATCTCTTTATTTTTTCATGATATTCTATATATATTATGCGTTTAAAAGATAGGCAATCTGGTATAACATTATACAGTAATGAAATAGCAATCTTTCTATTGGCATCTATCAACCACACAAACGGTCCTTCATTCTGTTAACCTTTTCTACGACAGTTGACACTTGGCAAAGCCCCTAATCCCTAAAGGAATGAAAAATGAGGGATCAAACTTTTAAAATTGGAATAGTTTGCGCATTCAAAGCGATTCCTCGGGTACCCGCGCTGTCACAAATATTCAATTGAAGAGTTTTAAGACTTGAAAATATTGAAGTGGTTTACAGAAAGAAATTTATTTTTCATATTTTAATATTCGTGACTTTTTATCGGTAATTATGCAAATCGTAGCTTCAGATGAAAAACTGCAAAGTGCGTGTTAGACAATGTACTGTTCAGATATGCTCAATTCTATTCATCGACACCTAGTTCCAATTTTTTTTTTCTAAAAGCAAATAATGCAATGAACGTGACCAGTGCCAACATATATAAAGTCTGTAATAATAAATAAAAAAGCTAAGTGTTTTGTACTGGCAGGTAAAAATCATAACTCAAAGACACCGCAAACCGCAAATCGAGCAAGACATTTTACATTTTGCAGACATAATGAATAAGGGCAAAACGAACCTATTTTTTCGAAATTTACCAAAAATTAGACAAAAAAGGCCGATGTCGATACAAATCCTACTAATATTATAAATATGCGAAAGTTTGTATGTGTGGATGTATGTATGTTTATTACTCTTTCACGAATAAACTACAGAATTGATTTGGCTGAAAGTTTGCACGCGGATAGTTTATAAGCTGTTTTAACATAAAGGCTACAAAATATCACGCTCCGACGCACAGGAGCAGAGTGACGCGGGCAAAATTGCGGGGCGCAGCTAGTATGTATATAACTTAACTACATTCCGAGCGCGGTTTCAAAATTCCAAATCGGATTATTAGTTCCTGAGATTAGCGCGTCCGGCCGGTCCGCTTCTTACAAGTTGATTTCATACCTTAAGCATTTTATGATATTGTTTATTTAATAAATAAATATAATAGAAATAACTGTAATAAATTAGATACACGGACGAAGTATAAAAATCCGTAAAATATGATATTTATATATTGTGATTAAGACCAGTACAATACACAAGCACTTGTGTAATGTAAATACACAAGTGGTAAATAAACTGAATTATTATAAATTATTACTAGTCTCTACCGTCGCCGTAAGAACTTCATAATAAATTATAACCTATAGCATTCTTCGATAAGTAGGCTATCAAACACTGAAAGCTTTTTAAAATCCCCTGAGATTAGGGCGTTCAATCAAACAAACAAACTATTCAGCTTCATATATAAGTATAGATATAAATTTCCAAAACGATACTTCTTCCCTTTTGAATAACGACGGCAGTATACAGAACCGCACCAAGCATTATATAACAGCGATAAATAAACGTCAGAATAGGTGACATATCCACATGGCCTTGCACGTCACGCAAAGGGCTCAGACCAAGACAAATGTGTTTATTTCTCCTTCAAGTACTAAAACTATGTTTGTGTTCATACAAATGTTCGGTAAAGCTTGTGGACAGTAAAAAGGGTACGAGCTTATAAATTGGCTTAATGTTGGTTAAATAGGAAGGATGTGTCATTTATTATGTGTACAAATTAGCTTAATAACTCTGGACTGTATTATGCAGATTTATGAATAAATAGTATCAAATCTAAATTTGTAAAGTGTAAGCTCCGTGTTGTAGCGGTTAAGTCTCGTTTTAAGTCTCGAAGGTTCGATTCCCACGTCAGACTAGAAATCTTTGTGTAAAACCTGAGATTTCTTTCATAGCAAGTTTTACGACCTTCCGATACCCTCGTAGAACCCAAAGTCAGAGAGGCCCGCAAATTGTAATGTAGAGCAACAGTTCCATAAAACTCCCCTTAAAATAATTAAAATTCATAATCTCTCAATTCCCCCGCCAGCGACCGCCCTGAGCCGAGGTCCAAGTCCCACAGGTGACGCCCCCTTGTGCAGGTTGCTTAGTTTGTAGTTTTTAAACCATTTATTTAGGCTGGAGCTTGCTCGTCTTTATGCCGGGTGAAGTTGCAAAAGCCTCTTGGCTGTTCGTCCGAATAAAAGAATATGTTTTAACTATTTTTAACTCAAAAAATGATTATATTTATCGAGAATCACATTAAATTTGATAGCATTGCAGACGGAATTATCTCTAAAGTTTCATCTTTGTATTAGTAAGATCTTATTAGACCTTTTCAATTGGTACGTGTTTCGAATGTCAAAATTACTGACACCGACAAACGTCTTATCTTCTTGTAAGTCGTTAACGTTCAATTTACTTATAACTTTGTGATATCGTGTTTCATCCACAGTCTAAAAAGATTCACTCAAATACAAATAACTAAAATGAACTTCGCTGTACTGATGCGATGGTAATCTTTTTTGACGTGTCATATAGGGCAAGCATAAATTTAATTAGATTTATTTATTTTAGCTCATCTTTCGTAATTAGCATGCTATTAGCAATTTCGTAGTGCATATTTCCTAAGCTTCGAGGAAACATAGAGTGGATTATACTACCTCTAAATATCATAAATCGTTATTGAAATAAAACAATTCATGATTTTAGAGGTGGTATTATCGAATTTATGCCACATGTCTCGTCAAAGCTTAACTAAAATGCACTTAATTATCCGATTACCAGTAATTAGACAAATTTACGACAATAACAACAGAACCTAATCATTTTGTCTGTTTAAACAAAATATTCTTTCTTCATTAAGACACGTTTAAATTTTTGTTGTTGTGTTATGGCTGGATAGGTTACCGCTGTTTAGCCATATTGAAAATAATATTTAACTATCCAAACACCCAACCTCACTCACTCTTTCGTTCACTTCGTGCTGAAGAAGTAACAAAATAGTTATTTCGGAATATGGAATAATTAATATTGTTGGCTATGAATGACCAATAAAGAAAAAACTTTTTCAAAAATTTTAGCTAAACTTTATGTAATTCGATGAGCTGATTCCGAAAAATTAATAAAAATGTTGTATCACCCACCACTTTGTCGTATATATCAATTTCCCCTTATTTTTAAATAACAATTAATATTGTGTGAGATTTGTGGGTGATAAAAAAATACTAAAACAAATACGATTTTAGCATCCAAAAATACATAATATTTAGGTAAATAGTTTTAAAAAGTTCTTACACACATATTGTTCCTTGGCCTTTTTTTTTTTTTTTTTTTTTTTTTTGTTGTCCGGGGGGAATTGCATTGACGCATTCCCACAACCGTTGCAGCGTATTTGCGCGCTGGCGGTGGGATATGTGGGACTCGCCCTCTCCATAGCGTGGTATGCTAAAGTCATACCACGAGGAGAGGACCCTACACCACTAAAACCTCCCGGACACTCCTTCGATCCGCCGTTGGCGGGGGTCGGGTACGCATGAGCAATCCGGCCCCCCGACGGCACCCGCGGCCATTATGGTACCGCGGGATCTCCAGGGCCACACTTACAGTGGCCCATTTGCCCAATTATAGGGACGCCCGGAGTGTAGAGGCGTCCCTACTCCTCATGGGTCAGCCTCGAAGGGAGCGGGGCCCATGTTCCCCACTCCCCAAGGCCGAGCCTAGGGCGGTAGGCGGCGGGTTTCGGCCCGCCGCCGACGGCCAACACGCCGTCTGCGAAGCGGGTGGGCAGAGGGATCTACTTCCCTCTCCCGCTCCGCGGCCTCCTTCTGTGACATAACTTGTCTACAGAAGGAGGCAACCGCCTCCCACGACCTCTCGCTTTGAACCATCTTCGAAATGATGGTCGGCAGCGAGAGGTCGTCTCCCACCACGCCAACGAGCTCCTCCCGCTCGTTGGCCCACGCCGGACACTCCACCACCGTGTGCTGCGCCGTATCGTCGGCACAGTCACAGTGGTGACAGCGAGTGTCCGGCTCTCTCTGCGCCACGTTGCACAGGTAGTGGCCGAAGCAGCCATGGCCTGTTACTACCTGTGCAACGTGGTAGGTGACGTCGCCGTGACGGCGACCGGACCACTTTTCTATATGGGGCCGAATCGCCTCCACCGTACGCAATCCGCTCCGCGGCGCGGCCTCTAGCCGCTCCTGCCATTTCCGGAGGGTTTGGCGACGGATCTCAGTCCGCCACCGTGCAACACCCTCCGGGAAGGGGACGCGGCCAGAACGCGCCCCCTCACACCTCCGCCGGTACGCGGCGGCCAAAACCTCCGCCTCCAGGTCCCACGGAGGGGACCCCGCAAGGAGGCAGGCCGCGTCAAACGCGACCGTGCGGTAGGCGCGGGACGCGGACGTCGCAGCAGGGCTATGTTTCGCCTCTTCAGGGCGTCGACCCAAATGGGGGCGCCGTAGAGCGCCATGGAGCGGATCACACCGGCGTACAGTTTGCGGCAGGTGCTCCCGGGTCTGCCGAGATTCGGCAAAAGCCGGCCAAGAGCACCCGCCGCCGCCACCAGCTTTGGGGCCAGCCGCTGGAAGTGGGCCCCGAAGCTCCATCTGCTGTCGAGGACTATGCCTAGATATCGCATACTGTCCCCGACAGCAATGGATTCGCCACCCACTATGAGGTGGGCCCAAACGGCGTATACGGGCGACCATCTGTGCCACGGCTGCTGTGGCCAAAATGGTCGCATGCCGATGATCAGGCGCGCGGGCGGTCACCAGTGTGTCTTCAGCGTACGCTATCACGCTGACCCCCCGGAGACCGTGCATCCGCAGCGCCCAATCAAACCCGATGCTCCACAGGAGCGGCCCCAATACCGACCCCTGTGGAACACCGCGCGAGACCGTCCTCCGGCCAATTTCGCCACCGGACGTCGGGTACACCACCTCCCTGCTTTGGAGGTAGTGCCCCACCAGAGCCCGGAGGTACCTGGGCACCCCATGGTGCCTGAGGCCCTCCTCAATGCACGCCCAGGGGAGGGTGTTGAATGCGTTGCGGATGTCCAACGACACCGCTAACAACACTTCTCCCCGGCTGGTCGCCTCCTGCGAGAGTTCCCGCACCCTCGCGATCGCGTCTATGGTCGACCGACCCTGGCGGAACCCGTATTGGTCCACGTACAGGTCGGGACCGACCCTACCAAGATGTGTGGTGAGGCGAGACGCGACCACCCTCTCCATCAGCTTGCCCAACTCGTTCAAGAGAACGATTGGGCGGTAAGCCGATGGAGACTCCGCCGGTCGCCCGTCCTTACGGAGAAGGACGAGTCGACCGGGCTTCCAGGGTGCGGGAAAGCGACCCTGCCGAAGGCACGCATTGAAGAGGGCGAGCACCCTGGGCTCCAACTTCTCCATGGCGAGTGCCCAGACGCGTCCAGGCACTCCGTCCGGCCCGGGGGCGGTGTTTTTGATGGCCATTTTTGCCACCGCCGCCCCCAACTCCACCGGTGTAACAGCCGGCGGAGTTTCCTCCTCGTCGCCGTCGTCGGTCGATTGTTCCTTGGCCTGTGTTTAATAATACACTTAATATTTCAATATTTAACTTTTTACACTGTGACATTTCTCATCCACCGATCACATAACTGTATCGTTACGTGAAGGTCTTTATGTGAAATATCATTTACGTTTATATTTTACTAGTACATGAAATTGCTTTCATGTCGGATTAAATTAGATATTCGTATGAGGTTTGATGAAGGCTCGTACCGAGGCAGGTATTAATTAAGCTACGTGTAAGTATTTGTGTAAGGCGTATAGACAACGGTAACGTATTCATTTCATTCTGATCATTATTGATTCAATTATGATTTGTGGAATATCGCAGCAGTATTTTGAATTGATTTTGAATATATCACAAACAATAATTACCTTCCGTATGATTTCGCCTTCAGTTGGTGTGATTTATTTTAGTCTGTCGGTTTCATTATTTTTTTCTTATTTGTGAAAATTAAGTCAATTTATCTATTACTAATATATAAAGCTGAAGAGTTTGTTTGTTTGCTTGAACGCACTAATCTCAGGAACTACTGTACCGATTTGAAAAAACCTTCAGTGCTTGATAGCTCATTTATTGAAAACGGGAGTAACACAGGTGGAACCGCGCGCAAGAAGCTCGTATAAGTAAACTAGGAGTAACTTTACTGAGAAAATAAAATTGATTACTCGAAAATATCAATGTAAACATGTTTTTTCTTTACTGACATTTTTAAATTAGGCATATTCAAATAGAAGTTAATATGCTAAAACACATGTTTTCGTCAAGTACTTTACAAATCTATAATCTACAAAATTAAGTACTTTCCATGTACGAAGAGTAAATAAAAAGTAACCAGTACCTAATAATTTAATAAAATTTTGATGCATTCCCCGTGGTTACACCAGTAGTCACACCAGTAGTCACGCTGGTGTGGCCAAAAGGAATACCGAATTTCAGCAAATATTACTAGGTACTCTCAAAACGAGTCGTTACTAACTCGTGGATTTAATTAGTATGAAAGAGGGTAACTGGTTGTCATTAATTTGCTGTAATAATTATACACATAACTTTATTATTGTTTTTTTTTTTTTAATTTGCGAACAGAAGTTTTAATTTCGTTTCTTAACTTTTCAGGAGAGTGGAAAACTATATAAATTTATTAGTTTTAGTATTAGTTAGTTGTTTATATTTAACGACTATGTGTGCTAATTGGATGAAACTATGTGTCTTATTTCAATTTGGTACGTAATTTTTAGGAGTTTTTTCAAACTCCACTGAATGGGGTCAGAACTAAAGCCGAAGATTTGTACCAATTTTTTGCAAATGCCTATAAAATAAAACAGTTTCTTTGAATACCCATACTGTTTACGTCGAATTAACAAAGGATATAACCACTTCAAATTGCTAATTACTGAAGATCTTTTGTACAACAATCTGATATAACTAGTCAAGAATACCTAAGTACATAAGTACAATTCAAGAAACTTAGTCAATTATACAGAAATACAAAACTTGAGCAAATAATTATTTTACTTGTCTTTACCAATTACACGTGCGTAAAATCAACGAAAATTTTCCTTTACTTACTTAAGTATAAAGTGCTTCCAAATTATCATTTTAATAGTTGATAGTATGATGTGTACCGTGTGGGTTCCAGCATAAAATAGATCACTACATGTCGTCCTATGGGTATCGTGAGAGGCGGTTAAGAGACAAACAGTGGCATTTATCAGGTATAGGTAACTTAAAATGTGACTGCGATCACCAATCCGCCTGCAATATCCCTAAGATACCTTGGCTTGCCAATGTCTGAGAGGAGACCCATGTTCAGCAGTGAGCGTAAATGGGCTTTAGTAGTATATTGATATGTTAGAAAAATCATAATTATTACAACCTCATATTACACATTATATCTCACTCCGCGATACAAAGAGAGGTGCTTTTTTTTCGGACGGACATATGTAGTTAACCCTGAGGCTTTTGCTATTTCACCGGGCATAAAGGCGAGCAGAGCTCCAGTCTAAATAAGTGGTTTAAAACACTACAAACTAAGCAACCTGTGCAAGAGGGCGTCTCCTGTGGGTCTTGGAACTCTGCTCAGAGCGGTCGCTGGCGATGAGGTTTAGGGATTATCACTTTTAGTATTTTAGGGGAGTTTTGTGCAACTGTCGCTATACTTTACAGTTCGCGGGCCTCTCGGACTTCGGGTCTACGAGGGCATCGGATGAAAGAGAGGTGCTGCCGGCATACATTATATTGGGAGCGAACTTTCCAAATAACTTGTATTTTAATATCATTTTACATTTTGTATGGGAAAATAAAATCTATACTGTTGATAATAAGGGTTTCGATTGAGTTATTCAAATTATAATAATATTTTGCACTTGTAGTAAAATGCAAATATTATTATAATTTGGTTAAATAGATAAAGAAAAAGATATACATTATTTGCTAATGTCACTTACGCCTTGTCACACAATTTTCGATATGTCATACTATATACTGTTAAAGGGATTTCATATATTTGGAATAACATTCTATGTGTTTTTATTGGTAAGCAGTGCATTAGCATATGGTCGTTATACATTTTTTTCCCATAATTAATTCCTTAATGTGAAATTAAATTAATCCTGTAAGCTACTAAAGATAAGCTCATAATAGATTCTCTCAGACTAACTAGGAATTCACCTTGACTCTATACGTATAAGCAAACACTGCAAATAGTTCTAAAGCTGTAGAAATTAATTCTAACAGCTTGCTTAGTGCATAATATTTAACTTAGCTCAAGATTTTGTGTGACTCTGTTTAATATTTGCTACTTGCAAATGAAGATTTGAGGGAGTTAGCTTAATAGGTTTTCTATGGCTTAGTAATCTTAAATATTACGTTTCAAATTATTTTAATAGTAAGAAAAAATAAGCAAAAAATACAGTTTAAAAATAAATAGTACATTGTATACACTAGTGGTGGCCCAGTGATCGAAATTTAACCATAACTTAAAAAAAATATACCTATTAGCATTTTGTACTCCTTCTCTACATAAAATATATTATGTGTGTGAAGTTCCGTCCGTGCAATTTTTGTAAAAAAGGGTACATAGTTTTTTGCTTCACGTACTTATATATAGATTTCAATATTTCTTACTTTTCTCTCATAGCTGTCTTCAAATAGAAAGTTGAGCTAGGTCAGCAGATGCTCGCGGGAACGCCTGTGATATATCATTCAACCTGTCATGTTTGCGACACTTTTCTTTCTATAGTTTATCATAAAGGTTACAATTAAAATTTTGCGCTTTGTACACATAATTTTTACACGGGTCTAAATCTCGATACAATTTGAAGGCAACATTTCGACATGGGTTACACCAGTCGTGGTCACGAATAGACTAAATCTTACCGTGACCACTACTAGTGCAACCAATTTCGATTGAGACTCCTATTTTACTAAGTATTCTTATTTTAACTACCAATGTATATTTCATTTATTTTTTATTTTAATAATACTTTTAAGTAAATGTGTTATTTAGTTAGACATTTAGTATAATACAAGTAAAATACCTATAGACATAGCCTTACAGAGTATGAACTGTAAGAAGGGGCATAAACAATACTGTGGTGTCTTAACTGTTTTATGTTAAGACACCACAGTATTGTTGTAAATTGATATATTAATTAATATTCTAAGGTTATCCATGGTTTGGTGGTGGTGATGGTGGTGGTGATGGTTAAACAAACAAAAAAAACTTAAACACAATACATGTGAAATACTGTTACACACATTGAAAGAAAAACCGAAAACTGAAATTTTGGCCCAATGGCTAGGGCATCCGACTTGCGATCATGTGGCTACCGGCTCGATCCCCATTGCACTACCGACGTGAATCCACTCGTAACACAAGCATTTTAGCTTAGCTTGAGAGGTTAACCACTCTGCTAGTAAACTTAAAAAGCGTATAAACGTATTTTTAAAGTTATGTTAATTGAGTCAAATAATTTATATTACAAGGTCACCATTCTATATCTAGTGTCCACCACTTGTTTCAATGTAGTATAACGTTCTTGAATTAGTAGTTGACTTTGCGGTTTTCCGACAGTAAGCGCTTTCGATATAATTTTACCGTTATAGCCATAAATACTTTTTTAGTAGTTATATTAATTCATTTTTTAATTAACATATGGCAACACTCTACATTGGGTCAAATGGGCTCATGATGATGATCATTTTAATTCCGTTATTTTGACACGTTTGTTATACATATATAAAGAAATGGAAACATTTTAAGGAAATTTGATAATCAAAGGCTCAAATTTATACTGGACCTAGAATCTTTATTATATTTATTAAAGTAGTTCTACGTTTTTATAATGTAAGAGTTTACCCAAAAAATGTTGATGTATTTTTATTAATTAAGCACACCGTCATTTCACACCCAATTTCCTCATAACAACTGCTGTTCACGACTGTACTCATTAAGACAAGCCGTAAACTGGCCAATAAAAGTTGCTACAGGGTACATTCACGCACAAATTGTGTAACTTTGTCGTGTAATTTCTGTTAACGGATATATTACTAAAATTTTCGTTGCACACCGGGACGTAGGTGTTTTTCTTTTCTTTTTCAAACTTATTACATAGATTTACAACTTGAAGCTAATTTATTAAATCAATAATACGTGAATTAAGTGAAGTTATCTACTAATTTTTTTAATATGTTTATGTCAGTACAACAGTCGGTAGTTCTTTATGTGTGAAGAGTTCGCTGCTAGCTGTGTATAAATGAATGTAATAATCATACATTATTATATGCATTTGTACCTCTCATAAACGTGTACATATAAATTTAAAATGCGTTTCGGCGGGCGAGCGGCCATCCTGCTGGAGACTAAAAAAATCACGGAAAATAAAACTAACATATCTGAAACCAGATTCATTTTTCGAAAAATTTGTAACTGAACCTCAACGACGGGTACACTTAAGACGGTATTTAAAAAAAACAATTTTCTTTAATGGCTGCCACAAATTAAACCGATCAGTTAACAAGTTGGTAGCTAAACTGTTGCAAACTAACCTTACCATTTTATTCTGGTTCCGAGTGGCAGCACTACGCGGCCAGATCATTTGTAACTAGGTCAGTTTTATTCGCGACCCAGAATAGTTTCGCTGTCAGCATTCGCAAAGTACTAGACCACAGAATGAAAGAAACAAATAGATGTGACTTTTAATGAAAAATCCTTTGATGTTGTATTTCATTCGTGCAAAAATAATTACGTAAAAATACCACTATCAGCAAGACTCGAGTTTGTAATCTTTGGACATTATCATAAAGGGGGTTTCAGCGTTGTAATTTACTAATCAGATATCAAAACTCTTGTTTGCCAGGTGTCAAATGAGTAAGCGGAAGTTTGATGAACTTGTTAGGTGATTATAATTAAAATACAACAAGGACACAAACTAAAGTTAAATAATAGTAGTAGCCAGCTGTACAGTAATTATAATTGAATATTAAAAACCTTCACGCTTAGTCCTCCTTTGAAGTGTGAGTTACCTAGTTATCAACGCTTGGCAAGCGAGTTGGTGACCGTATAAAGTATTATGTTATAACACACAAGGACACGCTCCTGCCCGTTTCCAGGTATAGATGATGTCATAACATCCGCGACCATTTTTTTTTGTCCCGGGGAAATGCTATTACGCATTCCCACCGCCGCTGCAGCGTATTCGCGAGCTGGTGGTGGGATATGTGGGACTCGCCCTCTCCATAGCGTGGTATGCTTAACTCATAGCACGAGGAGAGGACCCTACACCACTAAAACCCCCCGGTGTCCGGGGGGTTCCTTCAATCCGTCGTTGGCGGGGGCCGGGTACGCATAAGCAAACCGGCCCCCCGACGGTACCCGCGGCCAATATGGCACCGCGGGATCTCCTGAATAACATCCGGGACCAACGGCTTAACGTACTTTCCGAGGCATGGAGGGCAGTCCCTAAATCAAACAGACAACAAAAGAAATCTTAGATTTACACAAACATTTCTTGTCGGGATGGGGATCAAACCCAAGTCCTTCGAAACTTAAAGCAAGACTGAAACCGCAGCGCAGCAGAGATTGTTAATAATACTGAAATGTATTGTCATTAAATCTATTTGTGTAATATACATATTATTTTCCAATCCACGGGTAATCCAAGACAACTACAAGGATAATCCACGGGGTTACGGGTCCCAAAAGCAGCCCTAACTACTTCTGTGTCTTTATTTTTCTGTGTCAAAAACGACTTTGTGTGACACGAATGAATGAATAGATTTTTATTTTTAGAAGGCCCGTATTTATACCAACCAAAGCTTTATTACTACGCGTAAGGTTAACAACTCAATTGCATGTAGGTTTTATGATGATTTTATTTTTCTTTTCAGTGACCAGGGCATGGAGTATTGTGTTAAGTAGGCATGTTATGTTCTAGTTAGGGTGTAGTGATGTGCAATGCCGGGATTATCAGGTGCAATATACTTTTTTTTTAAGGTTTTCTCTTTCATAATTATGTTTGAATTCGAATTCCAAAGTAGTTGCGGGCTAGCAATAAAATCAAAGATTTAAGTTTCTGCCGGTAGGGGAAATTTAAGAGCATGCCAAATCCTTCAGTACGTTTTGAAAACAAAAATCAATCCACACAAAGGTTTATAAATTTTCACAAACTTCTAACATTAATAGGGTTACTATTCAACCGTTGCGTCGTCTACACTTTGCTTCGTGTTCAGCAAACTGAGCCAACAAAACAAAGAATCTAGTAATATAGCGGGTATGTTTTCGTTAATTTAAGTATGATTTCGTTAATTTGAGCCAATTTCGGCGACGCACAAAGTAATGTCCGGACAATGCTGATTTAAAAACACCTTTCATCCTTACTAATATTATAAACGCGAAAGTTTGTGAGTATGGATGGATGGATGTTTGTTACTCTTTCACGCAAAAAACTACTGAATGGATTTGGCTGAAACTTTGCACGGGGATAGTTAATAAGCTCAATTAATATATAGGCTAAAAAAATCACTCTCCGACCCACTGGATCAGAGTAATGCGGGTAAAACCACCGGGCGCAGCTAGTATAGGGTAAGTTACAATGTCACCTAGTAAAATATAGACTACATTTTAGGACGAGGTGTCCCGGAAATAGGAATTACTTAGGTGTGTGCGAGACATCTAGTATAACATAAGCAAATCTCGACCTCAGAAGCATAAGGACGGAAGTACTATTATACTTTAGAAGCATTTGATCGTAAGATCGTTTCTGATGTATAATGGCATAACCGACAATATGCTTCTGAGTTATAGAAATAATACAGTGAAACCTTGTTGAATGGGACCTGGATAAGTGAGAAACCTCTATTATTAGGAACTACAATAAGGTCCCGGCACTTTTTTATCGAATTACCTCTGTTAATGGGACTTTTCGAACCTGGTGTCATTTATTTAGACATTTGATTTCTAAGATTTTTTGATGTTTACCTCTATAATTGGGACTCTGGAGCTCAATTCCCTTTCAAAATTAGACAATTTATCAGGTTGGGACAGGTTTGCTTACAAACATTTGTATTTTTTTCGCACATGCTTTGTTTTTCAATACCATCTTAAATTTTGACCTCTGTAAATGAGACAACTAAATTTTAAACCTAATTGGAAAACTGGATAAATGAAAAACCTCCTTAAATGTTACAAAATCTTTGGTCCGTAGAGATCCAAATAATCAGGTTTCAATGTAATACTTATATGCAGGCAAAAACACACTTACGGGAATTTCTTGCAATCGCTTCACTTTGTAAACTTTACGACAGTGGTGCTTATGAACGTTTCTTATGAATAAAGCTATAATATGGTCGTCCCATTTACGTAATAAGTAAACATGAGAATGCTATTTAAATTTTGTAATTTATTACTATGAGAAAAAAAATACCTTAGTCGTATTTTTTTTTTATACATTACCTGCCGATAGCGTCAAAATTATATTCGCTATATGGTTTTAGCTAGTTTAAGAAACTATTTCTATAAAATGTATGACACAGTAAGTTTAAAAACTATTTTTTTTATATAAATCAAGGTAATTTATAAATAGTAGTGAACGGCTAAACCATATTCAATGATCTTAGATATTTTGGATTAGCCTGCGAGTTGAAGGACATAGTATAAACTGCTAATACATTGTGAAATCTCAGGGGAAAAAGACAGATAGATATTTTTTGGGTAACTTTGCTTTGAACTTTGCTTTTCCGCACAAGTTTTTGTGGTTCACACAAGTAATTGTCCCGGGTGGGAATCGAACCCAGAACACCAGGTCTCAGAGGCAACTATCGTAACCACTGAGCCACCGGTGCAGTGGTTATGTCAACATTTGTTAAATCGATTGATTCGATCGATTTTAACTTACATAATATTGTAAAGAATACATTTAGATGAAAAATTAATTGGTCAAGCGTTGTTAAAATACTTCAAGTCGCATTGTCACTGTCTTTTAAATTGATACGACAGTACTACTAAGCCTTAAACTGTTACAGTAAATATGTAAATATAAATAGAACTTTTATTATATTATCCTGTAATTTAATCCATATAAAAAACTGTATTTATTCCGCAATTAAATATTATATTCCATATTTGAAAATCTAGTACAGGTACCTACGCAATATATAAAATTATTCACATGAAATAAGTTTTGATTACAGCCGATGTTGCATGTAATTATTGGTCATACCTATCATTCTCAGACATTAATTACGAATCTTACTTCAACACTTTGACGACATATTAAGCTCCAGGCAACGAGAAATGCTGTTGCAAACTTCGATTGAACCCAGGAATATAATTATTATTATGTAAATTAGTTCCTATAACAACCTAACTTGGGTATAAATTGCTTCAACGGACAAGCGGCACTTAAGCCATTTAAGTTAAAGTTTTATGCAATCTTTGATGCCATCAGGTCCATTTAATAGGATCCCTGTCAGCGACAAAGTTAATCGAATGGAAATCAGGTGTTTTTCATAATCAGATTCTAAATAATTGACTGCACTCAACTATAAAATAAACTTAATGCTATAACGTCTAGAGCTTAATTTTAAATGACATTGAGGAAGCTGTGTACAGGGCCGTCGGTTAATTCGTTTGACAGGGCTGTATTTAAATTTCTATAGCGAAAAGGTCAAAATAATGCATTTTATAATGTCTAAGTTTATGCGATAGCTTAAATATAAAAAAAATATTACGTCCAAGGTCACGACTATTTTCTTATACAAGACTAGCTTCCGCGCGCGGTTTTACTCGCTCCCGTAAGAACTTCATAATTCATCATTTCAAATTCGAGCAAGACTTCTTGAGATTATCGCGTTAATATTAGTACAAGAATTAGGTAGTTATAATTAGTAATAGTAAGTATACTAGATAAGCCTTCAGTGCATTTACTGAAATAAATAATTAGTTAATTCAAGTTAGCCCATCTATGAGTGTTGAGTACTTGTTGAGTTCTCGATTAAAATACAGAACCTATTTAATAAAAAAAATAGTTTATAAAAATAAACGTATCAACAAAAATTGATATTGCTTTCAGCCAATGTAAAATAAACATTCATCGCTGTATTTAATATCTACATCAAACCAAACAATTTAACGAAAATCGTCAATAATCTACATAATCATATTATTCAAATAACCTAATTAATTGTGGACCATTCAATAATGATAGTTGAAATTATGTATTTGGCAAATTAAACATTCATATTTTCTGATTTGATTACCTACACATATAATGCGCCGTGGCTTTACTAGCAATTTACTTCACTTCTATTGTAAGACGTAGACATAATATGGTCTTTAACAGTACTTTTCTGTGGGTCATGACCGCCAGGGGGTCGCCAAGCCAGACTTGGGGGGGTCGCCAGCAAAAAGCATTATCATCTAACATCGTGCTTATTGTCATAAATCTAGCGGATTATTACAAAAAAAAAACATTTACGTACACTTTCTAAATTATTTATTTGTATGCCTAAAGCACAAGAGGTCGGCAGAATTTTTCAATCTGTAAAGGGTCAAATCAAAAAGATTGAAAAACCTATGTCAGAGGTTCACAAAGTGTGCGCCACAACGCGGTGCGTCGGCGCCCAGGTGTGCTGTAGAAAGAAAAGAGCTTGGGTCGCAAGGGCTTCTCTAAACTTATATACCTATGTAAACTCGCTTACTATATACCCTTGTCATCATCATCTTCAGCCTGTTGTAGTCCACTGCTGAACTGAATAGGCCTCCCTCATCGATTTCCAGCAGGCACGATCGCTAGCGGCCTGCATCCACCGACTCCCCGCAACCTTTATGAGGTCGTCGGTCCTTCGTGCAGGCGGTCGTCCTACGCTGCGCTTGCCAGTTCGTGGTCTCCACTCGAGAACCTTTCTGCTCCATCGGCCGTCAGTTCTTCGAGCTATGTGTCCTGCCTATTGCCACTTCAGCTTGCTAATCCGTTGAGCTATGTCAATTACCTTCGTTGTCCTGCGGATCTCTTCATTTTTGATTCGATCACGCAGGGAAACGCCGAGCATAGCTCTTTCCATAGCTTGCGGCTTCATCTTTTCATTACTCCATAGTTACAATTATACGTTTGGGTACAATTGATTCCAACCTATTTTATTACATATTTATTAACTCACAATTACAATTTATTACTATTTTGATGTATTATTGTTATATTTTTGTATGTGTGTTACTAATATTATAAAATCCGTTCAGTTATGTCAGCATAAAAAATCGTATTGTACGCATCCAGACTACCCCATAAAATTTCTCATTTATAATATTATTAGTAGGATTTTATTGGTAAACCGGGGGTTTATTTATATATTGAATTAATGAACTAATTACTATGGACAGTTACGTGTTAATTGTATGTAAATGAAGAGATAAGTATTCATTTAAATAAGCTTAACTGCATTGCACTTTTGGGCTTATACAAATGACGGTTTTGTATTTAAATAGAGGAAGTTAATAGACCGTAGTTAACAAAACAGTACAGAAAGTTTAAAATATCATTGAATTTCCCTTAAATTTAACTTAACAATTTAATACATTTTTATTTTATTGTAAACCATGTAAGTTATTAAACATTTTTAAATAAAAAATAAAACACTTTTTGCCCCAAAGGACATTAGCAAAAACGGTCTATGAAGCGATTCGTATGCAAGTTACTTTAAAATTCCTACTTTATTTATTATGATTTAACTTTTTTTTTCGGACGTCATATGTTGTTAGCCCTGAGGGTTTGCTATTACACCGGGCATAAAGGCGAGCAGAGTGGTTTAAACACTACAAACTAAGCAACCTGCGAAAGAGGGCGTCCCCTATGGGACTTGGACGGCGGTCGCTGACGGGGAGATTGAGGGATTATGGCTTTTAGTTTTTTAGTGACTGAGTCGTCTCGGGGTCTCTTCGAGGTAAGTAGTGAAACGCAAGAACAACAGTGAAGGAATGGAATTTATTTACGAGGGAGTCTGCTTAAGTAGGTACTAAAATAGATTTACAAGTAGTCGCATTCCGAGATAACTAACTTACAACTAAACACAATTATTATTGTAGGTGGCGCGCGGGGCGCGTTCGAGTGTTTGATGACTGATTTGTGCGATGTACTTGGTAAAGTGTTTGATGACAGATTTGTGCAATGTACTTTGTGGGTTGCTACAGTTTCTTTAGGGGAGTTTTGTGCAACTGTCGCTCTACTGTCGGTCTACGAGGGCATCGGAAGGTTCTTAGCGAACTAAGGGCAATTTTTGTCCCACACCTACAGAAACTATTAAATCGTCTCAAGAAAATCAAAACTTCTCAAGAAAAGCTCGAATATATATTCGAGCTTTTCTTTAGAGGTTTTGATTTAAAAAAATTACTGTTTTACGATATGGTGGCCTAATACCTACCTTCTTACTACATAAGTTGTATTGATCTATAGAGATAAATATAACCTTTATGACATTTTGTAATTAAATAAACTGTAGAGTAAATTAATTACGATGCGAATATATTTCTACATAGACGTTTCCTGGAGCCTCATTAATGACGTCACGAGCTATATAAATTGTCGCACCTTAAATACGTATCTGTACCTTAGATATTTACTTCGCGGAAACATATGCAGCATATTTATAGTTACATTTTTATTTTAAACAATACCTTAAGAGTAGGGCCGTAAGGTTGAAATTCTACAGCCTTGTGTCAATGAAGTTGCTGGTAACCATATATTATTAAATATAATGGCGTTTTATAACAAGCTCTTGACGCTTTTCAGACTAATGAAAAGTTTCGACAAGAACCATCGCCATAAAAGGTAATATAGGCTTTTAAGCGTAAACGTCTAATTATGACATTGATTGACAGTTAGGGTTGTGACACATAGCATATTAATAGACATAATACATATTAAAAGGACAACCTCCGTAGCGTAGCGGTATTTGGCTCACTTTAGGTCGTGGGTTCAATTCCTATGCCGGACAAGAAATCTTTGTGTAGATTCTAAGATTTCTTTCCGGGTCTGGTTGACTGCGGGACTACCCTCGTGCCTCGGAAAGCACGTTGAGCCGTTGGTCCAGATTGTTATAACCTCATCTATAACTATAAAATTGTATACCAGGGAACGGGCAGCAGCGTTTTCTTGTATGTTACAACATAATACTGCGGTCACCAACCCACCCGCCAAGCGTGGTGACTATGGCAAAACCCTCCCTCGGGAGGAGGCCCATGTTCAGCAGTGGACGTTGTACGGGCTGACTATGATGATGATATTAATAGACTCAGGTTAAAAATAATTTTGAGCCAGTTTGTTAAATTTTCCCCTCTAAACCGATGTCATAGAAATTTAATACTGAGATAGCCTAGACCATTAACAAAAATAGGAGAAATTTAGTAGAGATGATTAAATAATTTACCTTTTTGTGCTAACTCTGACAGTTATTTTAACATCTTTTTCTAAGATATTCTTTATTTCTAGATCTCTAAGCTACTTACAACTGAACTAGTTAAATAAGAACTATTTTTTACATAATAACTTGAATCTGGTAGTAAGTACATGTAGATGAGTTTTAGATAAAATACATGCAATTATACTAGTTTCTTTTTACGCCGACTCCAGACCAATAAATACATCAAAATAATAAATAAATATCGAAAAATTGTTTTTTAGAAGTGGCAACCTACAAACACAAGGCTGATGCCAATTAAATACCAACTCTGTAATAACTCATAAGAATTATTAAAATTACACAAGCGCTAGTCGTGTTGGAATATACCTACCTAATGGTTTGACTACTTAGCTGTTATGACAAAATCAAGAAGTAATCAAATAAAACATAACTAACTATAATATAATTATGTAGATTTCGCGCGGATTCTATTATATTCTATTCTATTCTATTCTATTCTATTCTATTCTATAGATTTGATAAAAGGTTACTATAGTTTTTACAAGCATAAAATTATCCATTTATTATTTTTATAATACTCTTAAGCTCTATGCTCTTAACTTTTAATTTGTAATTTGAATTTATTTTTTTATTAATTATTTACTTTAGTTAATATTAATTTGTATACTACCTTTATCACTTTGTAATTATGCATGCTGTATTCACATCGAGTAGATGTCAATCGTAGATTGTTTATTATGTAAGTTTGTTTCAATATAAGTGATTAAACATCGGTTTGGTGAATGTAAAAAAAAATCTGCTAATATTAAAAAAAATTGTTTGTTAGGAATAAACCCAAAAACTATTGGACTGATTTCAATAATTATTTTACTATTAGAATGCTTCATTATCCCTGAGAAACATAGGCTATATTTAATTAATTTCTCATAGAAATGGGAGCTACGTGGGACTATGATACCCCTAGATAAGTAAGGTTTCTAATGGTGAAACAATTTTGAAATCGGTGCAGTAGTTCTGGAGCCTATGCAATGTATACATGCAAACAATCAAATTTTTCCTCTTAATTTTATAAGTAGTATAAAATACATATTATAACACGAGGTTCCCACGGGACCAGGATCTGTGTAGGTAATACCAACCGATGAAATGCGACAGCTCGTAATAAATAATTATTTAACGTAGGTAGTTTGAAGTTGACCATTACGCTATCGATAAAGAATCACTTTTTAAATTTTATTACTTTGTGCTTTATCTCGCCAATCGTCAGTCAGCAATGGCTATTACGTCGTGAAAGAACCCTTAAGTTCCGCAGCCTAACAGTAGTACGAAGGTGTCTCTAAATCACCAGGTGCGCGATTGATACGTGTTGGCTGAGCGCCAAAAGTTGCGGTAGACGGGCGTTTTAGCTGAAGCGTGCCTGCGACGACGGTTAGCAACCCTAATTTTGCAATACAGATGGAAAAATATGAAGAACAGAACTAAATATTTTCAAAATACCAATAAATACTTTTTAATGTTAAATAACACAGGTCAACCAAATTTTACTTTTTTCATGTTGCAGAACTTCTAATCAAATTTTTGTATTAATCATTGTTACTTAAAATCTGAACAATAATTGCAATATATAAATCAGCTCACATTTTTGATTAATTTGCTTGTAAAAGATAAAAAATATGCTGATTTAGCTATATTTGCAACTTTATTTAGAATAGTATTATATTGTTGTTCCTTAACTTAATATATTAGATTGATAGTCCAACAACCGAATTTTTTAATTCAATTTACAAAAAGTTTCTAAGATTTTCTAATGCAAAGATATTAAAGATTTAGTTGGTCTTTATTTTTTTCATACATTTCAATAGAGTCATTTTGTGTGGAGTTTTTACTGATGGCACTCAAATGTTAATATTTTCATAAAATAACATTACAGCAACAAAATCATAAATGTTAATTGGAATTCAGAATAGCTACTTACAAAATCAGTCATTATACAATTTTACTAATAGACTTATTAGTCTTTTTACCTATGTTTAAAAAAGGCTTAAATGCCATTTTTCTACTTTTTATTGTCGAATATCTCTAAAATTAGAGCTGACAGAATATTTTTTGTGATGAAACAATATCCATCATTCTCTGAGATGACAAATAAATGTGTGTTTTTCTGTGCAACAAAAACCTTGTTGACCTGTGTAATCATTTAAAAACAGTCGTGTTTTTTAAAGACAACTCCTCTTGCTAGGCAAATACATCCCTGTGTCGCGGGGGACTTTTAAAACATATAATTATATTATCCTATTCCCCTTTTTCTTCAGTTCTTGCGAAGATCGCTAAGAAGAGATCGCTGTATGCGATAATACCGTACCTTTTTTCTTCTTATTATTTATCTGTATTGTTATGCTGGTCCGTTCAGAGAGACTGGGGGTCAAAACTCAGCAGGGGTAACTCCTGGTCCCTCAAATGAGTGTGTGAGGGCAATTTTAATATTAGATTAACTTACATGAAGGGTGGCACTCTTTATGATTGTATATATATTATCAAACACACACAACACAAATGCCTGTTTACATTCGGCAACCGTACTAGAACTAACCGAATAAAATGTATAAGTACCTTAATGCATCAATATCATAACCATTAGATTATATCGATACCACTGATAACAATTTTTGACTAGGTAAGGCTCAATTTACACCGCCGCGGAATGGAATGGAAGCGACTTTTTGCAACGAAACTGAACATAGCATATTGAACTTTATAACACAAAAATTAAATCCGAGCTAAAAATGGCTTTGGTTTGGCGTCCAATTTTTGGCCAAGTCGCTTCCATTCCATTCCGCGGTGGTGTAAATTGAGCCTAAGACTACTCTAGTACCTAGTTATCGAGCTAATTTCTTAAGCGGTTGAACCGCCCGTGTGAACTATTAACTCAATATATATTATTATCTACCTGTACCGGTCCCTTGTATTTCTTCCAATGTATATTTGTTGTAAGAAATAGCCGTAAAACTGTACTAGTGGTATTTATTCTACCTTCTTGTAAATAAATAGAACGTATTTAAATCTGATTTCTGGACGAAAATGAATATTAAATTCTAGACCTATAATATAATTGAATATGCTTCCGAGCATAAGGATGAATGTCTATTATACTTCAGAAGCATTAGGTCGTAAGTGCCAGCTTACGATAAAGGCACATAGGATGAATGTTTCTGACGTACAATGGCAATATTTTTTATTTTTTATTTGATATAGACTTACGTTTGACTATAATCTCGCTTGATGGAAGGCGAAGATAAGGCCTAAGATGATACACGCTTGCCTAGAAAGTTTCTGTTCACTTAGCCTTAAAGATGTCCAGATTATAGCGTTCCGGAAAAACTGACCCCGGCAGAGAATTCCACTCTTTAGCCGTCCGCATTATGAAAGAAGAAGCAAATCGCTTCGTGCGTATTGAAGGAATGTCTACAACAAAATGAAACCGCTCGCCGCGCCTAGTCGTCCGGTGATGAAAGGGTGAAGGTGGTATTAGGTTATGTAGAACCTTCACATCCGACCTTATGCTTGTCAGCCATTTGTCAGCTCTAGAATTCATGTCATATTTTGTATGCGCTACTAGCCGTTCCCGTGCAGTATCATCCGCATAATATTGTTTTGTATTATTTGTAGAGCGCAACTTTAATTGACATTCTTAAATAAAAGAAGTTTGTGTTGTGATATTAAATGGATGATAATAATAATTAAATATAATTTATGAATGCCAATATATAATATATTGCCAATTTTTATATTTTATATGTCTTTATTAGACGTTTGGCATGCGTTGCGTCAAAACTGGGGCTGGCGAGAATACCAGCGCTGCGCAATGATCTTTTGGATTTTTGATGTAGCTTAATGCTGAAGCCAGTTCCCATTTATGGTGCATATACTTGTAATACTATTAATCTACTTTTATGTTTTATTTCCTTGTATGTGCCGTAAATAAATGGATTTTCTTTCTTTATTCTTTGATTCGTAATATTAGCCCTTCTATCTTCTAGTGGAATGGTCACTTGAAGGATGGGCAGCAGCATCTTTCAGCTCTAAGATACTTTCATATTGCTGCAAACACCAATTTGCCTGTCAAGCGTGTTGATTACGGCGATATCGCTCAAAGACCCTGGTTTGCCAAGGTTTGTTAAAGAGAAGGTCCATATAAGAGCCATATATAATAATATATAAACTTGGACCACGGGTTTCCTTACGGGAGAAATTCAAAGAAATATAAATTCTTACTGTAGCTTCGCAATATGTTTATGAAAATTTGTTATACGTACATAAGAATATAGAAAAGTTTCAGAAAAAATAAAATATATGAATACTAGACAAAATCATTGCGTAGTTGTACTTGCAACTCGTCTCCATATAATAAGCAACTCTTTTATGGGGTAATGTATTCACTTTTTTTTTTAAATTCCCAATTAATATTAGAGAACTATTTGTTAATAAATTTAAAGCCAATGCCAAGCTAAATTATATAAAAAGGTATATTATAAAATACCAGACTATGTAAATGACAGAATGGCTTGGGAGTAACTTGCTCCGGAATGACACTGCTGCTAAACAATATTGTAAAAGTAACGATAAATTTCTCTGAATTTCTTGCCAGTTCTTCTCAGAGATGCCACGTCTTGAACTGGTGGTAAGCAAAGAAATGGACGCATCATAAGAACATGATTTAATTTGTTGAATTGTGTTTATATGAATACAGACATTTTTGACGTTGACTTTCACATGTTCAGCTGTGGACGTAAATGCGCTGATCAAGCTAAAATAAATATTGCATTTTCTATAGATACACTCTTAGTCGGTATCTGCCAGTTACACTTTATCTATTTCTATCTAAGCGTGGGAATGAAATCATATCCGTCGACTCATATTTATAGCAGTTGCTAATGATGAGTTATACATACTTTTATATTTCTGATGTGATAACTTTAACGATGATTACTCAGTATTTATTGGTTAATTAAGCAGATAAATTGAGTAAATACGTCCATTTTATTAATATAACACAAGTAAGATTCGTATATCGTATGATTGTGACAATATCAGTTCTCTTTATATATCTAAGGTATTATTTAATATTATATACTATTACTAGTATCCGGCGCGCGGTTTCACCCGCGTAGCTCCTATTCCCGTAGGAACTTCATAATGAAATATAGCCTATAGTCTTCCTTGATAAATCGGCTATCGAACACTGAAATAATTTTTCGAATCTGTCCAGTCGTTCCTGAGATTAGCGCGACCAAGCAAGCACTCAAGCTCTTACGCGGGCAAAACCTAGTTAAGTATATTTATTAAATAATCAGTATTGAAAGGGGTCGAGATCATGCAGTTATATAATTTCATTTAATTTGATATATTTACTACCTTCTCTTAACATACATTTGTAAGCCATAATCACCACGCTTGGCAGACGGATTGGTGATCTCAGTAAGATGGTAACTAACTTTAAGTTCATAGATGCTGTTGATCAACCGTCAACTGTGTAGGTATCCCTTAGATGCCTTCTATGACACTTACACGAATACATAAGGTGCCGTATTCTAAGCCGGAAACCACACGGATATGACATAAATTATAAAAAAAATCTTACTAGCATATTGCTAATTTATTCACTATCGTTTTTAGGGGTCCGTACCCGAAGGATAAAAACGGGACCCTATTACTAAGACTTCGCAGGACTCGGTCTGTCTGTCTCCAGGCTGTATCTCAAAACCGTCGATAGCTAGACCGTTGAAACTTTCACAGATGATGTATTTCTATTGCCGCTATAACAACTTATACTAAAAATAAAATAAATATTTAAGAAAAGGGCTCCCCGACAACAACCTTTTTTTTGCTCGATATCCTGCTCCAGCGCAATTTTGGTGCCATAAATGTAAATAATCTTCGGGAGGACGCTGCCTCTATAGATTGGTCACCTATATTTACTACGGAGTCGGTTGATGAGAAAGTAAATATATTTAACGCCTGCATTATTCGGTTGTACGACAAACATGCTCCAATCCGCGAGATAAAAATTAAACATTTACCAGCGCCCTGGCTTACGGGTGAGATCAAAGATATCCTAGCGAAGAAAGCCTCAGCAAAATCAAAATACACCGGTAATCCCAGTGATGTCAACCGTGATAAGTACGTTTCTCTGCGAAACTACAGCAATAAGGTGTGTAGGAAAGCACAACGCCAACACTTTCACAGTTCAGTCGAAAATGGTGACCCCGCCAAAGTCTGGAAATTTCTACGATCAATGGGAGTTGAGAAAGCTAGAAATGCTAGTACGCCAAAAAACCTCAATATTAATTCGCTTAATACGCACTTTTCTTCTTCGCCCAACTTTGATACGGACACAAAAACAAGAACTCTGAATTATCTTTCAAATGTACCCTCTCCCGATTATTCTCCGTTTGCTTTTAGTCAATTTTCTGCTTGTGACGTTAAGAGAGCCATTATGTCCATAGCGTCTAATGCTGTTGGAAATGACAGCATCACCCGTAATATGATCCTCCCCATTCTTGACGAAATCCTTCCTGTCATTTGCCATATCGTCAATTCCTCTACTACCCATGGTTCTTTCCCTTCGGCTTGGAAGGAAGCTAGAATTGTCCCCCTTCCTAAAAAATCCAACCCAACTTCCTTTTCAGATTATCGCCCTATTTCCATTCTACCCTTCCTATCCAAAGTCCTGGAGCGTCTGGTGTATAACCAATTAAACGCATTCCTTGTAAAAAATAACCTCCTTAACCCCTTTCAATCCGGTTTCCGTCCTGGACACAGTACAACCACTGCCCTTGTTCATATTACGGAGGACATACGTACTAATATGGAGCGCGGAGATCTAACAGTGCTTGCACTGTTGGATTTCAGCAATGCGTTTAACACGGTAGATCTTGATTTGTTGCTTGGAGTACTAGGTTCTCTTAACGTATCTCCAACGGCCATTGATTGGTTTCATAGTTATCTGTCTGGCCGCCGGCAGTGCATTTGCATCGATGATGTTCAGTCCTCATGGTGCAATACCACTGCAGGTGTGCCTCAGGGTGGCGTGCTATCTCCTTTACTTTTCGCAATTTTCATAAATTCAATTTCTGACCAACTTCTTTCCTCCTACCACCTATACGCTGATGACCTCCAAATTTACACGAATGCTTCTCTAAATAATTTGTCGGAAGCAGTTGACATTGTAAATGGTGATTTAGAGAAGATAAGTGAATGGAGTGACGCACACGGTCTTATCGTTAACCCTAACAAGACCCAAGTAATGTTGATCGGTAGCTCGAGAATGTTGCATAAGGTTTCTTGGTCGCAACTACCCCCAGTCTCTTTTAACGGCAGTGTTCTTCCTCTGAGTGACAACGTAAAAAATCTGGGAATTTTTATGGACCGCTGCCTCACTTGGGACACTCAATTAAAAAACACCAGCCGTAAGCTATTTGCATCACTTGGTGCAATGCGAAGGCTTCAAAATTTCCTGCCTATGACCACCAAAATTGCGCTTGCCAAATCCCTTCTCCTTTCTATACTAGATTATGCAGATGTTAGCTATCTCGACCTCACTGAGGCTCAGCTAGATAAACTTGAGCGTCTCCAAAACGTCTGTATAAGATTCATATTTGGTCTGCGCAAATATGATCATGTCTCCGAATTTCGTATTAAACTCAAGTGGCTATCTATTCGCTTTCGCCGGAATGCTCATACTCTCTCACTTCTTTTTAATGTACTGTTTTCTCCCTCTACTCCCACTTACCTTAAAAATCGGTTTTCTTTCCTACATGAATCACATTTGAAGGTCTTGAGGTCATCAACCAACCTCAGGCTTAAAAGCCTAGTTCATTCCACTAATTTTTTAGATAAATCTTTTATAGTAAAAAGTGTGCGATTGTGGAATGAACTGCCCGTGGAAATTAGACGATCGCAAAGTTTGCATGAGTTTCAAAGACGAGTCAATGACCATTACTGCCGTGATATATCTATAATGCCGTTATCTACCACTACGGGCTTAGAGGATAACGGCATTATAGATATATCACGGCAGATTACCTGTCACTACAAAACACTCAACAACACTAGATGTATTCCTGTTTATATTATTATATAATTATTTTCGTATATAAGTATATATTATATATATTGTTATCTATATATATATATATATATTTATATTTATATATATATATATACATATAATCACTTACTTAATACACTATTTCCTATTCCTATTTTTCATTTTATTTTATTTTTTATTTTACACTACCCCTCTCTCAAACTCCTTTGTTTGACTCCTTCCTCGGTTGCCTGGAAGAGATCACATTTTGTGATAAGGCCGCCAATTGTACATGCTCTGTATACCGATTAGTTTGTAAGTTTTCTGTGTTCTTGTTTTTATTAGTGTACAATAAAGAGTTTATCTATCTATCTATCTATCTATCAATAACGGCAACAGGTAGATGCTTGAATAGTACGGAACCCTTAGTGCGTGAGCCCGACTCGCACTTGACCAGTTTTTTAATAAAATTTAATTGTGCAGTCTGCTACATACAATAAGTGCTAAAAATACTGTCATGAAATTGACAATACATACAATTTTTATACCTTATAAAAATTTCATCCTGAATTCTCCAAATATACCTAGAGAGTATGTCGACAAGAACCATTCCATCTTTATACAGATGAAATGCACTTTAAACTATAAGGATATCGGAAAAACATTAGTCTTGGATGGAGAGAGATATGACAATAGGATAGTGCTGTCCATTGCTCGGAATTATGTGTCCCGGATATTTAGTGCGGTCCCGCTGCGATAAATATATTTTAAATTGTTAACCTAGTTACTCCCGAAACTATTTTAAACTTCAGACCTTTGTGATTTTGTGAAAAAAAATCTTAAAATTTGAAAGCCCGAAAGCTATGGTCTTTATAACGGTCGTTAGAAAGCCGCATATATCATATCGCATTTTTTTATGGAAATTTATAAAAAAAACATAGTAATATGCAGATACTAGCTGCGCCTCGCCGTTTTCCCCGCGTTATTTTGTTCCAGTGGGTCGGAGCGTAATGCTATGTAGCCTATATGTTAACCCAGCTCATAAGCTATCCGCGTGTAAACTTTTTAGAAAGATTACTAGCAGATGGTTTTGCAGTCTACAAGTATTTTTGTCAACCCCTTTCTTTTGCCTTTCTAAAGAGTAACAAAAATTCATTTATTCATCCATACATACTCTCAATTTTTCGCGTTCGATTAATTTAGTAAGGATTACGTGTCTCTAAGCATATGGAGCCTAGCTAGCACCGGAAGCACGATGCAACTACAGTTTCTAGAGTCTCCATTAGTGTTTTTTTTTTCGGACGGACATACGTTGTTAGCTACGAGGCTTTTGCTACTTCACCGGGCATAAAGGCGAGCAGAGCTCCAGCCTTAATAAATGGTTTAAAAACTACAAACTTAGCAACCTGCGCAAGAGGGCGCCCCATGCGGGGCTTCGACCTCGGCTCAGGGCGGTCGCTGGCGATGAGATTGAGGGATTATGAAATTTAGTATTTTAGGGGGTTTTGTGCAGCCGCTCTACTTTACAGTTCGCAGGCCTCTCGGACATCGGGTCTACGAGGGCATCGGATGGTTCTTTGCAAACTAAGGGTTGGGAGGCGCTCCATTAGTGATTTGTGGAGAAGCACCCTTGGGTTTTAGTAGGTAGACCCTCTCTTCTTGTGGTAGGATTACCATATCATCCCTATGAAGAGGGTAAGCCCTATGGCTTTCCCTCCGCTGCGGCAAAGTTGCGGATGCCTAATACATTTTCCAACGATAAAAGGGATTTGTAGCTTCATTTTAGCGAACACAATTCAGAAAGACGTATTGTTTTCGGGATGGAATGCACCACCCCATATCTTCCCATGGTTGTCGTAATAGTCACCTAATGGATTTACAGCTGATCGATAGGCAGTAGCATTTATTAGCCAAGGCGCCCTACCATCTTACGGCGATCAGCAACCTGCCTGCCATGCGTGGTGATTATGGCAATATCCCTATCCTTGGATTAGCAAGGCCCGTCAAAGGAATGGTTAGGTTCATCTTCAGTAGTGAACGAAAACGGACTGTTGAAGTTTAAGATTAAAAAATTAAAATGTGTTCAAGAATCTTGTTCTGCAAAATCTCATCAAGAACATCGGACACCACGACGATTAACACGGATTATGTGTCCTTGTCGAATATTCAAGCGTTATAAAGTCAAATTAAAATGAAGCAATTACGTTTGTAACTGCTCCAGTCTTAGTCTCAGTCCCGGTATCTCGTATTATTCCGGCCGAGATAATGACACTACGGCAGCTCTAAAAACTTCAATGGACGGAACCTCTCAGCGCAATCTTGGTTCTACTCAAGTTGCTACGCTACTTTATACCTACCGACCCATTTTATTTATTTGTACTTTATAATATATTATTTTATTTTTCTTGTATTATCTATACTAATATATAAAGCAGAAGTTTTTGTTTCTTTCCTTGAACTTATCTCAGGAACAACCGGTACGTATTGAAAAATTATTTCATTGTTAGATAGCCCATTTATCCAGGAAGACTATAGACTATATTATATTATGAAGTTTTCACGGGACCTACGCAGGAAGTTAGTTTAAGAATAAACCATAAGTAGGTATTCGTATTACACAGACACAAAGCCCACATTGAAATAGAACCCAGTACTTAGTACCGGTACCTAGTACAACTACCGTAACCGCCAGTTATTTGCTTAGTTTTCTCTTCTTAAACACGAACGAGCTCAAACATTTAACTACTTACTTTTAGGCTCATTTATAGATTTTTATACTGACCACATGAACAATAGCTTATCCAACCAATTGTTATTTATTTTTAATTTCCCCTTCGATTGTAGGTACCTACCTCTACCTACTAATGTAAAAATTAAGGTCAGTTCGGTCATAGCAGGTGCCTTGAACTGTTTATGACATGATTTATTCATGTTAATCCATTCATGAACATGATAACCTGCCCTTGTTTTTGACACCGAACCTCGTAACGCAATTTGGCGTTCATTGTGACCGCTTTAAATTAGAGTGCCTTGATAATGAAGGATAGCTTAATTTATTTTACTAACATGCGATGTGTACTTGTGTGTAGAACAAAGAAGATTATCAAGTGAAGTTTTAACAATGGTTTATAGCATGATATGACAGCATGTCTAAGGCCTCATTTATGGAGACACGGAGAGGCGCGCGTGGCGTTGGGAGGCCCGCTCTAAATTCAAACCAATGGCGTTGTATAAGAGTGTTTACGGAGAAGCGTTTTATTTTTATTAAGAATTTTGCCACCGCGATACGCCACTCGCGACGCCCCACGTTTCCGTGACAAAAGGTAGGGTCAGCAACTGATTTAAAAAATACTTCCAAGGCTTTCTGCCGATCAAAATGACGCCCGATTAATAGAGGTGAAGAGAAATGAAAAATACTGGCGAAGCCGATGACTGTAATTTTTTTATAAAATATATCACAGAATGAACGTTGGCTTAAAAATAAAATAAAACCTTTTTTGTAATGTACTAAATAAACAAAGGTAAGCATTTGTTTTCCGAATATTTAATGAAATTGCTGTAGTGTTTGATTTCGTTTTTTGCGGACTGAGATATGTGCGCAAGGCTTTTGCTACTTCAACGGGCGTAAACGCGAGCAGAGCTGGAACCTTAAGCAAGGCACTAGCGAGGACATTGAGGAATGATGACTTTAAATTTTTAGGGGAATTTTGTGCAACTATCGCTTTACTATACTTACAATTCTTGAGCCCCTCGGAATTCGGGTCTACGAGGGAAAAGGATAATAGGTACTCGTAACCATTTAGTTATTGACTAAAATAACCTATCAAAATACCGCAATGTCGTCTTACTTCGGTATTCTATGAGAGAAAGATAATTCTGTAGTCGACTAACTCAACCGGCCTAAACTTTATAAACTTCCTGAGCGAAACAGCGTAAACCATACCAGTTTACTTACAACCTGAACGATATTTAACGACAGGTCCACACTGAGTGATTGGCTTGTCTTGTTACACCCATTATCATTTACACCATTCGTAAGTAAATCATGTTAGCGATATGTAATTACGGGACAAGTTGCAAAATAAACGATGCTTATAGCAGCTTTACGAGTGATAAGTTACTTGGCAGCTGGTGTGACCAGATCTTGTTGGTAGCTAATTGATTTAAATGCTTTTTGAAGTCTTGATTTATGATGACATCGAACATAATATTATGTGTTTTTTAAGCATCAGCGATGTAGTGAAGTAGTTTTGTTTAATATTAAATCTATTAAACGAAATAACTCTCAATATCACAACTTCGCAGCCATATTATAGAGATACAGAAACCGGCCAAGTGCGAGACGGACTCACGCATAAAGGGTTCCTTTCTATCTATAAAATACAACATTAGACACTATATTATGTTAGAATATGATATGAAGAAACATTTTTCTTAAAATCGAGCTAAATACGGCAATAAATCGCGTTTGTTGTATGAGAATTTTTATTTTATTTTATTAGGTATGTTTTTAATATTTATTCTTATTGCGGCAAGAGATATGTGAAATAATTTGAAGTATCTAGCTTTAAATCTAGATAGTTAAAATTTCACGGACGATTCATGAGTTGGTACAACTTGATCTTTGATTGATCTTGATCTCGATTTTTTGTAATAGGTTCCGATTTTTAACCTTTGGGTATGGAACCCAAACTAAATGAAGTTATAACATGAATGTATGCATCACAAAGGCTGTCCTTATTAGTAATATTACAATGGAGTATATTAAGCATAACAGGATGTTATGTTTGAACCTTTCTTTGAATACAGTAAATATCTATTATAACACTTCGTTTTATCAATTTATACTATGAAGTGAGCCATTGCGATAACACGACAAGAGTTAACAAGCTTTCTTATTTGTGTGCTTCACAATAATTTATACAACACGCCATTTTAACCCGTTTGATAACATTTTAACGAGGTTCACTTAACAAATTAATTGTATACAAATTCATATAGGCGTCTTAGTTATGTTTTTAATATGTAACATTTTGTTATCATTTTTGATTTAAATATTCATAAAAAAATTAGGTAATTAACTTTTATCTGAAACATTGTTTATTTTTAATATTGTCTTTTTTGTCAATCAATCGCACCTCGATTTCCACTCCGCTACCGATGACTACCGTGGTAGCACGGCCCACTGCAGCCAATATTTTATATTGTTTGTCCGGGTTAGATTTTTTAGCATTGTTTTTGTTCGTATTAATGTTTATTTTTTCGTATAGTTTTTTTCTTTCTTTCTATAATAAGTAATTTTAAGGCAAATCATTCATCATTTCAGCCATAGGACGTCCACTGCTGGACATAGGCCTCCATCATAGATCTCGAGTTGTTGCGGTTAAATGCGGCCTGCATCCACCGTGATCCTGCGGCATTAACCAGATCGTCCGTCCATCTAGTAGGTGGACGTCCTACCATCTGCCATCTGTTCTCCGTGCTATATGGCCTGCCCATTGCCACTTCAACGAACTAATCCGTTGGGCTATGTCGGTAACCCGCGTTCTTCTACGTATCTCCTCATTTCTGATTCGATTTCGTAGAGAAACCCCGAGCATAGCCCTCTTCATAGCAAATCATTACTTTTTTATTAATCCGACGTTTTGATATACCTAAAACCTTTTGTAGAAGAAATCTATGTAAAATACAACTTCAATCGTTTTAGTCGGCAACTACCGGCATGCAATATTAATTTTTAATTTATTTCGTGTCCTTTGTACGACATAAATTCCATGTACCTCGGTACGTTTTCAATATTCCATTAATTTTATCTCAATATTATTATTGTAAAAGCAAGGAATTTATATTTAAGACTTTGAGTAAATATTCTGTTTGATATTTTGCTTGATGACGTTTATATTTATATTATGTAAATTTACTTACTTTGAATACTTTCATGAATCGCTGAATCAACACGCTTCATTGTACACAGATCGGATGTTGTATATGTGAAAATATATTACATTGCTTGAACAATGCGATGCTCGTACTATTGAATGATTCCTTTTTAATAAATTCTATGATTTCTTTTGAACAACATTTTGATTATTGTCATTAATAATGTTAATCGTAACTTTAATCCTACTGATATTGTAAATGCAAAAGTTTGTATATGTGGGTGTATATATGTTTGTTACTCTTTCACGCAAAAAATACTGAATGGATTTGGCTGAAAGTTTGCACGCGGATAGTTTATATCACGCTCCGACCCACTGAAGCAGAGTGACGCGGGTAAAACCGCCGGGCACAGGTACTAATATAGTAAAGAGGAAAGATTTGATTGTTTACAGTGAATAACTCCGAAACTACTGGATCGATTTCAACAATTCTTTCACAATAAGTAAGCTACGTAGATTATCTTCTATGGAAGGCACTGGAGCTTATTATGCCATGAATATTGATTATTGCCGTTTTATGAAGAATACTTTTGTTATAAAAAATATGTCCGTTTGATAGTATTAACGATAATTTAATTATTAATCTTTAAATAATAAATTTAATTTAAGAATAAAAGATTAATCAGGTTCCTGCTAAGCAAATATTATAAAAATCACGGTGTATTCGAACAAACTTTAATCTAAGAGATTGTCTACATTGAGTTTTATTTAAAGAAACTTAACCTTTTTTTATTAATAACGACATTGTTATAGTATTGTCAAGTATTTTTTGCAGCTACTTATAATGCCAAAGTTTTTCTTATTTATAATGTAATTTCTTTAGTATTATAACAATAGCATTTTATAAACGAAGAGAACATAAAACTAGCGCTGTCTAAATTTATTTTATTAAAGGTTCTTTTATAAAATTATTTTAACGACACAACAAATCTGTATTTTTATCTATCTGTCTGACCTCCTTCAAGTCAGGTATTTTGTAGGATTAATCTAGATTTTTATTTGACACGATATCATGTCTAGGTTACCTACAAGATTAGAAGCACTTTTTAGTTTTACAATACATTTTTGTCTTATAAAATAGAAAATCTTGACATAAAATGACCTACAACTTGCTCTATAAGTCATTGTGAAGGTATTTCTTAGTTATTTTAGTTGAAATTGTGTCCAAAAATTCGTTGCCTTTAATTTCTGTTTTGGGTATAGATTTAAAACGTGTTAGTGATATCATTAGAAAAATGGTTCCAAAGTATTATCTGAAATGATAATATTAAAAGGTGACAGTTTATTCTGACGTGCAAACAATAAAGAAACAATTTGTAGGTACATCGCTTGTCTTTTGCATTAGTATTTTTTTTTTTTTTCACCACCATACTTTTGCTTTTTTTACCGAGCATGTAGAATAGCCAGTCTCCGGTGAGTTTAACTTGTTTTTAGTAATTAAACGAAAGCTTAACTTCTTGCGAACTTGATCGAGTCGAGAATAAATTTATACAACAATAAATTATCATTATTATTAGTTAATGTTACTATCGCAACCATGTAATATTTATGCATGTTTACATCATTAGTACAATAATAATATCTGCCTAGTTTATCGGATCGACAGCCAGGGTGCGGTCCTTTTAACAGCGATTAGTTTTAGTTAGATAAGTTAGCCGATCATTGCATGTGTATAAACAAAATTGAATGACTACAAATGAGGAAACCACCACATAAGTTAATTTTTTAATGTTAATTTAATTACAAGCTGTTTAGAAGACTTCTACGTGGAAAGGATTGAGTAACGAAAAAGCCGGCTACAGAGTAGCTAATAAATGTTACAAAAATTTATGAACTAAAAAGTTTGTGAGTTATTATGTATTCACTAAATATTGATGAAGCACGATCTTTGAGCCAAAGTCAAGTAATAGACAAGCTAAAAACAACGGCATAGACCACTTTATAAAAATCCGTAGCAAAACTTTTATGTATTTGCACATTCAAAAACTTTTAAATCGAATTGAAAAATCTCAATAGAATGGAAATAGCTTCTGTATAGCTGTCATTGAGACCACACATGCATAAAGGCGTATGTCAAAAGGGCATAGTTCCGTTATATCTAGTTAGATACCGTTTCCTAAGTATCATCAAATATGTTGATAAAGGTTTTGATATATTTCACTTTATGGAATTAATATAAAACGATGAATAATAATAGTTTTATTTTATTAATTTTTTAGCAAAATGTAGTCAAATATTCCAGTATAATTCAAGTAAATAATTTAAAATGCCACCCGAGTATTTCCGAAGCTGTTTGTTATCTATACTAATATTATAAAGAGGAAAAAATTGTATTTTTCGACTTTTGTATGTTTGTTTCAAATAAACTCAAAAACTACTGAACGGATCTCGATAATTATTTTACTATTATAAGGCTACATTATCCCTTAGTAACATAAGCTATATTTGATTATGAAGTTCCCACGGAACCTTGAGCTACGTGATTGAAACCGCGAACGGGTAGCTAGTGTAGTAATAATATATTTTAAAACCTAATTTTCTATTATTCTGATTATATACCTTTAATATACTAGGAGCAACATCTTATATAGGAGAAACATTAAGAAAATGATGATGAAGAGTACTTAAAGTACTGTTCAACATCATTTTCGATTTCATATATTTAGTAAACCATCATCATTATCAGCCCGTATAACGTTCTGTGCTGAATATGGGCCTCCTCTTCCTCTCAAGGAAGGGTTTTGCTATTTTCACCATTTTGCACTCGGTTTTGTGATGCAGTTCTTGTTGTAATACTCAGGGAAACACTGCTGCCTATTCCTTGGTAAGCGATTGCTGCAGATTATGTTATAACAATCGGGACCAACGGCTTAAAGAGCTTTTCGAGGCTAAGAGGGTATTCATTCAACTAATCAGACCCGGAAAGAAATCTTAGACTTTACACAAGGAAGACAACTACGGCCTTAAAGCTAGACTTATATCACTTAGCCACATAGTTTGTCTTTAATGAACGGCCATTGTTAGTAAATTATCGATAATTATATCAGAATTGTAATAAATTGTCAGATTGTGAAACAATGATATTATCATTCATAATATCTATAAATTATTAATAACTAGTCAAATGGCTAGGTAATAAATAAATGAAACTGATATCTGTGTTTCAGAAGTTCGATATTTTGTTTGTTTTTAAAGGACTTTACTTAGCAGAGTTTTTCAGTCTACTAGTATTCTTGTTAACCCCTCGTGCTAAGCTAAAATGCTTGTGTTACGAGTGAGTTCATGTCGGTAGTGCAATAGGTGGGGTTCGAACCGGCGACCTCAAGATCATAAGTCCGACGCCCTAGCCATTAGGCCTCGGCCGCTTCATTTGTTCCGAAGTCGATCCCCAAGTAAGTAGATTTTCTGAATAGAAAATTGATTTTGTAACCATAAGTCTGTAAGTTGGTGAGATAAAATTTGTGCTTCGAAAAGCACGTTAAGGCGCGGTGAATAGACGACTTTTACGTATTAGTTTTGTCACTGTTGCGCCGCGTAGAAATGAAAGAGAAGCGAAGAGACGCCGCGATGGCGCATCGTTTCGTTCGACTCGTTCGAGTTATTAAATACATTAATCCTTGCAAATATCTTATTCCAATCAATAAATAAAAACAGCAGTTCCCTTTATTATTATATATTACATCACTGTTATTAATATTATCAAGATTTGTTTATAAATAATACAGTTACAATTGCTACAATTTCAATTTAAATGGTTATTTTATGATTTTTTTTTTATCGAGAAAATTTTCCGAAAACGTGTTTTGAACACAATGGTCCCCCCATAAATATGATCAAGATTAACATATATTTTTTTAGCTGCTCTAAAATGTAAACATTTGGCTAAAAAACTGTTTTGTGAAGCCTATTTTGACTAAGTACAACGCCTTAAGCGCTAATTTTGTCACAGAAAAAAAATAACAAGATGTTGTTTATAAAAAAAATCTTCCTCAAGGTTTCATTCCTGCTTATGTCATTTAACGAAAAATATTATTTGTTATCTTAAAAGTTAATTATATTGCGGATGTAAAAGACTAGGTAAGAAAAAAATTGCGACAGCGATAATTTTTCAGAGTAATTGCTTAACTTCTAAAAATATTGCATTATCATAGCAGCAACACATTTTTATACGTCACCTTAAGTAACCAACAACAAAAATGTACAACTAGCCAATAGTTGCTATGGCAACCCGAGATTTTTTGACATTTTGCGCTTATTCGGCTAAATTATTGCTGTCGCAGTAGCGGCTCTATGTTCTTCAATTCTAATTAAAGTAGTAGACCTAGTTATTTCAGTACAGTACCAAGTTTTTACGTAATGATGGCTAATCATACCTTTACAATTGTTTTTAATATAAATAACTAGCGATCCGCCCCGGATCCGGATTAATGCTTTATACATATTAAGCTTCCTCTTGAATCACTCTATCTATTAAAAAAAACGTATCGAAATCCGTTGCGTAGTTTAAAAGATCTTAGCTTACAAAGGGACAAACACTCTGTTGGAAGCGACTTTTTTGTATACTAGGTATGTAGTCTATACTAATATTATAAATAGGAAAGATTTGTATTTTTGTGTGTATGTTTGTAATTAATAATCTCAAAAACTACTGTCACTATTTGAAAGCTACATTCACTCTGAGTGACATAAACTATATTTAATTATGAAGTTCCCCCGGGAACGGTATTTACACGGTTAAAACCGCGCGCGGGAAGCTAGTGATATTTATTAACTTAAAGTATAAGAAAAGACATATTCTTTCAATATGTCGATTAAATATCTAAAGTGCGAATGTTTCATCTTTATCAATATAATTAATTCAGTATTATTATATCACAGTGCCATTAAATTATTACACAAAGATTAACATTATACAATAAAACTGATTCGAATTCTTTACGAGCTTAATCAATTTATGCGATGCGCTGGCGCCGGTATCAATGCTGGTTTCCCGTAATCGGATTGAAGCAGGAAAATAACATAATCATAAGTAATGTGTTAGTATATCAATTATTTATTGAGAATGTACTGCAATTATTATGTATAGATATAAATATAAATTCCTCGCATGTTCTTATTATTCAATTGGTAAACCAAATGTTAATTTATACTTATAGTAGTTTCCGCGTGGGAATCACCGGCGTAACTCTCATTCCCGTAAACCTTCATAAATAATATAGGTAGCCGGAAAAAGCCTTCTGAAATTTATAAAAAATGTGACGGCTTGCACTAGCATACATAGCATATATATTGAAAACACACATATTATATTGCTGTCATCAACAAAAAATGCTTTACAAAGTATAACTTGTAAATTAAATTATAGGTACCTAGATAAAATCATATTAACTACAGTATGCTACAAAGACAGTCCTACATTGTTTTCAAAAGATCAAACTTAATAAATAATAGGTAAAAACAAACCGAAGTACATATCAATGCTTAAACTTGATATGTCCTTCGGCATGCCGTTTACAAAGTATATGGATCAATTAATTATACTGTCACATTAAAGGCAAACTGAGGTAAGCGACACCACAAGCGATAATATTTATGGACTTTATGAAGGGACAACATAAGATATATAATTAAATACCCGTAAAAACTTAAGTTATTCTAACAGACTTTTGTCCACAAAAGTTTCTTTGACTGCTAAATACTACAAATGTATTTTTAGTAAAAGTTGCATGTTCAGCAGTGGACGTTATACGAGCTGGTGATGATGATGTATTATGTTTTTCGTATTGTTTCATCATTTGTCTAAGTTTACAGTCTGTCAATCATAATATTTATCCTTTCCGTTCCCATGAATGTGATTCATAAATAATTCTCAGTAAAGTCGGTCAGTGATTCAAATTAGTAGGTACATTTTAGTCGTAGGAATAGCATTATTTGATAACAGACGCTAGAGTTGTACACATTTTGTCTAAAGTTCTGGGTAGATTTATGCCATCGTTGACTCGTTTCGTTGTATCGGATCAATCTACTAGATCCATCTTTCTAAATTTATTTTAGCTCATCTCATTAGTTGGAGTCTAAAAATTAGTCAAATTCGATTTCAAATCAATTAAAAGAAGCTTTATTTTTATGAAAATTGTGTCTACTTATTTAAGTAGACACTTTTTAGTAAAAATACAATAATAATGTACCTACATTTAAGTGTATGCGGGAAAGCCGATCTCGCTAGTTTTTTTTTTATGAAAATCTAAATTTAGATCTTTCTAGTAATTTCTTTCTAGTGGTAAAGATTAACTTTCGATTATATATATTAACTTTCTAGGAAATATAATAATTATATTTTCTAGGAATTTAATATATCATCTAAAGTGAATCAAATTATTTGATTCTGGGTAAATTATTAATTTTATTTAACCAAAAAATATACAATACACTTCATGATACACTAGGAGTAGCCATCTTTGCTTAAAAATTACTTTATTTTATGCATCAAAAAATTAAATTTATCATTACTAATGTAACCACTATACTCAACACTATCTTAGGTTAATGGAATGATATATATTGAGGAATCAACTTATACATAATAGAACATCTCCTCGGTTACATAGTTGCTAGCACTAATGTTTGAGTTTAATTAACTGGAGACGCCGTTCGATTATATTAAGTGTTCCAAGGATACTATGCCTCTCACTTCTACTGATATTCTATTGATATTTAAAACTAATAGGAAAATAAATATAGCGCTTTGATGTGACATTTTTATTTAATACCTTATTTAAAAGTTGGTCTTCAGTTTTTTTAAATTATAGGTTTATAACATCATTTGTGTCTTAACCACATTAATTGTTCGTACCCTTATTAATAAAGGCTAAGTTATTGGTACATAACATATTAAAAAGATAAATCACGTCACAAAAACTCATATAAAGTTTTCGGTACCTGAATATGAGGGAAAATGAGGGAGATACTCCTTCGTTTTTTTATAGACCTCTTTGTACCATTATTTTCTTACCACCTCACGTAGGTAATAATGACCGTAGTATGATATTTATATCTAAATATATTTATATATAATCTTATGACAAATAGATATTTCATCGTGCTTTACAATGGACAGACAATCTTACCAGAGATCGGAAATTTGACTTCGAAGGTAATAAGGTCATAGGCATTTCATTTGTGCCCTATATAAGCATTACGATGTAGTATCCGGGTTAGAATAGGCTAGTTGACACATTACGTCTACATGACAAATTTTTTTAATGGTTAAGAATGGTTTTACTAGATCAAGAAAAAAATAAGGCATTTATTTGAGATCTAGAAAGCACTTAAATAAATATTTTAAAATTGGCTTGACATTTAGAGATGAAAACGATGTCGGCCATGATGATCGATATATGTACATTATCTGTGTTCAAGATCGATGTCGTCATGACTCAGAAAGTGTAATAGTAAAGGATCGCGTTCACGTTTTTTAACAAGATGTATGACGTCACAAAATGGCTCATGGCGTTTTCGGAAGCTAAAGACATATACAAAATAAATAATTTTCATATTGAGTTTATACAAACATATTCAAGTTTTATAAAAAGAAATTATATTTAGGTTCCATATGACAAATACTTTTAGAAATAAACATCATTGTAACATCATTTCATATGTGTCAACAAGCCTATAGACCACCCATTATCTTCCCATGGCATGGGTGTCGTAAAAGGAGACTAAGGGACAAACATCTATCAATTCCAAAATCTGTTTCTTAACGGAAGAAAATATTCCATGACATAAAACAATGCCGCCAGCATTTACCTACATTAGTTTTGATTTATAACTAGATGTGTTAAAGATTGACATTTTCTAAGGCTTTAAATTAATTTTATTGGCCAATCACGTCTTCTAACTTGTTTTATATCGTGTTGAAATCGAGGTTTTCGTTGCTATGTTGTTTGTATTTGGTAGTGTCATTTCATCGTTAGTACCTACTTCTTTAAACCGTAAATTAATGAACCTGCAGCTGCAGTCAAAGGGCTTGAAAAGACTAGAACCATGAAAATTTTGCTTGGAAAGGCCTTTGATAGTATATTTTTTGCCTTTTTAAGAATTTTGCAGTGAAAGCATAGATATTTCTACGCTTTTACTGCATAATTTTTATTACTTAAAAAAAAACAAATTTTATAATATATTAAATTATACGAAAACAGACTATTACGCCTACCATTTAAATTATTTATATTACTACATTTATAGTTTTAATCTTATACTAATATTATAAAGAGGAAAGATTTGATTGATTGTTTGTTTGTTTGTATTGAATAGGCTCCGAAACTACTAATTAGCGTTAGAAGGTAAACTATCCCTGGATAACATGGGCTATATTTATTTATGAAGTTCCCACGGGAACGGGAGTTACGCGGGTGAAACCGCGCGCGGGAAGCTAGTTTCAAAGTAAATATATTTGTATACATTTATTTACTCCATATTGAATGCAACATAGTACTTTATTTATCATGTTGTATTACTAAGACAAAGTCATAATGCAGCAAGTGAACAGACATTTAATTGTTAACCATACAATATGATTTGTATCACTACATAGTATAAAACAAAGTAACTTCCCGCTGTCTGTCTGTACCTATGTATGCTTAGATCTTTAAAACTACAAACGGATTTTGATGTGGCTTTTTTAGTAGATAGAGTATTCACGAGGAAGGTTTATATGTATAAGACATCAGCATTGTACCCGTGCGAAGCTTTGATTTGATTTGCATGAGTTAAATTTGCATTGTGAATAGATCACATTAACTAAGAACAAATACCTATACTTATATCATGAAGAGGAAAGATTTGATAGCTTGCTTTTTTTGCAGAGTTTTTGAACGCCACTAGTATTCTTGAAAAGGCGCCAAAAATACTGGATCGATTTCAAAAACTCAGACATCATTAGAAAGCTGCGGTATCCAGGATCAGCATAGGCTTTATTTAATTATAAAGTTCCTACTGGAACTGGAGCTATGCAGGTGTAACCGTGTTGGAGGCAACTCGGCCCCATCTAAAAGGGCGGGCCGATCGCCGTCACGGCGACGTCACCTACCACGTTGCACAGGAAGTAACAGGCCATGGCTGCTTCGGCCACTACCTGTGCAACGTGGCACAGAGAGCCTCTACACTCCAGGCGTCCCTATAATTGGGCAAATGGGCCACTGTAAGTGTGGCCCCGGAGATCCCGCGGTGCCATACTGGCCGCGGGTGCCTTCGGGGGGCCGGATTACTTAGCATACCACGCTATGAAGAGGGCGAGCCCCACATATCCCACCGCCAGCGCGCGAATACGCTGCAGTGGTGGTGGGAATGCGATAAAGCATTTGCCCATGGATATCAAAAAAAAAAAAGTGTAACCGTGTGCGGGACGCTAGTGAAAATTAAATTTATAACGCTAATTTTAATATTTACATACGTCTTTATTGTCATTGTTAATTTTCTGCAAGTCTCTAATTGTTTGAAACGCATACGACTTGATAATGTGCCAGAACCATTATGCCAAATTGTGTACCAAAATACAGAGTTTAACAAGGACTTTGCTTTAGACAAGTAAACTGAAAATAGACGTGTTTTGTTCAAGTTTAGGTGGAAGAGGTCTTACATATATTTGGAACTAGCTTCCACGCATAGTTTCACCCGCATAGCTCCCGTTACCGAGGGAACTTTATAATAAAATATAGCCTATAGCCTTCCTCGAAAAATGAGCTATCTAACACTGAAATAACTTTTTAAATCGGACCAGTAGTTTCTGAGGTTAGAGCAAACAAACAAACTCTTCAGCTTTATATCCTCCTAATATTATAAATGCGAAAGTTTGTATGTGTTACACCTTTACGCAAAACTAAATGGATTTGGCTGCACACGGATAGTTTATATAGTTTATATAGCTGGATTAACATATAGGCTACACAATATCATGCTCCGAACCACTGGAGCAAAGTGATGTGTGTAAAACTGCACCGGTGGCTCAGTGGTTACGGTAGTTGCTTCTGAGACCTGGTGTTCTGGGTTCGATTCCCACCCGGGACAATTATTTGTGTGAACCACAAATAATTGTTCTGAGCCTGGGTGTACTATGTGTCCGTGAAATTTATGTTTGTAAAGTCCCCCGCGACACAGGAATTTATTTCCATAGTGCGGGAGTTGTGTTTTAAAAAAAAAAAAAAAATAACCGCGGTGATATTAGTAGCTAGTATTAGTATAAGATATTGGACAGAACAAAACCTACTTCTTTAAACCGTAAATTAATGAACCTGCAGCTGCAGTCAAAGGGCTTGAAAAGACTAGAACCATGAAAATTTTGCTTGGAAAGGCCTTTGATAGTATATTTTTTGCCTTTTTAAGAATTTTGCAGTGAAAGCATAGATATTTCTACGCTTTTACTGCATAATTTTTATTACTTAAAAAAAAACAAATTTTATAATATATTAAATTATACGAAAACAGACTATTACGCCTACCATTTAAATTATTTATATTACTACATTTATAGTTTTAATCTTATACTAATATTATAAAGAGGAAAGATTTGATTGATTGTTTGTTTGTTTGTATTGAATAGGCTCCGAAACTACTAATTAGCGTTAGAAGGTAAACTATCCCTGGATAACATGGGCTATATTTATTTATGAAGTTCCCACGGGAACGGGAGTTACGCGGGTGAAACCGCGCGCGGGAAGCTAGTTTCAAAGTAAATATATTTGTATACATTTATTTACTCCATATTGAATGCAACATAGTACTTTATTTATCATGTTGTATTACTAAGACAAAGTCATAATGCAGCAAGTGAACAGACATTTAATTGTTAACCATACAATATGATTTGTATCACTACATAGTATAAAACAAAGTAACTTCCCGCTGTCTGTCTGTACCTATGTATGCTTAGATCTTTAAAACTACAAACGGATTTTGATGTGGCTTTTTTAGTAGATAGAGTATTCACGAGGAAGGTTTATATGTATAAGACATCAGCATTGTACCCGTGCGAAGCTTTGATTTGATTTGCATGAGTTAAATTTGCATTGTGAATAGATCACATTAACTAAGAACAAATACCTATACTTATATCATGAAGAGGAAAGATTTGATAGCTTGCTTTTTTTGCAGAGTTTTTGAACGCCACTAGTATTCTTGAAAAGGCGCCAAAAATACTGGATCGATTTCAAAAACTCAGACATCATTAGAAAGCTGCGGTATCCAGGATCAGCATAGGCTTTATTTAATTATAAAGTTCCTACTGGAACTGGAGCTATGCAGGTGTAACCGTGTTGGAGGCAACTCGGCCCCATCTAAAAGGGCGGGCCGATCGCCGTCACGGCGACGTCACCTACCACGTTGCACAGGAAGTAACAGGCCATGGCTGCTTCGGCCACTACCTGTGCAACGTGGCACAGAGAGCCTCTACACTCCAGGCGTCCCTATAATTGGGCAAATGGGCCACTGTAAGTGTGGCCCCGGAGATCCCGCGGTGCCATACTGGCCGCGGGTGCCTTCGGGGGGCCGGATTACTTAGCATACCACGCTATGAAGAGGGCGAGCCCCACATATCCCACCGCCAGCGCGCGAATACGCTGCAGTGGTGGTGGGAATGCGATAAAGCATTTGCCCATGGATATCAAAAAAAAAAAAGTGTAACCGTGTGCGGGACGCTAGTGAAAATTAAATTTATAACGCTAATTTTAATATTTACATACGTCTTTATTGTCATTGTTAATTTTCTGCAAGTCTCTAATTGTTTGAAACGCATACGACTTGATAATGTGCCAGAACCATTATGCCAAATTGTGTACCAAAATACAGAGTTTAACAAGGACTTTGCTTTAGACAAGTAAACTGAAAATAGACGTGTTTTGTTCAAGTTTAGGTGGAAGAGGTCTTACATATATTTGGAACTAGCTTCCACGCATAGTTTCACCCGCATAGCTCCCGTTACCGAGGGAACTTTATAATAAAATATAGCCTATAGCCTTCCTCGAAAAATGAGCTATCTAACACTGAAATAACTTTTTAAATCGGACCAGTAGTTTCTGAGGTTAGAGCAAACAAACAAACTCTTCAGCTTTATATCCTCCTAATATTATAAATGCGAAAGTTTGTATGTGTTACACCTTTACGCAAAACTAAATGGATTTGGCTGCACACGGATAGTTTATATAGTTTATATAGCTGGATTAACATATAGGCTACACAATATCATGCTCCGAACCACTGGAGCAAAGTGATGTGTGTAAAACTGCACCGGTGGCTCAGTGGTTACGGTAGTTGCTTCTGAGACCTGGTGTTCTGGGTTCGATTCCCACCCGGGACAATTATTTGTGTGAACCACAAATAATTGTTCTGAGCCTGGGTGTACTATGTGTCCGTGAAATTTATGTTTGTAAAGTCCCCCGCGACACAGGAATTTATTTCCATAGTGCGGGAGTTGTGTTTTAAAAAAAAAAAAAAAATAACCGCGGTGATATTAGTAGCTAGTATTAGTATAAGATATTGGACAGAACAAAACAAACGACCAGTGGCCTAGTTTAGCCCTGGATCGAGAGAGCTGGAAGTCATGGGGAGAGGCCTTTGGCCAGCAGTGGGATGATGCAGGCTAGCAGTAACAGTAATTAATATAAGATATTGTCGTAGTAATCTATACTTCTTTACTAATACAGCTTGAAAGAAAAGCTTACGTTTTTTTATCGGTTTTGGATTTACACATATACAACTAAGCTCAAGAAGTAAGTTATTTTAGTTTTGTACAACTGAATTATCTGATAGCTCATGTTAGTTAAACTTGTATCGTGTTAACGTCATTATCGTTGATATTTCGTTTGGAGTTTCGTTACATCGTTAGTAATATATTCGACGGAGAATTAATTAAGCTGCAGTCAAAGGGCTTGAAGGGACAGGAACACGTAAATACTTTGTCAATATACGAGATGCTTGAAGTGATAGCTTGGATATGTCAAGTCTTGTGATTTATACATAGAATTATGCCTATGCTCTACGCTCGGCGAGCTATAAAGAGGGCTTTGCTCGGGGTTTCTTTACGAGATCGAATCAGATATTCGGAGATACGTTAAAGAACGTGGGTTATCCACATAAACCAACGGATTTGTTCGTTGAAGTGGCAGAGCGCAGGCCATATAGTGATTCATAAGCTAAGCAAACCTGATGAAATTAATAAATAGATAAGAAACATCATATTTAAATAGGATTTTGGAGTATTTCATATATATTTGCCCAACTCTTTTGGCCAAAGTCAAAAAAGGTCAACCGGGATGAATATTATAGTGTAATGAGTAGTCATTATTCCGATTAATCAGAGTTGGTATTCAATTTTCTGATTTCAGATTAATTTTAAACCTTAAACGGGATGAGGTAATATAGAGCCCATCATATTTTGAACTCTATTGGATTCTAATAAAGTTCAAATACAATGATTTTTGACACATATCTACTGACCGTTAAGTGGTTAAGAGTAAACATAACATGCGCGTTTTAAAAAGTATGAACTCTAATTACAAGTAGGTATATAAAAAAAAATTGACTAAATAAAAATTTGTAGAAAATGTACAGTACTAAAGTGACTCAAGATACACAATCAAAGAAATTGAAGGATTTATTTTGTCTATAAAAGTTATACGCCTTATATTACACCTGCTTACAATTGTCACAACGGACCACAGCGATACGCACGCTCTATAGTTTTATGTTTACTCGAAGCTTGTAAGATTTTTAGAATATATACAAAGAGTACGTATTCTAAAAATCAAGTTTCTTGGGACTTCATTATCTATATTGAATATATTCGTTTTCCTCGTCTCACTTCGTATTCCTCAATATAAGGTATCGTGACCTCTCTCAGTATCACTTTTCTTAGAACAAATATTACCGCTACGCTAATGAGGCAGACTAATTTGAACTGTTTATTGATATGTAATAAAAATCAGTTTGAAGTATGTTAATATATATGTAGGTACTTTTCGAAACCAGTTGGAATACGTAATGTGACCAATAACTATAATAAAAATGTTTCTTCGAGAATGTATCAGTAGGTCATTAGTATTACGGCTTATTTCTTTGACTTTGTCTAACCTAATAAAAATATTCGGTCAATCATAAATTAGTAGTTGTTTTTATTGCTAACTATTGGAAAATGTTCGTTATTTGCCAGTTTTATTTTTAAACATCGCTTTAAAAAATCAAAGAATCTTACTTGGATTCTCCGCTTCTTTTTGCGGGCTATTATGGAAATTTTATTATGATTAGACTATTATAATTAAAATAGTGTGTTAAGTCACAGTATCTAGTTTATTAAGATGTTAATTGGTTTGTTATATCAGGTAAGTGCATGTAACTTGTTACTTGAAAAATGTTTTTTTTCGAACGGACTATGTAGTAGCCACTAGGCTTTTGCGACTTCACCGGTTGCAACGGCGAGCAGGACTGCAGTCTTGCTAAATGGTTTATAAACTACAAACTAATCATGCTGCATAAAAGGACGCCCTCTGTGGGACTTGGATCTCGGCACAGGACGCTCCTCTACCTCCGTAGCGTATGTGGCTCGCTTTAAATCTCGGAGGTCGTGGGTTTGATCCCCACGCCGGACAATAAATCTTTGTGTAGATTTTAAGATTTCTTTCCGGGTCTGGTTGGCTGAGGAGCCCTCCGTGCCTCGGAAAGCACATTAAGCCGTTGGTCCCGATAGTTATAACATCATCTAAAACAATTGTATACCAGGGAACGGGCAGCAGCGTTTCCTTGTAAGGTACAACATAATACTGCGGTCACCAACCCGCCTGCCAAACGTGGTGACTATGGCAAAAATCCTGTCTTGGGAGGAGGACCATGTTCAGCAGTGGACATTGTACGGGCTGATGATAATGATGATGATGACAGGGCTCTCGCTAGCGGGGGTATACCTACCTAGTAACAGGCAGTAGCGTTTACCTGTGATTATGCTTAACATGATCACCAACCCGCCTGCCAAGCATGGTATCTGTGGAAAATCCCCTTCTAGTCTGGCCCATGACCACTAGTGGACATAATACGGACTGATGATTATGATGAAAACGCGTCTATCTGAACACGTTAAACTCAAAAATGACGAAATGGATTTGCTTGTAGTTTTCGTCAGTTAACAGTAAACAAATTGATTCAAGAGGAAGCAATATATAGGCATAGGTATCTGCTACTCGTCCAATGCGGAGCTGCTAGAGCTAAATATAATCTCTTGGTAACAAGTACCAATTATTAAGTAACTTTGACTTAGGTCGTCGACAGCTGAATCTACTGGTCCTAAGTTTGTAATACATTCACTAACTCCAAACCTGAACACCTGCTTCGAACTTAGGAATCTAAATATGGCGAGCTCATAGGATGTGTATCTTGTGTTGTTTGATACGTGCTTGTGTGTTTATGGGATCAAGAACAACCTATGTGTATGTATGACCATCATGAGTAACGGTACTTATTGTCGTAACACTCGTAACTGTTTTTGTATTAACAGATAGCTTCCCCCGCGCGGTTTCATCCGTCTTACTCCCGTTTCCGTGGGAACTTCATTAATTATTTAAATTATTTATCATAGCCTAGTACCTTCCTCGATGAATAGGCTATCTTACACTGAAAACAATGTTCAAATAGTCCATATTGGCTCACATAAAATTCTAAATCCTATTCTTTGTCTGTCACCGCGGTCTGTGCTCATAAAAATCACGCTTCGTAATTTTTTTTTCATACATTTTTTATTCATAGGTACCTACATTTTTATTACTACCAACTTATCTCATAACCGTTAGTGATCATATTTTTTTTATTAATATTGTTACTACCAAGAATCAGTTTAAATTTTTATTTTTATTTCAGCATTTTTTTTATAACTTTCAATGATCATTATGGCTTTAATTAATAATTTGTATGGAATTTGGATCTGGCACTTCGCCGGCCGCTGCCGCGGCATGCTCGTTTCACTCGCTCGGCTCGTGCGTTGAGGTCAAGTTCTAACCTAACCTAACCTACAGAAGTTGGAATCCTGTTGTTTTTTTTACCTTCGACCAAAAATAAGAGCATCTCGTTTCTGGTAGTAACTTGACATTTTTAACTTGTAAAAACGAATATTAGAATAAAACACATTTATGAATGTTATAGTTATTTATTGAAATTATTATGCCTTTCGACCATTAGTAGAAACAAATATATTAAAACAAATATTTTTAAGAATTAAGTCTATAATTAGTGATATTATGAATTTCAATGATTTTATTATTTTAATATTTACTTTGATTTTTTTATGACGAATTATCATTATGACTTTAAATGGTATGAGAAATATTTTCGGACATGTAACATGAAACGTAATTCCATTTTAAACGGGTGTTCACTAGAAGGAATCTGGTATTATAAGGGGATTATTTAAAATCTTTTTCCGTAACCACATTTTCTTCTATTAAGATAGTAGTTTGAAGCCTTGAAGTGGCATGTATATTGTGATGTCCTAACCGCCGCCATAGCAGTAAACGTCTTACACAAATACCTGATACAAAGTAATAAAGCAACTTTGCCAACCCAATGATTCAATCGAATTAATTTATAACCTAACCGACTTTACTGTAATAATCTGTAGGAAGTATCTTAAAGCATCCTGGCTAGTCCATTTGACATACTTTGTAAATGCAATGTAGATTATAAAGACTCGACGAATTTTATCGTTTTATGCACGTGTTATAAAATGTTCAAAAGCACTAACACTAAAATAAAACCGTACAGAGTGGCGAGCACATCTAATGTTCGCTTTATAATAAGTGCTCTTTGCAAACATGAGATATGTAAACTAGATCTGATAAATATGAACTTTAAAGTGTAAAATGAAGAACGTAATATTAGTTTAATCTGTGGATTTGTTTATACTATCGCCGTATATTTTTGGGTCGGTTTTTTTTTTTTTTTTTACTTTTTTATCTGTATTAATAGGGCTTTAATTAAAAATTGGCTGAATAGTTGTGAATTCACAGTCAAAGTTTTTTTTTATTATTGATTGAAAAGCGGCGAAATACTTGTGACTACACAGTAGAAGTATTTTTTTATTATTATTGACTAGCTTTCCGCGTGGTTTTACCCAACCTACATATCGTCTATTGCAGCGGGAACCTCTGCAAAAATAGAAAATATAGCATATGTGTCATTCGGATGAAAAAGCTTAATCAATATAAAATTACATTTAAAATCCATTCAATAGTTTTTGCGGGAAATTGTATCAAAAATCTATCGTAATAAAATTTTGCGTTTACAATATTAGTAGTAAGATGTATTGTAACACTAAAATAATACGAGCAGAGATAACAAAATTCAAATGGTAGGTTAGGTACCTTAGCTAAATGTAGATCTCCATTCACCACATTGTCAACTGAAGCTAAATTTAATACAATTTAGCGTAACTAAACTGACAAAAGTAACGGCCCATTTCATTCGTTCTCTTTTCAAAAAAAAGTACTCGAAGTTTTCGTTTTTTTCATGGAACAATAAAATAGAACGCAATAAATTAAATTCGAAAAACGAATATTGTATCTTACGTTCTAAATAAATAATCAAACATTGTGAGCGGAAACATGTTTAACTGTCAGTAATATCAGACATTTATTAGCTACAGTAAAATGTCAGTTTATTTTAATACATCTAGACTAAACTCCAATTACAAATATACAGTTTTAAATCTAGGTGACCTGAATGGTTTTACCAAGAAATTTGTCTGAAATAAATAGATACGTAAAATTATTTTTCTAATAATTGAGTAGTTTTTTATTACATCTGACAACTTCCGTGGCGTAGCAGTATAAGTCTCAGAGGTCGTGGGTGCGATTCCCACACCGGACAAAGAAATCTTTGTGTAAATTCTAAGATTTCTTTCCGGGTCTGGTTGGTTGAGAGACTGATCTCTTAAGTAAAGCGTTGGTCCCAATGGTTATACAATCATCTAAAATAATTGTATATCAGTGAATGGGCAGCAGCGTGTCCTTGTAGGTTACAAAATAATACTGCGGTCACCAACCCGCCTACCAAGCGTAGTGACTATGGCGAATATCCTCCCCTCGAGGAGGCCCATGTTCAGCTGTGGATGTTATAATGATGATGATGATTACATAGCTTGCGGCTCTGTTAGACTGTCTAGTGCGTATGCCAAGTTCGCAATTTCATATTTTATATGGCGCTCTGTTGTTGTTTGATATTTCAGTTACATAATATATTGAGTTAAGTAATAAAATAACACTTCCAACAAATATTATGTAAATAATGTAATCCATTTGTGCGCGATTCTAAAATAAAAATCCTACTAATGTTATAAACGCGAAAGTTTGTAAGTATGTATGGATGTTTGTTACTCTTTCACGCCAAAACGACTGAACGGCTGAAATCCTGCACCGGGATAGGTTCAACGCTGGATTAACGTATAAGGTACAAAACAGCACGCTCCGATCCAGCAGAGCAGATGGAGCAGAGTAACGCGGGTAAAACCTCGAGGCGCAGCTAGTACTTAAATAATAGTCTCGCTGCGTTTGTTTTTACGAATGTACAATGTGTTTTTGGTTGGTTTCGATTGTTATAACGTCATCTATAACCATGGGAATAAGCAGCAGCTCAAACGGTGGCCCATAAACGGTTCATACGAAATAAATCCCAACAACAGTCATAATGTGTTTATTGATTTAATTATTTAATTTATATCTCCTGTGGCCAGAAAATTCTTAATATCTTAGATACCTACGAGTTTATATATGAAGCTGAAATAATATATATTATAGACTCTTTATGTTGGTCGTTTGCCAAGAGTTTTGATCTTTTATCTCTCATTTCCACTAGCTAGGAGATAACAACTTTATATTTATTTAATATTGGCTACTATTATTTTAAAGATATTTTTAATCAATTGGTATCTAATATTCCTCATATTACTGTTCAAAAATTCTTTCCGCTTTGCAGTGTTACTGAATAATCTGTGTGATTTTTCCTGCGTATAAACCTATCGTGAAGAAATTCGCAAGACAAGGTAATGAAAACTGTATAAAAATCTATGGAGTGTTAAAAAGTTAGCGGATATACAAAGATGAACTACACAGTGACTTTATTTTAAAGTCACCATCATAATCATCAGCCTCTTCTAGTCCACTGCTGAACATAGGCCTCCACCATCGATTTCCAGCGGGAAAGATCGCTAGCGGCCTGCAACCTTTATGAGCTCGTCGGTCCATGGTGCAGGCGGTCGTCCTGAAAGTACTATTCATATATTAAATAATTTAGTTAAATATACTCTTGCCGTGCCCAACTTCATTTGTACTTTGTACTGGTTTTGTCTTAGGAACAACTTATTATACATAATAATATGGTGTACAACAAATGAATCTTTATATATATAATTCTTCTGTGAGTGTGTATGTCACTGAACTTCTCTCAAACGACTGGACCGATTTTGATGAAATTTTTTGTGTGTGTTCAAGGGGATCTGGGAATGGTTTAGATTCACAATTTTGTCCGCTGGACAATGTTTTTTTAATTAATTTTTAATTTATTAGTAGTTGTTGATTTTGGAATGTTTTACATTGGATCCGACAGACGGCGCTACCATCGCAGTGTCAAATTTTAAATAATATTTAGGGTAGGGGTAGGGTAGGGTAGGGGTAGGGTAGGGTAGGGGTAGGGTAGGGTAGGGGTAGGGTAGGGTAGGGGTAGGGTAGGGGTATGGTAGGGTAGGGGTATGGTAGGGGTAGGGTAGGGGTAGGGTAGGGTAGGGGTAGGGTAGGGGTAGGGGTAGGGTAGGGGTAGGGGTAGGGGTAGGGTAGGGGTAGGGTAGGGTAGGGGTAGGGTAGGGCTAGGGTAGGGTAGGGGTAGGGTAGGGTAGGGGTAGGGTAGGGGTAGGGTAGGGGTAGGGTAGGGGTAGGGTAGGGTAGGGGTAGGGTAATGGTAGGGTAGGGTTAGGGCAGGGGTAGTGTAGGGCAGGGGTAGGGTATAAAAGTCCACCCGTGCGAAGCCGGGGCGGGCCGCTAGTATGAATATAAATGAATACTGCGGTTACCAACCAAAGTTGGTCCATGTTTAGCCGTGGAAATAATAAGGACTGATGATGATGATGATATGAATCAAATATAATACGTAAGATATAATTACTATTCTTGTGGGTTACGGCAAAACGAAGAAAATTACGTTCTTTCTGCTTATGTCTCAAAAAAATATATTTTAGACTTTCTTATTTTTTAACTTTGGTTTCTTCATTCACTTCACTGTTAACAACAAACTAATTTAATATATCTATTAGTGGATAAACGGAAATCTCGTAGGTATTTAAAGAAATAACGTGTCACAAAATTTCCGATGAAGTGTAAAATAACAGTTGAATAGTGGAGACGTATCAAATAAAACCTTGGAAATATGCCAATACTCAATTGATAATGTTCTAAACGTGTAATGTCACGATATCTCCAATTTCTTAGTTGGGTGAGTATTTATTTCTAACTCTGTTTCTATCCAGGAAAATCTTATTATAAACAAGCGATCTGTCCCGACTTTGCACGGGTAATAAAGCTTGACAAAATATATATCTTAACCTTCCTCTAAAATCAATCTATCCATTGGTGAAAACTGCTTGAAAATTCGTGCAGTTGTTTCTGATTTTATCGTTAACAGACAGACAGACAAAAAATGCGGCACATGACTTTTATAATATTTATAAATACCTTTACTATGTTAATTAAATAACTAAATTCACGTTCTGTTTATTTCTGTAATAATCAAAGATCGGAGTCGGTAGAGTTCCAAATTCTCATAGTGAAATTATATTGTGGAAATCTTCAATTCGATTTTTCCGTTTTATACAAATTGTGTTGGTAAATTATTGAAGCAGCCGTAGCCCAATGGTTAAGACGTCCGACTTGTGATCGTGTGGTTGCCGGTTCGATCTCCACCCATTGCACTACCGACGTGAACCCACTCGTAACACAAGCATTTTAGCCTAGCACGGGGGGTTAACAAGAATACTATTAGATAGCAAACCTCTTGATAGGAAACTTAAAAAATATAATAATATATTTTTTATTCTCATTGCAAATCTCTTACTTACTTTTTAAGAATATACTTTAACCACAAACATTTCTACTGTACAGCTGTCCGAAAAATGATTCGTTTGATTTCTTCTGGAAGCAAAATATCTTGACGTTGAATATTAAGCCTGATGTAAGCCTTATTTGAACCGATGCCAACTCTTTTTTTATTCAGTGACTCATCAATCAAACACGGGACCAGGTTTTCTTGTTATAAATTACTCCGGACTTGTTAGCGCAGGTTGGCTTACAAATTGTTCTGTCAAAGCAATTTGGTTTCTTTTCTCTTTTTATCGTTTCTCATTGCGGAAATAATTAACATATCTCAACATTTAATATATAGGTATGCTTAAAAATATTAATTAAATTAAGGAATTTAATTATAGAATTATCATTTTAAATACAAAGCATATATACTAAATATTAACTGCGCCACGCGGTTTTACTCCAGTGGGTCGGAGCATGATGTTTTATAGCCTATATGTTAATCCAGCGTATAACCTATCTCTGTGCAATATTTCAGTCAATTCCGTTTTGTAGTTTTGGCGTGAAAGACTAACAAACATCCATCCATCCATACTTACAAACTTTCGCGCTTATAATATTAGTAGGATTTACTGACTATAATTAAAATTAAGAAAAACAAAAACTAACGTAATTAAAAAAATATGAATACTGTACAGAAAAGTTCACAGATCACTAAATTTAAATACTGAGATTAATAAATGAATACTGCATGATTCGAACCGGCATCTTAGGAAGATGCAGGTTCAAAACTAACCATTAACTAAAAAAAAAATTACTGGAATGATTAAAACCGGCCAAGTGTGAGTCGGACTTGCGCATGAAGGGTTCCGTACCATTGACTAGGTAAATCACGTTATTTGTATGTATTTGTAAATATTCATTTTATTTTGTTTTTAGTATTTGTTGTTATAGCGGCAACAGAAATGTATCATTTGTGAAAATTTCAACTCTCTAGCATCGCGGTTTTTGAGATTCGGTTTTTGACATTCTGGTGACAGACTGACTGAGCTAGACAGCGAAGTCTTAGTAATAGAGTAATAAATAGGGTCCCGTTTTTACCGGTCGTAAAAATGACGATCTTATAATTGTTTTATGTAAATCGTTTATTCAAATAAAATAATAATATTTGTATACAGTGTGTTATCTTTATTACTCAATTTAGTATGAATAAGCTTCTACAACTATTTTCATGAATAAACTAACTTAGTACCTACTATAGCTTAATCCGATTAAGTGATTAGATATCAACGGCGTATTGATTCGTCTATCATTTAATCTTCATTGCTTTAATGAAATCTCCTCACATGGAGAATAAAAGAAGCAGCTTCTGAAGGCGATTTCCAAAATTGGATTCGGAACAAAGTAAGCCTTATAGAGAACGGGTGGAATGAATTCGGAGAGCTCAAATACAAGAGGTGGGACTCAGTTGTATGTAGCATGGAACGTATTCAATCTAAATCTGATTTCGATTGCATTTGAGATTAGAACGTCTGATCGGGCCTCTAAACAAATTCAAATACCTTTTGTAACAAGTTAGCCTTTAAAAGGTTATAGGGTACACAGTGTAGCGTAGTTTTTTGCCGCCTGGGGCCGATCAGAAATTTGCTGTTATCCCAATTTTCATGATTAGTCAAAAAAAATATTAAAAACAAAATATAAGAACGCCGCGATCCTGCTTGGCTTCAATCGGCACGGGCGCGATATTTGGAGTTAGAGATAGGATATTTTTTTTTTATTGTCGCGATTATTGTCGAATTGTATCTTTTATCTTTCTCAAATAAAAGTATATACATATGCTTTATTTGTTCAAGTACAAAAATATAAGCTTAGTCAATAAAGCAGTAAAATAGAAGACGTATACTAGTAAATATACATTTTGATAATATAATTGATGTTAAATTTTTAGAAATACATTTGAAAAAACTCCAAACTAAACAGTGATTTAAACTTTTAGCAATCATTTGTACAAATTAATTAATTTATACTGCTATCCAACAATACTGCGGCTCAACACCCAAACCCGTTGGTTGTTGCAACATCCGACTATAAGCCTTTGCCCACAAAACGTTGTAAACACGGTTGGCCTCGGGACCTTCTAGACGACCCGGACGACGGGATCACAACTTATCAACTAGCAGTGCAGAGATTGCAAGAAACTAGCACTACTACATAGAGACCACTCTATCCGACCCGCTGGAGAAGAGAGCGCTCGCGAACGCAACGCGTCCCCCCTCGCCCTCCCTTCGTTTGCAAAAAACCTTCCGATACCATCGTAGACCCTTCCGAGAGGCCTGCGAACTGTAAAGTAAAGCGACAGTTGCACAAAACTTCCCAAAAATACAAAAAGCTCTGCTCGCCTCTATGCCCGGTTAAGTAGCAAAAGCCTCGTGGCTAACTACATAATATTTACTCAATGAAAACCTTACATACAATGTCTATCACTAATTTCGTTAAATTCTAAATGTAAGACGCTGTTAGTGGCTGAATAAATCGACTTAATTTCACATTAACCAAGATTCTTACTACTAGCACTGGTGTCGCATTGCATACAAATCTCTAACTTATTCGTTAAATTGACGATGACATAATCCTAAAGCTGAGTTACTATCCTATTAAATTATACATGCCAATGTAAGTAGGCATGTGTGAATGTAAGACATGCAAAAACGAATGGAATAATAATATGTATTTATTTGTGAGGGAGGCCTATGTCCAGCGGTGGACGGCCAGTGGCTTAAATTATGATAACGATGATGTACGAAAAAAAAAAAACATTTCGTCCGTCAGTTTGATTACCAAAAAATATTCGACAGGTATTTTGATTGATCAAATCAATAAAAATTGGCAATGATATTTAACAACAAAGTTCAGGAGATGGAGCTTATGACGTCATTACAAGGTAAAATTGAACCTAGAAGTCACATGTAATTTTAAAGCGCTGTATATTCGCCATGTTTTGTTTACAAAACAAATATTAGTTCAATTTTAGTTTTGGAATAAAAAAAGCACGTGTCCAATATTTTTTGTTAGGTAATCTAACTGACGCATGAGGTTCCAAATAGATTTTTTTAGGCTCTATCTCTATTGCACGTTATGTTTTAATGTACAGCATTCAAACTTGGATTAATGACAATACAATAATAAAAATTAAATTATATGAATGACTAGCCTTCCGCCCCCGAAATTACCCGCGTAACTTCAGTTTCCGTAAGATCATCATAATTAAATATAGATTATAACCTTCCTCAATAAATGGGCTATCTAACACTCAAAGTATATTTCAAATTGGACCAGTAATTCCTGAGATTAGCGCGTTCAATCAAACAAACAAATTCAGTTGTTAGTATAAGATACTAGTAAAAATGTGGGTAAAACTAATAGCTAGACAAAGAATATTTATCGTTATGATTCATCATCCCACTGAATCATAGACGTCATTATCTTTTTTTTTTAATAAGTAATACTCAGTATAAGTTTATTTTACGTTTTTGGTACCTATTTTGAGATGTAGAGCATGTCACTGTAGACAAAACATGTGAAACATAAATGATGATCATTATAATATGATATCTCGTAACTTAATGAATGTATTTATTTATATTATTTACAACATATTGTTGACCTTTAATTACCAAAATTGGTTAAATAAAAGTATATTTGTAAATGTATTTGCATACTAACTCCCAAATTGAACAAACGAATATTAAATTAATTGGTCTATTACACATATTATACAATGATTTCGAAACGACATTTTGTTTTTATCGTCATTTATTTATTTACTAGCTTCCCGCGCGCGGTTTCACCCGCGTAACTCCCGTTCCCGTGGGAACTTTATAATTAAATATAGCCTATATAAATCAGTGATAATGTAACATTCAAATGGTGAAAGAATTTTTAAAATCGGTACTTTTTGATCCAATTAGTTACAAACATACTTACATAAAAATCTTTGCTCTTTATAATATTAGTATAGATTAAGGCACATCAACAACATAAACACATACATTGACAAATATTATATATAAAAAAATAGGGCTAGGTGTTTACATCTATTACAGATATTATGCAAAACATTTGTTATCAAAGTAGTGATCAACAGGTTAAAAGTTAAATGTTATATTTTATATAGGTCTTACTAAGATCTAAATTATTATTAAAATAATAATTATTCTTTTAATTAACATGACTTTATGTTTTACTACATTAAAAAATTTAAAATAAAAAAAAATCTTCATAATATGTACCAGCTTCCCGCGCGCGGTTTCTCCCATTCCCGTGGAAACTTCGTAATAAAATATAGCCTTCCTCGATAGATTGGCTATTTAAGACTGAAAGATTTTGTCAAATCGGACAATAATTTTAAAATAAGTTTCTGTGATTAGCGACCTATAGATTGAATATTTATAATATCCATTTCATTTAAGCAAAGATATAAAGTAATAGTTAAAGCAGTACTGTAGTGATGTTTGATGATTCACTTCACGGCGAAAACTTCGCACCGTGCCAATAATAGTAAATAATAATACATAAATATTGTTTAACGGACTTCGATACAATGTTCTGTGTGGTCCCAGTATACTAATAATTTTCGTGTGTTTTTGTCGATGACGTTGACTGTAAAGTATATTCGGGTGTCAGTACCTAATGTGTGACAATTTAAGACTGTTATTCTCTTCGCCTGTATGTTTTTAAAAGTAAATTTGTTTATACATCGGGTAAAGCAGAAACAAAGGAACGCCACCTGTCCCGATCCGAGCACACCTCTTTCGCTTCTTCGACATTAATATAAATTAATACATATTTTATAGTAATGTGGTCCGCAGTCCCACCTAATGTTACATACTAACCCCTAATTTATATTATAGGTATAGGTATAATCTAATTATGTAACTTAAAGTATTTTTATCACATCTATTCAAAAAGAGCTAGTTTATTCCTCGTAAACAGGGACCAAAATAGCTCATTAATCCCTAGGGACCAAAATTGATTTGAATTTGGAATGTGGATATTGTTAATAAATTTTCAATCAGCAAAGAGGTGAATCACAAACCATGCGGGAACAATGTATTGAATATGTGACTGGCTGAAAAACTGCGAGCGCGCCAAATTTAAAAAAGTTGATGAAAAATAAACAACGCGCGAAATTAAATGCATTCTGCTTTCGTTCGTAGTTGATTCATATTCAGATTTTAGAATTATAAAAAATGAGTGCGTCTTCCTCAAGTGAAAGTATTATTATGTCTTATGGTTCTTCATTGTACGTAAATAAATTCTTGTTCATAAGTTGCACTTACTTATTTTCTCATAGAGGGTGATAAAAAGTAGATTGTCCACCTCGGGAGCAACACTATTTTAAGCTCGAGTGACATACTTTTAATCCCTCGCTCCGCTCTGGATTAAAAAAAAACCGGCCAAGTGCGAGTCGGACTCGCGCACGAACGGTTCCGTTTCAGTTACAAGTGCGTACCTATTTTTGATATCAAGAATAAATAAAAAAGCGTATGTTTATGAAATGAAATGTTATTTTTTATTTTTATATTCGAGTTGATTGAATGAAAGCTAAATTGCGGTTTACGATTTTTGACGTATTAAAAAAAAACTACTTACAAGATCTCGTTCAAACCAATTTTCGGTGGAAGTTTACATGGTAATGTACATCATATATTTTTTTTAGATTTATCATTCTCTTATTTTAGAAGTTACAGGGGGGGGGGACACACATTTTACCACTTTGGAAGTGTCTCTCGCGCAAACTATTCAGTTTAGAAAAAAAAATACATTAGAAACCTCAACATCATTTTTGAAGACCTATTCATAGATACCCCACACTCATGGGTCCGATGAAAAATTTTTTTTTGAGTTTCAGTTCTATGTATGGGGAACCCCAAAATTTATAGTTTTTTTTCTATTTTTGTGTGAAAATCTTAATGCGGTTCACAACATACATCTACTTGCCAAGTTTCAACATTATAGTTCTTATAATTTCGGAAAAAAGTGGCTGTGACATACGGACGGACAGACAGACAGACAGACATGACGAATCTATAAGGGTTCAGTTTTCTGCCATTTGGCTACGGAACCCTAAAAACACTCTCGCCTTTAAAATAGTTGTTTGCTCCCTTGATAAACAATCTACTATTGCGACAAAACTATACGAATCCATAAAATATTTAAGTGGATTTTGCATCTGAATTGCTACATTTTGCCATCGATGTCATTTCATGTAAACTCGGTCAGTTCCTATTTTACTGTATTTCTTTTCAAGTATCCATTAAAAAATATAAAAAGGAAAATAGCCTAAGGCTTACTTGTTTTTGTTTACTTATAAATTAATTAGCTTGAACACAGGTTTTTTTTTGTGCCTACCTTTAATTTAAAAGCATAAGTTAACTTTTGCATTTAATTTTTACTGAATGAAACGTTTCTGATTTAGGTGGTAATCCTTTATTTAAAATATAAATAAATATTTTATATACAACAACTTATACCTCAATAATAACTAGTAAACTTGAAATAATCAAACAACAGCGAGATAACGCTCTTGGTTTTTGCACAAGCACAGCGTATCTGGCCAACACACATAAGACATTCTGATTTGTTAGCAAAATACAACCTTGCTATAGGATTTCAGTATGGAATCCGGTCTGCATCTAACGCAAGCTATGTTTGTGTAGCATTGACAACAGCCGGGGCAAATGCCTCGTAAGAATTAACCAGTTGCATTGTATTAATGTTAGCGAATATTTACAAAACGAGGCTTAATAAGATTAAAGATAACAATGATTTATTGCGACGCCGTCACTATGTCACTAGAAACTTTGTTTTACATATTTAGCTATAATTTGCGAACAGTCATTTCGTTCGGCAAGTATGTTTGAAATTCATTGATTTTGAACTTTATTAGGATACAGCAGAGTTCAAAATTTAGTGAGTATGTTAAGTATATATTCACAATATGTAACTGTGTTCAGAGGGAACAGATTTCAAAATATACCTGTAGCGACATCTACAGTAGCCGCACAAACTACAAGAAGACTAGCAACGCCATCTAGCGCCTATTACCTCAACTAACCTGTATCGCGAAATACAAGTTCGCTAGCTAATTCTAACCTAACCGTTCCTCTACATACCCGTTAGAGGTTTAAACTCACAATTATAGCAGACAAGCATTTCATGGAATTAAATAATAAAAAAAAAAGACTGTGAACTTAACGTTAGGTACATCACTAAAATAACAACATTTTAGAAGCGCTGTTTGATAGGTAAATGAGGCTTTTTTTTTTTTAAGAATTAACAATAAAAAAAACCTTTCCATTTCCTTTATTGTTATTGTGAAGTACGACGACCGAGCGGACAAGTTAGGACTTGTTGAAATGTATAAATTTTAAATAAATATGATTTGTTAACGCGTAGTTCGCGGAGGTATAAATATAGGTCGAATTTATTGTAAAATTCATTCTGATTTGGAGAGCTGTAATAAACGAACGTCTTGAAGAAACAACCAAGAATTTAATTTCAACCTACAATACAGTCCACACCCTACAATTATCATTTAATGATAACAATAAACGAAATGGAAAAGTTATTTTACTTAAATTATTTTTTAATAGCTCAATTTTGAAGTAAATTATCTAGAAACGTGATCGACACTTTGTTAAAGTCTAAGAAAAAATATCCGAGATCTAGCTGTAAGCTATTTAGGTTACTTTCTACCCTGAAGGCTATTCAATTACGTAACTATATTACTATGACTTTGATAAAAAAGCGTTCGCTTCTAAACGCTCATTATTTTTTTAAAGAATATTTTAAATAAGTTACGTGGTAGAATTAATGAAGTGAATGGAGTTTCAATAAAACAGTAACAATAACCTAGGAAATGCGTTATAGTAACCCTTTAGCATGTCTTGTATAGTTCAATTAATTTTATTTTATTATTTTGTACATCTCGTATGAGAGTGACTTGTCACTGCGTTACCTAACTCTTTTTTTTTAAATAAAGATTTAAAAAATAACCGTTTAGCAATTAAGACATGTTTGTCATGTTGTCGTATCGTTACGTCCCTCCCGACCCTTAGTTTGCTTAGAACCTTCCGATGCCCTCGTAGACCCGAAGTTCGAGAGGCCCGCAAACTGTAAAGTAGAAGATTTTTTTTAGGGGAGCTTTGTGCAAATGTCGCTCCAGTTGCACAAAACTAAAAATCTAAGAGCCATAATCCCTCAATCTCCCCGTCAGAGACTGCCCTGAGCCGAAGTCCAAGTCCCACAGGGGACGCCCTCTTGCGCAGGTTGCTTAGTTTGTAGTTTTAAACCATTTATCTGGGTTGGAGCTCTGCTCTTCTTTATGCCTGGTGAAGTACCAAAAGCCACGGGGCTAATTACATATGTCAGTCCGAAAAAAAAGTATCGTTACGTGATTAGCCGCCACGTGTACCTACTATAGTAGGCTACACGTATACTGCAGTGTTAACTTCTACTACGTTAAATGCAAATACTGTAAACTCCTATGAAAAGAAAACGTTAGTCCATTTCAAAGAAGTAATTAAATAGAATCACCATCTCATTTCTGTTTAACATACTATATACGAAGAACTTGAGACTCTGAATATAAAGTGCAAGTTACATTTGCACTTTGACTGAAAGTATTTTTAAATTATTCTGGACATAATAGTTAAGAATAAATAGTATCTAGTATGACAGTATAAAACAATCAATGCAACATTTCAGCGATTCTAGTTCAATTAAATTAATATGTACAATATGGTTTTATCAAACTTACAATTTATGCACTATGGAGATAAAATTCGATTTTAAAATAAATAAGGGGATATTTTAATTGGATATCAACATTTTTGGGTACCTATTTATAACTCACTCTATCGTATTAGTACTACAAAGTTACATTTATATATTTCAAAAATTATGAGAATAGGCTAGTTGACACATATGAAATTATGTTACAATGATGATTATTTCTAAAATTATCCATCTGTAGACTCGACTATATTGTATTTCGCAATACTAATAAATAATGAATTTGGTTATATGTAGTTATTATTGTTTTGTTTCGCCTAGAATACCAGAACTAAATTGAAAATACTCTACTATCTACTCTTGTTATCTAAAAATAAATGGACATCGAACAACTTGCAAGATTCGCAGAAAAATATCACTTCTAATTCAGCTGACCAAGTGTTCGGTATTTATACGACATCCCCTTTTCCCTAAATTCGGGGAAAACCTTACAATTTAATATATCGTCCCGAATTCTCAACATTCATCTCAGTAGGGCAATACGAGTAGTTCTTACGCAATCTAATGAGGAAGAAACGTTTTTATTGTCTTTGCTGACTTTGTCATGATATGTACGTTTTATTTTACAAGTTGTTTTTTTTTCACAGAGAGATGCTATGAAGGTATCAAATTAAATAAAAAATAGGAAGCTTTATTATTAATTAGCTTCCCACTCGCAGTTGCACCTACGTAACTGTAGTTCTTGTTTTAACTTCATAATTAAGTAGCAAAAGCATCTTAAATAATTACATTACTACCTCCATGTAAAAAAAAATAGGCAAAAGCACTGAAAAAAAATCAATGCGGGTTCCTGATATTAGCGCTTTTAAACAAACAAACTCTTCAGCGTTATATAAGTAGTAATAGTAGGTATAGATTAAGATTAAAATGTCTTCATAAAATACTTCGTAAGTGGACTTGAAAAGGAACATTATTTAGGTAAAGGTAGGTACGCGTAATATAAAAACCAACATTCATTATATTTAAAATTTTACATTATAAATAACAATTATATTTTATTTATTATTTTTTGTACTTAGTTGTTTTGGAATCGTTTATTTGTTATAAGTTCAACACGTGCATGCTATGAATGTTTATGTCATCTTATTTGAAAATATAATATTTAGCGCTAAAATACATCAGGTATTTTAGCGCTAAATATTATCTTTTTGAAGTATGAATAATAATTATATGATTTTGAATGCTAAAGGTAAACATATAGAGGTGCGGATGAGCAGGGAGCGATGTTTTTGAGAATCGAAAACGAATCGTCTCTTCGATTTTAACCTTGACATAAACCAAGGTTACCGTATCTTTGACCGATGCCGCGATAAATAATAACCGACCTAAGATGCGGAATTATTAAATAAACAACATTCGTAATGTTAATTGTAATCTTTACACCAGTGTGTTGTTACAATAAAAATAGGCATAAATAATAAAAAAAACAATTTAGTCCGTCAGTAAGTTTACCAAAAAATATAGGAAACGTATTTTTTTCGTTCCTCCAACAAAAAATGACGAATATACAGCGCGTTGAAATTTCGTCACTTCTAGGAACAATTTTACCTAGTAGTGACGTCACAAGCCCCGTCTCCTGAACTTTATAGTTTGTTGTTGCTCTGTATCTTTTTCAATTTTGATTGATGTGATAAATAAAAAAAACATGTCCAATATTTTTTAGTAATCTAACAGACGGACTTATTATAATATTTTTGTCTTTATGCCTATTGTTGATGAATGATGATTATCTTCATCATGTTAAGTTATCTTTGTGCAAATTCTAAGATTTCTTTCCGGATCTGGATGGTTGACGGACTAACCTCCGTGCCTCGGAAAGCACGTTAAGCCGTTGGTCCTCATTGTTATAACATCATCTATAATATTCGTATACCAAGAAACGGGCAGCAGCGTTTTCTTGTGTTACGATATAATACTGCGGTTAACAGCCCGCCTGATGATGATGATGAATGCAACAATCTAATAAAAATAGGGATACTGATCCTAAAAATGTAGCTCATTTTATCCGAAGAAATGCCAAGAAAAATTTACCGAAAGCGTTAATTGTCATATAAAAATGGCAAAAGTTATAAACAATCAAAGATGAAAAAGGGGTATTTCAATTATGTTTTTAAACTGAGTTCCGTAAAGCGAAAACTTTTTACGCCAATTATTTAAACATCTTTTCTTATCTAACAAAAAAGACGAAAGTTCGAGAAAATTTTGTTAATTAACAATGGTCTAGCTTGTTAAAAAATTAACTTTAAGATACATTTCTAACGGCAATAAATTCTTGGCTATGTTCAAAATAAATCAAAACTAATGACACAAAAAAATGATGCGGAGTGTGCTAAATTAAATTTATAAATAATGGAAATAGAATTCCGATAGCCAAGACTTGAGCGTTTGCTTCTCTTCCTGAAATTCTCTACAGAAATGATTAGCTAAATGTTAAAAGTTTATCAGTTATCGGCGAAAATTTTAATACAAAGAATATTTTTTTTTTAATGTTTATATTTTTTGCATTTATATGTACTGTAAACGCTTCTATAATGTTTTCCTAGGCATAATTCAAAATGCAATATCTTTAGAAGCAGTATCTAGATTTTTTACTATTTTTATCTTATTCAGTCAGCAAAATATTCAAAATAATAACATAAGATTCAAAAAAGATTCGTCACATAAATTTTGTATAATGTGTCAAATAACATTTTGATAGAAATTCTACACGCATGATCACACTATCCATAAATTCTTCACAGAAAGTTTCCTAAAACGGTCATATCAAAAGCTATTTTTCACCCAACAGTTTTATTTGTCTACTTCGAAGATATCACAAGACATATTGGAAATAGTTCTAGTTCAAACGGTTGCCAAGAGTTACTAAGGTGTTCAGAACCAAATTCTAGAAAAATGTATAATGACAATGAACTTTTGGAATGTGCATGCATAACAAGAGACAAGTGAATTTGGTCTTTATTTCGCAGTACATAAAGAAGCATGTAGAAATGTTAACAACAAAATAAACGTTTGCTCTGACTCAACGATGTAGAAGATTGATAGACTAGACCGTGAATGAACTTAGCAAATATTACGTTGTTGTTAGTTAGCGGGAGATGAATTCTATAGCAGTGTTTGCATGTGTAAAAATGTTATTTTCTTTTTTTATTGGTGTATCACGCCTCGTTTGCGAAAGCTATCAGAATTCATATATTCTGGTTTGGTTTGTTATATAATTGTGTTGTGGAAAAAATGATGTCATACACCGATTCAGATACCTACACAGTAAAATATCAGTTAACAATATCATTGGACATAAAATGTAATTAATAGATTTCGAACGTGCACTTTGAGGATAAAAATAAAATAAAATATTATAACAGCTTTGTTTTTTTTACCATAATTTTATTAGTTTGCATGTGACACGCGTATTTTCTTTTTAAAACTTACTAGCGTAGGGTACGCGCGGGTTTACCCGCGTAGTTCAGATTTCTTTGTGAACTTCATAATTAAATAGCCTGTATTATTTACTTTCATTCTATAGTCTGAATAACGTTGCTTTTTAATTATAAAATATTTTTTGAAACTGTTGCATTAGTTTCGGAGCCTATTCAATGCAACGAAACATAAAATCAATTGTGTCCTCTCTATAATATTAGTATAGATTATTAAACTGGCTAAGTAATTTATTTGTAGTCTTAATAATGTGTCAAATGATAATGTTAATGTTAGCTCGTTGTTGATAATGATGATTTAAAAAATACAGTCTAACTCGTACCAAGTAGACCCATCATTTGACAAGTGCGTACGGTTTGTTGTTTTGTTTCTCAAGGCGATTGCTGAAGAAAAAAGAGGCTGGGTTTCAATGTTTGCAGACATGTCTTAATATGACTGGAATAACATCCCAAACTTACTTTTTTCTATACCGACCACGATAAATAATTTCCATGATTTCATAAATGGAAATGAAGTTCAAGTCAACAATGCTCCATTAAAAGTAAAGTAAAAGTATACTATGCTAACCTCACTATGTGTTTTTTTTTGTCCGTAGGCAAATTCATTTACGCAATCCCATCGCCGCTGCAGCGTAACCGCGCGCTGGCGGCAGGATATGTGGGACTTCCCTTATCCATAGCGGTGGTATGCTTTAGTCATACCACGAGGAGAGGACCCTACACCACTAAAACCCCTCGGACACTCCTTCGATCCGGCGTTGGCGGGGGCTGGGTACGCACGAAGCAATCTGGCCCGACCTCACTATGTCCTGCTGTTGTTGTGTCCACTACCGAGGTGTTCGTAATAATATTACATACCTACATAATAATGTGGTGTGTACAGTAGTACTTAGATTAAATATTTTTGCGATAATATCTGGTACAAATTCGTCATTATAAGTCAATGAACTGATGATTGTCGTGACTGATAATAATAGATAAGCACTTTCTGCTAGATTATAATATACGTAATGGAGAAATTGGATTAGATACTGATCGCTACTTAGCCTCGAGTTTTGATTGTATAATATCTATATACAGCCGTAATAAATTTCAAATTAATATCACCATTTGTATACTGCAAATTCCGTAAATGAACACATGCTCAAGCAAAATATTGTTGCCTTGTGAGCAGACCGATAAAATTCAAATTATCAATAATCAGAGTAAATTTGGGATCACGGCTCCTAAGATTTAAAAATTTAAACATTTTTTCCCACATATACCCTTATTGAATTGTGTCGTTATTCTTATATCTAAGTAATAATGATTATTGAGATCGAAATTCGAAAACAATGGACCATAAATAAGGTACAGTAATACCGACAAGTGTTCAACAGATCGTACACGGCTTTATAGTCCTTGCCGCACAAAGTGAAATCCATGTCTCCAAAACTTTCGGAACAGGTAACAGAGTTGTGTACAGTTAGCAAAACAAATCAAGCATTGAGTTCTTAATGGTTTGTTTTTTACTGTTGTGTACGCACTTTGGTTAGTCGTTACTAGGTCGGTCCTAGCAGTCATAATCTCAATTACAACATTCCAATACAAAAGAGCAGTCAAGATACCAAAACCTACTTCGATAGTGGGAGGTAAACGTCAAGACAGCGCGCTGTAGCAGCTTATGCTCCTGACCGGACGGATACTTCAGAAGCATTGGTTTGCTAGTGGCAGTTTACGATAAAGGCACATACCTACGATAAATGATTCTGATGTATAATGACACAACCGACCTTATGATTCTGAGTACTGAGCTCTATATATGTTTTATATGCTGTTGATGATTATTATTATATATTCATCAATGAATAAGTGTTTGAAAAAGTACACCTTTATAAATTTGTATATTGCCGTAATGAATAAATCATTACTGTCCATTTAAGCATTACCTAAATTTATTAGGTATATAATAATATAGTTAAGTGACTTATTTTGCTGACCGTATAAACGTAAAGCTACACGTACAAACTTAAAAGTTCAAGTCGGCGACTTATTAGGTACATATACCAATAACTGGAATATGAGCACAAGTTAGTGACATGATATCGTAATTTAGGTATCATAATAGGTATAACTGAAATAAATTAAACTGCCTTTCTATTATCAATAAAATTACTTAGAGTAGCAGATTTTTTTTTCTGTTGTGTGTTTCTTATATCCATATAAAAGTTTAATTGCATAAATAAATGTAACTCAAATTGCACCGATGGCTCAGTGCTTATGGTAAATGCTTTTAAAATCTGGCGTACCGCGATCGATTCCCACTTTGGTCAATTATTTGGATTAAGTTATAAAAAAAATGCTACATAGTAACATAAATGCAACCCGATCTATCGACAATCCTGATTAGGATGCTGTTACGGCTAACCTGTACTCGGCTCTTAGAGTTAAGTCTACAATCTACATCGCCACGCTAACCTGACAGGTTTACGTGTCCACTACTACTACGACTAACACATTAGGTGTAGGATACACCTAATGTGTTAGTCACACGCAGTTCAGTTTACAGTTCAGAAATTAGCAACACGTGCGTTTTTGTAACAAACGGGACAGAAACAGTTGGTTTCCGTGCCAAATGTTTGCAAAATAGATAATCAAATATATTATTGTATTCTGAGTGACAAATTGAGGATAAACCTAATAATATACCAATCTTCTTCTTCCTCTTGTGTGTCAATGTTTCAACTTTTTTTCACCAATCATTGTAATTTTGACCAGTCATTGGCCACACTGATAGCATCATGTTAGAAAGAAAAATGGCCATCTAATGCCACTTTTATATCAATATAAGTATCTATATTATATAATGTACTAGATAAGTTGCGCTGTGTACTTATTTTAAGTTACTTTAACATTTAAAGAACGATATTTTAATTTACATAATAAACCGTAGAAAAAAAACAAATGCTGTGATTTAATGATTTTAAGAGACGGTATTTTAGAAAGGATTATGGTGGGTGTTACTGTCTTAGCTTAACTGCTATTCCATTGTAGAATTGTTCCCGATCCCAATCCGGTTTCCACCTGACTCGTAGGACATACAGATTACAATAGCGTAGGCGATTATGTGGAACCTAACTGCCTTCTCTTTAGTAGGTACACCGATACTTAGCTTATTGCGAATTGAAACACCTACGTAATTGAAACCAGTTGACGTGACGTTTATTGGCGAGAACCTGCATAAAGTAATTTATTGGGCTATTGTTGTCGAAAGTGTATTTAAATTCCAATGTATGAAATGTTTTAATTTACTTTAACTTATCAAAAAGTACATGTTACTAATATGGTAGGTAAATGTGAAAGTTTGTACGGATGGATGGATGTATGGATGTTTGTTAGTCTTTTTGACGCACAAACTACAAACTACTGAAGAAAACATCATGCTGAGACCACCTGGCGCTATTTATTCTAATAAATGCACCGAGAGGGTTAAATAGGTAGGTTTAGGTGTCCCGGGACCAGCCTGAGCCTCTTCCGTGTGTGCCACTGTAGGCATACAGGAGTTCGAGTGGCGGAAGTGTGGAAAGCATTAGTCTCAAAGAAAATCACATTATTGAATGAAAATTAAAAAAAAACTTCTGATTCTTTCATCTTTTATCACTATTTAAATTAAATACTTACAGAAATACTACGTCAATGTCTATACCTAATTGTATAAACAAAAATGGAGATAGTTTCATAACTATCTAACGTAACTTTAAAAATTCATTCAACTCCAAAATAAATTGTTTATAAAAATATTTAACATTTGATAAGCAAAAAGCTAAAAGACCTAGACATCGATACCAGATTTTTATTTATTGTTTTTTTAAATTTAATTGTTTATTTCGTATTGTGCAAGCACGATAACTGTTTCAAAAACAGTGTGCAAATCTTGTTTACGGCAATTAAACAATAGTTTAATCGATATTTGTTGTGAACGGAAGTATGGATGCAGTTCGCATTGTATTAGTGTTGTGCTTACATATGATCTAATTATCACACATGAATTGCTAATATTCATATTAGCGCATCGATAAGCCAATTCTGGAGGTAAGCTTGTTCTATGCATCACAATATCAAATACCAGTTTCAATTGCCGTTAAAGTAAGCAATTGAATTAGTTACTTGAAAGGTAAACTTCACTTCAATAGCTCGTTTATGTTTGCTACTGAGCTTATTAATACACCGTGATTTTAAAGTCGTTTGCCGTGTGGTCTCCGGCTTAGAATAGACCACCCCATGTCTTCCCATGGGTGTCGTAAAAGGCGACTAAGGGACATATGGCTGATGGATGGGCAGCAGCATCTATTAGCTCAAGGTTTACATCTTACTGCGATCACCAATCCGTCTGCCAAGCGTGGTGATTATGGCAATATCCCCCTACGATCCTGGCTTGCCAAGGTCTGTTAAGAGGAGGCCCATGTTCAGCAGTGGATATAAACGGGCTGTTGATGATGATGATGATGATGATTTTAAAGTTAATACTCAATACTTTATTGCATTTCAATGTGTACAGTTTTTTTAACATCATAAAATGTGATACCAATTCTGGACCCCAGAAGCATAATGACGGATGTACTATTTCCTTCAGAAGCATTTGGTCGTAAGTGCCAGTTTAAATTAAAGGCACATACGACGAATTTTTCTGACGTATAATGGGCACATCCGACCTTTTGCTTCTGAACTCTAGAATTATAAACTCTGTAAATAATAATGTAGGAGAGAGTAAGCTGCTTATATTAAAAGACACGGGTAATTTTTTATTGCGAAAAATATTAATTATTGTTATTAATATTTCAAGTAATTATATTATTCTAATAGTCGTTGCTTAATAAGTACTCGCCGAAATTATTTATTTTTGGTAGTTGAATTGATCTTTGTAAATAGGTACTTTTCAATAGCATTAAAATTACAGATAAAAATTACATCGAACCTGTGTTAGTGGTATCCGTTTGAATAACTAATTGTATTGCAAGGCACTAGAGGTCATTTTGCCATGCTTTTATCATTATATATGTTACGGCTAATAGCCGAAGTGCGGCTACACCTAGTTTTAGCCGGCTACAACTAGGTGCAGCCGACAACTTGCGGTTAAACTTAGGTTAACCTTAATAAGTTCCTATAAGTTCCTCTAAGTTAATTCTAAATTAAACAATACCTATGCAAGGGACAAAAAGGTGTTCGGGGTGGTTAAAAAAAATAAAAATAACCTATACCTAAACCAATGGAGTCGAACAGGGACTTATAAACGCATATGGCCGACTGCACCTAGTTGTAGCCGGCTAAAACTAGGTGTAGCAGCACTTCGGCTATTAGCCGTAACATATATATAATACAATGCGAAGAATGGATTTGTATAAAACTTGTCACAAAGATAAAAATTCCGCTGTCATTCGGGTGAATAAATAATCAATAGCACTCAGGTTATTGTACTCGTATTTGGAGATTTCTATTATCATATAGATATACTGATACGTTTTAAAGTACCTACATAAGTTGAAGCCTTAATGGTTCGACACGATTAAATATCCACACTTTAGGGTTATTTCCAAGAGTAAAGGCCAGGAGAAAGAGGAGAAAGTTACCTAGTGAAAACTCCCAGGTGGTGGCCAAGGAGAAAAAATTTCGCATGTGATCTTAAAAAATCACACGGTATTGAGTTTTTTATCCTTTAGCCAAGTAGTAATCACATAGCGACCACCATATCTTGAACACTATATGCTTGTTATAAAGTTCAAAACCAATTCGACCTTGGAAACATAAGGTCGTATGTGCTATTATAAAGAAACATTCGTCGTATGTGCCTTTATCGTAAATTGGCAGTTACGACCAAATGCTTCTGAAGAATAATAGTACATTCTTCCTGATGCTTCGATGGTTCTTAGCACAAAAATCTTTGAACAGACTACTCACCAACTAGAACTTTCTACCTAAGCATAAAATTACATTATCATTATAAAACCTACATCATATTCAACATTTTTACTCTATAAAGTTTCTTCAAGTATTATGATTTCAACTTTAGATAGTCGTTAAAAAGTTTACATTGGCATTAGAAGGCGGGGCGGCACGGAGAACAGGCAACATTCATAGCTGTCAACTCTATTGAAAATGTTTTATCATGCACCAAAACCTGCAATCGGGACACACGGGTACATTCCATGTGATCTAGATTAAGTAGATTATTTGGAACTGCTTCAAAAGAAAATAATTTAAGGTACGTTCAAAAATGTATATAAATTGCTGTTTTTTTCACTTTTCCATAAGCTTTTGATTTCGTACTTGTTACGTCCAAATATAATATTGAACAGATAAACACGGCATAACTTTGTTAGAACTGACACCTTACATTTATATCATCATCATTATCAGCCCGTACAACGTCCACTGCTGAACATGAGCCTCCTCCCGTGGAGGGGTTTTTCCATAGTAAACACGCTTGGCAGGCGGTTTCGTGACCGCAGTATTATGTTGTAATACACAGGGAAACGCTGCTGCCCGTTCCCTAATATACGCTTGTTATAGATAATGTTATAACAACGGCTTTACGTGCCTTCAGCTTCCGAGGCACGGAGGGTAGTCCCTCAACCAACCAGACCCAGAAAGAAATTATACATTTGTATAGCATAAATTAATCAGGTTTTTCCGAAGTATTTTGTAGTTTTACAGACTTTAGTCTTCTATATTTTTAGTAAAAATAATAATTTTTCGATTCTCTATAATTTTGTTCAATATTACACAAGGTACGTATAGTGTACACCCACAATTTAAATTTAAAGTCATTGGACAAGTGTCAAAATGCAAAAATTTGATTAAACATAAAATTGCGAAAACAACGTCATCCGATGCTAAAAATTAATTTATAGCGTCGGTCTGTAACGTCACAATGTAGCAAATACTTAATACTATATTTTTGCTCTACACTTTATTAATAATGCAATGCACCTGAAAGGCTAAGAATACAGACAGAAGTTACCAAGCTATAAATATAATTAATATTAATTATAAAATATAGTACCCTTGATAGTGGTTATGCATTTGAGCCTTTTGGTGTCGAAACATTGGGGCCGTGGGGACCGGGAGCCAAATTAATTTATAAATACCTCGCAGCGGCCCTCTTCAATGCGGCACGTTCTCCGAGTGCTGGTTTTTACTCTGCACAGCAGGAAAGCATTGCCATTCAACGGGGTAAGATTTAGAATAGTAGTATTTTATTTTAAATTAGCTACTTTTAGTTGTATATATGTATTTTATTATTCTTCTAATTAATTAATTGATTTGATATACATTAAAAAATATAAAAAACATTACTGGCCATGGAAATAATCCCCCACTAGATGTTTATTGATATAAGAGTTCAAATACAAAATAAATAAGAAATATTGTGTACAATTATTACGTCACATATAATTTCTCCTCCAACACAACCTCCGTAGCGAAGCAGTATTTGGCTCGCTTTAAATCTCGGAGGTCGTGGGTTCGATCTCCACGCTGGACAGGAAATCTTTGTGTAAATTCTTAGATTTCTTTCCGGGTCTGGATGGTTGAGGGACTACCCTCCGTGCCTCGGAAAGCACGTTAAGCCGTTGGTCCCGATTATTATAACATCATCTATAATAATCATATATCAAAGAACGGGCAGCAGCGTTTTCTTGTGTGGTACATTATAATACTGCGGTCACCAACCTGCCAAGCGTGGTGGCTATGGCAAATACCCTCCCTCGTGTGGAGGCCCATGTTCAGCAGTGGACGAAATACGGGCTAATGATGATAATTTCTAATATTATAAACATGTTGTTTGTGAGTTTATGATGTTGTAAGGGAGTAATCTGGATCTACTGAACCGATTTTTTAAGAAGAATTTTCTACAGGAACTAGGCATCTACGAAGAAATCCCCCGCAGTACAGCAGCTATTTGTACCATGGTTTCAAGTAAAGTTGAACAATGTGATGGGTATTATAATAATAATAATTGTAAAGCAAAAAAAAAAAAAACATTTGTATTTACGTAAACTTATTACAGGCAAATAGTCAAAACAATAATTTATTATTAATCTATATGTATAATTTTAACCTTTTATACATTATCATATTATGCAGGTATTTTAGTTTTAAACAAACTTTCAGACCGTGTGTAAGATTCCCTATCGCTTCATGTCACGTAAGTTTTCAAGATTTTAATGTAACGCAAACAATTTTTAACTTAAAGCACTTTGATATTGGCGCTAGTTCAAATTTTTATGATCGTTTTAGGATCTAAAATATTATAAAATACAAAGAATACATGTATAACATATCTTTTATCTTATTTATTTTATCTTAATAGCGCAAATGTTTATGTCAGTTGGTTACTTAGAACGTGTTAGTTTTACTACCAGCTTTTAGAATTATAAGAGTATTGATTCAAAAATGAGATTAAGTCTAGATTAAATTGTAATAAAATGTCATTTAGGTCCTAAACAAATAAATGTAATTGCTTGAATAAAAGAAAACATGAAAGACTTTAAAGTTATATGATGGTACACACCTCTCTACACTTTAATGATCTTGGAAGCCAAGGTTGTTGAGGGACATTGCCATAATCACCACGCTTGGCAGGCGGATTGATTATCACACTGAGATAGTTTAATTAGCTGATAGATGACCATCCATCAGATGTCTATGCCATACGACCCCCCATGATATTTTAAGACACCCCATGTCTGAAGACATGGGGTGTCTTAAAATACTTAGATGAAAATAATCAAACTGACCAGACAATTAGAATATTAATTGTGAATGTGTAGTTATACCTATAATTATTTGCTCACATATCATTATATAATATAGCAGAGCTATAATACCTAGATACCTAGTACAGCTATAATACCGTTTAACATTTGTAGGAATCAGAGGAGGTATGTGTAGCAGTGGGCCACTGTAAGTGTGGCCCTGGAGATCCCGCGGTGTCATATTGGCCGCGGGTGCCGTCGGGGGGCCGGATTGCTTTTGCGTACCCGGCCCCCGCCAACGGCGGATCGAAGGAGTGTCCGGGTGGTTTTAGTGGTGTAGTGTCCTTTCCTCGTGGTATGAGTTTAGCATACCACGCTATGGAGAGGGCGAGCCCCACATATCCCACCGCCAGCGGGCGAATACGCTGCAGCGGCGGTGAGAATGCGTCAATGAATTTGCCCCCGGACAAAAAAAAAAAAATCTTATGTGTAGCAGAGTAAGCATACCACCTCGGCCGATCAAGATGATCTTCCCTTTGTGTGGATGATTACTAACATCCTTTCCTCTACATAAAAAAATATGAATTTCGTTATTTAAAAAGTTTAAATTTCGATAACAATACGTACCTACTACTTAGTTCCCGCGTGCGGTTTCTTCCGTATAACTGCAGTTCCCATAAGAACTTCATTATTAAATGGGCTATCTAACACTGAAATAAAAATAAATTTTCAAATCGTGCCATTAGTTCCTGAGATTAGCGCGTTCAAAGAAACAAGTAAACAATCTCTTCAGCTTTATATATTAGCATAGATTTTCTTTCTGGCTGAACTGTGCTGAAAGGTTATCTTATGCTGCTACTCAGCAGTGATGCAAAAATTGCAGCTTTGATATTTACTTGTACTAAGTTATGCATCCCTTTATCAACTTTACTTGTTTTACGTTACCTTTTACTTTACAATCTACAAAGGTGCAAGAAATGTTGTTCTTAGTTCTATTCAAAAGATAATTTTACACGCTACGTGAGGCGATAAGATGCAAAACTTATACCTACGAGATGCTAAAAATCCTTATTTTATGCTAATGTAAGCAGATATCATAGTATTCAATGCAAATAACTTCATTTATTTTTGCATAAATCTGTGATTATCTTCTGATTCATTTATACGTTACTAACTCTATTACACTATACTCCGAGGTATAGTTTAATATACTGGAGAATGGTGTTAAGGGAGAACCTTTAATTGGGCATTAAAAAATGTGTCATTCAAATCCAATTTTGAGATATATGCATTAATTCGAATTGATGACCATTCGTGCCTGAATATTTAATATTCTTTAACAAGTGAGACAATTATTATAATTTATTACGCGACACTTGCAGAATTGTTGAAAGATAGATTTCGGTAGATTGCCGTAGGTATAAAAAATGCACAGAATTTATTAAACCTACAAAAGTTACGTATCATGATGAATTGACGTCAAAATAAATGAAATTTGAAACACAATGACAGATCTATGGTAGTAACGCATTCTTCTGTTTATATATGTTACGGTTTGAATCTTGGAGGTCGTGGGTTTGATAGTTAAGATTTCTTTCCGGGTTTGGTTGGTTGAAGAACAACCGTCCGTGCATCGGAAAACACGTTAAACCGTTGGTCCCGATTATTATAACATCCTCTATAATAATCGAATATCAAGGAACGGGTAGCATCGTTTCCTTGTATGGCACAAGATAATACTGCGCGATAACCCTTCTGCCAAGCGTGGTGACTATGGCAAATACCCCCCTCGGGAGAAAGCCTATGTTTAGCAGAGGACGTTATACGGGCTGATGACATGTACAAAAAATAATTATAGTTATATTATTACAAGAATTATATTTTACTATGTCACCATCATCATTAGCTCGTATAACGTCCACTGCTGAGCATGGGTTTTAAAACATTCCCTAGGGAGTTTTACCATACCACGCTTGACCTGCGGGTTGGTGACGGCAGCAACATTTTGTAACACACAGGGAAACGCTGTTGCCCGTTACCTGGTGTACACTTATTATAATATTCTGGGTCAATGGATTAACGTGCTATCCCATGCACGGAGGGTAGTCCCTCAACCAACCAGACCCAGAAACAAATCTTAGAATTTACACAAATAATTATGTAAATCACAAGAAGAATTTACAAAATATCTTGTCCGGCGTGGATCGAACCCTCGACCCGATCGACCTCAGAGACTTAAAACGAGACTTATATCCCCACGTCACGGAGGTTGTAATTATGTGGATAGTTTACAATATTTACGGAGTAAATATTAAATTACATTCAAAACTCAGAATTATGAGTTATAATAATACGAGGAAAATTGCAATCTCAACAGTTCATCTTATGATTGCTTCGAACTGGTTTTAACATCGAAACAGGAATTACATTCATATAATAATATTATGTAATGCTTGTCTTAATAAACATTGATGGCACAGAATATTAATCGAATGCAGTTTTAAACTTGTTTACTAATACTTCAACTTAGTTTTTTTTTATGAAAAACAAATTCGAACTTTAAAGAGGTATTCTAAGGCCAGTGGGAGTGGAGCACCAATGAAGAATGTTTCAAAAGAGGTTTTATAAGGTACCTTTTTGTTTTCATTAAATAATACATTCGGATATTTTTTAAACATTTCGTAACCAAGGCCTTTTTGCATTTCTTCGGTACGATTTCTTGATCAAATACCTAAAACTCAAAATTATATACAAGTACAGCATATGCACACACTGCATACAGATGTCACATTAATTTATCCAATGCGATGTTTCGAAAAATCCATATTGTTTGTCTCATACCTTTACTTACATTTATTTCAATATTATGTTAAAATTATTATGCTAACCATCCAAAAATTGTTGTATTAATTCCATATCTATCTCTTTCTATTTTGAAAATATGATAGGTAATTATGACAAAATACTTAAGTATTGTTCAGGTATATTTTAAATTAAGTTTTACTTCATATTAAAATTGATTTGTATAATATATGGTTTTTTTTTATAAGACATTGACAATAATATAATTCAAATAAATATATACTTATATAAAGTGCTTTTAAAAGATATGCCATCCCTTTAACACTAGATAATTCTAGTTATAACGTAGGTAAATAGAAGTAGTAGAAGTAGAAGTTTTTTTTTGGTAATTTTAACTTTTATTCAAAAAGTTTTTTTTTATATAAAATTATAATAAAGTACTTATTACAAGCGTGTGGTGAAGCCATTCTCAAACCGCGATACACCGGGTAGAGGCCAGCACAGAAAGTACGATGGGAGAACGCAATTCAAAAGAAACAAGACTTAAAAAAGAATACCTATATTTCATTTCACGAATGAAAAATAAAATTTATTATTTGACAGAAATGTATTTTCATGTGATTATTATTAATATGTTTTATACCTTTCAATGAATATGATATGGCATGCAAATATAATTAAAAAAAAAACTTACATTAAAAACTTCATGGTGACAGTTAAAATCCCAAATCCACAACTCAACAACACTGCACTATAACAAGCATAATCACTTAAAAACCAGCACTTCGATACAGTAATCCAAATTTTCTATCACATCATCATTAAAAAGATCGATATAAATTTCGAATTATTTTTGTACGCCGGCAGCGCATGTGTGCGTGTGCGCAAGTAGTTTGCGACTGGCGCTTGCGGCTTTGGGTGGGCGCCGCGATATTGTCGCGAGCTTATGACTAAGAAGCTACGATAGATAACGTTCGCGTATTTATTAGACGGACAATATCAACATTTACCAACTGTTATGTACGATTAAAACAGATTTTATGGATTAAAATCAGGCTATAATTATAAATTATTGAATAATACCTTCAAAATAGCTACATCAAATATCAATAATACCATCAAAATAGCTTCTAAGTTCTACTTTCTAAGTTCTTCGAACAATGGATGTGATTTAAATGTTCTATAGAAAAAAAGTTATGAAATGTGTATATGTATAAATAGAAATGTGTATAATTAATTAATTATATATAAATGTCTTGATTATGCTTTTCAAGAAAGTTGTCAAGGTGTTCGAGGACACAGAACAGAGAAAAGGTTGAGGATCTCTAAAATGCTTAGAAATGTTAATACGTGCGTCCTACGCAATACGTGTAAATAATTGCATTTTATTAAAACTTTATACCTAGAAAATAAGAAAGGGAATTCCCAAAAATTGTGTTGGTTTATTTTCGGACGGGAAATGTAAGAACGAATCGTTGTTCTCTGCCTAATTTTATTGCGTATGCGACATTTTGTACATGTAACTAAAAGCTCTTGACAGTTCTAAAATGAAGTTTATTTTTTATTTTTTTTATTTTTTATTTAATTTAAAATAAATATATTTGTGGCCTGTTATGATTCAAAACAAAGCGATATGATGATTTTTAAGATATTTTTTTATGGTAGCATTGTATTTTAAATCATTATTTAAAAAATGACTATTAATAATAAGATGGTGGGGCATCATCACCATCATCGGCCTATACTATAATACTACTGTTGTCATTCGTAACTCAAAATAAGCATATGATAGTCACTTACCTTTGACGGGTGGAATGCTAACCGCGGTAGGTAGACGTATAGGTAGACTAACCAGGTTATTGCGGATGCTCGCTGCCAGGTATACGAGTATCATAAATACCTTTGTTTTAATGGTTTAATTACCATATAAAAGATTAAAGGTACATTTAAAGTGTACAGTGCAACAGAATGAAGGTAGGTTAAGGCGAAGGCAAAGAACATTATATATAATATAATAGCTCCATTGCCGCGTTGAAAATGTTGCGTGCAAAAGTCATTCACACCTACACGTTTGGTTAGTTTGAGCAAAGCTAGTAGTATTAACTTAAGTTGGTACCCGCTATTTTATGATATATAATATATGTATAATCTACTAATATACATGATTAAATATATATGTATATATGTAAGTTCGTGGGTTCGATCCCTACGCCGGACAAGATATTTTTGTCCATGCGGGAATAACCTTAATCAAATAATTTATGTATTTATATAACTGAAACATTTAGTGTTATAATATGGCTTCGCAGGCAGTGATATTTCAGAAAATAATCTCCGATATCACTGCATTCCATACACCTGTAAAATAAATGATTTGTTTAGTTTTTTCAGTAGGTATTCAATTTGATTAAGGATAATTAATTTAGTGGCTTAAGGCAGGTCCAACTTCTAGAAGATCAATCGACGATTCCAACTCGGGTGGATATCGTTCGGGATACTTTGCAACATGCCTGATACGTGCCTGAAGACGAAAGTCTTTAGCTAGTGTGTGGCCAGTGAGGACCTATGGATTCGAAATGTGATGCTCCTTAATATACCTATAGACTGAATAAACACACTGTGACTCAGCGAACAATCGAGAGGGCTTTGCTCGGGGTATCTTTACGAGATCGAATCAGAAATGAGGAGGTAGAAGAACGCGGGTCGCTTTCAAATCCCAACGGATTAGTTCGTTGAAGTGGCAGTGGGCAGGCCATATAGCATGGAGAACAGCGTGGCTTCCGTTCCCCTGGAAACTTCATAATCTTATAAAGCGTATGTTACTCATGATTTACGTAATAGTGAAAGATTTGTTGAAATCGGTCCTGTACTACCTGCGCCTATTCATAGTCAACAAACAAACAAACAAATCTTTCGTCTTTATAAAATTAGTAAAGCTAATATGGGCTTTCTATTTTGACTGTCTGCCTGTTTGTTTGTTGGTTTTTCCGTATATTCTGACTATATTCTCCATAAAGGTCCTCGTACTCCTGACCCTTAGTTTGCAAAGAATCAATCCAATGCCCTCGTAGACCCGAAGTCTGTAAGGCCCGCGAACAGTAAATTAGAGTGGCAATTGCACAAAACTCCCCTCAAAAAGTCCTAATCCCTCAATCTCATCACCAGCGACCGCCCTGAGCCGAGGTCCAAGCCCCACAGGGGGCGCCCTCTTAGCGCGGGTTACTAAGTTTGTAGTTTTTAAACCATATATTTAAGCTAGAGCTTTCTAGCAAAAGCCTCTTGGAAACCTAAGTAAGTCCATCCGGAAAAAAAAGGTAGCACATACCGATTTAGACGAGACTTTCATAGTAACAATTTACGAGTACAACAATCAACGATATCAGTTTAGCATATTGTCACAGCCGAAGAGCAATTGCAATGCTTATTTTCAGCTTCCTACGTGCGTCAAAGATAGATCATAAAATTAATAAGAACTAGATCAGTTTTTATATTTATCCTCATATATGTATATAACTATATATTCTTTCATGTAATTAAACACGTGCTCGCACGTGTAATATGTGAGCTTATTTAGTATCGTTATAATATATTCTCCTTTCCCTGTGTACACCCTATGCTACCCTATTTCTTTTTCTTTTACTTTTTGGTCCAACCTATGCATAAGGTTGCCTGGAAGAGATCGCTTTTAGCGATAAGGCCGCCGATTGCAAAATATAATTAGGTTATTCCTCATAGTTATTATGTTACCAAAGTTACTTGTATTGTTTTATATTTTGCAATAAAGTGTACTTCTTCTTCTTCTTCTTCTTCAGTTACAAATAAATATAAAACGTAGATGTTTCATTTGCTGGCTATTAAAATTTAGTGTAACTGTAAATTATAAGAATCTCTACATTTATTCCATCAAGTAGTTACAAATTAATATATCGACGGGTTCAACATTCGTATTTGATGTGTTACCTATTTTCAGAAGATAGATAGATAATACCTTAATGTACACTTGTGTGTGAAAAAAATACAGATGGAGACTTGCAACTAAACTTAACATTAGGTAGGTACAATTGGCGGCTTTATCACAAATTGTGATCTCTTCCAGGCAACCGGGGAAGGAACAATACAAAGGAGTTTAAAAGAAGTGTACTAGATTTCAGGATTAATAGTATCAATGGGTACTTGTGGGAAGTTACATAGAAATAATAATACCTTACATAAATACAAAGGGTGTAAGGTGTATTGATATTTTAAACCAGCGCTATGGTTACTTAGCACTGCCTTAAAATGAAACCTTCTGAAAATTGGTATCTTGTCAAAAACTATATTTTTCTAGGGACCCATCGATATGTGTACCGTCGAAGGAGTGACTATCATAGAAAACTTAACTTTATTCAATGGCAATAAGGTTTTACCACCATTTAGTGGATGTCAAAAAGTCAACTCTAAGATTACGTCATATACATATTTTTTTATTATAACGTTACATAAGGTTTTATTCAAGTTTTCAAATACGAACAGTGGGTCAGTGGGCATGCAACTTTACCCAACCTGGATGATATTCCCTTAGTATGCAGGAATACCAACACCCGTTCCTTTAGGTAAGTACTAGGTAATAAACCTTAAAGCAACTTGTATCGTACTAAACAGATATATTATTTAAACTTCCCTCCTTTTTACTTTTTGCATAAAGAATAGCAAGCGAAATTTTCAAATCGCATGTGTGACGTAACGATGGAAATAGCCGTCTATTGGTCAAAAAACTACATTCAAAGATGGATTGGAAGCGTACGCCGCTGAGGGCATCATTATCCGACGCCATGGATCAAAAGGTAAGTCACACAATTATTGCTTTTGGCTTTAATCTGGTGAATTCCACATCATAATCGGTTCAGTGCTTGATTCCCCCCAATGGAAAGTTTAGCGAACAAACCTACACAACTTAAAAAAGTTGAATTTCCTATGACACATATCACAATATCAATAGATACTGCATGAAACGGTTTCTTTCTACTACTATTTTGATCTAACTACCCACAGACAAAACTAGTGTCTATTTATTAGTTATTTATACAACAAACACGTATTACGTTTTTAGTTAGTAAATAATCGAAGGCTGTCATCATAATATGAATAACGATCCGGTTGTTACTTCACACTATAAATTAGCTAGGTACACGATGGCTCCCGCTGTTTATGTCTGACAAATTATTACTATTGACTGTACACTATTGCATAACGTATTATTACAGAATTTAGAATAAAAGCTTGTGCCTATAATTATGAGAAAGTGTTTAATGGATTCCGTGGTGTGTTGTACTGAAGTTATAGATTCAAAAATATGAAAATAATACCTTAGAGATCTATAGCAATTGTTTTCCAGGGAACTAGTAGCAGCGTTTCTCAGTGTGTGTTATTACATAATACTGCAGTCACCAATTCGTCTGCCAAGCGTACTATTATGGCAAAAACCTTTCTTCGGGAAGAGGCCCCTGAACCGTGGACGTTACACGGGCTGATGGCGAAATTATTGATAGGTACTGTGATACTTACAAGTAGCTGTGATTAAATCTGCGCAGTTTAGGGTGATTCCTATGAAGAACAAGTTGTCCCGTGCGGTTTGGACCGCGTAGTAATTTGTCTTTCATTTATCAATTACGGCCGCAGGCAGGCAAAATAGTACGTAACCCTTCTTGCGTGAATCCGACTCGCACTTAATCGGATATTTTTAATTATAAAGTTCCCACGAGAACGGTAGATACGTTGTTGAAACCGCACGTGAGAAGCAAGTATTAATATAGATATTGTGTTACTGTATAACAATGGCTAGGGCTTCGGACTTGTGAACTTGAGGTCGCCGGTTCAAACCCCACCCATTGCACTACCGACGTGAACATACTCGTAACACAAGCATTTTAGCTTAGCACGAGGGGTTAACAAGAATATTAGTAAAGCACGAGGGGTTAAAAAAAATCTCTGACAGAAATAAAAAAAAAAAAACTTGTACAGTTCTCACATACCTTATACGACGATATATATATACTCTACTTAACTACAAATGCTAACAAGGCACCCAGCAATACAAGAATCGATTGAATTTCTCTGTAATTACAACTGTGTAGCTACTGAAGACCGATAAATCCAATAAAACGCTACTCCATTAACAATGCACGCGTCAAGTCATCGGCATCACATGACATTTTAATAATTACAGTTAATGAGACGGTGAAATGTGTTACAAATATAGCTAAAAATAGTAAAGTCACGTCTGTAGTATTTAAAAAAATAGTATAATGAATATCTTTGTTACTTAGTTGTCTTTTTGTTGTATCATCATCAGCTCATACAACGTCAACTGCGGAACATGGGCCTCCTCCCGAGGGAGGGTTTTTGCCAAAGTCACCACGCTTGGCAGGCGGATTGGTGACCGCAGTATTATATAGTAATACACAGGGAAACGCTGCTGCCCGTTGTTCCCTGACATACGCTTGTTATAGATGATGTTATATCAATCGGGACCAACGTTTAACGTGCTTTCCGAGGTACGGAGGGTACCTAATCCCTCAACCAACCAGACTAGGAAAAAAATCTTAGAATTTACATTAAGATATTTTGGCCGGTGTGGGGATCGAACCCACGACCTCCGAAACGTAAAGCGAGACAAATATCGCTACGCTACGGAGGTGGTTATTGTTGTATATAAATAAATAAATAGTACCTACTAACCTGATAATAAAATATCACGCTATAATTACGTTTGGGAGGAGTAGGGGACACGAGGCGTAAAAAGTAGTAAAAGTAATGTAGAACACAAAGAATCTATTCTTCCAAAGTTTGAGATGCCCACGAAGTGTAACGTAGAGCGACAGTTGGACAAAACACCCCTAAACAACTGAAAGTCATAATCCCTCAATCTATACACCAGTCCGCCCTGAGCCGCGGTCCAAGTCCCACAGAAGACTCCCTCTTGCGCAGGTTGCATAGCTTGTAGTTTTTTAACCATTTATTAGGGCTACAGCTCTGCTGGCCTTTATGCCCGGTGAAGTTGCAAAAACCACGATTTACTATATAAAATAAAGTCCGTCAGAAAAGAAAAAAAACTGAGAACCTTACTTTAGAATTCGTATTTTATTTGACTGTTCATATCTTCATGATTTTACGAAACATATTTTAAATGTTTTGCATATTTGTTGCCAGAAAAGGATATAAGGAACCTTTGATCCAGAAAAAGGTCTACTCCCAAAGGATATAAAAATAATATCTAAAACTACGTGTGAAACCGAAAAAGGTGTCTAATAAATCTTGGCACATAATATGGTAAGACAAAATTATATTTGCAGTTACCAATTTTATTGCGGATTAGCTAGGATTAGACATTATATGAGGATTATATAAGCTATCTAACAATATCGACAACCTCCGTAGCGTAGCGGTATTTGGCTCGCTTTTAATCTCGGAGGTCGTGGGTTCGATCCTCACTCCGGACAAGAAATCTTTGTGTTAATTCTAAGATTTCTTTCCGGGTCTGGTTGGCTAAGGGACTACCCTCCGTGCCTCAGAAAGCACGTTAAGCCGTTGGTTCCCTATATATTGATATAAAATCATCTATAACAATTGTATACTAGGAAACAGGCAGCAGCGTTTCCTTGTATCTTACAACATATTACTGTGGTGACTATGGCAAAAACCCTCCCGCGGGAGGAGGCCCATGTTCAGCAGTGGACGTTACGGGCTGATGTTGATGATGAACAATATCGACAAAAAAACAGACAACATAAAAGTTATTTTTCCTTACTAATATTATAAACGAGAAACGGGGGACGGGAATAGTGTATTAACTGGATTAATGTAGGCAATAAATCACCCTACGACCGACTGCAGCAGAATAGCAGCCCAACGTGGGTAAACCGCGGGATGCAGCTAGTACCTCATATAACTTACTCTTCTATCTACGAGTGTAAGTCCCGTCAAATTTTATAGAGCTGCTACTAAGATACAAACAATCAGACAAGCAAAAATATATTCGATTAATATGTTTTGGTATCAGACCTACATTTAAATGCATTTCTCAAAAACCTGTAATTTTTCGACTACAAACGGAACCAAATTTTATTTTATTTATTTGTTTTACTATTGCTATAGGAAAACAAAAAGATTTTGCTTCCGCGTAAACTAATAAAACGTACAGCTTTACTAGGATTTATTAGAAGTCACACGGAAAACTAATAATACTCAAAAAGCAATAAATTTTATCTATAACATTTTATATCGGTGACCCAAGCACCTAGATCAATAATTTATTAACGATAAAGTGACACCAAAATTCATAAATTGGTCCATCATAATAAATACAGTGTCTACAATAACAATCTACCATCTTAACGATATTCATCACAGTTGATATGAAATCAATATTATTATTAACAGAGTTAAGAGGATAGCTAGACGACTTTTAGACTATTATTTTTCTTTTTGACAGCTTAACTTCAAAAGGGTCAAAATTGTACTTGAAATGCCAAACGTTCAATCTAAATATAAAATTATCACAGGAATAAATGCAAGATCTGACTGTTTTTGTATATTAGTTTCTTTCATAATTCAAATTTATAATGAACATATATTCGTGTGATTTTTTTTTAATCTGAGGTTTGAGAAATTGTTTATAAGTCATCATTTCTTTATTGATAAGATTCATAGACGACATTTATTTGTTTTAATGATGAGTTCATTATTATTCCTGGTATTTGAAAAGGCTACTGTAAGCTATATAGTATAGCAATTTTACTGTCAATACAACTTGAAATCGACTAACTTTCGCACTTCAATTATAGAACGATACGAACATTAATGTATTTTTACTAAAGCGGTTATGTGTATTCTAGTCAGTCACTTTTAATGGCATAAACATAACGAAAATTAGAGCATTGCAAATATACCTATCTTTTGATTCTGAGTTTAGGTCGAAGATAATTTGCAAATCATTTTTGTGTAGCGATTTGTTTTTATGCTACAAATTGAGTTTCAGCACGAACATTTTCTGTCCTATTATTTTACGTAAATTTACTTAAGTTTTTGTTTAAAAAAAAGGTTTTTTTGCAAGTTTAAGAAGGTGTTCAGAATTGAATTATTTCCATACAATCAAAATACTTAACACTGCTAATTTTATAATCTGCCAAGAAATTGTAATGGAGTCGATTGACGGTTTTTGGAATTCTGATAGGTTAAGTGTCTTTTCATACATCCTCAATACATTTTTTAGAAAAAAAATCATGATTGCAATAATAATATCTATGAGCGTAGTTAATAGAATTGAGCCCCTGAATAAGATAAAATGATGTCATTTAAGGCTCAGTGTAATAATGTTATCTTTGTCAAATACAGAACTTATCGCTCTATTAGCGAGTATTTCCTTTTAAAGGCCAATGAGCCCTACTTCCGTAAGTATCAATGGATTTCGATGTGCATCGCCAAACCTAGTTAGTGTCAAATTAATTTCTGAATAGATTACGGTTTGGGTGCGGATAGAACTGCGTAAGGACAATGGCCTGACCACATAATAATAATTATACAATGATCTACCCGTTTGTAGAACTTTACTGTGTTGTGCTATGCTATAGGTTCATTTAGAATTTAGAAAATCGAGCATCAATATCGGTGTGACGGCATTATATTTATAATTCCTTTATCGTGTAAAATCGATAAACGCAAAGTCTTATTACATATAATCATAAAGAACACATTTACATGTTTATAAAAGCGGCCGTAGCCCAATAGCTAAGGCGTCGGACTTGCGATCTTGTGGTCGCCGGTTCAATCCCCACCCATTGCACCACCGACGTGAACAACGTCTGAAAACCTTATTTTCATGTTAATAATATTAGCAAATTTGCATGGTTGATTAAATGCATATTATATTGAATTACGCCGATTTTTTTCCTGATGTTTGGAATCACACTCTTCACAAAAAAAGTCTAAGCCCCTTTTTATTTATTTATATATATAAAAAATATCATATACATGCAAAGTAATGTAAATGTATGCATGATACTATAATTAATATTAAAAAAATATTCAATAAACACACAAACTATTTTACACTTCATAGATATCAAGCCGGTGATTAATTTCATAGCATACGGTGCTTATTAAAAAAAAAGATGGTACAGAAGAAAACAAATGACGTATGCAATTTAACACGACGTCCTACAAACCCGATACCGCCAATTAGTAAAAAACATCACTCCGATCCTTCTATTAAGCCGTGACCCGTTTTTGTGGAAAAAAAATTAATCAAGTGTCAAGTTCTAATTATGGCAGTAATCAACGTCAAAAAATTGGGCCGACTGTAGCGACGTGTCATGTTTTCATTATAATTTTGCACGTATGCGTGCTAAAGATGTTCCATTCTAAGAATAGGGCTGTCTTACTTTTGACTGATGTTGTTTTTAGAGATTGTTTATTTATAATTATCTAAATTAAGGTTGGTGGAAAAGGCGATTGAACTCGACATTTGTGTGGTGCCCATAGATATGTCGACGATCTTTGTGACTTTTACAAAAGAAAATGATCTGTTGGAAAAATGGCGATATATTGAGATTTTAGATGAAAATGTTATAAGATAAAAACTTTAGTAGGTACATAAGATTATATATAAAAAAGTAAATGATAAAATATTCATATATATTTCTTATCATATCATACTAATATATAAAGCTCAGTATCAATCATCAATCTATACTAATATAAGTATAAAGCTGAAGATTTTATTTGTTTACTTGCTTGAACCGCCCTTATCCCAGGAACTACTAGTCCGATATGAAAAATTATTTCAGTGTTAGATAGCCCATTTATCAAGGATATCTATAGGCTACATTCTAATTTAAAACTTCTTAGTAATACATGTTTTGTTAGCAAAACCGCGGAAAGCTACCGCGTTGATACAAACAAAAAAATTATCCATATTATTACGACGGACACGAAAAGCTAGCAGAAATAATTTTGCATGGTAAAAGTAAAAGCGGAATAAAGGCGGAAAAACGTCGCGTCGCGTCGAATGTTCATAGTGTGATTCTGGTCTATAGAAAACAAGACATTTGATTCGACGAAACACGCATCGCGTTTCATCGGGTCGCGTCGCGTTTTAACAATATGTTTCCGCCTTAAGACTTACATTCCATAAATATGCACTTACTCACAACTTACTTACCAAAAAGGAACATAATGCTAATGAAGATGTCTCAGTGGTGGTGCATCGCAGTCGAGTCGTAACTTCATGATTTATAGTAAAAAAAGAGGTATTGAAACTTGAAACACAACAATTTTGTTGTAAGCCCAACCATTGATTGAGGATGTAGTTAATTATAATTTTGGGCCGTTCAAAAGACCCTATACTTATCCAATTGAGTGCATTTCAGTTTTATAATTGTATCGTTTTCCTTTTTTGTTCGTATTCAATTTAATTAAATAGTTATGGATAATTATTGACAATTGAAACCAATTGACTAAGCAATGATTCTCAAAGTGGTGTTTGAGGGCTGGTTCTGATTTTCTGTTTCAAAATACTGGATAGTGCTAATTAATAAATAAAAAAAAAATGTATTCACGTAAACCTATTACAAGTATTTGTAAATTGTCAAAACATATTTTGGCTTATCTGCTTACTATGTTAAATTAATTAAGTTTCTTTGATTATTGCTACTTATTATAATAGTTTATATAACTTTAGTCTAAAAGCTGTCAGGTATGAAAACACAATATTATTTTAAAGCTTTGTATAAGATTGTTAGATAAGGTAAATTTTAATTAAAAAAAAAACTATACACTTTATATTTGAAGTACAAAGGGTATCTTAAAATATCTCTATGCCGACATATTTTCAGTAAAATGTCAGAAAAATATTTATACTAATAGTTTTATAGTATGAATTTGTTTCGAAACAATATTTTTATGAAGTATCTACCAATATTTTTTGTATAAATTCATATTTATTATTCAAAATTATGAAAGCAAGATTTTTATATTAATGTTTTTATTAAACGGCGAACAAGAGCCGTATCTCTTTTCATAATGTTTATTTCGCTTCAACGGTAAAGTAAAAAGTTATTATTTAATTATGTTAATATTTTGGAGTTCCTAATCGGCTTTTTTTTCGTACGGCCATATGTAGTAAGCCACAAGGCTATTGCTACTTCAACTGAAATAAAAGCGAGCCGGTCTCCAGCCTTATTAAAAAGAAGTTGTGAGATAAACACTCCTATAATAGGTAGTTATGTATGTAAATTGCTGGTAACTACTGATTTATTCAACATTTATGTTCGTCATTACCAGTAAAATGATCGATGAGTTTAGTTTAAAATATTATGGGGGAATAAAACGGATATTGTAATTGGATACCGTTTTACCGAAATGCTGCATTTTGTATTGAAGGCACCTGCATTTCTTCTTTGATGAAAACCGGTTCAGTCTGTAGAAATGACAATTATTTTAACATGGTCTGTTTTTTATCATCATCCGATGTAAAGCGAAGACGTGGTACAGACGCAGTGGAGACGCGAGAGGGATACGGCATTGGCATCTGCCCCAAGCCGCTTTTATGTAATTCACGACACGTTATCTATGACTCGCAGTAGAAACATGAATCCGGTGTCCCGTGGATTTTACAAACACCGAAAACAACACAGCCAAACTCACAAGCACAATCTGTGGATCACACAAATAAGTGCCAATGGTGAAAATAGAACCCAGAATACCAGGTAGCCAGAAGGCAGTCCAGAAGCAAATTGCAAAAGCACTACCGCCATAGTTGATTATGATGGTATGAAAAGACTCATATAATCAAAAAGTAGTAATACCTAGTTACTAATAAGTTTGGTTTAATTCAATAGCAAAATAATAATATAAAACCTAATAAAGACTTCACCTTTTTAACCGAATTCACATCTCAATCAAAATGAATTTTAATACCTAATCAATATTCTCTAAATACGATAAAACGGAATACTTATTATTCTTTACATCCAAAACACGTTGGCAATAAAGTCCAAATTTGTTTTATAGGTACTAGTACTGAATTACAATAGTTTTATAGATAAGTTTAAAATGAAGTGGTAAATATAACTCAGAATTGCATAATGTAACACAAAACAAAATGATTAAGGAAAGAGGCAAGAATGTCAATTGTTATTTTACTGTGTACATACGCAGTTCCCGGGTTCTATTTTTTTTTTTATGCTTTCTAGCCGAGTTTTGCCGTCTACTAGTAACTCCCGTGCTAAGCTAAAATGCTTGTGTTACGAGTGGGTTTACGTCGGTAGTGCATTGGGTGGGGATCGAACCGGCGACCTCAAGATCACAAGTCCGAGCCCCTAGCCATTGGGCTATGGCCGCTTTTAATTTACACTTAAAATATTTTTTTGTAAGTCCTGGATAAGGTAGCTATTTAATGGTGAAATAATTTTTAAAATGTTATATCAATGGCGACCAACGTTTAAACGTGCTTTGCTTTGGAAAGCACTCAACTAACCAGAAAAAAAACTGTTAGAATTTTTCACAAAGATTGTTCAGCCGTAGGGATCTAACCTAAGACTACATCTTCTTTAGCAGGCAAGGTGATATTCATTTATTGCACATAATGAGTTGTTACAAAGACAAAACCAGTACAAAGTATGGACCCTGTCGGGCACGGCAAGCTAGAAGAAAAGAGGATATGCCCGCTGACTGCTATATGCCGCGGTAAATGAGGTATTTGTAAGCAATACCGTGTGGTTTCCAGCTTAGAATAGATCACCCTATGTCTTTCCATCGATATCCTAAGAAGCGACTAAAGTAAATACTGCTGATAGATGGGCAGAAGCATCTATCAACTCAAGGATACTCATCTTATTGCGATCACTAGTCCACCTGCCAAGCGTGGTGATTACTGTAATATAGCTTAACGACCATTTCAAAATGGACGGAAACGGATTGATGAAATAAAGCTATGGCTTTATTTCATCAATCCGTTAATACCGTGTGTGGTCTTACACCTAAATGTCTCACGCGAGATTGATCTCCAATTTATTAATAATAAGCATGGCGCCAACAAATTAGTTCTGTAGTTGAATAAATATGTAAATTTAACATAAATGTAATATTTATTAGCAGAACTCTGTGTCAAAGATTCATTTATAATCATTGAACGTGAACATTTACATTAAATTATGATTTGCATACTTTATTGAAGCTAGTGTAGTGTAAAATATACTTGAAAATAGGTTTTTAAAATAAAAATGTACAAACTCATTAAAATATTTATGCAAATGTGTTCAACAAAAATAAATTATGGGTGAATAACTACATAAAAGAGTACACCGTCTTAATTTATAAATGATAAGATATTTATCAAAGAACATTAAAATAATATAAATATAACATAAAGCATATTTTAACAATTTCAATTATGTGTTTGTTACATATAACAAAAATATTTCCATGCCGACGAAAGTATATGTAGTGTATGTAAATAAATATAACCTACTAATAATCAATTAGGATTTATTAACCTTAGGGCCAATTTTTCAATCCACGGATAAAAAATATCAGAGGAATGAAATTTTATTTTGACGTAATGTCCATACAAAATCTGTCAAATTTAATATTTAATTTTGTTCTTCTGATATTTTTATCTGACGATTGAAAAATCCTTGGTCTTACTAATCCATTAGTATTAATTACTCTTAGTCTTGCTAGTATTTTAGTTATATAATATAAGTTTCCTCCTCCTTCAAATTACATTGAGCCTGCATAAGAACTGCCCACTGGTCATGACCTACCGTGGCCAGTATGGAAAACGAACGTTAAACAGGCTAAGAACACATGTTGGCCGCTGCAAGCTCAATCTGCACAAGTGGGGCATGATTGACGATAACGACATACAATCTCACTGTGGCACCGAACCGCAGTCTATATCACACGCGTTGGCCTGCCCTTCATGCCCTAACATACGCACGATGGGCGGGAACGACAGAGGCCATTGGAGTGGCGACTTACTGGACAAAATGGCTTTAAATAAAGTATAAGTACTAATAAGTTGAAACAACGACATGAAAGAAGAAGAACAAGTTGTATGGGTATGGTAGGTAGGTACCCATTAGATAATCATTATTAAAACTGTGCTAAAACTTATAAGCTATTATTATTCAGAACCAAAATAGGAAATTGAAACACAGCAATACAATCCTGTGGATAAAGATAACAAATCATCTGTGTGCACGGCGCTATGTGTTAGTAACTTGTTATATCTGTACAGTAACTTTGTTTGCGTGCTCAAACGACAGGCTCAACTTCACTGCGTATGTAAGTAAGTAATCCTAATCATAAGTGCACCCACACAACTTAGCGTCGTGGCACAAATGAGGTAAACTATCTTAAACCATTTTTAAACTTTTCAAGAAACGTAACCGAACGAACCTCTCAACCAATCACATGCTAAAATAAAAATCTATATCTTTACTAATAAATACAGCTGAAGAGTTTGTTTGCTTGAAAACGCTAATTTCAGGAACTACACACTAGTACGATTCCAAAAATTATTTTAGTGTTAGATAGCCCATTTTTCGCGGAAGGCTTTATTTAATTATGAAGTTTTTAGGGAAGCGGGAGTAACGCAGATGAACCGCGCGCGGGGAGTTACGTGCAATATTTTTCCGAATCGAGACGCAATATTAGAACAAACGGTTCCTAAACTTAATCTGCTAGAATTTGATGACATAACATATTGTAATACATTATGAAATTAAAAAGAAAAGTCTTTAAAATGTAACAGCTTTTCCTTTAGTAGGTCAACGCACAATATAAATAGCCACATTTCCAGTACAAAAGTGATTTCCCTTCGTTAACAAACCTTAGGCACGTTACGTCTACCTATCGCCTAGAAGCTGACAAAGTTGCGTGACTACTGAGAACCGTACTTAATAAAGGAAATAATATATATTGGAAACAAATAAATACGCTAGACTGTTGTGGTACGCAAAAACTGTGCTAAACATAATACATTGACGTTGGTTTCATTATCATGGAATAGGGAAACTAACAAGTTCTAGATACGAGTATATTATTAATGTAAAAGTTGTATATATATTTTTATTTATTATATATTTTTTATTTATTACATTATGTATTTTTAAAAAAACTTGATGATAACAAAAAAACATAACATGGTAAAATTAGCTCTAGTGCCTTGCAATAAAAGATAATCTACGTTGTACGAACGGGCGCCCCTATCAGAGGTTCGATGTAATTTTAATCTGTTACGTTTAATGTTAATGAAAAAGAATATTCATAAATAGATTGTACTTATTACCAAATATACATAATTGCACTGAATACCTATTAGCAACATTTTAAAAAATCACAGTGTATACAGTTACTGCTATAGGTATACTTTTTCTTTTATACTGTTTTTTTCAAGCTAGTTGCATGACCATAATGAAGTTTATATGTTTTATAAAAAAATATGAAACTTGCGAATATAAAGTCTGAATTTCGGTACAAAACAGATCTAATTTCATACTATTGCATGGTTTGAAAGTTAACAAAAATCATATAGACGATAACAGCAACTTGCTTTATAATTACTATTTAGATTGAACGAATAGAAAATATCAAGTGAAATATTCAAACTTCATTTCAGTACTACGACATAGAGATCTAAGATTAATTCTGTCACTGTATAAAGCAAGACGCTCGTATTTTATTGCAAATATATTTCTAGACCTCAGAATTATAAGGACGGATGTGTCAGAAACATTCGTCGTATACGCCTGTATCTTACACTGGCACTTACGACCTAATGCTTCTGAAGTATTATAAATATCCGTCCTTTTGCTTCTGAGATCTAAATTTACGATTGATAAGTGGGATTGGCCTGGGTCAACTGACATTTACTTATACATTTCTCAGGAGATTATCTGTGAGAAGGAAATATTAATATAAGATAAATCAAAGCTGTCGATTTGATATTCACTTCGATTAAATTTATATTAACGATGACTTAGCTTAAGGTTATTTTGCCATGTCATGTGTTGACCAGTTTTTGTTTAAGTTCAAATAGGAAATAAATAGTTTTCTTTTGTTACGAAAGTATAATCTGTTTTTTTTTCATTTCTTCAAAATGACAAAATACAACTATGGTATGGTAAAAGCAACAAAAAAACCACATAGGTTAAACCTGTGCTACATTAAGTCTGTCTTTAACATAGATTTACACCGATATGTTACAAGTTCATATTAAAAGCATTATATAAGCAATACATCAATCTCGAAGATAAAAATATTCAATCAATGTGTTCTTAGTGATGAAATATCGATCTGAGACGTGGTCTCTTACTGTGTGCCTCATAAGAAAGCTCAAAGTCGCTCAGCGAGCTATGGAAAGAGCTATGCTCGGCGTTTTCCTGCGTGATCGAATTAGAAACGAAGACATCTGCAGGAGAACGAAGGTCGCTGACATAGCCTTAACAGATTAGCAAGCTGAAGTAGTAATGGGCAGGACACATAGCTCAAAGAACTGATGGTCGATGGAGCTATGTCAGCGATGCTATCTTTTATCTTGTTGTGTTGTATACCAACAAACCATGAATGTCTGCTCTCACTCTTACACAAAAAAAAACCAACATTTATTAATTGCATATTATTAGATAATACCTAAGAATTTTAGATGTTGCATCATTTTATATGCTTTGAAGATGGACAGCTAAATTATTTAATGACAATAATTATGATATTTTATGCATTATATTATAATGTAAAAATTAATGCGTATTACCCTAAGTCTCGCAAATACTTGATGTACATTTTTTTGTTTGCTGCTAATTATCAAAAGAAAGTTAGGATATAAAAGCATCCTACCTTTAAAAAATATATGTAAATAAAATTTTAAAACTTAATTCTTTAAAAAAAACAACATTTACAATGTATTTTGCACACCGTTAAAGACAAGAATATGTAGGAACTAATTTTATATATCCGTGTGGTTTCCGGCTTAGAATAGACCACCCCGTGTCTTCCCATGGGTGTCGTAAAAGGTGACTAAGGGACATTTGGCTGATGGATGGGCAGCAGCATCTATTAGCTCAAGGTTTACATCTTACTGCGATCACCAATCCGTCTGCCAAGCGTGGTGATTATGGCAATATCCCTCTACGATCCTGGCTTGCCAAGGGTTAAGGCCTTTTAAGGCCCATGTTCAGCAGTGGACGTGAACGGGCTGATGATGATGATGAATTTTATATAGTGAATATTATGTAGGAATTAATTTTATATGTGTGTGTAATCTTTATACCACATTCTGGCTAATAAATGTTTTAAATTTTTTTATTAAAACATTCTGAGAAATCCGTACAAAATGGGTTACTCCCTCAGTACCCCGATCTCCAACGCCCCCGTACCGGAGAACCCCGAAAACGATAAAGATGATAGTAAAGAATTCTTTCTATTTTTATATTGTTTTTAACTTGTATAGTCAACATAAAAAGTGTGTGTTTAAGACGAATGTAGTTTTTAATCTTATACAATGTCGAATCATGGTTTGCTCTGATAGTGATATTTTGAATAAAATGTATCCAAAACATAAATCAAATGTTACAATAATATCAAATCATACATAAAAATATATATATTTTCAAATTTATGACAACAATAATTATTTCAAATTCGAAGCACATCTGGGCGAGAGGGTTGCAAATTTTTTTTTAAGGTAAATAATATTTAATTTATATATCTATTTTAAAATATAGTAGATTTTGTATGTTGACTGATTGAAAATTGTAACGTTTAGATTCTTAAAACTTTTACTAATGTTGATTATTTTTTAGTTGATTTAAGCATGTCTTGAGAAGAATTATTGTGATAATAATTATAGAGCAAGAGAAAAAATAATTCTGCCGTGGCATAACTAAAATGCCGTTATCCGACATCTGGACGATTTTTAACTTTTAATGCTATTATATTGATTTATTTTTTCTCATTATTATAGCATTAGAAGTTAAAAATCGACCAGATGTCGGATAACGGCATTTTAGTTATGCCACGGCAGAATTATTGTAATAATAATTATAACCTGTGTTTGCTCTAAGAGAGTCTAGAGTGTATTTGCTAATTATGATATTTACCCTAACCAAGCCAGAGTATATTTTTTTCCTAATCCTTAAAGTAAAGTGTTATATTTTTAGTAAGTGATAACATTTGATTTAACATATTATCTGCTGACGGTATTTTTTAGCTATACTACCTTTTATTTGAGTTTATTACGATAAAAATGAATCGGGGTACTCCGGGACGGGGGCCTCAGGGATCGGGGTACTCAGGGAATAACCCTAAAAAATCACATAACATATTGACGACGTGGGCAAGTACAAAATACCATAAAACTTTACAACCGTTGCACAGCACTGTATTTATGAAGCCTCACCTTGCACTTAGTTATATTACGTATGTTATGTTATATAATAGGCATGACGACTAAAAATTTATAATTAATCCGTCAGTTACATTACTAAAAAATATTGGATACATATTTTTTTATTTATCAAATCAATGAAAGTCAAAGATACAAAGCAACAACAAACTATAAAGGTAGGAGAGGGGGGCTTGGGACATCACAAGAAATTTCAACGCCGTATCTTCGTTATTTTTTGTTTGAGGAACGAAAAAAAAACGTATAATATATTTTTTTGGTAATCTAACAGACGAAATAAATAGATTATGTTATTCTTCATGCCAATTACAAATTATAATAAAATAATGAACACAAATTTATTTACTAACATTATCACATTGTACTTTGCTATCAAATATAAAAGAATTGTACATTACGGTTAAATATAATATTAATTTACATTTATACAATTAAATTAAATTATTGGACATACATTGACATTTATGTAAAGTTAATGTAATATTTAGTATTGATGTCGCTTAATGGATGCTATTAGCTATAGCTTTATGGATTTTCGATAGTCGATATGTAGATATCTAAACCATTATCATTTCGTTAATGATTTTATAATATTGTGTTTATATATAAGGAGCATTAACGACTTGAGTTCAAGTAAAAATGAATTTCGAACATGTTGGTTATATAATAACATTGAGGATAAGAATATTTGTTGACTCTTTTTAAATAAGCTAGGTAAGCTTTTTAATTCTTTCAATTATTAATCTACGAAAAGAAAAAAAATCTACGAAAAAAATCAAGGCACGGTGAAGTCTACAACCAGACAGAAAGTTACGTTGTAAACTTCCCTCTGTGTCTAGGAAAACATGTTAAGCTGTTGGTCTTGATTGTCATAACACCGGAAGGATAATAATCAGTATAATTAATAGAATCAGGCGTTACTCTGAATTACTAAAGCCATACTAATCTAAAATAAAACGAATTTTATTTTTTTGTTAATCATTATTTTAAGTCGAATTGTACACATTGTAATTTTTTTTTTGTAAATGACTTATATTTAATATGAGGATTGAAGATGACTCTTTGCGTATGCGTAGTACCTAGATTCACTTCTTCACCAGCCCGTTAATGTCCACTGCTAAACATGGGCCTCCTCTTAACAGACCTTGGCACGCCAGGGTCTTTAAGGGATATTGCCATAATCACCACACTTGGCAGGTGGATTGGAAATCCCTGGTTCAGTCACATATTCAGATGCCAGGCTTCAGATGCAACCACTAAGTCACCAGTGGAGTCAAAAACTATTTAAGTCTTCTTCTTTCTACTTCACCAGCCCGCTTATGTCCACATGGCCCATGTACATAAACGGGCTCCCCTCTTAATAGACCTTGCGAGCTAGGGTCTTTGAGGGATATCGCCATAATCACCACTCTTGGCGAGCGGATTGGTGATGGCAGTAAGATGGTAACTAACGCTGAGTTGATAGATGCTGGTGCCCATCCATTAGCAGTATATCCCTTAGTCTCCTGTTACGGCACCCTTGGGAAGACACGGGGTGGTCTATTCTAAACCGGAAACCACACGGCTAAAGTACTTTTATATGTACTTACTTCACATTACCTACATATGAAAGTGAAACAAGTAAATTGGAATCATAAAACTTAAAGCTTGATTTCACAGAGGAATGGATCGTTGATTACAAAATTTATAGTTCATTATAAACTATAATTTGTGTTTTAATGATCCACTATAATGAACATATTGCTTAATGTTAATGGGGAAGTAACAATAATTAGATAGTAAAGTGTACATGTTCAGCTGTAAAATAAGCATTAAATTGAGCTTATCTCATTAGGAACGTAGGAACAGAAAAGGTGTGGGGTTTTGTGTAGGTGCATAACTTACAATCACTATTGCAAAAGCTTTGAGGAGATAAAATATTGGACACTCATAATAAACTGAAATGTATTATGAACAACGCAACATAGGTACTACGCATTTATGTAAGTACACTATTTTTCTCAAAACAGTTGCATTGAAACTGTAGATATCTACAGTAACTGCACAAACTACAAAAATGAATTATATAATTTCTATTTTTTTTGTCTCTGTAATTAATTTTTAGTTTACTTTTATATAGTTTTGAATATTAGTTTTAGTTATGCAGATTAATGCAGTGCCTATAGACATATGCTGTATTTGCCTATATTATTCGTTGCATTTAGTTTATTAAATACAATATTCAAAATAATAGTTCTAAATTACAAATTTATTTTATGATTAGGTGTTCATATAGCTAAATTAGCTCATATTTAATTTGAACCCTGTGTGGGATTGATTAATATGTACCCACGTCAAATTAGACCTTTCTAACAAACAGTGTTTCGAGCGTTCGAAAATAAAGGTTAGGTATTAGGTACGTGATAGTGAATAATTGTGTAATTAATTTGGGAATAGTTGGGAGTGAGTTGCTCTAAAACAATACTGCTTTATTAATAATTGTAAAATCAAATTTATTTAAAAAAGGATTCCTCTGAGTTTCTTGCCAGTTCTTCTCAGAGTTGCCACGTCCAGAACTGGTGGTAGTAAAAGAATGGGACGCATCATAAGAACATGATTTAAAATATTTTAAATGTGTCTATATGAATAAAGAATTTTTGACTTTGACTTTGACTTTGTGTGCCTAAAATATAACGGATTAAATTATTGTTGTTGGGAGTTAAATTAATTTATAATTACGTGGCTGCAACTAATTGATGCGACTCGTTTCCTAAGAGCTGGTTGCAACTGAACTTTAAAGAGAAAATAAGCAATACCATTCAACGAGGCAATGAGGTAGCATATTTTATTCAGAAGGTCAGCTGAAACTTAAAGTTATTTTATGATACTTTAATTGAGTATAATAAAATAACTTAACTAAAACTAAACTCTAAGTTATTGTTATTTTATGTTTTATCTCTATGCATGTACTCATATCATACTTGTAGTGATCACATTATTTAAAGTTATTGATGTCTTTACTAAAATTATAAAAAAATAGCATGAAGAAACTTGCTCCTTTTTTTTGTTGTCCACGTGGAAATGCTTTTACGCATTCCCACCGCCGCTGCAGCGTATTCGCGCGCTGGCGGTGGGATATGTGGGACTCACCCTCTCCATAGCATGGTATGCTAAACTCATACCACGAGGAGAGGACCCTTAAACCTCCCGGACACTCCTTCGATCCGCCGTTGGCGGGGACCGGGTATGCATGAGCAAGAAACTTGCTCCTAATGCTGAAATTATATTTTCTGATACCTGATAATAATTGACCGCGCTACAGGTTTAATAGTGGTTTTATGTATATTGAATATAAATTGTTACTGTGAATACCATTACCTGTTTACAGACGACGAATAATTTTTATGATCACAAGTATTTTGTACTGTACATAAATAAAAATCTTAAAAAAAGAAAATATTTATTAAATTTATTTAACGCCGACGTCTAGAGTTCTCAGTTCAATAATGTAGGTTCTATAAATATCTTTTAATAAATATAGACGTAAGTTTATGACCACTGCAGATAATAAACTCGTTTGATTTCTAATGGTGCCCTTATTTAGAACAACTAATAAGGTTTTCCTTGTACAATAGATTTATTAGTACATTCTTTATTAGTTTTAATTTAAAACAGTAAAAAGGTAAGTAAAATAAGTTCGAGGAAAGTTATACAACAGGGTCGTTGTTGTTTCAATTACGAGATATATGGGATCGAACCACCTACTGATATAAACTAAGTACTTGTTCTCGCGATTTTCTCTTATAGGAGTAAGCAGAGGCAAAGTAACGCCACCTGTCTCGATCCTGACACACCTCTTTTGCTTCTTCTTCATTCGTCAGTGCAATAGGTTGACTTAACTGATTTCCGGTGAGAAAGCTTCTTATGTAGCGTCACAGTACCAATTATGTAAGTTGCCATAGCAACGCGATAACAAATATTTATACCAAATTAATCGTAAAATTTAAAAAATGTCCTGGCAATTGGTTGATCATTGTCAACTATAGCGAGAATTTATGTTGTTAGTGGCGATGACGTAATGTAATTTTTTTGATGTTTGGCAATTTATCTATCTTTCCGACCTGCCGGAGAAGAGTGCACCCGCGAACACGACGCATCCCCCCTCGTCCTTCTGACTCTTAGTTTGCAAAGAACCATCCGACGCTCTCGTAGACCTGAAGTCCGAGAGGCCCGTGAACTGTAAAGTAGAGCGGCAGTTTCACAAAACTCCCCTAAAAAACGAAAAGTCATAATCCCTTAATCACATCGCCAGTGAACGCCCTGAGGCCGAGGTCTAAGCCCCACAGGGGGCTGGAGCAAGGCTGGAGCTCTGCTCGCCTTTATGCCCGGTGAAATAGCAAAAGCCTCTCTCTACGTACGTATGTCCATCCAAAAAAAACAATTAATCTTCAAAATTATCTTCTACTTTTTACGTAATTGCCTGCGGGACAACATCCAAGAAGGATGGATAATCGGGTTTAAATAGCAGGAAAACAGAAAGTCTAGAGTCAATATACCTTTATTCACATAATCACATTTAAAAATACTTTTAGATAATGATATTATGATGTACAAACGCCGTATAATGATAGTACATAGTTAAAGTCTGCAAAAATATTACCATTAAAAAATTTGCCCATTTAAAATTAATTAAAATCACTTGGTTAATTCGTTAAAAACGCTATCATATGGGCATTGATGAACTAGTAAACTAAGTTAAGTATTATTAACTTAAGCTATTAAACTGATTATCTACTCTATGCAGTAATCTTTAATTTAGTCTTAAAGTTTAATGTTAAAATTATGTTCATAATTCGCATTGGAATTATAGAACTTAAAAGTTACTTAAGTCCTTTCTTGCAACTTTAGACGTCTAACCACCATTTTGGTAAAATTAAATATAAATTGTTAGAGTTCATCACGTTCAATTACACAATTGAACATTCATGCATAATAAATATAATGGAGCTATCGTGTAAGTACTATTTTGTGTGAATTTGAAGTGTTTGATTTAAAAATAAATATTTCAAAGCCGTATTACTCTTTGAAATTCTTCTTCTTCTTCTTTCGTGTCGCTGTTTCAACTTATTAGTTTTTATACTTTATTTAAAGCCATTCTGACCAGTAAGTCTCCACTCCAGTGGCCTCTGTCGTTCCCGCCATCATATCCTTCATAGTGCAGCTGTTAGGGCATGAAGTGCAGGCCAACGTGTGCGACATAGACTGTGGTTGGGTGCCACAGTGATATTGTGGTCAAACATGCCCTTGTGCAGGAATTAAAAAGTAGGTACGTACATTATATTCCTCAAATCTTTGATTAATATAAATGGATCAATAACTGTCTCTTAAGCACACCGTGCTGTTAAACTTCAAGTAGATACATTTATAACAGTAAAATATATGTATGTGCTCAAATAACCATGTGGGTACAAATGTTGTAAAGGATTTTTGCAATAAAATAAGATTAGTCACAATATGAATTAATATAATGTGCCGTGTCAATCACTATAAACACATAATTAACTAACACAAAGCACATCCAGCCTCAGAATAACTCGGGTCACTTACTTACCCATAAATGTTCTGAGTCCAAATTTGCTTTGTTTAGTATTAACAATTTGTTTAACAAACAATATCACATCCAACCTTCGTAGCTTAGCGGTATGTGGCTCGCTTTAAAATCTCGGAGGTCGTGGGTTCGATCCCCACATCGGACAAGAAATCTTTGTGTAATTTCAAAGATTTCTTTCCGTGTCTGGATGGCTGACTGCCCTTCGTGCCTCGGAAAGCACGGTAAGCCATTAGTCCCGATTGATATCACATCATCTATAATAATCGTATATCAAGGAACGGGCAGCGGCGTTTCCTTGTGTGGTAGAACATAATGCTGCGGTCACCAACCCGCCTACCAAGCGTGGTGACTATGGCAAATACCCTCCCCCGGAAAGAGGCCCATGTTCAGTAGTGGACGTTATATCGGCAGATGATGATGATGATCACATCCAAGTTTTATATGTACAATCTTCGAATACATTTTCAAAAAATATTTACATTGACTACATACTTAGTTAAAGCAAGTATTAAATAATAACTGATGAAATGAACCGGCTAAGTCTAGACATGTAGCGCCTCAACGAATTGGCTAATTCAAATATCATTAATTTTAATGGAACATGGATGTGAAAGCGGCTTAGAAGTTGTTAGACATCCTAACTGACATGAGGTCAGAAACCGTTGTTAGGTCAATAAAGATTTATTTGACTGTTGATGAGATAATTCCCAAAATAGAGATGTGAGCAATTATTTTTAACTCAAGCCTACGCTGGGATGACACTTATATAATTAGAGCATCAGTTTTTAAGGCCTTGACAAACTTGACGTTACATACAGTATTTTATTTTTTCTAACGGTTTCAACAAAAACACCGTTAAAACAGAAGAAATGGACTGAAAATCTTTTTAAGTAACATTGAGAGTTTATAATTTTAAAAGCTATAGTTTACTAAGCGGTGTTCAATGCTATATAGCTTATGCACTTATTTATTGGCGGCAAACCAATTGTGAGCAGTGAGATGACATAAATAACAATCTGAAATGTCATAAAATTCAAGTGCTTATTAAATATTAGTATCAATTTTATAGCAACTGCCATCGAAATGTTTGTTTTTTACAGACATTTGATATTCACGAACGGCAGGGATATTAAGCTTGTACGAGATAAGCATGGCCCTGAAACAGCTAAAGAACAACAAGGCGCCGAGTGAGGACGAAATCTCATCAGACCTCCTGAAAGCGTGGATCACCAGTACGTCCTACAGAAGCTCTTCAATTCTACCTTACTCGGAGGTACCACGCCTGAAGCATGGAACAAAGTGAAATCGTGTTGTTCTCTAAGAAAGGTGATACCACCTTATTAGGGAGCTACAGGCCCATCTCGCTTTTGAGCCATGTTTATAAGCTGTTTTCCAGGGTTATTCCAAATCGCCTCGAACGATGGCTTGATGACTTCCAACCTCCCGAACAAGTCGGGTTCCGAAAAGGCTATAGTACCGTGGACCACATAAATACGCTGCGGCAAGTTATATAAAAGACCAAAGAGTATAACTTGCCGCTCTGTTTAGCAGCAATCCGAAATGCGGAGATAAGTTCGTTGAAGTGGCAATGGGCAGGTCACATAGCACGGAGAACAGATGACCGCTGGGGCCAAAAAAGTTCTCGAATGGAGACCGCGGCTCGGCAAGCGTAGCGTAGGACGTCCACCAACTTAATGGACGGATGACCTGGTAAAAGGGGGATGAAGGCCGCCTTCAACCGTAGTAACTGGAAATCTATGAGGGAGGCTTATGTCCAGCAGTGGACGTCCTACTGCTGAAATGATGATGATGAGGGATTTTAAAGCTAACGATATGGGGAGTATTCCTATCACGGTAGGCAGCGGCTTAGCTGCACCCTTGGCACTGTCTAAATCCATGAGCAGCGTCTAACGTGTCTTACCATCAGGTATGCCGCTTGCTCGTTTGCCACTGGGACGGCAATAATAAAAGATATATAGTAGCAATGAACCGTAAGTGTAGGTCAACTCGTCTACGCTTGGCTTTTTCAATATAATGGCCTGTTTTAGCAAAGTGTAATATTATTATCATCTTTAAGATTTTACTAGGAAATGCAATATTGTGGTCATCAATGCTACGCAAAAGAAATCATCAGTGTGACACGCGACAGTACCAAATAATCAAATAAGTACCAAGTGTTGGTTTTGAATACAAAAAGATGAACTATAAGCTCAAAGTTTAATTATTATCCAAATCGAACAACAGTTAAAATCGATATAATACCATTCGAATAAAACCACAAATGAAGGACAGAATAGTGATCCAAAATTCTACCTCTCGTGGTTTCAGTATTCGAATTTGTATCTATCAAACATTTAGCCAATGCCGAAGGTATATAAATTAACGAACACTGTAATATATCAAAATCAAGCTCAAAGGTTGAGTTAATTATTAATAACGACAGAGCCGATATTGTGGTTTGTTGGCCGCGAATTAAATATAAGTTGTTGTGGAGGAATATTGAACTATTTGTTGCCTATCTGTTTGGTGTTTGGTTAATTTAATAACCAAAAATAATTAAAACAGAGGAGCGTTTATAAGTTGAAATTGCTTAATTTTTAGGGTTCCGCATCCGACGGGTATAACGGGTATATTAATAAGACTTCGCTGTCTGTCTGTCACAGATGATGTATTTCTATTGCCACTATATCAACAAATACTAAAAATAAAATACATATTTAAGAAGGGCTTCCATACTCCCTTTTTCCCCTTTTTTGCTCGATATCAATTACCCTTTTAAGAACCCTTCGAGCGCGAATCCGACTCGCTCTTGACCAATTATTTATTATAAAATACATATAGGTATTTATAGCATGGTATCCCTTAAAGTTTAGTCTTGTTGTACAATTTTTCCGGAAAACATAAAAAAAATAGCTTAGGTACCTATATTTTATATCATATTTATATTGCTTTAATGAACGTATACACATTAACACATTGATGGACAGTATTTTCTACGGTTACCCGTGTCGCGTCAGTTTTATTTTTCATACATTGCCCACATATGTAACACAACACATGTTCATAATAGTGTTTGATACTACAGAACGGCAATAGACGTGAACATCGTCTGGCGTACTGTCACATAGAATTTTATACGGTACATATTCTCTGGCACAGACATTTCTCAAAAAAACTTTGACGTCGACGGGCGTAAAGTCGTATCACTTTTAACTACCTTAACGCCGATGAGCGTTAGTGACCATCAACGTGTTAAACATGATAACTATTAATAAATTTCATTGAAATCATTTATTAAGAAATTCGCTTAAAAGTAACTAGCTTCCCGCGTGCGTTTGCACTAGTCAAGGTCCCGTTCCCGTGGGAAAATATACTTTCCTCGATAAATGGGCTATCTAACAGTGAAATAATTTATTAAAATCGCTCCTGAAATTAGCTAGTTCAAGCTAAAAAACAAAATGTTCAGCTTTATATATTAGTTAGATATAAAAAAATGGCTAACTCGTTTTGCTTGTTTTGATGATTTGTATTTAGCCTATCGAAACGTAAATCTGTTATATTCATTTCAGTACATGACAGGAACGCTATTATACTGGATTCGAATTCGATGCCCAAAGCATTTAATTAATACTGACGTAAAGCTATGTAGAATAATATGTTAAATTCATTGAACGAAGGATGAATAGTCGTCTATATAGGTTGACTGGTAATTAGTGACCGATACCTAAACACATCATTGTGCTCATGATAACAAACAACTTTTACTATGGCACCAAACTTGAAATCGCGAAAAAAAAATCAGCTGCTCCCTACCATGTTGACGAGTTATGTGAACATTAATGTATGGAACAGCTAATTTTTTTTCGCGATTTCAGGGTTGGTGCCATAGTCCAAGTTGTTTGTTATCATAAGCACAATGATGTGTTTAGGTATCGGTCACTAATTACCAGTCACCCTATATAACATAGACATAAGTGTTCTTTTTACTATCGTCATTATTAGTTTTTCTTTTTAATTATGTATTATATTATACTATATAAGGTTTGTCAGTATATTGTGTGGATAGACAGAAGTATGTTTGTTACTATTTCACACAAAAACTACTTAACGGATTTCACAGAAACTTTACACGGAGATAGTTTATAAACAGGATTAACATATGGGCTACAAATAATATGGCAGAAATCATGACACTACGATCCGTGTACTATTCATCATCACTAGCCCGTATAACGTCCACAATGAACATAGGCCTCCTCCCTCCTTCGGATATAATGTGATTGATTTAAGCAATATAAATATGAAAGACAATCGGACCAACGGCTTAAAGGGCATTCCGAGGCACGGAGGGTAGTCCCTTAACCAACCAGATCCACTAAGAAATCTTGAAATTTACACAAGCATCTCTTGTTCGGTGTGGGGATCGAACCCACGACCTCCTAGACTCAAAGCGAGACTCATACCGCTACGCCACGGAGGTTGTCCTATTGATCACTATATTGTGGATATATCTTCTCTTTTTATACTAATTGCGCAAACCGAGGAGTATGAAATTTCGCACATTTATAGTTTATATAGAGAAGAAGTGCAGAATCTTAATATATATTTCTTTAATTATGGTCAAATTTCAACCTCTGGGTACAACTACTAGTCATAATTATTTATGTTGCAATCAAAACTCTTAACCAACTAGCAAAATCAGTCAAAAGTAGTTTTAGGTTAGGTTAGGTTAGTTTTGACTGATTTTGCTAGTTAAAAGTACTTTTGACTGCAACATATACAATTATAAACTTTACAAAATACTAATAAAAGTTATCGATGAGGTCAATCCTAGATAACTTTTCTGCGAAAACATCAAAAGGCCCAACTATTCGAATATAAGGTCAGGTTAGGTTCAAGGTGAATTGTATTGTAATAAATTTTGTTTCCTCATAACTTTGTATAGAACAGTGGATCTCAAAGTCAAAACGTCATTCGTCACTTAATTTTTAAATGTGTAGATATTAGGTGCTATGTGTATATAACACTTATGTATTTAATTCAATCCTTACTGTGCCACAGCTCACCAATTTCTTTCAAGCATCCTGTCGATAGTATGCTGTGGTCATTCTAAAACTTATTTAAAAATTTTAAGAATTTTTTTTTACTTCTAAGAGCGTTTTCAGTTTATCCGATCCGATATCGGTGTCGGACGACGATAGCTCACATAATTCCGACAAAATCGTTCCGATTCGGCCATTCACTCAATAGATTCGTGCGGGCCGGTCATCATGGGAGACCATAATAGAAAATTTTATTTGCTGTATTATATTTTAGACGCAAAAAAAGATCTGTCCAAAGGAAGTATTGGATACATCCCATTGTGGAAGCGAGATATTCAAAGAGAGCATTTTATACTCTTTTTAGAAAGCTACAAAACGCAACTGGAAAGTTTTTTTTAATACTATCGTATGAGTGAATCCACATTCGATTTTTGCTAAACCAAATAAGTAAATAGAACAAGCTTAAAATGGCCGCCGTGCATCGGGCTCTGCGCACACAGAGACAATCAAATGTACACGTATAACAATATCGTCCGACGGCTCACGGGCATCCGATGGTGCCGGCAACGCAGCGGTATCGGCTCCGATATCCTTTTTTTCCGAGCAAACAATACTTTGGGAAACGCTCGCGTAGGAAATTGTAATTTTCTTATCTTGTAATACATATCATTATTACTTGTATCAAGTACTCAACATTAAAATATTGATATTTTTCAGAACATACTGAGCAAAGAATGGTGGTATATTCTAAGCAACAATCATATAACCTACCTATCTAAACTTATACCCATCTTCATAATTATACTAATATCAATACGTATACACTAATTTTACTAATATTATATACGCGAAAGTTTGTAAGTATAGATGGATGGATGTTTGTTACTCTTTCACGCAAAAACTACTGAATGGATTTGGCTGAAAGTTTGCACGCGGATAGTTTATAAGCTGGATTAACATATAGGCTACTAAATATCACGCTCCGACCCACTGCAGCAGAGTGACGTGGGTAAAACCGCGGGGCACAGCTATTACTCCATATCTTTATATTAGCAACTTGCTCAATCAACACTATAGAAACTGCATTATTTTCCAAATCACTCAGAAAGTTCCTTCAATTAGCGCACGAGAAACAAAACCAACTTCGCCTTTACAACAATGAGATCTCACCACAATATTCAACGTAAACCTAATTTATTTACACCATCTCCAAAGCAAACAGTCCAAGTAAGTTACCTACCGTATTGTGTTATTCTATTTTCGCACGACAAACTTTAGTTGGCAAAATTAAATGTGCGGGCGGAGCAAATAACAAGTAACTCCAGCGCAGTGGAAGCAGATAATGCATTAATGGCGGTTGCTATTAGCATCCGGGTGTGAATGTGATATACGGTTAACTACATGGCCAGTTCCGTTGGTAGTGAAGGTGCTTGTTTTGTTTTAGTTGTTTGTATTTAAGAAATTAGTATTCACTTTTGTGTAGCCAGTACTTGAATGAAGTGGAGATAGAATCTGAATTTTATTTCCACTTTAGTGGAGTTAAAATTTAATTTAAGATAGGTACGCAGTTCGTGACAGTCAAATGGACTCAATGTAACTTATATACCTATATCTTAAAACCTCAAGCTTGTAATCGTGATCATATACACAGTCATTTTTAGCCATTGGTAATACTCGCGGTCTATGTACTCGTACCTATATACTTCACTACATAGTATAAAACTAAATCGCTTGCCGCTGTCTGTCTGTCCCTATGTATGCTTAGAACTTTAAAACTACGCAACAGCTTTTGATGCGGTTTTTTTTAATAGTTAGAGTGATTCAAGAGGATGGTTTATATTATGTAAACATGATACATCAGCATGGCACCCGTGCGAAGCCGGGGCGGGTCGCTAGTTTAGAATAATATTAAAATATTTTCATATCTGTGGGCATTTTCTTTAGTTCAACCTAGATTATCTTGTATTTCAAGGCACAAGACCTCATTTTTGTGATCTTCATTCACTTTTGCCGTCTCCTTGTTGAAAACGTTTATTGGGAAATCTTATAAATTTTAACATTTTGATGTTACGTTCCGATAGTAATACTGATGATTAATTGTCCTGCAGTTAAGTATTAGCTGATTTATATGTCATGAAGTATCCAACTCTGTGATTAATATTAGTATTGCAGTATGTTAGAAAGTATTCTAATACTTTTAAAATTGTGTGCAGCATTGCTAGAGCCAATCACATTAGACATAAGATAGAGAACTCCAGTAACAAAATAAAAACCACCTGGGGAATAATAAATAAAGAAAGTGGCAAGACTTTTAATCGAGATAATCAGTTACAATTAAAAGTCGATAGTATACCTATTAGCAATCAATCTGAAGTGGCTCATGTATTTAATAAATTTTTTTCTGACATACCAATATCCACTACGCGTTCTCTAAATTCTTCACCCAGTGACGCAGAGCTACTTTTACGCAGAAACGTGCCGGGATGTAATTCGTTATTCCAATTCAAGCATGTTACTGTAACGGAAGTAATAAACGTTGTCAAAGCTTTTGAATCAAAAAATACGGGAGATTTGTGGGGTTTATCAGTTAAAATCCTTAAAGAAATAATAGAAATAGTAGCGCCATATTTAATGATTATTTTTAATGAATGTGTAGACACTGGCACATTTCCTGATAAAATGAAGTACAGTAAAATCATACCTTTATTAAAATCAGGTGCGAAAGACGACCCAGCCAATTATAGACCAATTTCAATTTTACCAGTGTTTAGTAAAGTCTTTGAAAAAATAATACTCAATCAGCTCCTCAAGCATTTCAATTTAAATAACCTCTTGCACGCGAATCAGTTTGGTTTTACTAAAGGTCGCTCAACTATAGATGCTGGTGTCGCTCTTATAAAACTTATATACAATGCGTGGGAGCAGTCGCAAAATGCCATCGGAGTATTCTGCGATCTTTCAAAAGCATTTGATTGCGTTCAGCACGATACGCTTTTATTAAAATTACGTCACTATGGTGTAAATGATGGTGCACTGGATATGCTATTTTCATATCTTACACAGAGAGTTCAATGCGTTGACGTAGGTGGTGTAGTCTCGGGATCCTTGCCTGTTAAGTTAGGTGTGCCACAAGGTTCCATTCTGGGTCCTTTTTTATTCCTGGTATACATCAATGATTTGCCGTATTATTTGGAGAATTTGTGTGATGTTGTACTCTTTGCTGATGACACTTCACTTATTTTTAAAGTGAAACGTAATATTGACGATTTTGACTTTATTAATTGTGCACTCACACAGATAACCCATTGGTTTACTGTAAATAATTTAGTCCTAAACGCGAATAAAACCAAATGTATTAAATTTACTACACCCAATGTGAAAAATATTGGGCCTAATTTAATGATTAATAATGAAGTGCTGGATACTGTCAACTCCACAGTTTTCTTAGGAATAACGCTGGATAAAAATTTAATATGGAATGCTCATGTATCGAACTTGGCTAAAAAGTTGACCTCTGCTGCTTACGCTGTAAGGAAAGTAAGACAACTGACCAACGTAGAAACTGCACGGATGGTCTATTTTAGTTATTTCCACAGCATTTTATCATATGGAATTTTACTTTGGGGCAAATCTGCTGATATCAAAAGCATATTTATTTTACAGAAACGGGCAATTAGATCAATTTACCAACTAAGTGCCCGCTCTTCCTTAAGAGATTTGTTTAAAAATATTAATATATTAACGGTTGCTTCTCAATACATTTATGCAAATTTAATTCATATTAGACAAAACCTAAATCTATATCAAAAGAGCAGCGCCTTGCACACAATAAATACAAGAAACAAACATAAATTGTGTGCTGATTACCACCGTCTGCAGAGAGTCCATTCTTCGTTTGTAGGGCTTAGTGTGCGTATGTTCAACAAAATACCAGAATGTGTGCAAGAGTTACCCCTAAATAAATTTAAATCCCATGTAAAGACTACCTTAATGAAAAAAGGTTATTACACAATTAATGAATATGTTAATGATAAAACTGCATGGTGCTAGCGGTGTAACACAAGCAAACTTACACACCAGGTGCCTGTTCACCGAACTGATATACCAACATTAGACTTTTTTAATTTTTTATTGTCATTTATCAAATTTGTTATTGTATACACTGATGTATTTCGGAACAAGCTATGCTGAGTTTAACTGTCTCTCTTTTTAAATGCGATTCCTCAAATACTACTATCAGTGTACTCGTCATGCTCCCATTGTTTGTCATTGCTTGCGGTGGCGATGTGAGTCGGGTCGCCTCCTTCCCTCTAATATGGCGAGGGAGGCGATGGCTGTGTGCTCACACGTTATACTCGTGAACGGGTGCTGCTTGTGGTGACTGGTCGACCATCTGATGGATGTGTTTGAGGTAGTAGTACATTATTGTGACCTTTACGGCGATAATCTTCTCATGTAGCTAGTTCCTTGGAAATGTGCGTTGACGCTCCCTCCGTTTTCAAAGTGCAAGAGGTTGCTGCTCTGATATTTCTGCTTGAGGATTTTAAATCAATATTTAACTATATTTGTGAAAACGTCTAGAGCGTGCATAAGCGCACATACTGTTATTTGAAATGTATATTAAATAAAATATTGTAAACAAAAGTTATTAAAAAAAAAAGGTACATAAACTGTGATACAAAAGATGACGAAAAAGAAAAAGCCCGGAGTTTCTTTCTTCCTTTCTTCTCCGAGTCGTCCACATAGGTAGCTAGTGAAAGGTTGCAGGTTAGCTAGGGTAGGATTCTCGCCGGCGAGGACCGCGTTGCACCCCTACCCCTGCCCTGTGATCCAGCGCCTGTAGGCCGATCACTTCCTTTTATGTTCATAAATCTGACTTATATATCAGTGGTACCACTGGGTCGTGGTCCTAACCCATTAAGGGTGCCCCCAGGTGTGTGCCACTTAATTGTATGTTTTTTTTCCAAATTTTTCTATATTGAACCATTAAAGTCTAAAATAATTAATATGAACATAAACTTATTATGAGTAGAGAAATTAATGACCAGCTGACGGACGGACTACTTTGTCTGTAATATCCTACAATTTGCTACCGGTTAATTAAGTATCTAGTTTAATTCATAGAATAAGAATAATTGTGTAACATTGTGATTCTGACAAGTACAAGTGTATGTAAATACCTAAGTGCTGAATAAATTCATTATTTCATTATTATTTCATTATTATTTCAATTTTATGCGCGTATTATAAAAAAAAACTTTATAAAATTTGAAAGACCGAACATCAGAATTCAATAATTAAATCTATGGCCATTGTTACACAAAGTCAAACTATGATAAATGCTCCATAATAATTTGGTAATTTCAAGAGAGATTACATTCCTTATCTCATTGGCTGAAGCCTATACATGTTCTTGGCCCTTATTCAAGTGGTATTCACAAAGCGACCTTATTATACTTATGAACTTTATGGGCGTGCAATAAAGTTCAAAGTCAATTAACTTTTAACATAGCAATTGGTTGGCTAAGGGTTAAATTGCGACGACAGCTTACCTAAACACTATATATTTTTTTGTATATAATTTTCTGTCTATTGTATGAGTATAAGTAAATCATTATTATTACGAAAATTTCTAAACACATTTACAAATAAGTAGCGATAAATATAATTAGCACTGTTTAGTCACTGCTATTACTATGGAAGTGTGATTTTTATGAGAACGACTGACAAATAAAGAATTTCACACTTTTATCAACGTATTATACAAGAATGGAAAGTATTTTTGTTAAACAATGAACACTCAATGTTGCTTTCTTACTTTTTCTATTAATAAGAAACGTAAAAGTATAAATTGGAAAGGTTATTCACAGTGTTTAAGAGTAGTCAAACTGAAGTATAATTATTTTGCATAAGTGCTATGCAAGAGCAAGTGATTACCTACTTGGTACAACCGATTGGTAAATTGTGAATGCCAACTAAATAATAAAAGTACCTAACTGGACCAAAACTTTTTAGATCTGAGTATGTTTCGCCGGATCATCTCGATGAGGCCGCGCTGAAACCGGTAGTAGAATAACGCCACTGAGTTTGTTTTGCCGGATCTTCTCAGTTGGGGCGTATTGGATCCGGTGGTAGCACTAAAGCGCGTTCGTCGAGATACTTATGGTCCGTCTAAATAATAATATACTCAAAGGACAAAACCTAGATTTAATAATAATATTGAATTTTCATACTTGACAGCTTTTTGGCTAAAGCTATATAAACTATTATTATAAGTAGCAATAACCAAATAAAATTAATGAACTTAACACAGTAAATCAAAAATATGTTTTGACTTTTTACAAATACCTGTAATAGGTTAACGTGAATAAAAACTATTTTCATTTATTTTATTTACTTAAAGCTAAGTGGATTTAAATAATCATTTGATTAAGTATAGTCTTAATATCGTCGTCTTTTTTTTTTCTTTGTCTGGGGGAAAATTCATGTACGCATTCCCACCGCCGCCGCTGCAGCGTAACCTTGCCGGACGCGACGCTACAGGCGATATGTGGGCCTCGCCCTCTCCATAGCGGTGGTATGCTACTCATACCACGAGGAGAGGACCCTACACCACTAAAACCCCCCGGACACTCCTCCGTCCGCCGTTGGTGAGGGCCGGGTACGCTTGGCAATCCGGTCCATTGATATACCTTCCTAGTAACTGAAAACATCAAAGTTACTTAAATGTTCGATTTAAAAATGTTTACAAGTGCCTATACGGTTAGGTCTACGTAAATATTCATTACTTTTTTTATTCGCTTAGTTAACATGAAAACCTAATAATTAGCTTATATTTGAAGACTCCTTGAACTTTAATAAATCATATCAAAGAATTTAGCTTTTTTTTTTAAAGTTAACTAGCAAAGTTTTGCAGTCTACTAGTATTCTTGTTAACCCCTCCCTCGTGCTAAGCTAAAATGCTTGTGTTGCGAGTGGGTTCACGTCGGTAGTGCAATGGGTGGGGTTCGAACCGGCGACCTCAAGATCACAAGTCCGACGCCCTAGCCATTGGGCTACAGCGGCTTCATTATAAACGGATTTGAGATATCTATCAAATCCGTTTATAACTCGGAAAAATTTGTTGACGTTAAAATTTTGTTATAGTTTCAGTAGTAATTTTAGTGTTGGTCAACTCGTACACGCTTGGCTCGCATTAAATATAATGGGATGTTTTAGCAAAGAGGCTTCCAGAGGATTTGTGATGCTTTTAACTTCTTGTTTTAATAAGGAAGACTTATCTATACTAATATTTTAAAGAGGAAAAGTTTGTATTTTTATAGTTTGGTATGTTTCTTTCGAATAAACTCATAAATGACTGAATGGATTTCGATAATTCTTTCACCTTTAGAAAGCTACATTATCCCTAAGTAACATAGGCTAAAAGTCCACCAGTGCGAATTCTTCTAATTTTCTTCTATATTAAATAATCCGTAGCGTAGCGGTATTTGGCTCGCTTTAAGTCGCGGAGGTCGTGGGTTTGATCCCCACGCCGGACAGAAAATCTTTGTGTAAATTCTAAGATTTCTTTCCGGGTCTGGTTGGTTGAGGGACTACCCTCCGTGCCTCGGAAAGCACGTTAAGCCGTTGGTCCCGATTGTTATAACATCATCTATAATAATCGTAAATCAAGGAACGGGCAACAGCGTTTCCTTGTGTGGTACAACATAATACTGCGGTCACCAACCCGCCTGCCAAGTGTGGTGACTATGGCAACTACCTTCTCTCGGGAGGAGGCCCATGTTCAGCAGTGGACGTTATACGGACTGATGATGATGATATATGAATACTAAATTTATACTACATCATTCTCCTGCCCTTATCCCAATTTATTTGGGGTCGGCGCAACATGTCTTTTTCTTCCATACTGCTCTATTAACCGCCATCTCGACTAAATTTATACTTTTATTATTAGAAAGAAGTATGTGAGTCTCGTGGTTGAAGAATTAATTATCTGGATTCATTAAACATTTTTGAGAGGACAGGATCTATGCCGGTAGAACCGCATGGTACAGCTAGTTTTTAGTAAATGTAAAATAATCGGTTAAAATAAGAGTAAAAGATGATCATATGGCAAACAATTAAATAAAGCGGCCGTAGCCCAATGGCTATGGCGTCGGACTTGTAATCTTGAGGTCGCCGGTTCGAACCCCACCCATGTGTAATGGGTGGGGGTCGGGACCGACGTGAACCTACTCGTAACACAAGCATTTTAGCTTAGCACGATTGGTTAACAAGAATACTAGTAGACTGCGAAACTCTGCTTGTAATCATTGAAAAAAAAATTACTTACTTAACAATTCAAAATATTATGTTAAATTTTGACTAAGTATTCTAATTGAAATCACAACAATATTGAAGACGGTTCTTTTATGTTTAACAATCTCTTGACAATAACGAGAGCTCTTGAAAACAACGTATATAACATTCGAACTGAATTTGATATACCTACTTCTATTCAAAAGGTATTTCTGAGCAAAATAAACTCTTGTAGTTAATAAGTGCAATTTTGTTATTTAATTACAAAGAATAATATAATAGCCTAAAGATCACATGCACCGACTGTTTAAATAAATTTACTATTTTATGTTCTTTTAAATAAAATTGTTAACTAACAATTGTCCTTCCAAGTAAATTAATCCACGGTGGCTAATCTCTAAGGACAGCTAGATAGCTTTCCTTAGAGATTAGACACCGTAGATACGCAGAACATATTAAAGTACAGTAGTGTGTGCATGCGAACACAAGCGCAGTCTCCATTCCTTAAACTCCCAAAATCCGATGGGATGGCTCTACCGACACTCCGGATAAAATCAGATGCAGGACCGGCAGTAACGTGCTCTCCGAGGTACGGATGGAACTACAACAACTTCTGTTCAGGTTGCTTCGACATTTTTCTCGAAAAATTTCAAGTAACACATATTTTTGCCCGAGCTGATAATCGAATCGGGACCCAGGTTTCAAATAAATTTTACTTATACTGCAAATTTATACACAAATAGATAAGTTATAATAACACTGATTGTGGGTGCGATCCCCACGCCGCACAGAAAATCTTTGTGTAAATTCTAAGGTTTCTTTCCGGATCTGGTTGGTTGAGGGACTACCCTCCGTGCCTCGGAAAGCACGTTAAGCCGTTGGTCCGATTGTCATAATATTATTTATAACAAGTGTATACGAGGAAACCGTCCCGATTGTTATAACATCATCTATAATAATCGTATATCAAGGAAAGGGCAGCAGCGTTTCCTTGTGTGGTACAAAATAATACTGCGGTCACCAACCCGCCTGCCAAGCGTGGTGACTATGGCAACTACCCTCTATTGGGTGGAGGCCCATGTTCAGCAGTGGACGTTATATGGGCTGATGATGATGAATAACACTGAACACTTCTAAGCTTGTGTGTATTAATTTACAACACTGTTTACTAAACCAGTCTTAAACATGACTCATAAAACCAGTACATTTAGTTTAGATACTCATAAAAGTTGGTACTAAAACTTCAAAAATGTCATATGACTCAATCTTTTGTAATGTAACTAAGTCATAATATTGAACCGCAATTGTGCATGACATCAGAGTTCCTCTAATATTGTTCATAAACAATCTCGCAAATGTGTTCCTAGAATTGTCGTAATTTATTATTAAAGTAATTATTAATTAATGGTCAAAACTATAAGTTTATAAATTACTAGATTCCCGCGCGTAACTCCAGTCCCCGTAGGAATTTTATAATTAAATAGTCTATTGCCTTTCTCTATAAATAGGCTATAAACAGTGAAAGAATTTTTCATAGTAGACCCGTAGCTCCTGAGATTAGCGCATTCAAGCAAACAAACAAAAACAAAACTTTATTTTTAACGCAAACAGGCACCATTATTATTTGTATTTATAGAATTCCAAAATCTAATAATTTAAGTGTGTTTTTGGAGCGTTTGGAAAAAATGTTACAGTCCATAACAATGAAACGTAAACAAAACATTATATTATGCGGTGATTTTAATATTGACACATTAAAACGTAGCCATATATCACAAGACCTGGAACGTCTGTTGCTTAATTATAATTTAAAGTTGGAACTCAATCAACCAACAAGGCTAAAAAGCAATACATGTATCGACAACTTTGCACATAATTTTGGCAATAAATGTAAAGCTGACGTAGTTGAACTTGCCTTATCAGATCACACCTGTCAAATACTGAAATGTCCTGTAAAAAGAACCTTCTGTTTAAATTACTGGTATATCAAACGACGAGATTTTAGTACAGAAAATATGAAAAAATTTAGAGAATGCCTGGAAAACATTTCCTTTTCGGAAATCTATGAATGTGATGACCCGGATAGAGCTTACAATCTATTTAAAGAGACTTTCTCTCTATTCTACGGCTTATGCTTTCCGCTTAAGAGAATAAAATTAAAACTACACAATAGACCTCAATGGGTGTCGCGTGGAATTAGAGCTTGTAGCAAAAATAAAAGATCACTCTTGTGGCGCTACCGTTTGAATAGAAATGAAGCAAATAAAAAAGAACTTAATAGATATGCCAATACATATAAGCGAATAATTAAATTAACACAGCGAGCTCAAAATACATATAAAATAAAAAACTCATTAAACAAGTCAAAAGCGACATGGCAAATCATAAACCGGTCAAAAACTAATTTACCTAAGAATGCAATTACAAGTATTAAAATGGGCAATTCAAATATAACGCATCCACGTGACATAGCAAACGCTTTTAATGATTTTTTCACTGAAAAAATTAAACCAGTCTGTAATAGGGGTAAACAAGCAACTACAAATATTTCCAAACCGAGCCAATCCATGTTTATGGCACCAAGTAGTGAAAATGACATAAAAAACATAATTAAATCCCTTAAAAACACTAATAGCGTAGGACATGATGGCATTTCCACAAAAACTATTAAATACGTATCGGACAGCATTAGTGGACATTTAAGTCACATAGTTAACTTATGTATAATACGAGGCACATATCCGGCAGATCTTAAGACTGCCGTAGTAAAACCTCTGTACAAAAAAAACGACAAAAAAAGCACGGAATCATATAGACCTATTGCACTGGTGCCAATATTCTCAAAAATATTTGAAAAGTACATATATGAACAAATTAATAAATATTTAGTAAAACATAACATCTTGACTGAAGAACAAAAAGGCTTTAGGAAAGATAAAACTATTAACATGGCCATTTTTGACTTCTTGAATAAAGTAATCGTAAATGTTGACCATAAAATTCCTGTTTGTTCAATATATTGCGATATGACTCAAGCTTTTGACTATGTTGATCACAATATCTTGCTTAATAAATTAGAAGCCTACGGAATAAGAGGAAACGTCCTACTGCTAATCGAATCGTTTCTAAAAAACCGGAAGCAGTATGTAGAAATTTCACAGGTAGATTCGAAAACAAAATACGAAAGGGTCTATAGGTCACGTGACAGAACAAACTTATATGGTGTACCACAGGGGAGCGTGCTTGGCCCCCCTCTTTTTATACTATATATAAATGACTTGCCTAAAGTGACGAAACACCACATGACTCTTTTTGCTGACGACAGTACAATTACCATTGACTGTACAAACAAACAAAACTATAATAATGACATAACTAATACTATTAATTCAATAATAAAATGGCTCGACAATAATAATCTCAAAATAAATATTGATAAAACCAAAATAATGGCTTTCAGTCAACGCAAAAATATGACGATGAATATTCAGTACGAAAATAATAAAATAAATCAAGTCAGCACTTCCAAATTCTTAGGGTTAACAATAGACCAACGGTTGGACTGGAAAGCACACACAGAAGAATTGGCAAAGCGACTTAGTAAATCAACGTATGCGTTATATAAACTCGCTCCAGTCATAGGAACGGATGCTCTTGTGACAGCATACCATGGAATAGTGGGGTCAATATTAAGATATGGCGTTATGTTTTGGGGAAACTCAACCAATAACGAACTAATATTTAAATGTCAAAAAAAGTGTATTAGGGCGATGTTCGGTTTGAAATGCACAGACACTTGTAAACCATTTTTTATTCGGTATAAAATATTGACACTGCCCTCTCTGTACATATTTGAGGTTGCGGTATTTGTGAAAACCAACTCACAATTATTTCCCAAGTTATCAGACTTAAATAACCGAAGTAGACGACACGCCAATATGTTATGTGCAAGACAGTCTAAGACAGCTATGATGCATAAAAGTGTCTTCTGCATGGCACCAATTATATATGATCACATACCAGAGTCAATTAAAACCTTAAATGTTAATTTGTTTAAAAGCCACCTAAAAAAGTTTCTGATCTGTAAATCATATTATACTATTTCGGAGTTCCTATCGGAAAAAAAACTGTGGGACCTAAATGGGATCTAATATCTATGTTTTTGTCGCAATATTGTAATGGCTTTATGTTAGACTTTTTGGTATTATTTTTGTTATTTATTATTATTTCTGACATGCACATAACAATTAAAATATAAATTGATTGACCAAATGAATTATTTCTTTACTTGTTATTCGTCTTATTTAAATTGACGTGCTTGTATTGACATACTTAATATTGTAACCAGTGACATTTGATGTAATATTTTTGACTTTTATATTTTTTATTTATTGTGTTTCAAATGTTTTGACATGTAATTTGTAATAATGGATTTTTATAATTTTCTAACACTATTAATTGTTATCTGAAATGAATTATATTTAATTGAATATGTTTTGCATGCCCATGTGACGGCAGAACATGGAGAGCTAACTTATAAGACAACATCTATGTACCAATTTCTACCCATGTTTGCAAACTAATAAATGATTTGATTTGATTTGATTTAAAATATATTAGTGTATAAATAGTGAATCTGTAAATAATAGTTACAATAACGATACCTACATAAATATATATCTACGACTGAACTCTACTCTACTGAATTCTAACATGTTATTTTCATATAATAATGATTGGGGCCGTGATATCGTGGGAATAACTTAGTAAGATATACCGTAATACTTCTTGAACATTTATGGTCATTCAACCTTTTTTTTTTAATAATCACATCATTAGTTAAAACATACCTTAATAACATAAATCTTCTGCTAATAACTTTAATCTGAGTGACTTATAAAATTGAATACTGAGTATATATTTATAGGACTATAAAATTGTGTAAACCCTGCTTAATTACATCGGCTCATAAATAGGTACCCTGCTTACGTAAAACTCAATTTACGAATGGTATTTCCTATAATAAGCTGGGCTATATACCGCAGTCAATTTACTTCGGCAGTCACTTACCACAGTGATTTATTGGTCTATTATGTCAAACAGTTATACAACTAACATCGCATTAATCATCGCTACATAAATAGACTTATTAAAATATTTACGCCACACACTATTGATGAAGCTATTGCGTAAATGACAGATGATGGACTTCAAATGAAATGTTTATTAATCGATCATCCTTTGTCTGATGTATCAAACATTACAAATCGCCCGATTCGTAATTCCCATGTTCATTTTTTCAACGCTAATGGTGACGGTTCTTGGGAATTTAATAGTAGGTATTTGTATTTGTATTTCTGGCCTATATGTTCAATGACCCAATTTCTAATTTCTCATCTGAAAATTTTATACATATAAAATGTAAATGTTTGTATTTTGGATGTAATCAAAATTTTTGATCAAAAATTGAAAGACTTAATATTCAAGATACTTTAAAAAAGAAACATTTTAATGATAGACAAACATGTTATAATGATTGAAACTATTTAAAAGTAATGATTACTTTTTAAAACTATACACCGTGATATTTTACTTGATAATACTCAGCGAAATTATTTAATTTTGGTAACACAATGGATCTATGTATATTACTTTTTTAAAGTATAAAAAGCATAGATTAAAATTATATTGTTAGGGGTGCCCGTTCGTACAACCTTGATTAAGTATATTATTTAAAATATAATAAAATATCGTACTATAAGGCACAGCTTATTTTGCTATTTAAGCTTAAAAATAAGAACTTTAATAAAAAAAATGGTCAAATGAGAGTCGGACTCGCGCAGGGTTCCGTACCATTTTCAAGCGTCTACCTGTTGCCGTTTTTGATATCGAGCAAAAAAGAGCAAATAAATAAAAAAAAGTTTGTTGTATCGGAGCCCCTGTTAAATATTTATTTAATTTTTATTGTTAGTTGTTATAACGGCAATAGAAATACATCACTTGTCAAAATTTCAACTGTCTAGCTATCGCGGTTCTTGAGATACAGCCTGGTGACAGAGCGACAGCGAAGTCTTAGTAATAGGGTCCCGTTTTTACCCTTCGGGTACGGAACCCTAATAACAGTTATATGGATAGCAAAAGTCGAAGACGATGACATATTGAGCCCCCAAATAATTAAAGCAGGGCAGGAAGATGATGACATGGAAGGCAAAACTTCCTGCGAATTGCATGTCATTTTTGAGCTTAAAAGTAGTCATAAACATAATATTATGAGTGCAGAAGTGATCGTTTTACTCTGCATCGATGTATCTAACTGCGTAATTTCAAAATGGCATTGAGAGTTATTCTTGTCATATGATTTACAGTGACACTTACTTAACCTTACTTGAATCTAACCCGGTTGTAACTGTGGCTGTAAAACTTTACTGCTTCTCATAAAGGCTTACTCATTCGACATGCATTATTATAGCGAAAAATAGCACTTCCAGCCATGCAAAATTTAATATTATTACCACTACCGATAAGTTTAAGAAAAAAAATTGTTGAGGGAGCGCAGAATGTGCAAATGTTACTTTTAACAGTAGAAAATATATTACCACAATTATACAACCACACCACAACTTGGCAACAAAATGTGGCCAAGCAGTGTTGTTGCCAGCAACATGTGGTACGTTTTAATTGGTTTACGAGCTTAGATATGCCCTGCAATATTGACCCCATCAATAAGTAAATTTAATTTTAAATATGTGACAAAAAAAGTCAGCAACGCAACGTAAGCAGACGTAGCCCAATAACTAGGGCGTCGGCCTTGCGATCATATTATGTGGTATCCGGCTCGATGCCCACCTATTGCAAACCAATGTGAACCTAATAATTTTAGCTTAGCACGAGGGGTAAACAAGAATACTAGTAGTGTGAAAAACTCTACTAGTAATCTTTTTTTTTTTAAGAAGAAATACTTGCAAGACGTTTGGGCTCGTAACCGTAAATTGTCCGATTCATTTTCAGTACAAAATATGCAACCACACAAGTGTTGTGGTTGTGATATATATAGGTTGACCCTTAGAAGTATAACCTACCATAAACCATACCATAAACTCTATAAGTGGCAACTAGTTGACATGCGTGAACTGCAAATAGGAACAAAACTTTTATGACTGCAACATGTCACAATTCGCGTCGCTCGGTGGTGGCGCGTTTTTTTTTCTAAGAGCTGTTCTACTACACTATCTCTCTGAAATGTTGATCAAAAGTGAAATTAACTAATCATCAATGTTAAAGTTGCATTAAGTATTAAATGAGTTTATAAAAGCAGCTGTAAATTTTAAAATGTATGATAGCGTTCCATCATATTTATGTAAGTTTTCATAATAATTTAAACCAGTCAACTTTTCTTGTAATAAAGTGTAAAACAAAAAATAAAACTAATTAACTTACCTACCTACTATCTTGGTAAGAGAATATAATGTACCTAGTATCAGAAATTTGTGTTATTATTTTCAATATTTTTCACTCTAAATTCATGTCTAGTTACACTTTAAACAGTGTCTTCAAATACGAAATTTAACATCGTGATTAGCTTCCTACTTTTTTACGCAAGGACAGAACAGACGACGAAACGGTGTGCCTGCGCCACACCGCTTGTGTATAATTCACATCGTGTCGCCTACCTACATTTAGTACAAGATGTCTGCGCTTACGCCTTACGCCTTTTCTGTGTAATTTTTGGGAATAAAAGAATAGAAAAACTTCATACAATATGGTTTTCTAGTCATAATTTAACGCTAAATTCACACAATAGCACAATTATGTTTGCTAGCGTAGTCTCTCATAATATTCCCGTGTGTTCCACAAGTACCAAAAGTTTTATTGCTTATGCTAATTTCAGGTGTTGGACTTTCCCGTAAAACACTGTGTATTCGTTAGGTACTAACTGCTAACATGATGGTAAATTTAAATGGATTTCGAGGAATAGCGCTGAGGAAAGTGTGTCTTGTGTATTTGACTAGCAATGTATTGTTGTTACACAGAATAAATTAGAGAAGTACCTTCAGAGTAAAATGTATACTGATATTGTATAGAGGTAAAGTTTGAGGGTTTTGATGTAAGGGATAATCTTCAGTACTACTGCTCTGATTCGGAAAATTGTTTCAACATTAAACAGCTACGTTATCCAAGACTAACAAAGGCTATATTTTATATCGACGTTGCCATAGAAATCAAATGATTAATCAAACTGATACTATTTTTTACTTCTAAAATGCTTTGTCCTGAATTAATGACTAACTGAAGGATCAACGTACAACCTACACCGGAGACCATAGAGCTCTGAAATTTGGAGGGTACACTTTTTATATCACGTAGCCATCCGTAAAGAAAGGATTTGAAAAGAATCTACCCTTAAGAGAACAAAAAGGGATGCTAAAGTTTGTATGAAGAAATCTAAATCTACGCGGACAAAGTCGCAGGCAACAACTAGTCGACGTTACCATGGAAACGGGATCTATTCTGGAGAAACCAACCGACACTTGTGAAATTAATGATCAAACTGATACTATATTGTATTATTAAAATGCTTTGTCCTGAATTAATGACTGACTGAAGGATCAACGTACAACCTACACCGGAGACCATAGAGTTCTGAAACTTGGAGGGTACACTTTCTTTATGACGTAGGTATCCTTTAAGAAAAATCGACCTTTAAGGCCTCCTACGCACTATGCGGTTAGCCGGAATGCGGTCAGCCGTCCGGCTAACCGCGGGACGTGGTTGCGCTTGCGGTCACCGTCGCAAACGGTGGCCGTCAGTTGGGCCGCAGACCGGCTGCCACATCACAGTGCGAATAAAAACTACTTTCTCGTACAAATATCTGAGTACGGTCAGCCGCACGGCTGGCCGCATTGCGGCTAGCCGCATAGTGCGTAGGAGGCCTAAGAGAAAGAAGGTTGGTAAAGTTTGTAGGTAAGTTGAAATCCACGCGATTCACATCACCGGCAACAGCTATTCTCTCTTATAAATCAACTCAGTTAATTTGAAAGTAAATTATCAATAAGTAACTAAATGAAGTACCTTATACGGTCTAACAACTCAATAACATGTACTAAACTCGATTTATTGACACCATTTTTACATAAGTGTTGTAATTGCCATCATTGCCTACGGGTAAAGTGGCTGTATTAATAATTCTCATTAATTAGTTTGAAGAATGTTAACGAGATTTACAAGACTATAAGTAAATATGATGAGAAATTATTTGTAGCTCTTTTGGAGTGGATAAGCTTATCTAAAACAGTTTCTTTATTAAGAAGCTACGTTGTAAGTATTCACCATCATCAGCCCGTCTGCTGCTAAAAATGGTCTTCCTTCGCTGCTGCCCGTTTCCTAGTGTACTTTGGTTATAGATTATGTTATTAAAATCGGGACCAACGGCTTATCGTGCTTTCCGAGGCACAGAGGTCAGTCCCTCAACCAAACAGAGTAGCAGCTGACGGGCTCAAGAAATACGCACGCTCAATGTGAGGTCATCCTTATATACCATCCTTATATTTATTGTGTATAGAGTATACACAATAAAAAAATTACTTGTACCCCAACATTATAACAGTGGAAAATAATTGAATGATGAATTTCGAAAAGGGCACAAATGCAATAGATAAGCCATATCAGATATGCACTTTTCGAAATTGCATACCATTCGATTAAAAATTTAGATTTTTTACAATATATAATTTTCAGTCTCTATGGAAAGAAAACTAGCTAGGTACACAAAATAATGTCGAATAAAAGTAAGGATATACGAATATAATCATTATAATTATGTTTGTTCCATCTAATTAAACTGGCGACAATATTGTCACAGTCTAACCAATTATCGTATATCAATAACCGCGATTTAATTAAACCAATAAACATTACGTTACATTAGATTAATATCCGTACGAATATTAATAAGCCACTGAACACACATTAATGAAGAAATAGTTGCGCAATACAAAGGAATGTTTACTAAAGAGAAATTATGTAAACAAGTCAATATTCTCAAACCAAAATAATGTTATTATACTATGTACCTATTATATGGAATGAAACAAGGAATGTAGTTAATTTCATAGTGTGTAATGATACAGTGAGTGATGTGGTAATTAACATTTACTATATTTACCACGCTTGAAAGGTGGATTGGTACCTTGGATGCACTCATAGATCCGACGCCCGAGTGGTCCAGGGAAAAGTAGAGCGACAGTAGCTCTCCCCTAAACATGTAAAAGTTATAATTATTCAATCGCTCTGGCACGATGTCCTTGCATTGCATTTGGATCCTTTCTTTCACGTGGAGTTGGAATGGAATCATTCTCTCGATCATTAAAAACAATAGATTAGACATCAAGCAAAGACTGTATTAACCTATGAAAAAAATGATGTAATTGCTTAGGGCATCACGTTTTTGCTGGCAACAGAAACAGCAAGGAGATAAAATTGATTAGCACACGAAAGTTAAGATGAAATCTGAACATTGTCCACATAGTATCTTATAAACACTGGTTCACATAGTGTAACTTATGAACATTGTTCACATAGTGTATCGTATGAACATTGTTCACATAGTGTATCGTATGAACATTGTTCACATAGTGTATCTTATGAACATTGTTCACACGGTATATCTTATGAACACTTGTCACACAGTGTATCTTATATTGCTATAGGTAATATAGCTTTAAAAGGCTTAATAGGTACTAGTAGTACTCAAGTAAACCGATTATTCTATTATTCCCAACAATAAATAAACTGTCCAAATAGAGGTGATTAAACCATTATGGGCTATAAATTAATCAGTACGTAATATGTTGTTGTCGTCAATTTTTGTACTTCAATAATGCTAATGGTTTTTAAACGAGAAGTTTATTTGTCGGTGCTTCTGGAATATTTTATAGGGTTCGTTTATTAGTTGGTGATTCACAGAACAAAGTCCTTGACTACAATAACAAAACTAGTCAAGTGCGAGTCGGAATCGCGCACTTAGGGTTCCGTACCATTTTTAAGTTGTTGCCGTTATTGATATCGAGCAAAAATGGGCAAAAAAAATAGTTTGTTGTATGGGGGGCCCCCTTAAATATTTATATTAGTTTATTTTTCTATTCTTGAGTTACAGCCTGGTGACAGATAGACAGACAGACTGACAGACTGACAGACAGACAGACAGCGAAGTCTTAGTAATAGGGTCCCGTTTTTACCCTTCGGGTACGGGGCCCTAAAAAACGGTCATGAACTGCTGAACATAGCCTCAAGAATGTGTTGCCATAGTTACCATCGTTGACAAGCGGATTGGATATCACAGAATAATGTGCAGTATTTACACAAATTAACGCTCCTGCCTGTTATATTATTATCAATATGTCTAAACCATCTTATCTTGACATAATTGGCATATCATCGATCATGGATAGAGTAAATTTTTTAATCTTTTTTATTGTAATCTTATGACGTTTGACATAACATTGACAGAATGCGTGCTACTCTTAGTGCACATCACGGTTAGTTCAGTGCTATTACGCCTTATATTAAAAGTTCAATTAAATTTAGAGTTTTAGCTAAGACAGTACAACGTCTGTCGGGTCAGCTAGTATGTCATAAATACCTAATGTTATGACTGTCGGAAGCTATACCTTGACGTGTTTTTCGAAGCCTAATGGGTAGTTCTTTATCTAACTAGACCCGCAAAGAAATCTTTGACTGTATACAAACATTTCGTCTGATGCGAAATCGAACCCATGATCTCCGAAATTGTACTGCTGTGTGTATACCTCAGAGATTTAGAGCGAGCCAAATACCGCTGAGCTACGGAGGTTGTCAGTGAGTAGTGGGTACTTTGGTAGAATTATGTGTATAAAACAATTTTGTTAAATAAAGATTGTGTTGATTAAATTCACACAATAAAAGAGGAAATTTGGAGTTTAGCGGCTAAATTCAAAGAGTGGTTAATCCATCACCTCTATCCCTACCCCTATCCTTACTGATTTTCCCACCAACTAACCATGGACCAGTGTGTGAGACGACTAACACATCACCATATCCTAGAGTTACAAGACCAGCAGTAGCTTTAGGCAGCATATGAGTGGATACTTCCAATGGGAAGCCGACGACACGACAGCATCAAAGAAAATATTTGCTCATATTCCTGGGACTGATTGCAAATACACACAGCTGTAAACTTGTACCGCTTCTGTCAAAAGCAGAACCGCTATGTAGCATACCGAACTATGTTCTTTTATTTTGAACATAAAAAGTCAATATAAGTTTTTTTTTTAACCTTTGAAAAAAAAAAAAAAAAAGATTCCCGCGCGCGGTGTCACCCGCGTAACTCCCGTTCCCATCAGAACTTCATAATTAAAAATAGCATATGTCATCCGGGGATAGTGTAGCTTCTTTACGGTGAAATATTTTTTTAAATGTGTCCAGTGGTTTCATAGCCTTGTAAACAAACAAACAACCAAATCTTTCCTCTCTATAATATTAGTATTGATAAAATAAACGCCTAGCAAATTTAATATAGCAATACATTATTTATTGTTGCCATCTGTGTATTTGATTTGATATTATAAGTTAGACATTCTAAATATTTTAGTATTATTAATTTGATAAACCTACTTATGATGTGGATAAAAAAAGCTTAATCAAATTTAGTGTCCGGCGCCGGATTCAACCATTTCAAAATCAAAAATAGAATAATGTCGTTATTACTACTCCTTAATCCTTTACCACAATTTAGTAATTCTATAACATTTATCACATGTACTTAAGATAATGTCAAAACCTACCCATTAATATATTAAATTATTTATATGAGAATATAATTACTTGGTAACATTTGGCTGCTTTATTCATTATCTTCAATTATTTGAAACAACATCTGGTTAACTATTATATTTAATTTTAACGTAATGAAACATTACACACTATATTAATTGGTGACGTCAGCTCGCGAGTTGCCAGTTTAATAAATTTATCATTTTAACAAAACTATCCATCGTCAGTGATTCTGCAATATCGCGTATGTGACGATTGCTAATAAGGTTGAAAATCAAATGTAGCAAATAGATTTTTGGTCCTTTAAAACATATATAAAGAATATATTTTTGGATAAAATAAATTACACCTTATTAGCAACTGTATCTGCGTGATTTAATTCAAATAACTTTAGTTTTTTTTAATTTAATCACGCAGGCTACTTTTTGTTTTGTTTTAGTACCTATATATCTCTATACAGTTTGAATAGTTGGTAATCTCTTCCTATAACTATTTAATTTTAATATAGCCGATAGTACTTATAACATAACATTAACAGTACATAACAACAGTAGTTAGGTACTGTACCTAACTACTGTTGTTATGTACTGTTAATGTAGACACCATTCTTATACAAACTTTACAGACAACAGTAAAGATTAGTAAAGTAATATAATAAAAGTAAATTATTAATACTTTCTTCATTAAATATTTTTATGTGGTCAAAGTCTTGTTTAATATCCATTAATTCCCTTAGGAAGCAAATTAAAGAAGGTTGTAGCCTAATACTAGATTATCAATATTTCTTATTCAACCTCCGTAGCGTAGCGGTATTTGGCACGCTTTAAATCTCGGAGGTCGTGGGTTCGATTCCCATACCGGACAGAAAATGTTCAGTAGTGGATGTTATACGGGCTGATGACTAATGGATTACCAAATATTTAAAAATTAATATAAACATCAATGTAATCAAAATTATATTATTTGCAGCATAGTTTTGCTTGTACTAAAATCCTCTATTCTTCTATCCTCTATGAAAAGTAGCGGTCATAGTTTATCCGTTTACGCTCTAAATCCTATTCAAAATTTATGAACTGCCAATAACAATTTGAAAGTTAATCGAGTAACATTTTAAAATTGCTGAATGCTATTTCTGACGTGAACGCTGTTCCCGTCAAAAAATAGACTCGAACTGTCCATTTTAATCACGAATGGATGCATAGATATTCCGGTTTGAATGAAGTTTTCCTAAACGTTGGATTATTTTATTCAAAATTGCAGCTGAAATTTTGTGCAGACTTTTCTCAACGTCAATATCAATATGACGTTCGAGAAAAGTTATATTAGTGTCTGAAATACCAGAACATTTTGTTAATGAGCTTTAAGAAATTAAACTTTAATAGGTATAATTACTAAGATATCCATTAAAAAAAGAAGAATATCGATAGAAAAGCTAAGACTTACCAATAAGGCGCCCTTGTGGAACAAGGACCGCGAAAGGTCTATTGAGGAATTACCTCCAAATTTAATTTTTTGGGGAACTTTTATGCAGCTGTCGCTCTACTTTATGTGAGGTCTATGAGAGCTTCGGAAGATTCTTTGCAAGCTAAGGGGCAAAGGGGTATGCGTCGCGTTTGTGTGCGCGTTCCGGCGGGTCAGATAAAGACTAATAGAGAATAATACAACTTATCAAAATTTTTGTTTAGTTGTATTAGTTTCTTGCAGTCCCTCTACTGCTAGTTGGTAAGTTGTGATCTTGTCGTCTGGGTCGTCGACGACGCTCGGAGGCTGAATGTTAAGGCTTATAGTCAAACGCCGCAAACCCAAATTTTGGTGTTCAGCTGTGGATTTAAAGAAGCGTTTGGAACAGGAAGGCAGTTGGAGACCGAAATAAGAGTTCAATAACCATTGAACCACGGTGAATCTACAAAACTCTAGACGCAGTATCAGCAATTACGGTGGTTGTAAATGCTGACCTTGCTATCAAGTGGTAGTTTGCTGCGTGAATTTAAAGACAATGTAGATGACTGAGCGTCTAACCGTAACTGAAACCTGTGTACGAATGGTTTCCTTATAGACACTGGAGCTTATCTTTCGATCAAGTATTACACCTAAGTACTTGAAGTGGTTATGAGTCTACGTAATCTTAGAGTACGTGGCGTGACACAGGGATTTATTTCCCCTGTGCGGGGTTTTTCATTCATTTTAGTATACTAAAGATTATCAATATGATAACTAGATATTCCTTCATCTCCATAGTACTTATATATCTAAGAAATTTCAGTTAACAGCTTTAGGATTATGAAATAGTGATCTTGTACAATACCAGCTGTTACGTGCCTTCTATTTAAATGCTAACTCATCTTGGAGCTTACAAACCGACAGATTAAAGCAGACTACTCTATCCTTGATTCCGAGCCACTTTTAGGTAATCTAATGCACGGGAAGATTATCTGTGCAGTCGGAATTCTAAAACACTATTCCTTGTTTGTTTGTTTTTTAAATGTATTCGCAATAATTCGCATACAAGTTGTCTTTGAATTATTTGACTAGTATTAACATACTAATAACATGAATGATCTTTCTCAGGCACATATAATATAAAACGTAATAAAAAAAATATAAATACTAGCTATCTAATGGTGAAAGAAGTTTTAAAATCGGCACAGTAGTTTTTGAGTTTATTCATTACTAATATACAAATATTTCCTCTTTGCAATATTAGTATAGATAAGTGTTTATGTAACGTTGTTAATGCACAATGATATGGCGGACTTAATGCTATAGACATTTTCTACCAGCCAACCATAGGGTGATGCAGCAAATTAAATTTATTAATTTGCATATATGTCGTACAATTAAACAAGATTTAAAGTAAATAGTATTTATTTTCACTACGGTATATGTTCTGTGATGATTTTATCATTGCTTGTATTTGGCATGATAGTTTATCATCCCACTATCAGTATTTCTATCAAAACGTCACATTTTTTTTAAGAAACATTATTATTAAAACGGTCAGCTTAAGAAAACTTTACTTGGTAAATGTATATGGGAAAATTTCCTTTGCCTCACAATACACAAACAATCTGGTTGTAGGAATGGGCGCCGCTAACAGAAATTTAGGCGTTAGGGGCACCCGTTCGTACAACAAACTTGCGGAAGCAAGATCAAGATGTTCTCTAAATTTCCAATTGAAATTTGCAATCTTAATTAAATTCCAAAAGTTCCTGGTCAGCAGTAAATCAGCCATCAACTGCATCTGCACTCCACACATATTTATAATATGACTGCTTCATACATAAACGGACAATTAATTAATTAGAACTTAGACGGAATAGTTGAAGATCCTGCGACAAAATAACCGCTATGATTTTGTGTGTGATTATAAAATCAAATTAACGTTACTGGCAGGAAAATATTGCTAAGCGCTACCAAATTGAAGCCGGTATCAACGAAAAAATATGTAATTTGTGTTAAATTGTTTGTGTTAAATATTAAATTAATTTACAATAAAATATTATTATTTATTTTATAAAATTCATTTCAAATTTATTAATATCATTGAATTATTTAGAATAATTACTAGAACGAGGAGATTATTTCGGACTAGCTGCCCCGAGTGGTTTCATCCGCGTAGATCCCGTTCCCGTAGAAACCTTCACTTAACATATAGCTTTACCTCTTTATAATATAAGTATTTATATTTTATACATATTTTTATAGTTATTTTTCATTAAAATGTTATAGAGGTAATCCAAATTAAATGTTCTATGGGTATTACCAATCCAAACGAACACTTGTGTTACATCTTCAATCTTTATATTAATACGTGGAGCAAAAACTTAGAACCCTTAATATGAAAATTACAATTATTATATATAAATAGATAATTTTTTTTTTTTAATTATATTCAAATTTGATCGCTGGACGACCATGCCATATTTTTTCATTACACATTTCTGTCATCATTTTTTCATTGCCTTTCGCTTTAGGTAGCATGCGGAATTTCTCAAGAACAAAAGTTTAATATAGGAGTAGTATTTGGTTACAGGATCTCGTTACATACAAAACTGGGGTCGTTCCTAGTTTGAAACTTTCTACAACGGGCTTATTAATACGGAACAAGTTTTGCACCTTCCGCTAGAAACTTTTGACGATATTACATCAATGCGTGTTGGACATACAATTAATAGGGCCGAAGGAAAGTAATGAGGTAGTTAATGAATGTTGTTGTCTGATATACATGTACTGTGGCTAGTGAATACAGGCAAGAAGTATATGAGACAAAATAACGTATTCATTTAGGCTTCTTAATAGGTATGCAGAATAAAAAAATCTTTTTAGTCCAACAGTTAGATTACCAAAAAACATTGGACATGTTTTATTTTTTGTTCCGCAAGCAAAAAGTGATAGCCCCTTGAAATGTCTTGTGAAGTTACTTCTAGGTACAGTTTTACCTAGTAGAGACGTCACAAGTCTCCTCTCCTGAACTTTATTGATTGTTGTTGCTATGTATCTCATAAATAAAAAAATGCGTGTACTATATTTTTTAGTATTCTAAATGACGGACTAATTATATATATTCTTTTAGTCTTCATGCCTCATCCAATGATGTTATATTAAGAGATTGGCCCTAGAGAGTAAACAGTCCTGTTTACTCTCTAGGGCCAATCTCATGGGCATGAAAATTAGCGTGTGCAAAAACGAGACAGACTTACATTTAACCATCAACCTCTTTTTTACTATAGCATCATTGGTTTTCTTTGTCTAGTTTTACAGTATGTATAATGTAAAGATGATATTAATTTTCTGCTAATTGAGAGTTTATGAATTTGTGAGGTTGTAGGGATAATCTGCTTTTACTAATAGAAGGCTATATATATATTTGTGAATGTCATTGGCTATATTTGAAGACGAGCTACGGGTGAAACCATGCGGGACATAGTTGTATTTTTTGTAATTAATAAACCCTAAAGCAATAGGTACGAGTTCAAACAATTTAATCGCCATTACAAAACTACGTTTCTGCAAACAATGATGGCTAGAATCATGTTTATGTTTTGTAAAAATTCGTTCAATTATTTAAGCATAATTGTACATATCATAAGCCTTAACCTGTCCCCCCGAGAGACGTGGTATAAAGAGATTGATAAATTTCGACGACCGCTGTGGTTCCACCGTAGCCTAATTGGTTAAGGCATTAGGGGCCTTAACCATTAGCCTAAGATACTGGTTGGAATCCAGCCGGTGGTCGAATTTTATGGTTGGGGAAAAAGTCTTTTTGCGTCATTCGTATGTGTATCGTGTCTATTTGTTTGCTGGTTTAATCATTGAAACTTTAAATTTTAAAGAACATATTTCCAAATTCATATTAGGAAAATGTGTGATTTTCATTTGATTTTCGTACTGTCAAGATGAGTGAATCTAATAAAGAAATTCGATACATTTTAAAATTTTACTACAAAAGAGGTAAAAATGCAACGCAAGCCGCGAAAAATATTGCGATGTTTATGGACCTAGTGCAGTGTCTGTGAGAATAGCACAAATTTGGTTTAAGCATTTTCCATCCAGAAATTTTGAAGTCAAAGATGCACGTCGCTCTGGTCGCCCTATTACAGATAAAATGGATGCCATTTTTGAAAAAGTGGAGCAAGATCGGCATATCAGTAGTTACGACGTAACTACAAAGAACTGGGAATTGACCACAAAACTAAAAAAATCTGGGTTCAAAAAAAGCTCGATATTTGGGTACCTCACGAGCTCACTGAAAGAAACCTAATGAACCGTGTACTCATTTGTGATTCTTTATTACGGCGAAACGAAACCGAACCATTTTTGAAGAAGCTGATAACTGGTGATGAAAAGTGGATCACGTACGACAAGAACGTGCGAAAAAGGTCGTGGTCAAAGGCCGGTCAGGCTTCACAGACTGTGGCGAAAACCGGGTTAACTCGCAACAAGGTGATGCTGTGTGTGTCGTGGGATTGGAAGGGCATTATTCATTATGAGCTGTTACCACCAGGCAGGACCATCGATTCTGAACTCTACTGCGAACAACTGATGAGATTAAAGCAAGAAGTTGAGAGAAAGCGGCCGGAATTAATTAACAGAAGGGGTGTGGTTTTTCATCATGATAACGCTAGACTTCACACATCTTTAGCCACTCAGCAAAAATGAAGAGACCTTGCACCTTCAGATTTCCATCCGTTTCGGTCTCTTCAGAATTCTTTAGGCAGTGTCAGGTTAACATCACGAGAGGTATGCCAAAACCACTTGTCGCGGTATTTTGATTAGAAGTCTAAAAATTTCTATAGCAATGGGGTCATGTCCCTACCTACAAGATGGCAAAAAGTTGTCGAACGAAATGGAACTTACATACTTCAGTTTATTGTAAATAAACTACATTAAAAAAGGTTTTGAATTTTCTTAAAAAATGCGAAGAAACTTTTTTTTTACCTATTATTAATCTTAATTTTGAAACATTGTATATAGTATTTTTTTCTGTAAAGTATTCAAAAACATTTAATAATGTGATTACGGGTGGTGTCATTGTTTAATAATTAATACCAAATAGAGACGTGTTATAAAGAGATGATAAATTTCGACGACCGGTGTGGTTCCACCGTAGCCTAATTCATATTTGTTTCCTAAAAATATATGGTACATTTTTTTTACTAGAAAAATCACACAAACACAAAAACAAGGTCAGCTAGTGCAATACATGTACAGCACTACCCTTATCTGGTAACTTTACCCACGCAAGGAACACAACAATTATTTGCCTGTGTTTTTTTTCTCGCTTCAGAGCCTTACTAGCAATATCTGGGCAAAATGCAAGATTTGCTTCCGGGTCTGGTTGGTTATGGTGACCCTCTATACCTCTAAGCACGATAAGCCGTTGATTCCAATTGTTATAACATCATCTATAAAAATCGTATACCTACCACGTACGGGCAGTAGCGTTTTTGTGTGTTACAACATAATACTACGGTCTCCAACCCGGTGGTGACTATTATACCCTTCATGAGGAGCAGGCCCATGTTTAGCAATTAACGTTATACGGGCTAGTGATGATGATGAAGATGGTTCTAAAAAATGGGAGGTAATTCAGCTAATGAAACATTTGATTAATGTTCAACAGCTACTAACAACCCTACTTAGTGAATAGAATCTAGTCTTAACAAAGTTCATGACAAACAAAAAGTACCTACCAAATGAATTTTCTGCGGTTTGTCCCTTTCACGAGTTGTAAACTCTAAGATACTGACCACATATACGTGCATCCACAAACTCCACAGAAACTCACTCTGTTTGTGAACAAAGACGGGATTTAAACTTAGTCTAAGTCGGTTTATTGTGTAATTAGTGGATCAGAATCCAGAGGACTTAACTATCGACCGGGATACAGCGTTTGTTTAGGATTTGATACAGAAGTGTATTGGAGTTGTATGTGATAGGTTTTGTTGTTCTTTCTTTAATAGTATTAATTACCGATTAGAAAACTTCATAAACATGTATTCATAAATCATTATTTCAGTAAGATTGAGCTTTTTTACAAATAATAATAAAATGATCATTTGGTATTGGAAAACTTGGCAATTAAGTCGTGTATGCAGTGTGTAGTCGTGTAAAAATACATAGGCACTAATCAAATTCGGTTACTACATAGACATATACATGCATGAGAGTTATGATTAAGGAAGAAATAAAGAAATATATTTTATTTCAAGATCGTATATTTATATATTTAGACAAAAATAATAATTTCGTTTTGAGATTAACCTGTTTTATAAAGTAGAGAACAATTTAATCACACCTTTCTGGAAGACACAGTCACAACACGTTAACGACCGAAGTAGGATTCAAGTTAATATAATCTGACGTAACGAGACATCAAGATTTTTATTGATGTGTTTAATATAATAAATACATTTACAGAAGTTAATATTGACATTTAAATAAGTTAATATTGACATTTACAGAAGTTAATATTGTGAAGCCCCGTGGATGTAGCTACCTGGTTGAGTTCAACGACGATAGCCTCCAAAGTATGTTATGGAAGTTTACAGAAATATCTCACAGTTAAAGCGTGAAATCTAAAGCCGAATAAGTAATTTTAGATTCGTTATTTCCTCCCGAATGAAAATTCGCAAGCAGATAGTTATTATGATGATGTATGGATTATAAATATGAAGCTGGGAATGTGCCAACTTGAAATTCGTAAGCTGATGAATTCACCCTTCAAAGCTGGTGCTCTTTCTGAATATCTGATGGTCTTTTTATTGTGGAATAAGTGGTTTCTATAAATAAAATTTATGGCAAGAAGTGCTATGAAGAGATTTTTGTCCACAGTTATTCGTATGGACGGAGATATTTACGAACTATGTTTTCTAGGAACAATTTTTTCAGCGAAACGTCATGTCTAGGAATGGAGAGGATTATATTAACACTTAATAATGACATTACATAAAATGAATGCCTTAGTTATTCTTATATTTTTAATTTTTAGCAAACTTTAAGTGCCTACTAAGAAATTTAAATGATCTAGACACCCCGCTAAAGTAGGTACTATCCTGACATTTTGCATGTAGCAAGGCTTATATTACAGATGTGGGCGAAAACATACCGAAATTATCTTATATTAAAATTTTAAGGTACTTACACAGCTTGATGTGATACTTAATATAAAAAAATTAAACTTAATCTGCCATTAACATTTTTAGAAAAGTTGCACTCTACTTCTAAATGATACTTTAATCATTCTTGGTACAAAAGAATGTCTTGCATTCATAAGTCATTGACACTAAACTCTTAACAAATATCTTCACTTAGCTGAATCCTAAAACTCATTTAGTTGATTAAATGACAGTGCTAATTGCTTTCAATTTACTAATGATTTCGCTCAGTAATTGTATTGTTGTCTGGCGTGAATTGAATATCTTAAGGACTGTATTTAATATTTTGATAGGGATTTGTGTATTGTTATAAAAATATTTTTAGCAAAAAAAAAAGTTAGATTTAAAGTTAAACACCTAAAAACTAACATTTCATATATCGAAATTGGCAGCTCATGCAAACTTCTAACGAAATAGCAAATTTTCAACGGGAATTTGGATATTTTAGGAGGATTTAGAATATTTAAATAATTAGATTTTTACAAAAAAAAAATACATATTTAGAACGACTACAATTTTCAATTTCGTACACACTGGACCTTTGTCTAACAACGAACTTTATTTAAAAAAATAGGTAAACTCTTTATTAAATTGAACTTTTAATATTAGGCGTGATAGCTCGGAACAAACTGTGATGTGCACTAACAGTAGCACGCATTCTGTCAATATTAAGTCAAAAGCGCCAAGATTACATTAGAAAAAAATATCTGGTGGTTAAGTGTTCTTAAATTTTATAATTTTCTTTTTCATAAGAACGTTATCCTGGCAATAGTAAACACCACTAAGAAAGATTTTGCGAACTCCGTCCAGCCGTTCATGTGTGATGCCGTGATCAAGGGCAATATGGATTCATTTTTAAATATATAGATTTTAATATAACACAATTTAGAATAATTATTTCTGAATCGTAATTTACCTAAACTTATAATTCCAGCTAACCCAAATATTGTCTAAATAATTCCTTATTTCTTGTTATGTTAGTTTTATACACTTTTTTATAATGGTAACACACAACTTGAGCTGACTACATTAATTTCATTAATCCTGGTCAGCTAACTAGCTGGAGGTGGAACAGAAACTTTCCAACTTTGTTTTTTGTTAGTTAATTAGTGCTAAAGACAGCCAACGAGTGCCGCTAGTTAGACGAAGTTACACGTTTCGAGACGAACAAGGAATGTTGATGCTTTTTTACGCTGAAATTTCCGAACTTAAAATCACTACAACTTAGGTAATTTTCTTGGCTAGTTAAAAATAAATTATTTACATATACAGTAAAACAAAAACAACAGTTGCCAATTTAAAATAAAACTAACTTATAAACTATAGTTGTATAGATTTAGAATAGGGCCAGGTTCCCAGAATGCTGGCAGCATTGCCCCGTTGAATGGCAGTGCTTACTCACTGCCCAAAGTAACTACCAGCACTCGTGCCGCGCACAAAAGAGGGCCGCTGCAAGGTTTTTATACAATAATTAATAAGTGAATTCACTTAACAATATTCGGAAATTCAAATTTGGAAATTAATACATACTAAGAAAACTACCACAAAGAAAAATAATATAAAGCACGTAGATAGATAGAAAAACTTGGTTAATAATATAAACTACAACAATAATAGACTAGAAATGTAGTGATTAAAGCTGTAATGTATCTTTGTTTCAATTTATTGGAAAATTATAAGTTTAAATTAAGTTTTATATTGCGTTAAAGTACGGGCCTGATCTCTTAGTAGTTGTTCGGTGAATTTGTTACATAAAATTTTGAAAACAAAGAAAATGTAAGCGCAATCTTGTAGTTACTGCTGGCTGAGACCGATTATGATGGACGCGATCACCGTATTCGCTCATACTAGGTCGTGACGGCGGTGTAACAGTGACCAGTTGTGCGCACAAACAAGCTAAAATGAGAGAGATAAAAATTTGCACCTGTTAAAATAGTTTTCTTGGTTATAAAAGGAAACATTATAAATTTCATTACGAGTTACACTGATGACCAAAGTTTCGTAGTTACCTGGACAAACAAGTAGGTAACGAAGTTTCAACAGCTAATTAATAAATCTAGCTGTTGTTTCTCCGAAGTGCAGTCCAATCAATCTTGTCTCCTAATTAATGAGAAATATTGAAGAAACGGCAAGTTTAAAGTCAAAAATAGGTATTTTGAAAATGGCACTCTTCCGTAGACAACAAATAAATAAAAATGTCGAATATATCTTTTTCTATGGCCTTCTAGTTAAGGGCAATGCTCCTGTAATATTTTATAAATTATTCCACGAAAAATACTAACATAGCATTATGTTGATTATTTACTTAAATACTATTTGTAATTATAAAATTGGAACATATTAGTTGAGCTAGATTAATGTTAGTAATTTAGCTCGAAGAACTGACGGCCAGTGGGAAAAAAAAGCATGCTGTTCTTTTCATGTTCGTGATCTCCACTCGAACTGACTGCTCATTGGACAGACGCTAGACGATCAAAAGCCAGTTTATGCAGGCCGGGCAATCGTTTCCGCTGTAAATCGATGTGGGAGGCCAATGTTCGGAAGTGGACGACAATAAGCTGATATGATGAAGTTAAATGTTCAAAAAGGCTAGTCTATATAGACAAATTAATAAAGTAGTACTTTATATTTGCGAAAAAGAAAACAGTTTATTTTCCCGCAAACTTCACGATAAGAGATTCTAACCTAACCTCAAAGTACCTCTAAGCTAAACAGTGGGTTACAGAATAAACCGTTACCACAACCAAGCTTACATAAATTCGTGGGAAAATTTAAACCGATCATATTTGCATAAAATATTTTCTTAATACAGTTGAAACTACAGTCGTATACTTCTGTGGCGTTAGACCTCCGAATTACATAAATACAATATTTCTTAATAAAAACAATTTGCAGCGGTCACTGTGGGAAGTCACTTTGCGTTGCTACTGCGCAGGCATTGTCTTGATCGTAGTAAACGTAAAGTTTACTAGAACTCTTTTTTTTCAATATTAAGATTAATAAATTTAGACCACCGGCAGGACTCGAACCTGCATCTTAGGTATAGCCCCTAATGCCTTAATTAATTCAGCTACGGTGGAACCCAACCGATTATCGAAATTTATCAATCTCTTTTACAACACGTTTCTAAGATACAGGTTCGAGTTCTGCCGGTGGTCTAAATTTATTAATCTCATTTTTGAAATTTTCCGTAAAGTATTCAAAACAAAAAAAAAAAATTACTAGAACTAGTTACGTAAATTGTTCTAGCATTCCGCGCGCGTTTCGCCCGCATATATCAATTCTTGTGGGGTTCTTTATTAAATATAGTTTAAGATATTCCTGGATAGCATTGGAATGGTGAAAGAATTATCGAAATCAATTTAGTAGTTTTTGAATTTCTTCGTAACAAAAATACAAAACTCATATAAGTATGGAATATAGAAATGAATATGTTTTTTTTTTTTTTTTTAAATAGACAACTCCCGCACTAGTGAAATAAATCCCTGTGTCGCGGGGGACTTTACAAACATTCACGGACACAAAGAACACCCAGACTCAGAATAACTATCTGTGGTTCACACAAATAATTGTCCCGGGTGGGAATCGAACCCAGAACACCAGGTCTCTGAAGCAACTACCGTGACCACTGAGCCACCGGTGCAGTCATTACGAATATAAACGTCAGAAATATTTCCACAATGATTTTTTTGTTATTTATTATCATTTAATTGCCAAACTATTGTAACCGTAGTGCTTACACATTTTAATTTATATTTAAAGCGACCAAGAATTTTTGGTTGAAATCGTTTGTACGGATAAATATGCAGTTCTATGAAACTAAAAAAAATTGAAGTAGGTAGCCACTGTTTTGAAATGTGAATGTGTTTTTACACAATGTTTGTCGTAGCAAAAGTAATAGGACAAACATGTGTGTGGTTACATTGGCGCTGACGTATCGTAATGTGGTGAGATCAGTTGTGATAAACTAAAAATAAAATTGGTTCAATTTATTAATAGCACCTCAACCTCCGTGGCGTTGCGGTATTTGTCTCGCTTTAAATCTCGGAGGTCGTGGATTCGATTTCCACTCCGGGCAAGGAATCTTAGTGTAAATTGTAAAATTTCCTTCCGGGTTTGGTTGGCTGAGGGACTACCCTCCGTGCCTCGGAAAGCAAGTTAAGCCGTTGATCCCGATTGTTATAACATCATCTTTATCGATCGTATACAATGGAACGGGTAGAAGCATTTTCTTGTGTTACATCATAATACTGCGGTCACCAACCCGCCTGCCAAGCGTGGTGACTATGGCAAAAGCTCTCCCTAGGGAGGAGTCCCATGTGAAGCAGTGATTAATACCTACACTTCATTTTATTTTATAACTGGTTCAACTGTATCGCCCATCAACGATGCAAATTTTAGGTGAAGATCTTTTGATCTTATGTAACTTAAAATATATTAGGTAGGTATACTTTCTTTCTTCCTGCCTATGTAGCATTGTGTGAAATTTGCACTTAAAAAAGGACATACTTCTTTTTTTAGACTCTATAGCGTCGGTCAAATTGCAATACGGCGTATGTGACAGTTGCTACTAAGGTGTGATTTCATATGTCAAGAAATATGTTTTTTCTTTATCTTTTAGGGCAAAAAATATAATTTGCTATATTTGATTTTAACCTTATAAGCTATTGTGACTTACGCGGTATTGCAATATCACCAACGATAGGCTCTTTAGGCCTTATAGTAGAATATTGGGAATTGACACGCGGGAGTTCTAACACCCGCGTGTCAATCCAATGGGTAAATGGGTATGTATGGTTATGTTCCTATGGTCAATGGATAAATTTTGTATTTTAATTTTTTTCTGTTTTATAGTACAAAATATACCCCATTTTCGTACCCATTTTCTCAAAGAATACTGGGAAATGACACGCGGGGTTCTAGTCATGCAATTAGATCGCCAAGACCTAAACGAAATTGAAATAAAAAGAAGCATGTCCGTTTATGAGGGTACTTTTCACACGAACGATTAAAAACTAATCTGATATTTGTATTAAATTTCTCTTTGTTTCACATATGAATTTATTTTTATAGTTTAAGTGGAAACTTAATTATTTTTCATAAATATGATCGACGGGATATTACGTGGACCAAAAACACATAATATGGACGACAGCTTATAAAATACTGATTTGATTCATACGCAGTCGCAGCACTCGCAGCGGCCAGTTTAATATTAAACTGTTTCAATTTGTTTACTTATTTAGATATATAATATACCTAAATATGTAAACAAATTGAAACAAATTGATAATCAAAACGTTTTTATGTTCATTATTCTAATAATGTTGACGTTTTGTTCTTCTTCTATATTTTTTTACTACCTCTATTCAAGAGTAGTTGCATTAATCTTACAAAGTTGTGAAGTTTATAAAAGTAAAATTGTATTTCATGTTACGAAGACCATGAATCATAACAAAGAAGAAAGTTTTAAGTTTATATGTACCTATCTTTATTATGAGTAATAAAATTATCATAGTAACTACGAGGCACTTATATATATTAAGCTGAGTAATAACCTAATTACTATAAAAAAAAATGTGTCGAATTTAGACACATTGGTATGTAATATGTATGTAATATCTGTTCTTATTTTTGCAGCAGTTCATGTTCATGCCATTTATTATTTACAGCGTGCGTGGACAAATATCAAGTCTTCACAAATAGCTTTACGGTAGCCTATTTTTAAGATTAGCCATCTGTGCATGTCATATGAGACAGAAAAAGTGCTTGCATTTTATATTGTTTTACTCTCAAAATTCGGTAGAACGCTTATACTCAGCTTTACCTTCTGTTCAAGGAACACATGATCCACCACAAACTTACAGACTTCGGCATTGTATCTACAAAAAGAAACGAAATAAAACAATAATAATATAAGTTAATTCTTGTAAATACTAGGCCAATGTTATTATAGTAGATCATGTAATTCCTAGTAGCAAAGTCGGAATATTTACGATCAAACATTATTACGGCTAGACCAACGAGGCAACAATGACCAAGGATTATGAACAAATATACATAACTATTATATGATTTTGTTTATATCAAGGCTAAAGACTTTCTTTATAGTAAGCCGAAATTTCTAATATTTGCCACAAAGCTAAAGAAAACTTATCTCACCAATAACATTGACATCGTAAACATGACAATTAGGCTCCGAATCTCGCCTACAACACAAGAAAACCAATCTAAGTTAATCCTATTTACTTTCCAGCCACGTCTACAAGTTGGTCACAAAATAAGCAATTAAAGAAATAAAACTCGTTATTCTTCTAATACAGTTTTATTGAGCCATTAATAGCTCAAGCACTCACGTGTGGACCCTTGTTTTCACGTCAACTATTAGCATTTTAGTGGTGTGCTATTAAGTATCGATAATTTTCCAACTATTATAACAATAACAACAGAAATGAAATTAAACGAACGTAAGATTCAAAATTATGTTAATGTTGTACTAGTTACGGTGAATAAAGCTACTGTAATATTAGCTTATAAGCCTTCAATTGCTTCACGCAAAATGCAACTTGTGCTTTTGTTCTACGGGAAACGTAGTGCTAAGGATTCAATTCAAAGCAGACCATGTGATATTTTAAGCTATAATCTATATCTTTCCTAAGCTTTTAATATAGATCAAGGCGTTCTTACGGTAGTTAATAAAACATTGCGTATATTTGTTATTAATTCGCGTTAGAACATCTTAATAACGCAAAAAATATTTCATTACATAAATCAAACTGATTTATGTAAAACAATTGACTTTTTTCAATGTACATCCTTTAAGACTATGCCAAAACGCTCCCTCGGGGGGAGTCCCATGTTCAGCAGGGAACAGTTATATTGGCTATGATGATTTACTAACATTTTTACACTTTTGTAAATGAAGGTACCTGTTAAATAAACCTATCACATTACGCAGTGAACGTTTTTATATGACCAACAAATAAGTAAAGTAGTAGACTTTTTGATATGTAAAGTTTTTAAGAAGACTTAACAACTTTAAATATCAAACAGTCAATACAAAGCTCATCTCTTAATACGTAATAAACTTAGGCTCATTACTGATTCTGTCGATAAATTGTCCCCACACTATGGTACCAAGGTCCATATTGCGTCAGGGTTGCTACGTCGGAAAATGCGCCGGCGACACCAAAATTGCAATATGGCTCGCGCGGTAAGCACGTGATTACAAACAACTTGTACCTACCAAGAGGTTATGTTTTACTGGAAATGTTACACATTTGTGTTGTCGCGTTGAACACGGTCGTTGTACTTAGCTTGTATTGTATACGCGTTTTCAAATAAAATATACATGTAGGCATGCAATTGTGTGACATGTTTATTCAAATCGTTTTCATTTTTCATTGAGCGATTTAACGTCGATCGAGGGGACTACTAATTCAGTGGGCAAATGGTTGGCTGTAATAAACATAAAAAAACTGTTTTTTTATATAAAGATTACTAGCAGAGTTTTGTATTCTACTAGAATTCTTGTTAACCCCTCGTGCTAAGCTAAAATGCTTGTGTTACGAGCGGGATTATGTCGGTAAGTCAATGGGTGAGGTTCGAACCGGCGACCTAAAGATCACAAGTCCGACGCCCTAGTCATTGGGCTGCGGCCGCTTAATATGTACATTTGTAAGGTATTTCAGCCACGTAAAAAAGTTATTCTGATAGTACAAGTACAGCAATCTGATAAAATTAGACTACGTATAATAATTACCTCTATCAACAAACTATCACTATTGCAGATCATACTTTGTTCTACAGACGAATAAATTCAAATCTATACGATTGATAGTTCTGTAAATCGGTCCTTATTCTGCGGATGAATAAAGTCAAATCTAAAGGATTGATAGTTCCGCAGATCGATCCTTATGCTACGGATGAATAAAGTTCAATCCAATCTTACATAAAATATGTGTTAGTAGACTACCGCGTCAAATGTCAAATCTATTGTCAAGTGTAGCAAATATAGAGCTTTTGTCCTTGATAACACCCATATAGAAAATATTCCTTGACAAATGAAATGACAAGCAACTATTACTTACTCGGATCGCAGTATTACCGACGATATCGAACTTAATACATCCGTCAAAAATAGATAGTTCTGTCGATCGGACTTTATTCTTCGAATCAGTCGAAATATTCATGTAATTATAACAACTAGCTTTTAGGTTAAATTCTTCCATCCATCCTTACTTCCCCATGTACATGTGTGGTTTCCAGCTCAGAATAGATCATCCCATGTTTTTCCAGGGGCGTCGTAATATGCGACTAATAGATACACACGTAAAGAAAAGGCAGCAGCATCTATCAGCTGATAAAGTTGTTAAGAGGAGGCCCATAACCAGCAGTGGAAATCAACTGGCTGATGAAGAAACAAACAATCTATACTAATATTATAAAGAGTTAAGATTTGTATTTTTGTGTGTATGTTTGTAATGACTAAACTGAAAAACTACTGTGCCGATTTCAAATATTCTTTCACTATTGGAAATTTACGAAACGCGAGTTACGCGGGTGAAACCCCGTGCGGGAAGCTAGTTGTATATATATTTATACACCTCAAAAAAATTAACACATAAAAGAGTGAACACTGCACAATTTTATACACATTCATCCGCTATTTATAGAACCTTTTAGTATTATACTCGACAAAATGTACAAATATCTTGAAAAGCAAAAAAATGACATCAGTTGACTAAATAAAGTGATACGATGTATTATAGAGATGATACAGAATGATATACAAGCCTCATAATCTGGGACAGGGTCACCTAAATATTTATAGATTTGTTTTCCTTGAGTGAGAAAGGTTTAAGAAAAAGTGACATGGGATTGACTGTGGTTAAGTTGAAATTTTACAGATATTCGGGTATATTGCGTCTAATGTGTGTGTTGTATAATAGTGTAGAAACGTTCAGAAAACATAAGTAATAAAAATGAACAGTTCGTGGAATACTTATATAATATAATCTTATTCATCATCAGCCCATACAAAGTCCACTGCTGAACATGGGCCTCCTCCCGGGCCCATAGTCACCACGCTTATCAGGCGGATTGGTGACCGCAGGATTATGTTGTACCACACAAGTAAACGCTGCTGCCCGTTCCTAAATATAAAATTATTATAGATGATGTTATAACAATCGGGACCAACGGCTTAAATGGCTTCCTTAGGCACGGAGGGTAGTCCCTCAACCAATCAGACTTGAAAAGAAATCTTAGAATTTACACAAAGATTTCCTGGTGGGAATGGAACCCACGACCTCCGAGATTTAAAGCGCGCCAAATGCCGCTACGCTACGGAGGTGGAATATAACCTTATTTCAAGTCTGTCTAGTAAGTAGTATCTAGTATCTGCCAGTAATTTTTTTTTAAATAAAATCCACACAATGTCCATTAGTAAATACGGCTAAAAAATTTGATCGAGAATTGGATAGTATGGAAAACTAAAACTTAAAAAATCTTCTATTCCTATAAATACTCGTATAATTTACTAAAGGTATATATTTTGCTAATACTATTTGGAAATACAAGTACATTTTATATTAGGATTCTGTTAGTTAATGATCTTAATTTCTAGGTATTATTATTTAAAATAATTTTGGTATATTTTATTAACTTAAATCATTTTCCTTTTTCTTATCGTCTATATATTTAAAAGTAAATTCAGTGCAACTACGATTTCTGAATGAAAACAAAAATTGTAAAAACTTAATAATAAAAAATATTATTTAATTAATGTATCAAGAGGATCTAATGCTTTTGGAAATTAAAGCAAATAAAAAAAACGTATTATCAATATTAATAAAGACACTTTACAAACTTCTGAAGCCAAGCGGCCAAAATAGACCCACTTCTTCCAAGGGATGAAGAACTTACCGTGAAAATGAGGCAATAGATTGATATTTTCCGATAAATCATTTAATAAAATCAAAAGCTGATGTCATCTTTATATAGAATCTGATTTATTATTAATCAGACAGCTTTAATTTTGATTATAGGGCATCAAAGTCATTAAAATAAATACTTTTAATTTTTCAAGATTTATAGGAATGTCTGCCCTTTATTTTTTCTGATCTATCCCAAAGAGAAAGATAGTACTGATTTAAAGGTATTGTACCAAACTATTCAGTTTATGATATCAATAAAGTGTTTTGACAGTAATTCTCAGTAGTTACGTCCAACAGGGAAAAAATAAAAAAAATATGACGATTCTAAACAAATGTAAATAAAATTAAGGAATAAATAACAATACAACAAAAGTAAAATATGGTCACTAATCTTCTTGTTAAAAATGATTATGGCAACAATCTTTCGAAGGAGGCTCGGCAGTGGGATATGGGCTGATTATGAATAAATGATTTATGAATTTTAGTTTTTACCATTATATAATATAAATTTCATTTATGAACGCAACTAAATTGCAAAATGATTGGTTTGTTTCAATAGATTACAGTTTAACGTTACTAACACTATTTCAACTGCTATTTCTTGATACCGATCTCTGATATAAATATGGATGTGAGAGTGAGTCTCTAGACTCACTTTCATATTCATATTTGCCGCTTCCATTTTTCAATTCCGCACACTGCGTTCTTCGTATAATTTCATATAAAATACTTGGCACTGGTACCTTTATACTCATACCATTTCCAGCAATAAACATACAAGCCAAGGATTTTAACTTATGAGTTTCATATGTAAATTTATCGCAGTCGACGTTGGGCTAATTTGCACCATAAATTTCTCTATGCCTGTGAGTTGTGTCTATAGCTATTTATGACTTTGCCTTAACAAGATGTGTCGTGGATGTTAAAGTTATATGACTTCTAGAAGCAACTAAAAAAAGCTTGTCTTCGTGCAAATTGTATTTCTTTTTATTGTATATGTCACCGAATAATAGTAAGTTGATCGAATTCCGTGCAACTCATATTGCTAAATATAGTTGCGAGTTTCAGTGAACGCGCGTAATAACCTAACCCAACCAAACGAGACTATGATACCGTTGTCCTGTTGAACCCCATTGGTTTAGATTTAGGTATTTTTTTTTTCGACTCGAAACCTCGTTAGTTTTGTCAACTTACTAGAAAGTTGATACATCTACGTCTTTATTATTTTCCAGTGACATATATGTATACGGTGCTGCGTTTATGTGTGCAATAAAGAAAATGTTTCAGTGATAAATTGTATGCTGTGATAGCAAAAGGTTTGGTATATTGTTTACATCTGCTTTTTACTAGAATGTTTACAGAATACTAAACCTTTTGACTAATTATCTATCTTTTGACTCAGTTGGTATAAGCTAGAACCAGACTTACATAAATACCTACTGAAAGTGGGTGTGTGAGTGGTGTAAAATATGAATGAAAATGAGGAATTATTATATAAATAAGAAGATTAGTAACGTACTATTTAATGCAGTAATATATTACAGTTGAAACTTATAATCCGTTAAAAGCACGTTTAACTTTCAACTAAAGTGATCAAAGAAATCAATTGAACTGTAAACAGATTGAAAAAAAAAAGCCCTAAAGAAAATACAAAGATTTTCTTTATTCAGTACATCGTCTAAAACAAATATCATATTAAATTAAATACACGTGGTAACAACATTAAGCTTTTAGAAAGATACGAAGATTATTATTTGATATTTATGATTTTTTCCTTTGAGACACATTTCGTAGGTAACGACATTTTCTTATAAATACAATATGAGATGAGTTTAGGTGATCCTTCCTTATATTACATTTTGTCAAGTGGACAGTGTTATGAAAATAATAATAATTTATGAAACCTTTGGATATCAGTATTATTTTACTTGATTTGATATTGAAAATCTTTGGAATAGGAATCCGTACAAAGGTTTTATTAGTCTTTTCAATTGGTTTACTTCTCAATTGAACTCTATAGTCTGATACATCTAGGAAGGTATGCGTGACAGTCGTCAATAAGACGATTTACCTACTGTCAGTGCTTCCCGACGCGTTGCGGTGAGTGGCAGAAAACGTACGCCTAACATATGCTATATTTAATGAAGAATAATTAAGAAACATAATTGTGTAAAAAAAATATTGTATAGTTTCCAACTGATATTTTATCAAATTGCAGTTGTTTATATAAATCTTGTTCATTTATCCACATTGAAATAAAAATAAAGTGCATTTTACTATACATTAACACAAGTGAAAACATTCCTCGAAAAAAGTAAGAATACCCAAGAATATTTCATACAAATGTAAGAAATTACTTTCAAATCGCGTTACCAAAGCACAGTGCAACGGAGGGTTTCCATCTAATCCATTAGTCCGAACTAAACACATTAGTGGATTACAACTATTACAACTAATGTCATTAAAAGCCCATCTATCCAGAATGTTCGTCTTCGCGTATCGCAGGTTTTACTTTTGGAATGGGGTTGCAACTACGAGTACATTGAAATCTTAGACTTTCTAACATTTCAGTATATCGAAGATATTTAGGTATTATGAACAGTCGAAGAACGTTTTATCTACTCGTAGATTTATACAAATCTAGACCTGAGAAGCATAAGATTGTATATGTCTTAATCATGCAGCTATTTTTGGGAATTGGCAATTTGCTATGGCACATTATAGTTGCATGATTGAGACGATTACAATCCTATGCTTTTGAGTACCGATTTGTATAAATCTAGCAGTTAAGTCTTCGCTTTATTACCAGAAGCCATGTTCAACAGTGGATGTTGTACATGCTGACGATGACGGATGTAATATAACAGTCAAACATCATTGACTGACACGAAGCCAACCACGAAGCAAATAACGAAACAAAAATTTGAAAAACAGTTATCACGACGTGGACGTATTATGTAGATACAGCAAAAGCGTCTAAGAAACCATTTTCCAAGCCTAGGCTCATTTTTTTAAATCTCATTAAAATCGTAATCACTACCGTAATAATAAAGTAATATTTATTATCATGAAAATGTAAAATATTTTAATTATTATTATATTGGGCTACTTATATTTAATAGCATTCATTTTTTAATGGTTTAGTTTAACGACAGTCAGTCATAGTCTCTGGCTTAGTCATGCATTTAACGACTCTAATTGATTTTTTATTTTTATTTAGGACAATTTTTATACATAAAAGTTTTTTATACTACTTATCCATTCTTATATTATTTGTTTGCATTGAATAGGCTCCGGAACTACTAGATAATTAAAAAATATAAAACATATAAAAGCTATGTTATCTAGAAGTAACAGTTTACATGGAAACGGGAGCAACTCGAATCAAACCGCGCGCGAAAAGTACAGGAATTTGTTCAATAGTCAGTTCAGTTATTTAATATAAAAAAATAAATATCGTGTCCTGCATGTCCTGTCAGCTGCACGTTACAGGAACTGATGGACGCTGGTGATGATGCCAAACAAGTGGCCGAATTCTGGGCCAAGTCTATTTAGATTGCTATCGACACGCTAAGAAGAAGAAGAATATAAAAATGAAAATAATCGAATTATAATTTAAACGTGCTGATGTAGGTAATACAAAATAAAAAAATAAAGTTATGTTCTAATTTGTAATTTAAACTCATTAAATATTTTATAAATTCTGATCAAGTGCTCATTAATTTTGATATTTAAAATACACTCATAATAGTTATACTGAATTTAATATAAACATCTTCCTTTAAATAAACAAGTTTTATCTCATAATTTTAAGCAATACTACATTTAAATGTATATTTTAATTGGTTTAGTTTAACGGCACGTCGCAGTAATAACCCCAGTTTAGTCATGCATTAAACGACTGTAAATATTATAAAATTGGATCATAGTTCTATATTTGTAATGTTACGTGGCCACTGCTGAACATGAGTGCAACTTTTGAAAGCTGCGTGGTGTCCGGCTTAGAATATACCGTAAGAGGCGACTAAGGGATATACAGCTGATGGATGGAAAGCAGCATCTATCAGGCTATTTACCATCTTTCTGCAATCACCAAGCCCCCTGCTAAGCATGGTAATTATGGCAATATCCGGCAACGACATTTTTTCTTGTCCGTGGGAAATGCATTTACGCATTCCCACCGCCGCTGCAGCGTATCCGCGCGCTGGCGGAGGGATATGTGGGACTCGCTCTCTTCATAGCATGGTATGCTAACTCATACCATAAGGAGAGGACCCTACACCACTAAAACCCCCCGGACACTCCTTCTATCCGCCGTTGGCACGCATAAGCAATCCGGCCTGTTACGCACTAATATATTTTATTTTAATATAATATGAAATAAAAGGCGCTGGTCTTGGTAACGTTTTGTTATAATTTGACAATAAAAATAAAAAAAGGTATAAAATATGACAAGTACACTAAAATTTAGAAAAGGCAATATGTTCTAAATAGGTTCGATTCGTTACACCGGCCCTTCACCAATCCCCCTGCCAAGTATGGTGATTATGCCAATATCCCTCAACGACCCTGGCTTGCCGAAGTCTGTTAAGAAGAGGCCTGTGTTCAGTTCTATATTTATAAGCATACAATAGACAAAAACAAAATAATTTTAGTAGCTATTCGTTGTTTTATATACTTTTGAAAAAGCATAAACATAAGTTAATTGAATTATCAAAAATTAATCGTTTCGCTGAGTATTAGCAACTACTAAATCATCAAAGTGTATGAGCAAAATCAAAAACTTCTATAGCCAAAACCAGGATAACTTCTACTCAATATAGATCATAGTATGATCGTAAAATTATTTTATAGCCCTACCTATTTGGTCTGCTGTTTTATCGGGAACAATAAAGGTTATCGGTGGAAACCCTTGTATAGACAATACTGATATAAAATCCGATCGGATGATATCAGATACTCAAGCGGAATGATTTCTGACATAGAAAATTACGTTGTATAAGTATGTGTAATAAAATGTAGATATAATAATGGGATTGCTGTACCCATGATGCTATAAAAAGATTAGACAGTTAAGGGTATAAAATATGCAAAGGACAGGCAATCCTTACTCATAAGGTCCTGGGTTCGAATCCCGGTAAGTGCAAATATTTGTGTGATGAGCACGAATATTTGTTTCTGAGTCATGGATGTTTTCTATGTATTTAAGTATTTATCTATCTATATAAGTATGTATATCGTCGCCTGGTACCCATAGTACAAGCTTTGCTTAGTTTGGGGCTAGGATGATCTGTGTGTCATTGTCCCTAGATATTATTATTATTATTATTATTATAATTGTATGTCTTTACCATTATCTCGGAGCTATGGAGCTCCGGACCTTTGGAAGGCATGCATTATTATTATTATTATATTATAAACGCGAAAGTTGGTGAGTAGTAGATAGATACATGGGTGTTTGTTACTCTTTTAAGGACGTCGCCAAACAGAACGCGTACTTAACGCGCGTCGGACGCCGCGCTATAGCGCCGAACAGTGTTGTACTATTCGGGTTTATGACGGTATAAGCCTTCAAACAGAGCACCGGCCCCAGCAGAACACCATGCTCTGTGGGTCGCGACGTTAGGACGTAGAGACGACATGTGCTTAGTACAACAAAAGAGCGTAAAACGTGTCGCTATTAACGATCAGCGCGCTATGTACGCGTTTACGAAGCCTTTTCGAAATAAATTCACAACAAATTTGGCTGAAAGTTTACACACGAAAAGTTTTTAAGCTGAAGTAACATCATCACCAGCCTGTTGTAGTCCACTGCTGAACCTAGGCCTCCCCCATCGATTTCCAGCGGGAACGATCGCTAGCGGCCTGCATCCACCGACTTCCTGCGACCTTTATGAGGTCGTCGGTCCATCGTGCAGGCGGTCGTCCTACGCTGCGCTTGCCAGTACGTGGTCTCCACTCGAGAACCTTTTTGCTCCATCGACCGTCAGTTCTTCGAGCTATGTGTCCTGCCCATTGCCACTTCAGCTTGCTTATCCGTTGAGCTATGTCAGTGACCTTCGTTCTCCTGCGGATCTCTTCATTTCTGATTCGATCACGCAGAGAAACGCCGAGCATAGCTCTTTCCATAGCTCGCTGAGCGACTTTGAGCTTTCTTATGAGGCACACAGTAAGAGACCACGTCTCAGATCCATATGTCATCACTGGTAACACACATTGATTGAAGACTTTGGTCTTCAGGCACTGAGGTATTTTGGACGAGAAGATCTCTCGAAACTTCCCAAACGCTGCCCAGCCGAGTCGGATTCGACGATTGTCCTCTTTCTCTAAGTTGGTCCTACTTAGTTGGATCGTTTGACCTAGATATATGTATTCGGTCACAACTTCGAGAATGGAGTTTCCAACGGCTATAGAGTTGGGCACTACATGGGCGTTATGAATGACTTTCGTCTTGCTCATGTTCATTCTAAGCCCAACTTGTTGAGAAACTCCATCGAGGTCATTGAGCATCTGTCCAAGGTCCTCCAGCGATTCTGCCATGATCACTATGTCGTCGGCAAATCGAAGGTGAGTGATGTACTCGCCATTTATGTTGATGCCGTGTCCTTGCCATTCCAGGAGCTTGAAGGCGTCCTCCAGAGCAGCCGTAAAAAGTTTGGAAGATATAACATCTCCCTGTCTTACGCCTCTCCGTAGCGGGATTGCCTTCGTACATTGGCCCTGTACTCGGACCGACATGGTGGCGTTTTTGTACAAGCACTTCAGCACTTCAATGTACCGATAGTCGATACGACACCGCTGAAGAGACCTTAGAACCGCCCAAATTTCGACTGAATCAAAGGCTTTTTCATAGTCCACAAACGCCAAGCATAGGGGCTGATTATACTCCTCGGTCTTCTGTATAATCTGCCGCAGCGTATGTATGTGGTCTATGGTACTAAAGCCTTTTCGGAAGCCGGCTTGTTCGGGAGGCTGGAAGTCATCGAGCCTGTGTTCGAGACGATTTGTGACGACCCTCGAGAACAGCTTATAAACATGGCTCAGCAATGTGATGGGTCTGTAATTCTTCAACATGGTTTTGTCACCTTTTTTGAAGAACAGAACAACCACACCTCTGCTCCATGATTCTGGCGTTTGTCCCTCGAGTAAGACAGAGTTAAAGAGCTTCTGAAGGACTTTAAGTATCGGTGTTCCACCCGCATTCAGAAGCTCAGATGTGATTCCGTCATCACCTGGCGCCTTGTTGTTTTTAAGCTGTATCAGGGCCATCCTAATCTCGTATAGGCTGATGTCCGGGAGATCTTCGGTATTGTGTCGGGTGAGCCTTGCTCTGGGGTCTTTGGCTTGGCTGTTAGCGGGCTTGACTGTTGAGGCATACAGCTGATTATAGAACCTCTCTATCTCCCGTAAAACCTCTGGCTTACTCGACGTCACTACCGTCTACTACTACTTACTGACCTCAACACACTTAGACGAAGAAGTGGAAGCTATGTATGAGGATATTAGTAAAGCCATACATAGCTCCAAGACCCACTACACCGTTGTTATGGGGGATTTCAACGCTAAACTGGGTAAACGAGGCGATGATTAGATGAGAGTGGGGTTGCATGGATATGGGCAACGGAACCGAAGGGGTCAGAGGTTGGCTGATTTCCTGGAGAAAGAGGGACTCTATATGATGAACTCTTTCTTCCAGAAGCCACCTCACAGGAAATGGACCTGGATGGGCCCTGATGGTTCCACAAAAAATGAGATTGACTTCATCATGACAACCAAAAGACAAATATTTAATGATGTCTCTGTGATTCACAGGGTTAAAACCGGAAGTGATCACCGAATAGTTAGAGGCACGTTAAATATTTATGTCAAATTGGAACGATCCCGTCTGATGAAGTCTACGCTCCGACCTTCAAACGCACACATCCAAAACCCCGAGAGCTTTCAGATCGAACTAAGTAATCGCTTCGAATGTCTAGACAGCTGCGAATCTGTAGACGATCTCAGCAGCGGGCTGGTAGGACACTGTGCATACGGTGGGGCTTAAATATTTTAAACCCCACCCTAGGAATAGACCTCAGAAACTATCCACTAATACCCGGGACCTCATGGCTAAACGACGTACGATGATGCTCCAGACTCCAGACGATGCGGAGTCATTTAGGCAGCTCAATAGACATATCTTAACGTCATTGCGTCACGACATTCGCTCCTATAATACAAAATGTATTAAGGAGACGATAGAGCGAAACCAAGGCTCCAAAGTGTTCGCAAGAGACACCTCTATTGGGCAAAGCCAGTTGACAAAGCTGAAGAAGGAAGATGGGGTAGTGACGAAGTAACATAAAGGTTACAAAACTTTTCGCTCCGATCCTCAAGAACAGAGTAACGTGGATGAATCTGCCGGGCATACCCGGCGGATTTATCCACGTTACTCTATTGGAACACTAGCTATGGCTAGTGTGTATTAGAACATATGAACTATGGCTAGTGTTCTAATAAATAACAACCTTACAATTTCACAAATTAAAAGGCTAGACCCCTGCTCGCCTTCATACCCGGTGCAGTAGCAAAAGCCTCGTGGCTTCGTGCAAAAAAAATACTTCTTTACAATACTAAAGTATAGATTAATGATTCAGAATTTATTTTTAGGAACTAATGAAACATATTCCTTGTAAGGGTTTTATTTCATTAAGACTTCGGAACAAACAAAATAGCAACTGCACAAAATACAGGCTGCCCCTGCATTATTAAAACTCTAAATTTTAAAAATAACTCGTTAAGTACTTGCAGTGAATTTCCAACAATGTTGATATTCAGGAGAAGTTCCCGGTTACGTTTTTCCCCTCGTGTATTGCAATCTTTACTGCTGTTGTTCTTATTTATTCTAGGCCAATACTGGCTTATTCGAGAAAGCACTGCTTAAGTCTTTAGAGATTAAAAAGCTTGGAACGTACCACCATACAATAACATTTAAAGGAAAATGAGTAACAAAATTAAACGATAAATTATTTATTTAACCAAAAATATTTAGAAACTGACAACCTCCGTAGCGTAGCGGTATTTGGCTAGCTTTAAATCTCGGAGGTCGTGGGTTCGATCCCCACACCGGACAGGAAATCTTTTTGTAAATTCTAAGATTTCTTTCCGGGTCTGGTTGGTTGAGGGAGAGGCCTCCGTGCCTCGGAAAGCACGTTAAGCCGTTTATCCCGATTGTTATAACATCATCTATAATAATCGTATATCAAGGAACGGGCAGCAGTGTATCCTTGTGTGGTACAACATATTACTGCGGTCACCAACCCGCCTGGCAAACGTGATGACTATGGCAAATACCCTCCCTCGGGAGGAGGCCCATGCCCATGAGCAGTGGACGTTAAGCGGGCTGATGATGATGATGATTTAGAAACTTAATTGATTTTGATCGGCTTGCTATTTCATCAATAGACATTAATGATTATGTTTTAAAATCAAATTTTTAACATAATATATACTGCCGTCATTATAAAAAATAATTGCGCAACTATTTTTCGATACATATGGAATATGACAAAAATCATACTATCCAATAATTAAGAAAAAAAAATGCTATCGTTTTGTGTTTTTATTTTCACAGCGGCATATTGCCTATGTTTTTTTTTATTTCAGCGCCTAGTTATCATGGTATTTTCACATTTTAAATCTTTTATTCCAAATGGAACGTTAATCCGACACGCTTGGTTTGGATTAAAATTTACACCGATACGTGTTCTCTACCTTTGCACGTACGTCCATGGTACACCCCACTGATTGAATAACTAAAGTACTGAGATTTATTTGGTCCCAACATTCCAGTAAAAAAATTTTGTAACACTAATCAGTGTTACAAAACCTCAACCTAACCATCCCACTAGCGACCGTCTTGAGGCGGAATCTACGCTTTTGCGCAGGTTTCTTGGTTTGTTAGAATTTAAGCTAATGAATAAAGCCTTTGTACTCAGTTAAGCAAAAAAAGACGTGGCAAACTACATTTTTTAAAATTCCTTAACTTATATAGCACCTATCCACCTACATACATATAATCACGCCTTTCTCCCATGGGGGTAGGCAGAAACTACAGAACGCTACCTGCTACGATATCCACCTAGTGTAAACAAAGTGTCATAGGGATCAATGCAAAGAGAGCTAGTGCCAATACAGTAGATTGCCGGCGAAATATGGGTGGCTAGTGCTGTATAGCCACTCATATACTAACTGCCGGCCCTTTCACCTTCCCTCGTGAGCACTGGTGACCTTTATTACGCACGGGAACGCAATATCAATTAATAATCTAACCCATGAATTTAGTCATCAACGGGTGAACATCTAAAACTAACATTTAATACCCAAACGAGTATCCAGATGTAATAATATTTTTGCAAATATTCGTGGCCTTTTTATTTTATTATTACTTAAACACAAATAGAGCCATTTAAGCTTTCTTCGTCTTGTAGAATACTGACATCTCTTACTAACATTGTAGCAAATGCACCACAATTGCCAAGCAATTTATAAACATGACGTGTAACTAAATAAGCTACACAATATTAAAATGCAAGGACGTGGAGAAAATGTAAGTATTATATTCTTGCCATTTAATTGTGTTGACGTTTAGATACTCAGAAGTTCACGTGAAATACTAAGTAGAAAGTAGTCTGATATTAAGACTTCTCGGTATGTTTACAGATATTTTTAAGCAATAATCCAATACTTAGAAATCAGAGTTTCAATCTGTTAATATAAAAATATTAAAAATGTTTCATGCTTAATACTCGAATTTCATAAATTTACTCTTACTACTTTCCGTAGAAAATAGTGCCATGTCCAAAAATTACATTTTTATCTTACAAATGGCAACGACCTCTCAATTTTTTGTTTCGTAATTCGGAAAATACGACAGGAATTTATGATATAAAATACATATTCGTACAAACAATTTTTTTTATAACAGAAAATTTGTTGTTTTAGGACATTCTATTTTCGTATTGTTTATAGTGCCAAAATGTTAACAGCATATTTTGTTACAACTATTTATTTTATAAGTGCCTCAGAGAATTTCAGCAATTAAAGAAACTGGTGGGAATTCCGCAGTGTCTTACGTGATTAAGCTGGTGTAAGGAAAGGTGCAACTGCATCATTAGTCGAAATTTAGTGCTTGCAACAAAAAATCCACAGACGTTAGCACTTACCAATACTTGTTATACTAATCTGCACCAATTAAGAAATATTTGATTTTTGAAATAGATAAAAAGAAGTTTTAGAAAAGTCCCTAATTAGATGTTTCCTCTTCCATATTCCTTAAGGAGAACATATATAAAGTACCTTCCGCAACAAAATAGTGCATTCAAATGTAATAATTTAAAAAACAAACTATTTGGTTCGTCGATCCCCGGAGAAGAAATATTTATGTTATATCTTTATCTTCTTTGATTTCTTTTCAGGTCTGGTTGTTAAAGCACTGCGCTTCGTGCCTCGGGAAGTACGTTAAACGGTTGGTCCCAATTGTTATTACATGATCCATAACAACAGTGTGTTGCAACAAAATAGCGGGTCAACCCGCCAAGCATAAAAACTATGGCAAAAACCCCCCATTGGGAGGAGGCTCATGTTCAGCAGTGGACGTTATACTAGCTGGTGATGATGATGATATTTCAAAAACAATACGCTATTCGAAATTCAGTGATCATTAAGCAAGTAAAATAAGTTATATTTTATTAACATTTCGGTGTATGTTGCGGCTGAACAAAGAAGTTATAAAGGAATGTGCTTTATAGTTAATTTATTCTCATTATATTTAACGAACACAGGAACCGCTTTCTATTAAAGAGTATGCTACTTAATGGAGTTTAATTTCGTTTACAATGTTTAAAATAATCTAAATCCGTGGGGATTTGGAGCTAAATTAATGAATAAATCCTCGTAGCAGCTCTTGCTAATAAAACACATTGCACAGCTGCAGGTAAGCCTTGTCAGTCAACGTGGCAATGCTGCCAGCATTCTGGGAACCTTGCCAAGCAGTACAGATTTAGAATAGTTAGTATTTATAACATAGTTTGAGATTAAATTATTTACTTTTAGGTGAATCTACTTAATGTTGTTTTCTTTCCTTTGTGAATATACTTAACTAATACATTTTAATTATCTGTTCTAATCATAGACACAATTTATTTGAACCGTTATTCTGTTACATTGAAACAAAGCAAAGTTATGCCAACAGAATTGTATACATTTTGTCTTTAAATCCGATAATTTAATAAACTACTTCCATCCATTTAATAATTGCTAATCAATCTAACTTAAACACTTATTAAATCAATACTAATAAATTAAACATAAAACAATGAGTAATTTGTGCAAATTGTTCAATTTAAGTCAATTGCTAATTCACTGTCCCCGAACTCCGCATCCATAGATTGATGAGCCAAATCCATTGTTACTAACTGTCGGTTTATCTAATTATGCAAAACAACACCAAGTTTGAACGTAGTTTACTGCGAACCAACCGATGCTCAAGAGGAACAGTACAATAATAAAATATAAATTGGCAACTTAACAATCAAAATAAAGCCTAAAAAAAACTTGTCTGTACTATGTGTACTGATGTTGTTAAAAGATGAAAAGGCTGGTACTACTGGACTGACATCAAAAATTATGTCACTATTAGAAACACTAAACTAAACTACATTATCCAGAATTAACATATGATTAAGTTACCACAATACAGGAGCTATGGGGAGCTAGTATATTATAAAACAAATAAACACAAAGCAATCACAAGTACAAGTAAAATTACAGTATAGCCAATAAAATTACAGTATAGCTTAGCACGAGGGGTTAACAACAATACTAGTAGAAAGAAAAATTCTGCTAGTAATCTTAAATAAAAAAAAATGCCCAATGGTGAATTGTTAATCATAGATAAACTATCATGACAAGGTAAAACATAATACTATGAAGTAGGATTATTAGAAAGTATCCACCGTATTCTATATTATGTCATATTGTATCCGACATTCTTGTTTCATATGCCAGCTATGTTTGTGAATAATATGTTTTCTAAATTATTTAGATTTACATTTAATCAGAAAAAAGAAAATACTTATATTTACGACTGCGATAGTACTCCGAGATTAATAAATATTATTATTGCCAATATGGTGTACGAGTTTATCGGTATACAAATTGAAGTTTTGCTAGAATTATATGGGCTTTTAATATAACAAAATAAGTAGGTCTCAAAAAAAGTTGTACAACTCAGCAAATTTCGAGCCTTAGATAGGACGTCCCGGTTGTCGTATATGAAAATCGTATAGGTGGGACCGTAAAGTATCGTTTACCAATAAATTATAAAATGAAATTTCATCCACCAAATACCCAAAACCAAAATAAGGGCATTCAGAACGAGAAGAATCACTACATAGTATAAAACAAAGTCGCTTTATCTGTCCCTATATCCCTATGTATGCTTAAATCTTTAAAACTACGCAACGGATTTTGATTTGGTTCTGTTTAATAGATAGAGTGATTCAAGAGGAAGGTTTATATGTATAATACATCAGCATTGCGCCCGTTCGGAGCCGGGGCGGGTCGCTAGTCAATGTATTAACTAAAATTAGTCCGTCTAAGGCTTACGTCTAATAATTGCCTACTTAAACCATGGAAATACACCACGGCTTAAAAGCTACGAAATAAAGAAAGCATAAATTAGTAAACAACAATAATTACTATACAAGTCTTATTTGATACTTGTTAAAATAAATTATGAACTAAGGAAACTCATTGCATAATAAGGACGTTCTATAAATTGAAATTTAAGATCGATGAATATTAATGGGCAACTGAATTTATTTAAAACTAGCCGGAACTTTAACTGCAAACACGGTTTGTAGTGATGAATAGTTCGTTTGAATTACAACAAAACGGTTAGTAGATTCGATTAGCTTTATGCATCGGAAATAATTTATAGCTGTCTGAAAAATATACCTTCACCGTGTGATTTTAAAATGGATCTGATTTATTTCAATTATGTATAGCGCAAACGGGTTTCAGTGGTTGAGAGTAATTTTGCGCGCACAGTATGGTAGGTATTATATATTAGAATGAATTGTAAAGAAGGATATGAGATATGAATTATGCTAGATATTCCGTGCAGGAAGTAGAATATGTTCAGAAATTAGCATGTTTTATGATACACGAACCAACCAACACGTAAAACGAATATGTCGTAATTTTTCTATTAAAAAAATATTTCGTACCTTTCAGAAACAAAATCATCGCTATATTTGTAATAAAAGAGCATATAAACACTAACATAGGTAAATTATGTTTGGATTATCGAAACCTTTAAAAAATCTAAATAATTCTATAACTTTGCGCAAGTTGTCAAAGCAACGCAAGTATAAATATTGTAAAAAAAACATGAATGCAATACAATTTCCTGTCATAATTCTGCACAAACAAAAATAGTAAGTACCTACCTATATGATGTCAAACAGGTGGAGAATTTTACCACGATAGAAAGTTCTGCTTTGAAACTCCCGTACAATGAGACTTATCTGAGTTGAAAGGCACCCTACACTTTTGTATAAATAAATCTAGAAATAGAAGCTAGAGTTTCAGAACATTTTATTAACATTCATACAGTTTGACATTAAGTCCTTTGGCAATTTGTTTTAGAATTCTTGGTTATGAACAGCATTAGATGACAGTTTCTACGTATTTATACTCGTTATCTATTATTTGTACGTGGGAATGTTTCACTTTTATCTCCTTTTCATTTCATGCTATAGAATTTAATCTATTTATTTTTATATCATCTACCTAACTGAAGTTGAACTTAAATTAGATAGTACACCGCTAATAAATCTTAACGGGTTGTCCTTACTACTTGACTAACAAGATTTTACATACATATTATACCTAACATGGGTATGCTGCGTTAAAGAGGAAAAATATTTATATTAATAGATATACAGGTATAATATACAGGTTCTCTGAGACGGCTTCAGAACTTTCTACCCATTACCACTAAAACTGCGCTTGCACAGTCACTCCTATTACCAATTCTCGACTATGCCGACGCCAGCTATTTAGATCTCACTGAAGAGCAACTCAATAAACTTGATCGACTTCAAAATCTTTGCATAAGATTCATATTTGGCCTCCGAAAATATGATCACGTTTCCTTATTTCGCACAAAGCTCAAGTGGTTGCCAATTCGCCTTCGTCGGAATGCCCATATTCTCTCTTTACTCTATAATATTCTTTTTAATCCTTCCACACCCGTATATCTTAAAAGCCGATTTCGGTTTCTTTTTGATTCACATTCGCGATTTCTAAGATCATCACAAAACTTAATGCTGCAAATTCCCTCCCACTCATCTAACTTCTTGGACAATTCTTTTTCGGTTCGAGCAGCGCGTCTATGGAACACCTTACCAGTGACAATTAGAAGCGCCCAAACTCTTTCTACATTCAAAAAATTAGTTAAAGAACACTTTTTGCGTGTATGAATTGCTCACAATACTGTTTATGACGTATGTATGTATTTATGTATGTATTTATTTAGATATTTATTAATTATTTTGATTTACATTACTTATTTATTATTATTATTTTATTTTTCATTTTATTACTTTTTGTACGTATCAGTTTATATAGCTTTCAAGTAAATTTATGATTGTTGCACACCTACTGCTGCTAATCTGCACGTTACTCCTATCCATCCAAAGGTTGTCTGGAAGAAATCGCTTCATGCGATAAGACCGCCCATTGTACCTACTTTTGTTATTTGTTTTTTATGTTCCAAATTTGTTTTCTTTATATATGTGTGTACAATAAAGAATTTTTATTATTATTATTATTATAGTTGAGCTGTTGAAACTAAGTACTTACTAGTTAAGCATAAAAAGCTTTATTAGATACATGTTCATTTGCTGTTTTAAGAAGAATCCAAATTAATAGTATAGGACTAGAAAAGTTCATATTTTAGAGACAAGAAATACATATTCATGTTTATATACAAATATAAAACGATAAATCTATCTATATATACATAATAATTATAATGCACATTCTAAATTCTAAATCAAAATATATATAGACTCAGGATGGCCTATATCAGAATCTTCCATGTTTCACGTGGGTCAGAAACTCGAACAAAGTCAAAAAATTGATTCTCCAATGATTTATTTCTCCTTAACTTCACAGATTAACAAAATATAACGCTAACACTCTTTAATTAGGCATAGATAACGATACTAAATTAAATCAACTTATTGATTTAACTGTTAAAGATGGCGTCGGAAGTAAGCGATTCGTCGAGCGCGTGGTGCGTTGGCGGTTCTCGATTCCGAAGAGAACAAGATGGCCGCCCCACTCCCACCGGTGTGACGTTCCGCAAGAATGGCAGCTGACAGACAGCTGACATATGTCATGCTGCCATTCTGTTCCGACGTCGTCGACAGCAAACGTCAAATGTCATGTGTCGCGCCGTCATATATTTCATGTACCTACATGAAATATATTTTGTTTTTATTTAGTCACTGAAGCAAAACAAATAATTCAATTAGTTTTTGTCTGTCTTTGAATGCGTGTCACGAGGAAACTGCTGAGTTGATTTAAATGAAACTTGGTACGATTTATAGTATGGACTTGGATTTCACAAACCGTGTGAAAGAAGATAATAGTCAAAATGTTTACATAGTTATAATTCTTTAAAGCGTCCGATTTTATTCATTATTTTTTTATTGCACGGGTACAGCTAAAAAAATACACTATGATAGTTATTACGTCGTAAGTCATAACCGCTAAGACAAATTCGTAAATGAATATCGTGGTCAAAACGATAAAAATATTTACAAACAATTGCTATAAACAACCTCCGTAGCATAGCGGTATTTGGCTCGCTTTAAATCTCGGAGGTCGTGGGTTCGATCCCCACGCCGGACTTATAAGATTTCTTCCCGGGTCTGGTTTGTTGAGGTACTACCCTCCGGGCCTCCGTGCATCGGAAAGCACGTTAAGCTGTTGGACCAGATTATTATAACATCAGGCAGCAGCGTTTCCTTGTGTACAACATAATACTGCGGTCACTAATCCGCCTGCCAAGCGTGGTGACTATGGCAAATACCCTCCTCGGGAGACGGCCCATGTTCAGCAGTGGACGTTATACGGGCTGATGAAGATGATGCTATATAATATGAATAAATAATTGCAATTGATCACGATTGCAAATTATATGACACGTTGATCGCCTTTCTGCTATTCAGTAGGTCAAACCACAGAAGTGTGTTCTACCACTTGATATCTGAAGCTACACGACAGCAGCGTAAGACACGTGCGTTTATATGATAGTAACCAAAGCGGTCAGTGCTTTAAGTAGGTATGTTGATAAGTAGGGTAGGTATACGTATAGGCAAAATACAAGTTTAGTCTTCGTGTATTTAACACACAGATGTAATGTCTCTGTCACACGAGTTGTCGGCAGCAAGATCGAAGAGCGAGATCGAAAATCTGCTACCGGATACTGCTTCTGATACTGGTGTTAAGGTGAGCCAATGAATACATCCACGGTAGTCACTAGGAACACTACAAAAAGGATTTAGGGTTCCATATTGATTGTATATGTTTGTGAGAAATGTTTTTCTGAGTTAAACGTGACAAAGTGTAAATCACGGATATCCGTTCTGAGTCTAACTGAGCGTATCCCATAGTCACCATTCGTGACATATAAGTAGCGGCTGTAGTACCATAATGTAAGAAATAAGTATATGCTGTCCAATCCCCGATATACATTTTATATCCCGTCTATTGATGTTATAATAGACGGGACCACTGGCTTAACCCGAAGTAACCTAAATACAGAACCAAGAGTTTGAATACTTGGCAAGACGAATTGTCATCAGTATTAATATCAAAACGTAAAATGATATTATAAACGCGAAAGTTTTTGAGTATGGATGGATGGATGTTTGTTACTCTTTGACGCAAAAACTACTAAATGGAATTGGCTGAAACCTTGCACGGAGATAGCCAGTAAGCTCGATTAACAAATAGGATACAAACAATCACGTTTTGACCTACTGAAGCAGAGTAACGCGGGTCAAACCGCGGGGTGCAGCTAGTACAAAAATAAACAAATATGTTTTATTAAAAACTGTCTTCTTTAAGAAGACTGCAATTTATAAATGGACAAGAAATATGTGCTCCAGTACCTTGCAATACACGAAAATTTCGTTTGTACGACCCTTACATAGGTTCAGGGTTCATTAAATCTGAAATGTTGAATGCTATTAAAATACCTACATAAATCAGATTTAATCTTTATAGTAACATCATTTCGCAGAGAGTAAGCTTCTATAAAAACTCACGGTATATAACATAATCATCATCATCATCAGCCCATATAACGTCCACTGCTGAACATGGGCCTCCTACCGAGGTAGGCTATTTGCCATAGTCGTGGTGACTTGGCAGGCGGGTTGGTGACCGCAGTATTATAATGTACCACACAAGGAAACGCTGCTTACCGTTCCTTGATATACAATTATTATAGATGATGTTATAACAATTGGGACCAACGGCTCAACGTGCTTTGGTGCCAATCTCCGTGCCTCGGGGCACGGAGGTTAGTCTCTCAACCAACCAGACCCGGAAAGAAATCTTTGAATTTACACAAAGACTTCCTGTCCGGCGTGGGGATCGAACTCGAGACCTCCAAATTTTTAAGCGAACCAAATACCACTACGCTTCCGAGATTATTTGGTTTGGTATACATAAAAAGTTTACCAAAATAAATGGGGGATTTTGCTTCCAAAAATAAACTCATTATACCTATGAATTTCTTTTATCATGCTTCCTGTAAAACGAAACTTTAATGTGTACATATATAGCTACAACATAATATTCGAACCATCATGAAAACAGTATTAACGAGAAATACATCTACAGAAATTGCGCTCCAATTTTTCCTCTTCTTAATACATTATCAGGCCATTTGTAATACGAATATATTTGCTTAATATCTAAGCCTTATATATTAGCTATTATTCTTGGGAATAAAAGTAGCAGATGTTAAATATTGATAACGGAAGCTGTTCCTTATTTTATCACGTACATACACTCGATCCGTCATCTTAAGGATAAGGAGCTTCATTTTATTGACGACAAAGTGCGATACGAATTGCTCATTATAATTTTTGTATCAAAATGTGTCTTTGAAGATGTGTGTAAATGTTTTGCTTATTTTTATACGTGACTTTATTATGATTTGGCTTTTGTTGAATTTGGCAGAAATTTGATTCATAATCTGTATTTGAATTTAAATGGTTTGGTATGTTACTTTAGTCAAATTGATTGGTCGCAATTATTTCACAACTAAATATAAAATCATCGGTTAGAACGCTAAAAGCGATTGAAATCAAAGGTCATGGCCCATTTAGTGTGAAAAATATACCCACGGTGTACAGAAATGAAATATGGCGGGAATCAAAGACAGATGATTATACTTTTCAATGATATGTGGCGCATTACTGTGGCTGATGGGGATCATGAAATAATAATAATAAAAAAATGTAATCTATCTAGTATGAAAACTTAACTTATAACTTGTGGTTTTAGGGAGGAGAAAATAAAATATATATATTTTTAAATGTTTATTCAGCTTCATCAATATCTAAAATTACATTGTCCAAGAAAGCCGCAGGTGTATCAATATTTTCTTGATGTCTGGCCCAGGATAAAAAGTATACTACGCTTGCAATATGGGCACAACTTCCTATAGTGCGGCGGCCATGAATACATGAACAGTAGTATCCCTCGATACTCTCTCGACCATGTCGTGTTGCATTCACCAAAACATAAGTATAATATTGTTTACTCCTTGTCACAGTGTTACAGACGGGCGAAACTGCTGGTGCAGCTAATTATTATCCAATTTTTATTGGTCTACTGCAAGATCTCTCCATTGATTTTTTTTTCTTTTTACTTATAATGCAAAGTGGGTTATACCTGCATTATTTACCACCATTTTCGTTTTTGTACAAAAACATTTTTGAACCGGGTCGGATTATGGGCCATGACCTTTGTTATTGAAATAATTTGAGACCCAGGAAAAATATAAGGGCAAATGTATGCATAGTTTATTTTTTTCGCGTACCTAAATGAAACGTTAACGGGATTTAGTTCACAATGATCAGTATTTTATTAAAAAGCTATGTTAAACATGTATAACATAGAATAAGTAGAATTTATAATAATATACACTGTGGTGCTTAATATTTGCTAATACATTATAGGACAATTTACCATCAGTAATACGTAAAATAGTATTAATGTAAGATATTAAAAATAAAATGTTTTTTTACAAAAAAATGAAATCTAGTGCCTTACAATACAAGGTAACCTTGATTCTACGAACTCATGGCCCTTTTCTTTTTGTTTTCCGGGGTGGGAAATACAATTACGCATTCCCACCGCCGCTGCAGCGCATTCGCGCGCTGGCGGTGGGATATGTGGGACTCGCCCTCTCCATAGCGTGGTATGCTAAACTCATACTAATAGGAGGGGACCCTACACCACTTAAGCCCCCAGGACACTCCTTCGACCCGCCGTTAGCTGAGGCCGGGTACGCATGATCAATCCGGCCCCCCAGCGGCACCCGCGGCCAATATGGTACCGATACGCGGGATCTAATGGGACGAACTGACGCCCCTAACACGCAGGTTCAAAGTTAATTCTATCTGTATTGCTTAGTGCTATTAGAAAGGCTACTACATAGATCTATTATATCGATATACATATATTTAACTATTAACCTATATCTAAATCTATAAACTACTACTATCTATAAACTACTACTACTAATATTATAAAGAAGAAAGGTATTTTTAAATTTTTGTACGTTTGTTTCCAATAAACTCAATAACTACTAAACGGATTTCGATAATTCTTTCACCATTAGAATACTACATTATCACTGAGTAACATCATCATCATAATCATCAGCCCATAGAACGTCCACTGCTGAACATGGGCATGCCTCCTCCCGAGGGAGGGTTTTGCCATAGTCACCACGTTCGGCAGGCGGATTGGTGACCGCAGTATTATGAATACACAGGGAAAAGCTGCTGCCCGTTCCCTGGTATACGCTTGTTATAGATGATGTTAAAACAATCCGGACCAACGGCTTAACGTGTTTTCCAAGGCACAAAGGGTAGTCCCTCAACCAACCAGACCCGGAAAGAAATCTTAGAATTTACACAAAGATTTCTTGTCCGGTGTGGGGATCGAACCCGTACGTACGTTGTCACTGAGTAACATAGGCGTAGGTATTTTTAGATGAAATGTGCACCCGGGCAGAGTCGGGACGGGCCGCTAGCAATGAATAATTTCGCTGAGTCACTCTTGTCGTAGTCTGAAATAAACAGCACGGTTTTCGTTTAACCCCTCCGAATTTATTGTGAACTAGGTTCCCACGTGTGCTTTCACCTGCGTAGCTCCTGTTCCCGTGGTAATTTCATAATAAAATAAAACCTATTATCTTCGTCGATCAATTAACTATTTAACAAAAAAATACTTTTTCAAATCGTACCAGTAGTTACTGAGATATGTGCGTTTAAACAAACTAACAAAGTTTTCAGTTTTATATTCTAGTATAGACAACTTGCATTTGTCCTTATAGAACATAACGATGCCTCACAAAAGGACAAATGCAAGTTGCATTTGTCCTTTTGTGTGGCATCGTTATCTATCGAACTGCGGGAGTATTTATCAGTCATTACTTGATAACATTAGGTACATTCCTTTCCTTTATACGACTGCACCGATTCCCTTCATCCAACGCAGTCGTAATTCCTACCCTAATGTTAACCTTAATGTCAGTCTGTACATATTTCGTTTCGTCTCGCAATTATACGCATCGGTATTCGAAGTGTTATGAATCTACAGCAAAGTTCACATAATGTCCATCTTTGCGACTACATTACCCTAACGCGAACGTTCAAACACATTGTACGATCTGTACGATCTGAGTAAGCTCATGTCCATCCGTGTCCGTTGATACGTCCGTCTGTCCACATTTCGATGTATGGTGACGTGAAAGCTGTCCAACTCAATTTGATTTACCGAGCTACGTCCAGCTTGATTGTATCTCTATGATGTATTTCCATGCCTATAAGACTATCTATGATGTGCGATTAATTTGAATGATTTATTGACTTCAAATGCACCAGTAATTATATAATTATTCATATAACACTGCTGAACATGGGCCCCCTCCTGATTTTGCCATAGTCACCACGCTCGGCAAGCGGGTTGGTGACCGCAGTATTATGTTATAACACACTAAGAAACGCTGATGCACGTTCCCTGGTATACTATTGTTATAGATGATGTTATAACAATTGGGACTAACGGCTTAACGTGCTTTCCGAGGCCCGGAGAGTAGTCCCTCAACCAACCAGACCCGGAAAGAAAATTTACAAAAAGATTTTTTGTCCGGTGTGGGGATCGAACCCACGACCTCCGAGACGCTACGGAGGTTGTCCTTTCAAATAAAACTATAAAATTGAATCATGCTATTGACCTTTGAAATGCTTTCAACTGTTTATTTTGGATTATTGTAGTTCTTAAACCCGGCTATGATAGCTAAGTTATCGATTTATTATTGTTATTCTCAGCTTATTACTATTTTGATTTATAGATTTACAAAACTGTAATAAATTATGATGTGAGCTATATACTAATACATAGGTAAATAACTTGTTTGTCTGCTTGAACGCGCTAATCCCAAGACTTTAGTTCCAACTTAAAACATTCTTTGTCACGCCTTTGTAAAGAGAAAAATAAATAAATATTATTTTTATTATTCATTCAGTGTTAGATAGCCCATGTATATAGGAAGGCTATAGGCTATATTTAATCATGAAGTTCCTATGTGGACGGGAGTTACTTAGGTGAATCAGTTCAGAATAGTTCCTTCTGATATATCTGATTCAATATAGTTTTTGTGAACCTTCAATTTAATCTACCGGTCATCGTTATTCAACAAAATGACAACAGAATCAGATGCATTCACATATTGACATGATCGATTTGCTCTAAAATACGAAACTATGATAGCATAATCAAACATTGCTAACAAAACCATCATATTTTTTGCTCTAATATACACCACCGAAAAACCGATATAATTTTTCAACATTGTTTGTACAACCACAAAACGTGATTAAATTACATATACCCCTAATTAAGGTATATTTATCTATTTTATTATGCCACCACGTGTTGCAAAGTTCTGAACTCCCGCCATCATAACTCTTCAGTCCTTTAATTACATTACATTGGAGTTGTCAAGTAAACAAAGGTCGTTAATTGGGTAAATTTTCCGCGGTCTTTATTCGTATCACGTTGGCCAATAAACTAAAGGGACGCGGATCGGATCGCAAGCAGTTGGAGATAAGAAAGAATATAATTATGGCCTGTAATTAGACTGTAAGGATAATTAGCGTGAATATGTTTTTAGAAAGACGTTAACATGTCTTAAAAAGAAATATTGCCTTCTGCGTCGATTTCAAAATTCGAATAAAAAGAATTACTTTTATTCGAATTTTGAAATCTTTATGAAAATACATTATGCCTTGTAATTTTCAGTTTGTAATTATTATAGACCACAACATATCTTCCTATGGGTGTAGTAAGACGTGACTAAGGGGCATACGAAAGTAGGAACTATGAGAGCAAAAATACTCCCATGTTACTGCGTTCATTAATTCGCCTGCCAACCGTGCTGATTACGGCAATGTCCTTCGACGACACTGTCTTGCCAAGGTCTGTTATTTCTGTTAATGAGAAGGCGAATGTTAAGCAGTTGATGTAAAAGTGCTCATAAAGTAAAAATGTAAAAGTGTGACAAGTATTGTCACACTAGGAGGGGACGATGCAATAAAAGCTAAGATATAAAATCATGTTAAGTATAATTCTAACTCAGAATTAGCTAAGTTCAACATCATCCTTGTTAAAAATATTGTTATAGTCATTAGTATAATAAATAGTAAAGTCATTTTTTGTATGCAAGAGATGTGTGCAAAGATTAAAATCAATCCCATTTTCCTACGGGTACTGAAACATAATGAAACGGGAACAAGAGTGAGCTAGTAATTTTTAAACAACACAGTAGTAACTATAAATGTTTAAAGCTCCTAAACAAAATTAATATTTTTCTCAATTTCCCCAAGCAGCCTGAATATATTTTATACCCATAGTAATTGTACGTCGCTTTGCTTCGTACCCAAACAGAAAATAAGATTCTCGCAGCATTGTTGCAGTATATTTTAATTTATTTTGAGACAGGTGTACCCAATTTAAAACGGTAGCTTTTCACAAATGGAAATTCCATTTAAATGTTTCCAAATTCGTAAATATAGTAGTTAGTTCAAGTAAGGAAACCAAGAAGATATTGGATTTTACGGACTAATGGTGACAAAAATTAGCTGTCAAATTTATGAAATTAATATCTCGCTTTATGGAAGATACGAAATGAAGATACTCATTATAAATTTCAAATCAATATTATGTGTATTTGAAGATACATGTAAATGTTTTGGTTATTTTATATTTGACTTTATTACGATTTTGAATTTGTGAAACATTTTAACAATCTCAATAAATTTTGCAAATTTAGTTCATAATAGAACAGCGTTGTTTACACTGTAGATGAAAAAATAGCGGAAGTTTGCACGGTATGTACATTATATGCACCAGTATGGTTACTAACAATATCTCTAGCATTCGTTGTTTTTATCTTGGATGATTGGCAGAGATACATACAGTTCAGACGTGATTTTATGTTAATAAAACATTAGCCATTATTGCCTCACATTAACAGATAGAGTGGATAGTCCTACGGTACGTGAAGGTTATGCTAAATATCTAATAATTTTTAAGCCCTCTGGCGGATCTTTGGGTGGCACCTAGTCACCCAAAGATCCACCGGAGGGCTAGATTGCCTAGCGTACCCGGGCCTCACCAACGGCGGATGGAGTATCCGGGGGGTTTTAGTGGTGTAGGGTACTCTCCTCGTGGTGTGACTAGCATACCACGCTATGGAGAGGGCGAGTCCCACATAACTCATGCAGAGGCGAAGGGATGCGTAATTATGCATTTCCCCCCAGAAAACAGAAAAAAAGATGTCACCCAAAGTTGTACCTCTTAACGCATTTCAAACAGTAAGTATATTATTCTAATAAAATTAGTTCTGTTATATCAGCAGGATTAAGTTAGGGTGGTTTATATTTATCTATAGGTACGCTATACTACTAGTTTTTTTTTGTATTGAATAGGCTCCGAGACTACTAAACCGATTTGAAAAATTCTTTCACCGTTATAAGCAAATAATACGCGTGTCCCCAGATGACTTAGGCTATATTTAATTATGAAGTTCCCATGTGAAAGGGAGTTACGCGGGTGAAACCGCGTGCGGCAAGCTAGTAAAGAATATTTTGCACATACATATTTCAATAATAGTCATCTTATTTTATAAATAAATATTAAAAATAGAAAGCAAAATATATTATTAAATTTTGGAGTGCAATAAACTTATTTGCTTAGCGTTATATTATTAAATTTTATCGTAACGTATCTCTTAATTTGGATTTAAAATTAAATATCGGGTTATTTAACCAAGAATATTAAAATATGAGTGTAAAGTGAGATGGATTTATAGCTTTGTAATAAAAATTCATAGATACGAATATACTTCAATATGAATACATTATCGTACCTACTGAGATTCGTTTTCGCTTATACGAATTAAACTATCGTTTAGGAGCTTCAATGCATAATTTAGCGGTGGAATCATAACGCATCACAAAGATGAATCAATTATGCAATATTAAACCTTAATTATAGAGTAATAAAATAAGGTGTTTCGTATGTTTTAGAAACAAGTTATTTTGTATTTTATTTTTTCAATAGTTAATACTTTGTTACTTACATATATTATACTTTGTTTCAAAGTTGAGATTAATAAAATCCTACCACCGGCGGGACGGTCGAATATTATTAATTTCAATGCAATGCAATGGATATAATAGGTATCAAAAATAAACTGACTTAAAATAAAATAAAAAACCCAATGACATTTGAGACATGAATTGATCCAAAAGAATTTAAAATAATATAAAAATGTTAACTAAATTAAAAGGCTAAAAATGTAAGGAACAAATACTTCGATTAAAAGTAATAATACAAACGCGGGATGATATTCCTCTTTCCACAATGTGATAAAGCCAGCACACCAAGTGCACAGTCAGCTTACTCCATATGCACTACTAGCTTCCCGCACGTGGTTTCACCCGCGCAGCTCCCGTTATCGTGGGCACTTCATAATAAAATATAGCCTTTCTCGATAAATGGGCTTTCTAACAACATAACTAACATAAATTTCTAAAAACATTTTTCAAATCGGACCTGAGATTAGCGCGTTCAAGCAAACAAACAAATTCTTCAGCTTTTTATATAAGTTTAAGATAATGTTTGTTTATCCACCGATTATCGATATTGACAGCTCATATCGAACGCGTTTCTAATAAGAATTTAACAATATATTATGCATTTTTTTCCAACTAAATAACTCTCTTCGAGTCTGGTTAATTTCCTGGTATACCTACGCTTGTTAAAGATGATGTTATAACAATCGGGACCAACGCCTTATCGTGCTTTCCGAGGCATGGAGGGTAGTCCCTCAACCAACCAGACCCGGAAAGAAATCTTAGAATTTACACAAAGTAGTATTTCTTGTCGGGTGTGGGGATCGAACCCACGACCTCCGAGTCGCTACGCTACGGAGGTTGTCCTTTTCCTGTTGTGTTTATAGTAAAAAATATATATCATGGACACTGCGTAACCACTGCTTGATATAATTTTTTTCTCTGCGGTGTAGTATTGTTTTGACAACACCACAAAAACTGACCACTCTAACCTACCCGCCGGAGAAGAGTGCGCCCGCGAACGCGACGCGACACCCTCGCCCTTCCGATCCTTAGTTTGCTAAGAACGCCCGCGAACTGTAAAGTAGAGCGACAGTTGCACAAAACTCCCCTAAATAAACTAAACACCATAACCCCTCAATCTCCCCGTCAGCGACCGCCCTGAGTCGAGGTCCAAGTCCCACAGGGGACGCCATCTTGCGCAGGCTGCTTAGTTTGTAGTGTAGTGCTTAGTTTGTTTTAACCATTTATGTAGGCTGGAGCTCTGCTCGCCTTTATCCCTTGTGAAGTAGCAAAAGCCTTAGGGCTTACTAAATATGTCCGTCCGAAAAAAATAAAAAAAAAGTTAACTCAAGTAAAAGGAGGAGAGCTAAGATTAGAATAAAGAGCAAAAAAGCTATCAACCTTCCCTTAACTTTCTTATTTCATCGATTACCTATCGAAAGGTCCCACGTAATTTGATGTCACCTGCCGAATCATATTTTTCTCGAAAACTTTTTCAATTTTCCCCAAAACATTAAAATAAGATGCGGCCGCGTTATGGTTTTGAGGCGGAAGATGCATAAGAACATATACTTCATGTGCCGTGGTGTAACAATTGGGTGGCAAGACGGGCCAATACAATACCATGTGCTGCTGCAGAACAAAAAGAATAAGAGACATATTAATATTACAATATCAATATCTAAACGAAAAATATTAATATATTTTATCTTAAAAGTTATTTATAGTTATAGATTCAATTTGTTATTTTTTGTTGTATCTATGAATTAAAATAAAACCTATAAAAGTCTTCCAGACCGTTTTTTACCACGGAGTTATATTATAATGTCACTATTGCGTTACTTTCAAATAGCTAACAAGAAATACCCTCTTTCTCATAAGCATTTTTTTAGTTTAGGGGTAAAGCAATTGCCGGATTGCTCATGCGTACCCGGCCCCCGCCAACGGCGGATCGAAGGAGTGTCCGGGAGGTTTTATTGGTGTAGGGTCCTTTACTCTTGGTATGAGTTTAGCATGCCACGCTATGGAGAGGGCGAGTCCCACATATCCCACCCCCACCGCCAGCGCGCGAATACGCTGCAGCGGGCGGCGGTGGGTATGCGTAAAAGCATTTCCCCCCGGGACAACAAAAAAAAAAAGGGGTAAAGCAATAGAGTTAACCACATGCACACTCAAATATGTTTCTCTAGTTTCTAAGTATGTTTTTTTTTACATAAAATATAAAGACATTACACATTACTTTGATATCAATCCATTATAATACAACATTTTTTTTTAAGGTCAGCCTAACATTAAGTTACGCCACTGCTCATGTCAACCTTTGGAGTTAACGAATAGTGGTGGTAAATTCGTAGACCATTCTTGTGGGGCATTTGTCCATCTGACTGGTGGAATTACCCGCTCTTACTGCTCGCGTGGTTAGCAAAACCTAGTTTGGCAGACTATGAACGGCTTGTTCTTAATAAATAACGTCTTAGAATGGGTATTATGGAAGTTGATTCCCTGCGGATATAATATTACGAAAACCAAGTTGTTTCTAGATAAAAAAGTTGTAATAGGTTTTGGTATTATACAACGTGTTAATTAATTAAATAACGCAAAACCTCTTGGGTGGTGATTGTGCTCATGAATATGAACAACTTTTTCTAAGAGGCCAACATTGTAACTCGAAGTAAAAAATCAGCTGTTCCATACAAATTGTCAATAGGTACCTACCTAATTGACCAAAATGTATGAAAAAGTTTTTTTTTTGAGTTTCATAATTGGTCCTATATTAAATATTGTTCATATCCATGAGCATAATCACCACCTAAGAGGTTTTGCGTTATTTAATTAACACGTTGTATATAGTTCATATTCATCACCCATCCAGACAATATAGGGATATCGATCAATCAAATAAATAAAATCTCGATAAACCTCAACCTCAATTTCGCTCAGTGGTTACGGTAGTTGCTTCTAAAACCTGGAGTTCTGGGTTCGATTCCCACGCGGGACAATTATTCGTGTGAACGTATGAACCACATATAGTTCTGAGCATAGTCTTTGTGTCCATGAATTGAATATCGGTATAGTCAATCGCGGCACAGGAATTAAAATCCCTAGTGCAAGAGTTGTCATAAAAAAAAACTGCATTGAAATCACGTAAAAACTACGAGACCAATAATTTTACTGATTAATAGCAAAAGTTAAAAAAAATATAGGTATAACTTTGTCATATCAAAACAACTTATGTTTATTTTTAATATTTTTTTTAAAGATATTTACTAGCAGAGTTTCGCTGTCTACTTGTATTTTTGTTAAGTCCTCGTGCTAAGCTAAAATTCTTGTGTTACGAGTGGGTTCACGTCGGTAGTGCAATGGGTGGGGTTCGAACCGGCGACATCACAAGTCCGACGCCCCTAGCCATTGGGCTACGGCCGCTTCAAATTCATTCCTTTCATTTAATAAGCATTTTTTTTTTGTTTTTTATTTGTATTGTAATTAATACAACACATTTAGGTATACAACTAAAAGTAGCTAATTTAAAATAAAACTAACTTGCAATAGCAACCTACAACATCAATACTATATTTGATTAACACAAATTATTATAATAGCAACGTGACAGTTTTCGACGTTCTGCAATTATCTATCCTTGGCGTAGAGGTATAAGTCTCGCTTTGAGTCTAGGAGGTCGTGGGTTCGATCCCTACACTGGACAAGAAATCTTTGTGTAAATTCTAAAATTACTTTCCGGGTCTGGTTGGTTGAGGAACTACCCTCCGCGCCTCGGAAAGCACGTTTAGCCGTTGGTCCCGATTGCTATAACATCATCTATAACAAGCGTATACCAGGAGACTGGCAGCAGCGTTTCGATGTGTATTATAACATAATACTGCGGTCACCAACCCACCTGCCAAGCGTGGTGACTATGGCAAAAACCCTCCCTCGGGACGAGGCCGATGTTCAGCACTGAACGTTAAATGGGCTGAAGATGATGATGATTTGTTAAATCCGTTAATAGGCCTACCGGTAATGCTTCATAGTACTTAGATTAGTTTTAGAATAACGTGGAAACAGTTTGTCTAAAGATAATATCAATATGTTATCGTGACCGTGACTAGCGAGGTCCCAGACAAAATTCCAAAGTCGTGCGAAAAATTGTGCTCACACGATATTTTTTCTTGAGAAAAATTCAAGTACCAACTTGAAGTTACAGAGTTGGTAGTGTTTTACTGATGTCTCGGAGAGCACTCACCGAATTCCTCTTACCGAAACATTTTACCAAAAATAAATACCTATACCTACATAGTATTGAATTATTCCTAGCTAAAACCTTGAACAACAGCTAACACCTATTATATTTATCTAGCAAAGTGCCTACGTTGAAACTAAAACAATTATTATTGTAGTATTTCACTTATTTTAGCGTTTATAACGTGTTACTTTTTAGTTTTTAAATGGTCTAGAAATAAAATTTTATTTGTGTGCATGAAATGATTTACTTTATGAATAAATACGCACACAACCACTTGCACAATAATAAAAACAAATATATTAATAAATATATAATTATATTGTGTGATAATAAGCTACCAAACGAAATATATACGAACGAATTTTTTTTTCATTTCGTATCGTAAAATGGCTCAAACTTAGTAAATCTTTAGGCAGATCGATCATATATTGTATTTACTTTGAACTACTTTGAAGTGTACAGCATCCTTTTCCTTTTACATTACACATACAATATCACATCTAACTACATCCTTTCAATTTGATAAATATTTATAGAATTATCTATACACATGTTAAGCATTATATTAATATCACAAATCTGTTTTATAAATATTCCTATCGGTAGCCGTCGTGTAACCATTTTATAACAAAAGAAAAAATGCAATCTTTGAAATTGTCATGTGATGTGGGCGTCAAGTATATTTGGACTATTAATGTACACAAAGCTATTCCCCGATATTACTGAATATGAAAATTATTGATAGGACCTAATGTAATATGAATGAAAAATGTTAAGAAAATTATCTGTACCGTCAAATTGTTACAATTTACAGAACACTAGCCAAATGTTAGCCAATTGATATAACATTTGACAACCGTATACGAAAGAACGGGATCAACATTTAACAAGTAAGTGTGTATTACAACATACTATTGCAGTGCATACCAACCAAGGGCCAACCAACTATTGTAACAATCTGTTCAGGGCTGAGGACATATTCATCAGCAGTATGTATGTTTGATTAGGTATATAGACATATATATACCTAATCCATGTCCATTACTTCCATGATTGACTTACAAATAGCTGAACACAAAATCACTGAATGTTTCGTGCATGATCCTAATTATTTATGAATATGGTCCATACAAAACACGAAAAGAAAAAAGTTTTGGTAACAATCTTATAAACTTCAGCAGTAAAATGTTCGCACAAAGCAAGAAGCGTCCGGAATTCCAAAGTATTAAAGCATGAAAGGAAACTGTCCGGAACTTATTGAAGCAATCAGATTGTGCAGATTCCGTTTAACATTAGCGAAATTCTTGCCGGAACCCAATCGCATTAAGAGCCCATTTAAACTTTTTGCCACGAAAGGATTCTGTAATTCCTCCATTCCTGAAAAATAAATAGGCTTAGCAATTTAGAATTCGAATCTTCTCCTTGTATTCTTTTTGTATACCATTTCAACTTAAGTATAATGAAAAAAGTTTTTTCGTTTCCCCTGATGCTGGAGTAGTGTGAAAGATGTAGATGTTCACCTACCTGATTACATGTTACGAGATCACTGTTTATGTATATGACCAAACTTCCTACCTATGTTAAGAAAACAAAATGAAATATTTATCTGAACACTATACACACTAAAATACAACAAGCTAAAATATATTCTTTGTTTCAGTTAATCGGAATTGTTTGACTAAATACATTTTGCAAAATGAGCATTCATATGAGTAGTCAAAGGAAATGTTTACAATCATATGATGAGCGGTGTCGTAAATTTGTTTCCTCTTTTCAAATATTTTTTGTAATAAGCCTAGATGTCACAAAACATTTAATTTGAAATGCAGCAAAAATGTTGTGTCATATTAATCATAACAAATCTCAACCTTAAGTGACGGACTTATAAAACGTGTTTCCCTTTTAAGTAAATTGTCGCCATATCAGTCATATTCCCTTATATAAACGGCTCACGCTATTTATTTTCTTCGTTCGCGAAAATTATTCCTTTTAATTTTTTCGTTGGAAGCGATGGATAAGGCTGTTGACTTCGTAACATATTCGTGTCACGTCGTCCCTTTTCATAAATTCTTTTCTTTAAACATTGTGGTGCGTCAACACGTTGGAATGAATGAAAACGTCACTGTTCGCGATATTGTCATGAATTATTTAACTTTGTTATTCCAAGGTGTTTCTGAGAATATTTTCAGTACGAACAAACCAGTTGTAACAACTACAATGTTTTTATAGCCTCATTAAAGACGTTAACTGGCTTTTTATGTTCGCACAGATTCTTCTGCGGGGTTACAAGAGAATATTCGTTAACAGCCACTTTAGGCTGTCGGTTATGAAAATTTTAATACCTAGTTTGCTCGGCTTGCATTTGGCTTTCGCTTTATTAGTTTTTTATTGTCGCCATCTACTCAATTTAAATCCTTCAATAAACCTTGCTTGAAATTTTACGCAGTTGTTCAATTTAAATAAATTAATTTAAAGGCTATATTGACAAGAATAAGAAAATACAAAGTCAAATGAAATAAAGTTGACAGTCTACAACGAGTGTTTGACTGCATAAATTAAATTGCGTCCCAAATAGCACTTCCTTAATAACGTCGAACATAAATCGAGTGTAACAATTCACAGCAAAAAATAAAACGAAAAAAAGGAAAGATCAATGTTATCAAATCAAAACATTCCATTATTGTATATAAAGTTTACATTGAAATTGCCGCGTCCACAATTCACAACGGGGCACAAACTGTAAATAAATGTGAAACAGTCGTAACACGCAACTGAATAAATTGAATTCAGATCGTAACTCCAGGAATTTTAATGGAAATAAGCGAAAAACTGCAAAGCAAATTCGAATTCCAAACAGTATTGGAACTTAGCAACAATTTGTTCACCCAATGTCAGTCTAAGATTCATAAGCTGTAAGAGTTGGTTATAAGCGTTTTGGTTTTTGTGAAAGTAATTAACAATCATGAAATATTCGTAACGATTTTCTTTTTAATAGATCTGATGTTATAGTGGAAATTATTTTAAACGCAGAGACTGTTAATGAGAATATAAGGCATTGGCATCTCTTAAACTAGTATTTGGACAGACCAGATGTCAGCATCTAACCTTTTCCTCTAAAAAAAAAACACCCAACTTTTACGAATAACATAGCCAAACCTACATTGATACGAACATTATCAAATTAATAACAATAAAATTGATTTAAACCATGTCTCAATTTTCGAAAACAACTTTATGCAGGACATTGATCCATGAATGTAATACATAATAAGCCATTATTTTCATAGAGATTCCCAAAGAAACTAAAGATGACATTAACTAGATGTTATATAACTGTAATGTTTAAACTTTAATTATAGTACTTCGTATGACTTACAACTTAAAAAAAAAATAAAAAAATAAGAGGCGACCAAGGGACATAACAGCTGATACTTACCATCTTGCGGTGTTCACAAATTCGTTTGCTTAGCATAGTGATTATGACTGTATTTCTCAACGACCCTGCTGTCGTATTTTTACCACTAAAGTATTTTATAACGATCTTTTTAATCTGTGATTGTCTTGATTTTTTTTCATTCTTATTATGGGTCGCTTAACTATTGATGTTTGTCAATGATCATAGTATTCAAATGTAACGGTTAAAGCTGTGCCTTATCTTTAAGTTAGTAAATCACGCGATTGTTTATACATAAAATATATACTGTTAGGAAGTACTTCTACATTTCAGTTTTAACTAACGTAAGATTTAATTTCATTAAACATTTAAGCTTCAGACTGTTTGGATATCAAGAATACCTAAGTTACTTTTGTCGGTGGGTATTTAAAAATACTGCATTAAAGCGGAAACATGTCAAGTGCGCTCTCAGTTTTTTAATGAGAAATCTCAAAGTTGGTAAGGCTCTGAATAACATATATTATGCTGTGTTCTGTAATTATTTTCAACATTATTGTTAGTATTATTTAATTGAAGTAAATAATTGCTTCAAATAAATAATATTAAAACTATGTTTCATACATACTTATTAAGAAAGTGTTAGAAAGTGTCTTGGACTTTTTTATATGAAATTTAAAACTTTGAACTTTTATTACTTGTTTTACAGTGATAAACTGTACATTTAAATTGAATATTTTAAAGTATATTATATTGTATTGTATTTAAGCTTTTATGTATAATGTGGTTTCAAAATATCTGCTATTCTGAACAGGTGATAGTGTCACGTAAAGTATTAACTTGAGTTAAGGAATTTCCGTGAAAAATATTAAACTTTTCAATGATATTGATAATAAATGTTTCATCATCAACAGCCCGTTTTCGTCCGCTACTGAACATGGGCCTCCTCTTAACAGACCTTGGCAAGCCAGGATCGTAGAGGGATATTGCCATAATCACCACGCTTGGGAGACGGATTGGTGATCGCAGTAAGATGAAAACCTTGAGCTAATAGATGCTGCTGCCCATCCAACAGCCATATGTCCCTTAGCCGCCTTTTACAACACCCATGGGAGGACATGGGGTGGTCTATTCTAAGCCGGAAACCACGCGGCATAATATGTATAAAATAATCGGCATAAAATGTTGGGTCGTGGGGCTTTTAGGACCGGGACCGCGGTCCCGGATTCCACCTATAAATTAAATATTTATTTTTCAGTAGTATTTTGGGACCACTAATATAGATTAAAATATGTCTTACGAAAGTACGGTCAACCAAAAAATTTTGAATAAGTATAAATAAAACTATTTTTATTAAATGATAAATTGTCTTTAATTGCTAAAATCACAACTTTCTATTGGAATGAAAAAATATGTAGCTACTTATTAAGAAATATAATTACTATAGATACTATATAGATATGATAATAATGTTCAAAAATGAAATACAACAGTTTTTATCCCTTACATCTACACATTGCACATAACAATCTCCTACCTAAATTTAACGTCCAAAATAAATGACCAGGTAAGTAAGTATTGGTCATTGTCTAGAAAAATTTAGATTTTAAAGCTAATCAATTTTCAATACTTTTAAAACTGATGCAAAATTATTTTATATTGTTGAAATGTTTAATGTTAAGTTCAAGACTGTTGATTATATTCAAATAATTATGAACATGTATGCGAGACTAATTTTAAATATATTAATAGGTATAGCGGTTTTATGTTGTTGTTTATTATGCTGTTTATTATTTTTAAGTTATGACAATGCTGTGATTAAAAAAAAAGAAATATTTTATCATTTTATAAAAATTGTTGTGAGACTGATTTTATATATTGTAAGTTAAAAGATCTATATTTTTGTCAGTTTTTTGCCTTACGTTCGTTCGTAGTAATTGTTTTCAATAAGTGTAGAGATTTTTATTACTGCTGCCATGTGCTCACTAAGATACTGTTTAGTTTTGACGTTAAATTTAGGTAGGAGATTGTTATATGCAATGTGTAGTAAGGGATAAAAACATAAATGTTTTTAATTGAACTGTTGTATTTCATTTTTAAACATATTATCATATTTATATAGTATAGTAATTATATTTCTTAATAAGTACCTACATTTTTTTATTCCAATAGAAAGCTGTGATTTTAGAAATAAAAGACAAATTATCATTTAACTAAAATTTTTTTATACTTATTCAAAATTTTTTGGTTGACCGTACTTTCGTAAGACATACTTTACTTTTTTTATTTGTGGTCCCAAAATACTACTGAAAAATAAATATTTAATTTATAGGTGGAATACGGGACCGCGGTCCCGGTCCTAAAAGCCCCACGACCCAAAATGTTTATTGTAAAAAAAATTATCATAAAAACGTATAATTATCCTCGCTAATATTATGAACGCGAATGTTAGTTAGTAACTAGGTATGTCTATATGGACGGATGGATGTTTATAACTCTGTCACGAAAAAACTACAGAACGGATTTGGCTGAAAGTTTGCAACGGGATAGCTTATAAGCTGGATTAACATGTAGGCTATAAAACATCACGCTCCAATTCACTGGAACAGATTAACGCGGGTAAAATTGCGGGGCGCAGCAGGTATATCTATACTAATATACATAAAGCTGAAGACTTAGTTTGTTTGTTTGTCTGTTCGCTTGAACGCGCTAATCTTCGGAAATACTGGTCCGATTTGAAAAAATCTTTTAGTGTTAGATAGCCAATTTATCAGTGAAAGCTATAGGTTATATTTTATTATGATATTCCTACGGGAACGAGAGTTACGCGGGAGAACCCGAATGCGGGAAGCTAGTCCTAATGATGAAGGGATGACTCTATAAGCATCTTATCTATCCCATTAGGAAGAGATTTTATGTTTTAAAGGGAGGGGGGGACGTGGGACTTCCTTCACTTGCACCCGGCTCTATGTAGCCTAGCGAGCCGGAGCATCCGGTTACCCACTAAAACCACCACGGTAACATGCCTCGGACGACTGCTATTTAATATTGTTTGATACGAACTCGATTTAGCAAAACAATTGTAAATATTTCAACCATTAACTAAAATGTTATTGCCCCCATTAGTTCGTCTTATAAACTAAACACGATTGAGATTTCCAAACAGACTGAAAAGCTTGCAAAACTTTCAAGCCTTTAAATCAGTTACAGAACTTTTGCTTTTATTTAGAAAATAGTGAAATTTCATTTCGATGAAATTGCTACATCCAAACGCTTTTACCACGAGTTAAGAAACAAAGAATATAAAAATGTTGAAGATGATTTTTTTTTACAACAAGAATTTACTTAAGTTTTTCTATTTACTGTTTGTAGAAGCACAATAGGGCAGTCTTCGTTAAAGAATTAATTTGAAAAGAAATACATGGGAGAATGCAAGATTAAAATTTCTTTGATAACAATAGATCGTCTTTGAGTATAACATCTAATTATCTTATTGTGTTATTTATTTAATAGCATTTTTAAACAAATAGTCTTTTACAAAATAAATTAATTTGTAGCTGACATTTTTGAAGTAATTTAGATCTGTATTCACGGGTTAGGTATCCTAGACCCAGCTTATGGTCCAAGGAATTGCAAAACGGATTTTATAGGTTTAGGGTCAAGCCCAGGAGAGCCACGGTGTCAATTTGGCTGCGGGTGCCGTCGGAAGCGTACCCGGCCCTCACCAACGGCGGACGGAGGAGTGTTCGGGGAGTTTTAATGGTGTAGGGTCCTCTCCTTGTGGTATGATCTCGGCGAAGGGGTGTATGGCGAGTCCCACACACCCCTTCGCCGGCGCGGGAATGCTGCAGCAGCGGATGGGAAGCGTAAATGCATTTCTCCTCGGACAAAAAAACAAAAAGGTTTAGGGAAATTATTTATTTTTGGTACTACAGTCAGTCTATGTACATACAGTTGAATTTTCAAAATTCTTTCAATGTTAGATTGCCTATTTATCGAGGCAGGCTATAGGCTATTAGATAGATTAGATATATATTTATTTTAATAAAAGAACCTCTTACTGACGGGAATAACGCGGCTGAAATCGCTCACGGGAAGCTAGTAATGTTCATATATAGTAATGTTCAAACTATCACCGTGCTAGGATTTATTTGTTTTGGTAGATATGTACCAAATAACTGGATATAGATCAGAAGTGACTCTGTTTAAAAGTTTAAAACTATTTTCTATATAGAGACAATTTTCGAGGCGGTACCGATATAAATCTCGGAAATCGTTAGTTCGATTCCTACTCGTTTGTTTATGTAAAATCAAATATTTATTGCTGAGTCTGGCTATTTGAGGGACAACTTCCGTATTTCGGACAGCACGCTTAGCCTTTGATCCCATCATAATGCCATCTATGGCAATCGTATGACCTATGACGGGCAGCAGCGTTTACTTGTGGGTACGCTAAATACCTACATATGGCAACGTCTCTTTGAAGGAAGGCCCATATTTAGCAGTGGAGGCTATACCAGGTGATGATATATATAATTGCTTCAAAGAAGTAAAAGAAATACTGCCTCCGTGTAAAAGGCAATAAAAAAAACCTATGTTTCTTAAAACTATTCCAATTTCAGTTATCATTTCACACACTCGCTTCACTTACACACGAACAGCCACTCAACACAATGGCGTGACCATTACACATAATCCATACAGCGTCATGACTTAGCAACTGTAGTCGCCACTCCAAGCGACTCCAACTGCCAAGACGGCCCTTGAAAGGTCGACCAACAGTCATTGACGCTTTTTTTTCTTTTTCTTCCACCTTTTGTTTCACATTCGACGCTTGTGAAACTATTTCTCTGTGCAAATGTAATAAAAGGATGTCTTCAAATAAGATGGAGTATGAAATAGCAAGTGTTCTAAGTTTATTGAATAAATTTTGATTTTATGTTGTGTATTTTGGATGAGCTGTATTCATTTTAGCAAAATGTACCTTTCAAAAAACATTCCGCTGAAATTCACATTCATGCATTCGTTTAAATTAAAAATAACTTATGACACAGTTGAATTGAACTCATATTAATGAACTCATATTTTTTTTTAAATATGAGAATTATTCTCATATTAAAAAAAATATATGAGTTCAACACAGCTTACAGCTTATACTTTGTGTGTCGTAAAATCTACGTTACGTTTCAAAGGTAGCTTTTTTTAACCTAAAGATTGTTTCGCCCTAGGAAATATACCGCTAGGCTACTGAGGAGTTTGGAAGAGCACCCGGGGGGCATCAGTGAGTAACCCCTCTCCTCGAGGTACGAGAGTCTGACATACTCGGATACGTAATGCATTTCCCCCTGAATAATGTAAAGTATCTAGATGCACTCTTGCTGTTATATCAACTCCTTCACTTAAGGAGAAACGTTTGCATTTTAGGTATTTAGCAGACAATTTGAAGAACATGGCATAATATCTGATGTCATAAATTAATAGATAATTTATTTTGTGAAGATAATAGGCAATAATAGACCTATGTTTAAGTAATCACTTGGTCAAAATCTAGCAAAAGGCCCTGCGATTACCTTTGACTTATCAATTAACTTTTAGAAATATATGTTCATCGCAATTGTATTTTTCATTGGCAAAATAAGTAACATAATAATATATAAACAGATGAAAAAAATGTAAGTTTCTTTTGCCATTTTCCGTCAAATTCAAGAGCGAAAATTGCACATTAATGTATAACATTATATTATATTATGATCGTGGTATATATAGCTTTTGTCCTTATACATAATTTTATTTGCTTTTGATTTTCTCTATCAATAATTTGATTACTATTATCTCTGTAGCAAAGCAATCAAAAGTCTTTAAAAAATTACCTACATTAGAATTTTTAATTTAAACAATCAAGTCAGGATTATTACAGGTGTTTATAAATCATCATATTTCAAAGTTGTTTTACTTTTACATCAACTATACTACTACGTTTAATGTACTATAATATAACTTCTAAACAAGCTAACAGTTTTCATGATAGGTCGAATGAAAAGGGAATTATGCTAAATCCTGATTTACTGCGTTTCGCGCAGTGGAGGATTCTTACACCGTTGCGTTCGTAATATAATTGGAAAACTTAGAAATAATCGAATAAAAACTTAATACCACATATGTGTGTGAAATATAAGTATCACATATTTCACTAGTAACTTAAAACAAGGCAGTAAATTGATTATTCGAATTTACTTCTGTATATTATTTTTTTTTATAAGAAAAAGTTTCGCGTTTGACTACACCCTGTCTGATGTTAAGCATCGGCATAGCCTAGGATGGAGCACGCTTACCTAGAAGGAACCGGTTTACTCTTGATTTGAAGAGACCCATATTGTACTTATCGGGAAATATAGACCCCGGCAGGGGTATATCTTCGCAGTACGTACAAAAAACGTGGACTCGAAGCGCTTCGTACGTCTTCTGGGAATATCGACCATGTACTGATGGCGCCTCTCCGAATGTCGCGTTGTCCGATAGAAGAAAGGGGAAGGCAGAACTAAGATGTACAGTTCCTCGGCGCACTCTCCGAAATGTATCCGATAAAAAACCGACTAACTGGCAACCCTTCGTCGGTGCTCAAGGCAGCAGCTGAGACTGAGACTCGGTCAGAGCTACGTTGCCTATTTACTTATTAATACCCGTGTGCCATATCTAACGAATTACAAAAAACAAATTAAACTACAAGAATTTAAAACCAACTGACCATAAAATTCTATAGCAAAATTAGGTGTAGCGCTAAGGTGTTTAATTAATCAAGTAGATTTTTTATTTAAGATTAAATCTTTAACATAAGATTCGATACAAACGTTGATTTTTATGGGTATCTTTTATTTAATAATATCCAAGCAGCAACATTCAAGCAGATTACTAGACTATTGGCTTCTATTGAGCCATAGGTGTTCTTTATGAACAATCATTTAATATTATTTTAAATCCACGAAGAGCACTTGCCAAATTATTAATAAGTGCCATTCGCGTAGGTGCAATTTAGATGGGTGCTTTAGGTATTCAAATATAAATCTTGAGGATAATTGAAATAAACCTGTAAATTTTCTAAAACCTTGATCTGTCGTCCATGAAGAATACAAACCGGCTATTGGAATCTGTAATTATCTTTAAATTACTTTATAATAATAGATTTACATCGTTCCTTACTAGTGTTCTTTTCTGTGTAACACACACCCGCCACCACCTCCCGGCGAACCATCACAGTGTTTCATCATCATGTTAATGGCGAAAGAAGACCAATTTGTGTCGAGCGCAATCTCATTGTTTTTGATTAAAATTATTATTTGTCTCTTTTATTCGATGTCCTGCTTAGACTGATCTCGACGTGGTTCTAGAGCTGTGATTCTTAAACTTTTTTTTGCATTTGCAACTTAATTTTATTTTTTGTGTGGAATTTTAATGCTTATTTCTGAAAAAAAAGTTAGCCTATAAATAATCTTCCCGATGAGTTTCAGATACGGTAGCCAATCTCTATGGAGATAAGTAATCAGCGCGGGACATAATGTAATATCTTCTTAGAGATTTTTTTTAATTGATTGATATTTTACATTAATGATTAAAATTTACATATACAATTAAAAGTGGCAAATTTAAATTAAAACTAACTTTTAAAATAATACTATTCTAAATTTATACTACCTACTTGGAAAGGTTCCCAGAATGCTGGCGGCATTGCCCCGTTGAATGAAAATGCTTACCTAAGCTGCTATGCAAAGTAAATACCAGCACTCGGAGAACGTGCCGCTCAAAGAGATTTACCGTAATACCTAATGAGATATGTGTATGCAAAATGCTTTCTCTATTCTTTTACTCTCATATTATATTCCGGTAGGACGGTTCTACACGACCGGTGAGAGATCAGGTACAAAACCTCTCTCCGTTCTCTCCGTTTCACGGAAACTTCACTTTTCAGACATCGGGTTAGTACTTCGATTTTCCTAAATAGAAAATTATCGCTAGACCCATTGCTATTATTTGTTTTATCAGCAATGTTACAATGGGATTCCTATTATACTCGGTCCATGCGTTTCTAAGATAACCTGAAACAAACAGACTGTCAGACAAAAATATATTTTTATTGTAAGAAAGTATAATAAGAAAAGAAAGTTTAGTAAAAATAATATATATTTAAGTCTCTGTTTATGAGACACATAAGGGCCTATGCACACCACGTTTTTTAAACGCGCCGTCGACGCGCGTTTTAGGTATACAGACGCGATACGCACGCAAGTCAGACGCAGCCTGTAGACCTTTGCACACCTGTATAAATACAGACGCGCGTGTGTAGCGATACAGACGTGATGCAAACGCGCGTGTGTATCGATGAATTTCAGTTATGAAGTTTTCTGTGTCGAAAGGCTCCATTTTTTTGTTCCAAAGACGTGCGGTGCACCAAATTGCTCGATTGCTACTAGCGTAGATTCACACTTCCCTTTCCCTCGTTGCGGGGGAAACCCCGTCCGTAGGGAAGGCGCGCGCTAGACGCGCCGGTGCCGCGCGTTTGTATCGATACAAACGACAACAAACTGCTCTGCAGGATAAAAACGCGCCGGCGACGCGCGTTCCCAAAACGCGCGTCGACGGCGCGTTTAATAAACGTGGTGTGCATAGGCCCTAAGTATCACGAGTTGCAATGCCTGAGGGAGACGAAACTGTCGGTCTTGTGCCCTATCTCTCACTATAGTTGACAGTACCTACATAGTTAAATCTGGGTTTTGAAAGTAAAATATTAGTATTTGCTCTGTAAATATATGTTTATAAAGTAAAAATATCAAACATTTCGTTTTGTCCAAATATTTATTGAAGATTTAAGAACTAAAACCTGCTTGTAAATCGTCAATAAATATTTTATGATTAAGATTACGATTTGAGCATCACTGTCCAGGACGTTGTAGGTCTGCCAACTAATATACGTAAATTTTATTAAATGGTGCGTGGACAATAATGAAATGAAATGCAAATTACGTTATTTTATTGTTTGGAAACTGAGGAAAATTAAGTAGGGACTCATTTTTGTTTGTTTCTTTAAATGAGATGATTATTTTAATATATAGAAATGAAAGACTTTTATCTTAAAAAAGAAACATTTTGGTTTATTAAGCAAATTTGATGAAAATTTGATAAAAATAAAATGGAAAAGTTCGCGAAAAGTGAAGATAAAAAATAAAAAATAAAAGATGAAAATGTTGTCTTTTTTAATGTACGTAACATAGAAAAAATCCACATTATTCATTTTTTTAATTATTGAATTTAAAAATTATTGCTTATTTAACATTTTACTTAGTTTTACCTATGAACCTTTAAGTAGTAGGTATATGTATCAGTGACAAAACTAATTGATTTGTGTCAAAGTTATCGATGCCATTTGAACCCAATAACAAAACTATTTGTTTAGGCTAGGTTAAAATCTACAACTGCCGTTTAGTTGTACTGACACTATAGAATATATAAATTGCTTCCGTAATACCATAAATATTCACATATTCTCAACAAATTTTATTATAAAACTCCATAGCTATTAGAACCTCTAGAGTAATGCAGTCCAATATTTGTGGAAATAGACTCCCTGAAGCGCTCTTCGTTTGTACGTGGTCTAAATTCTGAACGCAAACGCATCTTGCCTTTTGTGGGTGCGGCATTTGAATATCAAGTAGTTGGTCACGTACCGATTCTAATTTCTTCATAAATCTATGTTCGGTCAGTGAGGGAAATCCGATAGTATTGAGATTCGATTCACAAGATTCAATGTGCGATGAGATTTCTCTTTTTTTTGTGGCAGCCCATTTTATGGGACGTTCGTTTTATCGTTTTACGGTCGCTATGAAAAGAGATTACCGACCGAATTTGATTAAGGGCTGATTTATCAATCCTCAGATAAAAATTATCAAAGGAATACATTTTAATCCTGACAGATTTTGAATGAAAACTTATTTCTTTGATCTGAGGATTAAAAAATCTGTCTCAAAGATGTCAAAATTATAAGTAAATATTGATTTAATCCTTGTTATGAAATTTAATTGTTATAAATGATGATGATTAAAACGTTATCAACCTTTGTCACCTATTGTTGCTACTTTAGTGATTCAGCGATTATTAGAATTTCACAGCACTTCTTAAATTTTATTGAAGTTTTCGGCTGACACTGCGTTGTTTTAGAGATATCTTGTATTAAAATTAAAATGAATGTTACAATGTATCATACTGTTCTTCCAATTAACGACTAGTTTGTTTGATTGCTATTCCGCGTACAAATATTGTACGTGGAGTAGCAATCAAACTCTTGAGTCTGCTTAGTATTCGGCTTTGGTTGGTTAACTAACTACCTTCTTTTTTCGGAAGGACATTATGTATTTAGCCAGGAGGCTTTTGCTACTTCTCCGGACTATCTTGAGTTTTAAAGTACGATATACCGAGTAATTATCAGTAGTAAAACATTTATTGTATATTGTAGTATATTCTAAACTTGGAAATTGTACGCTGCACGAAGATGATCAGCACCGCAATTCTTGCTAATGAAAGGTTAACTCAAGTGGTGTGGGCATCTCGTACGAATGAGTGACCCACGGCTTCGTAAACAAGTATTCTTCTTGGAGCTAGCTAAGTAAGAGCGTAGGCCAGAGGGTCAAATTTTACACTACAAAGGTGCACTTAAACCCAATCTATCTGCATGTGACATAGTGTGTGAAGGCTTGGAGGAACTTGCACAACGACGGAGTGAATGGTGCAGGACTATACCTACATGAGGATACTGAGCAATACGAGGCTACACGCCTTATGATCTTGGATGCTTAACGTTGACTTCAAAAAACTAAGCCGAAGCTCGCCTACAATAAAACATATAACCCTTCTGGTTTATTGTACTACGTGTCATTTGACAGAGTATTTCGGAAAAAATTGGGTTTTCAAGCCATATCCGCGCCTTTCATAGAAATACATATCAGAGATTTCATCATCATTATTATCATCACATTGGAGTATGATGCCGCAGTCTAAAGTTCACTAGTGTACCGTTATATGTATTTGGCACGTGAAAAAATTAATATTTATGTAGGTATGTGATTATACTCTTTCTTAACATCAACATACTCTAAACACCAGTCTGCACTCTCAAAAGTGTATTTTATTAAGTTGTTCTATTCATATCTGCTGATATAGCCAACTCACTACAACTTCAGTTTAGTCTGTGGCCTATATCGGTATTTTAAGATTTATGTAAGATTTACTTCGTAGTGAAGTTTCCTTTCAGAGAATCTCCAAGTATAAATTTCTTAGTGACTTTGAACTTGTGGAAGAGAGCCGCTAGAGTGCTCTTAAAATCACTCTTATCGCACTCGAATAAACAAATAATTCGCTTCTTACCGGCTACGATACGGACACTTTAAAATTATAAATATAATAAATATAAATTAAAAATTATAAACAAAAATGTAAACATGGCCCTGGCCTATCGCACACTTTTTTGTACGAGTCCAACTAGATTTGTTAAATGTAAATGGAGGAGCCCTGGTGACCCGAAATACAGGCCTCGAGCCTAGTTTAGGCACCAATCTCCCACAATAATATAATTTCCTGTATGTCACCGTAGAAATAAATCATATAAATAAGGCTAGTATTTAAGATTAATATTGTGGAGAAAATAAACTTTATTACTATTTATTTATTTTTTTCCCCATCTATCTGTACTAATATATAAAGCTGAAGAGTTATTTTTGTGCTTAACCGCACAAATCTCCGGAACTACTTGTCCGAACTGAAAAATTCTATCAATGTTAGATAGCCCACTTATCGCGGAAGGCGACTATATTTTATTATAAGATTTCCGAATTCGAACGGGAGGTACGCGGGTAAAACCAAGCGCGGGATGCTAGTATTTTATATGGTATTTAATAAGTAATTATCAGTTTAGATTAACTACGTCAATTTGAAAGATGTATTATTTCTGTAATATTAATGGACTGGCTTCCTACTTGCGGTTTCACCCTTGTAACTCCCGTTTCCGTAAGAACTTTTAAATTAACATACCAAAATATAGCCTCAGTAAATGGACTATCTAAAACTGAAACATTTTTTTAAAACGGACCATACCAACAATACTTACCATTAATGTAAGACTTTATAGCCCTATAAATTAAGAAAGTTCCCACCCATTCGAACGTGATGCAAACGGGGCATTTTTAAGTTTTTTCTTTAATATTCCCTTTGCTCATGAGACTGTATTTTTTGTAATTAGAAAAGTACGAGCAATTAAAACTTTTATAATTGTCGGGATGGGGGAATTGTAAAATTTACTCCGCTGTGAACAATGGCCACCCGGCATAGACAATAAAAAAAGGCAGGGATATTAAAAACTTTCCTAATTAGACGTGAAAAGAGAGATGAAGGTTCAATGCATCGTTTAAGATGTTAGTTCAGATGTATGACGGAATGGAAACGAAGTTTTTCTTTGAAATTCTAATTGTACCTTTTATCTTTTCAGAGTTTGACCCCTTTTCGGATAGAATATTTTAGACCTTTGTGTTACAATAATTGAATTAAATAGAGACTGGCTGTAATCAGAAGCCGAGATTTAAAAAATATATAAAGCTGAAGGGTTAGTTTATTGAACGAGCTAATCTCAGGAGATACTGATCCGATTATTCTTCAAGTGTTATATTAGACCATTTATAATGGAAGACTAAAGGCTATATTTAATAATGAAGTTCACACGGAAACAGGAGTTACGCGGGTAAACACGCGGGAAGATAGTAAAGAATAAGTCACTTATTATAATATAAATATAATTTTACTATTATTAATGTATCATTATTTGTAAATCTTTTTATGTAAATCAATATTTAACTTTAATTTAAGATTGGATTGGATTGGATATTCATCTTCACTTATTGTTATTTGTAAGAAAATAGTTAAGTATATGTACCTACTCATGATATGTATATGCACTTATGTTATGTGAACCTAGTTCACTGCACGTATTAGTAAATTTGATATATTAAATTTAGCATTTTTACGAAGCACAGATGAAACTTTTATCGGAAATCGTAAAACTGAGTGATATAAGTTATAAATCAAATAAGCAAATGAGATGAAAGGTAAAAAATATGCTATTAGCTCAGTCAGTCGGAAGATCAAGACATTACGATGATTCATTGTAATCATTTGTTTCTCTTTGATTATAAAGTGCTGTTTAGTGCTGTGCCGTACGAAAATGTATAGGTAAGTCGCGCAAATTTTCTTATATTTCTATATTCCATCAAAACAAATAGTTTCCTTGTTTCACATTAATAACTTTTTCAAGTGGGAATCAAACTCAAATTACTAAGTAAGCCCCCAATCCAACATTTAAAACGATTGGATTTTCCATGATCATCTTGCGTAATATTCAGTAGGTAGTTGTATTTCCATGCGAACCTCTTAATAATATAGGTATAGTGTTTGTAATTTCTAAATAAAAGTAGACAATTAAGAATTAAATGCATTTAAAAACCAGTTTATTCGTTTTTATCTATAACACAAAATATCGAAGTTTTTTTTTTATAAAAATTTATGTAAGTCATAATTATAATAATTATGACTTACATAAATTTTTATACTGTATTGTACTGTAAATTGAAATACTGTATGACAACAACGGTTGCTTAAGCTATCAATGAATAGCTTTTTGATAGCTTAACCATTCATAGCTTAAGCAACCGTTGTTGTCATACAGTTCAGGTATTAATTTTAATATTTATTAAATATGTGTGTGGAGGTGCCAGTTTACTGACATCGCTAACACAATTTTGAGAACAATATTTTAGACATGCCAATCACAGATGCGAGATTATAAGAAAATTAATAATATTGTCAGGATAAAAAAGCCATGAACGCGGACAGTATCATTTCTGTAGTAGATATTTTGTTTTCTGTAATTAATATATTTTGTTTATCGGTTGTAGCCATCCTTATTCCCATAGGAAGCGCGTTTCAAAGAAGTATGGACTGAACAAAGAAAGAAGAATGACTGATATCAGAACGGTGTCGGGGAAAGTGTAGGAGACAATTATGTAATGACCGTATGGATTTACTATGATTACATACATACATTATACATTAACGCCCTTTTCCCAGAGGGGTAATCAGAGACCACTTCCTTCTACTTGCTACGATCTTAGATACCTGTTACGCACTAATATTTTTTTATTTTAATATTATAGAAATAAAAGGCGCTGGTCTTGGTAATGTTTTCTAATTCTGACAAGAAAAAATCCAAACAAAAAAAGGGTATAAAATATGACAAGTACACTAAAATTTAGAATAGACAATATCAATGTTCCAAAGAGGTTCGATTCGTTACAATACCACTTTCACATTTTCTACATTCATTAATCTCTCATGCATGCTTTCGGTTTACGGTAGTTTTAATCTGGCTTGTCTTAAGAACGTCCTTGATTTGAACGTGAAACGTCCGCCTCGGTCTTCCCTTTCCAACACTTCTGTTCGCATTACTATGATTGGAAAATTGACATTGAAACTCAAATGTAAGGTACGCAAGAGAAGTGGGGGAGTCAAGCAAAGAAAGAGAGTTGACAGTGCTTTTATATTTTGCCGTTACCGGGTGACCACCCAATTAAGTTGAGCACGAAAGTTAGATATATGGTCGCACTTGTGGAGACTGGAAATGAATCGAATGATTATTTATAATTTAGCGATGCCCTGAGCCGTGGTCCTAGCCCGTTAAGGGTGCCCTCAGGCGTATGTTGCTTATACGTAGAAATATTGTTTTAAAACGTGCCTCCTTTTATTAGAGCTAAATTATATATAATATTTTTATTATAGAATTATTTTTTGTTATTACTATACCTATGACGTGATATTAGACTGATAGACAGATCATTAGCTAATCCGCAATAGATTTTAGTTGCCATGTTTTGCATCTAATTATATTAATCTTATTCCATTGTGTATTATTGATAAGTACAAGTGTATGTAAATACTTAAGTGCTGAATAAATATCGTAATTTAATTAATTATCGTAAGTTAATTCGTTTAATGCAGTAATTTAAAAGACAGACAACTTATTGAGGTGATCTACATTCAGGTCAAAGTAACAACCATCATCTTACTCAATAATAGGCAGATATTATGAAGTTTATAAACTATTTAATCTACTACAAACGGATGTGTACGAAATATTCACAAAAGTCTAAGTAGATAAGTAATATGATACGTTTAATTAGCAATATCGCATGGAAATATTTTCCGTTTTCCATTTAAATGAAACAATATCTACTGATTCGTAAATTTTGCGGTAATTTCAAGTGCTATTTAGCTTGAAGTCATTAATAAATGACGTACAATCACCATACAACTGTAGAATGCACAGTGATTTCCGTAATACGAGCTTTATTCACAGACTAAGAGCTTCTGTAGACTAAATGGATATTTGATTATTGATATTTTTACAAGTTTTTTCAGACGGACATACGTAGTTAGCCACTAGGCTTTTGCTACTTCACCGGACATTTTTATTTTATTTTCAACCTTTGCATTGTTTCAACCGCGTAAATCCCGTTCCCGACCGAACTTTATAATTTAAGTTAGATTTTGATACAGAATTCTTAGTGCAAATGTCCGCACTTGATAAACATTATTCAACTTCGATTATATTATACTACTAATTGACACGATTAAGTATTATTTAACTGAAACAAAACAGAGTTAAAATACTTCTATGCTCCAGTTAACAGTAACACTAAATTTAATTAGCCTGTCGATGTCAAATTTTATCTATGTTCACAAGTTTCACGTTAATATCCATAATATGACTAACAAACACCCATTCTACCAAAGTACATTCTTAATATTAATCCAAAAAAAACGAATGCTAATGACAACTACATGTACTACTTTTGACTTTGACTAACTACATGTACTGTTTCTGTCCGTTTACGTCCATTGCTGAATATTAACAATGGCTTCGATTTAACAAACCTTAATAAGTAATCACCACGCCTAGCAAGTGAATTGGTGATCGCAGTAAGATGGAGATATTAGTAAGCTGATGGAAGCAGCTGCCTATCCATCAGGTGTATGTCCCTTAGTTACCTTTTACGACACCTATAGGCAGACATGAGGTGGTCAAGGTGGTTTATACTTAGACGAAAACCACAATGCTAATGATATGCGCATAAAGTAATGCGGAGTCTACAATCCAAATAAATACAGTGCTACAGAAACACCGTTTTAATATTAATGTTGGTAGGAAGTGACCCGTGATTGTACGCGGCTCTTTATCGATGGTAATGAATCGGTGTCGGTGAATGGAGTGCCTACATTTTGTAAATTTTCGTGCAATTTTTTTAAAATTTCCACTGTGTTTTAACGAAATGTTCTGTTTAAGTTAACCTAGATACTAATATTATAAAGCTGAAGAGTTTGTTTGCTTGAACTTGCTAGTCTCAGGAGCTTACTAGTCCAAATCGAAAAAATATTTCAATGTTCGAAAGCCCATTTATTAAGGAAGGTTACAGGCTATATATAATCACGCTAAGACTAACAAAACTTATAGGATTCTACACAAACTAGTGATATGGAATGTGATGGTTGTTTGTTTAGATTAAACTATTTCTGGTTATTGATATTGAAGTACATATGAGATACTCAGTTATTTTTTAATAAAGGTAGATCCCGCGGAAACTAACGGTTATAATGGAAAATTAAATCAGGAAACCAGGTCTCGAAACTACTACTGCAAATCCTAAGCCACAGTTGTAGCCAAGTCGATTCAATGTTTTTCATAATTTTTCAACAGGACCCAAATTTGGAAAAATAAAATTATGGTTATTGTTTATTACTGTAATTTATTATAGAAAAGTAAGCAAAATTTTGCAATTCACGCAGTCCTTTGAGATTATATGTAATATTTTACTCTTAACTTTATCAAAACTTTTATTTCTGAAGTCAATAAGCCTTCCATACAACCATGGACCATGGAGTGAATTTAGACCAAAATTTACAACTTTTGTTTTTAAAAAACCACAACGGAAGAAAAGCAAGCACATCATTCACGTACCCTTTTAACCAGACTATTGTAAAAAAAAAACTAGAAAAATAAACAACTTCTTTCGGGCAAGTCTAAAACAAAAGGTATTCTTTCATTGCACTCCTTACACGCTTAGAACAATGCTTCTTTGTTTCTTTCTCGTGATTATTAACATAAACTTACTTGTGCTTGTGCTTTAGCTATGGTTTTGCCTGGAGTTTTATGTTTTCTGTTGTTGTTAGATTAGCTTTTAAATTAGTAGTTATAATAACTGTAGAAATCTTGTTTCCAATGGAACTGGACTATTATACAAATAAATTATAAAAACGTACCGTCGTCATCATCATCAGACCGTACAACGTCCATGAGGGAGGGTTTTAGTCACAGTCACGACACTTAGCAAGCGGGTTGGTGTATTATATTGTAACATACGAGGAAATGCTGCTGCCCGTTCGTCCGTATACGATGTATTATAGATGATGTTATAACAATCGGGGCCAACGACTTAACGTGCTTTCCGAGGCACAGGTGAGTAGTCCCTAAGCCAACCAGACCCGGAAATAAATCTTAGAATCTACACAAAGATTTCTTGTCCAGGGGGAGAGGGGGTCGAACCCACGACCTCCGAGATTTATAGCCAAAAAACGCTACGCTACGGAGGTTGTCAGCGTACCGTAGAGTAGCATTATAAGTCTCGTTTTAAATCTCGGAGGTCAAGTACAGGACATAGATTTCGAGAGAGATTATGAACGAGACTGCTATAATACGATACGCTACGCTAAGTGACAATTTTCAAGATCAGGTACGACACGTGCTATACATTTCCTGCGTAGCCTGGAGAATAATAATTCGTCATGTCAATATTATACGAGGCTGCAATTTCATTCCCGCGCCAATAAAAAACATACGCACAATTAGAAAGATAGACTACCTGTTATCAATTTGGTATCCAGGTTAGAATAGACCATTTCATATCTTTCCATGCATTGTGTAAGAGGCAACTAAGGTATGGATGGGCATCTCAACCCAAGGTTATTTTCTAGCTTACTGAGATCACCAATCCACCTGCCAAACGAGGCAATATTTCTCAACTACTGTTGAGGACTGTCTGTTCAGAAAAAACAATGGACATAAACATGCTGTTGAAAAGAAGAGTTTGTTATCTAAGTGAATTCAATGCACATTCTCTAATTAAGTTATTTTGTAGCTTCCGCCTTGGTGCCTCAGTTTGTTTGACGATAAATATTTATCCTGTTATGACAACAAATATTTGTTATCCTTATAGTAAAATTTCCTTATGAATAATGATGATGAGGCTTGGCGTGTTTCGTGTCCATAAATTATTACGTTTGTCATGATTGTTTTATTTACTACCATTTATTACATGCGCTTATAGGTTTCTCTGCACTACATTACTGATCCGTTCCGATTACACGACAGTTGGGCTGTGGCCACACGGATACGTTGCGCCGACGACTCTTTGAACAAATCAAATTCGCTGCTCGTTCCTGTAGACATATTATTGTATAAGTTTGTTTTCACGAAGTCGCCGTTGTGTCACATAGTAGTGCGGTCTCGGCCTAAGTCATTGATGTTATTTTACATCTTACAGTCGATCTCTATAATGAAATTACGAAATTGTGAATGATAAGGATCCTTCGTCTATATGTACGGTGAAGTAGCAAGAACTGTGTAAAGATGTATGTATGAGTGCAAGCTATCTAGAAAGTTTGTGCAGCCCACTGTTTATATTATAAAATTTATAACCCAAATATGATACACAAACTTATTTATTATTAGGTGACGCGCGTCGCGTGAATGTTTCACAATTAATAAAATATCTTAAAATAATGGCAGGCTTATAACAAAGGTGCATCACATAATAATTCATTAACGGAAGACAAGTAGTTTATTCATTTTGGCATTGTAATTTAACCTGAGAGTTTTATTTTTTTGTGTTAAAAGGGTAAAATTGCAAAATATCTTTAGGAAGTCTAATTAATGGTTTAGTTTTGTACTGTATATACTTCAGTCAGCTTGTCACTGTATTGTGTTATATACCTATACAATCCGATTATTTAAAGGTAGCTTATATTCGGTGAAATGGTAAAACAATGGAACTATGAATAATTTTTTTAAAGAATTAAAAATAACAAAATTTATTTCGGCATGTTATTAATTATAAATTGCAGTTTCTTTAATATGACCGAATGTCGTCTTTTAAAAGTCGAAAATAAACTCAAATGCCACCGTAGCAGGATAACGTAGCTGCTACGCCGTAGTTAGTAGAAATTTTGCTTTTCTTTACATTGCGCTTTTAGTTTTGGCGTTATTCAAAACTTTGAAACTTGAAACGATTTAATAATAAATTGTTCTGGAAATCTATCTAAGCACCATTCGACACTGCCAAATCTTGAATTCATTAATTTGTTGTACTGTTTCGAATTAATAAGTGTTATCAGTGAGTTTAGTTTTTTGCATATTAAGACCTTTTGTCTTGATTTAACTGTGAAAATTATTGTCATATTACATTAAATATAAAAAATATGTTAAACCAAAAGAATCTGATAAAAACTAAAACTTTCTTATAAAAATACAACTATTTTAAATCTATGCTACTCAGAAATGTTCGCTGGCAGCAATGCCCCGTTGAATGCCAATGCTTATGTGCTGTGCGTCATGCAATGTAATATGCGCATGAAGAGAACCGCTTAAAGGTTTTTAAAAATGAATTTTTTTCTTGGCCTTAACAATTAAGCCCTAAAAAGACTGGCATATATGCCAAGCCCGACTGATAATCTAAGCTAATATATAAAGCTTAAGAGTTTGTTGGCTTGAATACGGTACTCAAGAACTAAAGATCTGATATGATTTTTTTTTCAGTGTTAGATAAAACTGCGTGCGAAATTTAGCTTATCAATAATATAATTTAGGTATATTGAACATCTAATTATTTAAATTTAACTATCGTCGCCTTAAAGTAATAAATTTGTATTTATTTTAAATAAAAACGCTTTGTTTTGTTGAACTTAGTATATTTTCTACATTTAAACATACTTAAACTTCTTATCAACTGAAAACCAGTGCCAGGCATTGCATAGCCAATATAGATATGGTAGAACATGCAAAGCTAGGTACTTAATGTTATCTTGTGAATTTCTTTAAATGTAAGCTGTTTAATCATGTTGTGGAGTTAAATCTATGTTCACCTTAATTTACATAACGCTATCTAAACACTTTGTTTCCCGTTCAGATCTACAAAGAACTAACAAACAACAAAATATTACGTCAAACCTCAACATTTCCGTTAAACTTTCAGCAAATTTAATCTGTGCCCATAACAATAAATACGGCGACAACATCAACAATCCATTCAATTTTGTATTTACGTTTAAAACAGGTAAACTCCTGGATTTGTCGTGCTCAGTATAATGTAATTAAACGTGTTATTTAAACAATTATGTAAATAAAAGCAACGTGCATTTCTGTAGGAAGGTCTCATTATCAAATAAGGGTGTTGGGAACGCAAATACAAAATGTTAAAAGATGTTCGCTATTACTTTTACGGAAGTGACAATATTTTATTTTTGCTACTAGGTTGTTAGAAATATCTATACTAAATACAGAGGATGACTTTTTACCGTCTTGATAATAATATGGTGTGTCGTGTAAGTGGAATAGAATTTATAGACCACAATATATTTGTACTAGTATTACGGAAATTGGAGTTTCGAATAAAATAGGCGCCTATACCTAGACTGCAATCACACATGAATGAAAAGAGTGAGCGAAATAGGGTAACTACCTACCTATTCCTACCTACCTACCTAGTTACGTTATTTCTACGTATTTTTACCGTTACAAATTTCACTCTATGTCAGTAAAAAAAATTGAAATGCAAAAAAACCATGCTTTAGACATCTATTTCATATACATATCACGCCCTATTATTTTCAAGACGGTTAAAAAGTCACCCACTAAACGCTGAAGAGTTTGAATCTCAGATACTAAAGGACCAATTAGAAAAAATATTTCTGTGTTAGATAGCCCATTTATTGATGAATGTATTAAATTGGATATATTTAAGGATACATTGTGGATATCTTCGTTAATTTATGTATTTCTATTTTTATATGTTTCTTTTGGCGTGAACGTGGCTCAAAACCTATTTTAAACTTAAATGCTTCGTCCATAAAACCTTTTTTGTAAATATCAAAGTAATATTTATTTGAAAACGATCCGTCATTTTCTTTCTTTTGTAATGCTTGTTACTCTTTTCACGCAAAAACTGCTGAATGTATTTTAATGTAAGTTTGCATGACGACCGATAAAACTGGATAAGCATAGGCTACAAAACATCACGCTTCGACCCACTGGTGCCGAGTAATGCGGGTTTAACCGCGGGGTGCAGCTAGATTCTTTTATTTGGTTTTTATTATCATTAAAAATCATCAATTAGGTGCAGCTCACTAAATATATACACAGTCAGACGTTCATTGCAAAAATGTACCTACAGGCATAGTTTAACCTCTTCCTAAGAATCAAAGATATTGTAAAGTTGCACTTACTACTACAGTAAGTGCAACTTTACAATATTTAAACAAACATGTGCGGAGTTGTCTATACATTTGTCTTGAAGTATCTCCTAATCACTGAAATCCGACTCTACTACTGCTACGGAGAAGTTCTGTCTAACTAACTTCCTTTACTTGAGAAGTTTTTAATCTGAAAATTGCAATTCACCAAATTAATGTAACATTTATTTTGGTTGGTGTTTTTATAATGCTTTTGTTCACTCAGCCATTCGTAAAGATATATTAATTACAAAACGCCCAATTAATAAAGTGAAGCGATTTTATTGTTTTAAATCCCAATGATAAACGACAACATTTTTATTTTTGCACTTAATGGTAACAGTGAAGCACAAAGTAAATCCAACAGTATACCAATCAATCAGTCAGCTGAAATATTAAAATATCCCACACAACTTACCGCCAAACGACCAATCAAAAAGGATTTACAGAAATGCCGAATTGAGATTTTAAATCGGTCCATACAGTTCGAAATCAGAATGTTTAATCACGAAAAAAATGATTACGTAAAAAAGCGTCGAGATCACCCACACAATAAGTGCTTAATGGAAGAGGATTATAGGCTTTCATCACGTTATTTCGCAAAAACGTCAGTTGAATTATACACAGGCAGACAATTCATTTAGATTGTGGTTTTAATAAAACGATGGACTGTAATGTTCTTCATGCGTCCAATGCAAATAAGTATTGACATCTTTAATTATGTAGTTTGGTGCATGCGTTTAAGGTGTTTACAAAATATTATGTGTAGTAAAACAAAAAACAAAACAGCCGCTAAACGGCTCATGATAATATTTTACATAACGTTATAAGTAACTATAATTGTTCATGTACGAGCAAGTATATTTTGGTCGTTATACAAATAACAATGTTTTTCACAGTCGGATTATTAATTTTACACAATTTTTCGGAAAATGTAATTATACATTTTAAATAGGTACTTGACATGTCGATGCCCAAAACTAGTTTAGTCTACTTTCATATCTAAAATACCGTAGTTATTTTATCATAAGTCCGCAGTTCTGGAGCTTATTCAGACCCTATTTTTTCATATAACTTAAGCAAAATATGATACAATTCTAAGTAACTAACTTATAATTTGCATTGCAGTTTTATTTAATTTAATTTGCATGTATTTATCTATATTATCTATTTATTTTGCAATAGAACATGAAATTAAGCATTTATATAATCAATTCGTTTTTTCTTTTAAAACAATATATTTCATATTGCAATAAAAAGAGATTATACATTCAGGATACAAAACGAATAAACATCGATTTTATTATTTTTACACAGACATGTTTTTGTTGCTTAATGCATTCATGTAAAATGAATGGTTTATTGATACAAGCCAAAAAAAAATTCAAAATGTATCCGAGGTTGTATGAATAAAATATATATTGTAAAAACTTGCAAATGTATAAAACATATAATAAAAATATACCATGTTTGTTTGTGAATTCGGAGTGTATTGATAAAACTAATTGATTAAAAAGTGAATATTAATGTTAAGATAAATTTTATTAATTTAATGTATTTTTCTCTATTAACATGATTAAATTATTCTCAACTAGCCCTGTTGCTTAGCTTTGACCGTCAATATACATTATACATACAACATACTTATTGTGTTTTAATAGGTTCACCCGCTTAACTCTCGTTCCCCTTTTTGTCCGGGGGCCCAACTAGCAAAAACTAGGCTTACAACAATCTCAAGACTACTGTTTTTTTGCTCTTACATCGCTCCTATATAATAATATAAGCCTGGGTTTGGGCACTAATTATAAGCATATTTAGTTTAATATCGATCTAATATCAGTCTAATTGAATGCTGTTTGCACTTACTGAAATGTAGCCAAAATTAATTTAAGCCGACTTAGGCTAATATTGCTTTTACGTAAGTATCTTATAAGCCTGCATAGGCTTATATTGGTCTAAAGTTAGAATATTTTGAGAATTTTACGTCAGATCCAACTTAAAAGTTCGTGTGAGTGTTGGAAATTAAAATAAAACAAATTAAAGTTGCGTGAAGTTAATGTTTATACTATATTAAAAGTATAAAAGTACGAGTTAAAGTAGTTTTACGGTCAGTAATCATATTGGAATTTATTATTTACTGTTAATTAGACCTCGTTTTACGCTTCAAAATTCATGCGCCTTGTTAAATAAGGTATTTCGTGTTCTCGTTAAATTATTTTATTTGTTAATTTGTATTGATAGTGTCGCCATTAGTATAGCTGCATTTTACAAATGCACTATTAGACTAATGTAAGATTGTTTACTCTAATTTTAGCATTCGGTATAACTACTAAAGATAACTCCATATTGGAATAAATTAGGGTTCCTCGCAATTTTACATAAAACCTTAAATCGACAGAGAGAAAAAAAAAGAACTTAATCTTAAGGCTATACGGACACGAAGTCGGCGCGCGCGGCGCGGGTGGCGGTGGCGGGGCGGCGGTGGCGCGGGGAGCGGCGTACGTAGGAGTGGTGCGCGGTGCGCTCCAGTCTAGCAGTGCCCGCGCGTTTGCAAAATTACTCTTAAAACTATTAAAATTAGTTATTCCCAAAATCGATCTAAGATCAAACGCTCTTAAATAGATCTTGTCTTTTGTATTGTAAATATGTTGTCCAAAATCACTCTAATATCATACTTATCCAGTGCTATTGATCTTATATTAGTTTCAAATAAGATCAGAAATGCACGTACTCACAGTACTCTTATGCTATGCTGATATTAGTCTGACATCTTACATTAGCATTTAACAAGTCTAATATAAAATCAAACGAGCTTAGAAAATACCCATATAAGAGCAAGTTTTTCTCAAGTGCAACCAGTCTTAGTAAATGCTCTTATATACATATATGAGATTTGGTTATGAGACTGAGCGTTCTTGAGACCATACCAGCTTGTCTAAAAGTAATATAGGATCGATGGTATGTTCTAAAACAAATATAAGAGCGCTTTAAGCCTACCACTCTTAAAAAGTGCGAGTTCTGAGACTGTTTTGCTAGTTGGGGGAAGTGCATTGATGCATTCCCACCACCGCTGCAGCGTATGCGCGCGCTGGCGGTGGGATATGTGGGACTCGCCCTCTCCATAGCGTGGTATGCTAAAGTTATACCACGAGGAGAGGACCCTACACCACTAAAACCTCCCGGACACTCCTTCGATCCGCCGTTGGCGGGGGTCGGGTACGCATGAGCAATCCGGCCCAACTCACGTTCCCCTGAGAACTTCATTACTAAATATAGCCCATAGGGATTCTATCAAGCTAACTTACAATAAAAAATACTCAATTACTAAATCTTTTCTTTTGTCAGCTGACATTAGATTGCCATTCAATTGGAAGAGGTTTCTATACTTATTGGATTCGTTAAATATTTTATGCTATTGCCCAGAGACTTAGCGTAACGTTTGCAAAAAATCTTTTGTGTAAAATATTGCCTTTTTTTGTAATTTTAGTTTGAAACTAGCTCCCCGCGGTTTCACCCACGTAGCTCCCGTACCCGTGGGAACTTCTTAATAAAAATGACCCTTCCTCGATAAATGGTTTCCTGAAATTAGCGCATTCAAGATAAAGGGCCATCCATAAAGTACGTCACACGTATTTCATGATTTTTAGACCCCCCCCCCTCCTTGTCACAAGTCGTCACATTTGTGAGACCCCCCCTCACAAATGTGCCGACTTGTGACGATTTCCATTTAAAATACTTTTTTTTATGAAATCATCATATAATATTTGAATAAATAACAAATCAATAAACTATAATTATTAAAGAAAAAAACATTTTTTTTAGTTTCACTTAATATTTCATATACCGCGATTCAATTTATTTAATTTGAAATGCGATGTCACAAAACTTAGGACCCCCCCTACCCCTTGTCACACCATGTCACACTTCGTCGACCCCTTCCCTCCCCCGTTACATGTGACGTACTTTATGGATGGCCCCTAACAAATAAACAAACTCTTCAGCTTTATTTTAGTAACTGTACATTGAACAGTGTTCTACATGTATATAAAATGTATCTACATACCTAAGGTCCCATCCATAAAGTACGTCACACGTATTTCATGATTTTTAGACCCCACCCCCCTCCTTGTCACAGGTGGTCACATTTGTGAGACCCCCCCTCCCTAGTGTGACGTCACAAATTTGCAATTTTACACCTAAAAATTTTAAAATTAAAGCAGCAGTTCCACAATTAGTTTTATTTCCATTAATTTTTTTTTTTTATGAATTCATCATCTGATATTTGAAAATAACAAATCAATATAATAGTTTATTGATTTTTTATTTTCACATATTTATAGAAAACGAAAGAAACGCAGTCGTCTTCAATCCATGGACTCTGAATCCATGCCTTTAAATTATTTATAATTAGTATAGAAGTCAGTTCGTTCTCATTGGCGTTGTTAACGTCAGGAACATTTAATTTTGTAGTGTTTACATCTTCTTCATCCAACCATATTTTTAACTTTGCAATGGGTAACACTTGCTGCTTGTTATGTAGTTGTTTGTGTTGGTTATTGGCTTTATATGATGCAAAATAAAGACCACAGACGCCACAAGTTCGCTCACACAAGTATCCCTTTGATTTTAGATTCCACTTCACCTTCAATATTTTCACTACTTTTCTTTCTTACTTTATAAAATAGTAACTGTATCGACAAAGTAGCAGAACTAAAAAAACGACGTCGTTCACTCGGCGAAAGTCAATTATTGTCGAATGAAATAGAAGCAATGAAATCACGCGAGGTCGCGCGTGCGGTGCGTTTGGCGGCATTAGTCGGCACGTGCGGCGTATCACTAGAGTGGGTATGAACTCGTCAACAAAACAATTCATACTGTATATTCATATAGATAGAGTTGAAATTATTTTTAAGTTTTAATTAAAATTTCAAATTTCGAGATTCAATTTGTAAAATTTTAAATGTGATGTCACAAAACTTAGGACCCTCCCTCCCCTTGTCACACCATGTCACACTTCGTCGACCACCTCCCCCCCCTCCTTACGTGTGACGTACTTTATGGATGGCCCGTAAGGTATAATATTTTACTTTTTACCGAACCTAATGGAGAAAGCTATATGAGATGCGATGATACACACAAGAACACAACATTAATGAAATAAATATTTCATAAAAATATAATTTAATCCCATAACGTTTTTAAAAAACAATGCATGTGTTTATGAAACAAAATCTAGGTACCTATATATAATGCGAAATCAAAAATAAATGAAAATGAAGCTCTCATTTGTGAAAGAGCAAAGTGATTGTCTATAGATGCCTACACAAATATAGTGACATCAGAATAACTACCTATCACTGAGATTATTAGAATACTCAAAGAAAGAACCGTGCGAACATAGAACCCTTTTGTAACTTAATAAAAAGCAAATATGTCGTTATTCTACAAGACTCACTTCAGCGCAGGCAAATAACCGCGTAAAAAACCCATTAAAACCTAACAGCCACACACATAAATGGCTGGACGTAAGTGCTCACACCTCATTTCATCCTCCCTTCGGAGGTACAGTTTGCCATTTGACTATATAGCTTGCATTTTGCAGCAATGTAATGCACATCTTGGCTTTAACGCTTTAGCATCGTGTATACGCGTCAGCGAGCTTAAAGTCTTGAACAGTGGGAGTAAAATCTACGTCAAAGAAGCAAGTTGCAGTTTTGTGTCTTTTTGTTTCGTTATTCCATTAAAAGAGGCATCGACTAGAATCGTTAGGGGTTAAAGTAATAAAAACGAATAAGTAAAACGTCATGTAATCGGTAACCTTTTTTTTTAATTTTAAATAATGATTTATAAAAAAAACATAAATTAGGCAACTTTGTGTTGCCTTAGCGTTGTTGTGATTTAAGGAGTAATTTATGCAGAAAATGCTAGTGTCCAAATAATGTATCAAATAAACGTAAACCGGCTTCTTATAGTGATACTTCAGTTTAGTTGTAATACCTGCACTATAGTAATTAATCCCTATGTAGCGGAGACTTTAAAGACCTACAACAATTTTTTTCGAGAATCAGGTTAGGCAACGCTTGAAGAAAGCGTTTAAGCAAGATTTCATAGGAATATCACCTTGCATTAGGCCGGCTGTAGGTATTATTAATTTCAACGTTATAATTTTTATTCTTTTTCTATCAATATGTAAAGTTTGTGAGTACGTGAAGTAGTTGAAAATTTGTTTAGCAATAGAAAGCTACATCTATTGTGAGAATTATCGGCTTTAATTAAAGACGAGGTTCCCATGGAAATGGGATCTACGCTGGCATAAAGCACGGAACAGCTAAAATTTATAACATAAGATTGTCGTCTTACTGCGATGGAATAATGAGACTTCTAATATTCTGTGGTCGACGTTTTTACTGTTACAATGTTGCATGTCCCAGTTGTTCGGAAGACTATTACCTACCAAATGACACAGTAACCTATTTCCAGTAGTATAGCTTGGAAAATAAGTATTCTTTGCTTTTTCCTTTTTATTTTTAATCTAGAGTTTCTATAGCTTTGTAAATATTTACCAGTATTTCTATGGCTTACAGAACGAGGTACAAGATTTTTTTGCATTGTACGCTTGAGTAAATACTTATCGGCAAAAGGAATAAGAGGAACAAGTCCTTAATTTCTAAATGTATATGCTTTAGATAAGCAATAGTTGCTGATGTTATATAATACGGTCTTTAAGCTTGATTTTCAGATATATTCATGTATATTATACCACCCACGTTGCTCCCGCTCCCGTGGGATCTTCGTAATGACTTATAGCCTATGTCATCCGGGGATAGTGTAGCTTCCCAATAGTAAAAGAATATTTCAAATCGTTCGACTAGTTTCGGAGCCTATTCAATACAAAGAAACAAATCTTTTCTGTTTATAATATTAGTATAGATGTAGTGAAAGTGATATTAGAAATATGAAAATACAAAAACTACTATATTAATTAAACAATATTCATGCAACTATAATGTTAATGTAAAGGCGAAAATTGCATTATTACTTCTACTACGTAACAAGCGACGTCCCCGTTTCTCTGGTCGTAGGAAATGACACCTTGAGTAATAGTGTTAGTATTCGTGTCATTCTAGACTTTTATATAATTTTTCTGCTTAAAAAATATATTGGAGTATATTAGAAGACTTTTACTTATTAAAGCTTGTATAATTTTATTCTGTCTTGGTACGTACCAATCGGTAGGTAGCGGCGTTGATTTGGTACCTCCCTTTGAAAAAATATTTAAATTATAGATGTTAAACTGACTGCCTAGTTTGTCTACCGGTAATTTTTAACTTATCTACAGACCCGGCCCCGGATTTGATTCCCAAAGTTGAAGGTGTTTCATCCGATTGTGATCCCTCATGTCGGTCGGTCGTGTCGGTAGAACGGTTCAATTTGGGAGTTAGAGATCAAGGTGTGTTTGTGCACTTGTACACTTAGTCATCTGCGCAGATCATATTATTCCTGCGCAGATGGCTGACCTTGAAAATTGACTGCCGTACTCGAAATCGTTCGGGAGGACCATAGTTGTTTAAATGGAAAGCTTATATCAACATATCGAGAACGAATTAACATATTGAGTGATATAAAACTTGAGAATGCCTTAACCGACCACTATTAGCGTTTGTGTTTGACTGAAGAAAGTATGTAGGTACAAAACTTGTGGAACATGTCAGATATTTTGTCAGGCGCAGTCTTAAAAACAGTGAGTAGTTTTATGGTTGAGTATTCAGACATAAATAAACAACAGTTTTTTATTATTTTTATAAGTAAAAATACAAACCGCATATTTAATTAAGTCTGGCTTCATTTCATTTAAATTTTAACTAAAAATAATATAACTTCCAAAACAACCAAAAGCCAAAGCCTGTACTTACTTCTTTCAGGTCAACGGATTATGAAATCCAGTGAATCTAATTTCAAATTTTACTAAATTCAAAAAGCGAAGCCGAGTTTACATTTCATACGCTTCGTCTAAAGAAAGTTGAAACTAATTTTACGGTTCAGTAGTGCTATTCGCGCTTCTAACTTCATTGCAAAGTGATTTTCTCTCACCCCACACATTGCGGGCACAGGTTGCGAAAACGTGACAGCAAAGCGTTCGGAAATTAAAAACTTATTGTTTTGTCGTTATAAAATTTGTTCATGTGTTCACTCGAGTCGTGAGAAAACGTAATACGATTTGAAAACAGAAAATAAGTGAAGCGTTTAGATTTTAAAGTATTTGGTAGGAGAAATACGATATTTTAGTTCTTGATATTATAAGTTTTTTTATATTTGTAAGGTATGTGAGGTGGGTTTTTAAGACATCGTTTTCTTGGTGTAGGAACGGTTTAGTAATTTATGTTTGTTTTCCGAGAATTTGGCAAAATAATGACAGTGTTGAACATAATTGGCGAATCGATTGTTTTTAATCTGCTTAATTTAATAGACATATACCTAGTATTTACATCTTCTTTAACGTAATAAAAAAACCTCTTTGTGTTATTATCATATATCTTGAATATCCCATCTCATAGATGTTTACCGCTTAATATAAGCCTATGGTATTTTTAGTTGTTACAATTGTTTTTTTTTTCAGGCGGCCATTTTTTGCAACTTTACTACGAGGCTACGAGGCTTTCGCTACTTCACCGGGCATAAAGCAACAAAAGTAGTTTTTCTATATGTAACATATTTGAATTATACAATGTAATAAATTTTTCAAATAAAAAGAGCAGCTTTCTACAAAATTTTAGACAAAACTAAGTGTTTTGTTGCAATAAAGATTACAGACACCCCAAAAGTTTTTCTTTTCGATTTTTTAAAGGCAATGGAATCAAAACGACGGCATGCCTTGTGCCTTTCAGGCAAATCACTTACATCAGATCGCATCACTTCGCTTCACGTCTTTTTGTATCTGAAACAAAATACTATATTAGACTATTCAAGTCTAGTCTCTTTTTTAAGGTATAATAACTTCAATCATTAAGCATACTTGTTTAAGAACGCCAACTTGCATACTAGGGACACAATAAACGTCCGCTCTAACACCATTATTCTGAAAAATCCTTTATTTCCCTACATGAAAAGGAACATGTCTTATATGTTAGTTCGCCAGCGTGGACTGCAGGAAATAATCTTCATATCTTATGAGTCTTGGCTGTCATGTTCTATAGATAAGATAGCAAGATGGAAACTTTGCATTCTCTGGGGTCTGTCCACTGCACTATGCATTGCGTATTTTTGTTTAAACATTTTATATGTTATAGAGAATTCTATTACTTTGTTAGGTTTATTTTCTAAAAGTATAATATATTTTATGTTGTCAGTAAGCGTTAATTTAAATAAATATACAAGCGAAAGTAAACGGCAATGTTCAGTAATAATATATTCAATTACTTCCTTATTTGATCATTATGACAAACGAAAGGGAAAAAAAAATTACTTTCGAAAAGCAGCAAAACAACAATTTTTTTTTATCTAAAGCAATTTATTACGCCATTACTAATTAAATTGTGATAAGTTTTGATTTTATCATATTACTAGCGACCCGCCCCGGCTTCACACGGGTGTAATGCTGATGTATTATACATATAAACATGGCTCTTCAATCACTCTATCTATTAAAAAAACCGCACAATAGTTATTTGTTATACAAGAGTGCAAAGCTGCTTTTTAACCGCGTGTTCAATTTTGATGACCGAGCAAGCGAAGGATTCTAAAATTGAATCACGAGCGCAGCGAGTGATTCAAAATTAGAATCCTGAGCGTTAGCGAGGGAATCAAAAGAGCACGAGGTGAAAAATCTTTGCACTCGAGTGCAACACGTAACTTTTCATTCCACCTCAGCGAGGAAATGACTAAATGCAAAAAAAAAAGTTTACAATCACAAGATAGGTACACTTTTATTTCAGTTTAGGTATTAATTACTACATTATGACAGGTAAGTATTACAGAATAATCTTTAAATTATAACAAAATAATACTAAGGTATAATTAAGAAAATTTTAAAGGAACGTTGCTACAGTTATTTAAATTGAGTGTAATATTTTTGTTTGGTACTGTAATATTGGTGTTAGTCACTTGTGTACTGTTTTTCGGTAAACTATCTGTCATACTTATTAGTTGTACCGATTCATCGGATTCCCTTGGCGTGAATGTTGGAGAGAGAGGGAGATGGTTAGGTGTTTCATAACGGCTTATTTTTGATGTAGAAGGGCCAGTCCAAGGATCCGATTGAAGCTCTTTCAGTGTAATGGCTCCTTCGATGCCTTCACATATTTTGGACTTATTTTGGATGGAATCCTCTATGTATCCCTCTACAACTGCATTGGACTTCCAGCCTCCGTGGCGCTTAAGGGACAGGAGATCAGCTCCGGAATCAGCCAAAAGTGTGGCTGAAGTTCGTCGGAAACAATGACCCGTGTACAACAGGGGTTCTGGAAGTTCAAGAAATGTTGCTATTTCTCGTGGGATACTGCCAATTTTATTAGTACCCATAGGCTGTCTAACACACTGCGATACTGTAGAAAAAATCGATTGGTTGGAGTGTTAGGCGGGCGTAAGGCTTGATATTTCTCAACAATCGTTACGTATTCCTTGCGAATGACGAAGTTGCGGTCTCTTTTTGTCTTTGTATTAGGTAAATTAATTAATAGTAAGTCATCTGAATGTTTCTCAATGTTTTTGACATTAAGTTGTGTTAGTTCATTAGTTCGACATGCTCCGTTTATTCCAATAATAAGAACAACCTGTAACGTAAAGAGTATTGTAGTAGATAAATGAATAAAATTGATATGAACACATAATTATGCCTATCAACATCTACTAAGTATACTACTAGTATTTAATTGAGATTAATATACTTAAGTAGATACTGAATGTGCAACAGACTTACTTTTGCCGCCAAATATACGGAATAGGGTGCTTCGTTAAGAAACTTTTCAATATCAGATACTGTGAAAATCTTCGATTTTTTTGGTTGATGACCAGATGAGGCTCTTTTTAAAAATGCCACTAATTTAGGATAGGTATCGATATGTATGTCTTTTTTCATCTTTATTGTTGCTTTTAGCATTGAATACGTACTCCATAGAGTGCTTGCTTTCTTGTTCTCGGATAATTCTATAAAATATGCCAGCAAAACGTTTTCTGAGAAAGTTTTGGCTCCTTTTGCTAGTCGCCACGTGTTGAACATATCGTACTGTTTTAAATACTTCTCGCGTGATTTTTGAGGGAGGAAGCTCATTTGCGCATTATTAACAGTTTCAGTCAATTCTGTTGGCGTCAAACAAACTTCCTCGTCGCTAGAATCAATCATTTTAGTTTTTTCACTTGTTTTCAAGTTTCTTGTTTTTAATATAAGGTTTAACAATGACGTGAAAAAATGCCACGTAAAGAACCGCGTACAAAGCAAATTGAAAAAAGAACACCAAGAAGGTTCCGAGTCTGAGTTTTTAACAAATTAAAAAAACGTTGTATGATATATTCGGCACCAAAGAGGTAGCAGTAAATAGGTTTAATATTTTTTTTAATTCACAAACTTAGTGCACACGATGTTCTAAATTCAATTTACTTTATCCTCTAGAGAATAAAAACGGCTTTTCCACTTAGATATTGAAGATTAAAAATACTCTTTCCGAGATGGTGGGATGAAAAAATTTATATTATACGACAATGTCACTGATTTTTTGCGTAATTTAATTTAATTCTTGTAGCCGTCCCACAAAAACTTTTCATGTAACTATCAGGGCTCGATTTTCTTCCGTGCATTTACCTGATTACTCAAAATTAGATTTCCCTTCTACCCAGGCAATCAGCGAGTAAATACTGCTAACGAGAAATTACACAAACCATAAAGTTTAAACTATAATTACAAGTTATTTAGAAATTCAAAATGACCAATTTACTGTCGGTTAGAACCACATAATAGCAGAAAATGTGCTCCCGACGACGCGCGACGGTTAAGTTAGTTGCTAACTGGTGTTTGTACCGCTATGTAGCAAAGAATTCTACGAAGTCTTTCATTATTGAAACCAACAAGCCTAACTAGCCTTATAAAATATATAAATAGGTATACTTATTTGACAATTATTGATTATTTGAAAACACAGTGGTTGTTAATTTGATTTATATTACATTTTAAATATTTTTTTAGACTTTACTGTACCCTAATATACAATTTATTTATAAATATTCAACCAAACGCCACTTCACACAAAAACCTCCAGTGCCCATGGAAACGTTTTCATAAAATATAAAGTTTTATCACTCCTGAATCTTTATACTAGTTAGGTTAGGTAATATTATTTGCAGCAGAGCTTATCAATTACAAACGTTAAAACGCAATACAAAACAAACAATTAAGCTTGAAAAAATTGTCGATGTTATTTTGAAAAAATAACTGTAAAAATTATAAAAAAATTAAAGAACCTCATCATCCCTTTACTCATAAAACCCAAATAATTTCATAAGTATAAAAATGGGCAGGGAAATAATTAAAAACGCCCCGCTTTATATTCAAAGCGCGTTTAGCGCGTTTTGTTTGCAAATTGCAAAGATCTGGTTGAAACTGAATATGATATGCCACCGGCCACCATTTACCGACCTAAATTATATTTCCATGATGAACTACGAGAAAAAAATGTTTTGTTTTTATCATTTATTATTCTTTAGAAGTAAGTTAGTAGGCTACGAAACGGAGGAAAATGTTGATCGAGTGTTTTTGATTTCTTGATTATTGTATATTTATTAAACAGAGCATTCTTAATTTGTTTTTTATTGTATTTTTGATGGGTCCTTATCAGAAATGGGACATTGTTCTGATTTCATTAATAAATTGTAACACTGTAGCACGTGCAGAACCAGGAAATAGACATTGGAAACTTCCTTAATTAAACAGTTTCGTACTGAGGGTATCAAAATACCATGAATGTTTAATAAAATGTATCTTTGAAATTCTTCCTTAAAGGTTGATCAAGTATTTCAACTTTTTCAATATTGTCCGTCAAGTGTATTTCATCAATTTAAAGCCATTGATTTTAAAATACTTTTGCAATTAGTAAGACCATAAGTGATCCTATTGTTCGATGAAGATGTACAAGTGTATGGTAAGTTAAAAGTATGTAAGCGTAATTAATACATTTTAAAAGTACCCATGTAAACATAAGAAGAATAATATATGATTTTGGTTAAACTACTTACATACATCATTAATATTAATTCCTAAGGCTACTCCAACTGCCAGGAATAAAACAAGTATTATGTAGTTCTGATGTTAACAGTTGTTGCTTACTGTAACTACTAAAATATTTAAGATTTGGCCGTAAATTATTATTAAATGCGATTAGACAGTTAGCTAAATTGATTTGAATGATCGATGTATATTGTTATTTTATTACTATAATCAGACATTGCATTTATAAAATCACATCCTAACTTTATTGAATCAGGTTCAGAACTCATATAGATACTTCAAACTATTAAAATCGAGCCAAAATCACCCAATACACAACCAAATCAAACAGTAGGAAATCCTCAAAATTTCTGAGCGGCACAACTTTGATCTTTCGTAAATCAAAAGGTGAAACTAAACTGGGTTGATGATGAGTCCTATTTCAAGCCTTTCTAAGAGTTTCCGTTGTTGACACAAATTAAGCAGTACGTTGGTATTCGTGTGTAAAATCAGCTTCACAATAATATGTTTACTACCATAGGACCTTGCCTTGTTAGTCTCATAGCAGTTCAACCTTATTTTAAATTCCCTTAATTAAATCTTTGGTTGCATAAAAAAAATATGTTAGGTATTAATAAGACACCCTCTCCTACCCTCCGTGCCTCGGAAAGCAGGTTAAGCCATTGGTCCCGATTGTTATAACATCATCAATAATAATCGTATATCAAGGAACGGGCAGCAGTGTTTCTTTGTGTGATACATAATACTGCAGTCACCAATCCGCCTGCCAAGCTTGGTGACTATGGCGAATACCCTTCTTCGGGAGGAGGCCCATGTTCAGCAATGGTGGATACGGGCTGATGATGATGATGAAGCAGCTCATATTCGTTTAAAGGTGTTTTAAAATTCGAATGTCATTTTTAATTAACCTCAAAGTAGCTGTGTGATACTAGAAATGTGTCTGTTCTTTCCTCAGTCATGTTGAACCTTACAAGTAATCATAAACCGTGACGTTGAAATATTTTATTTGCAGCATCAGCTTTTCAGCTGTCCTTGTTTTGAGCTCTTCTGCAACCTATCATTAGGTGCCTGGAAATAATTTGTCTGCTCTTGTATATGACAATTAATGAGCTATCGTGTCAAATTAATCAGCATATTTAATGTAGATAAAGTAGTAAATTTTTACCTTCGTTTAGATATAAAATGAAGCGTGAGTTTGGCTAGTACTAAAATGTTCTAGACTTCCACTACCATCATCTTAACCATATTGCCTCTGGTTTGGTTCTTTTGTAGTCTGGATTAAATATATTTGAAGTGATTTAAAATGTAATAGCTACTAAATTATAGCCTTGGTAATATAGTACTGCGATAAAATTTGAAAAGCAGTAGTTTCTGTGAGGTCTCGTTACCATTATAGTACCAGATTCTGTGTGGTTGAAATAAAAGCAGAAATCGAGGTACGGTGAATCCCACAACCATTGATAAGTTAAGGGATCATCAGTACCTTTGTAAGCAACTCAACCGCAACCGCTTGCTAGTTCTAATGTGTATATCTATGATATTTTGGAACCTGCTGAAAAATCTAGCTATCATACACTGGTAAATACCAGTTTACGATAAATGATAAGATGTCATACTAAGTTCTTTAATTCGTCAGGAAATCTTTGCTATTGTAACATAAATCAGAAATTTTATGCAGAGGTGGATATATCATCTGAAGATGAAGGGTTTGACCATTGTTCACAACCAAAACTATTTTTAAAATGCAATTTTCTGTCTTATTACGTAGTTTACTGTTACTGTCAATAAATGACGCTACGCGCCAAATTATAAGTCACAAATGTTTGGTCCCCACAATTAAGTTGGGTCACCCATGTTTAATATTAACAGACTGCGTTAATTAACGGTTTAGTAACCACTAAACCATTATTAGCATTTTTTTGTTATTAATAATAATAATAATTCCTATCTTCAAAAATATTGCGGAGCTTAAAAACCACGCCACAGGTTCTTGGAAATAGATATGTGCGAAGGTAGATAATAACAGAGTCGGAACAGTAAAAGATAAAAATGACGATGTCATGGTGGTATCTCACCAGCATTGGAGAAGTGATTTTTTTTAAAGATACTTGGATCTAACTTTTTATGTTTCCCTCTCTCTATGTGTAACCCTTTCACACAAAAAACTGAAAAAGAATGATGGATTACTACATAGTCAAGATTTTAGACATTTTGCTACGATCACAGCCGTACAGCTATCTTATGCATGTACCTCCGAGCCAGTAATAGTATATTTCTCATTTAAAAAAATTACCGTCTTCTAGTTAGACTCCAACTTTCATACTGTGAACCTAGCTTTAAAGGAAATTGAGCCGGCGCGGAACCACGCTCCATGACGGTACGTGTCTAACATTCTAATGTCTGAAGAACAGATTCCGGGATATAATAGCCACGTCGAATAATTTGTGCTGTGATTGACTTGAGAAATGAAGTTCGGAGACATTTCTGAACGAAATTTCTATCATCGAGGAAACAGAAAGAATAACCCGCGCATCGTAGGTATATATATAATCTTATGTCATCCTTCCGTTCTAAGGATATCCACTGCTGAGCAAAAGCCTCACATATTGATTTCAATCGGGCATACATAATTAGAGCTTAGGCTACTGGCTTCTTTGTCTTAAATTAGGTCGTCATATAAGCAGTCTTCCTATACCATTTGTGCATTTGCCATCTTGTGGTTTTGTATCCAATCGGTTGTCGGTATTTTGAGTCATGTGCCTTGACCATTTTGGCATGTCAATTTACTCAGAACTATGTTAGTGACGATAGTCCTCCTAAAGATCTTACATTTCTGATTCAGTCACGCAAAGAACTTAAGGCGTTTATAAGAGGAAGATTGCGGAAGATCCCTCACAATTTTTCTCATCACGTCTGAGATCCATTACTCAACACTGGTAACATATACTCGTTGTACACTTTTGTTTTTAAGGTACTTTGCTATTTTTGTATATTGTTACGAAGTTCTTTGAGTGTTAGAAGTTTTTAGGCTTCAAAATGTAAAATAAAGTTTCGTACAATTTTAACGAATGTAAAGTGAAAACGACCTGAGGTATCCCACCCTGACTTACTGAATACCTTGTATTATGGTGTGGTAATGATCTTAGTATCATAAAACAAATAATATTCACGTTTCTAGATGGCCGATGAAACGAAACCCTAACGAGATGTAGCCAAACTGTACAACGCCATCTTTTGATCCGGTTTATCAATAGATGGCGTACACACTATTCGTTTTCAACATAAAGATACATTCTTAAGTAAGCTCCTGAAATATATATTTTTAATACAATGCCATTTTCAAATAACAAAGTACTTTTATATCGATAGAAGACTAAATTTACATTATTCAGCGTTTTATTATTCTCGAGACCAATCGAAACAACCACGAAGTACGACTATAAAATTTCAACATAAAAAGTTCAAAAAGAAAAAATGTATACCTATACATTTCCTACTAAGTTATATTGGAAGAAACTTGAAACGTATAAAATATGGGTAAAGTTGGTGATACGCTGTCGTCTAGATATATAACGATAGACCAGCAGAAATAAAAGGATATTTATTATAAACTGTTGTGACAAGTATTGAGCTTGTTTTGCTCTTATTTTATATCAAAAGGGTAAATTCTGGGTTACATTTCAGTAATATGGAACGTGGAATATCTACATTTTATTTCTTACGTTTACGAGTGCATGTAGATAAGTAATTATTTTTTATTGTGACGTTTAAGAGAGTATTTCCAGGGCTGTGTTATTTAAACGATGAACTAGGCTACGAACATGCATATAAAGATATATAGTGGTCCTGACAATTTTTCGCTCTGACAGCAAAACTATGAGAAAATATTAAAGCGCCAAAGTGTGTAAGCAAACATAGTAGCACTCTCTACTCCCTTAACTTCAAAATAAATTCCGACGAGTTTTGTGACACGACCGATGAAAAATCTGGCGCTGTAACGACCACCTAAGTGTTGGGGCACACGATGCGTTGCGGCGGCGGTGTGGCGCCGAAGGGTTGTCGCTGCGTCGTCTTACATAGAAATATCTGTCGCATGTCACACGATGCGGTCCGGCGCCGCACAGTGGATCGTCCCCATACAAGAGGTTGGACATAGAATCAAAAATTGAAAAACTATTTAATTTAAAATAAATAATATATTTATGCAATTGCATTCCTCTACTGAATAGCAACAAAAATTGTTACTACGATTTTTTTATTTGACCAGCACTTTACGAGCAAATCGATGAAAACTCTTATTTTTGTATGGAAACGAACACAAAAATGTCTGTATCTTATGATTCCCTCTTTGTTTCGATTTGCGGTTTTCATTACTGTTATTTGCCTACTTTATGCCACATTTTCTTCAAAGACACATGGTGCCCCCAGAGGGCCCCTTCCGATATATTTTGCCTACAGCAACTATCTTTGCTATTGTATTACTGATGGAATAGAGGTACATTTAGTATACTTATTACCGAGAATTAGTTATCACTAAGCAGTTCCTTAAATCACAGGTGCATGCCAGTGCTGGCATCTTAAATAATAAAGTAATAATAATAAAATTAATATTAGTAGGAGAAAATTTCTCGTATCCTCGTAGTATTCCCATAATATGTATAGAGGAAAATAAAAGATTTGTATATTTCAAACAATTGTACATCTTAATATTGACAAATTCTATATTTCAACCTTCCTCAAGAAGCAATCTTTTAGTGAAAATTTCTCGAAAATCCGAAAATTGCCCGGACGAAGGATCCGAAGTTTTTGAGTTTATCGCGAACAGACAGACAGATGCGATGAAGAACGTTGTTTTATAATAAGTTACACTACATAAAACATAAATGCATATTCTTACAGCAGTACAAGGTTATTTATAATGTTTTTATTTATAACGTTGTTTGGTTTGTCAACATTATAAAAAAAAAAAGATCGTACATTAAATAAATATAATATACTTAACCCATTTGATTTAACGTCACCAAAAATAAAAACACCAACTGCCCTTATCATTCAAGTAATTTTAATCATACGATATATACGTTGCTAAAAAGGTGTAATTTCATCTGACAAGTATTTTTTATATAGGTATGTTGTAAGGGAAAACAAAAACAATGCTGCATTTGATTTTCAACCTTATAAGCGACGGTATATTACGTTTTCTTCTTTTGAACTGCTGAACCCTCACACTTTTGCCCCACACGATCAAACGAGATGTTCATATGAAAGCAACATTATGAACAAATATTATTAAAAATTATTTGAATGTTTAATAAAACAGATTGACGCATGAAATCTATAGGTACTATACTAATATTGTAAAGGGGAAACATTTTGATTATTTATTTTTCACGCCATGTTTTACTGTATGAGTACCTACCTACTTATATTTATAAGGTCTAATTTCTCAATACTCAGATAAAAAATATCGGAAGAATAAATTTTAATGTTAACAGAATTTTCACACAAAATGTGTCAAATTTAAAATTTACTCCTCTGATAACTTTTGTCTGCGTATTGAAAAATCAGCCCTAAGAGAAAGATTATTAAGAATTTGTTCATATGTTAAAGTTAAATATATGTGGAAAAATATATAAATATAACCACTACTTTTTTAACCACTAGCTTTGCCGTCGTACCTACTTGACAAATGCGGCACAACATAGTACGCCAAAATTGACGTACCCGACAGTCACGTCTCGTGTGAGGAATACGAGTCAAAACTTTTATTCAAATTTGGATATACTCTCACTCACCAGTTTGCGTAGACTATGTAAAAATAACACTCGAGGAAATAAGAAGGACATCGGAATTACATACCATCGGTACAGTATCTTATACACACTAGAGTATTGAGTTGCCGCATATACTGAGCTGAAAGTTTCTCGAGTGGAGACCACGAGCTGGCAAGTGCAACGTAGGACGACCGCCTGCACGATAGACTGACCACCTCATAAAGGTTGCAGGGAGTCGGTGGTTGCAGGCCGCTAGCGATCGTTCCCGCTGGAAATCAATGGGGGAGGCCTATGTTCAGCAGTGATACGACAACAGGCTGATGATGATGATATACTGAGCTATGGTTTAAGATAGCGCGGTATCTAGTCGAATTTGCGAGACCAATCTATCTAAGTAGAAAATAATACTTTCACATAATTGTTATTCATAAGTCATCCATGTTTGAACACATATATACTAACTAGCTTTCCGCGCGCGGTTTCACCCGCGTAACTCCCGTTCCCATAAAAACTTTATAATAAAATATAGCCTCGACAAATGGGCTATCTAACATTGAAAGAATTTTTCAAATCGGACCAGTAGTTGCTGAGATTAGCGCGTTCAAGCAAACAAACTCTTCAGCTTTATCTATTACGGCAAATAACTCTTTATTAGGTACCAATTCCTTGCGTTTTTATACTCGTGATAATTTCTCAACGAAATGTCCGATTGGAATAAAACAAAAAGTATTTTACTTCTACATAAATACCTTTAATAACATTATGCTTAATTTGGATAAGGATTAATATAACGATATACATTTAACGTAGTTTCTTTCTTCAGACGATTGAATATTTTTTTATGAACATAAAAGCGGTTATTGTGACTAAACTATGATAGTTAGAAATATGCTCTCGCGGACTTTTTTGTAGATCTTAATAAGACCTACAAACCCGTAGTACATCATTTTGTTCTATTGTCAATAGTTTTTGCAGCGCACGCATAAATAGGTTTTTGCTTTTACACCTTGGGTTACAAAAACGCAATTTTCTTACGGATCCCCAACTTTTTTGAAAATAAAATATAGCCTATAACCTTCCTCGATAAATGGACTATCCAACACTGAAAGAATTTTTTAAATCGGACCAGTAGTCCCTGAGATTAGCGCGTTCAAACAAACAAACAAACTCTGCAGCTTTATAATATTAGTATAGATATTATAAAGCTGCAGAGTTTGTTTGTTTGTTTAAAAAAGTTAGGGATCCGTAAGAAAATTGTGATTTTGTAACCCAAGGTGTAAAAGCGAAAACCTATTTATGCGTGCGCTGCAAAAACTATTGACAATAGAACAAAATGATGTACTACGAGTTTGTAGGTCTTATTAATATCTATATTTCAAAATTGAGATTAATAAAATTCGACCACCGGCAGGATTCGAACCTGCATCTTTTGGGTAAAGCCCCCAATGCCTTAGCCAATTAGGCTACGGTGGAACCCTACCGATCATCGAAATTTATTAATCTCTTTGTAACACGTCTCTAACGGGGACGGTAGTGCCATCTATCGGTAATGATTCGTAGGTAGGTAGTATAAGGTAATCTTTCCCATAAAGAGTTCAAAAACATTTAATAACTTATTAATATCTACAAAAAAGTCCGCGAGAGCATATATCTAACTATCATAGTTTAGTCACAATAACCGCTTTTATGTTCATAAAAAATATTAAATCGTCTGAAGAAAGAAACTACGTTAAATGTATATCGTATTATTAACCCTTATCCAAATTAAGCATTATGTTATCAAGGGTATTTATTTAGAAGTAAAATACTTTTTGTTTTATTCCAATCGGACATTTCGTTGAGAAATTATCACGAGTATAAAAACGGAAAGAATTGGTACCTAATAATGAGTTGTTTGCCATAATTGGTATAGCTGAAAAGTTTGTTTGGACGCGATAATCTCAGCAACTACTGGTCCGATTTAAATAATTATTTCAGTGTTAGATAGCCCCTTTATCGAGGAAGGCTACAAGCTATATTTTAATTTATTGTTTTTACGAGAACGGGCGTTACGTGGGTGAAACCGCGCGCGGAAGCTAGTTATAAATATTAGCTACTAAGCTCAGTTAGGTACATAACGCTGGAAGGATACTGGGTGCTATTATCACGAGATAACAGCTGCATAAAGCTTAACGCTTGCTATTTTAGTGTAAAGTCCTAAAATAATCTTATGAACATAGATTTTGTAAGTTACTTAACATTATAACAACCTCTTTGTCGCATCGATATTAATAAGTCTTGCTTTAAATCTCGGAGGTCTTGGGTATGACGGCGACGCGGCCGCGGCCGGCCAAAAAATAAAAAAGCAACATGAGTTACTTCAAATCAAGTTGTGGTTTAAAAAAAACGTTACGTTTCGATACTAAAATTGATGGAAAATGGTTTTACCAGTTTTTGTAACGACTAAAATAACAGTCTTTAAAGGTTTTATCAAAATATAAGCCATGCATCTAACAGTCAATAATTTAATTTTACCAATTCTTATGGACTCAATATAAAACTACATTCAAATCCATAATAAAAGCCCAAGTCTATCACTCAACAATATTTTAGCAGGTACAACAAGTGCAATCCGCTCCATGGCGCTCTACGGTACCCCCATTTGGGTCGACGCCCTGAAGAGGCGAAACATGGCCCTGCTGCGACGTCCGCAGCGGGTCATGGCCATCAGGGCGTCCCGCGCCTACCGCACGGTCGCGTTTGACGCGGCCTGCCTCCTTGCGGGGTCCCCTCCGTGGGACCTGGAGGCGGAGGTTTTAGCCGCCGCGTACCGGCGGAGGTGTGAGGGGGCGCGTACTGGCCGCGACCCCTTCCCGGAGGGTGTTGCACGGTGGCGGACTGAGGTCCGTCGCGAAACCCTCCGGAAATGGCAGGAGCGGCTAGAGGCCGCGCCGCGGAGCGTATTACGTACGGTGGAGGCGATTCGGCCCCATCTAAAAAAGTGGGCCGGTCGCCGTCACGGCGACGTCAACTACCACGTTGCACAGGTAGTAACAGGCCATGGCTGCTTCGGCCACTACCTGTGCAACGTGGCGCAGAGAGAGCCGGACACTCGCTGTCACCACTGTGACTGTGCCGTCGATACGGCACAGCACACGGTGGTGGAGTGTCCGGCGTGGGCCAACGAGCGGGAGGAGCTCGTTGGCGTGGTGGGAGACGACCTCTCGCTGCCGACCATCATTTCGAAGATGGTCCAAAGCGAGAGGTCGTGGGAGGCGGTTGCCTCCTTCTGCAGACAAGTAATGTCACAGAAGGAGGCTGCGGAGCGGGATAGGGAAGTAGATCCCTCCGCCCACCCGCTTCGCAGACGGCGTGTTGGCCGTCGGCGGACTGAAACCCGCCGCCTACCACCATAGGCTCGGCCTCGGGGAGTGGGGGACATGGGCCCCGCTCCCTTCGAGGCTGACCCATGAGGAGTAGGGACGCCTCTACACTCCGGGCGTCCCTATAATTGGGCAAATGGGCCACTGTAAGTGTGGCCCTGGAGATCCCGCGGTATACTGGCCGTGGGTGCCGTCGGGGGGCCGGATTGCTCATGCGTACCCGGCCCCCACCAACGGCGGATCGAAGGAGTGTCCGGGAGGTTTTAGTGGTTGGTAGGGTCCTCTCCTCGTGGTATGAGTTTAGCATACCACGCTATGGAGAGGGCGAGTCCCACATATCCCACCGCCAGCGCGTGAATACGCTGCAGCGGCGATGGGAATGCGTAAATGCATTTCCCCCCGGACAACAAAAAAAAAAAAAAAAAAAAAGGTACAACTAGTGCAGATAGAACTGTAAAGTGACTTTAAAAAAAACCATACAGTTTTTTTGTTTTTTTATTTTTTATTATTCTACAGATTTTTTATCACTAACGTAGGAATAGCATATATTTTGGGTGCACCATAAATATTATTTGAAATTAAATAAATGCATAGTCATGTAAAATCGATGTCATAACTTTAATCATTGCTCAATAGCTTATACTGGATATTCAATTAACATAAAACTCATACAACATTACCAATTCAGTTTCCCCGTAACACTCATATTTATCGAAGACTGTACCTCCAGCCATGGTCCATTTGTGTTTCAGATATCTACGTTACAGATCGGCGATTGACCCTAAACGTTAGGGAGATCGGTTAGCTGAATCGGGGAAAATGCAAGAATTGCTTCGATAATGGCCCCCCATAAATTAGGATCAGGATCAGCTGCGTTTTATTTGGCATCAAATTTAGAATGCTTTGCAAGTGGTTACGCGGTTAAAGGCTTGTCTTTAACCGCATAACCTCAAAGAATGGCGAACGAATCTGTGAGGTGCTTCCACAATTTATTCCTTCCCTTTTACAGTAAATAGTGCGTAGGTGATTGCATTAGTTACTATGTAGAAAAAAAAGATAAACGACAAAATAAAATGTACCTATAATTTAACAACAAAATCTGAATGTATTATGTATTGCTATATGTGACATTAACTCCTGTTAAAGAGATGCTATATATTTTAGTTGCACCTTATAAAGTTACCAGACCGCACTTTATTAAGTTTTCTTTTTCAGTTTATTAGTTATTAAAAAACCAAAATTCATTCATAACCAGAATATTTTTTACGTTATAAATTGTTCTCTCATTAAAAATAAAATGAAAATAATCTTCAAATTTTCTAAGCAGCCCTATTTGTTTAAGGCATACGCCTAGGTGCTAAATCGATCTAGTAATGGCAGCTGTCTACGACCCCTCAGAAACGAATAAATAATAATTCTACGTAAATTTACATAACTAGAGGTGAACATTCTGAAAATGAAGATTGAAGAAATTTTATGAAATCTCAAAGGAGCTCATAAATCCTTTTATGCAAACCTCTTGAGATATAAAGTCACCGAGTCAGTAATAAACAATATAAAAGTAATAAATGATCTTTGAACAAATCATATTTATACGATACTAAAATTTATTTCATACTTAAATATACGGTTTTAAGCTTTATGAGTTTGGTCTCTAAAATTGTCATCAGCCCCGTTATAACGTCATCGTCGTAAGGCCTCCTACGAAGCTAGGGTTTTGCTATAGGCACTACGCATGGCAGGCAGGTGACTTGACGCAAGCGTCAAGTTATACTGCAGTCACCAAGGTGACTGCAGTATAATGTTGTAAGACACAAAGAAACGCTGCCGTTGCCCGTTCCGTGGTGTACGCTGTTAAAGATGATTTTATATCAGTACCAATGGCTTAACATGCTTTGCTCGGCACGGAGGGTAGTCTCTCAAACATCCAAAACTGGAAAGAAATCTAATCTTAAGATATCTTGTCCGGCATGGGGATCGAACCCACGACCTCCGAGACTGCAGAGATTAACTCTATGGTGTAGCAACTAACGGTATACGAGATAACGCCGCGCCTCATAGGTTATCTATAAATGCTCTAAAAAGTATATTATAAAACATAACACAAAAACTTATTATATTACAAAAAATATACACATACTAATTAAGTGTACAACGAATCCGTCTACAATAAGTAAAACAACAGACTACAGCAGTAATAACAAAATTTAATCCGAAAATCAGCAAAAAGGCCCAAAATACGGTGAGCAGTACAGATAAGTAGAAATGGGTATAATTACTTGCAAAGAGCTGCAGATGGTGCCGGAACTTGCCGCGGCTTCCAAAGGAAAAACTTCGCAGCTCAAATGAGACGCACTGCATAATGAGTTCAACTATTTTTACTAACTTTGTCACTAAGATTTTTGTATTGCTGTTTTATTAGATTCTAAAACTGATTGCCTTTTTTTAAATTAAATTGTAATTTTCCACTCACATCTGTAGCTTATAGGCCATGTAGTTTCCGAATTAGAATAAACCACCGTATGTCGTTCTCTGGGTGTCTTAAAAAGCGACTAAAGGATATTCAGCTGATAGATTCGCAGCAGCATCAGCTCAAGGATAGTTACCCTCTTACTGCGATTACCAATCCGCCTGCCGCCTCATAAATCCTGGTTTACTAACGTCTGTTAAGAAGAGACCCATGTTCAGCAGAGGACATAAACTGACTGGTGAATTGAAGTGAAGATCTTCACCCTCGCCCTACATTGGGTGTGCGCATTTCTCGGGCGTGTATCACATAAGTTCGATGGCAAGGGTAGCGTGTGTCGGGGTCAGGAGCGCTGCGCTTGTGTTGTTTGCTCTTTTCACATGTTCGAGGGACGCGCATAAAATATAAGCACCTTATTAGTACCTGTATATCTCTTTCAGACTAAACTGAATATTTCATAGATAAAAGCAATTATTTTAATACTTTTGCCGATGCACATATTTGGAAAAATACTACGGCATTGAGATTTTGTCTAGGTTTGATATCGACGGGTGACTCATGGTTCCAAACCTTTTAACAATTATAGCATACTTTACAAAAACAATTGTTATCTTTTCGGACGGACATTTAGGTAGGGTTTTGCTATTTCACCTGGCATAAAAGCGAACAAGGCTCCAGCTTTATAAATAGTCTATAAATTACAAACTTAGCAAGAAGACATCCCGGAGAGATTGAGGGATTATGACTTTTAGTTTTTTAGTTTAGTTTTGTGCAACTGTCGCTCGGAATCGGAAAGTCAAATATTCGTTAAATATCGAAGTAGCGTAATATCACATTAAGCTCGAATTACAACTAGACATAAACATATTATAATATTTATGATTTCCGTACGAATATAGACTTTATATTCGTTATTTATAGACCACAAGCTCCTAGAAATGTATTTCTCTATTATTTTCTTGGAAACTGTATAGTAGTCACCTAGTTTTCCACGACAGGTCACATAAAATTAAACTCATGTTGTACTAAATCCTCACAACCTAGCATTACATACAAGAAATTTACAATATGATTTAGGTAGAAATTCTGTAGCATTATAACTTTAAGAGCTTCTACACGGATTTATTCAAAATGGCTTCATTACCTCGCGGCGCTAGTATTGTAATACTTACTTTAAAACTACGGTATACCTACAGTGAAATGATACACTACAAAATTATTCCAGAAATCATAATACATTTTAGTAAATAATTATGTAAGAAATTCATTGCGTTTTATGATATGAATCGAAATAGAAACATTGTTGCAACAACGCAATGGAATGTAGATCCTAATTTTTTTCTCATGTTTTTCTCGGAGTACAAGCGGCGGCATTTGTTCTTGAGCTGTTTATGTTGAAGCTATAACACAAGATTTATAACCTGTAGTGCCATTATCTTTACCGAAACAACGAACTTCAGTTGTGTTCAATTACAAAAGCGCTAGCCATTTGTCTGTTTTGTTATCCTCGGTTCTAATACTTTGAGAAAGTTGAGTAGACCCTTTGCGTGAAAATAAAGGTTAAATTTGAAAAGCTAATTATGGCTATTTGTTACTAAGATTATGCAGGTGAAGGCCTTTTCAGTTGTCGTTTGTGAATGATTTGAGATACTTTTTTGTTTATTTTTATTTGGAGTAAAAATGTTACATGAGAACTATATTATGAAGATGAATGTATGACAGCCACAACGCTCAACGTCCTTGCATCTGTATGCTTTTAGTTGCCTTGTGGGGTCATATTCTATGGTATAGCCTATTATTATTTTGAGCTAAAGCTTGCGGGAGTGACGAATCCTTATGAATCACATAGTGTAATTTTTGTCACGCTTGAACGGATGTTGATCATAGTCAGGAGAAGGTTCTTTTGATTGAAAAAAAGTGGAAAATTAGAAAGTTAAGGAGAACTTAACGACAATATCATCTTTTCTAATGTACTTATCTAATGAAAGCACTGCCGGGTGTTTGAAATTACTATCAGTGATTGACAAAATACTTATGTCATATAGTAATGTTTAAGCATGGAACAACAGTAACATGCTTGTACGATACCACTATATATGACGAGGATCCAATGGAAAAGCGATATATGCGGCTGAAACCGTGCGGGAGAGCAAATTAAACCAACAAAAGCGTTTAATATGCGGCCACCACACAAATTTCATAGTAAAGGTACAGCTAAACAAACACAAAGCCCAATTCCCAATAACAATCTAGTAGGTATTAAGGTAACATAACTGTGACGTACTACAAAGGATTCAATTCTCCACCCTCTTGCCTAGGCACACTGTCTAATTAAGAGACTGTCGCTCGCACACCGCTTTTTACCCCAAACTTTTGCTTTTGCACTAACACTCTAGACGACCAACTGTGTTGTGCCGAGTAAATTTACTCCAATTTTGCTCCATACACGCTCACACGTTTAGGTGTATGTATAGGTTTAGAAAAGACTTCTAAATTGAAATTCACCCGTGTTGCAACATGATAGCTTTGCTGCTAAATTGTTTTGTTTACGATATGTATGTATTTGAGTCGACTTGAATATACCTAATTTGTTGTTTTATATAATTTGTTGCTACAGCGATTTTTAATTGTTGTATAAAAGCTTTGGAAAAAAGCGTTTTTTAACAACTTATCTTAGGACTGAGAACAGATGGCCGTTGGGGCCGAAAAGTTCTCGAATGGAGACCGCGGATCGGCAAGCATAGCGTAGGACGTTCACCTACTAGATGGACGGACGACTCGGTAAAGGCCGCAGGATCACGGTGGATGCAGGCCGCTTCTAACCGCAACAACTGGAGATCTATGAGGGAAGCCTTTGTCTAACAGTGGACGTCCTACGGCTGAAATGATGATGATGATCTTAGGACTTTAAAGAGATTTTTGTTTGAATAAAGTTTACAAAAAAAAATATTTAAATATCACTTCATTTTATCGGTTTTAATTTTTATCAAACTTATTAAACATAAAAACAGTAACTTTATAAAGTTATCTATCAAGAACAGTGAAAGATGCATAAATACCTATACTGTATTGTTTATGCATGCATCATTCACTGTGGTTCAACCAACGTGGATAACGTTGGTTGAACCACAGTGAATGATGCATGCATACTTACACCGTATTTTTAATAAAACAATTAACAATATTGTATAAAGCATACTTAGATACAGATATTTTAGTTATAAATAAATTAATTAATTTTGAATAGGTATGTGAAGATTTCAAACGTTATCTCTAAACAACATACGAAAAGTTATAAAAAGAGCACGTACCTATCATATCTAGGTACACAATACTAAAAAAAAAAAATACATCATCAAAACCCGGTTAAAAATACACAAAAAGTTTCAACTCAACTAGAGAAATGTATGTAATAAAGGCCACATTTCTCAACTTCTACGCAAAAAGAACTGAGCGTTGAGTGTGTAATTTTAACTCTTATAAGTACCAAAGAAACAGCTTGTTAACACTTAGACGCTTCGCCCACGAAGCGATTTAGTAACGAATACTGTCGTGCGACAAAATGGCTACTATTGCGCGTTAGTAACGTTTTCAATGTAATTAACAGGCGGAAGATACGGTGTCTCTACAGCATCGCTACTGTATCGATGTAAATGCGTAATCCTTTCTGTTGACATCAGGAAACGAAAAGTGGAAACGAAAGGAGGGGTACTGAGGATTGTGTGTGCCATGTGGTTTGCAATCGCGTTTGCATCATACAACGTGGAAATTTCAGGGCGATAGAACCAGACAAGTAAAAGTCAATAATTTCTTGATTCATATATACAGGGTGTCCCAAAAGGTTAAGTACCTGGGAAAGGGGGTGACAGGGTTGGACACAATGGTCACTAGAAAAATAAAAAAAAATCCGCTCTGGGTATTAAAAAAAAATGGCATTTTTTTAAAAACTTAAAATTTTACACCTTGTTATTTTTGATGTTGATGTTGATGACCTTGTTGTTATTGAAGATTACATAACAGCATTTTTTTAAAATACAGCCATATTTGTAGGTACAGTTAGCACAAGGTGTAAAATTTTTAGTCTTTTAAAAAATGCAATTTATTTTTTTAAACAACCACAGGGAATTTTTTATATTTTTCTGGTGACCCTCGTGACCATCCCTATCACCCCCCTTCCCAGCTACGTAATCTTTTGGGACAACCTGTATACATAAAAATCAAATTAAGTCATGTTCTTATGATGCGTCTATATCTTTTCATACGCCCCCTGTTCAGGACGTGTTAACTCTGAGTAAAACTGGCAGCATCACGATTGTGTCAATCAGAAATCACGATAGCATCCCTACACAAAGTCACCGTGGGCGAGGCCTCTTATATAGTTATCTGTATGCACGCGGGCCAGTTTTAATTAGCAAACTAGTTATCTGGGTCATAGTGGACAAAGAGGTTTCAGACTGGACTTTTTACCGTTCCCTAGCCAAACCAACCCTTATAAATTCAGTTGGTCCGTCCATAAGTCACAGGCGATTTACTCGCCGACTCGGTGAATTTCTAGCTTCAGATTTGGTTGGCATCCTTACTGTTAAGTGTAATAAAGATCGGTCTCTAGTTAAATTAAGAAAATCTATCTCAAGCTATAATGAAGTCATTAGACTTTTTGAAATCTAATTTTATTTGCCTGAGTGGTCACAATAGATTTGTTTAAGTCTATCGTCTGGCAGATCAATCAAATGTTCTTTTTCGTTTAAGTGGATGTAATTAGATTGTTAAAAATGTTAATGCACTATATTCAAAGAAAACAGGACCATATTTTCTACAGTCATCTTATTTATTTATTTATAAATAGCTAAGAGCTCGCTCTAATAGCTCAGTGGTAATTTTAGTTGCCTGTGAGACCTGATATTCTAGGTTCAATTTTCACCCGGAATACGAATTGGTGTTCATTCTAATAATTGGGTGTGCTTTGTGTCGATCTAATTAGGGTTCGCAAAGTTCCCCGCCACACAGTGACCAATTTTCCGAATGCAGGAGTTATCTTTTAAAAACAAACCAAAATAAAAATCTTTTATTTATAATATTAGTATAGATAAAGATGGGACAAGGATAAAAATCCCTTTTCTTTGTCCTTTTGCTCCATTACATAGTTTCTTCAACATTTTACCCTTTACTAGTTCTCAAAGCTAGACTTCAACTGTACTATTATTTACGCTAATTTGTTTTATTTACGTCTGTTGCAGATAACGTCACTGTAAAGTGAACAACCAAAGGAAAGTTTATAATAAAAATGAAAAAGACTCAAATAAGTTCTCTATTAGTAGAATGCTTTGTAACCAGTTCAATTGTCTTGTATTTCTGTTTTATTGCTGTAGTACAGTGTTTGTTTTTAACATAATTTGCAGTTATCAGTCTTATATTTCTTCACATATATTTGTAATAACAGATATATTATGGGTAAGCACTGATGACACTGACTTTATGTAGGTACTATGTTATTTCTTCACCATCCTAAGGTCGATTGGCAGATAATGCCTTAAACATTAAGTCCACCACCACCAAGTTATTTTTAAAATAAAATTGTCACCTTTTACTCTCCACATATCTATAATTTTTACAGCATTTCTCTAATCGGCAACATGGATAAAGGATTATCAGATTATCATTAAACAGAAAAACAAAGCACAACCAGCGATCACTGTCACTTTGATATACTCAAATAAATTAAATTGCTACGTAATATTGTTAATACAAGTTTCGTGATATGATTTTTAAAATAAATAAATATTGGTAATAAAATAAACCATTATACCAATTAAAGCGATCAGGGTCACATTGATATACTGGAATAAATTAAATCGCTGCTGAATATTGTTTACAGGTTTCAATACTGAAAATTTTAATTATTTTGTAAATATGCGGTTTTTACGTTACGTTACGTTTTGTTACGTACTTTGTTGATTAATTGATAATAATTTATTATCAGTGTATAGGCTTCGATAGGTCTTGAATGAAATGCGTGGACTGTATATATGCAGGTGTATATTGCTTACAAAACAGGTTAATTATTCTTCGTAACGCGATCACAGAAATAATAAAAAATTAATGATTTAAATAAAAGGAATAAAATGTGCGATAGGCGCGTGCGCTGTCGTGTGGCGATGATGGCAACTCCCGAAGACCGACGAACGGCGCGCTCGGAATGACTCGGCGACTCGGCTCCGCCCACCGCGATGATGATCGGGTCGCGACGAGCCGCGACGAGTGTGTGTACTCAACATACTCCCCCGGCTGAAGTATCTTCAGGAACATTGACAGGAAGAGGGCATATATTGTTGAATGCCCGTCGAATTACACCCTTGCGTGTGTGAATGTCAGCAACTCTTGCTATCCCATCGCTGCCCGGATGTAGAGCCAATATGCGTCCCAGAGGCCACAGCAACGGAGGTGAAGCCTGGTCTTTCACGACGACGAGATCTCCTTTCTTAAGCTCGCCCGATGTACTGTGCCATTTGGACTTCTCCTGAAGCCATAAGATGTACTCATGCGAAAATCTCTTCCAAAAGTGCTGCTTGAGATACTCTATTCGCTGAAAGCGCTGCAAGCTGGTGACATTGGCATCGAGCACTTGTGGATGCGGCAACATAACTAGAGACCGTCCTATAAGGAAGCGGGACGGAGTCAACGGCGTGAGATCGGAAGGATCGTCTGAAAGAGGAGTCAGAGGCCTGGAATTTAAAATAGCCTCTACCTGTATTAGACACGTAGCCATTTCCTCAAACGTTAAATTTGTAAGGCCTAAAGTGCGCCTCAAATGATGTTTGGTCGACTTGACGGCAGACTCCTATAAGCCTCCAAAATGTGGTGTGTAGGCCGGAATAAAGGAAAAATGTATCCCTGGGTCAATGCTGCTGAGTTCCAAATCTTGTGAAAGAAGTTTAGCAAGCTCATTAAACGCTCCGACGAAAGTTGTGCCGTTATCAGAAAAAACGTTTCGTGGTTTTCCCCTCCGAGCAATAAAACGGCTAAGTGCGGCTAAAAAAGCTTCTTTTGTTAAGTCCGATACTAGCTCCAAGTGAACTGCTCTCGTAGCTAGACACACAAAGACACAAATAAAACATTTGATTAACCTACAGCCTCTTCCCTTACGGTCCGCTATCATGATTGGGCCGGCATAGTCAACTCCTGTATCAAGAAACGGAAACTCTAGGTGAAGGCGCTGTCCTGGAAGGTTGCCCATGATTGGTTGAATTGTGCTAGCCTTTATACGACAACATTTAACGCATTGATGACATATCTTTTTTGCCAAGTTCCTACCGCCAATGGGCCAATAGTGGTGACGAATCGTAGCAAGTAAGAGCTGAGGTCCTGCGTGCTTTAAGTTAGTATGGAACATTCTAAATAGAAGCTGAGTAATAGTGTGAGAGCTTGACATTAATATAGGATGCTTAACATCATAATCGTAAAATGAATTATCGAGCCTGCCCCCTACTCTCATGATATCATTTTTATCCATGAAAGGCGACAGCTTTAAAAGTTTGTTTTTGGCAGATAACGGTTTACCTAATTTCAATAAATTATATTCTTCCGAAAATGACTCTATTTGGCTAAATTGCAACAATTTTTGTAAAGATTGATTGATCTCTAAAGCTGTAAGCGGGCCATTATCCGAAGACCGCTTGCGACATTTATTTATAAAACGGTATATGTAAGCTAAAACGCGCTTAAGTTTAGGAAAAGAAGAATACCTAACGATAACTTTATTTAAAAGGTGCTCACCATCCACAAAGTCCACATGGTGGGAACTTATCGTTTCAGGTAGAGCTGATGAAACCTTGTGCGTTTCTGGAAAAGACGGCCAGTAGCTTGGGTCTTGTTTTAAAAACTGTGAGCCCGACCACCACAGCGATGAATTTATAATTTTATCGGCACTAAGCCCTCGTGAAGCGAGGTCTGCGGGATTTTCAAGAGAAGGCACATACCTCCAAACACCAGCCGTATTTTCCTGAATTTCAGAAACACGGTGCCTAACGAATGTTCGGAGCAGAGATGGAACCGAAGAAAGCCAACCTAGGACGATTGTAGAGTCGCACCAAAATATTGAATCATCGATTCTCAAGGTGAGCGACTGGATTACTTTCTTATGTAATCTTGACCCTAATAGAGCCGCGCAAAGTTCTAGCCGAGGAATAGTGGTGGGCTTGATTGGAGAAATTTTACTTTTGGCAGTAAGTAGGTGTACAAATACCTCACCGCTTGTAGAGACGCTACGTACGTAGATGGCACTACCGTATGCTCTCTCCGAAGCGTCACTGAAGACGTGCAGCTGAATAGACGCTGGTGTGTCGCATACTACTCTCCGAGGTACCTGCAATGCATTTAAAACAGGCAAAGTAGTCTGGAAACTACTCCATAATTCCTGTATGTGTTCAGAGACTGGCTCATCCCACGAACATTTAGCTAGCCATAATTGCTGCATAATGATTTTGGCCTCTATTATACACGGAACGACAAGACCAACCGGATCAAAAATTTGTGCGATAGTAGAGAGAATTTGACGTTTCGTGACCCTACTATCGGAATTTAAATTAATTTCGAAGGAAAATGTGTCATTTGAACATCGCCAATTTAGCCCTAGCGTTTTAGACAGCTCGCTTTCACTAAAGTTAATGTAACTTGAAGAGTTTTGTGAGCCACATAGAGCCTGTGTTACTTCAACAGAATTGGACTGCCATTTCCTTAAATTGTACTGTGCTGACTTAAGAACTGATATTACCTCACGACATTGACTCACTGTAGACTCTACCGTAGAGCTTCCTGATACGTAATCGTCTACATAAAAATCATTTTTAATGGTAAATTGAATGGCTGGATCATTACATTCCTGAGCAAGTTGAATAAGGCATCTAGTCGCAAGGAAGGCAGCGGCAGCTGTGCCATACGTCAAAGTTTGCATCGTATAGCTTTTTAAGGGATGAGTGGGGGGGGTCACTTCTCCAAAGAACCTGCTGAAGTGAACGATGAGAGTGGTGTAAAAGTGTCTGCCGGTACATTTTCTCAATGTCCGCGCAGACGACAATTTTGTGCTGCCTGAATCGGAGCAATATGGACAACAAATCGTTCCGATCGATTCGAAGGACCATGTATAGGCTTCGATAGGTCTTGAATGAAATGCGTGGACTGTATATATGCAGGTGTATATTGCTTACAAAACAGGTTAATTATTCTTCGTAACGCGATCACAGAAATAATACAAAATTAATGATTTAAATAAAAGGAATAAAATGTGCGATAGGCGCGTGCGCTGTCGTGTGGCGATGATGGCAACTCCCGAAGACCGACGAACGGCGCGCTCGGAATGACTCGGCGACTCGGCTCCGCCCACCGCGATGATGATCGGGTCGCGACGAGCTGCGACGAGTGTGTGTACTCAACAATCAGTATCGATTTGCTGTTGGAACCGAAATATTTATTCAGGTGCAATAAATAAAACAGATGTATTATGTTAACATAATTTAAAAAAAAGTATTGAAGAATACATGAAAACCACTAAACTAGGTACTTATATTTTATATCGTACTTACTTTTGGATCTATATTGTGCAAGACCGCACAACCTTTTTGTATTTATATAATCTATGTTTTTATACCTTTTCTTTTACTTGTCATTTTGATATATATTTTTATCACACTTTTGTTTCCATCGAAACCAACTGCGTTTTCATCTTACAGCCCTTAATATATATGATTTAACCAAATTAAGGATACAACTAAAAGTAGCTAATGTAAATTAAAAGTAACTCATAAAATACTTGTATTCTAAATCTTCTGATTGGCAAGGTTGCAGAATGCTGGCAGCATTACCTGTTGAATCACAATGCTTATCTGATTTGAAAACTAAATACCAGCAATCGGGGACGTACCACACTAAAGAGAGCCGCTGTAAGGTTTTTATAAATAAATTTGGATCCTGGTCTCCACGGCCCTAATGTTCATTGTGTGTATGTTACACATCAGTGTAAAATTTAACAGACATTATTAAAATTGTGTTACTTAATCAAACTGTAGGTATATGTATTTTATTTAGGTATGGTAAGTAAGTATTAGGGAGTATTTTTTTTTATTGATTTTTTTTTATTAATTGTTTTCTACCGATCAGGTATACACAAATAGTCTGATGTTTGTAAACGGTAATGCCCTATGTTCACAATTTTTTCTCAAACTGGGGGTTTGCTGGTAGAAAATTCATAAATGGATTAAGCTCGCCTTTGTGCTAATTGTATTACCGCATAACATATGTATTTTATGTTTTTTTAAGTGTGCAATAAATAATAAGAATACCAATCATGATCTAATCCACCACTTAGTTGTACAAAGTATGATAAATTTGCCAAAGTTACTTGTAAGTGTAACGAATCGAACCTATTTGGAACATATTTTAATTTTAGTGTAGGTACTTGTTATATTTTATACTTTTTTGTTTGATTTGTTTTGTCAAAGATATATAGACCAAGAAAACGTTACCAAGATCAGCGCCTTTTTATTATTTCTAGTATATTACAATAATATATAAGTGCGTAACATTACTATTAAACTATTCAACTTCATTCACAATGCAAATAAAAAGTTTTGAATAAAACAGTACCTAATTTAATTCAGTTCTAAGCTCGATGAATTAATAACAATACGCTTAAAATTGAATTCACTATTTCGATCATTAGTAATGTATGCAAAATTGTATCAACCATGGCAATGTTCCAATAGTGTGATAACCGCAGTGTTTCTGATCAGTACCTTTTGTATTTTAACCATGGCTTTCAAATTATTAACATGGTTATGCGAGGGACTGCATATTTAATATGCATGAAGACTAAAAAATTCTACTTAGTCCGACAGTTAGATTCCCAAAAAATATTGGACACGTATTTTTTTTCGGTCCTCAAACAAAAAATAACGAAGATACAGCGCGTTGAAATTTTGTGTGACGTCACTTCTAGGTACAATTTTACCTAGTAGTGATGTGAAGCTAACTTCACCTGAACTTGTTTTATAGTTTATTGTTACTTTGTATCTTTGTAATTTTTTATTGATTTTATAAATAAAAAATACGTTTCCAATATTTTTTGTGTTCCTTTTCTCTTCTGCAATCAGTTTCAAACTAAAAGCAGATTTGATGAAGCGCGAAATGTCACCTATGAAAAGTAATCTAACTGGACGGACTAAATTGATTTTTTAGTATTCATGCCTATTCTAATTGCACGACGCGTCGCGGAATGCAGTATCTACCCGTCGCGAAGTGTAAATACTGCATAGGGACCTATATCGTTAAATACTTTTATGATAATTGATAGGCGTCGTTGCATTGGCGATTTGTTTAAACAAATAATCAAAATAGTCTACTTATTACCTAGTGAATAGTTATATTCATAAAATAATTCTTATTTTTCTTGGATTAGATCACGCTTGGAGTAATAAGCGTATATACTTTATATAACCTCCGTGGCGTAGTGGTATAAGTCTCCTTTTAAGTCTCGGAGGTCGTGGGTTCAATCCCGTCGACGGACAAAAATACTTTGGGTAAATTCTAAGATTTCTTTCCGGGTCTGGTCTTTGAGGGACAACCGTTTGTGCCTCGGAAAGCACATTAAGCCGTTTTGGCCCCAATTGTTTTAACATCATATATAGCAAGCATATATAAACCAGGAAACGGTTAGTAGCGTTTCCTTGTGTAATATGCGGTCACCAACTCGCCTGCCAAGCGTGCACACTATGGCAAAAACCCTCCCTCGAGACCTCGGACAAAGCCTATGTTCAGCAGTGGACGTTATAAGGGCTGATGATGATTCTTTATAAATATCGTAGAAAATAAATATCGTAAAATAACATAACTATTGATTTTATTTTGTTCAACCAATTTACAATTAACCATTAATATAGCTCATTTTGTAATACTAATTATATAAATTATTATAATAAAAATTAAATAATACTACAAATAAACATAATTATATGCTTATTATTGTATAAGCAGCTTTATTCAAATAAGCTCATGGTTAGAATTATATGAACCAGAACACGATTTTCTCATCACAACTAGAGATAAACCTTGGATAGAATAATCTGGTAGTGGTAGAAGCTTATAGTTAGTTCTCATTCGATTGGTTTGTTCCCTTTGAACCATTCGTGATTATATGCTGCTCGATACGTAAATATTTTAAAATGGCACCAATAGTGATGGTTAAACTTTAAGACCGAGTTAAAGTTTGTCATAACGATAACTAAGTTCTGTAACAGTTTTGGGTTTGATTAAGACTTTTTGGTTCCGTATCCGATGGGTAAAAACCCTATTCCTAAGACTTCGCTGTCTGTCTGTCACCAGGCTGTATCCCAAGAACAGCGATGGCTAGACAACACATACCTACTAAAAATAAAATAAAATAAATATTTAAGGGGGGCTCCCATGCAACAATCTTGATTGTTTTGCTCGATATCAATAACGGCAACAGGTAGACTTTCATTTTTTCAGGTTTTTTCATTTAGGTAATTTCCAAATAAGTATGTAGTTTCCAAAATCATTTTTTAGGTCATTAAATTTAGGTATAATAATTTAATTCATTATTATAATATATTTAACCCACTATCTTAGAACCAAAGAGAACATATCAACTAAATTTGTATCAGTTCTAAGTATTTCGACAGCTCTTCATTAATGTTTAACATTTGCAATGTGAAATGTTAATTTAAAATAACATCACTATTTAAAATAGATACTAAATTAATAAAATGTCGTCACATCACGTCAACCTCCATAGCTTAGCGGTATTCGGCTCGCCTTAAATCTCGAGGTCGTGGGTTCGATATCGATATCTACCCTCCGTGCTTCCGAAAGCACGTTAAGCCGTTAATCGTACCTATATCAAGGAACGGGCAGCAGTGTTTCCTTGTGTGTTACAACATAATACTGCGGTCACCAACCCGCCTGCCAAGCTTGGTGACTATGACAAATACCCTTCCATAGGAAGGAGGCCATTGTTCAGTAGTGGACGTTATACGGGCTGATGATTGATGATTGAGTGACGTCACGTCAACATCCCGTTTACCATTCCCGTTAAACATGGACGTCCTTATTACAAACCTTGGGAAGGCAGGGTCATTGGCAAAACCATTACGCTTGGCAGGCGGGATGGTGATTGCAGTATAAAGTTAAGTAACCTTTAGTTGATAGACGCTGCTCCCCATCCATCAGGTGTATGTCCCTTAGACGCTTTTTATGACACCCATGGGAAAACAAAGGATATTTTTTTTTATTGATACCGACATGAAAGTTATCGTTTTTTAAGCCTAAGCATATGTAATTTAATAAAGATATTTAAATTTTACCCAAATTTAAAATATTACTAATGTTACCCGTGTAAGTATTTTGGGCACTGATTCTCACTCAGTTCTAACGTGGGTGTCGTAAGAGACTAAGGGGTAGGTCCTGACTGCACCGGTGGCTCAGTGGTTACCACAATGGCTTCTGAGACCTGGTGTTCTGGGTTCGATACCCACCCGGGACAATTATAAACCCGGCACAAAAAGTTGTTCTGAGTCTGGATGTGCTTCGTGTCCCTGTTTGTAAAGTTTTAAAGTTTGTAAAGCAATAAGCAGTATCTAATCTGGCCACCTTTTTACAAAACTTCACTAGGAAGGTTTGTAATAAGACCATTGATCAGTAGCGGACGTATGCGAACTGGTGAAAGTAAGGTGAAGACGGTACACAACTCAAGTACTAAACATACAAAAAATAGAATTCACTGATGAACTAATAATAATAATAGTTATCACGTCAAGAACGGTATTCTTAAAGTCAAAACACTTGGGACCAATATACAGTTTATGAAGTATACTACATATATTATACAAGACAAAACGCTAAACAAAGTATTCAATTTCAGTAAATTCTAAGAATTCCAGTACCTTTCTTATTTCCTAGCTTTTTGTAATAAAGTTGTTCGCATTTGGAGTGAAGTTGTAGTAAGACATAAAATAGGGCGTCGGACAGACATTGCGATGTACTGGTACCTACTCGTAACTACTTTCTTGCCACGTCACGCGGTTTAAATATATTTTAAAGGTAAAATGAATGGGTGAATTCTGCTTTAGGATTTTCAGTAGGCGCTTTTAATACCTAAATAAGTAATAAGAATTGTTTTATATAGGTATTTAACGTTCAATGTTCTATACTAATATAATAAAGAGAAAATGTTTGGATTTGAATAGGCGTTGGAACAACTAGACAGATTTCAAAAAATCTTTCACCATTAGGAATTCAAAGTCAGACATTCAAACAAAAAAATTAAATCATGTTCTTATGACGCGTCCATTTCTTTTCCTACCACCAGTTCAGGATGTGGCAACTCTGTGAAGAGCTTACAAGAAAGTCAGCAGAATCCTTTTTTAAATAATCAATTTATCATTAGGCATTTAATATTGTTAAGCAATCATTTCAGAGTAAGTTATTCAGAGTTTATTACAAAAGCGAATACATTTTCCCATAAAAAGATATTATTTTATGGAGACGAGTGGCAAGTACAATCAATTCATGCTTCACACAAATATATCAATACTAGAATTATAAATTTTATGTAGATATATAATAATATATTTTTTTCTGAAACTTATCTATATTCTTAAGCACGTATAACAAATGTTCATTTCTTTTTATAAATATATTGAGCATATATCTTGTATACGTATTTAGTAAATCAAACAACACAGCATTTTGAAGTCACATACTTAACAAGAGTAGTTAGTGGGGCTTAAACTGGGATTAACAATTCCTCGGATGGTGAATACAGACCGTGCAGTTCACGAGTTTAATTTACAACTTGATATGGAGTTAGCTACTCTAAATTATCTTGTAGCACGAAGTTCTGACTATTGCATAAACAATCGAATGGCTACACGAAGAATTATAATCGCCGTTGAAACGGACGAAGGAATTTTTGCAAAGAAAAGTTGATTAAGAATAATGTACCAATATTATAATTTGGGAAACTATTTGAGACTGTGGTTTCTTTGGCAGTCCATAATTGGACAATTATTACAATGACAACTTATACGAACCTTACATAAATAGTAAATTAGACCCGTATTCGTTATTAATTAAGCATAATTGACACCATAATAATGGAATTGCAATTATCAAAACACCAATTGTTTTTTAGGTGATTTATTTACTGGCAACGCTTCTACGCGGGGCTTTCGTGGGACGTCCCGCTACTTGCACGCGCTAGGTATATCAGTGTGTTCTCTATATAACCTTTTAACTGTGTGATGGAGGTGTAGCGGTAAAATGCAATAAAACTTACCATAGTGCAGATTAGTCGTTTATATGTTTTACTTCCTTGCTAGGGATATGTAGAATTAGTCTTATTATATGAATAATTATTATACTAAATAATCTTTAAAATTCTGGATAGTTTAAACAATCTTAGAAAAAATCTCCTAAAATAAGATAAAAAACTACTGAAAGTTGACAATCAGCACAATCTTGTTTAATTCGCTTCGATTTTCAAAATCTGCGTTACTAATCATTTTTTAAGCTAAGATTAATTCTCTTTTAGTTCGTAAATAGCAATTCCTTCCAAAAAGTCTATAAACCGGATTTATGTCCGAATTGAACTGCAGGTGTGAAAGAGACGAACAATCACTCAAATAAAAATACCTTAACTGAAGAAGGATAGCAATAAGCGTAAAGAGTGAATGATGTGATTTTTTTATGTACACATAAAAAGTATCAGGTGCTTCTCTCGGGGTTATATGAGGCTATTTCAAACGGTCCGTAGAAAGGTCGGAAAAACATCAAAAAATGCTTACTTTGGTAAATAGGTTAATACTTGTTCCTCTGGAGACTTTAACTAGTGAATATTGGAACATGCTAGATATCAGAAAGTGTGTTTTACGACCAGTTGCTGATATTCACCTTAAATCTATATCAAAATTTAAGCAAATTTGCAAACTAAATGTGTTTTTAATGCCTTTATATTTTTTAAAGTTCCTCACCCATAGCGTAAAACCTCACACGACTCACACTTTTGCACACAAGTAGTACCTACCCTTTTTAACCCTTCGTGATAAGCTTGTTGCTTGTTTTGAGAGTGGGTTCACGTTGGTAGTGCAATAGGTGGAGATTGAACCGGCGACCACAATTGATTGCAAGTCCGACGCCCAAACTATTGAGCTTCGACCGCTTCTTACATGTATGTCTGTCACCCAGGTATATCATTAACCGTGATACCGGCTACTATACAACAACATTTTTTTTGCAGTTCAATTTTTTTTGTTGTCTACAAAATGGTACAAATCTTACGAGTGCGATTCCAACTCGCACTAGGTCGGTCTTTTATATTCCTTTAACCAAGAGATCTTAAATGTTTTAAAAATAAGCTATCGTAAATATCTTGTCAAAATACATGGAAATGATTATTTAAAATTATGAAAAGCAAAGAACAAAGAACTAAATTCTTCGCATAACCAATAAAACAAAATGTTATCATCGCTCGTCTTTTGTCTTTATCGCCTGTCCCTTCCAACATCTTTATTTCATACGCCCCGTCGTCATAACCGCGCAACTGACATGTTTCTGTACGATAGTCAGGAATGTTAGATCTCAATCGTGGATGTTAGGTACCGTGTTATCTCTTTATTCAAAGTGACTTTTTTTTGGAAATGTCTATGTAATCCCGTAATGGTGGTTGAGAGGTTTCGTAAGTCGGTTTTAAAGAAGAATTATTTTATTGGTTAAAATACTTTTGTAGCTTGCTTTTTTGTGGATCTATGGGTTTGACTTAGCTAAGTTTATTTAAGGATCGCTTAAATTAATGATAGTAAATTTTGTTTCATGGAAATATATATTAAAAATTATAGAAAAAAAACATAATTGGTATATTTTCATATTGACAACCTCGGTGGCGTAGCTGCAAAAGTCTCGATTTAAGTCTCGGAGGTCGTGGGTTTGATCCCAATGCCGGATGCTTGAAGGACTAACCTCCTTGGAAAGCACGTTAAGAGCTGTTAGTCCCGATTGTTATAATATCGGGAAACGAGCAGTAGCGTTTCCTTGTGTTTATATAACATAACTAGCTGTGCCGTGCGGTTTTTTACCCGTGTTACTCTGCTCCAGTGGGTCGGAGCATGATTTTTTGTAGCCTAAATGTTAATTGAGCTTATTAACTATCACCGTGCAAAGTTTCAGCCAAATTCATTTAGTAGTTTTTGCGTGAAAGAATAACAAACAACCTATACATCCATCCATATTTACGAACATTCGTGTTTATAATATTAGTAAGGATATTGCGGTCGCCAACCGCCTGCCAAGCGTGGTGGACCGCGTAACTATGACGAGGTGGACGTTATACGGGCTGATGATGATGATAATATTTGTATGTTAGGTAAATAATAAACTTAGTACCTATAACGTCTTTTCGTATCGGAAGTTAGTAAAAGTCACCAACTTTTATATTTTGCCAACAAAATATTATTTACGGTTTCTGAAGACATAATAAAAACGATATAAAATGCACCGACTCGGTCCTATGATAAAGCAGTCTTTGTGAAAATATTCACAACGCCACTGAGACAAGACATGATTTGATTGAAATTTGTGTATAACTTTAAAATTAATAGGTATATATTTTTACTATGTATAGGTAATGATTGTTTGTTATGGGTTTAGTTACCTGAAATAAAAGTATTCCATTTATTTTTATTTTATATTTTGCCTTAAATTTGTTAGAATACCATTCTATTCTTGCACACAAATTATGAACCCCCGTTTGATTCCCTTAAAGATATTTTTTTGTAAATGCTCTTACACCTTCCTAAGTCATTATAATTCCACCGATACTGAATGGATTGCGCTAAATTCAAAATTTTGCGCAATCCATTCAGTATTCTGAATTGTTTGTTGATACATCAGTCAGATAACGGTAGTATAGCCCTTGACCATTGTGGGTTATGGTATTATATTCAAGATATACAGCCATAATAAAACCCGTGTACCGTAGTAAAGTTTGCTTTAAAATTTATTTTATTACAATTTTTCTGTTACTGCATTTTACCATCTCGTACTAGCAATAAAATTCAGACCAATGTTTAATAAGATAAACTCAGTGTGCAATAAATGAAGAAGAAATTTAAATTGTGCAATTTATTTATACGAATAGTATGAACAGTAATAATTAAACTTTCTTTTATTAGAGTTATTTCACTGTATTCAGGAGTAACATTGGCTATATTTTAAATTGTATAAAAATATTTTCAACAAGAATTCCGTTAATACTTAACTGAAATTGAGTTCAGTTCAATAGCCCGTTTACGAAAATGAGCCCCCTCTTAACAGACCTTGGCTAGCTATGGTAATTAAGGTTATCGCGATTGGCAGGTGGATTAATGATCACAATAAGATGGTTACTAACTTTGAGCTGACAGGTGCTGCTTCCGACACCCATAGGAAGATATGGATTCTAAGCCTGAAACTACACTAAAATTACGGGAAAAAAATCAATAAAAACATTGCGTAGATCAACAAGCGTGGGCAACTAGTACGCAGCCCATATGGCAATAATACTCACACGTAATTATAGAAATAACCAAATTTTAACACGACACTATAAAATCAAGAACAATGCGTCTAACTCTTAATTATATCACACATGAACCCCACTAACCATTTGATATAAACACATTAATTTCCTACATAATCTGTTAAATACACTCGCGATAAGCAAAGGCTTTTACCCTCGGAGATAGAAATACAAATGCCATAAGATAATATTTAGCATCGCAATCAAATAAACGGTGATGTCGTTAGTCGGGTAAATCCTTGATTACCAGCAGTAGGGGTGTTTTCCTACGTTTGCTAAAGCACAGATGCAAGGATCGAATTTGGTGACGCTACCAGATGAGACCTGTTTATCTTTTATAAGGTTTAATCAGTGTTTATATTATTTTGTTTACCGATAAGTCACATTTATTGGCACAAAAGCATTTAAAGTTTTTTACTCGGGGTAATTTCGTTGATTATCAGTTAAACTACAAGTTAAACACAACTTATTTTCAAAACTTTGTGGAGTTAAGGATATGTAGGTACTTTTTAAATTTAAATCAATAAAAACAGTCAATAAAATCTATACTTATATAATAAAGAGGAAATATGTATTTTTATTACGTATAATATAATGTAACGTATAATATAAATATAATATAATGAATAAACCTAAAAACAACTTCACGGATTTCGATAATTCTTTCATTATAAGAATTCTACATTATCCTTAAGAAACATAATCTATATTTCAGTCTGAATTTCTCGCGGGAAAAATGAGTTACGCGGAAGACACCGCGCACAGGAAGTTAGTTATTAATAATTATAATTTTAAGTTAACGGTTTTATCCCGTGGGTGGATTTTCCAAGCGATTTTTTTCGTTTTTAATTTCTTGGTTCTCATAAGGTTTGTAATATTATGTAATTATATATACTTAGCAAAAGAAGAAAATAAAACATCTACACGATTTTGCAATCTAAGTACAAGTAGACATGGCATATCATTATGTTTGTATAATTTTTTGCCGCGTAATCACTGGCCCACTGACCTTCCATAATTAGTATAAATTCTGATCCCTAATCAGGAAAACCCTTATTACCTACACAATACTAATAGAAGACTTTGATAAATTAACAAAAATAAATTAGACGTTAATTTACACCTACATCCGACATCTATCTCAATTTTGGATCCCTCGTAACTGCGACATGAATACGACGTAATTAGTATATAAACATAGCTCAAATAGGGTTAGCGTAGCTAGGCTTAGCCTTTGGTTTTGGTTCGCCTAGAAATATTAAATCTCCGTAACAACAGACAAAGAATTAATTTAAATCTTCGCCATGGTTGTGCCCCGCGTTGGACAAGAAATCATTGTGTATGCATCTTGTATTTTTTTCCGAATCCAATATTTTATTTTTATTGTATCCTTAAAGAGTTTGAGGCCGTTATTTTAACATAAAGAAAGCTTAACTATTTCTTTTTGTAACAATTATTGCCTTAACCCGCCACTTGTGACGTGAATTTGACTTACATCTTTGGTGACGCCGGTCCTACGCACCGGGTTTTTCAACCTAAGATTTTCTTAATAAGCAATACTCCATGCTATTTTTACTCGGCCAACTATTAAAAAGACATGTTATTTTATCAATAAAACAAAAATGTATCATAAAAAAAAACGTTTATTAATCTTTACTGTATTACACTTATAACACTGAAAATAATCGATTTTTTTTCGAGACTTACGTTAAAATATAGAAATTGAAACAAAAAAATATTTTTTATGTCTAAATCAGCCTTTGACAGTCTTATGACAATAGGAACTATAAAATTAAAACAAAAAACGAACTCCTTCCAACAAAAAAAGTCCCCTCAAAAATATATCTGTTTCAAGAGCCAAGCAGCTAGTGCATTTTGGCACTACATGCTCTAAACATAAATATTTCCTGCAATGGTACCTAGCAAGTATACCTTGTTTTTCGGTTTTTCTGCATGTTTTCTGCATCTAGTAGGTATAAGAGCTTCGAGACGACGAGTTTCACGTTCGTAAGACATGCTAAAACAAAGTTATAAATTAGAAAATGAATTCCTAAAATACTAAGTATTTTATTGAAAAATTGATAGAATTATGCAAAAAGTTTACTGATTACAGAATAATAATAATCAAAATAATTATACTATCAAAATAAATACATAAACTTAGCAAAAAGTCACAATTCAAAAAATTAAGCTATGCCTATTTGACTTACGTAGTCTGTAACTGTAACGCACCGGGTTGGCGCCAAAACCCCAAGACGTCGTCTCTTGTCGCCAGCGCAGGGTGGACTAACGGTAGGGGACGCGCAATGAGGAAAGTACACGAAATTACTACTCGATTCTATAGCGGATAAAAAAGTTATACGACTTTATTGAACTGCCCGGTCTTACAGACATACACGTCACGAATGGCGGGTTAAACTCTTAATAAATTATAAAAAAAACTTCAAAGATTATACAATGATCCAAATCGTCAAACATCTTTTAAAGATTGCATTTATTCCCCTAGAATATTCATATATCATCGAAAATTAAATTACACATCCACACACAGACATGTTCACATCTTCGCCATACGCGAATAAAGGTTAATTTATCCCGGACATTCCCCCATACCCGGACGTTAATTTTAATATATACGTCTTGTATGTACATCTTCCGTCATTATATTGTTATTGCACGATAAATTTTGAACGTCGTAATTGCGTGTCTGAAATATGCTATCGTAAACATTTCTGTTTATGCGAAATTATTGGATTGCTACAAATTTATAGTGTCAGTTTATTGGAGTGTGTATTATACGTTAAATAAATCGAGTTACTTACAAGATGGATGTGATCGCTTTATGGGAAGAAATTAGAAATATATTTTGGCATGGGGACTATGCTACTAGGGCGGAGTGATAAGTCTGGTAAAAATATGATTCGAGTTAGCAATATCGTGATTTGCATTTTATTTATTTGTAGTTCAACCTTTTAGGAGGCTAAATACAAATTTTCAGCCAGTATATTTTTTTCTAAATTTGACAGCCATGAGAAAAAAAATAACGCTACTACGTTTTCAAACATGGAGAAAAGTGAGTTTCGAGTCTGGATTAAACATTATTTTCTGCGTAAAAATACGATTACGGAAACAAAAAAAGTCTTGGTAAGTATAACGGGGAATCTGCTCCGTCGATAAAAATGATTCACAAGTGGTTTACTGATTTTCGATGTGTTCGTACGAGTACAATTGATGCTGAACGTCTTGGGCGCCCAGTTGAGGTCTCTACTCCGGAGATGGTGACAAAAATTCATGATATATTTATTTATACTTTATTGCACACAGAAAATTACATGAAATAAATGTTATAAATTGGAAACAACATGTACAAAGGCGAGCTTAATTCAATTATGAATTCTCTTCCAGCAAACCTTTAGGAAAGAGATACATGATAATGAGTGCATAACAAGTGTACAACAGATTTAAAATAATTGTTACCAAATTGGTAAATACATATCTATAAACCTACACACTAATAGTTACATATACAACTACATACATATACATACTAATAAATATGCCTACTATTTTTATAGTATTAAGTGACCGAAGAGTTAAAGTTCGTGAGATAGCTGAAACTACGGGCATTTTAGATGAACGGGTGCGCAATATTTTACACCATTACTTAGATATGAAAAAATTATCCGCCCACTGGGTGCCGCGTTTGCTAACTGCGGACCAAAAACGCCCAAGGGTAGTTATTTCAGAGGAATGGTTAGCGAAGTATAGGCGAAATAAAAACGACTTTTGCGTCGTTTCATAACAGTTGATGAAACCTGGATTCACCATCATACTTCAGAAACCAAAGAACAATCAAAACAATGAATTGCTTCAGGTGAACCTGCACCGAAAAAGGCTAAAGTTGGTTTGTCGGCAAACAAAGTTATGGCCACTGTATTTTGGGATGCTCGTGGAGTCATATATATTGATTATCTCCAAAAAGGCAGAACAATAAACGGTGAATAATATACCAACTTATTACAACGTTTACATGATGAATTAAAGGAAAAAAGGCATCATTTGGCGAAAAAGAAAATTCTATTTCACCAAGACAATGCACCGGTGCACACATGTGCAAAATTGCACAAGTTGCGTTACGATGTGGTTCCGCATCCGCCGTATTCACCAGATTTGGCCCCGTGCGACTATTTCCTGTTTCCAAATCTAAAGAAATGGCTAGGCGGAAAAAGATTTCGTTCGAATGAAGAAATTATAGAGGCAACCAACGCATATTTCGAAGAGTTTGAGAAGACCTACTATACAGAGGGTAAAGAAAAGCTAGAAAAACGGTGGAATAAGTGCATCGAGCTACGTTGAAAATAAAAAAAATAATTTTTACCAGACTTATCACTCCGCCCTCGTATATCATTCGGTATCCTTATCAAGAGTTTTAACAATAATAGCATCGAATCGTAAAAAAATTAGGTTACGGTTTAAAAAAAAAATGATAAACCGTTAAAAGGCAAGGCCTTCTTCAAGGATTATGAGAATTATTATTGTAAAATATTATTTGTTTTACATGTATACCAATTTAACCACTTTATCTACAAGAATTGATATTTTATTTTTTTATTAGTACCTACTAGTTTTTTTTAGGGAATTGAGCGACAGTTGCTATGTGGTTTCCGGCTTAGAATAGACCACCCCATGTTTTCCCATGGGTGTCGTAAAAGGTGACTAGGGGACATATGGCTGATGGATGGGCAGCAGCATCTATTAGCTCAACATTTACATCTTACTGCGATCACCAATCCGTCTGCCAAGCGTGGTGATTATGGCAAAATCCCTCTACGATCCTGGCTTGCCAAGGTCTGTTAAGAGGAGGCCCATGTTCAGCAGTGGACGTCAACGGGCTGTTGATGATGATGTTGATGAGCGACAGTTGCCCTTTTAACTTAAAAAGGCATTATATCTACTCCTTTTAGATTTTAGGTTTTGAGCAACTGTTGCTTTTTTTTAACAATTCACAGGCCTCTCAGATTTTGGGTGTACGTGGGCATCGGAAAGCTCTTTGCAAACTAAGTGTCCGGAGGCGAAGTGGATCGTGATGCGTTTGCGGGCGCACTCTTCTCCAGTATAGCCCACAATGAACCGAAATTGTACGTTACCACCCAAAATAAAAAGTTTGAAATGCAAGAAACAGTCGAGTATATCTTAAGTGTGTATAAAATGACCACTTCGTCCAATGCGGCAGGGATACTATGATAACTATTTACAAGTAGAACTAGAAGACAGCTTGGCAACTAACTTGAGCAACTAGACTGTTTGAGTTAACCCGCTGGTTATCTTGTGTTTGTACTTCATTTAACTACAACTGCGTAAGAACAACGACATTGTAGTAAATAGAGATCTGTTTAATAAAGTATAGACTATTTTGCTATACAGATTGAAATGATTTGTAAACAGTGCATTTGGGCGTGTGACTCTCAAATTCACTGTTGTTGTTGTGTTGCAATTGCAATGAAAAATAATTCTGATACAAAAAAATCTGAATCAAATAAAGCAAGCCTGATAATTCTGTACTTTATTATTCATCTGAAGTGGTTTGATAACTGCTGCATAGATACGTACTTATTCTTACTTGTTTTGTCTCTGATAGTATTATTATTTTGTTGTTTTTGTGATTAATATTTATTTTTATGTAATGGCTGACAGGTAAACCTATCCACCCGACGTTAAGTGGCAATGCAGTCCAAATACAAGAATAGCTAGTCCCAGAAGGCTTTATCTAGCCGGCCTGCAAAACGCTCATTCACGTCTTGTCTGAACAACCGCGTTAGCGTTTTAAGACCTATAATTATGTACAGATTGTATAGATGTATAGATCTGCATGCGAAATGCATACCAAAAGCACTGATTATAATGGGGTAAGCAGTGGTTTTGGTATTATTATTAATCAAACATATATTCGTACAAGATGTAGGTATATATATAAGACATGCAATGTTTTATATATCCTATATTTAACATGTCGTGGTATAAAAACATCAATACATTGACATTTTTCTCAACCTATTACTGAAGTTTCATTGAATTGAACTGAGTTTTTTTTTTAAATAATTGTTTATAGACGTATTTAACAATCACTTTCTCGTCATCAGTCAAAATTAAATCCAATCATAGTAGGTAAAGACTCTCAAACATACATAGATTTATGAATAATAAAACATTAACTACGTAAATAAAACCGCTTAGCCCCGGAGCACCCGTCAAGTTTATTGACCTTAATATATTTTTTATTTTATCTCCTTTGCATTCTTTTTTTGAATCAGGTGAGCTTTATAATTGGCGTACAGTTTATGCAATATATTTGCTATCAGACCTAGGTTCGTGTTTTCTAATTGCCGTTTTATGCGAGTTAAAATATGTTATTCAAAAAACACGGTGTCATATCAATAAAACCCACTTAAACGCGTTTAAATGGGTTTTATCGATATCACACCCTGTTTTTAGGGTTCCGTAGCCAAATGGCAAAAAACGGAACCCTTATAGATTCGTCATGTCTGTCTGTCTGTCTGTCTGTCTGTCTGTCTGTCTGTCTGTCCGTCCGTATGTCACAGCCACTTTTTTCCGAAACTGTAAGAACTATAATGTTAAAAATTGGTAAGTAGATGTATTTTGTGAACTGCATTAAGATTTTCACACAAAAAGAGAAAAAAAACAAAAAAAATTGGGGTTCCCCATACATAAAACTGAAACTTAAAAAAATGTTTTTCATCGAACCCATACGTGTGGGATATCTATGAATAGGTCTTCAAAAATTATATTGAGGTTTCTAATGTCATTTTTTTCTAAACTGAATAGTTTGCGCGAGAGACACTTCCAAAGTGGTAAAATGTGTGTCCCCCCCCCTGTAACTTCTAAAATAAGAGAATGATAAAACCAAAAAAAATATATGATGTACATTTCTATGCAAACTTCCGCCGAAAATTGGTTTGAACGAGATCTAGTAAGTAGTTTTTTTTCAATACGTCATAAATCGTAAATATAAAAATTTTAAAAAATCCATTTAATTTCATTTACATACGCTTCTTTAATGGCAATTGGCACTTGAAATTGGTACGGAACCCTTCGTGCGCGAGTCAGACTCGCACTTGGCCGGTTTTTTATTGTCTTTCATTGCTAATACTCAGTTAAATGATTTAGTTTTGGTAGCAGTTACAATCAATCCATTAGAAAATATAATGACGTAGTAATGAGTCGTAACGTTTCAGAAAAGTGAAAATACAATACCATTTTAATTATTTTTTTACTTTATTAAACGAGTTACTATTTATTGGACAGTGTATCTTCATAAATAGCATTAAAATAAAAACATAAATACCAATGTGATTTATATGTTACAGCCATACGGTTCAGTCCACCGCATTACGTACGGCTAGCCGTTTTCAAATGCGGCGGATCAATAATTAGCCGGATAGAATGCAGCTGAATAAAAAGCCATTCATTTTTCAACACGGCTAGCCGTAATGTAATACAGCGAGTAAATAGCTGCGTTAAACGCCATTGGCTTAGGTTATTAATTTTTTTAACACCCAATAAATCCGGCGTTATAAAAAACGGCTAGCCGTATGTAATGCGGATTGTACGATTTACCTGCGACATATATACGACATTGGTATTTATGTTTTCATTTTATTTTAATGTTATTTATAAAGACACACTGTCCAATAGTAACTCGTTTAATAAAGTAAAAAAATAATTAAAATTGTATTGTATTTTTACTCTTTTGAAACGTTACTACTTGTAACGTTCGCAGTGTTAGAACTTAAGTGACAAAATGATAAAAGTTAACTCATACACTGTTAAACATGTTAAGCTTCGTAGGTACGTAAATCCCTTTTATCTCTAACAAACTACTAATGCATTACCAACACTTTACATCGGCGATGAGTTGCGTACTCCTAGTTTCCGACGTGTGTCACAATTCCTCATAATGCAACATAATCCATTCTAATATGAACCTAAATGATTCCGCAAAGGTTTCAATTTCGCTTACCTGCAAATCATTGCAGTACAGTCGACGACTAAAGCATGCAAAGTACGAACTATCATAGGAAAATAGGATAGTGAATATGAAAGCTGAAAAGTGGTGTTTTACTGACTAGAATGCTAATAGAGATTTACGGTTTGGGATGTTTAATGGGCTTTTGTTTTTTTTTAAATACTTTCAACTGCATACCTACCTACTGCGTTACTCATTTCTGTTCGCGCGATTTTTCCAACTCATTGAGATACCGGATAATGTACATAAAAAATGAAATACATAGGTACAGCATGTCATGTAACTTCGTTTAATTAAAGACAATCAAATATACTTTGAAATTAAAGTAGATATACAACAGCATATGACTGCAGAGGTGGCTCAGTGGTTACGGCTGTGACTTCTGAGAACTGAAGTTCTGGGTTCGATTCCCATCCGGGACAACATTTTTGAGAACGACGTATAGTTGTTTTGAGACTGAAAGTACTCTCTTATATGTATGTAAAGTCCAGAAACCACGCTCGGGAAGCTTATACTGGGTGACTTTTTTTACCGTCTTGGAAATAATAGGGAGTCATATTTATATGAAATAGATGTCTAAGGCATAGTTATTATATCATTCTTTTTTTTTACTGGCATCGAGTAAAAATCGTAATGGTAAAAAAGCGTACCTAGGTAGTTACGCTATTAAGCTCACTCTCTACATTCATATGTGATTGCTTTCTTAACTAACGTAAAGTAACTACCTAATTACTAGTACGTATTATTATTGTTACGATTTTTACAATATGTCAGAACAATAAAATATAAAATAACTATGCCTTAGTCATCTATTTCATATACATATCACGTCCTATTATTTTCAAGACGGTAAATAAGTCACCCAGTATATAAGTAAAAATTAATTCGCGTAATTTCTTATTTTTTTTATTGTATTTGTTATATAATAATGTGGATATGGTTTGTCTGAAAGATAATTTTGGAAAATGCACGGGAAATATCAGTACACGTATCACAGATGGGTGTCGCGGTACAAACAGTCGTATTACACAAACATTCATCTAGCTATCACCAAGTGTGTCTTACACACTACTTCTATAAAACCATTTATTAAATTATTTACTTAACCATTCATCCATTTTTCATTTTTCGTGATATATGATTCTTATAATTGGTAAGATAACAAAAAAAAACATATTATGCGCTTAAATCTGTTCGGTTCGTTCGTTCAAGTAGTTACTTCTGATATAAGAGTGACACGAACGAGCCGTACACGTTCTTTGTAAAGGAACATCGGAACAATACACATAAATCATTGTCACTCAGTCTTATTGACAAGCCATATAAAAGTTCCTGAACACGCCTTTTTACCGTGTCGTCAATTTTCCCTTCAATTATAGGTAATGCTAAGATTGATAACCTTCCAAATATCTGAAGGGTAAATTAATAAACTAGGAGTTTTTTTTCAGTAATAGTCAGACAAAAAATACTGACGGAATAAATTGTAAGTTTGACGGTTGTTTTTTAAATATGAAATCTATTAAAATTAAAATTTATTTTTCTGATAATATTTGTCTGAAGATTGAAAAATAAGTTCTAATAATAAAAGAAATACAATAATAAAAGAAACAAATATAATTTTATTGATATCTGTTCCCATTATAATAATGTTCATGTCATGACGTGATTAATAATAGTAATGAGTTTGCATTTGTTCAAATTGTAGGTCAAGTTTAACAACGCTTGGTTAGTTTGAACGCAGAATAAACGACAAATGATTTCACGACCATTCAGAATCTTTCTAGGGCAAGGATAGTGGTCAGTTTTCTTTGAAATAATTAGTCACATCAATACTAATATTATAAAGAGGAAAGATAAAATTGTTTGTTTCTTTGCATTGAATAGAATGCGGACAAATTGACCGATTTTATTTATATTTACTCCATTACAAAGTTCCGTCATCCAGGAGTAACATTAACTATATTCATTCAAGAAGTTTGCACGGGAACGGGACGTACGTGGGTGAAACCGCGCGCGGAATGCTAGTTTCTCAATAGTATTAGTAGGTAAACCTTAAGAGGATTACTTTACCAGTCTGTTTACGTCCACAGTTGAACATGGGCCTCATCTAAATAGCCCAAAACTGGCTGGGTCGTTGATCATCACACTAACTTACGGATTGGTGATGGCAGTAAAATAGTAAGTATCCTTGATGTGATATGCTCATGCTGTGTGTCCCTTTGTCGCCTCTTACGACATCGACAAGAAGACATGGTGTGGTCTTTTATAAGCCGGAAACCACACGATTAGATTTTACCATCTTAAATAAGATTTTCATCAACCCGCCTGCCAAGCGTGGTGACTATGGCAAATACCCTCCTAAGGAGGAGACCCATGTTCAGCAGTGGACGATATACGGGCTGATGATGACGATGATGATGAAATAAGATTTTGAGATATATATCCAGAGTATAAATACTCATAGTACATACATATAGTAATAAAACGGCTTCGAGTTTTATAAAAAAATATACATGTCATATGTAAGGCTTTAATGAAATAGTTATATTTAGGTTAAAAAACAACAGTTTAATATTGTACGTTAACCTTACTCAGTGAGATTATCAAATACAGTTATCAGTACAAATGAATTAAACATTACCTACAAAATATTAAAAATATTCAAGACAAAAGTACAAAACGTATTTTACAAAATTGGACAGATGGATACAAAAAATAATTCATGAAATTAGGCAATTGCTTAGGCTACTTTATATTCATTTGTACCCGAAAAGAAGTCGGGTTGAATTCAGTAAAAAAAAAAACGGGAAAAGAAATACAAGTGTTGGTCGAGACTCGGGCAACTCGAACGCTTATAAGAAATTTAATAAGATGGCTCTTAAAGAGGATTTCTTTAAATATTTCAGTCAAATATGCAAATGAGTAAGAGGAAGTTATAATCTTTTCTTGAATAATGAAATTTTAATTAATTCCCCGTTCAATAGAGGCAAAAAAGTGGTTTTAGGCACAGAATTTCGATTCCATTTCGTAAATTGGTTTTTAAATGATTCAATATCTTAATAACCATAAGGAAACGATTATACAACGACTTTATTCATAAATATTAATAGTGACAACCTCCGTGGCGTAGCGGTATAAGTCTAGCTTTGAGTATTGGAAGTCGAGGATTCGATTACTATATCTTACTACGATCACCAATCCGCCTGCCAAACGTGGTGATTTTGCTCATATCCCTCAACGACCCTCGCTAGCCGAATGTAAAGATAAGCCGTTGTCACGAATGTTATATATACCCCATCTATAGCAATTGTATACCTGCGAACGGGCAGTAGCCATTCCTTGTTTGTCTTATAACATAAGACTATAAGTCATAAGTCATAAGTCATTTATTTCATAACAATATGGAAACATTGTGTTGAAAATAATATAAAAATAACAAATTGCAATGAAATTAAATTAAAAATAACAATTAATACGGATCAAAATTCATTAAAATACATCAAAAACGTTGAAAATATAAAACAGTCCATGGCAATTAAATTACATTAAAATAACAATAATAACAAAATATAAAAAATTACAGTGAAATCAGATTAAAATTACATAACTTAGCATTATAATTAAATCAGATTAAAATATTTAGAAATGTCAATAAATAAAAACAGTAATAGTCAGTTGAGAATTCAAATACAATAAGATTATAAATAATAAATGTCAAATTAAATTATATCAAATACAACTTTACAATAATATTACAATGTCAAATGTCTTCCATGAATTCATTGAGACTATAATAGCCTTTACGCAATAAATGGGCCCTCAATTTATTTTTAAATAAGTTGACACTGTAAATACTTTTCAATTCTATGGGCAACTTATTGTATAAAATTACTGATTGATACCGTGGGCTGTGATGCACAACTTGCAATTTCGGTTGAATGTTGTTGGGCACATCTTTCCTACGTGTACTAGCTCTAGTAATTCTCTGCTCATCAGTCTCAATTTTGTCCAATTTTTTAACAAAGCTAGTCAGTAAAACCAATATGTAAAAGCATGGCACTGTTAAAATATTTAGTCTTATAAAATGCTCTCTACATGATTCCGTCTGTTTCATGCGGAGCATTGTCCTAAGAGCTCTTTTTTGAATTACAAATGCCATTTGAACGTTGTACTTGTAACTGTTGCCCCAAAATTCGATGCTGTATCTGAGCTTGGATTCCACCAAAGCAAAGTACACACTTCTAAGTTGAGGCAACGTTAAAACTTCTCTCAGAGTTCGGATAGCGTAACATGCCGAGCTAACTGATTTAGTCAAAGCTAATGTCTCAACCTTCCAATTTAATAATGTATCAATGTGTACACCCAGGAACTTGACACTATCAACTATTTCCACACTGTTTCCACAAGAAACAATGTCTAACTTAATGTCATTCCGTACAGTGGGCTTAAATAAGACACATTTTGTTTTACTTACATTAAGTTTCAAATTATTTGTGCTAAACCAGATTTCGAAAGCTTTCAAAAGAGCATTGATCTTACATTCCAATTCTAGTGTATTGCCTGCCGAAACTATTGCATTTGTATCGTCAGCAAAGATAATTAGTTGAGCGTCCTTAATACGTTTTTTGATGTACTCAACTAAATCATTCAGGAATATAATAAAAAAGATTGGACCAAGAACGGATCCCTGGGGAACACCACGGCACACAGTAGCTAGATTAGATCTATAAGTTTTTTCTTCTCCATCTATTACGGATTTTAATTCCACATACTGCCGTCGGTTGTGCAGATAAGAGCCAAGTAGTTCCAAAACATTCTCTCTTACACCATAATGTTCTAATTTGGCCAGGAGAATACCATGGTCCACTGTGTCGAAGGCGGAACTGAGGTCTAGAAAGATACCAGCTACTTTTAGTTTATTATTTAAGTTACAAATAATATTGTCAACTAATGCGTCAATAGCATCGGAGGTTCCTAGTGATGTTTGGTAGCCGAACTGTTGATCATTTATTATACCATACATCTTTAAATGCTTTATAAGCCTATCCTTTATTATTTTTTCAAATATTTTTGACAATACAGGCAAGAGAGAAATAGGTCTGTAGTTTCCAGGTTCCGTCTTTGATCCCTTTTTGAAAACCGGTATCACTCTTGCTATTTTAAGCTGATCAGGAAACAGGCTTTTCTCGATGCACTCGTTATAAAATCGTATCGTTATAAACTCGTTATAAAATGATGCTGATGATGTTATAGAAACCAACCCGCCTGTCAAGCGTGGTGACTAACTAACTATATCAAACTTAAGAAATTCATTTATTGCACACAATATGTAGGTATGAATTAGTTGTTACAAAGACAAAACCAGTACAAAGTATGAATCCTACGATATTTAGGCTGACTATGATGATGATGATGATTAATCGTGCTTGTAATTTCAATACGCAATACCATTTTACTTAGTTTCTAGATTAATTAATATTCAGATAAATACAACGACATCTATAACAAATAGAGAAATCATAATTATAATCGAATTTGTTTATGTCTTTTATATGCGAAAAAGATTTTTGCTAAACAATATTCGATTTATATCGCGTGTATTAACAAAGTAATCAAATTCAGTCACTGTGATTTTAAACTAGATAATAACAACTAACTAACTCGTTCTGCATTTAGTTCGTTCAAATTCATAGAACTTGCATAAGTCAATATTATTTATAACAACCGACGACGGAAAGTTATGAATTTACTATCCAACCGCAATGTTTGATAACTTCTAATAATAAATACGTTCTCTGTCAGCGTGTGAATAGTGGATTTCGTTATTGTGGCACATGTGGAAACATGAAGGAAGGTTATGTTGCTGAAATCAATATTGTAATGCTTAATTTTTATTTTACAAAGTTACCTCCGTGGCTCGCTTTAAACCTCGGAGGTCGTGGGTTCTATTCCCGGTCCGGACAAAAAATGACTGTCTTAAGATTTCTTGTCGGGTCTGGTTTGTTAAAGGACTACCCCCCGGGCCTCGGAAAGCACGTTAAGCCGTTAATCCCGATAGTCATAACATTATATGACAATGGTATATTTTATCAGGTAATGGGCAACAGCGTCTTTAAGCTGTATATAAAACTGCGTGTGACTGTGTGCTTGTGGCGACGAAGGTTGTGGAGACTATGTCACCATCCCCTTTATTGGAGCTTAAATAGTACGTTTTTTTATCAAATTTATTATAGTCAAATTTTTTTACGCCAGTTTTATTTCTAATTCTATATCTAATTTAAATACTTTGGTTTATTTTCATTTCTTTCTATTTGCTACACATCATAGCGAGCATGGTGGTTTATTATACTTATTCGTTTTATAATAGTTAAGTGGGTACTTTGAGTTTTATTATAATATTATTATACATAACATTAACTTTATTTTATACTAGCTTCCCGCGCGCGGGTTCACCCGCGTGACTCCCGTTCCCGTGGGAACTTCATAATTAAATATAGCTTACTTCTACTGTCACTCAGAGTTAATGTAGCTTTCGAATGGTGAAATATTTGTTTAAATCGGCACAGTAGTTTTTGAGTTTATTAATTACAAACATACCCACACACAAAAAAACAAATCTTTCCTCTTCATAATATTAGTATAGAAGTATAGATTGTTATAGTTATATTTAATATGTACTATTATTTGTTAATACAATTTTGTTTACTTCAAGTGCGTTTTGTTTATTTAGTTACATATTTTGCCACATCTATATTTAGTATTTTCGTGTTAGAAGGACAATACAGATAGAATGATAGAGTATATCCATGTAGATCCCCTTTCGTCGTAAAATCGACACCTATTGTCATCGTAGGTTTCTCAACCTGAGCTCTTACTGAGGACTTCGGTTAAACCTGTCCAATCAGAGTATTGTCTACGAAACAATACATTAATTGTTATTCAGTTCGTATGTCCTGCACTATGCAGGTAAATATTAACCGTACCTTGCTTAAGGTTCAATATTTTTTTTAACATAATATCATGAACTTATCGAAATTTACAGAAAACTTAACACTATTGACTTTACCAATTATTTTAAAAATTAGAAACAAAGAACAGTTTCAAACATTTACATGTTGTTGTTATAACTATTAGGGATCCATTTTTTTTTTAAAGATTTCTAGCTGAATTTTTCAGTCTACTAGTATTCTTGGTAACCCCTCGTGCTTAGCTAAAATGTTTGTGGTACGAGTGGATTCACGTCGGTGGTGCAATGGGTGTATACGGCAACTAAAATTTATCATATGGAAATAAAATGGATATTTTAATTGCCTAGCTATTGCGATCAGAATAGAATCCAGTTTTCTTTAGACCTCTCCCGCACTGTATAATTAAATCCTTGTCTAGCGGGAACTTTAAATCTCACATTATTAACGGACACATGGCACACCCAGACTCAGAACATATATCTGTGATTCACAAAACCAATCGTTCCGGGTGGGAATCGAACCCATAACACCAGGTATTAGAAGCAACTGCCACAACCACTGAACCACCGATGCAGTCACTTTGGGTACGAAACTCTAAAACTTAGTCCTAAGTTAAATTCTCTAAATCACGCTAGTAGAAAAACATAATATTCGTATTTAAAAAAAGAACATGCCTACATTAAAGGATCATACCTTTTAGAAATGGTGGACCACATTAGCGTTGCCAGACGTCCCAATTTTCGCGGGACGTCCCGATTTTTATATCAATACTAGCTGACCCGGCAGACTTCGTACTGCCTCAATCGATACATAAAAGACCTAAACATTTGTATAAAATAAACTGGGCCGTAGAGACTTCGTTTATGCGGTACTCCTACCCCTACCCTACACTACCCCTACCCTACACTACCTCTACCCTACACTACCCCTACCCTACACTACCCCTACCCTACACTACCCCTACCCTACACTACCCCTACCCTACACTACCCCTACCCTACACTACCTCTACCCTACACTACCCCTACCCTACACTACCTCTACCCTACACTACCCCTACCCTAAAAAATCTTGGCAAAAAAAATCAAGTTTTTAATTAACAAAATAAAGCTCAAATTGACTCTACATTTTAGTTAGAAAACGTTTGTATGGGAAAAAGAAAAAGGCTGTTTAAAGGGGTTTTCAGGCAATTATTCGATTTTTTCTCGCCGTAAAAACCATCCTTGAACTTCCACGAACATTAAAAAAAAAGAATTGGCCAAATTGGTCCAGGCGTTGTTGAGTTATGCGCTTACCAACACATTTTGCGATTCGTTTTTATATTATAGATTAAATCTCCCGCGCGGGACGGGCTCAGTCCCGCTTTTCTGGCTTAATTTTACCATTATGGCTACTTATATGATTTTAAATCAGACAGTTATTGTTAAATTAGTATTAGTTATACTCATTAGGATACATTAATTATGGGTATTATATAAATTGTCATGTAAACATAAAAAAGAACAAAAAAAATAAGTTCAAATAATAAGATAAGTATTTAAAAACTTCTGATAGGTAACATACTTGTATTACTATGTCCCGCTTTGGACGAGAGAATCCTGCTATTTTGCCAAAATAAATACAAAATCCCGCTTTGACCATTATAAAATCTGGCAACTTATATTAACACAATGAAGTGTAGCACGTACTGTACGGCAAATGATTCAATTATTCAGAAGATCAAGCCGGAACTTAATTGGTCGCGGTCTGTGGCTCGTTAAATCTTCATTAAAAGCCCGTTGTCGCTAAAAGATACGTCTGTAACTATATTTCATGGGTTTATTACATATTATTGCGCCGATTGGGACAGGCTTTTTGCCTAGTAATCTTTCCAATAAAAATATATTATACATACCTAGGTATATAAAATTAACGAATAAAAAAAAGAGTACACTCGTATAACCGGTCCTAACATCTTGTATTCGCGCCTAAATAAATCTGAAATATTTAAACTATATACAAAATGGTAAGCAGCTTAGGTACCTACTCGTTAGTATGTCACTAAGTAAATTAATTGATGCAATTAAAATAATCCAATCAAATTATCAACTTCTAATTGACTGTTCAAATAGAGTGTGCTCACTTTAAGCAAGTAAGCTCACTCTATTGTTCATGTTGAATAGTCATTTTTATAAATGTAAGCAATCGAGTGGGAACATGTTTGTTGAATTACTGTAATCTTTACTTTATTAATCTGTGCTTATATTAGCGGACCCGAAAGACGATGTCCTACATGATAATTATATTAATATATATATTTTAATATGATTTGTGAATCTAAACCATTCAGGGAGCCACCCAAACGCATACAAAAAAAAAACATTCATATCGGCCAGCCGTTTAGGAGCCGTTCAGTGACATACTCACGTACAGTAGAATTATATATATAAAGATATAAGTCAAAGTCAAAGTCAAAGTCAAAAATTCTTTATTCATATAGACACATTTAAAATATTTTAAATCATGTTCTTATGATGCGTCCCTTTCTTTTACTAGCACCAGTTCTGGACGTGGCAACTCTGAGAAGAACTGGCAAGAAACTCAGAGGAATCCTTTTTTAAATAAATTTGATTTTACAATTATTAATAAAGCAGTATTGTTTTAGAGCAACTCACTCCCAACTATTCCCAAGCTGTTTTGTCATTGACATAATCTGAAATTTTGTAATAAGCTTTTTTACATAATTTATCTTTCACATATCGTTTAAACTTGTTTATAGACAGATCTCTAACATTACTAGGAAGTTTGTTGTAGAAGCGTATACATTGCCCCATAAAAGAATTGCTTATTTTGTGGAGACGAGTAGCATGTAAAACAATATTATGCTTAGTTCTAGTATTAACATTATGAGTGTCGCTTTTTTTCTTAAAACTATCAATATTCTTATGAACATATAAAGGTTTTCATATACATATTGTGATGCGACTGTAAGAATATTAGTCTCTTTGAATTTCTCCCGTAGGGAAACTCGCGGACCAAGTTTATATATGGACCGTACAGCTCTTTTCTGTAGTACAAAAATGGTGTTAATGTCCGCACAGTTTCCCCATAGAAGAATCCCATAAGACATTACACTATGAAAATAACTAAAGTAAACCATTCTAGCAGTATCCACATCAGTGAGTCGTCTCATTGTTTTAACAGCATAGGCCGCAGAGCTAAGTTTCCCTGACAGTTTCGCAATATGTGGGCCCCATTGTAATTTGGAGTCAATAGTTATTCCCAAAAAAACAGTTGACTCCACTAGCTCCAACCGAATACCATTTATTTTTACATTCGTGTCAATTTGTTTTACATTAGGTGTAGAAAATTTAATGACTTTGGTTTTGTTTTCATTTAAAAGTAAATTATTAGCATTAAACCAATGGACTACCTTCGAGATTGCATTGTTTACTTCGTCATAGTTGCGTAACTGTCTATTTATTTTAAAAGTTAGGGAGGTATCGTCAGCAAACAATACTATCTCATGATTATTTCCTACATAGTAAGGTAAGTCATTTATATACACCAAAAACAAAAATGGCCCCAGGATTGAGCCTTGCGGGACGCCCATGGATACAACAGAGCCTGATGATATTTTACCGTTTATATCAACCTTCTGAATTCTACTGCCCATGTAAGAAATCAGAAGATTGAGAGCCTGGTTCCTAATGCCATACCGGTGTAATTTCCTGACCAGAGTGTCATGGTGAACGCAATCAAATGCCTTAGACAGATCACAGAAAATACCTAAGGATTCCTTCGAATCTTCCCAGGCCGCGAATATAGTTTTTAATAATTCAGTTCCCGCATCTATGGTTGAGCAACCCCTCGTAAACCCAAACTGCTTTTTATGTAATAGATTAAATTTATTAAAGTGTCTGAGCAATTGGCTAAGAATTAATTTTTCAAAAATGTTTTGCTCAGAGTGGGCAATATAGAAACAGGTCGGAAATTCGAGGGATCAGTACTATCACCGGATTTAAATAATGGTATAACCTTACTATGTTTCATCAAGTCAGGAAATACACCAGAATAAACACAACTATTAAATATGTTTGCTAGGTAAGGCGCTATTATTTCAATAATATTAGATATAAATTTAACAGAATGACCCCATAGGTCTTTAGTTTTTTTCTTCTCTATGGTATTGAAAGCATATAAAGCTGAGGAGTTTGTTTGTTTCCTTAAAAGCGCTAATTTCAGGAGCTACTGGTAAGATTTGAATGAGTCTACTAGTTACTAGAGCTTTTAAAGTATTTTTAAGAAGTTCTTTTTAATATAAATATAAACATCTAAGTTAAATATAAAAAAGGTTTACCAGATCGATGAACTGGTTTGTTATACACTATCTACACCTTTTTTTGGGTTCCGTACCCGAAGGGTAAAAACGGGGCCCTATTAGCCATAGACTTCGCTGTCTGTCACCAGGCTGTATCTCTAGAACCGCGATAGCTAGACAGGTAAAATTTTCACAAATGATGTATTTCTGCTGCGGCTATTACGACAAATACTAAAAATAAAATAAAATAAATGTTTGGGAGGCTCCCATACAACTCTTTTTTTTCTTGATATTAATAACGGCAACATTCACTTGAAAATGGTACGAAACCCTTCGTGCGCGAGTCCGACTCGAACTTGGCCGGTTTTTTATCTAATATCCCTTTGTAGTGAGTTTGCTTGAAGAAAATACATAATTGAATTAAGCATGCCTTTGTTCATATTGTTTTTTTGTCTAAACTGATTCTCTTAGTCTGGAATAAAGTATTAATGAATATAGTCTAACAAACGTAGTGTGTGTATTACTAGAGATAATTACTTAAACGACCACATTCAGTGACCAGGAGCACATACGCGTCCAGTGGTCATTATCATGAATTAATCTGCGTCGCATTCCTGAATATGTTTGCATTCACCTTTATTGGCGCATCAATATGCTGGCCGATCTGTCATCGCTACTTGAATTGTAATTGAATGTGACTAATTCAAATTATTGTGTTAGGTTCAATTTAACTGGGTTAGTGATATAGTTTGTTGGTTTGCCACATATATTTAGGCTGGCAAGTACTGCTCGCTTGATGACATAGCAAACGACTCGAGACTAACTAGATATTATGTCCATCAGAAAAAAACAGATTTGTCACAAAGTTCATATTATTATGTTTTTTTATGGGATTTTCTAATATTTTCTAGCAGATAGGTTCAATTTAAAATTATGATTTTAACAAGTAAAATTGAGATTAATACATTACGACAATCTTGCAGGATTCGATGACTATTAATCTCTTTAAAACGTCAAAATAATAATAATAGGTCTTTACCTATGAAATTACCGTTTTGTATGAAAAATTTTAAACGAATTTTTTTCATGTATTTTTTATTCGTAATCATCGAAGTAATCACCCATGCAATCAATGCATCTTTGCCAACGCAGCGGCAGTTTATTGATGCCTTTCTTAAAGAAATCAGCTGGACGGGAGGCAACAAATTCTCCAAACTCCGGTGTGATGAATCACACCGGCGCTAGACCACCAAACAGTGACCATCACTTTTCTAGGGGTAAGTTTTCGTTTAGGGCATTGTTTAGGTGCTGAACCAGGATCCAACCAACTTGCTGAGCGCTTGCGGTTATCAAACAGAATCCATTTTTCATCGCAGGTAACAATGCGGTTAAAAATTCCTTCATTTGTGTGTCTGTTGAGCAGTACAAGGCACGTCTCGATGCGTACTTCGCGCTGGCGATCATTGAGTTCGTGGGGCACCCATTTGTCAAGCTTTTTTACCTTGCCAATTTGACGCAAATGGACCAATATTGTTTTGACGCTAACGTCGAAAGCTGCTGCTAATTCAGCCGTAGATTGTGTTCATCAGCTTCCACAATCGCCTTTAATTCGTCATTGTCCACCAAAGTCTTCGGACGACCGCGAGGTTCATTTTTCAGGTCGAAATTTCCAGAACGGAAGCGAGCAAACCAATAACAGGTGGTGCGTTAGTTTGTAGTGTTAGCTCCGTAAATGTCGTTGATGTTGCGTTCAACTTGTGCCGCGTTGCTGCCACGACGGTACTCATATTCCATAATTACTCGAATTTTTAACGTATCCATGATGACGAAAAAGATTGAAATGCGATGAAACGTAACAATCAATAAACAAATGACTACTTGTGGAAAAAAAAACCATGTTTTTAAAATAAAATTAATTTGAAATTAGAATTCTTAGCCAAACAAAAATTATTTTGATTTGAAATGGCCAGTACTGCAGAACGGCAATTTCATAGGTAAAGACCTAATATTTATTTACAATCTTATATTACATCAATAAAATAACAACAAACCTAGGCATGCGAGGGTCGTCAAGGAACTTTGACATAACCACCACACTTATCGGGCGGATTGGCGATCGCAGTAAGCTGGTAAATATCCCTGAGCTTAGTTAATTGGTTATAAACTTAAATACAAAATACAAATCATTCACCTTTATACTATTAGTAGGTATAGACTTTTATATAATGTTATCATCGTCTATACTTTTGACTGCTGAACCCAGAACTCCCGATGTAATTATACCTGACATAATAAATAAACTTGAAACATATCATACAAAAATACCTCTGTCACCGTGCCAACAAAATGATAAAGAAAATATGAACACAGAATTCATTTTATCATTTATTAGACTGTCTATCGGCAGAGTGTTTCAGATTAAAACAGCTTAAATACAGAATTATATTTACGTCACATAGAGTTTTTCTCAGAACACATTATGTCTGCTTTATTATTTTTCGCGTAGCTGGTACACCTACAGTTCTTGTAATGGATGGGCATAATTAATCAGACATAAGTATCTGGTTTTAACAAATCGTGTTATAATTTATACATTTAAATATGATATTTTAAGTAAAACCTCATTAATGTTTGTTAATCAAATACGGTTTGATAGATTTGAAAATCTTTAAAACTTTGCGTAAATAGATGATGTCTATTCGAATAACAATGTCGCTATTTATATAAGATAAATCTATGCAATTTTTTTTACTACCGACTATGTAACTTCCAGTATATTATTTCATATGACATTCCATTTTGAACAAAGCCCTTCCTAAAATAATGTCACTTGTCAGGCGACTTGGTATATTAAATTCACAGGAACACGAACACGAGGAGTGTCCGGGGGGTTTTAGTGGTGTAGGTTCCTCTTCTCGTGGTATGACTAGCTTACCACGCAATGCAGAGGGCGAGTCCCACATACCCCTTCGCCGACGCGAGAACGCTGCAGCGGCGGAGGAAATGCGGAAATTCATTTCCCACCGGACAAAAAAAAATTAGTCCATCTACCAACCAGATGTGGATTTTTTTTTACAATTATTTTGTCCAGCATGGTAATCGAACGTACAATGTCTGAGATTCAGACCAAATTAAAAGTAAAGACGAAGCGCTCTGAAACAATGTATAGAAGCAGTAGTGTTGGTAAAATTGTTGCTATGATTTTTTACAGTATCCCAATGTTATAAAAATACATTTTGTTTTGAGAACATCAGTTCAAGAGAAAGAAAGATGACTTACCAAAAGAATGAAGACAACCAAATCGGGATAGAAATGAGTGGAGGTGACTAGGGGAGACCTATGTCAGAGGAAAACCTAACTAGCAAACTGGTTTCTGATAAGTAATAGAATTTTAAATATTATTTTATCAAAGTACACTATATTAAAATTTGTACACTATTTGGTCAGTGCATAATAGATTGTTACACTAAAGAATTTATTATGTAAATGTGTTGTTAATTTGATACAGTGTATACAATTCTTTGAGCCAATGAAGAAAAAGCGATATCAATTTCAATGGAGTAGAATTTTAACACTAGTACAAGTAGGATGTAGATATTAATTCGTCCACTTTGGTAGCTAGTGAAAGGTTGTAGGCTAGCTAGGGTAGGATTCTCGCCGGCCAGGACCGCGTTGCGCCCCTATCCCTGCCCTATGATTGAGCGCCTGTAGGCGGTGCCAGTGATCACATCATCTTTATGTATCTGCCTTTTTTACTTGAGTGGCACCCTGGGTCGTGGTCCTATCCCCATAAGGGTGCCCTCAGGTGTGTGTCACTTAGATATAGTGTGACCACTTGTAATTTTGATGCGTTTTTAATTTCTTCTTATAATAATATAACAGAAATAATTGTCACAGGACAGACAGATTATGACGGACTATGTAGTCTGTAGATTTGTTATTGCCTACTTCTGTTAGTTACCTAGTCGGATGAGGTATTCCTCGAAGCGCTACCATTTTGAGGCGCTCCTAATGAGGCGCTCCTGTTTTATTCCTCGGAGCGCGCCTTTTAGTAGCGCCTCCCGATAGTAATTAAAATTGAAGAAAACCTTGAAGCCCACCCACGTTTTAAAATAGGAAAGAGCATGAAGTAAACGTAATTAATTATATCGATGATTTTTTTATCATCATCATCGAAGTTGCTTAACTAAAAGTTAAGCAACTTAGATGATGATGGTGGCTACAAGGTATAAAATTTTAATATTTTTAATTACTATCGGGAGGCGCTACTAAAAGGAGCGCTCCGAGGAATCAAAAAGGAGCGCCTCAAAATGGTAGCGCTTCGAGGAATACCTCAGTCGGATATTTTATAGAGTAAAAATTATCTGTTAATTATATTTTTCATTTATCTTATAACTTTGTAATTCCGACAAGTACAAGTGTATGTAAATACCTAAGTGCTCAATAAAATTCATTATTTATGTATTATTTAATTATAAATAGAACAGCTATAACAAACAAACGAACATACTACATCACCTAAAATCTAGCAACGTTGAAGATAGAAAGATCCCATTAACCACTCGTAGTTCGCGTATAAGTAACGTTCCTTTCCTTGGATTTTACGATACATCTTCTTAGATAAGGTATTGGGTATTTTTTCTTGGTATATCTTGAGGAGCGTGAATCACCTCGGTACAAATTGGACGGTTGGGGTAATATTGTTAAGTATATAGTGTATCGAAATAGATTTTTTCTTTGTTTGGCACTTGAATTGTGCTACATATGTACGATATTTTGATTAGATTATGATCGTTATCGTATAAAACTGAGTATACAGTTTAATAATGTAATAGCAATGACTGAATAATGAATGAATAATAGACGGATCAACGGATATTGCAAAAAGCTAAAACCACGTCACAGAGACACCTCTTTCCGACCCACCGGAGAAGATTACAATAGGCCCGAGAAATTTGAAGTAGAGTGACAGATGCATAAAACTTCAAAAATTCAAAAGACATAATTTTTTATTCTTCCCGCCAGCGACCGCTCTGATCCGTGATCCGAGCCACACAGGAGGAGCCATCATGCGCAGGATGCTTGGTTATTTTATTTAATAAGGCTCGAGCCCTATTAAATAAAATATTTTAATAATAAAAAAATAAAAAGCAATAAAATAAAATATAGTAAATTTAGTGTAAAACTAAATATTACTTTCCGAGTCTTGATTGAGGGACTAATCTCTCGTGGTGCACATAAACTTGTTGGTCCCGATTGTTATATCATGATCGGGCAGCAGCGTTACCCTGTGTGCGTTATTACAAAATACTGCGGTCACCAACCTGCTTGCCAGGCGAGGTGACCATGGCAAAACCCTCTCAAGGAGAATGTTTCTTCAGTGGAAGTAATACAGGCTGATGATGATGCAAAGCCCTCCCCGGAAGAAGGCTCATGTCCAAGAGTGGATATACGGGCTGATGATGATGATGAGCACAAAAGTGGTATGCTATCTCTTCCTTTAAGCCTGAGACACAGGATCGTCCTAGCTCAGGTATCAGTGCTATAAATTCATTTGAAAACATGATAAAGTACTGCGTGCTACTTATATAATGTTAGCTCTTAGCAAGAATTTCGAATAAAGATTGAATTCTATTCTTTCTCGAAAAAAAGTACTTTTACGTAATAAATCGAATAAGTTAAGTTGCCCAGTTATTATAATGATTACCTACCATGTTGTAGATTATCTATGTATCTATACATATAATAAAACTGTGAAGGTCGAATGTCTGTACATGGAAAGAAAACGCTGAAAACCGAGTCCGATGTTAGAAGTAAAATAGACCACATCCATTTTTTTTTGGTTCTCTGTCTGTTTGTACGGGTTAATCTCCGAAACTCTGGGCTAAACTCCGATTTAAATGAAATTTCTCATGGTGGTACCTTACATCCCCGGCAAACATTTTAATACAGAAAAATTAATGAGTTCCCCTGGGATAGATAAAAGCCGAAGGAATAACAAACACCACGCGGTCAAAGTCGTGGGCATCAGCTAGTTAGTAATATTTGTATGTACTATCTTCATGAATATAGATATAAATTTTAAAATGTTTGTAATTAATGTCAATACCTGTGAGATTACTTGAATATTATAAATTTAAATTATAATTACACGTTGTATCATTAAGAAATAAAATTAAAGTTGTTACTAATACCCTCCTCTCAAAGCTTTTTAATTAAAAACTACAAAGAAGCTTATAACTTATTTATCTAGACACTTTTTATAAGCCTTCTTTAGTTTTTATATATTAACAACCGTACTATAGCAGTACAAGTATCGTCTTGAGTCACAAAGGCCTTGGGTTCGAAGGCTAAAATTGAAAATTTGTTTGTTAGTTTGGTTATGAGACTATCCTGTTATCTGTAATTTGGAAAGCAAGTGAATACCAGCCGATTATTATGGCATTATCACTACTAATAAGTATTATAAAGCTACAAAGTTTTTTTTTGTTTGCTTAGACGTTAAATAACCAAACAAACTCTTTTAAAATCAGACCACTAGTATCCAGTAGTTAATGAGATTAGCACGTAATAATATCAGGAACTATGTGGTGTACCGATTTGAAAACTTTCCGTCTTTCAATGCCCATTTATCGAGAATATTCCATTAAAATAGCCCAATTATCGAGTAGGAGAATACGCTATTTATCATCAAGCTAAGACCATTCGCCAACCGGACCGACAACCTAAGTGACTACAGCTAAATCAGTATTCCAACAACTGTTAAAAATGGGCTTACCTTAGAAGGCCTTATATTATATTCAGCAGAGGTTGTAAAACAGCCTGATCATGATGATGATATCGACATCATTATAAAGGTTTTATAAACTGGTGCATAATTATTTCTTAACCATTTTAGAAGTTTAAGGAAACGAATTTCACTTAAATGGCCACCGAAAACGTATTTTGAATGGTTCGTAACAAAACTTGAGATCGTTTTAAAGTTTGATGCAGTTTCGCATTGAGCGGTGTCCTAATTGTTTTTAGAATACAATTTTGGTTTTCGTTTAAGCGCAGTTTACTAAGTTAGGACTTTGTCACGTCGTAACGTTACTAAGGAAGAAATATTTATTAGGTAGGTGGTTAAAATTCTTTATAATCACTAGAATGTATATTATAATTAGAAATTCGTTTCATTCATTTGGGATAGTCTGATATTTATCGATGAGTTGTTTATTAAAAGATTCCAAAAATATATATTAATGTTTGATTGTACAAAAATCCAAACACAAAAGATTATATATATTTTTTTAATTAGTAGTTAGTTCGTTTTGAAACAATCTATAGAAATACTAGATTAAAATAATCCTTTTTTCGGATGAGATGACCAAATTAAAAAAAAAAACTACCTTTCGCTCGCAGTTAAATTCACGTAACCACGTTCCTGTGGAAATTTCATAATTAAACACCTACAGCTTATGTTACTAAATAATGTATCATTCTAATGGTGAAAGAATTATATAAAATTAAGTATTTATTGAGTTTATTTGTAACAACAAAAATACAAATCGTTCCTCTCAATAATTGATGTATTGAAGTATTCAAATTTAATTATTCCGTAAAAATTGTTAGGTAATTTGTATGGAATGGTCATGTTTATTTTTCTTACTGAGAAACATTGCCAAAAAGTAAGTAGATCCTTTTCTATACATATTATAAATCTATAAATCTTTATATATATAATTCTTCTGTGAGTGTGTATGACACTGAACTTCTCTCAAACGACTGGACCGATTTTGATGAAATTTTTTGTGTGTGTTCAAGGGGATCTGGGAATGGTTTAGATTCACAATTTTGTCCACTGGACAATGTTTTTTTAATTAATTTTTAATTTATTAGTAGTTGCCTGAAAACTCCTTAAAACAGCCTTTTTCTTTTTCCCATACAAACGTTTTCTAACTAACATGTAGAGTCAATTTGAGCTTTATTTTTTTGCTAAGATTTTTTAGGGTAGGTGTAGATTAGGGGTAGGTGTAGGGTAGGGGTAGGGTAGAGGTAGGGTAGGGGTAGTGTAGGGTAGGGGTAGTGTAGGTTAGGGGTAGTGTAGGGTAGGGGTAGTGTAGGGTAGGGGTAGTGTAGGGTAGGGGTAGTGTAGGGTGGGGGTAGTGTAGGGTGGGGGTAGTGTAGGGTGGGGGTAGTGTAGGGTGGGGGTAGTGTAGGGTAGGGGTAGTGTAGGGGTAGGAGTACCGCATAAACGAAGTCTCTACGGCCCAGTTTATTTTATACAAATGTTTAGGTCTTTTATGTATCGATTGAGGCAGTACGAAGTCTGCCGGGTCAGCTAGTATATAATAAAACTGTAGAGGTCAAATGTCTGTACATAAAAAACCGAGTCAGGGGGATGTTGGAAGAAAAATAGAACACATACAGATTTTTTTTAATATTTTTGTTGCTCTGTCTTTTGTATGTTTGTACGGGATAATCTCCGAAACTGTTGCAGTGATTTAAATGAAATTTTGCTTTTGATTGCAGAAAATTAATGAGTTCCCGTTATATAGTTAAAAACCGAAGGAATAAGAAACACCACGCGTACAAAGTCGCGTCAGCTAGTTTTAAAATAAATATTAATATATTGAGATATAGATTTATCTGAATTATTTTCTATGTATAGTATTCGTCATGCGACTATTAAATTCAAGAATTCATCATACCTCTTTGATATTCGAACATCCACAATAAAGCTATTATTTTACAACTTGTGGAATAAACTAGAGCAAACAAAATTTTATTTCAAGTCAGCTCCCGTTACACCTTTATCTGAAATACATTATTGATTAATGTTACTAAATTAGGCCTTAAGTAAATAGACAGGATGGTTCATTTAAGCTAATGGCTGCCTAAAATACTAAACCCTTGTTATGAAAAAAATTGTTTTTTGTAACAGTAAGTTTAGACTGGGTAACTTTTTTTACCGTCTTGAAAATAGTAGGGCGTGATATTTATATGAAATAGATGTCTAAGGCATAGTTACTTTACCTTTTTTTTACTGAAATATAGTGAAAATTGTAACGATAAAAATACGTACCTAATTAGGTATTTACGTTACGTTACGTTAAATAGGTGCCTATAATACCTAGGCCGCAATCACATATGAATAAAAAGAGTGATTTAATTAGCGTAACTACCTACTTAGTTACGCATTTTTACCGTTACGATTTTCGCTATATGCCAGTAAAAAAAAGTTTTTCTTTCGTATGTGTTTTTTTTTAAAAAAAAAGATTACTAGCAGAATTTTGCAGTCTACTAGTATTCTTGTTAACCCTCGTGCTAAGCTTAAATGCTTGTGTTACGAATGGGTTCACGTCGGTAGTGCAATGGGAGGGGTTCGAACCTGCGACCTCAAGATCACAAGTCCGATGCCCTAGCCATTGGGCTACGGCCGTTTTTTATGCCCATGCCTTAGCAACTATTTCATATACATATCACGCCCTATTATTTCCAAGACGGTAAAAAAAGTCACCCAGTATATTTAACTAGCTGCCTTCGTGCGGTTTCACCCGCGTAACTCCCGTTCCCATGAGTTCATAATAAAAAATGCCTATGTCACTTCTAGATAATATAGCTTTCTAACGCTAAAAGAAGTTTTGAAATCGATCCAGTGGGTACAGAGCTTTTTTAATGCAACCTAACAAAAAATCTTATCTTGCCTCTTTACAATATTCACCATCATCAGCCCGTATAACATCCAATGCTGAACATGGGCCTCCTCCCGAGGGAGGGTATTTGCCATAGTCACCACGCTTGTCAGGCGGGTTGGTGACCGCAGTAATATGTTGTAACACACAAGGAAACGCTGCTGCCCGTTCCTTGATATACGATTATTATAGATGATTTTATAATAATCGGGACCAACGGCTTTACGTGCTTTCCGAGGCAATTTCCCTCAATCAACCAGACCCGGAAAGAAATCTTAGTATTTACACAAAGATTTCTAGTCCGGCGTGGGGATCAAACCCACGACCTCCGAGATGCAGAGCTAGGCAAATACCGCTACGCTACGAAGGTTGTCTTTACAATATTAGTAGAGATTAATGCATTAACGGTAAATAGTAAGTTAACTATGATTAGAAGAAAATAAGAAACAACGTAATTTTTTTGTGATTTGTTAAAAGATTAAGATCAATAATACTTCTATCAAATAACCATGCTTTAAGATTAATTATTTATAAATGCGTATTCATAATAAAATAACTTACAATATAAAACAGTAAAAAAAGCCGCTTTTGTAGCCAACTTTCACACAAGATACGTAATGTAAAATTTTCGTCGTCATCATCATCATCAAGACGTCCACTGCTGAACATGATCCTTCTTTCGAGGGAGGTTTTTTTTTGTCATAGACATCATGCTTGGCAAGCAAGTTGACCACCACAACATCAGTGTCATTGCCGAGGTCGGTTAAGAGGAGGCCCATGTTCACTAGGGCTGGATTGCTTATGCGTACCCGGCCCCCGCCAACGGCGGATCGAAGGAGTATCCTGCGTGTTTCAGTGGTGTAGGGTCCTCTCCTTGTGGTATTAGTAAGCATACCACGCTATTGAGAGGGCGAGTCCCACATATCCCACCGCCAGCGCGCGAATACGCTGCAGCGGCGGTGGGAATGGCCCATGTTCACTAGAAGACATATACGGGCTATCGTTGTGAAGTAAAAAGCGGTAATGCTCTCTCCATTATAAACGTACCAAACCTTCAAGTAAAACTGTTTAGTTGCAACAAACCAACAAGCTTCAAACTTTTTACCACGATTATCCTTAAGAAGATTGTGAAACTTTTTGCAGTCTTAGTAGGTTACTTAAGAATGTTTATACCTTCCTGTCTACAACTTTAGCCTAGGTTTTATCTTTTGAAATTGACAACACAAATAATGGATAATCGCGATAATCACCACGCTTAAGGTGAGTTGGTAACCGCAGTATTATGTAATAATATAACACCCGTAGGTATAAATTGCTTAAGATGATGCTATTACAATCGGGAGTGGCCTACTGTGCTTTCTGATGCTCGGAGGGCGATCCCTCAAGCAACCAGACCCATATTGAAATCTTAGCATTTACACAAAGATTTTTGGTCTAGAGTGAGGATTGAGAGATTAAAGTAAGACTTCTACCGCTACACTACGGAGGAGACGTGCTATAGCCACTGTTTTTGACAGGAATTTAACGAAGAGATATCTGTTATAACATAAAGTACTTTCATCATCAGCATCATCAACAGCCCGATTACGTCCACAGCTGAACATGGGCCTCCTGTTAACAGACCTTGGCAAGCCAGGATCGTTGAGAGATATTGCCATAATCACCACGCTTGGCAGACGGATTGGTGATCGCAGTAAGATGTAAACCTTGAGCTAATAGATTCTGCTGCCCATCCATCAGTCTACAGATTTTTCCCTTAGTCGCCTTTTACGACAACTTTAAAGTACTTCAAATTTATAAAAGTATTTAAGTACCCGCAGAAAAAAATGTGTTAAAAACTCGACAAGAGAGCCTATACAGGGTGTCCCAAAAGGTTAAGTAGCTGGGAAAGGGGGTGACAGGGGTGGACACAATGGTCACTAGAAAAATAAAAAAAAAATCCGCTCTGGGTATTTAAAAAAAAATGGCATTTTTTTTAAAACTTAAAATTTTACACCTTGTTATTTTTGATGTTGATGTTGATGACCTTGTTGTTATTGAAGATTACATAACAGCATTTTTTTTAAATACAGCCATATTTGTAGGTACAGTTAGCACAAGGTGTAAAATTTTTAGTCTTTTAAAAAATGCCATTTATTTTTTTAAACACCCAGAGGGAATATTTTATATTTTTCTGGTGACCCTTGTGACCATCCCTATCACCCCCCTTCCCAGCTACGTAATCTTTTGGGACACCCTGTATAAAGACGTATAAATATATGGATAGGAAAACAGTATGCTGCATTGATATAAATTTCAGCTACAAAGGTTCTCCTAGAAAGCTTAACAAAGACACTGCAAGCAAGTGATTCTAGAATATTTTCTTCAGAACGCTAATCTGGACAACACAATAGTACTTAAGTATATTGAAACACATTTCAGAATATCAATTAACATTTTTTATCAGCCCAATTAAATCCACTGCAGAACATTGGCTTAGCATATCTTGATAAGCCAGGGTCGTTGGGAGATATTGTCATAATCACCATTCTTGGCAGGTAGATTGTCGATCGGAATAAGATGGTGAGTATCCTTGAGCTGATAGAAGCCATGTGTTACCGACATAATTACTCTTTGGTTTTAATAAAGAGTTGAATCTTGCTTGAAATAAAGAGTTAATATTATTATTATTAATAGTTTTCTTTTAATATTATTTGTATTATTGTTTTGTTTATTTGTCTATTTATTGGAACTGAAAATACATGAAATTTATTATTTTCTCGACCTTTACGTTTTTATTTATTATTATACATTAAAAACACATCGGGCAACGGTCGGCCATCCAGTCGACAATACCATGCGCCAGCTGTATATGCCTTATTGGCTTCGTACGACACTCATTGGAAGATATAAACAACTTTAAATTTACAAATATAATAATTAGGTTCCTCAAAAATAATGTGATTAAAACTCTATGTAAGTAGCCTATAAAAAACACGTGCCAATTACCTGAACAATACGAATACGATAGGAAAATTCATATAAATTCCAGCTACAAAGCTTCACCTAGAAATCTTTAACAAAGCTACTACAAGCAAGATATTCTAGAATATACTCATTTTCTTCAGAACGCTTATCTGGACTACACAATATTACTTATGTATATTTAAACACATTTAAGAATATTCTTAGTCTAGAATATCTGAGAAGCTTGTGTGTTAGAGTTAGGCATAGAAATAAACCTTGGAATTTCTGGGAAGCGCTCCAAACCTATTAAAGTGTACATTATGTGATGGCATTACTAACGTACCTTATTGCACAGAGCTGATTGTAAAATAGGTTATAACAAATAATTACTGCTTCTAGACTTTATAGATCTCCTGACCGATTTCAGCCACGGTGGGAAATCTCAAAGGAGTTAAGCCATCTACGCTGTGTAATGTGTGCGCTGACACAGGTGCATTTTATACTCTCAAAATTTGATGGCATCGTTCTACCGATACGACCATTGAAAGATCAAGCGCGTGACTGACAGTTTAACGTGCTCTTCGAAGCACGGGGGCAACACTATCGACTTCCAGAATTCAAACTTGTACTTTGCTTTTTCTAAATATAAAATGTCAACAAACATTTTTTTTGAATAACCCGTCAATTGATCCCGGTTCTCACTATTTACAGACAAACATTACCGCTTATGTTGCAGGAAATGAAGTGATTGTTATACTGACGGATCATCATCATCAACAGCCCGTTTACGTCCACTGCTGAACAAGGGCCTCCTCTTAACAGACCTTGGCAAGCCAGGACCGTTGAGGGATATTGCCATAATCACCACGCTTGGCAGACGGATTGGTGATCGCAGTAAGATGATAACCTTGGGATAATAGACGCTGCTGCCCATCCATCAGCCATATGTCCCTTAGTCGCCTTTTACGACACCCATGGGTGGACACGGGGTGGTCTATTCTAAGCCGGAAACCACACGGAATTATTTATTAATACGTGATGGAAAAACTTTGTAATCCTTTTTTATGAAAATTGTGCGTTAGGATAATAATGGAGAATGGTAATATTTTTTAAATTAAGGATGAATTTAAACCACTCCAATGCCACCTTTTCTTTCAATATATAAATATAAATCTATTTTTATTTTATAGATCTATTCATCATCATTATCATCAGCCCGTATAACGTCCACTGCTGAACATGGGCCTCCTACCGGGGATGGAATTTTGCCATGGTAACCACGCATGGCAGCTGGGTTGGTGACCGCAGTATTTTGTTGTACCACACAGGGAAACGCTGCTGCCGGTTCCTTGATATACTATAATTATAGATGATGTAATAACAATCGGGACCAACGGCTTCGTGCTTTCCGAGGCACGGAGGATAATTCCTCAACCAACCAGACCCGGAAAGGTATCTTAGAATTGACACAAACATTTTGTGTCCGGCGTGGAGTTCGCACCCCGAGATTTAAAGCGAGCCAAATACCACTACGCTACGGAGTTGTTATAGATCTATTTGTGATGGCTATATTATTTAGATGTTCTAAATAATAACGCTTTTACAGTTTCGACAATTTTGTACTTCAACTAACGTCACTGGTGACACATATATACATTCCACTAATAAATTTTAATTAACGTAAACGCACCTAATAACGACCCCTCAAAATCCGCGCTCATTACCGCCCTATTCAGAAAACTATCATTTTTATGTGATGTATTAAAGTTACACAATTGGTTGCTTTAAAAATATGTAGATGTATTTGTATTGCAAATGTTCATCTCTTGTTTATGTGCGTAACTCAACGATTTAAAGAATAATTGCTTAGTTTGTCCGTGGACACCGGCGATAGTGCATTTTCCATAGTGTGGCGTTCCCGATGACGTAAGTACTCTTGTTTCTTTATTAGCAGAAGATTATATCGTCAAGCATTTTAATGTAACTTCTAGTTCTTTTGATGCATTTTTAATACTTTCAGGAACACAAATAATAATTAATTTTAATGAGATACTATTTTATTTTGCTTAAAATTCAATAATAGAAATAGGCGGTAATAGGAACAAAAATTACAATTTTATTCCTATTATCGACCCATGTCGCTGATAAGTACTTTTCGTATCTTTTGTGTGCCATGATTTTTGTTAAAATGCATAAATTAATAGGCAGGAGGCTATACTGACTCAGTTGCTTAGTATGTTTACTTGTATTTGAGCTATTAACGCCATATATTTGAGAGCTTTAGTAGCCGTAAAAACTTACTTGGTTCTTATGTAAATATTTTGATGAATAAAGAAGGTAAAATTTTTAAATTGTGTATTTTTATAGTTGAAATATCATTATTATTAAATATTTATAGCAACCGAACCATTGAAAATCATACAAATGTACAAAAATCATATGTATTTACCCAATTTATACACATTTCCTTGGGTCGGTAATAGATTATACGATTTCCTTTAAGAAAACCTATTACCGATCTACTGGTAAATTTACAACGAACCCCCATACCTACTACTTACATGTTTTTTTACTTGGTATTTATTTTCAAGTAAACATAAAGTTACCTAATAGACGTGTGTGCAAGAAAAACCTCTATTGGGCAAAGCTGAAGAAGAAAGACGGGGCAGTAACGTCGAGTAAGCCAAAGATTTTACGGGAGATAGAGAGGTTCTATAGTCAACTGTATGCCTCAACACTCCAGCCAACTAACAGCCAAGCCGAAGACCCCAGAGCAAGGCTGACTCGACATTATACCGAAGATCTACCGGACATCAGCCTGTACGAGATGAGGATGGCCCTTAACCTGCTTAAAAACAACAAGGCGCCGGGTGATGACGGAATCACATCTGAGCTTCTGGATGCGGGTGGAACACCGATACTTAAAGTCCTTCAGAAGCTCTTTAACTCCGTCTTACTCGAGGGACAAACGCCAGAATCATCGAGCAGAGGTGTGGTGGTTCTGTTCTTTAAAAAAGGTGGCAAAACCATGTTGGAGAATTATAGACCCATCACATTGCTGAGCCTGTTTATAAGCTGTTTTCGAGAGTGGTCACAAATCGTCTCGAACACAGGCTCGATGACTTCCAGCCTCCCGAACAAGCCGGCTTCCGAAAAGGCTTTAGTACCATAGACCACATACATACGCTGCGGCAGATTATACAGAAGACCGAGGAGTATAATAAGCCACTATGCTTGGCGTTTGTGGACTATGAGAAAGCCTTTGATTCGGTCGAAATTTGGGCGATTCTAAGGTCTCTTCAGCGTTGTCGTAACGACTATCGGTACATTGAAGTGCTGAAGTGCTTGTACAAAAACGCTACACTGTCGGTCCTAGTACAGGACCAATGTACGAATGCAATCCCGTTACGGAGAGGCGTAAGGCACGGAGATGTTATATCTCCCAAACTTTTTACGGCTGCTCTGGAGGACGCCTTCAAAGTCCTGGAATGGCAAGGACACCGCATCAACATAAATTGCGAGTACATCACTCATCTTGGATTTGCCGACGACATAGTGATCATGGCAGAATCGCTGGAGGATCTTGGATAGATGCTCAATGACGTCGATGGAGTTTCCCAACAAGTTGGGCTTACAATGAACATGGGCAAGACGAAAGTCATGTATAACGCACATGTAGTGCTACACTCTATAGCCGTTGGGAACTCCATTCTCGAAGTTGTGACCGAATACGTATACCTAGGTCAAACGATCCAACTAGGTAGGACCAACTTTGAGAAAGAGGTCAATCATCGAAACCGAACTCGGCTGGGCAGCGTTTGGGGGCTTTGGGAGATCTTCTCGTCCAAAATACCTTAGTGCCTGAAGACAAAAGTCTTCAATCAATGTGTGTTACCAGTGATGACATATGAATCTGAGACGTGGTCACTTACTGTGTGTCTCATAAGAAAGCTCAATGTCTCTCAGAGAGCTATGGGAAGAGCTATGCTCGGCGTTTCCCTGTGTGATCGAATCAGAAATGAAGAGATCCGCAGGAGAACGAAGGTCGCTGGCATAGCTGGATTAGCAAGCAGAAGTGGCAATGGGCAGGACACATAGCTCGAAGAACTGACGGCCGATGGAAAAGAAAGGTTCTCGAGTGGAGACCACGAACTGGCAAGTGCAGCGTAGGACGACCGCCTGCACAATGGACCGATGACCTCATAAAGGTTGCAGGGAATCGGTGGTTGCAGGCCGCTAGCGATCATTCCCGCTGGAAATCGATGGGGGAGGCCTATGTTTAGCAGTGGACTACAACAGGCTGATGATGATGATAAATACTTATCTTATATTTATAAGTAAAAGGCAAATGGTAATTTTAATTACTATTTGCCATCCATATATAGTATATCCTAGACTAAGTAAATAAATTTTGTATCAGAAACATGGATCGACTAAAACGTAAACAATATACAGCAAGTTTGTTATACATAATTCGTATAAATAAGATTTTTTGACTGATTTAACGCTGTTAAGAAAATACTTTTTAAGAATACATATAATTGTTAAGTGTTGATAGCATTATGTACTGTGTTGCAGCATTTATATAAACAGTTCAATATACAAATTTTTATTTAACTTTAACGGTGGAACCGTTTATTTAGTGGTCGGTATTAGGTGACATATAAACGGTATTAGGCACACACCCGATATTTTGGGTCGGTAATAGGGACATGGCCCTTTTTCCTTTAATTTAATTTTAAAATTTTAAAGTATTCTTAGATTATCTGTTCTTATACATGACTAAAAAAATCGATAATTTCAGTACTTGAAAAAATTGTTTTATTGGCGCCACATATTAAGAATGTGCTTATTTTTTGGATATCAATCTGAAGTCCGCTTAAACTGGCGGTAATGGGTGCGTTTACGTTATTTGTATTTTTATATAATTCACAAACTAACTTTGCCAAACTTTTCATTACACATTTTTACTTCCAAAATTATATTTTTATGTCTATTTTTACTCAAATATAATCAAACAAGTATTTTTCCTTATTTAATTATAACTTTGTGTTCCGCTACCAGCTTTTTAGTTAGTTTCAATAATTTTTTTGGCCATTGTATTGACAAAGTTGACAAGCGGCCGTAGCCCAATGGCTAGGACGTCGGACTTGTGATCTTGAGGTCGCCGGTTCGAACCCCACCCATTGCACTACCGACGTGAACCCACTCGTAAAACAAGCATTTTAGCTTAGCACGAGGGGTTAACAAGATTACTAGTATACTGCAAAACTCTGCTATATATATATCTCTCCCTGTATATAAAAAAAAAGTTTTCGAAATTAGTTCAACAGTTTCCGAATAAATGATCACAAATAAACTATCAATTCAATAAAGTTTATTCATAATTTTGGTATCAATAAAATAAAAACTCAAACTCAAATATTTTAATGCATTCCACGTGTAGGTATTACATAAGGTGTTACAGATAATATCAATTTTTTAGATCCAACATGGACCCTGTCGGGCACAGCAAAAACGGAAGAGAGGAAGTAGGGCCAGCCATTTTAATCATTAATTATTATTATTATATTTATATATACATATATATATATATATATATATATATATATTTTTTATTGTATTGTGTTTATTTTTATTAACATTAACTTAGAAACTAGTTTTTCAAATATATTTAGTATATTATATTTTTAGATATTTATTATTTAAATAAATTATCGATTGCTCATAAGAACAGCTAAGCTAAAATCTAATTTCCTATAATTTTAATGCAGGAAATCAGTTTTTTTATCTTAGAAGGTAATAATTAAAATATTTGTTTTACATTACATTTTTGATATGTTGATTGAGATGGATGTAATGTTAAATAGCAGTACAATAAAATATTTTACTAATGGAAACTAAATCGTTATTACAAAATTAAAGGAATTACATTCCATAAAATTAATATTAAAAAATAAAAATAAACCTGTCAACACATTTTCCAACATGTAGCTACTTTCATTGCAAATAACAATTCAAACTTATAATCAAAAACTAGGCGGGTTCTTTAAATTTCATCAAATATCGCTGAAAGTTGCATGTTTCGTTTAACATTTCATACATTCACGATACGCATATATGTAGCTGTTATATCAAAATATTTTATTATTATGCTGACATACTCATAAATCTTATTATAATCTATAATAACAATTACTATCATTAATAGTTTAATTAATTTTATCTAACGCTATTGATTATAGAATTTGTGTTTCAACAATATTATAATCTGAACTGTAGCAGGAGAGCGCCCGCGTAACCGCCGTAGCGCGTAGTCAGTGCTACCGCGGCGTCGTAGAACGTCGGACGTTCTACGCTGCTACGAACGTGATAGTCGGGTCGAGACGTGCCCGTGTTCGGACCCAAGTGTGTACTATAGTGACTACACTGTGACTGTGTTTGTGTATCATTTATATTAGTGCTTCTAATGATTTGTCATTATCACTTCTAAATTGTTCTAAAGGTAAATATTTTATGTGTTTGTTTAAGTCGAACCAGTTTCGTTACTAGGTTTTATTTGAGATGCGGAACGTTAAAAGCGAGTAACTAATGGTCCATTGAGATAAGAAAGCTTTGCGGAGGTACAATTATTAGCTCGCTAGCTATTTCTAAAGGATTAGTCATTAGTGGTTAAGTATACAATTTCAGTATTTGAATATTCTGATTTCTATTATATTTTATTACCGTCGTATTGCTAAAGGTTCTTAGTTTTTATACGCTCATAAGATTTAATCATAGATAGCGTAGTTTTTATGGCGGCAAGAATTTTATTTTTAATAATTACATTACTTTATACGTTACCTTAACTTAACTTTTATCATAGTAACCTTGTTTATATGGCATACATTAAAAGTGTATTCGGTATTTTTGAGGTACATATCGATACATCTTATTTGATCAACTCCAATGTGAAAACCTACTTAGAACTCAATGTTACTCTATGATTTTACATTATATTCAACGAAAGTTAATAATAAAAAAAAATGTTTAACTAAACAGGCTTCCTGCCGATATGTTGATTCAATGATCATTTAAAAGAGTTTATACAAAATACTTAAAATTAATAAAATTTTATGATATCCAAAGGCTATCCTGTATCCATGGATCATTATTTCAAATTGCAACGGAATCGAAAACTTATATGAAAATGTGTAGTATTTTTATATATAAATGGCCACACACTGCCATTATGGTACGGAAATGGTAAAAAAAATGGTTTGGCATGGAAATGCTATGTCAATTTCTCTTAGAAGGGTGATAGCAGACACTTTCAGTAAATTACAGGTCAAGAAAATAAATTCTGTAGCTATCGCATAGAAATACATCGCAGAAATCATAAATACGACCATAAAACTAATTGAAGTTCACTGATAATCCTTCACATACCTATTTAATGTCCAATACATACAGTTTACGTAAAGCTCTTTCAAGTAGGATACATAACATGATTTAATTTGTTTAAAAAATATAATAAGTTTCATATTATATTACCTTAATGATAATTGCAAAATACGTTTAGTTTCTTAAAAGTTTCTATTGTTTTTTATCTAATAAAATGGCGCTTTTAATAATGACAAACACCTTTGAGGAGAATAATACTATACAGTTAATTTAGTTAATTTGTGAAAACGTCAAAAATAAACTGAGTTTAAAAATCAAGATTTATCTATTTATCGTTGAGTTGGGATATGATTTACACACTGTGAATTACTTTTCCAGTCAATGTAAAATATTAGGTGTATTTTGGTACAATTAAGAAAGAAAATGAAAGTTTATTCACTATAAATATTCAATTGTTAATGAATATATCAACCTCCGTAGTTTAGCGGTATAAGTTACGCTTTTCCCCACGTTATTTTCCGGGACTGGTTCTTTGATGAACCACCACGGTTACCAATCCGCCTGCCAAGCGTGGTGACTATGGTAACAAACATGCCTCGGAAAGAGGTCTATGATAAGCAGTGGATGATGATGATGATGATTGTAACTTATATAACGTACAAGTAAAGTAATTAAATAGTGTAATAGCGTAGGCTACTACCAATACAATTTAGGACGTATTCATATATAAAAAATATAAACACATAATTATTTCTAGTATTTATTTGACTTACTAATACGGCTACAAACCTAAACTTATGTAGGGCAGCAGAATGATATAAACCTGCCTTATTCGATCGTTAGCCCAATTTTTGCGTTACTAAGCTACGTTAAATCATATTGAATGACTGAATTTTAAAATATATAAGAAATCATAAATAAACGTAGCATAAAATATACATATTTTATAGCTAGCTGTCCTTTGTAAAAATGTGGCCTATATCATTCACTTTCAAAAATTAATTGCAAAATTGGTTAATTCGTTTGCCAGTAATGGTTTGACTTATGGAAAAGAGATTTTTATAAACAAAGTGTTTAACAAATAAATTCCACCTGCCTTATTAGGTATCGTATGGAGTGATTACGTATAAATTAAATGAAGTAATTTTAGTGAAATAATAATAAAATTAAAAAGTGTCATATACACAACCTTATACGCCCTGATGTTATAATTGTTGCTATTAATTGTCAGGATGATTTATCATTAGTATTACTACATATTGAAACGTAACTTAATTTTTTTTTAAATACCTTCTTTTTTTTACAAAAAATACGCCTTAAGAGAGACGGCAATGTACATTGCAAAATGAGCTCTAATGCCTTGCAATACAATTTAATGTGAGTTATACAAACAGGTGCACCTAACACAGGCTTGAAGCTACTGAATTCATTTATATGAAGTATCTGTTATTTTTAATGCCTTTTAAAAAGTTACAACGTATCTCGATTGAAATTATAATGATAGAGTATTTTGGCTGAGTATTGAGCATTAAGCACCAACCAGACTAAGACAAGCCCACCAATTCACACAATGCAGTTCCAGTCTTCGTTTATAATACGAATAGCGAGGATATGGAACTCTTTGCCAACGTCTGTTCCCTGAACAATATCATCTAGCGATCTTTCAAGTCAAAATCGGATGGGCTTGTACGAAGCAAGATTTACTACCATCTTAGTCCGCATCGACATGTAACTCCAGGTGGGATTAAAATAAACGCAAGCCTCTTAAATAAAATAAAAAATAATAAATCAATATGTTAAAACATTTTATATTCTGCCTATATTTGTAAAATATATCATGTCGTAGTAAATTACTTGTTGTTTTAAGTCCTTAGACTATGTACCTTCACTGAAACGGCTATGAGAGTAAAAAGGTTGCCATAAATTTTGCTCGCGTGGTATCACTAATTCCTGTGCCCTCGTATCTCAGTTAACCCTTTCATAAGGTAGGAACTTTTCTTGTTAAAATAAAAAAGATATATCAAAATGATATTTTATGAGAAGGCCGTCAAATTTCTATCCTTGTTAAATGCAGTGAAATAATTTGTTGGATCGCCGGATAAATGGTTAAAACTAAAGAACCTATTGATTATAATTGAATATCTGAAAGATGAGTAATAAAATATAAATATAAAAAACGAAAAAATATCTTTACTTTTAAAACTGTATTTATCACCTATCCATCAGCTGTTTATTGCCTCTAAGCTGCGTGGTCTGTTCAACTTGGTTATTTAAATAAAGGCTAGCTTTTCTAAAATACATACATAATTACCGTGTGTTTTTAAACTTTAAATTTGTCTTTTTTTTGCCTTCTGTGTTTTTTGGCTAAGAACATACTACGCGGCTTAGGGACAACTAAGAGATATACAGCTGATGGATAGAGAGCAGCATATATCAGCTCGAGGTTAGGTACCATCTTAGTGCGACGAACATCGCGAATTCATAATTGAATTAAGCTCGCCTTTGTACATGTTGTTTTTAATTAATACAATTTATGTCATGTAACTCTTTATGTGCAATAAAGTATAAATAAACTAGTACGGATTAGTGATAATTGCAATATCCTTCAACGATCCCGACTTGCCGAACGTAAACGGGTTGTTGAATTTTCTCAAATCATATATTACCATTTGTACAACTCAAAAAAAGACAAAAATACATTATAGAAGACAACAGTTTTGCATAGCGGTACAATTTGGATTGGTCAAATAATTTTCTTTTTATTCACGGATTGATGCAGTTTATCTAATAATAACGGCCGGCTGCGGCTTCGAATGGGGAGACTTTTATACTCTATGTTGTTTAAGGATAATGTAGCATTCTAATGGTGAAAGAATTATCGAAATCCGTTTAGTAGTTTTTGAGTTTATTTGAAACAAACATACATAAATATAAAGTTTTCCGCTTTATAATATTAGAATAGATAAGTATAGATATCGATGTGTTCAAATATTTTCAAGTTACTTCTTTTTCTCCAATTTTAGCATTTGTATCGTTTTTGTATTTTAATCTTAGCAATTATTATGATGTTATCTAACGTAGCCGTTAAAGCTATTTATTTTGTATTGATTATGCTTATTAAAAATGCTTGTAAAGTTTTTGCTGTCATGCAATACCTAACGTGTATCATGACCATAAAATACAAGTTTAATAATCACTATTTATTTTTAATTAGGTGGAAACAATTTGCTAGTATTCGCACTGATGGCTCGATAGATACGTTGTTGCTTCTGAGATCTGGTGTTCTGGGTTTGATTCCCACTTGGGGCGATTATTTGTGTGAACTACAGATAGTTCTTTTGAGTCTAGGTATTCTTTGTATTCGTAAATTGAATGTTTGTTAAGTCCTCCGGTGACACAGGTTTAATTTCCCAAGTGTACGAATTGTCTTCAACAAAAGTTTGTCGGACACATTTAATTTAGCTTTAAACAAATTTTGTTGAAAGCAAACTTTTACTTTTTTACATCTCCATGAGTCCGTAAAATTAATTGATAAACATGGGCTTCCCACCAAGATGATATAAATACTAATGTCCGTTAACTTGTAAATGACTATCAAATGTGATAATATGACAATTGGGGCAGACGGATTCAAGTAATTTTTGAAGCACTTCTAGTAGTCCCTTAACAAACCAGAACCGAAAATAATGCTATGATCGTACAAAAATGTTGTTAGTACCGTACGAATTAATTTCAAACACATTCTTATCAATGTTCTTTCCAGACTTTATACCAAGGAAGTTGTTAAAAACACATCTAACTTAGTTATATTGGGGTGAAAGCAAATTATATCACTTTTTTATTACACACAAGCCGTTTAAATTGTCCTTAGCAAGATGTGTAAGTATACACACTACACTGACAAGAAATTTTTAAATTGTACTAGTGTTTTTGTCTAGATATATACATTGTAAAAGTTATTCCCTATGGCAAATTAAAATGACATCGTTTTATTATTATTATAACATTGTTTATTACTTCTATGATATCATCAAAGTACAGGGCAAATAGTATTATTATTGTAAGAACATTTAATTTAATGTTTACGCAAGCAATACAATTAAATTAACAAAAGTGCTTGTAGGTAATGTCATTTAAGGTCGTAGGTAATTAGTATGTTTCATGTTTGCGAGGTATTTTTGTAACTAAATCATAATATCGTTAATACTGCATCATCATTTTAAAATAATTCAGGAAAATATTTTTTACATTAGCCCTTTAAAATTGTACTTATAACATATTAGTTTTATTATTTGTCACAATGTGGACCAATAAGCATATAGCCGGCCTGGTGATAAGAGGCTATCCTAGTCTAGTAACGCCCGTGCGCTCTGGTGACTTTACTGGCCTACATGGACACAATATTAGTCAATAATGTTATATAGCTGCAGTTTTTCTGTAAGGTACATATGTGTATAGACGTATGATAATTAGTAAAACTAATAAATTAAATGTATAAGTTGCTGCGCCCCGCAGTTTTATCTGCGTTACTACTCTTCTCCAGTGGGATGTAGTGTAATTTTAAACCAGCTTATAAACTATGACCATGCTAATTCAGCTAAATCTAATGAGGGACTTTTGCGTGACAAATTAACAAATAACTGTAAATCCATGCATAAAAACTTTCATTACAATAATAATAAGTACGATAATAGGCATGAAAAAACCTAACTAGTTTTATAATAAATTAGCTTCCCAAGCGTGGTTTTGACCGCGTAACCGCGTTCCCGTATTTCTTAATTAAATATAATATTATATAACCTTCCTCGATAAATTTGTTATCCCAAACTATTTTTTTTTCAAATAAACGCGATCAAGCAATCAATCAAACAAATTCTTCAGCCTGCTTTATATATTAAATATGGATTCAATTTTGATGAAACACCAATTAAACCCATTCAAAATATTTCCACCAAAAAATAATAAAAAGGATTTTTAAAGTGCCTTATGATTTACGTACTGATCCCAAAAGTTATTTTATGGACGAAAAATTTTCATTTGCTTAGTAGCCAACTAGGGGGTGATTTTTTGTATCGGATTTTGAGTAAAAATGTATATTTATACTTAAGTGTCTTGTGCCTTTGACTTCACCCGCGTGGTAAAGTTACTTTCAATCGGTTCAGTAGATCCAGAGACCTCTTAAATTTTACCTCTTTAAAATTTCCCTAACATCATCTATAGCAATTGTATACTAGGGAACGGGCAACAGCGTTTCCCTGTGTTACAACATACTATTGTGGTTAACAACCCACCTGCCCATTGTGGCTATGACAAAACCCTTCACAATAAGGCCGTTGTTCAGACGTTAAACGGTCTGATGACGAGATTGATGGCAAAAGTATAGATAAAAGCACGAAAAAATTCAAGCAATATTTTATATAAATGTATGGTTTCCAGCTTACATTAGACCACCCCATATATTCCCATGGGTGTCGTAAGAGGTGACTAAGGAAAATACAGTTGATGGTAGGGCAGCAGTATCTATCAGCTCCAAGAAACTCACCATATTACTGCAATCACTAATCTGCCTGCGAAGAGTGATGATTGCGGCAATATCCTTCACCGACCCTTTTTTTGTTGTTGTCCGGGTTAAATACATTTACGCATTGCCTTCTCCATAGCGTGGTATGCTAAACTCATACCACGAGGAGAGGACCCTATACCACTAAAACCCCCGGACACTCCTTCGATCCGTGGTTGGCAGGGACCAGGTACGCACAAAGCAATCCGGCCCATCCCTCACCGACTCTGCCTTGCCTAATGCCAAGGCCTGTTACGAGGAGGCCTATGTTCAGAAGTGGAAGTAAACGGGCTTTTGAAGTATGTAGTACAATGATCTAAAATCTTATAACATCTATCTTTTACTTCATACCTGAACTTTATTTGGAAAAAAATCTTTACTGTTGCCGCCATGTTCACACATTCATAACCCTATGTTTTATAAATAGACATCGATCACCACTCAGTACTTTGATTTCGCAAAGACTAACTATTCTTGAACGTGCTAATATGTAAGTTAGACGATAAACTGCGATACGAAGTTAAATTTTTAATGGCTTCCGTTAACTCTAAGCTATAAACCAAGTTTTAGCTGAAGCCCTCTTTTGGTTCGTTATAACATTACATGATACATAAATAATATATACAAAACATATGTATGTAAATATAAAATTAGCAGTGTTACTTTGTTCTAATTGCGGCCACGCGGGGTAATTATAGCAAAACCCTACTTCGGGAGAAAGCCAATGTTTAGCAGTGGACGTTGTACGAGCTGTTGATTAGTGTAAATAAACTAAATATATCACAAGAACAATGAATTTTCCTTATTTCTCTCATGAGCGTATATGGAACCCAGAAAACAAAAAAATACTGGTCAAATGCGAGTCGGACCTGCGCACGAAGGAGTCCGTTCCATTTTCAAGCGTTTTACATCTTGCCGTTATTGATATCGATCAAAAAAGAGCAAACAAAAGAGTTTGTTTGTTTGCCTGACCGCGCTAATCTCAGATATTAATAAAAAGTCCGATTTAAAAAAAATCTTTCAATGATTTAAAGATTTATTGAATAATTCTAGGCTATATTTTATTATAAAGTTCTTACGGGAATAGAATCTATGCAGGAAGCTGCGCGTGGAATGCTAGTAATAAAATAATATAAATTGTTGCGAAACTTTCGTATTTCGTATCGTTTTTTCGAGTAACTGTTACTGACTTTAAATATTTACGACAGCGTGGTGGTTACGAGTCGGCGGCAGTCCAAACGAGTTAACTTCTGCGATCTAATTGGTCAAAAAGTTAGACGTATAGAAATGGTCCGACATGGTCACTTAGTCACACTAGTAGGATGTTGCAGTGAATTTTTTAAGTTGCAGTGCAATATTAAAGTTTGGATTCCGTGGTTTCCGGCTTAAGGTCACCCCATTTTTTTCTATGGGTGTCTTAAGGACACTAGGACGACGACTAAGGGTCATACATCACGGGGCCGAGTCTGCTATTTTTTTAAGTATTGTTTCACCGTAGTGCCATCATGATATAATTATGCCAAAAATGGTAATCTATCAAACAGTGAGTTTGGTTGATTACCATTTCAGCGTTGGAATGGCAGTCGTTGTTGCTACGAAAAAGGCCGTCAACAGAAGTAGCAGGGGAGATGGTAAGGGAGATTGTAATGTTTATTTAGGCGATTTCAAAACTTATAAATGTATCATTTGTTATTATATTCAACGACGCTAATGTCATCATGGCGTCATAGTGACACCATTATGTTACGTCATTTGGATTAGTAGATTACCAAATGGGAAAAAACCGACCATTGGACTGTCAGTGACAGTTCATGGACACCCCATTACGATAGTAGACTCGGGGCCCTGATAGATGGGCAGCAGCATCTATCATCTCTAAGATACTCCCATCTTACTGAGACCTTTTTCTTTTTTTTCGGACATATGTATTTAGCCGGGCATAATGTTGCTACTTTACCGGGCATAAAGGCGAGCCAGCCTAGATAAATGGTTTAAAAAATACAAACTACCTGCACAATAGGGCGTCCCTTGTGGGACTTGGACTTCGGCTTAGGGCAGTCGCTGACGGAAAGATAGAGGGATTATGTCTTTTAGTATTTATGGGGAGTTTTGTGCAACTGTCGCTTTACTTTACAGTTCGCAGGCTTCTCGGACTTCGAGTCTACGAGGGCAGCGAAAGTTAACTGAGATCAACAATGAGCGTGCCAAGCGTGATAAAGTAAAGTTTTGGGTTTTTGTATTATATTCTTTTAGATCGGTGCTGTACTAAGTAACTGTCTGTTAAGGATAATATACATCCTGATCATTTTATTATTGCTTATACTGATTGAAATTATTCTGTTTGGTTGTACAATCAATAACTTCAAACCTGATTTCATTTTAGTACTTTCAATTTATCTCTCAATAGACTTACTGATTTCAATAAAGTACCTACTGAATTGCGAATCTCTAATTACATTGCAACTTACACCGTATCTGGTTTGAAATAAGAGCTATAGTCCTATACAGGTAGATGTTACTAATAAATGAAATCATTGGCAAAGTAGGTACTTGCTGTAAATCGATTCAGCGGATTCATAGAAAACGTAGGAGTTGAATAACTACCAAGTACAATTAAAGGTAATCAAATGGAAAGGAATCAGATCGAAGCGAAATAAAGTTGGAATGGATATGAATCAAACAAGTCGTGTGTATTGAATTTCGTCGTCCACTTTAAAGAGTAAATCAGTTCAGCGATTTGCTTTTAAGGTGTGTTTTTGAACAAATTTGAAAAAGCACTACAGATTTTTGTGACCTAAATTTAAAACTTATTAGTTAAGAAAAACAAACCCACCGTAGTAGCAGGGTACGTATAACCTTTCTTTCTATGGCGCTCCACCACCTAACCGAAGAAGAAGAGCACCGGGAAATGCTAATCCGTTGAGCTCTTGCGGTGCCTGCGACCCTTGACTTGACTTGGGTCCTTAATTTAGGGCCGCGTAACGCAAGTTTAAGTGTTTAACTAGTAGCATCCTTTCTTCTCATAAGTCGACCTGTAGGTACAGGAATGAGGCTATGTTCTCATACCGAGCGCAGTGTGGCGGGATTCTTGTCAGTCTTTGCGGTCTGTGTGCTTTCTGCGCGAGGGAGGAGGAATCCTTATTTCACCCCGCTCCGAGGCCTCCTTCAGTTTTTTTTCGGACGGACATTTCTGTAGTGAGCTACGATGCTTTTGGCACCACCGGGCATAGTCTCCTTCTGGGACATCACTCATTTGCACAAGAAAGCCATGACCTCTTACTATCGCTTATCTTTGAAACGATGGCTGGCAGTGAGAATCAGATCAACAGCGAGATTCTCCCGCCCACACCGGATACTCCTAAATCGTGTGCCGCGCCATATAATGGGGGCAGCCAAAATGATAACACCGAGTGTCCCGCTTTCGTTGCACAAGTAGTGTCCGTGTTACCACGTTGCACTTATACCCACTCGCCATAGGTGTCAAAACATTTTTACCCATTTTTCACACCGGCAAATTTCATTTCTCCACCTGACTAGTTTCTTCCAAGATAAATATACCGACTAAACCAACCAGATATGGATAAAAATCATATAAATAATATTGTGTTTGTATGACGTGCAAATTGTACCCAAGAAATTACCCATCACATTCACCCTAAATACTCAACATTAAATTTTATTAAAGCTTTAAATGCTGTAGCGTGGTTTCAATAAAATTTAAGTGAACAAACACTTAAAATATTTCATCAAAAATTTAAGCCCCAAAATGAGATACTGCTGCAGTATACGGGACGATTAAACTACAAAACTTGCAGTCGCAATGAATCACTCGGACACTTAAACTTACACACAGCAATAAAGTATACATACAACACTACAGTACGAAATAGCGCTGACATTTCAGGCTCACATTTTATAGGTTTGTCCGAGGGTTTAGCATTTGTAATAAGGCCTTAACATAACTTATAGGGTATAGCCTGCCTGCGTTGTAATACCACTGTATTACAAAATTACAACGCGTAAATACTCGGTCACAAATGAAATGTTAGACACAGCTCTTTATTTATATCTATAATAATATTTTCAGAGGAAAGATTAGTATGTTTTTATAATAGTTTGTTACGAATAAACCTAAAATGTGACAGTTTTCGAAGAATATTTTATCATTAGAATGCTACATTATGTTTGAGTAACATAAGGTATGTATGTGCTGGTTTCTACTTTGCAAAGCAGGTTAGCATTGCCATTCAACGGGGTAATGCTGCCAGCATTCTGGGAACCTTGCCAAGTAGAATAGATTTAGAATAGTAATATTTTATAAGTTAGTTTTATTTTTAATTAGTTACTTTTAGTTTTATTCATATCAATTAAATTATACAGATAATTATGAAATTTCAATGGAAACTGGAAACTGAAACTGCGCGCAGGATTTTAGTAGTTAGTAAAAAATATTGTGGAACTACTAGGAACCGAGTAGAATAGCGAATGTTTTCCCAGTAGCAGTACCGCTACGGTAATTATTTTTTTTAAATTAAGAAAATCCTATTAGTTTCCATAATACATATATTGATCCTGATCTAGATTTAAGGAAATGTTCTTATACCAAACGAAGTAAAATGCTAAACAAATGAAACTAATAACTACTATCACACAAAATTGTTTGTAAAATGTTATGTTTGAAAAAGTATCTTATAATTGTCATCATCAGCCCGTATAACATCCACTGCTGTATATGGGCCTCCTCAAAGAAGGTTTTGCTATATTCACCTTCACTACGTGTAGTGTGTGTCGACATATTTTTTTCAAAAACAGGTAAACGCGGCTGCATTCCCATGCCACCTCTACCAAATATTATTTGTGTAAATGTGCGTCGTCCTTATAGGAAACGTGTATAATTCAATATGTATGAGTAACCACTAAATTATATACATAAGAAAACGAATCGTTGTACCTGTCCCAAGCCAATATTGCTCCGAACATATTCTAAAGGACACTCTTCTACGTTATGCGTCGGTACAAGGACAATCACATTTTGGCGCGATTCCAGTGCGCTTCCCGGCAATTTTTCTTTCACTTTGCTCGATTTTTCGCATCAACAGCGGTAAACAAGCCCCTAACTTTTCCCACCGAATTACTTCCTTCCAGCGGTTTTCTCTAAGGAAGTGAACACCGCAATATTTGCATTTAGCAATGCCTTCTTAAATCTCATATGTAGAAATAGCATAATATTCTGAGAGCATGTAGAAATAAGATCGGATTTGAGTCAGCGGATCGGTCTCCCCGATAAGAAACTAAATTATTGCCTGATGCTAAACGTAACGATAGTCGCCGATATAATCGATTCGTACCCGTATGTTGTAAATCTAACTTGGCATGAGCGTTTAATAATATGAGATTATCTATCTAATATAGCTTTACGAGCCGTTTTTGAATATACATATTACTGTGAAGATTAATGGATAATGTTCTTGTAAATCGAATCAAGCTTGTAATGGTGTAAAAAATACAGTATTTTGTTAGGTAAACCTAAATATGACACCAAAAAAAGACTTCGAGTTTTTTCTAGAAGAAAATAAAGTGTAGCAATTTTTCAATATTTGGCAGTGTTTAATATCTTTCCAATAAATTGCGTAACACTGCCGGAAAATGTATGTTTACAAATAAATTGTATTTAATTATTATCATACACAAGTATCTTCTTGTAACGAAGGAACCTTATTGCAAAAAATACAAATGATTATGAAAAATCAAGTCTAGTTTGTACTGTTTAAATATTGGTTACAAAATATTTAAATAGCCAGCGGTTTCTGGTTTTGAATAAACCACCCTATATATTCCTATGGCTGTCGTAAGAGGCGACTACGAAACATACAGCTGATGGATGGGTCTGTCAGCATCTGTCAGCGCAAAGCTACTGTAATTTTACTGCGTGGTGATTACAGCAAACCTCTATAACTGCCTAAGGGGAACCTCAGGCTTGCCGGGTCAGTTATAGAGGATGTCCATATTCAGTAATGGACGTTAACGGGCTGATCAAATAATTGGGTAAAGTAAGTAAATAGTGCAAATTAATCCAATACTGCCTTACTTTTTACGGTTAAATCAATTACAGTAACAAAGACAGTAAAACTATAACATACACGGAAGATTTAGACGTCATGTTTCGGTCGCATTCTATTGGTACTGTGTAAAACCGATAGCCGGTAAAAACTATCGACATTGGTTGTTTTACTTTAGGTATGCTTTGTGCACTGTGAGTTGTTTGGAACCTCCATTGCTCAGGTATTACAAATACTGTGGAATTCCTTTTGTTGCAAAACAAAAGGCACAAAGTAAACTTGATACGGATTTTTGGAACTTGTTTACTATTGGTGTGCAAGTTACTTAGAAACAAAAGCAATACTGAACAACAAATGATGTTACCAAAACGATTTTAAAATAAGCATTCCATTTTTAAAATGAGCGGAAATTATTCTTTTTTAATAATGACATTTCTATTCCTGCGTGTCGCCAGTTATACATATAAGCCTGGCCATGGAATGGGAAAATAATTATATATTTTTTTTATATGGAAAGATGTACACCAAACTGTCCAGGTTCTAATACAAGCGTACATAATTTTACCATCAGTATATAATCATGTTTCAAATGAAATTAATAGGTAATACCAATTAATTTCATTTGAAAGTAATTATACTGGATATATCAATATACAGAACGTATATAGATATATCCGGTCTAATTACTATGTTACTTACTTTTATTTACTCAGTCTAGTTTAAAATTAAATAATATCTTTTGAATGGAATCGTATAATTAGGCTTTTTTTTAGTTTGTTTAAAAACCTATGATGGCAAAGACAAGGAGGCGAGTGGATTACGCGCGGAAACTAATGCGTTCGATTTTCTAAAGTATGGAAAATTGTAAGTGATAAAGTGTTTTAAAAGTACAAAATAGTCAAAGGCAATTCAATTAACATAAAAAAGCCCTGTTGTGTACATCTTTGCTGACTTTATTTTTTTCCTTAAATATAAGGAAAGCTATTTAGGAATTCTCTTAAACAGACAATTTGAAAGAATTATTTTAATAATGTTTTTCGAGTTCTTTCCGTGAAAAACGCCTATTAGCGATGTCAATCAGTCTGCCATTAGAACGTTTCTTTAGGACATATAATGGTAAAATAAATAGCAATGTCGTAATTGTGTTTTATTATTCTAAGTAAAACCTATTTAGCAGTATAAACGAAACTGACACTGACTCTTTTATTTTATAAATTTGTCAATAAGCTGTGAGATCTGTCTCCTTGACATTTAGTTTATTTTTTAAGTGTTCTTTGTGTTATGCGAACTCGTCCTTTCTCTTTTAAACTCCTAATTCCCAAATTAGAATAAATAACATTAAATTATAGTGCATAATTTGCCACATTTTTATATTATTATATACTTAATTATTTATTTATTTCTGTAACTTGACATTTATTATGTAATATTCTAGATAGTCGTAGTTTTGGATTTTGAAATCTTCATGCTCAAGATCTGAATTATATAGATTTTGGCCGTACGATCTACTTCGTTTAACGTTCTATTTAAAACTCTGACATTGGCAAAAGTCTCTCCGCAAAGTCCACAACAAAAGAACTAAACTTAACTATGTTATACGAATCTACTTACACGAGTAAATACATAATCAAGTACATAAACATATTTATAACACGTACTTATTCTAACATATATTTGTGAGGCAGCCTATTATGTTTACAATGCGTAGTTTCCGGATTAGAATAGACCAACTCATGTCTTTCCATGGGTGTCGTAAGAGGCGACTGAGGGACATAAAGCGCATAGATGACTTTCTATGGGTGTCGTAAGACTGAGGGACATAAAATAAAATGATATTTTTTTGAATGTTTATTGACTATCTTATAATTAGGCATTTTTTAAATTTTGTTTAAAAGCCTATGATAGCAAAGACAAGAAGACGAGTGGATTACGCGAGGAAACTAATGCGTTCGATTTTCAAAATACGCTGGAAGTATGGAAAATTCTAAGTGGTAAAGTGTTTTAAAAGTACAAAATAGTCAAAGGCAATTCAATAAAGCGTGGATAAGCAGCAGCATCTATCAGCTCAAGGACATTCAATCCATCTGCCAAGCATGGCTTACCAAAGGCTGTTAACAGGTGGTGCATGTACAGCAGTGGACGTTAACGGTCTGATACAGTAAAAAAAAGTCTAACAACAATTCCGACTTTTTTTAATTAAAAAAAAAAATGTTTTATTCATTCGTATAGCGTTGCTGCAAATGTAAAATCTCTAATTTGAAATTTTACTCCACAGTAAGTTTTTATATAATACGAAAGATGTTTTAAAATAACAATTTAATACAAAGCAAAAAACGCAAGTGTCAGTATTCCGCTTCAGTAAGGCAATTGTATCTTTTTTCGAAAAGAGTTTTTATACACATTGACGATTTCTAATTTGTAACGACGATATACTTTTAGTTTTTACTTAATTATTTTCATAAATAGAGTTATTACAACTACTATTATGACAAGCTCCGTAGCTTAGCGGTATTTGGCTCGCTTAAATTATCGGAGGTCGTGGGTTCTCAACGCCAGACCAGGAAATCTTTGTGTAAATTCTAGAATGCTTTCCGGGTCTCCAGACCAGACCCGATTGCTATAACATCATCTATAAATTATCGTACATCAAAGAACGGGCAGCAGTGTTTCCCTGTGTGGTACAACATTATACTGCGATCGCCAACCCGCCTACCAAATGTGGTGACTATGGCAAACACCCTCCCTCGGAAGGAGGCCCATGTTCAGCAGTGGACGTTATATGGGCGGGTATATACATTACGTGCCAAAGTGAAATCTTACGTCATCATTGATTCTAATAATCTCCACGCTCCAAAATAATTGTAGTATATATTAGTATATTTCTAGTATAACTTTTTTATATCACAAAATTATTTTCATTAATAATAAATTACATTTACAATGATTGTCACTCTTGACGCTTGTCCTAATACGTTCGCGTCGCTGTCGACACAAATAAATCATCCAATGTAATAAGAATTTTGACATTTTCTTGTAATGAAAATATAAATTTTGTTACAAAAAGAATAACATGATATTTGAACGCATTGGTATTTCGATTCACATAAAGAACAGACACGTTTGATGAAGTCACCTTAATCTAAACCAAAATTCAATCACCAGCCAAAAAAAATTGCATGGTTTTATTATTTTTCCTGCATATTATGCATACTTTTTGAAGGCAGGATGGCGGTGCAAAAACTGCATCCCAACAAAAAGTTACATGTGGAATTAACAAATCTACGATTGATTCTATTAATTATTATCGTCAAATTACACTTATATATTGCGGAAGCTATCTTCTCCGGCGGGTTGGATAGAATCTTCAGTTGAAAATCAACTTTGTTCTTTGAATATTTGTAAAAGTCAAATGCTAATTAAATATTCAGTATGTGAGTACCCAGTAAGTCACGTAAAGCTCTGGCATATTAAAGGTGTCTTGGAATCCGACTCAAACACTACTTTTTCCTGACGAATTTTCATCGTTCAGTGAGTTAATTAATTTATACACTATTAATTATCTTGAATATAATGAAACGCTTGATTTTTTAAATAGCAATGAAGTTTGTAATTTTATATTTCTAATTGATTCCAAATGACAGGGCTATCTATGGAACTTTTTTTTTACTATAAAAAATAAGCTTGGATATATTCCGGTTAGCTAAATTATAATTAATACGCTCTCAAAAAACATATGTTTGGCTCCGAATTATTAACTCAATATAAAGAAAAACACATATTCATACAAGTAATAACATTTCAATATCCACCAAAAAGCACATCAGACGTGACAAAATTAAATTGAACGATAAATACACCCTTGTTCAGTTTAAAATACTGTCCTCTAAGAAAAAAAGAAAACATGCCAATATATATGGGCGAAAAAAATAAAATAAAGAGAGTCAGCGGAACACACGGCCGTTGTGTCCCACTATAAAAAGAAAAAATCTTGTATAAGGGTGTTTCATAAAAAGGAAGCAAACATTTGTCTCACGCTTCCAGCCTAGCAGAAATTGTCGCCTCCCAATCGAAATCTTCAAGAGTAATATTTGCGCTTTCGCACAACATTGGCCTTTCTTTCTACGACAGAAATTATGTTAAACTCAACCAAAATGTGCGAGTCGCTTTGAAATTTAAATGCTTCCGTATTTTGGAAACTGTTTTGGAACCCTCTTTCGTAGCAGTTTACAAAAAGTGCTTATAAATATTCTGTTTTGGTGAGGTTGCAAGGGTCCACTTTTCTTTTGGATGGCCACATAATAATATATTATGTTGAACAGTGTAAGCTGAAACCGAAATTTAGATCGACATTTGGAATAGAAATGAGTCCTTTAATATCTAAACGCTGGGATACAATTTCAATTGTATATATTTTGACTTCACCCGTCTGTCAAATGAACTCGACTCCTTGGTAATTTACTTTAAGAATGTGATAAAATTTTATTTCATTTGATACAGTTTAGTTTATTAATGAAAGGTTTTCCCAAACTATGGATAAAACTTTTCCAATTTTCTTTTAAAATTTATAACGTTCGTTTCACATTTCCTATTTGCGACCAACCTCGACAAACGCAATTATCGTTCCTTTAAACTTTTGATAGCTTTACTTAATTTTGCTTCGGGAAATCGTCTTTTGAACGAATCAACTTAAAAGCAATTGTTTTCTGGGAACTTACAGGTGTTTAATTTGATGAAAGTTAACAAGTTTATAATTTAATTTTATAAAAAATATTAAGTTTCTGACACGATGATTTGGGTTAAGAAGGATCGTTATAATTATTTTATAACGTTTTGCACAATTTAACTTTTTAATTAATGATACTGACATATCCACACATTCTCTTTTTTATTATATTTACGCGTATTAATACTATATTACCTTTATAATTCAGTAGTAAAATAAATAAAAGATCATTATTCATTTTGAGTTTAGTATAATTACCGACAAATTTTCCAAGACGTAGGCAAAATAGTATGTTTTAAATTATAATTAGAGATTACATTTCTTCATTTTTGTCACATCTGCCTCTTTCAATCTTAATTTTATCTTTATTATCTTAGAAATTACATAAATAATTTAAAAAATGCTGATTATTTTTATAACTAGAGTGGTTTTCAGACTTTGTATTCTTTCATTTGTACTATATTAATTCTAAAATTGACCTATTATACGTATCATAGTTGATGTATAAACAGCAAAGCAACCAACTTACTATTGCAGTTACATGTCTCTTTGTACAAATATCTTCACAAATAAAGTCTTGTGATTATTTATTATAAAATTATACTCATGAATGAGTTCATTGAAATAATGAACAACCCGTAACCATCAAATCTTTATGCCGACAATTTAATTTGAACCTTTAAAATACTCTCGTAATACTAACACAGCAAAACACAATTTTCTTCTATTGTCTTTTTACAGTCATGAATAAAGCGAAGGACACACAAATGTTTCATTACCTACAGACGATACTTCATACTCATAAAGTTGTGACGCGTTTTATGTTTGTGGTATTATAATTCGGTAGAATAAAAATATTAGTAGAGTCAATAATAATATTTCTTCATTGCGTATGGAAAATTTATACAAAGAAAAATAATGTAACATAATAAAAATGACTTCTGTTTATTATGAATTGTACATATGAAAAAATAACATTTAAAGATGGTGTACAATGGCGAGGTAATCTCATTTCTAGAGTTTAGAAGCATGAGGTCGGATGTGCCATTATACGTCAGAAACATTCGTCGTATGTGCCTTTATCATAAACAGGCACTTGCAACTGAATGCTTCTGAAAATAAAAGTATATCCACCCTTATACTTCTGAGGCCTAGATTTATGAGTTTTTTGGCAGAAAACTAAAAAATATTCAAAGAGTGAGATGTATGGTAAGCGAGCAAGAACACATTATTATTCAATAATGTTATTCTAATCATCATCATCATTAGCCCATATAACGTAAACTGTTGAACACGGACTTCCTCCCGAGGGAGGGTTTTGCCATTGTCACCACGCTTGGCAGGCGGTTTGGTGACTGCAGTATTATGGTGTGCCCGTTCCCTGGTATACGATTGTCATAGATTATGTTATAACAGAAGGGACTAACGGCTTAACGTGCTATCCGAGGCACGGAGGGTAGACCCTAACTAACCAGAATTTACTCAAAAATTTCTTGCCCGGCACAGGGATTGTACCCACGACCTCCAAAATCTAAAGCGAGCCTAATACCGCTACGCCACGGAGGGTTTTCCAATAATGTACGATAATATTTTGTCACATGAAATTAACGTTATTTCCGAATAATTAATCAGCTCGAGTATTATACAAACTATACAAATTCAGGTGACGTTATGTTAATGTTTCACAACATTTTGAACATTACTCATAAAATAACACACGGTGTCTTTCTCTAATTCCTACAATTATCAGCTTTTACATTCGTATTACCCTTTCAATAAATCATATCTATAAATAACTAAGTTTCTCAGTGGCGTAACGAGTCAGGGGGGCAGTAGCGAATGCTTTGAAGTGAGGTGAGGGAGGTGCTGTAAATTTATTATAGACATACTTTGTAAATAATTCTGTACCAAAATAAAACATTAAATAAAACCTTTTCTCATTCACTATTCACGTTATTTTTGTCATGTTCACATCACATCACGCACATCAGCGACCGCTCTGAGCCGAGATTCAAATCCACAGGGGGCTCCGTCTTGCGCAGGTTACTTAATTTGTAGTTAATAAACTATTTAATAAGGTAAGAGCTCTTCTCACCTTTATGACCGGTGAAGCAGTAAAAGCCTAATCGCGAACTACAGGAATTATAGTCCGAAAAAAAAAGATTGTCATGAGTTCATTTTTTTTAGGACCGAATTATCACTCAGTCTTAATCTGGGGGCACAGCAGCGCCCACCCAAGTCGAGTAAGAAAAAAAAAAAAAAAAAAAACGCCGCACGGCGCACGGCCTGCACGGCCGTACCTATCTTTTCTCGAAGCAACTCAGCGGATTTTCTAAGATATTATTATGAAACATTCATTTACAAATATGTTTTGGGGACAAAAAATTAGGATGGAGCCTAAGGTGTTTAGCCCGTTTTACTACCTTATACTTACGCCACCAAAGAGTTTGGTAAAGTCAATGTAATACAATAAGGACAAATATATTTGTACCTTTCATAGTAGAAAGGTAAAGGTCAATACTGTTACTAAAATCATTTACAAATAACTGTAGGTGTATCATTCAATAAGGGTAAACCACGCTACTAATAAATGTTTGAATTGTGGTCTATATTTACACTTAATAAAATATAATACACAGACAACTTCTGTGGAGTAACTGAAAAACGCTCACTTTAAATTTTGAAGTTCGTGGGTACAATCCTCGCGCTATATATGAAATTTTTGTATATAAGATATAAGATTAGATTTCGCTCCGGGTCTTGTTGGTTAAAGAAATATCCACGGCCACGGAAAGCATGTAAAGCAATGAGTGCTTCATAACAATCGTATACCAAGGACCGGAAAGGAGCGTTTATCTTAAAACTTTATCTCAACTGCGTTCACCAACCCGCCTACCAAGCGGGGTTCAGCAGTAGACGTAACACTGGCTGATGATAAAATAGAATAACTTCATTTCAAAATTGAGATTAATAAAATTCGACCACCGGCAGGATTCGAACCTGCATCTTTGGGTAAAGCCCCCAATGCCTTAGCCAATTAGGCTACGGTGGAACCCTACCGATAAAATATAGTATAAGGTAATCTTTCCCATAAAGAGTTCAAAACATTTAATAATGTGAAAACGGGCGGTGTCATCGTTTAATATTTAATACCAAATGTAACTTTGGAGATATTTATCGAAGTAATGCGAATCATTACCGATAGATGGCACTACCGTCCCCGTTAGAGACGTGTTACAAAGAGATTAATAAATTTCGATGATCGGTAGGGTTCCACCGTAGCCTAATTGGCTAAGGCATTGGGGGCTTTACCCAAAGATGCAGGTTCGAATCCTGCCGGTGGTCGAATTTTATTAATCTCAATTTTGAAATATAGTATAAGGTAATCTTTCCCATAAAGAGTTCAAAACATTTAATAATGTGAAAACGGGCGGTGTCATCGTTTAATATTTAATACCAAATGTAACTTTGGAGATATTTATCGAAGTAATGCGAATCATTACCGATAGATGGCACTACCGTCCCCGTTAGAGACGTGTTACAAAGAGATTAATAAATTTCGATGATCGGTAGGGTTCCACCGTAGCCTAATTGGCTAAGGCATTGGGGGCTTTACCCAAAGATGCAGGTTCGAATCCTGCCGGTGGTCGAATTTTATTAATCTCAATTTTGAAATATAGTATAAGGTAATCTTTCCCATAAAGAGTTCAAAACATTTAATAATGTGAAAACGGGCGGTGTCATCGTTTAATATTTAATACCAAATGTAACTTTGGAGATATTTATCGAAGTAATGCGAATCATTACCGATAGATGGCACTACCGTCCCCGTTAGAGACGTGTTACAAAGAGATTAATAAATTTCGATGATCGGTAGGGTTCCACCGTAGCCTAATTGGCTAAGGCATTGGGGGCTTTACCCAAAGATGCAGGTTCGAATCCTGCCGGTGGTCGAATTTTATTAATCTCAATTTTGAAATATAGTATAAGGTAATCTTTCCCATAAAGAGTTCAAAACATTTAATAATGTGAAAACGGGCGGTGTCATCGTTTAATATTTAATACCAAATGTAACTTTGGAGATATTTATCGAAGTAATGCGAATCATTACCGATAGATGGCACTGCCGTCCCCGTTAGAGACGTGTTACAAAGAGATTAATAAATTTCGATGATCGGTAGGGTTCCACCGTAGCCTAATTGGCTAAGGCATTGGGGGCCTTACCCAAAGTTGCAGGTTCGAATCCTGCCGGTGGTCGAATTTTATTAATCTCAATTTTGAAATATAGTATAAGGTAATCTTTCCCATAAAGAGTTCAAAACATTTAATAATAGAATAACTTCATCTAAACGCATATTTTAGTAATATCTTACATAAAGAAGATTTTTATTTACGTATGTTTGGAATATAAGCTATACTGGTAAAACCATGGGAACGTACGTTTATTACTTTTCTTAAGGTTTAGTTAGAAATTAATCTTTTGTAGTTGAAAGCTCTTATCACACGAGCTTCTAGCGGGCCAGCTCCCTTTTTCAACGGTGGTATTGAGTAATAAGATAAAACTACTAATTTGGAAAAAGTTTCATACAATAAATAAAATTAAACTTTACGCCGATGAGACACGAATGAGAAAAACATTTTTTGTTAATTGGAACCATTTTTTCAAATTAAATTATTGATATAAATTTTTGTTTCTAACTTGTTTAAAAGGATGAGTTACATTATTGGTTAGTGTAAGTGATTCCGGACTGTTAAGAGTTAATGAAAATAAAAGATGGCGGTTGGATTGAATTATAATACCGGCTTGTCTGACGGAGAAATCAAGGCACAGCCTAATCGATTGATCATAAAGACCTGGAACGGAAAAAGGAACAAATTTTAAAAATAAATACTCTTTTAGAAAAGGCCCCTCATCCAGCTGTCAACGTCAACGTTTAGTATATTTTGTTAAATGAAATATAGGTATACTAAAAGTAGACGTTGGAAATGAAAAAATTATACATAAGTTTTTGTTTACATTTTAATATTCTACTCAAGTTAAAGTATATCGAGAAGACGATTAAAATTAAGTTTCGAAAGTTAATTTATATCGAGAAAAAAAAATCGTTTTAGGAAAAGGTTGTTCGTTTAGAAAAAAATCAATTTCATTGTTTGCAAACGCGGGTTTAAAACTAGCATTTAAATAAATAAACTAGAACTAAGTTTAAAAAATTAAATTATAATTGGAACGTGGTTCAAGAGCTCATTGCTTGGTTTTTGATTAAAACGAGAACAGTCTTTCAGCGTTTATATATTTTTTCTTTGTATTAGTTGCCTATTGATTTAGTTTCATTACAATCTTATTATTTTTTAAATAAAATTGAGATTGAATACCTTTGTCTCTTTCTAACGCTCTAAGAGCGTATCTATATAAACAGGCCACGCAAGAATACGTTGTTCAAAAGAGAATTATTCAAATGAGTAAATTTTGTTGTTCAATCTGGCATTTCACAGAACGCCTATTTATGAAATCTATTATGTTATAATTAATATTCATGTGTTCACATTCAGTGTTTGATTGTTTGTATATTCGTCGCGTTTCGCGATTGAATTAAAAGTTTGTATATATTCTTGTTGGAACCTACATATGGAATACATAACTACACATTACATAACTACTGTTGACACGAATAGTGTAAAACTAGATAACTATTTACGAGGAACCAAATTAAATTAAAAGTATTAGCCTTATTAAAATTTCCCTTGAAAACGTTGTCTTAAAATATAGCCTACGCAACAAGGACACATTTATGGGCGCTATCCACACGATAGCCCAGTCATATTAGGGGTTTCCCCTCGGAATTAAAGATAATTGGTATAAACTTTTGTTTTGTCGTTCTAAATGTTGTCTCAAAAGTCACAAATCGACACTTCCAACGTATGTTATCGTAACTATCAAATTAACGAAAATTACATTTTTAGATTAACAACTACTTTATAACATAGATTATCGTATGATCTAATAAAAAAAAATATATTTACAATAGAACCTAAGATACTGAGACTGCATATTATCGCATGTTCAACTTTAGCGTAGTAAAATATCGTTAAGTGCAGTTAATGCATCTTACGCGGGGCGCGGGGAGCCGCTGCGCCGCGCGACCCAATAGTAAGTATTAGTACCGATTGAATACGCGGGAGTGGAGCATGTCGCTGTCGAGCTTTGTGCTCGTCGCAATTTTTAAATTTTTGTTATGATTGATAGACTTAGTAAGATATCACAGCTGTCAACCATGTCATCTAGGTCGAGACGAATGATTGATGCAGTAATTTGGCCGTTAAAACAATATGATACGTTGGATTCTCATGAACTGGCAAACGCTAATACTTCAAATTGTAGTAACGATTTGTGTACCTCCAACCCTTTTGTGGAAGATACTACAAGGATAGAAGGTAGGTGACACGTTTTACAATATTAATTACGAATAAATGAAATAATTGTATAAATAACATGAAATGGTTTAATACCCATAGTAAAATATCGTAAGTATAACTTGCGATAATATACATCGAATTAAGATACTTCTCAAATATCGTAAGTAAATAGTTACGATACTTTACTATTGAAAAAATATATAATTGTGTTCTGTATTTCTACTTACGATATTTTTCGTTGGAATTTCTTTCTCTTTTTATATCCTATGTTGCATTTAAGATATTTTACTTCGATATGAAACGCAATTTACCATAGTATTCTTTTGAAAAAAACTCAATTAAAAGATATTCTAGTTTTTATTTTACAGAGTCGCCGCTTCCTTTTGACGCAGATAGTGATGAGATAAACCAATTAATGGATTTGTTAACCGAGTCAGATGAAATACGTCATGGTCTTTCACTCACGGGACAAAGTAAGTGACAGTGTATTGATACAATAATAGCGTGTCTTATTTATATCTAAAGTTTAAAAGTCCAAATTAATTTACTAGTCGTAATTTTATGTAAGTTTTACTATATTTTTCTTTGAGTTTGTATCAATCGATACTAATATTATAAACTAATGCGAAAGCTATTGTGTCTGTCTGTTACGCTTTTATGGCTAAACGCTTAAACTAATTTTGATTATATTTTATATTGAGGTATATTGAACCCTGAGGAAGAACATAGGTTACTTTTAAGCGACATACCACGCGGTCAAAGCTGAGAGCAGAAGATAGTATTATTGTAAAACTATATTCTTTATTTTAGACCCCGGTGAAGAATCTCCATCAGCTGTTGAGAATATAACACGACATCCATCTCCGGACTGCACAACAATAAATCATCTGGATTTTGATTGTGAAAACCACTTTTGTCCCTGGTTTGTTGAAAAAGATATTCCGCCATTACATTCTGTTGATTCAACTTTCACTGATTTAGTTTATACTCCGCAAGCGAACACGTCTCTATCTTCGATGTCAGAACCGACACCACAAGCTTCCAGAAAACGGAAAACCAAACCAAGAAAGGACAAGGGAAATATCAGACGTCGCCATGTTTCCGAATGGAAAGACAACAAAAGGAAAATGCTAAGAAACTTGGGCAAGGAGTATATGAGTCGTGATGGTACTGTAAGGCATGGTAAAACTTTGGGTCCTATGTGTCCTATAGTCAAAGTCAAAGTCAATAATATATTTATTCATATAGACACAATTCAAAAATAATTAAATCATGTTCTTATGATGCGTCCATTTCTTTTCCTACCACCAGTTCAAAGACGTGGCAACTCTGAGAAAAACTGGCAAGAAACTCAGAGGAATCCTTTTTTAAATAATCAAATCATCATTTATTTTACAATATTGTTAAGCAGCAGTGTCATTCCAGAGCAAGTTACTCCCAAGCCATTCTGTCATTTACATAATCTGATATTCTATAATATGCCTTTTTACATAGTTTAGCTTTGACAGTGGCTTTAAATTTATTAACAGATAATTCTCTAATATTATTTGGGAGTTTTTTATAGAAGCGAATACATTGCCCCATAAAAGAGTTGCTTATTCTATGGAGACGAGTTGCATGTACTACTAAGTCATGCTTATGTCTAGTATTCATATTATGTATATCACTTTTTTTCTGAAACTTATCTTTATTCTTATGTACTTATAACAAATTTTCATAAACATATTGCGAAGCTAGAGTAAGAATTTTAATGTCTTTGAACTTCTCCCGTAGGGAAAGTATGAACTGTAGGCTAAAATGTACAACAAAAATAAGTGATGATGAAAGAATATTGCTTTTCAATAGGTTTTGGGATTAAGGGAACCGTGAAAAGCAATGGGCTTTTATTGCAAACTTGGTAGTCAAACAAAAAAAATGAAGGGTTTTAACTGATATGGAATCTAGGCGTAAGTTTACTTTAATTTATAGACTGCCAAGGGCTGTTGTAGAAGACCAGGAAAACTATTTAACTGTGTGCAAAAAGATGTATCTAAACACATTTTCATTAAGTGAACAGTTTGTCTATACATCTTTAGAAAAAAAAGATAACATAAGTGGCTTGATACAAGCGGATCTGCGAGGGCATCATTCGAATCATCGCATAGTAATAACTGAGGATGTTATTAAAAGTGTATGTGATCACATAAAATCCCTTAAGCCTGTAGAATCTCACTACACTCGCCAAAGAAGTAGTAAAGAAAAAGTGCAGTGGAATAAAATATGAGAAGTATTTATAAAATCTGAAGACCCTTATAAATTATTTTTTTATAAATATGAGTTAGCTGCCGAAGACTACCATATATTATCTACCAGGAGACAATGTATACCAAATATTGATGCACTGTATACAAATAGTCTGCCTATACCTAAGGCGAAAAAAGACGATTTGATGAATATGTGCAAGTCTTGAATCATACCCACTATTCACCATGATTTTTTCCAAAACCTACCTGAAACTGGTAACGAAATTATTTCGGAAACAGATTCGGACTAATTAAAAAAATACAAAGTTTTTATTAATTACTGCTTTAAGTTTTGTACTGATATTTTTTTTTTATGAATATCTAAATTTATCTTGTTAAGTTTATGAAAGAGGTTTTCGTTAAGTTGATATTTAATTCATCGTTACATTTTTCAAATTTTTCGAGACGTTTTGTTTGTTAATTTTATAATATTTTTTTTACATAATGCGGGTATAGTTTTAACAAAATTCTATTTACTTTGGATTATAAGCATTTGGATGATAAAGATTTTATTTCATATTGTTAATTAAATGATATAATAAATAATTTAGCGAAATACCATTGATAAATTTTATTTTTTTGTTTTTGTCTAACAGAGATTGTTTATTTGGATTATTTAGATTACGAAATACAACAGTATGTTTCAGAATAATAGAAGTGATTTTTTATTTCAATTTTACCCGTTATTAGCAATTACGATACGAAATAACATTATTGTTCCATTGTATAGTATGGTAACTGTAACCTACGCCACATGATCATTTTATTAGTTCCGAAGTAAGTTATCGTACGTGCAACATACGCTACTTAAGCCTACATAAATATCGACGTAAAGTATAGTAAGTACTACATACAACCAAATACCATTGATATTTTCCATAGTAGAAATCCGTAAGTGACTTTTAAGAAATTCTAATAAAAATTTCAATAATCCTTTTTGAAGGTAATATTCCATTCCTAAAAATATGTCTGTATGGCAATGTTGGTTCCTATATGAGCTTATTTGAGTTCACTGTCATCAATAAACTGTTTGCATACCTTTGAATTGCGATACTGTAAAGTTGATCAAATACAGTTACGATAATATACGTAGGAAGTGTCGAAATGCTATCGTGTCCGCGTCTTAAGATATTGAAGGGTTTTCGCGAATATCTCGCTTTCTATTGCCTAAATTAGATATTTTGCACTTATTATGAAAGTTGTAGAATATAAAATTCTCTACAACTTTTGTATGAACTTTTTTTTTCATACGATCAACCGTTTTTGGGGTAGAGCACAAAGAGTGCGCAGCGTACAGTCATATCTTTCATTCCGAGGTTGTCCCCTTTTTTACCTAATATGACTGGGCTACGAGGGACAAAGACAGACAGTGCTTTTTGTTTTAGGTTCCGTGGTCGGCACGCATTGTGACAATAATATTATTTGTAAATTAAGCATGTTTTATACTTACATCGGCGACTTGGTGTACGGTTAAAATTCGAATGAGTTAATGTTAAAGCTAGTATTAAGAACCACATTATTGTAAAAATATATAATGTAGTACTCGCAACCGGCGTGCGTGTATGACCAGATGTATGAACGTAGACGAGGCAAAGGGAGTGTGTAAGGATCGTAGCAGGTGGGGTTATATAGTTTCTGCCTACCCCTATGGGAGAAAGGCGTGATTATATGTATGTATATAAAAATGAATGTTTGTCCGTATGCTTTTTATAGAATCGTTAATGGCAGAACCGATTTGTTTTTCTTTTGTATGCATTTAGGTGGCTCCCTGCATGGTTATAGTCTATAAAAAATCACACAACACACACCCATCGGGGCAGAGAAAAAACTCGGGGGGCAGCTAAAAAAAAAAAAAAAATTACGACCCTCACAAATAATGTGACTTTCTATTGGTAAGGACAAAATACTATTAGATTATGGTCTGGAATATATTCATAATATATAAATAAGAAATGTTCGTCACAAATTCAATAACAATTTACCTAAAACCATGATACACTTAAATTCAAATATAGAGCTTCATACAAATTTAATTAGCATTATTCGGTAATATTGAACCACTCAGAATAGCGGAACGACCCAACGCTTATGATTGACGAACACGAAGTCATTTCGCAAATGTACCTGATATTATGGAATAGACAATCTAACATTTCGAGAATCTGTAATCACTTTATGACGTTGTGAGGTAGCTACCGGTGATATAATTAAATATCCGAAAATATATTTTGGGTGCATTGTTAATGACAGCCTCCGTGGTTACACTTTTAGTCGCGTAGGTTGTGGATTCGATCCTTCCAACGGACAGGAAATCTTTGTGTAAATTCTGGTTGGTTGAGGGACTACCCTCTGTACCTCGAAAAGCGCGTTAAGCCGTTGGTTATGATAACATCGTCTATAACAGTTGTATACCAAATATTTAACGACACAATACTGCGGTCACCATCCTGCCTGCCGAGTGTGGTGACTATGGAAAAGCCCTACCTCGGGAGGGGGCCCATGTTCAGTAGAGGACGTTATATAGACTCATGATAATTTTAACCCTACACCTGTATATTTAATTAATAATACTACTTAAATACGATAAAAACACGGCTATCTGGCAGATTACTTAAATTAAGAAGCAATTTTAATTTAACATTGTACTGCCATTCATAGCTAACCAATACTTATTTGTTGTTTCCATTTTTATCGACTATTAAATTAATGGTTTATTCATCATCATCATCAACAGCCCGTTTACGTCCACTGTTGAACATAGGCCTCCTCATAACAGACCTTGGCAAGCCAAGATCGTAGAGGGATATTGCCATAATCACCACGCTTGGCAGACGGATTGGTGATCGCAGTAAAGAAGTAAACCTTGAGCTAACAGATGCTGCTGCCCATCCATCAGCCACATGTCCCTTAGCCGCCTTTTACGACACCCATGGTAGGACATGGGGTGGTCTATTCTAAGCCGGAAACCACACGGCAAAATGGTTTATTATTTGCTATTAAATCAGTTTCTTATTGTTTGGTAACTTAATTTGTAAGTTTGACTATAATATGCTATAAAACATAGCGTCTTCTTCGATTTTAACTTCACGTTTTACAATCACCCGTGGTGAGTTCAAAGTAATTCGACCTCAAAATATTCCCAAGTATTTAGAAAATAATTCAAAAGTGCGACATAAAAGGCTCAGTCAAAGCTCAGGGCTATAAGTGTTAGTGTCGGTGTCGACAATCACACTCCTCTCCCAGACGACTCGAGTGCCGTCAAAGGAACTGCAGACGTTTTTAATTGAAGGGACCGTGTTCGTTCCTAAGTGCCATTGAATACATTGATGTTACTCTTCCGCAATTCAAAAGTTATTTTGGGTTGTTACATTTATGCTTTGAGAATGAGAAGCATTTCACCATGAAAAGTGCTTGAAAATATAAAAGGTGTGCTATTTTTAAATTAAATTATTCACAAAGGAAAGAAATGCTGAATTTCTTAGAACAATTTGTTTATTTTTTTAACTGTCCGAAGTGAAGACTTTATAAATTATTTACGTGCTCCAGTTTTTTTAGCGTTGATTTAAATAACCTCATTTATGTTTTTTTTAAACTTTGTATCCTAACAATATACCTACCTATATATTATTATTTTCGGTTTCATATACATTTTTGCAATGCCTATTTTTCAGATTTTGCTTCAAATCTATTAAAACTAGCCAGTCTCCGGCTGATTGTATTTTTGAAAGTGTTCGGCTTCGGCTTTTGAGCACATTGTGCATAATTTTGCGGGCGGGAGGGGGTTGCAAAAAGTGCACCCCAGCATTTGGACAAATTATTGAGCATTGTCACGAGATATATTGTTTTTAATTAAAATTAGTATAGATATCCGCAAAGTAACGCCTGATTCTATAAAGTAATTCTAATCATTCTTTTTGAAAATAAACCCGTTCTTAATCAGCCATATATCTATAAAAATGTATGTAGTAAGTTTCTTTCTTTTTTTTGTCCGGAGCGAAATGCATTTACGCATTCTCACCATTTCCATTTTGTTTTTCTCTCTACTTACTATCTCCTCTCGCAAGACTGCTGGCAGAGATTTCTTATAGAAATAAGTAGCACCCTTGTGCCATGCCCGTTTACGTCCACTGCTGAACATGGGCCTCCTCTTAACAGACCTTGGCAAGCCAGGATCGTAGAGGGACATTGCCATAATCACCACGCTTGGTAGGCGGATTGGTAATCGCAGTAAGATGTAAACCTTGAACTACTAGATGCTGCTGCCCATCCATCAGCCATATGTCCCTTAGTCGCCTTTTACGACACCCATGGGAGGACATGGCCTTTCTATGTATTAATTTATATATTTTTTTATTTTGAGTGCACACTAATTGGAAATAAAATAAAAGAAATAAAAAGAAAGGTAATGTTTGTGAGTTTTTAAGGTTGCAAGGGTAAGCACTGGATCTATTGAACCGATTTAAAAAATTCTTTTACGAACATAAAGTCACATTATTTTTGTGAGCCTAGGACCGGGCTAATATACATTTAAGACGAGGTTCTAACGGAAACTGGGTGAAACCGTGTGGAATTACTGGTATTTAAAATCAAAACCAAGTACTGTGTGTGTTAAAGTAGTTTGTAAAAAAACAAATTACTGAGCTGATATTATGTTTTACGAAATTCTAATGAATTAAAGTATTTTAGATAAACAAGATTACCATTTAATAACACTACGCACTCTCAATATTGAGTGTGTCCAAATGCTTGTTTACTTAAATATTACTATTAAAACACTGTAGAATTAAACGTTGTTGCCATTAAAAAGGCCTTTACCCAAAATACCAACCAAATTATTCATCTCGAGAGGCTTCCGGAAGCTTGACCTCAAAGTTTTGGGAGCGGTGCAGCGTTTAAAGTTAATTTGATTTCAATTTTGTTGCTCCTAGAATCAATTCTGGCTTTGAATATACAAGTAAGTCTATTTTAATCATTCTTAGGACTAAAGCTAGTGCATAATAATGATTAAACATAAGCTCTTATGACCTAATGACATTATTTATAAACTGAAATTATTAAAATATAGGTAATTAGTAAAGATAACTATTTGAATAGCTCAGACAGCGGATTTTTTCAAAGGATTTTTCAGTAATGATTCCTAGCTGTTTGCAAATGTTTTGTCTACGTAAACGATAGGTAGTGAATTTCATCAATATTTTGAATCAGTTATTTTAAAATAATTTATTTTTTATAAGGAAAGAATGAAGATGAAATGAATAAAAGTATTAATCGCTACACCTGACACTATCTACTTTATTAAGGCGGTGAAGTAGCAATAGTCTCATGGCAAAAGAAAAAAAACAATTTTAATAGGGATGACACAGCGATTTTGATAGAACCTTATAAATACAGTATAAACTGAATCGAATCCGAATGTATATAAAAATATCTATACTAATATATAAAGCTGAAGAGTTTGTTTGTTTGAACGCAATCATCTCAGGAACTATTGGTCCTATTTAAAAATATTTCAGTGTTAGATAGAATAATTCGAGGAAGGCTATAGGCTGTAATTAATTATGAAGTTACGGCAGTGAAAGTTACGCGGGAAGTTAAAATATACAGGATTATTTGTAAAACACCAACAAACTCTTCAAGAGGTCATTGTACTCATCATTACAAACAACTTTTACAATGGGAGCAAACCTGAAATCACTAAAAATGAATCAGCTGCTCCCTGCATTTTTATGAGTTAAACGAACATAAATGTAGGGAACGACAGATTTTTTGTCGCGATTTTTATTTCTTAAGAACCCAAGTCGAGAACAGAGTTAGAATTTTTCGAAGTTCAACTACTAATACTATGATTTTTTATATCATCATCATCATCATCAGCCCGTACAACGTCCACTGCTGAACATGGGCCTCCTCTCGAGGGAAGGTTTTTATCATAGTTACCAGCTTGGCAGGTGGATTGGTGACCGCAGTATCACTACATAGTATTAAACAAAGTCTCTTTTTCTGTCCCTATATCCCTATGTATGCTGTAATCTTTAAAACTACGCAACGGATTTTGATGTGGTTTTTTTTTAATAGATAGAGTGATTTAAGAGGAAGGTTTGTATGCATATCAGCATTGCGTCCGTGCGGAGCCGGGGCGGATCGCAAGTTATGTTATAATACACAGGGAAACGCTGCTGCCCGTTCCCTGGTATATGCTTGTTATAGATGATGTTATAACAATCGGGACCAACGGCTTAACATGCTTTCTGAGGCACGGAGGGTAGTCCCTCAACCAACCAGACCCGGAAAGAAATCTTAGAATTTACACAAAGATTTCTTGTCCGGTGTGGGGATCGAACCCACGACCTCCGAGACTTAGAGCGAGCCAAATACCGCTACGCTACGGAGATTTTTATGTACATAATTTTTATTTCAATTATTCTTAATTAACTTATACATTCTTAAACTAAGCTACCTACTTAAGTATGACTCTATTAACCCTGTATACATAAACGCCCAATAATAGAACCAATAAAATTTAAAATGATAATCGCAACATCGAGAACTAAATTGAAATGCAAAGTGCGACGTCGCTCGCTACGTAATTATAGCGAAACCGTGCGAACGGATGTACACGCTTTGACAAACTGTTACGCAATTAGTAGCAGTTGCGAGATACATAATAAGGCCGCGGGCGGTTTCCGAGCGGAATAGCGTATAGTATTGTAAATGTGAATGCTGAAAGAAAAGCGACGTTGCGATATAATAGGTACGCTATGACAAAAGGGAGGGATTCTGTTACGTGTGTTGCTATTATTATGAACGAGAATTTGATAGGTGAGCCTTACTTTCATGAAATATTGGGTGTTCCTCTTGTTATATCTACACTGTATTGTTTTTTATTTACTTTTGCTATGTCTTATACAGACAACCTCCGTAGCGTAGTGGTATTTGGCTCGCTTTAAGTCTAAGAGGTCGTGGGTTCGATCATGTCGGACAAGAAATCTTTGTGTAAATTCTAAGATTTCTTTCCGTGCCTTGGAAAGCACGTTACGCTGTTAGTCCCGGTTGTTATAGCATCACCTATAACAATCGTATACCAGGGAACTGGCAGGAGCGTTTTCCTGCGTGATACTACATAATACTGCGGTCACCAACCCACCTGTCAAGCGTGGTGACTATCGCAAAAACCCTCCCTTGGGAGGAGGCCCATGTTCAGCAGTGAACGTTATACGGGCTGATGATGATGATGATGTCTTATAGCCTTCAGTTCTGGTTGCGGCTTAATGATTTACCAGCTCTACAAACTGCACTATAGACGTTCACGCGTGATTTGTAGATGTATCTTAATCTTAGGTTTAATGCTCATTCATACCTACATACATACATATGGTCACGCTTTTCTCCCATAGAAGCAGACAGAGACAAAATAACGCTACCCGTTTCGATCCTGGCACACCTCTTTCGCTTCTTCGACATTCACCAGTCTCTTCATAATTTCAGATTGTATAGAGTTCTCATATCTCATTATTTAGTAGTGCGTAATTAAGGTAGAAACAACTGAAAAGAAAAATATTTATTTTCATAATAATACCTACTCTATAATATGTAGGTCCGATGTTGAAGTAAGTCCGAAAGTTTGGATATAAGAATATTTGTAATGGCAGAACGCATGAACGTTTCTGAATGATATTCGAGACAAAAGTGATTATAGTTTAGGAAAGACTACGCTTGATCTCAGAAAAAACGGATTTTTCAACAATATGTATATCACATTTTTAAATGTTTTTGAATACTTTACGGAAAGTTTACCTTATGCTATGTTCCAAAATTGAGATAATTAAAATTGGACCACCGGCGGGACTCGAACCGCCCCGCATCTTAGGTTAAGCCCCTAATGCCACTACTTACACTATTTTAAAACATAAAAAAAAATATACAGAGTCCAATGTGACTTAAATCAATTATTTATTTATATACTCATTATTACACATATATTATTATATACGGAAAGATTTGAATGATTGTATGTTTGCATTTTGCTGGCTTTGAAACTACTTGACCGATTCCAACAATTCTTTCAATATTGGAGAGCTATGTTATCGAAAAGTACCAAAAACTATATTGTATATAAACTACGCTAGTAAAACCGTGTACAGGAAAGTAGTGTGTGATAATTGGGTAGGTATTATTGATGAAACTTGACGGTGGGCTAAGAGCATACTATTATTTAGGCTCTTTTATAATTGGTATGAACGTATCAAGTTATACTTTGCACATATTCTAACCAACAACCTGCACGATACTGCTGAAAAAAAACAAACAATAAAACGGACCATAACAAAAAAAATAACAACCGTAAACACACAAGCGTTTATTATACAGACTCGCTTTCATCATTTTCGTCACGGTCGGTAAACGTCCGCAATACGGTCGGCAGAAATTACACGTATTCTGTCAACCCCGTAATATTCGCCGCAAAATTGAAGCGTGTCCCATTATTGCAGGAAATTCTACTGAAGCACAGACTATTCAATTTTCATACTAAATTATGGGTGCATGTGATTCGTGTTAGCTACTTTCAGTATAAAATTGGTTTCTTATTGTGATTGTTTATATACGGACGCAAGAAAGGAGAAAGAAAGAATATCCATTTGATTCAGCACAATACACAAGATAATAGAAAATACAATTACTAATGTATAAAAGCTGAAGTGTTTGTTTGATTGAACACGCTTATATCAGAGACCAAAAGTCCGATAAGAAAAATTCTTCAGTGTTTAATAGCCCATTTATTAAGAAATGCTAACGCGGAAACTAGTTAAGTACTTGCATGTTTGCCGACAAGGTTGCCACCTCAACATTTGCTAGGCAACGCGTAGCAACTGCTTTAGTGCTGAGCGCTAGCGCTAGTTTTCAGTTGCTTACCCAAGTACACACGAACGAGGTATTCACATATACCAAAAAATATAATATTTTCATCAGCCCGTATAACGGTCATTACTGAATATGGGCCTCCTGCCTAGGGAGGGTAATTGCCATAGTCACTATGCTTGGCAGGCGGGTTGGTGACGGCAGTATTATGTTGTATCACACCAGAAAACGCTATACGTGCCTTGCTATACGATATTATATAATCGGGACCAACGGCTTAATGTGCTTTCCGAGGCCCGAAGTTTAGTCCCACAACCAACCAGACCCGGTAAGAAATCTTAGAATATCGTAGACAAAAACATACTTGTAGTATACACAGTGATTTTTAAGGCGTTACTAATACACAACAAAATTATTTATTATTGAAAGTACAATCGATTTTTGTATAAAGTTTGTCATTAGCATTAATAATTTCAGATCAAAATGACATAGAACCTTTATTAAGTCTTACCATTCGTGCAACCAATTTTATTTTGTATTGCAAGGCACTAGAGCTTATATTATCAGGTACATATATCAATGCCGTTTCTTTGAGGGAGACTTTTTTGGTAAAAAACATACCTAATATGTAATATTTTAACATTTGAATGTTACGTTTCGGTAGTAAAACTGATGGTAAATCGTCTTACTCATTATTAGAAACTAAATATCACGGTGTATAATGTCACCGGAAAATAATAAGAATCGTTAGTTCATGAACTTTCTAGTTAGTTGATAAACTAACGAGGTTTCGGGTGGTTGAAGTTAAACATACGTTATTGACGTTGAAGTTTTTTTGTTTTGTTACAACAGTAGCATAGTCTCGTTGTGCCATAATGATAAAGTAAATGACATAATAATTATGTGCGTTCACTGAAACTGGCAACTAAATTTTACAATACGAGCGACACGAAAGTTGATCAACTAACGATTCGTATTATTTCGTTCCAGTGACATATATCAGCAAAACTGATGACTCATAAAAACTTCTTTCAAAAAGTGATAGAAAACGTAATTACATGAAAACCATATCAAGCGTCTAGCTTTCAAATTTCAATAAACATTTGTAGTGAAACTATACTTAACGAAATTGAAAAACTTCCACAGCGACTATTCTTTCCCGCAGTACTATGTTACGTTCAAAGATCACAGGTTACGGTTTCTAGGCCATCGCTTATAAACATCACAATAAACCATTCCGCCATGCTAACGATAAACACTGCAATACCATTTTTATTTAGAGGAAAATCATCCTTAAACATTATGGTACAAGGACTCTTTTTGTATGGGATACAAGTGCAAAGAGATTTCCAGTAAACTATTTCTCATCGTTGGAAAGTAGTGAGCGATGAGAAGCGGTGACTAACTTGTCGACGTGGGTTGACAATCAGCTGTGTTTGTTTTCTTTTCTTTTGCTGTATCATTGTGAAAAGCTTTGGGTTGCATTATGTAGGTATGAAAGTCGTAATATTATGTTTATAGAAATTGACGTGATAATCCAATGTTTTTCTTTTGAGACAATATGAAGCGAGACATTTATAATTATATCTAAGATTGAGTATTTCATGAGAAATGCTAAAAGAAGTTTTGTATTCGTAACAAAAGGTGTAATGTAATATTTAGAAATTATATCTAGTAGGCAACATTCGTAGCGTAGCGATATAAGTCTCGCCTTAAGTCTCGGAGGTCGTGGGTTCGATCCCCACACCGGAAAAGAAATCTTCATGCAAATTCTATGATTTCTTTCCGGGTCTAGTTAGGGACTTTGGTTGGTTGACTGAAGCACGTTAAGCCGTTGGACCCTATTGTTATAACATTATCTTTAACAATTGTATACCAAGAAACGGGAAAGAGCGTTTCCCTATGTAGGTATTAAGACATAATAATGCGGTCACCAACCCGCCTGCCAAGCGTGGTGGCTATGGCAAAACCCTCCCTGAGAGGAGGCAAACGTTTAGCAATGCACTTTATACGAGCTGACGATGATGATGATTATATCTAGAAGCGTTTACACTTTATTGCCGTTTGTGACTGACTTTATTCTAGTCTTTTTAAAGAATAAGCATTATGTGTTATAACATCTGATAAGAAAACAAGCCTTCCTACTACAAATTAAGTAAAGGTTCAGAGTTTATAATAAACTAGCTTTCCGCGCGCGGTTTCACCCGCGTAACTCCCGTTCCCGTGGGAACTTAATAATTAAAAATAGCCTATGTCACTCAGGGTGCATGTAGCTTTCCAATATTGAAATCGGCACAGTCGTTTTTGTGTTTATTCATTATAAACATACACACAAAAATACAAATCTTTCCTCTTTATAATATTAGAATGAAAGAATCTAAGAATACATTACAAAGATTCGTGATACTCTTAATATACTTACTTTATCCTTGTCCGTTGATCCCGACACCTTCACGCATGATTAGATGTAGTCGATTCAACAATGACGACATTTGCCTATATCAATATAACTAGAAGCACAGTTTCTTTGTTACCTCCAGTGGCTATTTACCCGTATCTGGGTTATCGAGTTCCTTGCCTGCATACAATACGACGACGTCAGACTGTCCCTCCCTTCCGACCTCGCTTACCTTTGTATTGATACATAAACAGTCCGTACATTGAATATTACGCAGAGACACAATTTGCATAACGCAATTTATAACGGGCATTGTATTGGCTATGATTAATATCGGGCGTGTTGTCCGCGATTTATTTGTACTGAGTTTTGTGATATTTCCATCCTTTTATAAAAACGTAATACGTTTTTTTTATGCTGCTGGCTTTAGGTATTTCACTTCGGTTGTCATGTCAAGTTCGATGGATGTGCTGGTACTTTCTTTAATTTACATTAAAATAATATGTTTAGCCAAGCAGCCTGCCAAGCGTGATGATTATGGCAATATTGTTCAACGACCCTGGCTTGCCAAGATCTGCTAAGACAAGGCCCTTGTTCAGCAGTGGACGTTAACGGGCTGATGAAGATGAAGGAGGAGAATAATGTGTTAAAATTTTTACTTTCATCATCATCAGCCTCTTCCCGAGGGAGGGTATTTGCCATTGTCACCACGCTTGGCAGGCGGGTTCGTGACCGCAGTAATATAGTAATATAATACAAGCAATACCATACAAGGAAACGCTGCTGCCCGTTCCTTGATGTACGATTATTATAGATGATGTTATAACAATCGGGACCAACGGCTTAACGTGCTTTCCGAGGCACGGAGGCTAGTCCCTCAACCGACCAGATCCGGAAAGAAATCTTAGAATTTACAAAAAGATTTCCTGTCCGGCGTGGGGATCGAACCCACGACCTCTGAGGTTTAAAGCGAGCCAAATACCACTACGCTACGGAGGTTGTTATATAACATGTCTAATAACATTCTATTATGCAAAATTTAGTTTCAAAAATATTAAATGGTAACTAATCTAGATCAACCCAATTTATACAAAACTAGCTGTCCGGTTTCCGTGAAAAAATTATCTTCGTCCACATTTACTTTAAAATCGTTTCCGTATATCCAGAGATTGCCCCAATTTCCTCATAAACTTCCTCTCTTTCCTTATAATAACATAGATATTGAAAACTCCTTGTTCTCCTGAAACCGAAATAGGTTAATATACATTTCAAATGCTATAACTTGAATCTATCTTATATATATAAAACAAAGACGGGTTTGTTACAACACTTATAACTCGAGATCGGCTGGAACAATTTTCATGGTTTTTGTTTCGTTGGATTTGTCTCCGCCCTGAATAGCAGAATACATCTTAAAACAAAAGAAAGTCTTGTTAGTTACTCTATTTATAACTCAAGAACGGCTGTACCGATTTAGCTGAAAATTGGTAGGGAGGTAGCTAAGAACTGGGAGAAGGACATAGGATACTTTTGGGTAGGGGTAGGGTAGGGTAGGGTAGGGTAGGGTAGGGGTAGGGGTAGGATAGGGTAGGGTAGGGGTAGGGTAGGGTAGGGGTAGGGGTAGGGTAGGGTTGGGGTAGGGGTAGGGGTAGGGTAGGGGTAGGGTAGGATAGGGGTAGGGTAGGGTAGGTGTAGGGTAGGGGTAGGGTAGGGGTAGGGTAGGGTAGGGGTAGGGGTAGGGTAGGGGTAGGGTAGGGTTAGGGTAGGGGTAGGGTAGGGCAGGGGTAGGGTATAAAAGTCCACCCGTGCGAAGCCGGGGCGGGCCGCTAGTTAAAAATAAAACAAACGTACTATATTTCTATTTATTTGTTCCAGATCATTTGCACCCCGAACTAAAAGAAATGAATAACCAAATATCTATGGAAATACCAAAAAGGACTTAAAGTGTAGTGATACCAAGTATGAGGTGATTAGTGGACACTTTCAAGATGGCGATGGTGATATCACAGACGACTAAAGCCGCTATTGGGGGCTTCTTAGCTCTCATGATACTTGGTGCTGTTTTGGTAGTAGGAGCTGCTTTTGGGTGGTTTGACCCAAAGAGGGAAGATGAGGATACGCCAGGAAAAGTTAGCGCAAGACTTCAAGGAAGGACATCGTTTGTCACACATCGTGCTGTGAGTAATATCGAAGTAAGCAATGTTAAACATTTATTTATTAATGTTTTCAAGATTTTAGAATTGGTTGAATTATTAGTATTATTGATTCTTAAAAACCAGTGAAGTGCGTCACACAAACGCTCTGTACCATTGGATTATATATATGCCACAGCCAAAGAAATAAATCCGTATATTATATATACTATCCAGCTATTATTTATAATGTCTACTCAATTTAGACAAAGTGATAAATGACACAGAATTAATCACATTAACTAGCAATTTTATATTATATCTTCATAGACTTGAATAAAGCAATAAAAATAGTAGGTACAGGTAAATACTGTTGTAACAAAAAAACTTTATCTTCAATAAGTCCGGTTGAGCCCCATTGCTGAGCTTTAGGTTATTTTTTAAACTATCAACTGATGATTGTCATTATTTTCTGGTGACATATACATCCAAGTGTTTGTAATTCTTTAAAAACTATTAATATAATAAAATATTCAAAATCAACTGACATGAATTAACGACAATAATAATAGATCCCTTCTGTCTTCTTAGATTATTATTTTGACTTACTTGGGCCCGCTATTATGAATAATATCCGGATAAAGTGATTCATTTATCACATTGTCTAGACCAGTGGTTCCCAACCTGTGGTCCGCGGACCACTGGTGGTCCCTAGAAGCAGAAGAAGTGAACCTGAAGCTGCCCAAAATAGATTGCGATGCAGCAAAATTTCAACATAATCATCATCATCAGCCCGTATAACGTCCTCTGCTGAGTCACCACGCATGGCAGGCGGGTTGGTCGCTCAACATAGTACATACATACCATTCAGAAGTTATTTTATTAGTGTTAATTTTAGTTTGATTACTCAAAACAGGTGGTCCGTAAAGTGATAAACATTTTGTAAAATGGTCTTTCATTGCTTAAAGGTTGGGAACCACTGGTCTACCACCACAATTAAGTTATTTTGTATAATGACCAGTCATTATGGATAATAGCTATTTAATCACAATGACTGTAACATATACAACATTAGACATTTATTTTTGTAACCAATTAAAACTCGAAATCACGTTTCTACAATAAACGTGGAGGTAAATATTGATTTATAGGTTTTAGCATTTGTTGTTGTAGTGTCAACAGAAAACCTACATCTGTGAATATACAGCCTAGTGACATTTGACATTGGAGTCTTAGTATTAGGGTCTCGTCCCTTTGGGGACGGAACCGAAAAATATAATATATAAATTATATAACACTAAAAAAAACATATCAGACTAGTAGTTCTTGAGATTAGCGTGTGCAAGCAAACAATCAAATACTAATTGAACTAATCAAACTTCAGTTAGTATATTAGTGTCATAAAAAGTTTTCAATCACAAGATTTTAAATTTAAAAATTAATACGAACTTTTTTACCATAAATAAATTTCGTCATTAACAAAAGTCTAAATACAACAAGTTTTTATCCAAAGACTTGTTAAGGAGAGAGATCCAACATAAAGTATTAGCAACAAAGAGGTGACAGATGCGTTGTCATTTGCCAGAGAAACCTTAAAAAAAGCTTAACGTTGAGAATTAGGTACATATTTTTTGACAAAAGCGGCTTTGTTAGAATTTTTTGTTCTTATTTGTGTGCGTACATACATTTTTTTTTAACGGGTTGATGCTATATAACAGCATAAAATATATTTAGTATGAAAAATATTTTTTGCACTGGAATATAAAAATACACAACCTCTGATGGCCTACCGCACTTAGCTTGAAATAGAATGCATACTTTCATATTATCCTTCTAAAATATGAATGGGTGGCATTAACAACCAAGTATTTGTTTGCGTAAGCTTTTATAAGGTGGATTAACTTAAATAAATTTGTAAAGTTTTTAATTAAAAGACTGCACCAGTGGTTTAGTGGTTACGGCAGTGGCGTCTAAGACCTGAGTTCTGGTGTTCTTGGTTCGATTCCCACCCGGGACAATTATTTGTGTGAACCACAAATAGTTGTTCTGAGTCTGAGACCATTCAGACCCAGAAAGAAATCTTTGTGTAGATATTTTTAAAATTAAATCGAATCGAATCAAAAGATCGACCCCACGACTATCGAGATTTTAAGCGAGCCTAATACCGCTACGCTACGAAGGTTGTTGTGTATATTAGGTTTATGTCATAAATAAAAAGTAAAAGTTGAATTCCGTTAACATACTAGTAGGTATTTGTAAATAGTCAAAATATATTTGGCTTAAAATGTAATAATATTTACTTATTTTATATTACTTATTATACAATATAACAATTATTGTAACAGCATGTTGTAATTATTATTATATTATATATTTTTTAACAAACGATGCGTCTAATGTTATCATTGTTTGTTATAAAGAAAATATATATTTAATGATTTTATGAATGCAAAGTACTCGGCAAAAAATGCCCAACCCGAGTATTTTAAGCCCAAACGTGATATAGAAAAGGGTATTTACCCTTATTAAGCCCCCACGTGCTTGTAAAACGCAAAAACAAAGACGAACAATTTTAAGAGTTCGCACCTAATTATAAAAACATGAAATTCATTAAAATTATGGGGAACAAACAATATTAGGGGGACCTCATTACTGCAATGTGGATTAATAGAATTTCCAGAAAAGGTGCTCAGATTTGGTAGATTTTAAAAAAGTAAGAGAGCCTCGTCTGTTATGATCATCGACATGACAATAACATTTAAATTCAAGTCGCATATTATATGATTCTTTAACCTCCTGGATATGTAAAGTTTGTAGCGATGAAAATATTTTTCTTCTTCTTCTTTGAGTGCCAAATCCTACTATTAGATACTACTATATTCTGTAACTGTTTTCTTTCTGCACTATATTTGCCAAGTGTGAGGCGCTGTCCTATTGCCATAGCTCGCGTGATGATGCGTCCGTCCGACGAACTTAATCGGTGACGAACAGCTCGTTTGTCACCGATCCCTGTCAAAGGAGGTAATAAAGCGAATCTTTCGAATAAAACACCCATACAGTAGATATCAGAATGATTGAACGCACGGTCGTACAATCATTTTCTTCGGATGGACCCATCATCGCGCGAGCGATGGCAATAGGACGGCGTCTGACCACGTTTAATCTAGTGAAATTCCGTAAGTTATTCCAAGTGGTGCTGCACTATAGGCCTTATGAACAGGCTCAGAGTCACTCAACGAGCTATGGAGAGGGCTATGCTCGGGGTTTCTCTACGAGATCGAATCAGAAATGAGGAGATACGTAGAAGAACGCGGGTTACCGACATTATGGCTTTTAGTTTTTTTTAGGGGAGTTTTGTGCAACTGTCGCTTTACTTTACAGTTCGCGGGTTTCTCGGACTTCGGGTGTACGAGGGCATCGGAAGATTCTTAGCAAACAAAGGGTCAAACAAAACAATCAATTATAAACAATCCGTTCATGTCTATTGCTAAACAACTATGTACAGGCCTTAGCAAGCAGGACTGCGTTTGACAGATGGATTGGTAATCGCAGCAACTTTAAGCTGATAGACGCTGCTGCCCTTTCATCATCAGCTGTTTATCCTTTGGTTACCTCTTACGACACCAACGGAAAGAAACTACACGGCCTATATTTAAAACTAACTTCCCACGCAAGGTTTGACCCGCGTACCTTCCGTTCCTGTGAGAAGTTTATAATTGAATATAGCCTATGCTACTCAGACATGTAGCATTCTAATGGTGTAAGAATTATCGAAGTTTATTCGTACAAACGTACATACAAAAAAAGAAATCTTTCTTCTTTATAATATTATAGCACCTGGGCGCGGTTTCTCCCGCGTAACTCCCGTTCCTGTGGGAACTTCATAATTTAATATAGCCTATGTTATTCACGGATAGTGTAGCTTTCCAATGGTGAAAGAATTTTTGAGATCGGCGCCGTAGTTTTTAAGTTTATTCATTACAAACATACTCACACACAAAAAAACAAATCTTTCCTCTATACAGGGCTATTTTTAAAACACCAATAATCTTTCAGGCCGTGAAATACTAATGATTATAAACAACTTTTGCTATGGGACCAACCTTGAAATCGCGAAAAAAAAAAATCAGATATTCCATACATTTTGTCGAGGTAAGTGAACATAAATGTATGGAACAGCTGATTTTTTCCCTTAGTAAAAGTTGTTTATAATCATCAGTGCTTTCACCCCCTGAAAGGTTGTTGGTGTTTTAAAAATAACCCTGTATAATATTAGTATAGAAGTAGAGATATAGGTTATTAATCGTAACAATATTATTAAAAACAAGTTTATTTTTATACTTTCATTTGATAGATTGAAGTATTACATACCTACTTTTTTATAGATCTATACATTTTTTTCACTCGGTCGGCCCGTGAGATGCTTCTTCACGCTTCGTTTGAAGGACGCCATGTCAAAGTCGGAAGGGAAAACGTGTAAAGGGAGGGAATTCCATTTTTTGGTAAAGAAATGAATTGTGAAATTCTTTTATTTGCCTTAAGATGGGAACATTCTGTGAATCCGTGATGTTTAGGGCGTGGTGCCACTTTGAGGAAGAAAGAAAAAACTAATAGTGACTTATCTATACTTTTATTATAATGAGCAAAAATTAAATTAATTGTTTGTATTGAATAGGCTCCGCAACTACTGGCGCGATTTGAAAACTTATGTCACCGTCGGAAAGCTACACTATTGCCGGATGACATAGGATTTATTTAATTATGAAGACCCACGGGATCTGGAGTAACGTGGGTAAAATCGCGCGCATGAATTCCACGTGGAATAGTGATCACAAACTTCCAAACAAACTTTCATATTTTACTTTAACCTCTTTCCGCCTTTTTTCGATAAATTATCTCGGTTCCATACTTGACATCGGTAAATTGAGGAAACCTTTTTTTAGCCACAACCCGTGGTCGGGTGCAAATTTTGTATTAAAAATGAATAGTACAATTTATGCCACATTTTGCCGTCATTATCCGTCCGCGTGTGACATTGCAACCACCAGCAACACCGTGAACTATCGGGTATCGGGGACATCGCAGACATAACGTTGCCTCAACGACAGCCTCAGCCATATCGACAATTAGTCGGTAATACAAAGCAACAGCAAAAAGCTGTAGCGACACTAATCACATAACCACGATTTCACCACATTTTGTCTAGTGGTTGTGGATAAGAATCTATTAGTTTGAAGAATTTAGTGTGAAAAAGAAAACCTTCTTGGCATACTCGTCCGTTAATGTCTTCAACGGGTTTATTTATAGCATTCACACGAAAATATAAACCATATAATATAATGTTTTGTTCGGTTCAATAATAACATTGTTTGCGCATTCGTTGAATATCTTCAAATTCCTATAACGTAACATTACTGTTTCCATATCCATATAATTTTATGGTGTGCTTCGGATTCGTTTCATATTCGCTTTTGAAATAGAAATAAGAATGCAGCACTTACACACTGTATTCGAAGCATCCATAATAATATACATATTTGATGTGTGTTACATGCTAAATGTACAAAAAAAACCATAACTGATTCGTGTTCATGTTTTCAAGCGTGCGCAGTTTTATTCATGGGTATATTAAAGGTGCTTAACTCCAGGGTAAAAAAATCTTAGTTTAACCGTAGTCAAATTTAGAAAACGGTGAAGTAGTTTTCCGTATATCTTCCAATTAAAACCCGAAAAAGTGGCTTAGTGGTTACGATAGTTGCCTCTGAGACCCGGTGTTCTGGGTTCGATTCCCACCCGGGACAATTATTTGTGTGAACCACAAATAGTTGTTCTGAGTCTGGGTGTTCTTTGTGTCTGTTAAATAAATGTTTGTAAAGTCCCCCGCGACACAGGGATTTATATCCCAAGTGCGGGAGCTGTCTTTTTAAAAAAAAAAACACAATATAAGATACAGACGGATATATATATTTTTTTTTTCACTTATTCGCTAAATTAGTCCATATTGGCCAAAGTTATGGAGAATGTGATCGTGTGTCTTTGTCAACTTTGTAAGACATAATTATAAATGTTATGGCTAAGCGAACGCATTGTGATCTGTAATGTTAATATGTCGTAAAAATAAATAAAGAAAGATGTCCGTCATATTGTAAATAAATAGATTTCTATTAAGAAAATATCTACTTCATCTTGGCAACTGCTTAAAGCAATTGCTCTATAGCTATAGTAGTGAATTGAAATCTAGCTGCAGGAGCTGCAAAAGGTTTCATTGTTAAAACATTGGAGCTATTGGCATTGTCCGTCGATATCACAGACTGCGTTGCTTCGACGAAGTATAAAATCGAAATCTTTGTGAATAAATGACGGTAAATGGACGTCTTATGATGAACTAGCTGACTTTGACTTTAGCTTCGTAAATTACTTCAGCATCGCTTCACCGCATCATCGCGTAGTATGTTTTACTTAATGAACCTTAGACCATCATCCATTTTACAAAAAAATAATGAATGAAATCGGACTACGCTTTAAGAAGTTATAACTATGTTAATATTTTGATTATCATCCCCCCTCCCAAGTTCACTGTACGGAAATCCGAAATAAAATGGTTTTAAGATCGTATTTCATAGTATGTAATATAATCATACCAAGTTTCGTTTCGGCTCGATGCGCGTTTAAAAAATTAGACAGCCAGATGAAATTTGATCAAACAACAGTTTTTGGTTAAATATCGATATCAAATTAAAATTTTCAATATAGGTATCTCCGATTTACAAAATTCAACCTCAGCCGATTTTAAAATAAAGATAGATTGATATTATATAGGTAGACAAAGGATCCTTTTGTTGAAAAAAATATTTGACTAACTTATTTCATAGAGCTGAAATTTTACTAATTATAAAATGTCAGAAAAGTCATTGTACCATTTTTTTTTTCATATAATAAAACAAAATACCACGTTCCAATATCAAATTCCGAGCGCAATGTATTGTGGCTATTCTCATTCATTGTTTGTTTCGTATTTCCTCAAAAACCTAATGAATTGCCTATAAGTTTGCGGCTAAAAGTTCAAAGGCCCAATAGCACCCAAAACCCTTTGCTAGAAGAGTCAAGTCACGCCCAGCTCCATTTCAGTGTACCCCCGTACAGTCGTATACATAATAAATAATTCATACGAATAGATTTAGTCGATATTGAAACAATCCCCTTCGTATACTTTTTAGGGAATATCTCTTAAGGCAAAACTCGCTTCGATAGAGAACGTATTCTATCGTTCGATATTATGCAAATAGGATTTGGCTGGATTTAAAATTACATCGGTTTGGAAACAGAGCGGATAGCACCACTATTATATAGTGGAATAAACTAAAGAGACTAACCTGTTTTGGTTCAGCGCAGGTATTGATAAAGAATGAAAGTAACATTCAGAATTTACTATAAAACTTGACTTAATAAACTAAAATAAGATAATTTTGTTTAAAATAACAATAAACTAAAATAAAAAACGTTTTTATTCAAGTAAACCTATTACAGGCATGTATTTGTAAATAGTCAAAACATATTTTGGCTTATCAATTTATTATGGTAAATTAATTAAGTTTATTTGATTATTGCTACTTATTTAAATAGCTTAAGCCTAAAAGCTGTCAGGTATGAAAACACAATATTATATTATATCTATGATTAAACCTAAGTTCTGTCCTTTGAGTATGTTATTATTTAGACGAACCATAAGTATATCAACGAACGCGCTTTAGTGCTACCACCGGTTTAAATACCCCAACTCGGCCGGTTGCCGGTTGCAGTCGTTATAATAACACCAAAATAGCTAGTTAAAAATGTATTTTACTTTACTTACTTTTTTAACGTATTAGCCCGTATACGTCCACTGCTGAACATGAGTCTCCACTTCAACAGTCCTTGTTAACTCTTGGTCGTTAAAGGGATATTGCCGTAATTACTACGCTTGGTAGGCGGATTGGAGTACGAAATGGGAGTAGGTACTGCCCATCGATCAGCTGTATGTCCCTATGTATTATTTTTCATACATTGCCTACAGATGTAACACAACTCATGGTTCATAATAGTGTTTGATACGACAGAACGGCAATAGATGGAAACGTCGTCTGGTGAACTGTCAAATAGAATATTATTTTTTATGTAATTATACGACGGTACATGTTCTCAGACACAGACATTTTTCAGAAAAAACTTGACGTCGACGGGCGTACAGTCGTATCACTTTTGACTACCTTAACGTCGATGAGCGTTAGTGTCCATCAACGTGTTAATAAAAATGCATCACAACACATGACACTTTTAGTCAATTCGGTAGATATTTCATGGATACCTAACATGAAAGTGTACAAAAAAACATCATCATTATCATCAGCCCGTATGCTTCTTTCCGAGGGAGGGTGTTTGCCATAGTCATGACGCTTGGTATGCGGGTTGGTTACCGCAATATTATGTTGTACCACACAAGGAAACGCTGCTGCCCGTTCCTTGCTATTCGATTATTGATGATGATGTTATAATAATCGGGACCAACGGCTTAACGTGCTTTCCAAGGCACGGAGGGTAGCCCCTCAACCAACCAGAACCGGAAAGAAATCTTAGAATTTACACAAAGATTTCCGGTCCGGCGTGGGGATCGAACCCACGACCTCCGAGATATAAAGCGAGCCAAATACCGCTACGCTACGGAGGTTGTCAAAAAACTCAATTTTTATTATTTCTCCCATATTATGATTTAATATGTTTACCCAAAGTTAGAATTACGTAAACCAGAGTAATGCCGAGTATAACAGAAAACAAAACAAGAGACAGAGTGTGGTATCAACTATATAGATAGATATAGCGTGTAAGATGAATTACTGCGGAGAACAAAGTGAGTTGTTTTGTTCTGTGTGTGTTTATAAAAGTGTGAGCTAATATTTTTTTGTTAAAGAAAAATATAACTGAAATAATTGTTCAAGGATATAATAAATCTAGATTCAGTCGACATTACTGGTATGACAGAATAAGGAATAGCGTGATAAGATACCGCGCGGTGTGGGGTGAAAGAGGACGTGATTACGAAGATAGAGAAGGGAATGTTGAGATGGTTTGGTCACGTGGAAAGAATGGATGAAGAAAGATTGACAAAACAGGTATACATTGCAAGTGTGAGTGGCACAGTCGGAAGGGGAAGACCTCGACGAACGTTCTCTGACCAAATCGGAGACATCCTCGCAAAAGGTCAAATAAGATCCACCCTAAACCGACGTGCTTGTATGAAGAATGTTATAAGAGTGAATGAAGCGAAAGATGTATCTAGGGATCGGAGCAAGTGGAGGTCCATTGTCTCTGCCTACCCCGCTGGGAAACAGGCGTGAGCTTATGTATGTATGTACTAGTTTGGTTAGTAATAACGGTAGGAGAATTTTAGACCTGGTATTCTGGGTTCGATACCTAACCAGAACAACTAATTATATGAAACACAGATTGTTATTTTGAGTTAGAGTGTGCTTTGTGTCCCTGAGTTTTATGCTTATACACATAAATTTATTTCTTGAGTATAGGAATCATAAAATATAAACAAAAATTGTTACATAGATCTTTTTTCTTTTTCGACGTAAATACAATGAGTCCATACAAGAACGATGTGATAAAGACCTTTATAATATTATATAAATATTATGTTTGAAAGTATGGATGGATCGATGGATGTTCGTTACTCTTTCACGCCAAAACAATTAAACAGAATTGGCTGAAATTTTGCACATGGGATAGGTTATACGCTGGATTGACATATAAGCTACAAAACTGCATCTTACTTAGAGTACCTACGACTTTTTTTCGGAGGCACAAAATGTGTCACCATATTTATACCAATATCAGATTTTACTGAATCTTATAAAAATATATAGGTACCTATATCGATTCCAACAACAAAAAAATCCGAACAAAAAAATATGACAGAGTGTAGAATTTTTAACCGACTCCACAAATAGGGGATAATCCTCAATTTGGCTGGGTATTATACATTTTTAAGATTTTTACATCTCAAAGATAGAAAGGAAAAGAAACATTGAAATCGGTCCATAAATTATGAAGTTATTCACGAATCAATTTCATTGTACGCAATGGTTTTGCATATTTATTAAGTTTAAATTTTCTAAATAATTTCAGTGATGTTGTTGTTATAATATAAGTGCCGTGTGGTTTCCGGCTTAGAATAGACCAACCCATGTCTTCCCATGGGTGTCGTAAAAGGCGACTTAGGGACATATGACTGATGGATGGGCAGCAGCATCTATTAGCTCAACATTTGCGTCTTACTGCGATCACCAATCCGTCTGCCAAGCGTGGTGATTAGGGCAATATCCCTCTACGATCCCAGCTTGCTAAGGTCTGTTAAGAGGAGGCCCATGTTCAGCAGTGGACGTCAACGGGCTGTTGATGATGATGATGATGATGTTGTTATAATAATATAATTTTTATATTTCATTATTACTGATTCCATAAATAATACTATACTTTATATTACAAAGAGAAAAGATTTAGTTTTTTGTTTGTTTGTGTTGAATAGAATCCGAAACTACGTAACCGATTTGAAAAATTCTTTCACAATTGGGAAGCTACACTATCCCCAAATGACATAGGCTATATTTAATTATAAAATTCTCACGGGAACAGCAGCTACGCGGGCGAAACCGCGCGCGGGATACTAGTCCATTATAAACAAAATAAAATATATTACGTATGTAGATTCGAGAGTAGATGATGTCTATAAATTATTTATTGAACATTGCATTTGAAGTGTTTACCTTCTAATATGAAGCAGATCAATATTTCTTATTAATTCAGTTGTTTTATGTATAGTACTTAGAATAAACCTAGCTAGCACTCATAGTATAAAGCGAGCTGTGTTTTATTTCTAACCATAAACATATAATAATATTTTATTTATTCATTCATAAAATGTTTTTCCTTGCAATTTAGTACAACCACCATATTTATATTCTTTATATATTTATTTGGGTTAAACAATAAATTATACTTAATCTTTTTTTTTTTTGGACGATACACAATATAATACGTGAAAGTTTGAATTTTAGGTTTATTGTTTGTAAATGGATAAATGCTTGTTACTCAATTAGGTACGCCTGAAGGCCTGAACAGATCCAGATAAAATAATTAAGAATAAGTTATTGAAGAAGACATAGATTTAGATATAATCACGAAAAAAAACAGAATCTTTTATATTAAGAATACACTAAGGTGGAATATTAAGCAATCGAGTAATAAATCAATAATGTTTTGTTTTCTTGATAGTTTATAACTATGAAAATGTTAGTATTATAGTCTAAGATCCGAACCTACATCGACCTACACCGAGCTGATAATACAATGAAACATTTTTTATAATAAACTAAGTATATTAGAAAAAATATTAAAAATGGGTTGGCTATAAAAATCCTGGACAGACTATTTTTAATTATTATTTAAAAAATGATTTTTATGAAGAGTTAAAATGATTAAATTAAATTAACGCAAAAAACAGCGCTTATGTTGTTATAATTTTGGATATATTATCCAATCAAGTAAAATTAACTGTCATCTACACACCTTTTTGTACCTGGCAACCCCGTAGTTCGTCCAGGTCCAACCCAACAACTGAACGTTTTATACTTAGAGTCAAAATAGAATTTACTTATTATCTTATCTTTTTTTTTACATGATTTTGAATTAACTGTTCCAAACCTTTAATTAAAAATCATTAAAAAAAATAAAAATAGTCTGTCCAAGATTTCTTTAGCCAACCCATTTTTAGTGTATTTTCTAAGATACTCAATTCATTATAAAATATGTTTCATTCTATTATCAGCTAGGTGAAGGTCGATGTAGGTTCGGATCTTCTACTAGTAGGTATATATTAATTTCACCTCTAATAAAATTTCAAAATACTTTTGTCACCATTTTTTTGTATAGCGTGCCAAAAAACTACATATTATATTTCACGGTATGCAAAATATAGTTGAATAATGAATTTACTGGTAATATTGTTCAATATACGCTTTCACAAACTTCACTAGTCAGTAAACGTCCGGTGTTTACACATTCATCGTGCCACAATATAGGTCAACAGAGCTGCTGGATTTACTAAAACAATGCCTAGACAATAGAAAAATCATACTAATTTATATTCAAACTGCCTGTGTGCCACAGTTTTTGTATGGTTGATTGCTACTCTACTCTTAATAATTATTACGTTACGTTTATATGCTAAGTGCTATCTTCCTGCGAGTGGTTTAACTCACGTAACTCCTGTTAACATGGAAACTTCATAATTAAATATAGCTTATAACCTTCCTTAATAAATGGGCTATCTAACATTGCAATATTTTTTTAAATCGGTTTATAAGTTCCTGTGATTAGCGCCTTCAAGCAAACAAACTCATCAGCTTTATATATTAGTATGGGTGTTCAGGCTATGTTGTCTCGTTCGCCGGTAATATGTGCTACCGTAACTAGCAAGGACCTGCGTTTGGTACCCAGGTCGGGAATTTAAGTGCGAGTTACTAGAAATTATCTTTTTAGAAAAAAAAATACTAGCACGACATCTGAAAGTGAAAGGTGATGAAACACCACCAGTGCCTTGGAGAGCACGCTAAACTTTCGCGTTACGGTTACCGGTGAGAGGTCAGGCCTCTCACCGGTTCTATCGGTAGAACTGCTACCCACCAGATTTAAAGCGTAAGGACACCTGTGTTTACGCACATACTTGTATATATGTCATGGCTAGAGACTGGATTATTTGCAACATAAAAAGCTTGTTATATGCATGCAAATATGCATGAAATATGCACGAAAATTGGCAAAATATGCAAAATTAAATGATAAGTTTTAATTCAATCAATAAATTCAGTCCTTAAAAAAAGAAGAAAAGTTAGTTTTTATTTTATTTTATTTCAAAATCAGCATACAATTAGTTAATTATCCTTGAATAGGCGACCATAGGTGTCACCTACACTTTACAGTTTATTAGGAGACATATTATTTTTTAATGTATATCACTATTATTATTATTCATGTATATATTTATTTTGTAACTATAATTTGGTTTAATTCGCGATATTATCACTTTTATTGAATATTGAAACCCAGGATGACTGCACTGCACTGGAAAAAATATTGTAAATATACCGATAATATGCATTATAACTCGATATTAGGTAAAATATGTTAGTACCGTTGAGAATAGCTTAAATATGCCTATGCATATGCAAATATGCATATAATCCGGTCCCTAGTCATGGCTAATGACTAATCTCCTTAGAGACTCCATAGATATGATAAATATATGAATACAATAATAATCATTATGATTACAATCACATAATTATGCAAACATATTTTATTAATCACATTTATACTATTATTTGAATAAATTACTAGTTCAATATCAAGTGTGAATGACCCAAGTTAGGTGCGATCTAAATTAAACACGTTTACTCAATTGCACGCGATACAATAATTAAGACAAATAACGATCTTTTCATAATGTTCATTATTACCAGCGTGAAATGTTTTGGGCATAACTACTGCATAAGTTATAGTCGTGTCTTGTTCGTAGGTCATATCTATTATTTAATTCTTCATCATCATAATCAGCCCGTATAAGGTCAACTGCTGAACATGGGCCTCCTCCCGAGAGAGGGTAGTTGCCATAGTCACCACGCTTGGCAGGCGGGTTGGTGACCGCAGTATTATGTTGTACTACAAAAGAAACGCTGCTGCCCGTTCCTTGATATACGATTATGATAGATGATGTTATAAGAATCGGCACCGACGGCTTAACGTGCTTTCCGAGGCACGGAGGGTAGTCCCTCAACCAAACAGGCCCGGAAAGAAATCTTAGAATTTACACAAAGATTTTCTGTCCGGCGGCGTGGGGATCGAAACCACGACCTCCAAGATTTAAAGCAAGCCAATTACCGCTAAGCTACGGACGTTGTCTTCATCAGCTGTTATTTATGAAAAAAACGACAGGCTTTAACCCATTTTCTCCTACCATACCATTACTCTTACCATAACGCCACAAAATACATGTAACTTAATAAATATTACTTTTTGTAATTATTCCCTTTCTGTAAATCCTACTAATATTACTACTCGTAAATGCGAAAGTTTGTAAGTATAAATGTATGTATGTTTGTTACTCTTTAACGCAAAAACTACTAAATAGATTTGGCTGACAGTTTGCACGCGGACAGTTTATAAGCTGGATTAACACATAGGTTACAAAATATCAAGCTGCAACCCACTGGATCAGAGTGTCGCGGGTAAAACCGCGGGGCGCAGCTATTACCAATAAGAATTAAACCAATTTTAAGAATTATATTCAAATTCCAACCACTAGGCGGTCACAATTTTAATTAAACATACAAAAATTCTGCATGGCTCACGTATAACTTTCTCTAATCTCACATTTTTAAAATGCTAAATACATATACACTAACTTCATGTTAATTAATTAGTTAAGTTCATACCGATAACCGTATAAAATGACTGTTAAAACGTAAGCCACGTCACGTCACATTTTTCGAGTTAGAAATTGTTACGAATAAATCTCAATTTTAGTTATGTAGGATTCGGTTTGATGTAGGTTTTTACGGTTTATTATTTTGTGAATTAATTGGCTAGTTTACACTTTTTGGTAATTAGTTAGTAAATAGGCAAATAATGCAAAAATAACTGCGAGGGCTAGAAAGCTCCAAGATAAATATTTTAAAATTGAAATGACATAAAGAGACAAAAAAACATTGTCACCAATTTGGTCTATGGATTACCGGTATAATGACGTCATTGCTACAGTAAAGGATCTCGTACAAATTAATATTCCTAATAATCAGTTTTTCTAAGCATTATTTTTGTTACCAATGATACATTTTCGTTACCAAATGCATGCAATCATTGCATTTGGTAACATTTCATAAAAACACATCAATGACTTAAAACAAATGAAAATTGTAAATGTAAATCTAAGAAACCCCTGAACTTGATAATGTGGCATCGCTATGTTATACTTTTTTTTCACTTTACGTTTATATATATAATTTTTCACGGTGCTTGAGAAGACCAAATTATCCTTAACCAAGTTCTTACGACCCTCCATCATTAGACTAGCCTATAACACACATAATACATGATTTAAGCTCAATATTGAACTCCAACTATTTGTTTCCAAACAGATCAACACCAAACAAAACTAAAAACAACAAAAATTGCACGTGTTTCTAACTTAGCAAGCTTAAACTAGCGAAAACATAATTGCAAAATACGTGGAACTTATTCGCTCTCGTGAAACTTTGCGTATGTACTTAGCACACTTCTCATTAATATTATCCTCAGGAATAACTCTATATTTAACTAACACATTTGTATATATTCTTTACGCATAAAATTCTTTAAAAATATACAACTTTAGTACCATACCATTAGGGTTGACTTTTTTAAGGAAAAGCTACTTTTTGAAAGGCTTTTCGCTTAAAAGGCCCGTAGTGGTTTAATGACTGCTGGGCTACTGCTGTAAGATAATGGAAATATGTCGACAGTAATAAGACTTTTTTTTTCTAAAAATGTATGGTATGCATTTATTACAAAATGTTGTACAAATAAAATGTTACTTGGAAAAATATGCTTCTGCAACGGCGGGAAAACTTGTAGCGAATTAAGCTTGTCACATTTGTTTACATTTTGCTCTAAATATTACATGTATTCTTTATTAGCTCGCGCGCGGTTTCACTTGCAAAGCTTCCGTTATTATTACATGTAAACCTCTCTCTTGAATCTGGAATTAAAGCCGCTTTTTTAATACTCAGATGATTTAAACATTATCAGATGAAATTAATTGTTTTTTACAGAACATCCATACAAAATATGTCAATTTTAAAATCTCTGGCATTTTTTTATCTGAGTATTGTAAAACCAGGCCTTATAACAATTTGCAAAGCTATCCTGTTTTTCTTTATTTTTTTAATACTAAGTTTAATTTTATCATATGTAAAACAATGAGTAACGAGCCTGATCTAAAAGGCTTAACAGCTTAAGCTAATTCTAAATATTCTAGAAACATTTGTAGCGATCCTACCAGAAGGTTCTCATTAAAGTTACATTATACAAACACCTTACTTAAAAAACAGAGTTAAATAAAACGAGAGGGCACCGTAGTAGTCGTAAAACGATGAAATGCAAATAAGAGTTTTTCTTTAAACAGGATAGCAAATGATAATCTACATATTGAACTGGAATGAAGTCAGATTTGCTATTAAGCTTTATTCTCACATTTTCTAGTAACTCAAAAGAAACTTCGTATCCAAGGATGAAAAGGCACCAACTACATAAGATTTTGATTCTTGATTTTTCATTTCCATTATTATTATTAAAATGATAAAGTCAAAGTGTTTCAATATTAGCACAAGAGCTGATTACTAATAACAATGATTAAAAATACCTACACGTTTCACCGTATACCTACTTTCCAAAGATGCTGTAGATTCAAACTAGATAAATGGAGGTTGGTCTTTGTTCTCTCATACAATTGGCATCGACTAAAAGTTATATAACCAGTATCAGAAGATTTAACTTGCTTTCCAACTTACGAATTTTCTCAGCCGATCAAAACCGGAATATTAATTATATTTAATATGAGATTTGAAGAAAATCTCCCAACCCAGAACTGAAACATAGTAGGTTTTGTATATTTTTTCAGATATAAAATACTCACATCTTCCCAAGAACTAAGGATTGACTCGACATGCCTAATTTCGTCTGGAAACTGTCAGAATCCTACTTTTTTTACCTGCTAAAGATATTTACTATGCATCAACTCATTACGTAATCAAACCGGCTCAATAATTGTCTCATTACTGTGCCGTCGGAACTGCATAATAAGCTTGCAAAGTTTCAAATCGATACTCCAATTAGAACTAGGTTGAATTCGACTTTTTCGACAAAGTTAGCTAACTAGATGGCTTAAAGAGATGATTTATACGAGGAAAATAAGCAAAATTGTGTACATTCGTGCCATTGGCTTTTTAATACTAAATGAAAACTTATAATCGAGGGGCAGAGAGCTACTTAAGCTAAGATATCGAATTATATATTTAACTAGCTTATCGCTGTTACAACTGCCTAACTCTCGTTATCATGGTATCGTCATTATTCAATATAGTTTTTGTTTCTCTCGGATAATGTAGTTCTCTGATGGTAAAAGAATTTCAATTTCAAATTGAACCATTGGTTTCTAAGATTATGGCGTTCAAGCAAACAAACAAACTCTTCAACTTTATATTATGAGTATACATAGATAACTCTTGGCTTATTAAAATAGCCTTTAATCCATCGTTTTGCCGTTTGTGTATACAAGTATTGTGTAACAAATGTATAATTAGTGGGAATGTGATTACGATTACGGAAATTGAAGCATTAAACACTTTCCAATCCACTCCAGCGACTTTAATAACAAAAGAATCATTATTTTTAACTATATGAGAAACATCGACGCAGACAGAGGCAGCACAGTGACATGGGCTTTTACTGAAAGAATAATGTAACTATGAAGGAAAAACGTGATTTTTTCCAATGACCACACAAGAGGTGCTACGAGTAAGAACTAATAAAACGCCGCTCGACGAAGCTTTTATAAAAAGAAATCCAACATCAGCCCGACCGTTGCTACATAATGCCTATAACAAAGAGCCCAATTCGTGTTTATTTCTTAATGTAACGATTAAATTACAAGCCTCTTTTATCTTGTCAATCAGCAAAGACAAATGTGAAAAGGACGTTTCATTATCATAAGTTCTAATCAAAATGACCCCTGGCCTATTCTACACGGCCATGTCGTTCCAAATGGCATGTTTGAATTTCGCAATTAACTTTTGTATATATTAACTGTTTAGTGTAGGTGGTTTAGACAAATATAACGTTAGTAAATTAGTTGGAATTCGTAGAAAACAACATTAGTTATGTCATAAAAAAATGTATAAGAGTTTTATAACTTTGCAAGAATTGGGTAACTAGTAATTTAACTTCAGAATCGAGTCATGAAATTTAATATTGTACATAACATTATTATTTAATGGATTCAAGACATTTCCAAGTTAACTTGAGAATTACTAACTAATCTCAACTAATAGGTAAAATTAATTCATTCATGATTGATGTGTTATAATCTTAAACGAAAAACGTTTATTATTTGTATTTTTTATGCGGTTCTACATAACGGATATTTGGTGGCGTCGTTCCGCTCTGCTCGTGTGTGGATGTCTAAAAGAACTTTTAGCTAAAAAAGAATATTATATATATTAATATGAAAAGCAACCCATCCATTTGTACCCTTACGAAAATTGTGCGGACGGAGGAGTATGAAATATCGCACACTAATAGTTTATATAGAGAAGAAGAATACAAAGGTGACCACTTGGCGACCACTAAAAACAATCACATTAAGTATACATTTTAAACATGAGATACAAGAGAACATTGCTAAGGAGATTAGGAATGTGCGCAGGACATATTATTTATTTTAGTGCACAGTTTTAGTGTGTGCACGAGCACGATTGCACTGTCTATTCATTTTAAAATTCAATGAGACTTTTATGCCAACACGACCGATGATAGAGCTAGGCACAGGACTAACGTACTGTCTTAGCTAAACACGGATAAACCTCACTGGAATTTACTCGAGATAAATTTTGTAGTTAAAAAAATGTAGTGCAATTGTTTTCTCAAGCCGCTAATAAATCCCGGGACCGCGGTAGTTACCGTCAAATATTAACCGTTTTGCCAACTAACTATATAAATATACAAATTCAACAACATTTTTATGAGCAAAAGTAAACAGAGGTGCGTATATATAAAGAAGAAAAAAAACAAATAATAAGATAATTAACTACTGTAAAATTACGATGCTTTACGACCAAAATACAGAAATTAATCTTTAATATAATCCTTCAATGTAAATTTCTATTAACACCGTTGTAATTATCTTGCTAGACTCGCAAACAATAACCATATTAGACCCTTATCACCAGTGGGTGGCCTACACATCGATCAATAATTAATTTGGCAACGTAACTTGATGCCCATGGGACCTTTTACAAGTTGGGCCAAGGGCAAAGAGAAATAATTTGCATAGCTGTGTACTGGTTATTTGATTTGAAAGGTTAGTGTTATGTACCTCTATTGTATCAATTTATTTATTTTGACTATATATTACTTACTCCTTGCGGTTGTATCCACATTGAACTGATACTTTGCCCCTGTCCATAGATCCATAGCGTCATGTTTTCTTAGCTTATATGTTAATCTAACTTATAAATTATTTACGTGAATACTTAAGCTTAATCCGTTTTGTAAGTAAGAAGTTAGTAAGATAAACAATCATCTATCCACACATTCATCCATACATCAATCAATATTCTATCCATCCATACAAACTTTGGTTTTTATAAGATTAGTAGGATAGAATGTTAGTCCTTAAAAACAAAGTAGAGAAAAATATTTAGATATAAAACAGGAATGTTTCAAGAACTGCAGATACCGACAATTACCTTAAGTTTAAATTATCTACTTACTGTAAACAGAATGAGTATTGAAATGATAATTTGTGTGAAAAAAAAATTGAATAAAAGAAGAGAAAAAAAATTATAATTGAGATCATGCCGCAGTGCGTAAAACCACTGCCGGTATATATTGTGTATGGGTGTACGAGAAATAACTACATAATGTGATCATTCGGCTGACTTGCCTAGGTATATAATGTTCTACCGTCACTGAAAGGGCCCATGTCCAATCCCGGGTCGAGCACAAAATTAATCGAATACAAGAAAAATGAAAGTTTTAGCTCGAAATCAAGAAGTTGGTAATGGTTGACCCGTACCTATCTACCTCCGAGGTGCTTTAAGCTAACGCCCTTGCGCCAAATCATCAGTCGAGTTCCCAAATTGTCGTGACACTATAGTATATGTATATTTCCTGTATTGTGCAGACGGCTTATCCCCTTAGATTGGCAAACATGGCCGAAATCAGTCAGGAAGAGTAGCCTAACTATTTCATTTTATATAATGAACTATTTCATTACATAAAATAGTTCAACATTAATCACTTTTTTATCACTACAGTTGTGGCGAAGGATTTTGATTTATAATATAAATCAAAATCCTTCGCCACAACTGTTTTTTCATGATAGACTGCGTAGATTCGGGTCAGAGCCCACTCGTCTCCTAAGATTCGCACCCTGTGCCCACTCGTCCCCTGGAACTTTTGAGGGGCCCATTCGCCCCCTGAAGAATATTTATTTTTATTCATTATTCTAATATAAGTACATGTATATGTGTATACTGCAGCTTGGTAGTCCGGGTACAGTCGCGCAGAAAAGGCTAAAATAAAAAATATAGTAATTCGGTAGATATCATGTTTATTTCAAATAAGATTAACACATAAAAACACAATGTCCTAGAAACTAACGAAATACAACTCTTTTACAAAAATCAGCCTTGATTGACCATCATATAAATAAACATTAAATATAAAATATGCAAAAAAAAAATAGAACACATATCAACAGTAAATAATCACTTCTTATTTTTTGTATATTTACCAACTACATACATGCAAAATCATAATTACTTAAATCTAAAAAATTATAACAGTACAAAAAAAATACTAAAATCACAGTAATTATTGAAGACTAGATAAATCAACATATATTTTTTTTGTATATTAACCAACTACATGCAAAATCGTAATAACTTAAATCTAATAAATTGTAACTAGAAGTACCTACATAAAAATTGGCTAAAATCACCGTATTTTTCACTGAAAAAGTAGAAAAAGTAATATTTTATCATACAAAATAGAAAATTATGTGAGTGCATACACAGTAGCATACTAAAAATCTATGTTTTACCTTAAAATAAAATAAAGTATTTAATAGTAACTATTAAAAAGTAGCAGCAGTTGAATTTTTTTTCTGTGTCTTCGTTCCAATTATATACACGTAATTCTTTTGAAATAGGGATGTATAGGTAAATAGTAGAACTTACGTATTTTTCCTTCACGTACATGCACTGATCACTTCACTCACTAATTAAATTTAATAAGTAATCCTACAGGATACGCTAATGAAAACTTTCACTCGAGACAGTATAAAAATCAGTACGCTTGGATTTGCAACTATAAACCAAACCACGTCAAACCACGCGACTTATAATTATTATTTTGTGTACACTCGTTTTGCTCGCGACAATTTTTCAATTTTTCATTTTATTTTATTTATAAATATCTATATATATTTTATTGATCTTTAAAATAAGATTATAATAGTATAACATTAGTGACCATATAAAAATATTGTTCTTAATTAAGTATCAAAAAATGTACTTTAATGTGTATGCTTTGTAAATGACGTATAACAAGCGCGAATTATTCGTCTACGTTACTAATAAACTATTTCATTTCATTTCATTTCATAAGTAAACTTAATGTAATAACACATTCCTGGAATAAATACGCCGAAGTTGTCTAGTACTGGTGTTAGCCAATCAGGTGCAAGTCCTTTCATCGAGCGTCTATTGTTTTGGGCTACGCCTTTGTTATTTGCTCGCGCGCAGATACTATGGCTAAGATTACCCCTCCCGCTTCGGCATTCCACCTTATCTCTTATTTATAACCCGTTTTTTTAACAAGCCATTCGTAGTGAGACAATTTTACATCGTAAGCCTATCGACAGGTTATATTATTATCATGACGGATTATCATTCATCATAGCTCTTTTTTCAATGATCTGTTATGATTTATTAAATTAATTCCGTTAATGAACTGTTCACAAGTGTACTATGTTAACCGTTTCTTATGTAAAATATAGCTAATTTTATCTCAGGGAACCAATAGGCACCTGAATAGGTGCCGAATCTTTAACTTATATTGTATATATATTAGAGGGGACGAATGGGTACCTTAAAAAAATATTTTTTATTAAAATATTAATTGGTCACCTACCAGGAGACCAATGGGCACCTATATAGGGGCCGAATCTACAACTTTTATGCTGGGGGACGAATTTTAGGAGACGAGTGGGCTCTGACCCGTAGATTCTTATGCGGTTTTCACCAATAAATACAGTGATTGGGGAAATAAATTAAAGTGTATAATTTGTTCTGGTTTTAGTTAATTTCCGTCCAAAATTGGAACAGGTCGCTCCGGATATATAAATTTAAAGATATTTCGGAATGGCTCGTTAAATTATTTCTTATTCATCTAATTGATTTAAAACTTTACGCAATTGTGTTTGACACTTGCGGAATTCATTAGTGACAGTTTCTGTAAGACAAAAGACCAACATTCAATCCCAAATTGAGATGGATAATCATTTTCCTTAAGAAATAATGAAAGTAAATGTCTTTGGTATCAGAGGAAATATTATTGAAACGTTAAATTCAGTTGATGTTTACGTTCCATTTTCAATATTTAAGTAGAAACATCCTTTTTAAATTTTGTAAAACATAACCGTATCTATAATTTCTACACATTTATTTTGAGGGACCATAGAATACTAGAATTTGTAATTATTGAATACACTTAATTAGTATTGTACCTAAGTAGATTTTTTTAAATTACAACATATTATGTTTTAGGGTTAGATTCGCTATAGATTAAGAATAAACCTATCCATATCATACAAACGTGCAACCATACAAAGGTACTACCTTAAAATAGATTCATTGTTATAGTTTACTAAACGAAAACCAGTTTGACTGTAAATATTACTAAGTAAATCCATAAATCAGCTCAAAACCCCATAATTCTTTAACTGAACCAACAAAAATATTTTTAAAACGTACCTACAGACTAAAAGCCTTGCATTCTGGATTTCCCGTCTACCATTTATTATACAAAGGTGGCCTACTTTAGAAAGCACGACGAGTCGTAAGTGTACGGAAGAACCTGCCATTCCGTAAACAACACAAATTAATGGCTGCCAAAATTTATGGTCCCACCTTAAATGTATCTGTTAATCACATTGTCTGGTTTAATTAGTTTTTTAGGCCATGAAACGACTTTTATCTACCAAGTAGATTCATTGAAGGCTATTTTTCATAAGAAATTAATGATAAAATATTCAGGGAAATAAAATGAAATGTCAGAGAAGCTATTTATTGTGAAACTGTTAATTTTCGGTGACGACGTTAAAAATAAATATAATAAATTGGTATTCTATGAAATTCTTGGATTTTAGTATTAGGTATATTTTAGCTTTATTAATGTGTGTCAAAGTGAATGCGTCCTTCATAGGATTTCATTTGTAATTTAATTTACTCATGAAATATGGAAGAAACAAACCTTTTTAAAACATTTTGCGACAGCTACTCAAATAATTGTACTAAGAAATGGTCATATATTTTAAATGTGAATGTAAGTTTTATTAGTTACGCTTTCACGCGAAAACTTAACCGATCATCATGAAACTTTGTATACAATTTCTTGGATGTATTAGAATGACTTCAATGCGAGGGGAGCCTCGGGGTAAAAGCTAGAATAATGATAATAAAATCAACAATAATTGAAGATAAAAATTAAGCTGTTTGATCAAATAAGATGATACAAGTAGTTATAAGATATTTCTACAACCACCGTACCGTAGCGGTATTTGGCTCGCTTTTAATCTCGGATGGTTTGATACGAACGCCGAACAAGAAATCTTTGTGTAAATTCTAAGATTTCTTTCTGGGTCTGGGTAATTGAGGAACTAACCTCCTTGCCTTGGAAAGTACGTTAAGCAGCTGGTGCCGATTGTTATAAGACCATTTATAATAATAATCGTATATCAAGGAACGGACAGCAGCGTTTCCTTGTGTAGTATATATAACATCAAATACTGCTGTCACCATCCCGCCTGCCAAGCGTGGTGACTATGGCAAATACCTTCCCTAGGTCCCATGTTCAGCAGTAGGTAAACGTTATTCGGACTGATGATGGTGATGATAAGATATTTGATAAAATATTGCATTATCTTTCCGAAATCGTTCAATTATCATTTGTTAGAAACTTTATTAACGGATAGACTAAGAGCTATATACATACATTTGGTAGCGATAGGAATATGTACCTTTTATTTGTTTAAAAGGTGTTTTGGTGTATATATTTTAGATTTGTATTTTGTTGTATTTGTGTCATTATATTGACCATTCCGTGGACTGTGACGGTGACCGTAATCATGGTTTGTATTTCAGCAACATCATCTATATATAATGTAGGTAGTTATTTGACCTCGTGTTCCTTTTTATGGCTACTTAAACGTACATTTTGGTTCTTATTCTACCTAAATATTTACCGACCTATCTCAAAACAGTTGGATAGTTCCCATACTAGATTGGACATTTTATCTATACTAATAAATACAATAGGTGTTTATATTTTATATAAAGTTCGGTTTCACTCACATGTAGTAGTTTTTGGCGATTTCTCGACCACGTGATTTGAACCGGTTTTTATATAAAATATGAACAATAATCACGAAAGTTATTTTACAATAGGTGTATTTTACGTATGTGTTTTGTTATGGAAAAATAACAGTGTTTTATATTGGTAATAATAACAAGACGCAATTAAAGCCCGTTGTCTATCCATCTGGGTTTTTTTTTCCGATTAACCGGAGTAATTTCTGGGCCGATTTTGACGAGAATTTTACTCGTAGACAGAAAAGTTTTAAGGTATATTACAAGGTACCTACTTTATATTTGTTTGTTGGTTTTTTGTCCGTGTATTCCGGCCTTATCTCCAAAAGCTAGTACCGATTTAGATAGAACTACATTGGTAGAAAAGTAAAGTAAAGCTTAGATTTTTTTCTGAGGCTTCTTTTTAATCCAACTTTTTTTCCTAAAACAAAGTTTTCCTTATTTCGAATACTATAAATAGTATGTCAGATTACATATTACACGCTACTCAAAGTATAGTATGTAATCAGAACAAAAATAATATCAAATTAAAGTGGGAACTTTATAAATGACAAAAAACGACAACAATGACCTGTAACTTTCACCCCAGTTATACCATCAGAATGCATGAAAAATTAATGATTTTGGTCACGAACGGTATTCGGTGAAAGCGGTCGTCATACCGTTGAATAATAATTTCTTTCGAAAAAAAAAACTCTTAAATATAAATACTGTCTGTTATCTGCAATGAGTTTTCCTTAAAACTGATGAAAAGCGCTGTCAGTTCATTTTAATAAAAATGGAAATTATATTTTTTGAAGCCCGGTTATGTCACAGGGATTTAATCGAAATTATAAAGAGGGTTTCTCAATGTCTATAAATTTTTATCTTTGTAACCTTAGTTATATGATTGATCTCCCGCACTCAACTAGAAACCGCACCGCCGTCGTACTTGATAAATGCGGCAAAAAAGAGTACGCCAAAATCGGCGTACCTGGCGTGTGACACGCCAGGTACGCCGATGTACGCCCTGTTTGAGGAATACGTGTAGTAAGTTTTATTAAATTTAGTTTATAATGGTAGAAGTAAAATGGTTAAAGCAATACGCCAGTTAGCGAAATAAACTATGTAAAAATAACCCTACCTACAAGAAATAAGGATACACACTACAATATTGAGTTGCTGCATTTAAAGAGTTTCGGTTTTAACGTAGCACGGTATCAAGTTGAGCACGCGAGGCGAATCATTTATTTAAGTTTGTATCTTTTTATATACCTTCAACCAAAAATGGATTTAGACTACCTATTTATTTATTTACACACATAACACATACATAAAATGAACACCTACACTAACACTTAAATGTTCTACCTGAACATAGCTTTAGTATACTCAATAAGCTTCTCGACCACGGCTCGACGCCGCTATTTATACCTACCGTAAGTTTCGTTTTAAGTCCACACACACACAAACACATACATTCACAATCTTCGCCATCTCCACATTTATTAATCTTCACATACATACTTAAGTTTTAAGTCCTGTTCTACTTTTTTTTTCATGAAAGTTTCCAATAAAGTATGACTCTACATATCAACAATATCTATCCATTAATAAATCTTGACTGGGAAACTACTGCCACCTTCCAGATTACCTTATCTAAATTACATTATTGATAGGTAGACAAAGCTGATGGAGTGAAAGGGAAATGGTTGGCAGGATAAAGACGGCGTAAGTGTACATATCCACTGTAATAATACTAGTCGTCCTTTTATTTCAACTCCTATGCCACTCTTCATCAGGATGTAGAGAGCATTTGCCTGGTCAGGAATAAAAAGAATCAATCAATCAAGAAAATTTCTAAACAATTAAAAGTTGACCTATATCTGACCATTAATATTATAGCGTGGTATTTACTAAGTATTTCTTTGTTTTTACTATCTTTTTTAAGCGAATTAAAAATAATATTGATTTAAAAATTCTTAATTATGCACATGGACAATTTCAATTTCTTTCCTTACAAGTTTTGTGGTTTTCATTTTTGTTTCTTTTTGTGTGTTATTGGACATAAATTAATAGACAAATAAAATAAAAATGGAATTGATGAAATTATGTAACTACGTTGTTTCACTTTTTTATACATCTTTCAATTAGTATCTGGCATTAGAGGCTATAACTAAGATGCAAGTACGAATCAATGTATTTATCTCAATTTTGAAATTCATTCATACAGTACCAATAAATAGAATTTGTAAAAGAAAATGACAATCCAGCCTTATAAAGCTTTGTAAAGGAAAGTGATATCTGTAAATACCAATCATTTTTATAGCTATCCAAAAACACAGCTAGCTAGCATACAAGCTATAAAAAAATGATTTCTACGAGAGATATTTGAACTTTAAATCACTCGCCTGTAAAGTTTACTCAATGTCGCTTAGTGATGATTGCCTTTCAAGCGTCACTATACATTATTATCTGTCAATTTTTTTTTCCAATTATTTAATCATCTATTATTTTTTAATTACCTTAACTACCGCACCTAATAACATTCCATTTTCAACCCATTTATTCGTTGTTATCAGGGTACATATTTTATTACCTGACGATGTGTTTTTGGTTATAAATAGTACCTATCTCTGGATACCATTATTACCTTTGTAACATAACGCCATAGGCCCTCAGGGATCCTATCGTGGAGTGCGAGGGTAAATGTCATTTCTCACCGAGATAATATTAAGCTGGCTTCGTTATTCCATTTTCGAGGTAAAATTTCGTGTTAATATATGAATGGCTGAATATATTAATCATATCGACTATCTTGTTCGCTGATATTGGTTAAGTATCAAGGGAGTTATTGTTTTGTTTTGAAAGGAGTAGATTAATTTAAATAATACGATACGGTCAATGTCTTAATGAGAGTGTTCAGGAGTTGTAACACCCTGATTAAGATATTGACCGTATCATATTATTTAAATTAATTTATTACTTACTATTTATTTTAATCTAAAATCAATATTTTCTTAGTGTAGTTTTCACACTATTTATATATAAATATATGTTTATAATAAACATGCAATATAATAATAGACAACATACATAGTCCGTCCGTCCGTCCGTCCGTCATGTCAACTCATGTCATAGTAAATTAATCATTATAATCAAAACAAAACGTACGATTAATAACAATATTACGTATGAATTTACAGTGAAATCTGGTTAATTGGTATCTCAAGAGACCAAGGATTTTGTACCAATTTAAGAGGTTTTCATTTATCCACTTTTCCAACTAGACAGGTTTAAAATTTAGTTGTCTCATTTACAGAGATTACGAATTACGAAATTTGAGATAGTAGTGACAAACAAAGCACGTGCGAAAGAAATTTAAATGTTTGTTAACAATCGTGTCCAAACCTGTCCCAACCTTATAAATTTTCTCACTTTTAAAGGGAATTGAGCCCCAGAGTCCCAATTATAGATCTAAACATTGAAAAAAATCTAGAAATCTAATCTCATTTTACCAGGTTTGAAAAGTCCCATTAACAGAGGTAATTCGATAAAAAAGTGCCGGGACCTCATTGTAGTTCTCAATAATAGAGGTTTCTCTCTTATCCAGGTCCCACTTAACCAGGTTTCACTGTATTATCATAAAAAAGAGAAAGTTTAGTAGCATAACGCGATGCTATTATAATTATACCGTTTATATTAAAGATATTTCAAATGGCTGATCATAGAGTAATAGCTACTAATACGGAAACTAATTAAGCATATTCATTTTCAAATAGTATCTTCATTAATTAACCAAGCGCAAATAAAATCAGATTTACTCCCCAATAAAAGAGCACTCAAACTTTGAATACAAATATTCCATATAAAGTTAAATGCTTTGCACTAAACTTTCTCGGTAGAAGAAAACCACTCAAAATGCTAACATAAAGCGGAGAACATTTGCAAACGTGGACCTCATTCACAATGCGGTTCTGAGTTATGATCAAAACAGCAGCTGACTGGTGGCCACAAATGCAGGACATTGAAATAATACGAACGAGTGTAGCCGCAATTTGAAATGTTCTTTTTCTTCTGCCTGTGACAGCTATTTTCATTTAAAACCTTAAGCAGATTGTGCAATATTGATTGTGTGTTTATTATAAGCTTTGAGAGTTATATGCAGATAGCTAAAGGATATTTTTGTTTAACGTAAATAGAATATGTCTTATTCCAAATACTTAAGATAAAAAGATTTCACTGTTTTTTTTGTGTTGATGTTGTCCTGACAGAAAGGGTTTTGTTTGTGTATTAACACAAAATTTTCATTCAGACTTTATAGGAAATCACCATTTACAGGTATTATTATTCAATTTTGAAATTTCGAAATCATCTGTTTTGTTAACAATAGCATAAAATAAAAAAAAGGGCCAGAATCAAGACAAATGTTTCCTATCTATGATGTAAAGCCACCTTTATCATTTTCCATAAAGATTTCTTGTCCAACGTGGGGATCAATCCAGCGACCTCCGAGATTTACCCGCGTAACTCCCGTTCCCATAGAAACTTTATAATTAAACATAGCCTATAGCCTTGATAAATGGGCAACCTAACTCTGAAATAGTTTTCCATATCGGACTAGAAGTTCCAGTGATTAGCGCATCATCATCAAGCTAACAAACTTTACTTCACTTCTCTACACCACTAAAACCCTCTGGACACTCTTTCGATCCGCCGTTGGTGGGGGCCGGGCAAGCATAATCAATCCGGCCCACGACTAAGTTATACCTAGTACAAAAATATTAAGAAAAAGTACACCACATTACAAAATATAGGTATAAGCAAAAATACTAAATACTTTTATAACAGAAATAGTTTCTTGTATTTGTTTTTCCATCGGGTCAGGTGGGAGATAAACAATATCTCAAAAATATTACTGTATTTTTGTTTGTTTCACTGTGCTGTCTTATTTAGCTGACTAATAATATCCTTGTAGAACAGGAAAACAGTTATCCTATGTGCAAAGAATGAATTGGATCGAAGAAAATAACATCATACTTTTGACCCAAATCGGAAAAAAGTGGTTTGGTACTAGCCGAATATTGAGGTATAAAAAATCGTTATTTCCCATTAGCTGCAATATATCGAACCATAAAAAAGCAATTACTTTCATAAATCAACAGTTAAGAATCACAAATTAAAAACAAAACACTCCGTTAAACACCTAAAGGTATAAAATTATGACCCAAAAATATAACAATTACAATATTTTGATGTAAAATGTAATCATTTATCCACAGCTATATAAATCAACATTAATGACCAAACAAATTTCGTTAAACTGTTATTACTAAAACAATTAACATTAGTGGATTCTATCGAATCCCATACCAATAGAACCCTTAATATCCTGTTAGCATGCCATAAATAAGCATCCACTAAATGTAATGGGCCGAAATATTGATGCCAACGGATTACAATCAATAAAAGTTCTATTACGAGACATAACGTTGATTCGATTGTACTGTATTCTGATTTAGTCGAATTTTATTGGCTTAAATAACGCGAAACGGAATTTCTGAATGAACACAATCAATCTATGAATGTGGACAAGGAGTAGAATAAAAAAGTCGTATTTACATTTTGATATTAGTTTTATTCGTTATTTTCTATACTTATTATGAGGAAAGATTTAATTGTTTGTTCGCGTTTAATACTCTCCAAAACTACTGCACCGATTCCTAAATTTATTTCATCATTAGAGAGCTACATTTTCCAAGAGTAATATAGACAACCTCCGTAGCGTAGCGGTAATTGGCTCGCTTTAAATATCGGAGGTCGTGGGTTCGATCCCCACACCGGACAAGAAATCTTTGTGTAAATTCTAAGATTTCTTTCCGGGTCTGGTTGTTTGAGGGACTACCCTCCGTGCCTCGGAAAACACGTTTAACCGTTGGTCCCGATTGTTATAACATCATCTATAATAATCGTATATCAAGAAACGGGCAGCAGCGTTTCCTTGTATGTTACAACATAATACTGCGGTCACCAACCCGCCTGCCAAGCGTGGTGACTATGGCAATACCCTCCTGCGGAGGAGGCCCATGTTCAGCAGTGGACGTTATACGGGCTGATGATGATGATATAGGCTATATTTAGTGATGAACGGAAACAGGAGCTACGTGGGTGAATCCATGCGCAGAATGCTGTATTATTTTATAAAGGAAAATAAATTACCCTTATATATAGAAGTTTCAAAGCGGTCAAAATATGAGGGCAGCTAGTACTTGTGCAGCAGATGCATAGATTATTGATGTACTTATCGCAAATGCCTTGGCGTCCGAATCGATTTTTAAACTAGCCAACATGACTTACCGATCGCTTTTTACCTTTGATTAATAACTAAAGATCAGAACTAACACTTAATAATGAACGCTACCGAAACCGTGAAAAACAAAATCTAACTCAAGAGTAATTCATTCTATTCGATTAAAAATATTGAAGAAGTCACTTATCACAGAAAATAGTTCTCGGAATACTCACCGCAGTGTATCTTATTTGGTGTTTATGAATTTCGTTACAATACACATTTTTTGGCGAAGCGTTAAAAAAAAAAAAAAAAATGACATGTATGAACTTGCTGCTAATTACTCACATTAACCAGGCACTGTAAATAATGCCTTGATTGATCACTCGGTCATGAGTGTAATGTGTTTATTTCACTCCCATTATTGTGATTCAACTTAATTGACACGTTTAATATTACATACAATCATTAACATAACATATCAATATGTAGGTAAATAGTTGGGAGACTGTCTACGAAGTGTAGACAAGCTTCCAACTATTGTGTACTAATATATTAAGCTGAAGAGTTTGTTTGTTTGCTTTAAAGTGCTCATCGCAGAAACTACGGGTCCGATTTAAAACAATCTTTCAGTGTTAGATAGCTTATTTATTCAGAAAGGCTTTGTAAGCGCGAAAGTTTTTGTAAGTATGGATGGATCGATGAATGGATGGATGTTTGTTACTCTTTCACGCCAAAACTACTGAAAGGAATTGGCACCGGGATATACGCTGGATTAACATATAGGCTACAAAACATCAAGCTCCACACTGGAGCAGAGTAACGCGGGAAAAACCGCGGGACGCAGCAAGTTTTATTATAAAGTTCCTACGAGAACGGGAATTACGTGGGTGAAACCGCGTGCGGGAAGCTTTACATATTTTAAAGAGAGCAATTGTTCGTTTTAGATTTTGGGACGACACTTAGATTCATTCATTCGAAAAGATGTTCAGCGTTGAAAATCATCAGTTTTTTAGGAATTAAAGAATTAACAAAATATTGATTCATGGGAATATAATAATATTTTTATACATGACTTTCGCGTGGCACTAGTAAAGGAGTTTTTTTTTTTAATTTCCTACCGTCAAATATGACACAAGGTAGAGATGGGTTGGATTAGTTAAAAATAATACCTAATCCACCTAATCCTAATATTTATTCAATATAGATGGCCTGTTACCAATATTATGTAGGTATCGTATGTGGAATATCGTAGGAAATATTCAGCATGATCGTTCCTGTTAAGTAATCGGGAAGTTGGCATATGAAAAGTTTATAATATATTTTCACTCGTACTAATCATAAATTATGGTTGAAATTAAAATGCTTTCGAAATTAAATTTATAACAATTAATATTCTAGGTAGATTTTTATTAATTATTCCATTCATGCTAGAATTGAGAATTAGTCGAATATAATATTGTAATTCACTTTTATTTTACTAACGTTGATATCGATACTAAATTAGATATATATCATATTAGTTACGCCTCTAGCAATGTCAGAGTATTAAAAAAGAAAGGAATGTACTCTATGTTACGAATATTTTGTACCATACCTAATCCTCCACGCTTTTGATTAGGTTCGGATTCGGATCGAAAAATACCTAATACACTAACCTATTCTAATATTTATGCCTCACGTCTAACACAAGGTCAAATTTTCCTTATATTTAAGCATCTATATTAACGTGGATTATTTCTTTACAAGTGTAAAGAAATAAGAACCTACAGTTGACAAAATGCTAGATGTACACACATTGTGGAACACATTTTAAATTTATATGTACGACGACCATGAGAAGAGGTCACAGTTATGTGTATTTGTAAACAGTTACCGGCTGTCGTAGTAACATAAACATATTCATTTAGGTATGTTAATTGATAAGTAAGGTGTAAACTTATCTTATTGATCGACTGTACCATATCCACAGCCTTATAATAAACACTTCTATGTTAACTATAAACTTTGAGCACACCGCTAGGAAATCCCGCAGCTTATAAACTTTATATCCTGTATACTAAGTTAAACATTAAACTTCCGTGGCATATGTAATAGAAACTTAATTTAGTACATTTTACGGAATTAACGTGTTAGGTAGGTTAAGCACTTGAGCGAGTCTTCGGAATCTTATAAATGCATTCATGCGTGATTTAAGGAGTTACCGATTGGAGTCTTCTGTGACCTTTCTAAGGCATTCGACTGTGTTAATCATGAGACGCTCGTTCTTAAGTTAAAATATTATTGAATGACAGAAAAATCGCTCGATCTTGTTATATCCTATTTATCTGATAGGAAACAAATCTCTCTATGTCATCCTAAGTTTATATAATATATAAAGTAGTATATTATGTAGTTTATATTTATCTGTTTATGTATGTATCTAAGTATATAAATGTAATATTAGTATGTATGTTTATTTGAGACCTACGCACACTATTCGTCTTTTCTTCTTCACATTTCCTCTTGCGGGTCTGCTGGAAGAGTTTTCTTTTGAAATAAGCAGTACCTTTGTACAATTTATTTCCTTATGTATAAATTTTTCATTTTGTTTCTTGTGTGTTTGTTTATGAATAAATAAAACAAATATTATACCTACGTAGACGGCGTTGCTTCAATAGAGCATTTAATAAAAATGGGTGTGCCCCAAGGATCTATTTATTCTGTGTCCCTTTCTATTCTTAGTTTACATCTTGAATCTCAACAACCCGGTTACGTCCACTGTTGAATTTGGGCCTCTTCTTAACAGACCTTACCAAGCCAGGGTTGTTGAGGGATATTGCTATAATCACCACGCTTGGTATCTTAGTAAGATGATAAGTAAACTTAGCTAATAGATGCTCCTGCCCATCTGTCAGGTGGTTACTTAGTCGCTTCTTACGACACCCATGGGAAGATATTGGGTGGTCTATTTAAAAGCTGGAAACAACACAGTTTTACTATGAATACTTATACAATCACTCCTTTCGAATAAGTGGCAGGGGGGTTCAACAAAAACCACAACTAGTACCCCCAACATTAGCGCCTTCATACTGCCGGCCTACGAAATGCTCTTACTTGTTACTAATACTTGTTGGAAGTTTAAATCACGGGTGCTGAGAGATAATCCTTTCCACGCAGGCAATAACGAAAAAATTATGCTGTCATTAAAAAGAAAACGAATAACACATTTTAATTTCTTAAATAACGTTGTGTTGTCGGGCTTTAAATGATAAAATTATGTTACAAGATAGTTTATAAATTACTTATGATATGATAAATTATAATGAGATGTTTTTTTTATGTTATTATTAAAATGCTCTATTTATCATTTGTTTTTGGTCAAACTTTAGTGAACCAAAGAAAGGAGTTCCATTTTTGTTTGATATGGGATAAATATTAACAATTACAAGAATATTATTGTGATAAAATTCCAACACAGCAATAATCAGATTTTCTCTCATTATTGTCGGTTAAATAAATAATTAATGCATAAATGGATTATGTTTAAGCACGTTGAAGGAATCCAAAAAGCCTACTACATTAATAACGCACGAAAAGAAAAACATAGTATGTTTGCGAAGTTTTAACTCAATGTTACCTAAGTACTTTGTAAAATAAATAACAGAGTTATCCGAGAGATTTTTGACACGGAAAAAAGTCATTAACAGGAGCGGTAGAATGAATTTGATTGGAAATGGAAAGACAGTTTGATTGTGATTTATTATTACGTAAATGTTGACTAGGATGTTATTAAAAAGAATTCAAATTAGTATGTATTTAGAGTCGATAATATATCAACTTTTTAATGACTATGGTGATGGGCTTTTAATTATTCATTCATTATGTTATATGTTTCGTTTGTGAAAATTATTTATCAAAGTTCGACGTACATAAAATGACCCATAAATCTTTGAAATAGTTGTTGTATTAGGTACTGTAATGCCTGAGGGTGCTAATATAACAATTGAAACGTTTTTTTTTTTACTTTTGTTGAATCCGCAATATTTTATAACTAATCTTAGATTTGATAGTTCAAATGGTAGGTTTACAGAAAAGGATAATATTATCATGTTGTTAATTTATTTTCTTCATTTATTTTCGTAGAAAGTTCAGAGCATCATTATACAAAAAGACACTATAAAAGTCAGACACATTGACACTGCCTTTTTGTAAAAATAAAATAAAAATGCAACTACCTTAATTATCAACTAGCTTAATCTGTTGGATTAAATCAAGTTTATATTTATAGATTGAGTTTTTCCTCTATTAATCCAAGCATTTTAGCTAACACAAATCCGGGAGCCATTAGTTAAGATTAGGCAAACGGTGCCATCTTTTACAGATTGCTGATTTATGTCTTTTTTACGTTATTGTTTTGATATTTTTTTACTGTCTTCTTTAATACCTGTTTGAACCTCGCCCAATTTTTTATTTGATACTAACTTTTCGCTTTGTCCTCATAGCTTCTTTTCCCGTGGGAAATTCATAATTGAATATAGCCTATGTCATCCGGGGATAGTAGAACTTTTAACGGTGAAATAAATTTTCAAATCAGTTAAGTAGTTTCGGAGCCTATTCAATACAAATAATCAAATCATTCCGCTTTATAATATTAGCATAGACAAAAGAGTAGAGACACTTAGTCATCTCACTTTACTACTCATCATCATCAACCCGTATGCGTCTACTACTGAAACAACCAACATATTATAATAATATGTAATCCAATTTAAATTTATTTACTTATGTACGTATAAGAAATAAAATGACATAAGAACGCAAATATAACAAGCTAAAAGCAATATAGGTGTTACCTAAAAAAAAACTCTTTCCATAACAGAAGATATATTCAATATATTATGTAACTTAAAGTTAAAGGACCGACTAAGAAAGCAAAATGTTCATGTAAAGACAATTTATTGTACGTTGGCAGAGATAATAGAAAAGTTGAATACAAAATGTTTACTATCGCTGTGTAACACCAAAACAAACAAACTTTCTGTAAATAACTAATTTCAAGAAGTTCTTCATTATCTAAGTTATCATATACACCTTTAATATAAACTAGGTAATCTCTGAAAGCAATGAACAACTTGAATAACGAGGTCACAACTAAAACACTGTTTTACTTACTTATACTCACACCGGTATTATTAATATATACTCACTTTATATGTTATATTACGGCGCAAATGTTATAAAAACTTAGAACTTACCGTTAAAGTTAAAGAGATGGTGGAGAGAGTCATATAAATAGCAGTGTTAGCAACTGCTATTTATATAACTCTCTCCACCATCTCTTTTACTGTAGATAGTGTCCCGTAGTAAAGAATATACATTGTGATATAACAAATAATACTTTTTAATACAAAAAAATAAAAAATGTTATGTTAAATATATTTTACTTTTAAATAAAGTCATTCCCCTATTCTATGCTTGCCGCACCGGTGTATCAGTGCAAATGGAAATTCCGTATCAGAAAAAAGGAAGAGGGATATATATGTAAAGCATAACTTTAGTACGCTCATTGACGCTCGACTGAGTAAGTACCTAAATACAGAATACCACCGCCAAATAATATTAGGTATTGATTAATTGTGGTTTCTTATGTGTAAAGTCATCTAATCTTGCGGGCGGAAGGGAAAGGGCCGGCAGGATAAAGGTGGCTAATGCTTTGGGTACTGTCACTAGCTATCTGTATCATTTGGACCCCTATTCCACACAGTCAGGAATAAAATCAAAGTATTGAATACAAACAAAAGATAATTAACACATAAATATTCTTTACTAATGTATCACTAGACATTGTACTATCTACTCTTAAAGGAAGCCATACAATTTAAAAACACCTTTTACAAGGTGTAACGGAAAGGGTATATATGTTACGGCTAATAGCCGAAGTGCGGCTACACCTAGTTTTAGCCGGCTACAATTAGGTGCAGCCGACAACTTGCGGTTAAACTTAGGTCAACCTTAATAAGTTCCTATAAGTTCCTCTAAGTTAACTCTTAATTAAACAATACCTATTCAAGGGACAAAAAGGTGTTGGGGTGGTTAAAAAAAAATAATAACCTGTACCTAAACCAATGGAGTCGAACAGGGACTTATAAACGCATGTGGCCGACTGCACCTAGTTGTAGCCGGCTAAAACTAGGTGTAGCCGCACTTCGGCTATTAGCCGTAACATATACATAGAAAGAGCAAGGCTGCTTTGGATCATAACAAACGATATGGCAAGGGTTTCAACTCAAAATAAAATAAAATAGTCTGTATTATTTTGCAAACAAAAAAATTAAAATGCCACCTTTATTCAGAAATACTAGGAGTAAGAGGTTTATTTTTACTTGCAAATAGTTCGTTGACATCGATCAGCTGATTGAGTCCTAGTGATATATTTATTTCAATTTGAAAAGTTTGGTTTCTGGTAGCTATGAATTAAAAAAAATCATAACTTCCGGAATTGTAGAGATAGGATTAAATAACCCTTGCCATATCGTTTGCTATCATCCAAAAAAGCCTTGCTCTTTCTATGTATATCCCTTTCCGTTACACCTTGTATAGTTTCGAAGTCGTGCGATGCGCTAAAAGTGACTTAGTACTGCAAAATTTGATAGACATTGCTCACGAAAATCCACGATTCGTTGCATGGCAAACAGAGCTGCAAATTGTCAAAATGAATTGGGCGAAAAGCATTCTAGTTTCACTGTGTACAAATCAGACGTCAGCTAGAACCGACAACGTGGTTATTGAAACAGAATGTATTTCGACAACTGCTATTTCACACGAAAACAAATCGATTTAAGCTTATTTGATAAATCAGTAAGTTTGCCGTGTGGGTTGCGGCTTAAAATAGACCACCCCATGGCTTCCCATGGGTGTAAAAGGCGACTAAGGGACATATGGCTGATGGATGGGCAGCAGCATCTAGTAGCTCAAGGTTTACATCTTACTGCGATCACCAATCCGTCTGCCAAGCGTGTTAATTATGGCAAGATCCCTCTACGATCCTGGCTTGACAAGGTCTGTTAAGAGGACGGTTCTGTTCAGCAGTGGACGTAAACGGGCTGTTGATGAATGATGAATGAACCACGATAAGCTAGTAAATAGATATATTATATAATATTCAATATCTTAGCTTAATTAGCTCTCTACCCCTCGATTATAAGTTTTAATTCAGTAATAAACTGGCAATGGCACTAATGTTCACAATTTTGCTTATTTTCCTCGTATAAATCATCTGTTTAAGAGCAGCAGCATCCATCAGCTCAGTGTTAGTTAGAAACTGGTGGAATGGGTTCGATTATTACGCAGGATAAATATGTGACTGAACCAGGGATAGTTGTTTTGAGGCTAGCTTTGTGTATGAGAATGAATTATTTGTCAAATCCCCGCAATAGAGAACTCTGCCTTGGCGTGTACATACAAAGCGTACCAAGCGAACCAAAACTATGCTTTACCTTGACAGTTGATCTGTTGCAGCGTCAAGTGCTGGATACCATAACAAACTTCATTGTTTGTTAACGAAAATGCCGAATTGTGTCAAAAAAGGGTGTGCAAATCATCAACGTTATTTTTATAACAGTTTATAGAGTTTATAGGTAACAAAATTGTGTGTTATAAAAAAGAGAAGGAAAATGTTCAGGCGAATAAAAAACAAATTGTACTGATTTATTATGGTAGGTATGCTTATTGTCATCTTAGTAATACTTTATTTGGAGATAGATATTTAACGAATTGTTGTTATAAGTGACATCATTAATGACCCCATTGCAAGAACCAATCTTTATTAAATTAAAATTAATCTGAACTTAGTAACTACCTTATGATTTCGTTTGTTTTCTTCGGTCAAAATGAAACGTAAATAATTTTTTCCTGGTACGTATGTTATTATAGAGAAAATATGAGCAGATTTCATTTGAGCTAGAGTTTTCAATCGATATCGAATCTATAAACTTTATATTAAACTGAGCAACTGCAAAACAAAGTAATTTTATGTAGACAAATAAATCTAGAACGAACATGTGTCTCCCAATACTTCTGCTTATTTACTTTATGCAATGTCAGACTTCGGTTGGTTTCAATATCATAAAACAGATGAAAGTTTTATAAAATATTCAATAGATTTTAAACTTTTAGTGTTTTGATTTAAGGCTTAGAATAGACCATCGTATATCTTCCTATAGGTGTTGTGAGGGCCAGGATCGTTGACGGATGATGCCGTTATCACCACGTTTGGAAAGCAGATTGTTGATAACAGTAAGGTAGGATGTAACCTTGAGCTGTTAGATACTGCTGCCCATCCATCAGCTTAGTCGCCTCTTACGACATCCATAGGAAGTATAGCATCCCTGATGCGGTGAGTGCGCGACAGCTCCAACAGCTTGGTAGCTATAGTGGCCGACAGGATGGATAGTCCAATGATGTGGCAATGGATGACCAGTCATCGTGCGTCATTCCAATATTTAAAATAAGTTGTTTAGTGTATTTTTTTTGTGTATAATGTGTTTTCATGTATGTTTTGTCTATAATTTTTTTTAACGCCTTTGCAACTCTCTTCCACATGCTATTCGTGCAAGTTCATCTATTGACGTATTTAAAAAAAGAATAAAAGAACATTATCTATCACATTAGTAGTTTTTATAATATGTATTAGTTTATTGTTTATAATGTTATATTTTGGATGTATGTATGTATATATGTATTAGTATGCGTATATATATTAGTCGGATATATATAATAATCTATTCTACTTATTATTACTGTTTTATCTAAAGTCTGTCGTGTACACTGTTCTTGCCCATTTTAACTTAATTTTACACTCTGAAAATGGTTTGCTGGAAGAAAACTCATTAATGAGTTAAGCTCGCCATTGTACATCATCTTTAAATGTTGTTTTTACTCCAATTTCATGTGTACAGTAAAGAATAAATAAATAATGTGTGTTTGTTTATGGACTTATGGTCTGAAATAAATTTTTATTATTATTATTATTATATTCCGGAACCACACAGCACAGACAGCTATTGATACACATAAATAAAATAATCTGCTACTAAGCACTCGAAATAATGCTGAGTAATCTAAAATGACCCTTAAGTATAATTATTATACCCGTAACGTGTTAATATTACTACATATTTCTGATCACAAAACTTATACATTTTACATTGAGCCCTTTGCCTACAATCATAAAGTACGATTCACGTTGGCAGGTTTTTCATAACATCAATCACTGGAACTTTTTTGTGTATGAACCATCAATATTAACCATGGATGATTAATCTACATTGTGCCAAAAATATCCACTAGTCCGTTAGTGTATTCATCGACTGTTTTATGTATGTATGTGTGTGTATGTACTGTTAAACGGATGGCATCCTTCATGCCATCCGTTTAACAGTACATAGTGTTGAGTAAAATGATTCAGTGAGAGAAAAAAAATAAACATTTTATTTTTACATACATACCTGATATAAAATGAAATCAAAAAACATACATATGAGCTTTCGCCTGTTTCCCAGCGGGGTAGGCACAGACAATGGAACTCCACTTGCTACGATCCCTACACACATCTTTCGCTTCATTCACTCTCATAACATTCTTCATACAAGCACGTCGGTTTAGGTTGGATCTTATTTGACTTTTTGCGAGGATGTCACCGATTTGGTCAGAGAACGTATCTAAGTTTAAGACACATTTTAATAAAGTTGTTCCCCAACATTAGTAGTGCCTTATCTCGCATTTGTATCATGTATTTTAACTAGTAAAATTATATAAATTAATTAATTATTTTTTTATTAAATATATAAAGCTGAAGAGTTAGTTAATTTGCTTTAACGCGCTATTCTCAGAAAATACTGGTCCGATGTTATATAGTGTTATATAGCCTGCTTATCAAGAAAGGTTTCACTCGCAAATCTCCTGCTCCCGTGGGAACGAAATAATAAAAAAATTCCTACAGCCTTCCTCGTTATCTAACTCTGAAATAATTTTTCAAATCGGTTCAGAAGTTCGTGAGATTGGCGCGGTTATGTAAACAAACAAACTCTACAGCTTAATATATTAGTATAAGATGAAGTTCTTACGACAACGACAGTTACGTAGGTAAAACCGCGGCGGGAAGCAAGTAAAAAATAAAGAGGAAAAGTATCCTTGTTATTTTGTACTATCTATATTAATACAAATGTATCAACATCAGCCCGTATAACGTCCACTGATGAACATGTGCCTTCTCCCGAGGGAGGGTTTTTGCCATAGTCACCACGCTTGGCAGGCGGATTGGTGACCGCAGTGTTATGTTGTGATACATAGGGGAAAGGCTGCTGCCCGTTCCCTGGTTCGCTTGTTATAGATGATATTATAACAATCGGGACCAACGGCTTAACGTGCTTTCCGAGGCACGGAGGGTAGTCCCTCAACCTACCAGACCCGGAAAAAAATCTTAAAATTGAGACAACGATTTCTTGTCCGGTGTGGGGATCGAACCCACGACCTCTGAGACTTAAAGCAAGCCAATTACAGCTACGCTTCCGAAGCGCATTTGTATGACAACCTCCGGGTTGTCATACAAATGGCTAAGACCTTTAAAAGAATACTTGAAAAACCGTAACACACAACAAATAGGCTATAAAACACGACTTAATTTCAAAGCAAAGCTATTTCATATTTACTTATAACCGTATAGTTTCTATAAGTTAAAGTTTTCATAGGAATTACTATTCTATCCCAGTACAGGGTTCAAACAAAAATCTTAAGCCGTCTATTGACTCTTTCATGAAGCGTTTGAATTTAGCACACTTGGGACGCGTATGTTTTTTACGATTGTATTGAATCTCGGCCCATAGAAAAAGTATTCTTGAAAATATAGCTAGAGAAACCGGCCACGTACTTGTTTGTGTTTGGAGTGCCCGTTATAGTATTAATATGTATATATTCCTAACGCTAAAGGTGTTGTATGCTTGAAAGCGCAAAACTCTGGAATTACTTTTACTTTAAAAAAAAAACAGTGTTGGATAGCCCATTCATCGAGAACGGCTATATTCAAATATAAAGTTCCTTAGGGAGCAGGACTTACCAAGGCCACACCACGTGCGGAAGCTAGTTCGAAATATATATTTTTTGTTTTCACTAAGGGATTTGTATTATTGCAATTATGCAGTACAACCTAATCCATCTACCACCAATAAGTTTACGGAGGTGACTTTTGTCAATTGAATCTATTGTAGTTATGTTATTCAACTGACATGCCGTAGCAGTATAGATAAGTCTCGCTTTAAGTCGGAGATCGTGAGTTCGATTTCTGAAATCTTAATTTTTTTCCTAGGTCTGATTGGTTGAGGAACTATACCCTCCGTGCTACGGGAAGTAGGTAGCTAAGCCGTTGGTTCCGATTATTTTAACAAAATCGATAACAATGGTATACCAGGGCACGGGCAGAATCGTTACCTTGGGTGCTACAACATAATACGGTGGTCACCAAACCGCTTGTCAAGAGTGATGACTATGGCAAAGCACTCCCTTGCGAGGAGGCCCATGTTAAGCAGTAGACGTTTTACGGTCTGATGATGACGATCATGTTGTTAAAATTCTGTTTTGGCACCGCAATATAACCTACAATTTGACCCTTGAGTAACTTTACAAAAAAAAATCTCGATAGTCAAGTATCGTCGTAAATTGAAAGCAAAATGTGAGACGACCCACTCCATTAAATGGACAGATAACTTGACAAAGGTTTATAGGGAGGGAGTAGGTAAGAGTGCTATTGGATAGGATATAATGTGTTAAGCTGTTAATGAAATGAAACTTATTGGAAAAATACTTATTGGTTTATGGTAATTAGTTGTGTGGTCAGTGATAAAATAACAAAACTGGGCCAGCCTAAGTTTTTAGATATCTATATATTTACTATATTATAAAGTTAGAAAAGTTTGTTTATCTGCTTGAACGCGGTAGTCTCAAGAACTACTGATCCGATTTAAAAAAATCGTTCTGTGTTAGATAGCCCATTTACCTATCGAGAAAAGTTATAAGCTATATTTAATAATTATGTACGGGAGTTACACGGGTGGAACCGCGCGCGGGAATATCAATAGAATGTCAATTCCGTTGCAATCAACTGCTGCAGTGGATCATTCATTTATTTGATCGATCAATTTATTTATTAAATAAATATCATGTACAGTCAGCAAAAGAGATAGGTTTACACTTAGTAAAACGCATTTTAAATTTATATGTATGTCGGAGAAGGGTTCTCAACAAGCTCCGGAATAGAACCGTTTTCATTCATGGCGGTTATATTTTAAATAAAATACACACACCAATATATTTTAAATGTTCTTTATAATATCAATCACAATCACCAACACTAAATTAATTACACAAGATATAGTTTTTGTTACAAAGATGTCGTGTTCTCTTGACGAAGGCTCGAGCAAAAGTGATGCGTACTGCGTCCTCCGCTTGATATTGACTTTGACATCTCCGTCCAGACGTCAAACAAGTCAACTGACAGCCTCGCCGACATGTACATGTTTATGACAAGAGTTTACTATTATGTGTATTTGTATTCAGCTAGCAGCGGACTCTTTACCCATAAAGAATTACCGGCTGCCGTAGTGACATAAACATATATTTATTTGCATTATTTGATACTGATGGTGTCAGCTTATCTCTTTTGTTGACGTACCATTCATACGTCCTTACGAAATTAAAGGTTAAGATGTTAAATTGATTATTACACATTGTTTAGTTGGTGTTACGTTTTTATTATTTGAACATTTCACCATTTTCACCAATCCTATTTTAATATCTAAATAACTAATTTGTATTTTTATTGTCTCCTTTGTCGATCTATCTATTTTGTAATCTATAAATTACCATAGAAACAAGGATTATGAATCTGGGTTAAACTGGAAAAGCCGTAAAAGATATCGGAACACCTTTCTGCACAAATAATAGCAAAGACGAGAATCAGGTCACTTGTGTAGGCAATGGCTTAGCGTCATATCCTGTTGGTGCATTTTTGACATCACACCGCCGACTGGTTTTAAATGCTTCCGATATACGGAAGCGTTTAAATCGAATCGCTTTTAGTTGTGGACAAGCGAAATAAAAGTTAAAATTGTAGTAATATGTGAGAGCGTTAATTAATAGTGTGATAAATTATTTTATACTATTGGCTCGCTGAAGCCCGCGACTTCGTCTGCAAACATTGCGATTTCTCCATACTATCTTTGCTAAGCCTTCACATTATTTTACGGCTGGAATTGTTGATATTGTATACAAAAAAATACATATTTATATTCCAATCTATAACACTTAAACACATCATCTAAGCGTAAATTTTACCTAAAAATCTGCATTAATAAATAATTTTTTTATCGCGATATGTACCTACAATATTAACATTTCCGACAACTATCGGAAATAGGTTATACCTACCAATAATAACCGTTTCTGACTGATACAAGAGAAATTAAAATTCCCGTCTCAACAATTGAAGTCTTAATTAAAGTGTGACGCAATACCCACGCTATGGACCTCCTCCCGAAAAAGGTTGTTTGCCATAGTCATACGCAGGCGGGTTGGAATGCACGGAAACGCTGCTGCCCGTTCCCTGGTATATGCTTGTTATAGATGATGTTATAACAATCGGGACCAACGGCTAAGCGTACTTTCCGAGGCATGGAGGGTAGAGTTCCGTTACCCCACGGAGGTTATCAATATAATAATTACACAAATATTTATTTTCAGGTAAACCCCGATGAGAACAGACTGCCTGTCGTATCACACTCTTCTCCATGTAAGTAAAATTTTATTTTCTTCAATACATCAATCTCACTTGACATTATTTTCGTAAATCTCACGAAGGCTTTCATCCGATAGGTTCATTTCTTTGGTGTGTTATATTTGTGTTAGCTAAGTATCCCCCCTTCTGCCCCTATTGGGTGCGAGTCTCAATTTTCTGTTGAAAGACTCGGATAAGGAAAAATAGGATATATTTGTTAGTGTCTCGTACCTACGAATATAAATGACTACACGAAATACTCATTAAGCACGACCGTCTGAAATAAATATCTTGAAGTTATTTAAATTTTATATTAATATACTGCCAAGGTCTAAGTCACAAGTATTAAATTTTAGGTAATTTCCTCATTAAAATATATGTACTTTAACTATAATTAGCAACCCGCGCGCGGTTTCACCCGCGTTTCATCAGTTCTCTTAGGAACTTTACTTAAATTAAATTTAAGTGAAGTTATTACACCTACCTGCAATTTAAAAGCATACATTAACTTTTCTATTTAATGTTTAAACGAATGCCTTAAATAAATCAATGAAGCCTCTGTTACTTCAGGATAACATAGCTTTCTAATGGTGAAAGGAATATTTTTTTAAACGTTCCTGTTGTTCCAGAGCCTATGGCATGCAAGGAAACATAAAACACTTTAAAATATTTCCTCTTTAAAATATTGTTATAGATAGTACAAATAACAATTTGAAAATATTTTTACGCGTTTGTATATTTAGATCTCAGAAGCATAATGACAGATGTACTATACTTCAGAAGCATTTATCAGCAAGCCATTATCGTAAGCTGGCAGTTATGAACTGCCAGCTTACGATAATGGCACATCTGACTTTATGCTTCTAAGCTAGTATAGCGGGGAAATTCTGAGCCAGGGCGTAAACCATTTGATTAACATTATTAAGAGACTAACCTTAAATTATTACTTCTATTTGAAGTGCTTGAATTTATAAATTTAATATTTTAAGAAACATAAAAAATCAGGAACATGCTACAACAATATGCTACAGTATAAGAATAATTTGAAATAAACGGAATAATCCCTGTCAAGGATTTAATTCTTAAAATTTATTCTTAAAATACCAACAATAAGGTAAAAGCTATTGTTAAATCTCGTCGGCAAGTCAGCTGATAAACAATCAAGCAAATTACAATAGAAATCATAATACTTTATTCATAAAACATTAAGTACTTATTAGCCAAATCATAATTGAGACTTATTTGTAGTGGAACTCTATTACATGAATCAATTTAAAAACACTATTTCAGTCTAGTATTTATTGTAATTCCCCTATTATGTACATTTAGATTTGAAGCTTTTGTATATATCTTTTATATAAGTTTGTGGAATTATATAACATGAATCAATGAAGCAATTTGAAATCACTATTTATTTGTAGTATTTATTCCCCATTGCCCTATTATGTACATTAATCATTCTCATTGTCTTAGTTGTAACTAATTGGCGAAAGTTAATACCTTTTAAAGTACCTATGTTGTTTATTTCCATTAATAAATAATAGACCTAAATTCTGAAATATTTAATTCTAGTTTTCATTGGAGACAAGGGCGAAAAAGGAGAAAACGTAAGTATTAAACTTAAACATAATAATTTAACATTACGACGCAGTAAACTATCAACTAGTTATTCCAAACAAACGCTTTTGTAGCGGGCAATCTAAAGGCTTTCCAAAGTTTGTGACTCAAGTCTTAGAACTTTGTAAAGATTTCACTAATCCGGGGATCTCTGTCACCGTACCTCGGCGAAGTTTGACGAAAGTTATAACTCAGGTCACGAACATCGTTACAACGATATGTAGTAAAATTCGCGTGTCTTGCACAATCGTGAACAGAAATTGTAAGCAGATTGGCCCAGCAAAAAGGGAAGATGTTATTTAACATTACAATGGTTCTAATATTTAAACAAGGGATCTAGACAGTGTGAATGATCCGACCTTTCCGGCTCGCATAGAATGAAGCCAGTCCTAAGTTTATTCCATTTACTTTTTGTTGAATATTTTGAATGATAAAGATGGGACTGCGAAAGTGATGCGAATTCGTAATGAGTTTTGTTGTCCTTTTCAAATTGAAGAACGTGGCATACTACTTTATGTTTTATCTCCAGTTTTTCCTGGATCAACCTGACGACTACATACATCTACTTACTATCAGAATTTCCCGATTTGTATTATGTCACTTTTGTTTAGTTATATAAATAATGTGAAGTGTGACTTACCAAGAGTAATGTTATAGTCTCATTTGTTTCTGAAATAAGATAGAAACGGCAAAGTAAGTAGGATCTTTTATGAGTTACTTTGTAAACATCTCTACCGCCTACAGAGATAATAATTATAGGAAAATATCTTTAAAAAGGGATATTCATTGTTTATTTTGTCTACCCTAGTAATAGTTAAGGAAAATATGATAAACATTCAATTTTGAATTTAATTTTGAGCGACTTAGGTAATAATTTTGTTTCTACCTTATGGAGATACTTTAGCTTTCTTTTCCACGATGTTGACAATTAGCACCGTTTACTATTCATACATATTCCATTATTCCTAACAAATATTGGCCAATAATCTGATTTGTATACACAACAAAATTATTCTTTGTTAGATTTACTAAGCAGATGCCTTATTTCTTATAAGATATTTACTTTATCGGGTTAGCTTATCATGTTCAATTCCCTTCACGTATTATGGCCCTTACATAGTTTACTTATACGATATCCCATTAATATCAAATTATTTACATGCTGGGTATAATATAAATTTGTGAGCGGTATTTTATAGGTTTACTGTTTTGTATACTTAAGGTAAACTAGCACAATTATGGGTAGGTATAATTTAAAATTACGTTATATTGAATTCTAACGAAATTAATTTAATTAATATATAGTTAAATCGTTTTCCAAGATAGAATTTACATAAATTTAAATCATTGGATTTCTATCAAAGTGAAGTAAATAAATAAATAAAGTTTTAATATTGTTAATATTTTAACAGATGTTAGCGCAAGGACAGTGCAGATGCAGTTTGAATGATATCTCACAAATTCTAGAGGTGATGCCAGAATTAAAAGGACCACCAGGCCCCCAAGGTCCAACGGGAGCCGATGGAACAACAGGGGCACCCGGGAAAACGGTAAGTTCAGTTCAGTACGAGTGACTCGTTGTTATTAATTTCGAGACCTCTCTATATCTGTTAAGAATATATTGGTATAGCTTAAATTAAATTATTTTTTAGTTTAAATTTGGACTTCGATGTAGGTATTTCGTTTTTTTATAACATGTAGATGTAGACAGCACCGATAGAAAAACGTTTAAAAACTCTACGTATGCATCTACCGTCACAATAGAATAGGGCACAACGTTTTTTTTTAAATTGATTTATATACATAATAGCAATTAGAAAAAAAAACTGTCTTTTTACTTTTTAACGAAAATATGATTGTTGTGCCTTGTTTATTATTACGGCAACTTACAGTTTTTAAACATTTTCCGAAAACATATAATGAAAATTATCACTTCTGTCTATAAATTTCATCATATCAAAGGACTTAATTATAAAACCAAAATATAATTAAGTTCATTACATAATATCAACATATATTCTACTCATTAATTTAAAACTAAATTAATTAAATTTTCATGCTAACAATAAATTAATTTCATTTATAAATTGAATGCAATTACCTTGCAAAGTTGATAATCGAAGTAAATTAAACCATGAATGACAGTGAACAGATTTGCGTGCAAGAATCTAGTTAGTCTTACATTTTCCAAGGCATTTATCGGCGGTCGTTACCTATTCGTGATTACCAAGGGAAATCTAGTTCTTATTTCCGAGATCTTTGCAGATTAAAATTGCGAGGCTTATAAAAATTACGACTATATCCCGAGAGCAGGCTTGGGAGGTTGATATATTGTATAAAAATGAGTGAGGTTTCTTGACACACGCCAGTAGTTTCGTATAAAGTAGGTATCATTCTGAATATTTATGAAGTTGCTTTTTAGATAAGTGCCTCTATAAATATTTATTTCTTGATTTACGTAAAAGAGAAGGTCTATGTTACTACAAGGTAAAAAGACTTTTTGAAGACAGTTTTTTTTTTAAGACAACTCCTGCATTATGAGACTTTATCTGTGTCGCGGTTTAATTCACGAACACAAAGCACACCCAGACTCAGAACAAGTATCTGTGACTTACACAAATAATTTTACCGGGTAGGAATCGAACCCAGAATAGACTATTAAATTAAAGATAAAAATAAAATTGTATTTTCATACCTGACAGCTTTTACGCTAAAGCTATAAATAGATATAAAATACAAACTATTTACTTTTATTTTAACTATAATAACTAAACTAAATTAATTAATTTTATATATTAAATTAATAAGCCAAAAAATGTTTTAATTATTTGCAAATGCCTAAATAAAAAAAAATAGGTTTACCTAAATAAAAACTTTTTAAAATTTGATTTTAGAATACCAATTCTCAGAAGCAAATATCGGAACCACTGAGGCACCGATGCAGCTGATGGTTTTTTTTTTACGTTAAATTATTTTTACAGGGTCAAATAGGTGAACCGGGGCCAACCGGACCGATTGGGCCGAAGGGTGACAGAGGAGAGAGGGGTGAAGTTGGTGCACCCGGACCTGAAGGCCAGTTAGGACCTAAAGGAGATCCTGGGTCGGATGGAACTCCAGGGTTACAGGGACCACCAGGACCTCCTGGGCCACCTGCACCTTCGTCACAAGCGTTCATTGTGAGTATTCAGAAAAAGACTAATAATTATTATACTAAATTACTTTTTAGTATCAAATGTATAATAAATACTTAAACATTGCAAATATGAATTTGTAAATAATTATTGTAATTGTTTACATTCAATGTATATTTGCATTCATACGGATGCAAATACCTATACATTGTATCTGAATTATCACAATCATCATCATCAGCCTGTATAACGTCCACTGCTAAACATGGGCCTCTTCCCGGGGAAGGGTATTTGCCATAGTCACCGCTCTTGGCAGGCGGATTGGTGACTGTAGTATTATATTGTGCCACACAGGGAAACACTGCTATCCGTTCCTTGATATACGATTATTCTGAGATTAATCTGAGATCTTAGAATTTACACAAAGATTTCTTGTCAAACCCACGACCTCCGAAATTTAAAGCGAGCCAAATACCGCAATATATTTCAAATGATTTATTATTAAATATTATTGTCAATATGTTTCAAATTAGCTTCCCGTGCGCGGTTTCACCCGCGTAATTAAATATATGCCTATGTCATCCGGGGCTAGTGTAGCTTTCCAGTGGTACAAGAATTGTTCTAATCGGTTTAGTAGTTTCGGTGCCTATTCAATACAAACAAACAAACAATCAAACCTTTCCTCTTTATAATATTAGTATAAGTATATCAAATTAAAAAAAGAAACGGTATTATAAAATAACAAAAACGTCTTAGTACGTAGGTACTACTGCTCGTATGACTGCAGAAACATTCAATTTTGTTAAACATTCAGACATTCAGCTTGTCGTCAAATGTAATATTTGCATTTGTGTATGCGATATCTTAAATATACATATTTTGACTTGTTGAATATATTATTCACATGAGATATGAGAAGGGACAAAATAGGAAATCATAATACGAAAATATACGCCGAGATGATCATCTTCCTAGTTGGGAAGAAATAAACATATACCTATATTTAATTTCAATAAATAATGTAACATCATTCTACAATAAAACTTAAAAGAACATAATTATATACATAACTAAAAGTAACTAATTAAACAAAAAAAAAAATGAAAAAATTCCTCCGCACCGTTGCCCCCGGGCATAGTACCCAGAAGGCTGGCAGCATTGCCTCGCTGTATGGTGATGCTTATTTTTTGCACAAAAAAAAATAAGCCCGCCCTCTGGTCCCGTGTGACGTTAACCAGACGTTTTGACAATTCTCGGAAGACTACTTGTGCAGCTCTCGGACCCCATGGCCCAAAAGTTTTTAAAACCAAACGAAGATTATATTTTAATAAAAGAAAACGATAGACTCTTCAAGTTGAAAACGTTTTTTCTTAATTAGCTCTTAAAACATTACAAATCAAAAAACTCATCTGATTGATCTCAGTTCCCAAATTAAAGATTAATTAATAAAAATGTTCTCGATTACTTTACAGAAAATATTTACTTAAGGCTTTTTTTTTCTATCGCTGAAATAAATTTCGAAGGAGTTTTTAAGTCGAATTTACCTTAATATTAATTACATCGTTATCTTAATAAATTGACTACGGCCAGGTTATTATCTTGTTTGCAAATTTTCTCTTCTCAAAATTGAGGTTCAATCGGCTCATTAAAATTTATTTTGCTGTTTATTAAGAAAAGATTACTACGTTAATTATTTTTCAATGCGCGGTTCAACGTCTAGTTGTGTGGTACAAGGAACGTTGTTTTTTATTAAAATTGTTTTACAGTATTTATGGACGGGTAGCTTTTCAAACTCATAGCTTTTTTTAAAATGCTTTTCAGGCATATGACCCCTTCCACCTGATTTTAAGTGATATAGCAGTCCTAATACAGGGATAGCTAGCCAGTACAGTAGATATGTACAGCACTCTAGCCACACCTTTCTTGCCAGCCCTTAGCCCTTTCTGCACGAGAACGCAAAATTAATCACTAATGTTATTTGGCTGTGCTCCTTTAAAGTGATTTTGTATTTCGATTCTTTTTGTTTTATTTCATTTATCATAGTTTCAATATTTAAAGTTAAAAAGTTTTTACCAATAATTTTAAAAAGAAATACAAATTTACATTGCTGCTTATGTCAAATACAACTACTAATATTTTATAAAACAAACACAATTTGCAAATATCCCGCAATCTCACCTAGCGGTAGGTGACAATGCGAACTAAGGTGCAACACGCTTTCCTTGCAAATTTCCATTCCCTTTTGGCTTAAATTTCGCTAGATTATATTGTTCAGGGAACACAGACGTCAACCAAGAGTTCCTTCAGTGTTCAAATTGTAAATAAATACTGGAATCGCTTTGTGCGAAATGTTGGGATTTCGACGATTGATGTATCAACAAAACATCCTCACCAAAATCTAGTTGATCTGTGGTGAAAAGGCCGGGGGTGTAATTAGTTCGTATAGTAACCATTTTTATATTATACATCTTTTAGACTACGCCAAGATTTAATCAAAGCAGAAAGGTTAACTAACTACATTAAGGAAAGGGTCCTTCAAGAAGTTTATTAAAAGTTTTCCCGACATGTCTTGGCGGAACATTGAAAGAGATTGGGACCGCAAATTTCAAGATATTAGAGGTCAAAAAGCTTCAAAATGCCAAACTTAAAATTTATAAGCTTTACGTTCTTGATATCCTTTTTTTAATATAAATTAATGACACTCACTGAAATTTTAAGTTCACTCTGAAAATGTCGAACGTGTAAGTACAATGTACATAATAATATTGTGTTGTTTCCGATTTTTAGGAAGTATACAAGACAATCATACTTGTCATCAATATAGATAGCCTAAAATAGTAATAATAACCTAGCAAACTATTTGAATTGTTTTAATGGCAAATGGTCCTGTCAAATATTAGCAACAACTTTTAAGTCAAAGTGGTATATAATGTATTTTTTGCATATGACTGCTTTGTCAAGCAACTTATATAAAATAATAAATATAAAATTCTACCGTAGTGCAGCAGCATAAGCTTTTAGTCTCGAATGTCATCAGTTAAATACCCACGTCGGGAAGGACGATTTTTTTCCGAGTCTGGTTGGTAGAGAGACTACCCTCCATGCCCCGGTAAGCACGCTAAGCCGTTGGTCACGATAGCTTTAACAATCGTTTACCAGGCAACGGGTAGCAGCGTTCCCCTGTGTGTTACAACAAAATATTGGTGTCACCAACCCGCTTGCCAAGCGTGGTGACTAGTATAACCCTCCCTCGTCAGGATGACCATTTTTTACTTTGAATATTATACGGGCTGTTGATGATGAAGTATACATTCAATGTAAGTAAATATAAATACGTTAACATTTAAATTAATCGCGTATTTAGCACTCGATTCAAAGGTTTCATTTTACGGTTTGCCCCGCTAGATAGAACAGGTACAAATGACCGCAGTAAACTACCACAGTGTTGCGTGATTTGCTAGGGTTGTCGAGTGGACTGAATTAATTATTAATACTTAATCTAATTTAATCTATGTTAAAACTGTATTACATAGGCAGGTGGTTGACATTGTATTCATTATAAAATGTTAGGTTTTATTTTGTTTATGGTAAAAGATCGTTTAGCACAGTGAAATGATTTTATTATTTTTGTCTTATTTCTATGTCATATTATATCAATTGTATTGTTTTTTGAACTCTATGAGAGATGAAATACTTTTATAAATTGACTTAGTTAGGCAATATGTATTTTTTTTTTAATTCAAAACAGTATTTTTTGTGTTTAAATATGTTACAGTTTTAGGTAGAATGTAATATGTATATGGTATCATTCTTCATGTCCGCTTAAATTTATTTTGCAAAGGCATGATTTATGGCAAGTCATGTAAGTTGGGCAACAAAATAACTAGGATTTTAGTTATTTAATAGTATTTCTGGCAACGATTTCACTGGCTTATAGATTTTCTAGATTATCATGTTAAATTATAATTATAAAAAAATACCTATTCAACAAATTTGATTAAGAATTGTTACTAAGTGATAGCCCTACTAAATAAACAAGTTAACCCCATGAAATTAGTTTTAACTGACCTGATATCTAAACTAGGGTTTGTTGTAGGTGTCGCAAGTAAGTAGGTATATTATTTGCTTATTAATTAAAAGTTAGCCAAGTGTAATAAGGAGATGGAGATTACATAAATCAGTTTATAATTAGTAGGCACCTGTCTAAATTACTTAATTATAACTTTCACGGGAACAGAATATCATTCCATTTCTGATTTAATTAATGCAAGGTCTAAGATCAAGACTAAGAGCCTTACATCTTTCGTGAATTCTGCTGTTGATCTATGATACAGAAGTTACAGTGGTTTTGGGGTCAATTAGTTTCATTAGTCCATCACTCCAGCATAGATGAACAGATGTAATTGAAACGACACAGAGATGAATGAAATGTTGTCTGGAATACATAAGCTGCTGTATCTGTTTATTTTTCGGAATTAAATGCGTTAGTCATTACCAACGCGACATCAGTAGAGTATCTAAGACCCCCCTCCCGAGACACACTAAGGAAGGTCTTCCTACACTAAACTTCTCGCATACTCCTCCGATATCAACTAGGGTTTAGAGCCAGACTTGAGCCAGGACTTGTGTATTGGCATCGTGAACTGCAGGTGCATCGCAACCGATGCCCTCTGGCGGTGCCCATGACGAATGTGTTGGGGTATCATGGACCGGGCCTTAATTTAAAGACGGTTTAACGCAACCCGAGCACACACGCGCCCTCCTAAACTTTGTTGTGGCCCATATCAACAATTTAGGCCGGAATTTACCTATTACCTACATAAATTTTCCATGAAATTGTAATTAAATCCAGGTTGGAACTTGTTATATTAGTTTCAAAACTGGGTTCCTAGAATAGGTTAGTGTAGTAACTTAGTTTGAACAACAGTAGGTATCGTTTAACTACGAGTAGATACTTTGTGATTTAAGCTTTTGATGACGAACAGGAAATGAAATCTTTACATTATTACATTTCGCTAAGAATTACAATAGAAAACAAGATATGTACTATGATTATCAGGCCGTATAACGTCCACTGCTTTACATAGACCTCCCTCGACGTTGGTGTTACTGTACGAGACCACGTCTGTTATGCAGGTTTGTTAAAGACAAAATAAAAAAAATAAAAAATTACTGCTGCATTATGTACAGCATATAGAAATGTAATCGCTGCTGCCCGTTATCTGGTATATGATTGTCATAGATTTTTGATTATGTCTTTCAACCAACTTTGAAACAATCTTTCATTTTACACAAACAATTTCATGTCGGGTTTGTCGGGTAAATTGGCTAAATACCATAATCACATAAAATTTGTAAAACTACAAATAGCTTTAATGTACAAATATAAAAAAAGCCGTCTGAAACAAAATAAACCGCAAAAAATAGAACACGCTTTACCATATTAGTGTACCTACTGACCTGTAAAAACGGCAACGTTAACTTTACGATATCCACTTTGCAACGTCAGTCTTACAGCCAAATTAACATATACACTTAAAATTACCACCTTTGTATTAAATAACTAGCTTCTGTTCGCGACTTTATCCACAAAAAATAAGAATTTTATAAGCTATCTTTAGTCTAACTATGAAAGTTCCGTCTTGATTGGTAGTACCGTTTCTTAGATAAGGTGAAATACACGGACAAAAAAACAAGCAGACAAAATAAATTATACATCTATACTTATTATGAAATCTAAGCTTTCCGGGTTTTGTTTGTTACGGAACTCCATTCCTCCATGCCAGGCATTGCCAGGGAAAGCCCTTTCAAGCCGTTGGTCCTGATTGTCATAACATAATCTATAGTAATCGTATACAAGGGAATGGGCAGCAGGCGGTTTCTCTGTGTGTGGTATGACATAATGCTGAGGTGGCCAACCCGTCTGCTAAATGAATTGACTATGACAAAAATCTTCTCACGAGAGGAGGCACCTGTTCAACTATGGACGCTATACGGGCTGATTATGATCTATATAATAATAAATGAATTAAATTTTATTTGTTTGTCAAACGCAGTACTATACAAACATCTATAGTTTGTATTGTACTGCGTTTGACATATACAAATAGTTGATTCTATATGTTCCAAAGATTGAACAATTTATTATTTATTTAAAACAATATTATTTTATCAGACATGAAAATTTACTAAAAAAAGACACCTACATTTAGGATTAAGATTAGGATTCGCATTAGGAGCATTTCTATAAATATATATTTTTATGTGTCCTTCTGAAACAAACGTAAAGACGTTTAAATTATTTAACAAAATAAAAGTAAGTTTTAACTTAAGTTTTGTTAAAAAATTAATGGTCCTGCAAGCCCTATTTTTATAAAGAGTAGGCGAGACGTGGGAATATCAAACCCACAATTGTGGAAATTTAGTTCTATGAATAATTTAAATGTAGTTTTATCTTTATTATCCAGTCCTATAAATACTTTGTAACACAAACTTAATATTTAAAAACCTAAAAATTATTTTCCCGTCAAAATAAGGCATGAAGTGAATTAATCCGGGGCCTCACTGGCAGCGGTGCGTCGCGTATGCGATTTCGTTAAAAACTATAACCCATATAAACATGTCGGCGACCGTCCTCCAGGAACGACAAGCGAAATTTATTTGCTCTTTGTATACGTTTTCAATGCGGCACCAGCCTACCACTAAGTTTGATTTGTCATCAAAATTGATTTTTAAGATCACTAGCAGAACACAACACCTAGTATTCTTGCTAATTCATCATGGTTAGCTAAAATATTTAAAGAAAGAAAACAAACAAGAACACACAAACGAATACAAAATAGTAATTTCAGTCATTAAAAAATATAAAAAAAATGTAAAGAGTGTTTACATCGGCAGTGTAAGGCGTCGTCCTAATTGGCCACAATCGTACGATGGCGCGATGCGTTCTCGTCGTGCGATGAGTTCAAACATACAGATTTCATCAAAGTGTCCTATTTGAACCTCGCAAGTAATCGTGCGAGCACATGAAATGCTTAAGAACGATCGTACGATGCGTTTGATCGTGCGATCATGTAATCAAAGCAACAGATCTCTATTGAGTGTCCTAAATGGTTACGCGATGCGTCGACGCGCGAGGGGCACGGGACGAGCCATCGTCAAAGTGGCGTTCGTGAGCGCGACGACATCGCACAATGTGACATCGTGCGATCTATTAGTACAACTGTTGGATCATCGCACGATCACTTTGATCGGATCGGATCGCATCGCGCCATCGTACGATTGTGGCCAACTAGGACGACGCCTAACGGGTAGGAATCGAACCAGCGACCACAATATCGCAATTTTATTTTAGAAATATATTTTCTGACATTTTAGTAACGGACACTTTAAAACTCAGATTAAGAATCCTGCAGTTAAAAATGGCGTATCTTAAATAGCTATTATTAAATCAACCATCTTGCCTTAACCCTTCGCCCTTCAATAGTTAGCCATTGTATTTAAACGTCGTATTAATTTCGTAGCTAGATTGTATACTTTACCGTATTATAGACGTTGTAATAACGTGTAGCCAATTAAAAAATAAAGCTATTATGTAGGTATAACGACGTGTGAACACTTAAACTATAGTTTTTATTTATTTACTTACAAAATTGTACATTCATGAATAATATATAACTAAAAAAAGCAAATTTAAACTTAACTATATCTTCTAAAATTTCATGTCTAGGTTTCCAGAATGCTGGCAGCATTGCCCTCTTAAATAATCAAATCAATCTCAATGCTTGGTTACCTGCTGTGCAAAGAAATATATTTGTACGTATCGAGCAATAACAACGTCAACAGTATAACAGTAGATTTCTCGTCATAATTGTTTCTAAATATAATAGTTTGGTATATGAAAAGGCGGTAATATCTCTGAAAAATATTACCTATCTTTTTCTATTTACCATGCGTTTAGCATTGACATAAAATGCTATCATTTTTTTCAATGTTATTAATTTCAAAACAACTTAGTAAAAAAAAATGTACCTTAAAGAAATCATTGAACATACTTCTAATTCTCCAGCAACGCGGCAACTTGTCAACATTTGTCAAACTTAGTACAGGAGGCTTGTTACGTTATAATATATGTTCACCACCAATTCCATATTTAAATGCAATGTTTACCGCTTGCAGCAATATAGATGGCGTTAGTTCCGAATTATATGTCGCAAGCTTTTGATTCACCCGGTTTGGTTGGGTCACCGACGGATTTTTATAATAGACAGAGCTATTCAATGATTTGGTGGTATAGATTACACCCTAATTAATCCCCTTATCATACAAAAGCATTGCGGTACTTAACAATATTACTAAGTCTTTGATAAAGAATGCTTTCGCTACTAAGCGTTAATCAAGCATGCTAAAAGTATTTTAAATATGTAAATTTATCAAGTTAATGTCGCTTTAATAATACAATAACAATATCTTATACAATTTATTACAATAACACTACAGTAATAAAGATAGATTTATCGAAGTCCACTATGACTTCGCTACGTGATTAGCATCCAAAACCGTAATCCGTTCTGTTTTTTTTTATATAAATTAATTAATTAATATACGTTCTTACAAGTTCTGTATCCAAGCTAATCACCGTATCTTATACAGGAATCAACGGGATTATACGTGTCTAGTAATCCTACGGCGCTCGGTACACTGGGTGAAAGGGGTCCGATGGGCCTACCCGGACCTCAAGGCGAGAGAGGATATCAAGGAAATAAGGGTGAAAGAGGATTACATGGCCCGAAAGGCGACAAAGGCGAAAGGGTGAGTGTTGTCCCAATATTATTTTCTGTGTTAATTGGATGTTCAACTATTTCTGGTATTTATCATTTGAGTTGACTATGTATAAATGGAATTGATATGATGTAAAAAATATGTGATTTTATTAAAAATTCAGTGCTGAGTAAGGTATGATCCTCGGCAATATTTCCTGAACCAATTGATATCTACCTGGTACTAACGAAAATATACTAAGGCCGAACTCAGGTATAATGTGACATGAGACACATGAATCTAATTGTAGTTGAATTCCTTATATCGGAAACGAATTTATGTTGATGTTTGAGTAGTTATAATGTAGCACGTTATATCTTTAATATAATAGTTTCCAAAATATATAGCACTAACTACCCGCCGAGGCTTTGCACGGGTGCAATGCTGATGTATTATGCATATAAACGTTCCTTTTGAATTTATTTAAAAAAAACGCATTAACATTCGTTGCGTAGTTTCAAATATCTAAGCATACATAGGGACAGACAGACAGCGGTAATCGATTTTGTTTTATATTAATTAGTGATAATGAGCCGCCCCAAAATGCACAGGTATAATGTCAATTATTATAATATAACGTTTATAATATTGTAAACCAGAAAATACCTGGCGTATGCGCAAGAAAATGAGTGGATCAAAACCAACTTCGCTTTATGACCTTTCCAGTATTTGGGGCTTTTAAACTTTGAAACTATCTTACCAAACATAGGTGATTTAAAACTCTACAATTGATAAATTAATAGGGATGACGTAGCCTCAGAATAATGTTACTTCAATTTCGCTACATTAATTTCATAGGCAATCTTATGTCGGAGAAAAGGCGAAAACATATTATTAAAACGTCACGCCACGCCACGTGTCAACACCTGTGCATCAGTACGCGCGTGGCGTCGTGTCGGGTGTTCATATTGTGTTTCTGGTCTATAGAAAACAATACATTTGATTCGACTCAACACGCGTGGCGTGTCGTTGGGTGGCGTGGCGTTTTAATAATATGTTTCCGCCTTAATATTTTGAATATGCTATCAAGCTGAAAATGAGCAAGTCTAATCTCAATACAGAATAATTAATAATATGACTTCATAGAGAGATATCAAACAGGCGGTATATAAATAAACCAACAGCCATTGATTAAACGTTGACTTCAAAGCTAATTTAACTTAATTCATTCTCAATTCTACCTCAAATGAGCAATTAATATTTTACTCAAACTAACGTGTAGTTTAACTGGAAAAAGGCAATTAATTTGAGTCGCGTATAAAACTCATAAATTTGAATTTTCATCCACAATTAATGTCACGGTAGTTAATTTGACATCGTTATATTTTAAGAGAATGACGATGTTTTTTTTTTTTAAATCAAGTAACATAATTATGATGGACGGAAACAGTTTCAGAAAAGTTCAAAATTTACTAATTTATTGTCAAAATTCTTGTTAGGTGTCAGGATCATGTCAAGGATTTTTAAAGGCTTTGACTAGGATTGTGTTATTTTCTACTGTGATCAATATGTACAGAAAACAATTATTTTTATGTTGTAGAAACTAAAATTGATTTTACAGCTATATTAATAGGTTGTTGTTTTGAATGACGTTAGACAAACCGATATTGCCGTAGCAACGCGCAGATATTGTACCTCAATATTATTATATTGTTCCATGATCGTAAAATGTCAAAAAATATCGCGTTTCCAGGGAAAGCAATAATAGAATTCGTAGCTGTAATTGACAAGTAGCATAACGAGCAACAAACAACGTTATAGAAGTACGAGTGTGTCTCTTTCCTTCTTTGGTTCAAACATGAAAGGGAATATGAATTTCTCTTTTCCCTTTCGTGTACAGTTTCGTCGTACAACATGTTTCAATTCCTTTTTGTTCGTCAAACCACTTTAGTAGTTCTAGTAGTTTAGCAGACAGATTATAGTTGACGGAACTTCTACATTTCTGACTATCAATCAAAACTTTGAACTAAACAAATTTGGTAGTAGTAGCACATTATTTATGCTGAACTAAACTGAACTACGAACTTACAAGGCTACATCGATTTTTGGCACCTATATTAAAGAGAAAACTTTAGTTAACTCATTTATTATTATGACACACATTTTGTCTTTCATGATATGTACATGAAAACTTGTGATAGTTTTATTTGAAACTTTTGTTGATAACTTACATAATGTAAGCTGTGACTACAAAATGGAATTGTTTATTGTATTTTGTGTTTACAATAACTTTTTTGTGAACGTTATGATGTAAGTTTGTATGTGACTGAAATATCCTGAATACAATTCATGTTTACAAACTTTCGCGATTTATATATGTCACCGGAAAATAAAACGAATCGTAAGTTGATCAACGTTTGTGCCACTAATATTATTAAATTAAGTTGCTAGTTTCAGTGAACACGCATAATTATTATTTTATTTTCTTAATTGTTATGACAGCTAACCTAACCTTGCTAAACAAGACTATGCTACTATTGTAACAATACAAAAAAACTTCAACTTCAATAAGTCCTTCTGAACTCCATTGGCTTAGGTTTAGGTTTCTTTTTAACCACCCGAATCCTCGTTAGTTTATCAACTAACTAGAAAGTTGATCATAATTTTATCTTTTATTTAATTGACGTTTAGAAGTCATGATAACGACTAATGAGTTTCAGTAGTGACCGCATTCACACATACTTTATCGTATGTATGTTTGAATGAGGGTTTGGCAACTCCTCGCAATGTATTGTGATATGTTTTTATAAAAATGTACAGCTATTGAAACCCAATACATTATGATGAATGTGTATTAAACATTGCTATTTAGTCCTATGTATAGCAATGTATATATGTATACAACATTTCTTATCACATAAGATGTGTGTTATAAAAATAAGCATAGGTAACTAACCTACGTTCGCGTGTTTTAGCGTTATAAGTAATCAGTTAAGAATTTTCCTATAGCTTTTTGAAATACATTCCATTAAAAAGGTAGATGTGCTATAATTACATTCATTCCTCTTTCTTTGTAAAGTCCATACATCTCTGGAATGCACTACCTCTTGGAGTCAGGATGGCCAAGACTCGGTTTACTTTTAAAAATAAAGTCCGTGAGCTTATCAGAACTAAGTTAGCAGAGTCATCACAGCGGTAGAATATCTTATTTATGATATTGTATATATATATATATATATTTGTATATAGTTAAATATATTATTTATGTATACGCATTTATGTGAATGTATAGTATCCCATATTAAATTATATAGTTCTATAATATTGTAGTGTCCCCATGTACCTATGTAAAATATTTTATGTTTATTCATTAAATAATACCTGGACGGTATTTATTTCATTACGAGTGCTTACAACTTCAGTGCACCTACCACTTTGTCTCTGCACCACCCAATGGTTGACTGGGAGAGAATGCCTTTGGTATTAAGTCCGCCTTAGTACAGTTTTGTGCTAAAGATTTAAATAAATTACATAAATATTTTCAATTGATTTAGTTTCTGAACACTTTTAAAAACGTGTTTCGAGTGTATATTTATTTTACATTCTGAATATATTCGCTTATGAGTAAAACTGACCGTCCACCTTGCTCTATCGTCGATTAAATGGCTATAAAGAATTGTTTAAACTACCATTCCCTTATTTCATGTCTACACCGGCAATAATCCCGTAACACGTGGAAACAAGTGCAAAACTTTATCGATGTAACTAAATCAAAACGAAATCACCCAGGACCGTTGGAAAATTAGTAGGTATTCGGCTAATAAACTTGGGTCTAACGCAATAAGTGACGGTTTGACCCTCGTAACGTTATGTTACCTTCGACCCCTGAGCTCATAACTGTGTTACAGGGTTATGTGGGGTCTCGAGGACCGCATGGCGTGAAAGGAGAGCGGGGGCAACCGGGCCGAGATGGGACGCCCGGCCTGCCAGGCGCTCACGGTCGACCCGCAGAAAAAGGGGAAAAAGGTACCAAAGTTACTCAACCATCAAATTTTATGTTACTCTATGACCCATATTTATGCTCGGGTAAAACGTTCGCGAGAATTTAGGGTTTCATAGTAACGATTTGGAAAATCTTTATTTTTTCACGCCGTGTACCTTCGGATTGGTTTTCAAGTGCTTGCGCTCAGTTTATTTATTGCTACAATTTCATTTTACGACCGCCATGATACTTTTGTTTTATTTTTATAATTTAATAATATTGTTAGTTAGTACGTGCTTGCTTCCGTTTAACTATATTTCTATACCTAATACCTTCTTGCAAACTAGTTTGGGATTGGAGACTAAAAACATTCCAAGCTCCATACATCCACCATGGAATACGGGCTTCTGACTAAGCTATTGCATCAATACCTATATTATTAAAACCAATATAACCAAATTTTGTATTTTCTTTATTAAAGAACATTTTTCTAAGTGTTAAAAAAAAATTTTATTCACGTAAACCTATTACAGGTTGTATTTGTAAATAGTCAAAACATATTTGGCTTATTTTTTATTTATTTAATTAATTTTATTTGTTTATTGCTACGTATAATAATAGTTTATGTAACTTTAGCCTAAAAGCTGTCAGGTATGAAAGTACAATATTATTTTATTATTTGATATCTATGATTAAATCTAAGTTCTGTCCTTTGAGTATGTTATTATTTAGACGGACCATAAGTATCTCGACGAACGCGCTTTAGTGCTACCACCGGATCCAATACGCCCCAACTGAGAAGATCTGGCGAAACAAACTCAGTGGGGTTATTCTACTGCCGGTTTCAGCGCGCCTCATCCTGACGATCCGGCGAAACATACTCAGATGGGCATATCCAAGAAGTTTAGGTCCAGTTACTTTTATTATTTAGTTGGCATTCACAATTTACCAATCGGTTGTCTTTATACGAATTTTATTTCGTTAACTAGTGTATTTAGTTAACTAAGAAAAAAGGAAAATAATGAAGGTATAAATGTATTTGTAACGTCTGTGACAGGTACTCGGGGACCACCAGGTCTACCAGGTCCAGCAATACCAATGGTATCAGAAAATGCCATAATGAGTGACGTCACGAGAACTGGTAAGTTATAATATTTCCTTTTTTTTGTACATTAGTATTACCTCAAACCTCTAGATGAACGCAAATACTACTTTTCATGTCGTAATTGTATGAATTACAAGGAAGAGAAAATGTCATGCTAAATAATAAGTCTAAATAATAATTCAAAATAATAAGGTGTAGCCTTTTTATAAACAAGTTTATTACTGTTTATAGTTATCCTCATTTCATTTTCCGAGAAGGTAAAAGTAAGGCTTTGATAAATATCCTATATAAACAAAATAACTTTAACTAACAACTTCTTTGAAATCGAATTTACTTTAATTTATTTAAAACGTTGTTTTGTGTTGTCAACCTAGGAATAGAATCCACTAGGTGGATTGTTTACGGCAAGACACGATTGACACGACACTGCCTGTCGGATACTCAATTTATGTAAATCAAACACCAGCGTCTTATAACTGCGGAATATATAGTCAGCATAGTTTCCAAAATTGTTTTTGTCAATAGAAAATTTATTGAGTAAATAGATTTAGATATTATACTAATATGTAAAGCTGAAGAGTTTGTTTGTTTGCTTGACCGCGCTAATCTCAAGAACTACTGCACCGCTTTGAAAAAATATTTGAGTATTAGAAGGCCCATTTATTGAGGAAGGCTGTAGGTTATATTAAATAATGAAGTACCCATGGAAACGGGAGTTAAGTGGGTGAAACCACGTATAGGAAGCTAGTTTCCTTATATTCATAAAGTAAGTCGAAAAATGTTTAAATGAACAGCTCTATTATCCGCGAAAACAATATACAACAGGAAACTGGAAAAAACATTTCTAGTAACAAACATTTTTGCTCGAACCAGGATTCGAACACGGGCCCTTGCTGGTTACTGTCGGACATATTCCTCCGATAGACTAATGAAGCAGAGATTAGAGATACATTCACAACAAACCAAATCGCAACAGTGTACAACAAAACAATCTAGCTTCGGTGACTCAGTGAGCCCTTGATTAAATCGATATTCCGCTCATTTACATAATCGGTCCGTTTGCTTAAACTTTGTGGGATTCCTTCTCAGGGCCGACAAATCCCCGGCCCATTCCTTTGGTTAGGTACCAATAACGTTGAAACGTTTTGTTCAATTTACCTTTGGTAGGGACGCTTTGATTTTAGAACTTGGATAATATCAGGATAATTATTGTTATTAATCTGTATGGAACGAAATTTTGAAGAAGCGTATAACGTTGTTAGAGACTTGTTACCGTGTGAAAAGCGGCCGTAGCCCAATGGCTAGGGCGTCGGACTTGTGATCTTGAGGTCGCTGGTTCGAACCCCACCCATTGCACTACCGCCGTGAACCCACTCGTAACACAAGCATTTTAGCTTAGCACGAGGGGTTAACAAGAATACTATTAGACTGCAAAACGCTGCTAGTAATCTTAAAAAAAAAAGAAAAAAAAACAAATATGATCATATTATTTATTAAAATTCACAAAAATACACCTTATTGCCACATGACAATATTTCTGTCAATTTAAGATATAAAAATATGTTCAGATTTACAAGACTATGTAAAATCATAATTTCTTAATAATGATTTAATTGTTTCGAAATTTCAATATTTTTCTACAAATTAAGCTATGGGTACGCAGCAGAATATTTATTTCTTTTATACACTAACAATACCACACTATATCGATAATAGTCTTAATAAACAAGCATCTACACAAATTGACATTATATGAAACTAGCTTTTTTATCTTTAAAATATTAGTAAAGATATAGTATAAATGTCGTATTTTCAGTAAAATATTTTTCTTTCTCCAAAAACCATCTATATAGTTGACCCACATACTACAGACCGCCACCGCTGTCGCGTATGAACATTTATTTTGAACTAATTAATAGATAACATAACCAGCGGTGATCAATCAATCAATTCATTACAACAATTTAATTACCGATTTGATGTAATATTATTATCCAATCATAATTGAAGTCATAAGGACATTGGCTGACTGCAGATAGAACATTAAGCTAGTATGTTATATTGAGAAAAAAAATCATCCTCATTGGGCGTAGCGATAATATATTTGACTGAGACTAACAAGAAATCTCGAATCCTGGAGTTTCGAGACCCGAGTTTGGTAAAAAATGGATTAGCCAAAATATTCTTCCAATTATTTTCTTTTTTTCCGTACCTATCTCAAAGTGAACATTAAGTTGTCATCCATACGGCTGATCCCTTACCAGTCGTGTCGATAAATCATCTTACTCGATTAGGAATATAAAGTACCTTCACTTGTGTTTACAGTACATCATTTAATGTACTATAAAACCAAATCCCAATCTTCAAAATTGTCGGCCCTATTGGCTGAGACAGTTACGCAACCTTACATACGACAAACAATCAAGATTTTGATTATAATTATGTCTATCTGCCTACGTTATTATTACGAAGTGACAGAACTCATATAAAGGGTATTTAGAATTAGCAATGTATGACTGTTCTGAGTCCTAGTACTACAATCCATAGGCTCTAGAACAGCATAAAAAAGACAGGAAATAAATCATACAATAATAAAGAAACTGCTATAACTTGCAACAATAAATACGATTGTAAGGAATGGCAAGTTGCCAAGCGTGCCAAGTTGTTATTATAAAGATCAGCGACTTAATAGTTGCCAAAAGATGACGTAGCTCTATAGTAAAAGCACGTTTTCAAACAATAAATTAAGCAGCAAGTTGTCTATATACTATAATATTTGTTGACATAAGTTAAAATAGGTTAAAATAGGTTAAAATAATTGTTGCTTGCGACAGCCACTTGATAAAGCCTTGATAAAGGAATCGTGGATTTGACTGAACTTAGTAATTATAAAAAATGCCTCCATTTATATTTTCCCCGCAACTTTGTTCGATAAGATTTCAATTTCTCCATATAAATCTTATCTTGCCCACTATAGGGCGTGAATCTAAAAAAATCTTAACTTAGAAACGCTTTCGTCATAATAAATACATATATTTAAGGATGTTATGGTTGTGATCAATCAAAATGAATAAAATTGCTAAATTGTAACGAAAACTGCGTTTTTCTGTCAAAGAATTTGTGATCAATTTTCGTGATTTCTGTTTTGTCATATTTCATTAAACTGATGTTATTATACGTCTATTATTTATACGATATACGAAAATGTATTTAAGGAAATATTCTATACGTTTATTTAAATACATTTTAAGTTTTAGTATTTATGTAATTTTTATCTTAGACTTAGATCAAGCAATAACTTCTAAAATTTTGTATTTATGAACGAAATTATGTAGTTGGTACATATTAATATTTTAGCGCTAGTCAGATATGAAAGCCAGCAATCCATTTTACTACATCACTCAACTCCTTAGAGAAATATAGACATCAATTTAAGTTTATTAACGGGTTAGCTAACTAGTTCATACCTAAAGCAATTACTTTAGAGAAACTACAACTGCCTAGAGTCTATATACAATATACGCAATACTAGATGTTCTCAATTAGTTACCAAAATTATAAGAATTCTTTAAATAAATATATTGTACTGGTGGTTTACATAAACCTTTTTAATATTTTAGTTTCAAACAAATAATATTTTTGTTAAGGGAACAATAAACAGTTATATTTTGTTTTTTTTAGAAATTATCTTAATCCTTTTTCCTAGTTGCCAACAACAAACATACTTCAACTTTAAGTAAACAAACATTATAAGTTAATCTATATAACTAGAAACCGTCATTTTTAAATTGTTGCTAATAATTGGCAAGTCACTTTATTATCTATCGAAACGTAACATAAATATGTTAAAATAGACACATATTTTTTTATAAACAAAGCATTGCAAGGAGATAGAAAAGATAGATGAAAAATGAGCTCAAGTGCCTTGCAATACAAGATAATCTAGGGCATACGGACGGGTGCCCTAAACCCAGGTGTAAAAAGTCATCATCATTTCAGCCGTAGGACGTCCACTGCGGGACATAGGCCTCCCTCATAGATCTCCAGTTGTTGCGGTTAGAAGCGGCCTGCATCCATCGTGATCCCGCGGCCTTAACCAGATTATCCGTCCCTCTAGGTAGTAGGTGGACGTCCTACGCTACGCTTGCCGATCCGCGGTCTCCATTCGAGAACTTTTTGGCCCCAACGGCCATCTGTTCTCCGTGCTATATGGCCTGCCCATTGCCACATCAACGAACTAATCCGTTGGGCTATGTCGGTAACCCGCGTTCTGCTACGTATCTCTTCATTTCTGATTCGATCTCGTAGAAAAACCCCGAGCATAGCCCTCTCCATAAATGTAAATGTAAAAAGTATTTAAATAAATCTATTAGTTGAGTTTTTACAATGATTAAACAATTACGGTGTATAAATAGATAAATGTCAATAGAACGTACGGTGATTGATTGATCATACTCGTTCGTTAATGTTTAATGTTCAATTAAACAATAATACAATTAAACTATTTAAAGTTCCTAATTTTTTCTTATGTTTTGAATTGAATTTTATTATCTTTCTTCCAAAAAGGATTTTTTTTAATATTTTGACATCCAAACCTACCCCATCATTATTTTAGAGAGATTTTAAATATACTTTTATTATCTGCACAAGTTGATGGGCACGAATTTGAAGGGTATCCTCGTATATAATATAAAATAATATACCCGATTAAAACCAATGAGAAACTGCTTCGTACCTAATATGTTAGGGATAAGCTGATCACAGTATCGGCAGTCATTAATCATTCTAGTATTACGGAAGCTGCGTCCCACGCCACCTCTCATATCTCACCCCTTGATATTTGATATTACTTGGTCATCAACTCACACAAGCAGCGAAGTACTTGCAATATCTATTAATAAATTGATGATCAATTATTTGTAGATGTACGCAAAATATTATGGTTAAACATGAATTAATGTAATTTTACTTTAATCACTAATTTTACATTACTAAAACTGAAGAAATATTTTGCTAAGTGATTATTATAAATTATCAATACCATAGATTTTATATTACATTCGAAAGAGGATTTATGTTCATTTTAGTATAATTTCTTCTGAAACAAATTATGTAGTCATTTAAAAACTAAGTTAGTTAAAAATTACTATCTGCCGCGCGCGGCACATAGTAATTTTTACCGAACCGAGTAGTTTCACCTACCATTCCAGTGAAAACTTCATAATTAAATATAGCCTATATTACGTGTGGATAAAATAGTTTTGCAATGGTAAAATATTTTTTTGCCGTGTGGTCTCCAGCTGAGAATAGACCACCCCATGTCTTCCCATGGGTGTCGTAAAAGGCGACTAAGGGACATATGACTGATGGATGGGCAGCAGCATTTATTAGCTCAAGGTTTACATCTTACTGCGATCGCCAATCCGTCTGCTAAGCGTGGTGATTATGGCAATATCCCTCTACGATCCTGGCTTGCCAAGGTCTGTTAAGAGGAGGCCCAAGTTCAGCAGTGGACGTAAACGGGCTGTTAATGATGATGATAATGAAAAGAATTTTTGAAATCGGTTCCGGAGCTTATTCAATGAAAACAATTATATCGTTCCCTTTTATAATATTAGCAAAGATAACTTAAACAAAAAGTCTAGAATAACATTGTTTAAATAAAAATACAAAAGCTAGACTACTTGCATGTGAAACGCAGTAAACTCGTTGAATTTAAAAGGATTAACTAAGGTGTGCATCGCACGCAATCTGCTGCCCCGAGCCTCGGGTAGAGGCTTTACGGTTTGTGCACAATTGCAATACTTGGTGCCTATTAACGTACTTCATTAGCTTTTAATACTCGCGACTTACTGCAGGATTCAACGAACTATCTGTTTGTTTATGAATGTAAGTTTTACCTACTAATAGTACTAGATACGACATGTTATACCATTTTGGCTCTTGCCATACTGCTTTTGACATTTGCACGTATTATCATTACAAATGTGTTTAAGTCAAAACGTTAAATTTGTGTATTGTTATATACCTTTTGGTCAATCAGTTACTCTGTCACGATAGGTAGGTACTGTTTGGCATAATATTAAGATAAAAGATAAATTTTGCAATTTTTTTTTTAGTTTTTTTATATTATGTAGTTTATTAAAAACTATTTTGTACTTTGACTTTTTTCAAAGTTAAAATCAAGCTACGTGGCTTTCTTTTTTATTTAAATGCTTAGGTTATTATTACTGTAATTCAAACTCGTTATTTACAACTACACTGCGTAGAAGTAAAAGATTTGGTAATTATATTTTATTCAACTAGGTAAATAAATGTAGAAATTAGACTAATACGATAGAATATTTTTTAAAGAAAATACTTAAATAGTTATCCAGTAGAATATAGTTCTATGAACCATTATCGGTACATATTGGTTTATGCATCAGTTATTTTAGTTAAGAAACAGAATTAATACTTAGTGCAATCTACGATGAAGCTAAAGCTTTAAGTATTTACACGTAATTTAACAACAAAACAATATTTCACTTCACATCATATCTTTCGGCGAATGCCACGAAAAATAATTACAGTTGAAAACTCATATAAGTAGACAAACGCTTAAACATTCGTTCTAAGTCACTAATTAAGTTTCACTTCTAATGGACCGTTTGGATGGGTTGAGTTCGTAAGTAAATTTGGAAGGAATAGCTTTTGTTAAGTACGTTATTAAGACTTAGGCCGTTTAAGAGGATAAAATATAATGGCATTTTCATTTCTTTTGCCTGGTTTCTGGAGTTTTAATTGCCAGTAACCATTCCGCAAATTGTGGCAGCAAAAAAAGAAAAAAAAACGAATTTATTCTATTTTTTATTTATTTTAAACTTAAGCACGAACTATTGTACGAAGGTGGACTTAATGCTGTAGTAGATATTATCTGCCAGTCGACCTTAGCGTGGTGATGAAACAACATGGTAGGTGCGCTGTAGTATAGAAAGGATGAAAAAGATACTTACAGAGTGTTGGAGATGTTTTGAACAAATTTAGTTCTATTTCAATTTATGTCAAATGCAATGACATTATACTAGGTAATTATTACGGGTAAATCGTGTATTTCATATTTGATATCAGCTTGTTAACCGCGAGTAGCGTTCTTCAAGGCGAATTTCAATATCAAAATTCGAGCTTACCTACTGGTAAGATCGAATTTTGATATTGAAATTCATATTCATCGACTTACTTAGGACAGGTAACATGGTAGCAGTGCTCTGTGAAGAAAATTTCGATTCAAATCTATTTTGTAAAATTGCATATAGGTACATCAGCAGCATTACAAAAAAACGTTATAAATTGCTAAGAATATATGTAGGACTGATAATGTTATGGAACTAGTAATTAATTCTAAATGATATGTTAGTAGTTAATTCTAAATGATATCCAAGAATATGTAAATAAAAAATGCTAGCGGAATTAGAATACAATACTTTATCAAATATCTGGGTAATGTAATATATTTATGTTTAACTTATATATTCAAAAAGATAGAGATAACAGCACAGCGGATAAGCATTGCCATTCAACGCGACAATACTTCCAGAAATTTAGGAACATTGCGAAGTAGTATAGATTTAGAATCGCTCGATTATATAAGTTTTTTCTTTTACAGAAGCTGCTCTTCTCAAAGGCAATAGAGGCGATAGGGGTGAAAAAGGAGATAAGGTAATATAAAGAAGGTCATTAAAATAAACCATCATCATTATCATCTCGTATAACCTCCACAGCTGTACATGGGCCTCTTCCTGAGTTAAGGTATTGGATAATGTCCATGTTTGGCAGGCTGGTGACCGCAATATTATGCCTAACACAGGAAAAGCTGCTGCCCCTTCCCTGGTATAGGTACCTTCAATTGTTTGGTTAACAATTATACATATAACTAATAAAAAACGGTTTAACATGCTTTCCGAAGCACGGCGGGCAGTCCCCCAATCAAGCAAAGCCGATTTTTATTATGATTTTACAAAAAGATTTATTGTCCTTCACGGGGACCGAACTCACTACCGCCGAAACTTATAACCTCTAAAAATATATAAAATTTTCAGATAACTTATAAACAATAATAATATTAAAACACCAGCTGTAAAATATTTATTTCGAAATTCAATACGTCTTCATAGTAAAAAAATTGAAATATGAAACACTGTATTTGTTTATTTCACATTTGAACTCCACCAAAAACTATTTTCCTATTTGAATAAGGGATAAAATATAATGACCACCAAAAATATATACTTGACACCAGAAAAATAAAGTCTAAAATTATAATAGTACTAGCTATTTTAGTCACGACTGCACTTCAAATTGTATTCGAACACCAAATGTAGTTAATGATCACCAAATCTTAGCGAGCAAATTATTGCGCTATTTCTACCTTAATAAAATCAATGAAAAATGACAATCGGTTAGGTTAGGTTAGAGCTGCGGCCATACAACGCACGAGCCGAGCGAGCGAAGCGAGCGGTGCCGCGGCAGCGGCCGGCGAGTGCCAGAACCGAATAGTAAATTAGTAAAACATTTAGGTACTTTTGGTGATCATTTACTACTTTTGGGTTAACAATGATTTATTTGGAGTCATTTTGCTTAAATACGATAGCGAAATGTTAAAACTTTGGTTACAATTTTACATTAAAATGCGGGTTTAATTTTGGTGATCATTTTTAATATATCTGATGGTAAGTTAAACATAAGCCTTTGAATAATTGTTATTTTACCTAACGAATAAAATCCACTCATACCAAAATTGGTACTTAAAATCCTTTAGTTGCTTGTAGAACAAAACATAAGTAGGTTATTATAATGTAAGTACCCAAAGGGTTACAATAAATAGGCCGTAAACTAACATTAACCACTATAAATTAGGCGTACATAGTCATTATTCTTGCTGTAGTAAAATACCACTATTCCAGTATAGGAGAAGTTAGTTTGTAGGTATTTTCAAATAAACATTCAGTGCTTTTATAGCTGGAAGCAAATAAAAATAGACGAACAAACTAAATAATATTTGTTTTAGCGGACAACAGAATTTTATGCGTCAAAGGAAAAAACAAATTAAGTAAAATAATAACTTAAATTTCAAATGTTGGTTTTACTTTTTTGAACTGAAAGAAAAAAAATGCCTGTTAGGCCACGTTCCCACTATGTCGTTATGATTAAAATATGGTTGGATGACTGTCATCTGTAGCTGTACCCATTTTTTGCCGACTTATTCAGCAATATCTGGCAGTGTCTTGCTCGTTCCCATCGACTGTTTGACAATCTGTCCTTACTGCAAAAAAAAAATGTCAACAGTGCCCGTTAATCGTCATCATCAATCGTCTCATTCTTCATGTGAATACCGTAATTTAAATACATAAGCCACGATGCTTCAAACGACACGATAATATGACGTTACAAAGTGGGATCGTACCCTTATTCTGTATCAATTTATTATAACATTCTATAATGTAACGATAAATGCTAATAGTTGAAAATCTAATCCAATAAATTATTTCGTATAGGGTGAAAAAGGTACCAGAGGTATCGAAGGAGCCCAAGGGTTTCCTGGTAATGACGGCAAGCCGGGAGAGCGTGGGGATATAGGACCATCCGGTCTACCCGGAACGCAAGGACCGACGGGCTTAACCGGAACTAAAGGGGACAAAGGGGAATCAGGGCCCCCTGGACCAGTGGCGTTATCGAGAGATGAAGCTATGGTGTTGACAAAGGTAAGGAATTATTTTTTTTCTTTTCTATAGAGAACGTCGTAAATTTTATAGGTCTCTTTGATATTTAAAGAGCAAGAACACATATTGCGTATGCGTTATCATCGTCACTAGACGAGTTGTATATACAACTTCAGAAGCCCGATAAGTTTTTATTTTTAATAAGCGGTGCTTTTTGTGTTCTTCTATACGAATATTATAACCAAGAAAAGTTTGTATTTTTGGATTTCGATAATTCTTTCACCATTAGAATGCTACATTATCCATGGGTAACATAGGCTATAAAAGTCCACCCGTGCCAAGCTGGGGCGGGCCGCTAGTCTAAGATATTCTTATGTAAAACAAAACCCAGGAAAATTTACTCTGCTTGACTTATCGGGTTTCTGAAATTTCCAATTTACAAGCTATAAAATAGAATGAGCATATTTGAAATCTTATTAAGAATTATGCTATTAAAGTGAGGTTAACTATAATGTTTTGGTAACATGGAGTTTATTTTTTATCACATAAATCTAGACATCAGAATCATAAGAACGGATGTACTTTTACCTTCAGAAGCATTTGGTCGTAAGTGCCAGTTTACGGTAAAGGCGCATACGACGAATGTTCCTGACGTATAATGATACATCCAACCTTGTGCTTCTTTGCTCTAGAAATTATATTATGATTCTATTATTATAATGCCAAGTACCATATATTTAGAATAGCTATATTGGAATTAAAAAAAAAATGAAATGAAAAAATGAGTTTAAACCAATAGGGTAAAAATGTTTTCTATTTTGTGAATAGGGAGACAAAGGTGAATCAGGACTAAGAGGTAAACGTGGCCATCCTGGACCACCAGGGCCCCGTGGCCCACCCGGTGTCCCGGGCCCCCCAGGTAATCCCGGTAATAACGGAATATCTGGTGACATCGGACTCCCAGGATGGACGGTAAGTAAAACATTTAAGTAGGAACTTTCTCACAAAATCTTATAAAGTTTCCTTCATAATGGCTATCTAATTTTAAAGTTGTCAAATTAACCGTAAAATAATGGTTCTTTAACAACCTAACTTGTGACTAACTTAACTTCAATAAATTTCCTTTCATATTTACAACTAGAGCATGACATAATGACTTTCAACTTATTCAGTGAATTATAAAGACCCTACACATTACTTGATTTATGTGTCGACCCAACAACGGAAGACCCGAAAAGACACTATTTATTATCTGTAAAATAAATTGCTTTCTTTAGATAAACACCTATATAAAACTTTGTTTACATACCCAACATGTAATAAATGAAGAAAAAAATGGTAGTATAACTTATTGAACAGACAATTCTAGACTTCAGAAACATAAGGACGGAAGTCTATTATACTTCAGAAGCATTTGGTCGTAAGTGCCAGTGTACGATAAAGGCACATACGACGAATGTTTCTGAGGTACAATGGCACATCCGACTTTATGCTTCTGAGCTCTGTAATGATCACTTGTATTTTAATTTTAATGTGTTATGATAATTGTTTCTTTTCGCTCACAATCTATATAAATAAAAACTGAATTGCCAAAATGTATGAACGCGCAACTAGACAACGACATGACCAATTTGGCTCATGATTTTTTTAGCGTGTTTCTATTAACACGAAAAGGTTTGTATTAATGAAAATATTGATACAATGCACGGGAAATCGCATTTTTTTTTGACGAGCACAAATCTAAACCTAATATCCTTTAATCGTTTTATCGCAATGTAAAGACTATATGCATTTGATAATACGATTTATTTTTGTATTTTTTTTTTAACTTCAACCTAGTAATTATATCATCAACTTTGACAGGGGCCGCCAGGCGCCACCGGCCAGCCAGGCCCACCCGGACCTAAGGGGGAAAAGGGCGACCCCGGCATAAGCCCACTTGACTTAGAAAAGGTAATATGGTACACAAACTTAATTGCCCGCTTGAATATGAATGTGTTTTCTTTACGCAATGCTGTATAAAGAATTAATAGCGCACATTATTATGCCTGGCTTGAGAACTGTTTAGTTAATTAAGAACTGTTTAAGGGCTTCCATGTTAAATTATTGAAGTGTATCGTAATGTATTATAGCTAGGAATCTAGATAGTAATGTTAATTTCTTCCGTACCTACACGTTTAGTTATTTAGCAACGATTGAAGGCACGGCGCTGGCATACTTTTATGATTTTGATGATAATTTGATTGCATATACGGGTTGTGTTGTGAGTTCGTTTCCCACACGGGATAATTATATGTGCTGTGTTTTATTTTTAAAAACAGAAGAGATAGGTAAGTTACCTATTTACTTTTCTATAACCTTATTTTTATACATATTATTTTAAGTGAGAAAATACAAACAAAAACAACATAAAATAAACAATACAAACAACAGTCAGTCAAGGAGTAAACATAACTGTCGAACGAGTTACAAAAGAAGAGCTTGAAAACATTCTTCAATAGACTTTGAATAGAATTCTTGTAAGTAAAGTAATGATTTTAGTGCCAACATTGTTTCTGTCTTGTAATTTATACAGCAAAGTTGTATTTTCTTTAAAATATTTGTATTCTGCACAGTCCTTTTCGGATTTCGCGTTGGTGACATCTCGTATAATTTGTCATGCAGAATAAACGTACGTGTCAATTCTATTATATCTATTTCACTTCTCAAGTCCAGTATTATTAGCTAATAAGCCATAGATCTAGACACTTGTTCATAAATCACTTATTATTATACGATATTTATGTCGTCGGTAAATATTAAGAAAATAATATTTTGTTAAAGTACTAAAATACAAAGCTATCAATGGCGTATTATAATTAAAAGTCTTTGTATTCAGATTATTCAACCAACTCCATCGAATATGCATAAACTCGTTAAATTTGACCTTAACCTTTGTCGGTTTCTTATCAACTCGAAGCGCCCCCAAAAAAATATTAAAGCTTACGTAAGTAGGCACTGTGTCTGTGAATATGTATTCGTATATACCTATACATTTATATTTTTTAAATTTCAGTTTTTTTTTAATCATTCACTTTACATAAACTGTGACGAGCGGTTTCACCCGCGTAGATCCTGCTTCCGTGGAAACCTTGACATTAAATATAGCCTATGACAGTGACCAATAGCATTTCTATTTATTCTATTTCTATTGGTAAAAGAATTTGCAATATAGGTTCAGTAGATTTGTAGGGAGTTTTGTATAAAAATAAAAAAATGTTTCAAATCCTTTTGATATGTAAAATAATTCAATCTTTGAATTTTTGATACTGTATTTACGCCTTTTTGAACAAAAACCGTTCAATAAAATATTTTTCCTTTTAAACTCTTTTAAAACCTATTATTATAGAAGAAATAATATGTTCTCATTATAAATTTAGATACATTTTGTGTAAATTTTAAATGTTTGCTACGTGAATAGGAAATGTACGTCTTTATAATATTAGTATTAAGGATTTTGAATGCACGTCATTTATAAACACAATCTTACTGCTTACATAAAAAGTTTCCCGATAAGAAATAAAACTCAGAATACCAGGATTTACGCAAGCAAGAACACTGCTTGTTATAGGTGGGAATAGTAAAAAGTCCACACACACCAATTGTTAACTATATTATTTTAATGTGTGAAACATAAACATAAGTAAAGCAACTCGTTAAGGTAATACCTAACGTAAACACGACGAATTAAGTTTGTGAAATGTACTGGAGATTTGCTGCACATAGCTTATAGAAGCTGCAATGAGAAATAATTGTTTATGTTGTGCACAATTTCATAAGCTTAGTCTTTTGTTTTTATACTAAAATTATACAGGGTGTCCAAGAACCTGGCGTCCAACTGGATTCCCACGATGCCCCAAGTTCTAACAGTACTCAGAAAAATATTTTAAAAAATCCACCCCATGTACTTACAGAATTATACTGATTTAAAAAAAAAGGGGAAATGAGCACCCTGTGACATACTTTTGAATGCTGTGACTGCTAATGCTGATAATTTCGATATTTCTTGGAGGTTTTGTAATCTAGGGTATTGCTGTGTCTAAATAGAATGTAAAAATAAAGTACTTATTGTACCATTTTAAAATAAAATATTATTTTAACTAAAGGTGATATGGAAAACTATTGAATTTCGCAACTTTGACCGACTGTAGTGTAAAAAAAATGTACCAAAATAGTATGGCAAGTGACGTCAAATTTTGACGCGTTTATTCCTCTTTTTAAAAAGGTATAATACTTACACATTAATTTGAAAAAAAAAATTTTGATAATATTTTTACTCAACAACCCAATTTTTACGATGTCTTACAGAATTCTTAGAAAGAAAAATTTACGACGAATTGAATCTAACCTCTAAAGAATTACTATTGTATGCTCATAAAAATAACAACAGGCCTCTCAAAAAACAGGTTAGACCGTAAGGGACGGTATGTGCATGCATCTCACCATAGTGATTCGTTATTACAACAGGAGGGAGCAAGACAGAAACTATCTTTGCGATTTGCTGGTTCTTCTTTATGGTACCCCATTATTCAGGTAAGAATGAGGGAGAAAAAGGTTAGAGGTGCGAGTGAGATAGATAGTGACGCTATCTGGGATCGTGCTATTTAGGATAACAGTACGGTCAGTACGCGTCACTGCCTCCTGCCGTTACTACGCACCTCTCTCTTATTGTTACCATTGATCACGTACTACGATTTACAGCTTTGTTTATTGGACTCGATTACTCTTTGTGCTCTGGACTTTGAAACGAACTCTTTACGACGACCTTTGCCTGTGTTTGGACAGTTTGTGTTTTGTGTGTGCTACCATGGCGACCTACACTCCGCAAGAATACGCAAATATGCACTACATTTATGGAGAATGTAGAGGTAATGGACGAGCTGCAGCGAGACTTTACAGAGAAAGGTATCCGAGGGCTACGCGATATCCCGACCATCGAGTTTTCATTAATGTGCACAGATCACTATGTGACGGGCGGTTCCCCAATCAAGTAGCTGGTGAAGGACGACCCGTAAATGACTTCATACGCGATGAAGTTTTAGAGGCGGTGTCGGCAAATCCAAGCATCTCTGTGCGAGGAATAGAAGCTGATACGGGGATACCGAAGAGCACAGCACACAGTATTCTCCAAAAAGAAGAATATCATCCGTACCACGTACAGCGAGTGCAAAGTCTTTTACCTCGAGACTATCCGAGCCGAGTCGCGTTTTGTGAAACAATCCTGCAAAAACATCGAGAAGACGAAAACTTTATCGACAAAATTTTGTGGTCAGATGAATCAACATTTAAGAAGGATGGCTACATGAACCTACACAACTTGCACGAGTGGCATGTGGAAAATCCGCACTTGATGCGAGAAGATAGATCCCAGTACCGGTTCAAAGTGAACATGTGGACCGGTATTCTCTGTGGGAATATTATTGGTCCATTTGAGATGCCCGAGAATTTGACTGGCGAATCATATTTAAATTTTCTTCAAAATGATTTGCCAAACTTACTAGAAGAGACCCCACCAGATATGTGGTTCCAACACGACGGCTGTCCAGCACATTTTCGCGTATCCGTTAGAGAGTTTTTGGACGAGCAATACCCGAACAGGTGGATTGGGCGATCAGGAACAATCCCGTGGCCAGCCCGCTCACCTGACTTAAATCCGCTGGATTTTTTTTTCTGGGGAACTATGAAGGAGCTCGTTTATGCGAAGCCCATTAATGACATCGCTGACCTTCGTGAGAAGATAACACAAGCAGTGCAGGTGATACGTCAAAAAAGTTACTCGCGAAACATAAAGCGGTCCTTTTTAAGGAGAGTGAGAGCATGTATTGCCGCGGGTGGTCAACATTTTGAACATTTATTTTAATAAAATATCTTTAAACTAACATTCTTTGCTTTTATTCTACTGGGAACCCATCTACCTGTGTGTATTTCCTTCTTGCTCACTCTTGGAACCGAAGTAAATAATAGTAGTAACATAACAGTTTCTAAGATAAGAAAGGGTCCGACAGTTACCGTTAGTAGGTAGGCACTTCGTAAAAATTGGGTTGTTGAGTAAAAATATTATCAAAATTTGTTTTTTCAAATTAATGTGTAAGTATTATACCTTTTTAAAAAGAGGAATAAACGCGTCAAAATTTGACGTCACTTGCCATACTATTTTGGTACATTTTTTTTACACTACAGTCGGTCAAAGTTGCGAAATTCAATAGTTTTCCATATCACCTTTAGTTAAAATAATATTTTATTTTAAAATGGTACAATAAGTACTTTATTTTTACATTCTATTTAGACACAGCAATACCCTAGATTACAAAACCTCCAAGAAATATCGAAATTATCAGCATTAGCAGTCACAGCATTCAAAAGTATGTCACAGGGTGCTCATTTCCCCTTTTTTTTTTAAATCAGTATAATTCTGTAAGTACATGGGGTGGATTTTTTAAAATATTTTTCTGAGTACTGTTAGAACTTGGGGCATCGTGGGAATCCAGTTGGACGCCAGGTTCTTGGACACCCTGTATGTGAACAAAACTTTAACATACGTAATGTTGTTACTGATTTTAACCAATATTTGTAGCTACTCAATGTCATAATGCGAATGAAGGCTAAAAAAAAATATTAAGTCCGTCAGTTAGATTACCAAAAAATACTAGTCACATATTTTTTCGTTCCTAAAATAAAACTAAAAAATAGCTAATAGTGACGTCACAAGCCCTAGCCCTATCCTGAACTTTATAGTTTGTTTTGCTCTGTATCTTTGTAAATTTTTATTGATTTATAAAAAAAACTTATCTAATATTTCTAACTAATCTTACCGACGGACTAAATAGATTTTTTAGTTTTCATGCCCAGTGTTGTGTTACCTAATGGACATTTCCAATTAATTAAATTTCCATTTATTTGTTCAATCAGCTGATAGCTAAGTTTTGTTTTCGATCTAGGTGCATTTTGTGTCCAACACAAATATTTTCATATTATGAACATAAATATTTCTTCGGTCATAGTGTGATACCGTTCTAGTCATATTGGTTAATAAGGTTGAAGATTGAACGTACTAAATCAATATTTCGCTCTTCATTATACAAATAGAAAAATATTTCTTGGTGGACCAAATTATACCTTATTAGCCACTGTCTTTTACGCGGTATCACACCATAGCCGATAATTTGCCTGTATTAAAAAGTAATTAAAGTAGAATCGTTAACTGTAGCTTTCCCTTGGGAATGAAATTGTTAAACCCTCTTCCATAGAACGTTTTGATACTTAAAGTTCAGACTCGATTTATAATTGAAGGAAATAGGGACATGTCTCCGTATAATGCTACTAAGAATCTTTTGCAATACTAACTTTGCTACTCGTATTTATAATCCTTGCTTCAATGAACATTTTAAATTCTACAGGAAAGGAGCTTACTTGAATGTTATAAAGTACCTATAAGGAAAGGAACGTGAAATGTTCGTAAAATGTTTGAACGTATAAGATGCTGACTTTTGTATTCAAGAATAACATTTATCACATTGAGTCCTTAGATTAAACCAAAATAGCGGAATATAGGTGACTAGTGTAGACCGCATAAATCAGGTCCCCGTCGCCTAATTGCACTCAGTCGAAATCGACCGAGTGACACAAGCGGACGTGTTACGCAAAAGTATTGTTTTATTGTTTTCATTTGGATAAAGTTTGCCAAAAGGCCTTCGTTTGCTTTTATGCGTAGTACAAATAATTCAAAAAGAAAAAACAAATCTCATGGAATTATATTTCACTCCTTATAATATGCAAACTTTAAATTTCAGATATTTATTTAATGTTTTGATCGCTACTTTGCGCTGCTAACGCTCTATCAGCCTGATGTCAATTTGACGTACCTGTACCGCGCTTGTCTTGCTCACGCTATAATCAAAACAAATTGGTTTATCTCTGTCTTTCAATACCGTACAACGTTATAAAGAATCACAACAGTATGAGTGTGCTGGATGTTGTTGTGCATCATGCCCGTTTTCAGTTGATGAACATTATAGGGACGTGCCGTATCTTGCGCACATACAGTCTCATTCAGAAAAATATGCGGGAAAATGTACTCTCGGATGGCTACACTGTAAAGACGTGTTTAACTAATTTCTTTCAAAAGTTCCCAGAGAACATCAAAGTCACGATAAACTTGACAAAAAGGAAGCGCAAAGTTTCTTTATGATTCTTCAATTAGTTCTTTTTATAAACTTAGTAACTAATATTTCGAAATTAAGAACGCCATTTGTATTAAAAAATAAAATATTCTGGGTACGGGACTTAAAAAAAATAAGAAAGAGTTACACATTGCTATATTTGGAGGTTGTAAGTAATGAGGCTTATATCACTTCATCATCATCGTAGGTGGACATAGGCCTCCCTCAATATGGGGTGTTGGTATATTTTCCACGCTTCGTATACACAAATGAACGCTGCTGCTCGTTACGTGGTATACAATATCATGAAATACTTCCCACGTTAGCCGTTGGTCCCTTCATCCAACCAGATCCCTAAAGAAATGTTTGACTTTGCACAATTATTTTTTGTCCGGAGCGGGAATCGAATTTATGACCATCTAAATTGAAGGCAAGGCTTATTACTTCACTTTAGCCAAAATAACGAATCTTTTGACATTTCAAATTATAAAGAAACTTGTGATAACTGACAAAATCATAACCCATTTCACAACGGCATTCCAATGAGATATGATCATAAATCTAAAATAAAATGCAAACTTTTTTCATGGTCCTACAATTACCTCGTTCTTCTTATAAAATATTATTTTCTTATTATAAAAAATAATCAATTTCCTGTTCAGGTAAAAGGCGACAAAGGTGATAGGGGTTTTGATGGCATACCCGGCCCTCCAGGTAAAGATGGGCCTCGAGGGCCGCCCGGCCCACCCGGTTCTCCGGCTACAAATATCCAATATATCTCTGTTCCCGGACCACCGGGACCACCCGGTCCCCCGGGATCCCCTGGAGTTCATTCCAATGAAATGCCAGATACATTAACCGATAGTCCCGGGATAAATCGACTTGAACCGAACGCCGGTAAGTGAGCGATGCTATAATTACAAAATGTATTGGTTTACGAGTAGGTCCTGTATTAATGGATACTCCGTTATTATTATTATTTGGTTTGATATTTGAAACGACCACAGTAACTAATTTTATTGTTTTTTTATAAACTGCTTTAACGTCATTATTTGAATTGATATCGATGTAATGAGAAGTATTTAACAGAAACAAATACAGCTGTATCCATTTTTAAAATCCAGGACAAAGAAATATTTTTCCGTGATCAATTTTTATTTATTTCCTTCTACTTCAATTCTTTCCACAGCAACAAAAGCATGATGATAAAATAAAAGTTTAATCAGTGAATCGTTTTTCTCCAGCAGGCAAACATCGCGATCCTCTACAAATTATAAGAAACTTGAACCATCTGGTACAATACCGACAGGAACCTTTTGGTAAGCAGTAGTTTTCTCAAACACTTTTTCTACAGACTTTGTTACTATAGTACATATTGTTTTTGTTACACTACGGTAACTTCGCAACTTAAAGAGTTGAGAAATTCATATTTACATTTTAATGTAGCAAAAAATGTTGGTTGAAAGTTAAAAGAAGCGCTGAGGTTCTAGTTTGTGAAAAGTACTTTTCTTTTGTAGCTTACCGAGATCCATTGGATCCTATGGGCGAGAGTGCGGATTTTGAAGACGATGACGATGGAAGAACAATTGTTGGAACAATCTTATTTAAAACTACGGATTCATTGATTCGAGTAAGTTCTGCTAATATATTTGTTATACGATGTCTTGATCGTTGCTAAAATTTGGAAACGGTATACTGTACTTATTTACCGAAGTATAATGTAAATATCTATATAAATTAGAGTGACTAAATATGTGTCTAATCTGCTGGTAACTAGTATGCATATACTACAGCAGTTTAGACACATTTACAAGGGTAATAAAATCATAGAAATATACAGGCATACTCGTTTCGCCACTCTATTATTGCACATGATGATGCTCAATATAGGTGGCGATGTTGTTATTCGCGCATTGTATTTCGCAACATTTCACTCTGATGAAGCTCTGTTGAGGGGTGCAATTGTTTCATCAGGTTAAAATTGATCTCTTTTTTATTTTATTCTAGAGATCTTTAAGCGACTGTGGAATAAACATATATGATAATAAACACTGCTTACTCAAGTCAGTGTAAGTAACGAAGTTAAAAAATTCAAGTGTCTGACGTAGTATTAGATTTTACACTTCTACCACGGAAGACAATAAAATGTACTTGGCGAGGAATATTCATTTAAAGATGGCAGTTAGCCAGGTGGTCTGCTATATATTCTCCTCTAGATAGTTTATACAATAAATTTATTCATTCGTATTTAAAATAGATATTTCAAAATAGGTATTTTTAATTCAATCATAAGTTTAGAAAAGTAGTGGTCTTATAATTTCACTTCTTAAGTTGGATTTAATAATATACGTTTATTTCATGTATCTTTAAATTTTTACTTTTTGTATAAGGTATGTCAGTACTTTACAAACTTTTATGTAATATGACGTGCCTACACAAATTGTTGTAGCATTCAATGGGCATAGTACAGCAGTGATTCATGTACCCAAAATCGAATTTTTGTGCTATCATGTAAATAAAACTGCTGGAGCTAGCCTTAGTTATACGAATCAGGGATGCACATATTTTTCTATTCCTATAAAAGTATAGAAACAATTGATTTACATTGGTCTAGTTTATTAGAGAAATAGTTAAGTGACGATTCAAATATGAAAATGTGTCCGTTTAAATACTCTCTGCGTTTGCAGTATAAACAAATGCGTTTTTTTCGCACAATACTTAATAATGTGAAAAAAATAACAGGGCAAAAATAAATAGTGTTGTTAACATACATGTAATTTTGCGTAAATAAGCTGAATACTTCCATGATGTCATTTAGAGAGGCGCCTTTGTATGAGTGCGTTTAACGGGTGATTTTATTTTCAATGAGAAATGAGATGCTGCCCAACCGCCCAACACCACATGTGACCCCTAGCGTCTCCGTAAATCAGGACTCAGTTTGCTACCATTCTTCACCTCCCTCGCTCTTTGTATATCTGCTTGGTTGTGACCACTGCCAATATGAAATTGTTTAAAAAAATAAAATTTTGAAAATTTACATCTTTTCAACAATGCCATTGTATTGCATCGGGTGTTTACGTGTGATTTGTGTAGTGTATCAGCTTAACGTCGAACAATCCCATTGCGGTTACGAGTGTTAAAAATAATTAAATTAATTAGTAGCCTGTCCATGACGTATTCATGATAAAGCCCACATATCGTGTTTTATTAACTCGCGAATGGTGTCGCTGTATTTATTATCAGTTAAAATAGTATTCATACAAATTTAGGGACATGCTAGTTTATTTATAGATTTTGATAATTATTCTCTGTGCAACTTTTTAAATTAATTTATTACATGTAAAGTTTTTCAAGGATATGTCCGCTTTTCGAACTATCCGCTTTGCGGACTATCTAAATATATAATCTTAAATGATTTAAATTTATAAGGAAATATGCTCCAAGATAGAAAAACAGTTATAAACTAAATATAATAAACGTATTTTTTGGGTATTTGATATAACTCATAAGCATTTTTAAACGATTCTTCAAGATAAAAATATTTAAAATGATCGCGTATTTTATGAAAATACAAAGAACGTTTTATATTTTGATACCTCTTGATTTTTCTTTTCGTATGAAGACATGCAATGACACTGAGAAGTACCACGAGGAGTTTAATATCTCGAAATCAAGATTTTCCTTTTCGTTTTATTGTTTTTAACAAAAACCATAATATGCATTTATAGACAATTAACTTTTAGTAATACTGTCTAAGTATTTATGTAATATTATAAAATGCTAAATGATTCATATTCAACATGGACTAACTCGGTACATTTTTCAAGATAATTATAAAACTATAACTAAAATTACAATTGCAAAATCTGACTGAACCTCGTTTTTTTTCGGCAAAGGGAGATTTGGTAGAAAATAACAAAGAAATAAAATTAAAAAAAGGAATACCTTAGCTACTCAATTAAGGAACTTTGTTGTAGTTTAAACGAATTGAGTCCGACTAAAAAGTGTAGTTTAATTAAGTTACTTTTTTATTTCGTGGAAGCGTGGTTTCATTTGAAACCACGTGATATTTTGCCTTTATAACCTTTTTAGGGCCAATCCACATTTTAGTTAATTGTTCATCTCAAATTGGTTAATTATTACCAAGATAGAAGTTTCAGTTGAGCTGATTTGCTATCATCATCAAATTAAAATTAATCAATGGCTCAGTGGTTACGACAGTGACTTTTGAGACCTGGTGTTCTGGGACAATTAATTGTGTAAACCACGAATATTTGTTCTGAGTCTAAGTGTACTTTGTGTCCGTGAATTGTGTGTCTGTAAGTAAAGTTCCTTTGCGACACAGGCATTTATTTGCGGGTATTCCTAGTGCGGGAGCTATCTTTAGGTAATTAAATTAAAATTAAATATTTAACTGTCCTCCGTAGCGGTTATTGGCTCGTTTTTAAGTCTCGGAGGTCGTGGGTTCGATCCGAACAAAAAATCTTTGCGTAAATTCTAAGATTTCTTTCCGGGTCTGGATGGTTGTGGGACTACAAGCGGGGTCACTATGGCAAAAACCCTCCCTTGGGAGGAGGCTCATGTTCAGCAGTGGACGTTGTACGGGCTGATGATGATGATGATGACCGAATGCTAAACATAGGCCTCTCGATATCGGCCTGCATCCACTACCTTCTGACTTCTCTTTGGTAGTTAATCCATCAAGTATGCAGTCGTCAATCTTCTCTTGAAAACCTCTCTGCTCCTTCAGCCGTCAGTTCTCTGAACAATGTTTGCAAACTTGGTTAATTTATTATTCGATAATATTTTACTAGATCGAGACCGTATCAAGAACGAACTGTAAATAGTATTACGGTGTGGATCGGCCCTTATCGTATTGTTTCAATGTGTTACAGAGAAATGTTAAATTCATTGTGAAAGTAAACTATTGGAAAATGTACTACAGACACTGGTCCTAATTGTTTGTTTTTTAAACAGCTCGGTACGAACAGCCCTCTAGGCACTTTGGCTTACGTCATTCAAGAACAAGCTCTACTCGTCCGAGTCAACAATGGCTGGCAATATGTAGCGGTAAGTGAATTGTATAAAATACTTTAAGACTATGAACATAAGGTTGAATTTTCAGTTTGTTACTTTACTGCATTGCTTCCTTTTTAATTATGTGTATGTAGTTAGAGAAATGATACTATAAATCGTTGAACAATTACGGTTTTTTTTTATCGTGAATGTATTGATCTCATATCATTTATCGGAAATATACGATGGCATGGTCTAGGAATAAGGAGCTATACTAAGATACAGTTTCAAATATTGCCGGTGGCTTGAATTTGTTAATCTCCATTTTGAAATTTAGTATGCGAAAAGAGCCATATGTGATACGATTATTGTAGGTTATTTTACTCAAAGTAGAAGTGATATAATTCATTAACATCTAATTGAAACAAGCCTAACAATAATTAAATTCGACAATCCAAAATGTAATATTAGTACTGTAAAGTTTACAGACTAAGTTTATTTTGTGAAGCGAAAACAACGGGCGTGGGAATAACGCGGGTGGAAACTTGCGGCTAGGTTAGTAAGTATATTTTAAAAATACACCTTGAATTTTTATGGTTTCTAATATTTTGCGAATTTTACTTTTGATAGTAACATGGATGTATGTATCTAAAGATTTATAAATAACGGATTAAAATTACTTTACTACCTAGATTCTATTATCTTGTATTGTAATAGACTGTAGCTAAAATTTTGTTTATAAATATCTGAAACGAAGGCTACTACGGACTTATTTAAAACCATATGCAGTGCGTTACCTTACGTCATCTCGACCTAATTGTTGAGCTAAACCACGGCTAATATTGAATTATTTACGAGTATTTTCTGTAATTCTTTTATATAGTCTATAATTCGATATTGCTCATTCTGTTGCTTAAATCAAGCAACCTTTTTACTCATCGATATGTAATTTTATTAAAGTAACCCACTTAAGCAGCGTACCAGAAACGGATTTTTTGACACACTCGTATTAAGGATAAGCGTACGCCCGGTTATTCGAGATACGAAGAAAATCTCCATCAACTTCCTAACTTTATGCTGGTACTTAGATTTTTCTTGAGGGAACATTTCTAGCAACACATTTTTTGCCCGACCCGGAGCTCGACCCCAGACTTCACTATTTACAGTCAAATATTTCAACAAGTAGGTCAAAGGTAGACAAAAGAAAGTAGTTGTCTAGTATGTATATATGCGGGCGGAAAAACTACCCACGTAGTCGAGTTTGTTGAAAAACTGTTACCATCCTTTGTGTGACTACGATTTGGGGAGTGAAAATAACTGGAGCGATGTGAACAGAATAGATAGACAGGTATTGTTACATGGAATTGCTGATGTGAGACAAAAATATTAGTAACTAGCGCGTTTTAATCGTTATGTGTAGCAGTAGATAATATGCATGTGTCAAAAAGAATGCTGAATATGAATTTGGATGGATATGTTGGAAGAGGAAAGCCGAAATAAAGGTTTTTTTATATTAATATCACAGTTTTTGGTCACTACTAGTATTCTTGGTAACCCCTAAGTTTAAATGGTTGTGTTACGAATGAGTTCACGTCGGTATTACAATATGTAAGGATCGAACCGGTGGCGAGCGCAAGATCACATGTCCACCGCCCCTTAGTTAAATTAAATTGGTAATTTTAATAATTGACCTCTTATTTCTGAGATAATCCATAGCAACCAAACATAACATTATTTTTTCTTTACATTGTAAATGCGATACGTGATTGTAAATGCTTAAATGCGATTTATGTCCACAATTTTTTTTAACAAATTTGTATTTGACTAAAATCTAAATGTAAAATGAAAAATATATAAAGTTAAAAACCGGCCAAGTGCGAGTCGGACTCGCGCACGAAGGGTTCCGTTTCAGTGACAAGTGCGTACCTATTTTTGATATCAAGAATAAATAAAAAAGCGTATGTTTATGAAATGAAATGTTATTTTATATTTTTATATTCGAGTTGATTGAATGAAAGCAAAATTTCGGTTTACGATTTTTGACGTATTAAAAAAAAACTACTAACAAAATCTCGTTCAAACCAATTTTCGGTGGAAGTTTGCATGGTAATGTACATCATATATTTTTTTTAGATTTATCATTCTCTTATTTTAGAAGTTACAAGGGGGAGGACACACATTTTACCACTTTGGAAGTATCTCTCGCGCTAACTATTCAGTTTAGAAAAAAATGACATTAGAAACCTCAATATCATTTTTGAAGACCTATACATAGATCCCCACACGTATGGGTTCGATGAATTTTTTTTTTGAGTTTCATTTCTATGTATGGGGAACTCCAAAATTATTTGTTTTTTTTTCTATTTTTGTGTGAAAATTTTAATGCCGTTCACAACATACATCTACTTGCCAAGTTTCAACATTATAGTTCTTATAGTTTCGGAAAAAAGTGGCTGTGACATACGGACAGACAGACAGACAGACAGACAGACATGACGAATCTATAAGGGTTCCGTTTTTTGCCATTTGGCTACGGAACCCTAAAAAGGGTGCAATTGTAATCATAACATTGCAATACATCTATGTTAGTATTTGCCGAGTGTAATAAAACAAATAGTACTAAAAAAAGATTTTTTATGCAAGTTCGCTTATTCTGTTTGCGCTTAGTAAAGAACAATCAGTTTGATATAAGAGGTACAAACAGACACACTCAATTTATATATGTATTTATATAGATAAGTCCCACACTTCACATTCACATGGAAATCCAACACAAAATTACGTAATATCAATCGGATTACGTAAAACGTCGAAAAACCTACCGACTGCGGACTGCGGTCCGAAAATGGGGTTAATTTAAATAATTTCCTGTACCAATACAGTAGAGTGAAATACGTAGTAACAAAGCAGCACTTAATACATGGTTGCGGTAGATACTAATTTGGAACACCCAGCTTTACACAACACGTAATGGTATTAAAATTTTTAACTACCGGATATTATCGCTTTTCATTTGATAGATTTGTGAAGTCATTGAAGAATAAATCTGGTGTGATAGAAGTAGATTTTAACCGGGTACCACGGATAAGCAATGAAATGAGCCTGTTTCGTAAAATTATTTGTTGTTAAGTAGAATTAGTTAACATGCCCATTGTAAATTTTAGGAACAATTCGTATTTATCATAACCCGAACGTTTATTATTCCAATTATAACTTTGTTTTAGAAAATAATTTATCAGAAACATTTACTGAAGTAAAAGACTGAAGTAAAAACTGTACAAACATATTCACCGTTTTACTGTTGACATGTTAGCTAGTCAGCATTTTGTATGCTCTTTTCATATTTTATTATTCTAAATATAGAGCTCTTTAGCAGACAACAAAGTTCTATTAAAGTTATAAAAGTAAATTTTATGATAAAGTTCAGACCGTATTTTAACTGAAACTAAAACGCAATTTAATCATGTAAACCTTATTATGGGTATTTGAAATAGGTATGTCTTTTATTTAAATTAACAGCTTCTTATCTTACCTATCATCTTTAGTTACTTATAATAAGTATTTGATTCAAAAGATTACCTTTATTTTATATCTTTGAAGTTTATTTATCTACAAGGTGTAACGGAAAGGGTATATACATAGAAAGACCAAGGCTTCTTTGGATGATAACAAACGATATGGCAAGGGTTTCAACTCAAAAAAAAAAAAAAATGCGTAATCCTTTATTCAGAAATATCAGGAGTTAGAGGTTTATTTTTACTAGGGATGTCGATTCTTTCCAAAAAAGATCGATTTTTAAATCGATTCGAATCGTGACCTAATGAATCGATCCACAAAAAAATCGAGGCCAAAAAGATCGATTTCTGAAAAATCGATCTTTTCTTCAAGTTTTTGTTTATAATGTTAAATTAAATTATTTTTTTGTAAATAAATCTATTTTATTAAAAACATGACACATATTATAATTTAACGATCTCTTATCAGTAAAATCAGGTGATTCGATGATAAAAAATATTTTTATTACCATATCAAAAGATCAGATCAGGTATAAAATAAGACATTTATTATTTTATGTATTGGTTTACAAAGTTAAGAAAATAGATAGTGTAGCTTATAGTTCCCAATGCTTAATTTCTAAACTTTTTAAAAACCACAGTCTGTCATAAAATCGAATGTCGATTTTTAAGTGTGAAATATCGATTCACTGAATCGATTCAGTACTACATATCGATTTAAAAAATCGATCTTTTTGGCTCCAAAAATCGATTCTTCGATTAATCGATCTCAGATCGACATCCCTAATTTTTACTTGCAAATAGTTCGTTGACATCGATCAGCTGATTGACTGCTAGTGATGTATTTATTTCAATTTGAAAAGTTTGGTTTCTAGTATCTATGAATTAAAAAAATCATTACTTCCGGACTTGTAGAGATAGGATTAAATTACCCTTGCCATAACATTGTTATCATCCAAAAAAGGCTTGATACCCTTTCCGTTACACCTTGTATATTCTATGCTTGCTTGAAGTGCAGATCTCTATAAGTTGATAATTACTTAGTTAGTGGGATCATACTGTTTCCATAGGTATATCGATGGACGCATTTTAATCCAATGAGCAATTAAAAGACTTGTCATCTATAATAGAATTGTTTATAAACTTTTTGGGTTGTAGGTAATTATTCTCTTAAAATAATTTTATATGCAACTATCCAACAATTTTAAAACACTATACGGCACAGTTTCCGCAATGAAAAAATAGTAATAAATTATCCTGCCCCTTTGAGATAGTAAAGATGTAATTACTTTCCACAACCGGTTAGGATCCAGGGTGGCTGTAAGGTCTAGGCATTAGATTATATAACTAAGAAGATGCAGTACGAATCCTGCCAGTGCGGTGGTCTAAATTTATGAATCTTAATTTTTGAATCTAATCGAAAAGTATTTTTACATACCGTAAAGACCTTATTACTTTTATAATTTAGAAGTTATTATCATCGACCCTTAATCCTAGCCAAGCTCACCTTTCATAGCATTTGATTACGAACGAAAAAACGTACCTACCTCGATACCGAAATCTACCACGGAATTTCACTTCTTTAAATATTCATGAATAATAAAGTAAATTTTGTTTCTTAAGCCTGTAGGGAAAACCGAGTCTGTCTTTATTCAGGCCTTGTTATTTGAACGAAAGTTATCCCTATTCCCAATAGGTATACATCTGAATGAGTTAACAGTTTCGCAAATCTTCAAACATTGAAATTTTGATCTTGGAATTATGAATTAAAGTTCAGATATCATTGTTGGAATTTCACAAGGAAGTCTAGTTCACTTTACGCTTAGAAATGATTTTTAGCGTCTTATGACTATATAATATTTTTTGTCATAGAGAAATCCCTTTTTCCTATTACGGCACTATGAGGACTGCCTAGTGATTATGTGACTTAACTTAAATCATGCGGTGTATCACGAATCGAAATGCGAGTACCTGTAACTTGCTTAAATCAACTGTTTTCTGCATCATTTAAAATCTTGAAAATCACAAAATATGTCCATAAGATTTCAAAGCACCTGTTTATAAATAAAAAATAGTTACTAACTTGTTTTGTTTTCGTAGTAATGAAATACTTATCATCATGAACTTGCTGTGTCTAACTGAAAAAATCTAAAAGTGTTGACCTCACGCTCTTTGAGCCTGCAGATGACGGCAGAGATAGCTTTTTTTCTAAAGATTGGATAGAAAAAAAAATACTAAAAGATAGATTTATCGTCTTTACTAGATCATGATTAGCGAAAATCAGGCCTTTCACTTGCTTCTACAAAATCGAAAGAACGACACGAAACGAACAATATGATACTATTTGGTTTTTGTAAAGAATTAGAACCAACATTTAAAAAAATTGTGTATTGATTCCAATGTTTGATAGTAATAATGTTTGGTTTTTTCGTATAGATGGGATCATTGCTTGCAATCCACACACCACCAGCGGGAGGTCCAACTCGAACGCCAGTACAAAACATTCTAGAAACTTCTAGCTTGGTTCATCACAAAAATCCAGCCGTCGAGGGTCCAGTGGTAAGTAGCATGCAAATAAACATGATGATGCAATTTTATTTTAGAAATTACTCTTGCACAAGGTAAATAAATGCATATCATCTACTCAAATCTCTAGCTACATAAGCATGTAAAACAAAATCTACCACGCAAGTATACAAATTTCATTCAACGTTTAAAAATAATTATCATACTGGTGGCTCTGTGGTAACTTAGGACAACTATTTGTGTTAACTTTTTTGTTCTTGAGTACGTAAATGTTGTGTTTGTTAAGTCATCTGTGACACTAGGATTTGTTACCTAATACTGTTACTTTTAAATTAAATTTAAATTTAAATTTAACATTTTCTCCATTAGCTCCGCCTCGCAGCCCTCAACGAACCACATACAGGTGATATGCATGGAGTCAGTAGTTCCAACTACGAGTGTCGAAGACAGGCGCAGCGGGCTAACATGGACGGCACCTTCAGAGCTTTCATATCTTCGAGGTGAGTAAAAATTAACAACTATAATTTGTTAATATTGGAAAACGCTTTTAAAAAGTATGCTCAAGTTTAAGTACCGCAGCCAAGTAACGTTACTGATAAATTTTGTAATTCGTTTGTCAAGTATGCTTAGATTAGCAACGGCAAAGCCATGTTTCTCTGACATACCAAGCTGTGGCTACAGTTACCGCTCATACATTTTTCAGTCATCCAAGGGGCATCGCAATTGCATAACGTTGTTTAAGTTTTGGCGGTTTTAAATTGTTTATCCCATTTGCTGGAGAATCGAATGAAGTGTTGTTTCAGCAACATAGAAACGCACATCATCCAATTGCAACTGAAATTCGGACTCTTAATATCAAAAGTGTTCCCCAAATATAATTTGATGAAAAACAGTTTAATTATGTTTTTTAATGTCTTGTTGTTCAAAATCGCCCAATACATTCATCTCTTTTCCCAAAAAAATGGATGGCATTTATATTTTATTATATCGTAGACTTACATGTCATATACATACACCTGATCTCGGAATAGACGCGTCAAAGCGAAAACCAGAAATAGTCCATCACGAGGACTGGCAGGATGGAAATTGGACGTCCTCATGGCTGTCATTTATTATACAAGTTAATATTAATATTAGAAATGGAAATGGGGTTTGCTTATATTTAGCTTGAGTATAATTTTCTTTTCTTTTTGTGACGAGAAATATTATGTTTCTTACATTCAAATTAGGTTTTGTTTGGCATAAATATAGGCACTGTATGTAGATAATCTTAAGTCATGACATACTAGTGTTGTTTGTTGTGACAAATCTCGCAAAATCCGCCTTCACTGAAGAAAACATCATTGCTGTGAGACAACTAATTCTCGAAGATCGTCATGTGACGTATCGAGAGATAGAGGCTCTATTAGGCATCTCAGGGACAACCATTCAGAAGATCTAGCGCTTGGTGTGAGTAAGCTAGTTTGCCGTTGGATACCGCATCTGCTTTCCGACGATCACAAAGCGGCCCGCGTCAGATGGTGTAAGAAAACTCTGCAAAGGTTCAACTGAGGAGAGTCAAATCATGTCTACGACATCATCAGTGGTGAAGAATCTTGTATCTATGCCTACGATCCTGATTCCAAACAACAATCTACAATCTGTGTCTTTCAAGACGAGCCAAAGCCGACTAAAGTTGTTCGTTCTCGAAGCACTTCAAAGAAGATGGTGGCCACGTTCGTTGGAAAAACCGGTCATGTTGCGACTATTGCACTTGAAGATCGTAGAACGGTTAATGCAAAATGGTATAACTACCACAGTTTGCTTACCACAAGTCATCGCCGAACTTCTAAAATCTAACTCAAAGCGACGCATCATCCTGCACCACGACAACGCAAGCTTACACAGCGCTCGTCAAACGATTGAATATTTGAAGCAGGAAAAAGTAGAAATTCTCGACCATCCTCCATACAGTCCTGACCTAAGCCCTAACGATTTCTTTACATTTCTTAAAATTAAGAAAAGTCTTCGTGGTCAAAGGTCCAGTCCGGTGAAAAAGCAGTCGACGCTTTCAAGTCAGCCATTTTGAACACCCCCACTTTAGAGTGGAATAAATGTTATAATAACTGGTTTTTGCGAATGGAAAATTGTATTAAGCTACGTGGTAAAACTTTGGAAAACAATAAAAAGTACTATTAGGTTCTAGTTATGTTTTTTTCTTCAAACGACAAAACTTAAAAGGCATGCATCGTTTGATTTGATCGAACGTTTCAAACAAATTTTGTCCTGGGGCTTTGATGTAATATTTAATGTTTATTTTTGTAGAATAGTTATTTTAGGAATAATGAAAAGTACTATAACCCTTAAGTGCATAGTTTATCAAATATGATAATACAGTTTTCGGTGCAAATATTTTTTGAACGCATGATATTTTTTTGCAAATAACATTTCTGAACGCTCCCTAATCGATCGTTTATTTACCTGTCATTGGTTCATATGAGTTACTCGTATGTTATTGGTTAAAAATTTGATATTTGGGATTGCCGCTCAAAGTGTATGCAAAGATAACAGACTAGGAAACTTTCATCCAAGTAAATCTTATAAAAATAAAGTGTATTGATTCCGTAAAAAGTGATTTTCTGCTGGTAAGTATCCTTATTTTGTGGAAATGTATTTATTTTTGTGCAAATTTTTGTTTATGCTTACAATTTTTGAACTTAAAGTTTGTTATCAAAAATGATAATTTATGCATTAGCGGTATATTTTTTTCTTTACGTGAGGTTATTTTTTTCGCGCTTTTTTGAAGCAAAATATTCCGATTTCCTGACATTGGGTATGGTTAGCATGACTTTATATGCTTTCAGATCTCTAACAGAAGATCATGGAAGATAGCCGATAGAGAGAGATAGTTATAAGCATCGAAAACCTTTTGTGGCAATTAGAAAATGGAGAAGTTTCGGAGGATGAAGGAGATGTGAATGAGGATTGTTTAGACTACTATGAAGATATAGGTGAGTTGCGAGCTGAGCTCGAACAAAAAGAACAAATACAAGAAGAAGAAGAAAGACAAAAGCAACATAGAGGTGACGAATGGGCAGAACCTGACGATGATATGGCCCCTGATCCCCCGCTGATACTTGACGATTTGCCGGAAAACCAGCCAGGTTCCTTCAACTACCCTAATGCGCGAAATTTAGTTTGGAAAAAAAAGAGTATGGCTTTGATCGATCAGGCTTTCGAATTCCAAGGAGTTACTGATTACCCTGCAAATATCATGGACTTAGCTACACCATACCAATTCTTCTCGCACTTTTTTGAACAATGTTTGCTTGAAAGAATTGTTGCAGAATCAAACAAATATGCTGTACAAAAAAATCCCAATTTTTCTGATCTGGTCACATTACTGGAGCTACGAAAATACATAGGTATTCTTATTTATACTTCAATATATCATTATCCAAGTATAAGATCTTATTGGGCAAGCAATGTACGATTCCATCCAATAGCAGACACAATGACAGTCAATAGATTTGAAAAGATTCGTCAAGTACTCCATTTTAATGATAATGATGGCCACTTACCACCTGAAGATCCTAAACATGATCGACTACATAAAATTCGACCAGTAATAGACCACCTGAATCAGCGTTTTTTGACAGTTCCTTTTGAGCATCGCCTTTCATTAGATGAGCAGATGTGCGCAACTAAACTTTCAAATTTCATGAAGCAATATTTACCAAATAAACCCCATAAGTGGGGCTTCAAATTATATGTACTTTGTTGTCTCATGGGCTATGCGTACACGTTAGAAATCTTCTCTGGGACACAATACATGATCTCAAAAGGCTACCCAATGAGCCAAATCTAGGAGCAATATCAAATACAGTGGTGCGTTTGCTTCGACCTGTACCCAGAAATGTAAACCACATTGTTTATTTTGATAATTATTATTCAAACCTGGCTCTTTTTCATTATATTCGCCAGAAAGGCATTTACAGCCTGGGTACAGTTCAGAAAAACAGATTGGGTAAATCATGCAAGTTACCAGACAAGAAAGAAGTACTCAAGACATCTGTCCCGCGAGGTTCGTACGAAGAGAGCGTCACTTCCTTTGAAGGTGTTGAATTTTCAGCTACAAGCTGGAAAGGTAATAAGCAGGTCTTGCTGCTATTCACATATGTTGGTGCAGATCCTGTGAGTACCATCACTCGCTATGACAAGAAGCAAAAAACGTCCGTTGTTATACCCTGCCCCAAAGCAATACATGAATACAACGCTCATATGGGAGGTGTAGATACAATGGATAGCTACTTAGGCTGATATAGAATTCGGATGAAATCCAAGAAGTGGACCAACAGACTGTTTCATCATCTGCTAGATATGACCGTTATAAATAGTTGGGTCTTGTATAAAAAAGTTTTAGTAAAGAAGGGAACAAATCCCAAAAACATATTGAAACTAGCCGATTTCAGAACAGAATTAGCTGAAACTTTATGCAAATATGGAAGCGTATCTGAAAATAAAAGAGGCAGACCTAGTTTGAACAAAAACGAAAATATGAAGCCACAAAAGAGACCAAAACTTGGAGCTCAAAGATTACCTCCTGAAGATGTTCGCACGGACGGAATTAGTCATGACAAAACCTATGGCACTAAAAGAAATCAGTGCAAATATGCTAACTGCAAAAAACTAACTTCTGTTATGTGTGCCAAGTGTCAAATATCACTCTGTGGTAACAGAAAAAGTAACTTCTTCTTTATTTTTCATAGTAATTAAGATATGTATTATTTCATGGCTTTAATTCATAGTTTATCAAAATTGATAATAACTTTTTTTAATTAATAAAAAATATTAAAATATATATTTTTTTCGTGTTCTATATGTATTTTTTTAACACATATATTTTTTCTGACAAAAAATAAAAAATCATGCACCTAAGGGATAAATTAATTTAAAATCATAAATTATTATTCACAAGTTTAAGAGTTTTGATTCGTGATAGATAAACCTTTCTCCGTTGATCTTACTAACTCTATCAATACGCAATAACTTACCGCCATTAAAGTGTATGTTGCACGGTAGTGCATGTTTATTGAGCTTCTTAGTTAGATAACCAATGCCTTTACTACTTATTCCACTAAACTCCAAAAGCATTGTTCTCGAAGCTTTACAGTCCTACATTTATTCTTGTACAAACCCAAAATGTTCATAGCCAGCAAAATTAAATTAAGAAATATTTCCATTCTCCAATTACACCTTAAACCCAAAATAGTTCTAGTAACGAGCAGAATTGCAGGATGATTAAACAAAACACGTTAGTATTAGTGGCTCATAAAATACGTATACCGTCGTACTTGGAGAAATTCAATCAAATTTAAATCTTAACTATAAGTACTAGAGAAATAAAATGGATCAAATCACATCTTCCCATTACCAACATTTTCTTTACAGTAAACTAAAACTTAAAATAATACAATTATAGCGTTAGATTATAATTTTATAAAACTAAACTAATTTGTGCAAATATATGACCCAGAAATAGTTTGATTCCTAACCTAAATTTGTGTTACCTAAATAAAATAATTCGTATGAATCCTGCTTGAATTCACATCAAAAGTATTGCTTTTATTCATGCATCGGAGGTAAGCGCGGTCCATTGTCATTTTTATTTTGTGCTAACTCTACTTTTAGTTCTTGGGGTTAAAGTGGAGCATTTTTCGCGGTAAAGTGGAATAAGCCGCCTTTGCTTGTTAACTATTAACGATAAATTAGATGTCTTGCGCAGGTTTACCTGGGTAACGCTATTTATTTTCATGTTCTAAAATAAAAGTAGTTTACACTATAAAATAATTAATTCCTGACGTTGTTATTCCGCTCTGCCATCTTTAAAAATTAACACTACATGTCGCGAGCTAGCTAATTTTACTCGGAAAGCTTTTACCTAATACAAAAAAGTTTAAATATGAGTTGCTATTGTGCCATTTATTAGTTCGATATATTAATAATTATTTATATTAAACTCGTTATATAAAGCTTATCGTGGGATTTAAATTCACTATATTATTTGTACCGTGTTAGGTACTCGTACCTACTTATGTTATTGTATGTTGTGTGTGTTTGTACACTAATTAGAGGCCTATTATTAACTAACTACGCGTGCCTTTGTTTGTCACTAAGCCTTTGAGGTTTCTTAAGACAATTATACATGAATGATATAGCTATTAGTAACGGAAGATCAAGACAATTTAATTAAATATCGTAATTTGTATTTCTACATGAATGTATGGATTAGTTTTAAAATATAAATGTTGTTCAATGCATTTAATGTATAACTGAAGAATAACTAATTTAACACAATAGTAAAGTTAAAGTGCCCTACTATAACATATAAACTAAGTATATTTATGTACTTAGTTATTATTATATAAATATTTTTTCAGTACGTACTCGCCCATCAGTTCAGTTAAATAATAAAAAACGTACGTTTATTTATATAGCAAGGTGGAATGAAAAATATATTACAGCCAGTTATGTTTATTTTTGCAATTTAAACTGGCTGAGCGCTAACGTAAAAATTGTAATGTGCAAACAAAGAGCGTACAATTACAAATCTTAAGAAAAAAAATGTTTTACGGTAGAGTGGTGGCCGTTACAATTACAGTTTATATATTAGAATTGTTTTGGAGATTCACAATACTTAATTTTGATTTGTTCAATTAATCGATGTCATATGTTAATTGTCGCGTTGTTATTGCTACATACGTAATGAAAATTAATTATTAAAAACTAGTTTTAACGACTGCAGTAGTAAACGATTCGTATTTATTAAACATTTTTTTATGATATCTGCATAACAAATATAAAAACCAGTTCGAATTTTAACGGAGCAGAAGTAAAAAGTTAATACGAATGATATTGGTAAATGCTGGGTCGCCGTGAGCAATATGTCGAATAAAGTGTCAAGTGTTCGCAAAAACGTTACATTACACAGGAACACTTTCTGAAATCGAGTTTTGGCTTTTATGTAGTACCAATATCAACTTGTTTACATGTAAATGCATTTGCGGAATGTTGTATTAAACGTTGAATGATTGTAAATAGTAACGTAAGAATTGACGTTTCAGTTCTACCATTTTTATTTGGTTACGCATTGTAATTGGGGCACCGGTTGTCATGCTTCTACTGTTATCAGTGCCGTCATTACTGGTATCTGAGGGTTTAGTGGCATCCGGGGGGTTTTAGTGGCACCCGGGAGCTTACAGTGTTTGAACTCCATCCTCGAATGATTTTCATATATATCGCTATAGAAAGGAGAATCCAACATAACCCGCCGGCGGCAGTGGTATACATATGCCTTGCCGACCTTCTTTATTTCAGCTCTGTTGACTCCTAATTTTAACTTGGCTGTGGTATTGGCTGTCAGGTGTTGGTAGATATTTCTAAAATAGAACAGCTCACTGAGCAAACAAATTTAGTCTTGTTATTTTTTTTTACAAAAAAGATTACTAGCAGAGTTTTTGCAGTCTACTAGTATTCTTGTTAACCCTTCGTGCTAAGTTAAAATGCTTGTGTTACGAGTGGGTTCACGTCGGTAGTGCAATGGTCGGCGTTCGAACCGGCGACTTCAAGATCACAAGTCCGACGCCCTAGCCATTAAGCTACGGCCGCTTTTAATACTAGATTATTACATGTTATTGTACAATTAAATAATTTGCGAAAGTTTAAATCGTTTTTTTGTCAGGGTCCAAACAATAGATTCCATAGTTAGCTGGGTGGACAGAGAGATACCGGTGGTGAACACAAGAGGAGACGTCCTCTTCAACTCCTGGGGGGAGATGTTTGATGGTTCTGGTGCACTGTTCGCTCACGCTCCAAGGATCTACAGCTTCAGTGGGCAAAACGTCCTCATGGACCCAGGGTGGTATGTACTCATTTTATTTATAACTTCGATAATTTTTAAGCATCTAAATGTATTTTTAATAATAATGGTAATTATTTTTTATGTATATTTTTAATATTTAATTCTTGACCTCAGAACCATAAGAACGGATGTACTATTGTCTTCAGAAGCATTTGGTCGTAAGTGCCAGTTTACGATAAAGGCACATACGACGTATGTTTCTGACGTATAATGGCACATCTGACGTTATGCTTCTGAGCTCTCGATTGTATATCATAGGGTTAAACATAGTGTATATATGCTAATGTTATAATTAACTAGTTTGGTAATATATTCATAACTACTTCATGCTTTCAAATGAACTAGACATTTTATAAGGAAAAACCTAATTTTACTTCAAACGTTCTAGCGATAAAACGTAAGACCTGAATGTTTAGAGGCGTAAAGAAATCGAATTAACTTTCTTTCGAGTAATACTTTACATAAGTATAACTAACTAATTAAACTTCTTAATCATAATTCCTTAGGTCATAAATTTAACGTTATATTGATGGAAAACTAAACATTAAAAACAATAATTTTATAAAATGTATTTGTTAAATACAGTTAAACCAATAATAAATGTTTCTTTTTAAGAAACTATGATAAATATTCAACTTGATTGTTTAATAGTTTGTTAATATTTTGTAGTATATATAGTATAGTATAGTATATGTGGTAGTAAAATAAACTTATAAACAAGATTAAATTCTATTTATAATTCATATTAAAACCACTTAAATACCTGTGTAAGTAGTGCCCGTTCGTACAACGTAGATTTTATTTTACTGCAACGCGCTAGTTCAAAACTTATCAAAATTGTAAGCATAAGTTTTGGTAAAAATACTCATTTTATACCATGATATTTAAAAAAATACGGTGCATATAACTGAAAGTAGAATTTTATGATATTTCAATGACAAATAACTTGCAAAATACTTATTACTGTAAAATTGCAATAAGATTAATGGAAAGGAAAAACTGAATAACGTTTGTTTTTTATTATTTAATAACTGTAACATTGCTATTTGCACTTGTTCTTTTATTCCACATAATAAGTATGCATAGTGGTTGCACTGTATGTTTATTTGGTTGTTTATTTAACATACTACACGCAACGTTATTAAGTACAAACGCCGCAAGTATATAATAACAAAAGCTTTAAAATGAAGCTTAAAAAAAGTTATATTTTATTTTATAACTCTATAATTGGGATTATAAAATGTAGAAACTTTGATTAAGAATTCTTACTGAATGTATTAATCTAGCTATATATCTAAATTGGTTAGAAACCAATTGTTAGAATTCAAACTATTGTACGATTTTTCGTGACTCATTGAGCTTAAGCGTGAGCTTATTGACTTTTATTACTAATGAAGACTATGTTTTACATAGCTCACCCATATTTCTGAAAAGAAAAGAAAAAATTATAAGCATTTCTCATTATTATAACTTCTTTTTTTTTCATGAAAACTTTGGTTCATCCTACACTGAAGTATTTACTTTAGTGATAAGTAAGATACTGGTAATATGTATATCGCTGCTTTAATTTGATAGTGACATAAAACCAAATGTGTACATTTTCGATACTGAGTTTTAGTCACATTATATTACAAATCAATTTGTGTTGAATCATAACGTCATTGTGTGTCACTATCGCATTTAAGCAACGCATATGACAAATAAGTGATACCTAAGTAAAGGACAATGCCCACCTTCATACATTTTTGGTCTAAGAACTGATTCGTATGCAAGTTACTTTAAAATTTCTATTTTATTTAACAGCATATACCATTACATTATCTGTATATTACATTTCAACGGACACTTCAGATTCTCGTAAACAATTAAAAAAGTGGTATGTACCATATTTTTATATCCTTTACTATTGAACTCTAAGAACTCTGGAACCTTATATTTGTATAATATTTATGCATACAAAGCATTTAATAAAACCCATATCTACTGAGAGTATTTGCAAAATTTCCACTTCATGGTTCAATGTATTGTAATGTTTGTCATACATTTCTGTGTAGGCCTACGAAAGCAGTATGGCATGGTGCAAATCCGAATGGCGAGCCAGCAATGGACGCGTACTGTGACGCTTGGCACAGCAGTAATCCGGACAAATTTGGACTTGCGTCTTCGCTTCGCTCCAATAAGCTTTTAGATCAAGAGACGTAAGTGGTTTGATATTTCAGAGAAAACAGAAGTTTCTTCGTTACGTAAAGTTTGGAAAACAATAATTTTGTTGAGGGTTTTGTTTATTTTAATGGAATAGATTCGTTATTATACGGATAACATTAATATTAGACTTTAAAGTTAACAAAAAGTAGAAGAGTTAAATTAAGTTTAATTAATTATTTTAAATCTAATTTTAGATTGAAAATAATTTATTAAACTATATAGGTTGGATGTTCTTTAGATCAACTTTTAGAGAAAAGGGTGTTTACATTTTACTTTTGTTACAGATATTCATGCAGCAGTAGATTAATAGTTTTATGCGTGGAAGCAACGCCTGTAGATACAGTTAGAAGAAAAAAACGATCCAAGTAAGTAATTTTAATGATTTGATATCATTGTAACATTTCAGTTAAGTAAATATCGAGTAAATGAGACAATGGCGTGCTATCTCGCAAAATTCCCAGTGGTCAAGATGTTTGATAATAATACTACTCAATATAATTTACAAGTGAAACGTTCATATTTTAGGTATATACCAAACAATTTGATCGAATTGAAATAAATTTGAAAATTGCTATTGAAGTTTATTCTTTAAGTTTTTGACCTAATACTAGGTCATAGAAATATTCCTTGTAGATTTTTATTGTGACATTGGCAAATAAATATTAAAATAAAAAAATTGTCAAATACCCACCTACAAACACATATAAATAGATTGATAAGTGAAAGTAAGAACGTCTCAGCTTAGTAATAATTGTATTTTGTACTTTGAAAACATTTCGATGGTTTTAGTAGTCGTTTTACTCTTAAAAAAAAAGATAACTTACGTACGACCTTACTTACCTATACTAAACAGATTTGCACCTAGATCGGTATAATAGCCAACGCGACATGACTTAGGCGTCACTGTGAATGAATCGGTAATCCCTTTATCGAGAAATGTCAGTTGACACCGGATTTGTATCAAAGTGTGGTTGACTGAAAAAAAAACTGTTCTTGTTTCACTTTTTTGCACGACGACGTATCGTGGTACTTTTTACCTATTGTCGCATGCTGCAAGTCTGGTCGATCTGATTTATGGATCCTATGGTTTCCTAATAATAAAGCTTTAGTACTATAAAGTAGCATAATAGTGTGATGTTCTGTGAACTATCTGTAATCGGCCTAATGAGTTACATTAATAGACCGCTAGTTCTGTCTCAAATTAGCTTCTTTTATTAGTATAAAAACATTAATAGATAATCAAATATTATAAAGACAACCGTTCGGGAAAATAATGTGTATGCCAAATAAATAATAAAAGTAACTGGACCAAAACCCACGCTCTGCCCATTTGAGGATGTTTCGCCGGACCGTCTCATGTGGGTCGTGTTAAAACCGGCAGTAGAATAACCCACTGAGTTTGTTTCGCCGGATCTTCTCAGTTGGGGCGTATTGGATCCGGTGGTAGCATTAAAGCGCGTCCGTCGTTATATACTCATGGTCCGCCCAAATAATGACAATTGTTCTTAATATAATTTAATATAGACAGAACAAGCTATCGGAAACAATATAGTAAAATAATAAAGTTAAGACTAAAATGATTAAAAACAATAACTAAAATACCTGCTTAATATGCTCATTTAAAAATGTTAAAATTATACATAGATTAATAATAAATTATTGTTTTGACTATTTGCAAGTGCCTGTAATAGGTTTACGTAAATAAAAATGATTTTTATTTTATTTATTTATTTTAAAGTAAAAAGAGAGAAGTTTTTCTTACTAATTGAACAGAAATATAGTACGCATAGGTCAATTTATTATCCGATATTTTGCTTCATATCATTTTCTTAGTCTCAAATTGTCGCAAGAAATACTCTTCGTTGCGTATAACAATATTACTTTTTGTGTATTTTATTTACAAAACTATGAGTAGTATTTTTATTTTTTTATTGGAGTGAGATGGTATAGGTAGTAAAATAGACATACAGTACTAGCGATTCTTATCCTGCCGGACCTCTTCCCTTCTTACCGTGAGCTCTTTCGAATTTCGCACAAGAACACAACAGTGTTGGCTGTGGTATTATGTAAGGTAGAGATACTGTCCCTACTAGCTTATTGAGCGTCGTCATCATCATCATCACCGTATGACGTCCACTGCTGAACATGGGCCTACTCCCGAGGGCAAATGCCATAGTCACCACGCGTGGCAGGCGGGTTGGTGACTGCAGTATTATGTTGTACCACACAAGGAAACGCTGCTGCTCGTTCCTTGATATACGATTATTATAGATGATGTTATAACAATCGGGACCAACGGCTTAACGTATTTTCCGAGGCAAGGAGAGTAGTCCCTCAACTAACCGGACCTGGAAATAAACCTTAGAATTTACTCAAAAAAATCCTGTCCAGCGTGGGGATCGAACTCACGACCTCCGAAAATTAAAGCGAGCCTAATGCCGCTACACTACGGAGCTTGTCATTGAGCGTAATAGCTGGCGTCTCATTGCAACTAACACCACAACTACTAGTCAACCGCTCACTGTTCTTGCTTTCTCAAGGGATCACTCCGTTAACATACATAAATTGCCCGAGCAATAAGTGAGCAACTAGTACAGCTACGTTTAACAACCGGTATAAAGGGGGGGGAGGTGTCGTGCAAGCGGCTACTACTGTAAATGTGGTTCTTGGAATAGAAATGTCCCGTGGGCAATATTGTGCTACGGGAAGCTTAATGGCCACTTAGTAGGTCAAGGTGAAACTACGTAGTACATCTAGCACTTTTATGTTAGGTTTAATTATGATGTTTACTGTATGGCTTTATTTTATTATAGGATATATATATTTTTTAAGTTACTTAGTCATAAACCAAACAACATTAAAGTAGAATCGAAGGGTACAAACAACTGTTACATAATATATAAAGTTTTATAAAGATTATGTACCTACATACGTGAATTCGATACGTACGAAATTAGATATCAGCTGTTATTTAGATTTCTAATTATGTTTTGTGGTTCTTTTTCGTAAGTCATTATCATCATCAGCCCGTATAACGTCCACTGCTGAACATGGGCCTCCTCCCGAGGGAGGGTATTTGCCATAGTCACCACGCTTGGCAGGCGGGTTGGTAACCGCAGTATTATGTTGTACCACACAAGGAAACGCTGCTGCCCGTTCCTTGCTATACGATTATTAAAGATAATGTTATAATAATCGGGACCAACGGCTTAACGTGCTTTCCGAGGTACGGAGGGTAGTCCCTCAACCAACCAGACCCGGAAAGAAATCTTAGAATTTACACAAAGATTTCTTGTCCGGCGTGGGGATCGAACCCACGACTTCCGATATTTAAATAGATTTTTCGTATATAAGAATTTATTTGATGTGTGTTTTACACATCAAATAAATTCAAACAAAGTAACTCCACAAAATCAAAATCTGTTATTTAAGATAGACTAATGACAATGTTCGTCATCATCAACAGCCTGTTGTAGTCCACTGCTGAACATAGGCCTCCCCCATCGATTTCCAGCGGGAACGATCGCTAGCGGCATGCATCCACCGACTCCCGCGACCTTTATGAGGTCGTCGGTCCATCGTGCAGGCGGTCGTCCTACGCTGAGCTTGCCAGTTCGTGGTCTCCATTCGAGAACCTTTCTGCTTTATGGGCCGACAGAGAGCGTTATGGAAAGAGCTATGCTCGGCGTTTCCCTGCGTAATCGAATCAGAAATGGCAATGTTATAATAGAAAAATGTTATTTTTTCCCACAGGTATCGCAACGCATCAAAAGAAATGAAATTCATAAGCGATATTCAAGAAAGAAATGAAACCCAGCGGACATTATAGACATTTCAGCTATTGAAATTAGATGTAAGTAAAAAATGTGAAGACTGTAAATAAATTGTATGTAGTTATACGTTTTGGTAAAGCAATGATTCCGGTGGAACATATCGACAATATATTTCAGATAAAATAAACATTACTTGGTTTAGTAAAATGATTATTAGTCTACAGTGAAGTGCAATGGGATTGATGACAACGAATTTTAAAACACAAATCTATGTAATGTGTGTGTGCATTATACATATTATAAGAAAGCTTTTAACTACTAATTTATTAATTTCTACGTTTTTGTAATTATTTTCAAATTAAATTACAAACCTCAAAATAATCCAAGTCTTTAACTGTGGCCACCCAAAATACGCTTAGTTTCAGAGAGCGGATCAGTACATTAAGCACAATACATTTACTTGTGTCTAGCTATAAATCATATTGTTAATAAATTCAATTGGGAGAGTAGTAGACAGGTCTTTTAAAATTATATCGATGAACGTTGTTAAATTGATTGCCGGACACCATTCCAAAAACACTTCGACTAGTTAATTGATCAATCGCCGATATAAGGCATCGATTGACCTTGATCGATTAATCGTATCTTCCGGCTAGATTCGATCGATTATGACTAGTCAACGCAACATGGATTAAGGCCTCGTTTACGGGCATGTGCGATGTCGCGTCGGGCGGCGCGGCCCGTTAAACGCCGTCATACAACGCAATATGCGTGAATTTACGCATAACGCTGCTTGTGACGTACCGCGTCTCTATGACGTTACTATCGATTGGTTGATGACCACCCATCGATAGAAATATGTGATAGGAACTATCAATCGACGTTGACACATTAATTTTACCATCGATCGACGTTCGATAAATTGGTTTGTTAACCAAGGTAATCCAGAATCAGATAATATTTGCGGTCCACTAAAAATAAATTAAATAAATAATAATAAATAAAAATCGTTTATTATTCTCTCTCACACAGAAATATTACAAAAAATGGGTATTATTTAGCATGTTAATTAGTATTCAGTAGGTGAATCTGTGTGAGAGACTGGTATCTGTACTAGGCGGACCTGTATGACAGATTACCAGCCTCTCCTGACCGTAGACAATTAGGTAGACTAAGTTGAACATGTTTTATAGCAATCTTGAATATTAATACATGAGAGATTTAAGACGTAATATTAAGTTAGTATATTCGTGTGTTTGTGTCTGTGTTAGTGTGTTTGTGTGTGTGTGTGTGTGTGTGTGTGTGTGTGTGTTTGTGTGTGTGTGTTTGCGTGTGGATGCGCTAACCCTACGACAAACCAGTAGGTTCATCTTGGGATCAGAGATAGCTATTGACTCTATTAGCAATGTGCAATTGATGTGCTTAGGAGGGGACTATTATGAGGCTTTCGGTTTCTTCATAGCTACGTGATTTAAGCCAAGCAGATACATTATTTTTACAATTATGCTTCGTTACTGAATAAATATGTAATTTCTCGTTCACTTTATTATATAAGAATCTGCCAATAAACCCAAAGAATTTTCCTGAGAAAGCAGTAGACCATTGTTTATGGGTAATTGGGCAAACTTTATGTTGCCGCCGTTTTTTAGGGCGCAGGGGATCGTAACGAAGAAGTGAGTGCTGTCTTACAATAACATTTAGGATGTACAGTTGGCGTACCGTTAGGACATCTGATAGCTGGTACAGATCCTTAGTAGGGTACAGAAAAGGCAAGGAATGGCTTACCTTAAGGACTGCCCTCTGTGCTCTTTCCAACTTTATCATGTTACTTTTGCAAGCACCACCCCATACTGAGATACAGTATGACAGTATGGGTTGGCATAAGGACATGTAGACCATTTTAATAACATTTCTATCCGCAACGTGTCGTAAATTCTTGAAAATTGCTATAAGTTTTCTTGTTCTGGATGTAAGTAGTTCTAGATGGTAACTAAACGTCAGAGTGCTGTCTACCATTACACCGAGATACTTGATCTGGGACGTGCTTTCTAAATGATCACAACAGCAGTTATTAAATGATGGACAAGTGTGTGCAGTAATTGAGTAGTTATTAATTATGTTTGGCGAAATGTTTGTTATTGCAAAAGGCATATATTTTGTTTTTGATACATTTAGTGTCAAACCATTATTTCTGAGCCATAAACATACTGTGTCAAATCCTGTCTGTGCAAGAGCATAGGTCTCATCCTAAGTATCTCCATGGAATATCAACGCGGTGTCATCGGCGAAAGTTACTATTTTACCGCTATTTAGTTGAAGTTTACACAGATCGTTTATGTACGCAAGAAAAAGCGTAGGTCCCAGAACACTGCCCTGTGGAACGCCGACAGTAATAGGAATATCGTTGCTAACTACCTCACCAACTCGTACTCTTTGATACCTATCAGTCAGATAGTCAGTAAATAGTTTGTGTTGCTTATCCCGGATACCCAACCTATCTAGCTTGTCCAGTAAGAGTGGGACAGAGACTGTATCAAATGCCTTGGCCAAATCCAAAAATATTGTAATAACTTTTTTCTTTGCATCAAGTTGGCCAACGATATGATCAATTAGGCTATGAACAGCGTCATTAGTTGAAATGCCTTTTCTGAATCCAAATTGAGATTTAGATAGTATGTTTTTAGTTTCTAGGTAGTCAGTCAGTCGTTTGTTAAGAAGTCTTTCTGCTAGTTTAGATATGGTGGGAAGAATAGAAATAGGCCTATAGTTATTGACACATGCTCTGTCTCCACTCTTATGAATAGGAATAACTTCAGCCAGTTTAAGTTCTTTAGGAAACGTGCCCGAACTAAACATAAGATTAAATATATACGCTATTGGAGCTGCCAGTATATGGTGATAACGTTTTAAAAAGGCACCCGAAATATTATCTCGTCCTTTCGTATTGACTTTTTTTAGTTCAAGTATACGGCTGCGTACCTCAGCTTCAGAAGTTGGAGACAAAACAAATGAAGATGGGTAAGGATCTATGTTTGATACATACGGTATGTTATTGTGCAGGGCTTTTTCAGCTAAACTTTTGCCTATAGAAGTAAAGAAGTCGTTTATACTATTCACTGAGGAATCTGGGTTTGCAGGCGACAATAAATCAGTAGCCGAAGTTGTCCTTTTGTTATAATGAGTCACTTTTTTTATAGTATCCCATAGCGTTTTAGTGTTGGTCTTAGCTGCAGTATGTAATGAGTTACTTTCGTAATCTCTTTTTATCTTTTTTAATAGCGAATTACAGAAATTTCGGTATCTTGTATAGGTGACTTTTATAACAAGATTATTTGGATATTTCTTGAGTTTTTTATGTAGTCTATCACGGTTTCTCATGCATTTTAGTAGGCCTGTGGTTATCCAAGGTTTTTTGATACGCTTGCGATTTGAGACAGTGATAACTTTGGTGTTGGATTCTATCAAAGTATTTAGATTGGAAAATAATAGTGAAGTGGCTAATGAAGCATCATTTAAGGCGTATATTGGAGCTAGACACATATTACACATATCATTATCCAATTTATTAAAGTCAATCTTCTTCATGGAATAAATTTTAGTATGTGGAACCGATCTTTTTAGGATTATGAATACACAATCATGATCCGTTACAGAAGTTTCTGCAACATAGCAAAGTGCCGTTAGACGAGTTTTTAGCATGACGTGGTCCAAACATGTTTTGCCGTGAGTGGGCAGTAAATGTGCAGGTAATATACTATGTGAAGCAAGTAGGTTCAGGTACAAAGAAGAGTTGGGATCTTTATTATTAGGTATTATGTCCACATTTATATCTCCTATTATAATAATGTCAGAGGACTTTAAACTAGAAAGTGATGCATTGAGGGATTCTAGAAATGGCATTATATCCCTATATCCTGGCGGACGATATATTGAGAATATCGTAGTGTTGTCGACTTCTATTATTATGCAGTTCGCCTCTTGCAGCGTGGATTGTACCACGGTTAGTCTCATAGTATTCTTGAAGTAAACAATCACGCCCTCATTCTGTGTTATGTTATTTTCACTTTGAATGTAATTATAACCAGGAATTGGTGGTATATAAAGATTACAGCGTAACCAACACTCCGTGATAACAATTATGTCCCAGTCAGTGTTTGAACGTTCTAGGAGGGTTTGTAATCCTGAAAAATTGCGGTTTACACTGCGAATATTTTGGTGAATAACTTTGAGAGACTTTTCGGGACTTTCTATTAATTTCGGACAGTCCTCAATATCACAGCATGATGAGTGTGCTACTTGATAATTGTCGAGGTGACCATTTATATCATTAATACTATCGAATGTTCATGAAAGTAATATAAGAAGGTGAAATCAGGAGGATTATAATAAGGTAGATATAGGGTACAGTAGTAGTGAAGAGCATAATACTATGTATGATTTTCATGCGAGAATCTAAAAGTGAAGTTATAAAATTAATTTCCCATCTCTGACATATAAAAATTACTAGTGTAGTATAATATGTGGTGTTGTTATTAAGGGATTGAAAGAAGTGTGGTGCATACGAAACAGCGTGAGTGTATAAGGGTAAGATTACATGACTTTTATAGTGTGTATATGAGTAATGTTTTGTATTTATATTTATGTGAGAATGTTTTTTATAGATAATATTTACGTAAAGTAAGGTAAAGTGTAAGTATAAGAGTATTGTATTTATAGTTATGTGTGGAATTGTGTGTAAGTGTGCTGTTAGTATATTAAAATTAACATTTTTTAAGCATAAAATAGTTAATAACAAAAAGAGCCAAAAAAATAAACAAACATTTATACTGGCCAGTAATTGTCACTTCGGCGAAAGAGTTTTTAGATCTTGTTCGCAGTCTATGCGTATCGCTTTCGAGTCCTGTGATTTTTTTATGTAAGTTTTACCATAGGAGGTCCAAGTGCTATGATAATGATTTTCTTTGACGAATTGTCTTGCCATATAAGCAAGTCTTCTACCAAGGCTAGTCAATGACTCGTCGATAAACACGGGTTTGGAAGTTCCTAGTATGTTGAGGTGGGAAGTATTGAGCTTACTATCCGTGTTTGTTTTATTGAAACTTCTGCATTTCCTGATGAAGCCCTCCTTAGAAGATGCAGTAGAGAATTTTACAACTATGTGGTTACCAGCCTCATTTTTTGTTTTTAGACGATAAATGTCGTGAATATCGGAATCAGATATTGGGTGTTGTATTACTTCACCTACCTTCTTAACCAGAGAGCCTAGAGTTGACTTATTTTCTGGTGTTTGCTTAGGAATGTTCCTGATTTCGATAGAAGATGTACGTGAGTTCCGTTCTAATAATTCAATCTTAGTCTCAAGTGATTCGATTTTCAATTCATTAGCCGTATTCTTTTGTTCCAACCGTGTCATTTTCTCCATTACCTCGTCGTACTTTGCGGATAGGAAGTCAATACTCTTTTGTATCTCGGCGTTTTGGTTTTTAAGGACGTGTACCGATTCTAAAATCTTCTGCAGTTGTATATTCTGTTTGGCTTCAAAAGACGAGAACAGTTCATTCATTTGGGCAGCTAGAGAGGTGTGAGTTGGCGATTCATCATCATTTTCTAGGAGTCTGCGCTTTGATCTATGAGTGATGTTATAATCTGAGTTATCGGATGGTATAGATTCCTGCGAAGCTGTATGTAGGTGCGGAGCCGAACCATAGGACGATACAGGCGACTTTGACAAATTTGGGCGATTTATTTGCATCGGAGGTGTGCGTTTTAGAGACATTGTAACAATGTACAGCGATGTAAAACACAGTAAATCAATCCGGCCTCGATATTGTTAATAAATAGTTGTATTTTTACTCACAGTACTCCGTTTGTAGCAAAAAGCTCTTGTACGTCGCGTCGTGTGATAATATGCGGGTGCGCAGCGCAGCGATGCACTTTTATTGTGAGTAGGTAATATAAATTACTTAAAATGCAATATTCAAAAAATAAGCGCAAGGTGTCTCACTATACTGGTGGCCATCGACGATTTCGTATTAAGTGAGTGTCCGTCAACTGTAACTAGATCCGGGGTCAACTTAAAATGGTCGCGATCGAGGATTCAGTACAATTTTCGTGTCCGTCTGGTGTAACTTGACCTCCGGTTGTGGTTCAGAGCGCTATAGCTTTGCACTTAACACGTCCGAACACCTCGGATGTCCACGGGGGAGAGGGAATTATTTCAGAATAAATGAAAATCTTACTAAATATAGTCGCAATACCATGGCAACCAAGTCCCCGTTACTTTTGCAATTAAAACTAAATTAACATAAAAAGTTTCATCCACTTCACTGCAACTAAAAATAATTAACTACAGTTTAATTTTAATATATAAATTGTATTGTAAATACTGCTTCAAACTGCTGTATGTGAACTCGTGTAAATAATTTTCTACTTTTTCTGAATAGTCTACGTATTGTATGTACTTACTTATTGTAAAGTGACTGTGATTTACAAATGGTAATTTGTAAATTATAGTAATAGAACAATTTAGTAGTTATTCTTTTACATATTAAATAAATAATATAGCAAAATGTTATTATTTAATATTTTTATTTGGACATCCATTTGCTGTTCCATAGTTTAATAAAATTGGTTTATTAATGTATTGCTTTCACCGAAAGCTTAATTTCCATATAGAATATTCAATTGAATTGAAACGCCAACTTTTACAGAAATACCTAGTATTAGAGTGTATTAATGTAAATATAATCAATTACGTTTTAATATAAACATTTTTGTATCGGTTTTGGTTGTTCTCACATATTGCTGTCACTTTAATTTTGAGTTACTTATTTTATTTAATAGTGATTTTATTAATTAAAAAATCTTTATATTGTGTATAATATGAATTGAATTAAATTAAGTAGGTACAAATATCAAGGAACAACTTCAATAAAACACAATGTAAAGTGAATAAAATAATTAAAGGCCGTCTCCATGGAGTAATTTTCTAGCTTAGTCAATCAGCCTATCCCTCCAAATGCTGGACATAGGCCTCTCCTAATTTGCGTCAAACCTGGTCTTTGACTCATCGTATCTGGTGTACTCTGGCTACGCTTTTCAGGTTATTGGTCCATCTTGCCGGGGTCCCTATCTTACGTTTTCCGAGAAGCGGACAGCTCAAGGACGGGTCGGCTAAAAATTCTAGCGTACTAATTATTGTTCAATGTGAGAACAACTTAATGTGATAAACCAATATAAAATGAATGTCGATTCTATTACTTAGCACGTAAAGATTATTTTCGTTTATTTAATAGCTACCAAAATGGTACGTGTTTTGTGAAATAAATAAAACTAATAATTTTAAGGACCCTGTAATTTTTCATTGTTAAAAAACAAACGCTAGGTAAAATTTTATTGTACTTAATAAGTACAGATTGTTTTGAAAATAAATGAAAGTTTTTTATAAATGTTTGTTTTTTTTTCACCTGCGTTTTTTGCAACAAGGACTACGCATTACTACGCACTGGTATTACTAAAAAAAAAAACTACTGGACCGATTTGAAAAAGTATTTCAGGGTCAGATAGCCCATTTATAAAGGAATGCTATAGGCTGTATTTGATTATAAAGTTCTTTAGAAAACAGGAGTAATGCGGCTGAAACCACGCGCGGCATGTTATATTTAAATAAACGGCGCTGTTCTGAGGTAAACATTGGCATATATATTTGTTTTGCAAAGAACTTTCCGATGCCCTCGTAGACCTGAAGTCCGAAAGACCAAGACCAAGACAGTCGCTCATAACACCCCTAAACAACTGAAAGTCATAAAATAAAATAAAATAAATCCCTCCGTCAGCGACCACCAGCGCAGGTTGCTCAGTTTGTAGTTTATAAACCATTTAATAATGCTGGAGCACTGCTTGCTTTTATGCTTGATGAAGTAGCAAAGGCCTCGTGAAATTTCCGTCTTAAACAAACGTCAACGCACAGCCTATAATCATCATTATCATCATATATAGCCCGTATAACGTCCACTGTTAAACATGGGCCTCCTCCCGAGGGAGGGCTTTTTGCCATAGTCACCACGCTTGGCAGGCGGGTTGGTGACCGCAGATTATGTTGTAACACTCAAGGAAACGCTGCTGCCCGTTTTTTTAGTGTACGATTATTACAGACAATGTTATAACAATCAGGACCAACGGCTTAACGTGCTTTCTGAGGCACTGAGGGAAGTCCCTCAACCATCCAGACCCGGAAAAATCCTTATAATTTACACAAAGATTTCTTGTCCGGTGTGGGGATGGAACCTCCGTGGTTTGAAGCAAGCCACATATAGAGGTCTATGTAAATAAGGTAGCAAAAATAAATATTTTTTGAAAATGCAATCATTTATAGAATGAAAGGTTTTGGCATAGTTGGTATGGAGAAATTCAAAATAACGCGGTGAAAATCGCGGGCAGGTAATATTTTAGTATGAATATAAAACAAGTAGGTATTATCTTTAATTTAGTAGGTACTTATAACTTTCAGAAACTTGCACTTTAGTACACGGTAAGATGTAGTTCAAATTAAGCACAATTAGTTATCTTCAATTTGCAGTTAAAACAAATGTAAGCAGTTCGAAGCTACCAAACAAAGTAAAAGGATTTCTTCGGGTTTGGTTGCTTACAGTTAGTTTGAAAATTCATTTATATTTTTCTGAGAATTAAGGAAAGAAATGTTCCGCTAAGGCACGGCGGTTGGATAAATATAAACTTAGTTTCGTTTCAAATTGTTTTAATTGGGACTTAGAAATGTTCATTGGGTATTTGATTTCACTTTCGTTTCAGGTTTTCACCTCCTTTAACACCCTACTCATTTAATTTTAAAGGAATTAAATAAATATTTGTCTTTCTGTCTAAAGATTTTTTTCGGGTCTGGTTGAATGAGGGTGGTCCAACCAACCAGACTCGGAAATAAATCCGGTAACTACCCTCCGTGTCTCGGAAAGAACGATATGCCGTTGGTACCGATAACTTTATCTATAGAAATTATATACCAGGGAAAGGACAGCGGCGTTTACCTGTAACACTGCGGTTATCAACCAGGAACGGCCCATATTCAGCTGTGGAAGTTAAACGGGCTGATGACGATGATGAGGAGGATGTAGGTACATATTTCATATTTATTTATTACACACCACATTTATAACTGCACCGGTGGCTCAGAGGTTACGGTAGTTGCTTCTGGGACCTGGTGTTCTGGGTTCGATTCCCACCCGGGACAATTATTTGTGTGAACCACAAATAATTGTTCTGAGTCTGGGTGTACTTTGTGTCCGTGAAATGAATGTTTGTAAAGTCCCCCGCGACACAGGGATTTATTTCCCTAGTGCGGGAGTTGTCTTTTATAAAAGAAATAAAAAATAAATAAATAAAAAAATAAATAATATGTTGTTACAAAGATAAAACCAGTACAAAGTATGGACCCTGTCGGGCACGGCTATCTTAATTCTTATCTATATTAAATGTAACAAACACAACGTAAATCTTAAGGTTTTAAAAGTTGAGGTAAAACCTTTACAAGCACTATGTAAATTCACTCGCACTCCCGACCCTTAGTTTGCTAAGAACCTTCCGATGCCCTCGTAGACCCGAAGTCCAAGAGGCCAGCGAACTGTAAAGCAGAGCGACAGTTGCACAAAACTCCCCTAAAAAAAAACTAAAATCCCTCAATCTCCCCGTCAGCGACCGCCCTAAGCCGAGGTCCAAGTCCCACAGGGGACGCCCTGTTGCGCAGGTTGCTTAGTTTGTAGTGTTTAAACCATTTATCTAGGCTGAAGCTCTACTCCTCTTTATGCCCGGTGAAGTAGCAAAAGCCTCGGGGCTAATCACATAATTATATCTTAAATGATAATACGAATATAGCTAAAAAAACCGGCCAAGTGCGAGTCGGACTCTCGCACGAAGGGTTCCGTACCAGTTGCAAGTGCCTACCAATTTTTGATATCAAGAATACAACAAGTAACATAGTATAAAAGTTCTTGTATTTCGTTGTAACTTTGATCGATGTTAATAATAATAGTTGAATGAATGAAAGGTAAATTGCGGTTTACGGTTTATGAAGTATAAAAAAAAACTACTTGCTTGATCTTGTTCAAACCAATTTTTGGTAGAAGTTTGCATGGTTATGTACATCATATATTTTTTTTAGTTTTATCATTCTCTTATTTTAGAAGTTACAAGGGGGGGACACACATTTTACCACTTTGGAAGTGTCTCTAGCGCAAACTATTCAGTTTAGAAAAAAATGACATTAGAAACCTCAATATCATTTTTGAAGACCTATACATAAATACCCCACACGTAAGGGTTCGATGAATTTTTTTTTTGAGTTTCATTTCTATGTATGGGGAACTCCAAAATTATTTGTTTTTTTTTTTGCTATTTTTGTGTGAAAATTTTAATGCCGTTCACAACATACATCTACTTGCCAAGTTTCAACATTATAGTTCTTATAGTTTCGGAAAAAAGTGGCTGTGACATACGGACGGACAGACAGACAGACACGAACCTATAAGGGTTCTGTTTTTTGCCATTTGGCTACGGAACCCTAAAAACTGTAACATCGTATTTATCCGCAGCTTAAACTGAACCAGAAAAAAACATGGAAATATAGGGAAGGCTTCAGTAAAATTTATTGTTGTAACCTAAAATCTGCCAGCTGCTATTCAAAATAGACTCTTATTCATGCATAATCAGAGTCAAAAATAAGATTGAGGTTGTCTCAATAAAACTTTAATATGACAGCAACATTGGCGCAGCTGGTTTGAAGAGAGGTAACGCTTATTATGTCATTTCAAATAAAGTTGTCACTTTTTGGGTTGAAACATGTGTTATAATAATCCGACCCATAAAATGGCTTCCCGAAATAATGTTAAAAGAAGATGTCCCTTCGTTAAATCACAAAAATTTAGAGTAAATTAGAGGTGTTACATTTTCGTGGAAAGCATTTAAAGGTCGACGGGAGTTTTGTAGAAACTCATTATGGAAATTTGAATGTTAATACTACATAAGGGTTTTCCGAGACCTCATTGCTTTCAGCTCGGATGCCTTTTAAAAAGCGTCATTAAGATTGTTGGAGATTTCGTCCTTGACATTCAATTCAGATTTATTTTTACTAGATGTTTCTTAAGTCTTTGTTTGTATTAGAATTTGGATGTGTGCTTAAAAAAATATATGTGTGCTTAAAAATATAGAAATTTCATACAAACTTTGTCAATCCTTTTATGTATCCAATTTCACAAAATGCCAACTCAGTGAGCACTTACGTTCAAAATTGTTGCATGATAACATGGTTTCCATGTACAATTTTAATAATTTAATATAATTTTGTTATTTTTTTATATAATTTTGTTTCCATTAAAAATGCACTTGTAGTTACTAGTATTTGGCGATGGAACATTTTGCTTTTGTGTTTATAATATAACAATTATTTATACGTGACTCATTTTTGTATGAATCTATAAATTCGTATAATCGAACACATGGCATACATAACGACGCTTGAAAGGCAATCATCACTAAGCGACATTTACAGGCGAGTGATTTAAAGTTCAAATATCACTCGTAGAAATCATTTTTTTATAGCTATCCAAGAACACAGCTAGCTAGCATATAAGCTATAAGAAAAATGATTTCTACGAGTGATATTTAAACTTTAAATCACTCGCCTGTAAATGTCGCTTAGTGATGATTGCCTTTCAAGCGTCGATAAGTATATGTAGTCTGGCCATAAATACTGTAGATTTATTGTTGAATAAGTATAAATAAAGTAGGTACAGTATCAATCGAAGCCAATGATTGTTGCTACTTTTTGTAAATATACTTAGGCGCACCATTGGCAGACGGACGTCTACAAATCCTTTTTGCTTTCTAACTATACTTAAAAAATATTTTAAATTGTCATTAACAAACTATGAGTAACCTAATTATGCGTAATCGTGATCAGACCGTATGACGTCCACTGCTGAACATGGGCCTCCTCCCGGGGGAGGGTATTTGCCATAGTCACCACGCTTGGCAGGCGGATTGGTGACCGCAGTATTATGTTGTACCACACAAGGAAAATCTGCTTCCCGTTCCCTAATATATGACTATTATAGATGATGTTATAACAATCGGAACCAACGGCTTAACATTCTTTCCGAGGCACGGTGGGTAGTCTCTCAACCAACCAGACCCGGAAAGAAATCTTAGGATTTACACAAAGATTTCCTGTCCGGCGTAGGGACCGAACCCACGACCTCTGAGATGTTTTTAAGCGAGCTATACACCGCTACGCTACAGAGGATGTCTCAAATTGTCTCGATTATGCGGTTATGTTATACCCATGACGAAAAGCCCTCAATACATTTTCGTTTCGAAAGTTTTGTAGTAAACATTTCGTTCAGTTTTCGTTAATATAATTTCCGGGTATCTCAAATCAAAGAATTTATCAAATAACGGAAAAGAGAGGCCAATTGATAAAGGATAATGAAAGAATATTACAATGTCTCAAGGGAGCTACTAACTTGATAAGAAAGCATTTAACCTTTATCAAATTGTAATACAATTCAATCAAATCCCGTTACAGCCACAAATACGGAGTAGTACCTATCCTATAGGTATAAGATATCAATCATTTTATTTTGTCTTTTACCACAATACGTGGTAAAAAGAAACGCTTGATCTATAGGTAAGTGTATACCGTTTGATCAAGCTGTGTGTAGTTGCCATGTTACGTTTGATCAATCAATCTTATCTATCCAATCAATCAAATGAATATTGAGTATCAATTCGACTCATAAATAAAATATTTTTAATATCAGCCGATGATTGTTATTAGTAAATGTTATTTATGTTAGTTTAAGCGTAATGTATACTAATAAATATTACTAGCCCACTACTTAGTGAGCGTAAAAGGTACAAGTTGGTAGCGGACGACATGAAGCAGCAGCAAACGACGTGTCGCAGCGACACTACTGGTTTCTATGTATTTCTATGAAATTCCCTTCTAGCTTCATGTCGCTAACTATGAAGGGAATTTCATAGAAATTCCGCTACCAACTTGTACCTTAAATTTCAACTTCTCCGTAGACCTCCATTTCATCTCATTAGGCGGAAAACTGCACCGGTGGCTCAGTAGTTACGCCTCTCAGTTCTGGGTTAGAAAGAAAAAACCTTTCATAGCTGATGTGCATGTACTTAAATTTCAGCGCAATCTGATCAGTCTGGTTGGTTTTGTCATATCTCGTATACATATCTAGAGCTCAAGTATAAGGTTGGATGTACCAGTATACGTCAGAAACATCGTCGTATGTGCCTTTACCGTAAAATGACAAATTCGACCAAATGCTTCTAAAGTATAACAATACATGCGTTTAAGTGTAGGTATTAATAACTGATGTACTTATTATTTATATTGAGAAAGATGAACGTATAGAAAATAAAACGGCAAATTCCCAAAATACGAATTAATATTCATATATACTTTACCTCAACACGAAATGAGCATAATGCTCTTACATATTTTCACTTTGATCTAGTACACATTTTTCAAACGAAAAAATAATATGATTCGACAAATATTTACATGTATATTAACAAGGTAGACAAAGTGGCGCAACCATGAGCATTTATTCGGAAGGTATTGGTACTTTAACTTCACCTCTATATTTAGTAATATCTCGATGCTTTATGGTATATATAATAATAATTAATAAAAACAATAAACAAAGATTTGGATAAAATCTGGTACAAAAAGGTGTTACAGTTAAGAAGTTATATCAGTTTTTAGACACATTAATCGTTAAACAATAACATGTCACACACAAATTCATCAGATATTTTTTATTTATAAATAAAAATAATGTATAAGTTTCTGTTATTTATTAAAATATTATATTATTTACACATGGCATCTACGCCGTGTTTCTAAAGTGATTTGACGTGATTTCAAACGCTAATCTAATAATAGATTATAGTACATACTATCGCTTTGATGACAGCTTAAATATATTCAAAATTCCGTAACTAAGTTTGTTTATAAAAAAAAGTCTACGCTTAATTTTGTTATTAAATTCTTTAGATACTACCAAACGATTTATATGGATGATTTTTCAAACCCTTAAAGGAGTCAATTATTTTCCCCCAAGTTGTCAATTATTTTCCCCCAAGTTTGTATGATAAATTCTTAGAAAATTTAGAAGATGCCATTTGAGAGACTTAGCCATTATGCCCGATGAAGTAGTAAATGCCTTAGGGCTAACGTCATAATATGTCCGTCAAAAAAATCCGATGTCATGTTAATCGCAAACAACACGTATGAAAGTCCGGGTACGGGTACTGTTATTACGTAACATGCGAGATATATCAGACAGCCTTATAACGTAGGTCTCGATATTTTTTGCTCTGAAGCGGGTAGGAAGTAATATAATATTATGTATAAATTAATAAAGGGTTTGGGTTTGAACTGGTGATTCAAATTTATAAAATATTTGCTGGTCCCGCTATAAAACTGAACTTTAATATTGATCGAGGTTAAATTTTTGATGAAGGAACACCCAAACATAATGTTTTATCGAAAATGCTAATAAGGGAATATGATTCTCGTTGAGATAACGCAATATCTACTATGGGCAGTGAACCTTAATATATGGAAGTTTGATTACTGATTTATTAATTTGTATGAAAAGTATTTAAAAAATATATTTGGGAAAATCATCAGCCCGTTTAATGTCTCCTGCTAAACATGGGTCCCCTTCCAAGGGAGGGTTTTTGCAATTCCACTTTTGCATTGCCACGTGTGGCAGGCGGGATGGTGACCGCAGTGTTATGTTGTAACACAGAGGCAAACTCTGCCACTGCCAACAGATGATGGAACGGAAGATAGTCCCTCAACCAACCGGACCTGGAAATAAATCTCAGATTTTACACAAAGATTTCTGGACCACCATCGGGATCGAACTCACGGCCTCCGAGACTTAAAGCCATACATATACAGCTACGCCAAGGAGGTTTATCATCATCAGCCTGTTGTAGTCCACTGTTGAACATAGGCTTCGCTAGCGGCCTGCATCAACCGACTCCGCGCGACCTTTATGAGGTCGTCGGTCCATTGTGCAGGCGGTCATCCTACGCTGCGCTTGCCAGTTCGTTGTCTCCACTCGAGAACCTTTCTGCTCCATCGGCTGTCAGTTCTTTGAGCTATGTGTCCTGCCCATTGCCACTTCATCTTGCTAATTCGTTGAGCTATTTCAGTGACCTTCGTTCTCCTGGGGATCTCTTCATTTCCGGCCATTCTCCTGCGGATCACTTCATTTCTGCCAAGGAGGTTAGATATCTTCTTCTTGTTACCAGCAAGTATGCACTGCATTTTCTAACAACTTTTCAAAAGGCATAAAAGACCTAAAATCGTCTGTAAATAAAAAATGGTCAAGCTTTAATACCATAGTCCCACATTTTAGTACATTAAATCAGTTTATAGTGTAATATTTCCATCGTAAATGCATATCTGGAACATTTACACACGCTACATTGCGACACGCCTAGACATTTCAAGTTGATAAGCCCTTATTAAAATTTGATAGGTTTGTAAAAAATGCGCTTTTGGCTAGGTAATCGTAAACCGACGTCTAGACAATTTAGGTTTATTATTCACATGTAACTTTGCATGTAAATGTAGTGAAATTTTCTGTATGTTTATCAACAAAACGATAAAGTGTTCTAAGTAAAATAGTCGACTTGTTTTGCTATAGAAATAAGGTTTTTTGTTAAAGAAGTTGAATGTGTATGTGGTCTCATCATTAGCTTGTATGTATAAAGGCGTTAGCTGAACACGGGCTTCCTCCCGAGGAAGTATTTTTCACCACGCTTGTTATGCTGCACCTTGGTGTCAGCAGTGAGTACCTATGTACTAACTAAATAACACACGCAGAGGAACGTCCACTAAGTGGCCTATCCTACTAATATTATAAAAGCGAAAGTTTGTAAGTATGAATGGATAGATGGATGTTTGTTACTACTTCTGAACGGAATTGTCTGAAATTGCACCGGGATAGGTTATACGCTGGATTATTATATAGGTTACAAAACATCACGCTCCGACCTACTGGAGTAGAGTAACGCGGGTAAAAGATGTTATAACAATTGGGACCAACGCCTTGACGTACTTTACCAAGCAAGGTGGGTAGACCCATAACAACCAATAATATTAGTTTTAATACTAAGATTTCTTGTCTGGCGTAGGGATGGAACCTAAGACCTCTGAGATTTACAGCTTAGATACATCTACACCACTGAATCTATATGGTTAATTGACACCTGAAAGAGTTTTTTGGTTGTTTGAACGTAAACAGTCGTTTCGCCAAGACATTATAAAGTACTTAATCGAAAAACTCCTCCGTAGCGTCTTGACAACCTCCGTAGCGTAGCGGTATTTGGCTCGCTTAATATCTCGGAGGTCGTGGGTTCGATCCCCACGCCGGACAGCAAATATTTGTGTACATTCTTTGATTTCCAATCTACTCAAGATGCCGGTTCCAGTCTAATAGAATCTGTATTTAAAGCTTGGGAGAAATCGCAGGATGCATTAGGTATTTTCTGCGACCTTTCTAAGGCTTTTGATTGCGTTGATCATAACACGCTTATTATGAAACTAAAATACTACGGATTCACTGACTCAGCACTTGATCTTGTAACATCGTATTTAACAGATAGAGAACAGAAAGTATCTATTGATAATGTAACTTCTGAAAGTTCTACCGTCAAAATAGGAGTTCCACAGGGGTCTGTCCTAGGTCCATTTTTATTCCTAATCTATGTTAATGATCTTCCAAATGTGGTCAAGAATGAGTGCGATATCGTTTTATTTGCAGATGACACGTCTCTTATATTTAATGTAAACAGAAAAGATAAAAGTGTTACTGAGTTAAATCGCACACTTACCTTAATATCGGAATGGTTCTCCGCCAATAATCTTCTTCTTAATGCAAGTAAAACTAAATGTATTAAATTTTCATTACCAAATGTGTCAAATAGCATTCCTAATGTTGAACTAAATGGGGAGCTATTAAACTTAACTCCATCAACAATATTTTTAGGAATTACTCTGGACTCCAAGTTGCAATGGGGACCACACATTGAAAGATTAGCTGACAAACTTAGCTCTGCATCATATGCAGTCTGGAAAATCCGACAAATGACTGATGTAGAAACAGCTAGGTTAGTTTACTTTGCTTACTTTCATAGCGTAATGTCATATGGGATCCTATTATGGGGATCGGCCGCCGATATTCAAACTATTTTTATATTACAAAAAAGAGCAATCCGAGGTATTTATAAAAAAGGAAGCCGCGATTCTCTTCGTAGTCTTTTTAAAGAAATAAATATACCTACTGTGCCTTCTGAATATATATACCAAAATATAGTTTACGCCCGTAAAAATATGAATAAATTCAGCAAGAGGAAGGACGTACATAATTTTAATACTAGAAACAAAGATAAGCTCATTACACCTTTTTACAGAGTATCTAAGACAAGTAAATCGTTTCTTGGAAATTGTATAAGATTCTATAATAAACTTCCTCTAAATGTAACAGCTTTGCCGGATCATAAATTCAAAAAATATGTTAAAAAGGTCCTTATGACTCGCGGTTATTACAATATCAAAGAATACATGGAGGATGGAGATGTTTGGCGGATGAGTCCATCGGTTACATTGCGGCAGACTGGCACCTTTTAGCTATCACACCGAATTTGCAACTAAATTAAAAGTCTATTCTATGTAATTTATAAATTAGTAATTGTTAATCTATATGTAAGACAACTGATCAGACTGTAGGTATGTTCCAATTGTAAATTTTTTTTTTTCTCTCTTTTTATATTTGTATCATTGTATTTGACTTATAATAAGTACGATCGATTCGTCTACATTATCAATAAACGTTTTCATTTCATTTCATTTTCATTTCATTTTCATTTCATTTTCATTTCATTTTCATTTCATTTTCATTTCATTTTCATTTCATTTTCATTTCATTTTCATTTCATTTTCATTTCATTTTCATTTCATTTTCATTTCATTTTCATTTCATTTTCATTTCATTTTCATTTCATTTTCATTTCATTTTCATTTCATTTTCATTTCATTTTCATTTCATTTTCATTTCATTTTCATTTCATTTTCATTTCATTTTCATTTCATTTTCATTTCATTTTCATTTCATTTTCATTTCATTTTCATTTCATTTTCATTTCATTTTCATTTCATTTTCATTTCATTTTCATTTCATTTTCATTTCATTTTCATTTCATTTTCATTTCATTTTCATTTCATTTTCATTTCATTTTCATTTCATTTTCATTTCATTTTCATTTCATTTTCATTTCATTTTCATTTCATTTTCATTTCATTTTCATTTCATTTTCATTTCATTTTCATTTCATTTTCATTTCATTTTCATTTCATTTTCATTTCATTTTCATTTCATTTTCATTTCATTTTCATTTCATTTTCATTTCATTTTCATTTCATTTTCATTTCATTTTCATTTCATTTTCATTTCATTTTCATTTCATTTTCATTTCATTTTCATTTCATTTTCATTTCATTTTCATTTCATTTTCATTTCATTTTCATTTCATTTTCATTTCATTTTCATTTCATTTTCATTTCATTTTCATTTCATTTTCATTTCATTTTCATTTCATTTTCATTTCATTTTCATTTCATTTTCATTTCATTTTCATTTCATTTTCATTTCATTTTCATTTCATTTTCATTTCATTTTCATTTCATTTTCATTTCATTTTCATTTCATTTTCATTTCATTTTCATTTCATTTTCATTTCATTTTCATTTCATTTTCATTTCATTTTCATTTCATTTTCATTTCATTTTCATTTCATTTTCATTTCATTTTCATTTCATTTTCATTTCATTTTCATTTCATTTTCATTTCATTTTCATTTCATTTTCATTTCATTTTCATTTCATTTTCATTTCATTTTCATTTCATTTTCATTTCATTTTCATTTCATTTTCATTTCATTTTCATTTCATTTTCATTTCATTTTCATTTCATTTTCATTTCATTTTCATTTCATTTTCATTTCATTTTCATTTCATTTTCATTTCATTTTCATTTCATTTTCATTTCATTTTCATTTCATTTTCATTTCATTTTCATTTCATTTTCATTTCATTTTCATTTCATTTTCATTTCATTTTCATTTCATTTTCATTTCATTTTCATTTCATTTTCATTTCATTTTCATTTCATTTTCATTTCATTTTCATTTCATTTTCATTTCATTTTCATTTCATTTTCATTTCATTTTCATTTCATTTTCATTTCATTTTCATTTCATTTTCATTTCATTTTCATTTCATTTTCATTTCATTTTCATTTCATTTTCATTTCATTTTCATTTCATTTTCATTTCATTTTCATTTCATTTTCATTTCATTTTCATTTCATTTTCATTTCATTTTCATTTCATTTTCATTTCATTTTCATTTCATTTTCATTTCATTTTCATTTCATTTTCATTTCATTTTCATTTCATTTTCATTTCATTTTCATTTCATTTTCATTTCATTTTCATTTCATTTTCATTTCATTTTCATTTCATTTTCATTTCATTTTCATTTCATTTTCATTTCATTTCTCTCCGGGTCTGGTTGGTTGAGGGTCCCGATTATTATAAGATCATCTATAATAATCGTACAGCAAGGAACGGGCAGCAGCGTTTCCTTGTGTGGTACAACATTATACTGCGGTCACCAACCCGCCTGCCAAGCGTGGTGACTATGGCAATAGCCCCCCTCGGGAGAAGGCCCATGTTCAGCAGTGCGACGTTATACGGGCTGATAATGATAATGATGATGATGAATCGAAAAACTAGCATCCATTTGTATAGTAAGTAATATCAATTACCATAATGTTTGTTCCGCCGCGGGCACCGGCGTAAGAATGATGCCCCCCATCTCCTCCCGTGGGCGCCGTAGGACCCGGCCAAGGGAAATACACCAGAAGATGGGCAGCAGCGTCTTCTTGGATTATAACACGTAAGACTGCGCTCGCCAACCCGCCTGCCAAGCGTGGCGAGTATTGGCAAACTCCCCTCATGGAAAATTTAAATAACACACGGCCCCGAGTCCCCGGCGGCCCCGCTAGGACTACTAATGAGGACATTAGTAGGGCCATACATACTCATAAAACTCACTTCAATGTTGTTATGGGGGATTTCAATGCGAAACTGGGCAAGAGAAACGATAATGAGTTGATAGTAGGGAACTTCGGTTATGGGCAACGGAACCTTAGGGGACAGAGGCTGGCTGATTTTCTGGAGAAAGAAGGATTCTATATGATGAATTCTTTCTTCCAGAAGCCGCCTCACAGGAAATGGACCTGGCTGAGTCCCAATGGTTCCACGAGAAATGAGATCGACTTCATCATGACCGACAAGAAACGGATTTTCAATGATGTCTCTGTGATTCACAGGGTGAAAACCGGTAGTGATCATTTAATAGTACGAGGCACATTGAATATAAACGTTAAACTTGAACGGTCCCTTTTGATGAAGTCTACGCTCCGACCTACTCGCGCCCAGATCGATAACCCCGAGATCTTTCAACTGGAGCTCTCAAATCGATTCGATTGTCTAGATGAAGACGCATCAGTGGACGAAATCAACAACAGGCTCGTAGAGACTGTCCATACGGTAGGGTCTCAATTCTTCAAGGCTCGCCGTACCAGTAGAACTCAGAAACTTTCTGAAGACACCCTTAACCTAATGGTTGAACGACGCTTGCTAGGAATGCAATCTCCCGATGATGCTGAGTCACAAAGGCAGCTTAATAGACGAATTAAAAAATCCTTGCGACACGATGTTCGTAGTTTTAATACTTCACGTATTAAAGATACGATAGAGCGTAACCAGGGCTCCAAAGTGTTTGCAAGAGATATGTCTATTGGGCAAAGCCAGATGACAAAGCTGAAGAGGGATGATGGCAGTCTTGCGTCGACAAAAGCGGAAGTGTTAAGGGAAGTCGAAAAGTTCTACGGGCAGCTCTACGCTTCAGTCACCAAGCCTGTTTTCAGTGCGGCTATAGACCCAAGAGCCAAACTGACCCGACACTATACCGAGGATATCCCGGACATCAGCCTATACGAGATAAGCATGGCCCTGAAACAGCTAAAGAACAACAAGGCGCCGGGTGAGGACGGAATCACATCAGAGCTCCTGAAAGCGGGTGGATCACCGGTACTTAAAGTCCTTCAGAAGCTCTTCAATTCCACTTTGCTCGGAGGCACCACGCCTAAAGCATGGAATAAGAGCGAGGTGGTGTTGTTCTTTAAGAAAGGGGATAACACCTTACTAAAGAACTACAGGCCCATCTCGCTTTTGAGCCATGTCTATAAGCTGTTCTCCAGGGTTATTGCGAATCGTCTCGAACGAAGGCTTGATGACTTTCAGCCTCCCGAACAAGCCGGATTTCGAAAAGGTTATAGTACCGTAGACCACATACATACGCTGCGGCAAGTAATACAGAAGACCGAAGAGTATAACTTGCCTCTCTGTTTAGCGTTTGTGGACTACGAGAAAGCCTTTGATTCGGTCGAAACATGGGCCGTACTTGAGTCTCTCCAGCGATGCCGTATTGACTATCGGTATATCGAAGTGTTGAAATGTTTGTATAGAAACGCCACTATGTCGGTCCGAGTACAAGAACAGAGTACGAAGGCAATTCCACTAAAAAGGGGCGTAAGACAGGGAGACGTTATTTCTCCGAAACTGTTTACGACCACTTTGGAAGACACCTTCAAACTTCTGAATTGGAAAGGACTAGGCATCAACATCAACGGTGAATACATCACTCACCTTCGATTCGCTGATGATATCGTGGTCATGGCAAAGTCGATGGAAGAACTCAGTACAATGCTCGAAGACCTCAACCGAGTCTCCCAGCGGGTAGGTCTTAAAATGAACATGGACAAGACAAAAATCATGTCTAATGTCCATGTTGTGCCTACCCCTATTATGGTTGAGAATACGGTTCTTGAAGTTGTTGACGCGTATGTATACCTAGGACAAACAGTCCAATTAGGTAGGTCCAACTTCGAGAAGGAAGTCAATCGCCGAATCCAACTCGGATGGGCAGCGTTCGGGAAACTTCGCAACGTTTTTTCCTCTAAAATACCTCAGTGCCTGAAGACGAAAGTCTTTAACCAGTGTGTGTTGCCAGTGATGACCTATGGATCTGAAACGTGGTCCTTCACTATAGGCCGTATGAACAGGCTCAGAATCGCTCAACGAGCTATGGAGAGGGCTATGCTCGGGGTTTCTCTACGAGATCAAAAATGAGGAGATACGTAGAAGAACGCGGGTTACCGACATAGCCCAACGGATTAGTTCGTTGAAGTGGCAATGGGCAGGCCATATAGCACGGAGAACAGATGGCCGTTGGGGCCGAAAAGTTCTCGAATGGAGACCGCGGATCGGAAAGCGTAGCGTAGGACGTCCACCTACTAGATGGACGGATGATCTGGTTAAGGCCGCGGGATCACGGTGGATGAAGGCCGCTTCTAACCGTAACAACTGGAGATCTATGAGGGAGGCCTATGTCCAGCAGTGGACGTCCTACGGATGAAATGATGAATGTTTGTTCGCTCGATCCAACCAAATAATCTATTTGTAGTACTCATGATAAGTACTAGGTTTGTATGAAAGAAAACTTAGACAGTATTATAATATGATTTTTTAAAGACCACGCTGGCCCTCTCTCAAAAATCTATTACCGATATTTCTCTTGTAATGAAATAATGAATTTATTCAGCACTTAGGTATTTACATACACTTTTACTTGTCAAAAAGTAATTAATATGTTATTATTCTTATTTTATGAATTAAACTACTTAGGTAACTATAACGAGCAAGTGCAACCTGTGAGTGCTGCTAATTGTAGGAGATTACAAACAAACAGACTGTAGGTTCAATATATATGTTACGGCTAAAGGTAGGTGTGAACATAAGCCGGCTAATGTTTAGCCGGATAAACCTAGGTCTAGCCGACCACATGCGGTTAAACTTAGATCAACCTGAATAAGTCCCTGTTCAACTCCATTGGTTTAGGTTTTAGGCTTTTTTTTTTAACCACCCCAACACCTTTTTTGCCGTGCATAGGTATTGTTTAATTAAATTAAAACCTAGAATATCACGACGCGAACTAACATGTTATCGAACTTTAGCTGCTTCTCGAAGATAAACCTAAGTTTAGCCGGCTAATCTTAAGTTTATGTTCACACCTACCTTTAGCCGTAAAATATACATAACCTGCATTGTTGAAGAGAAAATTCTGTCAGAAAATGTTGCAAAACGAAAAAACATTGGTAGTAAAAGCCGCTGGGCAAAACTAGTGAAAAATAAATGCCACCGACTGTTTTATAGGCGTCGAAACAATTTGACTATTTCGTGCATATTCGTTTTATTGAATAATGTTACGATGTTCGTGGTTTAGGTAAGGTTTACAGTAACTCAGAATTAAAGTTACGGCTGTCATAAAAGATCTAGACGGTCTAGAAATAAGAAAATGTAAAAATTGTCATATAATATGCTTGAATAACAATAGTAAGAGAACATTAGGCTAAATACTGATGAATTACGGAGAGAAAAATGTTTAATAAATTGGCCTGAAAAATTATGTTGAGTAGAAGCGAGTATCTTCTTCTTCTTCCTGCCCTTGTCCCATGTTACTAGTAGAAGCGAGTATATTAGGAAGTAAATAATTTTACATGTTGTGTGTAATAAATTTAAGCATTTCGGGTAATTTATCAAATTTTAATAAAAATCTGTCAAAATAAGATAATAATATTTCTGTATCTAGAGTTGAAAATTAAACGTCAATGAAAAATACGGAGGATTAAAATTAACAACCAAAATTATTTTCTCAAATGTTAGAAAATAATTTTCATTATTTATTAAATAATTTTCATAATTTTTTAAAGCTTCAGTTTGCAATTCGCTAAAACTTTCTTCCTAATATTTATTAGGGATAATTTTAGCGAATTGTTTTGTTTTCTTTTTTAATAAATATTACATTAATTAAAATATCAACAAGATATCCTTCTTCTACGTCTACAAACGGAGTACTCAGTTGGTAATCTTAGTACCTATTATAAACAAAAATATATGTTTATTTTCCATTTAATTGTAAATCTTACGGCTTATGCAAAACAAGCTGGCGGTTATTAGCTTATTTATATTTATTAAATCAATTTAATTTAACTGAAAATAACACAATTACAACTTTTTTTTATGGATTTAATGACTTTCAACATGTGTCCAGTTGAGTGCTAATTATTCGCCCACGTTATTTCAATCGTGTCAAGTAATTGATTGAGAAATTGCAAAATATGTAATCGATTTCGTCTTGAAATAATAGGTTTATATTATACAAAAAAACTATTCAATCTAACAAAACATTCCATAAACGTTACAAAAGGCTTGTCCGAATTTTATTGCTCTTACAGACATCCCAAGGACTATGGGACTATAGCAGTAACCATAAGCAATCAGCATTATCGTTGCGTGTTTCGTTTTACGAATTACCAACCTTTACAATCTACGGGCTTTTGTGTGAATTGTGGTAAACTTTAACTGTTACACATATGAGGTCCTTCCTTGTAACAGGAGATAGATTCATTGTGTAGTAGTAACATTATTGAACAAATTTTCTTTGAAAAATATAGGTACATTTATTTTTGCACAAATAAAAAACCATCACCTATATAACGTCTACTGCTGAACATGAGCCTCCTTCCAAAATAGGTTTATGCCATAGTTATCAGGTACCAGGTTTGGTGGGTTGGTGGCCGCAGTATTATTAACAACATAACAAACAAGGAAACGCTACTCGTTCCCTGGTAGACGATTAAAACATTACTGGTGACGGTGGATTCTATAGTTTAGAGTATTGCCGCCGCATTGCTGTTATAGTACCAGTGCCGCTATCAGCATTGCTGAGGAAGTGCATAACCAAGCTGCAGCCTACCGTGATGTAAGTGCTCTCTTTAAGCCTCGTTTTAATATGACATTCAAAATCACTGCGTATAACATGACACTTAGAAGCAATCGAAACTGCTTTGTTGCTCTAGCGATTATTGCCGAAATCAGTCGGTAGAACTAACGCTAACCGGCGCGCGGCAGCACACCTGATGATAAGCATTAACCGCTGCTCATGGACTTAGGCCAAGGCTGCACTAGAACAGTGATTGCGCCGCAACGGCGATTTCGTGAAAACAAACTCATTTAAATATATATCGGCGACCACAAACAGCGACAAGCAAATTTATTTGTTTACAGCAGAGGTTCCAAACTATTTTTTGTCGGTGAACTCGAGTACCGTCGTCGCATTGCTGTCATCGTACCTGTGCTAAGGATGTTAACCAAGATGCTGCCTACCATAATATCAAGAAGATATAACACAATATAAAATTAATAATAACCGCGTATAACCTTACACTAATAAATAATCGAGACTGCCGTTGCTCTAGCGGTTATCAGTCGGGAGGTTTTTTTTTTCGGACGGACATTCATATTTATCTACGAGGCTTTTGCTAATTCACAGGACATAAAAGCATACAGAGCTCCAGCTAGAGCAAACTAAGCAACCAGCGAATAATGGCGCGCCCAGAGGGGCTTGGACCTCGGCTCAGGGCCTCGTAAGATTGAGGGTACCATCAGATCAGGCAACTGTTGCTCTACTTTACAGTTCGCGGGCTTCTCGGACTTCAGTTCTACATCGGAGGGTTCTTTGGAAACTTAGGGTCGGAAGGACGGGTCACGTTCGCGGGCGCACTCTTCTCCGGCGGGTTGAGTAGAGGTCTGAAGAACTATGTATGTATTTTATAAAGCAAATGTAAGAGGTTTACACATTGTATAGTTACCTATACCTAAATGGCCACTCAACTCTACTACCATAGATTTTATTACTTGTATAAACTAAAGTTCGTGTTCAGGGTATGTTTTCTCTGTACACCCATTACCTGCCTTGACTCTGGGCTATTTGCTGCAAAGCTTGAAGCTAAATCGTTTACATGGTCGGTAGCTTAGATGCATGTTACGTGACTGAAAGCGTTTTTAAAGGACTACGGAGTAAGGCTTCGTCGATGTGTTGCAATGAATATGTAATGGAGTTGATTGAAAGACAGTGTAGGTTTGAATAATAAAAGGCGTGTTGAAAATTGCTAGGAGACGTTTTTCTTTGTTAGAAATACTAAAACTGAACGCTGTTGTAATACATATAAATATCGTTCATTTATAATAATTAGATAACAGAAATAAATATCACAGTACAGACGGACGGACTACGTAGTTTCTAGATTTTTAAGATTTGCCATTGCCTACTACTGCTAGTTACCTAGTCGAATATTTCATAGAGTAAGAATTATCTGTTAGTTATAGTTTTTATTTTATTTATCTTATTACATTGTTATTCTAACAAGTACAAGTGTATGTAAATACCTAGTGCTAAATAAGATTCATTTATTTCAACCTCTATGTTATAGGAGTATAAGTCCCGCTTTAAAGCATTGCCATTCAACGGGGTAATGCTGCAAGCATTCTGCCAAGTAGAATAGATTTAGAATAGTAGTCTTTTATAAGTTTGTTTAATTTTAAATTAGCTACTTATAGTTGTGTATATGTATTTTATTAATTAATGTAAAATGTTATTTAAAATAAATATCGCTAGTAAGTAAAAATTACATACTTATAACATTCAATATAAAAAATAAACTGTTAAAAAAGTACTATAACTAACTTAGCTTTTAATTTCTTTACTTAACTAATTTGCTTCCTCAAGCCGCTTTAAATAACCAACAAATGCCTGCATACATTTATTTTCTACGGAGCACTAATAGCAAGGAAATTGATTGTAAATAACTTAAGTCAGGCTGAAAGCCGAGGAGTTATTTTAAAATAGGCGGCTATATTTGCAGTATCGTGGTTTTAATGTTCGAATATTATTAAACTAAATGATTATAAACAAACTTGAATCAACGCAAACTTCGACGAAAGAATCGACAGCTGCATAGTCCCAATGACTTTACTTTTTTTTTTTTTAAGGAGGCAACTACCTCTTTTTGTGCATAAATCTTTGTGTCGCGGGAGACTTTACAAACGCATAATTTACATACACAAAGTACACTTAGACTCAGAACAACTATAAGTACACAAATAATTGTCCCGTAAGAAATCGAACCCAAAACATAAGTTCTAAGAAGCCACTGCCGTAACTTCTGAGACACCGGTGCAGCCAAATGTAATTAATTTTTCACTAAACAAACAATCACTACTAACGGTCACTACGGTACTAACGTTACACGTTAGGAACAAAGGTATCATGGGCCATAAAGGTACCATGTGTGCCTGGCCCCCGCCAACGGCGGATCGAAGTAGTGTCCGGGGGGTTTTAATGGTGTAGGGTCCTCTCCTCGTGGTATGAGTTAGCATACACCGCTATGGAGAGGGCGAGTCCCACATACCCCACCGCCAGCGCACGAATACGCTGCAGCGGCAGTGGGAATGCGTAAATGCATTTCCCCCGGGACAAAAAAATAAATAAAAAGGTAGCATATATTTTGGTAAAGCCTTAAATTTAAGTAATATTTCTTAAGTTCCTCACGACATATACTTTTAATTCATTACAATTATCAAAAATTCTTTGGCATAGAATTCAACCGGTAATCAACTACCATAAACATAAAATTAGCTTTCATTATAAATCAAAATAAAGAACATGGTAGAGTTAATTGTCTCTAATAGTCCACAATTATCATCTATTTAATTTACCTATTTATAGTGCACATAATCTTTTAAGCTATGTTTAGCTTAATTTACCCCAAAGTATAAATTAATATTCCATTTTATGTTTTATTACATTTGGTATACGATTACGGTACCGCAGTTTACCATTAATATAATTAATTTGGAAAGAAAAATTAAATATGTCAAGAAAGTAATTGCTCAATAAAAATACGGACCAAATCTAGTTTAAATTCAAGAGTATGGAACTCTTGAATATAAACTAGATTTGGTCCTGTTTACTCATTACTAGATAATAACTTTTAGTATTTTAATATTTGTTACAATTTATACACAAAAACTATGCCATAATCTTAAATACGCAATATAGATTGATGTAATTTTTATATTGAAATAATTCAATCCTGTATCTTTAACCTGTACTTTCCTGTCCTGTACTTTCAAGTTATATTTTATTACTACAAAAACTGCACAGGAACGAATGATACATAGCATTTTTGACAATTTTTTGTGACTGAAGTCCTACGGGACAAAAGAAAAATTTGCTTTAACCTGCATCTTAAGTTTTAGCCTCTAATGTCTAGACTATTCGGTTACAGCAGGTCCTAACCAATCGACAAAATTTATCAATCTCTTAATATGAAGTCTTTAAGAAAAATGTAGATGTCATCTATCAATACATAACATTAATCAACAAATAGGTATTATAAAAATATTGTTTCACACACTAAACCAAGTAGGTGCCTATCTTAGGCTATACAAACCGCAGATACCGTTTTTTATTATTTCCCTAACAACAATTATATTACTTTCAGTTATATTTAAATTCAGTTTTCTATTTATTCCGAGTTATTGGAACATTCTGATCGGTGCCTCTCAACGGGCGTACCTCAGAAATTTACACACGGCTGCCATCAGGCAACCGGCACGGACGCGGCGACCATCCAGCTATTTGAATTGATTCCGTTTAGCCGCGTTGAATGTTTTTTTAGCCTTTTTCATTCGGTTATGGGCGACGAGGAAAAAACCGGATGTTTCTAGTTTTTCTATTTTTATGTTTGATTGTTTTTTTTTTATTTAGGTTTAGTCGATAGTGAATTTTGTATGCGTGACATCTTTATAGAGGTTTTATTAAAAACTAAATCGAAGAAAAATAAATCAACAAAATATCAAACTAAACCCATACAAGTAGGAAGTGAAATTCTAGGTATATGGCTTAACCAATTAAATTAAGTAAGTCTAAATGCAACACCAACCTTCAAAATTCATGTGCAAATTATTGTTCCACTCTTGCGCTAATTTTACTGCCTTAAATTTTGGCAGGGTTATTGTAATATTGTAATAGTCGAGCCTATTTGTTTAGAAGTAGTAAAATATTTACCAACAAAATAACGGCAAAACCAAACGACGTTTGTTTGAAGAAAATAAAATTTTAAAAAATCTATAGAAATGTTGACGCACATTGCAAATTAATAGTACGAACAAGTCTGTACAATGTTTAAAATCAGCAGACATCATTAATTCAATAAAAATAAAAAATTCGAAAATACGTGGCGGCCTCATCTTAATTTAATCTATTCATAAATTACAGATATGAGAGGAATTTAAAACGATTACTCTAGGATGAATATTTTTAATACCTTTTCTTGACTGCACATTCATAGTCTAGTGTTCTTGATAACCCTCGTGCTAAGCTAAAACGCTTGTGTTACGAGTGGGTTCACGTCTGTAGTGCAATGGGTGGGGATCGAACCGGCGACCACATGATCACAAGTCCGACGTCCCTAACCATAAGCCTACGGCCGCTTAAGTTTGAAGTTAATGTACGTATGTTTTGTGCAATATTTTAATTTGAATTACTAAAGAGCTTTTCCCGGATCTACGTCCGGTAAAGGTTCTGTCTTACCCATACTCAGATTGTGACATTTGTGAGCTGCTCCCAAAAATATCCGATCACTGCTTATGAATAAAGTTCTCACCTAATAATAGGTTTGCTTGCCGCACATTCTAATGTATAGCGGGGTGAGAGCAAGCGCAGGGTGAGGCCATATATATAATTTTATTCACAAAGGTGATCACTAAACATAATACCATATAGGTAATGTTAAAGGCATTTATTTGAGTTGGTGCCTTATACCGGTGTATTATAATTAGTGTCCGATCCTTAAAGATGTATTTGTATAGCATTCTTAAATGAGTAGATATTTAATAGATAGGAAGGTTGTTCTTTAAGTTTATAGTATTTTAGGACATCAGGATATTTTTTTTTATTACAAACACCATCAAGTCGCCGATTTTTTTTTTTTTTAAATTGATTATAGTCTTGCATTTGACCATAATCTCGCTTGATGAAAGGCGAAGATAAGGCCTAATAAGGTAAAGATGATACATGCTTGTCTAGAAAGATGACTAGACATATGACTTTTAGCTAATATTTATAGTAGGTATAAAACATGTTTAATTTACAAATAATAATAATATTATTTTTATAATAATGTAGCTTCTTTACCGCAGATCAGTGTAACCACAGAACAAACGAACACAATGCCGTGCCTGGCTCAGTCCCCACGTGTGGACAACATCATCATCAGCCCGTATAACGTCTACTGTTGAACATGGGACTCCTCCCGAGGGAGGGCATTGCCATAATCACCACGCTTGGCAGGCGGGTTGGTGACCGCAGTGTTATGTTATAACACACAAGGTAACGCTGCTGCCCGTTCCTTGATATACGATTATTATAGATGATGTTATAACAATCGGGACCAACGGCTTAACGTGCTTTCCGAGGCAAGGAGGGTAGTCCCTCAACCAACCAGACCCGGAAAGAAATCTAAGAATTTACACAAAGATTTCTTGTCCGGTGTGGGAATCGAACGCACGACCTCCGAGATTTAAAGCGAGCCAGTTACCGCTACGCTACGGAGGTTGTCACACATGGACATGGACATCGGACATACCTACTCGTTGTTGACAATTTACGAGTTATGGGCATTAATTACAGGATTTTGCATAAATTTAGTCTACTAAAATTATCTATATACCTACTCATACATAATGCTGAAGAGTTCAGTCAATGTTAGATAACCCATTTATTGAGGAAGGCTGTAGACTATGTTTAATTATGAAATTATAATAATATATGTTCATTATGAAACACGATATATAATAATAGCAGTTTAATATTCTCATAATTATAATAGGTGTATATTATTTATAGTATTATGTAGAATATCATAAACCATACTAAGCTTACGAAGGAATTTCGAGAATGTTAAACATAATATAATATATATGCTCGGCAAATGGGTGGAGAAATTCCTCAAATGCTTTCGTCTACACTACGTTGTGTTGGGGCGAATCACAGTCGAGGTATAATAATATAGCTAAGATTTATATATTTAATCAAAATGTACGTAAATAAATATAATAAAACAAATAATGTTCAAGTTTTTGGCAGCGATTCGCGTTGAATTCAACTTCTCAATACAAAACTTTGACTCTCGATTCATCCCGTTAGACGGAAAATTTTGGAAAATCCTTTCTTTGGTTGCCTACGTTATGATAACTATTTACATGCCAAAGTTTTGCGCAATCGAACGTAAATTTATACGTTTACAAGTATAGGCTATATTTTATTATACTAAGGCCGGAATAATTTAGGTTTAAATCTGCGCTAAGATTTTTTTAAACGAATCCTTCTTTGTAGAAATAATGCCCTGTGACTTGCAAGAGACTTCACAAACGCATGATTCATGGACACAGTTACACCTAGACTTAGAACAATTGTTCTATCCGTGGTTCAAAATGGTACCGGGTGTTATTTGAGCCCAGACCCTGTCCACCATCTCTCTGAAGCTGCTTTATAAACTGAGCTAACACTGGCACACACACAAGCACATAGATAATGAATATAGACTTAAATTCAAAATCATCATCATCATCATCAGCCCGTTCACGTCCACTGCTGAACATGGGCCTCCTCTTAACAGACCTTGGCAACCCAGGATCGTTGAGGTTTATTGCCATAATCACCACGCTTGGTAGACGGATTGGTGATCGCAGTAAGATGAAAACCTTGAGCTAATAGATGCTGCTGCCCATCCATCAGCCATATGTCCCTTAGTCGCCTTTTACGACATCCATGGGAGGACATGGGGTGGTCTATTCTAAGCCGGAAACCACACGGTAAAAAAATCAAATAAATGCTCAATAATAAAACCAACACTCTAATCCCAACCATCAATCTATTTTCATCTATACGACATAATTAGGTAGCTGTTTTTCAACATTTCATAGATTCCAATGAAAATATTCGCTGAATTTTATCCGTCAGCTTAATGTTTCTTATTAATCTCAGTCGTTAAGGGCGCGTGCGTTATTTTGTTATTTATCGGATGGTCGGACGTTATTGCCACCTTCATTAATCTTTTGGATTCTTGAAGGAAATCCCGCAAAAAGCATTGTTACCCTTAATGATAAATGTTGGGTACCGTTGCCACGTATTAAGGTGTGTACACATCGGACGACGTGATACGGACTGGGAGTTTTAAATAGCTCAGGTTAAAATTAATGTAAATGCTTTTTTGATGTTTTTACAAAACCAGACTTTGACTTCTATTATAGGTCTCACAGTATTTTATTTCTCCCATGAAAAAGTAAAACAACATTATATAATATGAAGGATATCAACTAACCAATTTACCGACACAGCTCCAGCATGGGAGTGTTGGAATAGTGCCGTTAAAGTGTGTAATACCCATAACTGTCACTAACGAACAGCGTTTTAAGTTTGTATAACTACCTACCCGGATTCATTCGCGTAACTCCCTTTCCTGTAGGGACTCCTTCCTTGATAAATGGTCTATATAACGCCAAAGACCAGTACCATTTCTTGAAATTTGTGCATTCAGGCAATCAAAACCATTCTTCAGCTTTGTATATTAGTAGGTAAGTACATTATATTATAGAACATCTGTAATGTCTGTTTTGGCTTAATCTAAGTTTAATAACAGATTACGATAATAATCGTAAGTTTAAGCACAGACCGTGTCTCACCTAGCTTAAGTTAACTAGGTGCAACTTTCCACTTTAGAAATTTAACGGACACACACAATTTGACCGAATATAGCTTGCTTATCTCATAATCTAGTCAGGGCGTGCATGTGTACTTTGATTCAAAAGGATATTTATATGATTTTTATATGTGGGGCAATGAAATAAAAATGCTTTTTCCTTTAATACCTAAAGTGGAACGTTTAACGTCAATGTAACGAAATAGAAAACTCGTTTTGATTACTAATATTACAATTTGTGAATTATAAATTCAATGACATCAAAAAAGCTTTATGTAAAGTCGCTCTTACATACCTTGCTAGGTCCACAGCTGCGTTTTTAAGGTAACTGTAATTTATCTATGAATTGTTCGGGACAGTTTTATCTTTTTCATGGGGTAAGGCTCCAGTGTTTCTTAGCCGGACAGGAGATACATTTCGTGAAGGTGAAATAAAAACTCCTTTCAGAAGTACTCGGAAACATTTATCTCTTTTTAAGAACTTTTTGTTGCAATTTTTAATGGCGGTAATAAAAAGTTGATAGCTTGTTACGAAGTGGAGTTTTGTTTGTAGACATCTAACTTTTATAATTCCCCAAGAACGGTAGAAAGTAAAGTCATAAATAGAGTCATTATGTAGGTTTCATGTTTTATGTACAGGTATAATTACACATTTGAATCACAGCATTTGTTAGACGTTTATAAAATGTAATTTATTCGTTTTTATTGTTAGCTACACTATGCATACTTCAATTACATTCAATGTACCTACATACATTTTTAACTAAGAACATAAATGGTTCAATTCATTATATATTTTTTGCTTTATACACTACCGATATACTTATATGCAGTAAATTAACCGAATTTATAGTACTTACTCATGTAGCAGTACTTATTAGTTCAGTTGGACATACATCATCTTCAGCCCGTATATTGTTGCCCTGTTGAACATATCTCTCCTTGGAAGAGGGATTCGCCATAGTAACCGCGCTTGGAATGCGGGTTGGTGACCGAAGTTTAATGTATACATAGGTAAACATAAGTTGATGCTGTTGTCCGTTACCTGGTAACGATTGTCATATATGATTTTATGACAATGGAGACCAACAGCTGAAAGTACTTTCCGAGGTACCTACTGATGATAATGCTTCAACCAACCAAACTCACAAAGAAATCTTAGCTTAGAAATCATGTCCACTGTGACTAATACCGCTACGCTTCTGAAATTTTCAGATTCGTAGATAAAAAACCGAGCAAGTGATGCAAGTCTGGCTCGCGCACTGAGGCTCCTGTACAAAAATGAACGGTTTTCTGATTTCTTTCTTTCAGATTATGTTATGTCAATCGAAAGTACGCTATTGATCTTGAATTGACAAATCCTATAAGTGCCCAGTTTTGTAAAAAAACCGTCTCGCTTTTTTAAATACCAACATTTACACTTTATACAGCGTAAATGTCTAATAGAGACAGTGTATTAGGCAGCAAAGCACTTGCACCGTTGTTGCGCGTTGGTTCTACAAAGTACATAGGTACTCAGCAACGGCGTCTTCGAACAGGGCGGGTTTCGGCAACTACCCCCACTTGGTCGTAATAATTTTTATTTTTGTTAACTCCGGAACTGTCGGTAGTTCGACACACCACACTCACAACGTCAGCACCCGTGGGAACTATATTGGTGTCGCGACGATTACATTTGGCGATTACAGGATTCCAAGCCGTTGATAACCGGTATCCATCTTCCCGGTTGAAATTGGAATATTTTTTGATTTCAACCGCTTCACATACTATTCTCGAGTAATAGTGACGATCGGTGGAGAGGACTTGTGGTTGATGTAAATTGGCTATCCAATGCCTGGCTCCTGTATCAACGACATGCTCAGACTGGTGTAACCCATGTCGAAACGTCGGATTATTAAAAAGGTAATTATTTGCCTTAAATTTGTACCGCGATTGAGACCCGCGTCTACTAAAAATTATGTGTACAAATCGCGAAAGTTTAAAAACATTTACATAGGTACTGTTTTTAAAAGACCCATTTTTCGACAAATTAAAAACAAAATTTTATATCCGTCACTCGTCAATGTTACTATTTTACCTCCATACATTTTTCAAATAAAGTGTGTTGTCAACTGCCTAAGCCCCGATTGTGGCCGTACAAAATCCCGTGGGGGTCGTATTCCCCTAACCAATTCGCTTACCAAGCCTTTATGGTAACTGCCCTATATAGGGAAAACCTGTTAGGTCATAAACGTTAGGATAATGCAATAAGAACATTTTGAAATGATTGTGTTTTTTCTTTTTTTGTTTAGTTGCGAAATTATTTTAGATTGTCATACGTAAAAAAAAAAGTTACAGTAAGTTATCTTAGTCATGTAACACGTTTTACTTATAGGAATGATTTACATCCAACTCTAAATAGAAATTATTGCCAAATAAATGACAAAGTGCTTTACCACAATTTATTTAGAAACTAGCTTTTTAAGTTTTAAATAAAATGTTTTTAAATTGATAGCATTATTTTGCTTTTATTATGTACAAATAATAATGCGAATGTATTTCAGCAGATTTTTTGATTTTTTTTCACAATTAATGGATAATGTTAATTAAAAAAATATAACATCTACTGCTGAACATGGGTCTCCACCAAATGGGGTGTTGCCATATTCACCACGCTTGGGAAGCGTGTTGGTGACCACAGTTGTGATTATGTTGTAACACACAGGGAAATTTTGCAGCCCATTCCCTAGTTTACGATTATTAAAGATTAAAATGTTATGAAAATTGGGATCAACGGCTTAACTTGCTTTCCAATGCTCGGTAACCTCCGTGCGCCTCTTAAGCAACCAGACCCAAAGATATCTTGTCCAGGATCGAACCTACGACATCCGAGAATCAAAGCGAACCTTTTAATACTACGCCACGGAGGTTGTCTATTATTTATTTATTACACTATTCACTATGGTTTTAATATTTTTAATGTAATTTGGTTGAGACTGATCAAGTCTTAGTCAATTTACTGATAAGTTTACTCTCATCAAATAGCCGTGGCGTGAAATCATTCATTATGAGCCCGTATAAAACCTAACGCTGAACGTGAACACCCCATCAATCAGCAGCTTTTTATAGCAATAAATACTGACACTTCATTTTTTTTCGGTTTGACTTACGTATGTAGCCACGAGGCTTTTGCTACTTCACCGGGCATAAAGGCGAGCAGAGCTCCAGCCTAAATAAATGGTTTAAAAACTACAAACTAAGCAACTGCTGTGGGGCTTGGACCTCGGCTCAGGGCGGTCGCTGGCGATGAGATTGAGGGATTATGACTTTTAGTATTTTAGGGGAATTTCGAGCAACCGCTCTATTTTACAGTTCGCGGGCCTCTCGGACTTCGGGTCTACGAGGGCATCGGATGGTTCTTTCCAAACCGAGGGTCAGGAGGACGAGGGGTATTTTCAACTAGCTAAGGACGAAATTATACTGCAACCTACTGTTACTAATTGTGTGGTGTTCGGCTTAGAATAGACCGCCCCTACGCTTCCCATGGGTGTCAAAAGTGGCGACTTAGGGACATACAGCTGATGGATAGGCAGCTGCATATATCCGGTCAAAGATACTCACCATCTTACTGCGATCATAGACACTTTCTAGGCAAGCGTGTATCATCTTAGGCCTTATCTTCGCTTTCCAACAAGCGAGATTATGGTCAAACGTAAGTCTATATTTAATTAAAAAAATCACCAATCTGCTTGCCAAGCGTGGTGATTATAGCAATATCCCTCAACGACCCTGGCTTGCCAAGGTCTTTTAAGAGGAGGCCTGTATTCATCAGTGGGCTTAAACAGGCAGATAAAGTACAGTAGTACTGTTACGCTCCAAAAATTCGTAACTCATATCTTTATCTCGAACACCTTCATTTTTTGAAGTTTCTTGAGTTGAAGCTTATCATGTCAATTGCCTTGTACATTCAATTTCATCATGTAAAGCCGTAGAATCATCTACCCGTACCTAAAGTTTCTTTTCTAGGAATAAGTACAACCACTCGCCAACAACTAAATTATACTGTAACCTATTCTTTCGCCCCAAAAATCCGTAACTCTAATCTCTATCCCGAACACCTCGATTTCTTGCCCACTTTCCTAATTACTCTCCACCGTGACGAATAGTAGTTCCCTCAACAATGTACTCATTTAGTTAATCGGTGGCCATTTTCTCTGTGAATGAGACATTACAAATATGTAGTTAGCAACGATTTTCTCTTGCATAAATGTGATTACGATGCATAATTCCACGTTTTTGTTTCACTGTGCTGTTATTTGGAGCAATTTGGGCTTGGATTTTCGCGGAATGGCCTTTTAGCAGGTCGTTTTATAGGTTGGAGGTAGGTGGTTATGGAGTTTGTTTGTATGAACAATATTTATTTCAAATCTTACTAATAATACGGGAAGGTAGGTAGCTATGCTACTTGATGACATTTTTATTTTAGCATACCGAATACGGTTTAATTCATAAGGAGGGAATTTTGTACTCAAATTTTTCAGATGAAATAGCTGGAAAAATGAAACAAGAAGTGAGAGATTACGTGATTCATAGATCAATATTTTTTTTCAGAAAACAACTGATTTATAAATTAATAAAACTTGCGAAAGTAAACTACATAGTTTTACAAACATTGTCTCGTATTCATTATAATTCTCAGTGTATATCCAATACAGCACTATTTATTCATCAGCCCGTACAACGTCTACTACTGAACATGGGCCTCCTCCCGAGGAAGGGTTTTTGTCATAGCTTGGCAGGCGGGTTGGTAGTCCGCAGTATTATGTTGTAACATACAAGGAAACGCTGCTGCCCTTTTCCTCGTATACAATTGTTATAGATGATGTTATAACAATCGCGAACAAGGGGTAGAGTAGGTTGGTTCTTCAGCCTAACAGACCCGGAAATAAATCTTGGAATGTACACAAAGATTTCTTGTCCTTGACCCACTACCTCCGAGATTTAAAGCGAGCCAAATACCGCTACGCTACGGAGGTTTTCCGCCAACTATACTCATGCAGTTAGCTACTACTAAAGAGATACTAAAACAAAATCAATTAAGTTACTACGACATAGTACGGCATTAAGCTTTATCTGAGACTAGCAGAAGTTGTTATGACATATCATGTAGTAAAACATATCTAATCCTAACAGAAATTACATTACTTTCTGTGAGAAAATTGTTCGGATAACGTATCTTCTACTTATGTAATTTATAAGTATACAGTATCTTATATGTTCGCGACTACTATCGTAATAAATCGAATCGGCTCGGAAACTATTCACAAGAACTTGAACATCGAATAATTATAATAATGTTGTTACTTAATCCCTTTAAATTATTCCTCTCTTCGAATATTCGTTACTTGGGTTGGTTGCCATGAATAACCTACATGTATTTATCTGCCTTACCTAAAATCTTTCCTTGGCTGCACATATTAAAATGTATCGAAACTAAGATACAATGCATGTTTATAGTAAATCACATCAGAAACGTTGTATCCTCGTTTAATCATTAAAATGTGTACACGTATATCATTTAATCAAGCAAAAATTGCAAAAAAAATCCTGATAGAAATGGCTTATACAAAGAATTAATATAATCGGGCGTTCTTTTGCGGATATCCAATCTAATCTAAATTATATTTAATTCAGCTTTTTTGGGCAGAATTAATATATATATATTATTACAAATAATATAATATTTTGGGTTTTTAATTCACTGATTTACTATTAATTATTTAATTACCAATTTAAATATGTATGTTAAATATAAAGTTAAATATTTAAGGTCGTTAAGATTAATGGGTTTTGTTTTTAGATATCAAGTCTTTTTTTTAAGACAACTCCCTCACAATGCAAATAAAATTTTATATCTTGCATTATAAGTTGAGTAATAAGTTCGCTTACTTTTCCCAAATTTCAAACCTAAGTCTGAGTTAGGGCCACTTAGGATTATTAAGAACAGCGCCACTCTTCCGTTCTAAATTTCAGAAGGGTACTTTAAAGTTTGAATGAGAAAAGCCTCAGTAAAGTTTGATTTGATTATTTTTTACTTGACATAAAATTGAAGGCTTACTGAAATCTTAATTTAGTTTCAGACCTTTCGTTATTTGATAAAGTGATTGAAATTACCATTATCGCTAAGAAGATTAGTATCCTTAATATTTCTTTAAAGCAATAAGTATTTGATTTTGAATTCTGAAATTCATTATAAAGTGATTTGTGTTCATTAAAATAAACATTAATTTGATGTACCTTCATTTCTTATAATAATATTAAATTGCAATGTTGTAAGCCTTTCATTTGGAAATCAATAATTTAATTACATGTGTAACATCATCATGTTCTTTTACCGCGCATCGGTCGTATCGAGAGGTATATCGCGCGTGAGTAGCCAAACCAACGCTCAAGTCGCGCGCCTATCTCCCTCACACGCGTGGAAACCGACCCCTACCTTGCTCGCTTGCGCAGGCAGTCGGCGACGCGCGCTCGCAACGTTCGCTGCGTTCGAATGTTTTCTCGTATATATACTGATAAATGTAACTTGTGTCTGTCCCTAATAACTAATTAGAACTAATAAACAGTTAACGAGAATATACCTATGTGCAGTTCGTTTATTTTTAACACACAATCACCGGTACCATCTATTACAAATGGCGCTCAACTAGTGGCCTGCATCTCCGCGACGCCGACGACGCTTCGACCGACACGACGATGTGATTTGTGGATACCGGAATGCAGTAGAAACCTACCACTGTACCTGTGATTGTATGTACGTTCACCGCTAAGTACCGCTGATTAACTTTCGGATCGAGCGTGAAAAATGCCGCCAAAAACGAGACGACAAGTCGAAAAAGCGCGCGAACTCAGCGACGAGAACGACAATGAAGAACACCACCGTGACGTTTACATGGATGTGAATCCCATGGACGTGAGTACCTCCAAACCGCTGACGAGTACTGTTACCCAGCGCGAGGTGCTTGACGACGAGGAATCCAGTGACGGCGACGAGCTATTTCACCGCGCCGACAACCATAAGACAGCCACCGCGCCGCCGCCGGCTTCTACCCGGCGCGATGAGAACATGATATCCATGTCGGAAGATCAATTCACGCGACTACTATCCAATGTTATGAGAAGTGTCGTGATGCCGCCAACATCACCACCGACCGGCGCGGGCGCCCCCGCTGGTCCGGCAACAACCTACAGCCCGTTCTACGCAACGAGGGCGCCTTCACAGGGTAACTTCGCACACTGCACGGCGCGCTTCGATGGAACCAGCCGCAGCGAGGAGGTCGTGGAGGCCTTCATCGACGCCGTGACCGTGTACAAGGAGTGCACGTCGGTGAGCGACGAGCACGCGCTGCGAGGACTAGCCATGTTGCTGACGGGAGACGCCGCCGTCTGGTGGCGAGGAGTGAGGGCGACAGTGAGGTCATGGGACGACGCGATAAGAAGACTGCGTTTCATGTACGGCAAACCACGTCCCGCTTATAGGATCTTCCGCGAAATATTTTCGTGCGAACAACTTAGTGATGAATGTGTGGATGTGTTTATATCTAAAGTGCGTGCTAATCTATCACAGCTACCTTATGTGTTAACCCAAGAAACACAGATCGATATAATTTATGGACTTTTGTGTAGAAAAATACGCAAACGAGTTCCGCGAGATAGCGTTTTAAGTGTCGACTGTTTGCTTGAGCGAGCAAGGTGCGTAGAATTGTCCCTAAATGAGGTGAGTTACAATAATAATATTAACGATAGGTCCACGTTACAAAGTACCTCGAATATGAGCGCGAACTTAAACATACCTCTCGATCGATCCGAAACGAATGTAAACATTAACCCTCCGCTGCATGGTGTTCGGCCGCATAACCCTAGAATGGGAGTGTCCACCTCTAGTGCGAACATAGATGTTACACCGAAACGTATTAGACCACGCTGCGGTTTTTGTAAACGTTTTGGCCATTCGATCGACGATTGTAGGAATAAGGCTACGACTTTAACAACTGATGATGGCGGAACTGACAAGATGGTGTCTTGTTACGGTTGTGGCCGCCAAGGTGTTATAAAGTCGCAATGTCCGACATGTAAAACTGTGAGTACGTCGTGTGCTGAAAAGGTAAGTTTTAGAAGTGCATTGACCCGAGAACCCGGAATTCCGGATTTGTCAAATCCGATGCAACCCACTGTTCACATACACGTGGCGGCTCTTAAAGGAGAAGCTGTGTTAGACAGCGGTGCTTCCGAGTGCCTTGCTAGTCCCGGACTTCACAAAATCCTTGCAGACCGCGGTACTGTGTTTACCAAAGGACGCCGTACTATAGGGCTTGCGGATGGAACAAATCAGGTACGTGATATTTTATCGTGTGATACGACCGTTACCATCCAAGGTCGTGACATACCTACCACTTTCTTAGTGATACCAGAGGCCGATAACAGAACACTTTTAGGTCTGAATTTCCTCGTGCGCGCAGGTATGTCACTCGACTTTCAACACGGTTGTTGGTGTTTCACCGACTCGCCCGAGCAGAAGGTCCCTTTTGTGCGTTCTTTTGACCTTACCAGTGATGAGACACAGCTGATGAATGTCAATACCACCAGCCTTACCCTGAGCAACGACATGGGTTCTGAAGGGAGACTGACGCCAGACCAAAAAGCTCAACTAAACCAGCTGATAGTTAGTAAAGCTAAGTGTTTCACCACGGCGGATCCACCAACAATATTTACTACTCATCACATTCGGGTTGAGGAGAGGCAGGAATCGACCGCCTCACCGCCCTACAGTATGTCGCAGAGTAAGAAAGAGTTGTTGAATACAAAGCATAAAAAGTTAATATGTGCATACGTAGTTCCGGTTATGGCGCTTAATCTACGCCAGGCCGATGAAACCAAACCGTACTCTAAAGTACTGATGCAGGGGGAGGGCCCTGACTTAAGTTCTAAAGAGCATACTAGCCGCCTCGCCTGTAGCGGAGAACGTAAACAAATCGACGATCTGTTCAGGGGGAGGTGCTGGTCTGGCAGAGGATACCTTTACCGTCGCTCGCCCATATCTGATGATGCAGATGGAGTTAGACGACCACCACTAGGCTCCAAGGTAAGCGATCTTGACGTGAATCGGATACCGTCCGCTAAGTTAATATACAGGCGTAATGGACCTTACCAGAAGGAGGAGATAGTGAGCCCTACTACCTACCAGATCGAAGGTGTTGCAAGAGGTAAGCGTGTTGGACGTTACCATGTTCCTGACTTGATCCTAGGCATCAGTAATCCTAACAACCCGAATATGAAAAGACGCAGACGTGGTAGATTACGTAAACGGCCGTAGTTGGTGCTAGTCCGAACGCGAGGGCGCTATGTTCGAACTAGAGGGGGAGTCTGTAACATCATCATGTTCTTTTACCGCGCATCGGTCGTATCGAGAGGTATATCGCGCGTGAGTAGCCAAACCAACGCTCAAGTCGCGCGCCTATCTCCCTCACACGCGTGGAAACCGACCCCTACCTTGCTCGCTTGCGCAGGCAGTCGGCGACGCGCGCTCGCAACGTTCGCTGCGTTCGAATGTTTTCTCGTATATATACTGATAAATGTAACTTGTGTCTGTCCCTAATAACTAATTAGAACTAATAAACAGTTAACGAGAATATACCTATGTGCAGTTCGTTTATTTTTAACACACAATCACCGGTACCATCTATTACACATGTAATAAATTTAATGTAATAAATTTATAAATTTTATATGACGTCATCAAGCTATGTATGGAATCGATGAAATATGTGACTATTAGATATGATTAATCTGTGGAAAGGCATTATTATTATTTCATAGTGATAATTTTATTATACGTATTTGGCATTGCACTTCAAAATATTTTGTAATCTTCTCAAAAACTCTATGCTCACTAATATAATATAGAGGAAAGATTTGATTGCTTGTTTGCATTCAATAAGATTTGGAACTAAGAGACCGATTTCAGAAATTCTCATAAGAAAGCTACATACGTAGCACGGGAACGGGAGCTACAAGAGTGAAAGCGAAATTAAAGATATTTTACTGACACAAACAAGTAGCATACGACTCTAAAATTCCCTGCTCCTACACTCGTAAGTATATATTATATTTTAGGAGTTTGTTATCCTTACTATACTTCAAAAAAATTAAGTCTTGGTAAAATAAAATATAGAAAAAAAGACAAAAGAAAGAACAATCGGATATTAAATGTTCGAATTTAAATGAATATTTTAATTTTAGGAAAACAGTATTAAGAATCAGCCTTATTACAGCGTTTACAAGCTATCCACGTAGGAAGATATTATGTGGATACGTTATTATTATATAAATTAATTCAACGTAACAATACGCAAGCCTAAGGCAAAAGTAATCCTAAACAAAATCAATGTTTTAATAAAAATAAAAGAGCAGATATATTTTGTTCTCTCTCGGAGTCACGTTGCAAAAAATGAGCCCAGTTTTACATAATCTTACTTACTAGTGTAGGAGTAACGTGGGGATCGTTCATAACTTTCTTCTTCTTCGATAGAATTTGTTCATTTCTATTAAAAAACTTTTTTCCGGGCCGAGTAATTGGTCCGAGCAGAAAATTCTGTTTCAGGAACAGATGCCTTAAAATTAAAACTTTTGTCCGCAAATTTCAAGGCTCCCGCTTTTAATCGCTAATTAGTTCACACTAATAATTATCATTTCAGAGTTTGAATTGAAAATGAAATTACCTTACAGAGGGTTTTTTGTGGACCATTTTTATTCCCTCATGATTATTTTATAATAAAGAAAATAAATGAAGAAAAATAAAAACATATTTTATCATTTTAAACTTAAAAGATTTGATACAAGTTGCTTAAGTAATTAATTTATTACATGAAAATCATAATTTCTCTTAAGCGTGCTAATAATAATAATTAATTATTTATTAAGATTATATAAACATGCTTAAAATAAATAGCTACAATTATAATAAATCATTCAAGAAAAAAAAACCTTATTCTCAATTTAAAAAATGTCTTTGACGCTAACATTTTTATTGGGCATCATTAAAAGTTTTCTAACTTGTAAGCAGTTTAAAGCACCATTTTAAAACATTACTTAAGTTAAAGTTAAAATATCAAAAGAGCCTCAATTACAATTTAGGCTTTTAAACGTTATTTTTAATGAACAAATTAAAGTGCAATAAGTTTTGCGTAGAAATAATAATAAGGTATCCAATTAAGTGTATTAAAACTTTCACTGTTAGGTAATTAATTGTTCCTCCATTGCAAGACGAGGCACTGTTTTATTTTTTCTGAATATTAATCCTATTAAAGTGCATCTATCTAGAGATTCTTTCAATGCTAGATTATATTTATTGACCTTATAAAAGACAAGTGAAAAATTAAATTAAGGTTACAGGCAAACAACAGGGAATGTTTTTTTTTTCTATGTATCATTGAAAGCTAATATTAAGCTTTGTGATTGCAATACTCGATCATTAACTTATTTAAGAAAGTAAGCAGATGGCGCCAAATATCATACTTTTAAACACAAACGCTAGTTGAACCTAGACAAAGAATCTCGGGAAGAAGTTGATTTTAATTCCGTTTCACTCAAATTCGATTTATTAGAACTGTTTTTTGCCCATACCCTTTAAATGAAGTAGCTACTAAGTGTGTTGTGAATTTAAATACCATTTCACTCACTTAGGTAGCTTGTGAAAGGTTGCAGGTTAACTGCGTTGCGCCCATTCCGCTGCCCTGTGATTCAGCGTCTGTAGGCCTTACCAGTGATAACATCCTCTTTATACATCTGCTTCTTTGCTTAAATATAGTCAATTGAAATTTTTATGCGGTTTTTAATTTCTACTTTCATGTGAATATAACAATTCGCTAAGGTATATAAATGTCACTATAATATTTGTATTATTATGGCTCACGACTTTGTCGAGTGGTGTTTGTTATTCTTTTAGTTTTTAACAAATTATAATAGTATTTAATTTGTTATTATTTTTTTGTGATTAAAAGTATTTAAAATATTGACTCGGGATGTAAGGGTCCACCAGGCAAAATTTCATTATAATCGGCGCAAAAGATTCGGAGATTAGCCCGTACAAACAGTAAAACAAAAAAAAATAAGATTTTTTTTGAAAAAATATTGTACTTTAGCGTTTAGCGTTTCTCATTCCGTAGCGTTTTTTTTTCTATGTACAGACATTCGATCAAAAATTTTATTATATGTAAAGATATAGATTATTTTCTGATTCTGATAAATAAATGTGTATGTTAAGACTTGATACTAAAAAACTTTAGCTCATAATTCACCCAATACCTACATATCTCACTTTTTTGACACTCAAAATTATGGTTATTATTTTTTATATACAACCTTTTAAATAAACAAACACCGTGTAAATAAACAAATTAAACGATATTTATTCAGCACTTAGGTATTTACATACAATTATACTTGTCAGTTATACACAATTAAATATGATTAATATAATTAAATACAAGAATATCGCAACTAAAATCTTTTAATATAATAGATGACATAAAAACAATAGCTCAAATAACAGCGCAAATACCTTTAAATTTACGTTAATCTATGAAATTCGTCCGTCTCGTTAAAGTCCATCTTTAAAGGTCTTATTCCGAGTTACATACTTCAAAATTCAGGATTAAGTCACCTCTCAAAGTATTCCTTTGGTAAAATATTCCGAAATCCAGTCCCTGCTAAAGGGCTTATTAATTCTGAGGAATTTCAATGTCTGTACTTTGAACAAACAGGTAAACTGTGGTCACATAAAGGACCGTCCCCTTCTATTGAAGGTTCATGTGGGCATAAATAATTTTCTCAGATGTAAGTAGGTTTTAATACTTGTTCAAGAACGTGAATTGACCTTTCAAATTATGGATGTCTTAGGTAATGTGATTGTAAGTACTTTATACATAAAGGTTCGGAGTAGTAAAGTAATGACGGCCTGAAACATATCTATATATATAAAAGAAAGTCGTGTTTGTTACAACACTTATAACTCGAGAACGGCTGGACCGATTGCCATGGTTTTTGATTTGTTGGATTTGTTTCCGTCCCGAATAGCAGAATACATTTTAAAAACAAAAGAAAGTCGTGTTAGTTACACTATTTATAACTCAAGAACGGCTGAACCGATTTGGCTGAAAATTGGTAGGGTAGGGGTAGGGTAGGGGTAGGGTAGGGGTAGGGTAGGGCTAGGGTAGGGGTAGGGTAGGGGTAGGGTAGGGGTAGGGTAGGGGTAGGGTAGGGGTAGGGTAGGGGTAGGGTAGGGGTAGGGTAGGGGTAGGGTAGGGGTAGGGTAGGGGTAGGGTAGGGGTAGGGTAGGGGTAGGGTAGGGATAGGGTAGGGGTAGGGTAGGGGTAGGATAGGGGTAGGGTAGGGGTAGGGTAGGGGTATGGTAGGTGTAGGGTAGGGGTAGGGTAGGAGTAGGGGTAGGGTAGGGGTAGGGTAGGGGTAGGGTAGGAGTAGGGTAGGGTTAGGGTAGGGGTAGGGTAGGGCAGGGGTAGGGTATAAAAGTCCACCCGTGCGAAGCCGGGGCGGGCCGCTAGTCTATTTATATAAAAGAAAGTCGTGTTTGTTACAACACTTATAACTCGAGAACGGCTGGACCGATTGCCATGGTTTTTGATTTGTTGGATTTGTTTCCGTCCCGAATAGCAGAATACATTTTAAAAACAAAAGAAAGTCGTGTTAGTTACACTATTTATAACTCAAGAACGGCTGAACCGATTTGGCTGAAAATAGGTAGGGAGGTAGCTAAGAACTGGGAGAAGGACATAGGATACTTTTGGGTAGGGGTAGGGTAGGGTAGGGTAGGGTAGGGTAGGGGTAGGGTAGGGTAGGGGTAGGGTAGGGTAGGGTTAGGGTAGGGTAGGGGTAGGGTAGGGGTAGGGTAGGGTAGGTGTAGGGTAGGGGTAGGGTTAGGGTAAGGGTAGGGGTAGGGTAGGGGTAGGGTAGGGGTAGGGTAGGGGTAGGGTAGGGGTAGGGTAGGGGTAGGGTAGGGGTAGGGTAGGGGTAGGGTAGGGGTAGGGTAGGGGTAGGGTAGGGGTAGGGTAGGGGTAGGGTAGGAGTAGGGTAGGGTTAGGGTAGGGGTAGGGTGGGGCAGGGGTAGGGTATAAAAGTCCACCCGTGCGAAGCCGGGGCGGGCCGCTAGTTTGTATAATAAATATATTTTTGAATACTTTCCGGGATAGTTTACCGCTTACTAAATTTCAAAATTGAGATTTATAAATTTATGTAATTGTTCGCGTTCCCCTAAGAGACGTGTTATAATGAGATTGATAAAGTTAAGGCATATACCACCTAAGATACCGAAGTGGTCCTAAATTATATATTATTATAAGTATAGTATAAACTAGTTAGTACTACTTTTTAAAAATGATAAAAAATAATTTGAAATTATCATGGCATCGCCAAATTTTTAAATTTTCAGATTAATTTTGACTTAAGTATATTTATTAGTTTTTAGTATTAAATTATACCTACCATGAAACTTATTTTCACTCTCCAGGAAACTTAATTTGTCTAGCTACATAAATTCATGTTTGTGAAATAAAGTATATTCAACTGCTAAGGCAGATCCATGTTCAATGGACATTATTCTCTCGCATTTACTCCACAAACATAATTACATGCCTACATGCCCAAACTACGATCAGGTCAAAATTTGACCCGGCCGAACACCAATTAAGTGTTACAGAGCAATTTAACAGCACATAGGATAATTACTGGTTTCGGGATGACCTACCGGGATTTATTTATAGTTCATTTGCGATAAGGGTATTGTTAAATTGGAATATGAACACTGCGTAGTAAAACGTTATAAGCACCACCCTGTAAAATAGGAATTTATACTCAATGTTATGCGATTTAAAGTTCAATTTAGAATGATTCAAAAAGGGATGTTTATTTTGTTCGTGTATACGGTAGTTCAATTTAACTTTGATATCATGTAGACGGTATTAACAATCAATTTCCTATGTTAAAGGTCGGTTTGGTTAAGTTTGAGTAAGTGGGTCGGTATAGTGGAACATGCAACAAGAAATGAGATACAAGAGATACCTATAAGTGAGTCAGTTCCGTTGGAAGGGTCAAGTAATTTATAGGAAAATGCAATAAGCAGTATAATAGTTTATACAAGACTTACTTAAGATGAGATGAATTACATTTCTAGAGAATACTCAGCTACTATTATTCTCTAGTTATTATTGTTAATTTTGATGTGAAAATATTGTACTGTAACTACAAGTTTACTTTCATAATAATATCGCGTATTATCGAATCGGGTATTATTAATGTATAGGGTATAGTATAGTATGTATAGGGTGTAGTATAGGTACATGTCATATTTAGTGAATTAAACGCGCTTTATGATTCTCCTTTGAAATTGAATTACTAGTCCGATGTTTGCCACAAATCTTTACCAACCGATGTCAATGTTTGTTTTATGCAGACAAAATACTAAGATATTTATTTTATATTTTTGTAAGTATCGCTTTAATTAGGAATTTTAATAGAACATTTTTAAATGTTCTTTTCAGGTTTCTTATTGAAAGAATATATAATGTTGTACGGATTTAGTTTAAATCGTACTTATTTGGTGTACATTAAACGTCATCTCCATCTGTTTAAAATATGACTTCTATAATTATTTACAGGTTAGTTTTGTTTATAGTCCATGATAAAAAAGCCGGCCAAGTGCGAGTCGGACTCGCGCACAAAGGATTCCGTATCAGATACAAGTGCGTACTTATTTTTGATAACAAGAATAAAAAAGCGTATGTTTATAAAATGAAAGGTTATTATATATTTTTATATTCGAGTTGATTGAATGAAAGGTAAATTGCGGTTTAAGATTTATGACGTATTAAAAAAAACTACTTACAAGATCTCGTTCAAACCAATTTTCGGTGGAAGTTTACTTGGTAATGTACATAATATATTTTTTTTAGTTTTATCATTCTCTTATTTTAGAAGTTACAGGGAGGGACACACATTTTACCACTTTGTTAGTGTCTCTCGCGCAAACTATTCAGTTTAGAAAAAAATGATAATTGAAACCTCAACATCATTTTTGAAGACCTATTCATAGAACACGTATACCCATACGTGTTCTATGAATAGGTCTTCGATGATCGATGAAAAAACTTTTTTTGAGTTTCAGTTCTATGTATGGGGAACCCCAAAATTTATTGTTTTTTTTTCTATTTTTGTGTGAAAATCTTAATGCAGTTCACAAATTACATCTTCTTACTAAGTTTCAACATTATAGTTCTTACAGTTTCGGAAAAAAGTGGCTATGACATACGGACGGACAGACAGACAGACAGACATGACGAATCTATAAGGGTTCCGTTTTTTGCCATTTGGCTACGGAACCCTAAAAAAACATTATAAACAAGAAATTGCTCTTTTCCTAACTCGTAACTAAATCAAATATTTGTGGTGATGTTCTAAAAAGGCTATAAAGTATTTCAGAAGTTATGAAACAAGTAAGAAATAAAATATTTGGTAAGTTAGGATAGAATACTTACCAATCATCAGTTTGGGTCAGCAATGTCCTTTAAATCGCACGTTGAACACTAACACAAATATCACCAAATACCATAATATGTTTACTATAAATCGTTTCTAGTTCCGATAACATATACTGACTCTGGATAATAAATTAAATTAAAAAATCATTACAATTACTTTGTTTTTATATATTACTAATGTTTTGTATCCAAAAGTTGTAAGTTCTATTTAGCAGAGGAAAGAGTACGAGCTTTACCTTACGGTTCAAGGTAATTTTAAATTATGTGTACAATTTTGAATTACTTTCTTTCCAATGCAATGGAAGTCTGGGTCCATTCGGTGGAAACTTAAAATACTTAGTAGTTTGAGTAAAAAAAATATTATCTGTGGATTGTAAAAAATGCCCTAATTCATGCCTGAAGTCCCGGTTTTAGTTTATTTTTACACCATTTCGTAAACCCGCAATGTAAATGTGTTCTTCTTATGAGCCTCAAATGTTGTTGTCTACATTTTAGTCGTTTGTGGGTCACATATTGGTCTTATAGATTACTTGTTGAGAACCACTACATTAAACAGGAAGTCAACATTGTTTCTAGTCAATAATAGGATATTCGGTATATCAATATTACAATTTCCGTCGTAAATCAAGTATCCTATCTATACATAACTCTAAGCTCATAAATCGGCTCAAGCTTTACAATCAAAGTTTAACAGTTTCTCGTAAACATAGAAAACATTATGCTTTTGTAGTTACGAATTGAAAACCAAGTGCTTTTAAACATGCTATGATGGTACAGTGTTATATCACGTATGGCGTATGTATATTCAGTAAAACCCCGCTTTACGCGACTATATTTGGCGCGATTTCATTTCAACGCTAAAATAAAAAAATAAATGTAAATCGTCAAACATTATTTGAAAAATAATATGGTAATTATTTTTCTTAACTTACATTTGTTATTTATTTGTAATTTAAGATAAATAATAATAAATTTAATTTTGATAAAAAAACTTCGCATTACGCGAATTGCTTTTGCGTACTATAAGCGTATAAACGCATAATATGGTAGCGTAAAGCGGAGTGTACTGACAAACGACATGAACGTCAGGTGGCAGCACGAATCCGTCATCACGCAATACAAGTTCACACGCCGCGTGAAGCTATATTGAACTCAACACTTACAATCGAACCGTGGTCATAGTGCATAACACCAACACCCGTTCGTCTACAGTACAGTGTCACTGTTTAACGTAGGAAAAAAATATTACGGGAGTTATAAGGGTGAAACCATGTGGGTTATACCGTTTCACTCGCATAACTCCCATTACCCTGGGATCGTTGTAATCGAAACTTTTTTGACAATGTCAGATTTTTTTTTTTTTTTTTTTATTAAATATTGGATTACGTTTGACCATCATCTCGCTTGATGGTAGGCGAAGATAAGGCCTAAGATTATACACGCGTGCCTAGAAAGTGTCTGTTCACTTTACCTTTAAAGATATCCAGATTATAGCGTTCCGGAAAAACTGACCCCGGCAGAGAATTCCACTCCTTAGCCGTCCGCATTATGAAAGAAGAAGCAAATCGCTTCGTGCGTATTGAAGGAATGTCTACAACATGGGTGAACCGCTCGCCGCGCCTGGTCGTCCGGTGATGGAAGGGTGAAGGGGGTATCAGGTTATGTAGAACCTCCGCACACTCTCCGAAATGTAACCGATAAAAATCCGATAGGCAGGCTACTCGTCTACGGTGTTCGAGGCTCTGAAGACTTGCCTACACAAGTGAGTTATTGCCTATGACTCTCTTCGCTCGGCGCTCCAATGAGTCCAGCGCATCCAGCTGATATCTAGCAGACCCATCCCAAAGATGATGATTGATTTTTGAATGTAGAAAACATAAATAATACCACAGAGAATTACCCGTTAACGTTCCTATTTGTAATTTAAAGAATTGTTCGTATTCTGTCCCATAAACCAAAATGAATGGAAAGTGGAAAAATGTTCCCAAACATATTTCACCCGTGTAATCATTTTTATTTACTGCGTGGACTTTATTTGTGCATCTTAAATAAAAGCAATGTATGTTTAAAACTATATTTTGTTACATTTTATTGTAGGTATATTCTAAATTCATAACATAGCATTATAAATTTTGGGTAATAGAGGACTAAATATCAATTTGCTATATTTCTCTTTAACCTGTATATTAGCTAATGTCACTTACGCGGCATTGCAATTTCACTACTATATATTATTATTTCATCACTACGATATATTATTATTTCATAATCACCATCATCATCCCGTACAAAGTCCACTGCTGAACATGGGCCTCCTCCCGAGGTAGGGATTTTGCCATAGTCACCACGCTTGGTAGGCGGATTGGTGATCGCAGTATTATGTTGTAATACACAGGGAAACGCTGCTGCCCGTTCCCTGGTATACGCTTGTAATAGATGATGTTATATTAATCGGGACCAACGGCTTAACGTGCTTTCCGAGGCACGGAGGGTAGAGTCAGCTCTCAACCAACCAGACCCGGAAATAAATCTAAGAATTTACATAAAGATTTCTTGTTCGGTGTGGGGATCAAACACCCACGACCACCGAGACTTAAAGCGAGCCAAATACCGCTACGCTACGGAGGTTGTACGAAGATTATTATTTAGTAGAAAGTAAATGTTAATTCTAAAATGCAATAAAGACGAATGTAGTAGGTCTTCTTATTGATAAAATCAATGACTATGAAATAAAAACAGCTGTCTTACAGTGAATTTACTATGATTTCAGCAATTTCTGCAAATATATGGAAATAGAGTTTTTATTACTGTTTTTATTTTACTTAAAAACGCATTTGAAAAATAATTGATATTTTAATTTCGATACTAGCATTATATTCATTTGAATTTATTGTTAGAGTTCACTAAATTGATAATGGAGCAACGGAAAATAGGCGCGGTGAACAGTATGTACAGGATACGAGCAGGAGGAGGGAATTTACCAGTGAAAGACGCGTAAAAACACTATCACGATATTGTATTCAGAAAATTCACAACTTCATCCTCATAGAAAAAATATATCTCTTTTTTCTCGTCACAATGACAGACTTATCAAATTTATATTTCAAGAAAGAATAAAAAACTATATACAAAAGGCCGGTACAAAATTATTAGATATATAAAAGAGGTTGGTCGGTCCGCAACACAGTAAATGGATGTTTGTTTTACTTCAGTGAATCCTTTAGTGAGTATAAACCATACCTGAAATACCGCACCTGAAATCGCGAGTTCATTCGCGGTTTCAATCCTGTGGGAATACTACTAGTCATGAACTGAAGAATACACAACGAATTTTCCTATTATTGCCTTACATAGAACAGTAAACAAGTCATAACATTTGATGTATCTTGCATAAATATTTAAGTTCAAAGACGCACCAAAATAAGCAAGAAGAATGACACGACTGAAATCAGACATGTGATCTCCGAAATCCGTTCATAAATATTTATTAAGGAGATCCTGTGAGTTTATTTTTAACTGTTTTGTTATGAAACCCTTAAGTGCGTTCTTATTATTTTTGGATCATACTGTGTTGGTAGTAGACTTTAAAGCTTATCGAAAATATGTATAAGATTTTGTAACAGCCTCAAGTAAACAAAGCTAAGCTGGGCTTGATTTTAGTCGGCAAAAATAAGGGTGAATTTACAATAAAGTGAAGCAAAAATAAATAAATTACTAAAGTAATCTGAAAATTTGAAGAAACTGAAGCAAAAATAAATTGATGAGCACGCTGCCGACACGCTCCGTTCATCTCTCATCATCATCATCATCATACTTTTACTAGTATTCAAAATTTAAGCAGATCAAGTAGACAATATGTGTTAAAAGGACAAGGACATTTCGATAATTATGATTGATCAATTCATGGCTCATTTAGCACCGCCTTTCCCTATTTAATAACAAATTATAAAATCTGCATGAAAAGTCGGAATTATGTTTTGGGAGTTATTATATGGGTATGCGTAACACGATATCAGCATATCCATTGAGTAATAGATATTATCATGTCCTTTAATAATAGACTAGGATATTAAGCGAGGATATTGTATAAATTAGTTGATGAAGGTTTAGATGTAATGTAAATAATATGGATTGGGCTATGGGGTGACATTATCGCTGTGCGATGAAACCCTTAAAATAAAGAAAAAAGAACCTGCATGGTTATGGTACTTTTTGATAAATAGACAGCTTGAGGTCCTAGGGATTATCATATACTAGAGATATACAATTTTTGTAAAAAGCTTAACACTTCCACTTACATATAATTGCACAGTGTTACATAGGTACCAAAATAGGTTCACGATATGTACCCTATCACCACGAACTTCAGATTTCGGATAGTAAAGTAACCACGAAATTGATAACATTGACGTTTTGTACTGTTATTAAAACTAAAATCGAAGTAACTGAAGCGCGAGTTGCAATCAGTGACGTGGTTACTCTAATTAGCTAATGTGGTCAATTATTCGCTTTAAAATCGAAATGTGAAATGTTGACCAAAGATTTATGTGACCCAGTTGATTTATTTTGACTTTTGGAACTCGTTAAAATCGTAACGTTTAATTAATGGTTTACATTACGTCAACGTAAAAGTATATCCACATTTTGTTTTTTTAAAGTCACATTCCCACTACAAAACTTGTTGCCAATTACTAGTTGGTCGCGCGTCTAACCATTATTCTGTTTTAGGCAGACTTTTTCAAAATTTTCTATTATAAAAACTTAGTTCTCATAATTACAAAAATATCAGTAAAGGTTCTCAAGCTATGAACATGAATATTTTTTCTATAAATGTAAAGATTTTTTTGTTTTTCTTTTTTACATTATTACTATGTCACGCACTAAAGTTATTTATGCTCGCCTTTATGTTCAAACAATCAATTCAAACATCACTGTGAAAAAGTACTTAATTAAATACTTTTCACTAAAATTTCAAAATAAAACATATATTTTTAAAAGCATAAAAAAACAAAAACACCTGTCAATTTTATTTGAAACGACAAAAATAGCGGACAATTGGCACAAATCAACCTCCACAGTCACTGCTCATTGATATTAGTTTAGTGACCTGTAAAAGCTGCAATCTCACATTGCTACTTCGGAACTATATGAATGCAAATGAAGTGAAATTGTAAGGCTAAATGATATAGAAATTATACAGTAATGTGTAGTAATAATTTGCATAAATACATTAGTTTAGTAACAGGTAAGTAAAGGATGAAAGTTAATCAGAATAAAAATAAAATAAATTCCAAACCCAGCCTATATTCATTTATATACCTATGAATTATTCATTTATTTAATTATTATTCTTCATATGAACAAATTTAATTTTCTATTTTTAAAATATTCTGATTCCATATTTTTTTCTCTCGATTTGATTGAATAAATACTTTAATATTCCAATAGAGGGTACTCTAGAGTTTGACGGATAATTATAAGGTCTGATCTCCCATTCGCTTAAAATAAAGATATATAAAAACCTTTATTTTAACTGACTGTCATGAGTGGCCTTATATCCGTGGTCTGTGTATCGCCAATTTAAGGTTAATACAGGTTTTTTAAGCATAATTAACAATACGCTTCGATAAAAACAACTGACTGCATACATTCTATGAGATTCTACACTGAATTTCTAAAAATCGGTCCCACGTAGTTATGCAGATAACCTGAACTGAAATCTATGAACTAGAGAAACACTAATTGTAAACATTCTTTTTGTTATTTGTGGTGTGTTTACATTGAGAATTTCAAGGAATTCTTCGATAACCTCAACGTTTGAATTCCGTAAGTACTTTCCTAGTTTATAATAATAATATTATTATAGAAGTATTTTATAGAGTTACTAGCGACCCGCCCCGGCTTCGCACGGGTACAATACTGATAATTATACTACATAATGTCTTTAAACCTCTAACAAACGGGCGAAATTTGGTCAAAACAAACAGAAACAAATTAATATAGGTACCTACTAAAACTCAGTGAAATAAGTAGGTGGGTATACTTTTATCGTATGAAATACCTATACTCTTCAGGACTAACAATACAACAAACACTAAATAAATAGGTATTCAAGTATCTATCCATCATAGTTACAACGAACACAAAACAAAAAATTTGCCCTATAATTCTTAAGGATCGAGCGCGCATAATTGCATTCGGCCTACCTCCGTAGCGTAGCGGTAATTGGCTCGCTTTAAATCTCGGAGGTCGTGGGTTTGATCCCCACACCGGACATGAAATCTTTGTGTAAATTCTAAGATTTCTTTCCGGGTCTGGTTGGTTGAGGGACTACCCTCCGTGCCTCGGAAAGCACGTTAAGCCGTTGGTCCCGATTGTTATAACATCATCTATAATAATCGTATATCAAGGAAGGGGCAGCAGCGTTTCCTTGTGTGTTACAACATAATTCTGCGGTCACCAACCCGCCTGCCAAACGTGGTGACTATGGCAATACCCTCCCTCGGGAGGAGGCCCATGTTCAGCAGTGGACGATATACGTGCTGATGATGATGATGACCTACTAAAACTCAGTGAAATAAGTAGGTGGGTATACTTTTATCGTATGAAATACCTATACTCTTCAGGACTAACAATACAACAAAGACTAAATAAATAGGTATTCAAGTATCTATCCATCATAGTAACAACGAATACAAAACAAAAAAATTGCCCTATAATTCTTAAGGATTGAGCGCGCATAATCGCATTCGGCCTACCTAAAACACGCGCTGTTATTTTGCGATAACTTCTAAGTTATTCATTAAAAGTATATAGTGTAGGGGTAAAATAATCTGCATGAAATGCTTAAGAATATTAACACATTTAAAATGATAAGGATAAATACTGAATCCGTCTGATTAGCTTTACAATTACCGCATTAGAAATTATCATTTTTCTAAGATATAATGGATATAGCAAGTTAACCTTGAAAGATAGACATATGCTATCGCAGACTTTTTTGTAGATCTAAAAGAGAAGAATATTTGCCACCATACATTGTTTTGTTATATCTCATAGGGTTTAGGCAGCGTTTTCGTTGAAAGCTCCCAAATGGCTTAATTTTTTCCGACACCTCTGACAAATATCAATATTTATTAGTCAAATGTACACATAAACTAAACAAATCATATACGTAAACCTTCCGGAAGAATCGGTCTATCGATTGGTAACATCCGCATGAAAATCGATGTAGTAGTTTTTGAGTTTATCGAGAACAGACAGACAGACGCGGCAGGGGACTTTGTTTATAATATGTAGTGATGTAGTGATAGCGGTCGCCCGCGGCTCCGTGCGGATGTCGGTTACCGCTGCAAAAAGCCTACCCAGGAAAGACACGGTCAGCAAAATGATTCCCAGGTCAATTCACAGACACCGACATAAACATCGACAACGCAGTCATTATCCGCAGGCTGCACAGATTGTCTTTCTGTGGATGTTAAAGTTGTTAATGATGAAAATATAATTAATGATGTAATTAATAGGCATTATAGGGATTAGGCATTTTAGGCATTTTCAAAGCTCCGAAAAGAACTGTTGTTTAGCTCTGAGAAGAACTGTTGATTAGCTCTGAGAAGAACTTTTGCGTAGGTGTAGTTTTAAGAACGAAATCTAAAAAAAATCGCAAGAAAATTATTAGACTTCGCAACGGGCCGTGCAGCAGAAATCGTAATATTTTAATTTCGCCATAACTTCAAAACCAAACGTCCAATTTTAATCATTCAAAGAACAAATATTATCTACATAAACTGTACTTAATGATGATATAATTTATTTAGATAAGGATTCATAGCATGAGTAAAATAAACGCGTTTAAATGTAGTCCAAAAACAATTCAAGATTTCTAAATAAAAAAATGGTCGTTGTGCCTCACTCGACATAGATAGGTATAGTGTGTCGCGGACTTTTTTATAGATATTTATAAGATCTATAATTAATTAGAACATTTTATGGTTCTATCTTTTATAGTTTAGGCAGCGTACGCAAAATAAGTAACTTTTCTGGTTGATTTTTTACACCTTGTGTCAGAAAATCCCGAATATCTTACAGAACCCTATTTTTTTCCAAAATAAAATTTAGCCTATGTTACTCGTGGATAATGTAGCTTTCGAATGGTGAAAGAATTTTTTAAATCGGCCCAGTACTTTTTGAGCCTATTCATTACAAACATACAAACATACAAAAATAGGTACAAATCTTTCCTCTTTATAATATTAGTGTAGATTGAGACAAAACAATAAGTATTGTCGTTTTATTATTCGAGTGTTTAATACTTGTTTATTCTGAAATCTAGCAACGAAAATACCTCGCTACGACTGAAGACCGCTTTATACTGTCACTTTGAATACATGTCATCTAACGTCACGGCGGCCATTGAAGTCAATAGACGAACGCTAACAATAGAAATTTAGCAGGAAAAAAACAGTATTTATAAGGGATATTAAAAGTTATTCTTTTCATTTGGTCCGTATAAAACATGGGTTTTTGGTATTGGCACCGGCTGGTAAAGATATTGTGGCAAACATCGGACCACTAATTCGATTTCAAAGGAGATTCACAAAGCGCTTCCACTTCGATTATGCGATACTGAGCAATATTTTTTCATAAAGTGTTTTGGCCTTTTAAGAGGTTTTTGTAAAATGGAATTATGATTACATTTTTGTAAAGATGACAGTAAATAGTAACAACATAGGTTAAGAATGGGTACTATTCAAACGATTGTGGTTAAGATAAGCGAGGTATACTAAGAACAGACCTTTTAATTTTTATTTAGTTCTTTAATAATTTAATAGAAAAATCAATTCAATCAATTGCGATGCCGTTATAATATTACCAGCAATTAATATATATTTTGAGAACTAAAAACAATACAAAACACACAAAACTTATCTAAACCTATTACGTTGCGACACGACATCATGTCGTAAATTTGTGTGTTACATCTTTTGATTGAAATATAGTAAACTAGCTTCGCACAGTAGTTTTACCCGCGTAATCTACTCCAGTGGGTCGAAGCGTAATATTTTGTAGCTTCTATGTTAATCCACCTTATAAACTATACATGTGCAAACTTTCAGCCAAATCCATTAAGTAGTTTTTGCGTAAAAGAGTAACAAAAATATATACATCCACACATACAAACTTTTGAATTTATGATGAGCATCTCCTAGCCTATTTTCCAATTTATTTGGGGTCGGCGCAACACGATTTCTTCTTCCATTCTGTCCTTTCAGAGGTCATGCTATCACTAACTTACTTTTTCTTCATTTCACTTCTCACACAATCCATCCATCTTACACCAGTGTGAGTACGGTCTCTATCCGTGACTACGACTGGTCTAACTCATATCGAATCCCGTGACAACCCCTGACGGAGTGGTTAACGACTCGCTTGGAGGTCGTGGGTTCGATGCATGACGGATAAGAAATTTAATAAAAATATTAAACTGAAGAAGTAACGCTAAGTCTTAAACGCTAATCGTAATGACCCGATCTCTATACGACTTTGGCGTCCATTAAGAAAAGATTTTTTTAAATTACACCTCTGAGACGATGAAAAATTAGGGTAAAATTTGTATGGACAAATCTAATTCTACGCGGATGAAGTCGAAGACGAACAGCTTATAAATACTAATTATTAGAATTTGTAAAATCATCAATAATTTGTGAATATATGGACAAATCAAAGTCATTTATTTAATCATTTACACCTACGTAAAAACTATTCTTACCTACTTAATTAAAGTTATTCAAGTTCATCTAGTAAAAATCGGTACAAATTTCTAAGTAAGTCTTCGCTTTTTAATTTTTAATAAAAAAAACTGCCAACCTTTTAACGATAAGAAACTCATTATGATAACTTCATGTCCAGAGGCGGTTTAGAAAATAATTTAAGAAATCATAAACAATAGGGACCAGTTCTTTGAAGTAAAGGAAATTTTAATATATTTTGCGCCAAAACAATCATGAACAAGTTTAGCTTCACCCAGTCAGGCAAAAATAGAGTAAGAATTTTGTACAAAAATCAACACAAAATCCTAAAAAACACTTTAAAAGTTATTATAATAAACGTTTACTTACTAATACTTTTAAAGATAACACATAAAATGAAGGATAAATTAAAGAAAAAAATACTTTTTCTTACCAGCCCGTTCTGGGGTTCTAAATTAAAATTAAAAATGTATTTACGGGTCGTGTTGGTTGGGCCACAGTCATTGTGGCCTAACCAAACCAGATCCCTCGGTGCCATATAGGCCGCGGGTGCCGTCGGAGGGCCGGATTGCTTTGTGCGTTCCCGGCCCTCGCCAACGACCGCGGATCGAAGGATTGTCCGGGGGTTTTTAGTGGTGTAGGGTCCTCTCCTCATGGTATGGGTAAGCATGCCACTGCTACGGAGAGGGCGAGTCGCACATATCCCGCCGCCAGCGCGCGTATACGCTGCACCACAAACAAAAAAATAAAAAAGAAAAGGGTCTTGTTGGTTGAGATTACGAATGAATAAATGGATTAGATGAAAACGTTTTAAGACCAAAATCTGAACCTGCTTGCCAAAGCATGTAGGGAAATCCCTGAACTCCGATCCGGACAAAAATCTTGGAAAGAACACAAAGATTTTATGTCTGGCGCGAGAATCGAACACATGACGCGACGACAAGATGTACTAAGCTACGGAACTATTTCTTAGATATTTGTTAGGGGGTTGATATATTTTTTACAAAATACATTTATTATTTACCTTTGCACGTTCGTGAATGTACGAAATAATCACGTGAGTGCATCAATAATCAATATCTAGCTTCTCCCTCGGATTTCCTCGGATCCGTTATGGCTATGGGTTATTCAGGCAAAATGCAGAGTAATCTCGTGTATCCCCAACTCCCGGAGTGCAAGCTGAATGTGAAAGCTTTTGTTCTCGTCTTTGGCACTATACGTATATTGGCGAACGAATTTATTGTTATAGCAGTAGATATAAATGTAAGAAAATGTAAAGCAGTTATTAAAGATTTAACTAAGAAGAAATTTATCGAATATTATGTTAATAAAACCCAGTAAAGTTTGAAGTACTACTGGAGAACAGAATGTATGTTATATTAGTAAGTATGTTTTATTTTAAAGCTTCAGTACTGTCATTGAAAAAAAAATTGTTATTGGGAATAACATGAATCTTTAACAAGGTTAAGAAAAAATCTGAATCCTCTGAATTTGGTACACCAATAAAAAGGCTTATATATTTCAGTTAGTCTGTACATATATATTATGCGCTGGTGGGTGGTTGTTAGTAGGAAAAAAAAGCAGTACTATTTAGTTATTGTACGTCCTAAATATGTTTAGTAGTTTAAATAATTATTTAATTTAATTCAAGCAGCTTTCATGTATTACCACTGATGCGATGACACTTGGTTTGACGTTCTATCACCTTAACCTCGCCCTAGCATCAAGAATACCGGTTTGGTTATCGACTCGACTCTGAACTGGCATAAGTAAATGACATCCCTTTGCATCAGAGTAAAAACAATTTGCCGTGACTTTATCGTCCCAAAAACTTCCTTCCATCTCAAACAAAAGTATTGCTAAGGCAGGCTTTATCTTTATATATATAATTCTTCTGTGAGTGTGTATGTCACTGAACTTCTCTCAAACGACTGGACCGATTTTGATGAAATTTTTTGTGTGTGTTCAAGGGGATCTGGGAATGGTTTAGATTCACAATTTTGTCCGCTGGACAATGTTTTTTTAATTAATTTTTAATTTATTAGTAGTTGCCTGAAAACCCCTTAAAACAGCCTTTTTCTTTTTCCCATACAAACGTTTTCTAACTAAAATGTAGAGTCAATTTGAGCTTTACTTTTTTGCTAAGATTTTTTAGGGTAGGTGTAGGGTAGGGTAGGGTAGGGGTAGATTAGGGGTAGGTGTAGGGTAGGGGTAGGGTAGAGGTAGGGTAGGGGTAGTGAAGGGTAGGGGTAGTGTAGGGTAGGGGTAGTGTAGGGTAGGGGTAGTGTAGGGTAGGGGTAGTGTAGGGTGGGGGTAGTGTAGGGTGGGGGTAGTGTAGGGTGGGGGTAGTGTAGGGTGGGGGTAGTGTAGGGTGGGGGTAGTGTAGGGTGGGGGTAGTGTAGGGTAGGGGTAGTGTAGGGTAGGGGTGGTGTAGGGTAGGGGTAGTGTAGGGGTAGGAGTACCGCATAAACGAAGTCTCTACGGCCCAGTTTATTTTATACAAATGTTTAGGTCTTTGTGTATGTATCGATTGAGGCAGTACGAAGTCTGCCGGGTCAGCTAGTTAATATATAAGGTTAGAAGAGCAAAATTGGTTAAAAATAATCATTTGGTATTGTTGCATAGTTATTTCTGACTAAATATCTAAATCTTAGCACAAAATTCGCCGAAATCAGTGTAGTGTTTTTTTTACGTATACACATACGATACAATACGAAAAAAACACAGTTTTTATGAAAATAAAAGTATGTTTTTTGTTTTTGCACGGATGTCTACTTATTTGGGCTTTCAAATAACATACCTATAGCTGGTAAACCTTATGTATGGCGATAAATTAACGCACGAATGTAAATTCTCAATTCTGCAACTGACACCTGATTAAAGGACCTCTACCCCAACCAAACTTTGCTATTGCGTAATTTTGGTGAAAAATCCCGAAAATATATTACATTCTCTTTATCTTTTCAATTTATCATAAAAGAAACAAAAATTAGTCAGAATATAAAAAGAAATAAATATTTGATTTAAAATTATTTAAATATGCTATTAATAAAAATCGTTCTGCCCGCGTAGTTTTAACTCATATCAGATTTCAATTTTATGAAAAATTGCAATTATGTATTATTTTAGTATTCATATATTTTTTTTCTTCCATCTTTATATAATCATTCTCATCATCAGCCCGTATAACGTCCACTGCTGAACATGGGCCCTCCCGACGTTTTTATTGTATTTACCATAGTCACCACGCTTGGCAGGCGGGTTGGTGACCGCAGTATTATGTTGTACCACTCAAGGAAACGCTGCTGACCGATCATTATAGATGATGTTATAACAATCAGGACCAACGGCTTAACGTGCTTTCCAAAGCATGGAGGGTAGTCAGACGCGGAAAGATATCTCAGAATATACACAAATATTTCCTTTTCTTGCGTGGGGATCGAATCCACTACCTCCGAGATTTAAAGCGAGCCAAATACCGCTACGCTACCTATGTAGCGCTGTCTGTCATCTTTATATAATTAATTGTTATAACTACTTTATATCTGCTATAGATACATATACCATTTTAGTCTAATTAGTTGCCTTAACTATATAGTACAGGTGCAACAAAAAAACATCTCGTACTAACCAAACATCTGTCACCCAAAAAGGCTCCTACCAAACCAATCCAATTAACAAGAAAATGTACGTGAACCATAAAAACACCACATAATTCCTTCTTTACAGACAAAAAAAAAACCTTAATTCCTCGGTCTTCCAATACTGAGTCAAGCCCGATTGGTTTTCAGTCAGAAAGTCTTAGCCATATAGTGGATGCCAGCATCCTAAACCCCTAATACTCATTACGGGTAACACCGCAGCGAACGGGGCCGTAAAAGCCAAGAACTTAATTAACGTCCCAAAGGTTTTACTTCACATTTATTTGGGCGTGAATTTGGTCCCAGCAATAAAAATAAACAATGAAAGCTGAAGTTTACGTGTGCCAGGTATTGGCGTGGGACATGATTAAATGAACATTTGCACTATCGACGTTTTACTACTTATATTGGAGCTCTGGATAAAACCTGAGACGATGAACGTTTTTTTGTTATTTTGCCAATTAATTTATCAACATCAACTAGCACAACAACTTCAAATTGGCCTCCTCCGAGGGAGTTACAACGCTTGGCAGGCGGAATTGTGACCACATAGTAAAGGGCGGTTGCCCGCTGGTATATGATTTTTAAAGATCATGTTATATCAGTCGGGACCAACGGCTTAACATACTTTCCGAGACATGAGGGGTAAAGATTTGTCGTCCGGTGTGGCGCAATGTAACCCTCTACATGCCAGACTTAATACGAGCCTTGTACCGCTACGCGACGGAGGCCACCATGCTAGTTTGTAATTCACTTGTGTGGTGTATGTTTGTCTTGTATTATAAAACTTATTCATTGAATTTAAATAAACATTTATCAAAAAGATTCACTCTTATTCCACTATTATCATCTTAAATTAAATATTGCTGCCGATATGCTGTCTCTTTTATCTTTTCCCATATCTGAATATTCCAAATCAAACTATTTGTAACTTAATCGCTTCGAATCCAAAACAAACATTATTCAGTGCTCATCGTTCAAAAACAGTCGGAAATTACAATGCCGCTCATAGCGATTAGATCATAACTCTAGGTTATGATCTAATCGAGCGGGGAGTATACAAACATCACCGCATACCACAGAAAAACTACTGAGACGGCCAGTTATTGACGGCATTTTTCGCTTCAGATGCCGCACGTCTCACCACCGCTAGGATAATAATACTAAAGTCAAGATTTTCCATGCATATTTTGGTTAGGACATCAAATCCCTTAACGCTTAATACGTCAGTATATCAAGTGTCGAATATAAATTTCTAAACTTGTCAATTCCCATGTTCGTGCTGAACTTTTGCAAACGGCTCGAATGTATGGTTAGTTATTCTATCGCTAGCGATAGAATAACTGCAGTGAAAATGTTGGATTAAGCCTGACTTTTGAAATAGATCCTAGTTCAAAATTCAACAGCCAATACCTCTCGTAATCTTTGCAGTACTAGGAATCTGTTAAAGCCACATTGAATCGGAACTGAATCCACATTAATGCGATTGAGTAGAGCTTGTCACGTCGTCGATAGAAATGGAAATAGAATGAAATAGCTACCGCGAATGAAAGCAGTTGCGAAAAGGATTGAAATGAAAGTGCTATCGGTAAACCTGTCCGTAAATGAAAACGAGTTGGTAGGTTGGTAATGAAGTTGAATGATGGATACGCCAGGTAATTTTCCTTTTGATAGGTCAAGCTTATTCTAGCAATCTTTATTTTAGGTTAAAGTACTATTTTATGTGGGTGTAAATTGAGACCACCCACATTGTTTTTGTACTTGAACTGGATAAAGGTGCTTATGTCTCTTAACGTTAAATATTGAACGTTACGTGGTGTTTTTGACCGAACTAATATTGTGGTACAGTGTTGTTCTATCTTAGTGAGTTTATTTAACTCAACAAGTAATCTAGGCAGAAAGTTATTTCAGCTTTAGTTAGGAACTTGTCATATTCGGTATAACCTTTAAGTTAGCTTAGGTCGAAAATATCAAATGCAAAAATATAGAGATAATTTTTAACAAGGCACCTTTATTTTTATACACATAATATTTGTATTAAATCCGACCTTCATATATCATGGCGCAGTAAAATTAGAAGCTTACCTTTAAATATCAATTAGTATTAGCTTGCGATAAATTTTATAAATATTTATTTTGATATCTGTTAGATACGGGAGCGGACAAGTACTCATGCTTTAATGTCACTTTCGCATCTTGCACATACATATACATAACAAAATCTAAATTAAATAGCCTATTTTACATTATACTTCGCGCCAGAATGATGTATCCGTGACATTGAAATTTATTTATCCGTCAAAATAATTCAATGATGTCAGAAAACAAACGAACATACATAAAATTCAACATCGTTGCCTTCCTTTAACTCGCTTACTTCTCTTATAAGCTGTCCTAAACATTTTCAAATACAAATTGAATAAACAGTGCGTGTCTCACCGTTATATTATAATACATTGTTGAATACCGTTGACTAAATCGGTACGACCAGCAAAGTTGTCTGTGGTCAAAAATATTGTTGCGCCAAAGGTTTAATCTGTCCATAATACAATTCAATTATGTTAACAGCATTTCATTTGTACGGCAGCAGCCGCAATGTCATATACAGTGACGTTCACATTTCAATCTCACTGGCTAAGAGAGTGAATTGATATAGAGAATCGGTTCAAAGCCTACCACACAATCTTGTTATTGCAAAGGGTGCCTGCCGTTTTGCCGAAAAGATTTTGACAAAATTTCATTACCCAAACAAATTTTAGCAACCTTTTTTATACCATTGCAATATTTTGAATGATTTTAGTGAGCATATTTTTATTCGGTTAAATTTTTACTTGGAAAAATATTACCAAGTATAATGTCATTATGGCATTTGGTCTTTAATCAAATGATTTATTACAGCAAACAATCTTCAGACAATGAACGTTTACCCGGAACTCAACTATTTAGATTAGGATAATTTCTTCTTTAAAAAAAAGGGGAAGGTTAGGTTAAAACCGGACCTTCTACGCACGAGCCTCGCGAGCGAAACGAGCGGTGCCGCGGCAGCGGCCGGCGAGTGGCAAAAACGACGTGCATTAATAGAAAAAAGAGATTGTTTTTAGTAGGTTACCCGTTGGTTGTTGGCTTGTGGTTGGCTTATTTGATTGGGTTAGTCACTATCTGGACATACGAGGCTGGACATGAGTGTGTCGAGTTGGTCAAACTCGGAATTAGGATCACTTATTATTTCGTCATCTGGATATGCCAATATTTATATGTATGTCCACTTAGTGAAACTTAAATTTAATCTTTTTATGTTTTCGTCAACTGGACATACCTAGATTTTTGCGAAAAAGAAGTACAGTCGGGTTAATAATCGTTTTCGTTTTATGTAAGATTTTTTTTGAAATAAAACCAATGTGTCCACCGAACCAAAAACCAAACCAAACCATCAAACATTTATATTAACACCAAACCAAACCAAACCAAACCATCAAACATTTATATTAATATAAATACAAGGTATCTCGCAATCATTTAAATTTATTAGAATCTCGTTATTTGTTGTCATCCTCATGATTATGATCAGTTGTTTTTAATATAATGGTGTTTGTTGGTTAAATTTAATTTTATTACAGCTGGACAAGTTAACTTTGTCGAACAACGCCACATTGAAGATTAATCTTTATTTGTCCTTAGGTTATTTGTATCCATCTTTTAATAAAACTAGACGATTTCATCACCCTCGTGATTATGATCAGTTGTTTTTAATATATTGGTGTTAGTTAAATTTAATTTAATTACAGCTGGACAAGTTAACTTTTTCGAACAACGCCACATTGAAGATTAATCTTTATTTAAGGTTATTTGTATCCATCTTTTAATAAAACTAGACGATTTATTTGTGAATTGATAAATGAAAATGTATTTATGTTAGCCATTGACGGGCCTGCTACTTTTTCTATGGACATATTTGCCTTTACATGAAAAAATGAATCAGATTTTTTTTATAAAATTAAATTAAATAAAAAAGTAGCATTGAAAAAAAAAACCCGATACTTAATCTTAAATTGACTGAGTACTTACCTATATTAAAATCCACGTTACTGCAATTAAAGCACACACAAAATAAAGTAAACTGATAACAGCTAATATGACCAAAGGGTTCCCGGGTTGGGATTTATTACCTGTGTCAACCAATTAGAGCAGGCTACGACATTTTTAGTCACCGGCCACATCGGGAATACAAAAGAGTGTTTATAGACAAGCATAGTGGCATGGTGACTTTCGATCACTATCGGTGTAATATCTTAGCAAATTCACAAATGGTGAATAATTTTACCATGACATACAAAATGTGTGTCATGGTAAAATGTCCGTGCCTAATAGAGGCCAATGATGAATGTGATTCAAAAAACTGACTGCGTGACTGTACTTTGTCATGAAATCGGGTAAAATGTGAGTGTGTGACCAGTTGACGAAAACATAAAAATATTAAATTTAAGATTCACTAAGTGGACATACCTACATATAAATATTAGCATGTCCAGATGACGAAATAATAAGTGATCTTAATTCCGAGTTTTACCAACTCGACACACTCATGTCCAGCCTCGTATGTCCAGATAGTGACGAACCCATTTGATTTTGCCTAAAAACTGTTATTCCAACAGAAATATTTGACTAAATAAAAAATGTTAAAAGTACTAGTTGGAAAACAAGTTATAGTTTAAACGTTCATTTCCCAAACATTAGGTTTTCGTTACAATTTTTTGTGAATAGATTTTTTGCTAAGTAATAATTTGGCAAATTAAATTATCCGAAAAAATTTTTGGGAAGTGAAATTTTGTCAAATTCTTTTCGGTCAAACAAGGGAGACCCTATTGCAAAATATAATGAAAGAGAATAAAAGCAGATCGATCACCCACCCGCTTTATCAAAATATTTTGCATCCTTTGTGCAAAACTAAAAATCGAATAATGTAGAAATTTTGCAATTTTTTTTTATTTTACCTAGATATACAATATTTGATGGGTATTAATCGATGAAACACAACTATAATATCTTAAAACTTTATTACCAATGATATGGATAATATAGCACATGTGTTCACAAAGGAAACGCATAATAGGCAAGATGCTCGAAAATGTTATGTTATGAATAAGGTAAGTTCGGGGAGATGGACCTACTAATTTGACCATGCAAGGCCAGATGATGAAGTATAATACCTTCAATACAATTTTTTATACCTACGTTACTAAATCTAAATCACAAAGCTGTTAGTTAAAATATCTAAGTGTGCTAAATGTATTCTGATAACCTAAATTACATACTAACGATCCACTTAGGTATTTCTCTTACCTAGTAAAGCGTAGGCCAGTACTTTTGTGTACAGTACCATATTTATCAGAATACTAATAGGTACAAGTCGATACAAAGTTGGTAAATCTGAAATTTGTACTCTTGATATTGTTAACCAGATCAAGCGTAGGTGGAAATTAAAATTGCATTACCATTGCCATATCTCCTATATGACGATCACAACTGGCCTTTTCTTAAATCCCTATATTATCTCCGTATCCTGTATTAGCTAAAGCAGGGAACTCGCCGTCAAAGAACGTGATGCGCCTCTATCCCCTTCCTGTGAACTAGCGCCTGTAGGCCGTGTCAACAATCGCTAATCTGACTTTAGTATCAGTGGCACCTTGAGCCTAGTCCTTACCCTTTTAGAGTGCCCCGAGGTGTTCAAATTCAAATTCAAATTCAAAATTCATTTATTCCGTAAAAATGGTTACATTTGTTTGGAATCGTCATAATTTTTTTCCTACCGTGCAGTGCGTGACGTGGCGACTACTGAGAAACACTGCCAAAAAACTCAGTAGAACCCTCTTTTAAAATCTAATAATACATAACAATTTTTTATTAACCTAATAACAAAATACTTTATTTTACATTGAGATTGGAGCGATTTAATCCCAAGCATTTTTGTCACAAAGATAATCGGAAATTTTATAATAAGCCCTGCTGCACAATTTGGCTTTAATAGTCATTTTAAATTTATTTATAGACAATTCTCTTATACTATTGGGAAGTTTGTTATAGAACCGTATACATTGCCCCATAAAAGAATTACTTATTTTGCGGAGACGGCTAGCATGAACCACAAGATTATGCTTATATCTAGTATTTATACTATGTGTGTCGCTTTTTTTACAAAATGAGTCAATATTTTTATGGACATATAACAAATTCTCATAAATATATTGTAATGCTACGGTTAGAATATTTATCTCTTTAAATTTTTCTCTCAAGCTATCTCTGGGACCCAGTTTGTAAATAGCCCTCACGGCTCTCTTTTGTAATATAAAAATGCTGTTAATATCCGCGCAGCTACCCCAAAGAAGAATGCCGTATGACATTATGCTATGAAAGTAGCTGAAATAAACTATTCTAGCCGTATCAACATCAGTTAGCCTTCTAATAGTTTTTACTGCATATGCTGCAGAACTTAGTTTTCCAGATAACTTTTCAATTTGTGGTCCCCATTGTAGTTTAGAGTCAATGGTGACACCTAAGAACACAGTGGTATCCACAGGGTCTAAGCCATTTCCATTAATATGCACATCGGTGGAAACCTGTCTAACATTCGGGGTTGAAAACTTGATAACTTTAGTTTTTTTATCATTTAAGCACAGATTATTAATATTAAACCAATGAACTACTTTAGAGAGTGCATCGTTGACTTCGTTATAATTACTTAATTGTCTATTAATTTTAAATGTCAATGAAGTGTCATCCGCGAACAATACAATCTCATGTTTATCCCTTACGTAGTAAGGTAAGTCATTAACGTATATTAAAAATAAAAATGGACCCAGAATTGATCCCTGTGGAACTCCCATAACAACTGGTGAACCCGAAGATGTTATACCATTAATATCGACCTTCTGAATTCTGTTTCCTAGGTAAGAAGTTAGAAGTTCGAGTGCCTTGTTCCTAATACCGTAGTGGTGTAGTTTCCTGACCAGAGTGTCATGGTGTACGCAATCGAAAGCTTTGGACAAATCGCAAAATATTCCCAAAGCATCCTGCGAATCCTCCCAAGCTGCAAATATACTTTTCAGTAAATGTATACCCGCGTCAATAGTGGAGCAACCCCTCGTAAATCCAAACTGTTTCTTATGAAGTAAATTATGTTTATTAAAATGACTGAGCAACTGGCTAAGCATTAACTTTTCAAATATCTTACTAAGAGTGGGTAGTACGGAAATAGGTCTAAAATTGGAAGGATCTGAGCTATCACCAGCTTTAAATAATGGAATTATTTTACTATGTTTCATCAAGTCAGGAAACTCACCAGATGCGACACAGCAATTGAATAAGGTAGCTAGATGCGGAGCTATTTCAGTAATAATTGAGGAAATTGTTTTTACAGATAGACCCCACAAATCCTTGGTGTTTTTCATATATTTGTTTGTCACTTAAATGTATGCTTTAACCAGATGTACAATATTGATCGGTGCTTTATTGCTACTTACAACTATAATAATTAATATGAATATAAACTGATTATGAGTAGAGGCATCAATGACAAACGGATGGGCAGAGTACATTGTCTGTAAAATATTACAATTTGCTGCTACCTGTTAGCTAGCTTAAATCATAGAATAAGAATAATCTAGTCATCTTACTAATATAAATCTAATTATATATCTTTATGTTTATAAATCTGAATTAAATATCAGTGGTCTGGGTCGTGGTCCTAACTCCTTAAGGTGTCACTTAATTGTATATTTTTACCATTTTTTTCTATATCAATCTACTAAAACCTATAATAGTAATTAATGTGAATTTTAACTTATTATGAGTAGAGGAATGGGACCAGCTGACGGACGGAATACTTTGTCTGTAACATCCTACAATTTGCTACATGGTTATCTAATTTAATTCATAGAAAAAGAATAAAAGTGTAACATTGTGATTCTGACAACTACAATTGTATGTTAATAACCTAAGTGCTGAATAAATTCATTATTTTATTAATTATTTAAACGTGTGAAAACTCCTTCATGCAAAAACTACTGTATGGATTTTGCTAAAAGCTAACACGCGAATAGTATATAAGCTGGGTTGACGTATAGGCTACAAAACATCACGCAAGCAACTACTGAAGCAGTGTAACGTGGGTAAAACCGCAGGGTGCAGCTAGTTAGTTTTTTTTAATGTGCTTTTGACACGTACAAGTCTATGTACATATCGAAGTGCTGAATAAATTCATTTTTACATAATAACAAAACTTAAACATTTATTTTCCGCTCATAAATTAGAATCTGCATCCTTTCTTTTCCTAGTCCCTGACGACACAGAATTAATCATAACTTCAGTAATATTCTTTTGGAGGCAACACTGTTTCTGGCTTAAAATATGAATCATCCCCAAGTTTGCTGTACAACATTCACGCTCTATGTTTCCCGCAGGGCGCATAAACCAAAATCAACTATTAACTCACCACAGGTTAGAATTATTACCAGCTCATGTTGATTGTTTTTGGAGTATAACTACTATTATGTGGTTTTAAAATACGATTTGTGACGTAAACTGGTGATTTAATGTACAATTAATTAAATATTACTGCTTTTGAACATATGTATGTGATCGGTATGATGATGATGGTCTATTAACTATTAAACGATTTTGAGCACGGGGGCTCTTTTTTTGGAAAGACATATGAAGTTAGCCAGAAAGCTATTGCTTTTACTTCACCGGGCATAAAAACAAGCAGTGCAGCATGCAACTTTGAATGGGGCTTAGACATGTTCACGAGACATATTAATACTTAACAAGAAAAATGCTTAAAGATTTTTTTACATAAGATATGAATATTTTTTCTAACACAATGTTTATTTTAGTAGTCTGCCGAGCGCGGTTTCAGTTGCGTCAATCCGTCAATTCATTATTAAAAAAGCCTTACTCGATAAAAGGGGATATCTGACACATGTAAGTTATTTTTCAAATCGTACTAGTAGTTCCTGAGATAAGCGAGTTCAAAGATAATCTACATAAATGATCGACTGAAAAATACTATTGTAAAGACAATGGGCATGTTGACTTAAAAAAACTATTTATTCCGTCAATTAGATTACCAAAAAATATTGGACACGTTTTTTTTTACTTCCTCTAACAAACAATGGCGAAGATACAGCGCGTTGAAATTTCGTGTGCGACTTCACATCATTTTACCTAAGAGTGGCGTCACAAACTCTCTCAAACGTCTCCTGAACTATATAGTTATTTTTTATGCTCTGTATCTTGGTAATTTTTTATTGATTTGATAAATACAAAAATACGTGTCCAATATTTCTTTGTAATCTAACTGACGGACTGAATATTTTTTTTTAGTGTTCATGCCCATTCTTCAACAGCCTATTTACATCCACTGTTGAACATGGGCCTCCTTATATTAGTTGCACAAAACTCCCCTAAAATCTGGATCCCTTAAAAGTCATAATCCTCAATCTCATCGCCAGCGACCGCCCTGAGCCGAGGTCCAAGCCCCACAGGGGGCGCCCTCTTACGCAGGTTGCTTAGTTTGTAGTTTTTAAACCATTTATTAAGGCTGGAGCTCTGCTCGCCTTTATGCCCGTTGAAGTAACAAAAGCCTCGTGGCTAACTACAAATGTCAATCAGAAAAAAAAAACCTCCTTACTACAAACCTTGTAAGCAAGCCGTGGCATATTGCCATAATCGCACGCTATGCAGACGGGTTAGTGATCGCAGTAAGATGTTAAGTAGAAGAGTTGATAGATATCCATCAGGTGTATGTATGTGCCCCTTAGTCTATTCTATTCATTTTGTTTGTTATTCTATCCATGATAAAGCGCGTTAATATTTAGGATATAAACGCTTCCCGCGCGTGGTTTCACCCGCGTAACTCCCTTCCTCGTAGGAACGTCATTATTATAGTATATATAAAACCTGTAGGCTTCCTCGATAAATAGGCTACCTAACACTGAAATATTTTTTATAAATCGGACTAGTAATTTCTGTGATTGTCGCGTTCAAGCAAATAAATAAACTCTTCAATTTTACAATATTAGTAGGTATAGATAGTTGTGGATAAATTAAATAAACTTAACAAATGAATGCAGTGACTGTTAATCTCTGTTGCATATCTATACTAATATTATAAAGGGAAAAAGTTTGTATTTTTGTTTCGAAACACACAAAAACTACTGAACGGATTTCGTTTATTACATTATCCCTGAGTAACATAGGCTATATGTTTACACAAAAAGTGCACCCGTGCGGAGCCGGAACCGGCCGCTAGTGTAAGATAATTTTGTTAACACTGTTCCTATCAAAACTAGTTGTTTTGAAGTTATCGTATTAAAATAATAAATATACGTTTTTCAAAAATATCTGATCATTTTGCTACGTCCTATTTATCTTGAATTACAAGTGTTAAAACCAAATTACATTTTAAAACATACATTATTCGGGTCTTACCTAAACATTTTTATAAAAAAAATACATGTTGATTTAGCCCTTGCCTAAATCTACACACGAGCGGCTTTTATGAAGCTGCTATCGAAATTAAATCTGCCTGTCTATGTTTGTTGAGTTAGCATTTTTTTTTGAAAGAGTGAGCATTTGCTCTTTTTTTAAATAATTATATCTAGCTTCTCGTGCGTGGTTTCACTCGCGTAGCTACCATTTCCATAGGGAAACCATATTAAAATTCATCCTATAGCCTTCCTCGATAAATGGGCTATCTAAATCTGAAAGAAATTTTCAAATTTGTTTGTTTGCTTCAACGCGATAAGTCAGGAGCTTTTGATATGATCCTTATATTATCAGCTTTTTTACCAGTAAGCAATAATAGCCAGTTTAAAAAAAACCTATGCCTGAGTTTTATAAGTAACTGAGGCATAGTTTTTTTTAATCTCGCGTTTTTTTCCGAAAATAAATCCTTTCATTATTTTAATACCGCAGTTAGTAAAGCAAATATAATCATATATTACTTACGAAAATAGGCTAAGCAAATATAAGCATGTACAACTTACGTTCTACGTTCTTCCCATTTGAGTATGTTTCGCCGGACACTCTCATGTGGGTCGTGTTAAAACCTGCAGTAGACTTACCCACTGAGTTTGTTTCGCTGGGTCTTCCTTCTCAGTTGGGGCGTATTGGATCCGGTGGTAGCATTAAAGCGCGTCCTTCATTATACAATGGCCCACCTAAATAATGACAATTGTTCTAACCTAATCTATATTAGGTTAGAACAATTGTCATTATTTAGGTAAATATACATTTAAGCTGTAGGTATTATTGACTATAATAGTAATTTTTTTACTGCAAACAACAGAGACTCAATTTACAGATACCTAATACCTTCATCAATTTAATTAGCCTGTTTGTAAAATAAAAAATAAAAATAATTTTCATTTAAAACAGGCACTTGCAAATAGCCAAAACATTAATTTTCATCAAGTATTAACTGTCTATACAGAACAAGCTATTGGACCCAACAAAGTTAAATAATAAACTAAGACGTTAAGAGTTATAATTAAAAATAATAACTTAAATACCTGCTTAATTTGCTAATTTATAAAATGTTATCTTTATAGATTAATAAAAATTAATACTTGATGAAAATTAATGTTTTGGCTATTTGCAAGTGCCTGTTTTAAATGAAAATTATTTTTATTTTTTATTTTACAAACAGGCTAATTAAATTGATGAAGGTATTAGGTATCTGTAAATTGAGTCTCTGTTGTTTGCAGTAAAATAATTACTATTATAGTCAATAATACCTACAGCTTAAATGTACAAAGCCTTAATGCTTAGTTACTAAAGAAAAGAGTTGTAACAACGAAATCAGGCAGCTGTTGTTAGTAATAAATCATCTTATACGTATTCATGATTGATTAGCCTTTGCCGCGTGTACGAAATTAACTTTTTTTGTACTCGAGGGAAAATTCTTTGTGATCGCAATAGATGTATTTACATAATTGGCTTTATTTTGAAGCCCTTTTGTTATTTTGTCACAAAGATTTTAGGCGTGACGTTAACACGAAGCTATTATTTAATATTATAGTTCTTTTTTACTTTGAGCGAAGTTTTGGTTGAGGGGTTTTGTATGAAACGCCAATTTTATGGAAACACTTTATTTTATTAAATATGTTTTGGAACTTTAGGTATATTTTTTTTTTGTAATAAGTTTAGAATTCAAGTATAGGGAATTTAGGCTCAGGCGTTTTGGGTAGACAGGGGCGCACCAGCGTTTAGGTAATTTTAATTATTGGGAAGGACAAGTAAGAAGTATTTATAAGTCCAGCCTCTGATTCTTCAGGATATTAATATAATGAAATTAAAAAGCATTTATTTACAGCAAGAAGTATTTTACAATATAGTTATACTACTGCCAAACTAGTTGACAGTTTGTTGGCAGATGTAACTCCCTATTATACAACACCTCTACTCCCACTAACTCCCTATGACAGAGGGGCATTAAATTACGCTACGTTTACTATACGTGTTTTTTATTAATCCGATACGGTATAAAAATAAAAAGCAACCAAATTGAGATTTTTTTTCTTTCAAACAAACTAAATAGCTTATAAATCAGAGTAAAACGTAACCACTCTTTGTAAATAAATTTCACTGACCTAGCAAAGCGGCAACGTCGCGCGCGCGCCGGTGCGCTGCATGTGTTATCTTGTGTCAAGGCGGGCGGCCGGTGGTGGCGCGGGCGGGCGCTTAGGCCTCCGCTCGCGCCGGCTTTTATGATAGGTAAGGTTTTGAAGTAGCACACAACAACAATCACAACAAAAACACTAAATTTTTAAATTCTCGATGTGTCCACCATTCACATCAATGCACAAATTATACCGACGGAGAATATTGTTATTTATTTTTCTAATTAAATCACTGTTGTAATTACGTCCTATCACAATAAAAAAACAGTCAATCACAATAAAAACACTAACACTATTACAAAAACCCCAGTTACGTGTCCTGTCAAAAAAAAAATGTCTTAAACTTATTTAGTGTCCTATAACAATAACAAAAAAAAATCACAATTGTCTGCGCGCGAGTTTGGCGTTCGGCGGCGCGTACGTAACACGTACGTTCCAAAATGATAGCATCGGCGCACTGAGGCGCCCGGCACTCCACTTACCGATCGCAAGGATCTAGAATGCAATAACAACACACTGACCTATTTCCATCTCTTTTACGCACGGGATGTTTTGCAATGATTTGCATCAGAGCGGCAACAACGCATCGTAGGTTATACTCAGATTTATTGTTTTAAGGTGCATGACCTATGCGTAGACATAATCAGCTGTTAGTTAAAAAATACATCGTGTTCAAACGGCGCAAAAACTTAAAAAATCATTTGCGACTAAACTACTGCTCCTATTTAATTGATTTTTGGTACAGAGCTTGGAAATGGTACCTAGTATAGGCAGTTTAAAGGAAAGCCCCTCTGTCGTATCAACGTTGTATATCCCTATCTAATTTTTTCACCTATCTGATACAAAAAGACAATCGAAAACATTGAAATGTTACACCTATAAATTTATCTTAGGTCTAGTAAAATTCTTAATTTAGGTATGTATTTGTTAAAATTAAATCATTGTATAAATTTTGAAGCAGATATGATACTAATTTATTTTTAAACGAGTTTTTAGTTACACAGTTTTCTTCTTCAAATAATAAATCATTAAAAATAGTCATAAATTTGTATCTTTAAAACCCGCGTTGTTCGTAGACGTAGCGCCGTTGCTGTCACTCATCAGTCTAACCGTGACCACGACTGGCGTAACCATGTCGAAGCGTCGGATTATTAAAAAGGTAATAATTTGCCTCAAAATTGTACCGCGATTGAAATCCGCGTCTACTATAAAATAAGTGTACAAATCGCAAAAGCTTCAAAACATTTAGATATTCACATATTACAGTAATCAAACATGTTTATTTACGGACAATGTTTCAATCCTCAAATAAAATATATTAAAACCTCCATGCGAAATCTATTTCTATCAAAATTAATTCGTGAGATAATTATTAGCTGAGGACAGACAAAATGGCTCTTACTATTTTAATAAACTTTAAGGGATAATAAACTGTACATTTTGCAATATTGTAGAGTATCCCTTAATGAGTTAATAAACTTTAAGGGTTAAACAAATTTTTCATGAAATTAAAATTAAAATGGCCTCAAATCTGATTTACAATGGACATGAATAAATCCCGTAGTCCCGTGGTCGCTTGCGGTGGGGCTCATAAGAAAGCTCAAAGTAATTCAGTGAGCTAGGATAAGATTGGCGTTTCTCTGCGTGATCGAATCAGAAATGAAAAGATCCGCAGGAAAACGAAGGTCGCTGACATAGCTTAACGGATTAGCAGGCTGAAGTGGCAATGGGCAGGACACATAGCTCGAAGAACTGTCGGCCGATGGAACAGAAAGGTTCTCGAGTGGAGACCATGAACTGGCAAGCGCAGCGTAGGACGACGGCCTGCACGGTGGACCGACGACATCAAAAAGGTTGCACAGAATCAGTGGTTACAGGCCGCTAGCGATCTTTCCCACTGGAAATCGATGGGGGAGGCCTATGTTCAGTAATGGACTACAACAGGCTGATGATGATGAATAAATCCCATTTTTGTTCTAAATATTAGATTAAGATAGAACACATCTAAAAATTTACAAAATACAAGTAAAGAACTCACAATCTCTTTCAAAAGTATTCAATAAAGGGCCTGTATTTTCTATGAGGTTTTTTTTACATCGTCATGAAACTTTTGTGCGACCTCCCTTTGCGACTAACTGGGTACAAGAGCAGTATCTCTCATACATTTTTCAGGTTGATGCGCTCCGTCCGACTTCTAGTCACAAGAATTTTCTGAATTTAAAAACAGCCATTTACCGTTATACAACTAACTTAACGATGTAATATACGATTTTGAATCTTATAATCGTTGTAATAAGATTCAAGTGTTCATTTCCGTATGCTGAATGAAGTTTGTTTACCAAAATCGTTGTGTAGGTAACGGAGTGGTCTTGTTGCCAGTAATGACACTTGTAAACTGGCCTCTGGTTTAATTGTACTGCAGTGAATATGAAGTCACTGTAACTTTAATGCAGTGTTAGATTTCATGAAGTAAGGACTATGTTTAGCGTCATTATTTTATTCTTTACTTGATTTTTGCGTACAAAAATGGGCTATCTAACAGTGAAAGTTGTTTTCGAATCGGTCCAGTAGTTCCTGAGATTAACGCATTCAAGCAAACAATCTTTCATAATGCGGACGGCTAAGGAGTGGAATTCTCTGCCGGGGTCAGTTTTTCCGGAACGCTATAATCTGGACATCTTTAAAGCTAAAGTGAACAGACACTTTCTAGGCACGCGTGTATCATCTTAGGCCTTATCTTCGCCTACCATCAAGCGAGATTATGGTCAAATGTAAGCCTATATTCAATAAAAAAAAAACAATCTCTTCACCTTTATATATTAGTATAGATTGTGTCAGCTGTGATATAATAACTATTAATGGCAAGTTTAACTCATTTATGAGTTTGTTTCCAGCAAATCATGATTTGTGATTAACATTATCATTAGTTTATATAACTAGTTGACTATGAGTGATCTACGATGATACCTACTGCGGTCACCAACATGTCTGCCAAACGCGGTACTTGTGGTTACGAGGTTAAGCTGCTGTTCGTTCTCAACGCACGATCGCCATAAATTATACGACAGCAATTCTACTTAATTAGTGTTCTATTTTCTAGTAGTCAGCAGTTTTTGTACCATTGTGTACGTAAATTTTAAAACAAGCGAAATACTTCTAACAAAAAAAAAGATAATTGTCTACGGCGTAGATGCTACGGCAAACGAGACTACGTTATGACATGCACGTTTCGCTACACGTTCTGTATATTTTGTTTTACGCGTGCTACGAGAATTACATTTTTACCTCGAGTTTATTTATGTGCTGTAATTTCAAGTAGCTGCTTATTTTCTTTATTTGTGTTAAAATTAACTATTTCTTCTTTGGATTCTTTTACGCAGGTGTAGTTAATTACAAACTAAATTGTACTAGTACTACTTAATTTTTGAGTTTGTGTGTGTGTGTGTATTAAATGGTTTACAAACTACAAACTACGCAACTTGCGCAAAATGGCGGCCCCTGGGAGAACTGGGACTTGGACCTCGGCTCAGGGCGATGGTTGTCGGCCATTAATAGGAGAGTTTTGTGTAACTGTCGCTCTACTTCATATTTTGCAGGCTTATTTGACTTGAGTGAGTTTCCTTACGCAGGCCTTCAGTCGCAACTTAAGGGAAGGGGATACCTTCGCCCTTTTACGAGGGCGATAATCCAGGAGAAACCGCGGCTTCCAGCTACGGAGGCTGCCGGGGGGGACACCCGAAGGCCAAAACCGGTGCTCAGGTCCACCACACTCGACGACAGGGGAAGGAACACCGGGGGAGTTTTTAGTTTTTAGTAGGTAGGTCCTCGCGCGACTAACGTAGCGTATTCATTTCGGGAGGGAGAATCCTACATACCCTTCGCTGACGCGGGATCACAAATTTTGTGAAACCCGCGTAAAAAAATGGCTTCGAGTCTACAAAAGAATTGTCAATTTCTTTGTAATAAAAATTAACTAAGGCCTTAACGTATTATTTATTATATCTACTTGAAAATGTGAAAAAGCAAGGCCAATATAAAAGTTGTATCTTCTCAGCAAAACATCGCCCCTGCGTCGTGTCCTAATAATAAAAGTTGGTGACCCTCATAACTCATAGCCGGCTGAACCGAAATTTGTCCTATATAAAACAAAATATTGACGTAAATTGACTTCTAAGCACTGTGTCTACTTCATAATAATATATTTTCCTTGAGTTAGTAAGGGATAGAATATTATGGTTATTATAATACACAGCAGTTGAGCTAGTAATACGTTAGTTAGTTCAATCATTGACTCAACCAAATAATATGATTATCATTATATTCTCGTGCATTAGTAGGGTGGCGAGAGCTCAATTGGGTTAGTGATTAGGAAAAGTAGCCCGTTGGTTACGGTAACCCTCAGACATACTATACCTAAGTTTATTTTCTGACCTTTAGATTTTTTCAAAGTAAAATGTTTTTTTAAGTCTGAAGATGGAAAACCCATCGTTTTAATTAATTACTTTGCAGCGACATCTACAGTAGCCGGACAAACTACAAGAAGACAAGCAGCGCCATCTATCAACTAGCATCCCAACTAACCTGTATCACGCAATACAAGTTTGCAAGCCAATTCGAACAGATACAAGTTCTGAATATCAACAAAAGGCCGTCGTCCGCCGGGAAAACCACCTCGCCCGGTAAAGATCTTCCTTTTTTGTGGATGAACACCACCATCCGTCCCTGATGATGATGTTTTCCTACTATGTCTATGATTATATTCGAATTATTGATTCTATTGATATTTAAATAATTGAGATTTGTAATTGTAATGCATCATAATAAGTAATAATGTACTAACAACTGTATAACACCTTATGCCTACCATATTTGATGCAAATAAATGATATTATTATTATTTAAAAAAAAACAACTTTAACAGTTTCAAGTCACATTTGAAACTGTTAAAGTATTTTTTTTATAAATTTATTTCAAGGTACAAAATATTTCATATTCAATCGAATACTATGCATCGTTTAGTGAATTGGGTACTCTATAGATTGTCGTTTCAAGTAAATATCACGTATAACAAAAGGTTTTATGACATGATGGTATGTTACTAAGTTATCTTCTTAGTTATAATAATGATATTCATTTATTTTCGTTTAATAGTTATGTTAAGCTTATCGTATAAGTCTCATATCGTTTATTTAGGTATAGGCATATGTTGCGGTCAAGACTCTTAGCCAGTCAAAAGTACTTTTGACTAGCAAAATCAGTCAAAAATGGTTTTAGGTTAGGTTAGGTTAGGTTATGTTTAGTTAGTTTTCACTGATTTTTCTGGTTAAAAGTACTTTTGACTGGTTAAGAGTTTTGACTGTATCACTACATAGTATAAAACAAAGTCGCTTTCTCTGACCCTATATCCCTATGTCCCTTTGTATGCTTAAATCTTTAAAACTACGCAACGGATTTTGATGTGGTATTTTTTAATAGATAGAGTGATTCAAGAGGAAGGTTATATGTATAATACATCAGCATTGCGCCCGTGCGGAGCCGGGGCGGGTCGCTAGTCATATATATATTTTTAAGATTACTACTATTCTTGTTAACTCCTCGTATGAACCAAAAATGTTCGTGTTACGTGTGGGTTCACGTTGATAGTGAACCGGCAACCACATCATATGTCTACGGCCGCTTGGATCGATATTTCGTTAATTTAATGCAATAAGTGAATTAAAAAATCGATAACAATCAAATCAATCAAATCTTAAAAGTATTTTGTAACGAATTACAAGAACTTGACTATCACTAATATTTTTAAAATATGAAATAGAAAAAAAAACTTTCCAAAACTTTTTATATTGTTACCAAACCTTTAAAAAATATTTTCTTTGTAAGTATAAGCCCATTGTGAATATTTAAAAAGTCAATAAATCATAGTATCAATCCATCAAACTCAGTTCAGTCTGTAAAAATTCACGCTTCACTGACTCAAAGGCAACTGGCATATAGAATCAGTAAAAGATCTCGTAATCCTGTTACCGTTTGCAGCGACATCTGACAGTACCAATTGATTGTATTTCATCTTTGTACTCTTTAAGACAACCTCCGTAGCGTAGCGGTATTTGGCTCGCTTTAAGTCTAGGATGTCGTGGGTTCGATCCCCATACCGGACAAGAAATCTTTGGGTAAATACTAAGATTTCTTTCCGGGTCTGGTTGGTTGAAGGACTACCCTCCGTGCCTTGGAAAGTACGTTAAGCCGTTGGTCCTAATTGTTATAACATCATCTACAACTAGCGTATATCAGAGAACGGGCAGCAGCGTTTCCCTGTGTATTACAACATAATACTGCGGTCACCAATCCGCCTGCCAAGCGTGGTGACTATGGCATAACCCTCCCTCGGGAGGAGGCCCATGTTCAGCAGTGGCCGTCGTACGGGCTGATGATGATGATGACTCTATAATGCCATATTGATTGGTTCCTATCATATTGGATATCCGAATTAGCTAACACTAATTTGGCGTGGTCTGTCACTGTTGTGATGCGGCCGTAGTCCAATGGCTAGGGCGTTGGACTTGCGATCATGTTAACGCCAGTTCGATCCCAACCCATAGCACTACCGATGTGAACCCTTTCGTAATATAAGCATTTAAGTTTAGCGCGAGGAGTCTCTCCTTAGCGTGGTATGCTAAACTCATACCACGAGGAGAGGACCCTACTACTACTAAAACCCCCCGGACACTCCTTCGATCCGCCGTTGGCGGGGGCGGGGTACACATAAACAATCCGGCACACGAAGAGAGGTCCTGCCCACCCACTGAAACCTGATTTTACCAGTGGCCACGGCCATTGGTTAATGCTCTGAACCTGTAAATGTCTAACTTGCTGTGCGCGATACAGGTTACTTGAAATTGTAAGTGCTAGATGGCGCTGCCAGTCTTATTGTGTTTCTCTGTTCCGCTGCTGTAAGTGGTTCTACAAACTGTATCACTATATTATATCATTTGACATTATTTTGCACGAAATGTTAGTAAAAGTGCGTGTTCATTTGATCGGAGTCAATCTTATTTAAGTTGGGAATTAGGATTGGTTTACTATTTGCAACTTGGTATACCATTTACAACTTAACATAACTTCAAATGTGGGTCACATTGCTAACACTTCATAAATCAGTACAGTTCTACTGTGAGCACAGACAATGATGCTTGAACACACAACTACTACCTCTCACGAATATGCTCTCAGAACACAGTCTCAATTTCATAGAACTGTGTTCAAAGTGTCCGTTGAGTCTTGCTTGTTAGCCAATGTGTTAATGGGCCTTGAATTACTATTGAACTGAAATACAAACACCTCGATTTCAAAAACTAGTGAAAGAAATACCTGTAATAAATAAATAAATTTAACCCATTTTTGCTGAAACCCATTTCTGAACTAAAAAAGATGGCATTTAAAACATAAAATGCAATCCACACAAAAAAAAATAATTTTGAGCATTTCATTAGGCAAAGCCGTACTTGACAGACGGTTGTGACCACAGCATCATATTCTGCTTACGCTGCTGCCAGGTCCGTAGTATACAATTGTTATAATGACTTTATAACAATTGGGACTAACGGCTTAACATGTTTCCCCGAGGCAAGGAGGACTCCGATCTGGTACTTCGTCCACCATTGTGATCGAACAATGACCTCTACGACTTAAAAGAAGACTTATATCGAATATTAGTTTACTAATAATAGAATTAGAACATCTGGTATTAGAATACGAAAGATAGTATTCTTAGATTATGAAAAAAAAATATATTTTTAAACTGAAGTTCAACACAGATATTGGCATGTCTTTCACAATTCAAATGCTAAAAGAACAATTTTAAAAAAGAAAAAACAATCCATTGAAGATGACTAAGAATAAAAAGATCCTTCTTTAATAATCAATAGCAGTTTCTAACACTGTATAGACATTAATCCGTCCATAAATATAAAAAGTTCTGGATTTTTCACGAGTGAAAATAGATTTGAACCACGAAAATATATAAAACTTGGAAAGTATGCAGAATGGCGGTTGTGCGTGACCACTAGACTAGAAAAAGATTAAAATAACATCACTCGCAATGGGTACATTTTTTTAAAACGTTGATTGGTTTTGTGGTTTAAATGTTAGACACAGGTTTTATTCTGTTCTGTTCTGTGTTTTATTCTCGGAGACCTGGTGTCTCTATAAAGGTGACATCAGACGGCTTGACGTTTTTCACCTAAAATGTCTTCGAGCAATTCTTCGGCTGAGATGGCAGGATCGTGTATCGAACTCGGAGGTTCTCCGTCGAACCAAACAGACTGGAATGGAATGTCTTTTAATGAAAGGTCAACTTCGCTGGTGTGGGCACCTTGTCCGCATGGAGTCTACCAGGGTGCCAAAACAGATATTTTACTCTGAGCTTAGCTCTGGTAAACGCAAACCTGGCGGGCAGTATCTGCGGTATAGGGATGTTCTAAAACGCCACCTGACTGCTGTCGGCACTTCAAGCGAATCGTGGGAGGAGCTTGCTACTCAGAGGACGGAATGGCGAACTGCAATCAAATCGGGCTTAGAAAATTTTGTACGCACCCGTCTTGAGGATCTTGATGCCAAACGCCATATCCGGAAAACTCGTCCCAAGCCCTCATACAACTACACAGGGACACATATAACTCCGATGGGACTCTTCACTGTGCTTCCTGTAATAGGACTTTCAAAACCAAATTTGGATTTGCTAGTCACGGTCGCGCCCATGCAAGGGCCCAGACAAACATAAACTAAGGGTGTCGCCGTCGACGGATACGTCTGGGAGGACATCATCATCATCATTATTCTGTTAAGGAATTTCTAAAGCCATCTTTTTACTTTAACTTTTGAAATTTTTTTCAATCTTGGCTATAAATATATATTGTGTAATGTAATAAATAAAATAAATAAATAGTTAGTATTTTTTGCCAAATTTTATGATTCTAAGTCAATGTAAAGTATCCTAAAGATGTTGATTTGATAGAGTTTTGTTTTGTAATTTTTGAGAAACGTTAGTCTTAAAATCGCATATACAACGTGTTAATTAAATAACCCAAAAACTCTTAGGTGGTGGTTGTGCTCATGGACATGAACAACTTTTAATATGGGACCAACATTGTAACTCGAAAAAAAAAACAACTTTTTCCTACATTTTGGTCGAGTAGGTATTGACAATTTGTATGGAACAGCTGATATTTTACTTCGAGATACAATGTTGGCCTCGTAGAAAAAGTTGTTCATATCCATAAGAACAATCACCACCTAAGAGGTTTTGGGTTATTTAATTAACACGTTGTATAATATTCTCAACTACCTACACTTCATCAATCTTCGCAAAACAAGAACCTAACGTTACAGTATTCTAGTTTCTTGAGTTCTTAAGTTTACACAACGTTCATTTGATTAACAACTATGGCCGCATTATAAATGTTTGCACCAACTTTATTAATCGAGGATTTACGCGAAGACATACTGTGTAAACTCCTTGTGAAATGTGGTAGTTGGACGTGAAATTTAATTACAATAGCACTTGGGTATGAACAGCAATTAATTTTAAACAATTATCATCACAACCAGTCAGTATAACGTCCACTACTGAACATGCGGGCCGCAGTATTATATTATAAAAGAAAGAAAAATATTTAAATAGTGCATGTGATTTTTGAAAAAAACATGTTATAACTGTTATAATTGCATGATCGTGCACCATATATATATATCGATACCAGAAGTATCAATTAATGTAAGGGACAAATCACAGTTTTTCAGGAGAGCCAAAAAATCATTTTATTTTTTTTAATCTGTCTATAACTTTTTACTGTCTGCTCCGATTTTAATTGTATCTTGAGCAAAGTTTCTTAGAATTAGCTCTTCTTTCATGCTATCAACGAAAGATTTAGTCATGCCCAGTGGTTTAAAATATAGCATGTCCCTTACTTTAAAAAAAGATGTTTAGTTGTGCCTTACATTACTAATATTTTATGTGTAACCCGTTGAGCGTAATGTAAGCAGCAAGAGAAATAGAAAATTATACGTAATTCTATTGTAAAGGACTTTTACAGTGTTGCCATTCAATGTAACTGTAGATTATCTACCAAAATTGATGGTATTTTAACACCATAGAAACAAGTTCTTTGCATGATCAATGTTGTTATGAATCAACATTAATAATTCCAAGCAAATCTACACGTTAGTTTCAGGTTTTATAGCTTAGCTATCACAGATTACTTTAGTTGTATGGTTTCTATAGACCAGAATTACACTAAGAACATGTCACGTCGCGTCGCATCGGGTGTTCATAGTGTTATTCTGGCCTATAGAAAACAATACGACTAAACTAATCTGTGATTCACATTTGATTCGACTCAACACGCGTCGCGTTGCATCAGGTCACGTCGCGTTTTAAGAATATGTTTCCGCCTTTATTCCTCATTTATATTTATAAATGATCATTCTAAAGTGTTGAATGGCCAGTGCGTACTATTCGTATATGACATTTCCCTTCTCACTTTATGTCACAATAATAATAACGAACTTGAACACACTCTCAACAACACAATATCTTGGATGTTATGCTTACGCTTATTTCTGGCTCACTTATGGAATCATATTATATTATATAGCACAGATGCACCCACAATCTTCATAGCACAGAAAAAACTAATTCGTATCTTTGTCCATATGGATAGCACAGAATCATGTAAGCCTCATTTTATCAAACATATTATTTTAACTTTACCATCTATTTAAATATTAGAAACCTGTAAATTTGTTAAAAAACACTCAGAACTTTTTACGACTGTCTAAGACAAAGATTTAAAATACTCTTTAAGAAATAAAGGTAAATTAAATATACCATTATACCCATAATACATCTCAATTAAATTTACATGCAACCAGTCCGTAAGCCATGTACTTATATATAAAAATATTTAATAAGTTACCAAAAATCATCAGATAATAATCCAAAATAGAGATATTAAAAAAAACTTAAAACTTTGCTTATTAGCAAATCCCATTATAGCGTACATAAATATTAGTAATACAACATAAAATAGAAACATTTTAAGACCTAATGAAGCAATAAAGATTTAAATATGAATGTACTTAAACGAAAAACCGATGAAAACATAGAATATGAATTGTGTGAAAGATGATTAGTATGATGGCAGTGAAAATAGAAATGATGAATAGAGGGAACGAATGGATGTATGGAAAGAAGATCGAATAAGAGGTGCATGAATCGTTGTAAGATGAATAAATAAATATAAATGGTATGAATATTAATATAAGAAATATACATATTGTTGTGCCGATTACCATACTAATTAATGTAAGGGAATAATAATAAAAAAAACTCTAATCATTAATTAATGTAAGGAACATGTTATTAAAATTGTCTGATTTAAGGTTTAAGGTAAGAGCGTAAATTATTTAATACTATGACTTACTTTATTTTTCTGAGAAGAAAAAATTATGATGACTGTTAAATCATTTTTTTTGTCATAAATCGTTTTACGCAGTTCAAAAATTTGTAATGTAAGGGAAATTTTCTGAACGATAGAGAAATGTTAATAATATCCATAGAGAGAGCGGGAAATTCTGAATCCAATGATGTATATAACTCATTTTTGCCAAAATGTCCCTTACGTTAATTGATACTTCTGGTATCGATATGGTGCACGATTCTGTCTATCAATTAGAAATTGGTACCTATAGGTACCAACTTCAGATTTATGATTATTTCATCATAGTTGTAAACAAAATTAATGAAAAGAGAAATCAAATTTTTATACATAAACATAATAACGACACTAAATTAACAATTAAAATAACAATTATATACTCATAATAAGAAAAATTAAATCTTTGCTTGAAATTGTATTGTTTTATAAAATAAGTATTGTTTGTCTGTACTAAGTTTACATTATTTCAGTACAGTATTTTAATTTCATCATTATTAACTACACTGTATCATCAATCAACACTAAAGCAATAGACAATGGTATAATATGATAACAATATTAACTACGTTATCATAAAACATAGATTAGAGGTATTATAAACTTCCATGCAAAACGTGGAAACGCCGCATTATGTCGCACGGGCAAACACAATCCTAATTTAAAAACAAAACAATACTTTTTGCAACTTAATTCTTTAGTTTTTGTTTTTATTTTTCTTTAACTATTTCTTTATATTCAAAAAATACATCATATACATGATACCTTCGGTTATTAAGATCTGACATTTAAATGTCGCCTCGTGACACATTATTTTTGTCGAGCCATTTCAATCTAGGTCGCCAAACATCAGATGGCCGGTGAATACCGATCATTACTAACCAGGGTCAAAAATATTGCTAAAAGCCTTTCACAAACCTACCCAACTGCAACCATAAGATTAGAAGAAAATATTGAATGTTTACAAAAAACGTCAACGGCGTATGAGTAATTTTGGTTTGAAAGCTATTGTGTAAACTTTTCGAGTCCAAACGACCGCGAGACAGCAAAAACTGACCTTTATAGGTCCTGTTCAAACAGAGATAAACCAATATGATATATTTAATGTTTGGTTACTAGATAAATTTTACTTTCACTGTACTTCTTTGTAAGTGGTTTTTCTTTTCTGTCAATAGCTCCTTTGGGCTTTGAAAGTTCAGAGTGAAATCAAATATCAATGTAATAATATTTAATATTCATGCTTCAATCTCAAGTATTTTATTTTTCTTGGAACTTTTAGGCTGCTTTGAAAAAAATCGTTTCGGCGTCGGTTAGAACTTTAAGTAATAATGATATGCGTTTTAATTATGCGGGTTTAATAAAATTTCATAAGATTTTGCTTTTTTAATGTTACCTTACAGCTTTCTTTCAAAAAAGTAAGTCCAGTACTTACACTCCGTTTAAAATAATCCACAAAATTATTAATAACTCGGATAAACATGTAGAATAATTACATAAATAATACCTCATTTATTATTTATTTGTTTCCTAGAAATATTTGTTCAATGGTAATATATGAGTTGAAACATATCAAGCTACTAATAATTTTGAGACAATCCATCATTTTATAATATCATCGTAAAGAAACGTTCATATCCTAGTTCAGTAATCCAAATGTAATATGATTAAAAATTCCTTATAGTCTCACCGCGAATTGAATAGGAATAAAGCGCTAGTTGCAAAATCTGAATCATTGAAACGATAGTCTTTTGACGTGGAATCCAATTTATCGGCGCAATGGAAACAAGAGAATGGGGGATGATTGGGTGGACCGTTGGTTTGATCGAGTCTATATTGGTAAATATTCACTGCATTTATTTAACTTTTCAAATAGTGTTCTATATAAAAAAAAACAAGTGGATATTAGAAATAGAGTAAGTTTGTTTGCACCTATCGATTTCCAATCAGATTTGTATTTGAAAGAGCCTTTTTGGCGCACCTGATGCTCCGATAGTTCACCATAGTACTCAATGGTGCGCTCTTGGTCCTTGGCTACTCGACTCTGTTTGTTGTTGTTTTGTGTGGTTGGCCATACAAACCAGTGTATGAAACCATTAATATGTTGATTATAATAATGGTTTCCATTTTACTTTGATGTAATTGACAATAAAAAATTCCAATATTTATTTTCTTCTCTGTTATAGTTAAATTCTAAAATAAGACACTTAGGATTATTTTTTTATTTCTTATAAATAAATAATTATCTGCATATTTCAAAATTGAGATGAATAAACTTGACGACCGGCAGGATTCGAACATGCATCTTAGGTAAAGCCCCTAATGCCTTAACCAATTAGGCTACGGTGGAACCACAGCCGGTCATCGAAATTTATTAATCTCGTCGTAACACGTCTCAAAGGGCCGTTAGTGCCATCTATCGGTAATGATCGGCATTACTTCGACAAAAATCTCCAAATTTGTTATTAAATAATAAACGATGACACCGCCCGTTTTTCAGTTTTGAAATATTGTATAAGGTAAAGTTTTCCATAAAGCGTTCAAAACATAAAAAAAGTCTTACCAGATATTTTTTATGTGACGTTAGAAATTAGCTCTTAATAAGGTTGTACCTATAAGATATAAACTTAGGAGTAGAAAATACATTTGTTCCACTAGTCTATGCTAGTAAACAGATTTTAAAATCAAATTCCATTTTCCGACATTTAACTAATGAATACACAAAAGCATGAGAATTTCTAGTTAATAAATACCAATCATAATACGTATAAAGCAGTTATTCAAGCTTAAAATATGCATTTGAATATAATTCACGTATTTTCAATACTTTTTTAAAAATCTGCACAAATCCATCGGCTATTGTGTAGAATGTTTCTAACCTCAAATAAGACCGGAAGAATTCACGCAATTCCAAATTCAAAGTTTTTATCAAAGTCATCCCGTGAACCAAAGTAAATCCATGAAAAAGACCGACTTTCAGCCAGTCAATTGGATGTTTAACATTTAGCTCAAAACTGGTCTCCAAACTTTGACACGATAGCGATTTTTTCAATATGTTCGAAGGGCCAAAACTGTTTTAATTTTTCTATCCTTAACTATACTCTTATTTCTAGACTAGTGGCAAAGTGTGTGACCGAGTAATTACCATATGGTGTTGTCTTTTTCAACTTATGACAGCAATAGTAACAACAATAAGACATTAGATGCGCGGACTAGATCGGTACTACACTAGTCTTTTAGATGTCGCGGGCTGGATTTTTGACACTGGCGGGCCGAATTTATATAGTTTGGAGAACTCTGAACTAGAGTAAAACTTCTAGTTCAAATAGTTGTATATGTAAGTTATTCTTATTTTCGCGGATATAAGAGTACCTACTTAAATAAAAAGTTCTCTTTGTACAATATGTCTTACGTGGGGGCCTCCTTTTAAGTAGGTATGAGAGATGACTGTGTTAGGTGGTCCCGCTTATTAACTAGCTATAACGTGCTTATAAAGATAATAGTTACCATTTATATTTATAACTTAATCAAAAACTTGTCTTAGTACGAAAAGTAGGGTATAAATTTTTGTCGATTGACGTTACAAGTTGTATTTATAAATGACTTGAGTTTGCAACACGCCCCTAAAAATGACTGCTTCGTCATCACCAATCTCTTGCCCTTATCCCAATTTATTTGGTGTCGGCGCAACCTGTCTTATTCTTCCATACTCATCTATTAGCCGCCATATCGATAGTCAGTTTGCTTCTTAAAGATTATTCTAATAACACAGCAAATTTTATAACAGCTAATAACTTCTTGGCTAGAGCCCTGTTTACATATACCAGATGACGTATCTCGTTGATACCTAGTCCGTCCAAAAATATAAAAATTCTTACAATCATCACGGGTAATCTAAATTCGTAAAATAGGAAAACATACACGGAGCCCAAAAACCATAAATAAATAAATAGTTAGACACGTATGTCGTATTAAGGTTCTCGCAAAATATATGTCTTTTATTTAACAGCAGATTGTGTACTATAATGTGTTTTTTTATATAAAAAATACACTTCAATTGATATATCCTTTGAATAAAGTCGTCCCCTAAAACTAGCTGTGCTAAGCAACCACCTTACCTTGTACTGTCGTTATTCATTTCAATTAAGTTTATTTGTCGTACAAAAATAACACACAATCACAAACTTTATTAACGTAAATTAATACTTAGTTATCTGCTGTCAAATGTAAGGCATATATTTTGGGAGCACCTTTATATGATACATAGCATGAATTGGAAGGGTAAACAAACGTGAAGGGCGATGTTGGTCGTTTCATACATGATTCACAAAGGAGACTGTTGATTCGACGAAGGTGTTTGTGTCGTGTATTATTCAACACTATGGTTTTGCATTTACATTCATGAGAAAATTGGTTGCATTGTGATGTAAGAAGTTTTATAACTGGATTTGAATCTTGTATTAGTTATATACTGTTAAATATTTAACGCCTTAAGAGCTCCGCGGAACTCCGCCACACCAGTGCGAAACAGTTTTGTTAGACAATAAATTTTAAGTATTAAGTCTTAGATAAATGATTGGCCTCGCGCTCGATTAGATACCGTGCTAGTTTAATTAAAACCGTAAATGCGGCAACTCATATATCAACAACATACACTGTACCATCAGTACAGTGTAACATAAATAAATATCCTCCTGATCTCTCTCTTATTATGTTTTTTTTACACAGTTTAGTACACAAACTGGCGTATTACTTCGATTCTCAGGCACGAATTCTTCGCACAGAGCGTGACTGGCTTGAATATGCCGATTTTGACGTACTATTTTTTTATGCATTTCTTTAGTACAACAGCGGTCATTTGTCTAAGTATAAAATATTGTGTAGGACCCACGTCGTTGTTTGATACGATACAATTGCACGTTCATAATATCTTGGTGACAAAAAGGTCTTTTCATAGTAAGTTTTGCAAAACGAATGAAATGGGGAATTTAAATTCGTGAATTCATCTAAACGCGCAGAAATTCTTAAACCATTAGAAAATGGTTTAAGATTTTCTGAAGTAAGTCCTGTAGCTACAGGCTATTCAATGCAAATCTTTCCTCTTTAAAATATTAGTAGGTATTAGTTAATATATTTTTTTTGTTCCATCTTCAAGTGAGTGTACCTACCTAATTTTGTTCATTTTACTATCACCTACCAAAATCGTTGTCTGTCTGACTCTGCCTGCTACCATGTTCGAGCTTAACCCTAGTGTGTATATGTCGCCTGGCGAGAAAGCCACAAATTCCAATTAATCCAGATTTCTAATCACAGTCTGCCAGATGAGTACTCGATGTAAGTAGTTTAGTTTGATAAATGTATGTTGAAAAAGCTGTCCGTCTCGTATTAATTTAATAAAAGTTTCGTTTCGGTTACATGTAGAATTTTCACAGATGCGATATCTATCTTCATCATCAGTCCGTCTGACGTCCACTTCTGAACATGGACCTCTTAACGAGGGAGGGTTTCTTTAAGCGGGATGGTGGCTACAGTATTATCTAATATTGTGGTCACACACGGGACGTTCTCTGTTCTATAATTGCTATTGATGATGCTATAACAATCGGGACCAACGGCTTAATGCGCTTTCAGAGGCACAGGGTAGTCCGTCAACTAAACAGAACTGGAAAAATCGTAGATTTTACACAAAGATTTCTAATCGGGCGTGGGGATCGAACTCTGAGACTTAAACCGCAACGCTATAGAGGATATATCATTCAAAAAAATAAATAAATTATTATGTTAATATCTTACATATACATCCAATTGTATTCATTTGGATTGTTTCCATGCGCAATTATTACGAATAATAAATATGTACTTTCAGTACAATATTCCCTTTTTTTATAACAGTAGTCATGCTGCGATGGTGTCACATTGTAATGTTACTTTACAAAAAAAAAACGATAGGTACTATTATTTTACTTGTTAAAAACCTGCAAAGGGCAAAATTCGCTCGGATCAACTATCACCCGAAGCGTGTTGACCCATATCTTGAAGGATTATCCTTTTTTGCTAACGGTTGGCCAAGGACAGCCATGGGTTATGTTCGACTACTTTTTGAGTAGATTGAGAGGACAGGATTTTATTCCTCAGAACGTATTATAAACTCTTGGTTATTCCACGTGGTTTCCGGCTTAGATTAGACCACCTCATGTTTTCCTATGGTTGTCGTAAGAGGTGACTAGGGACATATACCTGATTGATCGGCAGCATCTATCAGCTAAAGGATACTCTCATCATAATGTGATCACCAATTCACCTGCCAGGCGTGTTGGTGGCGGCAGTGTGTCTCTTAACAATCCTGGCTTGCCAATGTCTGCAAAGGAGGAGGCTCATATTCAGTAGTGGATTTAAGTAGACTGATAAAGTAAAAAAAAGTAAATTCATAATGTGGTCAATGAAGAGGCACTAAGCACTACGCTTCTAACTACATCATGAGTAGTTTTGATCATCCAGAACTTATTTTTTTATTGAATTGTATACGCACGAATAAAACCTATCACGCAAAACGAACGCGAGTTTTATAGCTTAAAGTCAATTTGGTGTTTTAATTTATTTAATCATTTAAATTGTAAATATATATTATATTATATGATATTCATTGAAAACTTCGATATCCTCATTATATAGATAAAGTCAGTTGCTGCATATTTATATCGTCCCAACCTAGCAGTGTTGCAATCCCCTAAGGGTTTTTCCTACGTGATGCCAATATTCAAAACGAACGATGTTTAGAATCTGTTTAGTAGGCAATTTAAACGGCCGATTTGTGCTTTGGCGAGAAAAATCGCAATTTCGCCTCAAATGTTGTTTTTCGAAACCTTTTATTTTAATGAAGCTTATGTAACTACTATATAGATACGGTAAACATAGATTTACTTATCTTTAAAGCACATTTTTAGTGGTAACAAAAATGAATGTCTTTTGAATGAATACATTTTTGCATTTCTGGAGGCAAAATGGTTCTGGTTTCAAAATCAAAAGAAATCTGATAAAACATATATTTTTATATTTTCGTGTTTTTATGGAATGAAAAATATAACGAAACAACATCAATATCCCTTTTCTACTTAATATACTGTGAATTGTTAAAGCCTTGGTAAATTTAGCTGCAATAAAATTTCGACCTTTACAGACTTGTAATAAAGTCTTAAGCCAATAAATTCTTAACATACCTTGTGCCAATTTAGGTGTTTATTTCTACGAAACAGCCACTAGTAAAAGACGAGTGTCGAATGCATAGGCGCAAATACAAAGGGGCTCATAGAACTCAGACGCCGAATTACAGGTTAATAATAATAATAATTTATATTACCAGGTCTAAAATAATTTCTAAATTTAAATTAAATACAAATAACTTGGCAACGTTTAAATAGGTAGCAGATAACAGAAACGTTCGAATTCTAATTTCAAAGAAAGTTTTATAATTTTGACTCCTTTGTATTTACGTAGACGTTCCGTTTTCTGTTGATTTTCAAAACTGTTGGGAGTCAAACGTTCACGGCGGGCAATGAATAATTCAGGTCAGAACGGAAACTGCGTATTTACATAAGCAAATTGGGTGCGACGACTGAGCATAGGCGACACGACGCGACGTTGATGCTAACGCTAAGAAAAATTGGTCTGAAGCTACATCGTCTTAAATTTTGTCACCTGAATTGTCTTTGGGGTTCTCACAGAGTTATGTTGAAAGCATTTTGTTAAATTTATCGCATAAATTCTTTACGTGTCTGGTGAAATATTGTTATTTAATGTTGGATCAGAATTACGTTCACATATATCACATATAACGTATTAAAAATTATAAATAAAACATGCTTCTAGAACCTACTAATTTCTAACAAGTGGTAAAAATATGTCTCTAATCGCTGACTTTGGTTTTGATCAAGTACCTAACATTGATCGTCGTTGAGGGCAAATAAGACTTACTTAATAACATATAATATATGTCTAAAATAGGTGTCATTTACATCTGTTATTTTTTTGACGATAAACTCTATATTTTCAATACTCAACCTGGAAACCAAAGGGGATATTATAAAGCGTTTGCAAATAATTATGTTATCAAAAATATTCTATTTTGCCAAAATTTTTATTTCATTGGATCCTTTGCAAGTTTTAAATACTTGAGTAAAACTTCTTAAAGTTATAGGTGGACTTTATAAACACAAAGCCATTTCGAAGTAATTACTCATCGACCTTAAGATAATACATTGCGTGTCGTAAATTAGGTATATTTATATGCTAATAGAGTAAAAATGACTCGACAGAGAATTTAAAGCGAAAAATTAACGATAAGAGGCCCTAAGGCTGTTTAGTAACCTATTTGATTAGTAAATTAAATTGTTCCTTTTATCTGATAAGCTGTAACAAAACTTAAAAAGAAAATAAAAGTGCTAACAAGATGTTTGTCTAAATTATTAAGACAAATGTAAAAGTTACGCACTGATATTGATATTTAAATAAAAGGCGCTGGTCTTAGTTACACTGTGGCATATATTTGTTTTTAAATTTGTCAATGATAAACACTTATGTTATAAAGTTTCAAAATTGAGATTTAAAAAAATCGACCACCGGCGGGACTCGAACCCGCATCTTAGGTTAAGCCCTACTTAGAGACGTGTTTTAAAAGAGAATGATAAAGATTAATAAATTTCGATGACCGGTAGGGTTCCACCGTAGCCTAATTGGTTAAGGCATTAGGGGCTTAACCTAAGATGCGGGGTCGAGTCCCGCCGGTGGTCGCATTTTATTAATCTCAATTTTGAACCGTAGTATATGGTAAACTTTTTCTTAAAGTATTCAAAAACATTTAAAAATAATCTTATTTATACTTCTTTATACTAATTCTAGCGGCCCGCCCCGGCTTCGCACGGGTGGACTTTTATACCCTATCCCTGCCCTACCCTACCCCTACCCTAACCCTACCCTACTCCTACCCTACCCCTACCCTACACCTACCCTACCCTACCCCTACCCTACCCTACCCCTACCATAGCCCTACCCTACCCCTACCCCTACCCCTACCCGTACCCTACCCCTACCCTACCCTACCCTACCCTACCCCTACCCCTACCCTACCCTACCCTACCCCTACCCAAAAGTATCCTATGTCCTTCTCCCAGTTCTTAGCTACCTCCCTACCAATTTTCAGCCAAATCGGTTCAGCCGTTCTTGAGTTATAAATAGTGTAACTAACACGACTTTCTTTTGTTTTTAAAATGTATTCTGCTATTCGGGACGGAAACAAATCCAACAAATCAAAAACCATGGCAATCGGTCCAGCCGTTCTCGAGTTATAAGTGTTGTAACAAACACGACTTTCTTTTATATATGTAAGATATAAAGCTGAAGACTTTGTTAGTTTATTTGTTCAAGGCAGGCTTGAATGCGCTAATCTCTTTCAGTCTTAGGTAACCCTTTTATGTAGGAAGGCTATAAGCTATTTACTATTTAATTATGAATTTTTCACGGGAATGGGAGTTACTGTTGAATTTGCGTGCAAATAGAAAATGATAGGACGTACACTACACATTTGAATAGACAATACTCCAAATAGGTTCTATTCGTTACATATTGATATCATGTTGATGTAGTACTTAGTGTTGTGGATACCAGGAACTGCAACAACGGTTGTCTGGAGGAGTACGCAAGGGATTTTAATGCACTACTAATACATTATCACTAGAACGGAAGCTGTCTTAAAGGTGAAACTGGGATGTGTTTTATAAAATCCACTAGCTGTGTCCCGCGATATCTGCATGGATTTTGATTTCTCCTTACAAATTTTGCCACACTTTCTCATTTTCTATCGGATGTCTATGTCATATGTGAAATAATGAATTTTTATTCAGCACTTAGGTATTAACATACTCTTGTACTTGTCAGAATTAACATGTAAGAAGATAAAATAATAAATAATAAAAAACTATAACTAACTGATTATTCGTACTCTATAAGATATCCGACTAAGTAATTAACGGTAGTAATTAGGCATTAGCAAATCATACATAAATATCTACAGACTGCTGAGTCCCTCCGTCTGTCCTTTGATATTTTTTGCAATTTACCAATTATTATTATAAGAAGAAATTAAAACCGCATCCAAATTGCAAGTGGTCACACTATACCTAAGTGGCACACACCTGAGGGCACCCTTATGGGGTTTAGGACCACGACCCAGGGTGCCACTGAAGTAAAAAGGTAGCTATAGAAAGAGGATGTGATCACTGGCACCGACTATAGGCGCTCAATCACAGGGCAGGGGTAGGGGCGCAACGCGGTAATCGCCGGCGAGAATCCTACCCTAGCTAACCTGCAACCTTTCACTAGCTACCTAAGTGGACGACCCATATGTTTTATTTAGGTATATTTTGAATTTAATCACTAATAATATTATTTAATTATTGTCATAATTTGCTTCATCAGTACTTTCCATGTTAATTTATATGTTTACCTATAATTCTGCTGACTGTCAGTTTCAGTTAAACGAAAACGAAACTTTTTGTTATTGTATAACAAAATTATATTAAAAACAAAGTAAATAAAGCATAGGTACAAATTAAAATTGAAAATATAATTTTAATTTGTAACGATGTTTTATTTACTTTGTTTTTAATATAATTCTGTGATACAGAGATTGTTCACTTACATTAGTAGCGACATTATTTGAGTTTCAGATTTATGTCAAAAGATGGCGATGTAATTAATAAGTTAAAAGTCGCTATAGAGATTCTCCGCCAGTTATTGAGATTCCCGATGTAAATATTTTTAGGCAGATCTTGTTGAGACCATATAGTGTGTAATAATTAACCACTCCCGGTCAAATATAGTTCAGTTATATCCTACTCGGTGTTTTATTCGGTACTTAGTACCAATAAGTACTCAAATTGTGCTTCCTATTACCCGTTGGCGCTTCGTCCCTGAACAGAGATACTAAGATACAGGTTAAACCCAGTTGAGGCACAGTACTCAACTATACCTTAAGTTATATTGTTCCTTAATTTTAAATTAAAAGTTATTTTATCTGAATAAATTATTCTTATTATTTATAAAGAATATTTCTTTGATGTTTTAGGGATCACCAGTTTAGGCCATCGATCTGCCAGTTATTCAAGCAATCCTTCAGAACTAAGCAATTTATTACTGAACATAGATTAAAAATACCAATGTTTAGGAACTAAAAAAGTCTTTGAGGTAGGATGCGCGTGGGCGGCGAGGTCGTAGGTGTTGGCCCATATCGCCCACGCTTTACGCAACCTCTGCCTTTGCTTGTATCTTTAGAAACCCTTCCTAGAATCCCTTAGATGTAATATCCTGCTACAGTTTGATATCTCAAAGATACATGCATTAAGGTGATATGTTCGCACTTTAGGTATTTACTTAACAGACAATTTGAGGTGAGAATGTTGCAACCTAAATAAGCAACCCCGTCATTCTATGGATAATCTTTTATTAAAAGGAAAATATAATACAAATATACCCGCAACCCGTGAACCTATGTCAGCAGGCGACCTAAATCTCCACATTACAAATTTTGGCAAGCCAGAGTTGGTAAGGAATATTGCCATAATTACCACGCTTAACAGGTGGGTTGGTGATCACAGTAAGATTTTAAGTAACCTTGAGATGATACACGCTTCAGTCCTTCCACCAGGTGTTTTCCCCTTATTCACCTCTTACGTCCCTCACGGGTAGGCATAGGGCAGTCTATTCGAAGCCGGTATTGCCTCCGTAGCGTAGCGGTATTTGGCTCGCTTTAATTCTCAGAGGTCGTGGGTTTGAACCCCACGCCGGACAGAAAATCTTTGTATAAATTCTAAATTTCTTTCCGGGTCTGGTTAGTTGAGGGACTACCCTCCGTGCCTCGGAAAGCAAGTTAAGGCGTTTGTCCCAATTATCATAACATCGTCTATAATCATCGTATATCAAGGAACGGGGAGCAGCGTTCCCGTGTGATACAACATAATACTGCGGTCACGAAACCGTCTGCCAAGTGTGGTAACAATGGCACATAACCTCCCTCGAGTGGAGGTCCATGTTCCCTCAGTGGACTTTATACGGGCTGATGATGATTCGAAGCCGGAAACCTAACTCTGAAAATACTTACTATCCAAACCTATACTACTTGGCAAGGTTCTCAGAATGCTGGCAATATTGCCCCTTTAAATGGAAATTCAGAATATCTGCTGTAAAAAGTAAAGTTAAAAGCTATACTGCCGTGGCATAACTAAAATGCCGTTATCCGACATCTGGTCGATTTTTAACTTTTAATGCTATTATAACGAGAAAAGAAAAATCTACCGATCTGTATTTCCGAATTTTCAATACCTTGAATAGTTTTGGAAATAATCATTTTAAGAAAGCCGTTAAGTACAAATTTTCCTCTTGTGAAATAAGCAAAAATGCCTTTAAGTAACTTTGTGACAACAGCCGCTATAGTTCATTAACTCATATTTTTATTACAAGTTTTTCATATGTCTGCTTCTCTTGGTTGCCGTTAACAGTGTTTTGTACACTATAAAGCGGTAAAGGTACTTTAACTGTTTTATTGTTAATCTTTTTTTATTATAGAAGTTTACTTTTGTTAAGCTATAACGCCGTTTATTGAAAATGCTAGACTTTCATGTGATTAAGGATGTTTAACGGCATTATAGGTTAATATTTGACATACTTGTATTTTGACTTTACGTATGTTATAAGCCAGTGGCGGCATTTCCAAAACTAAACAAAAATTAATTGTCCGTCATTATTAGACTAAAATGACGTTATCTCACACTAATACACAATAAAGCCGTTAACTGATCTCGCGCGGATCGGGGGGCAGCGGCTATGTAACGATCCAGTTCCGAGATCATAGGGGTCGGGGGTGAAACTAGAGCATCGCACAGCAGGCACCTTTTGGGTGAGGACTCGAGGACTCCAATCAAGAGCTTTTGCGTGAAAGAGTAACAAACATACATACATCCACACATACAAACTTTCGCATTTATAATATTTGTAGGATAAATCTATGTCATAATCTATATATCTATTTACATAATATGTCCAAAATCCAATAAGTCCAAACGAGACGAAGTTTTAACGATTTTGATGAATTTTGAACGTAGTTCGTTATATTTCAAAATAAGCTTTATTAAACCTTAAAATCTACGAAATAACGTCGTATGCATCTGCAAACAAATATATTGGTCTACTTTTTTTCACTTATCATGGACATACTGACGTTTGATATTTATCAACTCATATATAAAAGCGAAAGGTCATTCATTCGCTCATCTCTAAATCTCAGAAACTACAAAGGCCTAGGAGTCTCAAATTTTGTGGGTTCATTTAGGACATAGGTGCTAACTGAGACGGAATACTGCTCAATTCAACCCCTAAGGAAGTAAGAAGGGGTGTCAATGTTTGTATGATTCAAATTCAAAATTAATTTATTCCGTAAAAATGGTTATATTTATTTGGAATCGTCATATTTTCCCTTACCGTGCAGTGCGTGATGTGACGACTAATGAGAAACAGTGCCAATGAGATTGGAGCGATTTAATTCCAAGCATTTTTGTCACAAAGATAATCAGATTATTTTCTGAGAATTCGGAAAATTTTGAAATTTGGCTTCAATAGACATTTTAAACTTATTTATAGACAAATTCTCGTATACTTTTGGGAAGTTTGTTATAGAACCGTATACATTGCCCCATAAAAGAGTTACTTATTTTGCGGAGACGGCTAGCATGAACCACAAGATTACCTATGCTTATATCTAGTATATACACTTATGTGTGTCGCTTTTTTTTACAAAATGAGTCAATATTTTTATCTACATATAACACAGTATCATATATTATTATATATTATGATGCAACGGTTACAATATTTATTTCTATAAATTTCTCAAACTTTGCTTGGCGACCCAGTTTGTAAATAGCCCTTACGACTCTTTTTTTCAATTTAATAATGCTATTGATATCCGCACAGTTACCCCAAAGAAGAATCCCGTACGAAGTTATGCTGTGAAAGTAACTGAAATAAACGATTCTAGCCGTATCAACATCAAATACCCGTAAGCCGTATAATTGTTTTTACTGCATTTACTGCAGAACTTAATTTTGCTGTCATTTTCTCCATGTATGGTCCCCATTGTAATTTGGAAACAATGGTGATACCTAAGAACACAGAGTTTCCACAGGGTCCAAGCCATTTACATTAGTGGAAACCTGTCTAACATTGGGTGTTGAAAACTTGATTACTTTAGTTTTCTTATCATTTAAACAGAGATTATTAACATGCAACCAATGAACAACTTTAGAGAGTGCATTGTTAAGTTTGTCATAATCATGTAGTTGTCTATTAAATGTCTTTCTTATCGTTACAGTTTCACCAAACACTACTTGTAAATTATTGTATTTGAATTTAAGACTGAACCGAAATGTATCGAATCTAAAAGAAAAGGTGACATACTTAAAAAAATCCGGTTCAAGTTCTGATTATAGGAATAATAATATGATGTAAGTTTATTGAGACTGATTAACTATTTTAACTAAATACCTAATAATTTTAATTTTAAACTTTGTCATATTATTTTAAGTTATTTGGTAAAGTGACTGTGTTAAGATTTGAATACCATATTTTTAAGAATACGTAAATATTATCAAGAAGGCTATAAATGTAGATAAAAAGTTAAAACTAAAATTTAAATAAGGCAGATATTTTTTTTTGTTTTTAGTATAGGATAATTGTTTTTTATTGATAATAGAAATTTACAGTTTTATGTTCAAGGAGAAGAGTCCACTTAGTCTTGATTGTTTATAAAGTATCTCAGGTTTCATTAAGTATTCTGTATGTAAATTTCATTTGATTGAAAATTTATTTTATATGTTATTATTTTGAAAGTACAAATTGTACCTAAATAATATGGATTAATAACTGATGTGATATTTGTATTTGTGAAAACTAAAAGTTCCTAATAAATCAAGTTTTAAGTGAAATTTTGTCAAAGTTAAAACTTTGAGCAAAAATAAACCCTATTTTAAAAGCTTTAAAAAATATATTTTCTAAGTGATTGATAAAATAATGACCTTTATTAAAAAAATGTCTTTATTTCTAGTAACTTCATGTTGTTAAATATTATTGGTTCACAATTTTTTTATACCTTCTGTTGCGCTTTAATGCCGTTAAACTATAAGGTTTTTACTTTAACCACGATTAAGCTTAACAATGATTCAAGTTTTTCCCTTAAATTTAAATACATTAATAGGTTACCAGACTTAAAAGCAGTAAAGTACCGTTAAACACACTAAAGTCTAACATGAGTCAGTTCAATATTACATATTATTATTAAGCTAAATAGACGTTATGTGCTTTAGCGACGTTTTAGTTATTCACCAAAGAGATTTTTTTTAGCATTTTAACACACAATAGTTTGCTATGAAATAGATACACTAAAATGCCGTTGCGCTATGCGTAACGGCATTTTAGTCGATGACCGATAAGATTTTGGCAACACCGATGATAAACTAAAATGCAAAAAACGTTTTTTCATGAAATTAAATAATATTTACGATATGACAGGGGAGTCATTCGAAAGTATTAAACTTGACCTATTTTTTGGTACCACCAATTCTCAAATAAGTGTTGTCATTGAAAAGTTACATCAATTTTAATTTTTTCCGCGGTTTTTGCTCGTTATTCAAAAATACGGTTTTGGTAGATAACGGCATTATAGATATATCACGGCAGTATACATACCTTCAACTGTACTATCCATAACCTAACAGAGTAATTTCCATGTAAATATGACACTCTATAAACACAAATAGTTATCATTAATAATGAGTTTTTAATAAATACCTTGTGTAACAATAAACACTGTACAATTGATAGATACCTACATAATTTATCAAAAATATCCTCACACTTCTACTGTCGTGTATATATCGGTATATAATTTTCAAAACCAACGTTTTACTGAATGTATCGACATGTAATCATAGGTTTTGGTGCTATCTTACGTAAGTGTGACTTATTTATAATTACAAGTTGTTACCTTCAAATTACAAAGGAAGTTCTTTCCATCCTTTTGTGTATTTACCTACCGATAAAAGTAGACAATGCTTCTATATAAAGTCATAAGTAATGGTAATTAATTGCAAATTGAATCACTCCCAATCCTTATAGTTTGCAATGAACCGATGCCCCGTAAATCCGAATCCCAAATTTTTTATTGAATTTAATTTTTTATTGAATTTAATTTTTTATTGATTTTTTGTTACTGAAATAATATACATTATTTTCTTAATTTTAAGTGAGTCGCTGTTAAGTATTACAATAAAAAATAACTATAACTAGAGGGTACTTTGTGTTTTAACCCTTTTCTTGGCAAAAAAAAAAAAACTTGTAATATTGATTTTTTTTCAAATAATCTTTTATTATATGATCATAGGTTGCCGGGAAAAATAAAAAATAAAATCACCAAGTTTCATTTCTTGAGATACCTTCCGCATCCCGTGAGATACATTGCCATGTTCGTAAAGAATAACTATCTCAGGCGAATGTATCTCACGAGACACACTGCCAAAAAAAGGTAATAATACAAATGCTTTTAAAAATAATAACTTTTAATTAATGAGATCACATATTTGTACTATATAATAAATTATTGGTGATGAAAACTATAAAAACAATTTCTACCGGGTAATAAGCACAATCTGACTCCACACTTAGTACAAGAGACAGTAGTTTGCCCCTTGGTACATAGTTTGCACCTGCCTTTTGTCCCAAAAGTCGCAAAATGGCCAAGTTGGTCATTGCAAATTTCTGTTGCTGGTCTTGGAGCAACCGGCGCCTTTATCAGCTTTGATGGTGTTGGACCCTTTATACTATCTGTGTGATTTGTAGTACTTCTGTGGCGTAACAATAAGTTTTTTGCAATATTGTGCCTGAATTGTTTCAAACTCATTACTTTTGCATTATTACCTATATTTCTCCGGTACAATATCCAACTATTTGTAACACATATGTCCAACAACTGTGATACCAACGGTAGATACCAGCGGTGCCCCTTTAGCTCAGTTCTGTAAAGCGCTATTAGCATGTCAGCTAAATCAACACCGCCCATATGGGCGTTGTAATGCTTTATGATCTCTGGACATGGCACTGCTGACCTCATCTTTTTCTCCTTGTCGTATCTTTGGATCGTTGATATAGGGTGGACATCGACATAGCTGCTTGCAGTAGTGACACACTTATTATCGTACCACTTAACAACACAAACTTTCTTATTATTGCACACCACTTGCGAATGTGAACCCCTTGGTTTCTTTTTCAGGGCTTTATCGGTGATAAGCTTCTTCTCAGCTCCACGTAATCTGTTTGTCCTTATAGTTCCAAGGGAAAATATACCCATCTCTTCTCGCAGGTAGTGAATCAACTCGAGGCTCGTAAAAAAGTTGTCAAAGTATACTACAGAACAGGCTGGATCTGGTATAGTTTTACATAATGCTATCACGACTTTGGCACCCATTCCTAGAGAAGACTCTATTGGTGTAAAATCTATTGATCTGAAAGTATCTTCACCGCCATAAATAAGAAAATCGTACACGAAGCCTGTTACACCAGCTCTAACAAAAATTTTGTAACCCCACTTTTTAGGCTTATTTTTGACATATTGCTTACGATTACCGGCTTTTTTTCCTTTGTAGGGCACCATCATCTCATCTATGCTAAACTTCTTTTCTTGCGGTATTTTTAAAAAGTTGGCACGTAGCATTTCTGCCAAAGGTCTGATTTTGTAGTAGCGATCCCCATCATCAAGCAAATTGTTATTAAAATGAATATAACGACGTAATTGTTGAAATTTTTTGAGGGGCATGATATCTGCTATTTGCCTGTATCTAAATTCTCGGGACCAATAGTCTGTATACGCGGGCATATCCACTATTCCCATTAGTAGATTTATTGCAACAAAGTCCTTTATATCTTCGACTGTGAAATTTAAAGATTTGTCTGTTTGTTGTGTCGAATATAAGTTGGTTTGTTCCTTTATGTAGTTAAAAATATCATCAGTAAAAAAGCTAGAAAAATATTGATACGGCTCCTTAACACATGCCTCTATTGGAAAATCATTATCGGCTATTTCTGCTCGATGTCGGAACTGTTGTCTAGTCCATCTAAAATTGAGATGTTGCGCTTTTACTCTCGCTAACTGAGGACGACGTGCTATAACTAACCTTGGTCTAATTGTTCTGGAGCGTGTTAACGTTAAAGGAGTTCTTGGAGACTGAGGAACTGTTGGAGCTGAAGCTTGTTGTGGAATCGTTACAGATGGTGTCATATTTTGCGCAGCTAATGGAGTGAGTGGAGATGCTACCAATGGTGACGCAGTGACCGCTTCTTGGACATCAATTATTTCATCGTCGGATAGCAGATTGAGATTTTCCATTGACGATGGCAGTGAAGGTACTGGAGATGAATCTTCGTCTTTCCTATGTCGAATGGGATACTGCTTGATTTCATTTTCGGACTCTGTGGATGAATCATCGTTCGATGATTTTCTGCCCGATTTTGGGATAAGCGCACAAAGCTTTCTGCCTCTTGAGAAGGATGGTTGTACTCCGTCCTAAGAGAAACATGCTCAGTTAAATCTCCATGCAAAGCGAAAGCATAAACGAACACACACATACAGTACCTATACAAATAGTTTCAAGGCCATGATTATTTTCTCGACCGGGAATCGAACCCAGAACCTTTTATCATCATCATCATCATCAGCCCGTTTACGTCCACTGCTGAACATGGGCCTCCTCTTAACAGACCTTGGCAAGCCAGGATCGTAGAGGGATATTGCCATAATCACCACGCTTGGCAGACGGATTGGTGATCGCAGTAAGATGTAAATCTTGAGCTAATAGATGCTGCTGCCCATCCATCAGCGATCAGTCCCTTAGTCGCCTTTTACGACACCCATGGGAGGTCATGGGGTGGTCTATTCTAAGCCGGAAACCACACGGCAATTTAGAACCTTTTATACTTTAGCTTAACACTATCACCAGTACGCCACCATCAAAACAGTGAACACCAAACCATAAAAATAAAAGCAGTATAAACGTGGCAGTGTGCACTACAGGATACATTCCACCAAAACATACAAAATCAGTAAACACGGCAGTGTGCACTGTGAGATACAAAACGATTTGGCATTCGTTTACTAAACCAATTATACAATTTTGCGTCAAAATTCACTCAATTGACACGAATACACTAATGTAGTTTATTGTGGTATGCACAAATATTACATAATTGAGTAAAAACAATATGAAATATCAATTTACTTACGTTTTTCCGAGGGATCGCTTTGAGTCGGTTCATCATTTTGAATGTGAATGAAAAACGGTTATGTCAAACTGACATGACACGATGTAGATGCGTTTAGAAACAGTTACTTTCTTATATAGTGGAAACGTTCCGTTTCAAGTAAATGCAATTTAGTTGGTATGATTTTTCAAAGTAGACTGTATCTGTCAGTGCACATCGTCAAGAAAAGGGTTAAGTCTGTGTGCATCCATAATGGGTTTTCAGGTAGGTAAAAGTATTTTAATTTAGTTTTATACTTCATACCTCATTATAAATTAAATCACCTGATTTTACGTCAGCCAAACTCAAAAGGCTTGGGCTTCTTACTATAAGCCAACTAGTTAAACGTTAAGTGATGTTATTTCAATCAACGATTAGCCTAGGCATTCAATACAATGTCAGCGTTTGAATAGCGGGTTGGCCCATCCCATTTGTCTAGATTGCTGCAATATTTATACTTGTGATAATAAAGATATTATTAAATTGAAAGACAATTTAGTAGGTATTTAAAAGCTTAAAATAAATACATTAGTATTTATTTTAAGCTTTTAAATACCTACTAAATTGTCTTTCAAGCTGTATGTAGTATTTAGTTATAAATTCTAAATAGGGAACATTTCTCACGTGTGGTATAAACTATGGGCGGAACTCGGTGCCAAGAGTACACCACGCCCGGCTGGTTAGCATGGCTTCGCTTCAAAATTCAAATTGTGTTTTGAAAATACAATTTATGTTCTCAAGGAATTATTTATTTACACAAACACCAACCCCCCAGTGCAGCGTGGTGACTGTGGCAAATACTCTGCTTGGGAGGAGGCCTATTTTCAGCTTTATACGAGATGATTATGATAAATATTCATAACTAGCCACCCGCGCGCGGTTTCACTCGCGTAACTCCCGTTTCCGTAGGAATCTAGTCGCTGCGGACTCAACTTACCATAATTTTGATGATGAAGTTTTACATAAACTGCAAGTTTATGTAAAATCCTATTTTCCCACTTAATGAGGATAATTTCTAAATATTCAAAATAATCCTTCATTAATTTAATTAAAGAGTAAGATTATTATGTGAGTTTGGAGCCAATAAAGGTCTGTAAGGGTTTTTCAGCAAAATAATTAACGATATATTTGAATTTCTTTTCATACGCAGTATTTCCTAGTAATTTGAAAACCCTACTATTAAAACTATAGAAATTTCATACAAACATTGACACCCCTTTTCATCAGCTTATGGGTTGAATTTTGCAAAATCCCGTCTTAGTGAGCACTTATGTTCTAAAAGTCCCTATGCAAAATTTAAGACTCCTAGCACTTGTCACTGTCTGAAATTTCGTGATAAGTTAGTGAATGAATGACCTTTCGCTTTTATATATAAAGATAGATTGGAGAAAACAATGCAAAATTACTTTAACAATTAATAAAATATATATCTACTTTTAAACCACGAAACTAACATGAATTAGACCTTTTTATACAAACAACCTCTGTGCAAATGGGTCGCTGTAGGTATACTACCTACATGAAACTGCGGTCCCCAACCTGTCGGTCAAGTGCGGCGACTATGGCAAAGTCGTATTCGGAGGAAACCAATATTAAGCACTAAAACTTTTAAAGCGGAAATGATGACAAAGAAGTATTAAAACGAATCCATATATTGCATTCGTATAATCCGTTTAAAGTTTAAAATAAGAAAAATGTTCAATCGTAATACTAATAGTGAATTTTATAATAAAAGCGTAAATGCTGTCTACATTTTCTCACGTAATAAAAACCTTTGAAGTGCTGTGAGGCTTTTCCCAATCAATATCGTGTTCAAAGAGCTTTACCTCCCTAAAGAACAAAAAGGATCATAATATTATCAAAACATAACGCAAATAAATGGAACGATACCTTTTATACTTCAAAAAACGTTGGTAAGACTCCGATCGTCAATATTTAGTAAAATAATAGAATTTTTTTTAAATAGCTGTTACTCGTGATCAGTTAAATGTATTAAATGTGACGTTGATGTAAATTATATTTAAGCTTATTTTGTTATTAAATAAGTTAAAGCTATGTATGCCGTTATTCTTCGCTTTTAAGTATCTATTATGTATATTATGTATTATGTCAGATTAAAAAAATGCCAGATACTGTATCCACATTCTGACATTATGTCAAAGTAAAATTTATTCTCTATTAATTTTATCCAAGGATTCAAAAATTTGCCCTTTGTTAATAAATAAATATATTTAAAGAGTAAATTTATCCAGAATATTTTATGTAGATCATTATATTCTGTATTAACTTACTCTAATTGCGATTACCATTCTAATATGGTTGCAACAATGGGACACAATGTAATAACTACATAATAGAAAAGACGAATGTAGATATCATCCTGATGAAATATTTCTAAAGAAAATAAAATTAATCAACAAAAAAATCACATACATAAACCTATGCAAAGTCATCTTACCGTAGCCATTTGACCTGGTCTTAAGCGTAAACTTCATATAAAACCCCCAATTTCACATAGAAACTAACTAAATGATTTAATCAATAGAAAACCCTTGAATTTAGCGTCGAGTATTTAACGCGTAAGACCCCGGTTACTGCCTCATAATCCCAACGGGCAAAAGCCCGACTTAATACGAAGGGACGGCTATTGTTAGAGGTGTTGCCTACATTTTGCCCTTGCATGTGATTACACTGTAGAATTTCACATTAATTTTGGAATTTCCATCTCAAGTTAGAGTAACCACGGCAGATCAATTTTCGTCAACGATCTTGTTTCTAGACGTTAACTTTACATTATAAAGGTAATTTGGAGGTAAAAATATGAATCTTCGTGCTTATATTATGAGATGAAGTAAGCCTCACGTATATTTGGAGAAGCGAGGACATGAAGATGACTCATTATTTTTAAGATAAAGGAGATGTAAGGAGTATATTTTGCTTTATATTCATACTTGCTGCAAAATAATGTTGTCAACTGTCCAAAGCAATCTCGTATTGTTTTTTTTAAATTAGATATCGATTTCTTTGTATAAATTCAGTAAGAACTTCATTCCTAAAATAAATTTTCAAATTGGACCCCTATTTCCTGAGATTAAAGCAAACAAGTTCAAGCAAAGAAACAAACATTCTATACATTCCATATATAACCTAATTCCATTCCCGTTGGAACAAAAAAAAAAAAAAAATATGACGATTCCAAATAAATGTAACCATTTTTACGGAATAAATGATATTTGACTTTGACTTTGACTTGAACTTGATAAGGTAGGTTAGGTTTATGATTTCACGTAAATTATGCTTCTCTTCCCGTGCAAAACCGGTTCGGATCACCACTAAACTTAAAAATTTCAAAGTACGTCTTTCAATAAATTAAATGACGTTTCATTTTCTGTCCAAGATTCTAAATAAGTATGATTCAGATCTGAACACAAACAAACTTCACATAATTATTTTGCTTCTATCCCTTTACAACCGACTTGATACGATCGTGAGAGTTGACTTTCAAAAATTCTGGCGCGTACGCAAAATCGCTTTTCGAGACGCAACCGGCATCGATCGATAGTGAGACTATCTCTTTCTTGGAAAAAACGCGCGGGCCTCCTTGCGAACGAGTTTGAACCTGTCAGTCAACCGTTACCACCGTGAAGGATGGCTGCGTTTTTTGGCGCGCAAGTTCGCCCGGGTAAGTCTTTGTTTTTTCATTAAAATAATGCAATAGCAATATATTTTTTGGGTAATTTTCTTACTTTAAGGATCGTTTTATACCTGTATGTATGTAATTTGAACCTAGAATGCTTAGTTAAGGATATATTGTGACCCAAAATCAAGGACGCACGATCGTGTAGGTTAGGTAGTGCTTCCTAAATAGATATTCATTAATTTATTAATATATAAATTAAAGTTTAGTACCTAAAACAGATATTTCTGTACATAAGATCGTTTAATTTGTGTTTTTTGTTTACTTTAGCAAAGCCCCTCGGGTTGACGACGTTGCACAAATATTAGCAGATGGATATAACTCGCAAATTGAGGATTTGGCTGATGATGATGATAAAGATATTGTTCCGAGTACCTTGCGAGAGAGTGAATCTGGCTCGAGCGATGAGTCCTCCGATGTGGATGAGGCACCACCACCTATTCCAACAACATCCTGAAGCAGGGCATCCACTAGAGGTTGGGGAAGAGGACAGGCTAGAGGAAGTGGACAGGCTAGGGGAAGAGGACAAGCTAGTGGAAGTGGACAGGCAAGAGGCAGAGGACAGGCTAGAGGAAGAGGACAGGCTAGTGGAAGAAGAAGGACAGGTGAGAGAGTGTGGGAAGAAACTGCCTATACAAATAAAGCTCATGATTACTCTCCGCTTCCGGTAAATCAAGTGCGCTCTCCAATTGATTCATTTCTGGAAGAAGTAGCTTGGTGCACGAATCTGTAGGTATCATTTTCGCAAAACCGGCGTTGTACTCAAGACTACCAAACTAGAAATAGCGAAACTCTTTGCTATGCATCTTATCATTCACCGAGGACCTGTCGTATGGATTGTGGCAGTCGATCTAAAATAAAATGTGAGAATGCGATGTCTATCTCGCGACAAAAATTGCTACAAATATTTTCACAAGTCTTAAATCAATCCTATTTTATTTTTAAATACGTAAGACTGAAACAATATGCTCACTGTTATTAAAATAAGATCTCATGTGATTCCAAAGTAGTTTTAGGTGCATTTAGATGCTGGTTGTGTTGATTTTTATAAGATTAGTGCCAAAAAAAGATTAATAACCGAATTAAGGAAGAAATATTTAAGTTTTCTACTATGATTGTTGATTTTTTTGTCATAAAAATTATACCAAATGTTTAAAAACTCATTATTAATATAGTTAAGATTTATCAGATGATAATAAAGACTGTTTGATTAATTAAAATTTGTATTAATAACAAACCATAATCTCCAAACAAGACAAAACTCGCATCTGGCGCTACCTCCTAAGCTACACGTTCGTGAGGGTATGTAGACAAATTCACATCTGGAGCTACCTCCTAACCTACACGATCGTGAGGGTAAGTTTTCTGGAGACCAGGGACTCCAGGATTTTTTTTCTTTATTTTTTACATGATATTTAGGCACCAATGAAAAAACCAAGTGAATGTTAAAGAATTCGAAGTAAATTTTTATCGCCGGTTGTAAAGGGCTATACTGTATTCAGGGTTAGTTAGTTATACCAAAATAGATTACTTCTGTGGCGTAGTGGCAATTTCTCTTTGTGATATAACTACGTTATTCGACAGTCTATGCCTGAAAAGGGGATATGGATTTTCCATAGCTAGTCCCTTTTTCGAAAATAGAGCCGTAATAAAATTTATTAGAACATTAAAAAAAAAGATTGACGGTACCGGTGATACTAGTTACCGAAGTTGCTTCTGAGATTAGAGAGCCAAAATGCCACTAAAGCGGAGTGATCGCTAGTAAAAAAATGCTAAGGCCTCGTTTACGGAGACGCGCGGAGTCGCGTGCGGCGTGCCGTCTCGCATCTCACTCGCACTCATACAACGCCATGTATTTGGTTTCAATGCGGGCCGTGCCGCACATCGCGCCGCGCGACGCTCCGCGTCTCCGTAAATGAGGTCTTACGCAAATATATGGATACTTGACATTTGCCATGTGGTCAAGCGGACGCAAGTAAATATTACGGGGAATCCTTGCTTGATTCTTCTTTGATACAATCGCTTGTATTTCTCTTGTCGGATCTTTCGGATTTAGGTTTCATAAAACTTGTAGATAGCATTTTGGTTTGATTCGGTTGAAGTCTGGGTGTGCTGTAGGTACGTGCATTACGTATTTGTTACGTACCTCTGATACAGAAACAAAAAAGTATATATTACCATCCGCAATCATAAAAAGCATAGACGTACTTACCATATTTTTCTTAAAAGTCGATGTGTAGTACGTCTACGAACTTTTAAAAACCTTTTAGGTTTACAATAATAGAGAAAACGGATGGAAAAGTTAAATACGTACAGCAAGTTATATAATCTCTCAATATTCAGTTACAGAATTCACCGATTCCAGACGTTACTCGCATAACATAGTGAATATTTTTATCGCGTTGAATTTTGAATACATTGAAAGGACCCGATTTCAGTGTCGGCTTCTTATTGGACTGAATATTTTATTGTTTCTTGTTCACAAAAGTAAGGAAATCAAGTTAGGAAAATCAATGTATGTTTATTTATTTATGTGTTATGTGATTTATTTTGAAATACGAGAACATTATTTTTTGTCGGTTTCTAGAACAATTGATATTTTTCGTTTATCATTTCAAAATATATGTATCAAAATAAAAATATACATACAACTTGGTACCTCGAAATGTCTTAACTATAAAATTAGCTAAAATATACATCATTAACTACTCCCGTCACGCACAATTCAAACCGCGGCATGTTTTTTTTCTGTTAATACTAATAAGTCTTTTGCTAGACTGCTAGTAGCTTGCTGGACATGAGCTATTAATTTTCGCAAAATGGCAGAGTTCTTAAATTTATGGTAAAATACTAAAAACCATGCCATTTGACGCGTGGCTCTCATTCTAGTGTTATTTTCATTATATAAAATACAACCCAATTTTTTTGTGAAAAGTGAAGCTTTTTTATTGAATATAGGAGGTTTTGAATTCACTATTCTGGTCTGTGAGTTTATTAATTACGGACAACAATATAAACCTCCTTTCTTGCAAATAAACTTATTAACTTCTCCCAAGTACCCATGGGTTAACTACTCCTCTATAAACTCCTTTGTATGGTTCCTTCCTCGGTTGCATGGAAGCTATCACATTTTGTGATAAGGCCGCCAATTGTACCTATTTAATTTTAAGTTTAGTTTTAAGTCCATTTCTGTATTTTTCTCTTTGTGAAAGTGTACAATAAAGAGTTTATCTATCTATCTTATTAGTATCAGTAGTATCTGCCTGTATAAATCGTACTACGCAATTCAATGTAATTTTCGCACAAAACATTTTACATCCTAACATACTATAAAACTAAGTCCGCCGCCGCAGCTGTCTTAGTCGGGATAAGCACAAAATGTACTAGATTGATTTCACGCGGTTTTCATCAATAATAGAGTGATTCATGTAGAAGTTTTAAGCATATAATTTGTCAAGGTTTGTGTAAATAATGCTTCACTAACCGTGCGTAGCAGGGGCAGACCGCTAGTATCTGATACCTACCTTCCTAAATATAACTCGTCCACTATAATTTTTCATTGGATTCTTGTCAACTTGGGAAGAGATGCAAAAATAAAATCCGTGATAAATTTTGCAAGTCACCTTTAAATCGTTTGTCAAATAATGAATTACAATTTTACTGTTACACTCAATCACGCTCTTACGTGGATAGTATAAAGTTGATTTTCGCTTGTAGAGTAGAGTTACGGAACTGGTCGTTGCTAGAGCCTTCTGTCACTGTGGCTAGGAAATACGGCGTTGAATACAAGCACGGAAATGTAGTGTTGGTGGAAATAATGCATGGGCGTGTCATTTCCATTTTTGTGCTGTCATGGTACCAGTAACACTCCGGTCTAGTAACAGTTTAATAACAAAATAACAAGCGCTAACATTTTCACGTTAAGTTCTATAAAGCAGACGATGTTATTGTATGTCGGAAAAAGTATATAAAAAGTCTAGCTTCAATAATAACTAATACGTCTCGTGGCCTAAAAAGGGTACGATCAATTTTGCGGTGTGTTTGAATGTTTATGAATAGTAATAAATGTTTTTATATTTTAATTGCACATTATTTTTATATGACATTGGTAAAGCAGAGTAGTTATCTATATTTAAGCTATTTAATTTCTGAAAATGTTTGCACGCCACGATACTGAAATTAATCATGATCATCATCATCAGTCCGTACAACGTCCACTACTGAATATGGGCCTCCTCCCGAGGGAGGGTATTATATACGGGCTGATGATAATGAAGATATGCTGCGGTACGTGGCATTTTGTATTCTTGCCCTCTTTAGCTTTTTACATCGTTTGGTAATAATGCTACTTATTTGGCGACTATTTAATATAAAATTATGAACAACAACAAATTAAAAGAAGAAAAAAATGCAAATACTATTTAATTGACATTGTACTAGATATTTTTGCACAACTTTTTAAACATCATTGTATAACTTATACAATAAAATATATGAAGTAAGTAAAAATTAAGATGTATTTTTTTTTTAATTTCCAAGTATTTCGTTTCGCCATTCATGATAGCGCAAGGCTTTATGTCTCAGTTTCTTAAGATAGAAGCGGCGGGTAAGACGAAGGAAAGGCAAAATGAATAACTTTGAATTATGATTGTTCACATTGAATTACTACAGAAACTTAATAAAACAGATACCAAACTGTACCAGACTGTGAACGCTGTGGAGTATGAAATGGGAAAATTTTCTGAAAACACTTCTTTTGAGAAAGAATTCTTACGAAGACTGCAGAAATATGAATTACGGACCGTGACTTTGAAAAGTTGAGAGCGCCGGAGCAGATTTGAATGCTCTTGGTTCAAGTGTTATAAATTGTTTCCCGTTTATTATAACTGGCTTATTGTTTTTTGATTTCTCACTCACTTTGTAGTACTGTCGAGTAGCTTTTGATACAATGCTTCCACAGTTTTTGTACGTAACAAATTTCGATTTGATAAATTGTATTTGTGAAACTGCTTTTCTCTGAAAACGTGCAGTTTTACTGTTACGTATGCAATGATAGATTATTTTTGTAAATGTATAGTGTACATTTGTAAAGTTTCATAAAAGCAACATTTTTAATAAGTTTGCGATTCGATTATTTTAATGATAAATATTTGCAAACATTAATTGTAGAATAGACTTATAAGACATTGTCGATACTCATATAATCTTGTACACTCTGTATACAAGATTATAAGTCAAGTTTAAAATACTATTTAGTTATATATATTTAAAAATACATTAGGGGTCTAATCACCGATTTTTTTTGGAACGGTTTTATGTCACTTGCCTTTGCTACTTCACCGTATATTTTTAGAATCGTTGTGTACAACTTTACACTTCACGAGCCTATCAGACTTCGGGTTTGCAAGGGGATCAAAAGTTTCTATTCCATGTAAGCTTTGGAACGGGGTACAAAATTCTAACTGAACCAAGTAAAGTTAGCAGTCATAAGACCAGTCCTTAACATCCAGTGATATCAAAGGTAAGAGATTGGCAGCCCGTACAATAGCGCGTACCTGTATTAATAACACTACACTAAGATCGCAAATTCTCCTGTCCAGTAGGGTAATCGCCATAACGTTCGCTCTAACGTTTTATGAGGGAAGCTCATATTAAGTAAAGGTCGTTGGCGGACTAGCTCGGAATGGTAACAACCCTATTTACTCTCTAGACAAGAAAATGTTGGTGCATTTAGTTAATGTATGATCTTTTCTGGCATACGAGAATGTTAGTACAATTGAACATTAGTTCTGGAAGCTTTCTGGTAATGGTTATCGTAGTTTGTGTCGGTCCTTATATCAGATTGTTAATTACCAATATATTATAATAGAAAATTGTTGGTACTGTAGCTAATTTTATGGTAATTATAGCGTGGATCCATCCAAAATATAAGTGCTTTGCACTTGTCTGTGTAGCTTTCTCCACCTATACCGTTGTAGAGCCATCTCATTTACTTCTTTATAACTGCCCACCTGTAATTTTTCTTTAAGTTGGTCAGTAAACTTCCTTTTTGGTCTTCCTCTCTCTCTTCTTACGTCTATCTTCCCTTTTATTATATTTGTTATAAACTGGTCGTTTCGGATTAGATGTCCTATCATCTTACCCCTTCTGGTTTCTACGTGTTTTAAAATCTGTCGTTCTTCATTTACTCTTTTTAATATCTCTTCATTGGTGATCTTTTCTGTCCAGGACACTTTTTCCATTCGACGCCTGCACCTCGTGGATAGTTTGTTGTTTATGTTGCAGTCAAGACTCTTGGCCGGTCAAAAGTACTTTTGACTAACAAAATCATTCAAAAGTAGTTTTAGGTTAAATTAGGTTGGGTTAAGTGTTGACTGATTTAGTTAGTTAAAAGTACTTTTGACTGGTTATGAGTTTTAACTGCAACATATATACCTATATAAAAATGATTAATGTAAAACCAAACCAAAAGCGTTAGTCGTCAGATGATGTATTACTAATACTTGAAACAAATGAACCTAAGTAAGACTAAGTCTTTACTTTGTGTTGCTTACTAGCTGTGCCGGCGTCTTCGTCCGCGTGGAATTTAACAAATAAGTTATGTTAGTTACTTTTTATCATATCAGTTATCTGTGAGTGAAAATCACTAACGTTTACCGTAAATTTCAGTCAAACCGTTCCAGAGATAAGAAACAAATACACAGAAAAATTGTAAAAAATATATATTTTGGTATAAGTACCGTATACACATTCTTATGCGTGAAGTAAAAAATCGATTATTTTAATATTATATACAGACACTCCAATTTTATTTATTTGTATAGATTTACGAGTTTACATATTGCGAAAATTGGTATAGGTACATCTACATGTCAAGGTCCTTTGATCTCTGCTCTTTTCCGTTTGATCCAAAATTTGAGGACCGGATACGTAAAAAATGTGACAGCGATAATTTAACAAATTGATGAATCGCCAAAATTCATGTACTTTTTTAATACGATAAAATAACGCATTGTCATTACAAGGAGATATAATTTTACGTTGTCATAGCGACCATATATTAAGACTATAGATACAGACAACCTCCGTAGCATAGCGGTATTTAGCTCGTTTAAATCTCGGAGGTCGTGGGTTCGAGCCCCACGCCGGACAGAAAATCTTTGTGTAAATTCTAAGATTTCTTTCCGGGTCTGGTTGGTTGAGGGACTACCCTCCGTGCCTCGGAAAGCACATTAGGCCGTTGGTCCCGATTGTTATAACATCATCTATAATAATCGTATATCAAGTAACGGGCCGCAGCGTTTCCTTGTGTGGTATGACATAATACTGCGGTCACCAACCCGCCTGCCAAGCGTTGTGACTATGGCAACTACCCTCTCTCGGGAGGAGGCCCATTTTCAGCAGTGGACGTTATACTGATGATGATAGATACATAAATTGTAACTATAGTCAACAATCTGCTAAATTATGAAAAAAAATCTTCTATCGCGTTGCTATGGCAAGTTCTATAATCGAGACACCAGTCAGGATTTATATTCTTTTTTTTTTGTTATTCTAGGAAAACATGTTACTTACCTACCCAATTACATTCAAAATCTATTCATCCGATGGTGTTCTCAGAAACCGTTTAGACTTAACTAAAGGTTTACAGTACACCTAACGTTAACAGTTATAGTCATTGTCAGCCCATATAACGTCCACCCCTGAACATGGCCCCCTGCGGGTGGTTGCCATAGTCAACATGCAGGGAGGTTGCTGACCGCAGTATTATGTAATAACAAACACAGAGAAAGCTGCTACCACCTCCTGGTAGACATTGCTATAGATGATGCCATAACAATCAGTGCCAACAGCATTATCATGCTATCCTAGGCACGGAAAATGGTTCCTCAACCAACCAAGCCACAATGATCCAGCGATTCAAGTACCTACTACCTGTCCTAAATTTAAGGGCGATCTGAAAAACAGTGTTATTCAAAACATATTCATTGTTCTTATTTAAGATTATCAGCCATCATAAATTACGTTAACCCCATTACTGTGTCGCTAACATTTAAAAATCCATCATACAGGAATGCAAGTCACCACCAGTTCATTTGTATCACGTCACAAGAAATGACAGTTCGGTTATGCGAACTCAAAATAAAATTACGAAAATGGATTACGGCGCTTTGTGCCTGGACCCTGTTTTAATATTCAGCTTTTAGATTTCCACGTTCTTTCCAATCGTGTTATTTTTTGGTTGCTCGAGTGCTAGTATGAGTTCGCAAAAACTGAGTGTGAATTCTAGTTATCTTTTGGAAAGGTATTAGTTATTTGTGAATTGTGCCTTGTCAGTAGCAACTTTTTATCATCTTTGAGTGATTACATGTGGCTTGTCTATATTTATCAAAAGATCTTTCATACAAATAAAAGAATCTTATAATTATATACCTACTATTATATAAAGCAGAAGAGTTTTGTTAGTTTGTTTGAACGCGCTAATCTCAGTAATTACTGGTCTGACTTGAAAAAATATTTTAGTGTTAGATAACCCATTTATCGAACCCTTATATTCTATTAAAAAGTCCCCGCGGGACTAGACGCGGCGCAGGAAGCTAGCCTAAAATAAAACCAAAACTAACATAAAATATTAAATAAAAATCTCGTCGAAATTTAAAATGATAATATCTTATGCAGTAAAAAAATAATCTTCATCAGCTCTATCCATAAGCAAGCGAAAACCAGAAACACAATAGAGTCTGAAGTGTTACCTTTATTATTCAAATTATTACAGCGCTCAACGGTACTTACTTAAATAATGCACGTGTATTTTGCCTTTACAAATTTTCTATTACGTGCCTATCTTTGCCGTGAGCAATTTAAAAAAAAATACAGCGCACGATCTACGGTGCATATGCAAAACAACGTAAAACGAATTTTATGTTGTGGTTATACGCGGTCTGGCAATCGATGTCAGTTTCGCCTCCATTATCCATTCGTGCAGTTTTCACGTGACGTGGGAAATTCTTTTTTGTATGTGCAATTTCAGTTTAGAGAACAAAAGTGACAGGGGTATTATCGAAATTTTTTGCTGCATTTTGTTTGCGTTCAGAATTATCACATAAGAATATTTTTTCATTCAGTCCTATACAATATACATAACTTCGCATAACTAACTATTTGAGTATGTCTCATGTTTCATTATGTATAATAATGTATATATATTAAAGCAAAAGAAAATAAAAATAACTACACAAGTATTCTCAAGTAACTTATTTGGCTCAGATTTTTTAAGTCGAGGGTTTGTCAATTATTTTTGTATTTTCAGAATGTTGTTCTTAAAGAGCTAGTTTTTGAGCCTCAGTATTTTTTTAAGTGATACTTTAGTGACAATAGTCAGTTCATGTTTAAGTTGTCAGTTCAATTAATGTTACTGTGGAATAACGAAATTTATTTGTCTTTAATATTATTTCGTTGAGAACCAGTTCAAGTTCAAATTCAATTCCTCTTTAGTGCAGAAAAGAGCTTAAAAGCCATTTTAAAAAGTTTTCAACACAGTGGCGGACTAACGCATTTGCCGCCAGTAGGCTATTCAAATTTTGCCGCCCCTACTATAGACCTACTGAAAATTTTACTATTGATCATTTTAGACATTAAGATTTTTCTTGCTATAAGGAAAACATTTATTGGCCAAATTTGCCGCCCCCTAAATTTTGCCACCCTAGGCTCCAGCCTACTTAGCCTGCTGGTAAATCCGCCACTGTTTCAACATTAAATAAATTTATTACGTAAACACCTTTGCATTGCAACATTATGATTTGTAAACAAAGAACCTCTTAAAAGTTAGATCCTTTTATAATCAGTAGGTAAACAAACAAATAGAAACAGCCGCCCCAGAAATCCCATACATATTCAGCAAAGGTTTTAATGTCGTAAACTTTGATCACGTACTTTAATTCGGCATAAATTCTATAGTATTAACATAAACGTTCCCGTAGCAAAGTTTTAATTACTTGTCAAGTGAAATAAATTATTCAAAACAATTAGTTGATCAGACAACAAAGTATTGAGTATGGATACAGCCGTTAAGAACTTAGTGAAGAGGCTTGATATACATCAAGAGAGAGAGAAAAAAAATAGATTAGATTGATCGTGTTGTTTCAGGAAATGCTGGTTAGAGGCAGTATGCCCCTTCAGCTCTATACGCCCGACAACCTCTGATAGAAAATGAAGAATTGTTTCAGTTAAATAATAATATTTCAAATGACTCAAGTTTCGTGCCTTTATAGATACTTCGTCGTTTAATATTAATGAAATGTTAATAAAGATGACTACAGGTAATATTAGAGTAAAGACACTTTTATATCCTCAAGAAGAAGATTGGATGGAAAGACGTTCAATTGAAAATAGTTTGGCACAATTTCAATTCTCTCCTAGCGTATTCAGTGAATTTATTGTTTACTAGCAACGGTTGCACCGAAATTATATTGGTGTTCCGTTGCAAAGTTTTAAAGCGTTTAATTTTTAAATGCGTTCGTTGAAATTGTCACCAGATAACTAATAAATCGTGCATACATTAATAGTGGAAAATACTGTTGTTGTTTATTTTAAAATTTAAAAGTGTAGGTTTATAATTAACTACCTTATTCCGACGACTTAATCTGAGTGGATTTCGATTTTTCCATACAAACTTTTCCACTTCTTTTAATCCTCTTAGCGATGGATTTTTTTAAACCTTTTCTAATGAGATGCTTCATAAAGAAAATACATCCTCCCAGTTTCAGGTCTCAACTATCAGTGATTTAGTCTCCGTTTTGTTTGATCAGTAAGGAGCAAGCGTTTTATTAATATAGATAAAAAAAAACAAACTACATCTGCTAATTCAAAGACGATAATCATTGCATAAACGGATTGACATGGAATTAGTTTTCTTTTGTCTGTGTTTGTATCACTTAGATAGGCATTTTATCTGAAAGTTTTTTTGTGGAGTAGACGCAATACTGCTAGTACTTATCATATTAATATTTTAAAATTGTTTTTCCCTCTTTTTGCTACAAATAAAGTAATTTAACCGAAACAAGTAAAATTTCAAATATTCACCTAACTGATTTACAAACACTATCCCGCAAAACCAATTACAAAGACGGATTACATTAACTGCCTACAGAATTGAAGCTCAATTTGTGGGACAATATATTTTAATCCCGTTTTACACATGTGCAATCAATGAATGGAAACTAAAACGTTCCATTCAAAGGTTTCTATCGCAGCTTTAAAATAAAATTTAAATGATTTATTGGAAATGTAATGAATCTATACTTATTTAGAATTCTGAAGAATCTATTTATTTATGTATTACAACACCGACCGGATTATATGCAACATAAAAAGCTTGTTATATGCATGCAAATATGCATGAAAAATGCTTGAAATATGCACTTATATTGGCAGAATATGCAAAATTAAATCATAAGATTTAATTCAACAGTAAATTCTGTCCTTAAAAAACGAAGAAAAGTTTAGGTTTCATTTTATTTTATTTAAAAATCAGCATACAATAAGTTAATTATCCTTGAATAGGCGACCATAGGTGTCGCTACACATTACAGTTTATTACGTGACATTATTATTATTATTTTATAAATGTATATCACAGTTATTATTATTAATGTATATATTTATTTTGTGACTATAATTTGGTTTCATTCGCGATATTATCACTTTTATCGAATATCGGAACGCAGGATAACTGCACTGCACTGGAAAAAATATTGTAAATATACCGATAATATGTATTATAACTCGATATTAGGTAAAATATGCAAGTACCGTTGAGAATGGCTTAAATATGCCAATGCATATGCAAATTTGCAAATGCATATAATCCGGTCCCTACTAATAATATAATAATAATAATATATGAAGTTGAACAGTTTGTTTGTTTGAACGCACTAATCTCAGAAACTACTGGCCCGATTTGAAAAAATCTTTCAGAGGTTTTATAATTTACAAAAACACTGAAAGACACACATACGGACGACGGCGCGGTGGGGGTAGCGGGTGAGGGGGGCAGAACATTGGCGCTCGCGTCGTTCGCATCATTCACATTTTCAAGGTAGCATCTATCAGCTGAAGCTTAGTTACCATCTTACTACAATCACCAAATTGCCTGGAAAATCGTGGTGATACCTCAAAAATCTTGGCTTGCCATGGTTTGTTAAGAGGAGGCCCATGTTTAACTGTGGATATAAACGGACTGGGCCCCGAATCTTCTATCGTAATGGCGTGTCCATGAACTGTCAATGACAGTTCAATGGTCGGTTTTTTTCCCATTTGGTAATCTACTAATCCAAATGACGTCATAATAGTGTCAGTATGACGCCACGATGATATTAGCGTAGTTGAATATAATAACAAATGATACATTTATAAGTTTTGAATTCGCCTAAATAAACCTAACCATGTCCCTAACCATCTCCCCTGCTTCTTCTGTTGACGGCCTTTTTCTGCGGTAGCAACACCGACTGCCATTCCAGCGCCGATACCATAGTGAGATTAGTAGATTACCGTTTTTGGCATAATGATATCATGATGGCACAACGGTGGCACAATACTTAAAAAAAATAGCCGACTCGGCCCCCTGGTGAAATGAAGATATCGAAATTTTACGTGTTGGCTCATAACGAAAATGCAGACAGCGTTTTTGTTCATGTTATCACAATAGCATATCTAGAATAATATATTACTCCATTAGTAAATTGAGAATCTTTGAAGAACAAAATAACAGTCAAACAAAAACTGAGATCTCGTCCTATCACAGTATTCTGCTATATTGAACTGAAAAATATTAATAATACAACGCTATAACCTATTTTTTCTGCAATGAATCTTTCTCGTATTACTGCGATTGTTCAAATGTTTTTCCAATATGTACTAGCATTCAGACTCCAATCTCATGTTTTATAGAAGTAAAGATAGCCGAAGCTGGATATTATTATATTTTATAGTCAATGAAGTATTCTAGATGTATTCATATTAAACTCAAGCGTTTTAAAAAATATTCCTTTGTCATTTCTTGATATATTTCAATATATTTCTATTTCAATTTTTGAAGCGGCCGTAGCCCAATGTCTACGGCGTCGGACTTGAGATCTTGTGGTCGCCGGTTCGATCCCCAACCATTGCACTACCAACGTGAACCCACTCGTAACACAACCATTTTAGCTTAGTACGAGGGGTTAACAATAATACTGCTAGATGGCAAAAAACTGCTAGTAACATAAAAAAAAAATAAAAAAAAAAACAAAGCTTTTAGGTTGTGCCACACATATTTTATTAATTTTCACGTTCTTCAGCGTTGATTAATTTTTTTACTTGCGTTTGACAAATACCGGAGTATACGTCCCGCATCATTTCCATCGGTTACCGTGACAACACTACATAGGGAGCATTACAATATGATCTCATATTCAGTTAATCAAGTTTATTTTCATATAATGTTGACTTCAAATCTATGGCGAGAACATCCGACAAACGAGCTGTTGAAGTGAAAAAGAAGTATAATTTAAGCTTTGAGTTTTAAGAACTGCAATCCGAACGAAATTTCGAGAAAACAAACTCATATAAACATATGTTGGTGGCCACACTCCAGGAACGATAAGTGAAAATTATTTGTTCGTAGTGTCGCCATATCGCTATCACCGTACTAGTGGAGCCCCGGCATAACACTTATTCAACTATTGATAATTTAAATTGTAGTATATTTGTTTACAATAAATTTGATGTAAACTTCTCAAAATCAATTATAATAGTCGTTTTTTTGTAATTTAATTATCTTTAGATTACACATTTGTATTTTACTTAAGAAACATAGATCACAAAATGAACAACATAAATTTCGTAACTTTGAGATGTCTCCGTACAATAAGTTTGAGCTGTGTGGGTAACATTGTTACAATACCTTGTTAAACTTCTATTACTGAAGTTACTTGTGCTACAACTGGAAATTTGTAGAATTTATGATAACGATATTATGTACCAGTGGCTCAGTAGTAGTCATATTTGCTCATGAGACCTGAGTTCAATAGGCTAGTTTACCAACAGACACTTTCTAGGCAAGCGTGTATCATCTTAGGCCTTATCTTCGCCTTCCATCAAGCGAGATTATGGTCAAGCGTAAGCCTAAATTAGGTAAAAAAAAACAATATAAAATTATATTACAATGATGTTTATTTCTAAAATAAATTATTTCAGTTCATAACACTAGCATATGGTGGAGTCACCAAGTTTGGCAGGCGGGTTGGTGAGGTTAGTCCCTTAACCAACCAGACCCGGAAAGAAATCTTAGAATTTACACAAAGATTTTCTATCCGGCGATCGAACCCACGACCTCCGAGATGTAAAGCGAGTCAAATAAAGCTAAGCTACGGAGGTTGTCTATTAAAAAAAATAAAAAAGATTACGTCTATTAAAAAGAATCTATCTATCATATTCTTTTTTGTACTGTTTTTATGGTCAAAGCGTTAACGTTAACGAGATGTGTTTTCTAAATGCCAACCAAACTAACTAACTATTGATAACAACATCACCCAGTCTATAAAATAGTTCATCTTAATTAGTTTCTCAACTAATCGATATTGAGGACAAAATCTGTAACTACATTATGCTGTTGAACATTTCACGAACTCGGTTATAATGCCCATAACGGCTACAAGTCTTTTTATGGCCAATAAAGAGCATGTTAATATTCAATACGAAGATTTTATAAGAAAAGTTTTCTCGTTAGTTTGAACAAAGTTGTGGGCGCTTGGAAACATGTCTCGGGTTTTCTACTGCAAAGTGCATATGTTACGGTACAAGTCAATAGAAGAACATTCATACTATTACCAAGAATCTGACATGTGACACTCAGATTTTAACCATATCTAATGAAGGAGCATGCTAAGAAAGTATTTGCAAAAATTCAACCCCAAAAAGAATGAAACGGGGGTCCAAAGTTTGCTTAAAAAATCTAAGCGTAATATGATACACTATTCATTGATCCTGTGGTAGACTCGACATGTCTTAAAAAAATATTGTAGAGCAAAAGTAATAAAAAACAAATGCAAATCGTAAGATTTAAAATGCCTTTTGAATAAAAATTAAATCAGCCAATCTATCTCTCATTCATATTGCATAGTTTTTATTTTATTTTTTCCTGTCCGGAAAATATCCACTTGCTATTAAATGGCAAAGGGACTAAACCGAAGGACAATTAGCCAGTACAGTATATAACGGGCACTAGCCACACTTATTCTGCCGGGTCATTCCCTACCCGCGAGCCCTAACGACCTTATTCACGCACAGGAACATATAAATCCAAAGAACAAAACAAAGCGGCCCAATGGCTAGGGCGTCAGATTTGTGATTATGTGGTCGCCGGTTCGATCTCCACCCACATGCACTGCCGACGTGAACCCACTCGTCACATAAGCAATTTATCACCACAGGTTTACAAAATACTAGTAGTAAGCAAATCTCTGCTAGTTCCTTATATTTAAAAAAAGTAACGTATTCGGCTGTGTATTCTGTAGGGTTGAGGTTTTTTCTTAATCGCATAGCTCATTGAGTAGGTATACTTAATCAGAATAGTGTATCTATGATAGTTTTTTTTTGTTCAAAGTAGCTTATTCATGAAATTTGCCTCCTGCATGAAATTATTGCTGCTTCTATCAACTTATGATAACTATATAACTTAACAGCTTATGAAAAACTATTTCTGTAACGTAGTTACTTTCCTGTGTTCCGTATTAATTACATTAACCGTAGCACATACTCCAATATCAGTTTTTCTGCATTCGGTGTCACGCGAGGTTTTTGCAAACCGGTCACATTATGCCCGCAATACAACTGCAATCGATACTAATATAACAATGATTTATTTATCTTAAACTAATATAAACTGAAAAGTTTGTTTGTTTGCTTAAACGCGCTAATCTCGGAAACTAATGGACCGATTTGCAAAAATATTTCAGTGTACGATAGGCTATAGGCTAATATATATTTCATGATAAAGTTACTTCGGGAACGGGAGTTACGCGGATGAGACCGCACGCGGGTAGCTATTATAGGTATATACCCTGTGAATTTTATGACAATTTTCTGTAATTACCTAATTGCTGAATAAAATAATATTGTTTATTTCGTTTATACATAGAAGGTATTCTTAGAAATGTATACAGGGTGTCCAAGAACCTGGCGTCCAAATGGATTCCCACGATGCCCCAAGTTCTAACAGTACTCAGAAAAATATTTTAAAAAATCCACCCCATGTACTTACAGAATTATACTAATTTAAAAAAAAAGGGGAAATGAGCACCCTGTGACATACTTTTGAATGCTGTGACTGCTAATGCTGATAATTTCGATATTTCTTGGAGGTTTTGTAATCTAGGGTATTGCTGTGTCTAAATAGAATGTAAAAATAAAGTACTTATTGTACCATTTTAAAATAAAATATTATTTTAACTAAAGGTGATATGGAAAACTATTGAATTTCGCAACTTTGACCGACTGTAGTGTAAAAAAAATGTACCAAAATAGTATGGCAAGGGACGTCAAATTTTGACGCGTTTATTCCTCTTTTTAAAAAGGTATAATACTTACACATTAATTTGAAAAAAAAAATTTTGATAATATTTTTACTCAACAACCCAATTTTTACGATGTCTTACAGAATTCTTAGAAAGAAAAATTTACGACGAATTGAATCTAACCTCTAAAGAATTACTATTGTATGCTCATAAAAATAACAACAGGCCTCTCAAAAAACAGGTTAGACCGTAAGGGACGGTATGTGCATGCATCTCACCATAGTGATTCGTTATTACAACAGGAGGGAGCAAGACAGAAACTATCTTTGCGATTTGCTGGTTCTTCTTTATGGTACCCCATTATTCAGGTAAGAGTGAGGGAGAAAAAGGTTAGAGGTGCGAGTGAGATAGATAGTGACGCTATCTGGGATCGTGCTATTTAGGATAACAGTACGGTCAGTACGCGTCACTGCCTCCTGCCGTTACTACGCACCTCTCTCTTATTGTTACCATTGATCACGTACTACGATTTAAAGCTTTGTTTATTGGACTCGATTACTCTTTGTGCTCTGGACTTTGAAACGAACTCTTTACGACGACCTTTGCCTGTGTTTGGACAGTTTGTGTTTTGTGTGTGCTACCATGGCGACCTACACTCCGCAAGAATACGCAAATATGCACTACATTTATGGAGAATGTAGAGGTAATGGACGAGCTGCAGCGAGACTTTACAGAGAAAGGTATCCGAGGGCTACGCGATATCCCGACCATCGACTTTTCATTAATGTGCACAGATCACTATGTGACGGGCGGTTCCCCAATCAAGTAGCTGGTGAAGGACGACCCGTAAATGACTTCATACGCGATGAAGTTTTAGAGGCGGTGTCGGCAAATCCAAGCATCTCTGTGCGAGGAATAGAAGCTGATACGGGGATACCGAAGAGCACAGCACACAGTATTCTCCAAAAAGAAGAATATCATCCGTACCACGTACAGCGAGTGCAAAGTCTTTTACCTCGAGACTATCCGAGCCGAGTCGCGTTTTGTGAAACAATCCTGCAAAAACATCGAGAAGACGAAAACTTTATCGACAAAATTTTGTGGTCAGATGAATCAACATTTAAGAAGGATGGCTACATGAACCTACACAACTTGCACGAGTGGCATGTGGAAAATCCGCACTTGATGCGAGAAGATAGATCCCAGTACCGGTTCAAAGTGAACATGTGGACCGGTATTCTCTGTGGGAATATTATTGGTCCATTTGAGATGCCCGAGAATTTGACTGGCGAATCATATTTAAATTTTCTTCAAAATGATTTGCCAAACTTACTAGAAGAGACCCCACCAGATATGTGGTTCCAACACGACGGCTGTCCATCACATTTTCGCGTATCCGTTAGAGAGTTTTTGGACGAGCAATACCCGAACAGGTGGATTGGGCGATCAGGAACAATCCCGTGGCCAGCCCGCTCACCTGACTTAAATCCGCTGGATTTTTTTTTCTGGGGAACTATGAAGGAGCTCGTTTATGCGAAGCCCATTAATGACATCGCTGACCTTCGTGAGAAGATAACACAAGCAGTGCAGGTGATACGTCAAAAAAGTTACTCGCGAAACATAAAGCGGTCCTTTTTAAGGAGAGTGAGAGCTTGTATTGCCGCGGGTGGTCAACATTTTGAACATTTATTGTAATAAAATATCTTTAAACTAACATTCTTTGCTTTTATTCTACTGGGAACCCATCTACCTGTGTGTATTTCCTTCTTGCTCACTCTTGGAACCGAAGTAAATAATAGTAGTAACATAACAGTTTCTAAGATAAGAAAGGGTCCGACAGTTACCGTTAGTAGGTAGGCACTTCGTAAAAATTGGGTTGTTGAGTAAAAATATTATCAAATTTTTTTTTTTCAAATTAATGTGTAAGTATTATACCTTTTTAAAAAGAGGAATAAACGCGTCAAAATTTGACGTCACTTGCCATACTATTTTGGTACATTTTTTTTACACTACAGTCGGTCAAAGTTGCGAAATTCAATAGTTTTCCATATCACCTTTAGTTAAAATAATATTTTATTTTAAAATGGTACAATAAGTACTTTATTTTTACATTCTATTTAGACACAGCAATACCCTAGATTACAAAACCTCCAAGAAATATCGAAATTATCAGCATTAGCAGTCACAGCATTCAAAAGTATGTCACAGGGTGCTCATTTCCCCTTTTTTTTTTTAAATCAGTATAATTCTGTAAGTACATGGGGTGGATTTTTTAAAATATTTTTCTGAGTACTGTTAGAACTTGGGGCATCGTGGGAATCCAGTTGGACGCCAGGTTCTTGGACACCCTGTATAATAGAATGTTCTTTTCTCATATTTTTGTTAATTTTTTTATTTTTTTTTTGTTTAAGTCTTACCAAATACCAACTAAAATACATACTTGTCATTCGTTTCGACCTTAAATATAAAAGTTAATGTAGGCTTTTAAATTACAGGGCGACACAACATTTTATCTAGACACTGTTCAATCTTATAAGTAGGTATATAAGTATATTAAAACATAAGTACACAAAAACAAATAAGTCTAAAACTATATATAATTATATATATGGTTTTCTTTTTTGGTACTTAAAATGAAAAACAGTATAATTGACAGAGTTTAATGGCACAAATGGCTTTTTTAAACGTACTGAGTCTTTTAGAAAATATTTCTCCATTTATTATATTAAAAATGTCATTACATATAATAATTAAGTAAGTACGTCTAGGTGTTATAAAAATATTATTTTTTGTGTTTCATTTATAAATATTTTCATACTGACAATCATTTGCACTATATATGTATACACTTAAACAAACAGCAGTATATATAGGCTTTCGACATTTGCACACAGTTAATATGGTTCTTTTTATATAAAGGAATGTTTAATTTGAGGTATTTTTTTATTAAAATGTTAGATTTATCGGTTCAGTACGTTTTAATTTATAATATCGGTAAGCAGACCAGTTTCAATTTTAAAGAAATACAAATATTTATTTACTAGCTGCGCCTCGCGGTATTACTCGCGTTTCTCTGCTCCATAAGGTCAGAGCGTGATGTTTTGTAGCCTATATAATATGTTAATCCAGCGTATAACCTATCCCGGTGTAAAATTTTAGCCAATTCCGTTTAGTAGTATTTACTTGAAAGAGCAACAAACACTCATCCATCCATCCATCCATACTTACAAACTTTCACGTTTATAATATTAGTAGGATTTCATTCGCTGTGTTTGTATTTAGTACTAGCCGTTACCTGCAACTTTGTCAATGTAGATTGCGATTTCTCCGTACAATCTTTGCCACCCCTTTCTTACAGGTTATCTATGTTTATGTCATAAAGATAATAAACCCCTTTAAGTTTTAGATGTCTACGATTAGCGGTTTGGGACTTGGTGCCGATCCGCCAGTCAGTTATTAATTATAAACATTTATATACCTATGTGTATTATTAGAATGTAGTCATAGAATCAGGATATTTCTTTTTCCTACCAGTACGGTAGTTAATTAATTATCGTCTACTTCTGTGCACCTATCACGTTTTCTCTGCACCACCCTATGGTTGACTGGTAGAAAATGCCTATGGCATTAGGTCCGACATATAGGTAGATACCTAATGTAAATGTGAAAAGTTAAATAGGTAAATAAAAAAAACATTAATATAAATTCGTTTATTTTTAAGTTTGAAAATGTAAATATCAATTCACTAAAGCAGATCGTTTCATACTTCATCACAATCACATCACAATTATACTTTTTCTTATTTCTGTCGAGTTTTTTTAATAAATCATCCACCTGTTCGATTTTCACGGTTACATAAAATATTTAACTACTTATATAAATATATCTGTTACTGTTACTGCTAGCCTGCATCATCCCACTGCTGGGCAAAGGCCTCTCCCCATGACTTCCAGCTCTCTCGATCCAGGGCTAAACTAGGCCACTGGTCGTTTGTTTTGTCCAGTTCGTCTCGCCATCTTCTACGGGGTCTGCCGCGACGCCTTCTTACTGTGTCTGGGCTCCACGTGGTGGTTATTTTGACCCACAGCTTATTGGGCATACGGCAGACGTGGCCGGCCCATTCCCACTTCAGCTTAGCGGCTTTTTGAGCAACGTCAGTATCTGTGTTTTGGAGCGCAGTGTGGTGTCGCGAATATGATCTGTCAATTTGACGCCTAGAATACTACGCTCCATTGCACGTTGGCAAACCCTGAGTTTAGACTTTTGAATATTTGTCAAAGACCAAGTCTGGGATCCATAGTTCAGAATGGGAAGTATGCACATGTCCATAATCTTTTTGAGTGACAAAGGCAGATTTCCTTTCATGAGTTCTTTCATGGACCAGTAGCTCTTCCAGGCATTTTCTGTTCGTCTTAAGACTTCCTTATCTTGTCTGGACTGGAAAGAGACTAACTGGCCCAAGTAGATGTATTCATGGACATATTGCAATTCCTCACCATTGACTCTGATCCTATATTTAGTGGTGTTTGACATCAGCTTGGTCTTAGACATGTTCATCGCCAGTCCAACCTCAAGGCTTGCATCACTGAGCTGGTTCAACATAAGCTCCCGTTCTGTCGCTGTGGAGAAAAATACGACAATGTCGTCAGCAAAGCGAAGGTTTTTTAACCGCACCCCGCCAACTTCAATGCCGCATCTGGCCCAATTTGCCGATAACTCTTTAAATACTTCTTCAAGAGCACTGTTAAAAAGTTTGGGTGAGATCGGGTCTCCTTGTTTCACGCCTTTTTCGATACAGAATGATGGTCCGGCTGTTTGTAATTTAATTGAACCAGTGCTGTGTAAGTATATGTCACGAAGTAGGTTGATATAGGTGGGATCAATTTGTTGGTTGTTCAGAGCGTCGTGTATATAAATATATCTATATTATATATAAGCGCGATATATATAGCAGAGTGTTGCAGTCTACTAGTATTCTTGTTAACCCCTCGTGCTAAACTAAAATGCTTGTGCTCGAGTGGGTTCACGTCGTTAATGCAATGGGTAGGGTGGGGATCGAACCGGCGACCACCAGATCACAACTCCGACGACCTTAGCCTTGGGCTACGTCGCTTAAAGTTTAAAGTGCTTTTCGGTGTGCTTACAATTCAAAGAACAATATTGATTTAGATATTCGATAGATTCCCAGAATTCACACTTCATTAATTTTTAATAAATTCAAAACGATATTTTTAGATAGGTATATTGATAATTTAAATGAATAAGTTACTCGAAATAGTCATTATGGTAAGGATTCTTATTAGATTACAAGTAGAATTTTTGCATTGTACTAGTATTCTTGGTAACCCCTCGTGCTAAGCTAAAATGCTTGTGTTTTGAGTGGGTTCACGTTGGTAGTGCAATGGGTCGAGATCGAACCAGCGACCACAATGTGACTAGTCCAAAGCGATTGGGCTACGGCCAAAAAAATTTTATTTTGCTATAGTTATATATTATTAACTGACGAAAACAAATTCACTAAACTTATGTAGGTACTACTGTATCAGCCCATTTATGTCAACTACTGAACATGGACCTCCTGGACTGGGCAGGCATTGCCATAATCACCACGCTTGAAAGGCGGATTGGTGATCGCAAGATGTTGAGTATCTTTTTGCTGATAGTTGCTGCTGCCCATCCATCAGCTGTATGTTCCTTAGTCGCCTCGTACGGCATCCATGGGAAGTTATGGCGTGATCTATTCCAAGCCGGACACCACACAGAAACTAAACTTATATATCATCATCATCATCATCAGCCCATATAACGTTCACTGCTGAACATGGACCTCCTCCCGAGGGAGGGTATTTGCCATAGTAACCACGCTTGGCAGGCGGGTTGGTGACCGCAGTATTATGATATAACACACAAGGAAACGCTGCTGCCCGTTCTCTTGTATACGATTGATATGGATGATGTTATAACAATCGGGACCAACGGCTTAACGTGCTTTCCGAGGCACGGAGGGTAGTCCCTCAACCAACCAGACCCGGTTAGAAATCTAAGAATTTACACAAAGATTTCCTGTCCGGCGTGGGAATCGAACCCACTACCTCCAAGATTTAAAGCGAGCCAAATATCGCTACGCTACGGAGGTTGTCTTATTATATAGTCTTATATATAGTTCTTCATAATTTATAAACACAAAGGTTTACGAAGGGAACCTTTCTAAAATCTTTTATTTTTATATGGCTTTATCTTTAGTGTTTTTCATTTAAAATACAAGTAGGTGTATAAAGGAGCGAGTGTGAGCCTTTCAAAATAATATATAATTTTTAAGTGAAAGAGCATTACTTGTAGATATGTTATATGTTACAACTCATAACCTTTTAGAATATATATACCACTTTATTTTTCATTTTTTTAGGAGTTTTGCGTTCAAAATAAAAAATATCAGTGCGTAGTAAATGATTTCAATCGCATTACTATTTAAATGCATATGACATAGGTATAGGTAGTACCTATATACGTGACCACGACTGATGTAATCCATATCGAAATTTCGGATTTAAAAAAAAGGTAATTACTTGCCTTAAAATGTTATCACGACTGAGACCCGCGTCTACTATAAATTTGTATACAAATCGCGAAAGTTTAAAAACATTAACGTAGATCAATTATTCTTTACGCCTCAAAAAATACTTGGAAAATTTTATTCCATGAATAAAATACATCATATACAACTAAAAGTAGCTAAGTAATTTAAAATAAAACTAACTAATAAAATAATCTAAATCTACACTATTCTAAATTTATTCTACTTGGCAAGGTTCCCAGAATACTGGCAGCATTATCCCGTTGAATGGCAATGCTTACCTGCTGTGCAAAGTAAAAACCCAGCACTCGGAGAACGTGCCGCACTAAAGAGCCGCTGCGAGGTATTTATAAATTAATTTGGCTCCCGGTCCCCACGGCCCCAATGTTTCGACACCAAAAGGCACAAATACACAACCACTATCAACTATATTTGCGCCTCTTGAGAATCTCCGCGGATTCAACCGCCATGCCAGCCCTACTCTGAGTCCCGGAAAGATGAGAAAAATTCTTAGATGTAAATAAACAAAAGTTGTTGCAGTAGATTATACCCAAATTAAAAAAAATATGTCGTATCAAAAACCGCTAAAATAATTTGACATATTGTAATATAAACGGTAAATGTATGAAACTGATTGGGGTAAAAGTACATAACTCGTTGGGACCTCATTAGTATATTTGCCAAACGCTCTCCGCTATAACATTACCGTACCGAGCCAAATTTGGATCGTAGTCACGTAATTAACACTTACATTTTAGACTCATATTGTATTTATGACAATATAGAACATATTTAACGCAAATATGCGGTTTTGTAAGTATTCATCATTCGATAGCGCCTATAGCTTTTTGAAAGCAATAATCTCGATATTGCTTTTATAGTAAACGCCTTTGATAACTATCTATTTTATTTATGCAATGCTATGATGCTATTACGATTTTGTTGTGATTTTCAATAAAATATTATTTGTTATGAGTCATTTAAATGAATATGATTTGTCATCTCATTTTATTAACAACAATATTTTATTAACTATGTCTTTGGATAAGATCCTTCTTTGTGTTTTTTTTTTACTTTGCAATTTCCTTGCATTTTAAATTTGATACCTAAAAGTATACGTAATGTTTACCAACCTTATTAAATATCTTTTTCAATAATAATTTAATGAAACAAATTTAGTATCTCTTGGTATTTTTTATTTTTGTCCTTAGCCTTGGTTTAACATTTGACATCTGACATTTTAAAATTATCAATACATAATTCAACTAGCTTCCCGCGCGTTTTCACCCGCGTAACTGTCGTTCCCGTAGGAACTGCATAATTGCCTAAATATAGCCAATATTCTTTCTCGTTAAATCGGTTATCTAACACTTAAATACTGTTTCAAAATCAGCCAAGTAGTTCACGATGTTAACGTGTTCAAGTAAATAACCGAACGAACTCGCTAGCTTCATATATTAGTATAGAAGCATATGTAATTCAATGTATAAAAAACCTCAACGTAACTTCAAGTAAATTTTCTATTAAGCTTACATTTATGCCAAGCCATGAACACCATTTATAAATTCAAATTTAGACCAAATTTTAAATTGGAACAACATATTCCGCTGTTCTCTCCAAGTGACTGTTACTCCCTTGGTGTAACACATTTTCGAAGTACCGCCAAGGAAACTAAGCTTGGATCTTTACGACACCACAGGGTTTTCACCTAAGCAATTTGTTCCCGTTTCTGTCCTAGAAAATGTTCGGAGCTATAAAGTTTATTGTTGCCGACAGAGTTTTAAGAATTTATGTGATTATAACTTGTTGATCGAGGATACTCTAGGTTGATGGATGAGATTTTATCAGTGGTAATAAAATTTGAAGACTAACGCGCTGGTAATTTTATTTTTGTCGACGCAAAATGCGAAAGTTAAAAATAAAATATGGAAAAGTACGTGTATATTCCCAAAGCTGGGGAAATGTTTTTAATGTAAGTAAAGTATTATTATAAAGTGTTTTGGAATTGTTAACAACTACGAAAATGATTTTTACAATTCACCTAAGTAATAAGTAACGGGACGGGAGCTACGCTTTTGAAGCCTAAGCCACGAAACTAATTTTGATGACATTTGGTATATTTATAGACCCGTTTTTATACTCCCGTTTGCAAGAACAACACTTGAAACTTGGAAACATTTACTTGAAAATTTCCGGAGTTATTCTTTATTGTCTTAGCAATAGAGACCATAACAGTGGAACACTACTAACTCAAGTATATACTTTAATTATTATTGGTTGCATAACACTGTTGGACTAGATCTCGGAAAATGAGTTACATTTTATGCCGAAAACCAAACCTTCCCGAACAATCTATTCCACGCAGACTTACAACTGCTTATAAACTTTTAAACTTTCGTGTATTTATATTATAATTCATTACATACAAGTATTGACAGTGGTCCCGGGCAGACTACCCGCGACCACGATCAATGCAACTTTTTGTAAAATCTTAAAGTTCCGTTCCTGGCTTCAAATCAAAAATATTAACTAATTATTCTGTTTCAATTTCGACAGAATGCATACTTCATCAAAAAATTTAGCACTCCATTAAAACGTTGATACCGACAAAAATACTTTAATGCGAATCATTAATGAGGTAATAAATAACTATTTACACCAAAAACCATTCGGTTAAAATTGGGCCGCCGAGCATGCCATCCAACGTATGTAATGAATTAATTAACTCCAGCCAGAGAATGTACCTATCCGCGTAAAATTGACCAAAACCTTATAAAATTGAGGGACTTTCAAAAGTTATTATAATAATATATTATAACAATAGTTACTAATTCAAAATGAAAGTTGTGTGTTGTTCAATGCGTCTTTTGTATCCTCTTGTTATGTTGAGATTACAACAACTCGATTGGACAGTCTGTACAGGTCAGATATTGACATTGATTTGCGATTGGATTGGCTAAGTATACGTAAAAAATCAATAGTGAATGGAATAACAAGCCATTCATTTACTTATTGCTCTAAATACTAAGTTGATTCCATCAAATCGAGTAAAGCTTTATCGTAACTTTAAAGCAGAGGACATTAGTCTTGCTATTCACGCCATTAATAATGATCTTGGAAACATTAGTGAATGGGCGAAGTCCTTTGGACTTCTAGGAAACCCCACTAAGTCACAAGCTCTCATTGTTGGTGGCAAACATGCGACAGGCTTTTTATCTCTAAGCTCTGTTCTGTACCGTAAAAAATCTTGGGGTCATAATTGATAGCTCCCTATCTTGGAACAGCCATGTTGCAGAGATAAGCAGGAGGGTATACGGTTCGTTTTAGTCCCTTAAGCGTCTCCAAAAATTCCTTCCCTTCCATACCAAAGTCTCTTTAGCCCAAACTCTTCGTTTACCTCTTCTGGATTATGCTGACGTCTGTTTTCTGGATGCAACCGAGGAACTTCTTGGCAAACTTGAGCGGCTGCAAAATTTGTACATCCGATTTATTTTTGGCCTGCGTAAATATGACCATGTGTCGGAGTTCCGATCACAGTTGAAATGGTTGCCAATCCGACGACGTCGCGATTGCCATATTCTTTCTCTTCTCTTTTCTGTTCTTCATAGTCCAAATGCGTCTTCTACGTGAACGCTTTGAGTATTTAATCCCACGTGATAAAATTTGCCGTACAGCTATTTCTCTTCTTCTCCGAATGCCTACACACACTTCCAGCCGCTATGCTGGCTCTTTCACCATACGTGCAGTACGCCTTTGGAACTCTCTTCCCCACTCCATTCGTGCTAGTTCATCTATCGACGTTTTTGGAAAAAGAACAAAAGAACATTATTTCTTATCTCATTATTAGTGTTTACTATATGTATTAGTTTATTTTTATTAAGTATGTATGTGTGTATTTATTAAGTATGTATGTATTCATGTATATTATTATAAGTATTAGCATTAGTTGAATATACTCAAACTGTTACTATTGTTGTGTACACTGTTCTTGCCCGTTTATCACAAATCTCACTCTGAATATGCTGGAAGAAAACTCATAAATGAGTTAAGCACGCCATTGTACATCATCTTTAACTGTTGAACTTTCATAACTTGTTTTCATGTGTACAATAAAGAATAAAACAAAATAAAATAAAATAAATAAATAGGTGAAAGTTGAAGTTATTGTGGAATATAAATATTTTTATCCTGCTGCTGCTTTTTAGCAATTCGGAAAACATATTTTTCCACTACTAATTTAACGCACGTCAGCAAGACTCTAAGGAGATTGGTCCTCTGCGCAAGACATAGTTAAATATAGTGTATGCGCAAACACAGGAGCGAAATATCGACATTCCCCGATAAATAGGATTATCGCTTACCTATTGTGTTTTCCGGGGCACAACACCACCAACTATCCAAATTAGAACTGATACTTAGATTTGTCTCGAAAAACTAACTTAGTTGGTTACACAATATTTTCCAAATCCGTTATTCAAGCGTCTAGACATTCATTGCTGCTAGGCCAAGGAGATTCCAAAAAAAAGCCATTGAAACGCGGCACGAATTTAGAACACTCTACTTTCCACGGTTATAAATTATATATTCCCCGGCACACTTACATCACTGCGTTGGGAACTTCTTAAAATCCGAACACATGTCCACTTGACAAATCGGATGCCATTACGATGCATTTTTTCTTATTTTCCTTGTGAGTCTGTCGGAACTTATTTCTTCCAGTAAATAAACGTTAACAGGAAAATCATGATAGCTACGACTTTTTAAGATCCTTGGCGTGCAATTGGTCTGCCGTAGATACAACATGTCCTTTGATGGAATCTATCGACCGGTGTTGTCGGCAAGTACCTTCCCTTTATAAGAGCTTTATGGAGTTGTAAAATATGAAAGAGTTTGTAACGTTTTAAAGATGAAATACTATCCGATCTATCTACCGACTTATCTTAGTAACTCAGCTCTATTTGCTATTTGCGGTTCTTTTTTACTTGTGGATACTTTTTTTTATTAAATACGTAAAGGCCTAGCCTTTCTTAAAACATATTTTAATATTTTTTGAATTCTTTTTTTTATATTTATGTTGTAAATAAGAGACATACATCTGATGGATGGGCAGACGTATATATCAGCTTAAGGTTACGTACTATCTTACTGCGGTCACCAATCTGATCAAAAACTGTTGTCCTGTTGTAAGAAACTATTAAATATGAGTACAAAAACATGGCTACATATCAGAAATAATATACGTGCCATTTTAGAAATCCTTCATCAAACAAAGTTTTGGTCTGCAACAGGTTTGAGCAAAAATCTCATCTCAAGATTACGCTTACCGTTATTCAATCGTTGATATCCAGTAAACCTTTTAGCCGTTTAGAATTGACTGTTAATTGTTCAAGTTTGACGATTAGGCAAAGATAGATTAAAATTAATTGCTCCCAACTCGCCTTCAGGGGAACGTTGATTATCCATGAAGGCTTAACACTTCACTTTCGTTAAACCCCTTATTAATCTTGCGGATACCGACCGTATACAAGATCCTTATTAGCGTTAAGGTGTTCTATATCTTGTGGTAGTCTTGACCTTGTTTGTATGGAGCAGTTACCGTAGATTAAACACCAAAATTTAGCCTGAAATATTTAGAGAGATATATACTAGTGAAACAAGATAGTGTCTTATACAAATTAATGGAACTGAACTAAAACATAGGCGGCAAAACTAACTTGAAACGCTTTGTAATTAAATTCAGTCATAACTATATTCAAATGCATTATGTAGATGTTGCTTACATATATGCCTTGTAGTAATAGTGTGTTGTAGTATTGTGAGAGAAACTATTGTAATTAATAGAAGAATTAATTTAAATGAGTTTATTAATTTTACTTGCAACCATCTTGATTAGTAAATAGTTAAATTAAAGTAGACTAGCTCTTATTTGGGATCAGGTAAGGTGGCGTTTATAAATTAAGTGTAGACACTTTGTTATTCTGGATTTAATTATTATTGATGATAATAGCTTTTCAACCTAGTAACTTTTTAATTTTTTTCCTGTTAAATAATATATCGAAACATTATTATGTAATCTCTGAGCAGAAACTTGAGAAATAATCAAAATACAATTATTTGTGTTTGCAAACTTTATTTCAAAAGATATAGTATATTTAATTCAATTAATTTAATTCAATTTTTTTCTTTATATACAGGAAAATTTTCTCAAATCCTAGAATGCCGCAAATATCAGCTATAACCATTCAAAGTACGTAAATTAAGTAGATCCAACATATCCTCCCCAGTTCACCTTTACAGTCTTTTTATTGTGCGTGGCCCAGAAATTCGTGCTTTATTTTCTTCAGGTACCTACAACAGAACCACAATCTTACGTTGTAATAAAATGTAGCTTAAACGTTTCAACCCAACGATTCCCAAAATATTACCGCATCGCATACCTTTTAGAGGAATCTTTAAGATGGAAGATTTTCTCTAAAAGCCATTTGGGAGCAAGGATTTTCCGAGCACAAGCGAGATATCACACGTGACTTTTAATTACTAATTTTACGCTCGTTGTGGCTCCCTTGGGTGTTATTCATATGGACTCGCTCGAAGAGTTGGGTATGTTACGGCACGATGACGTCACGGCCCATAAATCATCTTTAATCGTTGGGTTTATATGGGCTATGTAAATGCGGGCTTATTTCCGAAATGATAAAGTTATGGTGTTTTTGCTAGTGTAAATTGTGACAGATGAGTGGATGGTCAGCTAGTTTGGAAAATTAATGATACGGAATGTGTTGAGTTCTAGTTGTGAATTTAAATGACAAGTATAATATGGTTTTATAGTCTCAACTAAGTTTGTGGTTAAGCATGGTGTAATTATGAGATATGAACATTAATGCCAACTAAGCGTATGATATCCATATTAGGTATACCTTATTGTACATCTAGTAGAATAACACGATCCCTGAGTTACCACCCACGTCACCCGCTACTCTCGACGTCGTCCGCATGTGACCCTCGCTCTCTATATTGTAACTATGCATAACTTGACAAAAATGCTTGATCAAATCGTTTGTTTAGATTAGAACAATATCGAGTAAGCGACAGTTAAAAAAACCTAGAGTCTATTTGACTTGATCGTAATAATATGATCCAAATGAACATGATTTATATTAAATACAAATGAATTATTATAATATGCCAACTGATAATTCACTACATTAGTTTTTTAGCACCATATCGCATAACTTAAATCTACTGTCAGTGTCTTTACAGTATAGCAGAATTATAAATTGATTCTTGGCTTAGAAATAAAAGTATTTTGGTGTACCTAACTACTAGCTGTAATAGAATCGCTGTAGTAAATGGTATAGTACCTATATTAGAAAAAATAAATAACATTTACATTTTTATAACTATTTAGGTACATAGCTAAACTCACCCATACAATACCCACTTTGATTATAAAATCCCTATAAATAAAAATAATTTATAGACCAGGTTCGCAATGTATTCAATTAAATTCAAACTTTCTCATCTAAAAACGGTTTTATACAATTTACCGACTTAGGTAGCTTGTGAACAAAATTAGTTATGCGTCATTTTAACACAACAGTAGTAAACTAAAGCAAAGCAAATTTCCTTTACAAGGTACCTACAATAAATATACAGGATCAAACTCAATACATATCCATCACACACCCCATCAATCACACATGACACAAAGGTCGCGTGTATACCCAAGAACTTTACTACAAGAATCCATTTAATGTTACACACATTTGAAGTGGTAAGTTTCTGATGTATGTACATAAAGTTACTAACTAGTGTACGATAATTTAGTAATTATGGAGGTAAAAGTAGTAAGTTTAAGCTACCTTTGTAATGGAGACGAATGGGTTAGCAAATAATTATGTTAAATTAGTTTGTAATTACTTAAGGAAATGAGACAGCTTGGATTTAATTGTAGGTACATGATGTATTAGCCAGTTTGCAAGTCATAACAATAAAGTAAATAGTATTCAATATATGTGCTTTTTTTAACCATTTAAAAAGTAACTATGGATAAGCCGCGACTTAGATGCACCTAGTGGCAGGGCAGCAACATCAATCAGCTTAAAGTTACTAACCATCTCACTGCGATCACAAATCCACCTACCAAGCGTGGTGATTATGGCGATATCCCTTCACAACCCTGGCTAACTAAGGTCTGTTAAGAAGAGGTATATATACAGTAGTGGATGTTAATTGGCTGTTGAAGTGAAGAAGAACCGTTTAGAACTATTATCTGGTTATTTTTCTCGTGTTTTTTATGTTTCTTAGTAATTTTTGTATCTATATTAAAAATTTACTATTTAGATAATTTAAGAATACTTTTTGTATGTTTAGTGAATAATATTAACAATTATTTCCGTATATCTTCAATCTTCCTGCTATTGACGCTAGTTCAGAATGAACGATGCGATGCGCGCCATCTATCTTAACCTCGACGAACTACCAAATACCGCGACTCGCCATTTCTACTTCATTGAACTGTCCACTTAGCTTTAAGAGCTTTTCTTCTTTAAAGTATTCTGTAGGTAATTACACCGTAAATGATATGAATAAATTGGGCTTTATTGATGTTTATTTAGTTTTGGGCATACTGAATCATTTAATTCATTTCATTTCATTTCATTTCATTTATTTATTCAGTTTGTAAACATAGGTAACAAAAAGGTGTTAATAAACAATAGAGTTCGCTATGTCTTATCAATAGTGATGTACAAACTTAAATATATTACAACAATATGGCTAAAAATTGTTTATAAATAGGTATTAATTGAGATAAATTAGATAATTCAGAAATAAATATAATATTAATGTCAATAGTACAATTTCCACAATAATTATTACACGCAGCATCAAAATGTCATTAATTAACAGGTCGGACCCTCATATTTCCGTTTATCATTGATAAAATCGTTAATAGAGTAGTAACACTTCATTATTAAATACTTAAACAAACATGTCTTAAATGATTCTAGATTCTTATTTCTTATTACCAGGGGTATATTATTATATATTTTTGACGTCATACCAAGAATACTCTTACCATACAGCGCTGTGTTATGAGAGGCAACTCGGATAGTATTTAGATGGCGTCTAGATCGGAGTGATTCAAATAATTCAATGTTGCTTTTTACGAAAACTCCCATCTCATAGATATACATTGATGGCAATGTAAGTAGGTTCAACTCTTTAAAAAGTGGTTCACAGCTGTCATTTGACTGTAGATTACAAAAAGAGCGTAAACATTTCTTTTGAGCTTTGAAAGCAATGTCCCTGTCTGTCGAATTTCCCCAATAAATTATGCCGTATCTTATGCTAGATGACACATACGCATTGTAGGCAACCAGTACAGTAGGGCGCTTGACTGTTTTGGAGAGCTGGTATAGTGCGTAAGCAAACTGGTTTAATTTCTTAGAGAGACCGTCTATATGATGCTTCCACGTTAAATGACTATCTATGTGGATTCCTAAAAATTTTGCTGTGCTAGTCTCCGAAATACTCGTATTTTCGTATTGTATCGTTAATTTTGGTTTATTTGTTTGTTGATTAAATGACATTATTTTAGTTTTGTTTAAATTAATTTTTAAATTATTATTAATTAGCCATTGAATTATATTATTGAGATCATTGTTTATTTCACGTTCAAGAGAACTGATATCATTTCCAGAAAATATAATAGTGCTATCATCAGCAAACAGAACTATTTTATGTTTAGTGATTTTGGGCATATCATTAATATACATATTAAATAATAGAGGGCCAAGTATACTACCTTGAGGAACGCCATATGTAGCTTTCCTCGGATGAGATAAGTAAGCCGTTTCAACTCTAGTGGTTGTGCATAGTCTGCTTATAGATACGATCTGGGTACGATTAGTCAGATAGGATTTTAAGAGTTGTAAGGCATTTCCTCTAAGTCCATATCGCTCAAGTTTATTGAGTAATATAGTATGGTCTACGTGGTCAAATGCTTTGGACATATCCATTAGAAGAGCTACAACTGGAATCCTTGCATCAACGTTAGAAACTATTTTGTGCATTACATCGTAAATAGCCATATTTATTGATTTGCGCTTTCTGAAACCAAATTGTTCCTTAGCTATGAGATTGTATTTTTCAAAAAACGTGTAAAGAGAGTTGTAGATCACTTTCTCTATTATCTTAGAGAATATTGGTATTAGTGCTATCGGCCTATAATTCCCTATACCTGTTTTAGCATCCTTTTTATGAATGGGCTTAATGATTGTAGTTTTCAGTACCTCTGGAAAATAGACACTTTTCTTATTCGTTCGTGTTTGGCGTCGCTTGTCACACTCACTGACTATAAAAATAACAAACTTATTAGTCAACTTAGTAATTAGTCAACTTATGAGCTTACATACAATCTAGCGTACGTATTTATTTATAAAGATAAAAAAATAGAAATAAAATTAAAATTACGTCCATAGCTGATAATTAACATTAATGAAAATATATTTTACAATAGCAATTTAATTACATATTATTTAACTAGTTTTTAACCGCGGCTTCACTTGCATTAAATCCGATCCCTATGTTACTTTCAATACCTCCAAGAATATGTGTACAAAGTTTCATGATTATCGGTTACGTAGTTTTCGCGTGAAAGAGGTACAAACAATACTATATTCACATCTATTATATTAATAGAGATATCGAATAAAATTTCAAAATAAACCATCAAAAAAGTTTCATCAAAACAAAGCACAATTCCTACAAAATGTTTTAAACTAATTCAAATCACGAAAACGTAGACATTTGTTTAAAGGCCCGTTAATTATAATCAAATTATTTTCCTAGGATCTGAATATTGCAAAACACGGCGCGGCGAAAACTTTCAAATGAATTAAGAAACGTTAATTGGTTCAAACGATTATATGCCCTAATTTAGAGTTCTAAGATGTATTGTTGCTTAAATTTTAATGATAATAGATTAGGATCGAGATAATAAATTAACTTATTGCTTTATTAAACAATTTAACTAATTTCATACAATTACAAAGATTCTTTATTCAATTTTAAGTTGATTAGGCGTGTAGTTAGTTTGAAGCAGCCATGATTTGAAAATACGGAATGAACTATTAATTGTAATATTTGTTTATTACTTTCCTAATAAAAACCTCAGTAGCGCAGCGGTATTTTGCTCGCTTTAAAGCTCGGAGGTCGTGGGTTCGATCCCCTCGCCGGACAAGAAACCTTTGTGTAGATTCTAAAATTTCTTTTCGGGTCTGGTTGGCGAGGGACTACCCTCCGTGCTTCGTAAAGCACGTGAAGCCGTTGGTCCCGTTTGTTATAACATCATCTATAACAATTGTCTACCAGGGGACGGGCAGCAGCGTTCCCTGGTATATAACAACATTATACTGCGGTCACAAACCCGCCTGCCAAGCGTGGTGACTATGGCAAAAACCCTCCACCGGGAGGAGTCCTATGTTCAGCAGTGGACGTTGTACGGGCTGACGATGATGATACTTTCCAAATATGTATATTATTTTTAATGTTGGCATTGAAATAATTATATATAGTATCTGAACTAGACTAAGTACTGGAAACAAAACAAAATATTGAAATAAACAATTGATAATATTAATTATAAACTAGCTGCGCCCCACGGTTTTACCCGCGTTACTCTGCTCCAGTAGGTCGGAGCGTGAGTTTTTGTAGCCTATATGTTAATCGAGCTTCTTAACTAACCCCGTGCAAAGTTTCAGCCAAATCTATTTAGTAATTTTTGCGTGAAAGAGTTACAAGCATCCATCACCATTATTATCGATATTATATTTTTGTTACCATAGAATTTATATATCTATGAATAAAAAGTAAAAAATATAAAGATATTTAAAAAAGTTTTTTTTTATTATTGCTAGCAGAGTTTTGCAGTCTACTAGTATTCTTGTTAACCCCTCGTGCCAAGCTATAATGCTTGTGTTACGAGTGGTTTCACGTCGGTAGTGCAATCAAATAGTTGGGGTTCGAACCGGCAACCTCAAGATCACAATTCCGACACCCTAGCCATTGGGCTACGGCGGCTTTTTGCTTTTTTTACAGAATGCATTGATTATGCATTCTTAACAAGAATCTCGAAGACCCGAAATTGACATTTCAGGTCTGCTCCATGCAAACGTAGCGTAAACATCTTTTAGTTTTTTTTTTTTCGGACGGACCTATTTATTTAGCCCTGAGGCTTTTGCTACTTCACCGGGCATAAAGACGAGCAGAGCTCCAGCCTAGATAAATGGTTTAAACACTACAAACTAAGCAACCTGCGCAAGAGGGCGTCCCCTGTGGGACTTGGACCTCGGCTCAGGGCGGTCGCTGACGGGGAGATTGACGGATTATGGCTTTTAGTTTCTTTAGGGGAGTTTTGTGCAACTGTCGCTCTACTTTACAGTTCGCGGGCCTCTCGGACTTCGGGTCTACGAGGGCAGCGGCTGCGGAAGCATCTTTAAGCGTTTACTAAAAGATGTTTACAGTTGTTTTGAGCACTACCAATATAAAAAAAGTTCAAGTTAAACAATAGGCTATATAGCCATTTCTCTAAAGGACTGATAGCCGCTGAAGCTGCAAGATGGACCGATGACTTTAGACGGGACCCAATCGAGTAGCTTACCTACGGAAGGCGGAAGACCGAGTGTTACGGTGCCAAATTAGGGGTAATCCAGCAGACTAAAATAGTCTGATGGATAGTCGTAAAAACAAGTAAAACTTAAAACATCCTGGTGTCTAAGAGGAGTGTCAGTCTACATTAATTATTATTGTTATAAAACAAAATAATAATAAAATATAGTGAAACACGAATTTGATATGAAATTTGAAAGCCGTTCCTAAAATTTTGTTTTTCCCGGGTTGTTGCGACGTGTTCCGAAATTAAATGCTATCTAGTTTATTGTTTGTAATAAATTAGAAACACTCTCATACAGGTATTAGGTATTTAGTCCCACTCTATGAAAACGCAATACCTCTTTATTTTAAGGTGCTTACAAAATAAATTATGAATTCCCTTTTAAAGCAAATATTATCATCATCATCAGCCCGTATAACGTCCACTGCTGAACATGGGCCTTCTCCCGAGGGAGGGTATTTGCCATAGTCAACACTCTTGGCAGGCGGGTTGGTGATCGCAGTATTATCTTGTACCACACAAGGGATCGCTGCTGCCCGTTCCTTGATAAACGGTTATTATAGATTATGTTATAACAATCGGGACCAACGGCTTAAAGTGATTTCCGAGGCACGGAGGGTAGTCTCTCAAACAACCAGACCCGGAAAGGAATCATAGAATTGACACAAAGACTTCCTGTCCGGCGTTGGGATCGAACCCACGACCTTCGAGAATTAAAGCGAGCCAAATACTGCTATGCTACGTAGGTTGTCAGCAAATAGTAGGTATATATGTATAGAGATTATTAGTAAAATTATCCTAATCGTTATCACACAATAAAGTTTGTGAGTTTGGATATTAGACGTAATCGCCAGTACTAATGTCCTGATTTTGAAAAATGTTAACCATGAAATATCACGTTATCCACGACTACCATAGGCTATATTCAATGACAATGTATTTACGGGAACTGGATCTAAGTAAATGCGCAGTAGCTTCGGTTGTTCTGTACGTATTTTGCTACTTCACCGGGCAAAAAGACGAACAGTGCTCTAGCCTTAAGTAATGTTCTAAAAACTACAAACTAAGCAACCTGCCCAAGACGGAGTCCCCTGTGCGGCTTAGACCTCAGCTCAGGGCGATTAAGGAACGAGGACTTTTCGATTTTTAGAGCAGTTTTGTTAACAGTTTGAAGGCCTCCCGGATTTTGGGTCTATGAGGGTATAAAGGAAGCGTTGGGAGGGCGAGGGGGGAGTGGGTGGTACCTACTATGATTCACGCGGTAGGTTTAAGTAGTTAATTTTTAAAGTTTTTGTGTTATTGCTTTGCTATCTGAACCTAGTCGGGACTGGTCGCTAGTATTACATAAAAATGGTAACAGACACCACTAGAAACCCTCAACCGCTTACCCTAAATGCATATTTTATGCATATTCACCGTTACGTCACATCGTCGTGAACAGCAAACTCTGTGTCTTTATTATATTTTAAAAGAGAGTTTGAAAATGATAATAACAAAAAAGAATTGAATAATATAATTGGTAAATAGAATTTACCAATTTTGTTATGGCATGTTATAGTCACTTAATTCACTGTATAAAGAAAAAAATTAAAAGAACATTGATTCTTTTGCTCAAAAGTTTCTAGCTACGTTCAGTTGAGGACTAGCTGGATGATGAACATTTTTTGATCATTTTATTTTTGAATTAGGCAGGCCACGTCTGCCGCATGCATGCAATTCCCAACGGACAACAAAAAAAAAGGCCACATTTGGCGCATGTCACCATCAAGGCAAAAATCACCACAGATTGGCTTCCTAGCACCAGAAACCGACGACGTGGTAGGCCCTGAAGGAGATGGCGAGACGAACTGGACTCTTTCCTGAAAGATTGGTTCCAGGTGGCTTGAGAGACGTGGAAAGAAGGAAGGGAGGCCTTCGCCCAGCAGGGGGACACGTCGAGCTCATAAAAATAATTGGTTTTTAGCCTCCATAGCAAAAACGACGGGGTGTTATAAGTTTGACGTGTGTGTGTGTGTCTGTCTGTGGCATCGTAGCTCCCGAACGGATGAACCGATTTTGATTTTGTTTTTTTTTTGTTTGTTAGAAAGGTGAATTAGGCGGAAGTGTTCTTAGCTATATTTCATAAGTACAAAATTACAATAGCCATTTTACAGACACAGATTTATTCGCATTGTCTACTCTTAAATTTAAAAATGGTTTGAGCAGAAAAATCTATGAAATAACAAAATAGATATTGTTTCTTGCGTTATTGTGTCACAGTATTTTAAACTGTTTTTCACTTGAAGTTCCTGATTGTAAAGTAAATTCGAGATTTATTTATAAGCAGTGTCACATTATTATACCTTACATGTGAATAACGTTGTGAGCTACACATTTAAACAATTCTTGTTGTTTTATTTAGCTGTATTTTGAATGTGTATCTGTTCGTTTTCTTAAAATAAATATATAAACGAAATAAATAAGTAATTACTACCTACCGTTAAAAGGATGGCATATATTTTAGATGCACCTTAGGTAAAAACTATCTTAAAAGTCTAAAGATACCTTAGTAAATTCAACTATATTTTCAATAAACAACTGACTGATGCAAACTCGTTATTTTCCCTAACATTATCACGCAGTGAGCGAATCGTGTGTAATTTTTGCTCCGGTTACCATAAATAACAAGTCTCTATTATTATACCTACCTTAATCAAAAGATATAATCTTTACATTGTCGGATGCGACTTAATCGGGCGCTTTCGACCCCCTACTATTGGCTTATACTCGCTTTTCACGCAAACGCGAGATTAAAAGTGATAGAAGGCACGGTAGATGAGTCGATAAGTAGGACGCACGACTTATTTGTTGCTTTATTATCATGATGAACTATAGACAAGGAACAATTAAAAAGTTGCATGTTTTATTTGTATTGGTACGTATATTTACAGGTTGTATTAGAAATTATGTAAATTTATCTTATTCTCTTCGCCCGTTCACGTCCACTGCTGAACACAAGCCTCCTCTTAACGAACATGAACAAGCCAGGGTCGTTGAGGGATATAGCTATGATCATCACGCTTATCAGGCGGATTCATGATCGCTGTATGATAGCAACAAACAAGGCCGGATTTAAGGGAGGGCATCCAAAGCAACTAGCTCGGGACCTCCACAAAAGAGGGGCCCCCACAATATAGATTTAAAATCTTTTATATTCTGACAAGTAAACTCTACAACTTTTCTTTTATTTATTTTTTCGGTGTTGAACCTTTACCTACAGTACTTTGTAGAATCATGATTAATGTAATATTTAAGAGAAGTTCTTAAACATTGTAATAAGATTTATTCATCTATACTTGTTCACTTAACTTAGACAATCAGTAAAATATCAGAATTCAAATCGTCCTGAAAAACAGGTACGTACTTAAAATTTTCGACACATTCAAAGGGAAAATATTTTGTGGCCATAGTGCCTCTTCTCCTTTGTTGTCCCGGGGCCTCCGGACTTCTACATCCGGCCCTGGTAACTAATAGGTACAGCTTATTACTGCCGCTGCCCATCTATCAGCTGTTTATCCGTTAGTCGCCTCTTATGACCTCCTATGGGAAGTAATAGATATCCGAGGTGGTCTTTTAAATTCACAAGGCTATAAATAGTAGGTAATATCATATAGAACATTTACTATTTTAAAAGATTACAAGATTACTACAGTGCATTCAACAAGTTTTCAAATCAATTCGTAGATAGTGTTGTTATCATACTTACATAGGTGGTAGGTCGATACGTTACCATTAGCAAGGGTCAACACGTCTGCTCTCACCAACAGCCGGCACGTGTCCTGTAAGGCCCTATGCACACTAATCACTGGCTCACTATTACATCTTATGTGCAGGTGCACATCCTCAACTAAATCAACTGTATGTCGACAGCAAACCGCACCACTGACGTAAATGAGACAATGTCATATCTAACGTTATACATTATACACAAACATTACAGATATCATCAACGTCCCGTTCAACGTCCACTGCTAAACATGGGCCTCCTCCCGAGGAGAGTTTTTCCATAGTCGCCTCGCTTGGCAGGCGGGTTGGTGACCGCAGTATTATGTTGTAACACACAGGGAAACGCTGCTGCCCTTTCCCTAGTATACGCTTGTTATATATATCCGGTGTAATAGCAAAAGCCTCAGGGGTAACTAAATAGGTGGGCCGGATTGCTCATGCGTACCCGGCCCCCGCCAACGGCGGGTCGAAGGAGTGTCCGGGAGGTTTTAGTGGTGTAGGGTCCTCTCCTCGTAGTATGAGTTTAGCATACCACGCAATGGAGAGGGCGAGTCCCACACATCCCACCGCCAGCGCGCGAATACGCTGCAGCGGCGGTGGGAATGCACAAATGTATTTCGCCCGGAAAAAAAAATATAAAAAAATGGCTAAGTAAAAAAAAAAAAAACTCTTTTTATAAATGATGTCAAAACGGAGTGTAGTCACTCGACCAAACAGACCCAGAAAGTAACTTTATAATTTACACAAAATATATTCCTTGTCCGGTGTGGGGATGGAACCAACGACCTCCGATACTCAAAGCGAAACTTATACCTACTGCTGCTCCACGGAGTTTTACAGATATAATAATTACCATTTTTTTACATTATATAAAAAACAACCTTATCCCATTAAAATAAAAAATGTATGTTGTATGTTGTCATAAGTACGGAAGTTATTTTTAAGATTATAAACCACATCTATTGAAACATATGGTAATAAATAACTGGACGGTAAAAATAGTAGAGGTTAAAAGTTAAAACTACCTAATAGTAATGCATTATCAGAACGTTATCGATGATTTTTGTAATGCATTGGGTAGCAATGCAGTCTTAAAAAATATAAAATGCAATATAGAGGTTGCTCAAAATAGAACATAAGTAACGTTCACATTACATCACGTTCAATGAACTGCTATAAAACGTAGTTCTGGCGTGCTAATCCAAAAGATTAATTCGAGTTTATAATGTTTTAGCTTAACAACGACCTACCAGTTTCTTTAAGTCTGTTAGTTAGACAATCTAACATACGGTATTTATTATTATTACATTCAAATACCGGTTGATAAAGACATCAATTGTGATATATTTGTTTCCGATGCTCTCGTAGGCCCGAAATCCGAGATGCCATCTTCCCCAGCTTATATTAAACTTTTTCCTTAGGAATGAAAATAGAGCATTAGGCATTCCCAGTAGCGCGCTATGATAATCTTTCTACAAAAAGAAGGTCTACCCACTACAATTCCCCGCGTTCTCCGAACGCCAGTCATTCCGAGCATCGGAAACTGCAAATTCATTGACATGAGAATAATTTATTGATCTCGCTAACATTGCCACATTTTCAACAATCTGTTTTCGTCAACTGCTGAACAAAAGCCTCCTCTTTTCGCTACTGCCCATCCATTGGATGTATGTCCCTTAATCATCCCGATCCGATGCCTTCGTAGACCTGAAGTCCGAAAGGCCCGCGAACTGTAAAGTAGAGCGACAGTTGCACAAAACCCCTTAAAATACTAAAAGTCATAATCCCTCAATCTCATCGCCAGCGACCGCCCTTTGCCGAGGTCCAAGCTCTGCGCAGGTTGCTAAGTTTGTAGTTTTTTAACCATGTATTAAGGCTGGAGCTCTGCTCGCCTTTATGCCCAGTGCAAAAGCCTCGTGGCTGACTACAAAAAAAACCTTAATCGTCTCTTACGACACCGGTCTATTCTACGCCCAATACCACAATCAACATGCATCACCACATACCTGGTACAAATTATTGAATTTTCTAACTATTCAGACACCTTAAATGTACACATCAAATTTCATCGAAATCAATCTAGCCATTTCAAAGAAATCAGGGGATATACAGAAGTGCCAATGATTAAATATTCTAGTAGTATTTACAAGCGCCATGGAGACATTTATAAGTATTTTTTGTGGTAAAACTACTTAGAACAACTGCTAAAAACGTCTTAATAACCATTAAAAACATACGCTCTTTACCTTTAACAAAATAATTAAAATACCTCTGGATAAAATAACAATGCTTAATCTGATGAAATTGTTTCCGCCCCACAAATTGATACACCATGCACTCAATTAATTGCAACTCGTCAATAGATTTGTATCAAATCCATTGCGGTAACCTTAGCTTTTTATCAGTTACATGCAATTATGAAATACAACAAAATGAGCTGTTAATATTACTGCAGAACATTTTGACACAACACATAATTACACTTTACATTTAAATTATTAGATAACCAATTATTGGATCATGGTTTAAAAATATTCGACCAAATACCGAAGACAATTTTTATAATGTAGTCAATTATAAATATATCATCATATCAGCCTGTTGTCGTTCACTGCTAAACATAGGCCCCTTCCATCGATTTCCAGCGAGAACAATTGCCAGCAGCAGCCCGCATTCACCGACTCCATACAACTATTGTAAATATGTATGTGTAGGTATTTTATTTAAGTATGGTATGTTAGTATAATTGTGTGTGTTCCTGTATTTCTATTTTTTCGATGCGGAATCATTGTATGTTTATGTATTTTGGTTGTACACGGTAATGTCCTATGTTCACACAATCAATTTATGTTTATGTAGTTTGGTTGCACACTGAAGTGTAATGTTCACACTTATATCTTTTACTAGGGGTTTGCTAGAAGAAAATTCATTCATCAAAAATGAAAGAATTAGGCTGGCCTTTGTGTAATTTGTATTTCTGCTTCATGATCTATATATTTTTGTGTTTTATAAAAATATTTATATCATTTCGATGTATTTATGTGTCCAATAGAAGAACAATAATAAGGAACAATCATTTCAAAATATTTTTAGAAACTCGCTCAGTGTTGTTGTAATGTTATAAAAAGACACCTGGTGATTTACATTTACACTTAAACTACGGATTAACTCAGGTATTATATATGTTGCTCTTGGGTGCACTTACACAAGCCGTTAAGTCGATTACACTAGTCCCAATGTAGGCCTAAATCTTTTGACAACTTCAAAACGACACCATAACCGTCAATTCATCGTTATTTTTTGGGATTACGACTTTTTTTGATTTTTATGTTAGTTTTAACTATTAATTAATGTGTTTCAGAACAATGACAAAAAAATAAAAATAAATGATAAAACCTACCATTTACTTTACCTTATCAGCCCATTGACGTCCACTGGGTGAACATGAGCCTCTACCTGTGTCGTCGAGGGATATTGCCGTAATCACCAAGCTTGGCAGGTGATCGCAGTTATTTGTCTCCTTCTGTCGTAGGAGGCAACTAAGGGACGAAATGGAGCGGTCTTTTTTAAGCCAGAAACCACACGATGGAAACCTTGGACTTTAAATATTAGGAGTTAACACGAGATAGATACGTTTTAACCAAATTCACGCAGCATATTTTGTTAGAAATTATTAATGTGTTGCAATAAAGAGGTCTAGTTTGTAAATAAATTGATCATAAATCAATGTTAAATGTGTAAATAGGTAACTGTCATTATCTTTCGTAATTTATGATTGAGTTGTAATATTAACATAACTGGTAAAGTGCATATTTTGAAGAAATAATAAAGTATCAGAAACTGAACTGTTTTATTGGTTAACTTCAACAACCTGTTTACAACCACTGCTAAACATGGGCCTCCTCGTAACAGAATCTGCCAAGACAGGGTCGTTGAGGGATATTGCCATAATCAACACAATTATGAAGATAACTTGGTAAGCGGATTGGTGCTCACAGTGATATTGTATTGCAGTAAGTTGATAATTGTTGCTTCCCATCCATCAGCTGTCTGTTCCTTAATCCTCCGTCTCTAACGTCACTAATGGGAATGGGAATATTGGAAAACCACAGGGTTTTTAATTTTATATTTACGAATACTAATAATCTGAACTTTTTAAAAACAAAAATCTAATTTACAATAATGAATGATCTGGTGTCAGTACACCAGACTATTCATTATATTATATTATAATACTCCCCTGACGGTTGCCGGCTGCGAACACGTTCCCGTGTAGATTAGACCCACTATAACATTTATTTTTACGACATTATTATCTTTCTAATATTACTTATTATGACTTAATACCATTACCATTAGTTTTAGACATTTTACCTGACTTTGTTTTAATATGTCTATAAATTACCACATTCATTAACAAACATCATCCATTTAAGCAAAACAGCAATCATTGCGGCAACTACAGAAACTGCAAAAATTTTAACGTAATTTTATTACTTCTGTATATTCTTTGTCTGTTGTAAATCTTTTGTTCCATTGAAATTTCATTTAATTAAAAAAGAGAAAAATATGCATTATAAAAGAAACAATTTAAATCAACCAACTATTACTTATCTATATATATAAAAGAAAGTCGTGTTTGTTACAACACTTATAACTCGAGAACGGCTGGACCGATTGCCATGGTTTTTGATTTGTTGGATTTGTTTCCGTCCCGAATAGCAGAATACATTTTAAAAACAAAAGAAAGTCGTGTTAGTTACACTATTTATAACTCAAGAACGGCTGAACCGATTTGGCTGAAAATTGGTAGGGAGGTAGCTAAGAACTGGGAGAAGGACATAGGAAGGACTTTTGGGTAGGGTAGGGTAGGGTAGGGTAGGGTAGGGTAGGGTAGGGTAGGGGTAGGGTAGGGGTAGGGGTATGGTAGGGGTAGGGTAGGGGTAGGGGTAAGGTAGGGTAGGGGTAGGGGTAGGGTAGGGTTAGGGTAGGGGTAGGGTAGGGCAGGGGTAGGGTATAAAAGTCCACCCGTGCGAAGCCGGGGCGGGCCGCTAGTATTAAAATAAAAGTCAAACGAATCTAAGTTTTAAACTGTAACTACGGCAGGTAAAGCGGTTGCCAGGCAACGCGGCAACGCCGTAATTTAATTTACCTCGAACAAGTGGCTACGATTAAATTACTATTTCTGAGTGCTTTCCAGAGTTTATTAATATAGCTGTACAGATGGAATTTTGGTATTGCCGATGACATAATACCGACGGAAGTAATAAAAGTTCCGCAGTTCTTTAAAACTGACCAGTAAGTGCGAGTCGTTACATATTTTGGTACTCCATATGTTCCTGATATACTTCATATAAAATAATAATAAAAAAACCTCCTGTACCTTCTAATGAGTACCTACGTGGTATGACCATTGCCTTATTTCTTTTTTTTAAGACATCTGTATTTTATTGTATGTCATCTATTTTTTTAGTATCGTGAATGTGCTTAATAAATAATTTTGCTCTGTTTTTTCAATAAAATATCGAAAAGTTGTCTGAATAAATTCATATTGTTTTATGTATCAATCTATTTTATGCTGGATTTGCTTCGCAACGCGTGCTCAATCAAAACTGGCATTATTAAAGTCAGTAAGTTAAGTCATCAGATATATTTTATAAGGAAATATTACATTACTGCCTGCCATTATTCAGTTATTAATTAATGTTTAAATGGTGAAGGAAATACCAAAGTACTTCAGATGATGCGAAGTAAAAAAATAATGGCCACTATTATTGAGTCATACACACTTTTGCATGAATCAAAACCACTTGAAAGCTATTATTTCTTAAATACATTACATGCTTCTTAGAACATATCAATAGCACGGTGAATCCGACAACCAATAGGAAATGAGTCTGATTCCATATACATTTTTATGGAGACCAATCCGAACCCAGTTAGTAGGTAAATTATGAAAATAGTACTTTGGACACTTTACCACTGTACCCTAAATATGAAGCTCTTGTTAGAAAATCCAATTATATTGCGACGAATAATAATAAAACGTATTTCGTTATAATTGGTATACTTATACTAAAAATAATAATGTATTTTTAATAAACCGTTCCATTTATTTTATTATGCCAGTTTACGTAGTAAGTGATAATAAATTTTATTTTCGCGAAAAACAATGAACAGATACTATTGTTATAATGATAATTTGGTTTTAATAATTGATGCATTCCTCGTGATCACTAGTGGTCATACTGGAGTGGCCAACATGAATGCCACATAGGTAAAACCACTGGTGTGGCCACGAGGTATCTATACTAATATTATTAAAATTTATAAAGCTGAACAGTACGTATGTTTGATTGTACTAGGGTAATCTCAGGATAGTAACAGGCCGTGGCTGCGTCGGCCACTACCTGTGCAACGTGGCGCGGAAGAGCCGGACACTCACTGTCACCACTGTGACTGTGCTGACAATACGGCGCAGTACACGGTGGTGGAGTGTCTGGCGTGGGCCAACGAGCGGGAGGAGCTCATTGGCGTGGTGGGAGATGACCTCTCGCTGCCGATCATAATTTCAAAGATGGTCCAAAGCGAGAGGTCATGGGTAGCGGTTGCCTCCTTCTGTAGACAAGTTATGTCACAGAAGGAGGCCGCGGGGCGGGAGAGGGAAGAAGATCCCTCCACCCACCCGGCCTCGGGGAGTGGGGCACATGAGCCCCACTCCCTTCGAGGCTGACCCATGAGGTGTAGGGACGTCTCTACACTCCGGGCGTCCCTATAATTGGACAAATGGGCCACTGTAAGTGTGGCCCTGGAGATCCCGCAGTGCCACATTGGCCACGGGTGCCGTTGGGGGGTCGGATTACTTATGCGTACTCGGCCCCCGCCAACGGCCGCGGCGGATCGAAGGAGTGTCCGGAGGGTATTAGTGGTGTTTTTTTTTTAACCACCCGAACACCTTTTTTTCCCTTGCATAGGTATTGTTTAATCAAGAGTTAACTTAGAGGAACTTATAGGAACTTATTAAGGTTGACCTAAGTTTAACCGCAAGTGGTCGGCTGCACCTAGTTGTAGCCGGCTAAGGTGGCTAAGGCCGGCTAGGTGTAGCCGCACTTCGGCCATTAGCCGTAACATATTTACTATAGACAACAATTATACTTAGTATATAAACTTAATATATTACCTATATTATTTATATTTAATTATGAATTTCCTACTAGAACGGGAGTAACACAGGTGGAACCGCACACGGGAAGCTAGTCTATACTACATATTATGCTAAAGAGTTTTTTTGTTGGCGTAAGCGAGCTACTGGCCCGATTTGAAAAATTCTTCCGTCATTACAAAGTTATCCACGAGTAAAATAGACTATATTTAATTAAGAAGTTCCTACGGAAAGAAAGGAGCAACTCCCGTGAAACCGCACTAGATGGCTAGTAATTAATAAAATGTTAGTAGGAATTAATTACATAATGTAGGTTAGGTTTAAGCCATTTAAGAAGATGATTCCGAGATGGATTAATTAAAAGCTTCACAACAAACTCCTTTGAGAATTTAAAAGTAAATGGAAGCTCTAAAAAGGCTTGAACAAATATTTAAAGACCTTAAGCTAGATTTCTGTTAAAATAGAACTAGGGAAGTTGTGTACCTACTGAAAATTAAGTTTTATTTTGCTATCTATGTAATTTGCTTTTAAAAACCATTGCCCAGTGCCAGACAGCCTTCGTAGCGTTGCGGTACAAGTCTCGTAGAAGGGGGTTAAATCCCCTCGCCAGACAACAAATCGTTAGTAAATTCTATTCTATTCTTTCCGGGTCTGGTCAGAGGACTGCCCTTCGTACAAATTAAAAATGCTTTTAGTCATAAATTTAAACCTGATACAATTATAATATGTAGGTATATACAGTAGGTATACACTTCTGCCAGACTGCATAGCAGATTTTTTTGGCAGATCCTGCTTATATTTTATTAGGTATACATATTAATATAAATTATACAAATATTCATAATACGGCGCTCCAATTGGTTAGTACCGAATAAGAGCGTGAGATCTGAACATTAATGTATTCACCCAAAAGAATATAACTTCTATTAAATGAATGTTGTAAAATTAGTAAACAACTGAAATACCAGGCAATAAAAGGATACGAAAACCCGTGGGTTACCGTGACTACAGTCTCCCTCAAAATCTAACATCGTAACATTTACGCCTCCTAATATCTCCACCATCCATAGGCAATCTATTCAAAAATTTAAAAAAATAATCCGAGCATTCATCATTTTCGCGACACGATGTCAACCCGGCATCCGCTAGTCGCAGGCGTAGGCCCAAATAAATATTTATTAAAATATGTGAATAATAATTATTGGCTCTGCAACCTATCACGATGTACGATTTATAACCCATCGGTACGCTTGTTTATTTTTATAGTGACAGGGAAATTGAGCTCGAACAGAATTTATCAATGGGTAAATAATGTAGCCTCAGGTTTAACGGCTCGTTGATCCTGAAATCACTTTATTATTTCGTCTGAACGTCAATTTAATGTCGATCATAATGGCTGATTTTGCTTTTTGTGTGAATGTTAATTTCCAGTAGTAAGTAACTAAGGGTTCTCGAACACATACATACTCGATGTGTTCGACAATGCCAAGTAGTCAGTGTGGAAATAAAACTGAACATTGTGCAAAAGATAAAATATAAAGAAATGGCCATATTTAAAATTTAAAAGAAAAAAGGATTTTTTTATAAAACTCTGACGAAAGTGCTTGAAAATAATAATATATCGTGTGGAATTTAGGAAAAATGATGAAGGATGTTCGGCATTCTGTCCAAAATTGTTTCATTTTTGCTTTTAAATTCTAAATATGGCCATTTGTTAATATTATAGTTTATGCACATTTTTTTAAATATTAAATATTTACTGACTAAAATCATATCAGTAGTTTGCTATTATGAAAGTTATCTCAAATAGGAAAGCCAGTAAACCCACTAATACTCGTCATTTCCTGAAACATGGAAAACTTCTAACCTATAAACCGAAAAAAAACAGTAAGCGGAAAAACTGAAAATGTTCTGTCAATACTTTAATACACATAGATGAGATAAATTAATTTGATAAATTATTCATGTGGATTTACTCAAAGTGCAGCTGCCCATTACGGTGATAAACAATTGTCATAGAAGATGTTATGACAATCGAGACCCACGGCTTCAACCTACTTCCCGTGAAGCACGTTAAGCCGTTGGGAGCGGTTAGAATTCTTAAGAGAGAACTCTTCATGTCTTGATATGAAGAGTACACTTTCAACTATCCGAACTTGGATCATTATCATCATCAGCGCGTATAACGTCTACTGCTGAACATGGGCCTTCTCCTGGGGGTTGGTATTTGCCACAGTCACTACGCTTGGTAGGCGGGTTGGTGACCGCAGTATTATTTTGTACCCCACAAGGAAACGCTGCTGCCCATTCCTTGATATACGATTATTATAGATGATGTTATAACAATCGAGACGAACGGCTTAGCGTGCTTTCCGAGGAACGGAACCTCAACCATCCAGAACATCTCATCGCACGTCATCTGATAGGTATAGCTAGTACCGGTGAGGACAAAGATCGGGATGACTTGTATTGCACAAATGTGGACTATTACACACACATTAGAAAGATATTTTTCGTTACCACATCACTAATTAGAGCTTATGAATGATGTGTTTTCGAAATGCTGCCATAACGCATTACCCATTAACTTACCCACTAACTTACTGTAGACTTCAGGATTTTTTGACGGCTTTTGTTTATGCTTATTATTTTCAATATAGGTATATTGATATGACGAAAAACTTATAAGGTTTTAATTTTGTCTCATCAGCGCTTTAAAATGAATTTACGATACAAAGACACGTTTATAATTTAAAGTTTGAAAGCATAGGTAACATTTGCGTCTTAATTAATTTAGTTCAGAAATTTGCGAACGTTTGCTAAGCAGTTCTGTTGCCTGCTTTACCCACAGGTCATTGAATATGTAAATACTTTAACTTAAGTATGAAGTCTGAACTAACCATGAGATAGAGATAATTCAACAGCAAATGTCATGAAATTATGCCATGATTCGAAAATAAATCTTTACACAAAGATATGTTATTGTCCGATACAAGACAAAATATCTTCGTGTAAGGTTGTCAGTTGAGTTGTTTCAATTCAATATGAATTGGAACTACTGAAATGACAACCTTCTATAGCAACAAAATAAAATGAAAGTAGAAAATATATAAACTAAAAATCTTTTTCATCTACGTAAACTTACAGTCACTTGAAAATAGTCAAAACAATAATTGAGTATTAATTTATCTATAAATTGATTGCATAATTAATTATATATTTGAAATGACTTTTGAGTTATGCATTTTAAAATATTTTAGTATTAACATGATTATTATACTAAAGTGTATCTAATAGCTTGTTCTGTCTATGTTGTTTTAGAACAGTTCTCATTATATAACGACGGTAGGGCTTTACAATGTGCACGTATTTTAACTTTGGATAAGTCTGTAATACGAGCTCAATTGGTTGTACTCATCGCGTTGAACTGACTTTTAATTCAATTATAATGGTCGCATAAACTTTTCACTCTACGAGATAGGAATTTTAAGAATCATTGTCTTTAATGGTAATTGCTCAACAGTTACACTGTGGGAAAAAATAGTGATGTTTTATTTTAAGTGATGTTTTATGAAATTAATGGTCATAAAAATAATTTTGAACTGATTTATTACATCAAATATATAACGCGAAAGAGTTGATATATATACATGGATGAAATCTTTATGTTTTTATTTATACTTATATTAAAAAGCTGAAGACTTTGTTTGCTGAAAACGCTGCGCTATTCTTAGGGTATCGAATGTTAGATAATTTATTTATCGAGGAAGGCTAAAGGTCTACGTATTATCACGCTCTATGACCAATAAATCGAATTGTTTTGCACGCGGGCGAAGACACGGGCACAAGTTAGTATATTTATTTAATACCGGAATATATTTTAGATTTTATCTTAATATAATGAGTGCTCATTAAAAATACACATCAAATTAAGTAAAGTTATATTATTAGAATCCCGACTTTGAACAGCCGACTCGGATAGTTTAGTTTGAGGCTATTGTTTTATAACCACCCAAAAGTTCCATCCCATATTTTGTGTGCAATTAATATTGTTGATTTCTATTGGAATTTAACTCAATATTATGTCTATTTTGTATTTTTGGTGTAACCCATTTGTGTAACCTATACATTTACATACCTATATATTTCATTACAATTTTTGGTCGAAAAGTTTTTTATTTTAAAAGTTTACTAGCAGAGTTTTGCAGTCTACTAGTCCTAGTCCCGTCGTGCTAGTGGGTTCACGTTGCAATGGATAGGGATCGAACCGGTGACCATAAGATCACAAGCCGTTAGGCCTTAGCCATTGGGTTACGGCCGCTTACGAATTTTAATATTGCAATGAATGAATGAGTATTATTTGTTTTGTGAATTATTAAGTATTATAATAATCTTATATAAAGATACTACTAGATACTACCCTATTATAATCCGTAAGTTTTTATTATATTTCCTACGACATATGTAAGCCAGCACAAGTAGAACCGCGGGGCACATAAAGTAAGTTAATAAAGTATAACGTTGTTAATTGTTTTATCTTTGTCAATTAAAAATAATTAAAGTCAGAAAATTAGTAGTTGAGATCAAAGGGAATGGTTTGTAATTGATACAAGGCCCCTTATTTACACACAAAATATTAAAGCGTAGTTTCAATTTTAATGAAATGCTTTACCAAATGTTTATTTTTAATTATTAAAACACACCGGAAGTAATCAAATATGATTCACTAAGAGGATTCGGATGAAAAACGTGTTAGTTAACATTTAAATTAAGTAGGTATCAGTAAAATATATTTAAAAAAGAAATTCTAGCCAAATTATTATGTATTGATTGCTCGATATCTATAAGTTATATTGGATTAGCAGTTATATAATAAGGTTCGAGTTTGAGTTCCTTTTCGGAACGAATATTCATTTTCTGATGGGACCATAACAACGTCTGAGATTTAATACTTACTCGTTATACTTTTCGTAGGTCGTATGAATGATGGTTTTACGTCTTTTCCGAGGCACGGAGTATTCAACAGTGAATACTCCGTGCCTCGGAAAAGACGTAAAACCAGTTACCTAATGGGCAGCAGCAAGATATGCTGTAGTGACATCTACAGTAGCCGCACAAAACTACTAGTAGACGAGCAGCGCCATCTAACAGCCAGCAACTCACCTAACCTGTATCGCGCAATACAAGTATGCAAAGCAATTCGACATACCTATACAAGTTCCGAACAATAAAAAATGGCCGTCGGCTGCCGCGTACACCACCTCGCCGGGCAAAGAAGATTTCCTTTTCTGTGTAGGAACACCACCAACCGTTCCTCTACCCTGAGGTCACATAACCGCGTTTTTTTTCCCCCTGGGGAAATTCATTTACGCATTCCCACCGCCGCGGCGCCGCTGCAGCGTATTCGCGCGCTGGCGGTGGGATATATGGGGCTCGCCCTCTCTATAGCGTGGTATGCTAAACTCATACCACGAGGAGAGGACCCTACACCACTAAAACCCCCCGGACACTCCTTCGATCCGCCGTTGGGTTAGGTTAGGTTACGCATAAACTATCCGGCCCCGTCACCTACCCGCCTGCCATGCGTCATGAGTGTCAAGATTCGATGGTATGGTTAGGAAATGGTAGGCATATGTTCAGCAGTGGACGCTATACGGGCTGATGATTATGATGATGATGAAACTTATTTAGTTTTTATTTCGTTTCTTGAGTAATTTATGAAGTCTTAACGTTTATAATTAACGTACAGTTTGAAAGAATTATTGCATTTAGCCATTATAATATTTTTGTCTCAATTCATTTAGTTCAGAAATTTGCAAAAATTTGGTGAGCGTTGTTTGCACTTTTGTTGCCTGATTTACCCACAGGCCATTGTATATTTCAATACATTAACTTAAGTATAAAGGCGGAACTAGCCATAAAATGCCAAAACAAATGTCATGAAATTAAAATTAAGTAATGAAGTTTATGAGCATTTGGGGATAAATAATGTATTTTTTGCTAATTGTTGAGTTATTAGGTCAAAATTAATAACTTTGTACTGCCAAGCTTAGATTCATATAGTTATATGAATTAAAACTTGAAATAATAGGTATTTAATAATAAGTTTATAATTTCATAGAAATTTACATTCACAAATTGAATAATTTTCATCCTTTGGAATTGTAATCCATTATTCAGCGTTATCTCATGGTTAGTTTTCAGGTATGTGATCTCTGCAAAGCAAATACATTGCATGTAATTAATAGTTTCTAGTGGCGTGGAGTGAATTATTGGAGTAATACCTTGCAAATGTTCTAGTGGCCTTTAGTGTAGTTCTTGAACTATTGGTTCACTAAGGTTCATATTTATCGTAGGTCGTTTTATACTTCGTTATCATATATATTCAATTAAACGTGTTAAATCGATGTTTGCTATTCATTTTTAAGAAGGCAGTGGGTACATATCACCCAGCAATTAAAGCCTCATAGGCAATCTTGAGATTAGTTACGAGTAAGTTAAACAAAAGTACTGAACGTTACGCAGCCGGCCGCACTGCATGCTAGTTCTTTCGCTGTCGCTTTTTGCCTAGTACTTATAAGTAAGTCAAGGTTAAGTAAGTCAAGGTATGGTTGCAGTAGCAATTGATCTTTAGGGATAAAGCCTAGATTATCCCTAAAGGTCAATTGCTGCTGCAAGCGCAGGGTAGGACGACTGTCTGCACGATCGACCAAAGACCTAATAAAAGGCTGCTTAGGAATCGTTCCCGCTGGAAAAGATAAAGTCCATTGTTCAACTGTGGACGTTTGATGTGATAATGATGAAAGGGATTAAGCTGCTGTTAATAAAACGGTGAAAAATAGCCTTAATTAACATACAGACTATAAAACATAACGATAGAGTCTTTAATATCGGTATCTATTCGATGTGGCGGAACGGATCTAGTTTCAAATAAAAAAATGTTATCCACAAATGTTTTTTTAATAGATAAACAACAGAATATACCAAAAACAAACTCCAATCATAAATTATTCAACACAGCGTAAACCAGCGAATATTACATGTACAAACACTAAAATATAAAACCAATATTGTGATAAACGTAAACTCTAGCAATATGTCAAATAAACACACGAATATAGGAGCTCAATTCTGCTGGTTTAAGTAAAAAAATAACGTAAAACGATACTCCAGAGACACTTAATTCGTATTCGATTGGGTTTTTTTTTCTGTTAATAATTCCAAAAATACCCATAATAGTAGCGGGCTCCCAATCTCATCGTTCCCCACGCTGGACAAGAAATCTTTGTGTAATTACTAAGAATTATTTCCGGATCTGGACGGTTGAGGATCTCCTCTCCGTTCCTCGGAAAGCACGATAAACTTCGATTTATAAGATTAGTCTCGATTGTTCTAACATTATCGTTAACAAGCGTATAGATCGGGATCAGAGATCGGGAAGCAGCGTTTACTTGTGTATTACAATATAATACTGAGGTCACCAATCCAGGTGGATTGCCAAGCCAAGCGTCGTGAATATGGCAAAACCGCCTCTCAGGAGGAGAACCATGTTCAGTAGTGGACGTTATATGGGCTGATGATGATGATGATGATGATAATGATAATGTCAATCTATTGAAACTCAACTAGTATATTTAAGCAATAAATGTTTAAAGCGATTTCAAAATAGCAGAATATGTGCACAGAATATTCAGACCCTCAATTTATTCAAACCGAAATGATAAGAGTAATTCTTCAGCTCTAAATGTTAACCTAACATAACTCATGAATGTTTAAAATTTATGCTCGAGTAAGCTTAATAACATTATTTTAAAGTTGAAATTTATAACGTAGTTTTATAGGTGAATTGTTTATGTGTAGTTTTAGTATTTATTATTTGTGTCTGAATAATTTGGATTTGTATTTAATTTTGAAGTTTTGTGTTATGAATACGCGGTAGATAAACAACGGAGGTTTGACTTTGTTATTATTATTAGATCATGAATGAGCTCGTTTAATTCGACTATATTTACAAAGATTTTCTGAATTAAACTGTAAGATTCGAAATATAACAATTTTGATTGTATTTGTATACTAACAATACGTACGGGTAATTTCCTTATACAAATGTTAATATCTCCCCATTCGTACATTACTTACTTTGTCACACCACATATTGGCCTTTCCATTCAAATAGAACAAAATTATAAGAATGACAGTGGAATAATGCTTTAACCACTTTGCCATAATAAAACATTTTAGGAAAGTATGTTTTATAAGTTCAATAGGTAAAACTAAATTCATTCATGTTTATTTTCAGGTAATCAGTAGAATGAAATACCTATAGGTAAGTGTTTTAATGTAATATATCGTTTTCTATGCACATTGACTGGTGTTAATTGATTTATCTATTCATAGTGGCAATGCTTCTAGCATGGTTGAGGCATTACCTTCCATGCCTCGGAAAGTATGTTAAGCCGTTAGTCTCGACCATTACACCATCTTTAACATTCGTATACCAGGTTTCAGGCATATGCCTTACGCTGTCCATAATATTTTTCTAACCCGCCTACCAATCGTGATGGCGAAACCCTCTCTCGGAAGCAAGACACAAATCAAATTACGCCCAACGGTTTTACCCGCGTTACTCTGCTCCAGTGGATCGGAGCGTGAAGTTTTGAAGCCTATATGTTATCCAGCGTATAACCTATCCCGGTGCAAAATGTCAACTAATTCCGTTCAGTAGTTTTGGCATGAAAGAGTAACAAAAATCCATCCATCCATACATAGAAACTTTCGCTTTTATATTATTAGTAGGATCTGATAAGATTTCAACAGCTCTTCAATAAATTGTATATTCGGCGCTTACATGAATATATTTTGGTTACCTATGCGAACATTGTCTACCGGACATTGTTCCTTTTTCCACATTCAGACAATAGATAAACGAAACTGCATGTGGGTTTATCAGATACGGATATCAGCTATGCAATGTGAGCCATTGTAATATAATGTGCTTAGGATATAATCAAGTATCAAAGATCGCGTAGATGGATGAGCCTCAAAACCATAATTATTCCTACCAGTATGGGATAATTAAATACTAATAGTACCTACTCAACTTCTAGCCTCGGAAACCACATTAAGCCGTTGGTCCAGATTGTTATAACAACATACCAGGGAACCGGCAGAAGCGTTTACTAAGCGTGTTACGGTTGTAACACACAGGGAAACAAATCAAAACTGCGGTCACTAACAACTAAATTACCAAGCATGGTGATTAGGGCAAATGCCCTCTCGGAGAAGGTTTAGCAGTGGACATCCGGACTGATGATAATGTAACTTGTCTGTTGCTATCTACATGTCCTGTTTTACGAGTGTAATAATATTTATTATTATTAATTAGTATTATTATTGTTGTCATTGTATAGAGTTGTCAAATAAGCTGAGAGAGCGGGGCTCTAGCCTCATTAAAGGGTTTATATAAACTACAAACTAAGCAACCGGCGCAAAAGAGCGTCCCCAGTCCCACTTATTACCTAGTAATACGTATTACCTAGGTAAAATATATGTATGAAGAAATGAACTCATTATGATATGAAATCCTTTTAATCGTGACATACTTTTTCGATTCTCATTTGTCATTCGAACCATATGTCCCCTACAGTGGACGTTAATAGGACACATTATCAACCCAGTCACAATGTAACGATTAAATTCAACATAATGAAGCTCAACGTTCCGCATTACAATCAAGTGGAACCATATAATTATTTGAATTTTTAAGGCGAAACGGTCACGTTTATGGTACGTTTTGGTTTACTTATCATTTAATTTAAAGATTTTTTTGAATGTAAAAGGCACTATATTTAGTCAAAATTACGTCAAAAACTTAAAAAAGGGCTTATGATCATCTTCCGTCAAAATTTGACTTCATATAGTAAGACATAACGTGCGTTTATGTACAAGTCTACATTAATATATCTGAATATTACATCTATTTTATCCTTTCTTACCACATTCGTGTACAACAAGAGAACGGACAACAGCATTTTCCTTGTGTGATGCAGCATAATATTCGGGTTGGCTGTCGGGTTCAGTCACCAACCCGACTGTCAAACGAGGTGACAATGGCAAAACTTCCTACGTCAAAGGCTCATGAGGACTTTATACGGGCTTATGATGATGATGGATTGACTACTCAAGTTACCTACTACTTGCTACTAAAATGGCTTCCATTCCAACTTATCACCATTACATCTAATATCTTTTTACTGAGAGCCATAAAATAGTACTAAACGAGCAAAGCTCATTTGAATATTGTATGCTCGTAATTTCAGTAATGAGTTCGGTAAAGCTTTTCAATACATTGAAATTACTCTAGAATTGTTTAACAATATGTAAATTTTGACCTCGGCTCAATAAAATTAATTGGCCTTTCACGTGAAGTTCATTATGTGTATCTAAATGAAGAGAATGTAGCAAAATTGGGATAAAGGTCATTCTTAACTTGAATGTTATAATTATATACTTATGTATAAACATGTTTAATAAGTAATGTATATAGTAAAATTGGGTAAACAAACATACCTATTATATATAGGTATGTTTGTTGACCCAATATTACTATATACATTACTTATTAAACATTTTATTATATTTTCTATAATTTTTAGCATGTTCGCCTATCATTGTATCTTCCGTGGACAATTTTTGGCTACTCGAGTTTTGGCTATACAATTCCTTAATTAAGAAACTTAAGATAAGCATTTACAGCTGTTGAATGTACAGCTTTTATTTAATAAACAAATAAACGTTATGTTTAAAGGATATTATTTTGGAATGTCAGTAATAAAAAAAACCGGCCAAGTGCGAGTCGGACTCGCGCACGAAGGGTTCCGTTTCAGTTACAAGTGCGTACCTATTTTTGATATCAAGAATAAATAAAAAAAGCGTATGTTTATGAAATGAAATGTTATTTTATATTTTTATATTCGAGTTGATTGAATGAAAGCTAAATTGCGGTTTACGATTTTTGACGTATTAAAAAAAAACTACTTACAAGATCTCGTTCAAACCAATTTTCGGTGGAAGTTTACATGGTAATGTACATCATATATTTTTTTTAGATTTATCATTCTCTTATTTTAGAAGTTACAGGGACACATTTTACAACTTTGGAAGTGTCTCTCGCGCAAACTATTCAGTTCAGAAAAAAATGACATTAGAAACCTCAACATCATTTTTGAAGACCTATTCATAGATACCCCACACGTATGGGTTCGATGACAAAAAAAATTTTTGAGTTTCAGTTCTATGTATGGGGAACCCCAAAATTTATTGTTTTTTTTCTATTTTTGTGTGAAAATCTTAATGCGGTTCACAACATACATCTACTTGCCAAGTTTCAACATTATAGTTCTTATAGTTTCGGAAAAAAGTGGCTGTGACATACGGACGGACAGACAGACAGACAGACAGACAGACAGACAGACACACAGACAGACATGACGAATCTATAAGGGTTACGTTTTTTGCCATTTGGCTACGGAACCCTAAAAATGTTATTCAGTATACGACAATTTATAATATAATTTATGTACAACTTGCGACATCGTGATGGTGGCGTAGAAATTAGGGCAAAAAAGCAATAAAAGTTATGAAATACTTATACACAATTTAATGGTTTTATTTTCGATTTCATTTCCTATAACCCCTTCCAACCATTCAGTTTATAAGTTTAATTTACCAGGAATAACGTTTACTGTTATAGTCCTAACACTTATAGTGTACCATATTTCATCAAAATTGGTTCAGTGGCTTAAGCACAAAAGCGTAACCGGTAGATTTTTTTTTAATGAGAAGATAAATCGAATTTTTTAATGAGTAGATAGGTCGGACAGAGTATAAGATTTTCTGTAGATTGCAAGATTTGCCAATGCAATGCCAATTGCCATGGCCTTCTGCTGTTAGTGGCGTAGTTTAATTCATAGTATAATATTATCTATCAGGTTATTTTTTATTCGAACGGACTTGCGTAGTTTGCCACGAGTTTCTTACTACTTCACTGGGCATAGAAGTGAACAGAGCTCCAGCCTTAATAAATAGTTTAAAAACTACTAACTATGAAATGTGCGCAAGCGGGCGCCCCCTGTGGGACTTGGACCTCGGCTCAGGGTGGTTGCTGGCGATGAGATTGAGGAATTATGACTATTAGATCTATTAGGTAGTTATAGTTTCTAACATTGTGATTCTGCCAATACCTCAGTGCTGAATAAAATTCCTTATTAATAGCCCACTAAACTATGTTATTGTATTAATGTAGAATCAAAATATTAAAAGGGACGTACTTTTAATATTTTGATTCTACATTAAGGATCACTTCATGACATAATAGGACCCACAATTACCATGAATAGCTATTACTTGGTAATCCAGTAGTACAAGGAACAGCTAATGGTGTTTGGTACAATACATCATGTTAGTTCTGTAAACAAGCTTGGCATTAATATTGATGAGCCTGTTTAAGTGCAGCAGATTCTAGTAGCATTACTGTTGTGCTTAATACAGCTTAATGACTAATGTTTTGTTAGTTTTTATACCTGAATATTGCTTGCTTGAATATGCTATTGACCTGAATATGCTTTTATACCTAAAAGGCCAATTACACAAAGAAAAGGACAGCAATAAATTCGTAGATTAATAGCAAGACGTCAAAAAAATTTGCGTTGTAATAGCAACGCAACATTTTTTATGATTTCATAGCAATCAACAACATATATTGTACCAGTAGGTAAAACCAACGGCCGATTGCAATGGCAAATATTTTGATGTTTTCGATAAATCTGCAAAACTATCGGTGTTGCATTTGTTATGTCAATTGTCAATTATAAAATCTCAATCAAAACGTCCCGACAGGGTCCATACTTTGTACTGGTTTTGTCTTTGTAACAAATTATTATACATATGGTGTGCAATAAATGAATATGAATATTAATATTCGACTAAGATACCATGAATTTAAGTCCCCGGTCAAATAAAATCCAATTTCTGTAACATGCAATATGAAAAACTTCCAGAAAACTAACGCTTGTTCAGAATTAAAATATAAGTCATAGATTAACTAACAGCATAATCAAATCAGAGTTTTGACAGCTGGCCAGCTGATTATTTTGATGCATTAATTTTCCCAATCGACAAAATTAAATAGCTGTTAGATCCGAAGACCGATCGGCAATAAAATTATGATTCAGCTAATTAATTGACCCAAATTCTTTTCAGTAAAGCTTGTGTAAATTTATGGTGTCGTACACTTGTACCGGGTTATCAATTTTTAGATCGGCGATTTTTTAAACCATACATTACAATAAGAAAACTCAAATTTGTACGTCAAGTTCAAATCATTCAAAATATGTGACAAAAACTATACCTACGAGTGTAAACGATATTTTAAGAAAACCGTATCTTAGTGGTACTCTTTTGTTATGGACTACTACCACTTCACCGCTTACTTTCACCGCTGCAATTTCTGTAAGCCAAGATCACACACTGATAAAGACAGTTAGCACCAACCAGCCTCTACATTATTTTACTAGCTTGAAAAGATAATGGGAAAATTGTCGATTCCCGAAGTATCAATAACTTTCCAATAATTATCTGCAGTAGAAAATAATATTACCAGTGGGCAAACGAACCAATTGAAATTTTAATATTAGAGTGGACTGGTAGAAAATTATTGAGTTATTGAATTTTAATTTCTCGAGAATTCACATTCAGTCTCTATAATTCATTTTTAAATTACTGACTGAGTCCGTCGTCCAATTTTATATTATGGTTAAAAAAAATATTCAATTTTATATAACACTTTTACTCCATTCATTTTTGGTGGGTACCTACTGCATACATGTGACTATAAAATATTAACATCATTTACATTGCGCTATTAATCAAACTTAAAGGGCCCAGTCACGGCTCAAGTAATGATAAATGAACTTTAATAGCTAAATTTATAAATGTAGAGCATAAACTGAAGTTAATTGAATTAATTTTTAATGTTGATTCGTTTTGAAAGTTCATAAACAGTAACAAGACGTGGGAATCAATGTTGTTGTAAATTTTCTGGATGATGGTTTATGAGTTCCTTTAAATAATAAATTAGGTATTGTAAACGTATATTTTTGTTTAGAAATATTGTAAAATTTCGAATCTTACGTAACAATCTTTCCAACTATCGTTGAACGTTACATAGATGAAATATTTTAGTGATTAATATGTAATCATTATAGGCCTGTTTTAAGTCCACTGCCAGCAGTAGACATAAATAAAAAAATAAAAAAAAAACCCCAAGCGAGGCTTATGCCCGCCGCCGCTAGCTGTGGGTCAGTAAAGGTTGAAAAAAAGCTTTTTTTTTGTGGTATTTACCACCATAAGAAACATCTCCACGATGGCAATGGGGTACTAGACCTCTACATTAGCAATGACTATTCATACCACGAGGAAAAGGCTTGTCCACTAGAATCCCCCGGGTTCGCTCTCCCTCAAATGCCGTAGGAGGCACCTTCGATGGCATTTGCTTGACATCCGGTACCTACCCCGGTAGCGACCTCTATGTTCTAGCGAAATAAGTCTCGCCTTCAGTCTAGAACCCAATACCTATAATAATACCTATAGGGTTCGATTCCCGTCTCGGACTGAAAAATCTTTGTGTCAAATCAAAGATTTCTTCCTGGGTGGTATATTTAGTTAGGGACTACTCCATGACTAGGAAAGCATGTTAAGCCATTGGAACCAAATTTAATTTATATTTAAATAAAAAAAAACTTCAAGCGAGGCTTATGCCCGCTTGGGGTTTTCACAGTCACTACGCTTTGCAGGCGGATTGTTGACCACAATATCCAGATTTTGTACCAGATATATGACCTTAATTTTGATTTGACACCTGATTTTGAGTGGTATAGAGGCACAGTACAAGCACAGCTAGTGCCAGAACAGTACATATGTACAGTATAAGCCACATCCTGCCAGCCTTTTCCTCTTACCCCCATGAGCTCTAGTGACTTTACTCACGCACAGAAACATAACATTATTAAATAATATTATTTGGCTGTGGTATTATGTCAGATGGAAGTACTTCCCAAGTCGAGCAGCTTATTGAGCGTACCAACGCTATGCTCTACTTCCTATTAAATAATAATCATTCTTACGTCAACCATTATCTCATTGCCTCAAAAATTGTTGAACAAAATTCTAAAAATAAATGTATATATTTAAAATATGGGGAATTCCAACTATTTAGTACGGTAGCCAATTCATTGTTTTAATAGACCAATAAAACAACCATAAACATTGTCATCTCTAGTTGAATGTTTAGAATTTAAAGATATGAATGACGCCAAACCAATTCGTTAACATTAAAGTTTTGTTATGCTTGTTTCTGTTTTAATTTTTTTAACTAATTAATTCATTATCTTTTATATCACATTATATTTCACTTATTATCTATACTATATTACTTTTATCTAGCCAACTATGGCTGGATTGTCACAAGTGATGATATTAAATTTGGTTCCAATAACTTAACATGCTTTCCGAGTCATGGAGTAGTCCCTAACTAAATATACCATCCAGGAAGAAATCTTTGATTTGACACAAAGATTTTTCAGTCCGAAACGGGAATCCAACCCAATACCTATAGGTATTATTATAGGTATTGGGTTCTAGACTGAAGGCGAAACTTATTTCGCTAGACCATAGAGGTTGCTACCGGGGTAGGTACCGGATGTCAAGCAAATGCCATCGAAGGTGCCTCCTACGGCATTTGAGAGAGAGCGAACCCGGGGGATTCTAGTGGACAAGCCTTTTCCTCGTGGTATGAATAGTCATTGCTAATGTAGAGGTCTAGTACCCCATTGCCATCGTGGAGATGTTTCTTATGGTGGTAAATACCACAAAAAAAAAGCTTTTTTTCAACCTTTACTGACCCATAGCTCGGTAAAGGTCTGCACCAATTCCTTGCCTGTCGTTAGTTAGTTAGTTATGGCCAATCTTGCAGGAAGTGGTTTAGCTCATCACGCCAACGTTATTGTGGACGGCTTAGGTGACGAGTGCTGTGTGCCGGATGCCACTATGTGACGATTCTAGTCCACCTCTTCGGATACATTCGCCATATGTCCCGTCCTACTCGATCCCACTTCAGGCCAGTGGCCTTTAGCCCAATACCAGAGATGGCCGTCTTGGAACTTGGAATAATATTCCAATAATATTATATGATATACAGTATAAAACAAAGTTGCTCCCCGCTGTCTGTCAGTACCTATGTATGCTTAAATCTTTAAAACTACGCAACGGCTTTTGATTAGGTTTTGTAAATCGATAAAGTGACTCAAGAGAAAGGTTTAAATGTATAAAACATGAAATAGAGGAACACTGATAATTTTAGCGATTTATAATGTGATGTCGTAAATACATACTTTTTTGCGCTTACATTGCAAACGCTGACTGAACTCTCCGAGATAGATCAAAATAATGTACTAGAGTATTGTACACCTTAGGTCTATCTCTTATGTCTATCTCTTAGGGATAACCCACAAAAAACATTTTTTATCCTTTACTTTTTACGAGAAATAATGGCTCATTACCATAATTTACGAAGAGATTTTAAGCAATACAGCGTTAATCCTTAGGAAATGAATCCAATACATTATGCATTTAATATAGATCAATATGGCCTTTTACAGCATGTAATTTAAATGAATATTTTCGAAGATATTACATATTTAAAATGCAGGGACGTAGCTGGACATAGCGGTTGTGGCACCTGTACCGGCAGGGGGGGCAGGGGCGCGGCGTGTGTTTTCCGGTTAAGAATAGACCATCCCGTGTCTTCCCATGGGTGTCGTAAGAAGCGCTTAAAGGACACACTGCTAATGGATGGATTGCAGCATCTACGTGCTCAAGAATACTCACCATCTTACTGCGATCATCAATCCGCCTGCCAGTGTAATGATTATGAAAATATCCGTCTACGATCCTGGCTTGCCAAGCTGTTAAGTGAGGGTCCATGTTCAATGGTGGATGTAAACGGACTGATGAAGCATATGCTATTACACACTTACACCTGCTTTAAATGATATGTAAATGCTATGACTACCTTTTTTTTTTTCGTAGTGAAATAATTGCATTTACGCAATCCCACCGTTATGCAGCATATTTAAGTGGGAAATGTGGGACTCGCCCTCTCCATAGCGTGGTATGCTACCACGAGGAGAGGACCCTTCACCACTAAAACCCCCCGGACACTCCTTCGATCCGCCGTTGGCGGGGGCTGGTTACGCATAAGCAATCCGGCCCCCGGACGACGGCATGCTATGATTACCATGCATCATGCATGTTGTGATGTGATTTTAATTTCGTTTCTAAAACATACACGAAGAAAAACTTGCAGAAACAACAAAATATGCTTTAGAAAAGAATGACGGACGTTATTTGTGGTGTACTGCTAGATTTTATTTACTTCAGGTTTCGAAAACTGAATTTGAGAGCGAAATTAATAATAGTATTGAAGTTGATTATGACTTTAATTGAAATAAGTGACATCGGGTGTAGGGACCTACTTGAATCCATTACTGAATTCAAAATTTAATTGATAGTTACAAATAGAAAAAGTCAAACTGTACCAGTACAATCTTATTATTTGTATACAACGGACTGTTATCACATTATCATGAAATAGTTAAAATAAAATCCGATTTACCACTTTTAGTATTGGTTTACTAAATGCCGTTTCATTTATTCACTTTGAGTAATTTTTTACAGCTCACAGGAAATGGTATTTTTTAAGATAATAAGAATGTGCTAGAGCTAATAATTCACGTTGCATGCTAAAATTAAATTTACACCTTTTACTACAGCGTGTGTGAATGCTTAGTCTATTTATAAAGTGAATTTGCATTTTAGTTGTAAATAAACAGCTTTGCTTTCAGAAACTATAATACAGAATATTCACAATATTTTTCTTAATAGAGTTTCCGATATCGAAAGGAAAAAAATGTTTTGAGCAAAAAATGCAGTAATAAAATGTATGAAACAAAATAATATTCTTATCTGAAATTGTGCAAATGTAAAAACTATAACAATCGTTTATAATAATCAATGTTGAAGTTCATTCAAATAAATATATTTCTCAACATGTTTATCAGTTAAACAAATAATTTCTTTAAAAAAGTACTTATCTCATTACTAAGAATTAATTCTTAGTAATGTGATAAGTAATTTGCTGTATCGCGGGGAACTTAACGACCCCTTGATTGATGGAATCAGTCAGTCAATAATGTAAGTCACGATTTTTTTTTTATCTGAATCTTCTTTGTTGTTAGTATCTTCAATACCTGTAGATCTTTTCTAATAAGAAGTGTTGATCACTCACTGCCCCATATTCCTCCTCGTACTTCTGTCTTTGGCGGTCCTAATTACCTTGGATATGGGCGGTTAATGGCAGACTGCGGATAATCTTAAGGTTACTTGAGTTTTTATTTGGAACATAGACATTGATTCGAGGACTAGTCACATTTAAAACGTGTCGATATAAAAACTCTGAATAACTGTCTAAACTGGGTCGATATGCTGAAAGCACTTCAGTCAATTGTTGGCCTTGCACCTGATCTAATATCCCTTCGCGATCATTTCGTGTCTCATAATTACAGAAGAGATAAAGTATATGAAAAAGTACTTCCGTACCAATCTACATCTACCTACTCCCAATCCGTTCACTAATTAGATACAAGCTTATCTCACCTTATCTATTTTTGAAACGAATGCGGTATCCGTTCCGTCGCAACGTAAACCTCGGAACATTCCCAAAAACCTTCATTACTCCACCGCAACAACAGCAAACAAATGGGGTGCATTAATTGACATCCCTTCCTCGTCACCGTATATAACGAACGGTCTCTGCTAATGAGGGTATCGGACTGGCATCGCATTAGTTTTCACTAATCATTCGGTTCGACATTAATACTGGAAGTGAATTCGGATACGTTGATAACGTGTTATAGGATGAGAAAGGTAAAGGATTTTGTTAACGTGATTATCAATATCATTGTTTATGTATTGATGTTACTTTTTTCTTTTAAAAAATAATGCAAAATCACTTTTTATTAAATAAAAATTTAATGCACGCTTCTTATTTATAAAAAATCTAGCTATAACGCGCGGTTTCACCCGCGTGAATCCCGTTCCTGTGGAAACTTTAACCTAAAATATAGCCTATGATACTCAGAAATGACGTGACTTTCTATTGGTAAAAGAATGTTCAAAATCGGTTAAGAAAATCTAGAGTAATCTCTAGATCCGTTACAACGTCACAAACTCACAAACTTTACCACTTTATAATATTAGTGGTCTTTATTGTCTTCTAGACCTTCGAGATCCATCGTCAGCCGCATCGTCGCTTACCATCAGGTGAGATAATGGCTAAACAAAGGTCTATATAGAATAAAAAAAGAAAAGTATATGTTGTCTATTAACCTGCAATAAATTGTGAACGTGCAATTCAGTTTTTTAATTCGGTTCGATTGCCGGACAATATCATTGTGTAATTCAAAGATTTCCTTTTGGATCTAACTGGTAATACTCTAGATATATCGCAAAGCATGTTTAACCATTAGTTCCAATCTTCATAACATAGTTTATTATAATAGGTGTTTACTTTCTATATGCATACATAATGCTACCGGCTTTTCAAGAGTACTGACGATGGCAAAACACTTTTGAGGAAGGCCCACGCCATGTTTAGCAAAAAACTTTTAACTGGCTGACGATGAGAAAGGGTCATTTTTTTATATTCCAATAAGCGTAAAGCCGTATTTCTATACAACCACTCACGTAATATCGAATTGAAACATAGTTGAAAACATAAACTGAATATACGCTTTGCAATCAACTCCATTCAATCACAATTGAACCCCAACAACGCTAATTGCTATTACACTTAAACTATTTAGCTATTAATCGGTTTAGCTATCATTAATACTGAGCGCAGGTTGAATTTTGGCTTGTTATTATTGTTAAATATTTTCTTATAAATTTTACTAGAAACAGGAATTTGTATGTTTGGGGTAGATTCGTGTTAAGAAAATTGCCTAAAATTAAGTTTTCAGCAAACTGGTCTGAGTTTGCTGAAAACTGAAGTTATAAAAAAAATGTTAGCATTCTTCTCAATATAAACTATAAATGTGTGAAATTTCATACTACTTCGTCTGAGAATACATCGTCTCTTAAGTTCCCATGAGTGTTGTAAGCGGACTAAAGAAGCTGATGGACAAAACACAGCATCTATCAGGTCAAGCTTACGACCTTAATGCTATCGCCAATCATCCCATCAAGCCCGCATAACGTCCACTGCTGAAAATAGGCCTCCTCCCGAGGGAGAGTTTTTGCCTTAGTCCCCACGCTTGGCAGGCGGGTTGGTCACCGCAGTATTATGTAGTACCACACAAGGAAGCCCTTGTAGGTATACGATTAATATAAATCATGTTATATTAAATCGGGACCAATGGCTAAACGTGCTTTCCTAGGCACGGAGGGTAGTCCCTCAGCCAACCAGACCTGGAAAGAAATCTTAAATCAGACACAAAGATTTCTTGCACGGTGTGGGGATCGAATCCACAACCTTCGAGATTTGAAGCGAGCCAAATACTGCTACGTCACGGTGCTTGTCTACCGCCTACCAAGCACGGTGATTATGGAAATATCCCTAAACCATGGTTTGCTCAGGACTGTTAATAAGAGGCCTATATTCAGCATTGGACGTCAACGGCTCTAGCATTTGTCCCCATATAAGGAATGTTATGCTGGCGGATTATGATGATATTATTATACCTAGTGCGCAAAATGTATTGAAAAACACCAAACAAAACCAAATAGATTTATCAATAACTCATAGGTGCGACTAATTGCCCCAGTGCCCCATCACAAACGATGGGTCACCTCCTCACTTGTACTCTGTGTAACCTGCACTCTAAGGGACCTGGCCGATACCACCACCAAAGCCGTAAATGTGGCAGACTTTTGGTCGAAAGATATATAATTTAAAGGAATCATTGACACGACGAAGAAGAATAACTAACGTTGAGCTACTGTTACAACTTATAATTTGTCCTCAAAAGGAACCACTAAAATGTAAATGTGTTTATTTAAAGTTTACGTGATTGAAACACATTTACTTAGATTTGCATGGAGCGGTTGCTTTGATACAAATTACTAAAGGATGTTATTATGAATTCATATACCTACATCAATCGTAGTAAGCGACGCCGCGACGGTAGATACTTACAATACTTATTAAAATTTTTGCTTTTCTAGGTTTCCGTACCCGAAGGGTAAAAACGGGACCCTATTACTAAGACTTCACTATCTGACTCTCTATCACCAGGCTGTATCTCAAGAATCGCAATAGCTAGACAGTTGAAATTTTCACAAATGATGTATTTATGTTGCCGTAAACTCGCAACTCCGCATAAAAGTCATAAACCCTCAATATCATCGCCAGCGACCGCCCTGAGCCGAGGTGCAAGCCCCACAGGGGGAGCCCGCTTGCGCAGATTGCTTAGTTTGTAATTTTTAAACCATTTACTAAGGCTGGAGCTCTGCTCGCCTTTATGCCCGGTGAAGTAGCAAACGCCTCTTGGCTACCTACGTAAGTGCATTTTTTTATTGTTAGGTGTGGAACGCCTGCTTTCCGAGGCCCAAATGTACCAAGCTTAACCGGAGTCGAAAAATAAAAATTTGATTCTACACACATATCTCCGGAGCGCGAATTGAAGCCACGACTTGCGAGATTTAAGGTGAGCTTTATACTACTACGCCACGACAGATAGAATAATTTTACTGGCCATTAAAATGATTTTGTCCTTTGCTAATATCAAATTTTAATGAGTTGTTAATTATTATTGAAATTTAGCCTGCAGGTGATTAGTTTTGTTAGTACGTTGTAATTATGGCTATTTGTTAGGTTAAACAACATTTTGAATTAATCAAACTAAAACTAGTTAGATGAATTCAAAATTGTGTTTAACTCCTGGTTTTATTATACTATGGGTTTGTTAGAAAATCTTTAATGGCGAACTTTATAATTGCTTTATCTTATAAATCACTAATTTAATAAAACCCAAAAACATTTCATGCACTTTTTTTTTGAATCGGTTAAGTAAACTCGCAAAATGTATGTGTCAAATAATGAAATACTACTTCAGTAATACGACTTTACCATCTATCATAAATATGTGATTCATCATCATCATCATCAGCCCGTATGACGTCCACTGCTGAACATGGGCCTCCTCCCGAGGGAGGGTATTTGCCATAGTCACCACACTTGGCAGGCGGGTTGGTGACCGCAGTATTATGTTGTACCACACAAGGAAACGCTGCTGCCCGTCCCTTGATATACGATTGTTATAGATGATGTTATAACAATCGGGACCAACGGCTTAACGTGCTTTCCGAGGCACGGAGGGTAGTCCCTCAACAAACCAGACCCGGAAAGAAATCTTAGAAATTACACAAAGATTTCATGTCCGGTGTGGGGATCGAACCCACGACCTCCGAGATTCAAGGCGAGCCAAATACCGCTACGCTACGGAGGTTGTCAATAACTAATTTAAAATAAATATCTTAATATATTTAAATACATTACACAAAAGACTGTTAAGGCAATGTCATAAAAAATAAGATTACAGTTTCAGCAAATACAAATTCGTTTTTTTTTCGGATCGACATACGTAGGTGGACACGAGGCTCTGGCTACTTCACCGGGCATAAAGGCGAGCAGAGCTCCAGCCTTAATTAATGGTTTAAAAACTACAAACTAAGCAACCTGCGCAAGAGGGCTCCCCATGTTGGGCTAGGACCTCGGCTCAGGGCGGTCGCTGGCGATGATATTGAGGGATTATTACTTTAAGTATACAAAAATCCATCTTAAGAGCATCTATATTACAATATTGTTCTATCAGCCGTTTTTATAAGCTTCAACGCTTCAAATAAAATCCGTTGTAATGCGTCTCTACTTAATTTGAAATTCTCTGCATGAATGCGAGCATTGTATCATCAAGCGTTTTATAAACTCTAAAACTAATAAAAACCTGTAGAACATTCCATCTCCACAACTTCAACTATAATAAGCGTGCTACAGATAACAGAGAACACAGATGAATGCAATGTCATGCATACATTCCTACTATCAAGCATGTTGGAAATCTCCGCTTTGTCAGTATTCTCATTACGTCAGATTATATCCTCAAGCTTTTCATAATGCAAGCCATTATTGCGATGTTCCCTGAAATAAGGCCTTGAAATAATGTAGGCAAACAATACGAAACTAAGGTAATATCCTACATCATTTATTACGTGGATTTTGCTAGAAGCAATTTATATTGAGATTACTAGAGTCGTTTGTAGGAGTGTCAGTTGTAGTAGTAACAGAGTTAGGTTATGTTTTGTTAAATCAGTTTATGTTGGATGAAATATTATTATTATAATTAAAGTTCAGGTAAGTACTTTTGTGGGATTAGTCATCCGTATGTATAAAAGAATACCTGTACACCTACAAGAGTTACCTTATGATAGATTCAAGTCCACTGTTAAGAGGATTCCAATAAAAAGGGCTTATTATTCAGTAAATTACTATTTAAACGACAATAACGCTTGGTTGTTCAGTGAAACACAGTTATCTGTGTTTCAAAAAATAAGATTACTATGTTATCATAGTAATCTTATTTTTTGAAACATTTTAAACATTGTTCAACTAAAGGTTTAATATAACGTTAAGTCGTTAGTCGTTAAGTCTATTAGACTTGTAGATATCCCCACTTTAGTTCGTCACGCTCCCGTTGTCTGTCATTGCTTGCGGCGGCGGTGTGGGGCGGGTCGCCACCTTCCTTCTAAAATGGCGAGGGAGGCGATGGCTGCGTCACACGTCATACTCGTGAACGGGTGCTGCTTGTGGTGACTGGTCGGCTGTTGTCGGGGATATGTTATGTTAATTTTTATTTTATATTTTGTTAATTCATTCTTGTTATTGTTTATTAATTATCATTATAGGTAGGTATATCCTTTGGTTGAACTTGTGTTATTTGTCATATTGTAAATGTGTGTGAATGCATCCGCCATTAGGTTTTTTGTAGGAGATTGTCTGTGCCTGAGTAAACTATGATATCAACATTATAGTATTTACAGTATTATATTTGACTGCACCGGTGGCTCAGTGGTTACGGAAGTTGCTTCTGAGACCTGGTGTTCTGGGTTCGATTCCCACCCGGGACAATTATTTGTGTGAACCACAAATAGTTGTTCTGAGTCTGGGTGTTCTTTGTGTCCGTGAAATGAATGTTTATAAGTCCCCCGCGAAACAGGGATTTATTTCCCTAGTGTGGGAGCTGTATTTAAAAAAAAAAAATGTTTCTTATTGAACACTTGGTCGGTATAAATTGACCAGGTAATAAATGGTATTGTGCGTGCATTAGCTCACATTATATATACATTGTACAATATTACATGATTGTGATAAAAGACTTGTCATAAATAAAAAGAAACAGAGCAAAAGAGACGAAAAAAGAAATCTTGGAGTTTTTTTCTTCCTTTCTTCTCCGGGTCGTCCACTTAGGTAGCTAGTGAAAGGTTGCAGGTTAGCTAGGGTGGGATCCTCGACGGCATGACCGAGGACCGCTGTTCGAAAATAATCACCACTTTTCGAAAATTTACTCTACTCCGTTGGCACCCTGAGTGTTGGTCCTAACCCCTTAAAGGTCGATATCCGGCACTCAGGTGGATGTCGACTTTGGTCGGATTCTTGAAAGTTAATTTTAGACCTGTTACCTTTTAGGAATCTTAATGTAATGTGTACATTTGTCACGACAGACAGACTGACTGATAAAAAAATCTATCTGTAAGATCAATTAATTTTAACAATGTTTTTAGCTACTTAAGTGATACTTTTGTTAGATTTAGTCATACAGTGTAATTTTGACAAGTACAAGTGTATGTAAATACCTAAGTGCTGAATGAATTTCATTAGTTAAGTCATTTTTATTAGGTTACTTTTATCCTATGATTAACTGATTTTATAGGTTTATAATCGTAAAAAATATGTTGAGATTGGTTTATTAATTTTTGAAGTCATTTATTACAGACACATATCAAATCTTTTAACTAGAAGTAGGTATAAGTATAGATACCAAAAAAAGATTTTCGCTTTGATTAATATAAGCAGTCGTAACGATAAATCTATTTTGGTATACTTATTGATTGGTATGATTATTATAATGTTAAAGAAACTTGCATTGTTGAAATTAACAAATATTCTAAACGGCAACGCAATGGGGAATAGTCGGCAGATCATTTTAAATTTTGCATTTGACCACTGAGTATTCATTGTGAGTGATGCGATTATGCATTGACAATGCAAACCCAACGGAATTTAGCAACTGGCATGTGTACACAGCGTAGACATAAATGTGATACAAGGTATTATCGTAAAACTAATAAAAAATATTAGTTTATATTTTTATGTAATATGAACACGCACATACAACTTTTTTGCAAATAAGCAAGCGACAATTCAAATAAAAAGTTCAAGCAACAAACTGAGTACACCAAAACGTAGGGTTTCACTTTTGTAATAATGCTTGTCAAATTTTGACTCAGCTAAAATTATAAATAATCATACATTATTTTGTTTTATTAATATATTTTATTAATGAAAAGCACGACAGTATTCATAAATTTAATTAAAATTAAATAGGTTCCACTTGTCCAAACACTAAACATTTTACAATCTTAAAAAACATAAAACCCATTTTATAGACAGAAGCCTACATTTTTTTTTCATGTCAGCACTAGTATAAAAACGTAAAAACTAGTATACTTGACTAGTAAAACAAGAGTGTGTGAATGTATTTTAAATCTTACAATTAATTTGGCAATTTCTCAGTTACCTTTACTTGCATACATATAGATAGTCCAACATGTGAAAAACCTTGCATTTTTTTTTATATAGAATTAGTCTATTATTAACATAGAACAAATAATTGCAGGAACTAGCGGGCACACAATCATAATTATGGCCAAGTATATATAATACTATAACTTATTAATTAATAAATTCATCACTGTTACTTCGCGTCAGTTACTGAGTGACTGACTCTTAATTTTTTGAGTGTTTATTACTTTTAAGCAAATAAGGTAGTCATCTTTATTATCCGAGAAATAATATTTAAATCATTTTGTAAGGGCTCTCTGCTTTATTTGCCTACGTTAGCGAGTAATAAACGATATCAATTTATTTTATGTGGACCTTTTGTTTCGTTTGTTGTTTTTCTTGTCAAATAGCAATTAGATTAATAAACCTTCAATGCACCTTTTTCAGTTTAAATTTAATGTGATAAAGTTAATAGTAAAGTAAGGTTTCACCCGCGTAGCTCCCGTACCCAAGGGAAGTTTATATATATTACATTATGGGCTTTCTAACACTGAAAGATTTATTTTCAACTGGACCAGTAGTTGCTGAGGTTAGCGCGTTCAAGCGAACAAACAAACTCTTCAGTGTTATAAATTAGTATAGACGTTTCATATTCTTAATTGCTACATTGCCCGCTTGACAGAAGATCAGAGATACTTAAAGAGTAGAACTACTTTAATATACCATAGCATTATATAATCTTAAGCATTATTGTAGGTATTAAAGATTCATATCAATCTCATCATCAGCCCTGCTGAACATTAGCCTCCTCCAGAAGGAGGGTATTACCATAGTCACCAAACTTGGCAGGCGGGTTGGTGACCGCAATATTACGTTGCACTACACAGGGAAACGCTGCTGCCCATTCCCTGGTATAAGTTTGTTATGGATGATGCTATCAAAAATCGGGACCAAGGGTTCAACGTGTGTTTCGAGTCACGGAGGGTATAGGAGATTTACACAATAATTTATTGTTCGGCGTCGGGATCCAATCCACGAACTCTGAGAACTAAAGCCAGGCTAATACCGCTTCGCCAAATGTGTTCATCAAATCGAATGATAACATAAAATAAAACTATATTTTCACATACCGTAACGAGCTTCATGAAAGATTTTGTAGTCAAATCATGCAATTAAAGAAAATGAAAAGTTATTTTCGTTTATTATCATAGAATGACTGAAATTTTGCTTCGAAATCCTAATCTAATATCAACAAAATTGAACAGGCGACGAAATTGTCGATTACGGTAATGTTTATGGTTAGCGAAAATTGAGGCTTTACTTATCCATTTCTTAAATTAAGATTGCGAATTATGAATAGTTACGAAGGATATCATATAATGTTGATAATATATTTTATATATAATGTTGAATATGACAGACCATATTCGCAACACCACTCTGGCTCCTAAACATAGATTACTTACGTTGCTCAAAACGCCGCTAAGCTGAAGTGGGAATGGGCTGACCACGTCTGCCGTATGCCCAATAAGTTGTGGGCCAAAATAACACCACGTGGAGCCCTGACACAGCAAGAAGGCGTCGTCGCGGCAGACCCCGTAGATGATGGCGGGACGAGCTGGATAAAACAAACGACCAGTGGCTACTTTAACCCTGGATCGAAAGAGCTGAAAGTTATGGGGAGCGACCTTTGACCAGCAGTGGGATGATGCAGGCTAACAGTAGTTCCCTGGAGATCCCGCGGTACCATATTGGCCGCGGGTGCCGTCGGGGGGCCGGATTGCTCATGCGTACCCGACCCCCGCCAACGGCGGATCGAAGGAGTGTCCGGGAGGTTTTAGTGGTGTAGGGTCCTCTCCTCGTGGTATGACTTTAGCATACCACGCTATGGAGAGGGCGAGTCCCACATATCCCACCGCCAGCGCGCAAATACGCTGCAACGGTGGTGGGAATGCGTCAATGCATTACCCGCCGGACAAAAAAAAAAAAAAAAAAAAAAAAAGGCTAACAGTAGTTACTGAGATTAGCGCGTGCAACAAACTAACTCTTCAGTTTTATATGATTATATTAGTTTAGATAATGGCAACATAATCAACGACCTTATATTGGTTGGCTACTAGGTTGAGTGCATGGTTACTTTATAAAAGTAGCCTACTATGAAAATATAAAATATCTTGCTACATTTATAACAAGTTTCCTGTTTCTCAATATGATTTTTATTAAATGATGCTACTTCACTTCTCAGCGAGAATTTTGATGAAATATTCCCGCCAGTGACGGCAATATACTATCGTCTCATTTATGAAAGCAATAACCGTAGCAGGTTAGTAAAATATGCTGCTACGAGTACAAGAGTAAATTTTTTGCTCCATTAAGAACTTAACTAAAAATGAAGAAGGTAGTGACACATTCTTGGCTTTTATAATGCAAAGGAAAAATCTCTCCTTATTTGTTACGAGAACTTTTAATAGTTTAGTAAATAATTTAAAGTGAACATCTCACTTACTTTAATTATTTAGGTTATATTTTTGCCATAAACACTACGCTAATTGATGTAATATAGTGAGTACCTATTTAAAGAAATTAATTTTATAAAAATCCTTACTTATCCTTACAATCTTTGATACTTACAATAACTTTTCTTAATTTCATGTTAAGGTGTTGCCACAAATCACTCAGGTACATTGTCAGTGTATTCTTTCAATATAGTTGTAACTATATTATTGAATATTCTTATTTTTTGAATCAACTTATGCAATTTTAAACATATTGGTTAAAAATCTTAACTACTTACTGCTCTACGTTCTGCCATCTAGTTAATTGAAACGCTCAATGAAGGCTAGTTGTCCTTCAGCCATATCATTTTGCAATTATTTATTTAATTTAGAGCCTGTATTTTCTCACTGTAGGGTAAAAGCCTCTATTCCCTCGTTACACTTTTTCCAGTATTCACCAATTTTGAACCAGGCTTTCGAAAAGGAGACCAGTTTTTTTTATTTAACACAGAAATGTGGGCCCTTTAGCGCGTTTTATTGGGTTAAACATAAATACGAACGAGTACTTATCTACAATGAAATACGACACCGCAACGTGTAACCGGACCCAGTTGCCACTTTATTTTCAGCCATTAACTACACAAAATACACACAAAGCATGTCATTCACTAGCTTACCTGTTTCTTTACCTACATGATATAGATAAGAAGTTTAAACATAAATACAAACGCGTAGTTCATGAGTGAAAAACTTAAACGCAACGCGAGACTGAACTCCAGCCGCGTGACAGTGGAGCGGATATATTCTAAGCTAATGTAAAATTAAAACTGATTACTATAAATAATGTGTTACACTTTGTCGCTAAGTTGCAAAGGGCTATAAACTATAAGCAATAAACCGCCGATCACAGCCCGGAAACAATAAAACGAGTAATACGTGAAACTGTTAGTAATAATCGTAACGTTATAAAATAACGGTTTACCGACATTTTGGGTAATGTATAGTATAAAGTAATGAATGCAACTAAGTCGTTACCGTATAAAGGTATGCACTTGACTAAGTTTTCATCACAAATAATATAGAAATGCATAACGAATTTAGTAGTGACGGCAGTTTCTACTTAGACCTGGAGACTCAAGAATCACACAACGATATGACTATAACTTCGATAAAAACGTCTTCATTACTGTTGGGTTATTGTTACATATTTTCTATGTTAATGTAACAGTATTATTGAAGCACGTTAAGCCGTTGGTCTCTATTGTTATAACATCATCTATAACAATTGTTCACCAGAAAACGGGCAGCAGCGTTTCCTTGCATGTTACAACAAAACACTGCGGTCATCAACCCGCCTCCCACCGCGTGGTGACTATAGCAAAACCCTCCGTCGGGAGAAGGCCCATGTTCAGCAGTGGACGTTATACGGGCTGATTATGATGATGATTATTGAAGCTACATTAATTTAATAAATTTACATATTATTATTCAAAATATTTTTTGCGTAAACGTGGAGTAGCGAAGACATTATCTAAGTCATAGTAATATTGTCACGTGATTAGCCTCGTGGTGTTCCGTGGGCACAGACAAGTTTTAACAACGTATATTTGTGTTGCATTTATTCTATTCATTTATAAATCAAGAACAATAATAGAACAAAATGTTCTTTTATAAATTATGAAATCGACTTTGGCCGGGCTGCACCGCAACACGTTAATCTCCATAAAGGATAACATCGTTGAACGTTGACATTGTGATTGTAATGTTTTATATAGGCGTGTATAGGGCTTTACATGTTTGTAACGTCCTGAATTTGCTCTGGAGTGGTATTTATAAACAACTAAAAAGAAGATACCATAATACAATTGTAGCGAGATCTACAGTAGCCGCACAAACCACAAGATAACTAATAGAGCCATTTAGCACCTAGTTTTACAACTAACCTGTATCGAGCTATACAAGTTCACAAGCCGATTCGCACAGATACAAATTGTGAATATCAACCGTTCCTCTACATTATAAACTCCGGTTTACCTTCTATAATCTTGCTACACTCCGTAGTGTTCATAACCATGGAACGGACTATCATTGGTCTGTCAAATTTGGTTTATTACTCTCTCATTTCAAATTTCCAAAATGAATCTGCGATCAATATATGTGTACGTAGGCGTAGTTAGTATTTCGTATGAATTAGAAACTTTTTGTTGTATATACGTTATGTTAGTAAAATTAACTTGGCCCCAATATTCGAACGCCAAAAGACACCAACACACCACCGTTGTCAAATAATAAATGCTTTAAAACTTTATTTTTATTCGAATCTTTAATATCAATATAACCGGCACTTATCACAATTCACGACACATAACATTTTTCCTGTTGTATAAATATAATTATGTCACTAAGAAGTCTAATAATATAAATTCGCAACGGAATTCAAAAGCAAATTTATCACATTGACGCTTAGTTATGCCTGTTCATAAGTAGTTTTAACGTGTCCGCGTTTTGTAATGAATAATTGTATTCTTCTACGTTTTTGTCTGAATTCTACATTTTACCCTAATTATTGTGAACTGCTAAACATTTCCGGGACGGACCTTCCTTTTTAGCTTAATTTATATTAACGCCATCTGTTGTAGAACGTTAACGAACACTCGGTATTTTTTCATTTTGTATATCTATTTTAACTGATACTTATTATGTCACAGTAACATAATTTTAAATAGCAATCAAAATGATTCAAAGTATAACTAAGTTACAATTATATTAATAATAACAAACTTCAAGTAGATTGATATGACATTTAACAAATCTATGCGCCAGCACAAGTACTTATAATATCCCCTTACTCTTATACCTATGGTATGGTCAAAAGACTCGTGAGAAATCTCGAACAGAACAGGCACGAACGGAACACCGCCACCTTTCTGACCACGAATTGATTGCCTATATTTTCCTCCTCATAAAATCTCTAGAAACACATTTTTTTCTGACACGGGATTAAACGGTTACTGCTAGATCAAGGAGCAGTCATATTATATGGTACATGTAAAATGCCAATCAAATAAGGTGACATATCATATTTCCTCATTCAAAGTATAAATTGGTAGCACATTGTTATAAATGTCAGTAATTTCCTACAGAAAATCCTTTTACATTGTCAGCGTAACGAATATCAGTGTGTCAATGAATGAAGTTTAATGGAGTTACAGTTGCAGATTATGCCATTTTATGAAACTTTACTCTTCACATTCCAAGCTAGGCTTCCACTACACTAACATATTAAGACATATGTTAAGCTATTTATTATACAAGACATCAATTCAATTTCATCTTAAAACATAAACAAAACATGGCTGTGTCACTCAATGATAACATAGCATTCTATCGATGAGTGGTTTCTGAGATGCTTCATCAAGACTCACATTTTGTACATTTATATATATTAAAAAAGGACTAGTGTAGAGATATATTAAACATAATTGTTTATCATTAGAAATAAATAAAAATTAAAGAATAGAAAGGCATAAATAATGTAACCCATCATTATATATTATAAATACTAACTATTTTTGAAACTATAAGTTATCAATATTTCCAAAATATTGGTGGCTTTGCCTTGTTGAATGTCAATGCTTATTTCCTGAGCAGAGCATAATACCAGCGCTAGTAAAATATACCACTATTTTCCAAACAATCGGTAAGGTCTTTTATAAGACAAAATATATATTCTATCAGTAATAAATGTACAGGGAGCCAAAGCAGTTCATGTTGCGATACCATCGCTATCTTTTGTATCGCAGTGGACCAATTTCCTTTAGGCTACATAGTTGTTTTTACGAGTTGTTATGACTTATAAAAGTTCGGACAGTGCGGTATTTACCGTTTTCCCTTTGTCTGCTTTGACCGTTAAATTTATAGTAGCTTGGCGTTTCAAAAGTGACATAAATATGAGCTTAACTCAACTTTGTTTCGACAATTTAGATCAAAGTTAAAATCTCTGGAAAACTAAGCTAGAAATAATCCTGAGTTGAACTTTTTTTAAATAACACTTTTCCGTAAAATTTTGTTTAGTGGTGTGATACAGCACTAAATTAATATGGAACCTAGAATAAAAAATACGCTTGTAGGATAGGACAATATACAGAAGTTTCTTGTCCTATCTTATTTCACCTAAAAGAGTTTTAGTGACACGCAAAAAATGATAGCATTATTTAATACTTGAGGTTTAAGAGTTCAACAATACTAAGAATTCTGACAATTACTTATTTAACTAAGTATTACTAAGTGTGAGGCATCTGTGCGCGTGCACTTGTCAATTTATAGCTTGAGTTTATTTTGTGTACACGGTAGTCGTCGTAAAGGCTACCCTTTTAAAGTCACTTTATGTATATGATAATAGTTATTATTATAATACAAGGCTTGCCATCACATAGCGCCGTGCACAGATGAGTTGAACTATCCATATCTAGTGAACACTACCAACTGAGTCAATGAAAACGGAAGCTTTTAAGCAATTTATACATAAAATTCAAAGACAATGATTAAATATTAACCCGAATAATGGGTATAATCACTGCTAATTGTTGTTTCCTAATTATTATATTTAAATTAAAAAATCTTCTGTGAATTAGAAAGTTCACCAAATGTAAATTCGAGCTTTGTGATCACAATCATTATCATCAGCCCGTACAACGTCCACTGTTGAATATGGGCCTCCTCCCGGGGGAGGGTTTTGCCATAGTCACCACGCTTGGCAGGCGGATTGGTGACCGCAGTATTATGTTGTAATACACAGGAAAACGCTGCTGCCCGTTCCCTGATATACACTTGTCATAGATGATGTTATAACAATCGGGACCAACGGAATTCTTAGAATTAACACAAAGATTACTTGTCCGGTGTGGGGATCGAACCCATGACCTCCGCGACTTAAAGCGAGCCAAATACCGCTACGCTATAGAGGCTGTCAAGCTTTGTGAATAAAATGAAATTATTATTTCGTTTAGTAATTATATGCAAATACAGCATGTTATGTCAACGATGACTATTTAACTGTTATCTGGGATATGATCAGATATATTATTTTAATTGGTAACATAATAACAAAAGATTTAAATCTACTTTAAAATAAATGAAAACTCTTACTTATTATTACAACATTGCATCAAATTTAATTTTAAATAGGAATTCTACCATGTAGGTAATACTTTAAATTCCAGGCGCATATGAAACAATATTGCAAGGATACATCGTACAAACGCATTGCAAATAAATTAATAGGTAACAAAGTCGTGTGCAGCGTAAAATCGGGCAGCAACTATGTACGTACAGACGATGTGGTTGCAGTGGCGGCCATAAAGCTACGCTTCCTTAGCACGAGCCATAAAAGAACCAATTTATCAAGACCCACTATTTACTGAAACCCTCACTTTGAGTTTTAGAACTTAAAATTGAGATCGCAAAGCAAGCGGCTCATTTTACACTGGTACCAATTCCATGTAGTGTTTGGTAACAGCGTGCGAAATAAACTATGATAACACGAAGGTATGTAGTCTTTGGTGTTAAATTTCCTCTCGCTTGTACAAAATGAACGGGGACTGGACGTGGGTTTTGTCAATAGAATCTATCGGTTTTCGATATTCAACATTCAGAGCATGAAGATTAGTAGAGTGAAAGAGTCTTATTATGTTAAGTTCATTTCAGTGATCTTATGTGTTATAATGATTTTATAAAATTTAGAAGGACTGCTTATAAACTATTAATAGTTCAATGGATAATTATTCACTCATATCAGTAATGTTTATTCTTAAGTTCGAACCTTAGGATAGAGGTTATACGTTTCCGGGTGCTATTTTATGCAGCAGAAGATAATATTCTAAACATTTTTAGTGCACTCTGACACTTAAGTGTCGCGTATAAAAAATAAAATAATCCTAAAAAGCAGCTTCAATCATTGTTAAATAAAAAAAAACTGTATATTTTGTTTAGTTTGAACCTCACGACATTGTATTTTCCTAAAAGAATGGTTGAATCTTTGCATTATATTCATATGAGGCAACAATACTAGTATTAAGTATAAGCTCTTAATAACCGTTTGCTTTTAAACTTTAGTCTTAACTGGAAGTAACATAAAGAAAAATATAAATTCAATTATAGAATCTCTTTGTAGAAAATGTATTGGTTTCCAATTAGGCAGTATCTGGTGAGAACATCGTAGATTGAAATTAGTTTCACTTGCTAAAGTCTCAGCAGTTATATTAATTGTCCTCAATTGACACTTTCTCACTTTAATTAATTAATTTATTACTGGCTACGTAGATCTCTGTTACAGCTTTTAATAAAATAAAAATCAGTTGGACATTCTCTTTCTTATGAATAAAGAATCCTGTTGAAGAAAATCTAATAACGATACCATTGTCATGTCAAATATTTCTCCGTACATCATCCGTTATTTATATTACTTAGATAAATCAAATTGAGCCAATACAATCTCTATTTACGAATGTTGAAATGAAAAAACAAAGTAAATTTATTTTAATTTTACTAATGAAATGTTCGTTCAAATACAAAATGTATTGAATTTATACTGAATAAATTTATGAACTTTCAATTCAGTTAATAGGAAATGTTTAATTTCGTTCTTTGTTTGGCTTTATCTACTTTTTTATCTCTGACCGGAATAAAATGATTTGTAACTTACAGTCGAACACTAACATCATTAACAGTTTAACATATATTATTCATTTTACCTTTATTTATTTACCTACCTTATAACATGATTACCACTTTTCGTCACCTCACCGTCACGTCGTTTCGTGTCAATGAAAAAAGTTGTCAAAACATTGTTTTAAAAAGCTCCAAAATGCGCGTAACATTTTTCTGGTAGCGTTTTTCAACTTTAAATGGCATTATTTTTCTTAATCGTTGTAATTTCCAGGTAGTAACTTATTCCATTCTTTGAAAATCCGACCTCTTTCTAAATCGACTTTTTCATTTATGTCAAGGTAGGGAAAGATAAATCGCTTTAGTGGATTCTATATTTCCTCTTCAATTGCAAAAACGATAGCCTCCGTGGCCATTACCTGTTACAGATATGGCTTTAGTTATCCTGTTGTTTTAGCTGTATAGTCAACCGCTATCTTTTCGAAATAGAATAAAAATGTTCATAAAATTTTTGTTGACGAAGTTGTCTTATTTTGCAAAGTTTTACAGAACGAGAGATGGGTTCACATGTTGTGTAAATCTCTAATGTTCAAGTTAATTTCGTAACTACTAAATGTTGACAGAAGTTCGGCAATTTCTGGTATTTTATTTAAATAATAAGAGTCATCAATTCACAATTAGACTGTCCCTACATTTACTTTTTTAACCACCCGAAACCTTGTTAGTTTATCAACTAACTAGAAAGTTTATCAACTTACGATTCTTATTATTTTCCGGTGATATATCCAAATTCTTCTTTATGTCTGAGATGGCAGAATTTGGATATATCATTATATTTAAGAAGCACTACCAATAGATCTCTGCCTTTGATAGCATTATCAGACGCTGTCAGCTGCAGACCCAGATTGGACAAGGCAAAACAATATGAAATATGGATCGATAATAACCTGATGTTTGTAGGTATATTATACAAGGTAAGGAATAGATTAATAAAATCATAAATGTGGCAGTTTATTAGGAGGTTATCGAATATATCATCTCATCCATATACTTGTTGCTTATACAGATTTAGACAAAATTTTTTTTTTTTTAGGTATTTTATTAAAAATGTAAGAAGATAACCTATTGGTAAATCCCGTTTAATAATGAAAGTAGGGAAATGAAACAAACCCCGCCAGCACACTGAATTTGTTACGCCGGGTCTTCTTAGAATTTATATTTTATTTCATACATGCTTTCGCGGTTTAACACGCGTATCTCCCATTCCTATAGAAACTTCATAATCAAATAGAGCCCTTTTTCATTAATAGGATATTTAATACTGAAATAACTATTAAAATCGGATTAGAAGTTCTGAGATTAGCACGTTCAAGCAAACAAACAAACAAAGAAAAACCCTTTAGCTTTATAAAGATGTATAGTTTCATAAATTAGGGACAATATTTGTGACAATATTAAAAATCAATGACGGGAAATATAAAAAAATGTTATATTGCTGTAGCCAATATCCAGTAAATTTTTGTCGAAATAAGATGCCATTGGAAAGGCAATGGGTTGGTAAATTGGAAGGAAATATTTAACTTTACCGTGGTAAAATAAACACTAACGAAATTCAGTTTACTCGAGTAACTTATATTTGAATACTTGGTTGCTCATATTGACTTAACGCAATATTGCCAATTCATTGACATTGTTTTTTTCTCAAATCATGAAACAGTAGGCTAGTTGTCACTTTTTTTAAATTATTTTTTATGGTTAAGAATGATTTTACAATACCATGAAAATATATGGTACTTTTTTGAGATCTAGAAAGCGCTATAATTAATATTTAAAAATTTACAAGTAAGTAAAACCTAGCACAATAAGTTAAATTATTTTTATATGGTTAATGGTTTCACTAGACTAAGAAAAAAATATGGAATTTTTGTAAATCCAGAAAGCGCTAAAATAAATATTTTAAAGTTGACGTGACCTTTATATATGATAAGTAAGTAAGTAAAACCTAAAACAATAAGTAAGTCAATTCTCGTACAAAAGCCAGTTAGGCAATTATTATAACTTATTTTTCAGCTATTCAATTTAAACATTTATTGGGTTGTTTGAAGAAAAAGGTAGAAAATCCAATAGCCCGGATATTATGTGGAAAGAATGTTGAGGATAATAATAGCGAAAAGGGTAATTTTAGAGCAAAAAATGAAGGTATAAAAAAGATAAAATAAAGCGGCTTTTATCTGGCTGGAAGTAGTGAGAATAATAAGACGACCTACGTATTTAAAATAATTATGTAAAATGTAGGTAGCTACTGTACCTACCGTTATTTATAATTTTTTAAATTTAATTTTAATCGACATAATTTTAACTCGTATCATCGTTATTTGATATTTTGTATGTGTATCTGGTGAGTACCAGATTTCAAACATTATTATATCAATAAAGAGTTATAACCCAATTACTAAGTTGGGTTAAGTTTGTCCTCAGACAACAACTACTAAGCGCTTAAAATTAAAATCATTCCTTTTTCATAATGTTGTCGTAAATTTCAAAATAGAGCTGAATAAATTTAAACCACTGGCAGGAATCGTACCTCCTTTAAGTATAGCCCCTAATGCCTTAACTATTTGGCCTCGGTGGAACCCAACCAGTCTTCGAAATTTATCAATATCTTTTTAATACGTCACTCAGGGGGACGAAATTTTGTAATTATAAAACTTTTCCTTAAAGTATAAAAAAAGAATTAAATGTATTCTGCACTAATCAAGTACTACAGTACTTGATTAGTGCAGAATATTATTAAGACTTATCTTATTGTTTGTCGGTACCACTTCTGATAGAGTGGCTGTGGTCATCACTTCAGCTGTTGATGGCAAGCTTAACTTCACGCCGCCAGTCTCCTCTCAAAGTCAATGATTTCTTTATTCAAATAGACACAAATAAAAAAAAATCTTAAGATGCGTCCATTTGTTTTTCTGCCACCAGTTTCTGTTCCAGGATGTGGCAACTCTGAGAAGTACTGGTAAGAAACGCAGAGGCTCAGACCTCTGGTGGCCGCCTTCTTAGTGCATTCATTTATTGGTGGTGAGCCATGATTAAGATGTATAGACAACTGATAACTATAAATTAAACTTCGGAAAACCAATTTTGAATGTACAGTCAACAAAAGAAATAGGTTTACACATTGAGAAACGCATTTAAAATTTAGATGTACACGTTTATGAGAAGAGTTTACTATTATCTGCATTTTTATACAGCTAGTAGTGAACTCTTCATCCATAAAGAATGACTGAACATGCAAAATTGGTTTTCGAAAGCCCAAAAAGTTTGTAGGTACCATTTCATAAACTGGATTAATCTTCAAGGGACTTTAGATCCGCTTATACTATACTGATTCTATATTGTTTAATTTGACAGCCTAAGTATTACAGTATATATACAACTAGCTTTTACTCACGGCATCGCTCGCATTGAAGCCAATTTCCCTATGTTACTTCTTAACCTCCAATAATACGTGTACAAATTTTCATGATGATCGGTTAAGTAGTTTTCGCATGAAAGCGTAACGTCTATACTAATATTAGAAATGTAAGTATAAGTTTAATAATACATTCACATTTATAATATTGTAGGGATTAGCGTTATAATAAGTATCAGGAATTATCAGCAGTCGTCCATTAAACACATACAATGCCTATAAAATTTAATCTTCATATTTATAACTGTGAAACATAAAATTGTGCAAATTGCGACAGTAATACGACTATCCTTTATTACCTTATTTATACTCTCTCACGTTGAGATGTGGCGAGGACGCAAAAGTTTAAGGTCTCGCATTTATTCATGGCCTTACAACGAATTCTTTAACATTATACACACAGATGTGAAAACTCAATAGCTTCATTCCAAAAATATTTCGTAAAATTGTTCAATATCGAAACTACAATCAAATTGCGCAATATGACAACATCTATACTAATATGTATATAAAGGAGTATGTACTGATAGTAGCGGACCACCAATGACGAATGTTTCTAAATCGAGGTTAGCCTAAAGTATTCCACGCGGTTGAAGTCAACGGTCGCGGTACAAGCTAGAAATTATATTATAGAAATATAATTTCAATTTTAATCGACAAAAAATAATGTCAAAATTACTGACATGTACTGATGTACGTAAATACCAAAGCGCTGGATTTCAGCATTCATTAAATAGGATAATACAATCAATGTTTATTTGCGAGAATAGTACAGCAAAGATTTAACAATAGGTATTATGGTGTGCCTATATATTTGCAATGTCATTAGCATTATCGATACATGCTATTTTTAAATTTCAATAAAAATGTAATAAATTTTCGTATATATGTTAATATTATTTAAGTTTAAGTAAAGTTACTAAAATAATAAGCTCAAGCTAAAACAGTTCCAATTTTGTGGTAAACGCAGTTTTTTTATATACCTACACATTTTTGTCAAATAAATGGAAAAGATTCCTTCTTGCGAATATAAATATTATGTGCACAACTCATATTTCTTTGTTTACAAAGAAAAAATTAAAAAAAATCCTTCGTTCAAAAATCTAAAATCATTACCTAAATGATTTTAGATTTTTGAACAAAGGAATTCAGTTGTCTAAGGGAATGCGCCACATACTCGTATAGCTTGAATACTTACATGTTTTTTGGTTCGAAAAATACTATCGAAAATCATCCTGATTTGCCCTATATTACCAGTAAGTATATAAGTTACTAGGACTTACTTAATGTTGTTCTAAAAACACATAATTATGAAATAAGCATAAGACAATCATTACACAAACATATTCAAAAATTTAAGAAGTACTAAAGAAAAAAGTTTATTTGTCTAACTTTATAAAACATTTATAGACCAAATACTAGCAGAGAACGGTAGAACCATTTTCATGAACAAATTTCATAATACATTAAAGCGGTTGTTAATTAAATTCACAAGACCGTACTTACTCAAAACTGATTCTAATCGAAAACGAAAGTTACGTATAATCTAACTTATGATTTTATTGGTAAAGTATTCTCGGTCGATCTTGCATTTGCCATAAGTATAATTTCTTTGATTCAGAAACATTTAACTTAGGGATTATGTAAGGACCATATTTTGCTTTAAATTTTAGGCTATTAGAAATGCAATTTAACTTTTAAGAAAATGTTAACTTATATCAGTGTTTTATACGATTAACTTATGTTATAATAAAAATCACATTTTATCGAATAGAAATAATGAAAAAAAAAACAACATAAAGTAATAAAAAAAACTAAAATTAAACTAAAGCCGAAAAAGTTGCTACAGAGCCATGCGTCCATCTCGGACTGTAATTCTAGACAGGTTTCAATTAAAATGAAAATTATAGCATGCCTCCGTATTTTAAAATTGCCGCGCTTGCTCCCCGCGACACCATGCGTAATTTGTCTGTATTATCTTAAGCTAGAGCGGGTGCCGCGGGAATCAAACGAGCCAATCATAGACCGGCCCGCCGACGCTTCACCCCTCCCGACTGAGTGGTGGCGCGCCGGCGGCGCCATGTTGTTTTTCCTCTTCTCTGGATTTTCGGCTATTGATGTACACGCTAATGTGAATTTTGTGTAATTGTTTTATTCCGTGTCGTTTGCCATTAAATTAGTAGTCGGTACGTTCGCCTTTTCATTTTTTCTACCCAAGAACCCTACAAATTGGCTGCCCAACGTGCTGCGACGACCGACGAAAAACGACGACTTCGACACTCGTGCTCCGCCGCGTCCGTCCGCGCCGACAATGCCTCGGCCACGCAGGAGCGCTCGACTGGACGACGACTTCAGGGACGCCGCCGACAGTGAGGGTCATGGTAACTTTTCATCGGAACAAGTGGCCGCCATGATGGCCGCCGTGCAGCAGACGCAAACCGAGGCGTTTGAGCGCCTCCTAGACCGCGTCATGAGCCGTCGGTCACTGCCGCAGGAGACGGCGGCTGCGTCATCTCTCGGCCTCGGGACCTTCACCCACTGCACCGCCCGGTTTGGCGGTGACGCCGATGAGTCAGTCGACGCTTTCATTGACGCCGTGCAAAGTTATAAGGAATGTGCCAATGTCTCCGACGAAAATGCCCTGAGGGGCCTGTCCATGATACTTACTGGGAACGCTGCGGTATGGTACCAAGGCGTCAAACAAGAGATCAATTCATGGCAGAACGCCATAAGCATGCTGCAACACATGTTCGGATATGTAAAACCGCCTCATGTGATATACAGGGAGCTGTTTGCTGAGAAACAGGAGGAGCACACGGATGTGTTCGTCGCCAGGTGCCGCGCACTCTTGGCCAAGATACCAGCGGGCGAGATCTCTGAAAAGGCCAAACTGGACATGGTCTATGGACTTCTAGACCACCGCATACGCGACAGGATGCGACGAGATGAGTTCACCGACTTCACAGGAATGTTGCAGCGCGCGCGCGTCATTGAAGAGTCGCGACGAGAGGCCGCGGCCGATGCCGAAACCCGGCATTCGTCGTTAAACTCCGTGCCAACTTCGGGCACCAGCCGAGATGCGCAGCCGCCGCCGCCGCCGCGCCGCTCCACTGCGCCGGCAACGCCAGGTGCGTCAAAGTCGACGGTTACTACAAGCCCTAACAAGACGACTTCATCGCGGAATGGACCCGTAGATCTGTCACGTCGCCAGACGAAATCGCGTTGTGTATATTGTAAACAATTCGGCCATAATCGTGACGAGTGCAAAAAGCTAAATGAAAACAAAAAACTTAGTGATAACCGTGATAATCGTGATAACGATCGAAGAGTGTTTTGTTACGGTTGTGGAACGCAAGGTGTAATTCGATCGCAATGTACGCAGTGCTGTAATAAATTGTCATTCGCATCGATGTTAGTTGATAATGATAACAATATTGATAACTCTTTTCAAACTGTAAGTTCGGTGGGTCAGTCACAGAGTCAATCCAATGTTCAATCCGTTCGGTCTAATAGTTCGGTCATTCGGTCTCATTCTTATAGTTCGGACATTCGATCTCAATCACATTGTAACATTCGCTCTTCTGGTTCATTCAATCAATCACGTAATTGTCAATCTGACAGTCATTCAAATGCTTGTCAATATGAATGTCAAAGTGCAAATATTTCGAATGACAGAACTATTACGACAGAGCATGCTACTTTACAGAAGTTCCCTAATGTTACACGTATGGTCCCTTCCTCTATTTCGCCAGCACGAAGGCCTGTGCTAAATATTAAAGTGCATGGTTTGCAAGGTTTGGCGCTTATTGACACGGCTGCAAAATGCTCGATTGCAGGTTTTAGGCTTTATAAAATACTTAAGGATAACAAACTTAACTTTGAAACTAAACAGGTTAAGATCAAGCTTGCTGATGGTGTTACCAGTTTAAGAGAAGTTTTGGTGGTTCGTGTGGATGTGACCATCTCATTTAATAAAACTGTTCCAGTGGATTTTGTCATTTTTCCTGATGCTGAAAACAATGAAACATTACTCGGAATGGATTTCCTGAATGGTGCAGGTATGGTTATTAATTTTGCTACATCATCTTGGCATTTCTCCGGCTGTGCACAATTTTACCCACTTGAATATGAAGATCAAGTGTTACACTGCAACACAATTAATGTATCTAGCATGTTGCTAAGGGTAGACGAGGGCTTAACCCTCAAGGAATGTGAACGGCATCAGCTTAATGATTTCCTTCAGCGGCATGAGGATGTGTTCTATCCAGGAGGAGAGGCTACTACCTATGCTGAGCATCACATTGATACGGGAGGTCATTCACCTATAGCGGTACCTCCATATCGCCTCACGCCAGCGAAGCGGGCCATAATGGAGGCTGAGATTAATAAGATGTTGGCAGATGGAATCATCGAAGAGTGCGAGTCTGCATGGGCTGCACCTGCACTCCTTGTACCTAAGAAAGATGGTACGTATCGGTTCTGTGTTGATTATCGACGGTTAAATGCTATCACAAAGAGTGATACTTACCCATTACCTGTTATGGAGGACCTCCTTCATGCCACTAAAAGAGAAGGGTACATGAGTACCATTGACCTTCGCTCTGGGTACTGGCAGGTAAGTGTAGCACCTGCAGATCGTGATAAAACTGCTTTTGTTACACCTCTAGGAACTTATCGCTGGCTTCGGATGCCATTTGGAGTAAAAAATGGCCCTGCTACCTTCCAAAGATTAATGGACCGGTTCCGTTCAGGTAGTACCCTCAAGGATGTAACCTTGTTAGTATATTTAGATGATCTTCTAGTTTTAACGGACGGAGATTTCAATAAACATCTTGAGGACCTGGAAGCAGTTTTCAACCGACTTCGAATGTTTGGACTACGAGCTAACCGAGACAAATGCTGCTTTGCCTGTGCAGAAGTTAAGTACTTAGGTCACTTAATAACACCTAAAGGTATTATGCCGGACAATTCCAAGGTTGAAGCTATCCAGCAAATGAAGGAACCAACCAATATCAAACATCTAAAGACATTCCTGCAAACCTGTTCCTGGTTCCGGAAGTTTGTCCCTAGGTTCTCACACATAGCTCAACCACTTACCAAGCTCACTAAGAAGAATGAACCCTGGGCTTGGAAAGAGGAACAGCAGCAGGCTTTTAATGAACTAAAGAAGAGATTGATGACTGCACCAGTCCTGGTACAACCTGATCACAGTAAGCCTTTTATTATTCATACAGACTCTAGCAATTATGCTTTGGGTGCTGTCCTTCTACAGGGTGACGGTCATGATGGACATCCTATCGAGTACTCTAGCCGCTTGTTAACACCAGCTGAACGAAAATATAGCACTACAGAGCGAGAAGCCCTTGCTGTGGTCTGGGCCGTAGAGAAGTACCGCCCTTACATAGAAGGTCATCCAGTGATTGTACGCAGTGACCACCAGCCACTGAAGTGGTTGTTGACATTGAAGTCACCCAGCGGCAGGCTAATGCGCTGGGCACTGAAGCTTCAAGCTTTTGACATAAAATACGAATACACACCGGGTAAGGTAAATGTAATCGCAGATACTTTGAGTCGTCCAGTCTGTGATGAGTCAACACATAATAGCTGTGGAGTCTGCTCTGTTATCATAGACATACCCCATAAGAGTCCTGCTGACCTGCGAGCTGCACAGATGGGAGATCTAGAGGTAAGTAAGATCATTAATGATTTAGAGAACTTGTCTGACCCCATTAGTTCTACTCGCTGGTTAGAGAGAGGCTACCATCTAGACCAGGGTGTACTTTACCGCTATAGTCCTGACTCTGAAGCTGAGGAGCCACAGCTGGTCATTCCTGCTTCTATGGCTGAGGAGGTCATGAATGAATTTCATAATGCACCAACTGCTGGACACCAGGGTGTGGAACGTACCTTGGACCGTATCCGTCAGAGATACTACTTTATAGGCATGCGTAAGTATGTCATTGAGTATTTAAGAAATTGTCTTGACTGTCAGCGCTATAAGTTCTCAAACCAGAAGCCTACTGGACTCTTACAGACACCAATACTACAACAGCGAGGGGAAGTATTAGCTGTTGACCTATTTGGTCCCTTGCCTGAAGCTGAAACTGGTGAAAAATGGGTCCTACTTGTTGAGGATACTGCAACCCGATGGGTGGAACTATATGCGTTAAAAGAGGCAACAGCCGAGGTATGTGCTAAAGTTATGATTGAGGAGTATTTTCTTAGATATGGGTTTCCTAGGCGTGTCATTTCCGACAATGGCGTGCAGTTTATTTCTGCAGTTATGCAGCAATGTATGTTTCTGTTTGGCATCAAACAAAACCTAATACCTCTTTACCATCCAGAGGCCAACCCAGCTGAAAGGAAGAATCGAGACCTTAAGATCCAGTTGGCCATTTTAGTTAAAAATGAACATCGTAGCTGGCCTCAGTTTTTACCCCAGGTACGTTTTTCCCTCAATACGTCTACATGTTCGACTACTGGTTTGACCCCGTCATACATGATGTATGGGCGTGAGATGAGGACACCCTTCGACGCACAACACGACCTACGTGCGATCCTAGATAAAGAAACGTATGTGCCCCAGGTAACGCCATACCTAACTAAATTTCTTACTTCCTTACATGAGATCCGGGAACAGGTTGAGAGACGACAGGATCTACGCAAGGAGTATGCTGACGCCTCTCGACGTCCTGCGCCCGTGTTGAAAGTAGGTGACCAGGTTTTGTTGACCACTCATGCACTTAGTAACGCTCCTAAGGGTTTAACTAGGAAGTTTATGCCTCAGAGGGATGGACCATATGTTGTACACAAAGTTATTAGTCCCACAACCTATGAAATTGTTGATAGTCAGGAACAGTTGTTAGGTCGTTTCCACGTATCAGACTTGACTCCTCTTGTGACTGACCACCCGGACACTTGTTTAGAACCTATACAACCTCGTCGTTTACGAGGCCGGCCGCGTAAGGCCAATCTAAGAGCATGCTGTTAGAGTGCCAAGCCACTATCGGGGCGATTTGGTAGCTTGACAGGAGGAGTATATAGCATGCCTCCGTATTTTAAAATTGCCGCGCTTGCTCCCCGCGACACCATGCGTAATTTGTCTGTATTATCTTAAGCTAGAGCGGGTGCCGCGGGAATCAAACGAGCCAATCATAGACCGGCCCGCCGACGCTTCACCCCTCCCGACTGAGTGGTGGCGCGCCGGCGGCGCCATGTTGTTTTTCCTCTTCTCTGGATTTTCGGCTATTGATGTACACGCTAATGTGAATTTTGTGTAATTGTTTTATTCCGTGTCGTTTGCCATTAAATTAGTAGTCGGTACGTTCGCCTTTTCATTTTTTCTACCCAAGAACCCTACAAAATTATACTTTACCAGCAAATGTTTTAACTTTAGTTATAATTCTTTTCTCCGCTTGCCTACACCGCCAGATTTGAATAATATTTATTAAATAGAAGCATGCCTTTGTATCTTTGAATAAGATTTTATTATGAAGTAACTTTACTTGCACTAGATTCAATTTATTGCTGGCCAAAATTTATAAATACAATCATAAATAATCTTAATTTAAAATCAGGTAAATATTGCATTTATAGTTGTAATACAACTAGTATTACAACTATAAATGCAATATTTAAATGTTTCTTACAGAAATAAAGGTATTTATAATATTTTTTGTAACATAACATACATATTTACGACCAATCTCTTCGGTATTTGGTACTGCCTCACGAGAATTGTCTCTAATACACTATAGTGTTTTACTATTTATTAATCATTCAAATATCTTTTAAAGTTCTTAAGTGTACTCGATTTTTTTTTTCATCGCGTATCTCCCGTTTTTTCAAACTTTATAATTAAAATTTTATGCTTATATTACTTCTGGATAACGTAACTTTTTATTGATGACATAATTTTGCTAATAAGACCAGTAGTTCCTGAGATTTGAACGTTCGAACATATATATTAGTAGAAATTCAAAGTGAGTCAACCCTAAATTATCTTATAAACTAAAATACCACACTAATCAGTTCAGACATAAGCAAGCAAATGCAATACAAACACGTTAATGTCAGATAATAATAGTATTTAGAGAAGTGTTTGTCTTAAGTGCAGTAAAAGAAACTTATCTTTAGATAAAGAAAAGTTGACAAATAAAACACGGCATTTGAAGACAAACAAAGCTCTTTTAAGTGTCTTGATTGGGCTTCTATGTAAGATAACGCACTTAAATACTTAATTTCTAAAGATAGTTATCCAAAGTAAGTAAAAATAGATAGTAGAAAATATATGAACATTTTTGTATGAGCTTTATTTATTTTACTGCTAACTAAGTTGATCATGATGAAGTAGCTTTCTAAAATAGTGGTTTTCATACACAATTTTTCTCGCTTTAAGATCAATGGATTATTACAATCCATTGATCTTAAAGCGAGAAAAATTGTGTATGAAAACCACTATTGCAAACTTAGAAGTCAACCTCACTCATTACTACAATCTAGACTATATCAACGATTAAAATAGAGCTATTCGACACGATGGGCGATAATTAAATATATATTCTATGTAATCCCTTCATAAGGTTTATAATTCAAAATCGCTCACTGTAGCTTAGCTGAATAAACTTTTACCCATCGATGTGTTTACGAAAGAAAATGATATGTAAAAAAAACAGCCTAACTCCTTTTCTAGTGTCCTAGTTAGCTGTTGCAACTAAAAAAGTTAGTACATTTATGCTACAGAATTTATGTCAAAAATGAAAAATAGAATGGATGGAAGTAAGAAGCAAAGTAAACACAAAATACGAGCATTCTTTTTGCCCCACCTGGCATTCCAAACAGCTCTAGATGAGACGTTAATCTGGAAAACATTAAATAACCTGCATTTTGAGGTGGCTGTGCTAAAGCTCAGTGCATTTTCTCATTTCTGCATTATTTACTCTTCGCATTTCGTACCTACATTGTTCCTTATTATCGTGGTTTTAAAATACTAGGATGTTTTCCGGGAATATTGCATTATTTTGTAAAATATGAATGCATGTTTTATTGTCGGAAATATACGCTGGTGCGATCATAAAGCTGGTTCAAAGAATTCAATTAAGGAAATTGTTACCGGAAGAAATATGGTAGAATGGTTTAGATAGAATTCATAAACAGGCAAAAGCTACTTCCAAGTAATGTTCATTTTAAAATGTAGATATTTCAATATATAATATGGTACACAATGAAACAAAGGCCACTGAACGGATCCCAATGAAATTTGCCACAGTTTTATAGCTTTAGCCTAGATTTATAATTATTAGAAGCTAATTTTATATCTTATTCCAATCCCAACAGGGCTCGAAATTGATTCCTGGTATACCTTGCATAGCAAATAAGCATTGCTATTTAACGAGGCAATGCTACCAACAAAGTTTAAAAAAAAAGATTCAAACTGCAAAATGTTGTATTTTCTGTCTAATCCTAAAAGCTGCTTTTGTACCACCTAGTAAAAGACTGACGTAGTCTTCGGATCGTCTTCTGAGCTAGGTTATAAACCTATATTTCAGAAAACAGGACATTCTAAAGATTACATTAATCGTCTTTTATTAGGTGGTACAAAAACAGCTTATGGGAATAAGGACAATGGCATTTTGCAGTTAGTATTATTAATATTAGTTTAAGTTTTAGTTTAGATAAGCTACTATACTATTTTATTTGTATATGTAATTTATAATTCTAAAAAATTTAAAAGAATTCTTTTTTTGAATATAATAATATGTTTATCATCCAATTTATCCGTATGTCAGAAGCGTAATTCTTGGTTTACGCAGCTTTCATTATACTGCAGTGAGTTTTATTAACGTGTTTTGTTCGACTATTTTTATGTCAACGGTCATTGTGTTCGTAGGATTATTTTCGTAGATTATAAACGCGGCTGTGTGTAGGTAATATTTTTATTAAAAACCTACCTACTAATGCTATTGTGTAAAAGCTAATGGGTGAAGGCAAAATTAATGAGAGAACACGACGTGCATCTGAATTATGCTGGATTATGAATACAAATTGGTTTAGTGACAGCTACGTAAGCCCAGGTATGTGAATCATTTTTATAGGTGTATGCTGCGGTTTCTCTCATTTTGTATTACTGCTCTGCTCGGTTACATGGTTTGGTTATTTTATAGCTTACTAGTCCTTTAGGGTTTCTAAGAGGTTTGTTTAAAAAATATCTGGGAGCAAATTGCGCATGCACCAATAACTTATATCGTCAATCATCGTATAATGTCGAAATCTTTCACGGCTAGAAGGCTATGTTGTTCAAAAGTAACATGGGATATTTAGTTTCGAAATATCTAAAAGCACGGGTGCTGCACGGATAACACCTTACGCGAGAAGATAGTACTCAATTTAAGGCGTAATAGTTAGTCTATTAGTAAAATGTTTGTTCAATTCAGCTTTTAGTTAGCCAATTTTATTTCAAACTCCGCATCTAATCATCACGGAATTTATTTACAGATGGAATGTTCATTGAATTTATCACAAAGTAAGGCCATGCGTAATCGCTGGAAATACTCATTCGCTATCTAGACGTGACTGCCATAGAATTAAATTAATAAGGAGGTGCTTTTTTGTATTCCGTACCCAAAGGATAAAAACGGGACCCTAAACTAAGACTCCTCTATCCGTCAGTCGGTCTGTCTTTCCGTCTGTCTGTTTGTTTGTTTGTATTTCCATCTACAAGACTGTTTGTCCGTCTGCCTATCTAGGCTGTACCTTATGAATCGCGATAGCTAGACGGATGTTTAAAAACAAATGCAATTGAGATGGGATAATCAGACTATTGTTTTTTTTTATAATAAATTATAATTTAGTTATTGGATATAGTTCATCATTCGATACACATATGGTTTTCTTTCTTGGAACCAAGTAGTGCTAGAGTAGGTATCTTTCGTAAAAATGGTAGCATATGTTCTTGCCCAATATTTAATATATGGCGCGAAAGCTTCAGTTATTTACAGACAAGAGTTAGTTTACAATTTATAATATAAATAGGGATTTCATAGGATTCGACTGTAAATACGATTTATTGAGACTAGCGCTTCCACTAACGTATACTTCTATGTCTACAACAATATCACTTTCTGAGATCTCTGAAACCCGATCCTTATCATTTATTTACTAGGAAAGTGCTCTCTTAACTTCTTTATGTGACTGTTATTACACTTTTATTAATTGCAGCTAATTAATCTTCCGTGTTTGTAATCCAGCTTTCTATGTTTCTTATTGATTACAGTAGTAACTTTATTTTTGATTGATTTCTTTATTTATTCTCAGCTTTCAAACGACACAGCGGTATACGTCTCGTACAAGTCGACACAGTCAGGACTAGAAATCTTGTGTAATATTTAAGATTTCTTTCCGGGTCAAGTTGGTTGAAGGACTACCTTCCGTGGTTCTAAGAAAACGTCAAACCGATATTCCGGATTTTATAACATCATCTAAACCAGAGAACGGGCAGCAGCGTTTCCATGTATGTTACAACACAATACTGCCGTTACCAACCCGCCTGCCAAGCGTGGTGACTATGACAACAACCCCCCCTCGGAGGAGGCCCTTTTCAGCAGTGGAAGTTGTGCAGGCTGATGATGATCATGATAATGTTGATTTATTCTCTGCTCTCAGACTACCTCCGTAGCGCAGACGTAAAGTCTTGTACAAGTCGACACAGTCACGACCAGAAATCTTGTGTTAATTTTAAGATTTCTTTTCGGGTAAAGTTGGTTGAAGGACTACCTTCCGTGGCTCGAAGAACACGTCTAACTATTGGTCGCGATTGTTTACTACATCATCTATTACAATGTATTACCAGGAAATGGGCAACAGCATTTCCGCGATTACTAAACTATCGGCCAAGGGCGGTGAAGTCAAAACCCGCCGTCGGTAATAGGCCCATGTTCAGCTGTATACAATACAAGGGCTGATGATCTTTTGGTTATTTCTAGTTACGACCCTGGTGAAATGCTGATGTAGTATACATATAAACCTTCCTTTTTAATCACTCTATCTACCTATTAAAAATCTTTATTGAATGATAATATACAATGCATATTGAAAATTAATAAATATAATTAAAACTAAAATAAGATAAAAAGGGGGGATATTAGAGGGCGTAAAAAAATCGCTCCGCATCGATGTCCATCGGAAGAGTGCCCAGAAGGCTGGCAGCATTGCCACGTTGAATAGCAATGCTAATTCGTTGTGCTATATCCAAGCCAGCCCTCTGGTCACGGGTGGCGTCGACCAAGCGTTTTGGAAGTTCTTTAAAAAGTTTGTGAGCGTTGGGACCCCATGGCCCCAATGTTTCGACCCCAAAAGGCTCAAATATGTAGCCTCCAAAAAGGCTACATTACTATGAAAATAAAATCCGTTGCGTAATTTTTGAAAATCTAAATATACATAGGGACAGACAGACAGCGGGACGCGACTTTGTTTTATACTATATGTAGTGATATTAAATCATATTATTATTGCTATTTAACTGTGACGTGATACTAGACTCATAGATCGGGTGATTAACTTATCCGCAACATATTTTAGTTACCATATTTTGCATTTTCATTGTGTACAAATGACATTTGTGTACATCAATATTTCATCGTGTACAATTGACAAGTGCCATGTACTTAGGTAAATGTCTAATGTAATAAATAAATATAGTTTAATTATTTTAAGTTGGCACATAAGAATACGCGACCTTACTCACGCAGAGGAACACACTATTAATCAATAATGTGATTTCGATCAGTTTCAGCTGTCAATACAGAAAATAACGAAGGCCAAAAATGTTATCGCCTTAGATAAATCGGAAAACAAATTAACAATCAAAGAGCCAATCTATGTGCCTACATCGAATATTCGACGCCTGCGTCCCAATTCTGAGTCAAACGTTTACAAAAGACGAAATGATCAATACACGAACGTTGCTTGTGAGGGGTCACGTGACCACGGCTATCAAAGTTGTAATTAGCAACTAGTGAAACAGCAAATTAAACGTCCTTTCACGTGACAAATTTACGTGTGAACTCGATTTTGCTGTAGCGATGAGACCTTTTATTTCGTTCGTTTGATTTTTGGGATAAACGCCAATGAATGGATGCTGTTTTATTTTAACGAAACTGAAATAAATGTCAAGTTGAGTTTTGTGAGTTTATACAAACATACCTGCACAATTTACCGGCTTTATGACAGGTGGATTGCAGATAAAATTTAAGAAAGCCTTCATGGATTATAAATAAACTGTAAATTTTTATTTCTTTGTAATACTTTATGTGTACCTACTGTGAATACCTGCTGGGCATTGCGGTATCAAGTACCCTCCCTAATCGGCGATAAAAGAGCACCCGGGGGATTTTAGTGGGTAAACGTCATTGTGCGAATAGCAGACTAAGAGACTGGGTCTCCGTGTAAAAAAAAAACTTTAGGTTAGTGGATGTTGATATGACATTCAGCTTGTTTCTCTGACATTTTATTACACTACGCCATATATGTTACATAATGCGAAAGAAAACTTTTTTTAATCTGCCTTTGCACTGCTCGAGGTTCGTTAAATTAATAATAGGTACTACTTATAGATTATTCTAACGGGTAGTCAACACCCAAAAAAAAGAACCACCATACTTCGGGATAACAAATTACACTGAACTGACACTTGAAATTAGTAATATAATTCCGATCAATATCATTTCCAAGATTATTTTTTTCGGACGGACATACCTCGTTCACCACAAGGCTTTCGCTACTTCACCGGGCATAAAGGCAAGCGGAGTACCTGCCTTAAATGGTTTCATTTCAGATAATGTTAAATGATTTATGTTTCCGAAGGTACCATTATGTAGTAGTAACCTACCTACTATGCTAAAATCTAGTTAAAAAAATGTAACATTTTTTTAGTAAAAATAGGTACCTAAGTAAATTATGTTAGGTAATCAATTTTAATAAACTGAGAACCGTTTCATCATCATCATCATCAACAGCCAGGATCGCAGAGGGATATTGCCATAATCACCACACTTGGCAGACGGATTGGTAATCGCAGTAAGATGTTAACCTTGAGCTAATAGATGCTGCTGCCCATCTATCCACCATATGTCCCTTAGTCGTCTTTTACGACACCCATGGGAAGACATGGGTTGGTCTATTCTAAGCCGAAAACCACACGGAGAACCATTTAAGATTATGATAATGTTCCAATTTAGTTATGATTTTTTCTTAGATTTCCAGTTGAATTCGCATAACAACGATACCCCCATCCAATATCCCCCCAATCTAAAGACTGTACAAGGAACAAATGTCGTGTTTTTTATTAATATGCACCACAATTTTAGTGGTCCAATAACCTGCCAAATGAAAAATAAATCTTCTTCATGTTATGATTATGTTCAACAAAAGTTTTAAAGTACCTACTAAAACTGAATAAAAAAAACCACAAATTTTAACAAATGACCCAGAGCCGGACCCAGTGACGTCTGTTCAGAAATATGACTAAAAAGCTTTAACGTAATCTCCAAGATTGTCCTTGTAAGAAGTTGAGATGGTTATCTCTCTTGGTTTTGCTTTAAAGAATTCTATAGCCGGGTTCTTTCAACGAGGCAAGCAGTCATGATTTATTTTATTTACACAAGACTTGTACTTACAGCTGTAGTACATTAATAAAGTCCGAGAGAGTGCAGCTCAAAGAATTTACTCTATTCCCAAGACGATGCAAGAAGTATATTTATTTTGTAGTTAAGTGTTCGCTACGTCATTTAATTTTGATCTTGTTAAAGAAGACATAAATTGTAATGGATCTAATTCATTCAAAGAAATGATTGAGAAATGTTTCTAACTATACTAATATTGTAAAGAGGAAATATTTGTATTTTGGTGTGTATGTTTGTAATGAATAAACTCAAAAACTATTGTGCCGATTTCACCGTTAAAAAGCTACATTAACCTTGAGTGACATAGGCATATTTAATTATGGAGTTTCCTCGGGAACGGGACTTACGCGGGTGAAACCGCGCGCAGGAAGCTAGTTTTTAAAAATAACAAAATCTTCCATAGTTAATGATACATTCGTTAAGTATCTAAAATATGTATCATACTTAGTTATTAAGTCCTTAGCATTTGTAAAATTATGCCTTTTAGGGTAGTCCCTAGTACACGGGTTACTCCAACTTCAGATGTTCGGAGGTTGTTTGCCTTTGAATGGTCAACAAAACGTAGGTGTTTTAACCGGTCTGTGGCGTTGCTACCTACAGCAACGCCACAGAACGGTTAAAACACTTTATACCTAAGTATAAGGTTCGTTTTAAAGCTCAGAGGCGTACTGTAAGTCGCTTTATTTTAATAATTACTCGTTATATGCAGGTTTTCTTTTATAATTGCAATACCTGGCTCGGGTTCGATGCCCAAGTCGTTAAGCTATCGGCCCTGCGTCTGATCTCTCACCGGTCTTGTCGGTTTGACACCATCCCATAGGATTTTGAGGGTAAAGGAATAGAAAGCTCCTTTATTTGCGCACCCACTTGGGCCAATGCCCAATGCCAATGGCATGAGATTGAAAGCCGTAGCTAAAATCGGTCAGGAGGGACTTATGTGTTACATTTTATACTCTATTCAAATCAAAGTAACAGTCGTATCAACTCCGTCGTTGTTGGTGTGATTAGATAACATACCTACTCCAAACATACAAAGTATTGTTAAGAAAAATAAGTTGAAAGTTTATTTTATGCCTCATGGCTATTTAAGTTTAAAGCTGCTTTTCATAGGTACAAAGTCCGTAAATTGTGTAGATGTTTATATAATCGCACAAAATATGACTTGTCATTTATTTTCGACGACTGCGCTAATGAATGGTAACTGTCATATTTGTACGAAAGATATATGACAGCTTCCATTCACTGTCGTTTATATAAATCCCAAAAATCAAACGAGCGAAAAGGTCTAATCATTACAGCAAAATTGTTACGTGAAAGGACGTTTAATTTGCTGTTTCACTAGTTGCTAATTACAACTTACCGGTACAGCGGGTGACAGAGACACGGGACTTAGGCGTACGCTTCACTGCTGATCTACAGTTTCGGCAGCATATCACTGATGTATGCAAGAAAGCTTATCGGAATCTGGGACTAATATTACGCCAAGCGAACAACTTCACAAACATAGGCGCTTTGAAAGCACTTTACGAGGCACTCGTGAAGAGTCACCTGGAATGCAATGCCGTAATATGGTCACCACACGAAGAGAAGTACAGGCTGATGTTGGAGCGTATCCAGAACAAGTTTGTTAGGTTCGTGTATTTGAAGCAATATGGGATATACCCGGGCTATCCGCTCCTTTACCCTACTCTATTCGTTCTGGGTATGGTGGGGTATTACAGACTTGAAGTGAGAAGGGAGGTCGCTCTCAGCGTCTACATATTTAAAGTGATGCGCGGAAAAATCCATAATCCGAACGTGTTGGAGGTGCTCATGCTACGCGTCCCGAATGAGTACGTAAGGCGACGGCGGCGGCCGGAGCTCCTAGCCGTCCCGCGCGCGCGCACCTGCCTGCTGCAGCGCGCGCCGCTCACGCGTGCGCTGCGGGCGCTCAACACGTTGGCTCACAGAATTGATCTCTTTTCGTGCACGCTGAGCGAATTCACACGGGCCGCTTATTGTGCAATTTGTTTAGTTTAAGTTACTATAGAGTTACCATTTTTGTTTTAATTTATAAGTACATAGGCTATTGAATTAGGTATTAAGTACCTGTAATGATAGTTTTATGTGTGTTTAAATAAATAAATAAATAAATAAACTTTGATTGCAGTGGTCACGTGACCCCACACAAGAAACGATGGATCATTTCGTCTTTTGTAAACTTTTGACTGCGATTTGGGACGTAGGCGATGAGTATTCGATGTAGGGACAAAGATTGAACCTTTGATTTCACTTTGTTTTCGATATATTTAGAGCGATAGTATTTTTGCTGTAAAGAGCTGTTTGATACACAGCATACCTCGATAAACAGCTTTAGAGAAGTAGGCTGTTAGTAAGAAGCTTGACAGAGATTTGGCCGTCGTATTCTGTAAGATGGAGCAACTTCACTCCATCTTAGAGAATATGATGGCCAAATAACATTTTCAAACACATGAGCAAAAAAAATCGCTAAAGCTCATATTGTTTTGAACAGTTAGGAATTATGGTCGACAAAATGGTAGTAACCTCTAATTTATTGCAACCGTACATAGGCCATTATAACTAAGCAGTTATTGTATAAAATTTCGTAACAATGACAAGCCTAGTAAGAACTAGGCGTGTTATTACAAAATTTTATAAATAAAATTCTTCAGCTTGAGAATGATACGCAATAGTCTGTTACCCTGCTCATTTATTTTGACAGGATATTTTATATTCTATTATTTATTTAAATGACATAATATAATATTAGTGAATGCGGGTGGAACACCGATACTTAAAGTCCTTCAGAAGCTTTTTAACTCCGTCTTACTCAAGGGACAAACGCCAGAATCGTGGAGCAGAGGTATGGTGATTCTGTTTTTCGAAAAAGGTGACAAAATCTTGATGTAGAATTTTAGACCCATCACATTCCTGAGTCATGTTTATAAGCAACAGAACAGCTCGAGAACACTCGAGAGGCGTCACAAATCGTTTCGACAAACAGGCTCGCTGACTTCGAGCCCCATAAGAAAGAAACCATTAATATAATTAAGAAGAATAAGGCTTAAGAAGAATAAGGCTTAGAATAGAACTCTTTTTTTTCTATGGATATTTTTTCTTCCTATGGTTTTTGCCATAGTCATCACGCTTGGCAGGCGGATTGGTGACCGCAGTGTTATGTTGTACCACACAAGGAAACGCTGCTCCTTGATATACGATTATTATAGATAATGTTATAATAATCGGGACTAACGGCTTAACGTGCTTTTTGAGGCACGGAGGATTACCCCTCAAACAACCAGACATCTTAGAATTACACAAAGATTGCCTGTCCGGCGCGCGGCGTGGCGATCGAACCCACGACCTCCGAGATTTAAAGATAGCCAAATACCGCAACGCTACGGAGTTTGTCTTTATTTAGTTTATTAATATAATAATTTAGGGAGGAACATAATTATTAGATGTAGGTACCTACATAATTCAATACATTGTTACAAATTGTTTTGCCAATTAGAAACAGGTAATCATAATAATCATTGACATAAATTTGATTATTATTACTATATGATTTGCTACTTTCACTCCCAACATCTAAAATATTTAGCTATTGAAGGAAATCAATCGTTATCGAAATTGAAACTCGCTTTAACGACTTTTTTAAATTGCTCTAGTAACTGAATAGCTATCCAACCATTTCATTTCAGAGCAATAAGGAACTTATCTACATAATAATAAGAAATCATTTTGAACTTAATGGAAAAAGAAGATGGGTACCAAAACCATTAGTACCACTGACATCAATAGTTCGATGTACAATTAAATTACGAATCCGTAGTTCAGTAGTCAGAATGATTAATTATGCTCCAATACATCTAACACTTAACTGCCACTGAGCCACGTTATATCAATTTTATATGCTCTATTTCCTTAAAAAATGTATTCAATTAAGTTACGAAAAAAGGAAAGTTATTTTGTTTGGTAGGCTCATATTTATAAGTTATAGATAGCGGATATATCAGATTCATCAGTAGTATTTTGTTTTTTTTAACAGAATAAGAACTGTGCGGCATTATATACGTCACCGAGAAAAGCTAAAAAGACACTGAAGGAAGTCAATATAAATATTTCGTGGCCAGAATCGAACCCACAACCTCCGAGATTTATGTCACTAGCCATTTGTCGTCGAAACGAAATAGTGTGTCAATTTATTTATAGAGCTAACTTATAAGCATAAGCGTAGCTATCACCGTATCAAAAATATAAGTTTCCCTATAGACTTCAAAAGCTTAAAAAGTAATGACAGCGCAAACCAGTAACATGTAGTTGAAAATAAATAGAGGCGGTCAATTACTGAGCGCATTATACTCCAACTTTTCACCAAAACATCAATTAATTTAATGGATGAAAATGTACGAGCACCAGGCTACATGAGCCCCGAAAGAGTGTAGGTAAAACCATAACATGTTGGCTGTCAGTTAGAAGGTTAAGTTTTAATACGGGGTCCATCTAGTCGCGTTGCTTGGCGCGGCACATTACGCGCGCTAACGCAGAAACAGATTTGCGTCACCGCGCGGTCTGCTCCGCGTTTCCGCGCGGGTCGGCGTTATACGACGGCTCCACGACAAATGAAGATTTCACTGCACAGTCGATAACGTAACGCATTTGAAACCCACGTAGTACTGTGGAGCAAGGCGTTATACCCTGCATGATGTGACAGCTCGTAGGGTGCGCCACCACGCATTGATGCTTTGTAAGTGTGTTATGTCAGGTGGATTACCTTATTTTCAGATATTTACATCATTATCATCGGCCCGCATTACATCCACCGCTGAACATGGGCCTTCTCCTGTTGGAGGGGTCTTGTCATAGTCAACACGCTTGGCAGTTGGGTTGTTGCATTATGTCGTAATATACAAGAAAACACTGCTGCCCATTCCTTGCTATACAATTATAATAGATGATGTTATAACAATCAGGACCAACGGCTTAACGTGCTTTCAAAATTATGGAGAGTAGTCTTTCAACCTATCGGACCCGGAAGTTAATCTTAGATTTTACACGAAAATATAGATCCAGCCGGATCCGATCCGGGGATTGAACCCACGACCTCCGAGACTTATGCCACTACGCTACAAAGGCTGTCATATTTATATAAAGGTATAGTCAAAATCTGCGGCGTTGCGCTAAGCGACGGAGCGCAGAGCGCACTGCACCGCAATCCGCATCGTTATGTATTAAGCGTAGTCATATAATAAATATGTTAATATACCTATTAACTACTAAATTGAACTTAGAACATGAATTGTAACATAGTAATTTTGTGCTCACAAATTAGCTAACTTACTAATTAGGTATTTGATTCACGGATAGCAAATGCCTAAAAGCTTACACATCAATTCAGGCAACTCTATTGGTTTTATATGTGGTATAAGTCTGAGTTTACATCAATGTTTATTACTAATATTTTATTATCTACGCAATATATTTTTTCTATATGGATATTGATATAAATAACCGTAAGAATACTAAACCATCTTTAAACTTTCGTCGAAAGATGTGATGAAATTATTCCAATGGGTACTAGAACTAAATGGCATTATACCCTAGCAGAGCTTAATATTCAAAATTATTTTCTATTTAAAATAGTATCTGTGCACGTTATAGACTAATGAAACCCAATGTTTGCATAATGGCTTTGTTTTTTTTCGTATAGACATCAAAAGCTTAAAAAGTAATGACAGCGCAAACCAGTACCATATAGTTGAAAATAAATGGAGGCGGTCAATTACTGTGGTGCATTATACTCCAACTTTTCATCAAAACATCAATTAATTTAATGGACGAAAATGTACCAAAAGTTTGTACATTTATTTATTATCAGCAAATATTCAAATACACTATAATAAATGTAAAATTGTAGTTCGAAAATGTCCCTGTTAGTTGAACGACACTTAAGTTAATAACTGAAAGTGATCTTATACCTTATTTACTTTAACACCATACTAAGAAAATATCGATCAACGTAGGAACTTCTTAAGAACCAGTTGTGAAGGAAATTGATGTAAGTGATTTGCAAAGTAAACAGTTTTTATAGTGTAGCAAAAGGAAAGACATTAACTATGAAGCTCAGTTTATCTTGTGAAGAAATACCAAAGTATGACAAATTTTACATAAGTCCTTACAATAATATAACATCCTGTGATGAACATTATCTCCCTCAAATTGCGGCAACACTTTGCAGTCATCACTCTTGGTAGGTAGGTTGGTATAGTCGCCACCAGCGATCACCCTGAGCCGAGGTCTAAGTCCCACAGGAGAGGCCCTCTTGCGCAGGTTGCTTAGTTTGTAGATTTAAACCATTCATTAAAGCTGTTGCTCTGCTTGCCTTTATGACCGGTGAAGCAAAACCCTTGTGACTAACTACATATTAGTCCGCAAAAAAAAAACCATTTACCGCAGATTATAATATTGCGGGTTGGTTACCGCAATATTAAATATTACACCTGCTGTAGTAATGTATAGGACATACATAGGCTAACGCTGCTGCCCGTTACTTGGTATATTGGACTGTGTGATGTTATAACAATCGGGACAAATGGTTTATCGTACTTTCTAAGGCACAGAGGCAACCAACCAGATCCAAAAAGAAATCTGTAGCATCAAACCCACGACCTACAAGATTAATGGTGAGCCACGTTACTCCACGAAATATTGCATAATAAATTATAGAGTTTAATTATAACAAAAAACCAAACTAGTTAGAGCCCTATTCAAAGCAGTCTTAGTTTTTATCTAACCTAGATGAATTTAGATAAATAGGTCACTGGGAGGTTCGTCTTAGCTTGTATACCTACTGATTATTTTTAATCATCTGGAAGTAGTTGCTCAGTCCAAATTGATTAACTCAAAATAATAAAAAATGGCAATACTGCTCACGCCATCTTATCAAAAAAAACAAGCGCCGCATTCGCTTTGGAACATTATCCAGTGGCTTTTAAGACAAAAGTCACAATCCCTCAACCTCATCGCCATAGACCGCCCTGAACCGAGGTCCAAGACCCACAGGGGGCGCCCTCTTGCGCAGGTTGCTTAGTTTGTAGTTTTTAAACCATTTATTAAGGCTGGAGCTCTGCTCACCTTTATGCCCGGTGAAGTAGCAAAAACCTACCTACGTAAGCAAATCCGAAAAAATAAGCTTTGAAGACAGCGGTTGTACAGTACATTGCAAACTTTAAATCTAGTCTTGTATACAGCTAGCCATTTAATTAAATGGTTATTTTAATCTTTGTTGGCTTGACATGCACATAATTCGCCATTTTAAATACCCCTTACGTGACCTTGATATAATTTAGGGTAGTGTAATAAATAAGGGTCATGTCCACCCTTAAATTTGGGACATTAAAACCGTATGGTGCTATAATAATAAATAAAAATTACAGCATTAAGTAATTACAACAATAATACGATAAATAAATGTATTGTTTATTCCATGTTGTTCGAATATTTTTGAGCTAAATTGCCACCATGACATAAAAACAAATTAGTTCAAAAATTAATTGTTATCAAAATAAACTTCCATCATAGTAGGTTATGGGTATGTGCTTTTTTTACAAATTTAGTGGCATTAGAAGAATTTTCGTGTCGGTAACTTTTGTACTTTTAGTTACAATAAAATATATTATTATTAAATCTGTAAATTAGTTTACATCTCAGTACCCAAAATACGTCAGTCTGTCGTTTATTATATTTACACTGATTATTACAAATTAATATTAATGTATTGAAGTTTCAACAAATATACAGATTTAACTATAAACTTTTTTTAAATTAATTATTGGCAATTTACTGGCAGGTGTATAGAATATTTTAATAATAATGTATTATTGATGATAGGATTAAGGGTTTAATTATTTATGGCTTTATAAAATTTATGAAATATGAAGTTTATTTTATTTTATAACACAAACTGTTTAAATATTATTATTTCTACTACTACTCCTAAATAGGCACTTCAAAATTATTAATAGTTAAAGTTCTGCTTATATACAAATTTTCCCGCTATAAATGAGAATCGAAAAATGTTATACAAGTAAAAATGAGTAATCTTGAAGTTATTCCTCAAAAGCAATTGAATGATATCAATATTGTATATAAACATTATTCGAAGATTTTGACAGCTAACCTAAAGGTCGCTTACATCGCGTATATTTCCGCTCCATTCATTTTGACGAGTAACATCAATATTTACTTAAAGAGTTTCTATTTGTCACTACCATAATAACACCAAAGAAAGTAAAAAGAAACTCAAATCACAACACCATAACAAAAGATCAAGTCATGACCCAATAAAAGAATAGGATTAAATGGACTACCCACAAAGTATAAAATGATCCTTTAAAAAATAAAAAGAGGTCGACGTTGTACAGATTATAAACTTTTTTCATATAGCGACTCTGCCAAGACAATAATGACCAAAGCGTTTTTGTATCTTCACAGCGGAATTATTCCGTATCAAATTTCTCCCTGGATAACCATAACGATTTATTTGCCGGCTTACACCCAATCCAATTATTCACAACAGAATACCCACGAATAGGGGTTCGTGAAAATAAAAACACACAATGCACTTTTCCCTTCCTCTGTACACGTACGCAACATACGCACACTGTTACCGATAGTACGGAAATACTCTGTGTGTAAATGTCCCATATTCCGGCTCATCTTGTCGGCTCGTGCCGTTTTTGGGCGAAATGGTGTCGTCTACCGTTCGAGCGAAAGTCGATTTTCGTAGTGTGTGGACGCCGCTTTGGAAGGGCGGCCGTCGCGTAAGCTACGGGCCACGTGCACCTCGACTGCTTGCGCTTAGTTCTTCACGAACTGTGTGGGAGGTTAGTCCGCTACATGAATATAATGTTTCTTGAATGTCATGCGCTAAGCGTGCGTCGCGAAAAAGCGTATTTCGCTTGCGCCCAGCAGTGATGCGTGTGTGAGTGTTGTCGCTCCACGTGATTTTGACAGTCGAATCGTTGATAAAGCCGGCTATACTTATATTTCGTCGCAGTGTTATGTGTTTTGACTGAATCGACAGAGAAAGTGTTTTTGATAACAGTTTATGTGAATGAACCGGCGACATAGAGATGTTGTAAGATCAAAGGACGCCACATCAAGGATGATTATAAAATATTACTTGGCCCAATTTCCGCCGGCAATGGAGTGTTTTCGGTAAGTCACTAATGAGATTTTTGATTGAAGATCGCTATCTTGAATTAATTTAATTTCAAAGTTGGTCGTTATGTAGTTGCTTTATATTATTTTGAGTTCATGCGTAAATGAGTTCAATCAAAGTTGGTTGAGTAAATACAAAATATTATGAGCCGACGATTGATGATTAGGTGTAGGTAATGACTCGTACTTTATTTGAATGGCTAACGATCCGTATCGCTGTTTCTTTACAAAAGAAACGTCATTATCAAAGGGCAATCTCCCGAGATTTGTTCTTGTGATTTTCTTTGTACCATAACCTATTAATTTATACAAAGATTATAGTGAGGCAGCGTGATATATCTAGCTGTAAATAATTTTAATAACAAAAGTGGCAAAGCAGAATATTTCATGATAGCTGCCTTAATTTTCCTGTCGTGTCCTTAGCTTTAAAGGATCTGCTTAGGTTGGCCTGCGACAAATTAAATTCATTGTTTATGTATAACGTCACTTCTGCGCATGCTCGTTACTATGTCAACAAACTTCGCAGATATATATATATATATATTAGATACTGTGTGTTTATTTATGTTGTATATTTTGTTAGTGCATGAATATTAATGGTCCTCAGGAACAGTGTTCGTAATAGATATTGTGTGAAACTATTAAGTTTTTTTGTTGTTTCGTCTTCGTTTACTATTTTTGCTTGTATGTGTCAGCGTTAGTAATGCCTAGAGCATTCAACTATGAGATCATCTTTTGTCTTACATTAGATAGTGTTTTAACTTTTGTTTGGACTAGACGTTGATTTAATGTTCTTTGACTCTGTGAGATTCCTTTATCATAAATACGCAGCTAGATATAAAACAGAGATCTTTTGTTGTCGCAATATGTTTAATGCTTAATACTACGCTTTTCGTATTTGTGATCAGCGTACTATAGGTACCTACTTCTTAATTATTATTTATATCAATTGTGAATTACAATTATGTCCATCCTACTAATATTATAAAAGCGAAAGTTTGTAAGTATGGATAGATGGATGGATGCTTGTTACTCTTTGACGTTAAAACTACTGTACGGAATTGGCTGATATTTTGCATCGGGATAGGTTATACGCTGGATTAACATATAGGCTACAAAACTTCACGCTCCGACCCACTGAGGCAGAGTAACGCGGTTAATACCGCGGGGCGCAGCTAGTAATACATATAAAAAAGCTTAAAGATCATTTTTATATTAAATTGTATTTTTTTAGATTACAGGTTTGTTAACATCATTCCATTTCATTGGCACTTGTTGGAAATTTTTCGATGGATGTATAAAAACATAATCTATACTGACATACCTATAAAGCTGAACAGTTTGCTTGAACTTGCAAATCTCAGGAATTACCTACAGGTCCAGTTACAATTCATTGTTAGATAGCTTATTTATCGAGGGAGGCCATAGGCTAGATATAATTATGAAATTTTTACGTAAATGTGAGTTACGCGGGTGAAATTGTAAAACGCGCGCGGGAAGCTATTTAATAATATTAATTATACACATATTTTTATATCAGTTACAAAAAGACAATTTGAGTACGTGAAAAGAGCTTTTCATAGCTATAGTTACATTTTCAATCCTCAGGCTGACTCCATTTTGGGTTAGAGCGTGTGAACGACGTGAGCGCTGATCTTCGATCAGGTCACCCACATTAACATTTTCAATACATAGGCTGACTCCACTTCTTTCTTTTTTCTTTGTTTTTTTTATTTTAAAAAGATTACTTGCAGAGTTTTGCAGTCAACTAGTATTCTTGTTAACCCCTCGAGCTAAGCTAAAATGCTTGTGTTACGAGTGGGTTCACGTCGATAGTGCAATGGGTGGGGTTCGAACCGGCGACCTCAAGACCACAAGTCCGACGCCCTAGCCATTGGGCTACGGCCGCTTCAAAGAGCGTGTGAACGACGTGAGCGCCGATCTCCGATCAGGTCACCCGCATATTACCAAAGCTAGAAGAACGCGCACGCCCCATATGGGTTCAGCCTTATAAGAATATTAAATTATGACACTTCTTTATAATTAGGTATTTCACGCATATTATATACCTATTATGCGTGAAATCACACTTATTATTTTATTTATTTTCAAAGGTTTTTTCTGCTTTATTTAAACATATACTGCTATTAAAATGTTAATCAAAAACATTTAAATTATACTTAATTAACAGCGTATAAAAAACAAGTTTATAATATAAACTGGGATATGATATTGATCTTATAATTATTGTCATATAATAAAGAAGCCCAAATACATAGATTTGCATTTAATGTATATAATATTAGTTTTAGTAATGCGAATTTTATAGGCAATCATTCAGTTAAATTTGAAATTATAGCATTTGAATACGATTTTAAAACAAGCTTTGTGACGTTATTACGGATTCAAATTCATGTGTGAAATTAGATGTATTATTTGCATAAATTTAAATTAGTTTCACACATTTCAATCATTACAGATGTTGTTGGTTATATTTTAGTAAAGGTGTTAGTTAAATAATATGGTAATTAAATATAGATTATAAACATTATTAATCTCCCTCTACTTATTCATTTTCTTTTTTTTTGGTAGGTAAATTAAAAACATTAATAAATTAAGAAAACAACTAAATTAATCGTATTTTTTTAAATAATTATTACATTAATAGTTTCATAAAATATTATTCATAATAATATACTGATATTATACGTATATATTATTAGGGATAATTTTCTCTGATAAAATACCGTGTAAGTACCGACACATATGTTTATATTTTAGTTACTCAAAGTGGCGTAAAATTCACTTATAAAAATAAAATATATTGCATTGAAATAATATTCTGTTTTTATAAGCTAGTTTCACACAAATTCGAGAACCTTAAGTACAATTCCATTTTCACCTGGTATTATTCTCACGACACCCATTTATTCGTATCACAAAGTAGTGCTAGAATAATAGAGCATTTATTCCTTTTATATCAAATGTTACATAATAATATACGTAATTATACTGCAATTATGTAACATTCCAGAAATAGTAACTCAGAAATAAAATCGTGCCGTAAGTTAAAGCTTTTTGTATTTTACTGTCTCAGCCGATTTTATTGTGACTAGAATGCAGGAGTTGCAGTTTTAAAATAACAGTAAGTAAATTTGAATAAATTTCACAAATTTCTGTGTTGAAGATTCAAAATTCTGCTAATAGAATGAATAAGGAGATCGTTCTGTTAAAAATATTTACTATTTTTGTGGATCAAAAGCTCTTAACAACACAAAGCTATACTTATAAGTGTTTCACAACCGTCCAATACCTAATTGAATAAGAAAAACTTATGGAAAACGCAGTAAATTATACTTCATTCATCTTTGAATCAAGGACATGAGGTCAGTAACAGATTGGTTATTTTAATTCCTTTCAAACGTACAGGTATTCGCGCACTTGTAAGTATTTCAAGCACTTGAGTAAGACTTGTATTGCATGCCTATCAATGCAGCAAAGATATTTCAATCTTCAATATATAATATGAATTGCTCGTAACATTAAAGGAGCGCAATGTTCCCATAAAACTGAACAGGCTTACACATTATGCAAATATGCTAATGAATCTTGCTTTACTTTTCTGGTACAAATTGCGTGAGAATGGTAACATATTGAGACATGAGAAAATGTATTTAACTTAAACTTTTGCTACTTCTGAGGGTTAAAACACAACTTTTTTTCTTTGTTTTTTTTTTTGTTGTCCGGGCGGAATTGCTTTTACGCATTCCCACCGCCGCTGCATCGTATTCGCGCGCTGTCGGTGGGTTCTAAACTCATAACACGAGGAGAGGACCCTACACCACTAAAACCCCCCGGACACTCCTTCGATCCGCCGATGGCGGGGGCCGGGTACACGACTTTTAGTGCTAAGAAGTAGCAAAAGTTTAATGCTTAAGTCCGATCAAAACAACAATGAAATTGATGAATGTAAGTGACTATACAAAATAAAAAATATCGGACACTAATCAATAAGATCAAGAGCAAGAATCAAAACTAGGTATAATACACAAGTCGCATAACTTAACGTAAGTACATATTGTATCGATGTCGATTTCATGAATAAACAACGTGACAAATACGAAAAATGCGCTTTTTCGTTCCATTTATTTTTTCAAGACCGTATAAGAAATACCAAAATACATGAAAATATGAGAGTCCGCATAAAAGGGGTCAGCTATATAGAAATTCTGTTTAATATTTTATAGCACATGTTAAAAAGGCTTTAATTCATATTTAGAACTTTATAAAGCAATATTTAAATGCATAATATATATTTTAACTTAAGTGGGTAAATAGTAAACCACTAATTAAATTAAAAACATAATGTTTTAATTCAATTTAGTTTTTGACCAATTACATTACTAATTATTTAAATAAAGTAAATCAAGAGGAAGTAAAACCGGCCAAGTTCGAGTCGGACTCGCGCACGTAGGGTTCCGTACCATTTTCATGTGCCTACCTGTTGCCGTTCTTGATACCGAGCAAAAAAGGTTTAAAAAAGGGTTTGTTGTATGGGAGCTTTAGCCCTTTAATATATTTTTTTTTGTATTTGTTGTTAAAGCGACAACAGAAATACATAATTTGTGAAAATTTCATCAGTCTAGCTATCGCGGTTCTTGAGATACAGTCTGGTGACAGACAGGAAAGTCTTAGTAATAAGGTCCCGTTTATACCCTTCGGATACGGAACCCTAAAAATATGAAGCGTGTATAATCGCGTGTTCAATAAGGAAAAATACCAAAAGTCGCAGTACAATTAATGATAACAGTACTTCAAACGCTTGCCGTAATAGCAATAATCCGCATTTTAAATTTAAAGTATCAATTTCATAGAAATTAAAACGACCTTATAATGTCGGAGTCGTAAGTTCTGAACAGTTATACTTTAACTTATAGATAAAAATGAACCTCATGTTATAAAGACACAAAAAAAAACAAATAAGAATGTGAGTAATTATAATAATTACTACAATGCACCGTACTTAGTTAATCCGTTAAAATCACCCGAGATCCAATTAATGAACGAACATGACACGCATAAAATTAATTATAAATTGACTTCTTCACAGATACTGACCTAATTGAGGCTACTTGGCTTATCGTATATAGTTTAAAAGCTTTGACATTTCGGCTTTTATTAGCTCCTTGGTCTAACGGTTATATGTTCGACTGTAATTCACGTGACGGGATTATCTTGAGAAAAAACGATGTCAGCCCGAAGTTAGGGAATTGGGGTATTGCACCCGTGGTGCTTTAGAGACGTTAAGCTGCAAGAGTTGGCACCTCATCTCTTATCAGTTGTGTCGATAAAACCGTGGTACCTGATTTTGAGAGTATGTAATCATGAAATAAAATGAAATGAATAATTTTCTTCAGCAGTTAGGTATTTGCACACATTTGTACTTGTCAGAATTACAATATAATAAGATACATTTCTAAAAATCTATACCTAAAAGATAATTATTACGCTATGCAATAACCGACTAGGTAACTAACACTAGTAGGCAACAGCAACTTACAAAGCTAGTCTTATTAACATTTTCCGTCCATCCGTCCTGTATGTAAAGTGTAAAGTAAAGGAAAAAAGAGTGCAGCTGTGTATAGGCATACATATGTGATATGATAAGATAAGATGATTGTTTATTTGTTCTGACATAAGTAGGTATACATACAGTTGGAAAATGTATCAAATTATATAAAACAGTTTGGTGCTTCATGTTCGACCTTAACAGCGTACAAATGTGTATTATAATATCTCCTTAGCTTAATCTTCAGGAGATTGACCATCCGCTTCATCGCCCTTTTTTTTTGTCCTGGGCTGCATTACTGCATTCCTACCACCGCTGCAGCGTATTTACGCGCTGGCGATGGGATATGTGGGACTCGCCCTCTCCATAGCGTGGTATGCTAAACTCATACCACGAGGAGAGGACCGTACACCACTAAAACCCCCCGGACACTCTTTCGATCCGCCGTTGGCGGGGGCCGGGTACGCATGAGCAATCCGGCCCCGGCATCATGGCAGACGGATCTCCTGCAGCTTCACTGCCCTAGCCGAAATCGGTCATGAGGACTTACTATTATTGCACAAGCTGGTGACACAATGTCCAATATAACGATCATAAATTTATGGCTATGTCTAATTAGTTGTGTAATTTCTACTGTAAAATCCATGTTACGCTTCATACAGTCTGTCAAAGTTTTATGACTTGCCTTTACCTTTTTATGTCATTGTAACGGTGTTCGGTTTCTCAGTTTACTACGTGTAAATAATCAGCTTTTGGATTTTAGTATCGATTTAGAGTTCGTAAAATATAGTTTATAACTATTGATCTCGTCGTGTTTAAATTTTAAACAGTACGTAATTAAGTGAGAGTCGTAAATTCTATGCTTTTGTGTCGCAGTAACAAACAGAAGCTTAAATAAGATTATATATTATTATGAAATCATGACCTACGGTGCCGAGACATGGACATTTACAACAGCGCTAGTACATACATTCAAAGGCGATCAACGAGCTATGGAGCGAGCTTAGGATTTTTCTGAACGATAAACTTCACAATGAGGATAATATTCGAATGAAGATAATATTCGACAGAGAACTAAAGAAGAAATAAGCAAGTTAAATTGGCAATAGGCTTGCTATATCTGCAGAAAGACGGTCTGACATTGAAACAGATGCGTCCTAGAGTAGAGAATGCGCCTCGGCAAACTTCAGGTAGGACGCCCGCTAGCAAGATGTTTTGATGATCATATTTCCATCCATCAGCTTTTCCTAATCCACTACTGGACATAGACCTCCATTAATTTGCGCCATAATACTCTGTCATTTGGCTACTGCATCCAGTCCACTCCTGCTTCTCTTCGCAAGTCATCGGTCCATCTTACGGGGGGGCGTCTTTCCTTCATATTTAAGCTCTAGTAAAAAATACTATAGTAACATTTAGAAACGGAAATAAATTAATCGGTCTATTAATCTCATACAAAATTAGGAAGACGTAATTAAAAAGAAGATTCCCCATGCATCTATTATTATAGTTGATTGAGATTTATTGTTGTTGATTAAAATAATTAATTCGTATAAAAATTCTACTAATGGATAAATAAGAAGCGGATATAATAATACGACTTACAAATGTAATTAATTGTGTGAATATGCAACAGGTTAGAAAATTCTATAGCGTGTGACTGTAACATAAGTTAAAAAAACATTTAATTTACTTAAAAGAGGGAAAAGAAAGCCAATAGGATAGGGACAATCTGAATAGACTAAAATTGAGATCGGACACCTTTCAAACCGTTTCAAAAAGTTATATTTTGAGCCTCTACTTCATTGCTTTGTAAGTAATAAGGCGAAAGTATAGTCTTCCTGATCCAATTTGGCCACGGCCGCCCATCTCTTATGAGATTATACACCTTCGCATGACATAATATTATAACGCACAAATGTGTGCGCAAAAATAGGGACACTGTTTTTCGTATACTCTCGAAATGTGAGGTGAGACAGTCCTATCGGCAGGACGCGGTGGGTGATCAGGTTCAGGATCGACAGCTAACGTTTTTTTCAAGGCACCGGTCAAACACCAAAAACTATCTAATTTCGGGCTAGTAAGTACGAAGATTATTTCGCTAGAGAACATTTACTCATCATTCCTATACTCTCAAAATCCGGTGAGACAGTCCCCAACCGACACCACCGCCCGGTGGGAAATCAGGTTTAGGACCGACAGCTAGCAGTGGTAAAACACCACAAACTACCTGATTTCGGGCTAGTAAGTACTTAGATTATTTGTCGAGAGAACATTTCTTATGAACATACTTTTGCCCACTCTGTGAATTTAACCCGAACCCGGATTTTTAATTTCTAGTGAGGTCACTAGAAAGTATAATATAAGGAAGAAAGATTTTTCATAGATAAGATCCAAGAAGGAACACTTGATGAATAGCAGCTGATAACTAAAACCGGGTTTAATGCAACTATTCCTTATCGTTGTCGTTAGGTGTAAACTCATCAACTGATCTGTAGTGTTTGACCCAATTAGGTGTTAGAGACCGATAGATAGGGACGTAGTATGCGCGTGCGCTGTTTCTGGTTATTATTATCATCGCATAATATCTATTTTTAAATACATGTGCCGGCTAATGTTGATGCATCTCGTTTTGTTATGTCATGTTTTTATGTTAAAGCGTAGGTAAATTGTTCTTCTAATTATTTATAAATAGCATCCCACCCGGATTCGTATGGGGATAAAAGCTTAATTAACAACAAAACCTTGACAAATTATATACCTAAACCTTCCTCAAGAATCATTCTAGGTATCCGCGTGCGGTTTCAGCCGCGTAGCTCCCCATCCTGTCGAAACTTCATAATAAAATAGGCTATTGCCTATATGGTCAAAAGAGATATGCCTCAGAAACGCGAGTTCAAGGAAATAAACAAACTCTTCAGCTTTAAAGCATAGAAAATATGTTTTGAGTTTATCAAGAACAAACAGGCAGTCACGGCAGAGGACTGTGTTTTGTAATATAAAGTGATGGATAGATATTGAACGAAAACCATATTAATATTGAATAATTGTCGGGTTTTCTACGCGATTTTTTACCATTCGCACAATATGACTTTTTAAAAATCTGTAAAGTAACAGACTGACAAAAAAGCTACTTTCGCATCTATAATATTAGCAGAAATATATTGAAGTATAAGATTTATCTCTACCCATTGCATAATATAAAATTCTGAATAACATAGTTAAGCCTACTTACTTATAAATAAATTCTACGTTTTATTATGTATGAGATAATTTCCCTATAATAATATACGTACCTATACATATTATGGTGATTGCGCGATATGATCACCTGCGGCTCGATTGGAATTTACGATACGATAGTAGAGTCTGACCAACGAAAGCTGTCCAAGAAAAAAGGCGGGAATTTCAAAAAATCAAGAGCGTGCAACCCTTGCTATACACTGCTTAAACGGAGTTGATACTTGATATTATTCAAGACATATTATGCGATTTAGGTAATGACTGTTTTTTTACATAATGTAGAAAAAGTTGAATGAAAGAAGAAGTTATTACTATAAGTTTATTTAATGGAATAGATACCACTGATGCGATGTCACAATAAAATAAACACAAAACATAGGTTTTGAGTCATAATCGAAATCGGATTCCAAGAACTCTACGCCTGATAATATTGAATCAGCTTCATTGCTTTCTTAACTGCTACTGCTACTGTCCCCAACATGTATTACAAACCGTTCAAGTTCGTTTTCAACAACACGGTCCCTTAATTTGTACTGATTTTCAACATTTAATACATGATCAGTGTACTTCTTCCAGTCATCAGCAGTTATGGATAGAAAGCATTCTTTTATTAAATTTTGCATTTCAGCCCCTGGTATTCCTATATTTTTGCTTGCTACTTTTCTCTTCGCCTGACTCCATACAAGCTCAATTGCATTGAGGTCGCAATGATACGGTGGCAGCAACAAAATTTCGTGATTGTGGATATGACTATATTTTTTTAGACATTCCTCAGCTTCGTAAACTGCTGCAGGTTTATTATCTTTGACCAAACACATTAATTCAGCTTTGGTATAATATTCTTCAAAATGAATATTATTATCTTGAAGCCATAATCGGAGATTAGCTTTAGAATCAGACATAGTAGGGGGTTTGTTTAGTTGTTTCACATGATAACTTGCATTGTCCATCACAAGTACACTAGGTTTAGTGAGATTTGGTATCAACATTTCCTCAAACCATTTCATGAAGTTGGTAGCATTCATATCATCATGGTAGTCAGCTGATTTGGATTTTGTGCTGAATACCAATAAGGCACCTGGCACAAACCCTTCCTCCGATCCTGCATGCACAATGATATGTCTTTTCCCTGACGATATATTTGTAGTGACACCACTTGTTGAAGGTCCTTGCCACGATTTTTTAACTTTATAATTCTGATGTACATAAGTCTCATCAAGATAAATTATCTGTTTACCTTCTAGTCTCTTTTCATGTATTGCTCCCAAGAATCTGTGTCTCCATGCCGCAATATCATATTTTTCAGTAAGTAAAGCCCGTTAATTTTTATTGTTTTGAAAGTGAAACCCGTTCTTGTGTAAAAATTTTATAAGGATTTCACGGCATCCCATAAATCCAATTGCTTCCTTCAGCTCATTGTGCAGGCTTCTCAGTGTTGGGACTTGTTTTTTCACTCCATAAAATTCGTTTATTTTGTTTCTTATAGCCGAAATATCAAAATTATCCAAATTGGAAACTGTTGCTGAATGTGGACGACTTTTCCCCGGAGTATTCCACTGTCCTTGATTCTTAGACCCTTCAATTTTAATTCTTCTTAGGGTCTTCACACTTACATCTGAAGAGAGCAAATACAATAAATTATGTTGCAGTATAATAATACTCGCACTGGGCCCGCATGGTAGATTACGGCCCACTCCCTCTCACAGAGAGGAGGCCTGTGTCCCAGCAGTGGGAACGTTAATAGGCTGATTGATTGATTAATAATAATACTAAACCAGACACTTTTATTTTAAGTCTTTGGTTAGTACACTGTCATAAAATTCAAAAACTATAATAAAATACAAAGACAGCATGTTATTTAATTTAGCTATCCATACACATCATTAGAGATGTGTACCTCACTCATGAGGTGCCTCATTTGAGGTACTCGTGATCGCAAATTAAAAAAAAGAGTTACTCGAATTTCAACATTGAACCACCTCACTACTCATTCACGCGTCAAAAACTCATGAGTGAAAGAAAATTATGTGAGTGAGGGAGACGTAAAAATCAGAATCGTGAGTACTTATGAGTCGACGCAACCGTCCGCCCCGCTGCCTCGGACTATCGGCTGAATTCGGCTGAGTTCGGCTCGGGCTCGGCTCGGCTCGTAAGATACGCTGACATACGACTCCTCGCCTCAAATGAGGGGTACCTCGTGAGGACCTCGCGAGGCAAAATGAGGTACTCCCTCAACCTCATATAAAAATGATGAGTTACTCATCACTACACATCATTATCCTATGGCCCTTCAAAGTTACTGTTAAATCTATAATTTCTGTATTAATAAGAGTAGGTACCTGTCATTGAAGATATCTTTTCTAAATACTGTGTTTCACAAGTCGACATTTCATTTTTTTCGAGAGTTTTCAATTACTTTACTGTTTCCACAATTTTAAGTTTTGTCTCTTCGTTGTTAATACTTACTGAAAAGTAGATACACCGTGAAAAATATTGCTATATTTTATAAATAGTCGAAAAGTATCAAGTTCTTGTAATAGTAATTCAAAAAACTAACCTAAAAGTGAAATGATTGAATCCAGTCGTCGTATTTTCTCTGCAGATTTCTGATTCAAATCACTTTTTACGTCTTTATATTAATTGTCAATCATAGTAAATAGAAGCTTCCTCGTTGAACTTTTGATGGTTTTCGGCATTATTATAAACAGAATCAACGAAAATATGATGCACGTAAACACAAGATGACTCAAGTACGAAACGTCAATGTGACAATTTTGACAGTCCTAAAATATTGCCATATCAAAAGTTTAGAAAATAATTCGTGGACAGCTTTCGTTGGCCAAACTCTATCTATATATCTATAGTTACTATCTTGGAATTGTTAAAACTGGGCCTAACCTATAACGAACGACGGGTATTTTCGAATAAAAAACAATTAAAATCGACTTATCAAATTCGAACATCCTCGCCTTCATACAAATTAATGCCGTTGTGTACATTTTATATAAAGTAAGTAGGTATGTGAAATTAAGTAAGAAAAGAACCTATAAATAAATTTACAAAATGAATTATTGTCATTAGTTCCATCTTTACAAAACCGTATCCATAAAATACCATAACTTCAAGCCTATTCTAATTTATTAATAATACTCTAGACAAAGATTCGAAATTGAGATGTTTAAAAATTAACGGTTTCTCACTGCGCCCGCGCATTTCCGATAAAAGCGTTACTAATGTTTTACACCAACACAAAGCGACACGTGCGAACGTGAAAATCACAGAAATGAGCGCGAGGAAAGTTGTTAGACTTGAAAATTATTTTACTTTGATATTGTCACAAGCCGTATTAGGAACATACGCCGTTAAAGAGAATATTTAGTTATTTGTAAAATACCCATAATAAACTTTGTCTAGAGGTAGTAAACAGTTCCACAAATACCACCGAACTTTGCAAAGATTAAGTCTAAGCTATATCTTCTTCTTCACTTCACCTTATGTCTATGTTTATGTCCACAGCTGGACATGGGCCTCCTCTTAACAGACGTTGGCAATGGTCGAGGCATATTGCCAATAATCACTAAGCTTGGCGAGTGGACGTTGATCGCAGTAAGATGGTAACTAACTTTGAGCTGATAAATTTACATCCTTTAACTGACTATCCCTTAGTCACTTCTTACGACACCCATGGGAAGACATAGAGTGGTCTATTGTAAACCAGAAACAGCTTGTAATGTATCAATATACTTATTCTTTCTAAATATTTCTTCAAATTAAAATCCTATCGTAACATTAATATTATGATAGTGAAAGTGACTGTACCTGCGTATTAGTTTTTTTAAGTTTTTAGTTTTTTTAAATAGACAACTCCCGCACTAGGGAAATGAATCCCTGTGTCGCGGGGGACTTTACAAACATTCATTACACGGACACAAAGAACACCCAGACTAAGAACAACTATTTGTAGTTTACACAGATAATTGTCCCGGGTGGGAATCGAACCCAGAACACCAGGTCTCAGAAGCTACTACCGTAACCACTGAGCCACCGGTACAGTCAACATAGACATATAAGACATAAAGGTACCTTTAGTCTCGGAAAAAATACTGTTTTCCAGGGATATAAGCTTTCTGTGACAGTTTAAAGATAATCAGGCCGAACAGCGTCAAAGCTACGCTTCAGACCGATCGACTTGGACCAGACTGCATTTCGTAATTACCTACCTACAACTCATATGTCTGTCGCAGAGTCTGTCGGAAGCCGTTCGAAGCCGTACGGCCATCACGGAATTCGAATGTGTCAAAAATACGAACCATGGTTCCTGTTGCTTATATGCCGTCACAATTGTTGTTTTTGAGCCCTGTTGTTTTAAATATTGGTGTGAACTACAGATACTTGTTCTGTGTCTGGGTGTGTTTCGTGCCCGTTAATTGAGTAAGCCCCCCGCGAGTCCCGCGACACAGGAATTAATATCTGTAGAGCGGAAGTTGTCTTTTATTATATAAGCGGCCGTAGCACAATTGCTAGGGCGTCAGACTTGTGATCTTGTGGTCACCGGTTCGAACCCCACCCATTGCACTACTGACGTAAACCCACTCGTAACACAAGCATTTTAACTTATCACGAGGGGTTAACAAGAATACTAGTAGACTGCAATACTCTGCTAGTAATCTTTTTAAAAAAAGAAGAACACAAAAAACTAATAAACAAATTGCGACCGACCAGGCAAATGGCAGCCCATTTGAAACGTGCCAAAGACCGCGGGAGTACTCAAATACATACATATTTACGCTATCAGTGAGTGATATCATTAATATTTCGTTTATACAACAATTCACTCATTCACCCGTAAAAATGATGAATGAAATATAACGGATGCGCTTATAAATGTTAAATTTGAATTTATACTGGGAAAAGGGTCAATCGACACATGAAGCAATAGAGGTTGATTTCAAACGAATATTCTAAATTGCCGACGATGTTGAATTAGTAATTTGATTAGGTTTCACTGTTATACGCTTAAAATTCATGTTACACGAAATTTTAATGAAATGTTTGAGTGCATTAATGTGGTTTGCATAGTAAAAAGTAGTCTGATATACTAATGTTATTGTAATAGTTGATAAATAGCTTGTGGCTCTATTTCCATAATGACGTATTTAAATAGAAACAATACATAGAAATTAGAAAAAAAAAATACGGCATTTTTAGTCTAAACGTTTATAAACAAACTCACTGATTGACTCAAAATTTTGCATGTATTTGAGTTCTCACGCTCTCTCTGATGCTAATCACGTAAGTTTTATTTTGTAGTTTTTATCCCATTTGGAAGATTATTGATAAACATATTATTTCAGCGAATTAGAATTGCACACCGTCCCAAAAATTCCTCGTAAAACAAAATAAAAAGGAAACATGGTAGGTATATCACTGGTTTTCACTATTTCTAAAATACCTCCGTGTTTTATATTCCTGAGATACGTAAGACAATTAATTAAATTAATAGATACTCAAAATTTAATTTTAATTACATACTAAAATTATGTAACCAATTTACGGTTCTCTTGTTACTTTTTAAATTAAAATCACAAAATATCTAGTGTTAATTCCTTTTAAACAGAAATAACATACCTATTTTGTGTTTTTAATTTAGATTAATATGGATTTCCGCAAAGAAATACGTTTGATTCTGTTAAATTAATAGTGTTTCATCAATGTTCGCAATACTAAAATAAATTATAGAATTTCTGAATATATGCTAGAAATACATACAAATAATTTAATAGATTTACGAGTCGATAAAGTGTTGTACACAGATAGAATATAGCTTGGATTAATATTCCCCATTTATTTGGTATGTCACATATAAATCGAAGCGATTGTAATAATAATATTGATTTCAATGCTTTTGTAGACATGTAAATCCACGGCAGGGAATTAACATTCCGCAATGAGAATGCGATTGGCTGTAAATTATTTTATTGGGTGCTAAACTTCTATTGAGTCCACAAAATCAAATAGTTTAACAGGTATTCTGCCTTTTCGCCAAAAATTGTTTAGCAGATTATCACTTGCCAACTAACGTTTCGCAGGGTTTTATTAAGCCGAATAACCGCAGTTCAGTTATAAATACGTTTTATTTATCTAAACATTTTCAAAACACCACTTTAAATCTTCTTAGTCCACGGAAAAACAAGTAAGCCGCATTTTATAAACAGAGCTCTTTTTGCGAAAGCGTCGTCTTGAGAATTATTTATCGTCTATCAAGAACGTGGATGAGTCAAACGATTTGGCGATCACGTGACAAGAATGCCTTAACTTATAACTTGTCAGAATTGTGTGAAAGTTCCAAAGCTGGATTGTACAGGAAGTTTATAAGAAAGAGCAAGGTTATACGCTCGTTAATCAATATGCTTTCATTTATAATACAATATTAAATATATTATTTTTATTTACGTACCAAAGCCTTATAGATGGTTCTTATTTATTTGGGCTTGGGTCAGCCTTTTAACAAATTAGTATTTTGGATGCAGCACTCAATTTATTAGTGTTAAAATATTGAAAACCGATGAATCATGGTCCCATTCATATATTTTTGTTATTTATTAGCAAATGTCGAACTGTTAAAATATTAGATTAATAAATTAAATTTACATAATTAGATTTGGTTCGGTCAAAAATTTGGTGTACTATTGACTTATTTAATAAATAACATACTATGAGATAAAACATTTACTGCCAATGCTTAATCTTTATTGTTTAAAGCGAAAAAGATATAACAATATTTATTTCTCATAAGTTACAAGTTGTATTGGAATTCCTTGACCTCACACTTCGATTCCCTGTGTCGTGAGATCCAAGTTTCACTTAGTTCCGCAGAAAATATATTTTTTTAGATTATCTAAATAGTAGCAACTAAGATAACTGTACTTTGTTTTTTTTTAATCTAATATTGTAGTAAAAGAATAGGCAATCTAATATTATCGTATATATTTGAAGTCATAATAATTTTAGATTAAGCAATTACAAATAAAATAACGTAGGCATACTGAACTTAACTTTTTTTTATATATTTTACTAAAAGAATACGTAGCTGAAATATTATTGTATGAACTCGAAGTAATTTAGTTTACTTCGAATGTATACTATATTATATGGTATTATAATAATGTTGGGTATTATCACTCACACGATTTATGTCGAGTTTGTAAATATTGAAAAAATCAGAGCAAAATAAGATTGGTGAATAAACCAGATTGGAGAGGGAATATTATTTTAAATATGTACTTAGGTACTTTAGATTGTAATCCATGAGATAGAACAGGTGCATTAAAATGATGAATTTTATACATTTTCACATTACAGTAAATGGTAGATTATTATGCTTTTATGAGGTGCGATTTTGATAACATGCAATTTGCAAACTAAAGTTCAACTATTTGTTCAAGATTATGGTTTGGTTATTACAAAATTAGTCTAATAGTAGTAGTAGAAGCTCTTTAACATCTTCAAGTTGGCATACATTGAATTCCAACTAAGTTGTAGAATTCGCATTGTCTTCAACTTGAAAGTTTATCGTTCGATTTACATTGGCCAAGAACAGTTGACAGTCAAGTGGTCGCCGGAAAACCAGGAGAGTAATTACATAATAATATAACAAGGAATTAGAAAACTATTTCTTCATTACTACCTATAGAGATTTTATTAAACATTACCTATGTAATTGATAATGTATATAAGCTAGGTACAGTAACTCAAAAAAATGTCTAAGGCTTGAACAGCAAATACATTTTTAGTCTTATGTTTAGTCTTAGTCATATCGTAACGTAATTGCCCTACTACTAGTTGCTTCGGTTTTGTTGGATCGGTTTACCTACTCTACTCTGTTTATCTACTCCGCTACACACTTGTCTAAACATAAAAGGCTTACATTCAAGAGAAAGCGGTATATAATTAATAATATTAATTACATATTTCGAACTTTAAATCTAATATTAAAAAATAAATTGTACCTTTTTATTTTTTTTGTCCGGGGGGAAATGCATTTAAACATTCTCACCTCCGCTGCAGCGTATCTGGCGGCGGGATATGTGGGACTCGCCCTCTCCATAGCAGTAGTATGCTTATTCAAACCACGAGGAGAGGACCCTACACCACTAAAACCCCCCGGACACTCCTTCGATCCGTCGTTGGCGGGGACCGGGTACGCACTAAGCAATAATAAATTGCCCAAATAATAAATTGTATCTACTATTTAAATATTTTTAGCAATTATTATATATAGTTTAATAATATGTAAGTAAATTACTTTATTAGATAGTATACAAATTGAATAACAAAATAATAAAATATTACTTTATTCTGGTACAACAATAAAAACATATTTGCGTCCGTCGTCTGTTTGATAATGTGTCTTATATCTTTAAAATTACAGTTTAAATAACACAACACAGGCCAACAAAAAACTCAACATCCAAACATGAACTCAGTGGGTGGACTTTACTTGTTTAGTTCGACAAACATTTTTCATTTTAGCGGGTGTAAATTGAACCAGAAATTTAACGTGTTATGTTTATATTGAATTTCCCAGAGATCATCAATTTACTTTTTGTAAACAAAAATTCGTGGATGTACAAGCAGACTGTGCAAAATAGTTTTATGGGTGGCCATCAAAACGACCACAAACGGGGACGGCTGACGCGAACGCATTGAAGACTTTTTAATTGCTGGATAAGGTTCAATGACTACATACGATGTATCAACAAAGCTCGTGTTTTTCTTAATATCATCGCATTTCAACTATTACCTACTGTCATAATTATAATCCATGTTTAATTTTAATACTGTCATATTACAAATTCTTAGATTTAATAATTTCTTGAGAATGTCAATTTCATCATTATCCGCCCGTATAACGTCCACTGCTGAACATGGGTCTCCTCCCGGATTGTTTGCCATAGTCACCACGCTTGGCAGACGGGTTGGTGACCGCAGTATTATGTTGTACCACACAAGGAAACGCTGCTACCCGTTCCACACAAAGATTTCCTGTCCGGCATGGGGATCGAACCCACGACCTCCGAGATTTAAAGCAAGCCAAATACCGCTATCCTACGGAGATTTCCTAAATGTTGATTTAAATTTAAACTTATAATAATAATGTTTTTATTTGTATTATTTATGTAATGTACGGTATCAACCCGTTTCCACAGCTGAACATGGGCCTCCACTTTATTTACGGCCAAATGCTATATCGGCTCAGTGGTTTAGGCCGATTTTATGAATTTGTCAGATACATAGAATAGACCTTAAGAAAAGGACACATGCTACCTCATATTCACCAAGGGATTGAAATATGGGAATACAAGTTTATTTATAAGTTCGTCCTTACTAAAAGCTAGTTAACTACAAAACGTCGACAGGTATACAAATCAAATGAATGCCATAAGTTCACACAGTGTAATTATAGTACGAATGAAGTCTACATTATAAGTGTTGCTTTAATATAAATTTAGTAATATAATACAAATAAAACGAAGTTAAAGTTTGCTTTATACTATGTAAATCACTTTTTCATTGTTTTAGTTCCAGACTATTTTAAAGCTTGTTTAAAACTTGCTGTCGTTAACAGCTTAGCCTGCAAAGCAATTAAAGCGATTTTTTAAAATTAGATTGTGATATGACGTAATGAGAAGAGGAGTTTAGTCGTAGTAGTAATGTTTTTTTTTTTAATTTAGGTGCTGATAACCAGGTACCTCCATAATGTGTAACCAGGGTTGTAAAATGAGCGATCCTCTTCTTTTAAAATAAGTATTTATGGACAGCGGTGACTAGGATTGCCAGAAGAATAAACTTAAATATCGGGGCAAAATTTCGTGAAGTCGGGATTTTGGGATTATTGTCGGGACAAATAAATCAAATATGCTACAATTTAAAAAGGTTAAAGAAATGAGTTGCATGACTTTTTTTTTACAAAATATGTTTTGATGGCATTTCCATTTACAAGAACTTAATTGTCGGGACATTTTATATTTTGTCGGGAGTCTGGTCATCCTATGAAATGTCGGGACAATCCAGACGAATCCCGACCATCTAGCAACCCTAGCGGCGACCCTATCATCTGCTTTATTGCTATTCAAATTCATCCGACTAATATCTGCAAATATATCTAAATTTACGGTTGTTAATAAAACGACAAGACGGAATTTATTATAATCCAGCAGTCTCATAGATTGTAATCTAGATTTAAATTTATAGGCACACAACTTTGGACACATCATGGTGTTTTTTACTAAGACGCCAGAAGAGAGTAGGTATACTTTTATCAAACATATAAATGTTTATACCTGATATAAACGCTTACTGTTACTGACTATCAGTAGTAATGACATCCATTAATGCTGACAGTATGATTGAAAGAATGATTGTAAATAACTGGTTGAAAAAGATATCGAATATACAAGAATATACGTCAATAATATTCAACTTATATTAAAGTAATATTGATGTTGTTGACATATCCTGCTAGTTTGATAAGATATTTAGTCTTACACAAACTGTAAGAACTTGTGTGTAATTTGGCAGACGTTGACTTAAAGCATCCCTCATTCATCGAGAGGGACTCATTTTCTTTTCTCATGTCATAATTACTGAGGATGAATTTGTTTTTGATAAAATATTTTATTTTAATTCTATAATAATAATCAACCATAATTCAAAGTGGGCAATTTAATAACACCTGCTTTAACGGTGACTCAGTCAAAACTAAAATATTTTACTTCTACATTCGAATATTACTTTAGTTAGACGTGTTATCTTAAATGAAGGCGGCATTTATACGGCCTACAACAGAACTCTTACTAATTTCTGTAGGTACCTACCGTTAATGGACTAAACCTTTACTATACCTAACTAATAAAATCTTTATTATATTTTATCTCTCCAAATGAACCGAAAACTCAAAAAATTGCCTAACTTTCCTTCCACTTACTAAGTTTTTTTTTAAACATATCCCACCCAGTAAATCACGTAAAGTCGAATTTGATGGCGATAAATGAATAGATAGATTTATACTTTCTATTTTATAGCAGGTTCCCACTGCGATGCGTAGGCGCCATCATATTCAGAGACATCATGTTAGAAGGGAATAACATATGTATTCATGTTGTGAATAGCTAAAGGTGTGAATGATTGATGTAAATGATATACTTTGCTATTCAACGGGGCAATGCTGCCAGCATTCTGGGACCGTTGCCCAGTAGCATAGATTTGGAATAAGTAGTTGATATTTTGTTGTTAGTTTTAGATTAAATTTGCTTCTTTTTATACCTACTTATTTTTTTGTGTTTACGATTAGTTATCTATATGTTTAATCAAAGTAATTAATATATTAGAGATGGGCCGACTAGCCACCGACTAGTCGGGAAAGCCGCCTATTCGGCAAAATATGCCGATTTTGATCGCTGCATAACAAATGAAATAAAACAAATAATTTGTACTTGTTGCATCTTAGGAACGTAATTAATCAGTCAGTAATTAAGCTCAGCGGCCGCGCGATGTCTAAGCCGAGCGATGACGGAAAAGCCCGAACACCTCCGACAAGTAGGTATCAGAATGATCGGCATTGCCGAATAGTCGGCTGACTAATCGGCATTTTGAAAACCGATTAGTCGGCTAGTCGGTTAGTCGGCAAATACTATAGTCGAACCATCACTAGAATAGATGTATCTATATAAGGCAATTGTAAAAGTAGTGTCTAAATTTCCAAAGTTTAAATACAGATTTAAAAAGCCAGCAAGTGTTCTTGGCACCATGCCTCATGGACACCCACTTTTGTTAGATTTTTAAGTTTTTAGTTTAAGCTAGTTTCAGTTTTATACTTAGTTTAATTTAATTTGATTATTTTTTTTAAGTTATTAAATATAAAAATTTACACATTGAAAAAAACGATTAAAAAAATATATATAAATTTGTAAAAATTTAATATAGGTAGCAGTATAGTTCTCGGTTTTGTTATAAATGCGTAATTATTTCAAAATCGACGAATTAAATACTAAGATACTTAGTAAATACCTTTACTACAGGTAATATCAATAAAACTTACAGATTCACTCGAATAGTGCCGAACATCAGAACCGTCCGAGAGAGTAAGTGAGATATTTCCGTCACTTTCCTGTCTGTATTATAAATAAATATATTATAATGATTGTACTTCTTTCATCATACCGCATTAGGTTCATAGTTCTTATAACTTCTACATTTCTACAAACTACAATATTATATATCTAGTGTTGCTTTGTGAACTAGGTACCTAACTAGACTGACACATAAATACGTATAATAACAAATTAGATACCGCCTTTGATATTAAATTACTAAGACTTATTTTAAAGTCTGATTCACGGTAACATCATATTTTTTATGAGACATGTAGTAATGTTTATGTTTTGTTAGTTTTAGGTCTTTGATATTTCTCTTACTCATAAAGATATTTCTAGAGTTAATCATAATAATTGATGTTGCTAAGTGTTCTTGAGTTTCGTACTGCTATTATACAAAGAGTTTTATCAACATAATAATATTAATCTTTATCGAAATAAGTGTGTTGTTGATTAAGAGTATTTCATTGTGAACAAAATTTTCCTTGATCATCAAAATCAGTTAATTTCAATTAAGGTCTTACAAGAGTATAATTATTAAAATTTCGTGATCAAAGTTAAGGTTTGTTTCAAGGAGAGAATTTAAAATAAAAGATGAGTCTAATTAATTTTATATTATTTATTTACTTTTAACCTTAAACGACATAATTTAATTTTGCTAGACTACTTTAATTAACATCGTTTCGTCTATATATGTATAGGGAACTTACCCGAGGGAATCAAAAATGGATACTATGGATTCATAATATTAACAAATGGAAGGCATATCATAAATGTTTATCATTAACAAGGCACACACATAATATTTTAATAGGTTTTTGAAACCCGTTCTGAACCGAGTAAAAAAAATACAAAACAAATTATCACTTTGATTTTGGTCGTTGCTAATAATCAGCGAAATAATTTTATTTTGGTAGTACAACATGTATATTGTTTATACTTTTTAATAGCATTAAAAATGTTTAAATTAAAATTACTCCCAGCTTGAGTTAGTTGAGACCGGTCGTATAACCTAAATTATGTTTTATTACAAGGTACTAGAGCTCTTTTTGCCATGTACATTAATCGTAGTTGTCTCCTTCGGGGCAATTATTATTGAACTAATAAAAATACGTTTCGATAGTACGACTGATGTCATCTTCCTGGAAATTATAAGCAATTAATAGTATAGGTATTTATTATTACGGACGTAAATATGTTTAGAAGCGGTCGCAGCCCAATGGCTAGGGGCGTCGGACATACGATCATGTGGCCGCCGCCGCCGGTTCGATCACCACCTATTGCACTATCGACGTGAACCCACTCATAACAAAAGTATATTTTAGCTTAGCACGAGGAATTAACATCTGCGAGTAAATGTTAAAAATAACTATATTCATAACACTATCGCCGTACTTAAATAACTTTGTAAATTCCATACGTAGAGTATGTACACTCTAAGTGTATTGCTAATAGACCAGAACGAGATTTTCAAGATCGAATTCTGTCAATGCTTATGCTCGTAATTAGCAGTGAAAGTATACTAAGATAAGAGCATAGCAGGTTCCTAGTTGACATTTTATCTGCAGTTTTAACGATGCACTTAATTACGTACGGTCTTTATCAATTTATTGCGAGAAACGACAAAGTTCAAATGATTTATTCTGCTTGTTTGGATAGGAACGGGGACCTGAGCGTGCAGAGCACGTAAATTGAATTTTATCCTTATTATTATGTTTTCGTTATAATTTATTGCACAGGATGTATCGATAACCATATTGTGATTATATAAGTTTAATATTTTTAATAATTACATACATACGTTACCTTACTGTAGGTAATGACTTCTTCTATGTATTATTTGATTATTTCCAAACATGCTGTATGGATTATAGATGTAAGAAGTGATAATTTCACTTTATTTTATATGCACATAGAGTACATATAGCTTTAATTCTATTTTATGTATTCATCCAATAAATTTAAATTTAAAAGTAATAAAAGTAATATACCTATGTATTTTGAAAAAAAATTAAGAAATAGTATTAGATGCTTCACCAACATGTATTTATTTACTTCTAGGTAGGTATTTAGTAATAGCTATAACTGACATACCATCATTGAGACACGACGTTAAATGCACTTTGATGAGAGGCTTTTTGTTAGATCAAGTAGGTTTATAACGACATTTAAGATTACTATGTATTTATGATAAACAATTCTAGCCATGTTGCATTTGAATCCTATTCATTTCATCATCATCATTGGCCCGTATATCGTCCGCTGCTGAGCATGGAAATTTGTACCCCATTACGAAAAAAAAAAAAAAAAAAACACTTATAGTTTTGAAGGAGACTAGCGACCCGCACCGGCTTTTCACGGGTGCAATGTCGATGTATTATACATTATAAGCCTTCCTCTTGTGTCACTATCGATTTAGAAAAACGCTTCGAAATCCGTTGCGTAGTTTTAAAGATTTAATAAGCATACATAGGTACAGACAGACAGCGGGGAGCGACTTTGTTTTATACTATGCGCTATGTATTGAAGTACGGAATGCTAATACATATAATGTATATACGTATATTTTTATCATGCATAAAAACTTCGACCACTGACTTCGACATTAACTAAAGTATAAGTAAACTGTCGCAATGTTTTTCACATGTGCTGTAAAGTAACAAATTATGTCAATGTAGTATTCAATAGTAGTCAAATGTACTCGTATGTCGACCACCACGTCGGTTTTAGTTTAACTTTGAAAATTCGCCATCTAATTACCTACTCCTGCTGTCGAGCCCTGCATTCAAATAATTTAGTTTGTCTGCTCGCGAATTAGATTACGTACCAAGTTTGACTTCTGGCATGGAAAATAGAATCCATTCGAACTGGTGAAATAGAATTGTGAGAGTATTATGATGAGTTCATTAAGGAGTATGATTAGAGTGAAATTGAGTGATAGGATTAAGAACAGAGTGATTAGGGAACGTTGTTGTATGAAAGTAGATGTAGTGACAAGGATTGATAAAGGTAAGCAAAATTGTTGTGGACATATAGAGAGAATGAATGAAAGAAAACTAACTAGTAAAATGTATAGGCCGAAGGGGAAGACCAAAGCGGATGTACCACATTCAAATCGAGGACTTTTTTAAGAATGGCTAGGTTAAAACTACCCTAAACCAACAGACATGCATGAGGAGAACAATCAATGTAGAATAGGCGGAGGCGAAAGTGGTATGTCTAGATCGAAGCAAGTGGAAGGAAGTGGTTTCTGCCTACCCTATAAGAAAGAGGCGTGAATGTATGTATTAATTTTATTTACTATGTCAATATCTGAGTTCAGAGTATGGACTGTGATGTTTGAAGAAAATAGGTCCTTGTTCCGAATATTATTTAATTATAATATTAAGAATATCACACAGAAGAATTATAAAAATAACGAGTATCATTTGATTACCAGAACCGCAACACACGAAGACGAAGAACGAAGAAAAAATAAAATAAGCGAGTTTTACTAAATTTGGGAAAGTATTCAGTAGGTACTCAGATAACTTCAAACTAGACACTTATATCTTTAGACGACATCGGATATTAATTTCCTGGTTTCGTCCCTTTTGTTGTATTGTACTATTATTAATGTGAATGCGGTTTCTCTACAAATTCAAATTATTCCACAAGATGATGACAAGATGAATAGTCTGTCCGTCACCGGGGGTGTTCTAATGAAATTTCGCTACCCGTTTTAATGCTGGACACGTCTTGTAATCTTGAATAGTTAAGGTTATTGAGAACAATATTAGTTTTGACAGTAGGTACCATTACGGCCTGCCGACGATACGGCGCAGCACACGGTGGTGGAGTGTCCGGCGTGGGCCAACGAGCGGGAGGAGCTCGTTGGCGTGGTGGGAGACGACCTCTCGCTGCCGACCATCATTTCGAAGATGGTTCAAAGCGAGAGGTCGTGGGAGGCGGTTGCCTCCTTCTGTAGACAAGTTATGTCACAGAAGGAGGCCGCGGAGCGGGAGAGGGAAGTAGATCCCTCTGCACACCCGCTTCGCAGACGGCGTGTTGGCCGTCGGCGGCGGGCCGAAACCCGCCGCCTACCGCCCTAGGCTCGGCCTTGGGGTGTGGGGAACATGGGCCCCGCTCCCTTCGAGGCTGACCCATGAGGAGTAGGGACGCCTCTACACTCCGGGCGTCCCTATAATTGGGCAAATGGGCCACTGTAAGTGTGGCCCTGGAGATCCCGCGGTACCATATTGGCCGCGGGTGCCGTCGGGGGGCCGGATTGCTCATGCGTACCCGGCCCCCGCCAACGGCGGATCGAAGGAGTGTCCGGGAGGTTTTAGTGGTGTAGGGTCCTCTCCTCGTGGTATGACTTTAGCATACCACGCTATGGAGAGGGCGAGTCCCACATATCCCACCGCCAGCGCGCAAATACGCTGCAACGGTGGTGGGAATGCGTCAATGCATTTCCCCCCGGACAACAAAAAAAAAAAAAGGTACCATTACGGCCTTTGTTATTATTTAATATCCGACTTAAAATGTAATTACAACATAAATATTTTATCTAATTTTCAAAATAGCCAAGTTGGACATCAATTGCTCGTTTTATAAGAAAATCAGTGCGCCAAGCTCAAAATATTCGCTCGCTCTTCTAGACTTAATTTACATGAATAGCGAACGAGCGGCCGTTCTTTGTCTTTTAAGTTGCAATTAATTATTCTACTTTATGTAAATACGCCTACAAACGCGTCAGACTCGGACTTCCCTCGCCTTTTTGCGGGCACTAAAACATGTGCCAGCTAAAAACTTAATATTTATGCAAAGAAACGTGAGTAAATAAAACATGGGCGAACTTCCCTGAGCTCAATTTAATCTCGAGACGAGATGAAACTCTCTTCTATCTACATTTACTTAATATTAAACCAATGAATCTGACACCGAACGTGATATGAATAGTGAAGCAAGTTGGTTCATCGCTAGAATCGATTCTATTGAACCGTGCCAGTGACATAATGCGAAGGCCAGTGACTTTTCTGATAAACTTCTCGACACTAACAAATTGTAACTAACCGTATTTATTGAATTGTGATATCAGTATGAGCTATTGCACTCAACTACAAGAATTGGCACAGATTAGCAAACTCGAGTTAAGTTAACATTTGTTCTACAGATAAATAGTTTATTGCAAATCACTGCCGCGTTGATGTTTCAATGAATAATAAATCTTCGATTCTAAACAACAATAAATGTCAAGTTGTTTATCTTTATTAAGTAAGTCAATAAATTAAACACCTTTTAAATCGACCACCCGTATGATGATTCAAAGAATAGATCATCGCACGAGAGCGTGAGTGAAGTGTGTCATTAGGATTTCACCAATCTATTTTTGTTTAGCTTCCTCACTCGATGATGTTATTTTTGGATCATTGTAAGTTAGTAGACGGATTATCGAAGATCATAGTTTATTGCTCGCTCGAGTGTTTATACGGGTGTAAATGTAAAAGCCCAAACACGAAAAGGGAGCGATTGTCGTTAACTTTGTGAAGTGAATCCTATCGTAAAAAGTTTAAGAAAAGAAAATACTTTTGGTCTGGTATTTTACTACATAGGTACTTATGAGAGAGTTCTATAATTATCTTAATAAATATAACAAGTGTAGTACTTGAGAAATATATTCTAAGTGATCTCATTTTTACGACGTGCTCTTGACTAAATATAATTTATATTATCTAATTGTACTAAATTTCTTTTTTGTAATTATAAATAGGTATCTAAAACGTATTCAAGAGACCTCTTGAAGTCCTAGTTCATATGTATACCTATACAAAGCGCTCATATTTTAATATAAAACATATAAACATTAAACAACAAGTAATTTTAATACCAATAAAATACTCATATTGGTTTCATTACACAAACTTTATCGTAAACATATTAAAAATTCTGGGTGGTCCGGTAATACGACAAGTTTAATACATGATCTAGTAGAATTTATAAATAACAGTAAAAAAAGATACATGAACTTAAACAATACCGTGCGAACGAAATCAAAATGGCAAGAGCGCGAAAGATTAACATTCTTTTCTTAGCGATTCTGCTATAAAGGGGATCGGGCAAAAACTTGGCCAATTGCCAGCAGGTTTCTTTCCTTGAATTGAAGACGAATGGTTGACTTGATTTTATTTATTGGGGTTATAGGGAACGTTTAATTGACAGCCGGTTTGCTAGACCATTTGAAGACGAATACTCGAATGTGTGTCGTCTATCGAAGAAATGACAGGGTTAACCTTTTATGTATGTGTCCTCTTTATAAGCAATCTGGCCTATCACGTATTGATTTATTGGCTGTATAATTTATTAATATCGAGCTATTTTTGTTACGACTAGACTTTTTATCTTTACTTTTTCTACTGTATGCATGGCCATGATAATATTAGCTATAGAATTTTAAAAACAAATTTGTTAGAAATCTTGTAAAATTCTATGACAGTAGTATCGATTTAGACGGGACTGTTATTGGTTATTACACGATAGTCCCTTCAATATTAGGTGAGCGGTTACTGAGATTAGTTGGAACTAAAAGGCATACAGACAGACCATAGTTTTTTAAATTGCATTTTAGCTAACGTGCTTTCCGAGGCACGGTGGGTAGTTTCTCAGCCAACCAGACCCGAAAAGAAATCTATATAGGTACATTCATTTGTATTTAATTTTACTTTGTATCAGAAATAATCACTTCAAATTTTATTAAGATAAATAAATACTTAAGGGGTTTTCAATACAAATACTAAATTAAATGGCCGTCCATTTGTGTCTATTACTCTTTCAACGCCCTTGTCTTCAACAAATAAATTAATATGTATTTAATAGAAGTCACCCGCCCCTTATAGCTAGTATTATTGATATAATCTCCAATTTATACCCCTATTCATTTAATATTGTTAATGGTCCCTTTTACCAATTTAGTTCTCGTGGTATTAAACAATTTATGACTAAAAGAGCTTTCTACTGTGATTCGGTTTATTAATATAACTAGCTTCCATTGCGTAGTTTCACCCGCGTCACGCCCGTTCCCGTGGGAACTTTATCATTAGACATAGCATTTGTTACTCCTAGAGAACGTAACACTGCCCTCCTTAATGCAAACGCAGTACCTACTTGCAAAATTGCAATACATTTTTGGACAAGTACGGCGTTTCCCCTTAAATAAAAAACATCTTTCTCATAAAAAAATATATGATTTTAATTTTTTTATGTATAGATCAATGGTCTTGAAAAGTCATTTTCGCAAAAAAGTGAAAATCCCAAAAGTATCGATTACTGCAAGTACAATTAGCAGGGCAGAACTTTCTAAGGATGACATTATTTTATAAATCGGGCCAATAGTTCTGAAAATGATCCCGTTCAAGCAAACAAATAAACTCTTTAGCTTTATATTTTAGAGCGTGCATTAGCGCACATAATGTTATTTCAAATGTATATTAAATGAAATATTGTAAACAAAAGTTATTTAAAAAAATATATATACATAAACTGTGATACAAAAGATGACGAAAAAGAAAAAGCCCGGAGTTTCTTTCTTCCTTTCTTCTCCGAGTCGTCCATCTAGGTAGCTAGTGAAAGGTTGCAGGTTAGCTAGGGTAGGATTCTCGCCGGCGAGGACCGCGTTGCAACCCTTTTTTTTTTTTTTTTTTTGTTGTCCGGGGGCAAATGCATTGACGCATAACCACCGCTTCTACAGCGTATTCGCGCGCTGGCGGCGGGATATGTGGGACTCGCCCTCTCCATAGCGTGGTATGCTTAACTCATACCACGAGGAGAGGACCCTACGCCACTAAAACCTCCCGGACACTCCTTCGATCCGCCGTTGGCAGGGGCCGGGTACGCATGAGCAATCCGGCCCCCCGACGGCACCCGCGGCCAATATGTTACCGCAGGATCTCCAGGGCCACACTTGCAGTGGCCCATTTGCCCAATTATAGGGACGCCCGGAGTGAAGAGGCGTCCCTACTCCTCATGGGTCAGCCTCGAAGGGAGCGGGGCCCATGTTCCCCACTCCCCAAGGCCGAGCCTAGGGCGGTAGGCGGCGGGTTTCGGCCCGCCGCCGACGGCCAACACGCCGTCTGCGAAGCGGGTGGGCAGAGGGATCTACTTCCCTCTCCCGCTCCGCGGCCTCCTTCTGTGACATAACTTGTCTACAGGGAGGCAACCGCCTCCCACGACCTCTCGCTTTGGACCATCTTCGAAATGATGGTCGGCAGCGAGAGGTCGTCTCCCACCACGCCAACGAGCTCCTCCCGCTCGTTGGCCAACGCCGGACACTCCACCACCGTGTGCTGCGCCGTATCGTCGGCACAGTCACAGTGGTGACAGCGAGTGTCCGGCTCTCTCTGCACCACGTTGCACAGGTAGTGGCCGAAGCAGCCATGGCCTGTTACTACCTGTGCAACGTGGTAGGTGACGTCGCCGTGACGGCGACCGGCCCACTTTTTTAGATGGGGCCGAATCGCCTCCACCGTAACCGCGTTGTACCCCTACCCCTGCCCTGTGATCCAACGCCTGTAGGCCGATCACTTTCTCTTATGTTTATAAATCTGACTTATATATCAGTGGTACCACTGGGTCGTGGTTCTAACCCCTTAAGGGTGCCCCCAGGTGTTTGCCACTTAATTTTATGTTTTTACCAAATTTGTCTATATTGATGATGAATTAAAATCTATAATAATTAATATGAACTTAAACTTATTATGAGTAGTGGAATTAATGACCAGCTGACTGACGGACTACTTTGTCTGTAATATCCTACAATTTGCTACTGGTTAATTAGGTAAGTAACCAGTTTAATTCATAGAATAAGAATAATTGTGTAACATTGTGATTCTGACCTAATTGTGAACCTAAGTGCTGAATAAATTCATTATTTAATTATTTCATTAGTACAGATACAGATAAGTATCTTAAGTATAGGTATAGGTCCTAATTGTCTGTGAAACATTATAGTTAACAAAATGATTTACGTATAAAGTTACCTAATATTTACAAGTTAATTTGTTATTTTCAAAACATTACTAAATCTAACTCTCTTTTAATAATACAAAAATATTTCCTTTTCAATACTTAACCTTCATTTAACCTTCACCATAATATAAATTTCAATTCTTTAGTAAAAATATTAGAAATAAACTGGAACACTGGAAGATATTACTCTAAAAATGTAGGATTCCATTAAGATATTGTTAGACATCCATATATATACTATATACTAGCGACCCGCCCTGATTTTGCACGGGGAAATGCTGACATATAAATCTTTCGCTTGAATCACTCTATCTATTAAAAAAACTGCACCAAAATCCATTGCAAAGTTTTAAAGATCTTAGTATACATAGAGTCAGCCAGACAGCGGAAAGCGACTTTGTTTTATTTGTATACTATGAAGTGATTAAGTAGGTATCACAATTCTTACAATAAAATAATGAAATTTATTCAGCACTTAGGTATTTGCATACACTTGTACTAGTTAGAATTACAATGTGTAAAACTTAATCTAACAGAAGTATTACTTAAGTAGCTTAAAACAATGTTTACATTATTTGATCTTACAGATTTTATACTCCGTCCGTCTGGCCTACAGTTAATAACAAAATATGCACCTACGGATTATTGTAATGCCTTAGAGGTAACAGGTTAAAAAATTACGGCCACGGTCTAAGCGACATCCACTTGAGGGCACTCTTAAGGGGTTAGGACCAACGCCCAGGGTGCCACTGCAGTTAAGAGTAGATTTAAGAATCGTGGTGGTGGTCGCTGGCACGGGAAACAGGTATGAGATCCGTGATCACAGTTCGGGGGACGCACAACACCGCGGTCCTCGGTCATTCCGTCGAGGAGCCTACCCCAGCTAACCTACAACTTTTCACTGACTACCTAAGTGGAAGACCGATCATCAGCCCGTACAACGTCCACTGCTGAACATGGGCCTCCTCCCGAGGGAGGGTATTTGCCATAGTCACCATGCTTGGCAGGCGGATTGGTGGCCGCAGTATTATGTTGTAATACACAGGGAAACGCTGCTGCCCGTTCCCTGGTATACGCTTTTTATAGATGATGTTATAACAATCGGGACCAACGGCTTAACGTGCTTTCCGAGGCACGGAGGGTAGTCCCTCAACCAACCAGACCCGGAAATAAATCTAAGAATTTACCTAAAGATTTTTAGTCCGGTGTAGAGATCAAACCCACGACCTCCGAGATTTAAAGCGAGCCAAATAACGTTATGCTACGGAGATTGTCATACGGAGGAAGACCAATACATTTAAGTTAAACCATAAAATAATCTACCTTAAAACATGCAGTATGTATTGAAATCAAAACAGCTTCTTTGCCTCTCGCTTTGTTTCGATAGACTCATTATTCTGTGCTCGGTGTATAAAGTTAAGAGATCCTTTGTTTGCGGCGTCTTTTCTACGACGACGTGAGAAAGCTCCTACATCCTCATTTGCATAAATAGAACGCTAACGTTGTTTACTTACTGTGATATACATTAACTAATATATATATGTTTACGTTTATCTTTAAAATTGCTTCTCGCGTCCAGTTTCCGGGCTGGTACCTAAAATTTGATTATGTTTCAAAATTTAGATTAATAAAATTCGACCACCGGCAGGACACGAACCTGTATCTAAGGTAAAGCCCCTAATGCCTTAACCAATTAGGCTACGGTGGAATCCTACCGGTCATCGAAATTTATCAATCTCTTTTTATAACACGTCTCTAGGGGGGACGTCCTGCCGGTGGTCGAATTTTATTAATCTCAATTTTGAAACATAGTAGTTACATGGTTAACTTATACATAAAGTATTTTAAAACATTTAAAAATGTAAAGTTTTATTAAAAGAAAATTTCTACTTACATATATTTTGGGAATCAAACCTCGGTTAGTTACGGTCGATCATATCACCGCTAGAACTACGAGAAATTTTATTTTGTCTGAAAGCTCTAATATATTGACATAATAGTTGAGACAGCTGGCAATGGGATATGTGGGACTCGCCCTCTTCATAGCGTGGTATGCTAAACTCATACCACGACGAGAGGACCCTACACCACTAAAACCCCCGGGCACTCCTTCGATCCACCCAAATGCTTCTGCGGCCTAGAAATACATAAAAAAGTGTTCATAACAAAGATCAAGCAAATAACTTCTTTCATGTACAACCGGCGGAATGTTTAATCCGTTGAGGATTTACGATAAACGCCGCATCATTACAAAATACACTTAGGAAAGTGCTTATAATCCTAATAAATGTCAGAAGATAACCTTTTGTATTAAATACAATGCTTACATTTATGTTTCATATAAATTACACGTTTACTCGTATATTACGATTGTCAGTGTCGCTACCAAGATTTACTAAAGCTTAATCTTCACATAAAACTGGTAATGTGAACGATTGTTTAATAGTACATTAATATAAATGTAACCCGAATCTGTTTTTAATTGCACTTGATGACATTCAATTATCTTAAGAATATAAAACAGTTGTAGTGAAATAATTTCTCTGTGTTTTGCCTTAGAATATCTTACTCATGATCAGGTCGTGGAACGTTTTCTGCAGGGTAAACTATAATTCTAGGCTGGAGCTCTGCTCGACTTTATGTCCGGTGAAGTAGCAAAAGCCTCGGGGTTAACTATATAGGTCCGTCGCGAAAAACAAAAGAAAAAAAGAAAATTAAACTTGACCCTTCCTCAAATGGGTCCACGCATAGTTGGTGTGTTGATGATAGGTTTTAATATAACGAATAAACATAATACGTACACGCTGCAGCCTGATAGCCTCCTAGGCGTAGCGGTATAAATCTCGTTTAAAGCCTTGGAGGTCGTGGGTTCGATCCCCGGACAAGAAATCTTTGAGTAAAATCTAAGATTTTTCCGGGTCTGGTGGGTTGAGGGATTAACCACTAGTACCCACCGTGGCTCGGAAAGCACGTTAAGCGTTGGTTCCGATCTTTATTACATCATATTATATAACAATTGTGTACCAAGGAATGGACAGCAGCGTTTCTCTGTGTATTGCGACATAATACAATGGTCACCCGCCTGTTTAACATGGTGACTATGGCAAAACCCTCCTTTGGGAGGAGGCTCATGTTCAGTAGTGGAGTCAAACGGGTTGATGATGAAGAAGGAGAAACGCTGCAGACCGTAGTAACAATTGAAACCAAAGGCTTAAAACTCGTAAAGAAATTTTAGCTTTAACACAAATATTTTTTTACTAGCCCAAGAAACGAACCCATGATCACCAAGACTGAAAAAATATTTGTGTAAGACTTACACCGCTGTGTTACGGATGTTGTCTTTATTACTTTCCGCTTACTCAACGCTCGGCTCGGAGGAAAATCTCGGGATGTAATGAATCTACACTTTACCTTAATTTCCATGAAAAGTGTTAGTACTCGAGCAGTTTTCTCAAAAGAGTTTTTAATATTCCACTTTGGTTAAACAAGCACTGTAGTTAGATGGTAAGTAATGCTCACTTTGAAATACAGCTTTAATATAAACTCAAGAAATTTTAAACAAGGTAGGTACTAGTTTTCGAATTAAAGCCTCAATTTTGGAGACGCGGCGTGTCGAGCGTAGCGTTGGGCGGTCCGCTCTAATTTCAATCATATGGCATTGTATGAATGCGTTTACGTGAACCGATTTTATTTTTAATAAGAATTCAGATGCGGCCGCTCTGCCTAATTTCACGCGCGAAGCCCGTCAATTTTTTCAAACGTCATAAATCGTAAATTTACTTTTATTTACGCAATTTACTTTTCATTCAATCAACTATTATTAAAACATCGATTAAAGTTACAACAAACTACAAGAACTTTTATATTATGTTGTAGTAATATTAAGTAAAAAATCGTATGTCATAGATAAGAAATGACTAATGTGTGAGACTATTCTGTTAAAATAAATATGTAACCAAATTGTACACCACATTTACACAAATAAATGATTGATTGATTGATTTGATTTTGCCGCTTTTTCTTTGGTGTGTGTGAGATGGCCAAAGCCCAAAGGGGAAGGAACAATTACGTAAGGCAACGTTTGAGTACTATTTCTTCTATGACATTCTAAGGCAGTGGTCGTCAAACTGTGTGTTCAAGGGCCATATATGCTATGAAGGGTATCACAGCGGCCCAGCAAAATGTTTTTGATTACCGTGTGCTGCATTATTGTAATCGTTAGCATGTGGCCCGTGTGTAAACAAGAGACTTATCGAAGGTATTTTAGTGGTATTTTTACAGTTTTACTACGCAAACTGGCTATTACTTCAATTATAACCAAAATTGAATAAAACTGTCAACGTATATTAATCTCACAGAGCGTGACTGGCTCGGTCAGTTACGCCCTTCTCGGCGTACTATTTTATCCTTTAACGTCACGGGCGGGGTCTAAGCAGACGCCACGCGTTGTTATATAACGATATTTTTTTAAATTAGCAAGACACAAACGCGCGCTTTTAGCTAATCTCAGTTCGCCGCAGCAGCTCTCAACAGACAGAAGTACATCGCGCTTACGCTAAGGTAAACACAATTTTTGCTTATGTGGGGATACCTGTGGACCCCACCCGTGATTTTACGTAGAATCTTTTTCACATCATACATAATTTTAATTTGTGTCTTTTTCAGAATTAATGTTATTTTATTGCAATAATGAGTCACCAACTATCAGAGGACGCCATTGTATAGAATTTTAGTGACTCTGACAGCGAATAATCCTAACTTGAAAGATATAAGAGCAATCATGTGCAAGTTGGTCGACAAAGAGCAACCTTTACCTAGTACGGATGAAGCTGGTCCTAGTGCCCCAAAAATAAAGCGAAGGTGGTTTTATTGTACTATATCCAAGGATAAAGAGAGTACTATTGTCTGTAAATCTTGAAATAAGACAATTTGTAAGCCTCATTCAGTAGCAATTACTTGTTGTTCGCCATGCCAAGATAAAGCATAAATTTTTATCGTTAGGGCACAATGATAACATTGAGGCGTCGTCATTTTTTTTATTTTTTCGGTTATTGTTATTATTCCTTGTGATTACGTAATTTTTATTTACATTTTATTAGAAATTTATGTTTAGGTTTGTCAGAAGTTGACTATTTTGTAAAATTTTAGTACATTAGTTATGGAAGTATAAGAAAACTATATACGCGATGTTCCTTTTTCAAAAGTGTCTAATTGATAAACATACTGATTATTTTACGAATAATAAATATTTATCTTATGTAATAACATGTCTTTTATTAAAATCTTTATTATTATTTAAAATGAATCAAAAATTCTGAGTATAAATTCATTTTTTTGTATGGGGTATTTTTTTTATATGGGGTTGGGGCCCCACGCGTGATGTAACGTTACCATGAAGTACGCTTGTACTTAAAGGTTATCCTACATTTGTTAAGTACGACGTGTAACGCGCGAGACCATCTATCTAATACTTATATAATAGTAGGTACCTACATATATTATACGTGAAATTTCCATTGGTTTTACAACTCGAACATCTATTTTTTATGATTTACTAATATTAAAGATCAATTTTTAATACAAAATATATATTTATAGTTAACTCTTATTTATACATCTTTATAGCGTAGACTGTAAATTTTGATACTAAAGTTGCTAATTTATACCTTGAACGTTGGTACTATTTTATGGTGATTCGCTTAAAGCGCACATAATATTTTATGCATGGTATTGCACTTATGCATGAAATTTGAACAACTATCATAAAATCAGTAAAAGACATGAATGAGCCATAAATATTTAAATATATTATTGACAAAGATACCTAGTGATTAAAATAAAATAGTTGCGACATTCATTTATTAATGGTTCAGAAGGATATACTAATCATATTCATCAAACTCAGATCTTATAACGTCCACTGTTGAACATTAGCCTCCTCCCGAGGCAGCGTTCTTGCCATAGTCACCACGTTTGGAAGGCGGGTTGGTGACTGCAGAGCTATAATATAACACACACAGGAAAACGCTGCTGTCCGTTTCCTGGTAAATAATTGCTATAGCTGATGTTATAACAAATGGAATTCAACCAACCAGACACGGAAAGAAATTTAAGATTTTACACAAGTATTTCCATTTGCAGTTTAGTTTAGTAATTAAACATTGAATAAGGAGGGAGCTCTGCTCGCCTTTATTCCCGGTGGAGTAGCAAAAGCTTTGTGGCTAACTACATAAATGTCTGGTAGTAAACAAGTTGGTAATTGTAATTATACAGGAGTATTTTAAGAATTTTGTTTGGCATTCAAAATTATCTTAGTCTGCCCTATATTGATCTATTCTTAGTTACATTAAATAACATTTCTTTGTTAATTATTTTAGGCATGTTGTTAGCTAGAATTACACTTTTATGTTTTTTTAACTCATGTCGTTTTTAGTTGAGGAATTCGATATTAATGAAACAAGTGACGTCATCTGTATTAAATATATACATACAATTTAAATCAAATCGAAAGGTAATTGCCATAAATAATATAATATGTAAAATAATGCAAAAATAAAGAAGCTAGGCACGTTTGTCTATGTCACCTTCATTAAAGAAATAAACTGATACAGAATACGATAATGTCTCAGAATGATTGCATTTGTAAATAATTGAGTAAAGAATTTATAAATAATAAATTAAATTAGTTTGCTACTATAAAAATAAAAATAAATGGTTGCTTTAAAAAAATCTTGTTAATGAAGTTCTGTGAACCGCGGCAATGTAATTGCTTTTGTTAGCCCAATGCGTAACAAAATAGGTAAGACCTGTAATAAAGATTTTCTTTAGATTTTCATGAATTATTCAGATAATTGCTGAACGAAAATGTGATGAGAATTTAAATAGTCAGGGTAATATGAAATCGTAATTGAATTAATTATGATGTCGGAGTATTTGTAAATTACCTTTATTGATGGTTACCTACATTTTATTAAAATATAAAAAAATTAAAGAGACGTTTAACTAAGTAATTCAATAGATATTGTAAGGTTATTTTATGTCATCATTAGCCTTAACCATAACAACACATTAGCCATAACGTCAGTTAATGAACTTGAACCTCGTTCCCACGTAGAGTTTTTGCTATTTATTTATTTATCTATAGTGACCATCCATGGCTAATGATTTGATGACCGCAGTATTACGTTGCGATACACAGAAAAATGCTGTCACAACTTTCGGGACCAACGGCTTAGCGAGCTTTCCGAGGAGCGGAGGATATTCCCTCAACCAACCAGACCCGGAAAGATATCTAAGATTTCTTGTCCGGTATGATGAGCGAATCAAATCCACTACCTCCAAGGTTGAAAGCGTAACTTATACCACTGCGCTACCAAGGTTGTTTTATTTAAAACACATTAATGCAAATATTAATGTTATTTTCTTTTAACCTTTGAGATGATGTCCATTTGGATTTGAAAATATTAATAAAAACTTATTACTACTATTTTTTACAATGTGTTTTTTTTTTTTATATAAATGAGTTCAGTACTTACCTCATTGTTGTTTTATTTCAATTATATTGTTTTTATTTATGTTTTAAATAACACAGTGACGCTTTCTTGTATATTAATCATAAATACATAGACAATACGGAACATTTTCTAGAATCTCCTTTATAAATGGATAAAAATCCCGCCGCGTATTTAATTTAAAGATTTTTCTAATAGAATATAAATTACGTAGTGTGGCAATCAGACGTTTTAGTGTGATGGCTGGGTTTCATAGCAATTTGCATGCTAGCTTTTTAAATTACACCTAGATAAGGCTAATAGTCGAAGTAACTCAACGAAACTATTCACTGCACTATCGATAACTCAGGAGCTCAATAGAAACTTCGTTTATCTCACTTAGATATTCCAAGAGCTTTTAGGATTTAAAAACCGGCCAAGTGCTAGTTGGACTGGTGCATGAAGGGTTCCGTACCATTTTTAAGTGCCTACATGTTGCCGTTATAGATATAGAGCAGAAATAGGCAAAAAAAAAAAGTCACCTCTGTTGTTGTGTAGGAGTCCCCCTTAAATATTTATTTTATTTTAAGTATTTATTGTTATAGCGGCCACAGAAATACATCAATTATTATGAAAATTTCAGCTCGTCTATCGTGGTTCTTGAGATACAGCCTAGTGACAGACAAACAGTGAAGTCTTAGTAATAGGGTCCCGTTTTTATGCCTAAGGTACCTACGGAACCCTAAAAACGGGCAGCGTATCTCAATTTATGCATTTCTTGGCCAATCTTAGTTGGTGAGTTTGATCTTCTAAGGTGAAGGCTTTCAGCGGTTATTTTAAGACGGGAATAACTGAATAAGCCATAATGTTTCACTATGCACGTTGTCTGGTTATCGACCCGAAGTCGGTGACTGAATAATTTATGTCGCCACTGTTGCTAGTAAGTGCATTGCCGTCAATTCTGTCTGTTGTACTATATACCGCAGGTATTTGTATTAATTGAAGGCGTCTGAGTTACTTACATGCGTTTTGTAAGTCATGCATAACCGATGTGTATTAAAGGAAGTAAAAAAAAGTATTAATTTTTCAGAGATTTTTAGGACCCAAATGAATTTCTGTACACATTACAGCAATAAATTTGGGTCCTAAAAATCTAAAATATTAAGGAAGCAAAATATTTTAAACTTTAAAATTTTTAATAATGAATTTAATATAATAATTATGCCGTGTGGTTTCCGCCTTAGAATATAAAGGTGACTAAGGGACATACTGCTGATAGATAGGCAGCAGCATCTGCCAGCTTAGGGTTCCTTACTGCGATCACCAATCCGCCTTTTAAGCGTGGTGATGATGGCAATATACCTAAAAGACACTGGCTTGCCAAGACAACAAGACAAAGTTATGATGTTGACATGAAAATTGACGTCATTTGGTACTTAAAATCTCTATCTATTTTGATCCCTAAAAAAACCTTTCAAAACTTAGTAGTTATTTAACTGAACTCTTAACGATCTGTTAACTGTGGTCTTTTCACACTCACTCGACATTTTCCGCTGTCCATTAGTTATGTTAAAGAATGACATTTTTGACTATAATTGACATTTTAAAATATGAACAGATCTGCATTTCGTTATGAAGAAATTATTCTGGTTTTTAAAACTGTCGTGTTATATTTTTAAATAAATACGCTAAAGGATGAAATGTACGAGTAAGACAATTTTCCTCTTTAAACTTTAAACTTTTTTTTTTTCACATTTAGCCCGATTCTTAAATCATCCTACTATCCTACTAATATTTTAAACGCCTAAGTTTGTAAGTATGGATGGATGGATGTTTGTAACTCTTTCACGTAAAAACTACTGAATGGATTTGGCTGAAAGTTTGCACGCGGATATTTTATAAGCTAGATTAAAATATAGGCTACAAAATATCACGCTCCGACCCATTGGATTAGAGTGACGCGGGTAAAGCCGCGAGGCGCAGCTAGTTAACTATGAGCACCGTAGACCGTCTCTAAAATACGTAGTACTGCGGTCACTAATAGCCTCCAAAGACCAATAATAATCCAATCCAATGCAATATCCTTTAGCGGGAAGTTCATATCTATCAGTAGATATTGTACCTATATTAGTCTGAGATTTTTTTATGATAAACATAATGTTACAATAGCGAAGCGATATTTAACTGCACAGTGCAAAATTGTAGTGCTGGCTTGGCAAATGCATATTAAAGGTCTTTAAATACACGAAGAATTTCAGCACAGTAAAGCACAGCAACGATATCAGCGAGTTGGAGCTGCGGCGGAGAAGAGAGTACCTATTGCTTAACAGGCGCGCATCACTCGTGGTTACGCCAACTCTCGTCCGAACACTAGCCATAGCTTAAAAAAAGCATGCAAAAATACTGTCACTGCACATAAACTATATTACACTTATATATGAAAGTCGGGTAGTGCCACTTGAACAGCTGGATCGATTTTAATGATCTTAGTTTTTGGAATTGTCAACACCCAAGCTATTTAAACATCGTAAAATACACAAAAAAACTAAAGCATATAAATTGTCTCCGATACAGAATGATATGGAAGATAATGTTTCTCTAAAAACTTCACCAACTTTTAAATTATCAGATTGTTGTCTTAGCAACTATTTTAAGTGTTAGGAAACGGCAATTTCACTTAGAAAAACATTAATTTTACAAAAATAATTATTAGGTTTCCGCATGATATATCAAAAAGCGTTACGCGATGGAAACTGTTTAGGTATAAACTAGCCAGTAGTTTATCATAAAATATGAATTCCATTAAAATTTGTTTTATTGACATGCAAATGCGATTCGTCTCCTATAACCTATTTCATTTCATTATTATGTCAATACTTATAATTCATTAAAATATATTAACTTCTGACCCCGATCCAATGCATATAACTTGGTTAGTATCAGTTGTGTGAATCAAACAACGTCGGTCAATTGATTTGTTTCGGAAGATATAAACTTTGATCTTTACGATTAACTTATATTTACATTTCTACGAAGTTGCGATGGCTTGCGGTTACTCTATATTATAAAGATTTCAAGGAAGTTAATATAGACTTACTTATGGTCTGGGTATGTTTTATTTATTAATAGTATTTTTATTTAGTAATATCTGTATTTATTAATAGGATATGTAGTGGGATATATTAAGACTGCTTTCAAATAAAAAAAAATGCAAAGAGTTGCTGGTGAAAATAAAGTTGTAGTTATTAGCTTTCCAAAAACATGGCTTAACTAGCTGTGCTCCGCGATTTCACACGCGTTGGACTGCTACTCTGCTCCAGTTGGTCGTAGGGTAGCTTGTAGCCTATATATTGATTCAATTATAACCGTCCAACAATTCTGTAAAATTAATTCAGTAGTTTTTGCGTAAAAGAGTAATCCATCTATCTACAAATACTCACAAACATCTGCTTTTATAATATTAGTACGGATCTAGTTACAAGTATAGTAGAAGTTTTAACACGAATCGGAACCGCGGCCACTCACACGTTCACTATCAGAATCAAATGGATTCTAATACTAGTTATAGTCTCCTGCACAATGTATTCCAATAAAACCAGTTCGTTTAATAGACGTAAATTCTTTACTTTAAATATTACAATTCAAACCACGTACAGTTGAAATAATAATCGTTACTATGTAAATTAAATAAATTCTATTTAACGCGACCCTTCTATACTCATCTGTGCATTCACTTGTAATACAAATAATGAGATTACCGTAGTATCTCTGGAAATAATGGATAACTAATTAAATAATAAAATAGAATGTTATTTGAATACGAATGTAAAATCAACATTTGCAGTAATAATGTTTTAATGAAGATTCGAAGGAAACGATTGCTAAATATATTAATTAAATTAATGTACTTCACATTTAATAAATTCAAAATATTAACATCTGACAACTGATTTGCAATTATCTTATAAGTAAAATTTAAGGGAATATTATAGCAATAGCATAAATTATATTATATGAAGCTTGTTTATTAGTAATAACACAGGTTTTTTTTTTATTTAAGAGATACACATTATCAAATATAAAGTTCAGCTTTATTTAATTTTTAAACACGAAGTGTCGTCGGGAACTTATCAGCCAATTCGCAATCGGCAATCGGTAAAAAAACTAGCTGTTGACTCTGCTTCTTTATTGTGGATTTGGATTTTATGTAATAAACGTAGGCGAATGCGATAATTGCGCATTACCTGCGCGAACCCACGCCGCAAGTCTTGTACCCGGTTACTTTTAAAATTACACATAACGCGCCGATATCACCGCCGCGGCCGCGGTGCGCGTTGCTCCGCAGGACGCAGAGTTCGAGGTCGCAGCCTTATGCCGACCGATGTACATGGCTTAAATTTTAATACATGGACTGCTACAGTAAAATGCTGGTAAAAATCTCCAGTAAATGTGTTGTAAAGTTTATATCCTTGTATTTCATTTAGTAACGTAGTTAAATAATATACTTGTATTTTTTTAATTTACTAGCAGTTCTTATAAATATATAATATTTTTTAAATATTATTTTAATAGAATGCCACTAACAATCATATCCACTTGTGTCTATGATTACTTAACTATAAAAACTTTTACATCTAAAAGATAAGATTCTAAATTAATTCAAACACTTTGAAAATTTATATTCCCAGCCGTGTCCGGTAGTAAAATATTTTCAGATTTCCTCATAATGTTTTTATTATAGAATTTAATTATTTCTTTTTGTTTTTTTTTAAGATACTTTACTTGAAACCTACACAAAAATTTATGAAAAGGGTTGTAAAGTAATAACTTTCATCCTTTAATGTGTATTTTAAAGTTGAGCGGATATTCAAACTTATCTTCTTTTATATCTTTTTTACATTTTATAACTAAGTCTGAATAGAAAAAGAAACCGACGAAGGGTTCCATAACACTTTAAACCGTCAAAAGAATTTATTCTTGTAAAGGTTTTCTATTAATGTTTTGTTTATTTTTATGTGATTGACGGCATTAGTGGTTGCGTGGTTAGTTGCCTCTGAAGCATGGTATTTTGTGTTCAAGTCCCACCCGGGATAACCATAAGTGAAAACCACCGATACTTGTTCTGAGTGTGGGTGTGCTTTGTTTCCGTCAATTATGTTTTGGAAAGTGCATACGACAAACTAATTACTTTGTTCTAATTTTCTATTTCTTAAATTCTCCACTAGGATAATACAGTTATTTCCCAATAATAAATTGTATTATAGCGGCTACATGGAAACGCTTTCTGTGAAAATTTCCAGTGATTACCTATTTTATTTACTCCCACTATTTTACTAAAGCAAAGGGCTGTGGCAGTCAGACGTACGGATAGACAGTGAAGCCTTAGTTATTTGGTTCCGTCAGCTCTCTTTGGGTACTAATAAATGGCGGTAAATAAAAAATTAGAACTTAATGCCAATGTTTATAATTGTAGCAAAATGGAGTATATTAATATAGATTCATATATTTTTTACGAAAATTGATTTAAAAAAATGTGTGTGCAAAGAAATTGTGTTTTTTATCCCGTTTTATAACGTATGAACTTAAATACTTTGCGTACATACAACATGAATTGTGTAAAAGATTGACGCTCATTTTCTAAAAGGTTGATCAGGGGTTGAAACTAAGTAATCACCATTCAAAACTCTCATTGGTTATCAACTGCGTTTCTAAAACCACGATTAGTTCATTTGATCTTAATATTTTACTTAATTTTTGATTAACAATTCATTCAGAATCGAAAACTTAATACGTGAATTAGTGCATCCAGCATTGAAAGTTTATATTTAAATTAAATTGAAATAAAAAAATTTACTAAGCGCGCTCAGAACATTCAGAACAAGCAATTTTAGCTACACCTTGTTTATATGCCACAATCTCAGAACCCGGCGCAATCTCCGAACTTACGCAGTGTAACCAATTGCAGGGTTAGTTAATTGTTGTTTTGATTGACTTTTAAGAACGTGTTACGGGCTCTACTGTTTTCTACTATTAACATATAAATTTCCTGTAGTAAACTGACGAGATTGTATAACATTTCTAGTTAACTATGAGATCTAGAATACACTAAAATTATATCCTTATTAGTTTTATCTGAAGTAGGAAAACTAGATAATAATTACGAGTGTTATGTAAACATCCATTTGCAAAATTTATGTAGTTAGTGTAGGTACTAATACTTGATTTGATCATTTGCGATTATTGAGTAGATTAGATGTACAGGTTGTTATAAAAAGATACGTTAGGGACGTTTTTAAACTTAAACGTTTATTTCCTAATACACAAGTAAGTACAGTTTATGGAAGATTTTTATGAATGTATTTATTATTATTCACGTCTCTCTTTTCTCATTAACTACTAGCCTATAGCATTTCTCAATAAATGGGCTATGTAACACTGAAATCATTAATCAAATTGCACCTGTAGTTCTTAAGATTAACGCGTCCTTTATGTATTAGTATACAGATTAACTAAAAAACATCTAAGAACGAAACTGAATACGAAAATTTGAGGATTTTATCTCTGTTTTCTTCCTCGTAGTTCATCAGTTCCGTTTCTGTCCCACAGAACTATGACAAATAGCAATTTTTTTACGTATACTCATGATACTTTAACATGTATTGCGCAGAGTTCTCCTTTGTGTTTAGCCGCCATGACAGAAATCGGTCAGGACATCACATATAGGGTTCATTTACTACAGTGCTGTGACGTTAGTCCCCGTTTTCAATTAGTGCAATTATAGTTACCGTTAATGTAATCGGTGAACTGTCGATGCTAATATAAATAACTACATTTAAAATATACTGATTTTATCGCGTCGTTTCACTGGAGAAGGAAACGTTCACGAGGCCGTCTAAAAAAAATTACCGAGCCGTACCTATATAATTCAAATATAAGCTTATATCTGTGCTATACTTCATTAAGATCCGTTTAGCCATTCATGATAACTGTTTTTTTACGAAAAGATAACCATAAAAGCAAAACAATAACGGAGATAGACGAAAAACTTAATTACTAATAAACTTCTGAAACTTTAAAACTTTGTCCACAAATTTTGATTCTATTTTTATAGATAGAAAGCTCCAGTACATATAAGTAAATGTACCGATATCATATAACATAAACACTTACGTATCCATATTTAAATTCAATAACACTTTTTTACTGTTTGATATTAATCAATCAAATCCAATGTTAAAGATAATAATATAGAAATAGATGGATATGAATCCATCTATTTCTATATCTTTAACATTTCGATTCTATCTACACTTATATTATAAAGATGAAAGATATATTTGTTTGTATGTTTGCATTGAAAATACCCCAGAACTAACGGACCGTTTTTAATAATTATTTCACCGTTGGTAAGCTACGATATCTAGGAATAACATATACCTATTTAATTATGAAGTTTTTACGAGAACGAGAGCAATACGCGCAAGGGAAGATGGTAATAAAAATATCATTATATTATTTCAAGATGTCTAAATGAGTACCTATGTGTGATTATGTCCAATTTATATTATAAGAATAAACTGACTTCCATTGCAACTCTATTTATAAGGTTTTCTTTATATGGTACTGGCTTTTTATCAACCTAGTGGAGATATATTAATGTTTGTCTATACACTTTCACGCGACTTGTTCTGCGTATGATCGCCAAATATCAATGTAAAGTGTTCAGTACACATGCATTATTGAGCAGGCGCATATACGAGATTCAGATTGACACTTATAAGAAGTCTACATTACTAGAAATTACACGCTCGTAATAAAAGTGAAACTAACCAGTGGAGAGCAAAAACTATTGAAGAAGGCGTGATATATTTGACTTCTGGCTCTCCACGTTATTTAACTTCTTGCTCTTCTGACTGCCTCTTTGATTTGCAGAGAGTTCAACGCAGATGTTTAAAAATTAATTGACAGAATTATAACTAAAACTAGCATCCTGCGTGCAGTTTCACCCGCGTAACTCCCTTTCCCATTCACTTCACTTCATAATTAAATAGCCTATGTCATCCGGGGATACCGTAGCTTCCCAACGGTAAAAAATCTCAAATCGGTCCAATAGTTTCGGAGCCTATTCAATACAAAAACACAATCAAATCTTTCCTCTATATAATATTAGTATAGATAAGTATTTAGATAATTTTGATTTAGTTGTAAGGTAAGATTAAAGATTATTAAGATAAGATTTTTATTTATAGGTTAGAATATTATATATCGAAAATATGTCGACCAAATTGGCGACGTATTGAAAAAATATGCGAAATCAGAAGTGCATATCCGGCAAGCATGCATGAATTGACTGATGATTGTGGAAGAAGCGAAAGAAATATGCCAGAATTAAGTCAGGTTGCGTTTCTTTGTCTCAGCCTACCCCGATGGGAGAAAGGCGGGACGATATGTGTATTCTGAAATCAAATTTTTAAAAACGAAATAATTAAAAAAATTCAGTTTTCCAAAATAAATGCATAGTTACTCATCATTGACTTTGAATCCTTTTTAGGGTTCCGTAGCCAAATGGCAAAAAACGGAACCCTTATAGATTCGTCATGTCTGTCTGTCTGTCTGTCTGTCTGTCTGTCTGTCCGTCCGTATGTCACAGCCACTTTTTTCCGAAACTATAAGAACTATAATGTTGAAACTTAGCAAGTAGATGTATGTTGTGAACCGCATTAAGATTTTCACACAAAAATAGAAAAAAAACAATAAATTTTGGGGTTCCCCATACATAGAACTGAAACTCAAAAAATTTTTTTTCATCGATCCCATACGTGTGGGGTATCTATGAATAGGTCTTCAAAAATGATGTTGAGGTTTCTAATGTCATTTTTTTCTAAACTGAATAGTTTGCGCGAGAGACACTTCCAAAGTGGTAAAATGTGTGTCCCCCCCCCTGTAACTTCTAAAATAAGAGAATGATAAATCTGAAAAAAATATATGATGTACATTACCATGCAAACTTCCACCGAAAATTGGTTTGAACGAGATCTTGTAAATAGTTTTTTATTAATACGTCAAAAATCGTAAACCGCAATTTAGCTTTCATTCAATCAACTCCAATATAAAATAACATTTCATTTCATAAACATACGCTTTTTTATTTATTCTTGATATCAACAATAGGTACGCACTTGTAACTGAAACGGAACCCTTCATGCGCGAGTCCGACTCGCACTTGGCCGGTTTTTTTTTGTTATAGTCATTTGAAATATACATTAACATACAAACATAAAACATTTAGGTATTAAATAATAAAAATAGGCAAAAAATAACTACTAGGTAGGTACTAAAATATTTCAGATATCATGCAAAATACGACCAGCAACGGTTATAAAAATTACTATCTTCTATTTTAAAAATTGTATTACGAGTATATATTTAAATGCATTAAATTGAAAGCCATCTTAATGGCACTCGACTTTATAGCAATTTTATAACATTATTAGACTTGGCTAGGCTTTTGTTAAATTCTTTTAAAATATTCATTGCTAAGACCGTTCTCATAAGAAACCCATTATAGCTAAACATAAATGGGTAAGCCACAAAATTGCTTACATTTTTTTTAAATTGTAACTCAAGTAATACTTTACATCTCTATTGATAGTGCAGTAAATATTCTACACATCGGAAGCATAAAGACGGATATACAGTTATACTTCGGATGGACTTACGTAGATAGCCACGAGGCTTTTGCTACTTCACCGGGCATAAAGGCGAGCAGAGCTCCAGCCTTTATAAATGGTTTAAAAACTACAAACTAAGCAACCTGCGCAAGAGAGCGCCCCATGTGGGGCTTGGACCTCGGCTCGGTCGCTGGCGATGAGATTAAGCGATTATGACTTTTAGTATTTTAGGTGAGTTTTGTGCAACTGTCGCTCTACTTTACAGTTCGTGGACCTCTCGTCGTTCGTGTTTCACTGGCATGGTCTCTATTGCGACGATAATATAAATCAAATAAGTGACACCAGACATTCCAAAACCAACTCTTTGTCACAAGTGCCGCATACAGGAGTACCTAAGTGAAAGAATCGTTTATTAAGTTATCCTCATATTAGTAAACACTTTTTTTCTTGTTTGCACCGTTGGCTTAGAGGTTACGGTAGTTACTTATGAGACCTGGTGTTTTAGGTTCGATTTCCAACCGGGACAATTACTAATGTGAACCATTGGTTCTGAGTCTTGATGCAATTTGTGTTTGTGAATTGTACGTTCTTAGAGTCGATTCTAGTAGTTCGTTTTACTAGTGTGGGAAATGTCTTCAAAAAGTAAAACCTAAGTTATTACTGAAAAATCCATGTTTCACATTGAAACCTAACTTTTAAACCTCAAGCAATAGTTGACAATAATCGCATGACATTCTCAACTAATAACTTAGACTAAAATTTGTTTATTAACACAGTTAGTCGAAACAATAGTCAACATAGCTCTATTAATTTAGTTCCCAGCATACAAAAGCTTTGATATACTGGTTCTAAATATACCTCACACGCTTGGAGTCAATTAGTGGGCGCCGAAGTGATTTGTGGCGTAACCGGGGCCATAATTTATAGTATTCAACTGTTAACGCGGTCTAAGTGAATAATTTTCCATTGAATTTGTACTGAAAATTGGGCTTTAGAACACATTTAAATGGCTTGTCGCGGCATTTTATGCTTCATTTTATGTGACGCATGAAAGTTATTTGAACTAAGCATAACCGTTGCACCATAATTATGTGTTAATATTATATGTATATGTATCCGGCTTAGAATAGACTACCACATGCCTTCCTATGGATGACGTGAGGCGACTAAGGGATGTAGGTACAGCTCAAAGATGGGCAACAGCGCCTATCAGCTCAAGGTTACTCACCAGCTGCGATCCGCCTGCCAAGCGTGGCGATTATGACATTCTTTTAAGGACCATTGCTTGCCAAGGTCTGTTAAGAGGATGCCAATGTTCTTTATAAGCTCGTTTACGCATAAAAACGCTTAAAAAAATCCTAAGAATCCGCTTTAAAACTTTTTAGTTGAGTTAACGTCTTACTATTATAATAGTAAGACGTAAACTCAGAACCTATGGCTCACATTAATAATATCCCGGTTGGAAGTCGAACCCAGTACACCATGTCTCATAAGTAAATACCGCAACCTCTGTGCCAACGGTGCAGCCAAGATTTTTAAGGCTGGAGCTCTGCTCGCCTCTATGCCCGGAAAAGTAAATTGGTTGAGCGCGCCGAAGTTGTGCATATTTCTTTTAAATCCACTTTTACACTAAATAAACGGTTAGTTTTGAATTTTTTTTAATGACTCTTATCAACTAATAATGATAAATAAATAAACTATCAACCTAAACGAAAACAAAAAAAACGACCTGTTTTTTTTTTCTATACCTAATCGTATTACACAACATTGCAATTTAAATATATCCCATTTCAATTACGACACTACATGGATTCGAAAATATTTTGCGGTTTTCCCCACCGACTTTAAAACCAGTTAACGAATTAGAATCGGAAGTTTGCGGTCGAAGTACCAAAGGGTTCGGCACTTGGCCGACTTCTATACGGGTTCGGTTTCAACTTTATTGAATTGTTTATTTTTGCCAAGTAAGTTGGCATTGATTTTTTGAGGCTTTTATGGTTGCTTTTGTGTGATTTCATGTATTGGTCACGTGAGTTTTATGTTTAGCCGTACAGTATTTTTAGTAATTTTGTTGTTTCAGCTTTCAATGTGTCAGTAACACTTTGTTGCAAATATGATATGTTTTCGTTCTGTGATTATTATATTGTTATGTGCATTTATAGGCTATACTTGTGGCTTATTGGTAACAGTATAGTTAGTTCTAGCGGCCGTAGCCCAATGGCTAGTGCGTTGGACTTGTGATCTTGAGGTCGCCGGTTCGAACCCCACCCATTGCACTACTACCGACACCGACGAAATGCTTGTGTTACGAGTGGGTTCACGTCAGTAGTGCAATGGGTAGGGTTCGAACCGGTAACCTAAAGATCACAAGTCCGACGCCCTAGCCATAGCGCTACGGTTGCTTCGACAGCCTGACAGTGGTATGCAAGAACAATACTTGGCTTTAAGTATTCACTTGAGTAAGAAGTGTCTCACCGTCGTAGTCACTATTGCTAATGTAATAGAAATCATCATGACACCGGACATTCTCAAGTAAACACATAGTATCTCACAAGTGCTGTTCTTGTATAATTTATGTTCATCCTTACTAATATTATAAACGCGAAAGTTTGTGAGATTGGATGGATGGATGTTTATTACTCTTTCACGCAAAAACGAATGGATTTGGCTGAATCTTTGCATAATAAATCTAATAAACTCGATTAACATATAGGCTACAAAAAATCACGCTCCGAGCAACTGGAGCAGAGTTAAGCGGGGCGCAGCTAGTCTTTCATAGACTTCTATTGAAATTAAAAAAACGATAGATTTTATGAAAGTTTCTCATCATGAATCATGAAATTAGAAATCCACTTTTGACCCAGTTTAAGTCAATAAATTGCACTCACTGCTTACAATATTATGACTGTAAAGTTGTTCCAATAAATTATAATATTAGGGAGGGATTATGTTTAGGAAGCCAAAGATATTATTTTAGTTAAGGGCATGTTACAGCGGTATTATGTTACCCAAGTTCTTGCAAACTTCTTCAAAAAGTGTATTAGCATACTTTTATTATTTTTTATAATTACACTGTGCAGCATCAGAGTCTGTTGCAGATTTCGTTTAAATTAGTTCATTGAAGTAAACAGATAGACAGTTACTTTCACATTGATAAATTACAATGTAAATTAGTGTGTTTGCAAAGAAAATATAATAGTTAGGTATAAAAATATACAAGGGATAGGATATACTAAAAACTCAGAGAAGATTCAAACCATTAATAATAATCCGTCAAGTCACAAAGGCTTGCTTGCTTAACCACGGTTAATATTTATTTATGCATGTTTTACTGCAATTTCCAGAGGCGATATATTATACGGCAGATTGTTAACATTTTACTCTCTCCAAAAAGATATAAGTGAGTTACATAATATTTAAATGTCACGATTATTTACTAGTCTTTGAACAATGCTAACTAGGTATTTTTGTATGTTTTCGTATCACTATAGTATGAACAGACGCATGGTCTCGCCCTAAATTATTTGACTACACAATGTCAAACATAATTAATTTAGACATTATTTCAGTAGAAACAACTTGATCCAACTTTATTGTATATAAAATAAGTCAAAGTATGTTATAATGTTACTTAATCATTTAAAAGATAGGCATTACGTGTTGAAAGGTTGTAACAAAGAAACCTATTTTACCAAATAATCTTGAAAAATCATTTGTAATACTTTGTTGTCACTTCTGAGTTAAGGAAAAAAACATTTTTTTTTATGTTAATGTAGGTACTACACCTGTTAGTACCTACATTAACACTACTATCAAAAAACAGGTTCATCAGTTCACCACTGATAAATATAACATTTCAGGTACGGATCAAAATTGACAAACACTGACTTTTGATTCAAGTCGTCTACAATTTCGTTTTAAATAATTGCTATCTCACTACTAGTCTTCCATAAAACGAAACAGAAACAAAGACAAAGTCTAAATTTGAAATGTTAAATCGAACATTTCACATTCACACTAGTCCTTAATTTTACAAATAGAACAAGCGGAGTTTACAGTCGTAAATTCCTAGTCACAAATTCGGCGTTATGAAATTAAAACGTCGACAGGAAAGAGATGGCCGGCAATAATTGGACATATCCGGCGGATAAGCAATGGTTACTTGTAACTAGTATGCACACGCTCCAAATTAACAAATAGGCAATAATTGTTGGCAATGCAACCAACAGTTTATACTTTATGGTGTCGTTAAAACTTTTACTGTGTTATTTTTTATTTAGAGTCTTGTTGCAACTGTTTTGGTAGCACAGTGAACTAAATGTTGTGTGTTACTAATTAGATTTTGGGAGCTGCTTTGTCTTACTTCCTTGCATTTTCTGGAATGATAAAATAACAGTTAAACTTTTTACGATAGACTGAACCCTTTGAGTGCATTGGCAATAAGAATGTTAACTTATATAGACTACTGTGTAGTAAAATTTGCCTTCATACACCTGGTTTCTTGAAAGTCAATTGAAGCCTCAATCAAGTAACATATTGCGGTGAACTTTACTACCAGTCTAAGTATGACGTTTGTTATTGAATTGTGAACGAAAATGTTAATCTATATCTATACTAATATTACAAAGAAGAAAGATTTCTATTTTTGTGTGTATGTTTGTAATGAATAAACTCAAAAATTACTGTGCCGATTTCAAAAATTCTTTCACCATTATATAGGTACCTATTTTACCTTTGTCCAATTTTATTCAAGTACACTTTATTAAGGTGATTTAAATAAATAAAAAATAGGAAACTTATTCCCTACATCGACAAAAGGACATACAGACAGACACAAAAACCAAAGTCAATTTACACTTAATCCAATTTACTTTTTCTGTTACAATATTTTTAAGAATTTATATGTTTTGCTTTATTAACATGATACGCAAATACGTGTAGTAAAGTTTACATAAGAAATAGGTACTTTTAAAATAATTTTCTTCCTTCTACTTTTTAGAATTTCTTAAATGGTTAAATGGATTTTCAACCGTCTACGTAGGCAGACTACGTGAGTCGCAAAGTATTTTTGAAAGCGCTTACTCTAAATTGAAAAGCCAAAAGGTGTATAAATGAAATCTTAAAGACTTTATTCGAAATACTAAAACACATAACTGTCGACTTAACAGACTTAACCGGCGGATCAACAATTTTTTTTGCCTATATATAGGTAAATAAAGCTGAAGAATTGGGTTGTTTGTTAGCTCGAAAGTGCTAATCTCAATAACTAATGGACCGATTTGAAAAAATATTTCAGTGTCAGTTAATACGGTATCCAGAAGTTTTGTTATTAAGCTGTCTAATGTCAATTTAAATAATGAAGTTCCTACTCTAACGGGAGTTAAGCGGGTGAATCCGCGCGCGAGAAGATAGTCATTTAATAATAATAAATAACTTTTTTTTATATTTCATATAAAAAACGAGTTATTTATTCAAAATATTATACCAAATGAACTAATCAAGGTGTATTTGTAGGTGTAGTTAAATGGCATATTTTATGTACTTTATTGCATTTTATTGCATCAAAGGTTTTTCGGGTCTGTGGTAGCATACATATAGCATTCGTTAATATTTAAGGAAGTGCTCGGACGATCCACGTACTTGAAGTGTGAAACAGGTATCGTTGCAAAAGTCCTAATAGAATCTGGGCCTTAAATAAAATATAAGCGAGGCGAGCGGAAACGTATGAAATTCTAATTGCCTTACTCCGATGATTCACGTGCCGAATCCAATCTAATTTTGGTTTTAAACGGACGAAACTTGGTTTGCATCAGAGCTTCAGAGTTTGTTAGTAGTACCTAATGATGAAGTTTGTTACTGGAAATTTAGTAGCAGCTTGTGTTTCACGTGCAATTTATTGTGCCGTTAGATCTTTGTTTCGATTTTCATATACCTAAATATAAATATACATTGTGAATTTTTAATGGCGGCTAATACTCAGAAAATAATTGTTGGTAAAAGGTTTACAGATTAAATTACTTTAAACCTGTGTCAATGGGGCCCATTCCATGTAAATTATTACGTGTTATGTTAAGCAATAGAGCTCATTTTGCCATAGAAATATATCAATCACTAACTCCCTCACTTTGACCTAACCGTGTTTAAAAAAATATATGTTCATTTAAACTTTTTAATTTTATGTTTTGACGGTTAGTAAAAGTCGTAGTAAATCTTGCTGCCAGGTATTAGCATATTATACTAAAATAAAAATAAAAATTGTTATTATATTTCCTAAATTTTCATTTCACTAGTTAAACCAACAAAAGTGGACATCAGTTTTAACCAATGTACCACAAAAGCATCCTTTCAAATGTTTCTCCGTTTTTGTTCCAAACAAAACAATAACAAAACATTTCCCTATCAGTTTAATTTGCGACCAAACCAATAAATAAATTTAAAAGTCTAAAATATCTTCATTAAAAGGCAAACAAAGGGATAAATGAAACAAAATAGGACAAAGAAATTCTTCTAAAGAGGCGAATAAAACAATAGTCCCTTTAAATAGGGCTATAGAAAGTTTAACATAAATAAATTTCGTTTTGTTTACACATAGTGCCCTTGTGAACATTTTATAGATCATTAAATACCAGTAAAAATGTTTAACGAGATAAATAAGTCACTGCCTTTGTTAGAACGCTATTAAGTTTGGGACAAATTAACAGGCCTGGTGTGAAATTGATCTATCAGCTTAGTGATGGAGGTATATAAAGACAAAACACATTGGATAGTTTTTTTTTTAAAGATCGCTAGCAGTATTTTTGCTTTATTCTTGTTAACTCCTCGTGATAAGCTAAAATGCTTGTGTTACGAGTGGGTTCACTTCAAGATCACATGTCCGATGCCCTAGCCATTGGGCTACGGCTACTTATTATATATTAGTATGTATATTTGATATCATTCATAAATATTATTATTAAGTTTTATCTATATTATAGCGCATTGTCTCTGCACCACCTTGTTACTGGAAGAAAATACATCTGGCATTAAGTCCACCATGTATAGTACCATAATAAGTAGTTCTAAAGTTATTGAAAAAATATATTTGAATTATTTTGTTACTCGTCATTTTCAGAATAATAAAAACGATTACGGGATACCTACATAAGTTATGTCTTAGTATACCTAAGTCAGAACTTCATAAATATCAAAGTCAAACAGACTGAAAAACTTCCTTTGAGCATGTCTTTTGTTGGTACTTGCATGCACAATCATCAGACGTAAAAGATGTATTGTGTTTTGAAAAATATTTCTAGTATTTCTTTATTAAGTACTGCCACTTTATATACAACAACATTAGTATAAAATATTGCAATAACTTTAGTTCTGATGCACATAATAAAAACGGCATGTATTGTATACATATTCCATAGATGCATGAAACAACAAAGTAAGTTCAGTGCAGTTAGTAATATAACAAAAAAGTTTAAAATAATTGTCCTAAAAATGGTCCATTGTCTCTGCCTACCCTGCTGGGAAACAGGCGTGAGCTTATGTATGTATTCAGAAAAATATAGCAGAGGTAGTTTAGGTCTAGGTACCTTAAATAATAAATTAATTAGTTTCTAGTCATTTCCTACATTTGATTTAGTTACAGCGAAATGCTGTAACTAAATTACTGCAAATAATGAAAGTTTCCTTGAAATATATTTCCTGCTATATGAAACGACTGGATAATAAACTATCTCAGTCGGTCATCGTATTATTACACCTATTCTTGTTACAGTAACACTTTTCCCATTTCTGTTCAGTTCATATAAAAATAACGATTTATAAAATTAGTTATGTCATCCTCTTCATATAATCTACTTTATATATGTAGGCAACGTCTACTTTATATATGTAGGCCTCACTCATAAACTAGTACTATATTATTTACATATCTGAGAGTATGTCCCCTTCCCCTTTGACCGCTTTCCGTTTCCTTGTTTTTTTTTTTAATGCCGACAACAACTAGAATACATATACGATATAATTCTAATTCACTTATGGCATTAATTTTCTCGTACTAAGACCTGTATATTATCACTAGCTTCCCGCGCGCTGTTTCATCGTGATTCCCATTCCCGTGGGAATTACATAATTGAATATAAGCTACTAGCTTTTACCCGCGGCATCGCTCGCATTGAAACCAATGTCCCTATGTTACTTCTAATACCTCCAAGAATATGTGTACAAAGTTTCATAATGATCGGTTAAGTAGTTTTCGCATGATAGCCTAACAAACAAACATACATCTATATTTATAATATAATTATTAGGTAACTCCTTGATAACGTTAAATCGGATCAGTATTTCCTGAGATTAGAGCGTTCGAGTAAACAAACAATAACATTAGTGTAGATTATTAAGTCTAAGATATTTAGTTTTATAAATAATCCAATCAAATATTCAACAAATTTTTAATAGAAATACTAACCCATTAATTTCAAACAAAACATCCCACAAGGTGTCCCACATCAAACAAACACGACAGCTTATCCCAAATGACATACCAGAGATAACCCAAATAGCTTACAAGATTGTTATGAGGCTGAAATAATTTACTGCTTTGAGAACATTGTGATATACGAGCAAAACGAGCTTATTGTGAAAGTGAAAGAATGCTGCTATCATCTATACTAATATTATTAAGAGACACTGTGATTGAGAAACAGTCAATTCAATAGACTTTGGAACAACCTGACCTATGTCAAAAAAATCTTTCACCATTCAAGTTGCGGTATTCATTAATTATGAAGTTAGTACATAATGTTTTAGAATTTCTTATCCTGCTTAGGTGTGCGTTCAATTCCGCCTACTTCGATTTTTTTTTTAGAATACAGTTTTATCCATCACGTACAAACAATTCAATATATTCTGTTTTATATATAATTTATTGGTATTGAGACCTGCGCACTTAAGTCAGAGAGAGAAATATTTTATGGCATTATTGTTATCTTTTTCGTTAAATTTGCTTAGTAATTAGGTTATAATAGATTCCATGCTAAAATTGTACTGATCTTGCATATCAGACAAAAATAGGGCCAAACACGCACACCCTACACACGATAAGTGACATCACGTCAGGTCCGGAGATAGTGAAATGAAGGTTATAGGTTCCTTGGATAAAGACTGATCCCAAATATCCTAAAGTAAAGATTTGTGGAATATGGACCCATTTGCTCTGAAGTGGGAAAGTATTTAGACTTAAAAAAATACAAACATATTTAAACATTATCGCAAAGTCTATTTGAATGTTATGTTAGTATTATTTGGCAATGAGTTTTCTCATTTTGCTTAAGCTTGTTAATAGCGCATAAGATAGCAGAAAGTTAAATATTTAGTTGTAATATTTAACGACAAATTAATTAAAAACTTTATGCAAAGTTAAATAAATAATCTGCAAAGGATTATTACTCATTATGCGAATATAATTAAATGCCTTTCACATTATTTGTTTTTCACGAAACAGACAATGTCTAAAATACTCGTAGACGTTGAGTTAAATAATTTTAGATTGTCGTCAATCCAGTCACATTCCACTTGTAAATAATTATTTATTGAAGGCAATGTTAGTTAAGACATTGCCTACAGTAAATAATTATATTAAGAGGAAAAAAAAAATGTTTATTTGCATTGATTAGGCTCCGGAATTACTGGATCGATTTCAAAAATCTTTCATCAATAGAAAGCTATGTTTTCCAGGAGTAGCATAGGATATATTAAATTATCAAGTTCTCATCCAAACATAAGAACTTGATAACTTCCGTAGCGTTGCGGTATTTGGCTTGCTTTAAATCTCGGAGGTCGTGGTTTCGATCCCCATGCCGGACAGGAAATCTTTGTGTAAATTCTAAGATTTCTTTTCGGGTCTGGTTGGCTGATGGACTACCCTCCGTGCCTCGGAAAGCACGTTGAGCCGTTGGTTCTGATTGTAATAACATCATCTATAATTATCGTATATCAAGGAACGGGCAGCAGCGTTTCCTTGTGTGGTACAACATAATACTGCGATCACCAACCCGCCTGCCAAGCGTGGTGACTATGGCAAATACCCTCCCTCGGGAGGAGGCCCATGTTCAGCAGATGATAATATGGAAACAGAAGCTACGCGGTGAATCGTGTGCGGTAAGCGAGTTAAATGTGATGTTAAATTTTAGTTGCAAACACATTACATACTTATTTAAACTTAAATTGCAATCTTAAGTTCTGATCTTGAAAGCAGTTGCCTTGAACCCTAACAAGATAAAATTTTGCGCTTGTATCCATTTAGGTTGGATGACAATGCTGGTCATACGTTGTAGGTAAGATAGGTGGCTGTTGTCAAGTGTAGGCTTATATTATCTACCAATTAGTACAGTGTAACTATATACTGCTTACTAATTTCCAATAGTATAATTATCATTGAAAACTATTGAAAATTGAAACTTCAGACCGACGGTGCCACAGACACGCAGACCGGACAGCACCTCCTTTATTATTCTTCGGAGGTTAAGAAAACCACACTATAACCATCACATTATTAGCAAAGACAATGTAATATATCCGTAATACTAGATAATAAAACTCCTATAAATGCAAATTACATACTACAATGGCAATGCAAACGGTCAAGCTATTATAATAGTAAGCTGATTAGTACGTAGCTGCAGTTTAGTGCTGTAATACAAAGGTAAATGCTTGTTGTTCCCTGTTCTGACAGTCTTCTTTTATATCTATACTAATAAGTTGAAGAGCTTGTTCATCTTTTTGCTCCAACGCACTTACCTCCAGAACGACTCCTCCAATTTGAAAACAAATTTTATCATTACCAAGAGTTACATAGGTAATATATCAAACAAAGTCATTTCCCGCTGACTGTCTGTACTTTGTAGCTTTTAAACTTCGCAACGGATTTTGATTCGGTTTTTGTAATGGATTGAGTAATTCGAGAGGAAGGTTTATACTTATGTATAATACATCAACATTATACTCGTGCGACGCCGGGGCGGGTCGCTAGTTTGATCATAAAGTTTGGAAACTTTATCATCACGGAAACGGGACTGACACGGGTAAAACCGCGCGCATAAAAGCTTTTATATTTATTAAACAGTAGCCAAACTGAGTGCTTTTCGGAATGGCATCTTAAAACGTTTATCTTAGATACTGAATTTCTTTCATTTTTCGATACAGATTTCAAACAAAGAAAATTTACCTCAACAGGTGCTTGAAACGAGGAACGCGTATGAGATTATTTATTGTATTATGTTATTACAACAATTGCTCATTGCCCAATGATATATGATCTGATTCATATTTCACTCATAGATTTTACAAATCCTCTTCATTCATAATTATGACCAATTTTGATGATTTACCACCAATAGAGACCGCTGAAATTGATTGATGTTTTTTTTTTATTCTTACCAGATCTGACACTATCTTTACAGACTGGTCTGATAAGTATAAATCATATAATGACAAATAAAAAGTAAAAATGCGTAAGTAACACAATTTGTAACACCCCCGTACGCTATGGCGACTACTGTATGTGTCTACTGTGTGTGTATGTAAGGTACTGCCCATAAAATAAGGGATATCGGTTGATTTACTTGACAAACTTGACTTGACTAATACCTAAGTTGGAATTCCGACTATGTTATTTCAATTACGTGTAATATGTAATTACTATTGCCTTGTTGGAACTTTATAATATATCCATAAAAGGTTAAAAAGAATTTTATCCGGTATATGATAACTACATAACTCACACCTTACAAACTAGTTAACTCAATGTGTCTACACATACCTGCATACCATTTATATAAAGCTTACAATATAATTTACAGTTTAGCTATCATTATAAATACATAGGGCGTGCGTGTTCCTGGACCGTGTCAATAAGAGCGCAGTACTCCCAACCCCGCTACTCTCGAGGTACGCGCATGCCTAAGGTAGACAGCCTAACAAAGGTTGCAAAAAATAGATTTTCAAGAGGCTTGTATTCAGTAGTGGACCTGACTACTGAATGGAAGCCACTTGAAAACCTTTTTTTGCTACATAGTAGAAATCTAGGGCGATACGGCAATATCGCGTCAGAAAAGTTCCTAATTAGGTGTATTTCTAACCGTTAAGAATTATTTTATTTATTTTTCAAGGGCAAAATATCAATTCGTTGCATTTGATCTTCAACCTTATTAGCTATAGTCACTTACGTGGTATCGCAGTATTACCGAAGATATGTGACATGAGTCAAATAATGGTAATATATATAGCGACATCCACGTGTTATGTAGTATCCAGGTTAATGCCGCTGCCCGTTCTTTGGTATTCGGCATAAATATATTACATATTTTCAAATAAGGTATGATTTTGTTGTATCAAAATAGTTAAGAAACTGTTAGTGTTGAGTTAGTGTTAAAGTTAGTGTTGTTGAAACACTAAGAATTCAGTTACTTAAAAGCCGAAAACGTTCCAAAATACAAGGACAGTTTGTACTCCAAGGCTTCTTATTATTAGGTACTTTCTACCACAAATGCCTTTTATTTTGGCCCATTTCCAAATCTTTTGTTTGAATTCTAGGTAGGTATTTTCCTATCTTTGTCATTTATATAAATAGCTTTATTTAGGTCTTAGGTTATTTATTGAGCAGAGAATAGAGTTTTATTTTGTTCAACAAGCCGTAACGTAGTTCGTAGCAACATTTTTATATTTCCTGGAAAAAATGTCCGTACGTTTATCGAAAAACTACATAGTTTCAAACAATAAAGCATTAGAGATCTTGACCATTATTTTACAATGAAATGTAATACTCCGAACTGTTTCATTACAAAATAGATTGGAGAAGGAAGGAGGAGATATGAAATGAAAACAGTGGGTACATAAAAAGACGATTGTGAACATGTAGCAATTTTTTGAGAGTGGTTATGTACAAACAGCCATAGCCAAAGCAACGAAATACAAATGGAAGCAACGATTTACAAACAGCTCTCGTTTCACAAACTTTATGTCTTGCAATATAAGTTTACCTGCATCTATATACTCGACTACCTACGTAGTTTAGGTATACAAGGCTTGCTTTAAACCTTGGAAGACGTGGGCTCGATCCCAATGCAAGGACCTGTTACCTCGCTTGGCAAACAGGTTGCTAGTAGTAGTGTAGTTGTTATTATATTATAATACATAGGAAAACGCTGCTTATTCCCTGGTATATAATTGTTATAGATAATGTAACAACAATCGGGAGCAACGGCTTAACTTGCTTCCGAGACACGGGGGTCTCGGAAGCAAGTTAAGCTTCAACCAACCATACCCAGAAAATAATCTTAAATTTACCTCTGAGACCTAAAGCGAGACTTACACCGGCATGTTACGCAGGACACTTTCGTTACCAAAACATTTAAAAAATGTCGAGAAAGCAAAACAACAAGTGAAAAGGGCATCACAAAATCAACTTGCACAGTTTCGCTTCAAGTATTCTCGAACGCTGTAAACGGCGCAAATATTTGTTCAGTATGCTCCAAACGATGAAAGTAGGTAGGTATTGGTAGTTCGGCACCTTTTCACGCAATCGCAAGTCGGTGTGTTACTGTTTTTATATAACATGTTTGGTTAAACAAGGGTTATAAAAGTTGGGAGTTGGAAAAAGTTTTACATTACCTACCCCCTTTATTAATCATTGGTGTTTCGAGGCGGAAGTGAAGTTTGGAAAGTGCCGTAAAAAAGAACAAGAAAAACCGTATACCAATACTTTCTTTTCAGTTATTTTTATGTACCGTAAGGAGGAAAGGACTTAAATTACGACATAGTGAGAACGTAATTTTATCGCATATTAATAAATTCCTTGATAATACGTCTGTCACTGCTATATAAAAATGGTGAACGACAGTTAGTTATGTCGTCTTATATGTGAATACCGCCAAATGCATACACGATGCTTTAAATTAAACGATACGAAAAGAACGACTTAGTGGAAACGCGCCCTGACCGTAGAAAATATATTTTTTATTTCCTTTGCTTTCTTTCCTTTTTCACTGCACTTTTAAAATCTTTGCATTGTATACAAAACATAGCATGCGAATTGATACTTCCCGTTTATTTTGGTTCATCTTGCAAATTTAGGTTTGATGACATAGAACTTTTATTTGATTAAAATCAAGATGTTGTGCCGCCATAATATCTCGTTTATCAATATCCTGAAATATAGTTTGACCCGCGATAAACTGCTACTCTGTACCATTGAGTCGTAGTGTGATGTTTAAAATATTACTAAATGTATTCGAATTGATTTTGCAGAAAAGAGAGACAAACATCTATTGGTCCATGAAAACTTTTGCGATTATAATATTAGGTGAGAATTTATTACATGAATAATATACAACTAAACGTAACTTATTTAAAATAAAACTAACTTATATTAGGTTCGTTCTACAACTGATATCACGAGCAGTATTTTGTTTTCTGATTACCTATTGGTTCATTTAGCTTTTCCGTCCCTATTATATTAATAACAGGGAGAGAACTCACAGATTTTCGCTATAGAAATTCTGTTTTGCAAAGGCTGTTTTTATATAAGAGGAAGAGAATTCATAATTACAAACCGTTGTGATGCCTTCAAATCTTACAAGTCATTTTGTTATCCACACCCAAAGCAGATATACTTATAGCTTATTCACGCGCGCGGCAACACTATAGCAACAAAGGAAAGAATACCCACAAGTACACTTCCATTTTCCTGGAAAAATAAAACATCCGACCCAGTATTACAAAAGACATGTATTGAATTTTTTAACTTCGCCTGTAGCGTCGCGAGGTGCATTATTAAACTATAACCTAACTTTGCTGTTCAAAGTGTAGTACCTCAGGGCATTAATGTAGGCACTGCGTGTTTATCGAGAACCAGAGAAATATAACCATTGATCACTATCCTCGGAGAATTAAGTAGCACTGAGTTATGGATTTGTATTACATGGTAACAGCCGATAATTGTACAGTATATCTTCTAGCCTTGTAGCTGTTTGCGTCTAGTACAATTTTTAGCTTGGTTTCGTAAAACTTGTTTTTGTAACTATTACCTCAGTGTTGATAATTTAGAATTGATGGATTAATGGTAAAATTACCAGAATTGTAAGCGATAATAATTTAAGATCTATCTAGTTGACGGAATATACATTAAATTGGTTTCTAAGACTACCTTAACGTTATTTTGAACGTTATTTTTAATGTGATTAGGTAAATTTTTTTATAGTAGGTAATTTCATTAAGGCAATCGATAGGAAATTCGTTTCAGAATTAGCATTTTTGTTGCTGCAAGGTTTTTAAACTACGGCAACGTTTCCATAATGCTGGCAGCATTGCCTCGTTCAATGGCAATGCTTACCTGCTGTGCAAAGTAATATTTACCAGCACTCAGGGACACGAGACCCAGTGCGAAATTTTTAGAAATTAATTAGATGCCCGGTCCTCACGGCCCCAATATTTTGACGCCAAAGGTACATAACATAATCATCTAGACCTGATAGAACTTCATCACCACAGGGCATAAAGCTCTAGCATTCAATATTTGCCTCAGTCGCTCGTTTTCAATCTCATTTAAGGTGTAATGAGCTATTTGCGAGTTCCCCGTTTATTGCATACGCTTTGCCAGTTCTACGTTGAGGTTCAATATTATTCAATACCCCCAAGTCTAAATTCAGATGGCATTCAGAGCACTATGCATATTTACTATGCTTTTTTTAGTTCACGGATGTTTTTGTTGGGATATAAAATAACGTATTTTAATTTATGCATTTGAATTCATAAATTCGAAGCGATGAGACCTATCCGTTAGTGATGTTACAGTTTATAGATTTATTTATCTACAGCTGAGAAAGCTAAAGAAATATTATAATTGAAATCAAAAAGAGAGCATTTTAGTTTTTCTAGTACCTAAAAAGCAAGATATACCTAGACGTTTTCCTTTATTTTTAGGTTGAACTGAAATTTAAAGCTTTTTTTATTGTTTCAGTGGGGCGGCCGGTTCGAGAACATACTCTCATATGTAAGTTTTAAAATGTTAAAGTACTAACGACTATGTTTTCATTCCTTGTTTGTAACGATATTGTAGTCATAAAAACTTATTCTTGTTATATTTTTAAGTGTTATTTATTCTTCGGTTTCATGTTACATTAAAAAACGGTCAAGTGCCAGTCGGATTCACGAGCTTTGGGTTTCGTACCTTTATCTACACAACATTAGGCCCTACATCATCGGCCCCCGGTGCCTATCTGGAACCAATTCTTCCAAATTTTATTTCACCCCCTTTGCGGTTTCCTATTGAGCTGAAATTTTGTATTCAACAATATTTATTTTATACTGTTTTTTTAGTACTTGCTATTATAATAGCTGCTGTATCAGAAATACATCGTCTAAGAAAATTTCAAGCTGTCTTGCTATCACAGTTCATGAGTTATAGCCTGGTGACAGACACACCATGGAGTCTTAGTATTAGGATCCTTTTTTACCCTTGGTTAACGCTACAAAAGTAAAGATTTTAGAAATAAGCTAAACGCTTTTTAAATTCTACCTACAAAAGTCCTAATGACTATCCATCCACACACGGTGTTCAACTCTAAACTAAGTTAAGAACTAACCTACTAACAAATTATCTTAGTTCACGATACACAATATCATGTACTAGCTGAAATAAATTTGTAACTAAATTATTTCTCAGTTCATCTCTAGGGACAGTTTCGAACTATTTAATCGGCGAAACTAGTTCTAATATCGGGCACAGTTCCAAACTTTGCTCTGCTTCTTAGAATTTTGAGTGTAATTCTCTGCAACGGCGCTGGCCTGGTAATTTAGGTACTTAATTCAAGTCACGGGCAGCAAATACATATGAATTATAAAGGATGAATCTAATGTAATGCAAATAATTTGTAAACAGTCTTGGCGCTCTTAATTGTAAAGATTTTGAATAGTGACTTTTAATAATGTTTTAGTCACGTAGTCGCTATAACTGAATTATTTGGACATATTGAATAGTAGTACTGGAATTTATTATAAACTCGAACTTTTGGCCTATGAACCTTGTAGTTCCTAGAGTGACGCCGCCGTCATAAAAGTGTGTTTTCACTAAATCGTGTAAAGTAAAATTACTTGAATATCACTTATATACTACTACCTAATTTGTTATCAGCTCGCTTTTCTAGTGCACAACTCCAAAGGGAATTTTTCGAAACCCATTCTGAACATGCATTAAGCTTTAATTTCAATTTTCAATAAAACAATACAATATTTCAATAGCAGTGTGTAGTGCACGATCTTCTAAACCATTTCAAAGAGTTACAAGATCGTTGTGTAAAGTTTTGCAATAACAATAACGGTATGTCTCGTTAGAAGTATTGCTTTTTTTTCTTTGTACAAGTTACAATACAATCTAGTTGAAAGGTGTCTCTCTGTTGTTATGTCCAATAGAAATTGCATCTGGAATTGTGATAAAAGTCAGCAAACTATTTTACGTACCTATCTCTGATTCAATTGTGGCTCTACTGTGTTTTATGTTACGTTGTATGAATAGATATTTCATGGAGATAAATTTATCATGAGTACTAGTAGAATGTACATCTTGTGCTTAGTCATTAGGGGTCATTCATAAAGGAAGTCATGTAAAGGCAGAGAGAGAGTCGACTCTCACTGGTATTAGTTCATCGGTGACGTTTAAAAAAAAAACAGAACATTCCTTTGACGTTCTTGAAACACAATTTTTCTGTGTACTGAAAGTTATTAATCCCAAACGTACTCGCCACAACAAACTATAAATATTGCACAACTGAATATAAATAACTAGAAGAAAAGGTAGGTACTAAAATACGTAAAAGAAAACAGTTTCTGCCGATAAAATTCCAGAAAGAAAACTAATCCAGTTTTAAAGTCCCTGATGCAATTCTCTAATAATATAAAACCAAGATTTACTTTCTACAACCATTCTACAAATTGCTTTCAAAATTTACTGTTACCAATATATTTGCAGATTTAATCCGCTTGCTGCATTCAATAGCATTGAAGGATCACAAGTTGTTCCCATTTTTCTATTTGGGATCAGGCAAAAGCTTTTAAAACCCACATGGATTTCAACAAAGCGACCCATTCGACCTCGAGGAGTGCCATAATTTTCTTTTACAGTTTCCTTACTGCAAAATATATAGGTGTAAATTATTTGAAAACGCCTTCTTCTTGAATCTTGAATCTGGAGAAGGTATCGTAACAGTGTAAAACCGTTGTTGAGTAAAGAGCTATTCACACGGTCAGTAAGTGCTACATTGACCCATTTTTTATTTTTATAAGGAAGAACACAATGAAACGATCCTACTCGTATATTGTGTTGATATGTAGTTTGAGTGTTTTAAGATGTTGATATTTTAACGTTTTATGTGTGTTTAGGGTTTTGAATTTGTGTGCAAAAGAATTATGTTACGGTGAAAGTCGATATGTTCCTGTAGGCTTTCTGAGGAATTGTAACGGAATTTTATGCGTGTAATTTGACACGGTTACAAAAGTGGTAGCTGCAACTGTTACGCATTTTATAATAAACGATCGATTTAATTAAAAGGAAAGAGTAATCATCAAAAAGCGGTGTGTTTTCCGGCTTGGAATAGACCACCCCATGTCTTCCCATGTATGTCGCAAGAGGCTAATAGGGGATATACAGCTGATGGATGAGCAGCACCATCTATCAGCTTAAGGTTACCATCTTACTGAAATCATCATATTATATACGAATCGTGCTTTTATGATTATTATATATAATCATAAAAGCACGATTCGTTCATAAGTGAAATTAAAGTTTTCAAATCATTTGTTTTTTTTTTGTATTTATCTAATTAGATTTAATGGTGGCTTCTTCTTAAATATACTTTTTATCATAAAACAATTTTTTATTTGTTCTTTATCCATGAAGTAGGTACTTCCTTACATTCCGTTTTACAGTGTCAATAATTCAATTTGTTTCAACTTAACGCCATCTCTAGATATTGCTTCAACTGAACAAAAATTAAAACAAAACCCAGTAGGAATTTCACGATGTTGAACATCTGAACAACACTTTATGTCTGAAGTCCCGACGGACATCGCCGTTTGGAACTTTTCCCGTTTTATATTTTCAATATCGTGCACTTTGAAGATTCTATGAAATACGTGGGTGGTTTATAAAATGTCATTTTGTATTCAGGCTAAGTCGTGTATGTTGATAAAATGTAAACATATTTTAATTGAAAAGTAATACGCGACCTGAGTATGTATATTTTCTCAGCCGTATTTGCAATTATTTCAATTTGCACAATACATTATAAATGCGTAAATATTGCAAAATTTAATAGGTACATTGTGACCCCTGGTTGATGCAAATTAATACTGATTGGGCTTAACTCGTCCTCAATGATGTTATTATCGTCTGCTAGCTGCGAGGTCGTGGGTTCGATCGCCACGCCGGACAAGAAATCTTTGTGTAAATTCTAAGATTTCTTTCCGGGTCTGGTTGGTTAAGGGACCACCTTTTGTGCGTCGGAATGCACGTTAAGTGTATGCTCCTGATTGTTATTATATCATCTATAATAATCGTATATCAAGGGACGGGCAGCAGCGTTTCCATGCGTGGTACACACTGCGGTCTCCAACCCACGTGCCAAGCGTGGTGACTATGGCAAATACCCTCCCCTCCCTCGGGAGGAGGCCCATGTTTAGCAGTGGACGTTGTACGGGCTGATGATGAAATGATACTAATGGTCCATTGGTGAGTTTAGATTTAGCTTTTACGATTTATTTTCTGATTTTTCCGAGTGGCCCTCGCAATAAACTCACTATCATAGTTTCTTTTGCGCGGGTTGCTCATATTTAATAAATCTGGAGCCATGCCCGTCTTTATGCCCAGTTATGTTGCAAAAGCCTCAAGACAAACTAAAGACATGTGTCCGCCCGAAAAAAAAAATTAAAAGATTATAAAATATTTTAACGTTTAACTAACTTGGTGATAGTTATAAAAATACATAATTATCATCTGAATTGGACCACCAATTTATAAAAAAATATCTGTAAAACTGTCAATCAATAAAATTCATAATACTCAATAACCATTATTTATGTACAACAACAAAAAAACTTTAATTACTCCAGCAAGCTTATCACTATTTCGTTATAAATGCAAATGAGAAGGTTGATTAACTCGAAACATAATGAAAAATATAATTTTATTCTTCAATTTTGAATAAAAACGATTGGAACATAAGCTCTGGGTTTTAATATCTGATATGGTAACACAATATCAGAAACTCAATTCCGCTAATTTAAAGTTAAGTTGGTATAATAAAAACACAATTGCATTCCAGATCACTCACTTGTAATCACAAGTAAGTGATCTTTCAAGTTAGTGACATAGTGATAGTGACTTGTGTGTCTGCTGGTTGTGTCTTAAGGGAATAGCGGTGGAGGAAAAGAAAGAATGTATGAAACTACTCCAACCATAAATAATAATATGTAATAATATTACAATAGTTAATTGACATCAAATGGTGTATCAGTAGAATGCCTCTTTTTTTTCGGATGGACATTGCCAGACATATTAATAACCAGAATTTGCTGTAGCATGACACTATAAACCTTATTAACTATAGCAATATCAATAATTATTATTTAATAACACTGCATCTCTACTGCGATTCAGTGAAGTGTTATAAATTTATTTATTTATTTATTACAGTTTGACAATATTATTTCTACGTAGTGCTCCACAAAACCGGTTAAATGGTTTGATTGTGGATGACTCGCAGTTTTATAACTATCATTTGTACATAATATATATTTTTTTAAATATATGCATTTAGTGGGACAAGTGTATAAAATAGCCACTGATATTCTTATATCAGTAGCTACCTCATATACCTGTTTTACATATTACTTAACATATATTTTTTAAGTTTCTGCTTCACTTAGCAGAGTTGGGGCCCTGGTCCATGCTAGTTAAGCTTGGTATACATTTTTGGAAAGCAATTTAAAGTCCTGAGTTTTATCAGTTGTCATTATTACAATTGTTGGGCTGTTGTATTGTTTATAGTATACATTATAAAGTTGTAATCAATCATTACAGAAGTAAAACATACCTAATATAAGATTTTAATGACATATAAACTCTTGGAAACTACGGTAAATTAAGATTTTTTATAAAAAAAAATGCAATGCGATAGGTACTTATTTATTCGTAAGACTTTAGAATACGTTGTCAACCTTGTATGGATTACCGTCCAATTCAGGATGAAAAAAAAATGAACGCCTCCCTATTGTCTATTATGAGCTCAAATTAAAATTATTATCAGTATTTCTATAATTTTGCTCCTTGTGGTCGTGACTGAGAAATATCATTTACATATAAAGCTAAAGATAAGAGATGGGCCGACTAGCCGCTGACTAGTCGGGAAAGCCGACTATTCGGCATCGTTTGTAGTCGGCGACCAGTTAGCGACTATTCAGCAAAATAAGCCGATTATGATCGGTGCATAAATAATTAGTACTTGATTTATAATTTCTTAACATTACTTAGAGTAGTAATCTAAAGTTCCAGTCTTTACAACACAGGAACATATTAATCAGTCAGTTATAAAGCTCAGCGGCCGCGCGATGACGAAAAAGCCCGAACACCTCCGACAAGTAGGTATTAGAATGATCGGCATTGCCGATTAGTCGGCCGACTAATCGGCATTTTGTAAACCGATTAGTCGGCTAGTTGGTTCATCATCATCATCATCATCCCGTATAACGTCTACTGCTGAACAAGGGCCTCCTCCCAAGGGAGGGTATTTGCCATAGTCACCACGCTTGACAAGCGGGTTGGTGACCGCAGAATTATATTGTACCACACAAGGAAACGCTGCTGCCCGTTCCTTGATATACGATTATTCTAGATGATGTTTTAACAATCGGGACCAACGGCTTAATGTGCTTTCCGAGGCACGGAGGATAGTCCCTCAACCAACAAGACCCAGAAAGAAATCTTAGAATGTACACAAAGATTTCCTGTCCGGCGTGGGGATCGATCCAACGACCTCCAAGATTGAAAGCGATCCAAATACCGCTACGCTACGGAGGTTGTTGCAAATACTATAGTCGGCCCATCTCTACTAAAGATGTTTACGTTTGTTTGCTTGAACGCGCTCATCTCAGGAACTACTGAACCGATTTGTAAAATACTTTCAGTGTTAGATAGCCCATTTATCGAGAAAGGCATATATATGTTTATTACAATAGAACAATATACATGACATGTATATTTTTATAAACATGTACTCTTTCACGCAAAAACTACTGAATGGATATAGCTGAAAGTTTGCACGCGGATAGTTTATAAGCTGGATTAACAAATAGGCTACGAAATATCACGCTCCGACCCACTGGTGCAGAGTTACGCGGGTAAAACAGCGAGGCGCAGCTAGTAATAAATAAATGCATAAAATCCGATTTTAAGGAATTTTAAATAACTGACACGATTTAGAGTAGGTAAATCTACGTTTATTTTTAGTAGGCAATGAAATATGATACTGTGCTGTACGCCTGAATGAATCTTGTTTTTATTACTTCTTTTATAAAATAGTACTGCTACTAGTGTTAAATGTCTATATAAATAAATTCTTAGTATAGTTTCATGTCAAACAATATATTATATTCACAACCTCAGTAGTGTAGCGGTATTTGACTCGCTTTAAATCTCGGAGGTCGTGGGTTTGATCCCCGCCGGACACAGATTCTAATTCAGATTCTAAGATTTCTTTCCGTTCTGGATGGCTGAAGGACTACCCTCCGTGTCACGGAAAGCACGTTAAGCCGTTGGTCCTGATTGTTCTAGCATCATCTATAATAATTGTATACCAGAGAACGGGCAGCGGTCACCAGCCCGCCTGCCAAACGTGGTGACTATGGCAAAAACCCTCCCTCGCGAGGAGACCCGTGTTCAGCAGTGGACGTTGTACGGGCTGATAATGAATATATTACATGACATACCGTTCCCGTAGGAACTTCACAATTTGCCTATAGCCTCCCTCGATAAATTGACTTCTTAACACTGAAAGAAATTTCCAAATCGGACCCGTAATTGCCGAGATTAGCGCGTTCAACAAATTAAACAAACATACAAACTCTGCAGCTTTATATATTAGTATAGATAACTCTAAGTGTACATACACTAAAACCAATATGAAGGTCCTTCGATGTCTACCGGTATTTTTTTAATAAAATACTATTTTAATTTAGTAATTTATTCTTTGAAATTTATTTACATCAATAAAATACAACTAAAAGTAGCTAATTTAAATTAAAACTAACTTATAAAATACTACTCGTCTAAATCTATTCTACTTGGCAAAGTTCCCAGAATGCTGGCAGAATTACTCCGTTGAATGGCAATGCTTACCTGCTGAGCAAAGTAAAACCAGCATTCGGAAAAATTCAAAAACTTTATAATAAAATATAGCTTAACCTAACACTGAAAGAATTTTTCAAATCGGACAAGTAGTTGCTGAGATTAGCGCGTTCAAGCAAACAACCTCTTCAGCTTTATCTATTACAAGCAATCAAATCGAAAATATAAAATTATGTGGCAGTTTATAGTTTATTTCTGCTATAAAAATATCTTCACCGTATTTTCTTTCTTCAGGTTTAAGGTTGAACAATAATTTAACCATGAAAATATTAAAAGTATATGGTTATTTAAATAAATATATTAACAGACCCTACATTCAGATGTAGTGAATCAAATGATTTTTTATTCAAACAAATATAAATAATGTTATTATTTGAAATCCACTATTTCATAATAGCATTAGTAGTGCATTTTACATAAACATTTTTTTCTTTATTATTATTTCAGAGATACGTAATGTTTGAGCTACTTCTACTTACAAAATCGGTTTTGTGAGATGGCAAATAATCAAATAACACATTATTAGGTACCAATTCTTTGCGTTTTTATACTCGTGATAATTTCTCAACGAAATGTCCGATTGGAATAAAACAAAAAGTATTTTACTTCTACATAAATGCCCTTGATAACATAATGCTTTATTTGGAAAATGATTAATATTACGATACACATTTAACGTAGTTTCTTTTTGCAGACGATTAAATATTTTTTATGAACATAAATGCGGTTATTGTGGCTAAACAATGATAGTTAGATAAGTGCTCCTGCAGACTTTTTTATAGATCTCAATAAGACCTACAAACCCGTAGTACATCATTTTTTTCTATTGTCAATAGTTTTTGCAGCGCACGCATTAATAGGTTTTCAATTTTACACCTTGGGTTACAAAATCGCAATTTTCTTACGGATCCTTAATTTTTTTGAAAATAAAATATAGCCTATAACCTTCCTCGGTTAATGTACTATCCAAAACTGAAAGATTTTTTGAAATCGGACCAGTAGTTCCTGAGATTAGCGCGTTCAAGCAACCAAACAAACAAACTCTGCAGCTTTATAATATTAGTATAGATTTTAAATATGTATGGTACGATTGCCTATCTAGATATTGATGGATTTAACGTTTAAATAGTCTAGTCTAGTAAAATCGCTAAAAATATTACATTTATTATTAATATTATATTAATACTATTGCTTTTTAAACAGATCTTTATTTCACTTAACATTCTTACAATTAAAATGTATTACATACAAAAAGCTATAAATTATACACGCAAATGGTGAGGACATTTACGTATGTTAATTAAAATTATATTCATTTTATCACACATTAATTTAAACAACCCTTAACTAAGGTATTACATATTCATTTTCACCTCCTCTAAATCTCATGTCGTGAATAATAATATAATAAAATATGGTCTTCAACAGCCCTTTTGCTGAACATCATCGCCCTGTTTTAACAAAATTTCCTCCTAGGAGGCCTCTATACAAAATTTGGTAAGCTAAAGTCGTTGAGAGATATTGTCATAACGACAACTCTTGGTAGGCATATTGGTGGTCGCAGTAAGATTAGAAATATTTTGTATCTGATGCTATACTGCCATTTATCAAATTTCTGTTCCTTAGTCACCTCTTATAGTAATACTAGCTTGCTGCGAGCGGGTTCACGCGTGTAACCTTCCCTTTTTTTATCTTTTTTTTTTGTTTTATTGGGACTAGTCTCACCCACACTCCCATCACTGCAACTCCTGTAAGCAGGGATCAACAGTGGCACACACTGTAAATGGTAATGGGCACCGAAGCTCACCAAAAAATTAAACTGCCTCGGGACCCGCAACGAATTTAGTCAAAAAGACAATAGGAGGAGTAAGAAAGGCTTAAGTTTTCACTTCCCTCTATTACAAAGCGGAGACAGTACTAAAAAAGGAAATATAAAATAAGACATACGTATAGTCTTCAGGGGTAATTTGCAACTAGAGAAGCTAGTAGTAAAGCACCACGGTCGCAAAGGAACTTGATAACTGAATATTTCCTATAGCCTTCCTCAATAAATAGGCTATGCAACAATGAAAGATTTTTTGATATCGTACCATTAGTTACTGAGATTCGAGGTTTTAAGCGATCAAAGTATTCATTGTATAAAAAAAAATACAACCTTGGTGGGAACAATTATTGATTACAACTTAACCAAACAGATTTACAAAATGCAAGTAGTAGATTGTCGGTAGGTACCTGTTTAGGCTCTTCAGTATGCAGGTACACTTATATCTACATATTATAAGTTATAGGTAAATAATGTTATAAATGTATCTTTCTCGATTAACTCGTCTTTAGACAACCTGTTAGCCTCGCCAACAATGTTCCTGTAATTAATCGAATTTGGATGGAGCAGTCTGCTCTTAGATATATAATAATTAAAACTAAAATTTGTATAAGATTAACAACAGGCGTTATTTCACCCGCTTAGCTTAATCAGGTAACGATGTCATAAAATATAGCTTATGTAACTCCTGGATAGCATAGCTTTTAGTAGAGAAGTCGCACACGTTGGCCTGCCCTTCATGCCCTAACAGCTGCACGATGGTGGATCTGATGGCGTGAACCACAGAGGCCATTAGAGTGGCGACTTACTAGTCAAAATGGCTTTAAATAAAGTATAAGTACCAATAAGTTGTAACTACGACACGAAAGAAGAAAAATAGAGAAGGGTTTGATTGTTTGATTCAAGGAGTGTGTAGAAATTACATGGGAGAATGGAATAGATAAATATATTATACTAAGAGCAGGAAGGAAAAGTAAGTAATTTCATACACAAATATATAATCTTGTTTTATAAAGAAATATACTAGAATTAAAATAGACTATGAATAATTAAACACACAACATTTCGTATAATTCAATGGAGTGTATATATGAGCAACATCTAGTAAAATTAGTATTTACGAGTATGCAATACATTACAAAGTGGTACATTACTGCAGTTGTTGAAGCAGTATTACTGTTTGTTAATGTTTGTAGCTTTGGATAAGGGTTTATTTCAGTTATATATGTTTTGTTATTTAAAACCCTTATAAGCACCGTTACTTTTTATCTTAGCGAATACTTAGTGATATGATTTACACTTGGTGATAAAATCGATTTATGTTTACACTTTTTTGATAGTATTAAAAACGGCCGAAGCCCAATGGCTAGGGCGTCGGACTTGTGGTCTTGAGGTCGCTGGTTCGAACCCCACCCATTGCACTACCGACGTGAACCCACTCGTAACACAAGCATTTAGCTTAGCAAGAGGGGTTAACAAGAATACTAGGTAGTAGACTGAAAATGTCTGCTAGTCATTTTTTTTAATTAGTAAACATTAAGATTTGTTTAAAAAAAAAAAAAAAAAATCTTCTAGCCTGTATTAGGAGTGCCCTACAACCTAGATTATTTTGTATTGTACTACTACGTTCTAAAACTCATTTTGCCATCTGCTGTTTTTTTGTAAAAAAATAACATGTTTTTACTTTAAAGCATCATCTGGTAAAGATTGACCTATTAATATTTAGGTTCCGATTCGTTCACCTGTTCATCGTGGTAGCTTCTTTTAATCTTTAACTAACAACATTTTTAGAATTTTTTACTAATACATAGGAGGATATGTTATATTATGCTTATCTGATTCAGACACTAAGTTGATATATCAGATAAAGGCATACCATAATAAGTTGTAGCTATTTTTTTACGATATATCCGTTTGTATTAATCCGTTGTAATAATATGCACTCCCCGTAGAGTATTATCGATTATCACTTCAAAATCCTATCACGTTTGCATAATAATTAGTTATAAATCAATCATATTAACAATAACATTAAAATTCAGTGGACATTAAAATATTCATTACGTTTCGTACCTATAATTTGTAACAAGTATTTTTGGATTACGAATTCATACACAAAATGTTGTAATTAGTTAAATAGAGATGATAACCTCCGTAGCTTAGCGGTATTTAGCTTGCCTCAAATCTCGGAGGTCGTGGGTTCGATCTCCACGTCGGACAGGAAATCTTTGTGTAAATTCTAAGATTTCTTTTCGGGTCTGGTTTGTTGAGGGACTACCCACAGTGCCTCGGAAAGCACGTTAAGCCGTTGGTCCCGATTGTTATAGTATCATCTATAATAGTCGTATATCAAGGAACGGGCAGCAGCGTTTCGTTGTGTGGTACACATAATACTGCGGTCACCAACCCGCCGGCCAAGCGTGGCGACTATGGCAAATACCCTCCTTCGGGAGGAGGCCCATCTTCAGCAGTGGACGTTATACGGGCTGGTGATGATGATGAAATAGAGATAACTTATTTTGCCCGGAGTTCATACGTGTGGAATAATTACTTAGGCAGCGTTCAAGATAAAAGGTATTTTTTTAAAATCTAGTCTATTTCTGCACTAAATTTCATCAAAAGCAGCTTAGTGGTGTAAGCACGAAGCGTAACGGACAGAAAAAGTGACTTCAACAATTTTAATAGCAGTAGGCGCAAGACAAAAAGTCACCACAAGACCTTAAGCATCATAAAAGTATACAAACATGTACAACTATAGTATAACTCTCCACATCTTCGGCCCACGTTTGATTCCTGCGCCAGTAGAAACTTTAATGAAAAACTAGCTGCGCCTCGCGGTTTTACCCGCGTCACTCTGCTCCAGGGGGTCGGAGCGTGATATTTTGTAGCCTATATATTAATTCAGCTTATAAACTATCCGCCAGCAAACTTTCAGCCAAATCCATTCAGTAGTTTTTGCGAGAAAGAGTAACAAACATCCATCCATCCATCCATACTTTCAAACTTTCGCATTTATTATATTAGTAAGATAATACCTCTCTTTCTGGGTCTAATTGGTCGAGTTACTCCGTGCCTCGGAAAGCACACTAAGCCAATTAAACACCATCTATTGCAATCATATAACGGGCAGCAACGTTACACAATAATACTGCAGTCACCAATCCGACTGCCATTCATGGTGGCTATTGCAAAATCCCGTTCGGGAGAGGCCTAAATCGAGTTGATGATAGGCTGATGTAAGCAAATATTGTTTTTTTTAACAAAGGAAAAGTAGGTATTATACAAAATTAGTATAGTGCCTCAATTAATTAATCTCAATATTGGAATTTAGTTACTGGAAAACTTTTCCGTAAAGTATAAAAAAGTATAATCTATGTAGGTACTGTAGGTACCTGTCTACTCATGTGATTTTTTTTAAATAGTTTACATAAATTTTTATAGAAACTGATTAAAAATAATAATTACAGTGTACGATATATGATCAAAATTAAGTTTTATAACGAATCCTTTTTATTTCATAGCACTAGTAGGTAGTATCTAGTAGGTGCTATGAAAAATGCTCTTGGTTTCTGTTTCTAATCTGATGCAGGTGTACTGCAACGACCTCATTCTCATTTTATTGAGTTAAACTAAAAATAACACTTCTATATATCAATCGAAGTAGTTGTTTCAAATATTTCAAAATCTTTGATAAATAAATATATATTATTATGGTTACTCACAAACTACCATTAATTTTCGAAACGGTTTTGATCATGTATCTCTGAATACAATAGACGCTTAAATTAACTGTCATCCAGAATTTAGTAGATAATTATTCAATCAGCGACTGTTTTATAGAAACGATAATAAATAAAATTGATTTTAACCATGCTACCTACCTTAGATGTAGTAAGATAATGTTTATATGAATCGAATAGAGTTGCCCAACTATCGTTAGTTTCGCTATCGATAGGTGACCTCGAAAAATAGTAACAATATCGATAGTGCTATCGATAGTATCGATATCACAAATTAACAAATACTATTGATTGGAAGCAATAGTATCGATAGTTTGTAAAGCTATCGATACTATCGAAGACCAACCCATGTTTAGGAGCAATACTATCGATACTATCGATAGTATTGCACCTAAACACACATTGGTCCTCGATAGTATCGATACTGTCACTAATACCGATACTATCGATAGACTATCGATTATCGATACTATTGATATGACGTCAACTATCGATAGACTATCGATAGTATATCGATAGTCGACTATCGATAGGCAACACTAGAATCGAATGTACGTTTGATTTATCGATACTATGTAATCGATACAATCGATAACGATGCTCATGAGCCTAAATAAATACGAATACATTATATCAATGTATGAGGAAGATTTAAAAAGGTGTGGGTGTTTGTATTGGTTGTTTAAATAAAGGGCTTACTTTCCGTTTCGATTTGACAAACAACTTGATTTAAAATCAAATAAACTTGGTGCTTTACGGCATATGTTTCTTGAATGGGTTGAGATTTCATTGATTATCTCGTATTTCTTTAATACGCGGTTAATTCCGGATGAAATGTGGGTTTTTTTATACACTTAGTTAGTTAGTCTTGTTAATGTTATGAAAGTCAAAGACTCGATTTTAGTGTATTCGGATATTGGTAATACAATCACGCAAAACCCTAAGAAATACAGGAAGGATGATCAGATTAGAATTAAATTTGGTGTGTTTATTGTAGGCTATCTACAATCTACACGGTTTAATACATACCTACTTTATATACCTACAGAAACAATGTTAGCTTACCGTGAGCTTACAGACGGCGTGACATAACAAACAGAAGTGAGTCACATATCCATACTAATATCATGAAGAGGTTTGTGTTTTCTATCTACTCAACCGATGATCTTATTCTTTTTTCAATAGAAAGTTATATTATTTATTAATGTCATCATCATCGCTGTCTGTCTGTACCTATGTACGCTTAGATTTTTAAAACTACGCAACGGATTTTGATGCGGATTTTAGTATATAGAGTGATTCACGAGGTTCATTACACCCGTGCGAAGCAGGGGCGGGTCGCTAGTAGTCTATATTTTAAGACGAGGTTACACGAAGACGGGATCTATGCAGATAAAACCGCGCGGGGAAGATAGTTTTAGATAAATAATCATTATTTTAGCTTATTACTAAGCTAAACACGTAGAAGTTACCAAGATTGAATACAATATTCAATCTATTTGTCATTTTGGATCCTAGTAGGCTTGTCAATCGATGAATATTTACATTCTTGATTTACGAGTAAGATATACGACATTATATAAATGCGACAAAAATATGAGAATATGTGCTATAAAGATAGGTATAGTGTAGTTTTTAGTATAAATTGAGTTAAATAGAAAACATTCTTTCGACATTCTTTTGTCGAGTGGCAAAAATTTCGACGTATTTGACGTATCTATGACCGCCTGCACGATGGACAGACGACCTCATAAAGGTTGCAGGGAAGTGGTTGCAGGCCCCTAGCGATCGCTCCTGCTGCAAATCGAAAGGGGGGCCTATGTTCAGCAGTGGACTACAGGGTGATGATGATGATGATGACGTATTTAACAACAAAGCAGCAGAGTATAATATTTTTTGTTCAGCTTTTTCTTCTATCTCAAAAGCACCTAACCTCTTTTGTTCGTTTTTATTTTATCCTAAAGTTTACGTCTAATTTAAAACAAAAACGATTACATATAACTATGCCTTTAATGTATTTAGGTATCTACTTATATTAGACACTGTCAGATAACTGATAATAATCTTGTAAAACATAGTCTAACTAATTTATTCGATTCGAATTTACTCGTTCGTTCAGTACGTTTACCAATGAGGCAATAATACGCAATGAAAGGTCAGACAGTATCAGTAACTGGTAGACAGGCTTACACTTTGTAAATGTCCACAAAGGGCAAATGGGTCAATACGGTGTTCCTGTTCACTTGCATTGTTCATTCGTTTTGTTCGACTAATTTACGTAATGTTCGTTTGTAAAGTTTATAGGAGATGGTACAAGTTGTGTTGTTAATAATAAAACTGAATGCTTTATAATATGTATCTGCCCGTTAACGTCTATTGCCTGGGAGAAATGGACGTAGTTGAGAGATACTGCCATAATCACCACGCTTGGCAGGCGGGTTGGTAACCGCAGTAATAAGTTGTAACACACAAGGAATGCTGCTGCCTGTTCCCTTGGATACGATTGGGACCAACATCTTAAAGTGCTTTCCAAGGCACGGAGGGTAGTCCCTCAGCCGACCAAACCTGGAAAAACCTTTTTGTTTTTTTGTCCGGGGTAAGTGCCTTTACGCATTACCACCGCCGCTGCAGCGTATTCGCGCGCTGGCGGTGGGACTCGCCCTCTACATGGCGTGGTATGCTAAACACATACGACGAGGAGTGGACCGTACACCACTAAAACCCCCGGACACTCCTTCGATGGCGTTTTAGGGGGCCGGGTACGCATGAGCAATCCGACCCCACCTGGAAAAATACCTCAGAATTTACACAAAGATTTTTTGCCCGGCGTGAGGATCGAACACACAACCTCCAAGATTTAAAGCGGCCAAATACCGCTACCTTTCGTACTTACTAGCTATTAATAACTAAATAGCTTATCTATTAACATGTACGAGTTACTCAACATTCTCAAATTAACCTTTACAACACGTGTCACACCTGCAAATTCCGTTCGCAATATACAATCGTAGTAATAAATAGATAACAATTAATTACGATAATAATATAATTATGGGTGTCACAGTAATATTGCGAAATGTGTCTGTACATGAAGGTATTAATTAATATTTAGGTGCAGACATAACGGGAGATAATTGTATAATTTCTAATTAAATTTAATTGAGCGTGGAACTAATATATTATAATTCTAGCTTCCTGCAAGCGGTTTCTCCTACGTTAACCTATAGCCTTCCTTGGTAAAGGGAATATTTAGGAATGAAATACTATTTTCAAATCGGATCAGTAGTTCCTAAGATAAGTGCGTTCAAGCAAACTTACAGTCTCTTCAGCTTTATATTGTAGTATAGATCATGACAGCCCTGTATATTTTCTCCATTTTTGTGTCTCGGGACCAGGCTGAGTTAAAACGGTTTCTTCCGTGTATTCCACTTCAGGTTTACAGGCGTTACAATAGCAACAATTTGGAAGGAAAAGATCCATAGAAATAACAAGATTGCCTCTTGACTGCCATGGTTCAGGTGGCTCTAGCGTAGACGTACGGTGCACTCAACAAAGATATCCACCAACCTTTTGTTGCGTGCAGTGTTTATTTATTGAACTCCATGCACAGGACAAGCAGAAATAAAGCCCGAGGTATTATCTAATAGACATCCTTTGGGTGATGCTGAGATATTGTTCATAGGTTCATTTAAGTAAATCGAGTTAGAGGAGGTCTAATGATATTATAATATACCTATTACAAATTTACATATAATTACTATTTAAATATGTTTTTTATTTTATTTCATTATATATAGGCTTACGTTTGACCATAATCTCGCTTGATGGAAGGTGAAGATAAGGCCTAAGATGATACATGCTTGCCTAGAAAGTATGTATATTAATTATATTTATACCTGCACTGTAGAGAAGAGAAGTCGTGTTATCATTTTGAGCAGAACCCACCAGCCAGGTCTGCAGTTCCGTGTTGGAGTATAGTAGGAAAGGTATGTGACAAGTTTTCAGCTTGCCTCAAATACCTACCCAAAAATTGGTGCCAGCTCTCGGACTTTAAAACAACGGTAGCACTTAACTACATTTTTCCTTAAAAGGCAGATAATTGAAACCACTATAAAAAATGAGTTTTAATTTAAAGATTGTATGTTACATGTACACATTTTTAAGAGTAATAAAACAACAAATTCATGTTCCAAGAGTCATCGACAATATTTATGGTTTTAAATTGCGCGAGTTTCACAAGTATAACTATATATTCATTAAACCGTCACCCACTATAATCTATGGTATCGTTGTAAATTATATAGAGACAACTAATTTTAAATTGACTGTAGTCTTCTTCTATTTATGACGAGTCAAAGAGCTTAAAGTTGTCTTCGCATTAAAGGCCAATAAAAATTCGAAACACGTCGTGACTATAATTGATACAGCATCAATACTGTTAAGGTGTTACCGCACTATGATTTATGACTCGTTTAAATATTTCCGGTTGAAACCAACGCGACGTACCGTTATGACGAAAAAAAAGTTTACTCCACTACACAGACCACTCTATCCAAGTTGCCAGGAAAGAGTGCGCCTGCACACGTGACACGACCCATCCAACTCTTAGTTTGCCGAAGTCCTAGAGGCCCGCGAGCTGTAAATTACAGCGACATTGCACAAAATGCCACTTAAAATTTAGTCATAATTCCTCAATCCCCCTCAGGGAGCGCTCTCTTACGCAGATTTGTTAGTTTGCAGTTTTTTAATAATTTATGGAGGATGGAGCTCTGCTCACCTTTACATAAAGGTGTAGTAAAGGTAAAGTAGCAAAAGTCCCAAGGCTAACTACATGTCCTTCCGAAAGTAAAAGTACCTACCTACCTACTAGCTTTCCAAGCGTGGTTTCAGAATCGAAGGTCCCATCGTTGGATCCTATTATGTTCCATGGAAACGTAGTTTACTAATAAAGTTAAACATGAACAGTACGCGGATCACATATAAATTCTAGTTACTTTCGACTGTCAAAATAAAAGTAGGTACGTACTCTCATAATATCAACCTAAAAGAATTGAAATAAGGTTCAACGTATAAGGTTAGTATCGATTCGTAACATAAAGTTGCAAGACTAATTTCAAAATAGAATAGACGTACCTGCAGGTTTAACTAATATAAAAGTGAATATTTTTTTTAAATGAACTTTTTAATTTATTATTTACAGACAACATTAAAAATCCTCTCTTTATTATATTAGCATGCGAAAATTTTAAAGAGCAATTGCATATTACTTTTACGGTAAATCCATGTACCTATTTGTTCTTTAAAATTGTAAGTATGTTTGCGCCGAAAATATGTTCGCAAACCGCGGGGCGCAGCTAGTTCTTAATCGTGGAATATTTGAAATCGGGCCAGTAGCCTTTTGAATGCAAATTAACAATCAAAATCTTTCCTCTTTATAATATTAGTACAGATATGTTTATTCAATATTGTATGTTAATTATTTTGTAAATTCACCACTACACTAGCGTGCATAAATAGGTCAATAGACTAACCACCCCAGTAAAAAAAACCCTCCCATGATTTCCTCTCCACTCAAAGGCCACCACTGCTTAGCCCACTCCCTGAGCCCCTAGATCCTACTGACCCCGCCTGGCGCTTAGGGATCAGGACCGAACGACAAATGGTTAAAGAGAACCCTATTTTCAAGAGCTCTAATGCCTTGCAAGATGTAACTACGGATTTTTAGAACATGAACACAACGTACTAACACATGCTTGAAGTAATTTAAATCTATAATTTCTAATGCCATTGAGAAACATACAACATTCTGTAGGAGCCGTAGATTTCGGCACCCAACGTTGTAATGTTTGTGTGCAGGGAGCAATGAGACGCGGGAACAACTTCGGTACAGATATATATTTACATGTAGCCTTTACAATTCCATGTATTTAATGAATTCGAATAGACAATAATAAATGAAAATAAAAATAATTTACAATTACAAAAAACGCATAAGACATAATAAACAATGACGTGAATAATATTTTTTTTTACTGTAAGTGTTTTTGGTGACGGTAAAGGTTGCCATAGATCGATTGCACTAATAGAAAAAAAAATTCGCTACTAACAAATCACTTTAATAGTACACCAAAATATTTTTTTTTATACGATTATACTGCATTTATAACGATTATAATCCCCATTATGGTATATTTTAATGCATAAAACTAAACCACTTACCACGCTAATACCATTATAGTACCAATAAATAAACACGCTAGTTCCGTTTCCATAAAATTTATTGATATAAAAATAACACAGCACCATTAACTGGTTTATATTGTTTATTATGCGATAACATTATTTGTTTACTTAGCGGTTTTTTGTAAACACATAATAAAAGCAGATTGAATGAAGAATGAAATAGATTAAAATAATGAATTTGGAATATGTTGTTTATAGTCGAGAAAGTTTAAATTTATGTTGAACTTGCTTTTACCTGCGGCTCGGATTAAAGCCAATTTTCCTATATTAGTTCTAAAACCTCCATGAATCACATATTCATGTGTACAAAGTTTCAAGATGATCGGTTAAGTATATAATTATATTTCGCGTGAAAGCGTAACAAACATACTTACATTTATCATTATTCCCGGGGAGGGTTATTGCCAAAGTCACCACGCTTGGCAGGCTGGTTGGTGACCGCAGTATTATGTTGTTACACACAAGGAAACACTGCTGCCCGTTCTTTTATATACGATTATTATAGATGATGTTATAACAATCGGGACCAATGGCTCAACGTGCTTTCCGAGGCACGGAGGGTAGTCCCTTAACGATCCAGACCCGGAAAGAAATCTTAGAATTAACACAAAGATTTCTTGTGCAGTGTGGGGATCGAACCCACGACCTCCGAGATTTAAAGCGAGCTACGGGCGGTTGTCAAACTTACATTCACATTTATAATATTAGTAGGGATGACTTATGGATTAATAATTTATTTCACTTTAAGACGGAGATGACTTGCACTAAGATACCTAGTTCAAGTCATCTATGCCGTCTAAAAGTGAAATAAATGTAATGTAGAAAGAGGATTATTAACTTTGACCAATTGATAGAATTAAACGCTAATTATTTTTTTAAATTGAATACCTAATTACTCAAATTGTAAAAATATTCTCACTACCGTTTCTAATAATCATTTAGTATACTTTCAGAAAATAATATAAATATTGGTTTTTATAGAGCATAAATCAATTCAACGTGTAATAAAAATACCTATACCTACCCAGTGGAGTTCATTTATTAAGCACAGCTCCACTGACACAAACAATATTGCAATTTAAGAGTTACAAAAATAGGAAACCAGTATATGAAAGGAGTATTAAAGAAAGGAATTTCTTGCCCACGGCGTGATTGAATCGATTGATAAGAATCGCGCAGAGGTGGGCCTTGATCGGTGATTGTCAGTAGTACCTGGTTTATTTATTTTTAAAGGCATTAAACAGGGACTCATCAACATAAAACCTTATTGTGTTTATATAGTGAACTGTTTTCTAGGGAATCAATATCGACATGCAATTTTAATTATTACTTAAGTTGAATATTTTATTATAAGCACTTACCGCATTTTAAATTTTAATCAAAATATGTATTTCCAAGGAACATAAACTCTATTTGACATACCGATAGCAGAAAATCGCTTAACCTTTTTTTTTTAATTGTCTATGTTTTCTTACTTTTTGCCGCTCAGACAGTATATACAATTTTATTATTTTTTGTTTCGATAAGAATTAACAGCTATTTATTATACAGTCCCTACTAACGCGGGTAAAGCTTAACTAAACTCAACTCAGTAAAACAACAAACAAGTATAAACAACGCAAAGTTTATAAACAATGTAGAAGAAACATGTAGTTTTATGGAGAGGAATGTATAGCCCGCGGCTGAGATTGAATTGATTGATAAGAACGCGCTGAGGTGGGCCATGATTGGTGATAGTAAAAATTTAATAGTCAGGTCGATTGATTTTTAAACACATTCTACTACGGTTTCATTGATAAGTAAGTAGATACCTACTATTAAACCTACACTAGGTTGTTACTTGTATTTTTGATTGTTTGTTACGGATAAACTTAAAACCTAGGTATGAAATTGATTTTAAAAATATGGAATTAAGGTGTTAATAAAAATACAATATTATCCAGTAACGACGACTATATTGTAACTAGCTTCCGCGCGCGGTTTTACTCGCGCATCTCCCGTTCCCGTAGGAAGTTTATTAGTAACTATAGCCTATATAGTCTTCCTCGAAAAATGGGCTATCTAACACTGAAATATTTTATTTAAATTGGACCAGTAGGTCCTGAGATTAGCGCGTTAAAGCAAACAAACAAACTCCTCAGCTATATATATTTAGTATAAGAGTATACAGAGGTTTTCACGAGAACGGAAGTCACGCGGGTGGCACCACGTGGGTTGGCTGGAATAAAATCTTTAAGATTTGAGTAGGTATATTAATATTGAAATATCTAATGACATCAACAAGACACGAAACTCGCATGATTTAATACAATATTGTAGTTAGCAATAAATATATTGGGTACCTTTATACGCACATTAAAGACAAAATCTCATTAAAATCGTGACTTCAAGTCGTGACAAATATTGATGGAAATACGTTGCTAAAATATATTTGGTTTCAATATATTACTAAGTACACAAACATGAATATTCAGTATATTCGACATATTATTATTGCTAGAATTGGTATTACCTTTAGTTAAACTCTACCAACCTTACTCATTAGGTATTGAATCATCAAGTCATTTGGCTGTGACATTGTACAATACTAGTTTCTCGCGCGCGGTTTCGCCTGTGTAACTCCCGTTCCTGTGGAAACTTCATAAAGTTAGGTATACCTATAGCATTCCTCGATAAATGGGCTATAATTTCAAATCGGATCCGCTATTCCTGAGATTAGCCCGTTCGAGCAAAATAAACAAACTCTTAAGCTTTATATTTAGATAGAAGTAAAGGATAAGGTAGGACTACTTCCCCAATTAAGCTCAGCTCATTGACTAACTCTCAGTCTAATTGCTCGACGACTTCCCGTCCAAGCCAATTCTAGGCTATTTGAATCGTACCAAATACTTTGTTCCTCCTATCTGAACTATGAGTTATATTTATCATATGTGCTAAACAGTGTACATGCTTTTGATATAATTATTTATTTGTATCGAATTATATTCACTACACTATTACACCTTTACAATCCCAATAAGATTGCATTAAAACTAAATAATACGATATTATCACAAAAGGTACATCACTAATCATTAACAAATAGCAGGAAACAGACATTTTATACGCTTAACGATTAGTTACAATCAAACTTTATCACTTTATAGATGGTTATCGGTTAGAAAGTTATGGGTGCATGGTAATTCATTTGTTTAAACTTACTATAAATTCAACTCTGAACTGGATTTTAAATGATATAATTTGACGAATTAAAAAAAATATATGTACTATTAATTTGCAATAGGAATGATACGGTGGGTACTATTATCACCATATCATTCATACAAAATCAAACTTTATTCGATGGCAATACAGTATATAGCCTATTTATATAAGCTACTTTTTATTTAACTTAATACATGAATAAATACTTAATATACAACTAAAAGTAGCTAATCCTTACTATCCTTACTGTGAAAACTTATAAATGTGAAAGTAACTCTGTCTGTCTGTCTGTCTGTCTGTCTATCTGTTACGCAATCACGCCTTAACTACTGAAGCGATTTAAATGAAATTTGGTACAGATATAGTCTAGAGCCTGAGAAAGAACATAGGCTATATTTTATTATAAATTTCCCACGGGAACGGGAGTTACGCGGGTGAAACCGCGTGCGGGAAGCTAGTTTAAAATAAAACTAACTTATAAAATACTACTATTCTAAATCTATTCTACTTGGCAAGGCTCCCAGAATGCTGGCAGCATTACCTCGTTGAATGGAAATGCTAACCTGCTGTGCAAAGTAAAAACCAGCACTCGGAGAACGTGCCGCACAAAAGAAGGCCGCTGCGAGGTATTTATAAATTAATTTGGCTTATATAAATTAATTTATACAAGCTATTTTCTAATAAGCAAATTACCTTCATCAACTCGTATATCGTCTACAGATGAAAATGGGTCTTCCTCAAATTGGGTTTTACCATACCACGCTTGACAGGCCGATTGGAGACCGCAGTATTAATTATACACATGTTTTACTTTAGCTAAGTTACTATACATGTATTCGATTCTCTTGTTTATGTGGTAAACTTCATGAGTTTCCATCTGTGAATTTTTAGTAAAATACCAAAACTCAATATAATATATATAATTAACAATATAATTAACAAATTCCAACAACCACATATTTCATCTAACAATTAACAATTTTGAAATTGCAAAATTTTAACAAGTAGCTAAATTATTTTAGTAGCTATCAAAATGAAAATAGTTTTACGATTTCTATATTACAAACTAGCGGCCCGCCCCGGCTTCGCACGGGTGGACCTTTATACCCTACCCCTGCCCTACCCTACCCCTACCCCTACCCTACCCCTACCCCTACCCTACCCCTACCCTACCCCTACCCTACCCCTACCCTACCCCTACCCTACCCCTACCCTACCCCTACCCTACCCCTACCCTACCCTACCCCTACCCCTACCCCTACCCTATCCCTACCCTACCCCTACCCTACCCTACCCTACCCTACCCTACCCCTACCCAAAAGTATCCTATGTCTTTCTCCCAGTTCTTAGCTACCTCCCTACCAATTTTCAGCCAAATCGGTTCAGCCGTTCTTGAGTTATAAATAGTGTAACTAACACGACTTTCTTTTGTTTTTAAAATGTATTCTGCTATTCGGGACGGAAACAAATCCAACAAATCAAAAACCATGGCAATCGGTCCAGCCGTTCTCGAGTTATAAGTGTTGTAACAAACACGACTTTCTTTTATATATCGACGCCCCCGGGGAATAAAATCGTAATAGACAAAAGTAAATTTTACAGGACGAGCAAAAAACTGTTATTCTGTTTTAGCTCATAAACTAAACGGCCTATATTAACATACAATACATAATTTTTTTCAGTATTTTTTATTCTTAATAAGTAGCTACAATAAAAAAATATATAATGTATACTTTTAAAGTTATTACGAGAGATGTATAATACTGATTTTATATTTAAGTGTATCCTAAGTAACGGCACATAACGATTTTATTCTCGTGAAATTGTAATATCATGAAAACTATATCCCTACATTACGATGTTTTTCTACAGTATTTTCATGAATGAATGGTAATTGTAATAAACTAATACGATTTTGTTCTTGTAAAAGCTACCAGTGTCTTTTTTCGTATAGCTATATAACGACTTTGTTTTTGTATAAATGTGCTTAGATAGTTCATCGTAATATGCAGTAATGTTTATGAATTTTGGTTATAAATTATTGTAACACTGTTACTGTAATACCACTAGGTACTGGGTACTTTGTGGGTGCTTTTCTACACTCAGTCAGTACCGACATATTGTAAAAACTTAAATAAAATAAACAATGAAGTAAGTATAATAAACATAATTTTTATTTAAGAAAATCACAATTGTTACAATAGGCATTAATCAGTCTTAGTTCTAAAAAATCAATCAGTCTGTTTCATTGCTCTCACTGTCACAGTCATCCTCACCTAAAACGGCTTCAGTATTATTTGTGCTTATCAGCGAATTGTAAAAACTGTGATAATGGAGAGGTATGGCGTTAATCCTACAAAGACTTGATAGGTCGTCGTGTAGAGCTTTAGAAATTGGAACTGGACCGTTATAAGCTGGCTGTAATGTCACGTCATCAGCGATAGACCGAAGTTGCTGCGGTAGAGGCAGATTTTCGTTTTCTAGTGTTTTTAGTTGTAGTTGATCTTATATTCATTTCAATATAGTCGTCATCATAATCATATTTAAAGTAAACAGATTGTGGATGTGTATGGGCAACTTTTATTTCTTTGATCTTTGACCAATATATTTTATTACCTTTTGCAACATTTAGCCAATTTTGTCCAGTAATCAATGATTTTATGTCATAAAAATTGTCTTGTCTCATTTCCTTGACTTTGTATTTTTCACCAGTTTGTTTAGCATTCATAACTATACCATATAATTATTGATCAGGTGTATAAATTTTTCATTGCTCGTTCTACGCATGCATGCATAGAATCACCTTCATTTTGGCTATGGCCAGATTCAAAGAAACGATGAACAATTTCCAGTTTGAACTTATTAGCAGCAAACAGATAAAGGGCAAACACAAATCTATTTTTATTCTGTCCTGCGCAACCATCAGAATAAAATGAAATTTTATTTATTTGTTTATGATATTGTTCTTCAATAAAATTATAAAGACAGCTACCTATCTCTATTGATCCTGTTTTAGGAATTTGCAAATTCCACATGTAACAGTATCCTTTCTTTCTTGAAGCATCGAAAACAGTAAAATTATACACAGGATACTTCCGTTTATAATGGAATATTCCTACCTCTGACTGAGGTACGCCTAAAACCTTTTCTAAATCAAAAATTGCTAGAGTGAAGTTTGCGTTAAGATTTTCATTTTCTGAATTTTTGATGTCACGAATTCTTTCTTTATTATGTATATGTTTTGTGTATTTATCTTTTAATGATTCCTTATGTTCGCCTTCTGCTTGTTCATAAAGCGTGCAAGTGCCACATAAATCTTTCTTAGGATGAAAAAAAGAATAATTAAACTTTGTATTAAATATAGTCTCATACTGCCTTTTGGTAGCCATCTTAACATCACTATAACCTGTCTGTTCTTTGAACCAATCTGTGTATAAACGGTACATTTTTGATATATTCAAAGTTTCGCATAAATACTATCTTTTGGAAGATTTTCTAACATAGTGTGCTTCTTTTACTGGAAATAATTTTATGTCTGATATGATGCTTTCTTCTGTTGGAACTGACATTTTGCGTGGTCGATTGTTATGTTTACCTCTACAGTCAGTTTTGTCAGAATCACTATTGTATTTTACAATTCTATAGCAGTGTAAACCATTTGTTCGGATATTCTTAAAGTATTTAGGAAAAATACTTTACATACACGGACTTTATTATGTATTCTCTAATGGCAAATAATTACTTATAGTTTGAGTTCGGTTTTTATTTCGAACAACTTGAAGTTTTTTGACAGAATCTGACATAATGTATTTAGTTATAAATTGCCATTGCAACTCATGGTCACCTAATTTATAAAATGTCTCCAAAATGGCATTCCTATTATTATAGGAAAACGTTTCACCACATTTCAATTTGCATTTACAAGAAGGTCCTACCGATTTTGCAAGGAACTGCTTTTTAGAATGACATCCAACATAGGCTTTTCCAGAGTTTTTTAAAGTTTTGGATTTATTGGCTATCCATTCTTTTTCATTTCGGCGTCGCTTACGGGCTAAGTCGTTTGAGATAGAGAGAGAGTTATCGTCATCATCAGTAGGTTCAATAGAACTGCTTGGCAGTGACCCTGATACTGAAATTGTAGTGAGTGATTCTGATTCAGATGTACCTAATACTTGTAATGTTACAGAATCTTCATTCTCCACTTTACCTTGTTGCCTTGGGCTTTTATCGCTATTTATAATTATAATCATCTTTTTGGGGCTTAAATTAGATCTATTTTGAGGCGTTAAAGTCTTATTTATATAAATATTGTCATTTTTTACATCGATTATGCTATGTACAGAACTTTTATTATTCTCAATAGGAACTAATGTTTCATCGAGGTTTCTATCATCTGAGTCTAAAATAGTATTATCTTCCTGTATTGTGCAATCAAATAGAGTCGGCGTATTCGATTTACTTTTATTGGCATGAATAATATACCCATCTGGCGAAGCAACAAAATCAACATTGTCTAATATAAAAGAAAGGTTTGATACTGATGTTGGTGTTCTTATAAGCTGGTGATTAATACTGTCAATATAATCTGCACCTGAACTGGATAGCATTTCATTTTCGAAATTCGAGCGAAAAAGACAATAATAACCAAATACTCTATTAATAGAAGGAGAAAAAATAGTATCACATTACTACATGTTTTCAAATTCATATTGTAATAGGTGTTTACGTGAAATAGTATTGATAATTATGTCAATAATAAAGCAGTAATAAACGTTTACCGTTCAAGATTTACCCAAACTAATTTAGGTAAAGCATGTTATTGAAAAGAGTTATCAATTTATTTACGTGAATAAAATCGAATAATGCCTTACCGATTTCTCGCGACATGCGTTCGTTCCATAATGAACGACTACGATGTTTTTACGGGAAGAATTTGTTACATGATTTCCGTAGAATAAAAATAAAATTTGTTATAACTTTATGAATTTTCTGTAAAAAAATCTAAAAAAAATCAGTAGGTGTATATCGACACCATAGATGCCGAAAATGCAAAAACATTAAAAAAGTGGTAATAGCGCATAACCATTTTATTCCCCGGGGGCGTCGATATATAGATTGTGATTTATTTTCAATGCAGTACCTATTTATTTAGCAACCTACTTATTTGATCGTTCTTTCGATTTAATCGAAATTGCTATACCTACTTAACTTTTATTGAAATAGTATTTATTTTATAAAATTACTTATGTATACTTACGACTGAATTAAAATACTTTTTATATGTGACCTATTTATGTTAAGATCGAGGCGAGGCGCTGCGCTAGTGGATAAACCTTACCAACCTGTACAAGATTACCCACTCAGTACCTCGCGCACAGATGACTTTCCCTAAAATATGTATTTAAATAAGATATTGTCTTATTTGTATACCTTTTTCGTTTTGTACTACCTAAGACTACCCACTGACCAACTAATGGTTAGTAATGGTGTCCGTAGATGTCTAACTACAACTTTTTTATTTGATAAAGTTATTTAGTGACTTGTTTCACCACTACACAGTCCTTCCAATAGAACATTTAACAAACAACTCAATGAGTAAAACTTTTTGTATAGGAATAAAATTCATTCCAATAAAATGTATAGCATTAAATTTTACGACGACACTAAGAAGACGATTAATAATCCGAATTATTGGAATTATAAGTATACTTTTAATAAAGATCTACCCACAATCCACCTACGTTCGACAATTGGTGAATAATTTAACCATCAAACGAAAAGAAATAGGTGAATTAATATTAATTTCTGAAGTACACATAAATAAAGATTACTTAATGTTAACCATATGATTTAAGTTATAAACTCAATGATCACTATTCTATAAATTTTACAATCATCGTAATAGTTTTTGGTATTTGGTAAGTAATGTGTTTGTTTGTTAGTACCTAACTGCCGTAGTAAAAAATAGTCCCGTCAATCATTTATTTAAATCTGTAAATTTATAATGAGTACACTTAACTTGTGCCGAATAGATGGTTTGAGTAGTTGTTTTTAAAGTTTATTTTAATTCATAAAAAAATAAACTTTACTTTGACTGCACCTGTGTAGGGGGTAGAGGCTTCTGAGATCTGGTATTTTGGGTTAGTGAACCACGAATAGTTGCCTGGGAATGTTATGTATCGGTGAATGATTTGCTTGTTAAGTCCCCTGCGACACGGGGATTTGTGTCACAGCTGTAGGATTTGAATATAAACAAAAAAAAAAAAGGAAAAACATGAAATATAAATTTAATAAAACATGGTTAATTCTGGACTACTACAATTAAAATAAATAAATTTCGTAATAAAAAACAAACAGCTACAAATTTAATGAAGATACTATATACATAATGTACTTATACATTTACACACATATCTATACATTTAGAACTAAATGTTAAATTCCAACTTTAATAATGCTTCTTGCAATAATAATGCAAATTACGGCATATCGACTGGAATATATCCAAAGATCGTTTACCTACCGCATGCACAAGCTAATAGTTTTTGTTAGCTGCATTATTGATCATAATTGAATATGAAGAGTCCATTAATTCTATGACAGTGGTAGTCCAGTCTATTACACTGACAGGGAGGTTAATAGTGATAGTAAAAGTGATCCATCAAGTTTAGTCAATGAACTTGGCGGGTGCGGGATGACGAATGGGTCACATAGAAAAATGTTCGTAGCTACCTACGTAAATTTAATGGTTGGATTTTTCTAATAAATCAAATGGAAAAGAAGAATACATAATTTAATGTTTGAAACGATGACTTTGTGGAAATTCTGTGAAATAGGGATTTGGGTCTGTGAAATCGAGGCAAACCGATTATAATTGTTGGATAATATTATTGAAACACTGTATATAACTTGGATTTTCGGATTATGTCTCATGATAATTGCGACGAAAAAACACGCGACGATGTTGAAGACGGCGAAGAACGGCGGAACGCGCCCGCCTAATGTGGGATCAGCTTTAGGTTGACACCACATTTTCATTATAATTTCGTCGTATATAAGCACATACCTACACTAAATCAATAATGTTATAGGTACATATCTACAAATATTTTTTAAAAGAAAACATAAACATATTAGATGTAGGTATATGAATATCAATCAATACGGTTATGGTTAGAACCACGAAGCAAAGTAAACTGCCATTTTATTTTAATCATAGTAGATTGTTTCTTTATCACTTAGTTCTATCTACACCGTGAAATTTTAATGGTTGTTTTCCCGAAGCAGAACAACTTGCCGTCGGTAGTACTATCGAAACATATTTTTTTTTTTTAGACATGTTTTGGATTTAAAATTATTAAAAAAAATATTAGACAACTCGAAAGCGTGATAAACAGTAGTAACACTAGACGGAGTGAACGGACCTTGTAGGTACTACTCGAATCGCACGCGCTGCTGACAAAGTAAAGAACGATCCATAAACGTTCAAAGCAAAATTAGGGCTCAATGGTAGTTATACGGCATAAAATAGCCTGCACGCAAGAATCACAAACGAGCCGGCTTCCTTTGTCATTCGCCGCGCGGCGCCGACGCCGGAACGCCCCGCGCTCTCCTTCGACTCCCTCCTTCCTTAGTTGTCCCGTGAATGTCGGAAGCGCAGCACGCGTTATCTTATTACTTTATTAATATTATGGATCGACGTTACAGTTTTAGTAATTTAGAGTACGTCGCTATGGTGCAACTGTACGCTAGGGCTAATTATAATCCCATACTGCCTGGCGTCTTTACGCCGAGCTGCAACACTTGGCGTCACTCCGTCTTCGCGGAGTTCTGAACCCTCAAGTCATACAGGACCGGACGATCGTAGCGGCGACGGCTACTTGATCATGGGCAGTTCCAAGTGCCAGCACATGCACAGGGCAGAGGTCGATCGGCCGTTCTTTCGCCAGAGCTCGACGAGGAGATCATCGAGTACTTCGAACGCGATCCTCGCCGAAGTACGCGAATGGCGGCAGCTAAGTTTGGCGTAAGCCAATACTACGTCTGGAAACTACTCAACTCAGAAGGACTGCATCCATATCATTTCCGCGGAGTTCATTTAATTTTTCATTTTTGTTAAATACGCCTTAAATACTTTATTAGGTATCTAATTCAGAAAATTATTGTTCTTAGATAATAAATTTGTTTTAAGTTACGTTTTCTGTAAGTTATAGCTAAAAAGGTATTGGATAAAGCTTATTATTATGATTGGGTACTGTGTTACATTACCTAAGGTGTAGGTATCAGCTGATTGACTAACACCCGGGTCAACGAACGCGCGACCGATCGACGCGAGCGCTAGGTATCGCGAGGTATTACTATCGGTTCGATGTCACTTTCGAGTTCGGTTTTTCACGATTGTTAATCGGCCATTTTTGGTTTATAAGATTTAGTTTTTGTATAAATTGAATGTTTAACTAAGACCAAACCTTTTCGCTGCGGGAAAACAACCATTTAAATTTCAGCGTGTATATTAAAGTAAAAAAATTAAACTTCATACGCGTAATTTTTACTGAGAATTTTAAGGAAAATATCACGACCTCAACAGGTTTCCGGTCCATCGTTTATAGTGCGTAACCCCAAAAAAATGGACCATTAATATTTTAGACACGTTTACAAGCTCACCTGCGGTCGTATATCAAAACCTTTATAGTTGTGCTACTATATTTCAACTCTACAAAAAAGTTATCCCGGAAATATTTCAGTATATTAAACAGTCACGTGGTTTAAAATGTACAAACTTGATAGCACCATTTGGTTTGGACCTGAGCACAAGGCGGTCGCTGGATTGAAGTCTTATGACTTATTTTTCCAGCAACCGTCATGATTCAAGGTCCAAGCCAGACCGGCGTGGCCTTTAGCGCAGAACCATTTAAGGCTGGAGTGAATCAGCAAAAGCATCGTGGTTCAGAAGCGACCGTAACCCAATGGCTGACTCGTGGTCTTGTGGTCGCCGGTGCGATCCCCACCCATTGCACTACAGACGTGAACCCACTCGTAACACAAGCATTGTGGCTTAGCACGAGGGGTTAACAAAAATACTATTACTATACTAGTAGACAGCAAAACGCTGCTAGTGATCTATTAAAAAAAAATTACATAGGTCCGAAGAAGAACCTCTACCATCACAGGGATCGTGTGTTTACATGGCACGAAATGGCAAGTCTCCCATATAACAAGTAGGACTGCCTATAGATGCATGCTAGAAGTGCCAGAAAGAGATATACTCCGAAACTATGTTAGTCCGCATTGTTAAAGGTATCATAATTACAAACACACATACACGCACATATATATACACACACACTAGCACGGTTTTAAAATCCCTTTGACTAAGTATCCCAACTTTTTAACAAGCTATCAATGTAGCTAACACATAAACACAAAGGCGTAACTGCATCAACTCCATTTGGATTATAAATCGTTATGATCGTGACAAAGCTGTCACTTTATAATTCAAGCGTCTACGCTTCTGTAAGTCATTTATCTTGGAGTGTCAACATAACCAATGTCGGCAGTCAAGGGAGCGTATTAAAACTAAGCCTGCAATCTTATCCGTTCTTAATTTAACTTAGTAATTTTCAACCGTATATAGAAGGAATAAAGACTAAGGATTTATAGAGAATTGAGAATATAAATCTTGCGAATGTCTTAAATGGTGCATTTGGAATGTTGGTTACAAGCAGAATAGTAACTATTGAATAAATATTTGAAATTCCAATAATCGTGCAAATTATGACTCACTTGAGTACGATATTGGTTATATGTTTATCAAAGTTACATTTAAATTAATTACAAAATATGATTATGGGTTTCACCCTGGCCGCGTTAGTCAGTTCATATCTTTAGCCCTATTATGGAGTTCTAGATAAATAACGCCTTGTAGAATTAATAAATTGTCAATCTCTCAAGTAAATTGCTATCAGATTGGCAACTATTGAAATGGCTTGACATTATAATCAGCATTGGCAATGTACTTATTCCTTTACGTGTGTTGTAAGTCAAAGTATTAAGTTAAAGCTTTTTAGCTATCCTACCGCAGCTTAAAAAATTTCGGCTTCACTGTGGGTAAACATTAGGCGAATGATATTCGCTTGGACCTATGTAAAAAAAAAATGATCTTTTTAGAGCTAGACCCCTGACATAATATAACACTGTTAGAAATATTTGTAACTGTGCTATGACACTGCCGTGGGGTTTCCGGCTTTGAATGAAAAACCCCATATCTTCTTGTGGGTGTCGTGAGAGGCTACTAACGGACATACACCTAATGGAGGGGCAGCAGCATCTATTATCTCTAAGTTACTCCCATCTTACTGCAATCACCAATCCACCTGCCAAGCTTGTTGATTACGGCAATATCCCTCAACGACCCAAGGTCTGTTAAATAGGAACATGGGCATGTTCAGCAGTGAACGTAAACCTGCTGATAAAAAAGTACTACAACAACGAACAGTACCCATTATTAAAATTTTAACAATACTCTAGCATACCAAACGCTATTCTATACCAAACGCCCTCCAAACTAGGACCTAATTAAAGAAACATCAATGAACGAAGACTCTAACCATATATCAATGAAAGCAGTAAAGTATCTTAATAAAGATATTTGAATCGGAGCATTGTAAACAAGTTGCTTGTACAATAGTGAAGTCATATAAAAGCAATAAACTTGGCTATTAGTTTGTTATAGCATGTTTGAGAACTTATTGAGTTATGTGACATTACATTATCTATTCTAAAGTAGCTACTTTATAACCAACTATTGTTAACTTAAATGTTTATCAACTAGAAACAAAGAAGCAACAAAATGCATTTTGACGGTCTATAAAAATAATAGGTTGTGCCAAAAAACCTTACTATCATTAAAACATTTTTTTTGTCTAAAATCTAAATATTTATATATTATGTTACATCAAAAAATTATAGTCGGTCAAAAATCACTTTTGACCGCTTTAATTAATAATATATATGAAATTTGTATCTGGAGTTGTGATCACAGTTCTAACCTAACCTAACTGTTAAAAAGTATCAATGTAATTTCACCTATATTATTATGGTTTTTATGTTGACAAGAATGTCTATTTTTGGTTGTCTAAAATTTTCTCGATTGTAATGGTGTCAAAGTTTTTCTCTTAAGTAATATAAAATATTTCGCTAACTAACACTGCATTATTTATTTTGTTTCATCAGGTTATGGGCCCAGGCACATATCCGTAACTAGTAAAATAAATTATACAGGAAGTTACTGTGGTGAGAACGATATTCGCGTTTCCGTTTGCGGGTTGACAAAAAGTGAGTTTTACTCGACCCGGCGGCGTGAAGATAATTTAAAGAATACTTGTTGACGTGCGTCGCAAGGCAGGACAGCGAAATGGAAGTAAATTTTAATACAAATAACGGCTTGATGAAGCTGGAAGGAACTAACAACTGGAACATTTGGAAGTTCCAAACCACAGTTTTACTACGTGGTCAAGGCTGGTTAGATGTTGTCGAAGGAAAAGCCTTAACACCCGAAGATCCTACTGAAAAAGTCGCTTGGGAAAATAAAGACGCTAAGGCACAAACTCTATTAGTCACGAGAATGACTGAAAATGTAATGTTACATATTATTTCGTGCTCAACTTCGGCTGAAATGTGGAGAAAGCTGCAAAGCGTTTACGAACAGAAAACAGAAACGAATATCCATATTATTCAGCAGCGCTTTTTTCAATACAAATATGAAACGGGCACTGACATGTCTACATTTTTATCAAAAATCCAGGAATTGCAAAATCAGCTCAAACAATTGGGAGAAGAAGTATCTGACAAATTTGTGATAACAAAAGTATTAATGTCGTTACCTGACCAGTATGCACATTTTATATCGGCTTGGGAGTCAGCCCCAGACAATAAACAAACCATGGAAAATTTAATTGCAAGATTGCTGGTAGAAGAAGAAAGAGCGAAAGAGAAAAGTGGACAACCTTCATCTTCAGGGTCATCAGCATTTGTTGTTAAGGATAAAAGGAATATAAAATGTTTTAAATGTAATAAAATGGGACATTATCTTAGTGAGTGTAAAAGTAATAACCATAAAAGAGAAGAACAGAATAACAAATGTTTTTATTGTGGCAAGAGTGGACATAGCAAGTCACAGTGCTGGTTCAAGAAGAAGAAAGAACAAAATAAAAGTAATGCATTTGTAGTGTCAAAATCATTGAAAGAATATAGTCAATCACAGTGGCTAGTCGACACGGGGGCAAGTGATCATATGTGCCGTGATCGTGCACTGTTCACATCATTTACCGATGATGAACAAGAGTCAGTTATCATTGGCAATGGTACGGCAATTCGTGTTCTAGGCTATGGACAGATGGCGGTAGAGGTGTATGACGGGAGTGATTGGGTTCATACAACCATCGACAAAGTTCTTTATGTTCCCGAATTAAAAACAAATTTATTTTCCGTCAACTGTGCATCGGACAAAGGATACGTCATGTTGACAGACAAGAACTCATGTAAATTCATTAAAAACAACAAAGTTGGTGCAATAGCAAAACGAGTTGGAAGTTCATATTACTTGGAGTTACGCTACAAAAACAAAGTGGCTAATGTGGCTAAGAAAGATAAACATACATTGCAAGAGTGGCATGAAAGATTAGCGCATCAGAATTTTGAATATGTGAAAAAGGTACTGTCGAAAAATAACATTGACGTCAAAGAAACTTCAGTTACAAAATGTGAGAGTTGTTTAAAAGGAAAAATACATAGGCTACCGTTTGGGAACAGTGAATCTGTTACTACGAAAACTTGTGAGTTAATTCATGCAGATACCTGCGGCCCTATGGAGGTAACGTCAGTCGGCGGTTCAAGGTACTTCGTAATATTGAAAGACGATTTTTCGAACTATAGATCAGTTTATTTTGTCAAAAATAAATTCGAGATAAAGAATTGTATTAAAGATTTTATTAACAAGGCAGAAAACGTAACTGGAAATAAAATAAAATTGTTCAGAAGTGATAATGGTCTTGAGTTTGTCAACAAAGAGGTCAAAGAAATGTTTACTAATCGTGGCATACTACATCAAACAAGCATTCCCTATAGTCCAGAGCAGAATGGAAAGGCTGAGCGAGAAAATCGAACGCTGATTGAAGCTGCTAGAACAATGCTGAATGCATGTGATCTGCCAAAAACATTGTGGGCTGAGGCTGTAAACACAGCAGCATTTGTATTGAATAGGACTGGAAAAAGTAAAGACGGGGAAAAATCGCCATATGAGGTGTGGTTTAGAAAAGATTTTGACATTCATCAACTAAAACCATTTGGGACCCCAGTGTACGTGCACATTCCGAAAGAAAACAGAAAGAAATGTGATAGCAAAGGAGAAAAGGGTGTAATGATTGGATATGGAGAAACTGTAAAAGGATTTAGAATATATTTTTCTCATAAGAATTATGTAGAATTAAAGCGAGACGTAGTATTCTTAGAGAATGAGACAAACTGTGATGATGTAGAAATAAAGTTGAACTACACAGAAGGAAATGATGATGAAAATAATGAGTTGCACAATGAAACGGAAACTACTTCAGAAGATCTCAATGAAACTATGATGACTGCAAATATGTCGGAAGAATCGGCATCTGAATATAACCCAAATGACGACAGTAACAGCTCATTAGATTCAACAATTGAGGTAAAGCAAAGAGAACCCAGCAAACGAGTAAGGAGACCACCCAATTACTACAATTGCCAGTATGCTTGTACGGAACAAAGCGAACCAGTCACATATGAGGAGGCCATGATGAGAAGTGACAGTAGCAAATGGAAGGAGGCAATCGATAGAGAAATTCAAACATTGAAAGAAAATAATACCTGGACAATATGCAACGTACCAGATAATGTAAAAGTCGTAAGTAGTAAGTGGGTATTTAAAATTAAAAGGGGAGATCAAAATTCTCCTCAATATAAAGCTAGATTGGTGGCGAGAGGGTTCGAACAAGATGATATTTTAGACACAAATGACTGTTATGCTCCTGTTGCAAAATTGACAACTGTTAGGCTTTTTATAGCAATGGCTACTAAATTTAACTTACCTATAATTCAAATGGATGTAACAGGCGCATTTTTGTATGGAAATATAAATGAAAATGTTTATGTTAGCTTGCCAAAGGGAGCTTACTCAGGTAATAATAATATTGTTAAATTAAATAAATCGTTATATGGTCTCAAAAATTCACCAAAATGTTGGAATATTAAATTTAATGATGTAATGCTTAAAGCAGGTTTTGTTAGATCAATTAGTGACTCTTGTATTTATACAAAATGCTCTGATGATAACCGAACTTTTTTATTATTATATGTTGATGACGTTTTGATATTTGGAACAAATGATAGTTCAGTAAAACATTTAAAAGAGTTATTAAATCAGGAATTTAAAATGAAAGATTTAGGGTTTGTTTCTGATTACTTAGGCATAACTATAAAACAAAATTTAGATACAGGAACTACTGAACTGAGCCAAAGAAAGTATTTAGAAAATGTTCTTAAAAGATTTAAAATGGAAAATTGTAAGCCAATGTCTACACCAATAGATCTAAATATTAATTTAAAACTTTTTCAAAATAACAATAATACCGTAGACAAAAATATTGAAAAGATGTGTAGACAAATGATAGGGTGCCTAATGTATGCTGTATCTGGCACTAGGCCTGATCTGTGCTATACTGTATCTCTTTTAAGTAGGTATCAAAAATGTGCAAATGATGTGTTGTTAAGCGCTATAAAAAGAGTATTGCGTTATGTGAAACACACTTTAGATTATAAGTTAGTTTATAAATGTACAGATAATAATTTAGAGGGATACTGTGATGCAGACTGGGGAGGGGATCTTCACGACAGAAAATCTACTACAGGCTACTTGTTCAAGTATTCAAATTATTTAATTTCTTGGAGTTCGAAGAAACAGGTGTCTGTAAGTTTATCTTCTACAGAATCCGAATATGTTGCCATTAGCATGGCAGTAAGTGAAGCCTGCTGGCTCGTTAATTTATTGAATGATTTTAAAATAAATAATGTATGTCCTATACATATTTATACTGATAATCAGTCAGCTATGTCTGTTGCTTGCACTGACACAGTAAAACGGTTGAAACATGTTGATATCCGTTATCACTTTATTAAAGATTTAATTAAAAATAAGAAGGTATGTTTAAAATATGTTAAAACGAGTGATCAACCAGCAGATATGCTTACAAAAGCTTTGAATAGAGAGTTGATAACTCGATTTTTGGGTAAATGTGGAGTAGGTAACATAGGACAGATGTAAGAATAATTTTTGTTTGTTACTTTGGTGCATTTACATTGAGCGGGGGTGTTAAAAAGTATCAATGTAATTTCACCTATATTATTATGGTTTTTATGTTGACAAGAATGTCTATTTTTGGTTGTCTAAAATTTTCTCGATTGTAATGGTGTCAAAGTTTTTCTCTTAAGTAATATAAAATATTTCGCTAACTAACACTGCATTATTTATTTTGTTTCATCACTAACCTACAGAAGTTGGAATCCTCGTGTGTTTTTTAACCTTCGATCGACTTGACTGCACCGGTGGCTCAGTGGTTACGATAGTTGCTTCTGAGACCTGGTGTTCTGGGTTCGATTCCCACCCGGGACAATTATTTGTGTGAACCACAAATAGTTGTTCTGAGTCTGGGTGTTCTTAGTGTCCGTGAAATGAATGTTTGTAAAGTCCCCCGCGACACAGGGATTTATTTCACTAGTGCGGGAGTTGTCTTTTTAAAAAAGAGAAAAAAAAAAAAAAAAAACGAGAAATATAATTATATGGTATTAGCTTTCAAAGCTTGTCTAAAAATCAGAATATGTTTATGAATACCTGATTGTATCACACTTTAACTTTTGCAGATAATGGCCTATTAATTTTCTTGACCATAAATTAAATGACATAATGTCTTCTAAACACTTCAGACACGCCAGCACCTAATACTAAACATAGGAATAGGAAACCCTACGCAGCAATTACTTTGATAGTTGCAATTATAATACGTAATGCAGAATTGTCGCCTAGTTCTGAAGTGACCAACCAATACATCCTATTCCATGCGAAATTAACCCTAAACAACAAAGTATTAAGAATGAAATTTGTACTCAAATAACAGTCATTAGACAGATATTCCCGGACTAGATGTTGGTAATAACTAATTACTACCTGTCATAAATAAATATGTACCTATGTATAAAGATTATCTCTAATGTTTAAGTCAATGTTAAACATAAATTAACTGTAAGTAATGATAATTTCTCTCACTATTTGAAAAAAAAACAACGTTAATTCTTGTGTAATTTATAATGATGTATGTAATACTTTAATAGCTTTAGCTGAACCGTAGTTATGTTGTACTGATGGATCATTAAATTTTAGTATCTACTTATCTATTGATTCACCGTTTTCTACTTAAATTATTGAAAAGGCTTCACATATCAAATTTTTGTGTAGGTAAATGATTAAGTTGAAACCATTTAGCTGTATTTTATCTATATTATCTATACTAATATTATAAAGAGTAAAAGTTTATATTTTTATATTTTTGTATATTTGTTTCAAATAAACTCTAAAACTACTGAACGGATTTCCATAATTTTTTTACCAATGCTACATTTTTTTTTTCGTTTTTTTCTTTTTCTTTTTAAAAAAGACAACTCCCGCACTAGTGAAATAAATCCCTGTGTCGCGGGGGACTTTACAAACATTCATTTCACGGACACAAAGAACACCCAGACTCAGAACAACTATTTGTGGTTCACACAAATAATTGTCCCGGGTGGGAATCGAACCCAGAACACCAGGTCTCAGAGGCAACTATCGTAACCACTGAGCCACCGGTGCAGTCATTATCCTTGCGAAGCCGGGGTGGGCCGCTAGTCATAAATAAATCTAGATATTAGCTTGTGAATGGAATATCAATATCATTTTAATAAAAATGCTTGCCTGCTTTTGACATTTAGAGCCAGAACGACAATTTTGAGTGTGATTGTGAATTTTTCACTGAGAATATCGGAACAAAACAATAAAGTCAAGCAAAGTTAAAGTGCAAGTGCATTTTTCTATACTCAGTCAAAATGACAATAATGCAAATTTCTTCCGTCGAATACAAGTATATTTTATACTGGTTTCCTGTAACAATTCCAATACCATTTGAATACAATTTTGATTGACATTTTTAGAACAAGCTTTGATTACATTACATATCTCCACGAGAAAATCGAATGAGGCAATGAAGCTTATCAGCCAATCAAAAGTAAATTGTAAGTGCATTCTCTTATACTTCATCTAAATGTCAAAGTACTGTACGTTATAATTAAACCCGCATTTAAACAAAAGCCATTATCTATTAGTTAATAGACGGTGACGATGTAATGCTATCGTAAATGTTCCGGTGTCATGGTATTTTTGTACAACATGTTAAAGGTTTTGTCTTACACCGTTTTGGTCTTAAGCGCCTAATTCCATGCACTTCTATAATTACATGGACATACTTAAAAACGAATACATGAAACACCGAGTGTTTGGATAAAAGATCGAAAACAATATGCTTACAAATTTTTCAAGTGTATGCATGAAAAATGTATTTAATATAGTAGTCAACAAAATTGGTATAAACTACATATTAAGCGGCAGTAAGTACATATTAAGCTCAATGGCTAGAGCGTCGGACTATCTGGTCGCCACCCATTCGCATTACCGTCGTTAACCCACTCGGAACACAAGCATTTTAGTCTTGCACGAGGGGTTTAAAAGAATGTTTATCCCTCATACAAGACTAAAATGCTTGTGTACTAGAACCACTCTATCCGACCCGTCGGAGAAGAGTGCGACCGGGAACGCAACGCGTCCCCCCTCGTACTCCCGACCTTTAGTTTGCAAAGAACTATCCGATCGTCATCGTAGACCCGAAGTCCAAGAGGCCCGCGAACTGTAAAGTAGAGCGACAGTTGCACAAAACCCCCTTTAAAGTCATAATCCCTCAATCTTATCGCCAGCGACCCCGCTGAGGCGAGGTCCTCTTGCGCAGGTTGTTTAGTGGCCAACTAGGTATGTCCATCAGAAAAAAAAGCTAGAAAAGAAATGGACTGTTACTCCGGGAGTGCCGGCAGAAGTGAAACCGTGTAAAATTTCAAAATAAATATAACTTTTACTAAATTTACTTTCGATTAAAACTATAAAATGCCATCAGGCATTAAATATTTTTTGCTGAGATGTAGTTTTATTTCAAACTAGCGGCCCACCCCGGCGTCGCACGGGTAGACTTTTATACCCTACCCCTGCCCTACCCTACCCCTGCCCTACCCTACCCCTGCCCTACCCTACCCCTACCCTAACCCTACCCTACTCCTACCCTACGCCTACCCTACCCCTACCCCTACCCCTACCCTACCCCTACCCTACCCCTGCCCCTACCCTACCCTACCCCTACCCTACCCTACCCCTACCCTACCCCTACCATACCCCTACCCTACCCCTACCCTACCCTACCCCTACCCTACCCTACCCCTACCGTAAATGTATTCTGCTATTCGGGACGGAAACAAATCCAACAAATCAAAAACCATGGCAATCGGTCCAGCCGTTCTCGAGTTATAAGTGTTGTAACAAACACGACTTTCTTTTATATATATAGATACATTTTCAGCAACAATTCTTAATAAGAACCTGGAACAGTTTTCTTGGACTTGCACCTACTTTAAAGCAAAATAATTGCCACTGCTTAAGAGAACTTTCTCGGTAGTAATATTTAATCACTTTTAGCGTTATAAATTAGGAACAATGAGCACCAGATGTCCTAGAAAGCAGACTTGGCTTAAGTTCTAGAAAATACGTGTCTAACGTTTTTGGTACCAACTTTACTATCACAGTTAGTAATTTTCAGTTAAGTTTGTTGAATTAAATATTTCAATTTTTTTATTGTTTTAGAATTGTGAAATAAACTTTATGTAGTACACACAAGGAAACGCTGCTGCCCGTGCCTTGATATACGATTATTATAGATGATGTTATAACAATCGGGACCAACGGCTTAACGTGCTTTCCGAGGCACGGAGGGTAGTCCCTCAGCCAACCAGACTCGTAAAGAAATCTTAGAATTTACACAAACATTTCCTGTCCGGCGTGGGGATCGAACCCGCAACCTTACCGTAGTAGCAAAAGTGATTCGCGTAGGCTAAATAAAAGAAGTATCATTGCCATAGATACCCGCGCTTTATAGTATATTTTTATTTCAATTAAGTAAGTTGTTTATTATCTTGTGTATTGTGCTGAAATAAACTATTTATCTTTCTTTCTTCCCTATCGGTAGTCATCTTGTCACTTACACCTTTCATCACTCATATTTTTATTCATGCAATCCACACATTTTTGGTCCTCCTCTTTCTCTTAATCTGACAACATGTATATTCATCCCTATTCTTATCACTTTTTCATTTCTCGTTCTTGCCTTTTCCTCGTCACGTGCCGTGTTAAACGGCCGACCCCCAGTTTGCAAAGAACTTTCGGATTCCTCGTAGACTTAAATTCTGAGAGGCCCACGAACTGTAAAGTAGAGCGGTGTTTGTTTAAAACTCCTTTAAACAACTCAATGTCATAATCCCTCAATCCTTGCGTCAGCTACCGCTCGGAACGGCCTGAGCCTGAGCCTGAGCTAGCAAAAAACGCGTGACTTACTCCATAAGGCCGCGTCCGGAGCGGGCGGCGCGGGCGACGGCACGCGCTTCTTTATCAAAGTTCATAGATTTGTGTGAAGCTGTTCTCGACGACAGCGGTGCGGGCGGCAGTTTTCCTTAGGCACCGCCCGCGCCGCCCGCTCCGCCCGCTGGCGTCCAGGACGCGGCCTAAATGTCTGTCCTAAAAAAAAACCTAAAATGTTGCCTTTTAACCCTTTAACGGGCATGTTTAGAATTTTTGGGCTTGAACTGTATTACAACAGCATATAGTTTAAAATATGGTGGCAACTATATTGCCACTATCCATTAAAGTATTAATATAATGATTATTTCTAATGATTATGTTTCTTAGTTATGAAACTTAAAAGCAAAAACCCGCGCTCTTTATATAATTATAGCATTTAGCGTTAAAACTAACAACTCTGTGTGAGCGTCATATTATTGAATTGCAGTAAAATACAATATTAATTATATAATGAATAAGTAGCAAAATTCGTTCAGGGTTTTATTGTTAAACTAAAATGCGGCATAGCTAAAATTGACGAATAATTGAATCCACAATGTAATTTTAACCACACATCTGCCACAGTTACAAAACCACATAGTATTATAAATAAAAGCAGCTAAAATATAAATTTATACTTAAATACGTATGTAAAGTTAAACGAGAGTTTGATTGCTTGAACGCGCTAGGTAAACTACTGATCCGATTTGAAAAAATATTTCAGTATTAGATAATCCATTTATCGGGAAATGCTAGGCTAGGCTTGTAAGTCACTGCTGAACATAGGCCTCCCCCATCGATTTCCAGCGGGAACGATCGCTAGCGGCCTGCATTCACCGACTCCCCGCGACCTTTATGAGATCGTCGGTCCATCCATTCATAATCCATATTATATTGGATTGTGAAGTTCTTAAGGGATCTTCTTAATACATATAATTATTACAACACTGCTTCTCAAATATACACTTCAATAAAATGTATTATTTTATAACATTTTCTTTATTAACTTAAGGCCTAAAAATTATACCTATCTACAAAAAATACATATTTTTTTACTATTTTGGAAGGACTTTATATAAAAAAATAAAAAAATGAAGGGTTTTCCCAAACTTAGCTGGTAGATTGGAGACCGCAGTATTATTTAAATGTAATTATGTACAGCATATAACAAATGGTATAAAATGATCATAGATGATGTTATGATAGTCGAAACCAGTGGTTTAACGTACGTATTGTATAAAGCTGTGCCTGATTATTATAACATCATCTATAATAATCGTATATCAGTGAAACGGGCAGCAGCGTTTCTTTGTGTGGTACAACATAATACTGCGGTCACCAACCCGCCTGCCAAGCGTGGTGTCTATGGCAAATACCCTCCCTTGGGAGGAGGCCCATGTTCAGCAGTGGACGTTATACTGGATGATGATGATAATGACAAATAGTTAAAGCCTATCTATAATTTATGTCTATTTTCAACCAACGAGTCTATCAGTATAAAATTTACTAGGTAAATAAGATACATTACATAAACAAATACCTCTTTGGGACAGTTTGAAGACGAAATCTATTATATACTAAAATACAATTACAAATTACGTAACTTTTAATTGCCGATTTAAATGTTATTTCTAATTAGAATCCTGAATAATGAGTTTGTTTCGGAGGTTTCAAGAACTAATTAACAGACCTCATTTAGCTTTCATGGAATCAGCATTTAGAGTTAGTATCTAAGCTGAGCAATTGAAATGGTTGGTACTATTATGCTAATATATGCATTTACTATTAAATGGGGTAAGCACCGGAATTTAGCTCAATCTAAAGGTGGAATACACACTATACCTAAGATCGACAACAGTTCGTCCGAGGTCCGATCTCGGTTTAGTTTTTTTTTCTAATATTCTATTCGCTTCCGCGCGCGGTTTCACCCACTGTAGTTCTAGCCTGGTAATACGATGTAACGGTTTTGCTGATATTTAATCTGTACAGTAAATATAATGACATATATTACTGTGAGTTGTGTTTACCCCGAATCGTGGTTCTCTGCTTGGGACTACGCCCCATTCTAGACTACCCTGCCGCTTGATTGATGTGTCTCCAAACGTTGCGTGCTGGTGTACGGTCAGTTCTTCTGGTGCCGTCTGCTAACTCAGGCTAGTGATACCATCAGTGAACCCACTACCTTCTTATTTTTTTTTATATTCAACTTCAAAGACGTTACTATATTATAACACTAATTTGAAAAATATTGTCTTATTATTTTCATTACGAAATAAATACAAGACTAGAATGAACATTTTCAGAGATATTTATTTTTTGTACGGACGTTTGTGTAGTTAGCCACGAGACTTTTGCTACTTCACCGGCCATAAAAGCTTGTTTCCTTTCTTTATCAAGTTTAGAAATTCGCCTACAGTTTCAAGTTTAGAAATTCGCGATCCACAATTAGGAAAGCCCTGACCTAATCAATATCTACAATCAACTACACTAAACAGAGCGACGAAAGTGGTTTCCAGATAATTCTACAAGAGTCTATTTACACTGAAATTAACTGAGAACTCCATTCAGAAGTTGGAAAGTTTCAGAATGTAGCGTAATAGACAAGCCTGCTCCAACAAAGAGCTATTGTAGAAGGTCTATCTCGAACAAACGATTTTATAATGAGACGCTTTATAGCCTGCTTACTTAATAATATATCCCAACAATACAACATTATTAGCTTTTTATTATAAATTACAAAACATTTTTCAGATTTTTTTGATAGGTACAAAAACTTTTTTTTTTTTTTTTTTTTTTCGGACGGACATATTTAGTTAGCCCTGAGGCTTTTGCTACTTCACCGGGCACAGGGGTACACAAACGCATGTAACTTAACCTAATTGTAATTATTAAAATTGATTTGATTGTTAAAGCGTTCCGTACCTGACTTGCTATCATGGACTTGCTATCATGTGGTTGCCGATTCGATCCCCATCCTTTGCACTACCGACGTGAACCCACCTGTAACACAAGCATTTTAGCTTAGCACGAGGGTTTAACTAGATTAGAGTGTTCAAAAACTATGCTAGTAATCTCTAAAAATATGTAAAACCGGTTTTACATATTTTTTAGAGATAACTAGCACCTATTACTAAGACTCAATTGTCTGGTTGTCTGTCTGTCACTAAGCCGAGCCTCATGAATTGTGACAGATATACTGTTGCATTTTACAGATAATGTATTTCTGTTGCTGCTTTACTAAAAAGGTACTAAAAAAAACAAATGAAAAACGGCATAAAGTCAAGTTTGGCGAAGACGTTTTAAATGGTTTTTTATTTGAAAATCTTAAAATAATATAGTGTCTGATGTTGTATAGATATAATGGAACGAAATACTTCGTGCGCAAGCCCAGACTCACACATGACGGTTTAAGGCTTAGGTTAAAAAGGTTTAATGGTAAATGATGAGGAAACGCAACATTTAATCAATTACAATATGTCTATAATGTTTAATTATAGTAATCAAATTCAAAAGTTTACAACCACATTTCGTTGTATAATGTTCATAGATAGTTATTAAAGCTTGCGCAATGCAATGTCGTTATCGCCGTCATCGTACCGTCAAAGAATGAAGCCGGATAATTCTTAGATTAGACCTAAAATTTATTTTAAACAAATATATAAAATTTAAGTGTCCGTTTGTAGTGGAATATAAAAAGGTTTTTCCTAAATGCATATGAATTTATATCGTGTAGGTAGGTATACAAAACAAACACTCAATTTAAAAAATGAATTTTATTTGATCCGGCTAATTCTTTACGGTTTGGTTTACGTCCCTCCATGCTTCGGAGCTCAAAAAACTCGCCAAGCAGTTGGTTGCGATTGCTGTTAAAATCATTCATAGCAATTGTATACGTAAGACTGCGATCACCCGTCTGCCAAGCGTGGTGACGATGGTAATACCCTGCCCTTGGTAGGAGACTCATGTTTAGCAGTGGATGTTAAACGTACGTATGTAAGGTACTTCCAAACTTTAGGTCATCCCTCTAATAGTCGATAGTATAACGTGTAGATTTACCTAACTAGAGTGATGACTTCAATCTTTAGAAACAGAATATACAATAGAATTTACATAGTATACACCCAAACAAGACCAAGTAAATGAAAGGATACAGACGCCATTAAATAAGCATAATGATATATGATCCTAGTACGTGTACGAAAGGCCAATCAGAATTGTCACCCCTAACGTATGGCAGCACATACATCAAGTTAAGACAATAAAACAAGGACGCTCAAAGTGGGTATTTACCATAGACATAAATAACTACGGAATGTCTCAATACGTGCGGTTTGTATAACTCAATTTTGTTGTTTTTGGTGTATAATTTGCATTAATACACGAGAGAAGCAGATCCAAAAAGTAGCAGAAGGCTGTGAATCTGTCGAATAAAAAAAGGTATAATTTCTTAAATGAGCACATGATTCTTAAAATTGATACCTGATTATAATGTGACAATAAAAGCAATCAATGAAATTAAACTGATGATTTGATGTTTATTCAAATGAATGAACATTACAAACTGATAAATATTAATACCTAATAGTTAAAAGGTTTATAATAAAGATCGGCCGAGTGCTTTAAATATAACGCCGTCAGCTTTCCAAGTTCATAACTAATTAAAATCTAGAAAGAATTAGATAAAAGATATATCATAGGTCCCTATGTATTGATAATTAAACATTATGTTTTCTCTTTAGTCTTTTATCACTACATAGCATAAAACAAAGTCGCTTCCCGTTGCCTGTCTGTCCCTATATATGCTTAGATATTTGAAACTACGAAACGGATTTTTATACGGTTTTTTAATAGGTCAGGGTTAATGTGTATAATACATCAGCATTGCACCCGTGCGAAGCCGGTTTGGGTCGCTAGTCACTATAAACAATAAATTTACAAAGCTCCAAGCACTATGTCGTTAACGCCACTGTAAGAACACGGATCATTGTATTCCGAGTTTATCTTGTTTGTAATTTTATCTCCGTGGTACTGATACGAGACAGCTATCGGTTTTGCAATGGTCACTAACATCGCATTACTCTTTATAAATCATGTCTGTTTAAAGATTGAATTGGTTTTGTGCTGTGGGAAACTGATGGTTTGGCTCTACGTATTCGTTTTATTTATTTTAAGATGTTATTAGGTATTTATTACGTGAAGTTCATAAAGGTCGAATACTATTTTATTATATTTTACATTTATTAAAATAAATATTTTTTATCGCATTAATAAGAAATTGAGTCAATTTTTCCAAAAACTATTAAAATACATCTTTAAATTAAATTAAATTAACCCTTAAATTTTTTTTTAAATGAATTTTGTACATAAAAATATATAATGACCATTACTTATATATTTTTATGTTTTTCTACTTTGAAAGTAAACTTAAACTTTTGGTAAAACTTAAAAAGAGCCCGATTTTGATACAGGCTTTAAACAGATACGATGTAGAAAGCTCTTAATCATTCTAAAACTAGAATAACTTCAATTTGGAATGAAAATCTTCGAGTATTCCTTCATATTCATATAAAGATTGATAGTTGAAGCATTGTCAGCGTTTCTGTCAATTACTACACAGTCAGTGGCGCCAAGATAACTAAGTAAGATTAACAAATTAATTTGAATCATGAAACTGGTGAGAAGTCCTCAATAGTAAGTAATAGAATAACGACTTTTGACGACTTAACATTTATCCGTCTCGACATCACATTCACAGAACCGTTCTAACTTTATACATGACATTTGTTAATAACTAGGTCATCTAGTACTGAAATATGATGTCTAGTATTGAAACTAAGATGCTTATGATCGTAAACGTCCATATTAATTGCATGACTTGCAAGTGCAAGACGTATTTATGGAACGTTGACTGAAAAAAATAGTCGAGAAATAACAAAACACTTAGAATTACTTAAGTAGTGTGCCTAAATGTTTTGTTTGTAGTCCGGTCCATATTTACACATCTTTCCATAAAAAATACAGTGTCAAAAAACGGTTAAACGTAATTTAACGTATGTACAAATGTATATGTTACGGCTAAAGGTAGGTATGAACATAAACTTAAGATTAGCCGGCTAAACTTAGGTCTATCTTCGAGAAGCAGCTAAAGTTCGATAACATGTTAGTTTGCGTCGTGATATTCTAGGTTTTAATTAAATTTAACAATACCTATGCACGGCACAAAAAGGTGTGGGGTGGTTAAAAAAAAAACCTTAACCTAAACCAATGGAGTTGAACAGGGACTTATAGAGGTTGATCTAAGTTTAACCGCATGTGGTCGGCTAGACCTAGGTTTAGCCGGCTAATCTTAATTTTATGTTCACACCTACCTTTAGCCGTAACATATACACAAGTGCTAAATAAAATTGTATTCATTCATCCAATCGTAAGTATACCTAGTTATCTATAAATAGCCCAACGTGTTAAACCAAAATATCTACATGTATAACCCTAAATACACGCAAATTGACAGAAAGAACCTATTTCAAATTCAATTACAAAATTACTACATCATTATTATCCTAATTTAGTACGGAAGCCATCACCACTAAATATACAATGTAACACACAATTTTATAGCTAAGGCATTAAACCAGGTAGGTGAAACTATAATTAATAAATAACTATGTAATATTGTATAAGGGTAACGTTTGTTAATTTTATGAATTTATAATATAATTTGTATAAATTTACGATTCATTTCATATTGGTGTTTAGTGGGTGTTAACAATGTATGCTTTTTTTTCGGACGGTCTTATTTTGTTAGCCCCGAGGCTTTTGCTACTTTACCGGGCATAAAGGCGAGCAGAGCTCCAGCCTAGATAAATGGTTTAAACACTACAAACTAAGCAACCTGCGCAAGAGGGCGTCCCCGTGGGACTTGGACCTCGGCATTTTTTAGGTAATGCATACATTGTTGATGCGTCCCCCCTCGCCCTCCCCGTCGCTGACGGGGATATTGAGGGATTATGGCTGTTAGTTTTTTTGGGGAATTTTGTGCAACTGTCGCTCTACTTTAGTTCGCGGGTCTCTCGGACTTCAGGTCGACGAGGGCATCGGAAGGTTCTTAGCAAACTAAGGGTCGGGAGGGCGAGGGGGGACGCATCAACAATGTATGCATTACCTAAAAAATTTTATTAAAAATCATTCAGTATGATACAGAGTTATGAGTTACTTCTTCTTCTTCTTTCGTGTCGCTGTTTCAACTTATTAGTTTTAATACTTTGTTTAAAGCCATTCTGACCAGTAAGTTGCCACTCCAATGGCCTCCATCGTGCAGCTATTAGGGCATGAAGGGCAGGCCATCGTATGCGACATAGACTGTGGTTGGGTGCCACAGTGACATTGTATGTCGTTGTCGTCAGTCATGCCCCACTTGTGCAGATCAGTAAGTGAGATGAGTTACTGAAAAATGTCAGTGTCAATATTATAGGTCTACTAAGTGGAGGTCAGCAGAGGATGTACACGGGCTGATAAAGTAATATAATACTACTATCTGCGCCCCGCGATTTTACCCGCGTCACTCCGTTCCAGTGGGTGGGAGCGTGATATTTTGTACCCTATATGTTAATCTGGCTTATAAACTATCCGCGTGCATAATTTCAGCCAAGTCCATTCTATAGTTTTTGCGTGAAAGAGTAACAAACATACATCCATCCTTACTTACAAACTTTTCGCGTTTATAATATTAATAGGATTGCTAGAAAGATAAGAAGCATTCCCGTTGTATTACCAAGAATAGTATCACCAATTCTTATATCACCAAAACTATTTCTTTTATATCACCAATGCATATTTTTCTTGGCGATACTAAACCACAACAAAAATAAATAACATTTTATTCCTTTTGTATCACCAAAACGTATGACTAGCAATGTAATAGTTATTTAGAATACAGTTAAGAAATAAAAGGTGCCAATAAAAATCAAGTTCTTCGTTTATTTGTGTTTTGATGTAGATTTGTATACCTATAGAAACTGTTTATCTTCATCAACCTGATCAACGAAGAACTTGATTTTTATCGATACCTTACCTGCTTTCGTATACCTAACCATGTTACGGTATACGGTATACCATTATATCCCTAGGGATTTAACTATATTAAGGCTTCATCTATCATACTGTGACAAATATAACATAATATAAAGCTATGTAAGATATGAACTATATGTCATGAAACCATGACGAAAATCAGAAAATCGCATCTGTCAAGAGCCTCACGTTCCATGAATAATATCACTTTATCGAAAGTTCAAAGATAGTTAACATAGTTCTGTATGCAATAAATTGTCTGCGGTGTCTTTTATAAGATTTTGATGTTATTTATAACACTTCAATGTCCCATGAGAATTTTCAGTGATGCTAAATCTCGTAATCCAAATAATACATATTAACTTGATGTTATTTTGACTTCTCCGATATTAATGGATTTTGTGTCGCACCATCAAAAATGTCTGCTGAATCGAATTTAGCGTACAATTTATGTCGGTTGCGAATGTTAAGGGGAGATACATCAATGTGTTAGTGTTCCAAACAATTGCAAATATGGATTGTTGAGTATGTTTAAGTAATACTAATGGAATAATATAAATGTTCTGCAATTTTCTTGAAATTAAATATATGAAATCTGAAGCATTTTACGTCCAAATTTCGGGAAATACGTGTAAATTAAAAAAAAATACTCTCCATACCACTTGAGATTAATATTATTTTGTACTGTCTACTTCTACGCTTCTTTATATCTTTATTATTTTATCCAAATGTTGAAAGAGATCGCAGTCTGCGATAAGACCGCCTATTCTATCTGTTGTTGTTTAATAATATTTTTATTTTGGTGTGCAATGAAGAGTACCTATCTTATCTGAATTGATTACGTTTAAAAAAAGGATCATACTGAAAATGACCGGAGACATCCCTCCGTGAAGAGCGTCTCGGTTTTCTTAATGAAACTGCAAGACAATAATCTAGATACCTATCTTCTATTATTGAAGTAATGAATTATATTATGGATGGCCCTTGGTGACCGATGTAAACGAAATAATAGCGATATAGGTAAAATGTTCAACCGACATCTATAAAAAATGTCATAACCCGATACTGTACATACTATTAATTTAGGACAACCAAAAATATAAACTGCCTTAATTTTTAAAGTTAGCAAGCAATCCTAATCGTTATGAAGATCAAAGCATTCATTAAATGGTTTCAAACTTTTACAAAACGGTTAACACAACTGCGCTCAATTTGCAACACGTATCTATCATTAAGTGAAGCATCTTTTGAAAACCAAACTAATTGGTATGCAAACTCCATACGAAGTTTACAATTTATTTTCATACTCCGTGACTCAAGAGTGATTCACTCGTGCATTCTTGACATCACAAACGCAGTATTAAACAAAGGGTTACATTTTCACGCGACAACCATTTGGTTGGGTAACAAATTTGTGTTTTGCTTCTGAAGTGCTATGTTATTTTTAGGTATTAGGTTACAATTGTTACAAGTTACCGGTTTGTAAAACGTTTTGAAAGCACTTGTTGCTTTGTGTTTGTGTTTAACCAAGAGTTTGTATACTGAGGTATTATATATACCTCTATGTATTAGATACCAAGATTGCTTAGTTCGGGAATTTAAAATAAGCACCTAGGTACTTGTTTTTTTTTTAAATTGTTATCATCATCATCAGCCCATACAACGACCACTGCTGAACATGGACCTACTCCCGAGGGAGGGTATTTGCAATAGTCAACACGCTTGACAGGCGGGTTGGTGACCGAAGTATTATGTTGTACCACACAAAGAAACGCTGCTGCCCGTTCCTTGATATACGATTATTATAGATGATGTTAGAATAATCGGGACCAACGGCTTAACGTGCTTTCCGAGGCACGGAGGGTAGTCCCTCAACCAACCAGACCCGAAAACAAATCTTAGAATTTAAACAAATATCGCCTGTCTGGCGTGGGGATGGAACCCACGACCTCCGAGATTTAAAACGAGACAAATGCCGCTACGCTACGGAGGCACTTGCGTTATAAGTTACACTTTCAATGTACTTCTTTTAATTGTACGAGTTTTAATGATAGTCTAAGTTGTATGCCCATAACACTGGTTCGACGTCATTTCAATCCGTAATTAATTTTCAATAGAATTTAAATTATATTACCTCTCTAAGTTTGTTTGGTAAAAACACAGAATTGTGGAAAACTATCTAAATATATTATGCATAACAAATTAACAAGAGTAGTTAAAATATTTTTTATTATTCAAATTCGTAAAGTTACTAGGTATTATTATAACTATAACAACAATAGTCATTACTTCCGTCGTCCACACAAAGTTTGTATATTATTTGCCGACAATACATTAGTGCAGCGAGTGCACATCAGACGGTAGTAACTCCCAAAGTTTTTCATTCAGAAGTTTGTTCTTTTAATACAGTGATTCTCAAAATTTGTGTATATTGACACCACTGAAAGATATTTTTTCTACTCTCAGCTAAAATAAATACATCGAGTTCCGAACTAAGCATACACTATTCTTAATATATAACCTCCTCTCTTCTAACATGCCACGCCCGACAGGTTACATACTTTGTACTGGTTTTGTTTTTGCAACAACTTATTATACATATGGTGTGCAATAAATGAAAGGGTTTGTTTGTTTGCTTGAACGCGCTTATTTCAGGAACTACTGGTTACTAAAATTCTTTCAGTGTTTGATAGCCCGTTCATCAAGGAAGGTATGGGAACGGAAGCTACGCGTTTGAAACCGCGCGCGGGTATCTAGGTAGGTACATATAATATTAAAAATGTAACATTTTGGTTGTATGTGGTAGTTAATGTATCGAATAGAAATGGTTATAAATGAATTTCAAATTAACGTCCACTGCTGAATATAAAACGCTGTTTCTCGTTATGCGATTGTTTTAAAAGATGTTATGACAAACGAGACGAGGCTTAAGTGCGGACGGTTTTCGACGCATGGAGGGTGGTTTCTCAAGCAACCATACACGGAAAGAAACCTTATATCTTACTTATAATTTTTTGACTGACAGTCATTTTTGTAATTAAGTCCAGTTAAATGTTGTTGCCAGTACTTTGTATAATGAAAGTGGGTGAGTGATTTCGTCTATGAGACGAAAAAGTTTGAGAATTTGAGGGTTTTGCTTTAGTACAACGAGTTCTTAGTGGGTGTGGAAAGCAGCGGAGTGATTAACAAAATATTGCTACAGAAAAGTAAGTTCTCATTCGACTTCGATAATTTGATATTTTAATATAGGTGCCGCTTTTTAGTACCTAAGGCTTAACGTATTAAACTTTTTTATTTACTACTAGCTTCCCGCGTAACTCCCGTTTCCGTAGGAACTTTATAATTAATGTCACTGAATTTTTGTAATCGGCATACTAGTTTTTGAGTTTATTCATTACAAACGTACACACACACACATACACAAAAATATAAATCTTCTTCTTTATAATATTAGTCTATGACTACTACTTACTATTATGATTACATTTTGTAATATTAAGCTGTTATGTTTCAAAATTGAGATGAATATAATTCGACCACCGGCAGGATTCGATTTTTATTAATCTCAATTTTGAAACATAGTATATGGTAAACATTTCCGTGAAGTATTCAAAAACATTTAAACAAATTAAGCTATTAATTCCATTGTCATGTTTTCATTTATGAAGTCGGGCCACATAGGATTTTCCTACTTCACCTGATATGAAAGTAAGCAGGGCTCCAACCTTATAACCATGTATATGTCGCAGCCAGATCGTACAATCCGCCGCTTTACATGATGGTTAGCCGTTTTTCATAATGGCGGAGTTATTGCGTGGTAAAAAAAACCCAAAACCTAAACCAATGGTGTTCAACATGGCTATTTACTCGCTGTATTACATTACGGCTAGCCGCCTTGAAAAACGTATGGTGTCGAATGCGTTCCGGCGGATTTTCATTCAGCCGCATTCAAACCAGCTAATTATTGAACCGCCGAATGTAACACGGCGGATGTAGTCTGTCTTGTTACATTTGTCGCAGCCGATCCGACATTACACATCGTACACTGGGAATCGTAAGTTGATCAACTTACTAATTAGTTGTCTAGAAACATCGGTCCTGTATCGATCGTTGAAACTATCCTTTCCAGGCTGTTTTCATATTTCTGATATTGCGGGCTACACATTTAAACATAGTATTTTAGTAGAGATAAATAGGTACCACGAAGCTGTCAGTATTAAAGATTTTTTTCATTCTTTTCGAAACATGAATGTTATATGGGTCAGTTTAAAGCTATATGAAGTAAAAAAGTAACCGAAAAGGTAAGAAAATCCGTTCTAAAATTGAATGTTATTTTTCAAAAACGCCTGTGGATTCTGTTTTTCAATAATGGTTTTTCAATTTTCATCTAGATTCTTTTTTGCTTATATTCTAGAGCGCAAGTTGCGTGAAAAAAGGCGAAGTTTATTTTTAATAATATTCTGATAGTACACGTTGGCCGCATTTTTGGAACCATTTGTTTTTACTTCGTGTAAATTCTATAAAATATAAATCATGCTTCAATATAAGACAATTATAGTAACAATGAAAGATTATTCTTTCAGAAAAAATATTATTTGTTTCTCATAACTTTTGAATAATTATAATTTTTCTGAATAATCCTGCTTATTATTTACTTCATATCTATAGGTAATATGTACAAATGAAATTGAAGTGTCTGTTCGTAATTGATAAATAACAGTGTTTTACTACCTAGTAAAACACTGTTATTTATCAATTACCTACATATTATAATTGTTTAAAGATTAATTAAGTAACATACAACTTAAGAAAAATAATATTTATTTAATTATTTATTTTAAGGTAAGTTTAAGTTAAGGTATATAGATTACATTGGGTATCTTTATTGTATACGTATGTTTGTATGTCCATGTATTCGGTCTAATCTCAAAAACAGAAGTACCGATTCAGTCGGGACTTTCAATGTTAGATAGTTTTTAAAATCCTTGTAGAACGCCCGACCGCGGGCATCAACTTAAGTTCATTAAAACTGGAATAATAATAAACTCCACAAAGCCTGATTTGTTCTAGGCACAATTAACAAAATAACTACCATCTAATTACGAATCAGAATCAAAGAGAACCGCATACATCACAGCAGTTGCGTACAAAATTCAGTGTTTATATAACATAACCATTGTTTTCATGTAATTTATAATGTGTCACTGTTGTCTGTATGAAAGACAGGTAATTTCATGTGTCGCTATTATGTTGAACAATGCAGAGTGTGTGTGACAGTCCATTAGGCGTAACCATCACACCAACAATAGAGGATCTATCTATATCTCTATAATGATTAATATCGAAAAATATTGATACTGTTATTATTGTATTAATTGATGTTTGTCTGGTTTATAATGGGCTGGGTGGGACTTTAGTTTGTTCAGTTACGTCTCATTTTCGATGTCTAAATGGACAATTAATTATTTCTAAATTGGATTTTCGATAGTATGTTTGTGATAAAAGGCTTTTATTGTTTAATAATAGTATTTTAATATTCGTAACTTAAATTTACTAAACTTACCTATTCATTTAAAAAATGGTATATGAATAAATAACAAAAATGAAGTAATATATAATTATAGCTCTGGGGTTTAGCGGTATAAGTCTAGATGGGCGTGGGTTCGATCCCCGCGGGACAAAAAATCTTTGTGTTAATTTATTTTCGGGTCTGGTTTTGTTAAGAACACGGAAGGGAGCCCCCTTCCGTGTCTCGGAATGCGTTAAGTTATACTATAACATATTTATATGAAACGTATATCAAAGAATACATTTCACTTTGTGTTAAAAATAATGCTGCGGTCACTAACATGCCTTCCAAGCGTGGTAACTACGGCTAAACCCTGCCTCGAGAGGAGGCGCATGTTCAGTTATGGACGTTATCTGTATAACGTCCACAACTGAACATGCACTTCCTACATCCTGTGATGATGATGTCTTTTTAAATATTATTGAGAGAAAAGACGTTTTGCGGTGGTGTGGTGTATTTTTTTTTTAAAGATTACTAGCTGATTTTTACAGTCTTACTAGTATTCTTGCTAACCCCTCGTGCTAAGCTAAAATGCTTGTGTTACGAGTGGGTTCACGACGGAAGTGCAATTGCTAGGGATCGAACCGGCGACCACAAGATCACAAGTCCGACGACCCTAGCCATTAGGCTACGGCCGCTTGTATTTTTTTATTAATTGACTTAATTAATTTATATTAGCTTTTAACTTCAGGTTTATATTTATCCTTAAAAGCTCAATTAACAAAACAATCGACTGGTGTCTATCATGTCAGTTAAATATTTACTATACTAATGGATCTGAACATAGGTACATCCCTGCTATACTTACCTACCATCAATACCTAATTCTAAAACTCTACTCGGAGCTTTCAAATATTAAAGCCTCTGCTAGTAGTGCTCCGCATTTACGGTAGAAATGGAATCAGTATTGCAACAGATCCCTTGAAAATCCGACACTACCCAAAAGTGGGATAAATACAATTTCCATAGAAAACAAGTTTCTCCTACTATGAACTAAATCCCTAAGGAAAGGAATTTTGTACATCAGATTGAAATAGTGACGTTAGGAAGACGGTGACGGGAGTACAAAGGGGCATTGATTTACATCTCAATATCGTCTTCTTAGAAATCTTGCGTGTGTTTTCTTTCCCTAATTCAGTTTTGTACTGTTTGTTGGAATACATTGTGGCTGTTTCTTTGTTAGATAACATCTAGCACAATTTAAATATAAACACATGTATTTGAAAAGCTTTGGTATGCCTTTATTTATACAAGAAATCTAGAAAAAAATATTTTGTTTGGTGCTCACTAGAATTTTACTCGTCTTTAAAATTTGATTATGGAATTATCTTAACTTCAACAGTCCCTTTATATCCACCCCTGGACATGGGCTTCCTCTTAAGAGACTTTGACAAGCCAGGGTTATTTAAGGACATTACTGTTATCACCACGCTTGGCAGGCAGATCAGTGATCGATATATGTTAAGTAACTTACGATTGATAGATGCTGCTCCTCATACATCAAGTGTATGTTCCTTAGTTGCCTCTTAAAATTATAGTAATCATTAAATCTTAACATTATTACAATCATTAAGTTTATGATCGAAACGATTATTTGAAAATATATAATTATGACTTTACTCGGTGCAACGGTTTAGAACTAAACTTAACACCTCCCCAAGTTCAAGTTGAACCTTAAAAACACATAAGCCACGTACATGATGCCTTTTCTTATGTCTTATTGTAAAACAAATACAAACCAATCAAAAACCCAAGCAAGTACTTCATGCCCACAGTTCCAAAAGCAAATAAAATTTGTTTATAATATGATCTAAAGGGAGCCCTCACACTATATTACTCACACACTTTAATCATAAATCTAAATGTGCAGTCGCCAATCACCCAGGCACTTTGCAGCTGCCTTTAATTTGTCTCGACATTTCACACTGCATATACACAGTACCGTCTTTGTGGACCCTACAGATCTTATCAATAGTCGTGGCTCGAAAAAAATCTAAGGAATTTGTGGTCGAATGCGACTTATACTTACTTAAACTTATAAGATTTTTATTGTATGTTTTATTATATACCTAAGTGCTACATTTTATATTTTCTTAGTAAACTATAAACTGAAAAACAAAAAAACTTTGGTTTACAATTTCTTAGAATAAAATTGATAGATTGCGAACCAAAGTGATATTTTGGTACAAGTGCCAAAAATACAAATTATGGAAATAATGGGCAAGGGAACATTGTACATAGCCCTTCCAAATTGCATAAGACTGTTTTGTATTACTTAGATCACATATCTAATATTTGTTACTTGTTTTTGTCTGCAACCCGTCAAATATAATCGCAGTCCCAACAAACCTATACTACAAGGTCTTTTATATCATCAGCCGGCTCTATTCTTGTTCCTTTTAATAATCAACAAGTGTGGATTGTTCTCTCGAAGATTTTTCATTGAGCCAATTATTTTAAGCGAATTCTTTGTTTTATTGGGATTAAAATAAATGTTAGTCTAGATTTATTTAAAGTCTGTTAAGATGAATAGATATGTCAAAGTAATTGCTACAAGTAATTTGAAATACTGCTCTTTAAGTGGTGTAGTATTGCATCAGAGTAAAACGTATTTGAATAAATTGGACAACTAATTGCACTGAGTTGCTAAAGTTAACTTTCTGAGAAGAGTCCCTAATGAATGTTAAATAAAAGTCCTATACGGTTGAGAAAAATGACGTCCGTATCCAAATTATTAATAGACTTAAATACCTGTGATCTGATTTGGTAAAATTTATATAGGTATTTATTAAATAAAATAAAATCGACAAATAGATAAAACATAAAATTTGCTGCAGCAAAATTATGATATTCTTGGTATTTGTAGATGTCTGTTGATATTTGTGACGTTTTAATTTAGTTTATTTAGATATTCTTGGTATTAAAATCGATCTAAGTATCTATTTTTTTAATACCATTAAAATAACTTCGAAATTAGGTTAGGGGCGACCGGTCGTACAGCCATCCGTCATCATTTTGTGTATCTACTAAATATAAATTCCTTGAGGGAGATTTTCTGTAAAAAAAACATATGTTTATTTTAATATTTAATCTTCGATACGTTTCGATGGTACATAGTTCATTTCAAAATTACGGTATATAATAATACTTTAATGGGATCTGGTAAGATAAAAGTTTGTATAGAGTTAAAAATTAGTTTTGCCACATTAAAAATTACATCACGAATAAAACACTTAAAACACGTGGTACAAGAAAACTGGTATATCTCACAATAATATCATCAATGATCTTTAATTCATGATTCCAGAACAGTATAATTTAGCGTGTTCACCCGAGATTCGAACCCACTTACGTAATTATTACAGCTGTCGACGTGTTTGTTGTTAAACAATGGTCCGGTTGAGATGCATGGCAATCATTGTGAGAGTCAATGACCCAAACGTTCAGAAATCAAAAGTAATATTAACAAAAAATTACATATGATGCCTTATTTATTACCTTTTGTTACCTAGCTAAAATCATGTTGTTGCATTTTTTAAAGACCTTAACGAATATATTGTTTTTCTAAAAAGATAACTTACATGATTGCCTTCAATCAAAGTTTCTATTAGTCTGTTTACCAATACGGTAACTTCAATGTGTTATTCTTACAATCTATTAGTAAGTTACAAAAATGCTAAGTATCACATAAAGGCTCAGATCTTGTTTCCATGGGTGTAAATGAAAAGGAAGTTCAAAGATAATCCCACTATACACCACTAGCCCCCGAAAACAAACATTTCTTTAGACAAATGACATTTTTTTTTTGCTATCAATCGTCCTAAAAATCATATATTAATCCATTCGTTTACGTTTTACAGGATATATCATTTAAATATTATTAATATTTCATTTTTACTTGTCGGAATTTCGTTATGGGAAGTTTCTGCATGCAACCTACCTAACGATTGATAATATAGCCGTTACAGTTGCATCTGTCATTGCACAGTTTACGCCATAAACTTTTGTAAATATAATAATTATTTATAATACATAAAAAGCCACACTTTCTACATACAATTGACAAACCAAGACACAAAAGCTTAATTGCAACTCACGGTTCTGCATGCGTTTCTACACTCATATGTTACATAAAGAAATATTATATAATATACAATACTAATGAAACAATATAAGACACATTTTAATTACCCAGGAAGCGTCAACGCTAAAGGGCATAGCTTGTACAGACAATACACTAATTGAATACCTCTCAATAGTGCACTCATGCCATAGCAGTCCTGATCTTTATTGTTAAAGTAATAAGGTTCATGACAGCGGCCCAAAAAGAAAGGTCACTTACTACTATTTGAAAATAATGAATGTGCACTAAGCAGTTAATCATATCTATAACGATAGAGTATCAATGCCCTCCGTATATATGGCATTGAAATTAGGCTGATCGCACCTGTTTAAAGCTTTACTGAGGAAATATTTTGTTATGTTATCATTTAATTTATAATAGCCAGCTTTGTCTGAACGGTGGCACACAATTGGTTAGACTCTTTGTGAGATTTTGTAGTTATTCGTAGTATTTATTTACAAATTATTATTCGTAATATGTTATTGAATGTTTTAAAATTAGTGCTCATTATTTATTTCGACTAGATCTGTTTGAATAAACACTACGATATTTTTAATGAGCGGATAATTAAGTGTAAGTAGGGAAAATTATAATGTCTAGATGAAGCCCGTTAACAAAACACATTTGTTAGGAAAAAAATAATTGTATTAGTAACAAACACTTTGCGGTGGAAAATATTCTATTTTCTTCTCGTTGCGCAAGGAACATATTGTTATGAGATTGTTTTGTTCAGTGTTTAATTAATAAGTGAACTGAAATTTTTAATTGGTGTGAAATGGATAATGTTATAGTTATGCTTACAGCAGATACTTATTTCAAATTAAGAAACAACTCACGCTTAAAATCTTCTTTAAAAAAATGTGGTTTGCGTTACACACTCATATTATTTAGGTTATATACTCATATTTGGAATAAAATCAGCTGGTGTAAGAAGATCAAAACTAATTATGAAAAATAAATTACAAAAACACTATAAATATTCCGAATTGCGTTTAGTTCGATTCGTTACAGTTTGATTGATATATCTTACGCTAAAATGTTCGAAATGTCATTCAATTACATAATAATATATAATAATTAATTACAATACTGACTTTATTATTATTCATTTTTAAACAAAATGTTTACTTTTCAATTATAGGCGAAATCGACGATAAGTTAAGAAACATATCAATGAATTAAACTGAATGGGATTTTAAATTGAACCAAAGTAATGTATGGAACACACAAACATATGTAGGTATCTCACGCGGAAATATTCTCCAATAACTCTAAATAAATCATGAAAAAAAAACTGATATGTATGATGAGTTCACTGCATTCATAATACAACCAATATAAACGACGATCAATGGAACACGTAATTGTTCCAATGAAGAACGAAAGCTCTCTTTATGCTGGTCATGATTCTCACAATGGAACAATTATACCTACAAAATGGTATTGAACCCTGAAATTTGAGAACTTTAATTATATGCATCGGTAACAGCGTTCATTTTATGGAGATGTTTTTAAAAATGCATAATTATTATAGCAGCATAATGGCAAACATTTCTTCTTTGATAAAACATGATATTGAAGACCGTTAAATAAAATCTAATTAATAAAAACGAGATTTATTAATTAGATATTTTAACAAGTCTATCTCAGATAAATTATTTTTAAAGTGTCTGTCTAAAGTTATGGCCTACAGAAAGTGTCAAACAACTGTATATGTTTGTTTATAACAATATCATATATGACATATGTCAAAACCAGCCTTGCTACTTTGAGGTAGGTAAGCATGTTTTTTTTCCACCTTTGATACCTGCTACCTGTAAAACGGCTTTGCTTTCAGCTTAGTGAGTATCCATTCCTTTCTAAGTTTATGTTATACTACCGATCCTAAAAAAACATTTTTCATAAAATGACTTAAGTCTGGGGTGAATGGGATCTGAGAATATCTTTTTTTTAAATACGTTGATAAATGAACTTGCAGAAATAGCGTGGGAAAGTCAGTTTCAAATGCGCACGAATGATGAAAGAGTTATCAAAAAGCTGGAAGTGTTAAGGCATTCGAAGAAGAAGAGAAGAAACTGTACGAAAAAATGCTGTTTATGATAATTCATTTTCTTAAACTTGTCCAAAGAAATAAAAGAAATGAGAAATTATATGTAATAACTAGCCGCGCCCCGTGGTTTTACCCGCGTCACGCTGCTCCAGTGGGTCGGTGCGTGATACTTTGTAGCCTATATGTGAATCCAGTTCATAAATTATCCGCAGGCGAACTTTCAACCAAATCCGTTCTGTAGTTTTTGCGTGAAAGAGTAGCAAACATACATCTATACATTCAAACATTATTACAAACTTTCGCGTTTATAATATTAGTAGGATTTAACATTGACGCAGTTAACTAAAATTAAATATTTAAAATGACGGTCAGCTATGCAGTTTAACTGGTGAATTCTACAATTTAATTTTCTATGCCCTAATTAAACTTATGGGTTAACCAAAATTTAATATGATATTTCTGTATGTAACATGTGTCTAATAATAAAGTTAACTCCGTATTAATTACACTAAACCGTTATACAAAATTGCTTAGTTGTTAAATTACTAAATGTATGTGTGTTAGAATTTTAATTAACTCATCAATTCATTTAAATGAATCTGTTTTAACTGTAAATGAACTGCGGTTGCAATATCGCTGATAGTTTAGGCTGACCAAACATTGGCCTTACACACTGCACGGTCCTCGAGCGAGTTAAAACTTAAAAATACTCCCTATTAGATATCCTATACATATATGCATAGTCAGCCCTAAGTAGATGTAGCAAAAATCTGAATCAGCAATTACCTACACGTATCATTTTTGGACAAGCGAATGTTCTACAATAAATTTGACCTAATATATTATTTTATTTCTATCTAATAACTGATATTCGATACCATGTAATTTTCCTATGTTACAAAGTTTTCTTTTAATGTAGGTAATATTTTTTTAGTAGACAACCTCCGTAGCGTAGCGATATATGTCTCACTTTAAGTCTCGGAGGTCGTGGGTTCAATTCCCACACCGGACAAGGAATCTTTGTGTAAATTCTAAGATTTCTTTCCGGGTCTGGTTGGTTGAGGGACTGCCCTCCGTGCCTCGGAAAGGACGTTAAGCCGTTGGTCCCGATTGTTATAACATTATCTATAACAAGCGTATACCAGGGAACGGGCAGCAGCGTTTCCCTGTGTATTAAAACATAATACTGCGGTCACCAATCCGCCTGCCGAGCGTGGTGACTACGGCATAACCCTCCCTCGGAAGTCGGCCCATGTGTCAGCAGTGGACGTTGTAAGGGCTGATGATGATGATGATGAATATTTTTTTAATGATTACAAGTAGATATTTTGCACACTACTAGTATTCTAGTTAACAACTCGTGCTAAGCTACGACCGCTTAAAACTTTTATAAATCATAATGTTCTTAACTCTACCTCTAAAAACATTTTTGTTCGGTTTTTGTTAACAAAGATATTTTTTTGACAATTCGAAATTAAATTTTAAATTCTAAATTGAAATATAAAACCTTTAAAACGATGAATAGCGTATGTTAAAAGCGGATGACGGCGGAGGTAGAGGACAGCGGGGGACTCACACGCATGAGCCACGCTCACGCCGAATGTGAGACCGGCCTTATCAACTTTAGCACAGTCTTTCTTAATGTAATTGTGACTAACAGTTTCCTATTAGGGTTTAAGCCATAATTTGCATTGTAATTAGTTATAAATCATGTATAGGAAATGGTGCGCACCAGTCACTGTTACTTTCTACGTAAGTTAATGTCGTGAACGTGCTCTGAAGTTATTTCCACTTCTGTTTCGTATTCTAAATAGACCTAGGTCGTATAATCATTACATAGTATAAAACAAAGTCGCTTCCCGCTGTCTGTTCCTATGTACGCTTAAATTTTTAAAACTACGCAACGGATTATTATGCGGCTTTTTTAATAGATAGAATGATTCAAGAGGACGGTTTATATGCACAGTGCATCAGCATTGCACCCGTGCGAATCCGGGTCGCTAGTAGATACATGATAATATGTAACTGACTATAGGTATGTTTAAATTAAAACACAGCTGTTTATAATGAAAATTCATTCTAAATCTAATTGACTCAACAAATAATAAAAATGAAAGTATCTGTTTTAAATGGAAAAAAATAATAGGCTTTTACTAAATACATACTTAATCTATATACCTATATTCATATGCATTTAATTATAACAAAAAAAAATATGCCTGTCGCGCTGAATGTTCGTTTGTTCGGCAAATCTTGTCAGGCTAGACCAATTTTGACGGTACTTTCTTTGATATATAGCATTTTTTTAAGGCATTTATATGTAAACTAGGCTCGTTTTTATTTTATTACTTTGATCGCTAGTCCGTGTATTATTGTGTTACAAGTGGGGTCACGTCTGTAGTGCAAGAGGTGGGGATCGAACCGGCAACCACATGATTGCAAGTCCGACGTTGAACAATATATTGTAAATTTCATTACAAAAAAAAACCATTCAAGTTTTTTTTTGTAATGAAATCTTGCATGGTTAGCATTAAAATATCTCCGCGCTCGAAGGGTCTGGTTGATAGAGGAACTACCTTCCGTATCGTCGGTCTCGATTATTATAATATAATCTATAAAACGTACGCGTGGTGACATATAGCGGAAGCCCCCTCGTGGAAATCCATTTTCAGCAGTTAACATTATACGGGCTGATGATGATGATAATTTAAAATAATTTTAAACTTTAACTATACCATCCAGCTTAAAAATATTTTTATGAGGTATGTTGTCAATGATATAAATGTTGCTCTTATTTATTCACGTTAAATTACAATGTAAAGCAGAACATAAAACACAATGTGAAAATTCTATTAAATGTCCATGTCCGAGTACTTAACTGGTGGAAATCAAATATACAGTACATTTTTGAAACGAAAATTATCATGAGTGCCCGCCTTTGTTACAGCTCAAATTAACATAATAGCTACATTCATTATACACGAGGGAAACTCGTCAAAAATGTTGCATGCAATTTAAAATCAGCAGAAAACTCGATAAAGTTCGTTAATAAATCTGCTGTGTGTACAAAAATTAAACATATTAATCCCCAGTCTATTAACTTGGACAAAAGATTTCAATCAGCACTACCGTTTGGACTCGTATTTTACATCAGAGCCGAAGAATATCGGTATCGTATGACATAAAGAGGAATAAAATTGTGTGATAATTGTGTACTTTTTATTTTAACATTATCGTTTATAAAATGTAAAAGAGATATTTTACATAGGTAGACATTTTGACAGGACGATTCGTCTTCATAACACTGAAGGCAAGTCCTCCTGTGAAAATCACTATCCAAACGTAACATTAAAATTTTAAAATTAACATAATGTTTTTTACCAAATAGGATTACCTCAAGGTGACGTCTACTCAACCTATGTGAAAATTCCTTTACCTGTAAAAGCCTTCATTATTAGCGACTAGTATAGGCTATATTACAAGCTTCCCCCGGGAATGGAGAATATGCGGGATCAACAGCGCGGAAAACAACATTTTAAATTAGTATTTTCCAGTATAAATATTTAATAAACTGATTGGTTTGTTAGTAAATCACCCAAACAATAGATATGATTCAATCAGAATTTGGCACACACATTAATAACCAGCTTCCCGCCCGCGGCATTTCATCCGCGTAGTTCCTGTGACTATCGGAACTTAATTAAATATAGTTTTTGCCCCGCGGTTTTGCCTTCGTTACTCTGCTCCAGTTGGTCGGAGCGTGATGTTTCGTAGCCTATATTTTAATCCAGCGTATAACTTATCCCGGTGCCAAATTTCAGCTAATTCAGTAGCTTTGGCGTGAAAGAGTAATTACAAACATCCATCCATCCATACTTACAAACTTTCACGTTTATAATATTAGTAGTATATCACTCTTTAATATACGTTATTAATAAGTAAACGATTTTTTTAAATCGGTCCTTTAGTTTCGGAGCTTATTCAATGCACACAAATATACAAATTTTTCCTCTTAATAATATTAACTTATTTATTGTAAATTGTTACACGATATTAATATTTTGATTTATCAGTCGCCCGACCCCTTTGGGACGACCGAACATAGTGTGAAGAAATAACCTTATTTAAAGCAGTCAGCGATGATCTTATTATTGAGTGACAGAATAGGCGGGGCATATCAATTAAGGGCAGCCGTCTGAGTTTTTTTTAACACATCAGTGATTAAATTAATAAAGGTTCATTACAGATGAATCACGATGTGTCAATCTTTGAAAGATAGCATGATAAACTATATGCCTCACTGTTTTGGTTAAGTAAGCGTAATGGTAAATTAAGCATGCCATTGTCTTAATTGACTTACATTTGAAATTGAATTATTTAAATTTCAATACACAGATGTAATTGGGACATTTTTTAATTATTTTGATTATTATTAAATACAAAAGCACCAATTCTTATTCGTATTTCTTTTGATGATTTCTTTCTTTTTGACTAGCTTCTTGCGAGCGGCTTCACTATCGTAGCTCCCGAATCCGTGAGAACTTTATAATTAAATAGGTATAGCTTTGGTACTCAAGGATAATGTAGCATTCTGTATTATAGAAATTCATGCAGTTGTTTTTCAGTTTGTTCGATTAAAAAAATACAAATCTTTCTTCTTTTGTAATATAAGTATATTTATGCGGCTGTCATCGCCCGGACGTTCAAGTGGTTCAAGATATAGATAATCAAAATGTAGTAATAAAATAAACATTCATCTTTTAGATTAAACAAAATCAGAATAAAAAATAATAAAAACTTTTTGCTATACCATATAACGACCTTTGAATTCATAGCTATAAACGTCATATTAATATAAGAACAAGAACAGTTGATTTCTTCATTTCCGTACCCTCTTCACCGTGAAATGTGATGTAAATCAGATGCACCACCAAACATTCCAATCCTTGATTAAGAATTCGACGAACGTAATGAAACTGTTCATTGATGAAATTCTGGAGACGATAACGGTTTGAAATAAGAGATTCTATTTTGCTCAAACAAATCTTAATTAACTAGAAGGGTAATAAAATGTGTCTTTATAGCGAGTAGTGATTAATATTTAAAGACCTAATCTTAATTCTTAAAAAAATACCAACCCAGTTGAATTTGGCAATTCATCGATTCGATGCATTAATAGTATCTATGTATTCAGACAGGTTAAAGTTGCTGCTCGTGTCCAGGTATTCAATAAGATATCAAAACAATTTGGAACAACGTTTTAAAGTTCTTTCCAAGTCCCTTAAAGCAAAACCAAAAATATTAGGTATGTCTGGGGCGGCGATCGAACCCATTTCCGAGACTGTAAGAGAAACTACACTGCTAGGTCGCGGAGGTGGAATATAGTAGTAGGTATAGTTAGTCCCCCCGACCGATTTCGGTCCCGGAGGCCAATATCTAAAGAGATTAGCCAACTGCGTAGGACAAATTATAAAGCACAAGTGTGTGTGCAAACACAGGCGCATTTTTATTCCTTTTCTCTAAAAACAATCATCATGTCGGTAGAATCGTCTCACCTGGTTCATTCAAACAACTAGATTTATCTAAATAGAAAATATTTACTAACATATTTTTTTCCGACCCGGGGATCGACCTCACTAATTACGGATATATTACTACTAGACAATCAAACAATTCATTTGATACATTAATTTTAATCCTAGTTGTTTACCTACCTTTAATCTACATTTTTTACACAACATGCAACCGTTTAACCAAATACGACCGTGCTAAAAGTGTTCCAGGCAAAGTTTCACGTAAAAACTCCCTGTGAAAACGAGGCCTCTTGTGGAAATCGTACAAATTATGGAACTTATCGTGTGACCAGTCATGCGGTACAAGATTGCAGGTACACGGTGAAATTCCATTTTCTCTTTGTGAATTATTTCTCTGTTTCTATGCACGGTCAATTAAACACGCGTAAGGATATTAGCGACAGTGTCAATGAATTTGAACAATTCTCCTTTTAACGGAGAAGCACACTTATATTTAAACCATTTTTCAAGAAATGAAGGGATCCATTAGTTGAGTAATATTTGATTGTTTATGTGTATGCATTTGTGGATGCCTGTGCCTATACCCGTGGTTCAGTATATAGGGTAGTTGCTATAGAGATCTGGTGTTCTAGGGTAGATTCCCATCCAGAAAAAATATATTTGTGTGAACCATGGAGAGTCTGGAGACTAACCACATACGGTAGGACTATGACAACCTCCGTAGCGTATCGGTATTTGGATCGCTTTAAATCTCGGAGGTCGTGGTTTCGATCCCCACGCCGCACAAGAAATCTTTGGGTAAATTCTTAGATTTTTTTCCGGGTCTGGTTGGTTGAGGGACTACCCTCCGTGCCTCGGAAAGCACGTTAAGCCGTCGGTCCCGATTGTTATAACATCATCTATCATAATCGTATACCAAGGAACGGGCAGCAGCGTTTCCTTGTGTGTTACAACATAATACTGCGGCCACCAACCCGCCTGCCAAGCGTGGTGACGATGGCAAATACCCTCCCCGGGAGGAGACCCATGTTCAGCAATGGACGTTGTACGGGCTAATGATGACTGTAGATTTTTTGTAACGCGTATCCTATGTTATTTTATCGTATGTATTCAGGATTGAAGATTCATTAATTTAATAAATTGATGCTGAATAGTGAAGACATTTTTATCATAGTAATAACATCGTTACGTGACTAGCCTCTTGGATGTACTTTATGTCCGTAAATAATGTGTAAACTGTAAACACATTGTGAAACGCAATAAAGTATTGAGTAAGTATTGAGTATAATGTGCCCGTGAAGAACCCGCGGCAAAGGAAATTATTACCCTAGTGCGGGAGTTGTATAAAAAAAGTACGCAAAACCTGCATTACGGATTTTACTTAAATTGAACACAAAAGTAGTTATAGAATTAACTCATAAACTACAAAACATTATGCTACACACATGAGAATAGTAGCAATATAACGCGGGTGCCGCGAGGCGCATTCCTTGTTTCATTGCATACAAAATGAAATTTGGTAGTTACGTAATAAAATTCCGAAAGAGTAAATAAATTGTAAATATTTTCATATAAAATGAATACACTGAAAATCCTTTCACATATTTTTTTTGATGGATTTCGCATTAGCTTTCTATTTTCATGATTTTTTTAGACAACTCCCGCACTAGGGAATTAAATCCCTGTACCGTCGAGAACTTAAAAAAAAAATACACGGACACAAAGCACACCCAGACACAGAAACTATTCGTGGTTAACACAAATAATTGTCCCGGGTGGGAATCGAACCCAGACCACCAGGTCTCAGATATCATTGTCTTAACCACTGAGCCACTGGTGCATTGAATGACTTCTTTTTTATGATTATTTTTTACTTAACGCAAAAGTCATTGTGGAGGTATATTGTCTATTGCACCCAGGAGAATAACGGCAGGTGACATTTCTTTGTTTTTTGTTACACAACGGGGAAATGTCTTGTTTTTAATAATTCATGAACGCCGATAGTTTGTTTTGACGTTTACGACTGTATTCGTTGTTTTGGTTGGCCTGCATTGTTTGTTAGACTACGATATATAACATTCATGGTTCTTTTTAGTAATTTAAATTCTTTTTTAATGTAAAATTAACTCTGGTTGGTTGAGGGACCCTCCGTGCCTCGGCAAACACTTTAAGCCGTCCAGATCCGTATTGTTCCATCATCTATAATAATCGTATATCAAGGAACGGGCAGCAGCGTTTCCTTGAGTGGTACATCATAATACTGCTGTCACCAGCCCGCCTGCCAAGCGTGGTGACCATGGTAAATACCCTCCCGCGGAAGGAGGGCCTTGTTCAGCAGTGAACGTTATACACGGGCTGATGATAATGATGATGATTTAAAAAAACACATTGTTTACAATGCGTGTCATCTACACCAATATTATAAAGAGGAAAACTTTGTTTGTATGTTTGTTTGTAATGAATAGGCTCAAAAACTACTGGACCTATTTCAAAAATTCTTTCACCATTCGAAAGCTACATTATCCACGAGTAACATAGGCTAAATTTAATTTTGGAAAAAATAGGGTTCCGTAAGATATTTGGGTTTTTCGGACACAAGGTGTAAAAAATCAACCAGAAAAGTTACTTATTTTGCGTACGCTGCCTAAACTATAAAAGATAGAATCATAAAATGTTCTAATTAATTGTAGATCTAATAAATATCTACAAAACACACACCGCGACACACTATACCTATCTAAGTCGAGTGAGGCACAACAACCATTTTTTTTATTTAGAAAACTTGAATTTTTTTGGACTACATTTAAACGCGTTTATTTTACTCATGCTATTAATCCTTACCAAAATAAATTATTTCATCACTAATTACAGTTTATATAGATAATATTTGGTCTTGGATAATTAAAATTTGACGTTTGGTTTTAAAGTTACGGCGAAATTAAAATATTACGATTTCTGCTGCACGGCCCGTTGCGAAGTGGGCGTCACCAAGGCGGGGGTGCGCGTGCGGGAGTAATATTATAAAGTGGAAGGATTTGTGTTTTTGTGTGTATGTTTGTAATGAATAATCTCAAAAACTATTAAGCCGATTTCAAAAATTATTTCACCACTGGAAAGATACCTTCACCTTGAGTGATATAGGCTATATTTAATTATGAAGCTCCCACGGGAACAGGAGTTACGCGAGTGAAACCGCGCGCGGGAAGCTATTTGAGATAATTTAAGTAATGTATGTAATCATCTTTTTTAGAGTTCTTAAGATCTACCTCACCTTACTGAGTGAGTCAATATGTCAAGACCGAAGAATCCTAAAATTGAACTTATATATAGTTTTTGCATAAGATAATTTCAAAACTTTAGCGTCAAAATCCTCGGTGTGCGAGTCCAACTTACATTTTGTCAAGTGTGAATTGGACGCGCGCAATCCAACTTTTTAGTTTGCCTTTTCCAAGCAGCTTTAATATCTAAATAGCTTTCATATTAGTTTAAATATTAACCTAAACTCAGGCAATAAGTGCTTCTACATTACTTCTGTCTACCACCCACGACACGGGAAATCTACGTAACTGCTACGAACTGCTAAACGTTTAATAGATCGTACAAACTAATGTTACACATGCTACAACGTAAAACAGTATAACCCTTTGGTACTCACTACACAGTTGTCGTGGTTAATAGTAAATATGTACTACATAGTTATTACAAACGTGTGAATTTATAATATTTGCTACTGGTAAACTAAAATATTCGGTTTGTTCTAAGCTCCGCTTATTATCGGACTTCTATTTGCTTTTGCACGCGTTAGACGACTGTTTGTCTAAACTATCTCTCGAATTGATGAACAACACTTAGGACCGATTTATCAATAAATAAGAGAAATCATTTTCAGTGTAGACAGATTGGCCATAATTGTATATATATTTTCTTTTCTTTCTTTTTTTTCTTTCTTTTTTTAAAAGACAACTCCCGCACTAGGGAAATAAATCCCTGTGTCGCGGGGACTTTACAAACATACATTTCACGGACACAAAGTACACCCAGACTCAGAACAATTATTTGTGGACACCAGGTCCCAGAAGCAACTACCGTAACCACTGAGCCACCGGTGCAGTCACACTCATATTTTTTTTACTTTGCTAATAGTTTATCGATTATACCACATGTTAACAAAACTGCTTACGCACTTTAACTGTGAGATCATTGAGTCACTATTATAATCATGTCTGAGCATGTTAGATCCATATTAAAATAAATCAACAATTAATATTTTTCACATGCCGCGCTGAGGGTGCGGTCGAAATTTTGTCAATGGGGTGAATCTTGGTTAAGCAAAAAAATATAGTATTTTTTGTACTATATTTTTTATAATATATACTACATAATATAGTACGGGTGGCAACCCTATCCTCTCGTAATACAAGCATTTTAGCTTAGCACGAGGATTTAACAAGAATAGAAGTGTGCAAAAACTCTCCTAGTAATCTATTAAAAAAATACTAGAAATTTATCTTAGCTACGGCATGTTTCAATATAACATTTATACAATACGTTTGGTGAAAATCTTTGAATATAGAGAGATGAAATGTTTGGATTCTAATGAAAGACACGTATTGAACAGCATATATAGTTATAGTACACTCTATAACAAAGGCTTTATTCAGGTAATTGGAACACAATAGACGGGTTATGTACTAGAGAGGTATTTAGGTAGGTATTTAGTTTTAAATTGTAGGTATAACTATTATTTACTTCATCTATATTTTGAGTTCGCCGTATGTTTATATTCTGACTACACCGGTGGCTCATTGGTTCGATTTCCATCCGGGACAATTATTTGTAAGAACCATGGATAGTTGTTTTGAGTCTAGGTATGAGTCCGTAATTTCAGTGTCTATAAAGTCTCCCGCGACACAGGGATAAAGTTCCATAGTGCAGGAGTTGTTCTAAATAAACCAAGTTTACACTACAATCTTGTTTTCGTTTCCCCATTCTGAAAGACAGGCATACTTCGTTAAGTATTTTTTATTAGGTCAATCTAAATGTTACAAAATTCAGTTTCTTTTTCGTCCACCAGTGCATGCAGTGCCGCTTTGAAAAGAACAAACAAGAAACTCTTGGGAATCCTTTTTTATTAATAAATATCGAATTACAATATAAATTGTTCTGCTTTATGGCAACTCATTCCCTAGCCATTTTGACATTATCATAATTATATAGGTACTTTATAATTGTTTTTTTATAAAAGAATTCTTTAATTTTTTGAAGGAGATTATTAGTTTTGTTTCTTTGTCAATCTAAATACGGGTAGTAATATTATTCTTCCTTTCATACTTTTTACCTACATAATTAGTACCGTGGCCGTTTAAGTAATTTTAGTACCAACCGTATGAAGGCGTCAAAGAGACTAAAATGCCTCGCTACGCTGTGTGAAACGAACATAAAAAGCTTGTGAAATCGCTTCCTAAACACTTTAATGAAGAGCTGAGAAACATAAACAAATGGGGCTTTATTCGTTCTCCAAATAACACAACAAGCTTCAATTCTTTATGTAAACGAAACACTTAATTAAGAACATTGAGTCTTCGGAAAATAATCGCGTAATGAGCACCATTCAGTTAGCAGTTACCTGTTATAGTTTTGGGGAATTACGATGAAAAGTGAGCTTTGTTTTGGAGAGCAGAAGGTTTTATTTTAATCAACTATATTTAAGTAGTTTATTGTTAATTGACAATAGAAGAATGATGCTTGAATTATAAGTGTTCGACGTCAATTCAATAAGCTAGATTAGAAAATAGGAATCAAAATTTCAAGCAATGTTTATTATTTATACTTGCTTTTATAATTATGTGCCTCTTTAACGCTCAGTTAAAGTTAGTGAATTATTATTATTTCATTTTATTAAAGCCTTGTCTGTATAATCACTAACACATATAAAAATAACGAAATGACGGTCTTAAATAATGTCTCAATAAATATTTCTATGTATTTATGGACATAGAAAACCACTTATAAGGTGTCTCAGGGATCATTGCGACGGGGGTAATTCCGTTTTTTTCGAGTTATTATGTGTACCTACCTAGTTTGCACAACACGTTCCTAAAATTTATCGATGTTTAAATATAATATATAAAAACTGTAATTTAAAGTTACGGCTAGTTTCTTTTTTTTACCATCACGGAATTATCCCAAGATACTATTGAGAATTAGTTCTATTATATTCCATTTTAAAGAACTGGATATCTAAATCTTCTCCCTTCCTTCTTTCTGCCCTTATGCCACTCTAGGTGGGGTCGGCATAGCATGTCTTCTTCTTCCACTCATCTCTATCAGCTATCTTCGTACACATATCTTTTACGCAATCAATTCACATTCTCGTGGGTCATATTTTAATCATCTGTCTAAAAAACAAGTTTTTTTTTTTAAACATTACTAGCAGAGTTTTGCAGTCTACTAGTATTCTTGTTAATCCCTCGTGCTAGGCTAAAATGCTTCTGTTACGAGTCGGTTCACGTCAATAGGGCAATGGGTGGGGATCAAACCGGCGACCACAAGTACGACACTCTAGCCATTGGGCTTCGGCCGCTTTAATTTATTTCCGCATGTGACGCGAATATGCACTAGTTGCGCTTAAGCTATAATTCAATCAGTCTAAACACAAGATACTCTGGTATTCATCTTAGTTGCTTACGCTAAGCTACCTATGTTTGCTCGTCAGTCAATCTTGTTGCAATTGACAGCAACATGATGGTTATTGGATTAAGCTGAGCCATTATATATGTAGTTCAGTTTAGTAACCGTTGCTGTTGAAACTACATTGTATATTTGTTAATTTAATCCAAATATTAGTAGGTAACGTGGTTTTACTATTAACAAGTCTTGTCAATAGTTTTGGAGATTGTGGATTATATTCATATGCTTTATATATTATTATTTAACACGAAGATCTACTACTACTGTATACTATACTATCTGAACCGCAGTAGTGTTTTACCTACGTAAGGGTGGTGAGTTAATTTTTTTTTAGTCCGTCAGTTAGGTTACTAAAAAATATTAGACACGTCTTTTTATTAATCAAATCAATAAAAAAGATACAGAGCAACAACTAACTATAAAGTTCAGGAGAGGGGGGCTTATGACGTCACTCATATGTAAAATGGTACCTAAAAGTGACGTCACATTTCAACGCGCTGTCTTTGTCATTTTTTTTATGGGATGAAAAAGAATCGAATCGAATAATGAAAAAAGAAAGTAATCTAATTGACGGACTAAATAGATTATTTTAGTCTTCATCCCTATTGCACGCGCGGCCGGATTGGTGAATGTTTGCACTTCCGTGCTTACGCATTGCTAATACAGCTCTCCCAGTTTCCAACGCTTAAACTGAACTTTTACTGCAATTAACGTTAATATTGGTTTTTTATAACAACTTCGGCTGGCTTTGATTTCTGTATATAGTGGTATCGTATCGCGTGTTTCTGTCTTACGTTTTGTGCCCCGATTGTTATAACATCAACTAAATATAAAAATTGTTTACCATGAAACAGGCAGCAGCGTTTCCCCATATATATGTTTGTACATAATAGTACGGTCACCAACCCGCCTGACAAGCGTGGTCACGATAGCTGAAACCATCCCTCGGGGGGAGGCTCACGTTCAGCAGTAGAGGTTATACTTATGGGCTGATAATGATGATGATGATTGGTTTTTAATACCTACAATAGAAGCTTATAAAGCACAGTCAGTAAATGTCGGTCGAGAACAATCAATATACCATTACTATAAAAAACCCAAAAACCACAACATTACATTACAATGAAAATCAAATTTACCTACATGAATATGCAAATTACTTTTTAGATAAAGCGCATGGAAGATTATCCGTTATCGTAAAAGCTATGTAAACTGTAAGTAATAAAATCAGACACGTTTTTAACATCAGCGTGGGTTTTTCTTCGATCTAATATCATATGCATAGGTGTGTTCATGTATTTAGCTTTAATGTATCGCTCAGAGACACGTTTGCAACGAGACAATGTCTAATTTGCATTTGGAACATTATAGGTTGGTGTTTCGTATGACAAAAGCGTTGTAAGAGAATACATTAGGGCTTTAGTTCCCATAGGTACTACTCAGCAATATGACTTAATAATAATATGTAACTTATTCATATTTTAACTTTACACCCGTTGACTATATATAGGTACTAGTCTAGTGCTGTAAGGAGCTTGGTCTTCGGCTCAAACTCCCTCCCAAACTCTAGTTAGCAAAAAATCAGTGCCTTGGTAGACCCGAAGTCCGAGAGACCCGCATGGTGTAAAGTAGAGCGAAAGTTGAAAAAAACGTCTCCAAAAAGGGAAACGTCGTTATTCTCAATCTCCCCTCGAGGAACCGTCCTGAACTGAGGTTGAAGGATCAAGTATGTATTTAAACCATTTAATAAGGCTGCCGCCCTGCTCGGGTTTAAGTCCGGTGAAGTAGCAAAAGAGTCATTGCTAACTACATACGTATAGCTGGAAAAAAGTCGGTTTGGTTCAAAAAGGTTGTGGTTTTAAATCACGATCAATTTTAACGAAAATATAAATGGCAAAAAAAAAATCACGGCTGATCAGTTTAAATAAATTTAGCACTATTATTTATACTCATTTAATATCATCCCAGATGTTCATGATCGATATCTAACCTAACCTACTCGTTTAGTAACAAACCATAAACTAAACTTACGATAACTATTTTCGTTATTCATAAAATTTTGTTAAGTTTTAAAGATTAACGAATAAGCCTGATTCATTAATAAATTAGCCTCCAGCTTCCCACGAGTCCTTTTCATTCATTTCCTCAGGTCGAATTCAATAGAGTACCGTGAATGAACTACACCTATTTAATTGATAACATCGAATAGATTGTAAGAGCTATGTAGATTTACGAATACGTTCTCCAATAAATCTCAATGAAACCTTAACATTTTACTAACATACATTTTGAAATTTATGTACATTCCTAACTTAGGTGTAAATTCTAATAATTTATGTAAACCTCTAAAACAAAAAGGCGTCCCTCGTAAGTCTACTTTAAACTGTTGATGATGATGATGTTTTAATTTGAAATTCGAATACAAACGGCATCTTTAATACGAACGACATAGATAATTATTATTAATACTTATTTCATACAACGCCATTTCGTAGTCGATGTTATTAGGTACTCAGAGTAATGATTTACTTTTGGTAATAGTACGATTGATCTTTGTATATAATTTTTCACTTGCATTTAAATTTACCGATTAAAATGACTTTAAACCTATGTATGATTGTGACAAGCTAGATTATCTTTTATTATAAAGCACAAAGGTTCATTTTGCCAGGTACCTGTACGTACGGTAACTACGACGGTTCTCAAAACAAATTAAATAAAACAAATTTTGTTTTGATAAATATTTATAATAATGTATTAAGTATCAATATAATAATAGAGTAATAATTATTAAATGGGTACAGATTACACAAACACAAATTGTATAAAAATATTTATTTATATAGTAAATATAATCATTATTCTGTAAGACCTGTTTCATAACTTAGTTTAATTCAATTACTGAATTTAAATTAAAACAGATATTGTTTAATTTATAGGACTAAGTCCTAGAATTATATTAAAACAATATGGATTACACCAGGCTCAATCGTTCGATTAGCAGGATCAATTGACTAATAACTTTGTAATTGCTGTATTGCATGCTTAACAATATGAAATTAATGTAAGTACGTGGACTATCAAACCAGGCATTAGGCATCGTTTTAATATTATGTATTATTCTTTTATTTTTTAAAGAGGTAATGAACCGTTATAATGTAGCAGAAATGGAAAATGATCAAATACTCTTCTTAGTTCATAACTTAGGATACTAAATCAAGCTGACTCCAGAAAAATGGTTTGTGTTTAATTTTCGCTCCTTGTGCCGTTTGAACTTCTTTATTAAATAACTTATGTTATTCTTGGATAAAGTAGATTTTTAATGTAGAAATAATTTTTGAAATCGGTAGTTCCGGGGTTAATTCAATGCAAATAATCAACCCTTTCATTTTTCATGTGCTCCCTAGAATCTTGGCTGAACATACGCTTAAGTGTCTAAACCGTTTCTTAACGTTTGTAACCATATTCCTCTAATTGAAAGAAACGCTTAAAAGTAAAGATTATCTGTTTTATGAACTTTCACCTTCAGAGTTATAAATATCATTTGAAAGATTAGTAATAACATTAACAACAATAGTCCGCATTAATTCGAACACATGCTGCGATAAAAAAGAGAGTTTTGTACATCAAAGGGCTTTATCTTTCTTAAGCGATATAGCTCTGAGATTGAAGTCGTTTACCGCTTAATATTACCATTGTTATTTATTATTATGAATACGAATTGATGCACGTTGATTATGGTGTTGTTTGCGCAATTCACCTGTTAAATTATGTTAATTCAACTAAAATTACCTACTAAATCGACATCCGACGCTATTTAGTATCCCTGTGATTGTGATATATTTGGTATTTCTGTTTATAAAATAACGACTTTAGCCGTATCACTTGGCCTTTTTAACTTCAAAAATACCAAATGATTAAAAATAATATCTCACAATTGTATTGCGATTTCTTATTCTCTATCTACTTTGCCATACCTCGGGAGGTGGCCTATGTTCAATAGTGGACGTTGTACGGGCTGATAATGATGATGATGATATCTACTTTGCGTCGTCGTATACAGATATCCTGTTTTAGAATTCCAAAATGAAAATATTTTGAAACCTTAGTCAAAATTATTACACGCTATAAATAGTTTAATTAACTTATTGCCTTACTCAAAGTTCTTTTTTTTATTAAAAATAGGCTTATGTTAGACCATAATCTCGCTTGATGGAAGGCGAAGATAAGGCCTGAGGTGATACACGCTTGCCTAGAAAGTGTCTGTTCTTAATCGAAACTTAATCTAAAATTGAATACAATATTCAAAAAACTTCTAACCTGTTAAACATTTAACTGGCTGTCAAAACAATGATAATACATATATATATATATATCCCACACTATAAACACCTATACTCTTGTTATCTTGTATTGTTCAGTTCACATTTGAGATACGGGACTACTGTCTTGTGTAGAACTGTTAGGGGAATGCTGAAAATTAATTATCATGAGAGGGAACAAAAGTCTCGAGGACCAATCCATCAGGATGAAGAAGGGCAGACAACGGTCTAATTTGTGCACTATAGTTAGATGGGAGGCGTGTGAGGAATTTGTACTAAAGTGGGAGATTAATTAAAGACGTTTATTTGGTTTTTTTTCTTGAATAGCGTAACTACGACGATAATCTGGGAGTGCCGGAAGAACATTTGTAAAGAATTTTTGTTGGAAATGTTTTAGATGTTCTATTTAAATAAACGAAATAATTCATTGTTTGGTATAGTTTCTTGGTTAAAATTGTTTGTTAGTGGACTATTTGTTATTAGTAACTCTTTTCAGTTTAAATATTAATAAAAGATTACCCTACTAAACACGTTGTATATAAATAAACATCCTCCGTAGCGTAGCGGTATTTGGCTCGCTTTAAATCTCTGAGGTCGTGGATTCGATCCCCACGCCGGACAGGAAATCTTTGTGTAAAATTCTAAGATTTCTTTCCGGGTCTGGTTGGTTGAGGGACTACATCCTTGCCTCGGAAAGCAAGTAAAGCCGTTGGTCCCAATTGTTATAACATCATCTATAATAATTGTATATCAAGAAACGGGCAGCAGCGTTCTCATTGCGTGGTACAAAATAATAATGCGTTTACCAACCCACCTGCTAAGGGTGACTATGGCAAATACTGTCCCGGGGGGAGGCCCATGTCCAAAAGTGGACGTTTTACGGGCTGATGATGATGATGATATAAGTATAATGTGCGACGTTTTAATTCTGTAATTGTTGATAATCCATATATATACGTATAATGTTGGTATTAAACAGTGTTAAATAGAAATTACAATGCAAATAATTATGTAACACTTATGGTTATTTAGATAATTATTTACCAAGTGTATCAGAATCGTAGGATGATGTTTTTCTATTAATAGATGTATAAATCGATGTACAGGAAAAAGCGTCTACAATGTTTTGAAATATAACGTTGATGCCGCATTGATACGACAAAATAGACGCAGTGGTGATCCTACACAAACAAATCACTTCCGCTTGTCGTTTCTATAGTACGTTCGCCGACATATTTTGATATGAGTTAGTTTTCACAAAGTCGCCGTCGCGTCGCAATCGCCTTTGCACCTTCAAAACCTAATCGTATACGCACAATTTCATCCAAAAAATTGAATATGCAAATTTCAAAAAGGGCATTACTCATATGGCTGGTCTATTGAAGTTGTGCTGTTTTTGAAATAAGTCATTAAATTATAATATACAGGGTGAAATTTTAATCACCAGCCAAATTTTGATATGTTAATCTTTAGTAAAAATCATTGAATACGTGTTTTTTCATTTAGTATCACTCAATACAAAAATATTGAGAAATCACGTCACAAAGGCCCGCGAAGTGGTGCGCGTGGCCGACTAGATCATAGGTAGTGCCGCTCAGGGGTAGTGGGGGCGGGGGTAACGACGTGCGCTCTCATTGATGTTCGCGCGGCACGTAGTATTATTAACATTTTACTTGGTGACCACGCAGAGCGGATAATTCCTTCGAGTAAATTATAAATTATGAAAATTTTAGGTATCGTTTTTTTTTTCAAAATTGGTGTTAGTGAATGATACCTAATGCCTAGAAAAAATTTGGCTGGTGACTAACATTTCACCCTGTATATATTAAAACACGTTTCTCAATTTAGGCATACGACATAATAATAATATCAAGCGCTATGCAATAATAATTAGAGTATTACACTGCGTATCTAGATTTACGCTACACCTCTAGGTAGGTATATAGGCATGCTGCTTTGTAGATTAGCTCAATTATAGTTTCTGTAAGTCAATTGTGTATTTATCAGTGTGAGCTAACAATATGTTAACAAGGATTATAGCCTGAGTAATCTCAGGTTATAATGATTTATTGATGTTCAATGCACTTTGGAATTTGATAATAAGTCGACACGATTAATTCAGGATTAGCCATTGTAATTCCTTGTTGATAGTATTGTAGTTATGCATTTAGAATGTATGCTGTCAATACCTATCTCACTTATAAAACATTGTTATCAAAATAATGTAATACCTACTCCCCTGCGTAATTCCCGTTTCCATAAGAACTTCATGATTAAATATCATCATCATAATCAGCCCGTACAACGTCCACTGCTGAACATGGGCCTCGTCCCAAGGGAGGGTTTTGCCATAGTCACCACGCTTGGCAGGCGGATTGGTAACCGCATTATGTTGAAATACACAGGGCAACGCTGCTGCCCGTTCCCTTGGTCCCGTTCCCTTATATACGCTTGTATATAAGGGAACAGGACCAACGGCTTAACGTGCTTTCCGAGGCACGGAGGGTAGTCCCTAAACCAACCAGACCCGGAAATAAATCTTAGAATTTACACAAATATTTCTTGTCCGGTGTGGGGATTGAACCTACGACCTTCGAGACTTAAAGCGAGCCAAGTACCGCTACGCTACAGAGGTTGTCATGATCAAATATATATAGTCTTAATCGATAAATGGGCTATCTAACATTGAAAGAATTTTTTCAAATCGGACCAGTAGTTCCTTTGATTAGCGTGTTTAAGCAAACAAACAAACAAACTCTTCAGCTTTATATATTAGTGTAATATGTCTATCTTTACTCCTCTAACAGTCCATTTAAGTCCACAGCTGAACACGACATGAACACTGTTTAGGAATATCATTATACTCACTTGTCATCGGTACGGCAAAACGTACGGTAGGCGGAAGGGGCAATGTCACAAGGACAAAAACTTGGAACCTGACAGAGGGCAGATGTAACTGTCAGTACTGCGCAAGGGCAGTGATCCTGATCTGGCCTTGGAGCAGATTATCTTGGGCGCCGCCAAAATGGCTTAAACGGCCAAGATACTACGGAGTGGAAAGCAAGGGGAAACTACACTCTATCTCTCCCAAAAATGTAGCAATGAGAAGGTCAATAAATGAAAATAGTTCCCTTGACAACGGGCTTCCACAATGCACTTGTCAAGCGGATTGTTGACCGCAGTAAGATGGTTAGTTACCTGAACTGATAGATGCTGCTGCCCATCTATCAGCTGTATATCCCTTAGTCACCTCAGCACCTCATCCGGAAACCGCACGGTATGCAAAAACCACCGGCATAGCGTACTACGCAAGAGTACTATCATTGTTTTTTAATTTGTGTTTAAATCATTCATATTTACCTGAGAAATTGATGAAAACTATAGTAGTTCCTGTTATTAAGAATAAAACTGGTGACCATTCAGAAGTTTCTAACTATAGGCCGATTTCTCTGGCTACAATTATAGCGAAGGTGCTGGACAGTCTTATTGACCGACACTTGGGCGCACATTTGAAACTGAGAGATGCACAGTTTGGGTTTAGACCTGGCCTTTCGACAGAAAGCGCTATTCTGTCGCTCAAACAGACGGTCCAGTACTATACAGCTAGGAAAACTCCAGTCTATGCCTGTTTTTTGGACCTATCTAAAGCCTTTGATCTAGTGTCTTATAATAAGCTATGGGTAAAGCTTCAGGATACCAGTGTACCCAGGGAAATAGTGTCTGTACTGATGCATTGGTATGATAAGCAAAAAATCAAGTGAGATGGGCAGACGCGCTCTCAGATGAGTACAAGCTAGATTGCGGGGTGAGGCAGGGTGGACTCTCCTCCCCTCACCTTTTTAATTTTTATATTAATGAGCTGATCGAGGAGCTCAGTAGCACTAGGATCGGCTGTCACATAGATGGTATTTGTATTAATAATATAAGCTATGCCGATGATATGGTTCTGCTGAGCCCTTCGGTCTGTGCATTGAGAAAACTTTTACTTAAGTGTGAATCTTATGCAGAGGCTCATGGCCTTAAATATAACGCATTGAAATCTGAGTTAATGGTTTTTAAGTCAGGGTCTAAATGCTATGATAATGTTCCTGTTTTCTTGGGAGATAACTCTTTGAAAAGAGTTACTAAATTCAAGTATTTGGGTCACTGGATCACCGACGACTTGAAGGATAGTACTGACATTGAAAGAGAGCGCAGGTCATTGTCTGTGCGATGTAATATGTTAGCTCGCAGGTTTGCACGGTGTACAAAAAAAGTGAAAGTGACGTTATTTAAGGCATACTGTCAGTCCTTTTACACGTGCAGCCTGTGGGTTGACTATTTGCAGAGGGCATACAGTGACTTGAGAGTACAGTACAACAATGCATTCAGGATGCTGATGAGGCTGCCGCGGTATTGCAGTGCCTCGGGCATGTTTGCCGAGGCCCACGTAGACAGCTTCGCTGCAGTCATGCGCAAGCGTTGTACTTCTGTTTTAACACGAATGCGAGCTAGTAACAACAGCATCTTGGGCGTATTGTCGGACCGATGGGATTCTCCAATGCTCGAGGCCTGGATCAGACGACACACTGTCAAGTAAACACGCGCACGAGTATCGGAGTATCCAATAGGTCATGTTAGTTTATGTTTTTAAAGTGTTTTGTCTTGTCATTACTAACATTAGTTTCTCATAAGCATTTCTGTGTTACTAATAATTCTATGGATTTATATCTGAAATAAATGAATAATAATAATAATAATAGCGTAGGTATGTACGCTGCCTCCAAAACCGACTTCGATGAAATGGTTAAAACACTTTTGTTACTCACTTGCTTTCTAATAAAAAGACAGCTTTTAAACTGCTCAAACGCTTCGTCCACTCCAGTGTACACTGACGAAGTTTTTTACAAAAGCACGGTCTACGAACATAGTTTGGCTCGGAACAAAATTGCAGAGTTTAGAGCGACCAAAAATTTTTATCCGTAGAATATTTTCGCTTTGTTCTTACACGTATCTAGAATAACGGCGAAAAAGGTGGTTTTAAAAAGAAAATAAATTACAATACCTTTTTGAGAATGGAAGAGTATTATATATTTTAACGATTAACAAATAGGTTAGATAGTTCGTCCAAATTAAAAAAAGCTAATAATAGCATGTTCACTCCTAGTCTCCTTTATGGAGATTTCCTCTAAAACACCTACAACGTTTAATAAGCGGATTAGTACCCCAATATGGTGGTTCCCTAATTGACAGGTAGCTTCTGCCAACATCATAACAGTAGCACCCACGGAATTTGTCACTTTATATTGCTGCCCTATTCTGATCGGTTGCAATAAATAATTAATAAATTACCGCCCATTCCGCTACCAATGAATACGTGGTGGCGCGGCCCACTGCGTCCAATATTTTATATTGTTTGTCTAGGTACAAACCTGGAATAGTTAATACACGAACTAAAACAATGCTTAAAAGAACGATCTTTTAAATTGTTTTAGTTCGTGTATTAAGGCGCAACGTTCGCACTTTAAGTATTTAATTTAAGGATAAATATTTTGGGATATGGCATTTTTACATGTTAGGTATACTAAAATAATTGTTTATTTTGCGAATATAAAAATCAACAACGGGTCTATTGTTAATAAGCCTTAAAAGTAAATAGTAGACCAAGGAATTGCAATACAATGATAAAATTATAAAATTTAGATTACAGATATTTTCTATGTTTTTGACCTAATGATGACTTAACATAGGTCTGTTACTGCCATTTACTTTCGCAAAATAAATAATCTTTAAATATATCAGATAAGAAATGCCACTTTCCGACAATTTCTTCGTTAAAAACCTTAAGTGTGAACGTTGTGCCTTAATGTTTTTTTATATTATTTTTGTGTATATTTTTCTTTGTGATTGTAATTTATAAAATAATTTTCTTGCTTTCTATTCAAATTTAGATCCTTGATCTTTAAACTGCGACCACTTGTCGAAAGTCCCATGTATTGCCTGCGGGCTTACATTAGACGCCTGTGTTAACTCCTCACGTTATCATATGTGAATCTTGGGCAGAAAAATATATATTCTTTTTCAGCCCAATTACGACCAACGCTGTACAAGCGCGACTTTTCAATAGAGCTTGGCTAGCCATGGTAATTGAGGGATATTGCCATAATCTCCACGCTTGGCTAGCGGACTAGTAATAGCAGTAAGATGGTGAGTACCCTTGAGCTGATAATTGCTGCTGCCAATCCATTAACTGTTTGTCCCTTAATCACCTTTGGGATGCCATGGAATGAATGGATGGTCTGTTCTAAGCCGGCTACCGTCAAAAATTATAACTGTGTTAAATTATAATGAACTAATATGGTGAATTTATAATTATAATATACATAACTTTAAAAGTTTCTGGTTGAAAGACTAACAGACATTAGGATTGTTGTACATACAACTATGTAGGTACACAAACTTTTGACATATATAATATTAGGCAGTAAGATTCCCCCTTCCGTTGTACATATTACAAATACGTTGTCTTGTTCAAAACTTCTCAGTGTAGTCTTTGTGTTGAGTGAATTCAGTAAACATACGAACAACTTCGTGTAAAACCACATCTGGGGACCGCCTACGGTGTTGAGATACCTGTACCCTTCACAGATTCAACTAACACAAACAAATGATGAGTAATTATACTCTGTGATTCACACGTTCTCTATAATAATAAACACTTTAATAATGATCTACGCTTCCCACGCAGGCATTTATTAATGGATTTACTCAATAAGGGTATTGAATAGTTACTAGTAAAAGTAAAAGATTATCTGTGTCCGTAGATGATTTTAGCTTACTGTTATTAATGAATTTCAATGTTTCCTACTCAAGAGAGAACAGAATGGAAGGGAAAAATGTATTGCACCGACCCCAAATAAATTAGGATAAGGACAGAGAAATTATGATAAACGCAGTGTTTCAGAGCAATTAATTACCAACCTGATTAGCTATTAACTCAGACTAAGACAATTATGGCTAGGCTTGCCAATCTTGAGAACGTCTTTAAATTATTTTTTTGTCCAGATGACTTGTCAAATTAGTGTTTAATGTAATCAGATAAACAGACTGACATACAGTCTGTCTTAAAAAGAAGGATTCCTCGGAGTTTCTTCTCAGAGATCCCAAGTCCAGAACTGGTGGTAGGAAAAAAACAACAAGGACGCATCATAAGAACATTATTTAAAAAATATTTGAAATATGTTTTGTGAATAAAGATATATTGACTTTGATTTAGAGTCTTACAAGTAAGGTCTCGTTTTTACTCTTTGATAGTAAGACTACGATTAAAAAGAGAATACCAGTACACAAGCATGTAATACTACCACAAAGTTCACAACAAACGTGTTTAAAAATAGCTTTTATTTTTAAACTTTTTAAAGATAATGATAAAATAAAAACCATCATAATGTTTCAGTAAGTTTCATACATTTTTATCTGAGCATGCATCCTGTCAAAATGTATTTGCACATTAAAAAACAAAACTGTTTCATGCAGACACATATTTTAAACAGCTTGGGTAGCTTTGTCATACTAAATTCATTGTGTTATACAACTTGCATAAAGAATATCATTAAAATTCTGTTGTGCTTCAACAGTAATTATGAAGGCACGATTTTGTGGTTAAAATTGAGAAATCCAAGCAAAATATTTAATTACATCACGAATAAGTTCGATTCTCTCTCTCGCTCTATATGTCTTTTTTCAATCAAATGTATTGTTAGAAGATAATATTCTATTGTAGCGACATCTTCAGTAGGTATATACTAACTTTAAAAAAACTAGTAACGCCATTTAGCACATAGCATCCGGACTAACCTATATCGCGCAATACTATTTTGCAAGCCAATTAGAACATTGTAGTAATTCTGAACGGTTATAAATAGCCGTCGCCGAGGAACTGCACCAACTGTACCTCCACAATATTTATAACAAATTATCTTGTGACATTTTTACTTTGACAGTTCGTTGTTGAACCTCTTCTATAGAGAAGTGATTATAGTCCATCGAGAAATAAAATTACATATTGTTCAGAAGTTTTCTACAGACCTGATGAATGAATATTATTATTTTATAAGACCAGATCACCACGTAAAAGAGATGAAACAATAAAATAAATAAATAAAATTGTTTGTCATGAAAAATATTTTGTCTAATCCCCAAAATGGTAGTACCGATCAGATGAGACTTTCATTATTAGAAAGCTTATACAATCCTTATTTTACGCTTAGTCGCTGACAGTAGCTAGTTATATAAATGGAACAAGATTTAAAAGTAAATAGGTATCTTATCAAGAAACGCACACCATCCAACCAGTCGCCAACACATTTAGTTCGTTTGAAATACTTAAAATTTCTTTTGTTCTTAGATATAACTTCTAATATGAACATTGAAATCATTTATTCGTCTTTTTTCGGAATAAGTTAGACACGAGCTTAATTTGCAGCCATCAATTGTGAGAACCCGTTGAAGAGGAAAGTTGACTAAAAGTATGCAATAATATTAAGAATTCGAAGTAGGTATTATATAGATTGCCAATTCTATTTAGCGTTAACTTAGTAGTTTTTCGCTTACAAAACTTGGCGTACCTTAATCATGTGATTTTAAATTTAGTATCAAAAGACACTGCTATAGGTACACAATTTCCATGTTCCTAGTAACATTCATAATTTCAGGTTAGTTTAATATAAGTCTAGTAAAGCTTTTCAAGTCTGGCATCGGGCCAAGATACAATAAATGTAAATACTTCGAATAACAATTAATTCTACGATTCGATCGTGACTCACCCAGGTAACAAAATATAACTTTTAAGAAGGCCTCAATTGAGTCATGAACACAAGACTTGCCTAATAACTAGGAATGATTGAACAAGTTGTCAGACATTCGCAATCCAGCCACGTATATCCGCGTAATTGGACATTCTGAATGTCCTGCATTCCTAGTTTAACATACTTTATAATCAAACTATATGTTAAACTAAGCTTATACCGTAAGTTATGCATTATTGATGACCAGATAACGTTGCTAAGTTAAATAATTGTTCGTTTATTGTGACATTCAAGTGGATTTTGATTTATGATGACTATCAAGAATTTCCAATAGTTGTTCCCACGTGAATACAGAAGTTGTTACGTTGCGTTATTTCATTGCGTAGTTACTACTTATTTATTTATTGATTGCTATAATCATTAGCTTTTATAACCTTAAGTGTGCCGCGTGGGTCTTGGCTATAAATCTTGTTTGTAGACACTGACTATAAAGTTCTACAAAAGTTTATATAAATCTGTGAAAACGTTAGCACCTTATTACCTAACAGTAAACGGTACCACCTTGATTTTGCCAATTAAAATTAAAATGTCGTGAATTAGTTAAAGCATGAAGTTAGATTAAATTATGTAATAAGGTTATGGACATGCTTACTTCATTTCTTTTAAGATGACAAAGACAAAAAGCTGACATCTCACATGTCAGCTTTTTGTATCTTAATATACGTAACAAAATATGGTATGGCATTGAGTGGAATACATAAAGTACCTTTTTAACACATGTTACGTCAAACAAATACTTTAGCAAGTACCTTCTCATTTCGTTAAAAAAGATAGATTATGCCAATTAAAATTAAAATGTCTTGAATTTGTAAAAAAATGATGTTAGATAACATTATGTAACAAAGTTTGAGAAATATATACTAAAAACTGGCTCTTGATACATATTACATACAACATAAAAATTAGACTGCAGTGGGTAGGTACACAAGGGATGGACCATTGGAACATGTGTTACGTAAAACAGACACCAAGGCAGGTATTCATTTCGTAAGTAAACAGTATTATGTACTTGAAAAAGTAAACAAGACCGGTGATGCCGATATTCGTATCAATTAAACGTCTCTTCAGTCGAACGGTTTGAACACGATCTGCATTGCAAATAGACACTTTTTCTTCCCGTTTCGAATGCGTCTAAATGGATCTAATTGGAAATTCAGCTCCTCTTAAATCCCCCGTTTCTAGAACCAATAGCTTCTTTGACAGGGTATTTACTGCTTGCTATTTACGAAACAACGAATAAGCTGATAACACCGAATTCATGTCGCGCGTTAAGTTTAAACTAATTTTCTTAGTAAGTGGCAAAAAAGATTGAAGGCTTTTTTTATACTACAATATTTATTTGTTACCAATTTACACTAAGACGAAAAAGTCTTAAAACAATTTGAAAGGAATCACTTAAAAGTAAAGTAAAAGCAAAAAGATCACACTCATATTATTAAACTATTAAATATTTCAGACACGTGCCTTTCTCACAAGTTTTTAACAACGAACAAATTAGTTATGTGTCAGACGACTTCTGATGAGACAATGAATAAAATGATAAGTGGACATGACTTGCTTTTTAAATTAAAACATATTTTAATGAATGAAAATTACGAAAATTGATTCATATTATAATTTTGACCAGATTCAGAAATGATTAAAGTAAATGTATAATTAAATAAAATAATCAGAAATGAATACCTCGTTGGTCGAGCGATAGTAACTAGCGGGGTTTTAGGTTCGACCCGCGGGTCGGGCAAAAAATTGTATTACTAGAAATTTTCTGTTTAAAACAAACCCAAAATTTGGCAGTTAGTGGTAATTCACCTGTTTAACCATCTTACGTAGTATAATTGATATCAAAAGACAAAGTTAGTGTACACTGTTTTGACTAGATGTCACCACTCATCACTGGCCGATCTAATAGATGACTGGTCTAATAATTTTATCAATAGATGGCGCTGATCAATTTCTCTGCATCTCGCTATAGAGATATTTTCTGGTTATAGACCGTAGTAACATTTTATTGTCAGCACACTCCAGCACATTATCAAACCATACTCGTGTAACAGTGTATCGAGATAATAATCACTACTGTTCTCAAAGTGAAAGTGGGATCCTGGTACCCAAGCGATTTTTCAAATCAAACCCCAGTTCAGAATCCCTAAGGGTTTTCGAGCTTCTTCACACCCTTGCCTCAGAGATCACTTTAAACTGGTAATCCTGCGCTTGATATCTTACCAGTCAATTTGATATTTCTCACAGTAAGCCATGTTGGTATACTTGTCGTAGGTACTTATAGTACATCGCATTCTTTTTAAGGTTCCAACAGTATAGTAATAAGAGTTTCTGTATCAATGTTAAGTTTCTACTATTACTAACCTCCTTGTTTTTATGTCAATATATAAATCATTAAAATTGTGTTTGTTCAATTTTAATTTCAATTCAAATGCAATTCAATGTACTGCAAATTTAATTCAGTAAGTATTTAATTTACGGCGAATAAGACTAAATTTAATACTTAGACCGAAGCCCTAGAATAATGACGCCAATTGATGCCACTGAGCCACATACACGCACGCTTTAATTTATATACTTATTATAATACACAATAACATTTCCGCAGAAAAACTTTAAATTTAAAATACCTAAGTAATAACTAAATGGAATACACTCGATTTGACGTAGATTATTCATGTTTTTGTAGTAAGTAAAGTGTATAAGCTTATTATATTGAGGGGGAAAGGGCTTAATGATTTTAGCGATGTGTAGAAACTTTATGGAGGGATTATAAATTTTATGAAGGGTTTATATTAAATATGTATGAATTAAAATATCACCCATCGAAAAAGAAGACTTTCAGATTTTTTTTAAATTACTTTTGCTATATAAATAGCTGAAATGTTGTCAATTTGTATTATTATAATAATATTATACAAATTGACATCATTTCATTTTCTAACATGTATTTTTTATTAAGTACTTATATTATTTTATGAAACTTTTATAATCAAAAATCAAGGAACCCATATTTTTTATTTTTTCCGAAATCGATTTTTTTTATATATTTTAGTTTGGCTCATTCTAAATTGTTGTAAGCGCCATTGACGTCATTGTTAAGGTGGTTTGACAAAATTTCTTGGTCAAAGTTGAATATAAAATAAAAAATAAACTGATATAAGGTAATGTGATTAGAGTTGCCAAACTAAGAATGTTTTAACAGTTATAAATTTTAAATAAGCAAAGGTAACGATGACGTCATAATGACTTTTTTAAATTTTTTTTATCAAAAATTAGTCTGCAAAAAAAATTGTTTTGGCATCAGAATTTGAAAATAAATAAACGGTAGGTACTTTTAATTTAGGGTGTTATGAATTTTAAAATGTTGTCAATTGAAATAACTGAAACTGTGCTGTCATTTATATAAACTAATATTATAAACGATAACAAAAAATACCAATAGAAAAAAATATATTTGTGAGTGTTATAGGTTTCATTTTAAATTTTATACGAGGTTCCCACGGGAATGCGATTAATGCGGGTGAAACCGCGTTGAACAGCTAGTCGTGAAGTACTGCCACAAACTGCTTCTTTATATTTAAAGGTGCGGGTGTAACTGGCCGGTTGGCTGAACGTCATAAACCTTTGCCTTTATTTTAATAATTTAAATACAGAGCACTTCAAATATTTTTTCATTATTGAAAAAGGAATAAGAGCACATTGTGCTGAACTTTGCTTTTCTCATTTCTATCCATAAAAAGAAACGAAGATAAAATAATCCACCAAAATGAATAGCAAATTTTAAACAAAACGCTGTTAAGATCTAAAATTGGTAAGGAAAATGTCAGTATCATATTCATTACTTACCTTAAAAAGTGCTCATTTAATTTGAGTTAATTTAAAAAACTAATTTCTTTCATATAATTATTTAAGCGTCGAAGCCTTCATAAATGAATTTATAGTAATTTTATAAAGAGGTAAAATATGAGTTTGGATGCTTGGGTTACTAAAGATCCGATTTTCGTTCGAAATATCTTCAATATCGGTTTCAATCAAATACAATTTTATTCATGATTAGTCCTGAATTGTGTAGTTACGTTTTTTAGAACTAGCATAGGTGATATATTAAGTCGAGGTTCCCACGGAATCTTAGCGGGTGAATCAAATTAAATCAATCAAAATCCTCGCGGGATAGTTAGTCTATACTAATCCTATCCTACTAATATTATAAACGCGAAAGTTTGTAAGTATGGATGGGTGGATGGATGTTTGTTACTCTTTCACGCCAAAACGACTGAACGGAATTGGCTGAAATTTTGCACCGGGATAGGTTATTCTCTGGATTAACATATAGGCTACAAAACATCACGCTCCGACCCACTGAAGCAGAGTAACGTGGGTAATACCGCGCGGCGCAGTTAGTATTATAAAAAGTAAAGATTTGAGTGTTTGTTGCGTTATTAAAAAGGCTCCGAAACTACTGGATCGATTTAAAAAGAATCTTCCGCCATTAGAACGCTACGTTATCTAGAAGTAATGGGCCATGGGCTATAGTTGATTATGAAGTTCCCATGGGGACGTAAGATAAGCGCTTGTAACTACTCCAGGGAAGCAAGAATTCAATAATATACAATTTTAAATGTGATGACTAATGAAATCATTTGTCTCTTTTCAGGTACCAGTGGTTTTTGTGTATTCTTCTAATCTCGCTGTGTTCCGCAAACGATGGACTTTATGGATCCAAATTTCCTAACGGTAAGTACTGGAGTAACTATCTTTTTTTATGTATAAGATTTTATAAGAAACAAATATACAAACTTTTCCTCTTTATTATATTAGTCTTTCCTTTATTAATTCTCATTATTAAGTCTCTCCTTTATATATTAGTATTGCCTGGGGTTGTTCAATCAAAACTATTCGATGTCGTGAAAACTAATACTTCATATTTGCATAATTCTATTGTAAATTGGTTGTGCTCAATGTAATGCACGCGTTACGCCTAGTTTACATGGGCTTAGTACTTGTCGTTGATACTAATCGTTAAGCATTAACCTGATTCCGCTGAAGTAACAGTCTAGGTATTATTATATTATTGGTATAAATAATTATGTTGGTAGGTACCTACATGCTAGCGGCCGTTTTTGGGAACCCATCTGTTGGCGACAGAATTTGTAACTGGTTTTATTTGTTTTATGATCTTATTTACACCGCCATCTTTTATAAAACTTAAGAATTGTTTATATGACATGACTTAATATTTAAATAAATATGCCGTATTTGGTGCATCGTAGTGTAAGCTTGTGTCGCGATGGCCAAAGACGGTGAGCCGTCATATTATTATTTATATTTAAATTATTTGAGAACAAAAAATAGTTGAACAATGTTTTCACTGTCATGTGTTGATGTACCTCTATTGTCTTTGTTGCAAAGATTACAAAAAAATCTGATATTGAGCGTAAAAGCCGTGTCCTGAGCTGCATCTTTCGTCTTGGGTTCTTAACCGATTAAAAATTGTTTCTTTATTTCGCTCTTTTAAACCATCAATCGTGTGGACGTTTTTACATGATACTAACTTCCCGCGCGCAGTTTCTCGCGTAAAGCTCCCGTTTACATGGGAACTTCATAATAAAATATAACCTTTAACCATCCTTGATTAATGGGCTATCAAACACTGAAATAATTCTTCAAATCGGACCAGTTCTCGACATTCTCGTTCAAGCAAACTATTCATCCATTATATTAGTATTCATTCATCATTGTATAGGTAGAGGCCATAGTCCTTCTATAGTCCCATTTCCCACGTTCAATAACACCCACATCCATAGACATCCTCCCGACCCTTAGTTAGCAAAGAATCATACGATACCCTCGTAGACCCGAAGACCGGAAGGCCTGCGAACTGTAAAGTAGAGCGATAATTGCACAAAACCCCCCTAAAATACTAAAAGTCATAATCCCTCAATCTCATCGCTAGCAACCGCCCTGAGCCGAGGTCCAAGCCCTGCAAGGAGCGCCCTCTTACGCAGGTTGTTTAGTTTGTAATTTTTAAACCATTTATTAAGGCTGGAGCTCTGCTCGCCTTCATGCCCGGCGAAGTAGCAAAAGCCTCGTGGATAACACTAAAAACAAAAACCGCTTTTCGGTGCAGTAAAGGACATATTTATCTAACACTAGCGGCCCGCCCCGGCTTCGCACGGGTGGACTTCTATACCCTACCCCTGCCCTACCCTACTCCTACCCTACCCCTACCCTACCCCTACCCTACCCCTACCCTACCCCTACCCTACCCCTACCCTACCCCTACCCTACCCCTACCCTACCCCTACCCTACCCCTACCCTACCCCTACCCTACCCCTACCCTACCCCTACCCTACCCCTACCCTACCCCTACCCTACCCCTACCCTACCCCTACCCTACCCCTACCCTACCCCTACCCTACCCCTACCCTACCCCTACCCTACCCCTACCCTACCCCTACCCTACCCCTACCCTACCCCTACCCTACCCCTACCCTACCCCTACCCTACCCCTACCCTACCCCTACCCTACCCCTACCCTACCCCTACCCTACCCCTACCCTACCCCTACCCTACCCCTACCCTACCCCTACTCTACCCCTACCCTACCCCTACCCCTACCCTACCCTACCCCTACCCTACCCCTACCCCTACCCTACCCCTACTCTACCCCTACCCTACCCCTACCCTACCCCTACCCTACCCTACCCTACCCCTACCCAAAAGTATCCTATGTCCTTCTCCCAGTTCTTACCTACCTCCCTACCAATTTTCAGCCAAATCGGTTCAGCCGTTCTTGAGTTATAAATAGTGTAACTAACACGACTTTCTTTTGTTTTTAAAATGTATTCTGCTATTCGGGACGGAAACAAATCCAACAAATCAAAAACCATGGCAATCGGTCCAGCCGTTCTCGAGTTATAAGTGTTGTAACAAACACGACTTTCTTTTATATATATAGACTAGCGGCCCGCCCCGGCTTCGCACGGGTGGACTTTTATACCCTACCCCTGCCCTACCCTACCCCTACCCTAACCCTACCCTATTCCTACCCTACCCCTACCCCTACCCTACCCCTACCCTACCCTACCCCTACCCTACCCTACCCCTACCCTACCCTACCCCTACCATACCCCTAACCTACCCCTACCCTACCCCTACCCTACCCCTACCCTACCCTACCCTACCCTACCCTACCCTACCCTACCCTACCTTACCCCTACCCAGAAGTATCCTATGTCCTTCTCCCAGTTCTTAGCTACCTCCCTACCAATTTTCAGCCAAATCGGTTCAGCCGTTCTTGTGTTATAAATAGTGTAACTAACACGAATTTCTTTTGTTTTTAAAATGTATTCTGCTATTCGGGACGGAAACAAATCCAACAAAACAAAAACCATGGCAATCGGTCCAGCCGTTCTCGAGTTATAAGTGTTGTAACAAACACGACTTTCTTTTATATATATAGATAGAAGATAGATAACAAAAAATATAGACAGGTTCGCTTAGATCTTAACTAACTAAAAAAAACAACTGCTTTTCCATAGAAGAAAAATATTTTGTAAGAACTGGCAGAGCGCATGAATTGTAATGCCAATATTAAAAAGGCATGATTCCCGCGCTTTTTGAATATGGAACGCGTTCTTCCGTCCGTATTCAAATTGCATCCTACTCTTCGCTACCATCGCTTCTGAAAACTTCAATTAAAGGCAACGCATAAAATATGCAGTCGTTTTTGAGAAGTTGTTTATTTTACTCTTTTGACCGGCTGAGTCGTGAAGGGGATCTGATTCTGATTCCACTAAGAAATGGAAGAAAGTTGTAGGATACTGGTGTATTTGTGGTTAGTAGTAAGATATTGATCAAGTTGCAAGTTTAAACGATATGACAAAGATAAATTATTTAAAAAACTTATCATAACATTTCTGATTATGTCAAAGACAAGTGTTTCTCTGGAATAATATTGCTTTATTAATAATTGTAACGATAGCTATTTATTAAAAAAAAAGATTCCTCTGACTTTCTTGCCAGTTCTCATCCACGAGTTGCCACGTCCAAAACGTCCCTTTTTCTACCACCAGGTAGAAAAAAAGCCACGCTTTGTAAGAACATGCTTTAAAATATTTTAAACGTGTCTATGAATAACGATTTGATTTTTGATAAAATGATAAACTAATAAAACAATTCAAACTGCGCATCCCTATTCCGAGACCCAGAGAGAACCGCAATCGTTTTAACATTGCCACCACCTACTTACTACTAATATATTGAACTTATAGTGCAGTCAATATGGCACTACTGATGGTACTTTAAGGTCAATAAAGTACATTAACCACCATAGACACCGAACGCGACAGTCTATTCGAAAATGATAAACTTATATATAATCATTCATACCGAGAGCTGGGGAGAACTGCAATCGTTTTAACGGTGCCATTTACTACAAAGCGCAGAAAATAGTTGAGCGTTAATTAACCAGTGGTTTATGTACTTTATTTAACTTATAGTAAAGTTAATATGGCCCTACTGACTGTAATTTAAGTTCAATAAAGAGATACCGAACGCAAAAGTCTATTCGAGAATTTGGATACTCATTGTTTTATGGGGTAATGTATACGCTTGTACAACCAACTGCCTAATATAATCACATCAAAAGAATGTAATTTAAAATATTTTAAACTTAGTGTCTATGAATAAAGAATATTTTGATTTTTGATAGAATGATTAACTTATATAACAATTCAAACTGCGCATCCCTATTCCGAGAGCCGGGGAGAACCGCAATCGTTTTAACAGTGCCATTTACTACAACGCGCAGAAAATGGTTGGGCGTTAATTGTCCCGGCTGCAAACAATTTGTATGAAAAGTGCCTTGCTAGAATATTGTTCTGCGTAGTATTAAATTATAATATAAGGCGCGTGGTGAAGTCAGGAGTGATATAAGCTTAGGTTTTTCGGTCACATTAGGTATCTTGAATAAGTTAATGCATTGTTAATTACATATAACAAAAGAGCGAGTTATTCGTCTACGTTATTAATAAAATATTTCTACATGTTGATATTCGGTTGAAATTTCGTACAAATTAATTTAAATAACTTTAATCCATATCTATTTCCTTTCTATCTATCTATATCATATCATCATCACCATGATCATCAGCCCATATAACGTCCACTGCTGAACATGGTCCTCCTCCCGGGGAAGGTATTTGCCATAGTCACGTTTATTCTATACATAAATATAAAGTAACATGTCCTGACTGACTCATAAACGCAAAGGCAAAACTACTGAAGCTGTTTCTTAGTGGACCTATTGGCGCACTCATAAAGGATTTTGTAAAATTGTACCCCTAAGGGGGTGAAAAAGGGGGCAATTGATTTTAAAGTTTCTACGGGAACAGGAGCTACGCGGGTGAAACTGTGCGTGGGAAGCATGTGAAATAATATAATGCCAACTGCACCCCGTGGGTTTGACACCGTTGGACTACTCTGCTACAGTGTCTCGTAGGGTTATATTTTGTGATCTATAATTAGGAATGCTACATTATCCCTGAATAATATAAGCTATATTTAATTATGAAGTTCCCACGGTAACGGTAGCTATGTGGTTGAAACCGCGCGTAGGAAGCTAGTTATTAATATATATGTACGTATATAGCATTCCTCAAAAATGGAAATATCGATAGCATTTAACCATTTCTTAGTACACTATTTATCCCTTCCAATAGATATAGGTAGAGGAAATACTAATCTAGTAAAACTATCGATTCTATTCAATTGAAAACGCAGTACTTGCTAACAACTTCCACTGAAGACAAAGTAAGTTCTTATTAATTGAACCCGTTGTATCGATCAACCCCAGTAACACAATTTCAACTTCTAGAACCTAGTTGCTTATTCGAGACATTTACCGACTTTTCAAATGTTGCTAGAATAACGTTTACTAGAAAAGATCCGCATTAATACTACTCCGCTCGAGTGTAAGTACTTACTGTGTTGCATTTCTGAACGCTGGATGAATTCAATAGTGGAGTTCTTATTTAAAATTAAAAGGTGACGATTATTTAAAAAATAAATGATCGTCACCGGTCAAAGTATTTTTTTTATATGTGCCAACATTCAAGATTTATTTAATATTTTGACCTTAAGGAATGCTTAGTAATTTATCGTGTAATATATTTTTTATAATTCAAAAGTTGCGATAAATGACCATAGAAATTCTTTAACTTTAGAGATTAGACAATATACATTTTTTTTCTTAAGCAAGTTCTTTTATTAATAATGCTATATTATAAGTACATATGGTAAAAATAAAAAACGAAATGATTCAAAACAGAATCGAACAGAGTTTGTCACGTTCAGACCTTACTCAAAGGAGTTGAAGTCAAACTGCACCTTTGCTATGACTGTCTGCGACTCGCGATCATAGCAACGGTTTTGATACTTAGAATACATAATCTAGCTATGCTATATCAAAGAATATATAAGCTACCTAGAGAGTCCGCCTTAATGAGAATAAACCGAGTCTTGACCAATAAAATAATTTATACGTTATATTACTTACTTTTTATTTAACCAAGTAGCAAAAGTGATTCGCGGAACCATAATAAAAGAAATATAATAGAATATTTATTTTGTCGAAAATGCTTTTTAATGTTAAATAACATTAAATTTAAAATGAATTGTTATTTTTAAGTATGATGTTAAACTTTTTTACAAGTCCTGTAGCAACATAATCTTTATCGTTTTATGTAATGGTACATTAGTTTCTGCTTTTATAATTAGTTTAGTATTGTTATGCTTTGTTGTGTGATTAAATACAGAAATAATCATTCTGAACAATAAGATAGTAATAGTTAATTTAATATCATTGTTTGTGTATTGTATTTTTTATTTAGTCATATGTTGTTTAACCAAACGCCATAAACTACGGTACAGCCAAAAAAAGGATTTGTCGCAGTAAAACACATAACAATCAATACTAATATTATAAAGAGGAAATATTTGTTTGTACTGAATAGGCTCAGGAACTAATAAACCGATTTCACCATTAGAAAACTTGTCCAGGAGTATCATAGGCTATATTTTATTTATGAAGTTCCTAGAAAACGGGAGCTATATGGATATGACCGCGTGTGCTAGTGTAAAATAAAAATAAAATGAAACCTAAATATCACAACATATTTTTAACTTTTCAAAACATGTCAAAGTCATCATCAATAGCTTTGATGCCTTTTGTCATACAATACGAGTAAACGGTTTTTATCGTTCGAGTACGCTTCACGTTTGCTTTGAAAAATGTTCAATATGTATCCAGATCACTTTTTTGTTTTTTAGCCAGTTTTAAAAGGTTTCCACTTTCATTAACACTCATACTGTGACTGCGCACTTAAGTATAATTTTCTTTTTTCAGACATTCCTGAATACGACTTGCTACACGCGATTGGAGTTCCGTTTAGCAATCCTAAGACCCAATACTTCGATGAAGGCTTAGATGGATTTCCCGCTTACGGTCTTATGCCTGGATCTGATATCAAATCTCCTTACCGACTTTTCATGCCGGAGAAATTATACGCAGAGTTTTCAATAACAGCTACAGTGAGACCGGCTAATAAAGAAGGAGGCTTTCTGTTCTCAGTCGTAAATCCTTTGGAAACTGTAGTACAACTGGGAGTGCAGTTGATACCTTCGGGGCCAGGATTAACTAATATATCGTTACTGTATACCGATGCAAATATCTATGCCCTATCACAAACTATAGCATCGTTTGTAGTTCCATCATTTGCGAAGAAATGGAGTAGATTCGCGCTGAGAATTACCACCGAGAATGTCACGTTGTTCCTGAACTGTCACGAGTTTGATACAGTTGTCGTGAGGAGAAATCCTATGGAGCTGGTCTTTGATTCCGCATCAACCTTGTATGTTGGACAAGCTGGACCACTGATAAGAGGCGCCTTTCACGTAAGTCTTAAAACATCTTAGGTATTTTAAGTATATTCAAATTGTTTTACTATGTATAATGAAAATATCATTTTGATAAATGTTTTTTCAGTCGATTGGCAATTTATTTTCAGCCTTACAGCGTGATTTTTCATTGAGAAAATGAACCATTGATTTAAATAATACTGGTACTTTAACACCCTATCGAAACTTTTAAATACATTTTGAAAGGCGTTGGAAACAGTTCTCGTTTTGTAACAGTTGGATATAAAGATCCTCTAGTGGGTTCGCAAAACTTTTCTATTAAGTCCAAGTTCCTAACTTAGAAAGTATCTAATCCCGCTGCACCAAGTTGTTTATGTAATTATCGATGTTATAAATAGGAGATGCCGACTCAACTTTTAACTCGTAAACGGAGTTTAGTTGGAAGTACTTTGAAGTGGAAGAAACTTTTTGTCTGGTTTATAAGAAAAAGGTTATGTCCTTCGGAGATCTATTATCGTTACTTATCGATAAGTATTGCTTCATTGAAGTATCAATGCCATTCGATGAACTTCATTTAAATTCTGTGCATCGACTGCCTGTCTAATACGATAAACTAGCACTTATTAAGGCGTTTATAGAACTTATTACATATAATTTGTGTATGATTTCAGAAATTTAAATAAAGTAGTAAATTAATGTGTAACAACCTATGTACTCATGTTCTGACAAATAAATTATTATTATTATTATAAAGTATACGATATAAGTTTCAACAATTGAAAATGTGGCAAACATGTACGGAAACATCCCAATGATCACAACGTTCAATAAATATTTTACCCAATTTATATCCAACAATTTAAAATAAGTCGTATTATAAGAACTGTGTCAAATTAATACATATTCCAAATCAAATATAGGTATCTCATGGGGTAGGTATCAGTTAGTTTTTTTTTCACAAACGTTCTTTTCCCATAATCGTAACCGTAAAAGCCTTTCGTTATATTCATACAAAAACAACACAAGCAAGCAATTTAGGCCCTTCCCTAGAAGTCGTTATATGAGGCGGTGGCCCGTGCGTCCCATTTTATCGCATGCCTTTGTAAACAAAGCCTTTAGCCGAGACAGATAAGTAAACAAAATTCTGTCGCAAAGGTTTGGGTTAACAATGCATGTGAAACACGGATGGGTCGCTCGGAGGACTGAGCTACTATTTTCTTTTGACGACGACGTTTTAACAGCTGTTTTTATGGTCCTTTTTAGGCAGTTTAATATGTGTGATGTACACCGACTAGCTAATTTTAAATGTATTGAAAAGATTTTTTGGGTTCCGTACTAAGAGGTAAAAACGGGACTCTATTAGGTTCTAAGACTCCAGTCTAAACAGATTGTAGTCTATCACCAGGCTGTATCTCATAAACTGTGATAGCTAGACAGGTGACATTTTCACTGATGATGTATGTGGGATATCTGTTGCCACTTTAGTGAAAACAGAATAAAATAAATATCCTTTACAACAAACATGGTTTTTTGCTTGATATTAATAACGGCAACATGTAGAAATGGTTCTTTAATTCAAAATCGTAAAATATTATAGTGTCTAATATTAAATAGATGATGGTACGGAAGCACACTTAGTCAGTCAGTTACTTTAATCCGTTCAGCTGTCCCTGATAGTAGAATCTGACTGTAGAACTCAACTTATAGATTGCCGCAGCCAAGCTGCACAATCGCTAGTTGTCCTTCCATTTTATACTCTTTCCATTTCACAATAGAAGAATTGATATATTTAATGTGCTTCTGTTAAAAAAAGAATTAGTTATTTATACAATAGACCTAATGAATAAAATATTGAAGAGGAATTGTTCCTCTTTAATATTTTATTCATTAGCAATATTTGTTATTGCTATGAATTGATAATATCTACATAATGTTCCACCTTGTATTAGATGACTATAGGTTCGATTTAGAATTATTGAACGACGTACCTATACAGGTATGCCGTTCAAGGTATGACAAATATTATATAAAAAAAATCAAAATAATCACTAGCTTTCCGGAGTTAGTTAGATTGTGCCTATCCAAGAGCCTACTACGTTGTAAAATTGTCATGTTTTAATAGGGTATATCGTTCATTTTATAACAACAAAATTAACAAATTAAATATTGAAACTTATTAAATTAATATTTTATGACTTTGACTATTTTTATTACAGGCAATAAGTTTTCTGACCAGCTTCACCCCTTTAAAGGAATTTCCATAATAATATGATTTATTTAAAAAACTCATAATAGTATGAACTATATATGGACCAGAAGTTGGCTTCATTTTTGATTCTCATAATTAAATCTTATCATTATCAATCTCATTTTTGATTCTCATTTTAAATCATCAAAACATCATTCTTCATACAACGTATTAGTAATTATTCAGCCGTCTATTTCTCCACATCTTGAACACAGTGCAGCTACATCAACAGTCTCTATATTGCCAAGCTTTGTTTCCACTCGCATTATTTACCAAGATTAGTTAGAATGTCCAAAATGCTTCTTCCTTATACCCGTCCGTTAAACGCAAGAACACTGAGTGCCCTAGTTACGAGTAAGCTATCGCATTTTCCCAAAATACCAGTTGTGTTATGTTCCTGAATATTTCAGATCCCTTTCGCAAACAATGGTATTATTCCAACACAAATCATGCGTCATATGAAATCGAATTTTTACGGTTGACTTTTTTATAAATAAAATATTGGCAATAAAAATTCGATAATCGAAAAACACAGAATAGGTTTGTTGTGAGCACGGCTGTATAATGAACATGCTCGCAGTGGATTTTTATAGACCAGTAAATCGCTTTTTATATATGAAATATCGAACTATAACTATGAATAAGCTAACCTACATAGAGATTGGCCACTGTGGCCGAAATCTGTCCGGAGGACAATACCATATAATGTTACCCTACTCTAATAAATAATCTTCTGGATGTACCTACTACTAAAATTATCCATAGGTAAAGCTGGGTTTATCCCGTGTCAAAACATACATAATTGCTTCGAATTTATAAAGAAGTTTATTTGTCCCCTTATTACCTTTACCTATTCGTTTGTGTAGGTATTTCACAAAGTTGAAAGTCTACCTCAAATTACTGCAATGGAAACAAATTAAACTGCATTCGTTACGCGTGACAAAAATCTTTGTATGAAGTACAAAATGTCTAGGTCTAGTTGGTTTATGCACTCTCCGTGACTCAAACATCACGTTAAGCTGCCGGCCCTGGTTGTCATAAGATTTTCTATTTCAATAATGGTACGCAAGGAAATATACAAAATTGATAATGTCCGGTGGAAATGCATTTACGCATTCCCCCCGCCGCTGCAGCACATTCGCGCGCTGCGCTGGCGATGGGATATGTGGGACTCGCCCTCTCCATAGCGTGATATTCCAAAATTATACCAAGAGGAGAGCATCCTACACCAAGAGAACCCCCCGGACACTCTTTCGATCCGCCGTTAGCGGGGGCCGGGTACGCATGAGCAATCCGGCCACCAACCCACCTACCTAATGTCGTCAATACGGCAAACCCGAGAGAGACCTCTTATTAGATATGTAGATATTATTTGAGGCTGATGATGATGATGATATTATATTTAATAGAATTATAAATAAGGCTACTAGTAAAATGTACTTAGCAAAAAGAAAACATAGTTATAAACAGTATAAAATTTGTAATCAATTAAACTAAATTATCCGGCAGCCATAAACCTAGGCAGTAAGTTATAGTGCAGTGAAAGTTAGTTGTAGAGTTTGGTGATGTAAGGTGTTTGCATCCCAAATCTAGTTAGTTTACATATGTCAGTCGCCTCTCGCAGCTTCCAACTTAGTATCTACCGTAAGCAGACGGATTTGCAAATTATTACACGTGTGTTATAAAGTTTAGTGCTCGCAGCTGGATAAGTCAACATAATCTGCATTATTTATATTGTTTAAGCTGCACCCCGTAGATTCCCGTTGAAATATTGCATTTACTTACTCTACTCCACTATCTTAACTTAACGTTTTTAAAATACTTTTATGACATACTTCATCATAATTTGTTTAGTTGTATAAACGAGCTGAAACATTTGTGCATCAAATTGACATATTTAACGCCTAACTCAAAACATCTCAACGCTTATCAATAAAAGGTAAAATGTATCTCGCATAACTTGAGAAAAACTCAACCAATTTGTTTTAAAACTTTTTAATTGTGTTTATTATGAGGAGAAAGTTTGTGTATAGGATTTCTTGAAAAAATGCATGGCAAATGTCAAATTCCTATTAAGAGCAACGCTGAGCTCGAACAGTTAGTTCGTAGTAGGTATTTAATTTCTTCATATAGCATGTACAAATTTTGTTGAGTAGAGGAGCTTTTCTAGATACAGAATCTATTCGGATGAACTGAGCAAATAAAATAAAATCTTCGAGATTTCATGTGAGATCTTATACCACTTAGCTATACTATTCTGTTTATTGATAGTGATCATATATTGGAGGCTTTAAGTTTTACTAAAGATCTGTTTCCAAGCAAGGAAGAATACATACAAACATTATCAAACCATTCCTCTTTATAATATTAGTATAGACAAAATACTTATTGTATACGCTGCAGTAGAATTATTCACATCATTCAATGATGGCGCTTTTGAATAGATTCATTAGTTTTGAATATGCGTTAAATACGACTGCGTTGATTCGTCATCAAGCTCTAATTTTCTATACACAGAGAGAATGACATAATTATTATATGCATAAATGTACATAAATACCTATTTTCACTATACAATTGGTTTTTAATGTAAACAAAATAAATTACGTGAGATTGAGGTCAAGCGCAAACTCATTTTATATAAAAATTAACGCAAATCTTCACTCTCGCGGGGATCACGAAATTTGTAATCCCCGCGTCAGCGAAGGGTATGTAGATCTTTCCCTGTCCAAAAGAAGGGCATGTCCACTAAAAATTCCCGGGTGTTCCATCCCCCGCCGTTGACTGTGAGGAACCCAAGATCTGTCCGGCGGCTCCAGCAGCGAAGGTCGCGGGCACTCCTGAATTCTCACCCTAAAAATCACCCAGAAAATCCCGACCGTCTTATGACTATGGCCTTAAGGAGCAGAGCACATGTTTTCAGATCTTCATGGTCACTCTTTATACAGGGATTTTTTGGTGGCTGGTTTCTGGTCCCGCTGCCTACAGACAATGCGTCTACGGAGCGGATGAGAGCTGGAATCATTTTCTCTCAACCGCTCCGTGGCCTCCTTTTATGAAACTACTGTCTCACAAAAGGTGGTCACGTGGACCACGATCTTTTGCTCTCTCCCATCTTCTTGATGGTGATCAAAAGCCAGAGATCGTCCCCTACCTACCTGAGCGACGAGCGCAGAGCGTTCAGTCGCCCAAGCCGAACACTCGACCACCGTGTGTTGCGCTGTATCGTCTTCGGCGCATTCACAATGGTCGCAAGGAGTGTCCGGCTCCCTCCTTTCAAAATGTTGGAGACCTAAAAATATCACGACATCTTGAAACATGACATTTTTCATTCCCCATTGTCATTTGAAATTGTATTTTTGAACAAAATAATATAAAAATGTTTCCTTTATCGTGAATTTCTATAAAAATAATTCAATATTCAGTCATGTACGCATCACATCGTAACATTCATTTTTTATTTCTTTCCGGCAAGGTTTTTACTACTATTAAATTGTAAAATAATAAAAATTTTGATTGTAGGTATTCACTATTGGAATTCCATTGCTTTATTCCGAAGTAAATTTTTGATTAGATAAAAATAAATTTATTTATTTTTTGGATGTTCTATAAATACTTGATCTATATTGCCAATATTCGATTAGTAAGTTGTTAAGTATAATTTAGTGCATTGTTAAAAAAAAAACAAAGTTTCTTATTTATCTATCTCACAGAAGCTCGAAGAAGGCAAAGAAAAATGCTGATTTGGCATTTCTGCACCGGATCATCAGCGGGTCTATTAACCGCTCTGAATGGATCAGCAAGATTGGTTTACATACATATACCCTCGGCTCTACTGAGAAGACATTATTGTCTTAGCACTCCATTGGCGCATTCAATTTATAGACGTAATTCCTTCTTCTCTCGGGAGGTTGATATTGATCTATTCGTGACAAACCTCCCTAAATTCAATTCTTGTAACTCGTATCTCCACAATAACTGGGCTTGTTTGTTGTTATTTTCTAGTTTTAAATAAGATTATTCTTTGTTTCATTTCTTCCATAACCATACTGTCCGTGAAAACTTTGTGGTTTGCCTTATATAATACTAGCGGCCCGCCCCGGCTTCGCACGGGTGGACTTTTATACCCTACCCCTGCCGTACCCTACCCCTGCCCTACCCTACCCCTACCCTAACCCTACCCTACTCCTACCCTACCCTACCCCTACCCCTACCCTACCCTACCCCTACCCTACCCCTACCCCTACCCTACACCTACCCTACCCTACCCCTACCCTACCCTACCCCTACCCTACCCCTACCCCTACCCTACCCCTACCATACCCCTACCCTACCCCTACCCTACCCTACCCCTACCCTACCCCTACCCTACCCCTACCTTACCCCTACCCTACCCCTACCCTACCCTACCCTACCCCTACCCTACCCTACCCTACCCCTACCCTACCCTACCCTACCCTACCCCTACCCCTACCCAAAAGTATCCTATGTCCTTCTCCTAGTTCTTAGCTACCTCCCTACCAATTTTCAGCCAAATCGGTTCAGCCGTTCTCGAGTTATAAGTGTTGTAACAAACACGACTTTCTTGTATATACTATATAGATTATTCATATTCATATTGTATTTTGGTTGTAAGTTTCCTTTGTAATAAAATAAAATAATTTTGACACTTTCTCATTTTGCGACGGCGGTACTGCTCAGGACGACTCCGAACGGCTTTTGACGAACTTCGTGATAGAAATATGAACTTTAATTCCTGAACACGTTTTAGTTCCGATTACGGCGAAAACACCCTTCGGAAAAGGCTGATGTTCAGCTGTGGACTTTATAATTATGGACTTATTATAATGATGAATAAGACTATATTCTACCTTTCTTTACAATACTATTTCTTGTTGTGAAATATGTCATGTTTTTTATTTTGACTTTGTGTTATTTACTTACCTACTACTATAATTTGTCATAACGCTTTATCTTTGTCATTTTGCAGCTTATGATAAAGCTACCATTAAAAGTATTCAAGATTAAAAAAATCGCTGTTAAAATAATATTTTTATTAAACTTTACTACAAAAAATAAAAAAGATCTCTCTATCAAAATCCCTCACTCGCTTCAAAGTCTAAAACCTACATTGAAAAGTTCCTTTGAAATCCTCTCAAACATTAATTCAGCGTAGATAAGACTCGTATAGGTGCTGGGACTTACTACGCGCCACTGCTTTTATTTCGCATGAATGCACTTGGTGAAATCGGTTCAAATATTGTGGACTATTTTTGAGTTGTTAATACGGTGTAATAGTGTGAAGTGTTAATTGCAACCTTTAACTTGTTAATTAAGTAGAAGTCAAAAGAAGAAATATATTTTGCTGACAGCTACAAAAGCTCATGTATCTAAAGCTGAAGAGTGTGTTTCCTTGAACGCGTTAATTTCAGAAACTACCGGTCGCTTTTGGAAAATTCTTTCAGTATTAGACAGCCCATTTATTGATGAAGGCTATGTTTAATTATGAAGTACCTACGGGAATGGGAGTAACGCGAGTGAAACCGGGCGCGGGAAGCTGGTATTATTATAAAGCTGAAAAGTTTGTTTAAATAGGTTTGATTGAACGCGCTACGCTAAAATAATATTTTACCACTAGAAAGCTACGTTATAGCTAGGAGTAAGGAGTAACATAAAATATACTTTATTTAATCATGAAGTTCCTGCGTGATCAGGAGCTATACGGGTGACAACGCGCGCAGGTAACTTCTTTCTTAATATTTTAAACAACAGCGATTTGGTAAATTTATAGATTGGACTGTCATTGCGGTCTAAAAGTGGTCAGATCCGAACTATATTTTTATTCGTACAATACAAAATGACTAAGTCTAAAATATAATTAATAGTTAGTTATTAATTATTATGTTACATAATATCGTAATCCTAAGATTTTAAGGTAGTTAACCTTTCAACCTCTAAAAAGTGAGTACATAAACATGAAAATAATTACATATCCATTAACCAATTCGTTATTAATCTTAATTATTCAAACGCTTTTAGTTTACGTCTGTAGTTAATCAGAATTGAGTGACAAGTCAACTTAGCGCCAAAGTCGCGTCAGGCCATTAATTGGGGTCATGTTTTACTAGCGAGCTTCTAACAATGCATTATGTATTCATTTAATTAACTTTATGAAACGTTTAAGGCCATTTTTGGCAAATAAATCTTTCACTTATACGGATCATAAATTTGCAAACTGAATTTGTATAAGTGCATATTTTTGAAAGAAAACTTTGTCAGTTTATAACGTTACATATGGAAGTCATTCACGATATGTCAGAAGTTTTACTAGTCAAATGAGTAAAGCTCTTTGAGGCCAAGGTATTCACTCAAACGCCTACGGCGAAGCCACTCAGCCTTAGACTAAAGATACCAGGAATAAGGTAGTAACTCAGACAACCCAAGCTAATGAAATGACGGCAAAAAATAATATGACGTAACGTTATCTGAGACTATGCATTATTGAGTGACTGCTACAAACTTTAAAAGAATGAGAAAAACACATAATTGGCAATTGGCACTTCTTTTAGAATAAAAAACGAATTCCCTTGTACAAACCAGGAAATTAATTTTTTATTTTTATGACGTAGTATAGAGACGAAAACGGCGTCCACCATCTTGGGCTACATGTTATGTGTATCATAACGTAATTGCTGCTGAATAAGATCGCGTATAATTTCTTTCATACTGAGTTCTTACAACTATGAATTTCAATAGTAATATTCTCATTTTAGTTTCGTAAAAAAATGCAAAAAAACAACCGATAAAATCTACTTATAGAAGGTATTGACTGTGGTTTTTGAAGCCAGACAGGGCCAGCGTTTTCGGTAAATAAAAAAATAGACAACAAAAACAAAATTAATTTAATTTATTTAGCCGTCTTCAAATTTTTTGATCTGATAATTTAAGTTTCACAATACTTTTAGATATAAAAGTTGTTTTAAATTAGCTTGAATGACTCAACTAGCCTATTCAGCTAGGTAAAACTATTATCTAAGATTTTCTAATTGGATTTTGTTATTAAAATATTATTATTCGGTCAATTTATTAAGATTGAGTTCATAGCTAAACTACATTGAACATCTTTAAGAATTGTTATACATTTGATATTAAAAATAAATCAAGAAAAAAATATATAAAAATTAAATGATCAAAACAAATTCATTCAGCCCGTGAGGTTTTGTGTGAGATATTTTAATCATCTTTTTTTTAAATTTGTTAATTTATTTTAAAACTGTCCTATACCTGATAATGGTAACTACCTAATTTTTCACCGTTGACTGAAAATTACTTGCATAACATAAAAATCCTGGCGTCCGAATTTTTTTCCAATAAGGCCTGGTAACCATACTTGCATTTGGGGTAAAACTGAAAAGTTGCACTTATTACATAGTCATGAGGTTTGTTTTAACCAGGCGAGTATGTTTGAGAACTTTATTAGCTTGCTCTAGTAGAGTAGAGTAGCTTTTTACTACACGAGCGATATATTACTACGTATAGGTACAGTATCTGCTTAAAGACTTAAACAAGCTTATCAAATTTATTGATCATAATCAGCCCGTATAACTTCCACTGCTGAACATGGGCCTGCTCCCGAGGGAAGGTTTTGCCATAGTCACGTCACGTCCACGTACAAAAAAACGCTGCTGCTTGTCCCCTGGTGTACGCTTGCTATGATAATAATCAAGATCTGGCTATCAGGCCATCTGGAATCAGGCCTACCCTCCATGCCTCTGAAAGTACCTTATACTTTCCGAGGCACGGAGGGTAGGCCCTCAACCAACCAAGCGCGCGAATACGCTGCAGTGGCCGTGGGAATGTGTAAATGAATTTCCCCACGTACAACAAAAAAAAGGCCCTCAACCAACCAAACCCGAAAAATAAATTTCAAAATTTACTCATTGGGATCGAATGAAGGGTGTGTGACCTTCGAGATTTAAAGCGGAACTTATACCGCGCTATGGCACGGACGTTGAACTTTTATATAATATTTTATACTAGCGCGCGGTTTCAACTGCGTAATTACTATTCCCGTGGGAACGTCATAATTAAATATATAGCCTTTAGCCTTCCTCGATAATATTGGCTACGCTGAAATAATTTTTCAAATCGGTCTATTTGTTCCTAAGATTAGCGCGTTCAAGTAATTAAACTCTTTAGCTTTATATATTACTAGTTTAATTAATTTAAGCGTAAGTTGTAGGCATTCATACAAATAAGTAAGTTTTCAAATTCCTATCTTATACATATCGACGGGTAAAAATTGATAGACAAAAAAACGATATTCAATTATATACCTTGTGAAGAGATGATATAAAATATATATTTCAATATTGGCCACGGTGTCGCTTAGTTCAGTTAAGATTTTACCCATCTATACTTATATTGTGGCTCTATACAGGATACTAAAACATTATATTTAACGTAGATTACATTGCATTACAATTCTTTGTTAGTTCCATTGAGTTGGGTTGAACTTTTTCCGTGAATTATATCTTTGTAAAGTTGTAACGATTTATTTCTCCTGTGTGGGCGACTTAAAAATAAAATGTACAAAAAATGCGTAGAAAGTTTTCGTGACATATATATTTATTGCTATTTTCAGAGTTCCGAACCGCAAAATGAAAATGGCAGTCTCAAAGGATTTCTAAGTTTTATTTTTCAGTCTATGTAGTTATCGTTTTACACCTTTTTTAAACTCGAAAGTATTTTTTTGGCTGCACTTAGTGACTCAACGATTACTAATTATGTTCTTAATAATAATTACAATTGAACCCAGACTACCAAGTCTTGCTTCAACTCCAAACTGGATCAAATGTGCTCTAAATGTACTGAATTTAGCTGTGTTCTGTTTCTTTGAAGCCCTTCTCGTCAGAAGTAGTAACTTCCTGGAGTTTTTATTTTAATAATCATCGAAATCATTTTCATTATCAAATTTTTGTCAAAATTTGATAATTAAAAAGTTTGTGTTGTTATTGTGTTCAAAACTAATTCGTTTTAAATATACCTAATGTCCATATAAAGGTACTGCCCGTTTAAGGGTTAACCACAATCCAGAATAATATCCAATAGAATCCTTGAGTAAGTCGGAAGCCGTCTTAAAACAAAAACAATTTTAATAAACTTCGTTGAATCAATTACTATTATTACGTCTAAAATGTTATGTAACTATTTTCATAAAAATAGATTATTCCAATATCTAGTTTTGATTCAGATACAGTATTTTAATTGGTATATCATAGATGCTGAGACAAAACTAAACACATTTTGAAAGAAAATATTTTATATAAATTCTCATGTAATTTCGACTTACTAACATTTATTAAAAAAAAACGAAATTACCACTTTAATTAAAAAATACCTCAAAAAATCCTCAACCTCGAACATTCCACGTAAATTCAATGTTTTACCGCTTCCCTTTCTTACGAATTTCGTTTCACCAACCGTGCAAGCCAAACATTATAAAAATTTCAGTGCACAATCAACGCGGGTCCCTCTAGAGGTGATGACGTGTTTACTTTAATCATTCGGGTCCGTCCCTAGTTGTGTATTCAGAGCCTTATCCAACCATGAGTTACGAACCAAAACAATATTTCATATATGGACCTGTGAGTTGCATGCACATTATTTTAAAGTAAAATGTGTCAAAACGAATTAAAATTTCACTATATTAATTTATCAATGTAGAATTATTGTCCCTTTGGTTTAGCTTTTATATCTTTACTTCTCGAAATTACGTGATAATGCGACCACCTAGTTGGGAATGGACCCATGTCATATTTTCGATAACTCATTCTACACATAACAAGAGTTTTGACAGCTGATTAGTTAATATCAATGTTGCTAAACTGGGTGTTTATGAAAATGTCTTTTATCTATCTAGCTAGAATAAAATATATACAATGGAAAACCTATTTTCAAGTAGTGCTCCCAACGTTTTAAATCACATAATAAATTTCGTCTTCGTCGACAATCTTTGACGATTTGTTGAAGTTTCGTATTGCGAAAGCATAAGATTTCTTAATCCTATTCTTGTACTCTCACAAATTCAGTAATATAATCTGATTCTGACTAAGTACGTAAAACAACTTCCTTTTTAGATAAATTATTCATGGAAGTTTCTTGGACTAATTGTGCAGGCTAAGGTATTTTTGTGTTGGAATCTTTATTAAAAACCTTAATCATAAACTGTTCTTATGTATGTATATTATTTTCTTGGTTAAAAATTAACATAAACAGCAATAAGACAGCACTAAGTACACAATAAAATTCTAAATCTACACACTGAAGCCGCCAGGTCAACAGTCTTATTTTGAAAATACCATGCTTGTGGCTTTGCACTTTGGTTTGCCGGCGATAACCCACTGGGTTCGTGGCACTACACAGAAGCTTCAATATGAAGACAGCTCTCGATATTACAAAAATAATAGGTATGTTTTCAGCTCATTTGTTTAAGAACTCTATGTAATCCTAGATCGCAAATCTGCGCTAGCCCAATAAAAGCCTGCAATATTTATATTCATATATAAAGTTTGTTTTTTTTATTTGCTTGAACGCTCTTAATCACAGGAACTACAGTACTGATCTGATATGAAAGCAGCCTATTTATCGAGGAAGGCTATTATATTTTATTAGGAAGATGGGAACCTCACGGGCGAATCAAAATATTTAAAACTAGCTTTTTAAATAAAACTTGGAATTAGGATACTTAAGTTAACATTGCACTAAATTAAAAGGAATACATTTTAAACAGTAGGTATATTTGTCATAAACCCATGGATGGGTTTTAGTCTGTGTGACCGAACAATGTGGTTAGACGATAGCTTTATACACGTCCTGAAATGTTATAATCGTCATTTTTCTGATATTTTATGTAAACGAAGTACTCGTAGTTATGTTTTGGGGAAAAGTTAGAGTGGTTTAGTGGGCTGCAATAAATAGTTCCTTGGAAGTTTTATTTTCATTTATTTAGTGTTTTACTATTTTTTATTGTGCCTAGAATTTATCACTTGTACCTGCGGTATACTAGCTTTTAGTCTCTAAGGTCGTGGGTTCAATCGCGGCAGTGGAATTTTCTTGTCTTATATCGAAAATTGCTTTCCAGATCTGGTTAGTTGAACGTGGGAAGTAGGTATGCCGTTGGCCCCGATTGTTATATCTTTACCTAGTATAACAACCGTATAGGAGAGAATGGGAAGCAGTGTTTCCTTGTATGTTCGTTGGATGGTTAGCTCAACCAGCTCTGCGCTTTAATTTAATGTTTCCTGCGCAGAATGCGTGTCATCATTGACAGGTGTGCTTTTCGGGTACTAGGCAGTCAACGCTGGAGTATCTCAGAGATTCGTGCTACCGCTTTTCTTTTGCACATCAATAACAGTAGGGTGCATGCGGGATACTACGATCAATCATCAGCGGGGTAAATAGAGAAAGAGACCAAGCACCGAAATCTTGTCATTAAACTTAACTAGACACTCAACCACATAACTAAATAGGGCTCCGATAACCTGGTTGAATTCAATGCAGAAAACACAGTTGATATTTTCTCTACAAAAAGTCACCCTTTATTTCCTTGACACCTAGCTGCATTTGCAGGGCAGTATCATTATCCTTGGTATGGAGGTTCGCTGTGACCTAATCCTAAGAATAAAATCGAGACCGTTATTAGAACAACATCGCGGTAACGAGGGCGCTTAAATAAGGTGCGGCCTTTTTTTTCACTATCACAACACAGGTCTGATCCTGCGTGGAATATTGCTCGCACGTTTGGGATGACTCCGCAAAGTACGATAGGTATTGGTTGCAGTGGCGATAGTTTGCTTCGCATTATTTGCGCTGAGGAAGTTACTCGCAGCCGATATTGCTGCGCTTTACGTGTTCTACCGTTTCCTTCCTCTCCCTTCTTATATCACAACACGCGCGCTGGACTTCGATGACAAAGGCTTACGTTGATCACCATTCATGATGATGACCTAAATAAAATTAAATTTTCGTCCAGAGCAGGATACACGTGTTCTGAAAGTGAACCACTCCTTCGACATGGGGTCCTTTAATGAGACGTTCAACCAGCTATCCTTACCCCTACAAACAAGATTTAATATCGGGTACATCTGACGTTTTATGTTCTATGTAAAAAGAGTTTATTAATTTTAAACATACTACATAAAATTCTTAGTCAGCTGTAAAATTCCATTGCCAAACCATTTTCTAAGTTATGGTATAATTGTTATGTATTGTATTTTTTGCAATTTTCGTGTCTACTGCGACCTGCCTATATAATATTCATGCAAGTTTAACTTAAGAGTTTTATATTTTTATTATGTCAATGTTAGTGCTTATTCACTTCTCATAACAAATCGAAATTAGAAAGGGGTACAAATTTGCTATTGGAAATGTGTCAGAATGATCGAACTTTTATTTGATTACTTGCGTCTTTCCTAGCTTTCATCTGCGTTATACTAAATTCAATGTAGGAATCGTATAGTGACAGCTGTAGCTGTCATAGAGATATGAACTTAATTTAATGACAATAAGGTGCACAGCAAAAATCGTAGACGTACATAATAGAAGCAAGCTCATAATCATTATTGTGACTGAATAAACTTCTGTATTACCTAGTAGTCTTATGTAAACCATAATTGTGTGTAATAGTTTGAGACGCAGGAAAGACCATATACCTTAGAGATACATGTTAGTTCATGTGTCGCAAAAATATAAGATAAATAAGTTGAGCATAATAAATTCCCTGTAATAGATCGAAACGTTATGTTATTTGACCCTTGAAAGTCGTTCAAAGTGATCATGAGTCTCCAGAAATCGGTATTTTTTAAGTAGTCTAGAGTCGCGAAAATTTCATCTTGTTAAGCCAAAAAGAAGTAACTAGAAAAGTTTTGAATGAACTTTATAGACGTTTGGTTTAATTTTGCTTGGGTTTGACTAACACCTTTGCATACTTATTAGTACTTTAGTATTTCACTTTGAAGTAACTTTGAAGAAAATATTACTTTCAATAAAGTAACAAATACTCGTAAATTTGCTAGAGATCTTGGATATGTGCTTACACTTTTCAGCAAATTTGTTATATTATACTGTATTGAACTTCGTAGGTAACCGTAAAAATAAATTTATTCAATTATTTCGACAGAACCTTCGCATTTTCAGGCGCAACGTAATGAATCCTAAACTGGGTGCTTTATATAACCCCAAATAGAGACAACGCTCCAAACTTGTTACCTTAACAAGTCCATCCTCGTTCGAACATCGGTCTAATTTAATGTAGCGTAGTTTGTGATACAATGGCGTTTTTATCCTTCACGTATATTTTGGCAAGAGTATACCGAGAGAAGTGGATTACATCTCAGTCTAGATCGGTCGGCTGCGCGGTGCGCACGCTGTATACATACATAATATAGTCTACACGTGTCATTAATGACGTATGAGTGACGTGCAGTGAAGTTAACTGAATGCGCGTGACACGCCAACGCCGCGTCAAAATGGTCACGTGATTCGCCAACCGAAAATTGAAATGACAGTTACGTTCGTATTCTGAATTTCAAATTAGCACTGCATTAATTACCCTCGTTTATGTAAGCTCGCGTATTCGTTCTGATGTAGGTGTAGGTCTAATGTAGAACGTAACTCATTTGAAATGGAGCTAGTAAACGTCACTTTGGACCGGAATTTATTTCAGCTGTTCAAGTTAGGTTATAAAATTTGTACGCAATTGTAAATACAGAAGGCGTTAAATTGACATAAAAGCGACCGTTTGGTCTTCATACATTTTGTATAAAGGGGTGGGTAGTTACTACTTGTAAGTACGGACGCTCCCAAAAACGAGCAATTTATTTGGTTCTCGTGAATCCAGTAATTTAGTATTTGTTGCCATTAAGTCACAATATACTTAACAAGGGCGTATTTTCTTTGCGAATAGTGTTCTTTACACTTAAGAGCTTTCATATTAAGTACATTCACATCAAATATTCAAGAAGTTTAAAGAATATTTTAGAAGCTGGCTTTGGAAATACAATTTCGCTCTATTTGATACTAGCGGCCCGCCCCGGCATGCGGCACGGGTGGACTTTTATAGCATTCTAATGGTGAAAGAATTATCGAAATCCAGTTCAGTAGTTTTTGAGTTTAATCAAAACACCATACAAAAATACAAACTTTTCCTATTTATGATGAACATGCTTATTTTGTAAACACATAGTTGCTTTACTCATAAATATCTAAACTTTATCTATAAAAACTGTCAACTAGCTTTTATCATTTGTCTTTATTTAGTTTTGAAGTTCCACAGTAGTTAAAATATATATCTATTATTATCCTACCTATACCTCCAAACAAGAGTTCTAGTCACTTTCCATATAGTTTCTTTTGTACTATTCTATGCTATTAACTACCTCAACCAACCTTAAATAATTCAAACTATGGTAGTTTAAGCGAATCACTTGGTCACTGGATAATTCGGTAATGACGGGTCCTGAGTATCGATTTATACTTAAAATAGTTTGTAGATTCGCGTACAAAATTCACACATGTATTCGGGCTAAGTGCTCGCCAGTTTGAAACCTACGATAGTATTTAGGTACCTACTACATTAGATAGAGCTAGAATAATACAGTGCTACTCGGCACCCCAACTGGCTTAGAATGCATTGACTGAAGTAGGGTTCTTACTTCAGAACTAATTTGGTTCTTATGTCCCTACTTCAGTTAGTTAATGTTAAAAAGCAATGTGCAAAATAAAATCAATAAAAGTAAAATAATTTATATTTAATTCTCAAAGTTGCGACTAGATGTCGCTGCACATATTACTCAAAAGTCACTTCATATATGTATACTGTAATGTAAGTTACTGAATGCGTCACTAGATGGCGCTTTTTAATTTTGCTATAAGTCGTAAACATTATTGTTAACACAGACACATTTCAAACAATGCTTACCTATGTATCGTAACCTACCAAAAATGTGTAGTTAGATGTGTTGCTGTTACCTGAGCGTTTATTTTAAATCATACGCCATCTCACAACTCCTGAAGATTTTGGAGACTCTCCACAATAGATAAATCATACTAACATTTTGCTATCGATGTTTAACTCCTAACGAACAATAACTTAAATGATTGTAATAACGAAAACAATTAAGGATTTGCAACCATTAGACTAACCGCCTGCCTCACGCAAGCGGCTGACCTCGTACAATTACGACTGGAAGCGGTCTCACTCTCTTCTAACATACCTCACCAAAGATATATTATAAGCTATTATACAATAATTACAAACTGCTACGATGAAAAACGCAGTAGTTATCACAACCACAAACAGTTGTGCAACCGAAAATATATCTGAAACTTTACACCGCCAAGGTCAAAATGTAAGCGATGTACAGTCAACAATATTTACGGTAGTGGTATACCGACGTGGCTACGGGCGAGAATAGCTTGCACCGGAAGGTCTATACGCAGCGATAACTCCACTACATACAAACAGCACAGGTCAAAGGATTTAGCACTGCATCGCACACATATGTCGCATCCGAGATTTATTTTATACCAAAAATTTACATCCACTCGCTTAAAAGGAAAAAGTTACACCTCGAAGCTTTAATTTGCGGTGAATAAATAACCTGGACTTGACTGTTATCGTCTGGAATGTGTTCTCGCCGAGAAAACTGGAAAATGCTGTACAGATAGCGAGGGAAAAAACAACATAAGAATAAAATTGAAATTTTTCAGAATATGATATGAATATGCTATTAAAATGTTTATTAACCGACCGAAAACATTATAATTTATTTTTATTGTATATTTAAACCTATACATTAAATCACATTTACATTAAAATATACCTACTTTTAAAAAGCTAGACTTTAAAGTATTTTCTCAAATAGGTCATTAATTTTAAAATATTTTTTATCAGTAGGTATGCAGTTATCATTCAAGCTTACGTGAAACGTAAGCTGGAATTGAGTCTATGCTATATATATGAATATAGGTGTATATCACATGCCACTAATATTATAGTTAAGTGAGTAGGAGACATGTCCCACTCTACGCTAATTTGTTTAACTAACAGATATCTTATTCCCTACGCAATTCAGTTAGCTCAGTCTTCATCCATCAGTTGGAGAATACATGCCTAAGATTTAAGGCGCGAGAACTTACAAAGTGATTATCGCAATTTATCAAATTCTAGCTTGGGACCTTCAAAATTAAATATAGCCTCTCTCTATAAATGCGCTATCTAATACTGAAAAAAAAATCATTTCACTCCAGTAGTTCCTGAGATTAACGTGTTCAAGCAAACAAACTCTTCAGCTTTATATATTAGCGTTGATTTAAATCGAAATAAAACGAGATGTTTTTAATTCTTACCTAACAAAAAGTCCATCATTTTGACATATGCAATTTTTGTATTAAGAGAAGAGTCGTTTCGTTACTGCGGCATTCGGGGATAACTGGGTCAATTCTGCAGACTAAGCGGCGCCTGGAGTATTGACTAGCGAGGGTAGGAAACAAATATGATTATCTAGTTAGCGGTGATTTGATGTAGAACGTTGAATTTAAAACGCAATGTTCCACCTGAGTAGATAAAAGAATATTCTTCATATTTCATAAAAGTTATTCGGTAGATATCATAAATTGGGTGCATTGGCGATTGTGGTCTAAAACGTGGCAAATATTTAATGGACGACTCATTTGAAATAAATAAACATACATACTTATTTTGTTTACATGTGGGTTTAGCTAACTTTTTTCATATAACTTTCTTATTAAGATATATTAATCACACATATTATCGTCATAGGTCGAACTGCAAACTAGCGTAAATCATCAAACATCAAAACTAAGAGCGACAGGGAGAGGAAGATACCCTCTTGATGTTCAGCGGTCGCCGTAGGCAAGGAAACTTGCAAAAGGGAATTGCAACTAAAAGATTAATCTGAGTTTCTTGCCAGTTCCTCTCAAAATTGCCTCATCCAGAACTGGGGGTAGTAAAAAAGAGGGACGCATGAAAAGACCATGATTTGAATTAATTTAAATGTGTCTATATGAAAATATATTTTTTTAATTTTGCATCACTGATGCGTTTTCGATTTCTTGCGGAACCCTTTTTGATTTTATCATTTTTGATGATCGAGCCGATTTTCGTGGAACTTCTGAGAGCCTCTTACGGATTCCCAAAATTCCGCGGAACAACATTTGGGAACTGCTGGGATACCCCATTTAATCATTTGAAAAACTCTATTGCCGCTTTAAACGTATACACGCCAGCACTTGTTAATTAATAACATGTTTGTTACCTAGTTGGTAACAAAATTCAAATTTGTCGCATGACTTACCGCGCGGTCGCCGTGTGGCGGCTGCTCACAAAATGTTCACGCTACCCAACCATTTAAAACGTTGTTGCTGAATAAATAAAGTTTATATTACTATTACAACGCGAGCAACCAATAAAGCAAAGTTTGATCAAATATGTATTTTAATAAATGTGTCTTTTGAGATGCGGTTTTATTCGATACGCATAGGAAATAACGCTTTCAGTGATGTCTAAATTATTAGCATCCAATATTAACACAGTCATACAAAGTATGACAAAGCCTATATTTTTACATTGTTTTAGTAATATTACTAAAATTAGTCTAGTTAGTAATTTAAACCATTAAGTACGACAAAGGAGAAGTGTAATAAGTTTTTGGTCTTATCGCACCAGAATGTAAACCGCTTATCTGGCAAAATATTAGATGTAGAACTTTTTAATGAAAAATATAATATTGACATTGTATGCTTTACAGAAACATGGCTGAAAGCACACAAGATGGGTTTTAATATAAATGGCTATACGGTTGCTAGTTTCAATAACAGGGTCTCTGCTGAGGGTGGAGGTGTACTTATATTAATGCGAGATGGTTTGAAATTTAAAGAACGTAGAGATATTAGCAGTATGTCAGTAGATCGGATTTGTGAGGTCGCTTGCGTTGAAACACAGCTTTACTATATAATATGTATATACAGACCACCTTCGTCAGACTACCAACATTTTATAACTACAATGGAAGATATACTTAAAAAATTCAAAAGTAATAAAAACATATTGATCTGTGGTGACTTTAACATAGATATATTGGTAGATTCAACAGAAAAAAATAGTTTTCTGGCTCATGCTCATCATTCTGGCTGGTTTTATGTCTTTTAATCTAAACTGTTTGTATTCTGAGCCTACTAGAGTCACACCAACAACGGCCACCTGCATTGATAATATTATCACAAACTTTGAGGTAGCCGATAAAATTTTGGTAACTGGTGTTCCTTCTGACCACAAGTGCCAAATTGTTAAAGTTAGTAACGCATTGAATATAGAAAAATCAACTATTAGTTTCAGACCCCTCACAAAGAAAAATTTAGATAAGTTTAGTCATAATTTAAAAACGAGATTGTGTCAACAAACTTTGGATTCAGGCAGTAGTTCTAATGCTATGTATAATACATTAGCTCAATCAATTCATGAGGAATTTGAGAGAGTTTGTAAAATTAAACGTTTAGAAATCGACCCCAATAAATTAAAATTTAATACTTGGGCTACCAAAGGTATAAGACGGAGCCAAGATGTTTTGTATGAATTATATAATGTAAGGTCCTACACAACTGATGACAATTTTATTAATACTGTTAGGACATATTCTAACATTTTTAAACAAGTTTGTATTCAGGAAAAGTCACTGTATATGAGTGAATTAATAAGAAAATCGGATAACAAAATAAAGTCAACGTGGAAAATGATTAATACTGAGACTGGTAAAAACAAAATTAAAGATAAAACTATAAACTTAAATATCAGTGATAAGTTAGTCTCAGATAAAAATATTATTGCTAATTTTTTTGCTAATTTTTTTTACTAATATACCAATGGATACCACTAAATACCTATCATCTTCCCCTCAGGAAGCTGAAAGACTATTAAAAGCGAACATTAAATCAGACGTGTCTAAATTCGGCTTCCGGACAATAAATGATGTTGATATTGTAAAGGCATTCCGAACAATTAAAATGAAAGGCACAGAAGACTTGTGGGGACTTTCTGTTAACCTTCGGCATACAAGGTGAAAAAAAATCCTCACCTATACGACGTGGGGTTAAATTAACCCCACACGGGATTGCCTCTACTTTATGTATGCGCCAAGTGCAATAAGTTTGAATGAGTTTTTTTATATAACTACATCACAAAGTTAATGAATAAAATAAAAAATGTATTAAATTAAACATTTATTATAAAAAAAAACTTAAAAATCACATAACCTTTCCGTGAATTTAACAAAATGTTCTTAAGACAAAATAAAAAATCAACAAAAATATTTCTTAAAATTAACACAATTATTTTACTTATTATATAAAACTAGATATATTTGACTTTATAAAAATAATCACAAATAGCACTTTATGGCTATATAAGGGAGATCATTCGTTATCTAAATCAGTACAATTTTGACATATCAAATTCGCATGTTCCTTACATATCGCGGCATTACATTTGAAACAACCGTTCAGAGTCTTCCTATCTTTGTTTCTTGGACAAAAAGAACATCTCTGAGACCTTCTTGGTTGCTTTTGTGGTGGTCCTGGAACTTCTTCATGCAACATTTCATGCACGCGTCTTCTTATATCTCGTGGTATATGTGGATTGTCTTTCCTTTTCCTAATGTGGTCTTCGAGCAAAGAAAGTCCCAATTGCTTGATGAAGTTCTTCCTAAGATTAGTTTTATTCCTTTCAATGCTGTTATTCAACATATACACAATAAAAGCATTTATACCAGCATGGTTCAACATGGAAAAAAATACGGTAAGAGGCCAGCGTTTGCAGTTGCGGGTAACATCGTATGTTCTTGCAAGTTTATCGACAACATCAACTCCGCTCTTTGTCGAGTTGAGTTTAACGTTTTAACGTTATAATAGACGGCTTTCTTCGGTCTCCGCTTTCTGGATCCACCTCATCATCATGATGTAATGAGGACATCATGTGTACACATTTTCGTGGCTTTGGTATGTAAGATACAATAGTTATGTCTTTTTGGAATCCAAACACAGATGATGTTTCTTCACGTCTAGCCTTGAACTGAGGTGGAAGGCATGTCTTGTTCGACCTTAGTGTACCAACGGCAGTCAATTTGTGGTTTTTGAGCAAATGTTCAGCAGTTTCATAGCTCATAAAAAAATTATCCATGGTGATGTTTCTTCCTGATCCAGACACGCATCTTACCAAACGATCAACAACATCAAATGGCTTATTACTCAATGTATAAGGACTGTTGTCAGGCTGTTTTCCACAGTAAATTTCCAAGTTCATTGTGTAAAATGTTTTAGCATCCACTAGAGCGTAGATTTTCAACCCATACTTAGCCGGTTTCGAGGGTATGTATTGACGAAAGATACATCTTCCTCTAAACGCCACGAGTTCTTCGTCTATGGTCAAGTATTCATGAGGCGTATAGGCATTCTGACAGTTTTTCACGAATATGTCAAAAATATCTCGAATTGGTGCCAAACGATCAATAGTTGCTCTTGCTGTACGAGTTGACGAATCATCAAATCTCAAGTTATTTATCAAAAATGAAAATCTCTGTCTCGACATAGTATTTCTAAACACTTCAATTCCTGTGCCGTCATTACTCCATAAGTCTATAAGACTTTGCCGGCCAGATCTAAACAAACCTGCCAAGAACAACAACCCAAACAGAGCTTTCATCTCAGCTTTATTAGATTCCCCATAGGATGGATTAGATGTAGAGTTTTCCATTCTCGAAGTAATTTTCTGGTTTGTATATATCAAAACCATGTCAATAATTCCGTCAGTGAAGAAGGTCTCGAAACTTTCCAAGTGAGTTTTTTTATGTCGAGCTGCATCTTTACACCCAGGCAAATGCGTTATTAGGTTTTCGGCCCTTGTCCGAACATTGGTTCGCGGTGGCGATTTATACCACTTTGTTCTTCCATCTTTTCCGAGATAAAATGGTTGAGGTGTATCATCTAAATATGGTTCAAGATTATTTTCAGCATCTTCCACGTCCGTATCACTTCGAACTTCAGAAGCCTCGCTGATATGATCTGCTTCGTCGTCACTGCTAGGAGGAAAGTTTTCATCGTCCGACAAAGTATCATTTTCTTCCAATAAGGCCGCCGCAATACGATCATCCCGAAGGTTTTTAGACATATTAACTAGCTGTAGGTACCTTTAATAAAAATAAAAAAGTATTAAAAAAGCACTAATTGTAAGTGTAAATAACGAAAAACACAGAAGTAGGCACAAACTTTTTTTACGACGTCCCATACAACGTGGGGTTAAAAACGCCCGGGAACCACTTTGCGTGCGTGCACACACGACGCCGGCGCGCGCAATACTGATCCAATGCTGTGATTCGACGCGGCAATATTTAAACTCCAGCTACTGTGAAAATCAAGTTATTTGGTTGCGTTTAAATATACAATCAACGCAATTTAAAAGTGTTGGGGTTAAAATAACCCCACCTCGTATGCCGAAGGTTAAAGCTATTGACACAGTAATACAAAATATCGCTCCTATTCTAGCGGCTATCTTTAATACATCCATAACTGATGGAGTATTCCCTGACTTAATGAAGATTAGTAAAATAGTGCCGATATTTAAATCAGGTTGCTCAAATAACGCGACTAACTATAGGCCTATCTCGATATTACCAACTCTAAGTAAAGTATTTGAAAAGATTATGCTTAATCAAATGTTGACACATTTTAATCTAAATGGGATATTGCACGATAAGCAATTTGGATTCACTAAAGGCCGGTCAACTCAGGACGCAGGATGCACTCTGATTAAATCCATACTAGAGGCTTGGGAGGGGTCGCAAGATGCTCTTGGAGTCTTCTGTGACCTTTCCAAGGCATTCGACTGTGTAAATCATGAGACACTCGTTCTTAAGTTAAAATATTATGGAATTACTGAAAAATCGCTTGATCTTGTTATATCCTATTTATCTGATAGGAAACAAATAGTATATGTAGACGGCGTTGCTTCAAAAGAGCATTTAATAAAAATGGGCGTGCCCCAAGGATCTATTCTGGGTCCTTCTCTGTTCTTAGTTTACATCAATGATTTACCATACATCATAAATAAACTGTCAGATATAGTTCTTTTTGCAGACGATACATCATTAATATTCAAAGTCAATAGAAAAGATACTAACCTTATTGAACACAATAAAACACTTAGTATACTTTCACATTGGTTTTCTTCAAATAATCTTTTATTAAACGCGGGTAAAACTAAATGCGTCAGTTTTGCGCTACCAAATGTAACTACCGCTAAACCAATTGCTTCACTTAATGGATAAACGTTGGACCTAGTTCAATCGACAGTATTTCTAGGAATAACATGAGATTCAAAACTGCAATGGGGCCCTCATATTGAAAAATTGACTCAGTTCCGCATCTTATGCTGTCTGGAAAATTAGGCAATTAAAACTAAAACCATGCTTGTACAGACCCTCATATTCCCTATAATTGACTATGGTGATGTGTGCTACCTCGACCTGAATGCAGATCTTCTCAGTAAGCTCGACCGCCTTCTTAATAACTGCATTCGATTCGTATTAAATCTCAGGAAGTATGATCATGTGTCTGCGTTTAGACATGAGTTGAAATGGTTGCCCATTCGTGAACGAAGAAACTTGCGAGCATTGACTACTCTCTTTTCTACACTCGATTCTCCCAATGCCCCCAGTTATTTATTTTCCCTCTTTCAATACGTTCATACCAATCATAACAGATTTCTTCGTTCCACTAATAATCGCCTTCTAAACATCCCAACTCATCGTCTGCGTAATATGCGCTCTTCTTTCATTGTCCACTCCGTTCTCCTCTGGAATGATCTCCCACAGGAAATTAGGATGGCAAACAGCAAGTACACTTTCAAAAAAAAAAGTACGTGAGCATATATATAAATCCACTAGGGCAGGTAATTAATTCACAATCATTGGTAGTGACAATATGTGTAGGTATGTATTTATTATATATATTATATACATATATACATATATATATATATATATATATATATATATATATATATTTATATAGTTTAATTATTAGGTATATTCATTATTTTACGGATAAGTAGTAGTAATATTTATTATATTAAAGTTTTTCGCTTAATGTGCACCCTACCAAAAATATCTCTGCATCACCCAAAGGTAGACTGGTAGATAATGCTCCTGGCATTAAGTCCGCCATTGTACAATGTACTGTGCATGAAGTTTAATAAATAAATAAATAAAAAATAAAATATTACAGAAAAGAGCAGTTAGGGCTATTTACGGTTTAGGTAGTCGCGACTCCTTACGTACCCTGTTTAAAGAGATAAATATACTTACCGCTCCTTCTGAGTACATATACCAAAATATTATTTTTGTTAGAAAAAATATAGATCATTATAGTAAAAAAAGTGATATTCATAATGTTAACACAAGAAATAAACATAAAATTGCCATACCCGGTTTTAGAGTAAGTAGAACCAATAAATCATTTATGGGATATGGTATTAGGTTTTATAACAAACTCCCTAGTCGTGTTACTGATTTGCCTGATACAACTTTTAAAGCATATATTAAACGTGTCCTTGTATCTAAAGGTTACTATAGCGTTAAGGACTATATTGAGGATAAAGATGTTTGGTCTCATGAACCATCCTGCGTAACACTTCCTAGAGACCCTGTATCTAAGTAAAATAGTAAGCATAATAGTGTGATGTTCTGTGAACTATCTGTAATCGGCCTAATGAGTTACATTAATAGACCGCTAGTTCTGTCTCAAATTAGCTTTTTTTATTAGTATAAAAACTTTAATAGATAAATAATCAAATATTATAAAGACAACCGTTCGGGAAAATAATGTGTATGCCAAATAAATAATAAAAGTAACTGGATCAAAACCTACGCTCTGCCCATTTGAGGATGTTTCGCCGGACCGTCTCATGTGGGTCGTGTTAAAACCGGCAGTAGAATAACCCACTGAGTTTGTTTCGCCGGATCTTCTCAGTTGGGGCGTATTGGATCCGGTGGTAGCATTAAAGCGCGTCCGTCGTTATATACTCATGGTCCGCCCAAATAATGACAATTGTTCTTAATATAATTTAATATAGACAGAACAAGCTATTGGACACAATATAGTAAAATAATAAAGTTAAGACTAAAATGATTAAAAACAATAACTAAAATACCTGCTTAATATGCTCATTTAAAAATGTTAAAATTATACATAGATTAATAATAAATTATTGTTTTGACTATTTGCAAGTGCCTGTAATAGGTTTACGTAAATAAAAATGATTTTTATTTTATTTATTTATTTTATTTATGTTATAAACGTCGCATTTGACAGATAGGATTAAAAGACAGCCAATATACGATATTTACCTACGTCTGCTAAGTTTTAAGCTGAAAGTAATAATAAAACGAAATAATCTTCAGACGGCGACAAGTACCTTTACTCTAATACTTTATGAACTAATCTCTGCAGCAAGATTACTAGCGCTGAAGAGTTTAAGACTCTTACACGTTCTTAAACGTTCGGGCCTCTTTAGTTGCCCAATACACATATAGCGTTAAACGTTCGGGCCACTTTGGTTGCCTCTCCGACTTGTAACCTTTAAACGCGTTTTTATCTGTGGAACGTTTCTAAAAGCTTCATAAGTGTTACACTAGATGTCTCTATATTAAATAACGTGTCGAACCAATACAACACTTAGTATGTCACAGTAAGAATTTAAAAAGAAAAAAATTGTTTACATTAAGCGCGGTGTCAAGTGTCTCAAGAGGTTAGAAGTGCGGTGAGGTCCACTTTTGAAATGTGAGTTACGATTTGTTTATTCATCCAATGTGTTGAGTGTTATATGTTTTTAGAATCGTGAATGTTTATACTTTGAGATCGTATAGCAATTTTAAACATCCGCAGTGTAATAGAATGTTTTTACATGTGTTAAAGTCGACAGACCAAAACTTAGCGCCTGAGTGTGCCGGTTTATCGGTAAGTTTTTGTATGATATTATACATATTATAGTAAAATACGTCTTGTTATTAGATAAACAGGTCATTATTCATATTTAAGTAAACCTACGTAAAGTATTTCGACGAAAATAATTAGGATTTCACGTTTTTATATTTTCGTTCCCGCGATTTAGGTATAGGCAACCAAGGCCGTCCGTAACGGTTATAAAATAAGGGCGTTTACAAACGAAAAATCATGAGTGTATTTTATATGATTTTTCGTTGCTGCTTTATTATTTTATTTGGCTAAACTCAGGAACTACTGGTTCGATTTCAAAAAATCTTTCAGTGTTTGATAGTCCATTTATCGAGGAAGGTTATAGGCGATATTTTATTTTTAAAAAAATTAGGAATCCGTACGATAATTGCAATTTTGTAACCCAAGGTGTAAAATCGATAACCTATTTATGCGTGCGCTGCAAAAACTATTGACAATAGAACAAAATGATGTACTACGGGTTTGTAGGTCTTATTAAGATCTACAAAAAACTCCGCGAGAGCACATATCTAACTATCATAGTTTAGTCACAATAACCGCTTTTATGTTAATAAAAAATTTTAAATCGTCTGAAGAAAGAAACTACGTAAAATATGTATCGTAATATTAATCCTTATCCAAATTAATCATTATGTTATCAAGGGTATTTATGTAGAAGTAAAATACTTTTTGTTTTATTCCAATCGGACATTTAGTTTAGATATTATCACGAGTATAATAACGCCTACCTACAAAATAACATTATAACAAAAAAAAAAAAGTTTTTATTATTTTATATTACTTATTTAAGAATTATAAAACATACCTACAATAATTGACTATCACCTAAATTTAGAATAAAAATAATTTATTTTAAAACAAATCCTAAAGTCGTGTGTAAAATCCTTAGGCGGGCGGCCATCTTGCCGTAATTTCGTTATCGGAGACGAAATCTAGGTCGATCTAGTTTACTTCAGGAACGCGTTTTTTTATTTTGGTTTAATGGGCTACACTGTTCATTTTAAGTAATAAGATATTGGTGTCAAAAAAAAGCTTATTTAATCTAGTTTAATTATTATTAAAAAACATTGCGAATAATTAAAAAATGATTCGTTAAAACTTGTTAAAAGAAATATTTTGCGTAAATTTAACCCGTATTGTTAAGTTAATTATTTTTTTGTGAATAGCAGATTAATTGTTGAACTTTAATTAGTACATATTTTGATTCCTTAATAATTCAGCTTGATACTGGTAGGTTTTACTTTGCTATAGTAAAACCTACCAGTTTTGCAATAGTTTGCTAGTAAATACACTTTGAATCAGTAACGGCGCGAACGCTCGACGCGGTTCGCGCTCGGACGTTCAAGGGGTAGGCGGCTGTCATCGCCCGGACGTTCAAGTGGTTAATATTTTTATAGAATTTATGGCTAAGTGTTAAAAATCATTTCGTAAGTAAGTTCAGTGTTTGTTTAGTAGTTAAGTTTAGTTCACTATAAGTTAGCTTTATCCGCTTGTACTCTGTTCCCATCAATCGCAATTTTATGAAAGGTATCCTGTTCATATATTATGTTACTTAAAATAGTGAATACTCATGTGACTGAAGTTATTTAAAAAGTATATTAAAAAAAAAGATTGTATTAATTTAAAAAAATCTTCACTTAACTTCAAAACAATCGCTACACATGACTACCTACTGTTTAGTGGAATTTTAAATGGATGGCAAATAATTGAAACATCTTATGTACGAGAACAGCGCGTAGCAGAGGGCGCGACAAAGCAGCGTAGCTGCGCTTGTAAATTAGCTATACTAGTTGACGTGTAACTCATACTATGTTATTATTTTTACTTTATATCTACATATAGAAAAATACATTTAAAAATATAAAAAGTTGGGCCCCAACAAGCAGCAGGAGTGAACTCCATGCAACTGTAACGCCTGAGCTCCTGGGACTGGGGTGCGTAACTCAGTAGGGCTTATTGATAGTCCTCGCAGAGGATGTGTGTGGGGTACGATCATTATCACTAAACACTCTTTTAAATAATCTAAAGATTGTACGAAATATTAACAACGGTCGAATCATTTGTATTGTTGCTAGCCTACGCTGTTAAGTAAATTATTAAGTAGGTATTTGATTTTCTTGAGACTTGAGACGTATATTTGCCATCCCTTTATAGAATTACGTATAGTTATTACGATGGAGCTTTGAAATAAACAATTTTATATTTCCATATAACATATAAATATTCACATACATTAAAAAAAACGGAGTCCTTCAATCCCCTACGGAGTGCGTAAATATTCAGTATTTTATTATGAGATTTTCCGTGGATTATCCAAAATAGTCTTTTTACAAACCTTGACCGCATTATTTTTTATATTACAATTTTATATATTACAAGCGGCCGTAGCCCAATGGCTAAGGGCGTCGGACTTGTGATCTCGAGGTCGCCGGTTCGAACCCCACCCATTGCACTACCGACGTGAACCCACTTGTAACACAAGCATTTTAGCTTAGCACGAGGGGTTAACAAGAATACTAGTAGATTTAAAAACTCTGCTAGTAATCTTTTTAAAAAAAAAAAAAAAAAAAAAAAAAAAAAAAAATTATTGCGAATACAATAAGAAAAATAAATTAACGAAATAAATAAAGTCATTATCAAACTATGCGCGTACCTACATATATTTTGACCATTCATTTTTTATATATAGATAAGAAGACCCTTGTGCTATCGGCCATAAAGGAAAGCAGAACTCCAGCCTTATTTAATAGATTAAAACTACAAACTTAGCAACCTGCGCAAGAGAGCAAGCCGTGTGGAGCCAAATCTCAGCTCAGGGCTGTCAGACAGGCCTGCTACCTGAACGCCGAGACCGGTGCTCGGACCCCCCACAGCCAAACAGCAATAATAATAATAATAATAATATATAATAAACCAATGGAAGGAAAACCCGCGGGATTTTTAGTGGGTATGCTCTCTCCGCGGCGCGACTTGCGCGTCGCATGTTATTTTGGGAGGTGAGTGAGTCCCACATACCCCTCGCTGACGCGGGGAACACAAATTTTGTAATCCCCTAGGGGTAGCTTAATGCATTTTACCCAGATTAAAAAAACCGGCCAAGTGCGAGTCGGACTCTCGCACGAAGGGTTCCGTACCTACTAGTTGCAAGTGCCTACCTATTTTTGATATCAAGAATACAACAAGTAACACAGTATAAACGTTCTTGTAGCTCGTTGTAACTCTGATCGATGTTAATAATAGTTGATTGAATGAAAGGTAAATTGCGGTTTACGGTTTATGACGTATTAAAAAAAAACTACTTACTTGATCTCGTTCAAACCAATTTTCGGTGGAAGTTTGCATGGCTATGTACATCATATATTTTTTTTAGATTTATCGTTCTCTTATTTTTGAAGATACAGGGGGGGGGGACACACATTTTACCACTTTGGAAGTGTCTCTCGCGCAAACTATTCAGTTTAGAAAAAAATGACATTAGAAACCTCAACATAATTTTTAAAGACCTATTCATAGACACCCCACACGTACGGGTTCGACGAAAAAATTTTTTTTTAGTTTCAGTTCTATGTATGGGGAACCCCAAAATTTATTGTTTTTTTTCTATTTTTGTGTGAAAATCTTAATGCGGTTCACAAAATACATCTACTAACCAAGTTTCACCATTATAGTTCATATAGTTTCGGAAAAAAGTGGCTGTGACATACGGACGGACAGACAGACAGACAGACAGACAGACAGACAGACAGACAGACAGACAGACAGACAGACATGACGAATCTATAAGGGTTCCGTTTTTTGCCATTTGGCTACGGAACCCTAAAAAACGGGCTGTCGCTGCTGGTACGGTTGCTGAAATAATTTTGACTTTTAAGATTTTTTTAGGAACTTACGATAGAGTTTACAGTCCCAGGGCATGTCATAATTCATGTGGACTTTGGCATCGGTACTACCCATTCAGTATCAACAGTAAGGCTTTTAATGCCATTTAAGTTTGAAGTAGGCTAATGAGTGCACTCATTACGTAGCTGTACCTACCTATGTTTGTGTGCCCTGCAAATCTATCTCTTTGGTAGAGTGTACATGCACCAATCCACTAGTTAAACGTGGTGACTGTTACGGGGAGTTCTATATTCCCTCTAAAACCAAAATATAAACGCTTGTAACTGAACTCGTTACACGCATTTGCCTGAATATCAATTAGCTATTGGGCTATCAGTTGCCGCCAATATTTGAGTAGGCACTCGTACTGTAACTAGAAAATTGTCGGAAAACGTGTGTGCAATTGGAATGCATTTCTTTAAATTTTTCATAACCTTGGATCCGCTACGAGTGCTTATAGGGCACCAAGTTTTTTTATTTTGATAAAAAAACGAGTACCTACATATTTTATTATTTTCATTAGAATAATTTGTTTTGATTAACTGCCTTGTTGGTCTAGCGAAATATTTATGTACGACCGTACCTACCTAACAAGGTCCCGGGTAAGGGTACTAGAAAAATGTTGTTTTAAAAAAAAGTCAATTACCTCCTGTTTACCTCCTGTTTACCTCCTGTTTACCGTGCCTCGCAAGGCAGACTACTTACTACCTTTAGGTATATCGTAAGCAAAATTGAAGATTATCTTACCTATTATCTTTACATCTTTCTATTTGATGAATATGACAAAATAATATTAATTTATTGAAATCTGAAATAAGGTACCTAAGTATTCTAAAAAAGAAACTAAAATTCTAGAAAAAAAAAACACTTGGTTCCTAAATGAAAATTTATTCTTGTTTGGAAAGCACTCCGATAAAAACGTGCTACAACAATTTCAAATTAAACTATTCAACTTGATATCTCCATTCGTTCTTTGGTAAACGGCAGTTATATCACTAACGAATCTAATGATTAAATTAACATACGAGTTCACGACCATCCACTTGAATACTGAGTTGTGGTCTGATTAGAGGCAGTTGTGGTTGTGGTGTGTTCACAATGGTTTGGGTCACAATGAATAGGTAGGTACCTAAGTAACTAGGAATTGTGAGCGAATTTGCTCATATTGAGAATCTACAACATTAAAAAAAATACTAAGAGATAAGAGCAGGTCTATAACAATTTTTCATGGAATTCCTTAGCACGGCCTTCCAGACAGCAATTTTACATATTGTTCTTTTATACCTACTGAATTCAATAATTCAGTAAGTATAATCGATATAGATTAGAATATTACATTAACTACATAATTGTTTTCTATAAAAAATTGCATAGGTACTCAAAATGTTTACAAAAGCATTTGCAAACTGCTTTTCATTTCTTAATTATTTCCAAAAAACAATAAACAAAAATATTAAGTAACCAATACGGTTTATTTCAATTCAACACTTCATTAATATCGCGAGGATTTAAGTACTACATACTCGACGTCTCTACACTTTGCTGATCAAACCCGTTCACAACTAGATTTTAAAATCAAAACAAAATAATAATCAACTCACATCCTAATATAGTTTTTCTCCGAGCATGGTGGTTACGCAACGCTACTGCGTCATGTAATTCATCGGTTCAATGTAGGCTTCGAGACAACGGGGTCAGCTTGGTAGACGAGACGACGCCACTGGTATCGACTTGAACAGCTGATGCTGTAAGATTTTCAGTAGCATCCGACGAGAGCACGAGCTGCGTACACGGATTTCGATACAGTTACGCGCCCTGTGAAATTCGCCGTTAATTTGAAAGTAGCTATTTGAAAAATGGTCTATTTTTAATTTTTCCGTAATTCTGATTGTAACTTTCAAAAGTGTGTGAGTGTTTTTTTTTAAATGCGTTCGTTTTACATTGTTTGGTGCTAATGATTTTTTTTATAATTGTTTTATACAGATACAATTAATATAAGAAATTAATTGTGTAACATTTTACTTCCATTTATAATTGTGCTTAGGTACTTTTTATTTATTACTTTAAAAAGGTCTTGAGTACTTATAAATGAAACATTCTGTTCTGACTGTAACTACTTACCTCAAATCTATAAGTTAGACACCGTTTTGGCTTGCAACCTTTAGGGAAAACAAAAATCAGACATATGCCTAAATAATGACTCCTTAAGTATTTTGTTAAAACGTTGTCCTTTCGTATTATACACAATTAGGAATAAATAGAATTTCGTTGTTCTTTTATTTTATTTTATTATTTAGGTAATTTATCAGTTTTATTTTTCAACTAAGGATAGACGTCCCGTTTTATGAATTGATGAATGTAATACCTACATACTTAATCACCAAAGTTTATGTGGATTATACACATAACCTCAATGGTGACCTTTTATTATAGTAGGAACCTACTACTTATAGAATTAAAATTCAGAACTATATCCTATACCAACAACAGTTTTTAATTTTATTCTTAGTGAATAAAATTAGGTGCTAGGTACCTAATTTTATTCATTAAGAATAAAATAAATACTTACCTCATGACGTGATTTGTATAAATTGAAATTATACTTATTCAATCATTTCCTGAAAGTAATTACTTCTATGTGTTTTGCTTTATTAAGTAGGTATCTTATTTATTATTCATTATTTTGTGTAAGTACCTAGTTAGGTTTTACGTAGCTCCGATTTTATGGGCGCCGTTAATAATTTCGCAGCTATTAATTAGAATATTACTAAGCTTTAGTTTAGTATCAGTGAATAATGATACTTAACTGAATATTAAACTAGGTTGTCAATTTGTTATGCAGCGTTAAACCAACGGCTAAGCGCCTCACAGTTTACCTGTATAACGATGATGGAATATTAATTGCAGTTAATATTTTAACAGGCGCTTTGTAGCTTTACTTACAAAGTGTAATCTTAAGATTGTTAGTCGATTTATTTATTTAGTTCTGGTTTGGCAAAGAAATTAGTTTATTGTATGAAAATGCTTTGTGATGGAATATTAATATTGTCAGCAATATACCTACCTAATATTATACTTTAACGTAAGACTAATTACCTATTGCGCAGCGAGAAAACATTACCACTAAAAATTAACGGCTTATTTTTATTAATTAGTCCTTTGTTAATGGCTAAGTATTTCGTTAAGATAAGGTACGCGGCGATACGCCTTACGTAATAGGTACCTACCTACTTACCCATTACGTCTAAGTACCTATTAAAATTTATACTGGGTGGCGCAAAAGTAAAGACTCAATTTGATTCAGTTATTAAAAAAATTCTAAATTAGAAAACTTGATTCAGGTAATTTTAAATGTATATTTGTGCCATTAAATTTCGTACCATTAGGATTTAAAGATGATGTCTTTTAAATGGTGACCTCTAGAGTTAATGCACATCTGAGCCCTATTTATGACATTTTGCATAACTAGCCGTAACACTTCCTGCGATATGTTCCTTATTTCTTGATAAATAGTCCAGACTTCTTTCTTTGGGGTTTTTTGAAATCTCGGGTGTATGTGAACAAGCCAGAGACTCTCGCAGCTCTAAAAGAAAACATTTATCAAGAAATAAGGAACATATCGCAGGAAGTGTTACGGCTAGTTACGCAAAATGTCATAAATAGGGCTCAGATGTGATCAACTCTAGAGGTCACCATTTAAAAGACATCATCTTTAAATCCTAATGGTACGAAATTTAATGGCACAAATATACATTTAAAATTACCTGAATCAAGTTTTCTAATTTAGATTTTTTTTATAACTGAATCAAATTGAGTCTTTACTTTTGCGCCACCCAGTATGTTAAGTAGGTTCAAACCTACGAATATTTTTTCCATTCGAACACCAAATGCATATTCTGCTTGAAACGCAAATTGGTATGTTCAATTTTCGAGTGAGGGGGTTAATTTTAATTAATCAAATGCTGTGGATTCTCACATCCTTATGATTGATTTGAAATTATAAAAAATAATCCTCTTGATGTTTGATTATACTGCGCAGGCGTTTTTTCACGGTTAATGACTACTAAAATAAAAAGCATATTGATAACTAGAATGATGACATATAGATGCCTAATAGTTGGATACTGTAAGTTTATGTGACAACTAGTTTGCTCTAAAGCTGTTATTGATAGGTTGGAACGAGGTCTACTCTCAAAATTCTGAACTGATTCGTTAATCTGAAACATTCATCAGCTTCTCAAGTTAGAAGTTAGACGCTGGCATATTCTTATTTATAGCTTACATAAATCAGCACCTACGTCACATTTATTTTATACCTAGGTACAGCTATAGATATATAATTTTGATTAATTAATAGGGCAAATCATATATAACATATCATATCGATAGCACAAATCGTCTTAATAAAAGTATTTAGTATTTTTAGGATTCCATACCGAAATACAATAAAAGTGTTTTTATTTTGCAATTTTTCCCTCGAAATTTAGTACGGCAATAGGTAGATTAAACCGAAATAATATACCTTTTCATATACCTACTTATGTAGTTGAAACTACAAGCAAGAAAACTTAAAATAAAGAAAAGCGCATTTACCTCAGTGCATACATATGGTAGACATGCATCACCTCATATTTAATGAAGACTTTGAAATAAAACTGAAATGCCAATGTATCCTTATAACCTCATAGAGCTGTAAGTGCAATTTAACAAACTGTCAGCCAAAGCTATCCCTGAAATAGTTCGAGTAATGTTGAATAACCAGTATTGTATAGCTTAGAAATGACTTGAGACAGGGGAACGCCTGTTGAAGACATCTACCGTCTATCTATATTAAGATCAACACATTTCCAGGTTAGTTCTTAATAGGAGTTTTGGGGAGAGGCTACTTTATAATATTCCTGGATTGCAAAGCTGTAAATGTTCCTCGTCTTATAATTGTATTTGTAAGTTCTGTTTAGTATGATTTTTATGTTTCTTTTTATGTCTTCAACGGAGAGTGTTAAAATTATTGCCACCATATTTGGATCTCTATGGGCATGTAACTTTCAAAATCAAAGAATTCAGAACATATACCTAACTATTTCCCATTAAAGGCGCTTTTAGCAACAGCATATTTCATTTAAATTAACCATATATTATGATAACTAGACCAATAAAATGAGTAAAGTAGCGTTTTAATAAATCGAAATGATAGGTTTTTGTAGTTATTCTGACGGATATTTGTTTTATTTTGATAGTTAGCTATAGAAGTTAGCTATCAGGTTTTTGCTACTTCTCCGAGCATAAGGCCCCGTTTACGGAGACGCGGGGCGTCGCGCGACGCGTTGTGCGGCGCGGCCCGCATCGAATAAAAACATACAGAATTATATGAGTACAAGTGTCATGCGTCCTCCCGTCTCCGTTAACAAGTCCTAAGGGCGAACAATGCTCCAGCCTTAATAAATGGTGTGAAGACTACAAACTAAGCAACTAGCGCAAAAGCGTCTTATGTGGGATGATACTTATACGGTATAATAGGCAATACGGTATTAAATTAAGACAGACACTTATTAAAAATTTACCAGTTACAAGTGGATTATACACAGTGAACTTGTTTAATAATCTGTATGTGCATAAATTCTGAGACTGAATACATACTAGAACTTACAAAGAGCATATCTGATAGTGCCAATCCAATCGAGATAATTACATTACATTGTAGGTACTAAATCGCGCAAACAATACCGCTTGGTATTGAGTTAGGGCGAGTTAGTAGGTACCTTTGTAATCAGCACATGCATTAGGTACCGATGGTATTGTAGGAATTGACAGCTTTTGGAATTATATGGCTTAATCAAACTGTAGATGTAGGTATATAGCTAAGTGCACCTAGTATGCGCTATAATCGTACAGAGTTTAATTAAAATCCAAAAGTAGCATCGATAATAGACTGCCCTCCATAAAAAAAACCAAAGTATCTTCAATATAATTTAACCTTCATTAGTTCTATTTATACCTCCGCGTATTTTATCTTTAGATGTACTAATAAGTTTTTTTTTTAGTAGAAGTTTATTATAAAATGCTTAAACTTGTAGTATTAGTTATTATACCAAAATAAATCGATCATTCTAGACATATATTTTTTAATGTCAACTTTTTTGGTAAACGATAGCGGGTACCTACTCTTAGAATACAAGTACGTCCAAAGAGTATCAAATACCAACATGATCTATTTCCATTTTGAAACATTGACTGAAATTAGCTAATATTTTTCCACATTAATGTCTCCTACATTCATGTGAAAAAATATTAACGATTATCAACAAAACTATGCTATTTTTCTCAAACAGGAAGAGAGATCTTGACGACAAAAATAAAGTTTTTTTACACATTTCATGCTAAAGTAAGCCCAAACAAAAGATTAAGGAGATGAGCCCGGTTGACTGGATTTTTAAAGAATATAAAATGAATTTCTGAAAAATTATAAAGTCGACATCTTGCAGAAATACTCTTGAAAAGAGTCCAAGAAAGAGATAACGTTTATTTACATTAAAAATGAGTTTCTCTGCGTCACCTTAAATTCAGTAGGAAATGGATTTAGCACATTCATATTTTATTATTAGCTGCACAAATAGTTATAAACCAAAATAATTAAACAGTTCCTACTTCAACCACACAATTCAAGACCACAACAAAACTAAAATTAACTAGGTATATTGTAAACTACATAATCATAAGTTGTTGATAGACATTTTACCGAATAAACATCGAGATCAAAAGACTGACAGAAAACGGTTTAAATAAAACAGTGTCAGTGTTAAACCTGAAAGACTGATCGGTGCCAAACAAACGTTGTTAAAAAAAGAAGTATAATTATTCAAAATGGCGATGGTTGTATCGAGGAAATCGAAGTGCTGTATATTTTCGTTATTTATGTTGGTAATTTTGGGAATCAGTTTGTCTGTGATATCGGCACTGGGTTTGCTTGACCCCACGAAGACTCCTCCACAAGCTTCGGCTGAGAAACTGAAATCTGCGCCTCACATAGTGGAAATACCAGTAAGTACGTTAAATTAAGTAATGTAAACTAGTTATTTTTTATATTTAATACAAAGGTGTTGAGATATTTATCAAATTATTATCAGGTGTCAAAGACCTGACAAAAACTTGAACAATTGACTCCCATTTAAAAAAAAGGGGAAATGTTTAATTACAGCTCCATTAAAATTGCGTTGCTATTTTTAAATCTAGAAATAGTATTGCTTCTTAACCTACATAGATACATAGGCACTTGTACAATACACACACACACTTTTTCTATTTAATTTCGTACTTGTAAATTCAGTAAATACCTATATGGTACGTAATAAAATCAAAACAAGACACTAAATTAATCTTTATTAAATACACCTGTTACAATATCACAACTGAAAACCGCAGACATCTTAAATTGATGTTCATGATTTTTTATCTACCTTTACCTTTGTATTATATTATTATAACAAAAAAAACTAATTCGATTTAATATTATTACAAGTGTACAACTTTAGACCTTGATGTTTTACTTCTAAATTCCATTTATAACACCATCGATTTTACAAACTAATTAATTTCCAAACCACAATAGCACGTTTCAGAGCCATTTGAACCAAATCACCCAATTGCTAATTGATTGTGCTAATAGTTAAGTTTTGTTAAATTGAAATGAGCAAAACGTTTATTAATAGTAACAAAATTAACAGTGAAAGTCTTCGGACCATTTAATGTGGAAATACTTTCACATACTATTTTCTACCTAATAAGTTACTTACATTGTGGAACCCACTTGTCATAATCATTTAAAAATTTATAAAAAAAATTGACACATTATCTTTGCTATTACAAATTAATAAAAACAATAAATGATATTTGTTTTGCTGTCAGATTCTTTTAAATCTCCTGCTAAATTTTGTTTTTAAATTCGTTGCATGACGAAGTTGATTCTCGTGATGACAATTGAGATGGATAGTCAATAAATATACTATATCGTCACTAGGTGTGCATAAAAACGTGAATGTGGTAATGTTTCCTGCCTTTTCAAGTTGTTAGCCGCGAGGCTTTTGCTACTTCACCGGGCATAAAGGCAAGCAAAGGTCCAGCCTTAATAAATGGTTTAAAAACTACAAACTATGCAACCTGCGCAAGAGGGCGCCCACTGTGGGGCTTGGACCTCGGCTCAGGGCGGTCGCTGGCGATGAGGCTGCATTATGAGTTTTAGTTTTTTATTGGGGTTTGTGCAACTGTCGCTCTACTTTGCAGTTTGCGGGCATCTCGGACTTCGGGTCTACGAGGGCAGCGGATGGTTCCTTGCAAACTAAGGATCGGGTTGGGAGGATTTACGAGATTCATCATATAGAACATCCATGCAATACAGATATAAATAAAACTTGAAAAAGTACACTTAGGAACAACATTTTGCAATTTCCTTAACAATTTATAAAATAATAAATGTAAAACCTGCGGTCTATTTATTGAAGTTTCAACAAAGTTTCATCAATTTAATTATCCACTTTGATATAGCTTTACTTCACATACAGTCTCGGATATCATCTATTTTTGGCAAGAATTCAGTAATCTAAAATAGATAAAGGGTAGGTCGTGCAAAGCCCCGTTTGCGGAATTTAATACCAGTATCACCGGAAACTTTATTACATAACTAGGACTTCCATCTAGTCTAGTACATACCTATATAGACAGGTAGACAACAGAATAATATTATGAAATAAACTTCCTGATTACGGTATACGCGGTTTTCGCGTAGCTCCCGTTCCCGTGGGAACTTCATAATGAAATATAGCCTAAGCCTTCGTCGATCAATGAGCTACCTGATACTGATGTATTTTTTTCAAATCGGCCAAGAAGTTCCTGAAAAACCAGAAAATAAAACAAACTTTTCAGCTTTAAATACCTATTAAGTATTGAGTAAGAGCATAATACAAAGATCTTTTACCAACCCTATAATATCGGTGGCGTAGTGTAATGACGCTTCAAGATTTAAGGCGAGCCTTGCCTTAAATCTTGAAGCGTTCTCAATTGTCCCGGTTCGATTCTCGCTCCGGACAAAACATCTTTGTTCAAAATCAAATATTCCTTTCCGGTCTTCTGTTTGGTTGAGGAACTACCCTCCGTGCGGCGAAAAGCACGCTAATCCGTTAGTCACGATTGTCACATCTTCTATGACTATCGCATATTAGGTAACGGGCAATAGCGTTTATCTGTATGAATACTACGTCTAACTCGCCTGCCAAGGGAGGTGATTGTGGCAACACACTCCTTCGGGAAGAGGCCCTTGTTCAGCCGTGTACGTTATACGGGCTGATGTTGAGTCTGATATAATACATATATACACGCCTATCTTCCACATAGGTAAGCAGAAACAATTACCAAATGCTAACACAATTTGTTTTACTATAGCTTTGGCTTATCTTCATAGGTTAACTCATTTAATTATTTATACATACCTACCTACTTCTTAATTATAGCTATTAAAATAATGATATATTTTGTAACCTTATAGCGTCCACAGCTGGACATTTATCTCCAACGGATTAGTTGAAGTGGCAACGGGCAGGCCATATAGCACGGAGATGGCCGTTGGGGCCGAAACGTTCTCGAATGGAGACCGCGGATCGGCAAGCGTAGCGTAGGACGTCCACCTACTAGATGGACGGATGATCTTTTTAAAGCCGCGGGATCACGGTGGATGCGGGTCGCTTCTAACAGCAACAACTGGAGATCTATGAGGGAGGCCTATGTCCAACCTTATAATGCTCTTTCGTTATTTATCATACTCACGTTAAGTCACCACTAATGAATACTATTAACCTCTTCACACACTGGTCACTAAATATATGATATTTAACTATGTAGATTCCCGCGCGCAGTTTCACCCACTTCGCTATCAATCTCGTGAGAACTTCATAATAAAATATAGCCTATGTTCACCGGATATAGTGTAGCTTCTCAACGGTGAAAGACTTTTTTAAATCCGTCAAGTACCTAGTTTCGGACTCTATTCCATTCAAACAAACAAATCTTTCCTCTTTATAATATTAGTATAGATTATTCAATTACTTTTTTATTTTTATATATTCACAAAAAAAATCTTAACTTTAAATCTCGTCACCTATGATAACGACGACAAAAATCGACAGTCATTACTATACAGTACTTGCAATATCCGATAGCGAGGCTTTAAGGGCCATAACATCCCACAGAGCCCTTTTTGTTAACAACCTTCTAGTTTTTCTTCGTACAAATCGTTATTGTCTGCATGTGGCCTTGCGATAACGCGTGGTTCGTTTGATGTTATTTCGACGTGTGATAATTTTGTGTAATGCGATTTCAGTTCTTTGCGTTATAAAAAAATCTATATGTTAGGGTTATTTTTAGAACGTTCCTCGAAAAAAAAACGTTGAAGTACAGATTATAAAGTTCTTATTCTGTTGTTTACTAATAGTATATCTAAACTAGATGGTATCCGCGACTTTGCACGCATAAATTCGATTTCCTCATGCCAACATTGCCACCCCTCATCATTCTTTTACGGGTGGAATTTATAAAAATCCTTTCTAATGATATAATGAAATAATGAATTTATTCAGCACTTAGGTATTTACATACACTTGTACTTGTCAGAATCACAATGTTACACAATTATTCTTATTCTATGAATTAAACTAGATACTTAACCGGTAGCAAATTGTAGGATATTACAGACAAAGTAGTCCGTCCGTCAGCTGGTCATTAATTTCTCTACTCATGATAAGTTTAAGTTCATATTAATTATTTTAGACTTTAATGGATCAATATAAAAAAAATTGGAAAAAAAACATACAACACATACAAGTAAGTGGCACACACCTGGGGGCACGCTTAAGGGGTTAGGACCACGACTCAGTGGTACCACTGATTGATGGTGATTGATGATTTCTACAGATGTCTACGCCATATACCTCTAAGTTTCAAGTCTATGCGGTAGACTATCCGTCGATTTGTCATTCCAAGCAAAGCGTTAATCTATAGATTATGTTTATTAAGATATTTGTGAGATTGGCACACATTAAAAATATATTGACATTCAAACATGAAGCACTATTATTAAATACTAGCTGATGCCCGCGACTGTGTCGACTTTGTTATTTGTTTTGGTGTTTGTTATTACTTCGGTTTTTTAACTATTCCACGGGAATTCCTTATTTTTTTTGTGATTAAAAGTATTTAAAATGTTGACCGGGGATGTAAGGTACCACCAGGCAAAATTACATTTAAATCGGTGCAATAGTTTCGGAGATTAGCCCGTACAAACAGTTAGAGAAACATAAAAAAATTAAAAATCTGAATGTGTTCTATTTTACTTCTAACGTCCCATCCCCTTTACCTCTACAGTTTTATTATATGTATAGGAGATATACCTACATTTGACTCGATAGTCATGTATATTGTAATTCTATATTACATTGAAATAAAATTTGGCGATGTCCTAAGAAAACGCCGTACAGCATAAAGTGTGTCTAAAATATTCAAGCAACACAATAGTTATTAAAAGGCTGACCTCACCTTGAGTGTGAGCATTCTTCAAAACCGAGCTCCCGACTGCGGCTCCGGTCACCACGCTCGAGTAACCCATACGGCCAATGTGGGGTCAGCCACCGTCAGCCTATATATAACAGTAATTTATAGTTATTCATTAATCATTTATATAATACTAAACTCAAAGTCATACCAGCGTGAGGTATTGCCTAGCCAATGCTGAGGTGGCGAGCTATCCGGCAGAACATGCAGGCTTACTTGATGTTGTTTTTGTGTATTCATATTTAATTTGTAATTTATATTATTTTATGTGTTGTCCTGAAATAAGTATTTTCTTTTTTTCTCTACATATAAAAAAAATACGAAATTGTGTACTTATACCTGTGCGAAAGTTAAATATTTTCCCATGTAGTAAAATCCTATTATTTGCAACGATATACCTACGAATTCAACAGCCTAATGTTCATTGCGCAGCGTGCACGTGCCAAAAGTGAGATTACATTTTCAAATTTTATTTTACTGCATTACGTAGTGCAAGCACTTGACATTAATCAACCTGGATGTTTCTCTTGTACGGATTTAATATGACGTCGTTTTAGCTTAAAAATACATTTTTCATCTCGCTAATGTTTCATCTGTCACTATCAACTTTATTTGCATATCTGTATATTGTGACTGTTTTGTCTAATGCATCTTAAATCTGCATAATAAATCAGAGGAAGAAAATTCTGCATAAATTCTAGATCGCAGGGTTTTCATGAATGCTATTTAGAATCTAGAAAATATTAAAGAAATTAATAAGGAAATAATGTACTTGTTATTTCGTATTTTTATGTTCTGTTTTAATATAGGTGTAATATGTATACACTTACATTATACTAGTTGTAGGACATGCGCGTACATTATTCTTATTTATATAGATATATCAATTTGATTTATGAATGAAATATTGCGACTTCTAAATCTATGATAACAACCTATACGCCTTTGCTGATCAAATTTTGTAAATGGTGCAAAAAAAAAAAAATTAAGTGAATATAACTTAAAGCAGAACTAATTTAGTACATATACCGCATAGCAAAGTGTTTGTGGCAGAACAATGCTTTTAAGTTCAAAAACTATGTATTAACAGGGTTTTTTGTATGTGCTTATTTACATTCAAAATTGTATGTTTAACGTTATATCAATGATTTATCATCACCAGCCTGTTGTTGTCCACTGCTGAACAAAGGCCTCCCCATCGATTTCCAGCGGGAACGATCGCTTGCGGCCTACATCCACCGACTCCCCGCGACCTTTATGAGGTCATCGGTCCATCGTGCAGGCGGTCGTCCTACGCTGCGCTTGTCAGTTCGTGGTCTCCACTCGAGAACCTTTTTGCTCCATCGGTCGTCAGTTCTTCGAGCGATGTGTCCTGTCCATTGCCACTTAAGCTTGCTAATCCGTTGAGCTATGTCAGTGACCTTCGTTCTCCTGCGGATCTCTTCATTTCCGATTCGATCACGCAGGGAAACGCCGAGCATCAATATCAATGATTCACTACTTTATATTGAAATAGCTACGCATTATTACTTTGTTTTACGTAACATGTATATTTAGGTAAGGTAATAGTAACTTCGTAGCGTAGCGGTATTTGGCTCGCTTTAAATCTCAGGTCAATCTCGGTCGTGGGTTCGATCCCCATAGATCAAGAAATCTTTGTGTTAATTCTAAGATTTCTTTCCGAGTCTGGATGGTTGAGGGACTAGCCTCCGTACCTCGGAAAGCACGTTAAGCCGTTGGTCCCGATTGTTATAACATAATCTATAATAATCGTATATCAAGGAACGGGCAGCAGCGTTCCCTTGTGTGGTACAACATAATACTGCGGTCACCATCCCGCCTGCCAAGCGTGCTGACTATGGCAAATACCCTCCCCCGGGAGGAGGCCCATGTTCAGCAGTGGACGTTATACGGGCTGATGATCATCATCATCAATAGTAACTCATCATCATTCTTTTGCCCTTATCCCAATTTATTTGGGGTCGGCGCAACAAGTATTTTTCTTCCATACTCGTCTATTAGCCGCCATCTTGACAGTCCACCCCCTTTGTAACCATAATCATCTTTTACACAGTCCATCCATCGTTTCTTTGGTCTTCCCCTTCTCTTATAGCCATCGACATTCATACTCAAAACTTTCCTCACGATATTATAATAACGAGTAATAGTAGATAACATTACTCATTTATTTGTTGTTTAACAGTTTATTAGAAACTAGCGACCCGCCCCGGCTTCGCACGGGTACAATGCTGATGTATTATACATATAAACCTTCCTCTTGAATCCCTCTATCTATTTAAAAAAACCGCATCAAAACCCGTTGCGTAGATATAGGGACAGAGAAAGCGACTTTGTTTTATACTATGTAGTGATATAGCTTGGGTCTGCGACTTTGTCCGCCTGGAATCCTATCGGTTTATATAGCCTTCGTCAATAAATGGGCTATCTAATATAAAAAATATAATAAGTTATAATATATAATAATAGTTCCTATAGATTTGATTAGCATGTTTCTATGAACATCAAGTAGGTACATCAACACACAACTCCGTCAAACGCGTAATGTAGCACAAACGTCCTTTGAGCCGCCGGATGGAAAGTTGTATTCTATAAGAAGTCGATAAAATATCGAATACAAAAGCTATGGTCCACTTGTAACTATAAATGTATAGAACGACAATATAATCCGTCCCTTCATAATACATACCTCCATTGCATGCATTTCCCAATAGTGTTTAAAAGTAGAACATTTTCTCGACTGTAAAACAAACCAGCCCGGCTAGCATAGGCAGCGCGATTCGAGTCTACTCTACGGAGGCCGATCAATCATATTGCAGAAGTGTCACGTGACAGTGCGTTTCTGCAATGTGATTGGTCGGCCTCCGTAGAGTAAACTCGAGTCGCGCTGCCTATGCTAGCCGGTCTGGGCCCCGAGTCTACTATCGTAATGGCGTGTCCATGAACTGTCAATGACAGTTCATTGGTCGGTTTTGTTCCCATTTGGTAATCTAGTAATTCAAATGACGTCATAATGGTGTCACTATGACGCCACGATGACATTAGCGTAGTAGAATATGCACAACACTTAAAAAAATAGCAGACTCGGCTACCTGATACCAGTAAAATTTAGATTAAAAACCGGCCAAGTGCGAGTCGGACTCGCACACGAAGGGTTCCGTACCATTTTCAAGGGATACCTGTTGCCATTATTGATATCGAGCAAAACAAAGTTTGTTCTATGGGACCCCCCCCTAAATATTTATTTTATTTTATTTTTAGTATTTGTTGTTATAGCGGCAACAGAAATATATAATTTGTGTAAATTTCACCTGTGTAGCAATCGCGGCTCTGTGATTCAGCTTGGTGACAGACAGACAGACAGTGAAGTCTTAGTAATAGCGTCCCGTTTTTACCCTTCGGGTACGGAACCCTAATTAATTACCTAGGTAATTTATGGAATCGCCTCCTAATATAAATATAGCATTAAGATAGATAGTTACAAGCTGATGAAGAATTGAACATGCTTCCGACAACCATCGCCTACGGTGGAGCGGGTGGAGTCTCTACAAACATCCGTTTACGGACCATGTCGCAAAGTCAGACCAAATAATAAGTTAAGAGCGCTGTCGTACAATGCACTTAAGCCGGTTTTTTGTGCAATAGTGTGGGTAAAATTGTTGCCATGAATTTTCACAGTGCTCCAATTTTATACAAATAACCCTGAGCTTTGATTTTTACACCCTTTCATGTCTCAATTCGGCATTTTTGTGAACGGATAATGAAGTTTGTAGACAACCTCCGTAGCGTAGCGGTATTTGACTCACTTTAAGTCTAAGAGGTCGTGGGTTCGATCCCCACACCGGACAAGATATCTTAGTGTAAATGGTAATATTTCTTTCCGGGTCTGGTTGGTTAAGGGACTACCCTCCGTGCCTCGGCAAGCCGTTGTTTTAACATCATGCATAACAAGCGTATATCAGAGAACGGCCATCAGCGTTTCTCTGTGTATTACAACATAATACTGCGGTCACCAATCCGCCTGTCAAGCGTGGTGACTATGGCAAAACCCTCCCTCGGGAGGAGGCCCATGTTCAGCAGTGGACGTTGTACGGACAAACATCAAGCACCTGACGCTATGACAGATCAACGACAAAGTAAGGCATATTTTGTACGCGTGTGTGTATGAAGGTACACGCCAAGACAGAGTTTAACCAGCGTCAGTGGTTACTCGAAGCACTCCGTGTTTCCTTTTAACTTGGTCTGAGATTGCGAAGGCCAAGCCTAAGGAGAACTAGAATCTACACCAATTACCCCTTTTTTTTGTTGTCCTGGTGGCAATGCATTTACGCATTTCCACCGCCGCTGCAGCGTATTTGCGCGCTGGCGATGTGATATGTGGGACTCGCCCTCTCCATAGCGTGGTATGCTAAACACATACCACGAGGAGAGGACCCTAAACCACTTAATCCCTCCGGACACTCATTCGATCCGCCGTTTGCGGGGGCCAGGTACGTATAAGCAATCCGAACTCCTATTACACCTGGCGAAACGCATTCGTAATCATTGTTTTGTTTGAAAACAACACAAATACGTTATGTTTTATTTGATTTTCTTAACTTGTAGATAGTTGCCTAGGTAATTGAAATACTAATCAGCTATTTTATACAGTTACACAGATAACTAGACTCAAACATTCACCTAAATTCCCATTTCGCATACCTTGGGAATATTCCCCTCCACTTCAATTCCGACAAGCAGCAGTAATTAGATCCCGTCGCGAATAGAACTTAGCACACAAAGAGGTGCATTTGAATAGAACATAGTTCAACCGTCAGTAATTCTAACACCAAGTTACCTGGCTAGATTAAGTTGCTGAATGAAGCTTGTTAGGAGTAAAAGTTGCAGGAAATATTAAACAGGTTAAATATTTACGGGTTTTAATCTGGTGTCAAAAGTTGCAATTTTGTACCACCGTTATTAACCATGGATACTTTAAATAATTAAAATGTTTTTGATTATACGCATTTGGCATGAAATCTTTTCAGAACAAAAAAGTGGCATTCATCATTTGATACAACGAATATCAAATGATGAATTTCACTTTTTTGTTCTGAAAATATATTATTATATTTAAATAAAAAAATTAACGTATACCAACATACACATAAAGTTAGCAAAACGATTTATTTAAGGAGGTTACGTTTCTTATAACAGGCAAAAGTATACCTATTTATTTCCGCAGTATAAATCGCTGAGGGTTTAAATTACAAATTTAAGGCTAACATTTTAGTTCTGAGATTTAAATTACCAGAGGAATGAATGTTGACAGAATTCCCGTTCAAAATTTATCAAATATAGGATGACTAAGGATTGATTTTTTTGTCCTAAACTAAAATAAACTCACAAATATATAGGTACAGCATTACACTGGATTCATCCTTTCAAAGGTTTTCTATATAAAAAATTATATGCAGCCAGCACATAAATAAAGCTAAGAATAAAATAGTTTATCTCATATGCCATCTTACCGTACTCTATTCAATAGTTAAAACAAATACTGCAACCAAAACTGGTCGTTAATCTTTTATCCTTTCTATAGTCACGTTTTATATTTAGTGCATCGCTGCGCATACGCACGTCCGCATGCGTTACATTATCGACACACCGGTTTAAGTGCAATTTTAAAACTATAGAAAGTCAGCGAAACCCTTCAACATTTTGAAATTGCAATGACAATATAACTTAATTTAAAGAGTGTTAAAGTTTATTCTACATTAATTACCTGGTAAATCGTGATCAAACGTATATATGAGGACATTAATAAGGATTCAACAATTGATGTTCAGGATTTTTTCACCTGCCTTTAAAAGAATGGAAATTCAATTTCGTACAAATGTTTTTGTATGGTTATTGTATTTAATATTGCTAAGTGTGAATTACAATAGTAATCATAGCAACCATATTAATTTAACAAAATGTAATTATGTGACACATAATTACATTTTGTCACATGTCACAAGTCTTGTATGAAGACTTTAGCTACCAACTAATTCAGTCAATGATTATTATATAGATATAAGTAAGATTAGTAGTTTGCAATAGTATCCATATTCACAATTCACAAGTTTTATTAGATAATCAAAATCACATGACAAAAGTTCTAAATTCAAGGTCGTCTCTCATTCACATTCATATCCATCAAGGATATCGATTAGCCTATACTTGGCATAATACATCCATTTATAAAATAATTTATGTAAAAGTCCCGAATATAGGTATAATATTCTTTTTAATGTCTTATTCTTACGTCATAATTTTAATAGTAATTTGTATAAAGGTTAAATATATCCCAAAATTAGCAATATACCTACTATAGGTTAGTTTTATGCTATGCGTATAATTATAATATTTCTATATTATGATGTTTTAACCAGTGGCTTAGCGTAGAGCTTGCTTTTAGGGCCCATATAGTCTGGGGCCCTATATCATTAATACGGCTGATGCGGTGGTAGCTACGCCTCTATTCTAAATCATGGAATTAAGACTGTTACCACTTTATACCGGTTTAAAATATTATAATTATTTTAAACGACAAAAAGACTTCATTTTAAAGTAAGTATCAATGTCCGATTACCAGGTGCCAGTATTATAAAATCAACGTATGCAAATTAGACCGCTAATAAATTGCCAATCGACATGACGTCAATGTTACATCAATTGTTAACATTTATCGTGGTACAGGGTGCGTTTCAAGAGTTGAAGCTGTACGGATCGCCTACTCAAGCTGAAGTACAATGTGTCAACACTTTTGAGGTAAGAAATGCAATATTTTATATTCCTTTAGCGTCCTGAATAAAAATAATAAATTCCCTAGATAATTTAGAAAGTTTGCTTTTTTCTTAATGTTTTAAGTTATACTTCAAACTATTTAACTCTATATTGTTATTTAGTAGCAGATATATATGTACCTATATAATACAACTCATATCTTTGTTCCCTATAAAGTTTACAAATTAGATCAGACATATAAAAAGTTTCAGCGAGCTGAAGTCACAAATACGTTGTCTGCTCCACAGAAATGTACAATTTTCACCGTTTTGACAGGAATCGGGCGATGGAGACGAGATTGACATTGACAATTTCTTGGTGATTACCTTACAAATACTGTTCACGTTTGCTTAACTGTCACTAACACTTTGTGGCGTCTTTAGGTACTAACTATCACAACCCATCACATGCAACTAATTGTAAATCCTAATCATAGTTACCCATCTGACATCTGTCAGTTTTATGTCAAATTTGATTAGTTAAGTCACACAAAATATCGGTACCTACAAAGTACATTATTATGTTATGAAAACATTACTTAGTGCACTTGTACCTAGAATGCATTTCCCATGAATTTGATAGACTACTTAACACATACACATCTTATATGGAAGTGCTACACTGTTATGAACTAGGGGTCGTCGTAAATTAAGCAATAACCGAACCGTATTACTATCAAAGTTATGAATCAACAAATTCAACGAAAAATTTTAGGTTTTTGCAAGCATTCATTATTGTACCCATCACCTATTCACACATGTCATTAAAAATATTAAGACCATACAATAATTTACGAAATATTCAGCCAGAAAACTTTTTACTTTATGTCTTGATAGAACACAAAAGTCCTCCTGCACCTCATTCGTTTTTTCAATGCTGAAGATGTGACCAACGGGTCACGATCTTCAGCATTGATGCACTTGGTCAGTTCTTTTATTGAAGTTCGCCAAGCTTCCCGATCTGCTGCTTCGTGTACTGCAAACAAAAGTCAAAGCAACGTTAAGTTAGAAACGTTTGTAAAATGGTCCTTTGTTTCATTATCTTTCTTACTTTGGAATAAAAACAAAAAGAACATAGTTGGTAATAAATAAATATTCTATTTCTGAAACATTTTTACTTAAAAAAACTTGTAGTTTGTACCACTAGATAATTACTTGCGATAGTTATTGTAACATTCAAATAAAAAAAAATACGGATCAATAAATTTGATACAGCAATAATTTCAAAACCGACCCATATTGCTCTGTATTCGTGTGAGTAAATCAATTTCTCAATATCAGATAAATATGAAACGCACTTTGCAATGTCAAACAAAGTGACTATGGCAATTGAAAAAAGAAAAACCGATTTTTTTAAATTTTCGTATTCATTTTTCCATTTTAAAGATAAATAAATGTCAACAAACATACGAGTAACTGCATAGATCGGATATGCTTGTTCTCATACATCCCTCTTGACATGGCCGATGGAAATCGGATGATTTCTAACCGCGCTTGTACGTTGACACAGGAACATACAAACAGTCATATCGTAAACAAACTCGAGGTGAAACACTGGATTGCAATCACTAGGGCTGTAGCCTATGTGAGAGAGGCAGCGATTTTTACAAAAGGTTCAAGTTTCTGGGATTTAATAATAATGACATCGAATTGGTTCAACGTAACGTCGCACAAATATACACAATAATTTTCATCAACATTTTCCTAGCCTTATCTAACTTGTAAATTGTAACGTTATCCATACAATTTTTTTTAAAGTGTTATAATTAAATCACCACTTATTTTGTAATTTATGTAGGTACTACTCAATACTCACATTGTAAGTTATTGAATGAATATTCAATGAATGATTGTCATCGTTTTGTCAATATGCAATTTAATGGTCAATAAATGCGTTAAAAATGTATTTTGCTTATTTTTAAGTTTAAGTCGAGTCGAGTTAATTTAAAGTACGGAATATAATTTAAAGAATCAGGCATTAATCCATATAAATCTTAATTTAAAATACAAAATATACCAGCCGTAAACTCCTTCGAATCACCCAGAAACTTTGGCTGGTGATAGCATTTTTGAATGATTTTATCATCCTTCCTGAATATTGTGCTTTAGTTTTGCAGGTGGGAAATGCATCCCTACATTTAGACACATTTTTAAGTGGAATTAAACCTAGATATTTTTTTGTTTTACATTTAGAACTTTATTAAAACTAACGAATAATAAAAAAATGCAATTAAATTCGCGGACCTTTCTTTATCAATCCTTTAAAATAGATCGTCACAATCTAAATCTACCGTGAATTCTGCAATCTCAATTTTATTTGTACCATCTATGAATCGTAATCCCCAATGAAATCGCAGCCTCATGTATCGATGTCACATTGTCAAGTGAAACAACATGATGCCACTGCGTTTACTCTGCACAACGCATATCAACATCTGATAAACCGACACACATTGATTTAGGCTTTATGTAGCACTGTGAAAGACTTCAGCTTTGACAGAAAATCTAAAATAGCCCGGTCAAAATCGAAGAAGCTTTCAATACCTATATTAAGATAGAGCACTATAAATTGGTTTTAATTCAATTCTTGGGTTAATTACTGTAAACTTATTCCTACCTATTTATATTATTTAAGTAACTTGACAGAGGAACACGACAGACAGCAAATATTTTGCAGCATTTAGCAGATTAATCGCAAAACGTCAAGAACGGCAAAATGTCGCGCTTTCAAGGCAATTAGTAGCTTCTTGTCAATTATAGCAACAAATTACGTTATTGGTGGCTTTGAAAACTTACGTATAAAAATGTCGCGTTGTGATCGTAAATAATATGACAATGCATAATTCTTCAACGATTTGCGATTAATCTGCAACATTATCGCTGTTATATTTTTACGTTATTGGCATGCAGATCAAAAGCGTTACTAGTTACATTTCAATGTTTGACTACTTTCATTAAGTTGTTTTCATTGTGAATGAAATTCATATCAAGAAAATAAATAACTTTTTCTTCGCCTTTATAGATTCATTTGATATTTTTTTGTTTCTGTATAAATAATAATTACATTAAATGTTAACAGTCCCCATGATTAATTTATTGATATCTGATAAAAAAGACAATCTATAATAATTCTGGTCAGGAATGTAATTTCAATACATATATCTAAGTTTTAATATACAATTATGATAAAAAATTATCGATAGGTGATAAGTGATTATAGGTGGATGTTTTTATATAATAAAATCCATATTTACTTTAATCAATTCTGGATTTTAAGAAAAAGGTATTAAAGATATTTTTGAAAATTTGATATAAGTATAAATAAATAAACGTCGAGGTAACATTAAGATGTGCACTATACTTGAATAGAAAACCGGTTTTAAAAACATAATAAAACTTAAGAATCATATAAAAATTTAATACTTAAGCTTCACATTAAAACTGCCAAACATATATCTATTGCACACGACCAAAAATATATCTATCTACTCGGTAGCCTTCCTCTGAAGACAGACATATTTGTCCAAATATTTATATCATTATAAGATATTCTACTAAAACACGGTTTTTGCTTAACATCGCACATTAATAATAGTATTTTATTATACTCTAACCCGTCACACTGAATCCTAACCATACACAAATACACAGCTAATACCATAATGCTTATCCCATAGAAACATATGCTTCACTCACAGGAGGATTCAACTGCATATTAATTATAGAATTTACTAACATCTTAACCCAAAATCCAGATGCATTAATTACGAGACAAATCTTGTTGTTTACTTTAACCCAACTCTTAATTGCGGGTTACAGGAATATTTGAACACCCGTCCTAAGTAACCAGGAAATTAGTAAAAGGTGTTGAACAAAACCTTTCGGTACCACAAAATGCTGACCTGATTGAAATGAAATTTAAAATTCAAATTTCATTTCAATTAGGGGATTTACATTTTGAAAACAGCACGTGAAAATAATGTTTGAATACGAGAGTGTAACAGTTTTAAATGAAAATTCTTTTCGGTTTGATGATTTAGTTTTTATTTGTGTTTTTTCTGTAACCTTATATTGAATTCAGGTTGATCAAGAAGAAGGTGATTCAGAAGGTTCTGGAAGGTATGGAACTATACCACCCTTTCCACCACCACCACCTGGCTTGGATGGAACAGGTAACTTACAATATATAAAGTAATTCGTACACTTAACTATATATATTATAAGAAATAAGAATATTTCTTATAATTTTCTTAAAATATTCCGCTATGTAACTAGGTATTGATTTTTATACGTTGTTACAAAGTGCAATATATTGTATTACATTTTAAGTATGTTTTACAAACTTGTATCATTACAGGTTATATGATGCGACTCAAGGGCGAAAAAGGAGAACGTGGACCAAGGGCAAGATTTTTACTTAATATTTTGTACCTTAGTTATTTTTAGCACAACTAAGGAATACATAAATACATTTGCAATAGTAATACATATTTCCAACTAAGATTAACTAATCTTATTATTATAATATATTATAATTAATATATTAATTATAATATATTATACGAGTATATCTATAAAATAAGTTCTCTAGTAGTAAAGGGTTTCATTTAGTGTGCTTGCTTACTACTCAATATCGGGAATTCATCTCCATTTATAAGGCTTTTATAATACTTAACAATTAAATAATAATAAAGTCATATATACCTAGGTACATATTATAGAATTGTCAATAGTAAATGGCATTGTCATTGAAAAACGGGCAAATTAATGCTGTTTAGGAAACAAAAGAGGCGTAAATGGATAATGCTATTAAAATTCCACGTATACATACTCGTATATTATAAACAAATATGTGATCAGTTACAACAGGCCGTTTTCATACAAAAGGCGGTCGTCGCATTGTTTCGCGTTTCAATTTATAGCCATCCAAGTCCCCTGCCATCGCATCGTATGATAGCAGTAGGTATGTATATTTGCAATGGACAGATGGACTTGACTAAATTTCTGTATGGAATCTATGTGGGTATACAAAGCGGGAAAGTTGTATGGAGCGATTTAATATGCTCTCCAATCTTAATAGTACCAATAAATACTAAATTCAGTTTTTTATGTACAGTCAAGAAAACAGATAGGTTTACACATTGTGAAACGCATTTTTTTAACAGATTACCAACATATTTTTTTGGAGTCTACTAGTTTTCTTGTTAACCACTCGTGCTAAGCTAAAATGCTTGTGATACGAGTGGGTTCACGTCGGTAGTGCAATGGGTGGAGATCGAACCGGCGGCAACCACAATATCACAAGTCCGCGACGCCCTAGCCATTGAGCTACGGCCGCTTTAAAATTTATATTTATATTTTAAATTTATATGTCCATGTTTATAGGGAAGAGTTAACTGTTATGTGTGTTTATTGTGTGTATATTACACAGCTAGCAGCCAATTTTTTACCCATTAAGAATTACTGACAAAAACATATTTATTTACATTATTTGATACTCACGGTGTAAACCTATCTCTTTTGTTTTCTGTACATTGATAAAATGGTATCGTCTCCATAGAGGGATTAGATTGACACGATTCAATATTATATATAAGTTAGTTTCATCTGCTATTATTTTAAAATGATGTTATAGAAAATAATTATTTACTTAATTGAAAAAATCAAACATAGTTCATTATTTATTCATATTATTATAAATACTACATATAGGTACATAATGAAGCTACGTAAAAATGTTTTTAGGTATTTTCAATTAATTATTTGAAATCATTATTTTTGATAGGTTGCAGATATTTAAAAAATAAATACGACATTAGCAGTCCATAAAACACATTTCTATTATTTCAGTGCTATAAATAAAAGTGTACTCACATCCCTAGCCATTCACGTTAACCCTCCAGTTACAGTGATATACGGCCATTACCACACACTTAACCGTGTGTTTACCGATTGTCGAGACAAGGCACTTGACTCCCTGTTGCGCACTCCCCTATGCTATCTAGGGTTAAAATTTTAACACATATTCCATTTTCATTCGACGTGAAAATGTTTTATAGAAATTGTGAGGCTTCAAAATTCATTATGGCATTTTTTGTGTGAAATTAAATAAAGAAAACTTGCACAAAAATTGCTAGTTAAGTAAAGGTATATAATAATAGTAATAAAAACCGAAAAATATTAATGAGGCTCCATACATAGTAGACGATAAGTAAAAAAAACACTTCGAGGGCAAAAGGAATGAAGACTAAAAAAATATATTTAGTCCGTCAGTTAGATTACTAAAAAATAATCGAGACGTATTTTTTATTTATCAAATCAATAAAAGTTTACAAAGATACAGAGCAACAACAAACAATAAAGTTCAGGAGGTGGGGAGCTTGTGACGACATTACTAAGTTAAATTGTACCTAGAAGTGACGTCACACAACATTTTAACGCGCTGTATATTCGTCATTTTTTGTTTGAGGACCAAAAAAAAAATACGTGTCCAATATTTTTTTTAGACTTCATGCCTATTGAAGTAATCTAATACAATAAGTTATATAATTTGATTATGTTACTAACACACAATTACTTAAAACATGTTGGTATAAATATACCTAGCCTAAACTAGCTTTGCGTTTAAAATGATAAAACATATCCAAATCTGCATACCTACAATAAGTAACGTGTCACACAAAGGTTAAGTAGATAAATATTTCAACACCTTCTATAATTGTATTACAGTACTTATGTTATATTACAATCTCTATCTTATACTTTGTATTTTAAAATTGAATAGCTATTTATTTAGTATTCTAAATACAGGGTATACCAGGAGAGTCGATACGGGGACCTCCAGGCCCACCAGGACCACCCGGACCTGCCGGACCATCTGGAACTCCTGGTGTGGTCGCAGAAATAGCTGGATCTGGTGAAGATGTAAGTATAAAATAATTAATTTAATTAAATTTCAATATTTATTTATTAAATATAATTTTAATTTATAATTTCTGCCAAATACAACTAATTTTCCTAAGTAGACAGTAACGTTACAGTTTTACAAACACAACTTACTAATTCTAGAGCTCAGAAGCATAAGGTCTGATGTCAGAAATATATGTCGTAAGAGCCTTTATCATTTTTTTATTTTTTATTTATTTTTATTTAAATCTTTAGCACAAAACTGTACATAGGCGGACTTAATGCCAAAGACATTATCTCCCAGTCAAACATTGGGTTGTGCAAAGACAAAGTGGTAGGTGCACTGAAGTTGTAAGCACTCGTAATGAAATAAATACCGTCAATTTAATTAACATATATAAAATATTTTACATACATGGAGACAATACAATATTATAGAACTTTATCATTTAATATGGGTTATTATACATTCACATACATACTACGCATACATAAATAATATATATAAATATATACAAATATATATAAATACATATACAATATAATGAATAAGATATTCTACCACTGTAATGACTCTGCCAAATAAAGCTCACAGACTTTATTTTTAAAATTAAACCGATACTTGGCCATCCTGACTCCAAGAGGTAGTGCATTCCAGAGATGTATGGACTTTACAAAGAAAGAGGAATCAATGAAATTGGAACGGTGTTGAGGACACTGAAGGAGACGGTTGTTTGAAGAACGCAACAATTTGTTGTGATTCGAGAAACGATATTGGAAATGAGATGTTATGTAGGAAGGAGAAGAAAGGGGAATCAAGTAAGGAAAAGAGTGAAGTCAATGCCCTCATGTTTCTACGATCCTTTATGGGCAACCATTTAAGTTGGGTACGAAATGAAAATGGTCGTACTTGCGGAGATTAAAAACGAACCGAATGCAGTTATTCAGAAGTCGGTCGAGTTTATCATAAACTGGCACTTACAATCAAAAGCTTCTGAAGATAATACGTACATCCGTCCTTATGCTTCTGCGGTCTAGGATTCTATACACATTTCCGTATAAACATAAATATTAGATAATAATATACTCTCCAATATTTTGTAAAACATTATCTTATTCAACTAATGTAACATAGCAAAGGCTAATAGCAAACTTACAAAACGTAACACAGGTTATGTCGAGGTCTAGACTGCAGATCCCATTTAGCCGGAGCTGCCTATGAACGTACCATGAGTAAACTCGTCTTTGGCTAATACCATGGCAAAAACTGTAGCGAATCCCTTTCATAGTCGATACTTTGTTTTCGCCAGTTCGATCTTCTACCATTGCACTACCGACGTAAACCCACTCGTATTTTAGCTTAACACGAGGGGTTAGCAAGAATACTAGTAATGTGTCTGCTAGTAATTTGTTTAAAGTATTTACTTGTTATGTGATGTGTCGTGGGTTCGATCCCCACACCGGACAGGAAATCTTTGTGGAAATTCTAAGATTTCTTTCCGAGTCTGGTTGGTTGAGGGACGACCCTCCGTGCCTCGGAAAGCACGTTAAGCCGTTGATCCCGATTATTATAACATCATCTATAATAATCGTATATCAAGGAACGGGCAGCAGCGTTAAATTGTGTGGTCACCAATCCGCCTACCAAGCGTGGTAACTAAGACAAATACCCTCCTTTGGGAGAAAGCCCATGTTCAGCAGTGGACGTTATACGGGCTGATAATGACGATGATAATGATGTAATGTGATGTTATATTGTCGTGGTCGCTATTGCTATGTAAATAGAACTCATCAATTTGACAAATATCATGTGGTTTTCGCCTTAGAATAAATCACCAAAATAAAATTACATTTTAAATTTTAATTTCATCAATCAATATAATTACTTAAAGCTATCTTTTGTTCGATAAGCTATCAAACAGATTACATTTTTGTACTTATCAGTTAAGAAATTTGATAAGATTGTATTGCGGATATAAAACAATTATAGAAATATTTGGTTCACACGAGTCTGTCAGAGTAAATATATTTCAATGTATATAAATAAAAGGAGCTTGCAAAGTATTTGCCATCCTTTAACAGTAGATAGTATCACGTGTAGTAATAACGCGAGAAATTTCTTAGATATAATATTACCTACGTAATATAAATTATAATAAAATACTAATACAAGCATGAAGAAAGACCCCTCTCACTCCACGATACCCTGGGAGGTACAGCCAGCATAGCGAGTATTGGGAGACAGTTTTATTTAAAAGAAACATTTATTAGAAACTAGCGACCCATCCTGGATTCGCACGGGTGCAATGCTAAAGTATTATACAAATAAACATTCCCCTTGAACTACTGTATCTATTAAAAAAACCGCATCAAAATCCGTCGCGTTACGCGATGTATGCTTAGATTTTTAAAACTACGCGACTCGCGTAGTTTTAAAAATCTAAGCATACATACGTTCAGGCAGACAGCGGGAAACGACTTTGTTTTATACTATGTAGTGATTTCTAAAGAAATATGGAACCAGCGACCACAAGTCTGATACCCTAGCTATTGAGCTACGACCGCTTCGAAAAGGCCACGCCATGTCTTCTCATGAGTGTCGTTTTAGGTGATAAAGGGACATACAGCTGCTGGACGAGCATCTATCAGCTCAAGGTTACCTGGCATCATACCAATCATCACCAATTCAGTATTTCCAAATCATTTTTTGAGCACTTTAAAAATATTAGCCGCTCAATCTTCTCACTTGTACCATGCCATATAAACATAATAACACTATCTTTGCTTACCTCGGCGGTCACAATATGTGTAGTTGTGTCAGACATGAATAGCCTATTAAAATACCTCTTCTTACATTATCCTCGGTCACTTGACTTTTTTTTAGTATGTTTTTTTAACTCCTTTTTTGTGTTGTTTTTTTTTTAATACAAATAAATGTAAAAAATTATTCACTGAGGTAATAATATATACTTACATGATACAATCTGCTGTTAAAGGGAAGGCATATATTTAAAAAGCACTTTATATATACAGTATAATATATTGCACTAGCTGCCCGGGCGCGGTTTTACCAGCGCAACACCCGTTCTCGTAGGAACTTCATAACTAAATATAGCGTTAAGCCTTTATGTATAAATGGGCTATCTAACACTGAAATAATTTTTCATATCGGACCGGTGGTTCCTGAGATTAGCACGGTCAAGCAAACAAACTCTTCAGCTTTCGATGTTAATATATAATACAGTCTGTTTATTGCCAGAGCAGCTTAACGAATATAATTACACTACACTACAGATAAGATGACCACAAAAAACACAAAACATTTTTTGTTTTGATAGTCAAAACACTATTTATCTTATGTCTTTTATACAATATAATAAAACTGTAGAGTTCGAATGTCTGTGTATAGATAAAAACGCTTAAAACTGAGTCAGGGGAATGTTAGAAATAAAATAGAACACATCCAGGCTTTTTTTATTTTTTTTGTTTCTCTGTCTGTTTGTCTGTTTGAACGAGCAAATCTCCGAAACTGTTGCATCAGTTTAAATGATTTTTTTCATGGTGGTACCCGACATCTTCGGTCATCAATCAATAAAATATTTAAGTTCCACTGGGATAGTTAAAACCCCGAAAGAATTACACACGGACAAAGTTACGAGCATCAGCTAGTATACATCATATATCCCAATTTCAAACTCAGGTGGTCATGCATTTCAAAGTTATTATTATTATTATTTATTTTCGAAAATATAGTACCCATTTTTACAAATTCAGCTGCCATTTCAACATTTAACGGAGTTTTTTTATTCTGTTTTTTGCATTCTTCTTCTGAATGTTTGTGTAATCACACGCGTATGAAGATTTTTTGTTACACTCTAAGATGATTTCAGAAAAAAACACATACTACTTACTTTTTAGTTTTTTTTACTTGAAACCTGTAACTTTGACTCCATACCCTGAAAAAAAAAATGGCACAGTTGTGGCCCATTATTTTAAAAATTTATCCATATCATGCGGAAAATGGTATTATAGTGACCAGTATCGTAGGAACGTGCAAAACTATTTCAGTTTGAAGTCAAAAGGACCATCATTTCAAAAAAATATTACATTTTAAAAATGTGATCCTGTGTTTTACTATTTTTCTGTGTCATGTAAATTGTTGTAAAAACGTGTTTAATTCACTTTGACCTTGCTAACCACTCAGGTAAAAATGGGTACAATATTTTAGAAAATAAATAATAATAATAATAACTTTGAAATGGGATATATGATAGACCATTATCTGGCCTACCGGCAGTTACAGGGTTATCCATTATTTCCGCCACACCCTGTATAATAAACGCAATAGACCTTATACCTACGAGTAAATAGAATGATGAAGATTGTGAAAAAGCGTCTACCGATTGCGAGCTATAGAAACAATTATATACCAACATTATATAAAAATAATATATAAGTGTTATCTACAGGAAAATTGCGGACATTCAATATTGGCGACTAAATTGGGACATTCTGCCTGTAACAGTCGTAACAAAGTTTATTATGCTCTTGGCGCTCGTCCTACATTCGATTTGACAATATCGATTCAATTGATTCTCTCGCCAAGAGGTTTTGAGTCGATTCTCGGTAACGAAGTTAACTAATCGAATCACAGGATCTCGATAGACTATTCTTTCTGTTCCTTTAGTTTCTTAAGGGCTAATTTTACCTCTTTGTAAGAAGTTTTGTTCAATAAGATTTTACCGTTGTATTGTTTAACGACTCGACGTGACGCGACGTGCTCGTACTAACTTGAACTATAATTAATTTTATAAGTGCCTAATTTCCCGCGCGCGGTTTCATTCGCGTTGCTCCTGATTCCATTGAAACTTCATCATTATTTACACCTTAAATTACTCTTGGATAACGTAGCTTTCTAATAGTGTCAGAATTTTTGAATAGGGTCCAGTAGTTACGGAGTTTATTCAATGCACACAAATCTTTTTTCTTATTTAACTTATTTTATTTTTTAAAAGATTACTAGCAGAGTTTTGCAGTCTACTAGTATTCTTGTTAACCCCTTTTGCTAAGCTAAAATGCTTGTGTTGCGAGTGGGTTCACATCGGTAGTGCAATGGGTGAAGTTGGAACCGGCGACCTCAAGATCACAAGTCCGACGACCTAGCCATTGGGTTACGGCCGCTTATCTAATTGAAATACATACTACATTAGCTCACGCCTGTTTCCCAGCGGGGTAGGCAGAGACAATGGACCTCCACTTGCTACGATCCCTACACACATCTTTCGCTTCATTCACTCTCATAACATTCTTCATACAAGCACGTCTTTTTTGGGTTGATCTAATTGAAATATCTTATTTAATATCTAATTTCAGGTCTGTATTAGCAATTTAGAGCTTATCTGATTAATTCATTATTTAAGGGGGATATCTTGATACCTCCATAATTTATTTTAGTAGTCTAAGTATCTAATAGCAACATCCCTTTGGTGGTGTTTTCCAAGATAAGCATTACCGCATGTCAACTACTGTCGGGCATGGTTTAATTAATTTGTTTAGCATTATGTTATTTATTGACCTACTACAAAGTTAAATGTATTTTTCTAATTATTTGTTTTTTATGCGTATCTTTGGCCACCGAACAGAAGAGCACAATAAAGGTAAGCTTTTTTAATTCGATCTGACAAAAGTATGATAGGATTTAATTAATTTACAGATATTAATTCAATTACGAAAAAATAATTAATACTTAAAAATCAAATGAATAAAACATACATTTCATAAGGCTTATTTTTAATGTATTATTATGAGCAGATAATAAAAATATGCGTTTCTATTTTCTTGTTGAATTATTATTCCATAGGTATATTGTAATTAATATACAAAAAATTAACGCTTAAAGTAACTTGGTTATAATTTGTACAATATATTTTGTTGTTTTTTTATTATGAGGATTATATAAACTTTTTTTTATTTGAAAATGCACTTTTAGGAGATGTTCACAGAAAACGGGGACGCCATACGCCAAAATTTAGAACTAAGCATAATTTTCAGATATAAACGTAATGAAGGATACTTTCAAAAAATAATATACCTAATATAGGTAGACGCAGAACCAAGGCATGAAACTTTCTTTGTTCCGCATCTATCGCGTATTTGCCTCCAAATACCTTTATTCAATTCAAAAGCTGTTCACTAGTAATAATGACATATCCACCGTTTAATGCCAAAAATAAAACGTGCCAATATGTGAAGGAATATATAGGAATTCAACAATTTCAATTACAACCGCAATTCTGCAGTATTTGGCAATATGCCCCATTTAGTAGACCACAATGGATGCGACGCAGAATCTTCTAATCGATACCAATTACTTATTACTTAACAGCGCTTCAGATGTTTTTTAAATATTTCTCATCTTCTAACTGCTACAATGGTTTAAATACGGTCGTACTAATACCTATAGGCCTTTTATGCATATGTTTCAAAATGGTATTCTTTAAAGAACAATATATTAAATCTATGGATCTTTGAAAACATTGCTGGTGATGGGAAGAAAAAAATAGCTTTAAACATAGACAAAATTAATATGAACAAATAACTTATAAGATCAATGTTTTTAAACTTTCGTGATTTGTACACATAATTGATTGTAGACACGGGTTTTAATCGCGGTTCTATTTTAAGTACCACGACTATTGTAACCCATGTCGAAACATCGGCTTAATAAAAAGGTAATGATTTGCCTTAAAATTGTACCGCCATTGAGACCCGTATCTACTATAAATAACTTACAGTTTACCTAATTTATTAGATTAGTGACAAAATCATTTAAAGTTAACTAGCATTAATCATTCAAAATTACTGATAAAGTGTCAATGAATGTCAATTTAAATCATACTATATCCGTAAAAGATTTAATCTGGAATAGGTTGAACCTGTATTACAGACTGTAGCCGTTTTACCCTTAAAAATAACGTACCAAAAAGTTGAATGCAACCTTATCGAAACTTAATTAGTATACAGTAAGGTATTAAAGCGGTATAGGCATGTTATGAACAGGTACAGTCAACGAAAGAGATAGGTTTACACATTGTGAAACGCATTTAATTTTTAAATGTGTGTGTGCGGAGTAAGCCGCGAACTCTTCCTTCATCAAGAATACCTAATTATAACCGACTGGCGTAGTGACATAAATATATTTATTTACATTAATTGATACTGACGATGTAACCCTATCTCCTTGGTTGACAGTGCTTCTTCACATTTAGTCTCAACTTTCGTTTACACCTTCATTTTTTCCAGCAGCATATCTTTGGCGAGAACTACGCATCAATGGGACAATGCGGATGTAACTCGAGTACAATTCTTAGTCTACTACAAACGGCTCCAGAGTTGAAGGGTCCTCCGGGCCCCCCAGGAATCACCGGTGCTGATGGCAGAACAGGGCCGCCAGGATTACCTGTAAGTAGCTACTTTTTTTTACGTAGTTAGAAATACTTTTTTATCTGTTTTGCGAAAAACCAAAAAAAAAGAGTTATAATTTTAGCAGTATTATAGGTATGATGATTACTTACTGACATTACCTAATTTTTCTTTTATCTTACTGATTCATCATCAAAAGCGAATAAGTACTACCACAGAATAAATAATAATTCGAGAGTTACTACTCTATTTCTACTCTACTCTATGTACAATATCGTTTCACAATAAAAATAATCAAAAATATTTTTAATTTCCAGGGTCAACCAGGTACCACAGGTGACCGTGGCCCCGTTGGCCCAAGAGGGGAGAAAGGAGAACGAGGAGACGTTGGCTCTCGAGGACCAGAAGGTCCACCAGGCTCCAAAGGAGAAGCAGGTGTTGATGGAAGAGCAGGCAATCCTGGACCTCCTGGACCGCCCGGACCACCAGGGTCGTCTGACTACAGCAATTTTGATGTAAGTAAAGAAGCTTAAAATACGAAGATGCTTTTTGAGAGTATGTAGGTATCTACGGGTAATTAGATATCTTTCGCTTTAAACTGCTCTTATGTAGATAAAATTTGCCTCTCTGCTGTACCAAAACAAAACACTGTAGCCATTAGTTTCTTTGAATCTCAGTACCCAACTACATACATACATATAATCACGCCTTTCTCCCATGGGGGTAGGCAGAAACTACAGAACGCCACCTGCTACGATCCTTACACACTCCCACAGTACCCAACTAATTTTTTGTTCTATATTTTAAACTGTATTTGTACGTTCAAATTCAGGTTGATTATTCGTCACATGTCTCACAAGTGGCTTCCAAAAGTTATGAGTTTTAAATCGGCAGAGTAGCTCTGTTGGGTTCAGACTATAGGGCTAAAATTACATCTGAAATAATGTAAGGGCATGAGCCAGTTCTCAGTGAGATCTCGTCATAATATGATATTTTTACTATTCAACAATGTTTTACGCCTAGTTAGTGAGTTGATAATACTAATGCTTTAATTTAAATATGCTGTTACTTCTCCAAAGTGATGTGATTCTGTTATATCTCGCTTTTGGTCAAGAGTATTGTTAATAATAGAATAACTAGTTATATATTGTGCGAAGAAAAGGTGTTACCGAACCAATCGATCGAAAGTACAATAGATTGATAGAACGTCGATTGATAGTTTCTATAATTATAGATCGTGTTATTCGTTATTTATGTGGTTTCTTTGATCGAAGGATGCTTTAAAAATAACTTTGACCAAACAATTGATCGGTCGGTGTGGTAACAATAACAAGTAAGCAATAAATTAAAAATCATGTATGTAATAATGACGTTATTAACGTTTATTTACTTTATGCTTAGTAGGGTAAGTTCGCCTGTTCGCGTCCATCGCCAAATTCGCGTCCATTTTACGGATTTCCCTCAAAAATAAGTAAACTAACGCACTAATCGAACGAAAAGTCATAAGCGCTATTACCTCAATGCATAAGAGGCACGCACGCATGGACAAAAGGTCCGTGCGCCAAACCAATCCCGTTAAAAAAAATAAAAAGTCTCGGCTGTTCAACAAGGGAGCGGATTATTAGAAATAAAATAGTGTGCAGTGGCGCATTGGATAGTAATTTTTTTATTGTTTTATGTGAATTTTAGGATACGTAGCTAATTTAAGACTTTTATAATGAAAAAAGGAATAATATTAATTATTAATTTGATGATGTTTTTTACATTTAATGCTTAAAATAAGGTGGGCGCGAATTACTACATCGAATTTACAAAACTTCCACTTTGAGTCCGCAATGGACGCATATAGGGGATATGATAAACCAAATTGCGTCCACTATTTTCGTTAGATACAAACGACTTGGTTGTAAAAATGTGACAAAACCATGTTGAAGAATTATAGACCATTGCTCAGCCATGTTTTTAAGCTGTTCTCGAGAGTCGTCACAAATCGTCTCAAACACAGGCTCGATGACTTCCAGCCTCCCGAACAAGCCGGCTTCCGAAAAGGCTTTAGTTCCATAGATCACATACATACGCTGCGGCAGATTAAACAGCAGGCCGAGGAGTATAATCAGTCCTTATGCTTGGCGTTTGTGGACTATGAGAAAGCCTTTGATTCGGTCGAAATTTGGGCGGTTCTAAGGTCTATTCAAGCGCATGGAATGGCAAGGACACGGCATCAACATAAATGGCGAGTACATCACTCACCTTCGATTTGCTGACGACATAGTGATCATGGCAGAATCGCCGGAGGACCTTGGACAAATGCTCAATGGCCTCGATGGAGTTTCCCAACAAGTTGGGCTTAGAATGAACATGGGCAAGCGATGTAGTGCCCAACTCTATAGCCGTTGGGAATTCCATTCTCGAAGTTGTGACCGGATACGTAAACCTAGGTCAAACGATCCAACTAGGTAGGACTAACTTAGAGAAAGAGGTCAATCGTCGAATTCGACTCGGCTGAGCAGCGTTTGGGAAGCTTCGGGAGACCTTCTCGTCCAAAATACCTCAGTGCCTGAAGACAAAGTCTTCAATCAATGTGTGTTACCAATGATGACATGTGTTTCTAAGACGTGGTCTCTTATTGTGTGCCTCATAAGAAAGCCCAAAGTCGCTCGGCGAACTATGGAAAGAGCTATGCTCGGCGTTTCCTTGCGTGTTCGAATCAGAAATGAAGAGATCCGCAGGAGAACGAAGGTTACTGACATAGCTCAACGTATTACCAAGATGAAGTGGCAATGGGCAGGACACATAGCTTGAAGAACTGACGGCCGATGGAGCAGAAAGGTTCTCAAGTGGAGACCACGAACTGGCTAGCGCAGCGTAGGACGACCGCCTGCACAATGGACCGACGACCTCATAAAGGTCGCGGGGAGTCGGTGGATGCAGGCCGCTAGCGATTGTTCCCGCTGGAAATCGATGGGGGAGGCCTATGTTCAACAGTGGACTACAACAGGCTGATGATGATAATTTCTAGTGAAAAAATCAAGAATTGTTGGATATTGTTCAGAAAATAATTCGAGATGGGGAGCTAAAAAATAATTTCAAACGTAGGTGTTTGAAATATTTTTTACTTACCTAATTTTAAGTTCAATCAATGTGTTTTTTAATGAAAATAATGTTGATTTTTAATTTTTATATTCTTAATTAAAAGAATTGTTAAATTCCAACTTTACAAATTCTTAAGAATATCACCTCTTTATTCCTTTTCTAAGCTGGTGGACGCTAAATGGTCCACGGGTGGACGCAATTTGGATTTTTCGGACGCAAACTGGGTAAAACGCCTAATTCTGATGTTAATCCATTTTAAAAAATAACTCAACATGTTTCGAACAAAACTGAAAGTTTATCTTAAAAACAGATTACATTTTTTTTTCATAGAAATTAGTGCTGGAACATTCTTACTATCGCCGTTAAACTTGCCAACTGCGCTAAATGGACGCGAACAGGCGAAATGACCCTATATCGTATAAATAATATGCCTACTTTTCTTTATTTTTAATCAATGTGTTATTTTCATGCTATCCATTACTATTTTAGTCAAATTGGAAACCTAGACAAATATACAAGGTAAGACTCAGGTTTTATTTTTTGCTATCATCATTGCCTTAATACTTATACACTGCAACTTTATAGCAATAACTTAATAAACATGCTATATTTGACTAAGTAATTTTATTTTAACTTAGAATACTGTGATGATGAACAGTGATATGAGTAGTTCTATCTACTACTACTAATTAAGGTAGTTATGATAAGGTATAGGATTTTTTTAATGTGTCTATGTGAATAAAGATATATTGACTTTGAATTTATAATAATGTGTACATGCTTGGTATCCCAGAATTTAAAATATACATAATTAAAGTTGTCCCTTGTCCGTGGGTCACTACTCGAGTTGCCAACTGAAAACCAGCGCTAGGTATCGCCTAGCCTATGCTGAGGTGGCGACTTTTTCGGAAGAACATGCAAGGCGTCTTATTGTTTTGTACATTAAGCTAAATATTTGTTTTGTGTGTTGTGCTGAATTATGTGTTGTGGTGTACAAAGCTAGTCATAGTCTTATGGAGATGAAATAGCAAACCAACCTCCCGCGTCCTTATAAGAAATTATAAGATTTAAAATCAGTTTTTGTTATAGTCCAGAGTCATGTTCATAGTAACATCATTTTTTTATTTACGGTCATTTGATTAACTTTAATAATATACATAAACAGCATGTCTGAGAAGTTTTGCTCGCTAATTTGATTTAACCTTGTATTGTAGACGTAATTCCAAAATATGGTAGGTATTATATCTGTAACAAGTTAACAACGTAATGTCTACGAAAACATAGCGAAACACAATTATTTTTTAACCATTGGCATTGTTAGAGGTTTGACAAGTTAACTATACCCTATTCATCGGGGCTTGAGACAAAGTGTAAACAAAGAAAACATTGTTTCTCAAACTTTTTTCAATGTTTTTTATTGCTATTTAATTTAATATAGGGTTTCCCATTTGTGTGTCTAGCAGCTCGGGTTAAGATAAGGTACTTAACTATGAAGATAATAAAATCATAAATCACTCTTATTGAATTAATTATTCGGAGAATTAGGAGGATTCTGAAGAACTGTCGCCATCGTGAATAACGAAGCGGTCAACTATATTCAACTATCAATTATTCCATTAATTTTAAGCGTCTTTTGCTGTTCTTTTTCACATTGTCAATGTACTTTTGTCAAGCCTCTACTGTTATATTTTTAATTGCATCGGCTTGTAAAATTTGAACTTCACTTAACTTAAAGCTTTTGTTATTCTCAGCAATAAATCCTTTAACTTGGGCCCATATTAACTCAATAGGATTTAATTCACTATGTCCTTTTAGAACCTGTTTACAGTGGCTTGCGATATTCCCATAATTTCAGTGGTTTAATTGATACCTTTGTACGGATACGAATCCTTCGACCACGTTTCTTTTATGAGTTTGAACACATTAATAACAGCCACCTTTTCCGTTGAATGCGTTGGAGTTTTCTTTGATCGCTTTTTCTTTGGCGAAGAAAAAGTGCAAGCGTTGCTTGGTCCAGGTGCACTCATGTTTTAAGCTCGAAAACATAAATATAACAAAAACAAAACAACCAACAAATAACTTTAAACTTCATAAAAGATATAAATTCAACGAAAATATTTATAATAATAAATAAGCAGAACTCTCGTATCAACAAGTTGATCTATAGTAAAAATGCCGGCTATAATCCGACCGATAACCAAACGTCACATTTTTATGTAAAATGTTCGGGAGTACCTGTGGTCTATAATTTAGTCGTATTAAAATGCTTTCGAAGTTTGGGAATCAAGTCTTTTTTGGGTGTTTTTACATGTAAATGATTTAATAAATCATTATACTTCATAAAAGATGACATTCCTAGGGTTGTTAAGATTTAAACAAATGTCGATAGTAATTATCGACTTTTCTTACTATTATTGACGATAATGTAACAAATAATTGGGATTAATTTAATTACAAACGTTGCTAAATTAAACAAATATTTTAATATAAGAGATATTTATACTCTCTGAAATCCAAAGTTTATTTTTAGAAATAGGATTTTATTTACTCACTATTATTTTAGATCAAGTACGCGTACATATGTAAATTATATTATGATACTAAAATATATAATAAAATTTAATAATTTATTTATTTTTAAGTAAGTTTTATATAAAAATATCGATAGTTTATAGTCGATGGCCACGATGATTCATTGCCCATCACTTATTAGGTCGCCATGCCCATAAAATATAACATTGGCAGGTACTGTCTGTCAGTACTACTAAATTCAAAACTTCATAGGCGTGATAGTACTGACAGATGAAATAAAATATATTCACTTCATCAATCGTGACCCTTAAAGTACTCTTTTTATGGTTTGTTTACATTTAATCTCACGCCTCGATGAATACGGTTTAGTATTTTTTGTATATGTGCGGGTCAAATCTAGCAAATAAACTTTTAAGCAATCCACAATGTATTGAGCTGAAAATTAGCTTATACGTCGTTCAAATGCCAATCATAACAATAAACAACTAGTACAGGTGTTAATAAAACGTCGCTTCCTAATCACATGAAATGTCTAAAAGATAAATTATGATTAATTTTTAGTACCTACATACATACAAAAATATGTTTTTCATTTTTCCCACGTTTTTCATCTTTTTAAAAACTGAGCGTAAAGTATATAGCTATATAGTATAGGTATATAGTAACTATTATTTTTTAAGTTTTTTTAATTTGTCATGTTCCAAAAAATTTTGCCTATACGATTTTTTATCATATTTTTAATTGATAAAAATTATGAAAAAGAAAACAGTTTTTGTTAGGAACTTCAGTCAAAATAAATATTTAGTACCCACTCAGATATTTTAACTTAACTATTAAAAAAAACAGATTATGGAAAAAATGTGCCCACTTGTTCAGCATTTTTTTCCTTCATTCATTCCATTGTCATGTAATAGATTGAAAAATTACTCACGGGTAACGTGCACGTCAGTCAACTACCTACTCAAACTGACATGAAAATTTTATAATTATTAGCAATTTGACAGGAGGACAACGTTCACCACGCAAGCACACACCTAATGACTAGTTTCGTAAATTCTAGACTTTTAATCATTAATACACAAATAATGTTATATAAAATTTTTAAATTTAAGGGCAAAACTACGTCTAAAGACCTGAAACTTGAACTTTTTTATACCCTACGAAAATTTTAATAAGACTGGTTGGATGTAGTCAGATATTTTTTTTACCTTAGCCTAAGCTTTTCTTGGGAATTCATTGGTTTTGAACTTAATTATAAAAACCATAGAGTTCAAAATACTGTGGACGCTATGTGATTACTGCCTGTCTAAGGGTAAAAAGTTAAAATAAATTTATATTTTAAGTATTCAGTGTTTTAAATAATTACTATTATTGTAGTAAGTTGTCATCTTTGAATGTGAAAAAAAAGTTATTCGACTTTCCAATTACTTTCATTGTCAAGTCACTTTGTTTGCGACTGAAACGAATTGCTTTTCTAAGGCAACGATTTTGCTCGCTCAGCAAACAAACCACTTCGTATAACTTGAGTAGAAGTGTGAAAGTACCTTGTTCACTCTTGATTTATATCGACGACAGACCCAGATAAGGAAATTTATTTGAAAATCCCTCGAAAAGTTTTGTTGTGTGTACTCGTACAGTTTGTATGAAAATATTTTAACCCCACGGACGAGCCTTCTTTTGTTATGAAGTTTTTGTTTATCCAATATGATTTATTAAGCCTATGCCGGTTGTTTTGCAAAAATAATTCATTTTTCTACACAATTCTCATGTCTCTTGCAGCAATTATAACTAAAAATACAATTCGTGATCTAAATTCTCTTAAGAGTAGAAAAAAAAAAACAGAGAACCAATCTAAAGATTATTTTATTTATAATCAGGAATCCCTTCACTCATACGGTGGAGCTATCGGCAGACCAGGGGCCCCCGGGCCAAAAGGGGATGCCGGTCAACCAGGACCTATGGGTCCCCAAGGAGAACGTGGCTTTTCTGGACAAAAAGGAGAAAGAGGCCAAGCTGGTATCGGAGGATCTAAGGGTGATCGGGTAAGTGTGCTATTTAAAATATTAAGTTAGGTACTTCGATAAATAAAAACATACCTACAAATACATACCTACATAGGCTTTATTTCTTTCAAGTCTTATAGGTCCCATATAAAATTATTCTAATGGAGCCAATACAAAATCCCCAATGCTTTACACGGACAAAACCGCGTGGTGTAGTTAGTTCAACTATGTATGTATTTGGGGCTAAATATGAGTCGAAATAAGTTATTTCATGTACTTATTTGTTTCTGTTTTTTCTTTTGAATTATGAAATAATGTGATCATTAAATACTTTTTTTATATTATAGGTAGGTGAAAGCGTAAAAATCAATCGATTGATTTTGACGCTTATCCGACGATTTGATTCGTCTATTTTTTTTAAATTACATTGTTTTGATGGTAGGGCTATCCTGGACCGCAAGGAGAAAGGGGATACAAAGGCGATCGTGGAGGCCCAGGTTTGGATGGAAGGGCGGGCATTCCAGGAGCCAATGGCAGACCAGCAGATAAAGGCGAAAAAGGTTAGTCAAAGAATCGATCAAATAAATATGTTCGATGGACTTTACTTACATCTTAATCATATTACTGTTTGTAATGAACTATATACCTAGTGTAAATTAAATTCAATCGTTTTTAATATATTTTGAAAGTCACATTGTTGAGGTAGCGCTTTAATAGATTAATATAAAAATGTGATTGCTGGTCTTATTTTATGGCTTATAGCATTTGTGAACCGATTTGTGGTGTCATTGTTGTCAAAATTTTGAAGCGGCCGTAGCCCAATGGCTATAGCTTCGGACTTGTGATCTTGAGGTCGCTGGTTCGAACCCCACCCATTGCACTACCGACGTGAACCCACTCGTAATACAAGCATTTTAGATGAGCTCGAGGAGTTGACAAAACTCTGCTAGTAATATTAAAAAAAAAATCAAAGTGAGTGAAATAATCTTATCATAATTGTTCACTGTAATTAAAGTCCATAAAATAATTTAAAAAAAAATCTGTCGGTAATATTGGGTTTATTTTCACTGTTTTCAATATGTATGAAACTCACTAGCCTATGAAGTCTCACATTGAATATAGAACATTATGGAAAACGAAAAATTGCGTGTAATAATGACAAATAATAATAATATACAACATTACAACAATAATAACTTCCGCATACAATAACATTTGATTCTTTTTGTTTTGTATGGACGTTTATAGTAGATAACTAATATTTTGATTCAACGAAAATTGATTTGTAATACCATGTGCCTAAAACTCATTATTGTGTGTGTATTTAGTTTTGTGTCACTATAAGCAACTATTGGTAGTTAGCCACAAGACTTATGGTAAAAAACAATTAAAGCATGCAAGGCTCCATCCTTATTAACTACAGAGTAAGACATTTACGGAAGAGGGGGCCCCCTTTTTTTTTGTCCCTGTGCTAATGCATTTACGCATTCCCACCGCCGCGCCGTGGGATATAAACCTTGGCATAGGTCAGACCAGGTCAGTCGAATTTGAGATTACGAATTATGACTTAGATTTTTAGGGGTTATATGCAAATGTGATCTTTGTTAATCTTTCGCCTGTTAATACGTTTCATACTTATTGTTTTATATCTTTTAAGGTGAAAGGGGAGAACCGGGTCCTCCCGGGCCACCAATTGGAGGAGTTTTCAATTCCGATGCTGCAGAATATATAGCACCTGGTATGTATATGACTATGTATTTTATATATTTTATTATTATGTAGGTACTTATACTAATAAAATGAAGTTGAAACGCAATTAAATAATTGTAGGTATTATTAATATAACTATACAAGGGTTATTTTTTATTGTTGATGTCTTTGCTCATTCTGGACCTGTGTGTTATTTTAAAGATTCTATATAACCTTAAATATACGTGTATCTTTATCATTGTGTAGAATTCATTGCTTTTGAACTTTATTATTAGTGAATAGCGTTCAAAATGTTGTAAAACGAGAAATGACAATACAGTAGATATTTCCATTTGTCGTTTAAAATTTAATTTAAATATATGCTTATGGTTGATTGTTTTGATGTTAAAATATTTAATACTCTATAAAGCAACACAGAATATTAAATGGTTGATAAGCACATTACTTTACAACGTAACGATTAGATTGATTTAAGTACAGTAAACATAGCGTAATAATTATACAAATAAAATATTAAGTTTAATATACCTATGTATAGTTAATACGTTAATTGCGATTATTTGATTATTTAATTACGTGTAATCAAATCATTAAGATTATATAGACATTTGTAATAGTTGTTTTATTTTATAGGACAACAAAGACAACTTGTAGCTGCCTCAAGAGGTGACAAAGGCGAAAAGGTGGGATTTTTAATTCAATATTTTTTCATAATATATACCTTTCATTGAAAAGTAGAAAGACGTGAACGTAGGTAATGCATGCATTAGTGTAGATATTTCCCATAAAAATATTTTTTTTGTGCACAAAATAGATGTTTCTTTTGAATAAGAACGTCCTCCAAAACGAGCTGTTAGGTATATTACGGGGTTAAGGATATTATGTGATTTGAAGTTATTATTAGTTTTCACAAAACATTTTTCGCTATACATCAGTTATCTGTTAAAGGGATGGCGTATATTTTGAAAGCAACTTTATATATTATTTAAACACATTAAGATTACAATTACTAAATAATGATGTTAAGCATTTCGGGAATAGCTTTTTTTTTATGAGGTTTCATTGTTTTTTTTTGCTTCTTCAGGGTGAAAAAGGTAGTGGTGGCGCAGAGGGCCCTCCCGGCTTTCCTGGTAAGGATGGAAAATCTGGTGATCGCGGTGACATAGGGCCCTCAGGCATGCCGGGGCAGTCCGGACCCCCCGGGGCCCCGGGTTTGAAAGGAGAGAGGGGAGAACGCGGACCCCCGGGACCTATAAGCGTAACAATGCCTGGAACTGAAATTGTTACTGTAAAGGTAAAAATTATATTATATTTTATTACTAAGTAGTGTAACAGTTTGGAATTTTTCGTGTATCCTGTTAGCAAAATTAGTCCCAGCTAATTGCGCTATCATACAAAATTCACTTGCATTGTTTTTCTACAAAACAAAGAATGTAAAAATTTAATCATTTCGTACACCTTGTTTTTTTGTGTGGCTCATACTTGGCACTACGATTTTCCATCAGTTTATTATGGAAATGGAACTTTTAAAATAAACATTATATTTTTTATAAAAAAAATATATTTCCCTAAAAAAACATACAACAATGATAAATGTGCATGGCGAACTAAGCTCTAATGACTTGTAATACAGAAACATCTAGGTTGTACAAACAGGCGCCCGTAACAGAGGTTCAGAATCAAAAAGTATCATCATTTATCACAAGTAGAAGTGACATCGGTTTTACTATCAAAAACAGATCATTCCACTAAATAAAAGCAACCACTATAAATAACTTCAAATTTGATTAACTATTCATAAACAAAGGCAATGAAAAAGTCATATCTCAAGAATACAATTAATCATGCTATAATTTGACAATGAATTAATCTCGGGATAAATATGATTAAGATTATGCACAAAATTAAGTAGTTTTATTCATGATTGTGTTTTATTCATATAATTTAATATATATTTAAAGGTGTAGAGTTTGTTTGTTTGAAATTTAATTAAATTTTGATGATTAAATGAAGAAATAACTAGTACTTATAGTACAGTTATTTCATCAAGTCAGCAGTCCCACAAAATTAATGCATTAATACTAGTTCTACTTACGACTTGCATGTTTTGAGGTAATTCACACACATGTAAACACAATTCGCTTGCACACGATTGATATTATTAATTTCATAATTAGGACAAGCTAGTACAAACATAGAGATGCAACTGCACTTTTAAACGTTTTCTGTGCAAGACTATTTCATCTCTTGTATTTATATATAGGGTGATAAAGGTGACGCTGGTATGAGAGGTAGAAGAGGACGGCCTGGTCCCCCCGGACCTAAAGGATCTGTAGGTGTTCAAGGGCCTCCTGGCCCTCCCGGCAGTCCTGGCATCAAAGGAGACATTGGACTTCCCGGATGGATAGTAAGTGATAAGATTATTCCTTAATAGATTACTACTGTAATTTAAATTTGTCAGGTAACTAATATTTCTTTGTTTTTTTTCTTGCTGCTTAGAATGCAAAGGTAATTATATCAATTCCACATCACACAGGTTAATTTATACAAATAAGGAACAACTATTTTAAATCTTTAGTGTTTCAATTAGTATTTATGTAATCAAATATATTTCATATTGTAGGGACGTCCAGGGACACTAGGCCCCCCTGGGGTACAAGGGCCCTCAGGACCTAAAGGAGAGAAAGGAGACCCTGGCGTTAATGTTCTAGATGTCTCTATGGTAAGTTGCAGCGAATAGACAAAGTAGAAATAATAAAAAATAATGCATGTCTCTTTGAAATAAGAATGTCCCCCAACACTATTAGTACTGGCCTCACCCCTTAATATGTATTTCTTTTTTTCTTAATGGAATAATTCAAATCCTTATTTCACAGATATTCCTTAACTAACGCAATCACTAATCTGCTATTAAAGGGATAGCATATATTTTCGAATGACATTATATAAACAAAGAATTATAAAGTTAAAATAAGAATAGCAAGATCTTCACCTGAAATTAAGCTTTATTAATTAAATACCTTTTTCGATTTTCTTTTCCTATTTTTCTCATTTAATCGCAACCTAAAGGTGGGTTCACACTATCAGGTCCGATCACGTTTCTCGGATCTTGGTCTGGTAAAATATGATTAAATTAAAAACAATGTGTGTATTCAAACTATCCGTAATAGTCAAGTTCCAGTCGAACCCCATTCCAGTATTTAATAATATACCTACTAGACTGAGATCGGACCGCGAACAAACCGTGGTCGACCTTATAGTGAGAAAACGGTCAACGACCTGTTTAAGGCAATAATATTATACAAAATAAATATAAGAATAATATATTCATATTTTTCACAATATATACTTTTCATCTTATGAAATTTCATAATACTTTTCATCTTATGAAAATGACTGATATTACCTATGGTGTTAACCATGGTAAACATGAGCGAACAGAAACATAGGCGTCGTGAATATCGAACACTTTGTTTGCACGTGCGTGCCTACTGCTAACTTACATTAAAAATCGTGGGAAAAAAATCATGCTAATACAATTTGTTAATGATGTTAATGTTAACCTTATTTCGTTCGTTCGTGTATACATCAGGCTTCAGAGTTCATATAATTTCAACCCATAATTATATCGTGTATAATAACCCAGTCTTATGAATTTCCTACTCTATTCTTATCACGAACTATTCAACGTCGCCTGATCTTTAGGGGAAGTCCACCTATAAAACCTTCGGATACAATTCCAGTAGGTTCTGGTAAAGGCTCTTGCACACTACATGCCGCTGGTTCTACTGAAAACTTTTGTAGGACTGCAGCAAGTCCAGCCATTGACTGCATCTGTCCTAATCTAGCACCTGAAATAATAACCTTTATAAGTTTTGCGCATAACGTCCATAAAATATCACGCAATTGTTTCTTTCAAAAAGACATCTCCCGTATAAGACAAATCAAATCCTGTGTCGCAGGAATATAGACACCAATTATTTCACGAACACAAATCACACCCTGAACATCTATTGGTGAATTATAAATAGGTAACTAAACCTTCGATAAATGATTGGTCTCGCGCACTCAACCAGATACCGCCATCGTATTTGAAAAATGCGGCCTAAATCGGTGTACCCGAGCCATTAACGCTCTGTGCGAGGAATACGTGTCGAAAGTTTAATTAAATGTTAGTTATAATCCAAGTAATAGCTTGTTTGCGTAATAAAACTGTGGTAAAATAACTTTACAAGAAATAAGAAGGACATCGGGAGCTCATACCATCTGTACCGTGTCTTATACACACTACAATTATATTGAGTACTTACACTACAATACTGCACTTACTATGGTTTTGAGCTAGCGTAGTATCTAGTAGAGAGCGCGAGACCAATGTTTTATCTAAGACTAAAACCTTTGATCCATGGAACATATTTTTTTTTTGAATAAATAGTATTATATATTGAAGTAATGTGTTAACCTCAACGCGAATACATTGTAGGTTAAACAAAAAAAAACGAATCCTACTAATCTCAATCAATTGATCAATCCCAAATAGTTAGTAGTAGTATTTAAGCAAGACTGATTATTGAGCCTAATTATTATTTATTGACAAATGTGAGTATATTACTTTTACTTACCAACACAAGAACGAGGTCCTTCTCCAAAAGGTAAATATACAAAGTTCTTATTATCTGCCTTCGCACCATCAATAAATCGTTCTGGGTCAAACTTTTGAGGATCTCTAAAATATTTTTCATCTCTATGAATAGCTTGGATAGGTATCATAACTTTTACACCTCCATTAATAGTCAAACCAATTTCTGGAAAAGTATACTCCGGTACTGAACATTTACGTAATAAATATGCAACGGATGGATACATTCTCATAGATTCATTGAAAGCCATTTCTAAATACTTCATCTCTTTAATAGCATCGTAAGACAATTTGTTGTCGTATTTAGCCAATACTAAATCAATTTCTTTCTGTACCTTTTCTTGGTATTCCGGATGATATGCTAGCTGGTGCAACGTATAACTGGACGCCGTAGATGACGTTTCAAATCCAGCTCCAAAGAATACAAAAGCCTGCGCAGTCATTATCAAATCATCCATTTCTAATTCAACAATTTTAGGTGTGCCATCTGGTTGCTTGGTTTCAATGGATTCACCGATTATTTTTCCCTTTTGTTTAAGTTCCAACATTAAATCAATAAAATCATTCCTCCCTGATGGCACATAATTTCTATGTTTGAGTACCGTTTGTACTAAATGTTTCATATGAACTTCCAGTTCAGGTGATAAAAACTCAATATTTTTGCATAATTCAGGAAATATTAGCTTCAAAGCTCCTGCAATCGCATCTCTAAAATTTCTTTCAAATATCCTTTTACCCAACTTTCTGAATTGAGAATTTTCATCATTTAAGGAATCCATATTAATTCCAAAAGCACAAACGCCTATAAAGTCTGTTGTGTATCTTGCCATTAGTTCTCTGACGTCATAGTAATCTCTGTTGACTACTTCTTCAGTAATCATTTGCAGTTTTTCGGCTCTGTCAGTAATAATAGGAAACATAGCCTTCAACTTTCCTGTACTAAAAGCCGGAGTAAATCTTTGTCTTATTAATCTCCATAAGTCACCATCGGCGAAAAAGAGATTTTTTAAAAGGGGTTCGACAAAATTCTTATTAGGATGTATGCCCCGTTCGTGAAAACATAAAAAATCAGTAAGCAAGATTCGCTTAATAATCTGTGGATCCCTTATTACTAATTCTGGACTTGTCCCTCGGTAGAAACCAACAACACTTTCTTCAGGGTACCTATTGTAGACATCAGTGGCTGCCATAGCCATACTTTGTCGTTGTAGGAACTGCTTCAAATTGGTCCCAAAAAACGGGATAGGTTTATCATGTTTGATCCCCCTTTTCTTCCAATAGTTGTAATTTTTTGTTCCATACAAATAAAGAGCTACTATAACCACAAAACACAATATCACCAACATTATATTTTTAACGCACACAAACAACAATCACAATTATCGTCCACCTGTCGCGGACTCTAGTAAACAACTGCCAGAACCAAATTCCATAATACAAATTGGTCGGATATTTCAACAGCTATCGTATTTTTTATCGTCATGATATGCGAGTCCGTTCAAGTTCAATGATAATTATAATCATTTACACACACATGACGCGACGCTTTGAATAGTTTAAGATGTGTAGGTATAATGGGATGTAAATAAACATCAATATCCGCAAAACCAAAATAGTAGGTTTTTATGTAACTTCTTTTGTTTTAGATTAGTATAGAAAATTTCATAAATGAGAAATTACAATATTTCAATAACTATTTACAAAGTATATTATTTATGTGAGATATAGAATGTGAATGAACTTTTTTAAAGTCGAATAGGTACCTCTCTTAATCTGTTAATTTTTTATGCATTGTGAATATAAATATTTTTACCTTTTTAGTAAAATTATCTCAATGGAAATCTTCATAAAATAAACTTCCTCTCAACGCCATAAACTGAGATTTCCTTGTGATCTGTAAGGCTTACAACTTTGAATTTTATAAGGAAGTCGGGTTCCCCAAGTTGGGTTATATCTTAGACTTATGAATTATACAGAACGTTATCCGAATTGTAAAGCCGGTGTCACCTGAAAAATGTAGTTATTACGAAGGATTGTGAAGGTATTTGAATTTTTAAATGTAAATAATTACTTTAACTTTTCCAACGTGCCTTTTAGCAGCACTGAGGTGGTTCAACTAAGCGGAAGATTGTAGTAATAACAATCTATTCGAATTATAATTACCACTTATATTTACGCAACTGCTGTTTTTGTGTAACACTATTTGCATCAGTCAATATAGAATTTTGAGCAAGTATTTATTCGTTATTAAAATAATGTAAAAACGAATTTGCTTTGAATAATTATGTTTATTACGTAACCATTAATAGGTACAGTCAATTTTACATTGTTTTACAGTATTCTATATAGATAAATTAGTGACCCGCCCCGGCGTCGCACGGCTGTAATGCTGATGTATTATACATATAAACCTTCCTCTCGAATCACTCAATCTATCAAAATAAAACCGCATCTAAATCCGTTGCCTAGTTCTAAAGATCTAAGCATACAGCTACAGACAGACAGCGGGAAGCGACTTTGTTTTATGCTATATAGTGATATGTAGTAAAAATTTAAATAACCACAGTAAAAAATAGTCAGTACACTCTTCGTTACTGAAATACAATCAAAGAAAATTTTACAACATTAAAACTAAAATTTTACAATTAAAGACGTGAGTGGATGAAGGTGATATGTCGCATTTTCAAGTTTTTGTGTTTTTTGCATAGATGAAGGTGATATGTCAATACAACAATACGACTACAAATCTTAACCGTCCATTTAAGGCTTTACGTGACAACTACATTCATCATAGCACCTCATTTTCAATATCTAAACTTGCAGAAAAGTTTACTTTTGTTTATGAAAAAAGGAGTTATGACAAGATTTTTTTCAAATTAAATATAATAAAAATTATAAATTTGTTTGGTTGCTTTCATGCCATTAATGTTTCAGGTTATTAACACAACTTGGCATCATCAACTAATGTAAGTCGATACAAACATTAGTTTTGTAGCGACTTATCTCAAAAAATAAAAGTGAAACTAACTTCGATTTGTACTCCAAATTTAAATTATGTGACTTATCACCTTCATCCACTCACGTCTTCAATTTTATTTTTATTGTAACTCTATAGTAAATAGTTTCCCCCTCATGGTTTCATCCGCGTTGCTCCCACTCCCGTGGCAACTTCATAACTTTATATAGCATAAAATATGCTAGTCACAAATATTGAACCATTGTAATGTTTGAATTTATTTGTAACAAATATACCTACATACAAAAATACAAATCCTTCCTCTTTATACTATTAGTATAGATATAGATAACTAATAACATGAATTATATACCTGTTTGGGTAACAATTACTTTATATTCAAATAAATATTTATTCTTTACATAAAATTTCCTAATCCATATCCATCTCGTTCCATTAATAGTTCAAAGGAGAAAAGGGAGAGCGTGGTTTCGATGGTCTCCCAGGATTACCTGGGGTCCCAGGCCCGGCAGGACCGCCCGGTCCTTCTGGGACTCTATCTGAAGCTATCCAGTACTTACCAGGACCGCCCGGACCACCAGGCCCGCCGGGACCCCCGGGTACTCCTGGAGTATCCATAGTTGGACCAAAAGGAGAACCAGGCATGACACATTATGAGGAACACCCAGTACACGGGACGACGAGGATATACGGCAGACCGAGTGAGTTTTTACTGAAATATTTTATATCTGTCTAGTTTACGGTTAGCTTAAGGTAAGGCCGGGACCACACGTGTACGGCAACTGCGATGCGATGACGACGCTACGAACAATAAATTTTCGCGTATCGTTCCTGGAGTGCGTTTTTTTTAAAAACAGACATATGTTGTTAGCCCCTAGGCTTTTGCTACTTCACCGGGAACAAACGCGAGCATAGCTCCAGCCTAGGTAAATGGTTAAAAAACTACAAAATAAGCAACGTGCGCAAGAGGGCTGTCCCCTGTGGGACTTGGACCTCGGCTCAGGGCGGTAGCTGACGGGCTTTAAGTTTTTTTTTTAGGGGAGTTTTGTGCAACTGTCGCTCTACTCTACGAGGGCATCGGAATGATCCTGGATTGCGGTCGCTGACTTACATTTATTTGAGTTTGATTTCATAACATCGCGTCGGAGTTGCCGTATCACTGCGGACTTAACGTTATCTACAAAATAGGTTAATCAGATTTTTAAGTTGGAGCTTAAGACACTTTCACTTTCGTATTGTTGTGGTATAAATTAAAAAGTAACATTTTGTTTGAGGAAAATAAGCAAACATCGTGTTGATAACGACATTTATTGATATCAATAATCTTAAACTCAAATTATTATTATCTTCTTACGTATAATTATTAAGTACTTATTTACATAATTTTATCATCAAAATATATTAATCACGTCTAAAGTCCAGTTTTGTTTAGAAATTAAAATTTGCCTAAAACCTGAATAGACTTAAAATCACGGTGTCGTCTGTTTATATCGTTAAAATTTTAAACAGCATATACAAAGCTACCAAAAAGTTGTTTTGGGTTACTATCTATTTTTAAGTACTATTTACTAATTTGTAATACATTTATGCACGCTACCATATGCAAGTTGCAAAGAGCCCTCTAGACGAACTGAAGGCTCTTAAAGAACTGAAGGATTTGAAAGAAAGGGATCGCGATAGAAATGGTAAGTCTAACGTAAGGAATAAAATGTTGTGATAAAAAACAATTATTAACGTCACCTGGATCATAAAACTATTCGTCAATAATAAGTTTGTATCTACCAAGTAAACTTCCACGATTACTCGATACACGATACACGATTATTGTCAGCTACATTGGTTGAAAATATAGCTTGCTAATTATAGCTACTACTTAAGATGTTTTTTATTAAATATATACATTAACAAACTATCGTTAAGGCCAACAGGTGTAGACCTTGAAGTATTTTCTGCATGTATGGGTAGTACATACGGCGTTTAGTAAACGTTTGAGTATGAAGTGTCTCGCTGTCGTGGTAGCTATTGCGAAGGTACTAGTAATTATCAAAGTGACACCTCGAATTCGCGAATTGGTAGTAGTCGCGAAAGTTAGAGTCAAAAGACGAACACACACGATATTAAGAATACATAACGTGTGTTCTGCCGCATATAATACATGTAATTCCGTTCACCTTCTCAAGTTCAAGGCTGTTAAGTTTTTTGCCGTCAATATTGTACACATGAAAAACACAGTGACTAAAATATTCTTATTGTCGTCAATCCGTTAAACTGTAGACCGCGATCTTCGAATCATCAGCATACGATAATATAACCAGCAAAAGAAACAGCCATTCAACATTTAAAAATTGGTTCTAGCAATGCGTTGTAAATATTACACTCTCTCTAGAACAGCAGTTCCCATATAGTGTTCCGCGAATCCACAAAAAGTACAGTTACTTCTTATTTAAGCTAGGGTTCTGGCTAAAAATGATGAAACAAAAAGGGTTCCGCAGCCAAAAGCTGCTCCGCTGCCCCAAAAAGGACCCATAGCGTTACTTAAACATCAACATATTCCCTCGATATTTTTTAGGCAAGTTAAAGGTTGATTCTACTAGGTTGCTTCTTTCTTTTGGTAACTGTGGCATTTTCTTCTTGTTAAATTGAGGCCAAGGAAAAGTACTTACACTACTGGTGCCGAATTCAGAAAATTGCGACATATAAAAGCTGCAATAAGTGCAACGCAACCAAAACTACGGCTTTTGATTGCGTTGCACTTATTGCGACTCCAATTATTGCAACTTTTAGGTACGTTAGGTCAAATCAGTTTGTGGACCTTAATTGTCATACACACAAATGTATATTATTATTTAATTGTTTAATAATAATTGTTAAATCGAAGCCTTAATTTTATTTAATTAAGGCTTCGATTTAACTTTGCCTCATTTCACACTTTGATGCTCAAAGGCAACACATTTAAGTATGTCTCATCTTGTTATCAGTTGGTTGAAGATTGATCTTCCACTTCTCCTCTACTATATAATATTAAAATTGAAAAAAAATCAAATTAATGCTGCAGCATTCTGGGAACGTTGCATTGTAACATAGATTAAGAACAGTTAGTATTTTATAAGTTTGTTTTAGTTTAGATTAGCTACTTTTATTATTATTTTACACAACAATAACAAATAGCTATAATTATATTCAGATTCATGATATTATAAAATTGCTATTGTTTTATTTGGATAAAATTAATCCATTACATTATTCTGACTCTACATCACTGAGGGATCACTAGGGATATAATTTATGTTAGCTTCGTAATTTTCCAGACTAGCTTCTGTTTTTCCAAGAAAATATATTTTATCTTTATTATAATGTTGGAAATATATATGTACTTTTTGATTAAACGACTTGCTTTTGGCCTATTTCGTGAAGCTAATTATTATAATGTATTTCCAAAAGTATTGCTCATAAGGTTTTAAATATTAACCTACAGTAATTTTGTAAACTAATTGTATACAGTTACTGTTTTTTTTAAAATTAACTGTTTAATGAATGCGTTAAACATGACCAATTTAATTAATTTTATAGTAGTTACGTATGTTGTTACATTAGCATTTTAATTTTGGGAATGATCAAACAAAAAGCGTCTCAGATAATAACCAGGAAATACGTCAAGAATCGCACAAAAATAACATTTTGACGTCTTGAAACGCATATATAGCATTAGGTAAATTGCTTACTACAAAAAACCTGGTACTAGGTATTTTGATCGAGCGATTATATTCGTTTACAAACAGAGCGACACAAAACAGGTTGATAGCCATTTAAATATTAACCCTCTATATTAAGAATCTTAAATAATATTGTCATAGTCTTTTACCACTAGTTAAAGGAACCGCATATCAATGAAATTGAAGCTAGTAAATTACCGATAGCACTGCAGTGGCCGTTAAGCCTTTATGTTCTGGTATGTTGAATTAATAGGATTTCTGTGATCCTAGTTAGAGCTATTCTGTGTTTAGATATGCTTTGGATTTTTGCATTGTATGTTTGTACAGTATCCATTTACGTTCAATATAAGTAAATTGTTAATGTAAGTTATTATATTTTAAATAAAGGAATTTGTAGAGAGTAAATTAATTTTCTTCAAATAAACGCACTGAAACAGTCTGAGTACTAATCTATATATATATAGCATGATTATGGTAAGGACCATAAAAATACTATAAAATACTTTGACTTCGTTACGTATACATATATATGACCCTTTTTTCCGTTAGTTTAAATATTCACTTAAATTACAGGACCAGTGCAATCTCATCCCAGCGCAAGCCATAGTAACGATGATTCCAATAAGTCAATTCCAGGAGCAGCTATATTCCAAACTACCGAGGAAATGTTAAGAGTATGTATTTTTATATTGCATTATTACATTTCGTATATAATAAGGTATTTTAGAGATTAATAAATTTCGACGATCGGCTGGGGTCCACCGTAGCCTAATTGGTTATGGTAGTAGGGGCTATACCTAAGATAAAGGTTCGAGTCCTGCCGGTGGTCGAAACTTATTAAAATTAATCTCAATTTTAAAATTTAGTTACTGGTATACTTTTCCGTAAAAGTATTCAAAAATGTATAAATAATATATAAGGTGTTTTTTGAGATTATGTATAACGAAGAATTATTATAAATTGACACTGTAATATGAACATAACCGCAAAACGTTTTTGATCGTCTCCACAAGACCGCATGCAACCATTATTCGTTTAAATCCAATATTGAAATTTCAGTTGGCGTCATCTAGTCATGTCGGAGCATTGGCTTACGTTGTCGAAGAGCAAGCTTTATTTGTCAAAATTAATTCCGGTTGGCAATACGTGATGGTGAGTCCAAACTAACTACTTTAAACCAGAATTCAATTCGCAGTTGGCCAAAAGCAATCCGAGCTACGAATAAAGCGGGTAGGTTTTATTTGTATTTTACGCTATAGGTGCATTTTTACGTACCTAGTGAACGATTCGGTTTGTTTTTTTTTTGAAATTTAATCGAGTGTATTTTCTAAACTTTATAACAGTATTGAATATATCGTCATTTGCGTACCAAACTATAATATCACTCAAATTTTAATCTTAAATATGACAAATTATCATAACTCTCGAAGCACTCTAAACTTTTAAAGTGATTTTTATATATAAACCTAATATTATCTAAGGAGTTAATCGTTTTGGGCTAAAATAGCCCTTACTTAGCTACAGCCCGAAAAGAAAATGATTAGAATAATATTTTATACAAATATTAAAAAGTAATGTAAAATTATTGAACTAGAATGTTGAGTTCAGACATATTATTACCAATTCCTTATAACTATTTCTTAGTATTTATGGCCTCCTGTAAAAATTGGCAAAATAGTTAAATAGATGTTGTGCTGTTTTGCTAGAAAAATTGATAAGTAGGTACCTTATATGAGACATATTCTAACTATCTTGTAAATGCTCTGTTATTTATATACTAATTTACATTATCCGTGTTAAAAAAAATTAACCTGTTATTATGTGTACCTCACAGCTGGGATCCGTGGTAACACAATCAGTTCCGCATCCAACACCGTCGCCAGCACCTCTACCGATGCCCGCTGCAAGTTTAGTACACGTACCTTCACTATCCAACCTAGTGGAAAATGCACCTGCTGTTGGACCGAGCGTAAGTTGTTTTTGTTATTGCATAATATTTAATACTTTGAATAATATTGTGAAATAAAGTTCAAGCTCTTCACCACTGGCTCTACTATATGCTGTTGCCCAATAATATTGAAAGAGGCCGGCTTATAGTAACGATAAAAGGTTTTAATCTGTATATTGTTCTACTAGCTCCATCTAGCGGCACTGAATGAACCCTTGTCGGGTAATATGCATGGCATACGGCGGGCAGATTACGCATGCTACCGACAAGGAAGACGAGCTGGTTATAGAAGCACGTTCAGAGCATTCTTAACTAGCAAGTAAGTAATCAATTTTTTTTTATTATGAATTTTATTACATACCTAGAAGGAAGTCCTATGTATGCATAGTAGGTAGGTATCTTTATTTGCACTGTGAGATCTTTTTTACAATTTGACTTTTATGTATACGAATATGTATCTCATAATAATAATATATCGTTATTTTGGTTTTTAACAAGTAATCGAGTCATGTCCATGATTTCAGTTATATATCAATGTTTATTTTACATTATTGGGTATTATATGACCTTATCATACAAAATCTGCAAATAAATGAAGCACATAAACATTAAGTTGCAGATTTTGTATGATGAGGTTATATAATAACTTTTATTAAGGCGCAACGTTCGCACTTAAAGTATTTAACAATGTATATACATCATTTGTGACAAAATAAATAATATTTTAATAAAACAGTTGAGAAATGCCACTTTCCGATAATTTCTCCGTTAAATACCTGAAGAGCGAACGTTGCGAAGGCGCAATTATAACCATATTGTCGGTATAAAAAAAAATCATAATCACAATCATCAGTCTGAATAACGTCCACAGATGGATACAGGCTGGATGGATGAGACTTTTATTTTAATAACATTATTTAATATTAACTAAAGCTTTTTTTCAGCATTCAAAACCTCAACTCCATAGTCCGGTACTCGGATCGTCATCTCCCTATAATAAACACTCAAGGAGAGGTGCTATTCAAGTCCTTCTCGGATATGTTCGATGGTAACGGAGTGATGGCGGCTGGAGCTAGGATATACAGCTTCAACGGAAGAAACATTTTCACTGATCCACATTGGTATGATAATTTAAAACTTGACCTTGAAATTGTAGTATTTAATTTAGAATAGTAGCTTCTGAGACTTTTACTTTGTGTCTGTGAAGTATGTGTTTTTAAAGTAGGTACTCCACGACATATTGATTGAAATATGTGCGGGTTGCCCCAAATACAAAATGCTACTTTTTTAAAACGTAAATGTACCTTAATGTATAATTAATGAAACGACAACATATGGATTACTAGTTTTCATAATGGATTTCAATAATCAAAATTAATAATAGGTATCTTATAAAAAGTTATAGTTATAATATCGGTCTTTTATTTAATATAGAAGAAAAACTAATTTTGTATTAAAATTAATTGTAGAATGAACGATTTCACTGAAATTTAGTCTTAATCGTAGGTACTGACATTTCAATAAATAAACTAATTACAATGAAAACAAAAACTCTAGACTTTGAGAACAATGTATTCCAAAAAGGCTACACAATACCTTCAATTAGCAAAATATGTATTAGTTTAAATCCATTTAGGTACAATATACAAATAATTTTTAAATACGACTCCCGCATTTAGGTAACAAATCCCTGTGTCTCGAGGGACTTATAGTTGATGTTTAAATTGATAATATTATAATCATTTTATCAAACAAACTATGTAGAAACTAACTTCCAGAACATACTCGTATACTCGTATTGTTATAAGTGAATTGTCCGCAGGCCACAAAAGGTGATATGGCACGGTTCTCTCGCGAATGGAGAACGCGCTACCGACAGCTATTGTAACGAATGGCAGAACGATGATCCCAATAATAAAGGACTTGCTTCTTCTTTGTACGCCAATAAACTGCTCGCTCAGGAGAGGTATGGATTTTTTTTTTTTTATTATACTCATTTGTTATTTTTATCGAATTTATTACTAAATATTGTTTTAAGCTCATTTTACATTTCGTAAATGACGTCATGTTAGAAATGTCTTCATTTGTTTAATATTTAACAGCGTTTCAATATTTTCTCATTCATTTTTTTATAATGAGGGTGTTTTAAATATTACCTAATACAAAAAGCTTAACAACAGTATTTTACGTTATCTTTTTGATCTGATAAGTCAAATTTTCATTGAATAAATCAGTAAGTACACAATTAAATACGTGGAAAACGAAATATATTAAAGCATAGAACACACACACGCAATAACATTTCATTTGAATAAATATGACGTTCTATAAATATGTTATTTCCATGTTCAACTTTGTGTAACAAAGAAAACACCGGAATATTAGAATTGAGGTAACAACATTAGCTTTTATAAGCCCTTACCCATAAATACTTTGCCACTTCTATAAACGTTTGTTTGATACAGAAAACATAATCTTATTTTCATAACCTTTCCATCATTTAACTTTATCTGTGTTCATGTTAAGGAGTTTTTTTTTTATTGCCTTAATAGAACTTTGTTCGCAATAAAAGGAAACTCAAATAGAATAACAAGGGCTGTATCAAAACATTTTATCAGTATGCTTATTTCTCGAACAAGTACTCAGTATCATAATACTGCTGCTTCCGAAAATATTTTTTAAACAGAGGTAGATTTTACCACGACGGTATTGAAATATAAAGCAACATTGTGTCGCACCTTTATTTTATATCGTCTCAATATAATTATTGTTAGTAATAGAATGACGGTTTATTGTTTTGTAAAAGAATTCTGAAAAAATATGTCAATGTTATTTAATGTCTTGAAATGTTCGAAAATATTCCGAGAATAAATCTAGTGCTCAGCATAAAGTCGGATGTGCCATCATAAAATTACACATTCGACCAAATGCTTTTGAAGTTGTACATTCGTCCTTTTGCTTCAAAGGCCTAGAAATACTAGTCCTATTATAAACGCGAAAGTTCAATGTTTGGATGTTAGCTTCTCTTTCACGCTAAAACTACTTAAGGATATGACTTAATTTTTTCTCGAGGATAGTTTATCAAAACGTTATGCTATGATCATGACCCCTGGGGCAGAGTAGCAATCTAAAGCGAGTAAAACTGCGTAGTCGATAATATTAACTTTTTAATAATAGGTTTACTTTAAACTGAAGTTTTGTTTTAACTCGTAAATCTAGATTTATATGGGTTGATAAACCTATAATTAACAATTATTACAATGATTGTTTGTTAATTGTGTAATACGAACTATTTGTTTTCTAATCTGGAACAATTTTGGGTGAGAATATATTTATCAATCATTGAGAGTGATTTTTATTTTCAGGTATCCATGTAATAATCACTTCGTGGTTCTCTGTGTGGAAGTGGCTTCAAAATTAAATTTACGAAGAAAAAGAGATACAACCAGGTAACTGATATGAATTCATTTTACTCCTAATAATCCTCCACGTAAAACAATTGATAATTTTCGAAATACCAAGTTATTTTGAATTTAGTTCAAACCAGTAGAAGTTATTATTATACAATAATAGATATGATAGTCCTTATAATTTCCTTGATTGTTTAATGTTAATTTAGAATTTATATTAATATAAACACATTATAGTTTTGGAAAATAACAAATATCAGCATTAGTTGAAATTGTTTAAATGTATTACATTCAATTAATAGAGTATCAACAGAATGTTTAGTGATATATAGAATGACGACCATCTCATTGTGCCGTCATATCTCATCAAACATTTTTGGCAAGAATTATTATAACTAAAGAAAACCGTGTATAGCATAAAATATTCCTTACAGATATAACTCAACCGGCATGGACGACGAATATATTTACAATGCTGAAGAATACCACCAACTGCTGGACGAAATGTTTGCTCAACCTTTTAGAGAAAATTAGATGCTCAAACACACTCAATTGAGACGGAATTAACATTTTTATTCAACATTTTATCGATCAGAAGACGTTATAAAACAAAGAAATAAGTCGAATCAAGAGAGGATTTTGAATAAATTATGTTTGATTTTATTCAAATGTAAAATGTTGATGACCACAAATTTAATTTTATTGATACTTTATTTTGGAATCTAAAATTAGATGTATTGATAATTTAGAAGGTTCCATTAATATAACGAAAATAGAATTATTCACTTATTTCTCTGTTGTCTTCGTATAAATATATTTCTATATGGACTTAGGAATTGATGTTTCTGATAGATCTTGTTTTATTGACGTAGAAATGTGTTTTTCAGCATTCCTATATAACGAGCATTTTTGATAGTTTTTAACACGTACTAAAAGAACTAAGGATTTTGGCATTTGTGTTTATTTCAAGGAGTTCCGCATTATTCGCAAAAGCTTTATTAGTGTACTTTATGGTACAAGCCATCAAAGAGAAGCTGAGTTGATTAAAAATTCCGATTCAAAGCAAATCTAAATTAACAGACATTTTCCCGAAATCAAATTCCAGTACCAAAATTTCTAGTCCTTTTACACTTTTAGACACCCACGGTCATGTTGAGTTCGCTGAGTTTCGAAATAAATTGTTAGGCTATTTCGAAATAGATTATTAGGCTATTTCGAAATGAGATTAAGTATCAAGACTATTATGTTTTAGCTTTGTATTTGCTGCTGAGATTCCTATTAAAATAAGCGAGAACTTCGTCAGTTACTATGTAAGTATCGACATTTGTATTACATAATTGTATGTATAGTTGACAAAATAGGGACGTACACACGACAACAGTAAGCCTATGTTTAGATAAAATGTGTACTATTTAAATACTTATATTAATTATTATTTTTAATGATTGTGATTCGTGTTTTTTTACTATTACTTATTTTGAACTCATTTTAAATATAAAAGTTCAATATATTGTATTAGTCGAATTGTAGTGTAATATTTAAATTAGAATATTTTATTTTATTGAAGAAAACATTGATTTATTTTATGAAAATATTGAAATTAGATATATTGAAACTATTAAAGCAATCAAATATATCATTTCTTAGATTTAAGTTATAATAAGTGAGAGAGATCGAATAAATTGTTTTCGTGTGTATTCTCTTAGGTAAATGTAATAAGTTTGTATGCGTTTCTCATATCGCTGAGATTGTTGTAAATAAATATTGTATAATGTATCAATTGGCATTACTCAGTAAGTATAAGCGCTTATATTTTAAATAATAATTAGTTTAATCATTATAATATGTTGTGTATCTGAGAATTAATGAAATATAATATACTAGGGATATTTGAATAAATGATTCCGTTTTAAGATCCTGCCAGTGAATATTGAAAAATATTTATATTCGTCTTAGGTACTTTTATTTTACACTAGCTGTCCTACGCATTTGCGCACGCGCAGATCACGTTTTCGTGGGAAACTCTTATTAAAATATAGCTTATGATACTCACAAATAAAGTGGCTTTCTATTGGTTAAATAATGTTTAGAATTGGTTCAGTACAAGCAGATATTAGATAGACCCCGACATCCTCACAAAGTTTAATTAAAAAAAGATAAATGTTTTTTATTAACCTCCTCTAGATTGGTCGCTTAAATAAAAAAAAGGTTTTAGGTCATTTTAAACGATCTAAAAAGTCCATATGTTTTAATGTAAAATTACGAAAGTGAGTGAGTGTGACATATTTTGCTTTATATCATCATATTAATTTAGTAAATTTATTTTTCTTTTACTGTTTCATGTATTATTTAGTATATTGTACGCTTTCAGCCCCATAATATGTAGTATTCTGTCTGAGAGCGTAGAAAAATCAAAATAATAATCATAAATATATATTTCTAATTTATTATTTTTTACATTCAGATTGACAAGTTTGATTAATTTAACCTAATTATTTATGAAATCATAACTTTTAGATTTTAATTCTAGGCTGCAAAATATATGCACGAAGTAGTCATTATGAAATAATATATCGATGTTTTAATTTACCTGCATTATTGTAATATGTATTATATTCTTTCTTATTTAGTATAACTATTTTGGCTATGAGTCTATGTTTTAGAACTTAGTGTTAATTAGTAGACATGGCTGTACTTACTAGCCCTCATTTATATATAGATATTAAGTATAATAATTTATACAAAATTACAAAATTATCATTGAAATATCTATCTAAAATTTGACAATAAAGTATTATCATGTATATTATCTCGACTTTCGTAACGTCTATCAATTATTTACTTATAATTGGTGTAAATTATTGTGTTATCAAAAAATAAAAATTATTTATTCCTAATAAGTAGTAAAAATTGGTCCATAAGAACTAAAATTTAGAACAACTAAATTACATAATATGTAAATTGCTAATTATTTTTTATTTGAAAAGTACACATAAAATTAATAAATCCAGTGTCTAGACAAAAACCTAAGATAAAAATATTTTGACACAATTGCAGTGTGAATGGAATGAATTAACCTCAATAATTACCTAATTAAGTTATAGGTATGTGTATTTTCCAAAATATATCCCTCAGTTGCAACTGAGCGGAATACTCAAATATGTTTAAGCCATTGTAGCTTGAAAATGTTTATGATAACAGGAGCCCAGTAAGTTATGTTAAATCGGTTATTGTAAAAGATCTAATGAAACACGAAACTAACAGCTAATAGAGGTAAGCGATACCATGGTGGATATTGAATTATATATTTGATGTAATCACTTCCTAAAATTTATATAATTTCATAGCAAATAGTGTTGTTTAGCTCAATTAGTATTTCATCCCTCGATATGTTGACTACTGTTGTTGTAGTAGGTACACTTGAGCGTCTCAACCCACATTTTAATGTTTTAAAGCAAGTTTGCAGTAATTTTGGAAACATATTACAATATGTCGAATGATTTTTGTAGACCATTACTAATAGGTAACATTTATTTTGGTATTATCACTCTCATTACATAAAACAGCAAGAAAATTGTCTGAATGTTAGCCTTCCTGTTGCTTCTTGTGCCATTCGAATAATAACACGAAAGTCTGAATTTATTTGCTATTTACATTATACGTACCTTTTGTATTTATTGTAGAAGTAATAATTAACAATAAGTATAACTTTACCAGTAGTTAATTCACTAGTCTCACAATATATGTTGTAATATTACAGATTATACTTTTGAGCAGTGTTTCTTAATTTGTAAGTACCTATTCTACGGACTCCTTGAGTGTTGAGGGTTATTATGTGGATCCAATACTGGACCATTTTACGATAGTAAATAAAATAACTGTATGACTGTGCGCTATATAATTTGAGTTTACAACAAAATACAATCAACCCGATTATAAAAAAGTCGGAAAACAAACGTGTTTTTCTCTTCCTTTCACGCACCTTTCCTTTTTAGGAACCACTGCTTTAAAGTAGATTTAAATGTAGGTAATGCTTAAATTTTAGTGATTTTTATTATTAACTATAACTAGTTTTAATAGAACCGTCGTCGAATCAACTTCTGGTAAATTTTAATAATTTAAAAATTATTTATGTCAAAAAATACCTAAGCGAATAATTAGAATTGATCATGAAATAACGTAACGCATTTAAAATAAGTGTTTGTATATGTAATCGCTTTACATCGTTTATACTACCTATATTACAATTCATTAATTGTATTACGAACGACTGTATTTATATTGATAAGTCAAAAATTAAATGTTTTCACGACAATATAAATTGTATGTTTTATTTTTACCTTGCGGTACCAAAGTGTTACTATGGAAACTAAATACATATAAACCAATTTTATTAAAGGTTGAACATTAATAAAATTATAAATTTACGATAAAGTAAGAAATTTGAATAATTTAGAAGTGAAGGTTTGACTTTTTTGTTTTTGCCGTATTACCGTGAGTAAATATTGTATACACTATTATTTATTATTTTCATTTAAAAATTACAAGTCGTTAAACTTTAACTTTAAAACATGCAACAGAAATAAGACACATAACGTTACGTAATTATATACCTACCTACTAATTGGTATTAATTTTCTTACTAAAGAAAGGATTTTCAAAATTCACCCCTACATAATATGAAGTTAGCCACGAGGCTTTTACTACTGATACGTACAGAGATGAAACTGCAGTGGGTAACTTGGTATGGAGAAATCAAAATATTCTAGGATGAAGTTGCGGTCAAAAGCTAGATAAGAAATAATAATTCAGGGTAAGACAGTTTAAAAAAGTCATAAAATGATAAAAAGGAAGTTAGGTACACAATTTTTTTACAATTATAATCACACAATAACAAAATACCTACTGATATTTCACAACGTAATTTCAGTTACCAATTGACGGTTCGCAGTTTCCGGATTATTGAATCGCTCCCCTTGATTTGTAGAGGTTTCAACTATGTTCGAAACACCGTTCAGGTCTGCGATTGGCAGCTTAATTGATTTCTAGTCAAACGGAGCAGGTATGGCGAGTTTTAGCTCTGAAATTCTAAGGAGCTCAAACGAGTTTAGGACGTTGAAATACTTATATATTTCGTAGATAGAAGAGGTTTGCTGCAGTTTAGGAGGTAATAGAAATTTAAAAATTGCTTAGAAGAACAAATTATAACAGCCGGTGATATTTCGTAGACAGTCATCTATCCGACCTAAATGCCAATTACTCTATGCGATAGATGTAGACGTAGTAGTAGAAAGTAGATCGGGAAACACCAACTGGACGACCTGACGCAACGTTAGCATAAATCAGAAGTTACCTTGTTCCTCTGTAAGAAAGCCAGAAAGAGCATTAGAATCCCGTATGTGACCAAATTAACATGGCGCGGTTCTTGTCCAGACTTAATAAGATAACAGTTTGGTTTGGATCAAACCAAAACATTCAATGTTGAATTTCCTCAGCCAACATGACCCGGAAAAAATCGATTTGACGTAAAGATTATTTTCTATCGCACCGGAAAATAATCTTTACATCAAATCGATTTTTTAATTCGATTAATCGACCCCCGGATTTACAAAACTTAAAAAGAAACGTAGGTATACAGCTAGGCCAAGCAGGTTTAGAGAAAAATAAAAAAGTTTTCATTGCTACATAAACACATTATTTATTGCGGAGCCCTTTGAACCCTTTCGTCATTGTAAGAAAACCAATTTTGACCATTCTGATTATGTCGATTTCCGATTCTTATTGAACGCAACTTTATGGGAACTCCAGGTGTTTATATGGAGTAATTTTTCTTGTTGACAAACTTCGTCAATCGAACAAAAAGTTTTCTTATTAAAGTAGAACGAAACTCGTGTTGGCGAAGAAAAAAGTCAGGAATTCTATCTATCTTGTGCTTCCATTAATGTTGCAGCAGCGCAAAGGAAACGGAATAATTTGTTTCTTCGTTTCTATAATAAAATACGGACTCAATAATAAATAGCTTCCGCTATCTACTACTTTTCTTATTCTCTAGACTTCCTTGTTAGTATAGCGGTAATGTGTCGTAACTATAGTAAGGTTTGGTTCAGTGCGAAAAATTGTGTTAAAATACCTACTAGAAATGTCATCTTGAGAAAAAATGTAAGTACCAGCCCAAAGCCTTATCTCAGGAAGCACGATAAACTACGTTCGTATTTTACCCATTCAAAGTTAACGTTGTAATTTACAAATTCATCTCGTCAGAGTAAATGAATCTAGGATACCTACTTACATTTTCTGGTATTTTGTTAATATTTGTTATGAAAAATAAAATGCAGAAGTATTTATGCTAATCACAAAAGCAATCTGAGTTAAAGTTTTTTGTTCAAAGTTAACTATTGTTTCAAATATGATCTGAAGCAATTTAGTAAAAACTTATTCTTTAAATGTTTCTTAATCTAATTTAACCTTTAGCTGCCGACCTGGTATAAACGTAGCACTTACGCCGACGTGACGACTGAGAGACGTCAAACTTAAAGTACTGAAATAAAATGTGTATTTGCATGCTACATTTTTCTATTTTATACATTAAAAAGATTTGTGTTTGAGGTAACAAACCACAGAGTTAAAAAAAAAGACAAGCTATTTTTCAGGTAAAATCAACATTTATTCGGGAGATCACATTTATTTTGCACTAAATTTTAAGGACTTACTTCAGTCTCATTTTTCTCTAAAATTAAGTAATTAACAACAAATGAACTTAAAATATGTTATCTTCTATAAACTATTATCAAAATAAAACATAAATCTTACTTCTTAGTTAAAAAATAAAAATAATGACAGCACTCGAATATTTGGTACATTTACTACGTACGTTTGCAGTCAATGCATATTTGTAGGCAGCAAGTAAGGCACATTGGTTTCTTACATTTGCAGCAACAGTACTTCGTTCGCCTTTTCAACCGACTGGGACAGATGGCACATGTCTTTCTAACACCTGAATCGGGATTCTGATAAGTTTTTGGTGGTGGAGGCTCGGGCATATCGGCGGGTCCAATAACTCGCTCGATACTTAGCCGCAATTCTCGTGGGATCCTATCATTGTAGACGCGTAATTTCATTTCCGGGAGGACTAATTCACGTGCCAGCAGGAGTAAAAATCGGCCACGACTGATGTCGCCCTTGTTTGTGCACTTGTTGTACAATACATAAGTATTAACACCGCTCATATCTATCAACCTGTAAAACAAAGTCATAGGCCAACGTCGAGTTCTTCGAGAGCACGAGTAATTCGAGCATTTCTTGTCCACTTCATCCACCCCTCCTTTTGTCTTGTTATAGTCAATTATCATAATAGGCTTATTAGTTGCAGAATCAGTCTCTTTGATATGGTGCATAGACGAAACCAGTAAAACAGCTTTTTAGGCTTAGGCACGTAAGACAGAATAGTATTGTCTTTGGTGAATCCGTATAACGAAGAACCAACCACTCTATCTTTGTGAGGTTGAAATTCTGGTGGGATCTCCCTCTTGTTTTTTTTTCATAGTGCCCAAGTAAGTAAATCCACGATCTTTCAGTGCTTGCAGTAGTTCTATCGAGGTAAACCAGTTATCTGCTGTTATATTTCGGTTACAGCCCTCGATCCCTTTACAAAGATGTAGAACAGATTGTGTGGGAATTGAGAAGCGTTTCTCTGCATCACTAAGACCATTGCCATCAGATCCTGTGCCATAATATACGTAAGCATTGTATATATAAAAACTTTGGGCGTCAACCAGCAGGAGAACTTTTAATCCATATTTATTTGGCTTGTTTGGCATATATATTCTAAATTTGCAGCGCCCTCTAAAAGCTACAAGCATTTCATCTATACAAATGTAAGGACCCAAAGTGTAATTTTTCTGGCAATTACTGATGAACTCTTGAAATACCTCTGAAATAGCGGCAAGTTTGTCGTCTTTTAGTCGTTCAGATCTTGTTTGAGTATCATCGAAACGCAAACAGTTTAACAAGACCAGAAATCTGTTTTTGGACATAACGCAGCGAAAAATATCCCGTCCTGTGCCATCTGTTGCAAAAATAAAGTCTGAATTTTCGTGATTTGATTGGAATACTGATGTATAAAACAATAGCCCAATTAAAGCCTTTATTTCTGTCTCATTCGTTGAGCCTAGTTCAGATCTGCTACTGTCTTTATACTTAGCCCTATAGCTATCTAGTTTCTTGTTTGTGTAAGTTACTATCATTTCAATCATGCGATCACTAAACATCAGTTTCCATAATTCCGTGAAAGATTCGAATTCAATCGGACTTACTTGAGATGGTGCATTGACAATATTGTGCGCGCGTACTCGACTTGTTCGGGATGGTTCCGCCGATGCCCATTTGTACCTATTCTTCCCGTAAAAGTAGCGCGGCAGCTCTCCTGTTGATTCTTCATTTGGCTCCTGATCTGTTCTAAGATCTTCACTACCCTGGTCATTTCGCGTCTCTACTTCGCTATTCTGCTCCTCTCCGATCTCTTCAGTTCTAGTCTCTGCTGCGCCATGGTGTTCCTCTCTGACTATTGTCTCCTCTTCGATCTGTTCTGTAAAGTCCTGGCTTCCATGAGCTCGTACTTCTCTTTCTTGTTCTTCACTGTCGTGATTATGGTTGATTTCTCCGTGGTAAACTTCCTCAACATAGGGATACGCGACCTCAACATCATCCTCATCGGATTGTTCGGATTCCGTGTTGTGATCGCTCTCTAAAATTAAATCAGGATCGCCTACATCGTCGTCAAAATCACTACAGTTGTCGTCACTCTCGTTTATGAGATTTTCAGATATCTCTTTATCTTCTAAACGCCTATTCTGTTTTCGCAGTTTCGGAGGCTTCTCGGGAACTGAACCGTCATCATTTGCAGGTTTTTCCGCTCACTAGACGTGATGTTTCTCCTTTTAGGCATTCTGCAATTAAAAGTATAATTTTAAAGCCGATGTGACGTCAATCAGACACTATAAGCTACCACACATGACTACCGAGGTGACGACCAAGAGAAATTTAGTACATTAACACCGTACTTACGTCTGTGAGACGTCGATCGCTTCAATACGGAGACGTGTGCACTCGCCGCGGGCGCAGCGTCGACTGATGGCTTGCGACGCGGAGGGAGGAAGGTAGCGGGAAGGGCGACGCTAAAGGTGGCGTGATTTTAGAAATATTTCAAAATTAAAAGTTATGACGTCTGTGAGACGTATAGGTCGGTAGTTAAAGGTTAATACTTATATTTTTATTATGAGGTTATTTTGAACGTGAATAAATTTAAATATTTATTTATGGAGTAGTACCTATCAAAGTCATTTTTTTTTCAGATATTATTTTAACAATGTGACATTAAACTTTATGGATGAATAGATCAAATGAATGGATTTAAAATCTAATCCAATTATTGGAGTAAAATATAAACAATGGCACACAAAAGCTGCAGATTTCAAATTCCTTAGTTCCTCCGTTCCGTCACAAAGCCGGCACTCGTAAAACAAAATGACCAAAATTGAACACCAACAAAGTTACCTCGGACATGGCTGGACAAAATTTACTTCGTTAAACTATGAAATTCAATTGTTTTGGCAAAAAATAGAGAAAACATTTTCACAAAGGTAGCACTGAGGAACTACAGAGCTTTTTTATTTGAAGTTAACTTGATGAAACATGGGATGACGACATTGCGTCAAAACTGCAGTTTGAAATTTTGCATTTAAAACTATCCATTTTTCACTAGCCGAAAACTTAATGCCCAAATATATTATTATTTCGGTAGCTAAATACTAGGCCATGTAATGTTTGTATTCACACCTATATAATTGTAACCAGTATCCACCTAAATATTATAAATTTTCCTCGTGAATATCTACGTAAGTTTAGAATACGTAGTTACCGACTGTATGTGTAAGCGGTAGCGGACTCTCAAAATTTACTGAGAGACTCGTTTTGTCCCAGAATCCTCTTAGGAAAGTTTGAACGGTCTGTGAAATTAAACCGCTTTGCCAACTCTCCACAGTTATAGGGTACGCATACTGTCCACAAAGCAGAGACTGTAACAAGATAGGAGAATGTGTTGTATCAAGTGCAATATAGAGAGCGGTTATTTTTAAATTTCAAGTAGTTTTTTGAAATTATTCAAAATATTGCCGAAAAAAAATAAAGATGAATATATAATTGCGTATGAATGGATGAACATACAAAATTAGCATTTTCGTTGCTTAATAAATATTAAAATGCCATATTGTAAATCTCAATTTCAGTATTTTTATTTTTCTTTAGGTTGCAAGGAAAAACCTACATTATAATATGATAATTGCCATGTTATATATCTTTATTAAATCTGTATTAAAAATTTAGTGAAAGCAAAAAAAAATATCGAAAATTTCAAGCATTTTTTATAATATTAGCCAAGTGTATTGTCAAAATATTTTTATTTACTTCTTGGTCACTTTCGCTAACCAAATTGTGTTAAAAAGTTGATTAATATATAGGTAATAGATACCTAAATATTTATCAACTTTATAGCAAACTTGAAAAACAAATACCGTGCAGTACGTCAAATGAGTACTTAAATATGTTTTAATTGATTATAATGATCATATTTATTTGGCAAATATGTTTTGCACAAAAACCTAAGAAGCCACTGGTTTCTGAACTAGTAAAAACTGTACTTGAGGCATCGTCTTCTAACATTTATTTGCTTAAGATAAGGTAATATGCCAACAAATTTGAAATTATGAAGAACTACATAAATGAAATAAAAAAAAAACAAAATAAGGATAATAATATATAGTGCGAGAATACTGATATATTAGCGAGAGTGCGTGGGTGCGTGTGAGTAATTGTGGTGTTTGCGTTACAGCGCAACTAAACAACGCTGACTAAACTTATTACTTAAATAAATTTCAAAATTGCAATTGGTCCGATAGCAAACAATAAAATCGGTAATCGCACAAAAGCCTTTAATATCAAAGCCACTTCACATTCGTTCAGAAAAAGTATAGGTCTTCTATTCTACATTGTTTCAGTCACCACGATAAAATAGAACCCAACCCAATTAACGTTACACACGGTAGCAAGTATCAATAAAATAAATTCCCTAATAAGACAACTGCAACTCACAAATTGCTACACAACAATAAACTACTGTTTATCAATAAAGTAACTCTGATTCTGTTGAACTTGATAAGTCTGAATTGCAATAGCAAATTGTATTAAATTGTGTATTTTGCTATAACGAGCTCCGCGCTCTCTAGTTATTCTTATTATTATGTACAACAGTACAAACACAATGTTTGCGAATAAAATTTCTTAATGAAAGAGAAATAGTTATATTGTTTTTTAATAAATCTACTATAGATTAAGTATAGCTAGTTTGAAAAGAGAATAAATTAGTGAGGTCAAAAAAATTTTTTTTTTTTTTTTTAAATATTATAGGCAGAGTCTGTCTGAATCTGCTAGTATTCTTTTTAAACTCCTCGTGCTAAGCTAAAATGCTGGTGTTACGAGTGGGTTCACGTCGGTATTGCAATGGGTGGGGTTCGAACCGGCGACCTCAAGATCACAAGTCCAACACCCTAGTCATTGGACTACGGCCGCTTAATTCATTTACATTCCTGCAGTTTAGCATTAACATGTGTGCTAAAACTCATTTACTACAGTTATTCATCTGTAAAGTACATGTGAAACATGTGGACAACGACTAAAAATTCAATTCGATGGAGGTTTTTTATAATTGCACATAGGTATGTGTATATATAAAATACCTCCATCGAATATCATTTTGTTTTAGATGTTGAAGGTAATCTATACGTGTAATTATAAGACGTAAAGAGACATAGCGTCTTTACGGCTGAGAGAGAAAAGTATATCTTCACCAGAAGTGATGATTTATAGATTATAGCACATAACAAACCCGTCAAGATTAGGGTAGGGGGTACTTCAATCATTCCACGTACCTACATCATCATTTCTAAAAAAAGTACAATTTAAAAAAAAATCTACGAACAGACCTGTAAAACACACAATATAAGGTCCCAGAATTCACAGACGAAGTAATTATATCAATGAAATGTAAAAATCCTGATAATAATATATTTTCTGTGAGTCCACAAAGTTTTATACAAATATCTTTTATAAACTTTGAATCAATAAGGAAGAGTGAGGCGATGCTAAATTAGATTAAATGCTTGAACTTCCTTTGAGTTTAATTCTTGGCTTTGCAGATTAGTTAATTATATTAATGAAGTGACGGGTAGCATATTGAGGGTTTGTAACTTTTCCAAGTGAACCCTTTTAAATGAAAAGATTTTAAGAAAGTAATAAAAAAAATACGACTATATAAGCATTTTAGAATTATCTTTTTCTGTTTTTCACTGTAATAATGAACGAATTACTTATTTTGATAGGTAGGTATTTTAAAAGAAACTCCTATTACTTAAGGTAGGTAACCGGTGCTGTATCTACATATTTTGTACTAAATATTGCCCAGATAGATGTTTGATCCGAACTACTTATCGAACCGAGGATTTTTTTTTTTTTGTTGTTGTTTTCTTTTGCTACTTCACCGGGCACAAAGGCGAGCAGAGCTCCAGCCTATCGAACCGAGGAACTAATTAGCTGCGGTTAAATATTTTACTACCATACCAATAAAGCAGTCAACATCAAACATTTGGGGAGGTACAGTTTATTGTATTCAATTAATTTCTACATATTTAAATTTTTACTTTCTGTCTAGTTTCTAGTCATAAGTCGGTTTCTTTTCGTTATAGAAAATCACATTACATGAGTTTTTCTAAAATGTATTAAGGGTTGTTTAAAAGCGTAATGTCTTGGCACCCATACACGAATATGATGGCCATTATAATAAAGCCACAAGATTAAATATTCATGAATTATTATTGACTGAAAGTAAATTATTATAATTTATGCAACTGACACATAAATTACGCTTTACGTACATCTACCGAAATAAACATTATAATAAATAGTAAAAGCTATAAATTAATGCAGTGCAGTGTTCATTTGGCAAGTGGAACGTATTTAAAATGCTTTTACTGTTAATTCTTGGGCGGTCGCTTTGTGTGGTTGGTACGAGTAGGTAGGTGCTTAATGAATAAAACCCGATATTTTCCAGGCTTTATTATTACTCATTATAAAAGAGAATAAGAATGTGAAATTTACAATATACCATTCAATAATATCGGATATAAAAAAAATGTAAATTTAATATACTTAGGTTAAATTTCGTAAAATAACTTAAGGAAAAACTCGAGACGTTGCGCTGAGAACAACGAAAACCAAAGCCTATGTTTCGAAAGATTAATTTTTAATCTATGAAATAATAGAAAGTTGAAGAAAATAAGCAGTGTTGTTTTTCTCAGAAATAGTTGTTAAAACAGCTTCACCAACATTGGTATTTGACAGGCAAAATTCTCAATGAAATATAAAGATTGAGATTAATCGAATTAACAAAACATAGCTGGTCATTAAGATTTTGATACGATCCTCGAAACGACTAGAATTGTTAATAAAAAAGAAGTTTAATATGATAATGAATCCGTCATAAATTTAAAGTATTTTGTAAGTCAACAATAAAGAAGACTCTTAAAAAATATTCTTTAAACAATGTAATTTATATAGAAGATATTATTAAAGTAAACTTGTATCCCACTAGACACCAAAAGGAAATGCATTACCAACAACATTTCCGATAGAACGCTGCCAGGTAAAAGGTTCCTGTTTATCTGTGTAACTGTTATGCCTTTGAGGTGAAGCAAATTGTATATTATACGATACTTTTAAATGTTTATAGACGTATTCATTTTCAACTCTATGCCATATTACACGAATCGTCGTACTTGTACATGTGCATTTAATTTATTATATTGTATGGTCTGTCTAATGCTTCGATAGTGCAGTAAGAGGATGTTGATTAATTAACTTACCATATTGTTCTTGATCTAGAAATAAATACAGCCCTATGTCATTTTCATGTTCTAATTAGGGTATTTTCTTGATATAATTCTTGATTATTCGATCTTAAAATGGTATCCATACATACAACTTAGGTAGATTGTCTAATGAGACTTTAAAACTCGATGTATCGGAATTATAACGCTCAACACCACCATCTTTACCAGGTCGTTTACAACCTTTACGTATACAGGGTGTCCCAAAAGGTTAAGTAGCTGGGAAAGGGGGTGACAGGGGTGGACACAATGGTCACTAGAAAAATAAAAATCCGCTCTGGGTATTAAAAAAAAATGGCATTTTTTTAAAAACTTAAAATTTTACCTTGTTATTTTTGATGTTGATGTTGATGACCTTGTTGTAATTGAAGATTACATAACAGCATTTTTTTTAAATACTGCCATTTTTGTAGGTACAGTGCACAAGGTGTAAAATTTTTAGTCTTTTAAAAAATGCCATTTATTTTTTTAAACACCCAGAGGGAATTTTTTATATTTTTCTGGTGACCATTGTGACCATCCCTATCACCCCCCTTCCCAGCTACGTAATCTTTTGGGACACCCTGTATATACGTAGTATGGTCAGCTAAATAATAAGTATAATGACGAAATAAGTGTACAAAACTGCCAAGCCATGCAAATCAGTATGTTTTAGTCGAAGGACATACTGTTCTTAACGCAATAAAAAGTATTTATAGCCGCAAGTGTTTTCAATCTTAAGGTCACAGCACACATTTCAACTTGGAAAGGGATCGTCACCGTATCGCCTTTCGCCTCGCCGTCAACCAGGCTTCAGCCTAAAGTATGCACGTAACCAAAGCGTACCAGCAAGGCCGGATTTAAGGGACGGCATCCAGGGCAACTGCCACGGGGCCTCCGCAATAGAGGGGCCCCCACAATAGAGATTTAAAATCTTTCAAATTCTGACGAGTAAACTCTACAACGTTTCTTTTATTTATTGTTTCGGTGTTGTACCTTTACTTGCAGTACTTTGTAGAATTATGATTAATGTTATAGTTCTTAAATAATGTAATAACGGTTATTCATCAATACTTGTTCACTTAAATTAGACACTTTAATATAAGAATTCAAATCATCCTGAAAAGTAGGTACATACTTCAAATTTTCTACACACTTTGAGGAAATCGATTTTGTGGCCAGGGGGCCTCTTCTCTTTTGTTGCCCCGGGGCTTATGGACTTCTAAATCCGGCTCTGCGTATCAGCAGCTCCTGTACGTCAACTCGGCTACGGCTAGGCGACACCGCGCTTACGGCTCGCCGACCGCTGGCTGATCTGGTTCGCACCAGATCAGTTTGAATCCAAACGTTAAGTGTAGCGTACGGTTATGTCTCGGTTTACAATACGTAAGATAGCTAACATAGCCATAGCACTTGATGAAGAGGAAAAATAAAATAGCAAGAAACGAAGAAAAAGATATTGGGTGTACGAAGAGACGTGAGCTCGGGTAAGGAGAGACGTAAGCGCGGGGACGACGAGCCGTAAGCGCGGGAACTGCAAGTTGACCACGCCCCGCTTCGCGGTTCGGAGCCTGATCCGAGGCGAGGCGATTACGTTACGATTCCGATTAGTTGCAGTATGGTGTTTCATACAAACAATACTGAATGGCTCGAGGCTATACGGTGACGATCCCTTTCCGAGTTGATATGTTTGCTGTGACCTTTAAAGGGCAGTAGCCCTGAATTGTGCCATTGTAATTCTTCAGTTGACAATTGATTTCCCTTTTTCCAAAAATTTGAATATGTTATTTTTGAAACGTGACAGTGATAATCGTTCGTGACATGACCAAACAAAAATTGAATTTGACTTTAATTAAGAACTTCAATTCTTCAATTGTTTCTTTTTTTGGTGCACTGCTGAACGAAGACTTCCTCTTTAAAAACCTTGGCAAGCCAGCGTGGTGGCATGGCAAAATCCCTTGTAACGCAAGGGATATTTTACTCACCATCAACGCACGCTTAGCAGGTGGGTTGATGGTGATAGATGCTGCTGCTCATCCATCAGATGCAATTTCCTTAGTCGCCTCTTACGACAGTTAACGACGCACATGGGAGGGGGTGGTCTATCCGGAAACTACAAGTCAATTTAGAGCATTCAATAAAAATTAAACAGCACTTATCCTTTGCGTAAGGAAATTACACATCAATATGCTATGATTAACTCATTCTTTATTTATTCCGTAATAAATATGTTACGAGGATCTTGAGAACTTCACTGATTAAGCCGCAATTTCCTTCGCAGATTAAGCCGGGCTGACTGAATAAAACGTTAGGCTTTAAGATAAGTAGCAATCTGTCTTGTTCCTTAGTTTCATTGACCCAGCTGCACGACAACGTCGCTCAAAGCATAGGGTACTGAATAATCGCAAATTTAACACTGAACAGATCCTGATACAAAGCCTGGAGGACAAATTCTGAAAAGATTATTTATTTATTTTTTTCAAGATATTGAAATTTTCTTTTAACTTTTAAATTATGCTTTAGTTTATAGCCTCAGAGTTGCAATCAATAAATAAATATACATTTTGACTAAATTTTATGAAAAACACTGCAGTTTTTTGAGAATTTGGTAGTTTGAATAGAATTTTTAAGAAAATATGTTGTAACCCAAATAATTTTTAGTGACCAACTAAAGCTGATTTTTTTGTAACTTTACCTGAAAATATGCCGTATATTTTGAACCATTTATATACGATTTTATTAGATGATGTTATAAAAATCGGGACCAACGGCGTAACGTGTTCTTCGATACACGCAGGATAATCCATCAACAAACCATACTCGAAAAGATAGCTTAGATTTTACACAAAGATTTCCAATAGGCACGGCACACTAATCCAATCCGCGATTTATATTATTTAACCATTTAGTATATTTGGTCTCGCTTTAAATCTCGGAGGTCGTGGGTTCGATCCCCACGTCGAGTCGGATAGGAAATCTTTGTGTTAATTCTAAGATTTCTTTCCGGGTCTGGTTGGTTGACGGTCTACCCTCCGTGCCTCGGAAAGCACGCATAATAATCGTATATCAAGGAACGGGCAGCAGCGTTTCCTTGTGTGGTACAACATAATACTGCGGTCACCAATCCGCCTGCCAAGCGACGTAACTGGCAAATACCCTCCCCGGGAGGGGGCCTATGTTCAGCAGTGGACGAACACAATTAATGAAACTCCCCAGTCGAGTTTTAATCACTGACTCGGCAACATTTAGCAAATATATGCACAGTTTGTATAGTAACATAATTACCTCGATAATTATGCTGAGGTTTCCAAGCTTTGTGTCGTCGCCATCATGTCAATACAGGATGCGTCACAATATCACTCATGTGGATTGGGTATCAACATGACTGCGGTTGATTTCCCCGGAGCATACACAATTTCCAACCGTTTACTTTAATTGCGAAAGTATTTCGCTTGGACGGTGTTCATTAGGATAATGTGAGCAGGCTCACTCAAAACTTTTGAAGTGAAATGAGAACAGATTTTAATATGAGTGATTAAAATGTAAGTGGGGAAAAGATACATAGAAATTTGTTCCCTCTAGGACGCATATTTTATTATGAGTAAAGTAACAACTGGATTCTGGAAGCTGACTCGTTCTAATGATTTGTTCCTTGAACAGCCATCTGAGTAGTGTCCCACAAAAAAAAATCCCCTATTGTCCCGGTCCGTATGCCTTGATTGTCCCTAAATTTATATTTCTATTATTTTTTCCTAGTTTGTCCCGATCGCTATTCCTGCTACGGCCTAGTCTTCATAAGTATAAATTAATTTATATTTTAGTACATTTTAGTACAGTCAACCAAAAAATAATTATGAAAACTTAAGTTAAATAATATATTATATCTTGTTAATGCCTTGAGCACACCGCATGCGTATGCGTAGACGTAAGCGTAGACGTGCACGTACCGCTGAGTTGTAATGTATGGAACCGTATGAGACAGGACACACCGCTTGCGTAACGTAGACGTGCGCGTAGACGTCATGCGTAGCCCTACGCAATGCAGCTCCCAAGGCACAAACTGACTGCGTGACCTACGCCGTACCTTGCGCAGAGCAGAGCGGCAACGTTGCATGATGACATTGTATTCAATGGCGCGCCTTATTGGACGTCACACCGAGCAGCAAAGGTACGTGCGTGTACACGCACGTACCTTTGATGTGCGTAGCCCTACGCGCGCAACTTGCAGTCAGTTGTATTTTTTTACAAATATACTAGCACGTAGTGGTGTTTTGTATTGTTTTTATAATGAATAGAAAAACTTATTGAAATTGTGCGTATTTATGAATGTATCTACAATCCAAAAAGTAAATTCTACAAAAATGCATCGTATAAATATATATATTCCGCAGGATTATTCTGGCACAATAGTATTAATATTGCTTCTTCCTCGTCATGTCAGACATCGTGCACAACACAACCTTCGAAAACAGAATAAAATATGGCTGCCGCAGCCGGGTACGCAATAGGCCATGTGCGTTGCGTACTCGGCTCGGATGCGTAAGCGTATGCGTAACCCGGTGTGACATCGGGTTACGCCGTAGCTACGCGCGTGTCTACGGCGTGATTACGCCGTAGTAACGCATACGCATTTGGTGTGCTCGAGCCTTAATGAAGAAGAGTGAAAATTTCTTCGCTCTAATGGCATAGGTATTCCTGATTGGTATAATCCGATTTCGTTTAGAACGGATTATGAAAAGGCAGCAATGAATGCCATTCGGAATATCTTTCCAGACGTAATATACAAAGGATGCTACTTCCATTTTACGCAAGCTATTTGGAAGAGAGCAAAATCGTTAAAGTTAATAAAAAAAGAATCATCAAAAAGCATATCGCTCTATGTTTAACATTGGCCTTGCCTCTATCTATAATAAAAAGTGATGGTTGGTTGTACAAAATTGTCCAAAAAATGAGAATATTGAGAAATTTAATGACTATTTTATTTCGTCGTGCCTGGACAACGAGTATGTCACAGGAAAATGGGATGTTTTTGAAGACAGACCGTTTATTAGAATTGATTAGATTAAAGTAATTTAATGTTTGTAATTAGCATAGATGTTTACTGAACTGTGATTATAGTAAGTTATTACAATTTTGAGTACTCATATTTTATAACTAGGCAAGAATTCTTTTTTATAAAGGTAAAACTTCATCATCATCATCAGCCCGTATAACGTCCACTGCTGAACATGGGCCTCCTCCCGAGGAAGGGTCTTTGCCATAGTCACGACGCTTGGCAGGCGGATTGGTGACCGCAGTTTTATGTTGTAATACACAGGAGAAACGCTGCTGGCCGATTCCTGGTGCGTGTGTTATAGATTATGTTATAACAATTTGGACCAACGGCTTTCCGAGGCACGGAGGGTAGTCCCTCACCCAACCAGACTTGGAAAGAAATCTTAGAATTTACATAAAGATTTCTTGTCTGGTGTGGGGATCGAACCCACGACCTCCGAAAGTTATAGCGAGCCAATTACCGCTACGCTAAGGAGTTAATACTAACATTTTATTTATCATGGTAAATTTACAAAACGACTAAAGTACCCACAAAAATATATAGTTGAACCTCTCGTACTCTATAGACATAAAAATAAATAGAGTTGAACTGAGAACCTTTTTAGAAAAATATATAAAATAAATAACTACAAAATTTTGAACACTATTATTGTTGACTGTACATAAACGTGAGTAGTTGATCGGGACGTTCGGGGAATGAAATTATCCAGATCCAGACGTAGGAGGAATTTTTTGGAATGTGGGACAATATATCGGGACAATCTAGGAATAAACCGTTCAAATCTTTAAATTTTTCTGTTACTTGCAATTTCGTCCGCCTACAATAAAATATCGGATGCATACTTAAGATCAACAGCCATAATATCAGCAGTTAAAACATCAACACTGTAAAACCAAAGTTTAAAATATCAAATTGGCAAGTATACCTATATACCTACTTTTTTTTTTGTTGTCCGGGGGGAATGCATTGACATATTCCCACTGCCGCCGCTGCAGCGTATTCGCGCGCTGGCGGTGGGATATGTGGGGCTTGCCCTCTCCATAGTGTGGTATGCTAAATTCATACCACGAGAAGAGGACCCTACACCACTAAAACCCCCCGGACACTCCTTCGATCCGCCGTTGGCGGGGGCCGGGTACGCATAACCTAGTTCAATACTGATATCTGATTAAACGGTTCACAAAAATATTGTTAATAGGTAAATATTAAATTTTAGTAAAGAAGACAGATGTTGTAAGGAAGTTCTGTAAAAAATAAAATTTGTTCCTATGATATTTTAACGGATGATTGAAAAATTTGCTTAACATTTCCAATATATCTATTCTTAAATTTATCATTGTTTAATATTTAGTAAATTAGCATTAACACTTTAAATTATATAAAAATTAAAATAAACTATACTAAACTTAACTAAACTTAACTAAACATGTAAAATAAAATAGAATAAATAAAATAATTTTCTGAAATATTTTTACATTAAATTTGAACAGTTTTCCTTTAATTTGCTGAGACACGATACTGCCCTTTTGTTTTATTCAGGTATAAGTTATTAAAGACTTAAATCACTTATTGGGCAAGTACTTCCAATACAATTAAGTACATAATAAAGCTCAAACTTCCCCATGTTCGCTAGATAGCTAGATATATCTACAACCACTGGATATAACCAAGTAAATTGAATCCCTGAAACGTATAGAAACAGTGACCGGATTATTTCACTAGAATTAAATTGCTTTATGTTTCGTTTGTAACGTGTCCGTTTTGTATTGAGTATTGTGAAACCAGTATAGCTATGAAGAATTAAGTAATTACGCGCACTGAGAATTAAAATAAAATACGAACGGATTCAAACTGCATTTTGCCGTCAATAAGGGACTGAGTTATTTTATAAAGATAGACTACCGTCTTCTGGTACAATTTTTTATTTTTCAATTTTACTGTACAGGGGTAGTAAAATTTCTAAGTCACTAGGGGGCAAAAAAAAATTGTTTAATGCACACCAGTGCGGTCCCTGCCTCAATAATATTATTGTAGATAATAGACGCAACATTATCGACCGTAATATACCAGGTGTATAGAGGGTCTTATATCTACGTAGGTAAAAGTGGCAACGCCACAAAATCCTGAGTCCATTTTATAAAGATACAAGCGACCCATCCCGGCTTCGCACGGATGCAATGCTATTATTACACGCGCCGCGCCCCGACCGTTACCAGTGCCACAACCGCTATGTCCAGGTATGTCCCTGCATTTTAAATCTGTAATATCTTCGAAAATATTAATTAAAATAACATGCTGTAAAGGGCCATATTTATCTATATTAAATTTATATTGTTTATAAATTGTTTTAAATCGCTTCGTAAATAAGCCATCGTAAAAAGTAAAGGATAAACATGGTTATTGTGGGTTATCCCTAAGAGATATATACCATCGCGGACTTTTGTGTAGAACTTTTTAAGGTGTATTGTACAATACTGTAGTACATTATTATGATCCGTCTCGTAGGATTCACCCAGCGTTTGCAATGTAAAATAAAGTGTTTATTTACGACATCACATTAGAAAGCTCTTAACTTATCAGTGTTCCTCTACTATATTACGCATGTATTATACATATAAACTTCCTCTTGTGTCACTATCGATTAAAAAACTGCATCATAATCCATTGCGTAGTTTTAAAGATTTAAGCATACATAGGTACAGACAGACAGCGGGGAGCGATTATGTTTTATACAGCATAATATGCTGTATAAAACAAAGTCGCTCCCCGCTGTACCTATATATTATATAGGTACTAGTGTTGCCTATCGATAGTCGACTATCGATAGACTATCGATAGTCTATCGATAGTTGACGTCATATCAATAGTATCGATAGTCTATCGATAGTATCGATATTAGTGATAGTATCGATACTATCGAGAACCAATATGTGTTTAGGAGCAATAGTATCGATAGTATCGATAGTATTGCTCCTAAAAATGGGTTGGTCTTCGATAATATCGATAGTATCGATAGCTTTACAAACTATCGATAGTATTGATAGTTTTGATCATTTAATGCAACGATACTATCGATAGTATCGATAGTATTACTTTAAAAATATTGATACTATCGATACTATCGATAGTATTATAATGTAATAGTATCGATACTATCGATACTATTGCTTCCAATCAATAGTATTAGTTAATTTGTGATATCGATAGTATCGATAGTATCGATACTATCGATACTATCGATAGCACTATCGATATTGTTACTATTTTTCGAGGTCACCTATCGATAGCGAAACTATCGATAGTTGGGCAACTCTAATAGGTACAGCGGGGAGCGACTTTGTGTTATACTATGTATATTGATATTTGTATTGAATTTTATTTTTGATATCCCTGGCAACGTAAAGTTCAAGGCAAATAAGAGTTGGCTCATGGTGTCCTCAGTTTATGCCTATACCAAGTGCGTTATGCGTATCAATGATACAGCCTCGGGCTGCATGGGCTCTCAAAGTGTACGTACGTAAGAGAAACTTGCTCAAAAGTTTTGATATAAGGCCTCTACAGTTCACAAAAAAGTCTATAGAAATTCAACGATAATTAAAAAAATATATTAGCATTCTGCACTACTCCTCCGTCCGCGCAATTTCTGTAAAAAATGTCGGCCTCACATATTAATATATAGATTAAGAACACCGGTTAACGCCAGCTCCAGTAGTATTTATAAATATAAATATAAAAAAGCTTAATAAGATTAGTAAATAAATAGTAGCGTTATACACGTAACATTATCGACCGTAATATGCCAGGTGTCTAGTGGGAATTATATTCTGCGTAATAGTTGCAGTATTAATCTCACCGCCACAAAATCAGATTATGAGAGGCGCTGTGGATTCAAAATGGTGGAACTAAGTTTAAGCCAGTAGTGCAGTGATTCACTGTTAACTAATTTCTAGAGTGAGACATTACTGAATTATGCACTTACGTAATTTCATAGAAGCCAAAAAAATTATAGGTCTATACTAATCTATACTAATACTAATATATAAATCTGAAGAGTTTGTTGGTTTGCTTGATCGCGGTAATCTCAGGAACTACTGGTCCGTTTAAAAAATTGTTTCAATGATATATAGCCCATTTATCGAGCATGTTGCCACATTTTCTGACAGGAATAACGGTGGCAACTGAACTACTGGCCAAACATAATTGCTCTATCAGCTGTCCTTGTAAGTTGAACCCTTTTGCCACTTAGCTTGGTAAAATGGCTCGGTCAGAAAATCCTCTTAAAAAATTTGTGAGAGAACTTATAAGTAAAACTCGTTATTAATGCCACATATCAGGGTCCAAACGATTATATACTTCTCATCAGAAACGCGTTGCAAGTTTATGTTATGTAAAGATTATCAGAAAAATGTGTATATTTAAGAATATATGTCAAATGTCGTTGAATAGGTAATAATATGAGGTTTTGAAATTCTAATTTTAATGTTCTAAATTCTAATTAATTTTTTATAGGTTTCGTATTTTGTTTAACAAGTCATTGTTACCTTGTATGGAGTATTAAGGAATGTTGTGTTTATTTAATAACTTGTATTCCCTTTCCCCATTGCTTCCATACGGTTCTTCATCGATCGGATGAGAGTCACGATCAAATATTTTTTCATTCTATTCCTCTCGGATTGCATTTTGCTGCTGGCTAAGTGTTTATGGGGCAGGCTCTCTTGCGCGGATTCGTCTCTTTAATTCATCCTACAGATGCAATCGGATTCATGTCCGGGCTTCTTGCTGGCCATTCTATAATCGAGATACCGACTTCGGTAACATAATCTCGTACGACGGTCGCGGTGTGAGCCATAGCATTGTCGTGGATGAACATAAAACCCCTGCCAATAAAATGTGCATAGGGCATCACTAGTGAGGCTCAAGACACTATTCGTTGTACCGATGGCTATTTAGTGCAGGCAGACGTGGCCCGGACACATAGACAAGCTCTGTCTTACCGTCGGCGCTGATTCCTCCCCAAACCATCTCTTCTGTAGATCTTGTTCCTTCCGTCGTTATCGTATAGCTCATGTACAAAGTCAAAACGCGCTTTTCGATAGTCTGCAGTTGTTGTGCGGTACCAGTTCACTTTCCTTCAACCTTCTTCTAATTGTAAAGTCACTTACAGCCACCCTATGAACAACATGAAGCTATTGCTGCAGTTGAAAAGCATTAAGGTGTCGATTTCGTAAATAATTTGTTACGATAAATCGATCATCTCGCTCAGAACTGACCTGCCAGATCCTGATCGGCGCGTGAACAATCCAGTCTCTCGATAGCGTTTGTAGACTCTATGAACAGACGAAAGGCTTAGATGCAATTTTACAGCCACACTTGGGTGGCTTATGTGGGCGAAGTATCCATTTGTTTTAGAAAAAGCCTTTTTCAGGCGTCCCAAAGTCATAGTGCACACACAGTATACAGTACACAGAATAAAAAGTTTTAAGACAAGCGCAAATTAGTGTTGCTGAATAATCGATTGTTTTACTATCGATAGTTTTCATCTGAAAAAGGGTATCCTATCGATTGTACTATCGATAGTATCGATACTATCGATAGATCAGAACAAGCCGATACTATCGGATGAGGAACAATACTATCGATACTATCGATACTATCGATAGTATTGTGTCTGGTAAACAAAAGACTATCGATAGTATCGATACTATCGATAGTATTGCTTCTGGTTAACAAAGGACTACCGATAGTATCGATACTATCGATAGTATCGATTATTTTAGAGTACCGATAGTCTGCGAATTTGCAATAGTATTGAATATGTTATAACAGTAATATAATTAAACAATACGTATATATATTTCTACCGAGCTGTGCTATTGCTACTGTTTAAAAGGAAAAATAAACGAAGCTGTTTGAAATTGCATATAGGGGTAAATGATTATTGACTATTCATCATCATCATCAACAGCCCGTTTACGTCCACTGCTAAACATGGGCCTCCTCTTAACAGAGCTTGGCAAGCCAGGATTGTAGAGGGATATTGCCATAATCACCACGCTTGGCCGACGGATTGGTGATCGCGGTAAGATGTAAACCTTGAGCTAATAGATGCTGCTGCCCATCCATCAGCCATATGTCCCTTAGTCGCCTTTTACGACACCCATGGGAAGACATGGGGTGGTCTATTCTAAGCCGGAGACCACACGGCAATTGACTATTTTATTGACTATTATCACTGAGTATTGTAAACAATACTATTGTAAATTGGTAAACTATCGATAGTCTAAAACAATCGATAGTATCGATACTATCGATAGTTTATTCTTAGCGTGATACAATACTATCGATAGTATCGATACTATCGATAGGTCTATCGATTATGCTGCGATTGTTTGACTATCGATAGACTATCGATTAATCATCGATAGTCGACTATCGATCGGCATCACTAGCGCAAATTTTTAGTTTAGTGTAAAGGTGAAATATACTCCAACTTTAAACACACATTTGACCCAAAACAGTGAATTATTTCATTTATAGGATAAACCAATGAAATTCTAATGTTGAATTTTCGCTTATCACTGTAATGGCCAAACTGCCAGCTATACAATCATGAGATTTTTTTCATGGAATGCAAACTCTTTTGTGTAAAATTAAGACAAAAACCATAAAAAACGGAAGTGTTTCGATTTTTCTGATGAGAAGTGTATTTCTAGTTTAAAAACTTAAGCAAACAAAGCTTAATTTCCATATTAGCCTACTTTTACGCTTTAAGTAAAATTGCGGTTAGAATTAAACGTTGCGCGTTGTTTAAAAGAAGCAATGCAAACTAAAGCTAAGTATATTGCGAAACACTGGCCATAAATAGTATTTAATTATACGTAAATAAACCTGGGTGTACAATGAGCGAGAGAAAAAATTTAAGTTTCTTCTATTTTTAAACATTTGCCAACAAACTGCGCTCGGTGTATTTTCCCGTGTCGTGTGTTTCACGTTTTATAACGAAACAACGGGTTTTTATTGTTAACGGTCTGTTCAATCCTCATACTACCACATAATATATAAAATAAGTGCATTTGTTTCAACTATGATCTAAGAAATACTATCTCTGTCTGTAGGGGCAAATCTCCGAAACTGTTGCACCGACTTAAATTAAATTTTGCATGGCGGTATATTCTGCGGTCAACATTTAAAAATACTTTTAATCATAGCAAATTAATGAGTTCCCGTAGGATAGTTAAGAAACCAAAGGAATAACAAACACCACGCAGACAATGTCGCGGGCATTAGCTAGTCATACATCATTATTTGCAGTCGAAATATATTGTAGGTACCCTTATTGCTAACTCACCGACATACAATAGTACAGTACAAATACAGTAAGAAATTAATACATCTGCACAGAGACCGCTGGAGAAAACTGGGCCCGCAAATGTGACGCGTCCCCTCTCCTGACCCTTAGTTTGCAAATTACCTATCGATGCCCTCGTAGACTGACAGTATCAGAGGCCCACGAACTGAAAACTTGAGCGAAAGTGTCACAATATTCCCCTAAAAAACTAAAAGTCAAGGTCAAAGACCTACAAGAGGTGCCGTTATGGGCAAGGTGCTTAGATTTTTGTTTAAAATCATATATAACGCACATCTGCTTGCGTCGGGGGTTAAAAAGTAAATCAGCTGGCAAACTTTTCTTTGATGTACTATAAACGTTTTTTCAGGCGCTCAAACGTGATAATATTATTGTAGAAAACCAATATCGTGGAAATGAGTCTAAACTAATATATACAGTTGAAGAATTTGTTTCACTGTTAGATCGCCTATTTATCGAGGGAGGCTATAGACTTTTTTAATAGTAGTTAATCAAACAGCAACTGCTACTAATGAGATAAGTTTTTTTTTAACAGTTTTTTTTTATTTTTTTTAAATACATTTTTTTTAAGATAAATTAACATAACGAAAAAAATAAAATTATTTGTTAGACGGGGCGGGTGGACACGTTCCGATACAGATCACCGGTTTGCTAAAACGTAACCCCGGCCAGTAAATGACAGGAACAGAAAAACTGAAGCGGGATAGACGTTAGTCCGGTCAAACCGTGCCCCTTACATACACACAAAATACATACTGTCGAACTGAGAGCATTTTTTTTTTTCGGACGGACCTCCGTAGTTCCTTACTTAGCTTGTGCTAAACGAACTGAGAACCTTTTTGCAAAATAAGTGAAGAACTATATGTTTTATACTATTGTTGACTGTATTATTAATAACGTGATGGACCGCTTTTTCTTTAAATGTGAGACAAAATATTGTTACCTCCCAGGAATGAATCTTCAATAATCATAAACCAGTATCTATACCGTTGATGCTTATATTTTGAATAAGTAGTAATCCATGTTATCCTATTAATTAACTAACGGCTTTGTTATTTCTTAAAACATAATTATTTCTTATAAATAGGTAGTATAAACACAATTGTTCAGAACATGAAAATAATATTTATAAATTCCAAATCTTTAATAAAACAATCTAAATTATGCATAACAATTTATTTCTTCGTCTATCAAAGATGGAAATACAGAAGTATTTACAGAAACCAACATAATTTAATTTACAGAGCACAAAACCAAAATGTTATTCAAATTTATAGTCGCGCCATGAGACGCGGAGTCCTTTCAATTAGAGTTTCGAATCCCAACTGATTAAACCGAAAGCTTTGACCTAAATATTATGGAATGAAGAGAACATCAAAAATTATTTCGAAATTAGAACCGAGATTTTATAGATAGGCGTTCAAATTGAGAGCCATTCACGATTTTCATTGCGAGAGTATAATCTATGCCTATTATTAAATTTAAATGATTCTGGCAGCTGCAGAAAACCAAATTATTTGTGTAAATCGCGTTTATTTTTGTTATCACTCATTAATTCTTATCGATTTGTGTTTGATGTAATATTTATTTTATACTACGGAATATTAATTTCTGAAATATATTAACGAGATGTTTTGTTTAAAAGTCTCCACTGTCCGTCTAGTTGAAAAAAATAAAACAAATTTTTAAGGCAGGCTTCCATACAACAAACTGTTATTAATAACGGCAAGGACTGCACTAATAGATAAGTAAGTATATTTACCTTTTTGCCTATTAATTAATGTTAATCTTTTAACTAATTTATAACACTTTTTTTTTCTTTAACCTTTGTGACGATGAACTCTGTAATAATGTTTTATAACCACATTCTCATGGAAGTGATTAAAATCTGATATGAGAATATTTTTTTATAAACTTAGGTTGATAAATATTTATTCTCAAAGTAAAATTATTCCTTAGCACTTAGGGACTTAGGAATAAATTTACTTTATCAGTAACATAAGAACGCTTTGCACTTATTTTATCTTGATGATCATTACGATCCGATTTTGAATATAACTGACATTAATAACTTCCAAATACACTAATAAATAATAATAATACCTATTCAATATTATCTTACAAGTATACGTTATGAAATAACTTCATTTACATGGAAAATACGAAAAGATTGAGGGTACGCAGAAAAGGGTAGTCTTTAATCGAATATCGTAAGCGAACCTTGATCTGGGACACGTACCTACCCATATTATAATTCTAAAAGCAATTTCCAGAAGAAAGGACATTTTACCTGCCTTTGCAGATTTGTTTTCGCTATATTACAGTGCTTTTTTAGATAAAGATAACATATCTACCTAATATCCATTTTAGACATCAGATGAATTGATTTAAAGTTGTATCCAAAGTACGGGTAAAGGCTAAGTGATATTCCAATAACTAATGAGCAACATACTTAATAGTTCGTAATTTAATGAAAACTTATTGAAAGACGCAAAAAGTACTAATGATGCTGAAATACTACCGTAGATTCTTAACTGCGTCGTTAACTCCTGAGAGGTAGGTATGTGCTTATTTGCAATTATTTCCATGTTATTGGGACTTTATTGATTTATCAAAGTACAAACATATTGTAATAGCGAGCAGAGCTCCAGCCTTAATAAATGGTTTAAAAACAACAAACTAAGCAACCTGCGCAAGAGGGCGTCCCCTGTGGGACTTGGACCTCGGCTCAGGGTGGTCCCTGGCGATGAGATTGAGGGATTATGACTTAAAGATTTTTAGGGGAGCTTCCTATTATACCCAGTAGCGGGAAAAATCCTTAGATCCTCCGGTGATTCGAGCATGGCTTAGATAAATATTTTCGGAATTTTCCATACTTGGGAACATATTTATTTATTCTTCAACATTTTTCCTCATACATGGAAATAATTATGAAATATTGAACTTAGTTTAAATCTGGCCCTGGTAACTATACCTAAATCTAAATAAATAACCACGAACTTTTAATCTAATACCTATTTAGATGTATTATATTCTTGTGTAATGTTTATTTGTATTCTTGAATCAGTTAATTAGTATTTCCGTTTGATATTAATTTTTATCTAACATGATAAACTTACAAAAAAACACCAAATCTTTTATCGAACATTTAAAGGACGAAAAGAGTATAATATTCTTAAAAGCACCCAATAAATACTTGTCCGGAATATCGGTGCCATTCAATCAAAATAAAGTCTCGTATCGTTTCAATCTAAACATAAAATTAAGGAGAAAGAAATTGCTTACAACAGAGAAAGACGGACTTACGCATCGTGAAATATATCAAGAGGACATCTGCACTCTTTCGTCCAATCCGTAATAAAAGTGGATAGCGGTCATAAATTTTGAGTCGAAGACGTCCAAATACCGCAAGGGCCCGGAGTCTGTGTGGGCCGGATCCTCTGCAGCAATCAAATTGTGATCAGTACCGCATGAGAAGAATTTTTATGTGGACCCTTCAAAGCCTACGGAGATAAATTCTGGATATGAATACGGTGCGTCGATGTTGAAACTTATTTGGTTTGATGATTGAATAAATGATAACATTTTATGGTTCCATGGGAAGTGCCACTTTAATAATCGAGTTATCTGATTTTTGCGTTGTTCGTATTCCGATTCCTTTAAAGTACCTACTCTCACACTGGTGTTCACAACAATTGGAAACTGATTTGTATAAGAAAGTGTATGTTTGAGAAACAAAAAGTTCCAAACTGTTGCAAACATTTGTTCAATGTTTATAACAATTTGGCAGCGGCCTGCGCATCGACTAACGTTGGCTCATGGATATAAACCGACCGATTCTCAATGTCGAGGAACTACATTACCAACCAACTACATTTCCAAACTTATTCGATATCTTTCTTTCATTTTTTCCTCACACCGTATGTTTAATAATGTGTAGGAACGTTTGTGAACATCACCTTTACAAATTCCGAAAACAAAACGTGGAAATTTCTAAAGATTTACATACAAATACCGAAGATCAAACAGAATTGTTTATGAATTTATAAATTAAATCAGTGTTCCTAAACTTCTTAAGTAATCCATGAAAGAAAGCATTCATTTGATATAAGAACTTAACCCTTGTGTTTTTGGCAGTATCGGATATTGAATCGTAATGTTTTTTTGTTCATAGATATACGAATATACGATACGCTTTACGGATTTACATATGAATTCGAATATATGTAAGGTTTAATTTAAAAGTAATTTATGATAATACACAAAAACAAAAACGTTACACATAAGTTCATGTATTAGGTACCTATACCTGAATTGGAATTTGTATTCAGTTTCGTTCGTTCTTTTCATGTGACCTTTGTGGCGAGACAGCCACAATTTTGTAAATGTCAGAGTTTTATGATAGAAATTATAAATCAAGTATGAATGAGAAGTGAATACTTTTAATTTTTTTATTTTTTTATTTAATAACTAAAAAAAAAATCAAATTAAATTAAACTCAGTATAAAACTAAAACTAGCTTAAACTAAAAACTTAAAAATCTTACAAAAGAGGGTGTCCATGAGGCATGGTGCCAAGAACACTGGCTGCATTTCCGCGTTGAATAGCTATTGCTATTTTCTGTGCGAGAAATGAGCCGGCCCTCTTGTCACCAGCGGCGTCGATCAACCGAGGGAATCATTGTTTAAAAAACTTTTTTGTACTTGGACCCCGCAGATTTTCCCGCCACGGCTCCATTAATGACATTATCAAACGGGCGCTTGCCTCCATCTATCTTAGAACCCGTAGGCATGGTTCCTGATGATGGCAAGCGTCCGGACGGTCTGACTTTGATCCCCTGGAAACGGGGAAGGGCTCTCGTTTGGGACGCTACTTGCGTCGATACGTTAGCCCCTTCTCGTCTCAGCGGATCAGTCTTGAGGGCCGGAGCCGCGGCAGAGGACTTGAGTATGAATTGTAATATTGTTTGTTAGGCATATATTAAAACAATGTCCAGTCTGCATTTTATTGTTTTAGTCTGTAAAGATTACATGTGTTGAATAAAACGCGTAAGCAGCATGAAATTCCACACTGTCTCTGCATCACCCAGTGGAAGACTGGGAGAAAATGCATCAGGCATTAAGTCCACCATGTAACTTAGTGCTAAAGTTATAAATAAATAAATAAAAATTTACGGCGCTTCTGACATTTTGGTCGCGAGTAATCAGTGCTTTAACGCTGTATGGCTTAACCTTTAAGTAGACAATTAGCTGTTATTGCAGCGCTGCAGCGGACTTCATCGTTCAAACTCCTATAAAAATGGCACTGCTTTGCTTATAGCTTCTCTAGTAAAAAGTAGGTGCATACAACGTTGATATGACAGAGGGGCATTAAATTACGCTACGTTTACTATACGTGTTTTTTATTAATCCGATACGGTATAAAAATAAAAAGCAACCAAATTGAGTTTTTTTTTCTTTCAAACAAACTAAATAGCTTACAAATCAGAGTAAAACGTAACCACCCTTTGTAAATAAATTTCACTGACCTAGCAAAGCGGCAACGTCGCGCGCGCGCCGGTGCGCTGCATGTGTTATCTTGTGTCATGGCGGGCGGCCGGTGGTGGCGCGGGCGGGCGATAGTATCGATAGTATCGATACTATCGATAGCACTATCGATATTGTTACTATTTTTCGAGGTCAACTATCGATAGCGAAACTATCGATAGTTGGGCAACTCTACACTGAGGCGCCCAACTTACCGATAGCGAAGGATCTAGAAATGTCTAGAATGCAATAACAACACACTGACCTATTTCCATCTCTTTTACGCACGGGATTGCACGCAATGATTTGCGTCAGAGCGGCAACAACGCAGGTTATACTCCGATTGATCGTTTTAAGGTGCATGACCTAATCAGCTGTTAGCTTCTGTTAGGAAAGATATACATCGTGTTCAAACGGCGCAAAAACTTAAAAAATCATTTGCGACTAAACTACTGCTCCTATTTAATTGATTTTTGGTACAGAGCTTGGAAATGGTACCTAGTATAGGCAGTTTAAAGGAAAGCCCCTCTGTCGTATCAACGTTGTATATCTCAATGTAAAAAATTTCATTATTTGTTATCAAAATTCCCAATTGTATCATGAAATGGTGTAGCTACCCAAAATTAAAGTGCAACGTTATTTTTATAACATTTGGGATACTGTGAAAAATCATGGCAGCAACCCACTAGTGTGTACAATTTTACGCTGAAGCCATTTTTTTGTGCAGACTATTGCGCAAAAAATGGCAAAGTGCATTGTTTGACAGCTCTCCGTCTTTACTTATTATGTGGCCTGACATTTCCCCAAAATAAAAACAAATAGTTAAAATAGGCATATAACAATTTATCTAAAAAAATATCTTTAAAATTAAATTGGAACATTCTCCCATTTCAATATTTTATGAACAGAAACTTGTTAACTTTGTTAACAAGTATAGTTAAAATATGAAATATACACCTGGAAAGATCTAGATTCAGTAGGCCTGCTTAAAATAAAAGTTCAGTAAAAATATTGAAAATCCAATAAGTATTACAGCTGTCCCTCGTGTATTCGGAGTTGGGAGTAGCCGGTATCATTTAAATCTTTATTACTAGATTGTGAGATTGTCGTTTTATGTTGGAAACCTTATTTTAGGAAAACTTTATTACTTATATTATAAAAAGGAAAATGTTGGTTGTTTGTTTGCATCGATTAGCCTCTGAAACGCCTGAATGATTTAAAAAAATATTTGACCGTTAGTAAGCTTTATTATCCAGGAACATTGGCTTAATTTAATTGTGAATTTCTCACGGGAACGGGAGCTATGCAGGTGAAACCGCGGAAGAATTCTGTCTGAAATAATTTGTAAAATGCGACAAAAAATATAAAAACATGAAAGCATACTCCTACGAGAGCATACAACAGATAACCGGCATGCATCGCATCCGTTCAGCTGTCACGGAATGCGAACGGAAATCTCGCGACATTCCACCATTTTAAAAATCAAATTCTAAAGCATCTACACAGATGGACTTATGGGCAATCAAAAAGAGTGTCTATGCTTGCCGCGAATACTATTGGCTGCTGCGGCTCGTGGATGGCTTCCGTGGTACGCATACGGCTCTGACGGACGGTCCGCATCTGTTCCGGGCAGATTACCATGTCTGCTTGCATTAGATTAGCAAGATCTGAATTGTTTGTGTGATGTTTCAAAAATCACTGAGCTGACAGTATTTGCCAATCAGATTACAATGTTTGTCGTCTAATAGGATAACTTTTTTTTATAAAAATGTTATATTATGTAAATAATTTGCCAATCGTGTAACTGACTCGTCTTTACTGAACTCATTTTACTAAATCGTGCCAAGATAGAAAAGGGAACCATTAAACATGAACAGCTTTAAATAAAATAAAAGACCAATATTTTATTTTATAATATTTTATATTACTTAACTTTTTTTTTTTACTTCAACTTTATATCGTATTTCCTTCGATATCATACTTTTCCATCTCAACTTCCTATTAAAAAACAAACATCGTGTTATTTCTTAAATTATATTCAAGGCACAAGTTGCAAATACAAGTTTGTCGGATCCCTGAATGGGAATGGCAAAGTTCGATAGAACTTTACTCTTTACTCCAAACTTCAAGTTTTACTTCCGATCCGATGGAACCACATCAAAAGATAAGTATAACAAAATATTAATTCAAAAGGATTAAATGTTTCAGAAGTTGTTTGAGATATTTTGTATTTGTGTATCTCGATGCTCCTTTATTTTATTGTGGGCTCTTAAGTGGTTAACTATTGGACAAAGAGGACGTTATGAAAGAGATATTCAGGGTTTGGAATCGCTTTTGTTTTTGGAACAATAAACATTTCTTTGAGTAATTAATTACTTAACTTAAAGTTTAAAATACATTGGTGACAATTTAAGACTGTATCAAATTAGTATGATACTGTAAGAGATTGCTATTTTCTTAAGAATCTACTCAACTTCAAGGTATAATGGCCCACTATCCTAGCTACTGAAAACGTACATTTGCCTTCCGTCAAAAACTATTTTCTTGCATTTTCACGCTCCCAAAGCTGTATAAAATAAAGGCTCATAGAGGTAAATTATGATAATGTCTGTGCGGCGGCACTACGGTTTGTCACGTCACGTTGAGTCGCGTTAAGTTATGAGGCGAGGTGCATGCCCCGTGACTGATGACGTCATCTGTGTCGCCAACCAAATTTAAGGTGAGGTATGTAGTTCTGACGGTTAGAAATGTGGACATGTTAATAGGAATGTTGAGTCAGCAGTTTTGAGCTCACAGGGCTTTTGTTGCGGTCGAAAGATATAAGTATACATACTGGGCTAAATTCATTGTATCAAATCTAAAGGAAGGAATGTAGTAGTTTGGTAGTAGTAAGTAGTGCTAGTAGGTATAAGTGCACTGACATGACATTCAAGTTGGGTCATTCAAATTCAATCTGGGTTTGGTTTGTTTTAAGGCCTACTCTCCATACCTCGGTAAGGCGTTGGCCTCTATTGCTATAACACCATCTAAAACAATCATATTAGAGTCACCACTTACCTTTTTTTGTCTGGGGAGAAATGCATTATTAAACGCATTCTCACCGCCGCTGCAGCGTATCCGCGCACTGGCGGTGGGATATGTGGGACTAGCCCTCTCCATAGCGGTGGTATGCTTACTCATATCACAAGGAGAGGAACCTACACCACTAATCCCCCAGACACTCCTTCGATCCATCGCTGGCGGGAGGCGGGTAGGCACGAAGCAATCCGGCCCCCCGACGGCACCCGCGGCCTACATGGCGCCGCAGGATCTCCTGGGAAGTCACCACTTATGCGATTATGGCATAAACCTTCTGTAGGAGGATGCATTTGTATAGCAATTGACGTTGGCTAATGGTGAATAAATAACTCATATTTGACAGCTTCGTTTCAACGCAGAAGAGATTGACTTCCTATACAGAATATTAACTGACTATAAAGTAATCTACAGTTTGTTACCTGTCTGGTACCTTCATTATCAGAGAAGCCACGTTCATCTTTGACTCTCATTTGGTCCGATAGCTCCTGTAATTAAAATGGAAATGGAGTTACTATGACTTCATTTCAATAAGTATTGGAATTGTATTTCTGATATAAGTAAAATTAAAAGATTTATCGCATAGTTTCTATGTTTTTATTTTAGGTACCACCAGTCTTCACATCATTCTACTCATTAAGCTAGGGTATTGATCAGAACAAAAAATCGTGGTCTGCTTTGTAGAGACTGAGTCCCGCAATACAGGTCAGCAGATTGGTACGGACTGCGCAAGTTCTTCGCATCCGGGTAGGATGCGAAGAAGACTAGAAGCGACTATGCTTCTGTTCCAAGGATCCTGGCACTTGTGCCGATTAGATAAGTTTAACAGGTCAAAAACACCCCGGTAGCCAGCGGTCTGTTAATCATCAGATGAGCCGTCAGCTTGTCTTCCACTGCCAGTAAAAAAAAACTTTTTGAATTTTTGAAAAAAAACATGTAGAAGATGTAAAATAAAATTAGGTATATCACTTTATATAGAATCATAGTAGATCAAAGGAACTTGAAGGTTAGATTCCAAATAGATAAGATAATTATTTACTAGTAAGTACGTACGTTACAATCGGTATTTAAGAATTTTGCAATGCGATAAAATATTATAATTGATATAACATCATTATTAGGCAAAAATAATAAGGTAAGAGAGTAGGAACTTTAATATAAGGAAACGATAATAAACTATTTTTTAATAAAAATATCAGCTTATTTCTCAAATATATCAGAACAACTTCCAATTAACAAACATAGTTGTTAACTTCGCTGCTAAATGTTTTTTGTTTTTTTATTTTTGTATTGAATACGGAGGCAAACTTGCTAGTTGGTCACCTACCCGGCTAGCATAGGCAGCGCGACTCAAGTCTACTCTACGGAGGCCGACCAATCACGTTGCAGAAAGTGTCACGTGACAGTGCGTTTCTGCAATGTGATTGGTCGGCCTCCATAGAATAGACTCGAGCCGCGCTGCCTATGCTAGCCGGGCTGATGGTAAGTGATCACGGCCGCCCATATACGTGTGTGTGCGTTGCCGGCCTTTAAGAAAGGAAAAGGCTTGCTTCTTGAAATAAAATTAAATTTCTGAAACATTAATATTCATCCAAACACGAAGTAAACATGTCAGAAATTACGTTCCATAGTAGGCGAAAACATGAATCATAGATAAAATTGCATGATCATTAAATCAAAGTAGCTAATCATGTGTAAAGTCATTAAGAATTAAATTTTATTCGAAAGATAAAATATGATTCATACAAAGATGTTAGTACAAAACATATTGTCTTGACATCTTCCCATAGTGGGCATTCTTATACGTTACATGTGATTATAAACTTAACAAGAGGTTTGACAGTTGATAAGTTAATTTCAGCGATGATTAGACTTTTATAAAATTATAAGCTTAAAAACCGATTCGTCTCTTGTGCTCTATATAAAAAGGCTAATACTAAATAAATATCATAAAAACCATTTAGTGTAAAATTCACACAAAACTACTTTATTTATTACTGACTGAGCATCATTTTAGTGAGTTAAGTAGCTTTCGTAAAGTCAAAGGAAAGTAATACTAAAATATAAACAATTAGAACTATCTAATATTCCCAATTAAAGCATTAGTTTTTTGTGTTTGATTATTAAATAAAATAAAAAGCCTAAGAAAATACCTATCTAATATAAAATAACCTTCAACAACTCTATCTTTAACGAACCCTTTACTTCCACATACCTCAACAAAAGTTCACACGTACTTCGCATTCAAATTAGAAACCATACCAAAGAGTATTAAGTTGAACACAGCAGTTCTACCATGAAAATGACCGACCCTTGGAACCTTAAACTTTCCCTTTGTGTTTGACAGTTGTGAAGTCATGAACCTTTCAAATTATTTCTTCCTTTCTCTGATGTAGGTATTATATAGTTCGTTTTCACATACCTACATTTCGTCGTCAATAGTTTTGTAAAATTCACTACGGTTAAGTAGTATACATTAAAGGGGTTCGTATCTGACAGTGGCTAATTGAAATCAAATTCTAGAGAATTATGTGCCAAACCAATTTTGTAATTGATTTTAGATTGTCTATTGAGGTGTAACTTTCCACAAGTAATCATACATCCTTCTATCCTCACAAACTTTATCAACAATAATAATGATTAAATATGAAGTACGTATGTCAACCAAACTCCTATATTTTTATTATAGCAATATGTTACACAATTTTTTAACACTATTACGTGTGGTAGCTTTATCTCTGTAGGTACACGTTGTTGATACAAAATACGTTTTCCGTTATTTTTATATTTATCTAATACTTATCAGTAAGACTGACTATTATTGCAGATATATATCCAAGCCTCTTTTATAAGCAAATAAGAATGATAAATAAAAATGACTATTATTTCATACCAATGCTTAGCATAATAGTAACGGATAACTATTATGCTAAGCATTGGTATGTAGAGAAGATAGTATATAGTATGCTCTTGTGTTTCACGGTTGATTTACATTTTGTTGTGTCAATATCATTTCATGATTTCGAATCAATGACGCGATGGATATACTTATTATTAAATTGCCGTATTAGTATTAGACAATTTGAAGTAGGTACGTGAGTAATTAATTAAATAACTTTAAAATTTTATCAGATAAATTATAGGATAACATTTTTATCTTTATTTTGGTACTCATTATATAATTTTTTGTCAAATAATATGATGAGTAACAAAATTACAACATAAAACAAAAATTACATATAGCGATCAATTATTGCTTAGCTAATTTTAATATAGGTACCATAGATTTAAACAAGTTTAAATCTACGATAGGTACTTTAAATTTAACAAACTGTAACGATAGCTCGAAAAAGTTAAAACGGTATATAATGTATTTTAACTAGGATTAAAAATGTTTCAAAATTGAGATTAATAAAATTAGACCATCGGCGGGACTCGAACTTAGGTTAAGCCCCTAATGCCTTAACCAATTAGGCTTCGGTGGAACTCTACCGGTCATCGAAATATCAATCTCTTTTATAACACGTCTCTAAGGGGGACGTTAGTACCATCTATCGGTAATGATCCGCATAATTAAATACATAATGCAATTTAGTCGAGGGTTACTTCTATATAGTGCTACTCAACAAAACCTACCTAAATCAATAAATTTCTATTTTAAGGTTAATTATTAGGTTAGTTCAACGTAATTTAAATATTTTAATATTGCTACTACTTAGTTATAGTTACTATAACTAGTAGCAGTATTAAAATGGTTATCGGCCAGAAACACTTAGCAAATCAATTTAGTGATTTTAGGTATGTCAAATACAATCAAATTTGAACTCAATGTTTTGCCTAAAGCAGAAGCAGCTGGGCACCGTCAGCTATGCAGTCTCAGGTGTCCAAAAAGTCGGCAGCAACTGCAATTGATAATAATATATAAACACGACATAAATGATGGTGACCATGGCATACTTCCTAAGTCTATTTTATTTATAGTCGCTGTCCATCCCATACTATGACTAACCCTCTTCAACATGTGTACCGGAAGTCAATATGTGTTAAAGTGTATATTTATTTAACTCTTTAGAGCTGAATAAGCTGCCAATACTACTGCACCTTTTGTAACAATGATGTAGTTATTACCTATATTTGAAAACCAGTTACTGTACGTCACCACTCTATTCTTTGATAAAGATCCATATTTAATTACTTTAAATATATACCTTTGTTTTATAACTTTGATTATAATATTCAAGATATGTGCCAAAATTTGAGATATGCGTAGTTATTGCCATTTTGTTAATCGCTTCAAAATCTTATAGTATAACAAAAGATAACAGATTAGTCAAAATAATCAATAACTCCCTGATAACATTATCTATACTCGACAAGCTAATCATTTTCAATACTAAAGTGACGCTCACGGCAATCACAGTTTTATTCATTGTATTACTAAACTAGTTTCTTTATTTATTACATCTATTTAATACTTTATTTAAACCTAAAATAATGGAAGAAATTCATGAGCGTAAGAATCACCATAAACATTTTTCAAGACTACATGAAAAAGTACAAACAAAATTCGAAGAAATGCAAAAAAAACTTGAGAAGTCTCGATCTATCGATTCACTATCAGTACTCAAAGAAGATTATGTCTATAAGGAAAAAAGATACGGAAGCGTTACTGATATGAGCCAAATAGATGAAACTGAACAGTCTTTTATGTCACCACAATCGTATAATCCTAATAAAAGTGCATTGTATGAAGAAAAATGTGATGTGAATATAAAATATGTTGATGTGAAAGACTTACGTGTATCAGAATCTGAACTCGTGCTTAATGATGATGACTTTATTGAAAACCATTATTTCGGCCACGGATTTTCTAATGTTAGCCTCGAATCGTAAGTTATTCTTGTTTCACTAAAATAAACAAAAGGCATTTTCAAAGTAAAATTCCTATAATTATTTTACAGATTAGATGAAGTTCCTATTGAAAACGATGAACACCAATCAATTCCACCATCTCCAGTTTCAATACGTGAGAAAATTGGCTTAGCCATAACAGTAGCTAAAGATAAACGTCGACAAAGAGTGAAAGAAAGAAACGAAGCAAAGGATAAGAAAAAAGAATCTAAGAAAAAAGTTGAAAAGGTTTTATTTTTTAAATTTCTATTCAGCAACTCCTTCTATGGAATCGTTGAAGTTCTTTAAATGTTTGTAAAACTTCCAAAACTTTGATTTATTGCTCTTTCTCATTGAATATAAAAAGGGTTTTGTTCAAGTTAGAGAAGTAATGCGACGGAAATTTTGTTTACAGTTTGTTTTGAGTAACAGTCCGAAACAAGACATCTTAAAAACATTTAAAAAGACTAAAGTGGCAACAGTGAACATCGCTTTAATTGACGCCACTGGGCTGGACGCTGACATTTTAGAGGAAAGGACCCGTTTGTTGTTATGCCGATTTAGGTGAGACAAATGATTTATTTTTATTAAATAATTCCTAGCAAAATATGAACTGAGAAACTCAGATAAAATATATCATTTATTTATACTTTGCACACAGAAAATTATATCACATTATTTAAAGTGTATAAATTGAAAACAACATGTACAAAGGTGAGCTTATTTCCATAATGAATTCTCTTACAGCTAACCTTTAAGAAAGAGCTACATACCTGATAATGAGTGCATAGCAAGTGTATAACAATTTAAGTGTAAATGAATGTATACCAAATTGGTAAATAAATATCTATAGACATACACACTAATAGTCAAATATACAACTATATACACAAATTCATTGTGTATATAGTTGTATATTTATATTTATTAAATGTGTATGTAGTATATAAGCTTAATATTTTTAGTAAACTACATAATATACTAACTTGTATGACCATATTACGTAGTAAATATCTGAGAAAAAATACTCCTACGTTCTTCTTTTGAATGAGATTGGCAAGACCTATAGGATGTGGAAGGGATTTCCATAACCGTACTGCACGGACGGTGAATTAATGGTCATATTTTAATAACTAGCTTCCGCGCGCAGCTTTATCCGCGATACTTCCGTTCCCGTAGGAACTTCATAATCTAATATAGCCTTCCTTGATAAATAACCCTCTCCGTCCGATTTAAAAACTTAAGGAACTTTTCAAATCGGACTAGTAGTTCCTGAGATTAACAAACAAGCTCTTCAGTTTTAGATATTAGTATAGATTATATTTTACCGGTCCATTTGGAAAGTCCACAAAACAATGAATAGAAATAAACTGGTTTTTATGGTTTTGAAAATATGACATGTATATATTAATAATAATTGAACTTACAAATTTATTAAGCGTAGCCTATTGCACTACCGACGTGAACCCACTCGTAACACAAGCGTTTTAGCTTAGCACGAAGGCAACAAGAATACTAGAAGACTGCAAAACTTTACCTACTAGAAATCTTAAAAAATGTGTGTATGCATTAGTACTAGTTTTGGCCTTTCACTTGGTAGTTTTTGATATTTAAAATACATACACCTAAAAATAGGAAATATTAAATAATTATTCTGCTTCTTAATCATTTATTTGTATATTTTCCAGGTTAGGCAACGAAAAATACAAAACAAAAATAATGAAAAGTAATTCATCGACAGTGAAATGGCAAGAATTATTCAATTTCACTTTGTTCGAAGATAAAATTGTGGAAGCATCGCTTTGGGATAAAGACACTTGTATTGGCAGGTACGGGTAAATTGATCTTTATTGTTTTACGATCATGTAGCCTGGAATAAAATATACGAATTACTCAATGAGCAAAAGTAAAATTGTTTGATGTTAGATTCAAATAGATCTAAGCGCATCGCAGCCATCTAGTCGAAGCAGCCATTTAATTGAATGTCTAGGCTAATTGTTGATTGAACTTACATCACTTAACGTTTACCTAGTTGGCTTATAGTACGCTAGCCCTTTGAGTTCGGCCGTAAAATCAGGCAGGTGATTTAAATTTAGTTTAGGTTTAGTAATGTAGTAAATGCCGAACTAACTAGATGACTGCGACAGATATATCACCATCATCAGCCCGTGCAATGCAGGCATCTTGGTGACTTCACTATTGTTATGTTACAATTATAAATCATGTTATAACGATCAGAGTCTTAGGGTCTCTTGACCAGTGCGGATCACCATCCCGTCGCCATCAAAAATGGGAATTACTTACCTAGTATAACGTACAGTTACCTGTTTTTACCTAGTTACCTATTTTTTTATTTCAGATCTTGCATCGATTTATCTGATATGGCACGAGAAAAAACTCACCAAATTCGGTTAAACTTAGAGGGTGGTGAAGGGAAGGGTGTTCAAATATTTATGCTATTAACTATAACTGGGATCTCTATAGTGGATACTTTCGTGGATTTTGATAACTATCGAGAAACGGAAAATCAGCTTGAAATTATCAAGAAACGAGTGAGTATTTTGAAGGAAAAGGATGCACTGGGAATAAAAAAATTGCCTTCAAATTAGCTGGGTATAAAACCCGTACAATAAATCGACTACTGCTTTTAGTTAAACAGTTATTGTTTCTGTATCTTAGTATTTGTTTGGTAAACTAATAGTATGAGCTCTTTTTGAAATAGACATAAAACTCGAATTTGATGCGTTCTTTAAAAGTGAGGGTAGCGTTTAGCAAAAAACATAATTATATTGTTTTTTTTGCATCAAATCAATCAGAGATATAACAGTTTCACATTTATACAATATGAGTGACCATTGTATTTCTATTAAAATATTAAAAGATTTGTGTAGCAAAATGTCTCAACTAGATAAATCTTATAAATGAATATAATTTAAAGACAATAGGCGTCGTTTAACTAATTTTTATTACATTTTTCAGCCATGGTATTACTTTCAGAAGTCAGGTCCTTTTATAGGTCGTGTCTCAATTATAGTGTATGGTGCAAAGGGACTGGCTGGTAATGATTGTTATTGTATTTTAGAAATGAACAACGAACGGTTACAAACAGACACCGAGCTTAAAACATCTGAACCCAATTGGATGAAAATATTTACTTTGTAAGTATTCATGAACTTACAACATTTATAGGTTCTCCACTAATATCAAATAACTAATTTAAATTAAGTAGTAGTTTTTGCCTGCGGCATCGTTCGTTTATATCCTACTAGCTACGCCCCACGGTTTTACCCGCGTCACTCTGCTCCAGTGGGTCAGAGCATGAGCGTTTTGTAGTCTATATGTTAATCCGGCTTGTATACTATCTGCATGCAAACTTTCAGTCAAATCCATTCAGAAGTTTTTGCGTAAAAGAGTTACAAACATGCATACCTACATCCAAACATACAAACTTTCGCATTTATAATATTAGTAGGATGAAATCGTTCGTCTATACTACCGTGATGATTGAGTAGCAAACATCCATCCATCCATCAATCTATTAAACACTATTCCATAATAACTAAACAAAAACATAACCACCAGTAAATCTAAATGAAATCAAAAAGAATCACTATGAATGATTTTATTTCAGTGACGTGACTGATGTTACCTCAATTCTAAATATCACAGTCAACGACGAAAAGAAATCTGAAGATGTAGGAAAGCTTTGTATCCCTTTGTTAAATATTAAAAGCGGAGAGAAAAAGTGGTATGCCCTCAAAGACTCCAACTTGAGAGACAGAGCGAAAGGGCATAATCCTAGAATATTATTGGAGATGAAAATCACATGGGACCCTGTAAGTTAATCTATTTAATAATATTTACATAGTCCGATTTCGGCTGATCTCTAAGCAGATTGGCCATCTGCATAGGACGTATTATTATGCACAAGTGTGTGCGCAAACAGGTGCGCTCTAAATTTCTTTATTCACAAAATCTAGTAGGACGGTTTTACCGATACGATATACACAGGCGCTGTACCGATAGCATAATGATCTCTCAGAGATACGTGTGACACACCAACAACTTGTTTACTTATTGCAGGTACAAAGATTTTTCTAACGAGGCATTTCATGATAACACATTTTTACCGTTGGTCGAACATATTGCAGCGAGACCAACGAGTCAGTATTAATATTTACCTAAAATATGTTCCAAAAATAATAAAAATCGCCGAATCGATGAAATCATTACTGTCGGGGACTTTCCACGGGATAACGCACTATGCAATTATTTGTACTATTATTAATGTCCTCGGTTATTCGGGACTTTTCGTATATGATACTTTAAGACCGTTAAGTGCGTTATTAAATGTAGGTACTCGTAGGCTATCAATTTCAAAAGATAAAAGTTCTACCGAGGACTGTCCCTTGTGTCGATAGGCCTTTATTAAGACTGTTATCTGATGAACTTAGATCATTTGCTTATAAATCAAGACAAGATAATAATATGAGTTCAAATAAAAAAAGAATTCTTACAAGGAAATAATAACTAACAAGAAAATAAATTTTGTTTGAAAATTCTAGGTAGGTATAAATTTTAAAAAGACCAAGAGTTTGTTTTATAATTTCTAATAACAAATACTAAATATTATTTTCATGTCTAGGTTAAAGCATCATTACGAGTTGTTAATCCAAAGGAAACCTTGTATTTGGAGATCGAAGATAAATTAGACAGACAAATCTTTGCTAAAAATCTAGCTAGAGCAAAAGCTGTCTTAAATTGGACATTGGACGCCTTCAAAGTTATCAAGTAAGTAAATTATAATCAGATAAGTTCAAACATCAATTAAACATAATTTAAGGTACCTATATTATTTTATTAAAAGGCCCCATTTAGATTAAGGCTACAGCTTCCACAAAGTTAAATGTAATTATAGACTTAGTTTTTATTGAAATTTGAATTTCAAGGATTGTAACCTAACTTAGTAATTGAGGTGATTCACAATGTCAAATTCGATCAAATTAGATCACGTTTTAAATTGGTAAAAGTACAATAATTGTAAAAAAAAGCTATTGTTATTTTTAATAACAAGGTCTTCATCAATGAGTTTGGAAACGAACATGTAATGTTATTCTTCCAACGTCACACTTAGGGTGAAGGTAGAAACTGCTGTTATAGAAATATACTTTATCATCATCAGCCCGTATAACGTCCACTACTGAACATGGGACTCCTCCCGGGGGATGGTATTTGCCATAGTCACGACGCTTGGCAGGCGGATTGGTGACCGCAGTAATATATTATACCACACAAGGAAACGCTGCTGCCCGTTCCTTGATATACGATGATTATAGATAGTGTTATAACAATCGGGAACAACGGCTTAACGTGCTTTTCGAGGCACGAGGTAGTCCCTCAACCATCCAAACCCGGAAAGAATCTTAGAATTTACACATAGATTTCCTGTCCGGCGTGGGGATCGAACCCACGACCTCCTTAAAGCGAGAGAGAGAGATTTAAAGCGAGCCAAATACCGCTATGATACGGTTGTACGATTTGTACGGCTTCAGTCAAAATTCCCAAGGAATTTTACCATTTTTCCTTTTAGAATTTCATAATGTAATATAGCTTATAGCGTTCTTTGATAAATGGGTAAAAATAATTAAAGTAATACGAATAATGGTAAATAAAAAGGTGGTTAAATATTTTTTCAAATCGGACTTGTACAACCAGAAATTAGCGCATTCAAGCAAAATAACTGAAAACTTCAGCTTTATATATTAAGTATAAAGCTGAATATATATATAGATATATAAATAGATATATACGTTTTTTGGAATATGGCCACAAGTGCTTACTCATAAATAATACACCACGTAAGAGATGGTTATTCACATAATAGTTATAGTAAACGATACAATTGATGATAGTACATATTTTCGAACCGCACTTGAAACTAAGAATTTTGCCCGGTGATTTTATTTGTTACTTTAGAGATCTGTATTATTAGAGCAATAAAATGCATCAAAGTGACGCAGCCGCAGTAAATACTTGCTGTTAAGTGGTTTGTGAATATAAGTATCGGTTCAATAATATCCCGAAGAGTGTCACTTGAACTCATTAAGCAGTGGTTTACTTGCAAAATACGTAACGATTAGATCATCAACATAGCATTCTTCCTCTCAAAGCATATCGGTGAATTATGACGGTAATTATAACGATCATGGAGAAATAGAAATCATTGTTTCCGGCAAATAAACAAATATCCTATTTTATTTCATTCTAAAATGTTTTTATGGTGATACAGTCAAAAATATATTTATCTACACTACAAAATCGTTATCAATGGAAAACTATGTTAATACATTTTCAAAAGGAATTAAAACAGAAAATATATAAAAACTAAAGTATTTAACAACAAACTTACTGTATTGATCTATCATCAATACACATCACTATAACAAGCATGGAAACAGCTATGTTCGGCGTTTCCCTGCGTGATCGAATCAGAATTGAAGAGTTTCGCAGGAGAACGAAGGTCACTGACATAGCTCAACGGATTAGCAAGTTGAAGTCGCAATGGGCAGGACACATAGCTCGAAGAACTGACGGCCGATAGAGCAGAAAGGTTTTCCAGTGGAGACCACGAACTGGCAAGCACAGCGAAGGCGACCGCCTGCACGATTGACCGACGGCCTCATAAAGGTCGCGGGAAGTCGGTGGATGCAGGCCGCCAGCGATCGTTCCGCTGGAAATCGATGGGGGAGGCCTATGTTCAGCAGTGGGATACTTTCTCAATGGATTTTCGCTTGCTATATTTATTTTGACCTTGTAATTCTTTTTGTATTGCCAATTCCATATCATATCATTGATTAAAATTGTGCCTGAGTTTTTAATATAGTATAATTAGGGATTAGTTAAATTCATGATAATTGATTAAAAATCACAATTCAATTGCTTTTGCAGATGTTTTTTTTTTTCAATGTCACAAATATACATCGATTGTTATAGTTATATGCCAAATGATAACGATTTTTAATGCTTAAGATCGATAACACTGCCGCAACCATTGTAAAATATACATTTATAAATGCACCCGTGGGAAAGAACCCCTTTATATAGAAAGTTGGCAAGCAACTTGATATTTACAGAGTGCTACGAAAAATCCTCTAGGATTCCAGTTTCTACTTTATTTACTCCTAGAGTGGGTAAATGCGCCAGTTTATAAGCTTTTAACTCATTACTGTAAACGAGGCTTAAACTCAGGCTCTTTAAATACTAGCTAATTATTTTTCCACAGATAATTAAAATTCATTTGTCTCGTGCAAAGTAATAGGCTAGTTAACCCTTTTTTGAAATTATTTTTATATGGTCACGAATGGTTTAACTAGATCAAGAAAAAAATATGGCATTTATTTGAGATCTAGAAAGCACTAAAATAAATATTTCAAAATTGGCTTGACATTTGGAGACGAAAACGATTTCAGACATGTTGATCTATATAGATTATCAGTGTTCAAGAGGAATGACGTCATGACTCAAAAAGTGTATTAGAAAAGGATCGCGTTCATGTTTATTAACAAGATGTATGACGTCACAAAATGGCTCATAGCGTTTTCGGAAGTTAAAGACATAGAAAAAATAAATAATTTACATATTGAGTTTATACAAACATATTCAAAAGGTTTATGAACAGAAATTATTATATTTAGGTTCCATATGACAAATACTTTTAGAAATAAACATCATTGTAACATAATTTCATATGTGTCAACTAGCCTATTATGTGAGAAAGGTTGAGCTAAGATAAGAAAATTTATTTTTAGAACACAACAGTTATGAATAAAATTTTTACATACAACTAAAAGTAGCTAGTAATTAAAACTAACTTATAAAATACTAACTATTGTGTTAAAATTGTTTCCCGCAAACTATTTCTATTAATTATAATCTATGCCCGTCTGTCTTGTAATCCATCTATCATTTCATTTTTTCAAAAAGTTTTATTTTTTTGAATAATTGTATAACTATGGCAAATTATTTATTAAAATTCCGTTTTTCTTTATACATATACATATATATTGTTTGTGTTAATTTATCATTGTTTTAGTTCAGCTCAGTACAAACCATTTTAAAACAATTGCCAAACAGCATATCCTAGCAGTTAGTCGGCATGCAGTCCTGTTAATTTAACTTCAACTATGTAATATACGATAAAATGCATCAAAATAAATTTTGTATGTTACATTTTTGCTTATGCTTTCGAATCCACACGCCACATCTATGTAAATATGTATTATGTATGTACTTATACATTCAGCAGCGGGAACCGTGCGGGCTTCCAATTTGCTTCATAAATTTTAGTCTTTTCTATGCGAAACTTATGGTTTAATATTATTTTTTCCAGGATGTGTTTCGAATGGGAGTCACCGAAACAAAACTTGATGGCAATAACGATATGGTTATTGTTTTGCTGGTTCTTCCAAATATGGATGTTACCGCTACTCCTACTCATACCTTTCGTATGGTATCGACCTCCTAAACTGAGTAAGATTGATTCAATGTTTTATTACTGAAATGAACACTAATTTATAGACTAAACAGAAAATAGGAGCGCTATATGTCAACTGGGAAACTTATTTATTGACTATCAATTTAAAAGCTGAAATAGTAAACGAAAATAAAATAAACAAATTTATCTAAATATATGATGAACGTTGCGATTTGGATCGGTAAATAAAAACAAAATACATACAGCATTAATCAAAAATCTGGTCAAGTGCGAGTCGGACTCGCACACGAAGGGTTCCGTACCATTTTCAAGCGTCTACCTGTTGTCGTTATTGATATCGAGCTTTTGTATTTTTTTTTATAGCACCAATAGAAATACTTTATCTGTGATAATTTTAACTGTATAGCTATTGCGGTTTTTGAGATACAGAAAGCGAAGTCTTAGTAATAGGGTCCCGTTTTTACCCTGCGGGTACGGAATCTTAAAAATGGTGTCACATACGCAAAGGAAAAAAACGGAATTCCATACAAACATCAATACCTAACTAAAATATTCATCCATGAAATCTAAGTTAAAATAGAATAAATTTATCTCTTCCTCCTCTCTTCTAACTTGCCGTGCCCGACAGGGTCTATACTTTGTCCTGGTTTTGTCTTTACCTATTATACATATCGCTGCTTTAATGTGATAGTGACACAAACTACAAGGTTTAACTTTCGAATAATGAGTTTTAGCCATATGATATTACAGATGAAATTGTGTTGCATCCTAACCTTATTTTGTGTCATTATATAGGGTGACTGGTAATTAGTGACCGATACCTAAACACATGATTGTGCTCATGATAAAAAACAACTTTTACTATGGCACCAAACCTGAAATCGCGAAAAGAAATCAGCTGCTCCATACATTCATGTTCACATAACTAGTCAACATGGTAGGGATAGGGAATGCAATCTTGATCCTGCAAAATCAAGATTCCACCAAGATCTTGAGTGATTTTCCAAGATTCAATCTTGAAAGCCATCAATCTTGAATTTCGAAATCCTGGTCACGATCTTGACAAATCAGTCCAAGATTGTAACAAGATTTCGAGATTTTCAGACGAAGAGGACAATACCTGAAATTCGCTTTTAACAGTCTTTTAACTTTCGTCCCTACTAGTTTGCTGGCAGAAAGGGCCTTTTCAGCCGCGGGCTATTTAGCCACTGATATACGGTGCCGATTAGGTGATGACACTTTAAACGTAGGTACTGTGTTTCTTGAGAAGTCATTTTCAAAAGGTTTAAACTTTTTGTTCTTCATTAAACGTAAATTATAGGTTATTATTTGTGATCACATTGCATTATTGCATTTATTTCATTGTCACTAAAATGTTGATTGTTTGTTGTTTATTTTAAAAATAAACATTGATTATTGTTGGTACAATGTTGTTAATTTGAAAAATATACTTAATTGTATTACATAATATTTAAATACTGGTTACTATCAATTTGCCGTATTTGATACAAAAAAAAACGCATTTTTTTCAATTATTCTGCACAATCTTGAAAATCCCGAAAATCTTGATTCGCGACCAAGATCTCGACCCGAATCTCGACAAGATCTCGAACTGACCAATCTTGATTCAGAAAAAAGACGCCAAGATCTTGAATAGCCAATCATGGTCCAAGATTGCATTCCCTAGGTAGGGAGCAGCTGATTTTGTTTTTCGCGATTTCATGTTTGGTGCCATAGTAAAAGTTGTTTGTTATCATGAGCACAATCATGTGTTTAGGTATCGGTCACTAATTACCAGTCACTCTATATATTGTCTAAAGCAGCGAATATGCGTGCAATAAATGAATATGAATAAGTATTTTGTTGTAAATGCTAAATGTTGGCAATTATCTAAATATTTTTTTTCATGATTTTCGTGATATTCATAAAACATAATACGTTACATTTACAGATAAAGGATGGAATATAACACATTACGAAATCGTTGAAAAAAAAGAAGACGTAAGTATATCTTTTGTATTGTTTAATTCTTGACTAAACTGCGAATTAAAGTAAAATATATATTTGGTTTGAAATTATAGCTCCCGAACTTCCTAACAGACGTATATAAATGATAGAAAATATTATACCTGATAACATTTTTTAAATGTTTTGAACACTTTATGGAAAAGTTTACCTAATACTATATTTCAAAATTGAGATTATTAATCTCAATTTTGACCACCGACAGGATTCGAACCTGCATCTTAGGTAAAGCCCCTAATGCCTAAACCAATTAGGGTACCTACCGTACGGTGGAACCACAGCCGGTCATCGAAATTTATTCTCTATATCTCTTTGTAGAGACATGTAGTCTCTAAGGCCCAAAACACACACAAGCGACGCAAGGCAGCAGGCGTGGAAGAGGCGCGGCGCAGGCGTGCACCGCTTCAAAACGATTTCATACAAAATGTATGCAGGCGACGTTTTTGAATTATACTGAAGCGACGCGGCGCAGACACGCCGTTTCGTTGCCTGCGCCGCGTCGCTAGCAGTCGGTTCTCGTGAGTCACGCAAGGAGCATGTCGCTTGTGATACGGTATGCTCAGTATTAACCAACCCAAAAATGCGTGATGATATTGATTTTAATGTACCCAATATCTTCTGGACCTTTGCACATGATTTAATTGCAGCAAAGCAAGCGCATCTTCGTCTTCTGAAGACGAAGACATCTTATCACACCAATGTCAGCCTATAAAATGCCGCATCTGAACGTTTATTGCCTGTTCCACGCCTCTTCTGATATAATTCAAATCGCGTCTGCGCCGTATCGGTCCCACGCCTGCGCCGCGCCTGCCCCACGTCGCTTGTGTGTGTTTTAGGCCTAAGGGGGATGTTATAATATGTACCATATCAGTACCAGAAATAAAATAAAAGCAATTTAAAAGATCAAAGCGTGTATAAATTTTGCCTTCTCAAAATATTTACACTATTTTGTTTATTGCTATGTTAAATGATGTGTAAGAATATATGAGAAAAATTGATCATTTCGGAAGTTGGTACTAAAGTTTTATGTTATTCATTGTTTCAGGATGAAAAGAAAAGCCTTCGTCAAAAGCTACAAGGACTTCAAGATATGGTTCAAACTGTCCAAAACTTTATCGGACAATTTGCAAACCTAGGCGAAAGTATTAAGAAGTAAGTGTGATTATGACGTTTCAATGTTATACCATTTTATAATTCACAATAGTTAGTTGTTGTCTACTTGTTCTTTTAAGCCGCTTAAATATAAAAATTATTCATAGTACGAAAAATTATATTGTTGCAAGCACAACTTAAACATTGCCACAAAGTAGTTATTTATTCCAGAAACTAGGTAAAATTTTCTTATTGTTTGTTTATTATTACGGGGGTGAAACCGCGCGCGGGAAGCAAGTGTGCTTATATACGTATAAGCCATTATTAAGATACCAATATATGTTAACATACAGTCATACAAAGATATAAATGACCTATATCTTTCCATTGAATATCACTTGATTATTTTTATTTTCAGTCTTTTCAACTTTACGGTGCCTTTTCTAAGTCATCTAGCGATATTTTTGATCTTGGCCGTCTCTGCTGTAATGTGTCTGATACCAATAAAATATATTTTCATGATTTGGGGTGAGTTCCAAAATCATACGATATTAGGTATACTCGACAATGCGTTTCAATGATCATAGATTTACAATTACAATAAATACGAATACCTATCTCTAATCTCACTCATCATCATTAGCCCGTATAACGTCCACTGCTGAATATTTTTTTTTTTTTTTTTTTTTTTTTTTTTTTTTTTTTTTTTTTTTTTTTTTTTTTTAAAAAGATTACTAGCAGACTTTTTAATTCTACTAGTATTCTTGTTAACCCCTCGTGCTAAGCTAAAATGCTTGTGTTACGAGTGGGTTCACGTCGGTAGTGCAATGGGTGGGGTTCGAACCATATGCGCCACCTCCCGAAGCTTTTTGGGGCACGCAGGCGCGTTGGTGACCGGAATATTATGTTGTAAAACACACGGAAACGCTGCTGCCCGTTCCTCGTACCACAGTAGTTTTAATTCATTAAATAACACAAGTGCTTTCAAGAAAAACTTTGTAAATAAACAGTCGTTACAATACAAAGCAATTAACAATTGTGTTTGAAGACCTCTTTTATTTTATTATAACTAGAGAATACGTATTTATTTGAACGCTTAAGAAACTGGTATACAAACTAAGCTTTATATTGTTTTATTTTCAGGCATTCATAAGTTTGCGAGAAAAACGCTAAGACCCAATAGAATACCAAACAATGAAATTCTGGACTTGCTCTCGAGGGTACCCAACGATGAAGTATTAGTAAGAAAATATTATCGACTTAGATTTTAATTATATAAGGTGCTATAAAAATATCTGCCACGGCTGCAATGGGAGACAGTATTGTGTTTATAGATTACAATAGTGAAGAAAAATTATTGATAATTTGTCATATTTTTTTTCATACAAAAAATTGTACGTATAAATTTGAATTGATTTATTGGCATAACACCATTCTGTAGACTTAATAAGCTGTTGCGGCACCGCACGCAGCACCGAATTCATACGCTGTTGCCATTCTTATGAAACGATGCCGCCGCGCGGCGGTTGTCAAAGGATAGCCCCGCGCGCCCCCACCCTCACCCGCACTACCCCGTTCGTCGCACGCGCTAGCCGATCGCCGGGCGCTCGCCAGTCACCCCTCGTCCCCCGGCCGCTCGGAAGATAGTTTTAGCGGTCAGTGACGGGAATATCGCGCGCCTTTATTAAAAAGGCCTCCCAGACGACGGTATTCTAATCACGAATACCTTGAAATGGTATTGTGCTACCGCGAGTGTATCTCCGTAACTGCACATGCCGTGAACTTATACCAGCAGAGGTTTGGTGTGCGAGTTAGTCATCATACCATTCTGGATGCCGTGTACAGGTTTAGAGACCACGGCCGCTTTGACCCGCCTCCGTTTGACGCAGGCAGGCCTCCATATTCTGCCGAGCTCGAAGAGGAAGTGTTGGATTTCTTCCGACGTAGTGTTGTGCGGCCTGACCATTTTCAGACTCGGTTTTGTGTTAATGTGTGGGCCAGCTCACACGTTAATACTAGATACTGGGGAACAGAATACTAGGACCAGTGTTCTTGGACAGACTGGACGAAGAGTCGTATCTGCGTCTACTATGAACCCGTGTGAGAAGAATGTTGGAACGTATTCCTCTTGAAGAGATAAGAGGGCTGCACTTCAAACATGATGGAGCACCACCTCATTTCGCCATCAACGTACGGGAATTTTTAAACGGTGTGTGGTACGGCGGTGAAAGTTGGAAAGGCCCGGGCCGAGGAGGGCCAGTGCCGTGGCCTCCTCGCTCGCCGGATTTAACCCATCTAGACTTTTTTTTGTGGGGTCGTGTAAAGGACCTAGTGTACCGGACATGATATCAGAAGTATGGTAGAACTAAAAAGGCGAATCAAACGCGCATTTAGACAATTAAAAAGTGAAACGGACACATTAAACAAAGTTAAGAGACACGTATGTAAGCGTGCCTACATTTGTGTGCAAGGCGAAGGCCTAGTGCAACAGTTTTGTAGATAAGTAGGTAGGGAGTGTGTTAATAACTGTAAATACGGTGCAATTGTTGTAAATAAGATGATTAACTTTTAAACACGCCAAGTTACTGTAATTTATCGTTATTGGATATGAATCTAAGTACCTACCTATTGTGAAAAAAATTGCGATTCTTACACTAACTTGACAGTCCAAAGCCTGTTTTAACTTGATGGGAAGTTTATCATCTTATTTACGTAAGTTTTTTGGAAGAATGCAAAAGCTGGTAAGTAATTGCACTTTTAAAACACTTGTTTGACAGCGTACTATTGCGTACCTACACGTACAGATAGTGATTTGAGTTTTCATTCACGGAACAGATGGAAAGAGATAGCAGTTGTTTTCATTGACGATGCGACACATCGCGCGTAATTTGTGAACGGCTTTATGCAGAGTATAGTCAATGTTTATTTAACTTATTTATTTTCTCAAATTGAAATAACTGTTCCGGGGTACGAAAGCTCTTCACTATTGTAATCTTTAAATATAATACTACCTCCCATTAAAGCCGTGGCAGATATTTTTATAGCACCTTATATATGGACTATTTGTTTTCTATAAATAAAACAGCCATTTTTTGACAAATTTTTCGTTAAGTACCTAAAACCATAGGTAGGTACTAAACGAATGATTTGTCGAAAAATTGCATTTTTATCTGTTTTATTTATTTTGCAAATATAAAACGCAATAACGGGTCTACGTTTATTAATTGCTAAAAGTTAATTGCAGACCGAGGAATTTCAATACAATGTTCATTAAATAGTATAAAACAAAAGTCGCTTCCATCTGCCTGTCTGTCTGACCTGTATTCAATATAATGAATGTATATCTTTAAAATATATCTTTAAAACTACGCAACGGATTTAATATAGTTTTTTTTTAATATACAGAGTGATTTACATTAAGAGAAAGGTTTATATTTTTTAATACATAAGCATTGTACCAGTTCGAAAATAGAATATAGACGGAAAATATTTACAAAGCGTTTTGCATGTTTTGTTTTTTCAATTATTGCCCTTTACATATGCAAAATAAATAATACGTATTAATTTAAGAGATAATAAAAAAATAATGACCGTATACCAAATTGTTCGTTAAATACCTACAGTGCAAAATCAACGGTGTGCTCTAAGCGAAATGCCTTAAATTCCTAAATTTCTACTTTTAGACAGTTTAAAATCGTTCTTTCTGTTTGTTTAATTTATTGCGACATTCCATTTACTTAAATTTGCTTACGCACACATACAAGCGCAGGAAGACATTTTGGTCATAGTTGTTATTTACTATTTATCATAATGCAGCATGTCATAAACAATTCCTTTCATAAGAAACATATGAACATACGAGAGGTTCGAGTCGATTGCCAGAATTTATTTTTTAGTTTTTGAAAATTACTATTGGATGAGTTTAAAATCGAATACACGGACAACAAATCGTCTTAATAAGAATTCGTTAAAGGATTCTAAGTCGCAGTATTACATCAATAAATAACAACTCAATAAATTTTAAAATAATCTTTACTGAGAATACTGAACGTCTAAACCTAATACCTTTTTTTATTTTACAGCTCGACTGTGCAGAAATACCATTAGAGGAAATACCACAAGAAGATGTGATAAGTTAAAGATCTGATAATCATATTGTTAGTAGTATATTATATTTATTATCTGAATTAGATAAGCAAATAACTTGTAAATATTTCCGTGTTTTGCCAAATGATATCCAACGGCAATTTGTTCAGTCTCAGCGTCAATTTTCCGATGTACTTATATTCATAAATTTATTAGTAGATATGTTAAGTAATAATACTTATTTCAAAATTGAGATTAATAAATTTCGACCACCGGCAGGATTCGATCCTGCATCTTAGGTAACGCCCCTAATGCCTTAACCAATTAGGCTACGGTGGAAACAGCCGGTCATCGAAACTCATTAATCTCTTTGTAACACGTCTCTAAGTAAAACGTTGGTGCCATCTATCGATAATGATCCATTATCCAGCATTACTTTGATAAATATCTTCACATTTTTTTATTAGTTAGTAATTATAGTCATTATATCAGATAAATTTTAATGCTCCTTTATTTGAACTCCTTTTGATATTTCATTAGCAACATCCAAGAAACCATCATCGGCTAAAATGCTAGGTATTAAATATTAAAATAAGACTTAAGTTACGAAGTCTTAATTAACTCAAATTACACATTTAAATCAAAGCTAACTGATTAAAGAATATTTTTAAAAAGAATACCTGACCCTAAATTTAAACTTCCCTATATTGAGGCTTTTAACGATTTAATTTTTTTGTCGTCTGCCATTTTTTTTTAAACGAAGTGTATAGTATTAGTTCTAAAAACAAAGTGAATAGTATTCTAACATTGAATTTATCTAAAATTCTATTGATAGCATTAGTTAATCGATTAACTACACTGATGAAATCAAGTAGTCTACCAATATTTTCATAGAAATTAAGTTGATCGTCAGCTTGTGTAACGTCCATTGCAGATGGGCAACCTCTCGGGGAAGGGTTTTTGTCATAGTCGCCACCCTAGCCAATGGTTGGTGACCGTTTTTATTGTAGATATTGTAACATACATGGGTAGTTTCTCAACTCACTATATCCAGAAATTAATCTAAAATTTTAATAAAAAACATTAAGATAAATTTTAAAGGTTCGATACTGAAAGCGGAAGTGTGACGAAGACAAGTGCCACGGATCAAGTCATTTATATAACGTTAAGTTATTTTTATAAAATTTAAGTAATTATACGTTTTGTATTTTTTGTTACTCATAGTCTTAGATATATAGAACGCCTACTGCATTTAGTATGGTTAAGTTACTCTTATTTACTAGTACTCAACGGTCTGTGACTTAATGTTTATAAGATTTAGTATTCTAGTTGATATATATCGTACATATTGTAAAGTTGTTTTATTTATTTATTACACGTGACTAAATCTACATGTAATATGCTCCTGATATTGTTGTCGTTGCAAATGATCGGCATTACGATTATCAGTATTATACTATTAAAACGCAGCATTACAATTTCAAAATGCAACGGAAGAAGTAGCCCTCAAGGAGACGTTAATAGGAAGTGACATGGCAAAATGAACTTACCTAAGTATAATCTAGATTGTACTAACAAGCGCCCCGAACAGAGAGAAGTCATTTTAATATGTAATTTATAATGTTATTTGAAATTGTATATACATTGAGGGGATTGTACTACCAAAAACCAATAATTTCGCAACGATTTAGTTACGACTTAAATATCACGATGTACATGTTATTATAAAACAAAATCTTTAAAGAGATTATAACACAACGTGAATGCCAAGAAGAAATTATAGTACCTCAATAAAACAAAAAAAAATCCCAAGTACGAGTACAAGTTATCTTTTTTTTAAATGATAAGTCAATGTTAAAGGTTAAAACCAGGGCCAAATTTAACACCCAGGGCTTCACAGTAGAGACTTTCAATCATGAAAAAAATAAAAATCTGACGAATAAACTACTTTTCTGTTGTATTTTCTCGCTGTTTTAGCCTTCATGACAAGCTTATAAACTTGATTTTATTGTTCTTCAATATTTAAAATTGCGATTCAGTATAATATTAAAGTTCCAAATCGTCCGGATATTTCTCTGAGTAGTTAACTCATCTGGAGGGAAAATAATTTGTAGCCAAGGGGCTCCCACTCCTCTCATACCACAAGGCCTATAAACCTCTAAATTGAAAAATAATAATCCTGTTTTATCCCAAATATAGCCTATTTTATCACTAGACAATCAAATCAAATAATCAGCTATTTTCCCCGTTCTATCAGTCCCTAACTAACCCTATGTTTGTTTTGTACACAGCAGCCATTGTTACAAAATATTGATTTTATTTGACCGCCACCTAACGAGGCTCAAGGGATTCTGTTGGAATTATTTACGTATCGCAAATTCTGACATACGATCTATGTTAATGTATGTGTTAAACCGCTAGTGGCTAATTTGCGACCGACCTTTACTCTAGGGACCTATACATCAAGTGCTGAGAACGGAGATTTGCATTGACTGAGTTAGAAAAGTTGTAATAATTTTTCGACCTGCGTTTATCTTCAAAATCTAATCGTTAAATCTATAACATTTCTTTTAGAGCCTGCTTAATTAAGGTACTTGTTGTGGGTACCTTTGACCCGTGACTCCGGAAGTGCGTTAAGCCGTTGATCTCGATTGTTATAATATTATTTGTAACAATCGTATACCAGTACGCCTGCCAAGCATGGTGATTATAGCAAAACCTCAAAGGAATCCCATGTTCTATGTTACGTTATACACGCCTTTTATTCACACTAACGCCTGCCAAGCGTGATGATTATGGCAAGACCCCCTCAAAGGTCAGTTCAGCTGTGGTCGTTATACGGGCTGATGATGACAAAAACTTTTCACAAATCCTTTTTATTTTTATTTCATTTGACCGCAACGCCTTTTATTCACACCAACGCCTGCCAAGCGTGGTGATTATGGCAAGACCCCCTCAAAGGTCAGTTCAGCTGTGGTATGCCACATATATGTGGTATACGGGCTGATGATGACAAAAACTTTCACAAAAACTTTATTTTGAATGTGGAACGTCTTTAAAATTATTTAGACATATCAAAATGTGTTCACATATTATTTAATCAACTTTAGGTATTTAACGGGGGATTTGAAGAAAAAAATGCATTTTTATCTTTTATTTAAATACAAGATTTATTTTGCGAGTAAAAGCAACGGGTGTAAATGGTTATTCTTCAATGTCTAAAAGTTAATAATAGTCAGTAGTAGACGAAGGAATTTCATTACAATAATAACTTATTAGGTATAAAATTCCCCAGTAGATATTAACAAGGCTTTTTTAAAATGTTTGCTCTAAATATTACTAAATTATTATTGGTTTTTTATTGTAGCGTAGCTCCCGTTATTATACATATAAACTTTTCTTTTCAATCACTCTGTCTATTAAAAAAACCGCATCAAAATCCGTTGCGTAGTTTTAAAGATCTAAACATACATAGGGACAGACTGAACAGCGGGAAGAGACTTTCTTTTATCCTAATCCAATAGATTTTGAGACTATTCTAAAAACATAAATCTAACTAAGTTGTCATTGTTAAGATAAAAGCTAAAAAAAGGTGTATGCCACACAATAAACATTTAACCTTATCAATTCTCATTACGTGCTTACATACATATAATAATATATAATATACTTACTCATCTATCTCCCCTACAGACACAGAATGGAAACAACAAATAATTCTCTAATATCTCTTTAACGCATAATTTGAACTCAGCTCCCCTAAAAAAATACATTCCACTTTACGTTGTTCTTGTACGCATTAATGGCATACAACCTTCGGCCTGTCACCATACATATAACCTTAACATGTGTGTTCACTGCTGAGAATAATCTTGGAATGTACACTGTCGACATATTTCTCCCAAGGGCTTAAGTCAACGCGGAACTACCGTTACACATATTACGAAATGGATCTTCCATATGGTAATGCGTACCTATCTGTATTTTTCTTATACGTATGTTCCCTTCCCCCGATACAAATGGAAATAATGTGATAAAAGCTTACTGTGTGTATTTTTATGTTACCCATATGAGGATGGGATAAAATTAAATGTGTGAAGTGACTCGATGTCTCGTATCTGCGGTAATGAAATGTATAGTGGACATATATGGCCAGGTCTGGTTCCTCAGTTTTCCAAAACGTTTATATACGTTTGGCTAAACAACAAAGAACACACGATGGTATAACTTCAATTTAAACATTTAATCACAATATACAATTAATTACATTACAATGATATATTAGCTAAATCTTCGATAACTTGATTATAAATAATAAACTATTTTACAATAATCACAGGTCAACTGATGTACATAGGTACTGGTAAAATTTGTACAGGGTTACATTGCATTTAAGCATAAATATAGTATCACGATTACAATTTAAACTTCCAGGTCTTTGCCGAGTCGATCAATTTCATTTGCGAAATATACCATATCCTTGTGATCTAAAGCAGAGTTTTGGAATACGATACGGAAGAAATTGACGAGGTCGTTCTGAGGCTGGTATGTGATCATCATAACTCCTTCTTTTATCATAGCCTCTTTGATTTTCGGTGCAACTTTGTGCAACCTTTCTTTATAATCAGGTTCATTTTCTCGTCCTCGCAAACAGCGAGGTATGTACCAAAACATAGTATTAGTGCATTCAGGTTGGTCGATTACCAGTCGGAAACCTTCACGTTGTCGAATATGTTGCCGGAAATACTCCGCGTTATCGAAAAGTGTATCAATATGTTTCTCGAAACCTTCGTTACCTTTAGCTTTCCACATGAACCAGAATTTTAAAATATCCGCTCGTCGCCCGCACTGTATGTGTTTGTCACCGGTATCGTAGGAAGTGTCGTAGAATTTGTCCTTCTGGAAGAGGTACTTAGCGTTGCTCGAGTGACCCTCGGTAAGGACATTCTTGTGCCTAATTAGGAACGTGGAGCACTGCTGCGGCGCCGCTAAGAGCTTGTGAGGGTTCCATGTCACGGAGTCGGCCCTGGAAATTTATTTGAGATTTTAATCTTAAAATTAAAATAGTTCTTTTTTATATAAAGTTAAAGCAAATAAGTAAATTACCAATTTGAAATAAAGGTTACAAAAATCGGTAAAAATAAACTCTTACTCGCAATTTCCTAAAATACTTAACTTAACTTTTGGATCTATCCAAAATTTGATTGATTTTATCCAAAAGTTAGAGTCAATCTGTCTAACAATTAACGTAGATTAATTATTTAAATAATACATTTTCGAGGGCTCTTAGGTTGCAGTCGCTTTGACAATTGATATTTAAATAGATTTTTAGATCTCAATATTCGCTCTTGATTCCTTGACTTTCAGCCATTTAAAGTATTAAAGTGTAAAGCATTTACAAGTAACAGACTATCGAAAATATGACGTTTGTACACAGGAACCAACGTTACCGATGTAACTAATGGCGATATTTGACATTCCCTCGTGGATTTTGATTTAGGTGATTATAAATACAATTAAAATTTAATTTAAATCTTAAAGTAAGTCTTTAAGATTCGTATAGAACAGTATTAATGGATAGTAAGATGACCTAGTGATATTTGACAAAAATAGTCAATTACTTAATAGTATGCCTTGACTTCACTATGATTAATAGTAAATAATTCACTACATTGATAGTTTGGTTGGGGTATTGCAGTATTATAGTACCTTTTTCATTTATTTCAAAATTTTTTTAGATAAACACTTACAGTTCAATTCCATTCATCAGTTTTCTATGTTTCCTTGACATCAAAGCGCCGCCTCCCCATGCAGCATCGACGTGCAACCAAATCTGATATTTTTTGCAAATAGCAGCTATTTCAACCAGGGGGTCAAATGCACCGAAAACCGTCGTTCCAGCAGTTGCAGTGACCAAAAATGGAGTAGCTCCTTCCTCGATAGCTTCAGCAATCTTCGCCTCCAAATCAGACACGATCATTTTCCCATTTTTATCTCCTTTTACTTTGATACAGTTATCAGCACCAATTCCCATGAAACAAGCCATTTTCTGTGTGGAGTAGTGAGCGAATTCTGAGGTGAATAACACCAACCTTGGCACAGCATAAACGCCTTTAGTCTGTAAATAATTAATGTTAGTTATTATGAATTTATTGCGTCAATATTAGTGATCTTTTGATCAAGATTGTACTGAAGAATGCATAACGCCGGGATGAGTTAGGCAATAATTATTAAAACTTAGTAGCACGACTTAGAACGAAAATTGGATTTTTTAATTTGAACAAATTGACCGTTTCGGTATTATTGCGAGGAGTAATATTTTGCGAACCCCGTATTTTATTACTGTAACACTTAACAGTAATTTCTTAATGATAATAATCATTACTCTATTATTTTGTTGTATCCTTGTACAATCTACCTAGGTGTTTTAAGGCAACTACAATGTACAAATGATTTTGACCTGGTAACCGTACTGGCCTTCTCAGCGCTCAATCATAGGTTTAATTAACTAGTCAGAAACGTTGGAATTTTAATTGATTTCTCTTGAAAATACAAAAATGATGTTCGATATTAATATGCACCATTGTTTACCATATGACAATGATGATAATGCTGAATAAAATTCTAGAATGAGATTATATTATCCATGGGTATTCGGTAACAATATGAACACATTTCAGTAGACTTCGCAGTTACACAGAACTTCAATTGTCCTTTAGCAAAGTTTAAAAGTTAGACGGATATATTCATTGATATATGGGAACGCACGGGATAATGTCTCCGAACTTATCTCACTAGAAATGTAAGTAGGTACCAGCCAGTTTTATCCGCGCTGAAATTAATCTGATTCGAAACAGCCGTCTGTTCCCAGAAATATATCATTTCACTGAGTATTATAAGCTAACGATGATTAAAAAAACATGGTGAATACGAGCAAGATATTACTTTTAAGAAAAAAAAATTCCGCTGTCAGAAAAATAGTCACCCTTCATAACTTCAGCATCAATTAATAGGAAAATCTTATCACAATGCATCTTTAGGGTCCAATTCTCTTTTGGTAAATTCGTTTAGATCTCTATAAGTTAGATATATAGTATAATTGAATAATTATAAGTTATGTAGCAATTAAACACTTAAAACCACGTCTGGCCTCGTTAAAAAGGTAGTACGCTCCATGTAATATAAGAAATGAACGCGTTCTTAACGTCATTCAGAATTATCTTTACAATACGTCGGAATTACTTCCTTAGAGTATGAACAGTGATCATGAGTTTATTTAAAGTGTAAATAATCACAACAGTAGTAAAATAAGTATTCACGTGGGTGAAACCACATTGATTTTAAAATTGAATGGGCATTGTGCTGCTCAGATGAGGACGATGGACACGTAACGATATGACTATAACTTCGATAAAAACGTCTTCATTACTGTAGGGTTATTACCGCATTAACGCATTTCCTATTTTATTGTTACTGTATTATATGAGCGATATTAACTTAACAAATTGGCACATTTTCATTAAAATCATAGCAATATTGTTACTTGATTAGCCTCCTCGCCTCTTCTGAACAGACCATGGCAATCTGGGCGTTGGAAATATTGCAATAATCACCATGCTTAGCAGGCGGATTGATCGCAGTATCATCATCATCAGCCCGTATAACGTCCACTGCTGAACATGGGCTTCCCCCTGAGGGAGGGCTTAGCCATATTCACCGCTTAGCAGGCGGATTGGTGACCGCAGTATTATGTTGTAACACACAAGGAAACGCTGCTGTCCGTTCGACTGACCCGGTGATCAACTAGGACAACTTCTGTGGCTACAGAGGTTGTCCTGGTTGATCGCAGTAAGATGTTGTCAATGCACCTTGAGCTGATATATGCTGTTGCCCATACATCAGGTATATGTCACTTAGTCGACTTGTGCCCGGTGAAGTAGCAAAAGCCTCAGGGCTAACTACATATGTCCGTCCGAAAAAAAAAAAAAAAAAAAAAAAAAAACTTAGTCGACTCTTACGACACCCATGGGAAAACATAGCGTGGTCTATTCTTAGCCGGACATCACACAGCAAATTGGATATAGATGTTATTGACTCTTTATTTTAAATTCTATAAACATAGATTTAACACCAAGGTTTACTAACGGCACGCGATCAGTGAAACTGGGTTAAGGTAATCGCCGAATGGTATGCTTCCTGCAAAACTGCCAATCTACAAAATAAATGCACAAAACGAGATAAAGTATCCTAAGCCTATAACTAAATATACCTTGCTTTTTGCATTGGTTTTATCCTAAGCAATTTAAAGATAATTTCTGTTAATCAAACGTTTAAGTAATTTGTAATTATCTATTGATACACTATTAACCTACACCAAAAAGAAGGTTTTATCTTCAATTTTATCCACCGTGTGCTTGTTTATAGTGGTCGTTTATAGTAAACAAAACCATTTATTATTGATAGCAAAATCCATTTAAGTAAACTATTAAATATACTTTTATAAGTGCATAAAAACTACAAATAAACATTGCACCCGATTGACATCCGCCCCTAAATATTTTGTATTGTGAAGTACTAGAGGTGATTTTTCACTCACTAAATTACTAAGTATTTCAAATAATTAAGATTGATAAGACCGACAATTCTTCAATTTAATTAGAACCTATCTAATGATTGCATTTTAATTACATATCTTGTGTTTCTTACTAAGAATATTCTACAATTTCTTACGAACTGATAACTAAATACAAAGTTAATTAAGACAAATAAATATAATATTTTCCTGCATGCGTCGTTTAGAGTAGGATTTAATATTAATAATATACATATTAGGTTTACATTTTCCTTGGCAGTCTTCATTTCTATTGAAAAATATTCCAAAATCTATCTTCAATTTGGTCAAATTGACATTGGTCACACTTAGTTACATATTTTTATGTAATACGTAGAACAATTTAACTAAATACCTACATGACGAATACTGAGATTTTATTAGAGAGTAATCGTTAACTCGGTTGTTTTAGTTACCCATTTTTGAAATTATTATTCACATATAGGCGAGCAGGGATCTTTAACAACTACGAATTAACAACCTACGCAAAAAGGTGTACCGTTTGGGACTTTCGACTATTCCTGAGCAGGTTGCTGACGAAGAGATTGAGCAACTGGCGCTCTACTTTACAGTTCGCGGAATTTTTTAACTTCTTAAAAGTTCATTCCTAAAAATCGGAAGGGAAAGGAAATGCACTCTTGTCTCGCTTTCCTTTTATTACCTAATACAAAAAAAATACTGACCTTAGTTTCGGGGAAATAGTGATGCCTAGCACAACTGATTGCATATCCGTTGGCTATCGATCCTCCAGGACAGAAGATGCCATCTCCTTCCCCCTGTGGCCATCCAACAATCTGTCTCATTTCACGAAGAACTTCTTCCTCCATAAGAGTAAACACCGGAGCCACCTCGAAGGTATACACACTAGGATTCAGAGCATCAGTCAACCATTGGCCAACTAAACCGTAAGGATCAACCGAAGAGAAAAGCTGATTCACGAAGTATGGATGACTTGTATTAACAGAGTAGCGGGCCACCTGAAAAAATAAAAATTTCTACATTATTATTATAATGATTTTGATAAAAATTTGCATGATATTATGAATATTGAAATGATCAAAGAAAAAACGCCGTGCAAATAAAACGAAGTAAATTATTATTTTAAACGTAACCGTCAGATACATAATCTAAGATATAAAGTGTTAATGTCAAAAATATTCCCAAATTCCGTATTAGTTAAATATTTAAAAATATAGGTTTATAAGTAAAATATCTCTCACAGTTATTGAAAACTGTATAAAGAAGTAGTTCTTTAGTTTTAAAAACCTTGCCCGAAGCTGCCCTGAACTTTATTTAATTCATTTTATCTGTTATCTTTTCTATAGAAGAAAAATCTACATAAATATTAGCATAAACATTCCAACATTACATTGGAATCATATTTGAATTATTAAGTACCTACAGTGTTTTATAGATTTACGAATGATTAGAGGGAAAATAAGCTATAAACTTTACAATTTGAATTGTACAAAGTTTACTTACATCAGCAATAATCTTCAAGAGTTCTTCATGCGACACCGGGGCATCCCTAGGTTTTAAATCAATTGCCTTCTGGATTTCCTCGGGGCTTGCCCATTCTACTACCTTTGACGTCCTCTTAGCCCTTCCGAACACAACCCTCTCAACCAACAGATCAACAGCTCGCCGAATAAAATCCTCATGCTTCGTTCTATCCGGAAGGCTTTTGAAATTATCCTGATTCTGACTGAGATCTTCAGTGGGCACGATAAGATCTGAATCGGCAGGCATTTTGTCTTTATCTTTTTTCACTGAACTTGTAGTGTAATAAAGAATATAAAGATTTAATTATTCATTAGTTATAGTAACGTAAATGGCTACTGCGGCCGGCCGCGAGCCGCTGAACTGAAGGTTTGATCCGTCAACCATTGCCTAGCCTTCTTAAATAGGCCGTCAATTCACTTTGTAAGGTTGTAACAACTCCAATAAAATATATTTGTAACTTTGCCAAGCTAGCTAGTTACAATTATGTGACAAAGGATGAATAATCAATGAATTTTTTTTTATACTTTCAACAAAATAAATAAAATAAAATAATCTTTATTTCGGACTAGCGGTACATCCATAGGGGTTAGTAAGAAATAAAGCTTTACTCAAAACTGGTTTTAAATGAAAATAACAGCTTTAAAAAAAATATAACTTCCAGTATTGTTTTGTGTTTGAAAAAAATATTTTTTCAAACCCTAAATCTTTTTGTGCATCAAAAAAAAAAGCTATGTAATAATAAATTTAAATCTTTTATCTAATTAGTCTTTTCAAAACATATAACTCGCATTGACATTGACACCGAAGATTCGGGGATTATCTATTGTATTATAGGTCTAGATAGTATATCATTCTTGAATATTTAAAATCTTTTTAGTTACACTGTAAAATGCAGTGAACTAATCATAGTTTAATGTTCGTTAATTAGAGATAATCAATCGAGTACTAATAATAATAGTGGCCTAGTGCTCATACTTCGTTTAATTGCTTTGTTAAATTAAAACAAACAGGCTGCAATCACTAACATAACGAATCTTCTACTCCAAATTATGTTTGCCTTTACATACAAACGACTCATTTTTACTATAATTCCGTGTTTAATATTATTTTAAAATAGTCACCTTTTAAGGCGTGCCATACAATTTAGACATCTTCAATTTGTCTTTCTCTTCAGTCTTTCAAATAATCGTAAGTTTTTAAATTAGAAGGTGGGGCTGCAGTGGAATCATACATCTCAATTTCATTCGGGTACTGTCGGTTAAAATTAGTTCACAGAATTAAATGTTATACCTGACCATCGTGTTCTGTAATATAGTGTCGAATATAATGTCTAAATCAACGTAACCTTCCCGGTAGAATTTCATAAGGCATCCCCACCGCTACAGCAGTAAGGTATGTAAGATTCCTTTCTCCTGTTTTCGCCTCTAAAACCTTTCGTGCAATATACACCGTGATTTTTTAATTGTAGATTGCCAGGACTACTTTAAAATAGACCTATGTTTTAAAAAAACAAAGTTGCGCTCAAAGAGAATGCAATAATAAACACAATAAATGATAATCTAGGTTGTACGAACGGGCGCCCCTATCACCGGTTCTATATCACTTTAAACCGTTATTTTTAATGCAATTGAAAAGTGTATACATAGATCGATTGTACTTCCAGTAATAATTTAGTATTAACGACTAAATAGCATGAAAACACAACGTTTATAAGTCAAATGAAAACACATTCTTTAGGCATCAAAGTTAACATAAACTTTCCATATGTAAATGTTATAGACAGTTTATTTTGGTAGAGACCTTAAAGAGTGAATTGTAAGCAATCATTTGAAGATGATGAATTGACAACCTCTGTGGCGTAACGGCATGAGTCTCGGAGGTCGTGGGTTCGATCCCCACGTTTGACAATAAATCTTTGTGTTAATTCTAATATTTATTTCCCGGTCAAATCCATTAGTATATATTTTATGGTATTTCTTGGATATGATGTGATATTTGAGTCGAAGTAAAAAAAATACTTTCCATCTTATAGGGGTAGGAGACAATATGGCGCAAGATAGATTTTAATTGGTTTTGTGATCAGTTTTGAAAACGTGACTTTAATATAACTACTAAGCACTATATATCACCAGTTTCCCGCGCGCGGTTTCACTCGCGTAACCCTGGTTCCTGTTGGAACTTCATCACATTAATTAAAGGTCACAGCCATCCTCTATAGATGGGCTATCTAACACTGAATATTTTTTTAAACACCCCAGTAGTTGCCGAAATTAGCCCTTTCAAGCAAGCAAACAAACTCTTCAGCTTTATATATTAGTAAGTATTTAGATTATATAATAAAGCGGTAAAGTTTATGAAGTTAAAAATACAGTAGGCACTGATTCCGAACTTTGTTTTACCAATAAGATTTATTTCATTTATTTATTCAGTTTGTAAACATAGGTAACAAAAAGGTGTTAATAAACAATAGAGTTCGCTATGTCTTATCAATAGTGATGTACAAACTTAAATATATTACAACAATATGGCTTAAAATTCCCCTCCCCTCGGACCGCGAAAGCGTTTAGACGTGCATTGCGTACAAGTTTTTGTTTTAAATTTTAATTTAAAAAGTAATAATTAATTCGAAATTAAATGCCAAGTATATTTCGCAAAAGTACTAGGCGCGCATAAAGTTAGAAGAGAACGCGAAACGCAAAGTACTAGTGGAAACGGGCCGGCAACAGTGAAGACGGAGATAGAAGGCGGAGCTTGCTGCGCGTGCGTCATCCTAGTCAGCTGCCACAACTTAAGAGCGATAGCGATTAGCGAGTAACTTATTTATATTACTTTGCTTTGTCTTGATTTGTAGTTCTGATAATATAAACAAACAAATTAAGGTACCATGTTTAAGACACCACCCAAAACCCCCCCGAATCAATACTCATCACGTTCGGAGTCTGATATCCGGATGCTGCACGCAGACGAAGACTTCGAAGGGAACATCACCCAGAGAGCCAAGCGCAGATGCCTTCCGGATTCCGGCCTTTCGGATTATGTCACCAGTGATGACCTGGATATGTTTAAAAACGAGATCAGGAAGATGATGAATGAGATGATGTGTACTCAAAGCACCCGAATGAACACATTGGAAGGTCATCTTAAGGAAATAAAAAATCACTACTCGGAAATTAAGGTCACAAACACTGATCTCGAAAAGGCAATGACAACGATCTCCGATCAATTACAGTCACTAGAAAATAAAATTACCGGTCTGGAACATCAACGTGGTTCCATGGCAATCCAGTTAGCTACGCTAGAAAACAAGTTGGAAGTTCTCGACCACAATCTCATCAAAACCTCTATAGAAATACGCAATGCGCCAAAAAGGCAGAATGAGACCAAAACCATGCTGTATGAAACTATAACTCACCTATCGAAACATCTAGGCCTTGATACAGCAACCGCTAGTATCCGTGATATAACAAGACTACCCTCAAAAAAGGAAAACCTAACATCGAGTTTATCTGTTGAGTTTTGTAACACATTGACGAAAACGAATTTTCTGGCTGCTGTTAAAGATTATAATAAACGCAATCCAAAAGACAAGCTAAAATCAACCCATTTAAACTTAAAATCGGCACAGGAAACACCTATTTACATCAACGAGCTTTTAACAGCGAATTCGAAAAGGTTATTTTACCTTACCAGAAACCATGCAAAGCTACACGAGTACAACTACTGTTGGACGTCAAATGGAAGAGTTATGCTTAAAAAGGATCCTGATAGCCAGACTATCTTGGTAAAAAGCGAAGAACAACTGAAGCAGCTGGCGACAATAATCAAAGCATGACTACTTGCATTTAAGTATACTCTGTCATTTCTTACGCATTATTTGATTATTTTTGCGATTTCTTCGAATTGCTATGTTATAATACTAAATTCAGACACAAAAAAAACTCACACACATTACTATTACTATCAGCACAACATACTCTCATACATTAATCACTCAACACCTACATACTACAACTCCATCATGTCACCAAATATACTCCCTACATATGCTTGCGTTCATCCGTATTATTCCTTACCTAGCTTTTTTAATATCATAAAAGGAAATATGTTCTTAGTTTTGTTTCTCCTAAACATAAGCTTTCCACACGTTCCTAAAACAAATACCACCCTACTTTCTCGTAACCTTCAAACTACCTTTGCTTTACCGGAAAAATGACTCCTGACATAAACAATTTAATTGACAACATCGACGAACTATCTGTATCAACTACCTATACATGCGCACCTGAGGAAACACTCTCCATTGTGAAGTGTCCTAATAACTTTATTAAAATCCTGACACAAAATATTCGTTCCGTAAACCGTAACTTTTTAAACTTGCAAACGCTTCTGCACCAACTTTCTTTCGATTGCGATCTGGTTGTATTAACTGAATGCTGGTTACCATGCTCCAGCAATAGCACTATCCCGATTCTGAATAATTACTCCACGTTCATGACCACCAAACATATAAATCAAAGTGATGGTGTTGTGGTATATTCAAAATCGGATCTGTCTGTTGTATGCGAAGAGCCAGATTTCCACCGATCAGCATCTGGTCTTATTATAAAAATGAACTTTGACTTGGCGATAATCTGTATTTATCGATCGCCGTCAATAGACAATATAAACAGCTTTCTCACAGTTCTTAACAATATTCTTCCGACAATGCAAAAAATTTAAGTCAGTAATTATAACAGGTGACCTTAATGTGGACATCAAACCTACCACATCTGACATGCGCTCCCACGAATACCTTAATTGTCTTGCCTTTCACGGATATCTTCCTGCCCACACCCTACCGACCAGGGATGGCAATTGTCTTGATCATACATTCCTCAAGACAATTTCTCCAAGCCATACATTTGTCTTAAGCTCCACAATAACTGATCACTCCTCCTCCTTACTTTGCATTCATGATAAATGTCTACGAACGGTCACAAACTCCCATATAGCAAAAATTTACTATGAAGGGCTTGACAAATCAATGTCACAACTGGATTTCACCCCTATTCTCAGTATAAGAGACGCAAACATGGCTACCGATAAATTACTAAATTTATTAACTTTATCCATTTCTGAAAATACCACAGTTAAAAAAGTTTCATCAAAAAAGAGAATCCTCAAACCGTGGATCACATCTGGTTTATTAAGGTGCATTAGAAACAGGGATGCTCTACACAAGAAAGTAAAAAAATTCCCAGGTAATGAAGTTCTAAAAATCACTTACCATCGATACAGAAATTTTTGTAATAGGATCTTAAGGAAAGTAAAGAGAATTTATGATACAGAAGAGCTAAATAAAGCTAGTAAAAACCCTAAAACACTATGGGATGCTATTAAACGGGTAACTAACACTACCAAAACTAAGAACACGTCTGCTCAATTACTAACTTTGTCATCTTCACCTACTGAGTCTTGCAACACTATAAACTCATACTTTGTTAACATTGGTGAGAGACTTGCAAATGATATAATTCACACTAGTACTACGCAGCCATTGACAGTCACACAACCCACTTCCGATATCACATCACCTTCATCATTCGTCCTCGACCCTACTGATCTTGACGAAATTACAACAGTCATCCATTCATTGCGCTCTGATGCTGCAACTGGCTGGGATGGCATATCACCCTACATTCTGAAAAGATACTCAGCCACCCTGGCACCCATACTGTGCCATATTTTTAACATCTGTTTTGAGACTGCCGTCTTTCCTTCCTCTCTTAAAAGGGCAATCATTCACCCAGTCTTCAAGGGAGGGGACGGGAACTTGCCGCATAACTATCGTCCCATTGCAGTTCTGACTGCCTTATCCAAAGTACTAGAACGTCTTATCAATAAAAGACTTGTATACTACCTAGAACACTACAAACTAATATCACCACAACAATTTGGATTTCGTAAAAACAAGTCGACCTGTGACGCTGTTCAGGAATTAACCAACAATATCGTACAAAACCTAAACACTAATAAAAAGGTCCTAACAATATTTTTAGACCTTGCGAAGGCATTCGACACCGTTCCCGTCCGTACTCTGTTACTCAAACTTGAAAAGATGGGTGTCAGGGGATTACAACTTGATCTTTTCCAAAGTTACCTCACAAATCGCTCCCAAATAGTGAAGATTGATCGTTACAGCAGCAATGAGCTCCCCATATACTACGGCGTTCCACAGGGAAGCATATTGGGTCCCACATTATTTTTAGTTTTTATAAACGACTTATGCAATTTAAATATCCCAAATGCCAAGATTACATCTTTTGCCGATGACACAGCTATAACTTTCATCGCCAACACATGGTCTGAACTCGAGGACAAAGCACAACAAGGCTTTGATGTAGCGTTAAAATGGCTTAATATCCATACGCTTACACTTAATACCTCCAAAACCAAGCTTATTACTTACTCGATTAGTTCTACTACCCAACCAAACCCACCAATATCACTTAAAGTTCACACATGCAATTTGCAAACTCAAGTCTCTTGCCACTGTGCACCTATATCCTCTACGGATGAAATCAAATACCTAGGTATAGTCATAGATAAGTATCTTAAATTTAAATCTCATATTAATGTCCTTACTAGCAGAGTTCGCAAACTTATTTATATTTTTAAGACTTTAAGAAATATTGCTAATCCTATTATTATACGTAGTGTCTATTTTGCCTTATGCCTATCTATTATTACCTATTGTATTCCCTGTTGGGGTGGTGCTGCAAAAACTATTCTAAAACCATTGGAAGTTGCACATCGCGCCATACTGAAAGTGGCTACCTTCCGTCCACTAATTTATCCAACTAATCTGTTATACAAAACCTGCAATGTCCTCAATGTGCGGCAACACTTTATCCTACAATCAATACTATTGCAACACCGCATAACCCCTTATATTGAAATTACTAAACGCCGAAAACATAAGATATGTGCTCCTCCAAAAACCCGCTTGTCGTTTACTAAAAGATTCTTTTATTACTTAGGTCCGTCTCTCTACAATACAATAAATAAAAAATGTCCAATAAATAGATTATCTTATCATAATTGTAAAAAGAATGTCCGCACATTCCTTCAAAATAAAACCTACGACGAAACAGAAAAATATTTAATTTACTAAGTTATGAAAAGTTTGTATATTGTACCACGCACCCTAATCATAATCCCACACTAACTTAATCCCCTTACATACGCATGCTTACACAGCCGCACGCTCACACACATACACACACACAGACTCATACATTCACACATAGCACACACGCACACTCACACACACAGACACACTCACACACACATACACACACGCAAATGGAATCGTTTACTATTATTTGTTATTTTTAATACCTTTATTTTATTTTTAAATTGTAAACCATAAAATTGTAGTGCTTAATATTTAATGCAATTAGAGGGGCTCGGCACTGTTACTCCTTAATACAGGCTATGTCATAGCCTAGCAAGGAGCGCAGCACGTCACCCACTTGATTGTCTAAAAATTCAAAACTACCCACTTTGTGAAAACTGTACGACAATCTGTTTTTTATATAAATAAATATTATTAAAAAAAAAAAAAAAAAAATAGTTTATAAATAGGTATTCATTGAGATAAATTAGATAATTCAAAAATAAATATTAAATTAATGTCAATAGTACAATGTCCACAATAATTATTACACGCAGCATTAAAATGTGTAATAATTATTGTACCTGACCCTCATATTTCCGTTTATCATTGATGAAATCGTTAATAGAGTAGTAACACTTGACAATTAAATACTTAAACAAACGTGACTTAAATGATTCAAGATTCTTATTTCTTATTACCAGGGGTATATTATTATATATTTTTGACGTCATACCAAGAATACTCTTACCATACAGCGCTGCGTTATGAGGGGCAACACGGATAGTATTTAGATGGCGTCTAGATCGGCGTGATTCAAATAATTCAATGTTGCTTTTTACGAAAACTCCCATCTCATAGATATACATTGATGGCACTGTAAGTAGGTTCAACTCTTTAAAAAGTGGTTCACAGCTGTCATTTGACTGTAGATTACAAAAAGAGCGTAAACATTTCTTTTGAGCTTTGAAAGCAATGTCCCTGTCTGTCGAATTTCCCCAATAAATTATGCCGTTTCTTATGCTAGATGGCACATACGCATTGTAGGCAACCAGTACAGTAGGGCGCTTGACTGGAGAGCTGGTATAGTGCGTAAGCAAACTGGTTTAATTTCTTAGAGAGACAGTCTATATGATGCTTCCACGTTAAATACTATCTATGTGGATTCCTAAAAATTTTGCTGTGTTAGTCTCCGAAATACTCGTATTTTCGTATTGTATCGTTAATTTTGGTTTATTTGTTTGTTGATTAAATGACATTATTTTAGTTTTGTTTAAATTAATTTTTAAATTATTATAGCCATTGAATTATATTATTGAGATCATTGTTTATTTCACGTTCAAGAGAACTGATATCATTTCCAGAAAATATAATAGTCAGCAAACAGAACTATTTTATGTTTAGTGATTTTGGGCATATCATTAATATACAAATTGAATAATAGAGGGCCAAGTATACTACCTTGAGGAACGCCATATGTAGCTTTCCTCGGATGAGATAAGTAAGCCGTTACAACTCTAGTGGTTGTCAAGGGTGGTTTTTGGGGGGTTTATGCAACTATTGCTCTACATTATAGTTCACAGGACTCTCAGAATGCAGGTCTATATGCATCTATGGAAGGTTCACTGGAAACTAAGGATTGAGATGGTGATAAATAATTGTTTTTTAAAGGAAATTCATGGACCGGCTTCGATTAAACCATACTTTTTGTTAAAAATGAGATGTTAAAGTTATAGATTATATTTTTCCCTTGTTAAAATGGAAGGCAAACATGGTTCACAGCTGTCATTTGACTGTAGATTACAAAAAGAGCGTAAACATTTCTTTTGAGCTTTGAAAGCAATGTCCCTGTCTGTCGAATTTCCCCAATAAATTATGCCGTTTCTTATGCTAGATGGCACATACGCATTGTAGGCAACCAGTACAGTAGGGCGCTTGACTGGAGAGCTGGTATAGTGCGTAAGCAAACTGGTTTAATTTCTTAGAGAGACAGTCTATATGATGCTTCCACGTTAAATACTATCTATGTGGATTCCTAAAAATTTTGCTGTGTTAGTCTCCGAAATACTCGTATTTTCGTATTGTATCGTTAATTTTGGTTTATTTGTTTGTTGATTAAATGACATTATTTTAGTTTTGTTTAAATTAATTTTTAAATTATTATAGCCATTGAATTATATTATTGAGATCATTGTTTATTTCACGTTCAAGAGAACTGATATCATTTCCAGAAAATATAATAGTCAGCAAACAGAACTATTTTATGTTTAGTGATTTTGGGCATATCATTAATATACAAATTGAATAATAGAGGGCCAAGTATACTACCTTGAGGAACGCCATATGTAGCTTTCCTCGGATGAGATAAGTAAGCCGTTACAACTCTAGTGGTTGTCAAGGGTGGTTTTTGGGGGGTTTATGCAACTATTGCTCTACATTATAGTTCACAGGACTCTCAGAATGCAGGTCTATATGCATCTATGGAAGGTTCACTGGAAACTAAGGATTGAGATGGTGATAAATAATTGTTTTTTAAAGGAAATTCATGGACCGGCTTCGATTAAACCATACTTTTTGTTAAAAATGAGATGTTAAAGTTATAGATTATATTTTTCCCTTGTTAAAATGGAAGGCAAACATGAATAGAAAATTTGAACTATTTAATTTGTTGCACTATATTTATTATAACGCCTTATCTTATCTTACACAGACATATTTATGAGTAAATAAATTCGATTCCTTAATTGTAACATTTCCTTTTTTCTTGCCTTGACTGCCACTTTTTGTGTACTACGGTAATTATAGTTATGGAGGTCGGCCTTATTACATGGTTAATCAACTGCAAATGAATTTAACTGAGCAAGGGCGCAGGCAGGTAGAGTAAGGGGGGCTACCAATGTCGGGATAAGCGAACTTCAAACACTGGACAAAATTACGGACCTTTGTAACCGTTTATCGATAAATCTGTGGCATATTTGCAATCTTATCACTCACCAAGTCATCATATTTATGACATGTACGTTTGCGTCGGTTTGAATTGGATTCAACTCTTTAACCAATTGATTGAGCTGAAATCTTGCATACTTACTAGGTAAATGTTTAATTTGGATTGGTTTGGGTTTTTTTATTTTTCATATTTTTTATTACATCTTCCTTACTATGATTTTGTGATGGTCGTGATAACAGAGATTGTGGAGGAGTGGATAGGGGACCGTGGAAACGGCGTGGTACATCCATGTAGATATACGACGTAGATACCTATGCGTTACTTAATCGAGATTAAACCGAGACCCCGAAGCGTCACTAAACCACTCTGGTTTCTTAATTGTAACACGCGTTAGATAGGTACTTTTCATAAAATATTGTCTCTTACTTTTCAAATTGGTATAATTACCTATAAAATTAAAATATTTCTTGTTTATTAGGTACCTACCTACTAGGTACCTTCATATATATCGTATACTAATATATAGTAGGAACAAGCAATTGTAGTAACCTACTAATTTAAAATCTTTCCACTACAATCCATCGTAGTAATTCTAGGTTATTGCAAACATTCAGAAAACTGCGGTTTTCCCGCACCGTTAAGTTGAAATGGATTATTTTAACAGGTAAAATGTTAAATACTCATTCTGTTTGAAAGGTACTTCCCATCTATGTTATAAAACAACCGTAAATTCCGTGAGTCACAAATTCTAAGATGTTTTGGTACCTACATATCGAAATCCCTGCGACGACGGGGTATTGGGAACCTCCCTCTCCATTGCAACTGTATGCAACGAGAAGAGGATTTACCTATCCATCAACTACCACCATATATTTTTTTTTTTTTGGACTTACTTTTTTCGTAGTTAGCCACGAGGCTTTTGCTACAATAAATGTTTTAAAAACTACAAACTCTGTAGGGCTTGGACCTCAGCTCAGGCGGACGCTGGCGATGAGATTCAGGGATTCTGACTTTTAGCATTTTAGGGGGTTTTGTGCAACTGTCGCTCTACTTTACAGTTCGCGAGCTTCTCGGACTTCAGGTCTACGAGGGCATCGGAGGGTTCTTTGCAAACTAAGGGTTGGGTTAACCTCCCTCTCCATAGCAACTGTATGCAACGGGAAGAGGATTTACCTACCCATCAACTACCATCATCTTTTCGGACTGGCTTGCTTCGTTAGCCACGACGCTTTTGCTACTTCACCGGGCATAAAGGCGAGCAGACCATCCTTAATAAATGCAAATGTAGTGGCTTTACTTTTTAATTCGCAGGCCTCTCGGATTTCGGGTCTACGAGGCCGCGAGGGCATTGGATGGTTCTTTGCAAACTAAGGGTCGGTAGGACGAGAGGGACGCGTCGTGTTCGCGGGCGCATTCTTCTCCGGCGACGGGTCAAATAGAGTGGTCTCTTTGTAGTGGTGCTAATTTCTGGCAGTCTTTTTACTGCTGGTTGGTAGATTGTTATCTCGTGGTCCGGGTCATCTAGGACGCCTCGAGGCCGACGGTGTTTTAACTACCATCAGGGACCATCCTCCGTGCTTCGGAAATTTAATGGAGCCGTTGGTCCCGATTGTAATAACCAGTACGTAAACCAGGTAACAGGCAGTCGCCTATGTTTATGCTGTACATACTACTACTACTGCGGTCATTCATCTACTTGCCATGCGTGGTGACTACGGCAACATCCCCTCTGAGCCAGGTTCATGTTCAGCAGTGGACTTTGATGATGATGATTTATGCTATTTAATCATTTTCTCCAATAACAGAAATAAACAACCTTCGTAGCGTAGCGGTAATTGGCTCGCTTTAAATCTCGGAGGTCGTGGGTTCAATCCCCACGCCGGACACAAAATCTTTGTGAAAATTTTAAGATTTATTTCCGGGTCTGGTTTGTTTTGGGACTACCTTCCGTGCCTCGGAAAGCACGTTAAGAAGTTGGTCACGATTGTTATAACATCATCTATAATAATCGTATATCAAGGAACGGGCAGCAGCGTTTCCTTGTGTGGTACAACATAATACTGCGGTCACCAACCCGCATTCCAAGCGTGATGAATATGGCAACAACCTTCTCTCGGGAGGAGGCCTTTGGTCAGCAGTGGACGTTATACGATGATAACGGCTGATGATGATGATGATCAGAAATAAAATACTTAGTCACTTATTCTAGCGAAGTTTTTTTAAATAACAAACAGAACAAATCAATCACTTGAATGTATTACGCAGTAGTCCAATATAAATAAAGGAGATTGATCAATTAGTCTCGTAGTACCCACCTAAAATATTCATGAAACAAACTGTCGCCATTTTTCCAATTGACATTGAATTAGCTAATCGCTCAATCACGTCCGCATCGCCCCTCTCCCTATTTATTTCCTCGACGACAGATATAGAAAAATAACGATTATAATACTATTATTACGATATTTTTTTAGTGTTAATACCTAAATGTATAATGAATATGCATTTTAACAATCATTTCATTCTTCTTTATATTTTTTTTTTATCTACAAAATATATCTACTACTATACTAGCGGACCCGACAGACGTTGTCCTGCATGATAATAAGTATATTATTTGATTTTTTATTGTTAGGAGAAGGTTTTTATGCAAAAAAAATGAAATTGCGTGGAAAATTAGCAAAGTTTTGAATACTTAACCACCATATTTCGTTTCTAATGTACCTTAGCGTTTTTGACAATTTAAACTTTTTTGTAATCTTATGGGTTTTGACATAACATTGACAAACTGCGTGCTGTTCTTAGTTCATCACGGTTAGTTCAGAGCTTTCACGTCGTATATTAAAAGTTTAATTTAATATAGAGTTTTAGTTAAGACAGGACAACGTATGTCGGGTCAGCTAGTATCTATCTATATAAAGATTTGGTAAATTTTAATTTATTTAGATAGGGGAAGGAAGGGCAATATGGAAGTAGTAGTAGTGGAAGTAGTGGGCAAAAGGGAAACTAGGCACGTATAAGAACATACCAACAAGCGGTCATTTTGAATCTACAGAGTTTAGTCTAGCTTGCGCCAACAAGCAAAGTGTATATGCGGTGTGTTGGTGTTTTGTCTGCTTGTTAAGAAACTTGCGTTTTAGGGGCTTTATTAGTTGTAAGTAGTAAGTCTTGTTAGCATTTCGATTTTCACAATAGATTATCTATTTACTAGATATAGATTATGAGTTCAACATAGAAAATGGTTAGTGAGTTTTGAATATTTCACTGTAATATTGGTGAGAAGCTTATGGGCAAGGTGGAAATTTGTATTTAAGGGCAAGATAGAAGAGGCGATGGATGAATCTAAAACCACAAAGAATAGTGCAGCTTCAAAAAATATGGAATTGCGACGCGTTGAAAAAAATATATATTTTGCCTACATAGAAAGGACAAGATGGAATTTTCCATTGTTTAGATTAATGTACCTTAACAGCGTATTTACTAAATATTAATTGTTATTAGTTAAAGTGTTTTGAACAATAATAAGATACCTTTCAGGACTAATTAAAATACAAGACTTATATTCAATAGTTTTTGTTTTATTGAGTCACCAATTTAAGCCTTCCATCTTGCCCTCCCTTCCCCTAGGGGAAGTCCGAGAGAGTTTCCTACAGGTTTAGTAGGTATTGCGTTGTTACAATACGTGCTACGCATATCTTTTGTCACTTGCGTGACGACATTGGGTTCAGCAGTTTGAATTGAAAGTGACTGCTGATAACACCATTTTGCGTCCTTTAATTCAAAATTCAATAGATTTCGGCTGTCCCAAATCAAAACCTAGTAAGAGACTTGGAACAAATTTTACATGGGAGCCAAAAAACGACTTCCCCACTTTGAGTGCGTACCACAATTGAGTTATAAGAGATACGTTGATGAAAATTGGCTGAAAAGTTGCAGAACATGGAAGAACTTTGATGTCAATATATATTCCTCATGTATTTATAAATACTGCACGTTAGAAAGCACTTACTAAGAAAAAACTTGTTTTAGGTACATCAATATTATCTGAAAAACCATTTTAAAATCTAGTAAAGACCTTTACTAGGTTTATATCTGGTTTTGAAAAGCTACATGTTAACAAATTTTCAAGTTCATAACCTAGCATGTAAGCTCAGTTTTGATTTCTGGGTTTACCAGTGAAGTTCAGCACGCGATTTTGCCCGCGTCAGTTTCTTGATCTACTGGGATATTTAATAAATTTAATTAAAACTCAAAAGTATTTACGAAAAACTGTAATCTGGAGCGAAGCCATTGAGAGACACGGTGAGGCTCTTGCCGTGTCTCTTGATATCTCTAAGGCTTTTGACAGGGTTTGGCACGCAAGTCTCATTGGTAAGCTTCCGGCTTACGGCATTGCTCCCGAGCTTTGTACCTGGATTCAGGATTTCTTGAGGGGAAGGTCGATTCGAGTTGTCATTGATGGCGCCTCGTCCGATCTTCTTGGTATTAATGCCGGTGTCCCTCAGGGATCTGTTCTCTCCGCGACTCTTTTTTTTTGCTGCACATAAACGACCTGCTAGTTACTCCCGGTATCTTTGGGTATGCAGACGACAGCACAGTCTCGGTGAGATACTTGTCTGATGCGAAGTCTGGGTCAAAGGTCCAGTCGTTCAGGGAGTCGATGATTGAGGGGGTGAACTCGATCTTGGAGGCTGTCTCCTTATGGGGTGATGCCAACCTGGTTGGGTTTAACCCCTCAGAAACACAGGCGTGTCATTTTTCGGCGAAACGGAGTCCATTCCAACTGACTCCGACTTTCCGGAATGTCTCCGTTCCGATCAGCGACCATCTTGAGCTCTTAGGGCTTGATCTCTCTTCTAATCTTAACTTCGGTCGCTACATCGAGTCCACTGCAGCCAAAAAACTGGGCATTCTCTCCAAGGTGAGGCGGTACTTCACATCGGAGCAGCTCTTAAGTCTTTACAGAGCTCAAGCTCATTGAGCCCATTGAGGAGCGAGCTTCAAGCTCGCTCCTCAATGGAATACTGTTCTCATCTTTGGGATGGGTCTGCTAGATATCAGCTGGATGCTCTGGACTCATTGGAGCGCCGAGCGAAGAGAGTCATAGGCAATAACTCACTTGTGGAGGCAAGTCTTCAGAGCCTCGAACACCGTAGAAGAGTAGCCTGCCTATCGGTTTTTTATCGGTTACATTTCGGGGAGTGTGCGGAGGTTCTACATAACCTGATACCCCCTTCACCCTTCCATCACCGGATGACTAGGCGCGGCGAGCGGTTTCACCCCTTTTGTTGTTGACGTTCCTTCAATACGCACGAAGCGATTTGCTTCTTCTTACATAATGCGGACGGCTAAGGAGTGGAATTCTCTGCTGGGGTCAGTTTTTCCGGAACGCTATAATCTGGACATCTTTAAGGCTCAAGTAAACACAAGGACAAGATCAAAGCCTAGCAAGGGACTATCCCTTGCTAGGTTTTAATATTGTCATTGTGCCATAATATGTTTTGAATTTGTTTTGGTAGTAAGTTTTTGTGACCTATGTGGACATGCTAGGTTTGTATTTCCATTATTACGCGTATTTTGGACAAATTGACACTGCGAATTCGTGCGTAATGACCTTTTAAGTAGCATCCAGTAAAAACACGTTTTTTTCAAAATATGTCCCTTGCTAGTTTTTGAAATGGGACAGCCGATTTAATCAAGTAACTTTTATAAATCGCAAGTGTATCATCTTACTAACACCCACCGCTGAAAACATTTTCCTACGTATAATACCTACATATTGATGGAGAGATATTAGCCAGGCGTAGGAAGATACTTAACCCAGACCCAACCCAATCTCCATTCAAAGCTAATAATAATAATAATAACATCCAACAGAGTTAATCTGAAAAAATCTTAATAAGCATTTTAAATATTACAAGAAACAAGAACAGCATGACAAGATACAAGAGTAGTATAATAAGATACAAACTCAGTATAGCAAGAAAGAGGAGTACTATTTTGCTGTAGGTACCTAATTATTTTTTATTTACATATAAATATACGAAACTATTGCACTACCTATCAGTTAATGCTAAGCTCAAAGCAACTCAAATGACCTATCTTGATATATGAAGACGTGAGTGAATGAAGGTGATAAGTCACATAATTTAAATTTGGAGTAAATCGAAGTTAGTTTCACTTTTATTTTTTGAGATAAGTCGCTACAAAACTAATGTTTGTATTAAACTATGATGCCAAGTTGTGTAAATAACCCGAAATATTAATAGTATGAAAGCAAACAAAGAAATTTATATTTTTTATTATTTAATTTGAAAAAAAAATCTGGACATAACTCTTTTTTTCTTAAACAAAAGTAAACTTTTCTGCAAGTTATATATTGAAAATGAGGTGCTAACATGAATGAAAATGGACGGTTTAAGATCTATAGGCGTATTTTATTGACATATCACCTTCATCTATGCAATAAAACACAAAAACTCGAAAATGCGACATATCACCTTCATCCACTCACGTCTTTAGGTATATATTAGTTATTATTTATTTATTATTTTTTATAGTATTATAAAGCTACAGTTTTTTTTACAATTCCTTTATTTCATAACCAAGGGTCAAGTATTTCTCGTAGGCGGCCAATATGGCGTATTGGCAAATTAGCCAAATCTCATTCATAAATATCACTTAGGTATACTTTTGAAATAATTTACTCCTTTTTAGGGTTCCGTAGCCAAATGGGAAAAAACGGAACCCTTATAGATTCGTCATGTCTGTCTGTCTGTCTGTCTGTCTGTCTGTCCGTCCGTATGTCACAGCCACTTTTTTCCGAAACTATAAGAACTATAATGTTGAAACTTGGCAAGTAGATGTATGTTGTGAACCGCATTAAGATTTTCACACAAAAAAAGAAAAAAAACAATAAATTTTGGGGTTCCCCATACATAGAACTGAAACTCAAAAAAAATTTTTTCATTGTACCCATACGTGTGGGGTATCTATGAATAGGTCTTCAAAAATGATGTTGAGGTTTCTAATGTAATTTTTTTCTAAACTGAATAGTTTGCGCGAGAGACACTTCCAAAGTGGTAAAATGTGTGCCCCCCCCCTCTGTAACTTCTAAAATAAGAGAATGATAAATCTAAAAAAAATATATGATGTACATTACCATGCAAACTTCCACCGAAAATTGGTTTGAACGAGATCTTGTAAGTAGTTTTTTTTTAATACGTCTTAAATCGTAAACCGCAATTTACCTTTCATTCAATCAACTCGAATATAAAAATATAAAATAACATTTCATTTCATAAACATACGCTTTTTTATTCTTGATATCAAAAATAGGTACGCACTTGTAACTGATATGGAACCCTTCGTGCGCGAGTCCGACTCGCACTTGGCCGGTTTTTTACATGTAACTTTATGGTGTAGTTTATGTGTTAGGTACCTTTACAAAAAAACATTTATTTTGAAAATGATTTAACAGTCTTTTAGTAATTAAAGATTTTTTCTAAAATGAGATTTGCCTAATATCTCCCGCCTACGAGAAGTAAATTGCTTTTGAGCCAGTGCTACCAATTCGTAAAATGGCAAAAATCTACTTTCAATTATATTTCTGTCGTTTTGACATTCAAGAAGTTTGTTAGAATTGTGTTGGTTAATTCAAAATATTTTAACGTAATGTCACTTTTTATAATAGTCTACCAAATTCAAACATAAAGATAAAATATCCATTCATTTAAAATTAAGAAAATTGTATAGATTAAAAAAAATGTTAATACTCTGTTTTCAAAGTGGCACTCACACTCACCTTATTGTCAATGTCATTTGTCAATGTCATTTGTCAAAATCTGTCAAATGGTGATTATGTCAACACGTCCACATGGATGTATGACTTAAATTTATTTAAAATTAACTTATATCTATCCATTTAAACGTGTATTCTTTTCTAATCAATCAGTATCACATTGTTTTGAATCCACCAACATGTCAGACGGACAGTTTAGTGACTATGAAGAAGATATAATTGTTAAGGTTAAGTCGGTTCGAGTAAGTGTTACTTTGCTTTGTGCTCGTGTTTTTCTATTAAATATCATGTTATATAAATCAAAGTTATACATATAGTTTTAGTTTATCATATGTACTTCAAATATATCTACAATATCAAGTAAATACTCATAATATCAAATCAAATCAAATATGTTATTGTAATATCATGTTGCTTCATGTCTGTCATGTGTATTTCTATATAAGATACTGCCATCGGGTTCAGTGGGCAGTCTTAGGGGTGGATTTAGAGCCAGCCTAAAAATACATGAATTTTCTTGCTTAAATAAAACTAAAGACAATTGCTAATGGATCACAAAAAGAAACAACAAATTTAAACTGTAACTGCCTGTAGTTGCTTTTGAAATCTGGTGTTTTGGGTTTGATTCCCACCCAGTATTCTAGTGAATCTCAAATAGTTATTCTGAGTCCAGACTTATAATTCATGGACACAAAGTACCTACAATCAGATTTAGGTACTTTGCCTCCATGAATGTGAATTACCTATGTGTTTGTAATGTCAAGGGACTGGTTATGAAGCTTAACTTTACTAAATATTGTAACTTTAGTTTGCAGATAAACCTGAAATAAAACATCTAACTAGTGAAGAGGAAGATGATGAAGAACTGGATTCCGATGACTTCTTCTATGACTCAGATGACCCAAGTCAAGGTACAAAGAAAACCAATGTCAACTCACAAGCACCTACCAATAAGGTCACCTCATACCAACCAACAGAAAAGTTATTCAAAAAATATGTGCATAAAATCAATGTTGACAAGTATGAACCAATGTCTAAAAATGCAGAGAAATTCATGGACCTTAATGATAGAAAAGCTGACAATGAAAGAATAAGAATCAAAGATAAACATGACAGGGCTACTGCGGAACAAGTGATGGATCCTCGAACAAAAATGATTTTATTCAAGCTTCTCAACAGAGGTATCATTAATGAAATCAATGGATGTATCTCAACTGGTAAAGAAGCAAATGTATATCATGCAACTTCAAAAGATGGTAAAGATTATGCTGTCAAAATCTTCAAAACTTCAATTTTAGTATTCAAAGATAGAGACAAATATGTATCAGGAGAATATAGATTTAGGAACGGATACTGCAGATCAAATCCACGTAAAATGGTCCGTACATGGGCTGAAAAAGAAATGAGGAACTTAGTAAGAATGTATAATGCAAATCTGTGTGTTCCTGAGCCTGTGATTTTACGTAGTCATGTATTAGTTATGTCGTTCATGGGTGAAGATGGTTGGCCATCACCTAGAATAAAGGATGTTGAGATATCACAATCTACTGCTCGTTCACTGTACAGGGATTGTATAATGATGATGTGGAAGATGTTTAATATTTGCAAGTTGGTGCATGCTGACTTATCAGAATTCAACATGCTATATCATAATGGAAATCTAGTTATTATAGATGTTTCTCAGTCAGTTGAACATGACCATCCTCATGCTTTTGAGTTTTTACGAAAAGATTGTACAAATATATCAGATTTCTTTAGGAAAAGGGGTGTAGCTACACTAACTGTGAAAGAGTTATTTGATTTTATTACTGATTCAACTATCAATGAAAATAATTTAGAAGAATGTCTAGAGAAATTGTCTGAAAAGGCTGCATCAAGAAACTTTGAAGAGATGACTGCACAAGAACAGATAGAGGAGGAAGCATTTAAGAATATTTACATTCCTAAAAGGCTTACTGAGGTTAGTTTTTGTTACCATGTTTCAATAAGTTTTGGTTTATTAAATTCAAGAAATCTGCTATGTTCTTATTAATTTTAGGTACAATATATTTTTACTCTTTATTATAAAAAAAAACAAATGTTGTTATTTTTATAATATTAATAATATGTTAATTTATTTCCTGTATTAATTTTTCTCTTTATTCTATATTTTTAGCAGTTGTATGTATTACATACCTGTTAAGTAGGTAGTTAGGTATAACAAAATGTTTTTTAAGTTAGATACCTACATGGCAGATCTGACATTTTGCCTAGCTAGATAATGGGAATACAACGTGTATTCCCATTATCTCTCTAGTTTTGCTTATTATTAACACACATCGTCCAATAGAAACTCGTACTGGTTAATCTGGTGTATATGTAATATTCTATAATTATTTCACTCTGCTGAAAAGTTACTATTTCTGATTTATGTGGTGTATGGCAAATTATCCTATCATTTCTTAATTCAAGTATGGATAAGTGATTTTCCAGTTTCAAACAAATCCAAAAGTCCTTATTCATTAGTATTATGCATGCATTAAAAGCTTTATTCATAATTGATGTAAAAATTGCATTGAATGACCTGATTATTGAAATCTTTATTCTAAATATTCCAGGTCATAAATTACGAGCGAGACATAAACAAAGCAAAAAAAGGTGAAACAGATGACTTGGCATACAAGAAAATTGCTGGTTTTAATGAAGATTTAACGGGTACAGCAGAAACTCCACAAATATTACAAGATGAACAGATTTCTGACAGCGGTTCTGAGAGCAGCTCTGGAGACGATGATGAAGATGGAGATGATAGTAAGATTTCCCTTTTACTAATACTGTAAACGGTAAAGTTTGTATGGATATTTGTTGCTCTTCTGCATAAACTACTGTTGATTTTTTTCTGATATTATAACCAGGTATTGTTTATAAGCTGGATTAATATATTATTTAGATAACGTCTATGATGTGGCGTTAAAGGCTCACTTGAAAAATTCTTTGAGTATGTGAGTTTAGTCCATGCACCGGACAAGAAATCTTTGTTTTAATTTAACATTTCTTTTTTGGGAAAGCACATTAAGACGTTGATTCCCATTATAACAGTTGTAAACCAGGAAACGTTTAATTCATTGAGTTATTCTAGTTAGTGCTGCAGCAGTAGGTACACCTACTACTGCAGCACCAACTAGCCACTCAAGCAAAACTCTCCCTTTATCTAGCAGTTGAAATGGGCTGATGATAATTTATACTTTTTCAGAAACGAAATTCAAGAACACTGCACGCCCCAGAGATGAGTCTCCTAACAGTAAAAAAGCAAGAAAAAAAGCAATCAAAGAAGAAAAGGCAGAGAAGAGGAAAACTAAAACTAAGAAACATGTTAAAAAAAGGCGTGACAAAGGTGCAGGAAAGAGATAAATATATTAAGATATATAAATATTGATATGTTGCTGCGAAAATATATACTATACTTTTAACAGTAGATAGTATCATAAGTAGTGATTTTTAGTGTAGAGTTTTATTTGAAAACATTTTTTTACTGATATAAAATTTTACTCATAAAAATATTAGCTATTAAAATGTCAATATGACTGCAGTAACGTTGATTGACCTCCAGGTGTACTCAACAGCGCCATGACATCTGCGCTGCGCAATCCATTGTTGTTGTACAGCTTATCGGTAGTTAGTATACAACAACACACTTTTTTGTTTTTTTTTTACATTAATTTCTACACTAACAAAATCACTGAACATAATAATATCTACTGTTAAAGAAATTACATATATTTTAGAAGTACCTTAATAGTGTTCTCTTTAAGAGTCAACCCACACGTTCCACAACCACATTTGGTGGGTGCATATTTAGCATAGTACGATTTACATGTTTTTACCGGAAAATTAAACTATACACTATTTACTTGTAACCACTTGATCATATTTTGTCGCTGCGATGTGGTGTGTGATTCGTCTGACTGAACCCTTATGTAAAATACACCATGTATAAACAAGTTTCGAGCACCCATTTGGGTGTATAAATTGCGAACTTATTTGAGTTTAACTATTGTTTTTAAAAATAGATTAATAAGAAAAATAAAACTATTATATCCTTATTTAATTATATTTTATTGTTTCTTCATTATAAAAATATAAAAATCGGTTTACCACAGACAAATGAAATCTTACACATCAGTTCAAATAAATAATATCACTTTAATACATTTTGACAGTAGCACGATCTAATTTGTCTATGATTGAGTTATTTTTTTTGCCATTTCACATTTCAATCACAATGAAAGTAACAGTATGTTATTGAGACTTACATTTAAAACATATCTACATATTATCTTATCACCTTTAATAATAGTTTTATCGTTATTTTAACTAGGAATATTAATGTTACTATACAAAAACCACTGGTTACCGAGACACTTTTAAAGAGACTTTTTTTAATTATAATTTGTATACAAATTGCTGTCAAATAGTTTGCAACGGTAAAACGGACTCGTTTACTAGAAAATAGTAGTAATGTACATGTGAATACATTGTTATACAAATACAATCAAATTAAATATAAATAATGTCAAATTAGTAAGTACCAAATATTCTGTAGAAAGTTTTTTTTTTACATTAAAAAAGTCAGTTGATTTATAGACGTTATTTTTGTGTCGTACCTATGTTTGCATTGTATTCTTCACATTATTTTACTAAGGCAATCTGCCAAATCTTGTGAAATTTTTGTCAGTGTTGCGTAATGTTTACGTCATGGATTTTGCCCCTCAACGCATATTAATTATTAATTCAAGTAGGAACATATACTACGCTACAAGTGCATAGGTATGCACTTTGCAATAATATGTCATATAGTGATTGCCCGCGACGACGAAATAAAAATTTTGTCTCGTGAATTTCTCAGTCTCCCAAAGGTTGATTGGGAGAAAATGACCCAGGCATTAAGTCCACCATATCCTATATGAGTGTTAAAGTTATCAAAAAAATACCCGATATGGCATATCTTTGTAAAAAAAATGAGTATTTAGTGTAGCCAATTAAGCAATAGGTATAAGATGAAAAATCTGTCAAAAGTCATGTTCTGAATTATTTAGTTTAACAAACAAAAGAATATACAATTACCATTATGTCTTTTAATAAAAGTATAAAATACTAGTCTCGCTACTGTCATATGCCAACACCAAATCATACTTAAAATGTTATACCTAGCAACAAATAGCTACGATATAAAAATAAAATGGTCCCTTTTATTTCTATTCATAATACCAGAGCAGTGTAAACTGTTTTCAGTGTAATTTCCTTATTTTGTAAACAAAAGACGCAACTAAATTACACACTTTACAAAATAAATTACTTAATGCTACTTAAAACTTTCCACTGATAACATAAATTCCATATTTATTCTACAAGGTGTCTCCAAAATATATACCATTGAAGACGGTTGATGAAGTTCCTCCACATAAAATGAATATCTTCTTTGCCGAAATCTGTACATGACGGAACATGTTCGAATTGACTTGTGAAGTTGTATTTCGCGATACACATTAGTTTGGACGCTCGGTGTTAGATGGCGTTGCTTGTAGTTTGTGCAGCTACTGTCGCAACATCACCATTTAGCAAAAAATTATGTTAGTATTATTTTTGTATGGCATACTTTTTAGAAGCACGTTGTATATGAAAAATGTTAAATTGAGATGCACTAAGTACACATTGCAATAAATCATTTCTGTTGCATTTTTTATATCTAACTATTACCTTAAATACTACTTCAATGGGCAAGATAAGCGTGTACACTGCCTTTCTAAGAGCTAACCTAAATATAATGAAATATCAGTCAACAATTAAACTAGTAATTATGAAAGCAAACATGATTTCTTAATCCGGACATGACGTGGAAATCTCAATTTTTATTCAAGAGTTTTTCGAATAGAGATGAGTCCGATATCATGTCACATGTAAAAATCATCGATATTTTAAAATCATTTCATCATGCAATGACAAAGACAAAATCATCAATGCTTAAAAATCATTACAAGAATGACAATAAACGCGAACTTCGGTGATTCGGATCGGACGGTATCGGGCCGTCTCGGGCGCAGCGGGCGGTGTGACTGTGAATTGCGACGTTGCGAGACTGCGCGATCGGCGATACTGGAACTCACATGTTTCGATAAAAAAAAAACAAGGTATCAAGTCAGTACCTAAAATTGATCATTGTAAATATATCAATCTTTTAAATGCGCCAAAGATTAACAGACTGATAGTTTTTTTATAAGGTACTAAGTATGTACTATTACTTTGCTAGTCTTTGCCAGTCCTAAGCCTGGAAAAAGCATGAAGGGACGATTGGAATATTACTTGTTGGGGAGGTGCATATTTACGCGACCAAGTTTTTACGACAAATTGCCATGATATACTAAATAGTCATATCTTGCAGCAAATATCACTAATGGAAACATATTGATGATTTCCATAACGATAAATCAATACCTAAATAACCTGCAATGAATGTCACAAACTAAGAAAATTTAAATTACGCGGCCAACTGACAAACTCGGCTCACTCACTACATAAATAACTAATGATAATTTCACTAAGCCGTTCCGCGATCATTCAGTATCTACTCACAAATGAAGTGACAAGATCTAATACTCAAATAAAAATCATTGATGATTTTGTCATTGTTCCCGTCACCGATATTTTTTTGTCATTGTCATGCAGTCACCGATACAGAAAAATCATCACTCAGCCCATCTCTATTTTCGAATAGATAAACCATGCCAAAACAATTTGTTGGGTACATTACGTATAAGATAATCTGATTTAATATAAATACTCAATCTTTGGCTGGTACTCTGTTGTGTAAAGACCAAAGAAATTAATTTAGACATTTAAAAACGCATTTTAAATATGCTTAGATCAGTACGACAGCCGGTATTTTTTATGGGAAAAGAGTTTGCTGCTTGTTGTGTACAAATACACATAATAGACACGTGGCGAACTCTTGTTGTAAATAGTGAACTTTTCTCATAAATCCCAGGTTAACGACATGGCAATATTCAACCTTAGACTGTACATATGCCATGACGGGCTTAGCATCGAGCATCTAAAATATGCTGGCCCTCACCTGCCTAGGGTACTAGCTATGCTGTACAATTTCTGTATGGGTCATGGTTATATGCCGAGTGAGATGATGCGAACAATGGTTGTGCCAATCGCTAAAAACAAAACTGGTGACCTCTCTAATAGCAGTAACTATAGGCCCATTTCCCTTGCGACTGTGATATCAAAGGTTTTTGACAGCATGCTTAATGCACAACTGAACAAAAGAACAACCATACACGACAACCAGTTCGGTTTCAAGGCTGGGTTGTCAACTGAGAGTGCAGTGTTGTGCCTTAAGCATGCTGTCACATATTATGCAAAGCGTGAGACACCTATTTATGCCTGCTTCCTGGACCTATCCAGGGCTTTTGATATGGTTTCGTATGATGTGTTATGGAGTAAGTTAGAACGGGTTGAGTTACCCTTAGAACTTATAAATATCTACAAGTTTTGGTATAGAAACCAGATCAACACTGTACGATGGGCTGGGGCGTTATCTCGTCCATACGGGTTGGAGTGTGGGGTGAGGCAAGGTGGGTTGAGCTCACCTACGCTCTTTAACCTTTATGTGAATGAACTGATTGCCGAGCTCAGCAGGACCAGGGTTGGGTGTTACGTAGACGGTATCTGCGTTAATAATATCAGTTATGCGGACGATATGGTGCTGCTGAGCGCGTCAATCTGTGGAATACGGAAACTGGTTGCTCAATGTGAGGCGTATGCTAAGTTACATGGCCTAGCGTATAATGTGAAGAAGTCAGAGATAATGGTTTTTGAGGCTGGGGGTAGGAGCCCTAGCAAGGTACCGCCAGTTTTACTCTATGGCACGCCTTTAAACAGGGTACATAAGTTTAGGTATCTAGGTCATATACTAACCCCCAGCCTCAAAGACGATGACGACATTGAACGGGAACGGAGAGCGTTGTCGGTTAGAGCGAATATGCTGGCTCGCAGGTTTGCACGATGCTCACTTCCCGTTAAGATAACGCTCTTTCGAGCCTACTGTACATCTTTTTACACGAGCAGCCTGTGGGCTAGATATACGCAAAGGGCGTACAACGCTCTCCGCGTTCAGTATAATAATGCGTTTAGGATGCTGGTGGGGCTGCCCCGCTTCTGTAGCGCATCGGGGATGTTCGCGGATGCGCATGTAAATTGTTTCTATACAATTATGCGCAAAAGGTGTGCGTCCATGGTGCGCGGAGTGTGGGGCAGCTCCAACAGTATCCTAGGAATGATTTCAAGTCGCCTAGACTGTGTTTACGTGGGTCACTGTTGTGCCATCTCACACGGGTTGCCACCGCGGTGATCCACTAATTATTATTTTTATGTATTTTTGTGAAGTGTTATTAGGTATATTTGTTACTAATATAGTTTTAAGTCTTACTAATTTATTGAGTCATGTTACTTGAATAAAGATAATTCTATTCTATTCTATATGAACAGTCTGCTCATCATATTCTGTGTGAGTGTGATCTCTAGCAGGACGAACGCAATACTATGTTAGACAGCTTGGAATCTGCATCAGATGTGGTTTATTATACTGATCTTGTGGTAACTAGGAGAAACTTCCATGCGTTTTAACGGTTCTGTCATACTCACTACTGGACTTTAATATAACAGCTCACATAAAAATAGGACCCTTTATTATAAAAACACAATGCCCGTGGTGCTTTGCAATTAGCTTATCCAATTGCAAGAGTCTCTTCCCGAGGTTAAATATCTCATTCGTTCATTTATGTCTCCCGATTGCGCTGGAGGGGAATGGAATTTTACTTTCCAACTCCTCTTACAAACTTTCTGATTAAATTCGATGCGGAGGATTTCGATTCCAAGACATTTAGGTGTCCCGGACCAGCCTAAGCCTAACAGCTTAAAGCCTCTTTCGTGTGTGCCGCTGTGGATCCTGGCTACAGGAGTTATAGAGTCGGGAGTGTGGGAGGGATTAGTGCAAAAAAAAACGCAGTTTTATGAGAAAAGTTCACTATTATGTGATTTGTACACAGCTAGCAGCGAACTCCTTTCCCATAAAAAATACCGGCTGTCTTACTGACATAAACTAGTATTTATTTACTTTATTTGTTATGCTAGGCGTAAACCTATTTCCTTGGTCGACTGTACAAAAAAAGAACTAAGTATTGCGATATGTGAAACTTAAAAAGTTTTTAGATGCCTGCACGAAAAATATTCCCGCTTTTTTCATAATCATATAATATAAATTAGAATTACGTAGTAATATGATTATGGTAGAGCAGCAATAGCAACTCTTTACTCCCAAATCTTTAAAAAAAATGTGAATTGGGAACAGAAATAAGTACTTTTCCTATAAACTACTTAAGTTTGGAAATTGCTAATACATACTAGACTATAAGTAGTCGCTGTCTATTAGTGTCTATACATTTATAACAGATACCTACCCGTGAATTTCAATCAGAGATTACATCCACATGTGAGAGTTTCTCTCAGCTTTAAACTTAAATCTATTCTTTCCTGGAATAAGTATTCTATTGCCTTGCTTTTCATAACTGCGAAATATTACTACTACTAAGCTTTTACAAACTCCTTTGTTATTTCAGTCATACTATAGATACACGTACCTTTGCTAACAATAATAGTACCGCATAATTTACGATTATCACATTCCATGAAAATAATTTTGTACTAAAATATTGTAATATTTATATCACAATTAAAACTTAAGTCAATCATGTAGCGAATCGCCATTTAAGACCTATGAATGATATTGATCTGAACACAAGCATGATACCTACGATAATGAGTATTTCAAACCACACCGAACTATTTTCTATGTCTAAATATTTCATTAACACGTCTGGCTTAGCGAAGTGGCAGTACATATCATCACAGTTGAGGGGTAGCCGTCCAAATCCGAATATTGTGAGGACCATAGCGACTATGCCGCACCGGATAAATGAGGTTTTCATGAGGACATTCATTAGGAGTGGTATCTCGTGCGCGAAGTCGAAGCCGTAGATAGCTAGCCCCAGGAATGGAGCGATAGCCGCTGGACCTATAGCGCATCCATTCTGAAAAAAAAAAAAAGTTAATTGCACTAAAATATTATATTTTATTATTACCTAGATAGTAATAATAAAAATAGTTTTGTTTTGCATTACATCATACAGAATTTCAAAATGTTTATGTGTTCTATCGACCATCGCAATATGACAATAATTTATTAAACAAGTTTTGAATGTTAATATATGCGAAATAATTAAATATATCTATTAAGAAACAAACACACTTTGGAAGTAACCTATTTCGTTTTTTTTAATCTGGATTATTATCGCCATCAACGATCTTTATGTGTAGAACGTGATTAACCTGATTAATATTATGATATAATCACTAATAGGCTCGATTATCTTTCAGCTTGATTTTGTTTGTCACGTTTTAGGAAGTGATCATATTATTGTACTTTTTAGCTATTGATCGAATTAAAAAAGCAATAGTTCAGTATACTAGTCACGTTGGCTAGCCTAATTACGATTTAGCCGCCAAAGCGTTTGTTATAAGTAAGCGATCGTTCCAGAAAAGGTAATGTTGTTTTGTCTAAGCCCTTAAGCGGTCGGTTGTAAAGTAGAGCGACTGTTGCACAAAACTCCCCTAAAATACTTAAAGTCATAATCCCTTAATCTCATCGCCAGCGACCGCCCTGAGCCGAGGTCCAAGCCCCACAGGGGGCGCCCTCTTGCGCAGGTTGCTTAGTTTGTAGTTTTTAAACCATTTATTAAGGCTGGAGCTCTGCTAGCCTTTACGCCCGGTGAAGTAGCAAAAGCCTCGTGTCTACCTACGTATGTGAATCCGAAAAAAAAAACTTAAGCTGTCGCTAGATTGCAGAATGATGACTTGTATACCTTTATGGGAGTTTTATGCAACTGTCGAAGAAATTACATTTTTACTCACTTGTACATTAAAGATAGATCCAATAGCCAATCCCATGCCTTCAGCCGCTAAAGACACCACGTTTCCGACCAAACAAAACGTAATGAACCTCGGCAGTGAGAACGGTACCCCCACCAGGAAGTATACGATGGTGGAGAACAAGAAGTTGAACAAGACTTGTATGGGCAGCTTGGATACTGTGAGCGCCGCGTAGTAGGGGGTCAGGGAATACCAGCAGTTGAAGTGTTCTTTCTTCACTAGCTTGACTTCTTGGGGGTCTGAAATGAAAAAAAATGATTGTATAAAGTATTAAAGGATACCTTTTTTAAGACAATTCCAAAACGAACTGGGATCAGTCTGAGTCGTTGAATTTACAAACACAATTCACGGACACAAAGTAAGTACCTACACCCTGACTGACAACAATTTGTCCACAACAATAGTTGCCGGGTGGGAATCTAACCCAGATCACCAGGTCTCAGAAGCAACTACCAAAACCCCTAAGCCGTGTAAGAAGTAATACTTTTGTTATAACTAATATATTACACTGGTCAACAAAATTTTACTTTTTTCATGATGCAGAACTTCTATTTTAATGTTTGTATTAATCAGTGTTAATTAAAACCTGAACAATAATTACAATTCATATATCACGTCACATTTTTTATATATTTGCTTGTAAATATATAAACATATGCTGATTTATCTATATTTGCAACTTTATTTAGAATAGTATAATATTGTTATTCCTTATTTAATATGTTAGATTGATAGTCAAACAACAGATTTTTTTAATACAGTTTACAAAAAGTTTCTAAGATTTTCTAATGCAAAGATATTAAACATTTTGTAGGTAACTTTATTTTTCTCATACATTTCAATAGAGTTTTTACTGATGGCACTCAAATTTTAATATTTTCATAAAAGAACATTACAGCAACAAAATCATAAATGTTAATTGGAATTCAGAATAGCTAAGTACTAACAATACAATTTTACTAATAGATTTATTTATATCTCTAAAATTAGACGTGACAGAATATGTTTAATGATGAAACAATATCCTTCATTCCCTGAGATGACAAATAAATGTGTGTTTTTCTGTTCATCAAAAACCTTGTCGACCTGTGTTATCAAACGGCAAAGTTATCAGATAGACAAAGTTTTTTTAACATGACCGTACAGTCAGTTATTAGAAATTAGTCATCGTGTAAATAAAAAAACGTTAACAAAATCAAATGTGTATACTTGTATAATTTACCGCAAACTTGCTGGCAGTGTGATTGCAACAGCTAAAGAATTATCTTCATACTACAGAAACAGTTGATATCGCATATTTCCATGACAACATGTCAATATAATTAAGTGTACTTTTAGTGGTTGCACTTCTAATATTTCACTTTAAAAGAAGCTCAAAGTCTTACAAATTACTTACAGAGTAGCACTGGGATCATGATCTGGGTGTAAGCGAAGAACAAGATTAGTCCGACGCACATCTTCAGGTGGTTGAACATTTCTGAGCCATCATTGGCCATCTTGAAGAAGCATAGGCCAATCAGGAGACCGCACATTATGTGATGGATGAATTGAATGCATATACCTGAAAATAAATTATATATTTTGTGTTATATTTGGAATACTTTTCACGAATGTAGGCAAGTACAAAAATGTAATCTTGTAACCCAAAGAAAAACTCCGTAAGTGAGTAGGTACCTAGCCTAGTGTATTGGAACTCCATACCGCAATCTGCGACAGTATGGCAAATACCTCCTCGGTTAAGCCGAGCTAGTATGTAGAAGTGCAAACTGACTGACTGAGTGAGTGAAGAGAGCCCGCGGGCATCAACCGAGGATACCGGATGTCATGCTGACCCAAGATCCTTCCAAAATTAAATGGCGATTCAGGTTTCAATGGGTAGTCCTCGTGGAATGACTAGCATATCATTGCCAATGGAGAGGAAAATCCCACATTCCCTGGAGAGCGTAGCCTTCCCGCAATGGAGGTGTCCATTGCGGGAAGGCTACGCTCTCTACTGACAAAAATGGCTGGCGATCATCATCATCAAACATTTTACCTTGTTTATTTCTTAATATTTGCTTCATCATTCTCTTCAGCAATATGCAAAACTGTTCACAATAAGTCGTCGCGTACGCCGTAGAATTTGTTCCTTTCTGTACCTTCATCCATTCCATCGAAGAGTTTCCATTAGAAATTTGACTGTCCAGCGAACTTATAGAGCCAGTTAACCCTTCATATTTTGGTACTTTGAAAGTGCATTTCTCATTTGCCAGGATAATTTCTGTTTCTTCAGCGTCGTCTGTTTGATAACTGATTTTCAGATCCATTTGATTGTTGACCGTTTCGGGGGCTCTTTCTATTTTGGCAGACTTGAAAATCTTTCCATTCATTATTTCTTTGGATAACATTGTAATGCATTCTGGATTTTCTGTAATTTCTATTACTGTAAAAGAAAAGGGAATTTGTATTAGTTTTTTTTTTCAAATAGGTTGCTATGCTTTAGAGAAGTCGTAGTAACATCATAATTATTGTTATTTATATATCGATGTAGAAATCGACCTACAATCGAGGTACAATAAACCGCAATAAGTATGAATTAATCGCTATAATTATGTCAGTTACCAGAACAGTAGGAGTATTTTCATTTATATGTCTTTTACAACCTCTGCGGTTGCTGTATAAGACTGGCTTTAAGTCGTGGGTTCGATCCCCACGCCGTGCCAATATAACATCATCTATGATAATTGTATGTCAAGGAACAACCAGCAACGTTTTCTTGTGTATTACGACATAATACTACGCGGGACACCAACCCGCCTGCCACAGGGTTACCATGGCAAAACCCGCCCTCAGGAAGAGGCCCATGTCTAGCAATGTACGTTATACGACCCCTCCTACTTCTTCATAATAATTTGTGAGTAGGACACCATGTTCTCTTCTAGTGTGCAAAAGTGTTTATGCTATGATTTCGGAGTTTCTTATAGTCTTTCTTCTCCGGGTGTCACAACGTAGGTAGATAGAGAAAGACTCGTAGGAAGCTAGGATAGGGTCCGGTCGTCCTTGCAAGGCGAGGCTATTCGACTCGTCTACATTATCGATAAACGTTTTCATTTTTCAGTTCATTATATTTATTTACCTAAATGATCCGTATATTTAAAACTACCCACTGACCAAATACTTTTAACAATACAGAAAAAATACGCAATATACGCGTATTTTCCTACTTTACCGCAAAGCTCACTAGAAACTTACGCACTACAGTAAAGCAAGTAGTAGTTAAAATTCCTGTGACAGTAAACGTCTATACGATTTGAATTACAAATCTCTTCGCTTTGATACGCCTCGACTGAATATTTTTACTCTTTGTACAAACAGAATATCAATCATTGCTATTGTTTTAAATGAGACGAAGTTTAGCTCCTACATAGCTAGTGGGTACTTGGTTTCTATTGTTAATTAGGTTCAATGACCGCAGAGTTCCTTACGTCGCAGTATCAATAGGAAAACTGTTGAGGTAGGTCAAGTATAGGTACGAGTATAAGAATGACTGACAAATAAATCTTCGCAAATTTCAATATTACGTAAAAAATATAAAAAATGTTTGTTAATGACCCACATTTCACCATGGTAACGGAGCAACGCGGGCAAAAACGCGCGATGAGCCTATTTTATAAAGTCTAAATACTTTATAAAATAGGCTACCTATTACAATTAGGTACGTTTGGAACTTCGCCATCCTACGAAATAATCAATACTTTCACGCACGCTTTTAGCGAGCGATGAACCAAGTTTGACAGGAATTACCTACACCAGAAGAAAGTAAATACCTACACACGATTTGCAAAATAACGTTACGCGGGGGAAAATGCGCGAAAGCAATAATATTAATTACAATTGCTTTCATTAAAATTAACATTAAAGAAATCTTTTAAAAATACAATTCACGTCAACAACCCGTTACGTCCACTGCTGAAAATGAGCCTCTTCTTTACAGCCAGGGACGTTAAGGTATATTTGCTATCAATACGCTTGGCATTGATGGTCGCAGTAATATAGCAGATAAATAACCTTAAGCTGAAAGATGCTCCTGCCCATCCTCCAGGTGTAGGCATGTCTTAAGAGACAAACCATCCATGTCCCATGGGTGTCGCCTCTTACGACACCCATGGGAAGACATGGGGTGGTCTATCACTAGGAAAAAATATAATTAAACTTACTAAAATCAGCAGGGTTATGATGTCTTGGGCAGGGCAGACCTACACTTTGCAGGAACGGCACCATCGCTGAAGTATCGCCTTGATAGATGCATTGTCCGCCCGCTATTACATACACCTGAAACAAACATAATCAAAAATAAGTTAAAAGTAGGCATTATATGCAGTTTTCTACTACCTTCTAGCGTTTGGAGTAAAACCCGAGGGGCTTAAGTGAATAAAGCCTCTCCTCGTGTAAATATATAAAATAAAATATTTTTTTATTCACATAAGCCTATTACAGGTATTTTTAAATAGTCGAAACATATTTTGGCTTATCAATTTATTTTGTTCAATTAATTTAGTTAATTTAATTTATTTGAATATAAAATATATCATCGACGAGCTACCGGGTTTACCTAAATCGCATTAGGTACACCTAGGGTAGCCCCGGATTTTTCCTAGTTTAGAGAGCATCCGGGGAGCGTCCGGGACGGACTTTATTTTGTAGTCCGGGTTTAAAAATTAACTCTTAGACGACCCGCGATACACACACTGTTCCCAAGCGCCTATGTATAAAAAAACCTTTTGACATGCCCGGGTTCTGGGCTCTAAAATCCGGGGTTGTCCCTCATCTTGTCCTGGTTGTGAAATTTTAAGATGGCAACCAGCAAAGAGCTTCATATTTAAATATAGCCTATGTTATTCCTGGACAATGTAGCTTTCTAAAGGTTTACTACTAGGTCAATTTCAAAAATCTTTTACCATTAGTAAGCTAAGTTATCAAGGAGTAACATAGGCTCTATTTTATGATAAAGTTCTCGCGGGAACCGGAGCTAAGCGGGTGTAACCGCGGAAAGCTATTCTTTCATCAAATTAAAGAGGCTTCATAATATTTATACTACTAATATAATTTTATTGGAATAATAATTCCAAATTCGAATAACTTCCAAATTTGGAATATTCGAATTTCGGAATAATGTGTGTTTTCGGAATTAAAGTTGGAGTCACCAACTTTAATTCCGAAAACACACATGTTGGATTCAGCAACATTAATTCCGAAAACACACATGTTGGATTCAGCAACTTTAATTCCGAAAACACACATGTGGTTGCGTATGGATAAGGGGAATCCAGACGCAAGATTCCGGTGATAGTGAGTCATTGCATTATACAAAGTAACTCATACATATGTAAGCGGCGTCACTACATCGTCCCGTGGCAAATTCATTATATGGGTACCTACCTATGTACTGTATCTACTGAAGTTTAAATCGTCACATCGCCAATGAATAATTTTAATAAATCACTTGTGGCACAATTTTAGGGTTCCGTACTAAGACTTCGCTATCTGTCTGTCTGTCACCAGGCTGTATCTTAAGAATCGCGATAGCTAGCCAGTTGAAATGATCATAGATGATGTATTTCTATTGCAGCTTTAACACCAAAAACAATAAAATAAATATTTAGGGGTTGCTCCCTTTTTTGCTCAATATCACCTCTACCATTTTTATATTGTGTATTAGTTAAATGTGTAATAAATTTAATTTTGAAAAGCATAAGTAAGTATTCTATATTCATTATTAAATAACAACTTCATAGGCCCTCTCCGAACAATGCCCGCGGCATTTTGCCAGCTCTACTCCTCTATAGTTACGCCACTGTCATTGATATCATCAAAATTTCTTTTTCGTTTCTCCTATCAACATTAGCTGCCAAGAATGTTGCAACAAAGTATATAATGTATCTAATTCAGTTCCACGTGTTAGTTACGGATTCAAATATAATTTGTGACTTAAAAGTTCCATGCATGACCTTCGACGAGTTACGTAGATTTATGTATGTTGTACTAAAAGAAGAACGCGGATAGCCCAACCGACATAGCCCAACGGATTAGTTCGTTGAAGTGGCATTGTACAGGCCATATAGCACGGAGATCGGATGGCCGTTGGGGCCGAAAAGTTCTCGAATGAAGACCGCGGATCGGCAAGCGTAGCGTAGGACGTCCACCTACTAGATGGACGGATGATCTGGTTAAGGCCGCGGGATCACGGTGGATGCAGGCCGCTTCTAACCGGAGATCTAATAGAGAGGCCTATGTCCAGCAGTGAACGTCCTACGGCTGAAATGATGATGATGTACTAGACAGTTAATAGATCCCCGCAAGCAGTTCCACCCGTATAGCTCCCGTTCATGTGAGAACTTCATCATAAAATAAAGCCTTTGTTTAAGCAGATTTTTAATGGTGAAAGGATTTTTGAAATTGGTCAGAAGTTCCGGAAGCAATGGGCATGAAGACTAAAAAAATCTATTTAGTCCGTCAGTTAGATTACCAAAAATTATTGGAAACGTATTTTTTTTTAACGTATTTTTTAGTGAAGATACCCCGCGTTGAAATTTCGTGTGACGTCACTTCTAAGTACAACTTAGTACAAGTAGTGATGTCACAAGCCCCCTTATCCTGAACTTTATAGTTTGTTTGTTTGATTTGATAAATAAATATATAAAATACGTGTCCAATACTTTTTAGTAATATAACTGAAGGACTAAATAGATTTTTTTGTTGTCTTCATGCGCATTCATTGCAATAAACAATAAAATCGATCCTCTGTTTTAGTATACACAAATGCTATGCATCATTTTTCTTTCTAGTCTTTTAGGTATTTATTAATATAGGCCTCGGACTTTCAATGTTATTTTGTACCATCCGATGCCCTCGTAGACCCGAAGTCCGAGAGGCCTGCGAACTGTAAAGTAGAGCCACAGTTGCACAAAACCCCCTAAAATACTTAAAGTGATAATCCCTCAGTCTCAGCGCCAGCAACCGCCCTAAGCCGAGGTCCAGGCCCCACAGGGGGCGCCCTCTTGCGCGATTCAGATTGAGGGATTATATGATTACTAGCGACCCGCCCCGGCTCCGCACGGGTACAATGCTGATGTATTATTAAACCTGCCTCTTGAATCCCTCTATCTATCCGCAAAAAAAACCGCATCAAAATCCGTTGCGTAGTTTTAAAGATTTAAGCATACATAGGGACATAGGGATATAGGCACAGAGAAAGCGACTTTGTTTTATACTATGTAGTGATTCGCGGGCCGTAGGAGCCGTATGGCGTATACTTCATAGAATTGTTAACAATATGCCTATTAATACAAAACCATATGAAAAAGATAGCAATTCTCACTGCGATATAGTTACTCACTAATAGTACCTACACTTTCTTATAAATTGATATCGTAACAGGTATCATAGATATTTTGGTAAAGTCATCATCATTCAGACATAATTTTTCCAAATATTATCATTGTTCTACGCCTCTACCTAACAACTTAAGAACTGATATTTTCATTAAATTAATCTTACGACAATACCTTAATAAAGCGCAAAAACAGCTGCGATTATTCATTGTGTAAATAGTACCAACCTAAGTACTTGGAATAAAACAATGGGTAACGCACGCCAAGTAAGACAATATCGTCACGAACTTAGATATTATAATTTTAACCTTATTTCGTTTATTATTACACTGTGGCCAGATACGATGGCGATAAAAAAAAATAAAATAAAAATCATTTTTATTTACGTAAACCAATTACAGGCACTTGTAAATAGTCAAACATTAATTAGAAAAAATTATTCATTATATTTGTTATTTATTTATATCTATAAAATTAATTATTTTTATATTATCATATATTTATATGTTATTATTATAATTTATTTATTTATATTGTTCTTAGCGACGCAAAATGCTTGTTCTGTCTATATTATGTCAAAACAATTGTCATTATTTGGGTGGACCATGAGCATATAACGACGGACGCGCTTTAATGCTACCACCGGATCCAATGCGCCCCAACAAATGATGGTTAAATTAATCAATTTGTATTTTTTTTTTGTTTAAAAAAAAGATTACTAGCATAGTTTTGCAGTCTACTAGTATTCTTGTTAACCCCTCGTGCTAAGCTAGAATGCTTGTGCTAAGAGTGGATTCACATCGGTAGTGCAATGGGTGGGGTTGGAACCGGGGACCTCAAGATCACAACTCCGACGCTCTAGCCATTGGGCTACGCTCCGCTTCTATTATATTCCGCCGCTGTTTTTTTTTTCAACATTTTTCTTTTTTGTCTGGGGATATACATAACGTCTCTCGCGGCGGGGTATATACCTAAGTCTAGCCCTGTCTCTAAGCAATGGTTACTTTGCTATTCATACCATGAAGAGAGGGTGTACCGACTTAAAGCCCCTGGGTGCTCCTCCAACGCCGATAAATGAAACCAGGTAAGCACCTATTACTGTGCGGACATTTCAATTACCGCCGATGCCCGTGTCGGTCTCTCATGAGGTTCGCACTGGCATTCACTGCATCCCACACCACATAGTAAAACCCTTCCAAATTAAAAAAAAGAAACACTAACTAACGACCACAAACACCCGCTTTACATGGGCATGGGTATTGCAAAGCAGGATTTTTTTTTTTGGGCGCGCTCAGCCCACCGGGACAATTCCTTGGCCGGTACACCGGGACCTGAAGCTTGTAAACTAGCAACATAATGATTATTATTATAGAGCAATTATCGACTCATCACGTTCTTTTATAAATGTACCTATCTACAATATTGCATATGTTGATGAAACATTACAATTTTCTATGGATTATGATGATATCATAATTATATGTTTTTGCCATATAATTATCTACTTTGATACTGCAGTCATAAATCACAGAGTAATAATTATTATTTGAAAAAATATGCAACTCGTAATAATGGATGTGTGATTTTCTGGAATTAAAAACTGAGATGTAGTTTTGTATTAATTAAAACTTTATTTGACTTCTGGGTAGGTAATATTTCTGACAACTGTTGAATTTGTTAAAAACCAGAAGTTCAAATTGAAACCAGATGTTTCATGTGCTCAACAGCAAGGCCATACAACAAATGTAAAAACTGGTAGGTTGTATTGGATCTTTTGTTACTATGAATATCTAGGAAAACACAATTTGTTGAATGAAATGTAGGTTCCTATCTTTACTAATATTATAAAGAGGAAAGATGCGATTGTTTGTTTGTTTGAATTGAGTAGGTCCTTACCGATAAAAATAAATCATTATAAAGCTACATTACCCAGGCTTTATTGAATGATGGAGTTTTGGAAATGGAAACTACCCAGGAAGCGATACCATAAAATTAGGCTATAAAACACTACGCTTCGACTGAATGCTGTAGGTAGTAAGGCCCCGACTCCACCAAAGCGAGACGAGCGGAAAGGAGATGTTTTTTTAATAACCAATAGAATGTCGTTATGCAGACGAGATGTGTAAATTACGAAATTCTATTGGTTGTTAAAAAAACATCTCTTATTTATACATCTCGTCTGCATAATCTCGTCTCCGCTCGTCTCGTCTCGTCGACGTTGGTGGAGTCCAGGCCTTAGGCTGATATCGCACCTACTTATTCTTTGTACGGTTAATCGGGGTTTTTTTGACATACAGGGTAACATTGGCCGTGTTTGATGGTACTCGTATTTGATGGTAGGACGATCTATTTACTAAATTCACCAGCTTTAGTTTCTGGAGCACATTTCCTCAAGCCATTTTGGCGTTTTGTCTCCTTTCAGATTTCGTTTCACCATCACGGTCAAAGTTACCCAGAATGTCAAATTAACCCCGGTCTAGTTCTGATCAAGCTTAACCAAATATTTTGAACCGTTAAATATATTATATAGATCTTGGTAAAAAAAAGGGTATCAAAGCGAAAAAACACTTTATGAGTCTGCCTGATTAATTATAATGTATATTAAAGTGACAATGTTTGTTTGTACTTTGATTCTAGTTCCTTTGTATGGGTAATTCAAATGTAAATCATAAGTAATGAGGAAGTAGGACGTATAAGGAGTGAGTAAGCTCATATGTGAATTAATTACCTACTTAATTGTAAACTGTAAATGATTAATTAATAAAGTATTTAAGTTATGACTGTTTTTCATAAAGTTACAAACACTAATCGATGGCTTACCCAAAGAATTTTAAGATTAAGCTAACCGTTAACGCAAAATAAGTAACTCTTTTAAGGGGCGATGAATACGGTTCCAAAACAAACTTCTGAATAATATAAGAGAATCCAGTAGGGATTCTCTTTTTCGTTTCGGATTGACATCCATCCGAAAAAAAAACCAAAGGTTAAATATGTGGAAAATTTGCTTCATAGTGTATTTATACATTATACAAAAAGCAAACAAAGCATAGAATGTAGTGAAGACCTTTATAAGATGTTGGACCGGTAAGGCTGTTCTAGCAAACTGGTTAATCAAACTAGTCTAACAGGCTTGAAGGGCTGAGAAGAGTAAACACTTTTTTTTCTGCAATGGCATACAATTTTCAGGGTACCGAAACTTAAAAAACTGCATATTTTTTGCAACAAAATACTTAGGTACAGACGAAATTTTACCCACTTTATATCCCAAACTACTCAAATAATATATACTATACAAGCTTCCCGCGCGCGGTTTCACCCGCGTTGCTCCCGTTCCCGTAGGAACTTCGTACTTAATTATAGCCTATGTTCACCGGAGATAGTGTAGCTTCGCAATGTTGTAAGAAATTTTCAAATCCGTCAAGTTGTTTCGGAGCATATTTAATACAAACAAACAAACCTACAAATAATTAAATCTATCCTCTTTATAATATTAGTATAGATTTTTAAAGGTATTAAAAATTATTTCCTCGAAAAAAAAGTTAAATCTAGCAATCGTACCTTGAAATTCATTTTGTTTTGTTTGACATAGGTATTATGTGTCTGTGTTTCGAATATATAATGGTAAGATTTGATCTCGGATAGTGTCGTTTGGAACCATTTCTACGCGAGTTTATATCGTACTTGACAGGTATATGTATAAATTAAGGTGAAACGTTCACACTTTACGAACTTGAAATTTTCGGTTCGTATCTACTTGTGAATGTCTTCCGCCAAATTTGTATACTTTTTTTCATTTAAGAAGTTCAATACAACACCTTGGTCTCCTACTTTTAGGAATTCATGAACAATGGCTGTTATTGCCTTTTAAATAAATAATCCATATATAATATGTAAAACATGCCATGTTCCTATTAATTCTCCGCTTAATACCTAAGCTGCGAACGTTGCACCTTAAGTATGGCAAGTATCACCTGCCTTATCTTAACTATGTAAGTAGATGTCATCGCTGAGTTTCGAGATTTTTTTCTGCTCTAGTAAACATTCTAAGTAACCCATCGACCATACGATGAAGTAACCCATTTATTTTTGCTCGTTTTGTTTGCGACTAAACTATGACAAAAACAAGGTAAGTAGATAGATATTATTACGCTTTAAATTGAGATTTTTATAAATTGCCTAATACTATGCACCAATACCTACATATAAATAATGTACTGTTATGTGTTTACCGTTTTAATTGGGTCTCGTTACAAGCAGTTTTGTTATAATAAAAAATGAATAGGTACTTGTTATTTTTGTCATACATAGTAATTATAGGTATTAGGTGCGATTATAGAGTCTCCGTTAATCAGATTTAACTTCCTTTACCTTTATATTTAGCCAGTTAATTAAGGTTTTCTTCACTTTCTTATGTTTGTCTACCAACTCCCCTAAGCGTTAAACTCATACATATTATGTGAAAACTTGTAATTGATCTTCTGTTATTTTTGTTAAATATGTATGCTCAAGCTGTAAGGTTTAGTCTAATAGTTAAAAAATAAATAAAATACTCAATGTAATGTTTAATGATATAGACAAAATCATTTTTTACATAATTCTGCTTTTATACGCGAAAACATCGTCAACCACCATTTCAAGACATGGCCGCTCTGAGGAGAAATGGCACCTCTTTTAGACCTAATTCAAGTAAACGCGGCGCGTCGACCGTCGTTGGGCGGCGGCTACTTACTATAGTTCGTTTTATGAGTGCGTTTACGTAGAAGCGATTTTCAACGTCTACGAACCATACCAGTTTAAGTTCTAACCTATTAAGGTAAACGCAGCTATTACCGCGGTAGTCAAAAATCTGCAGGTATTCCCGAGGTATGCAATATAATTGTAATTTTAAGCAATTACAAGCATATTTTAGTCAAAAAGTAAAATGTTTATGAAAGACAATTTTATATCCGTTTGAATTGATCCGTGGCGCACTGTGCACTACAACGCAGAAAAACAAAACAACGATTAGTTTGCTGCAAACCGGCGCCGGAGCACGACTTCCATACAAACGATAGTCGCGAACTGTAAGAACGCTCAATATTTTGTTAAGGTTATTGCGTCGTTAAAAAACCATTTATACAGATTCTAAGTAGGTCAAAAGGTGGATTATAGTTTTAGCCATGATTGTAACTATCTAATATTCATTTATTTTGCACAGTTTTTCGACAATTAACAAAAATAAAATACCGCGGTAATGGCTTCACAATTTTCGTCTTGAATGTATTAACCGCGGTTAACTCGGTAGTAGCATAAATCAGTACCAATCGTTTTATAAATTTTTTAAGAATATTTTATATAGCAATAACCCAAATGATGTGACAATTCGTTTAAGTCATTAGGTATTTATGGTTAAAAACTATTTCCGCGGTATGAAAATTGCACTAGGACTCTTATTTTTTCATCCTTAATTGACTCATAAAAATTAACTTTGTATGAGAGCACTAAATTGAATACGACATGAAACCTTGCCTTAGTCTCTTTTTTAAACCCAAGAATTTAATTCAAGTATCATGTAAATGTTTAGGTAACTTTATTGGCTGTTGATTTAACTTTTGTTTTGATTAAAATTAATCAAATTTTATCGATCGGGATTAGATTATTTGTACTATCGCAGATGAAGCTATCACCGATGGTTATAACAAGCCATTACTCGGTAATTACTTGTTTAAGCAGCTATTACCGAGTATTATTACTCGGTATTAGCTTCACCATAGAAATCTAACACCGAGTGATAATAGCATTTATTTTTGAGTTTAGGGTTCTCTCGAAACAATATCTAAGTATTTGAAATTCTTCAGACCTATCTTTCTAACTCATATTTTTTTTTGTGGCAATGGTAAAATAGGCGAAGCGTTCGAGGCTGCCTCTTTTCATTTTAAATAAAATAAATTTATTTATTTTTATTTCTTATTACCATAGATTAGAAAGAATTGGTGCGAAACTTGATAAATCGTCAACTATACCTCCATAAAAATATAATTACCTAAAATAAGCAAATATTATTGAATATATAATTACCTACCTACCTATTATACAGCTGCGGGAATGATGACTTGTTTTTTAATAAATATTTGGTACGGAACCAAAATGCCTATTATTTTTCTACCCTCGGTAATAGAATCACGATTCGCGGTATTAGCTGCAATCACTTTCAAATACCTCGGTAATAGCAACATTCGGATTTGTAAGTATATTTAATATTTTTTTTCTTTATATATTTACTCGAAACTTACCTATATCTTTATAGATTTCTAAAGTCCATATCCAAACGTATCAGAAAATATACACCGTGAAATTTTAATGGTTGTTTTCCCGAAGCAGAACAACTTACCGTCAGTAGTACTATCGAAACATTTTTTTTTTTAGACCTGTTTTGGATTTAAAATTATTAAAAAAAATATGAGACAACTCGAAAGCGTGATAAACAGTAGTGACACTAGACGGACCTTGTAGGTACTACTCGAATCGCACGCGCTGCTGACAAAGTAAAGAAAGATCCATAAACGTTTAAAGCAAAATAAGAGCTCAATGGTAGTTATACGGCATAAAATAGCCTGCACGCAAGAATTACAAACGAGCCGGCTTCTTTTGTAATTCGCCGCGCGGCGCCGACGCCGGAACGCCCCGCGCCTCCCTCCTTCAATCCTTAGTTGTCCCGTGAACGTCGGAAGCGCAGCACGCGTTATCTTATTACTTTATTAGTATTATGGATCGACATTACAGTTTTAGTAATTTAGAGTACGTCGCTATGGTGCAACTGTACGCTGGGGCTAATTATAATTCCCATACTGCCTGGCGTCTTTACGCCGAGCTGCAACACTTGGCGTCACTCCGTCTTCGCGGAGTTCTGAACCCTCAAGTCATACAGGACCGGACGATCGTAGCGGCGACGGCTACTCGATCATGGGCAGTTCCAGGTGCCAGCACATGCACAGGGCAGAGGTCGATCGGCCGTTCTTTCGCCAGAGCTCGACGAGGAGATCATCGAGTACTTCGAACGCGATCCTCGCCGAAGTACGCGAATGGCGGCAGCTAAGTTTGGCGTAAGCCAATACTACGTCTGGAAACTACTCAACTCAGAAGGACTGCATCCATATCATTTCCGCGCAGTTCATTTAATTTTTCATTTTTTTTTAATACGCCTTAAATACTTTATAATCTAATTCAGAAAATTATTGTTCTTAGATAATAAACTTGTTTTAAGTTACGTTTTCTGTAAGTTGTAGCTAAAAAGGTATTGGATAAAGCTTATTATTATGATTGGGTACTGTGTTACATTACCTAAGGTGTAGGTATCAGCTGATTGACTAACACCCGGGTCAACGAACGCGCGACCGATCGACGCGAGCGCTAGGTATCGCGAGATATTACTATCGGTTCGATGTCACTTTCGAGTTTGGTTTTTCACGATTGTTAATCGGTCATTTTTGGTTTATAATATTTAGTTTTTGTATAAATTTAATGTTTAACTAAGACCAAATCTTTTCGCTGCGGGAAAACAACCATTTAAATTTTAGCGTGTATACTTGTAACTGTTTTTACTATAAGAAATTCTTATTTCGAGAGGTTAAAGCTTAAGGTCCTGAAATTACCTCGATAATTGCTGCGTTTACCTTACATTATCAGAAAAAATCCAAATATCTTTTAAGTTTATTGCAATATAAGAAGAAAAACAAACCAAGGATGAAAATTATAAGAAACATTTATTATACTTTTTAGATAGCTACTAATGAGAAGGATGTGCTTGATTTTTTGAGCACACTTCTCAAAACGGAGCTCAAATTTGGTAGAGCATATTTAAAAAGCCCGACGGCGACGCTATGGAAAGACCACGTAAAGAAATGTAACGCTATTAATTACTATGGCAATAAATAATATTGCATTGAGGCACGCTTAATAATAAATATAATCGACCTTTGCGTGCCAATAGTACTTTTTAATTCAATGGAGAAATTAATGACTAGATTATATACCTGCGTCCATATTAATGATTGTGTTTTCACAAACAATTTCATTGTGTTGTACCTACTGCAGAAATACTTATATTTATTGTGTGTGCAAAGACAATGAAAATTGACGTAGACTTTTTATTGAGACAATTAGTTTTCTTTATAAAAAGAAGAAAACGCGATACGTTCCCCGAGTTTAATATACATACTTTGCACAACAGAATGATAACTGATAAGCTTTGCCATTCAAACCGAAAACGCTGACAGCGTTCTGGGAACGCTGTTCAGCATAAATTTATAAAACATAGTTTTATTTTATAATTAAGCTTTAGTTATAGGGAGAATCAGACGTTACTTTACGGAAATCCATATAAATGGAAATAAAAAAAAATCGCTGTAACTTTCGAGTCGTCAACATCACTGTGATGACGCTCCGTGAAGGAGCGAAACACGTGTCGGTTCTTCGGCTGGTGATTGTATTTATGCTTGCAGCTCCTATCTGGCCTGCATTTGAGGTACAATTTTGCGGGTCGGTGCAAAAATTTCATTACAGATATAGACACATTTTTTTGCGGAATTAACCCAAGATATTTTGTCTTTTTAATTTAGTTTAATTCTAGGATTGTTATTTTCATGTATGTATTCTATTTGTAATGATTAAATAGATTATTTAAAAAAATACCTTTGCTAGTTAAACCAGTTTTGTTTTCTCAAATTACTAATTACAATTCATTCCAGTTTTTCTGGCTTATGTGTTTCAAATTTCATTAGTAAAGTATGCAAACTGTGTGGCTCATAGAAGTTAATCAATCGTAATATTGCTAACCTTGGTCCATAACATTGATCTGTAAGTTATAAATAGAATGACTAATCATTGCATATTTAGAACATCAGATTAAGTTACTATGGTTCATAATTAATTCGTGTTTATTTTGTAGACAACTTTATTGATCACTACAATCATGTTCTCATTAAAAATAAATTTAACCGGCTTAGTGGTGATTTGTATTTTTATTACAACAGGTAGTATACCGGAAGTCCATACAATAATGTCATATTTTTAATGTAACGTGTTATTAACACTACCTGCTCAATGGATAAAACAGGATATATTTAAGCAATTAATTTGGTCCCCCCTTACCTTCCTGAACCTAAGTTTGCAAAGGACTATCTGTTGTCGCTCGTAGAGCCAAAATCCAAAAGGCCCGTCATCTATAAAGTTGAGCGATAGTTACTGCCCTAAGAGTCATTATTCCACATTAGGTACTCCCGCCAACGATCGCCTTGAGCCGAGGGCTCAGCTTGCCTTTTTACCCGGTGAACTAGTAAAACCCATAAATATCCGTTCGGAAAAGAAACAAAAATTGCGATAGATTTAGTACGGAATCTAGATATTATAATCGAAACTCCTGTTGAGTATTTAAAAGGCGCTGGGTAGAAGAACTATAGTAAAAAAACTGACTGTAAGAATAATCAATATATATATACAAGGTGTAACGCAAAGGGTATATACATAGAAAGAGCAAGGCTTCTTTGGATCATAAAAAACGATATGGCAAGGGTTTCAACTCAAAATAAAATAAGTACTCTAAGAATTTTTTATTTTACAAACACAAATAAAAATGTGAATATATTCAGAAATACCAGGAGTAAGAGGTTTATTTTTACTTGCAAATAGTTCGTTGACATCAATCAGCTGATGAGTGCTAGTGATGTATTAATTTCAATTTGAAAAGTTTGGTTTCTGGTATCGATGAATTTTAAAAAATCATTACTTCCGGACTTGTAGAGATAGGATTAAATAACCCTTGCCATATCGTTTGTTATCATCCAAAAAAGTTCTATGTATATACCCTTTCCTTGACACCTTGTATAGATAAATGAATCGTGAACGCTTGGGCCGATTCCGCAAATTATTTTTTCTGTTCTTATGAAAGAAAAAAATAAGAAAAATGCACGGTAAATTAGAAAATGTAAGAATATTTAACACTATTTATATCATATTATTTTTTTCAATATAAATTGACAATATAAACCTTTTTAATGTAATGGCGTTTGACATAAAATTGACAGTTGACGTTAAGATCTATCACGCCAAATTTAGTTTTAGTTAAAACAGGACAATATCTGTAGGGACAGCTGGTACAAAATAAAAAAGGTAAAAATGTTCGTACAGTCCCACCAACTTATCTGTGAAATGCCAAAAGTAGGAACTACGGCCGCCATGTTGAAATGTCATTCGATTGTCAGTATCTACTACATTCGGGTTCTCTGTGATTTCTGTTGCTAAAGTGCTATATTTACAACGTTAATTATGCCGAAAGCGATTAAAAGTGATGCTCGAAGCATTATTCTAAAGGTTAAATCCTTTTTTGAAGAAGAAGCTCGGGCGGAGGCTCCGATTATACCATTTAATCAAATATACAAACGAATTTCGGCAGCTACAGGTTAGTGTTCCCAACTTTCTTTTTGTAAATTTCCCGATATTTATGAATTTGATTGATGTAAGAGTCAACTAACCCGCAACAAGAAATAGGTACATATCTACTGATATTTACTTTTAATATTGCCACTATTCATTCGTACTTACATATAGCAAACATTGTGTGTGTGACGTCAAGGGGTTGATGATGATAATGTGTTATTTATTTCAGGTGTGAGTCAAGGGCTCATATCTAAAATAGTAAAAGAAGGGCATGTAGCAGAAGAGACTGGTACAAAAATTCGGACCCCAGGCAAGGAGAAGCAGCGTAAAACGGGATTTATACATGTTGATGATTTTGACATGGGAGTTATTCGAAGAAAAGTACATGAGTTTTATTCCAATAAAATGGAGCTACCAACTATCAAGAAGCTTCTAGAGGTCTTAAAGACAGAAATTAATTACACAGGACAAAGAGAAAGTCTTCTAAAACTGCTTCACAAGATGGGTTTTCGTTTTAAAAAGTCTCAGAGTAACCGTAAGTTACTAATGGAGCGTAATGAAGTATCAGCTTGGAGAGCAAAGTACTTGCATGCAGTGGAAAAAAATAATAAAGGTCCACCACCTCAGCCGCTAATTTATTTAGACGAGACATATATTCACTCATCGCATACATCAGGCAAATGTTGGCAAGGAGAGGGTGTAGACGGAGTATTAGAGCCTGTATCAAAAAGACAAAGGTATATTATTGTACACGCAGGAGGGGACACTGGATTTGTTAATAATGCACTTCTCGTTTTCAAGTCTAATACTAAAAGTGGTGATTATCACGATGAAATGAACAGTACTGATTTTAAAAAGTGGGTTATTGAAAAACTGGTGCCTAACTTACAGCAGCCATCAATAATTGTAATGGATAATGCTCCCTATCACGGTGTTTGCATAAATAAGGCTCCAAATACGAATTCTTTAAAAAGAGATATGCAACTATGGTTGACACAAAATAATGTTGACTTTGGAGAAGAGTTCACAAAACCTCAGCTGTTAGAAATAATAAAAAGAAACAAGCCTGAACCTGAATATGAAATTGAAAAAATATTAGAACAAAATGGATACAAATGCTTGAACTTACCTCCCTATCACTAAGATCTTAACCCCATTAAATTCATTTGCAGCACAATGAAAAGAAAAGTAGCTGAAGTAAATATTGACCATAAAAATGCTGAGATTCCCCGCCTGGTTCAAGAAGCCTTTGAAACCATTACAGTTAGTTAGTGGGCACAGCATTGCAAACATGTTCACAAGTTAGAAGAAGAATATTTGAAACAAGATTCGTATTTGGATAAGCATTTTATAATAGAAGTAAGAAGTGACACAGAAACATAAAGTAATAGTGATGATGATGATGGTTGCATGGAAATAGGAGGTATATTTCCTCACAGCCTGGATGAAGTTGGGCATGCAGGTTGTTCAAAAGACCATAATTATTGTAAACCTGGTTTCAATAAATGAATTATTCTAAAACTCATGTTTTATTATATCCAATTGCTAGGTCAGCTCCTGTATCTATCCTGTAGATATGAAACTAGCCGACCGCCAGCGACCTCGTCCACTGACAACTTTGTCTGCCCTATCCCGTCGATATTTTTTCGATTGCCATTTTTTCGAATATTTTTTACACACTTAATGAATGTATTAATGTATAGACATAGATAATAAAGTACTAATTATAAAGATTACCTTAATAACGTATCTAATTTATTACTACGCTAAATACTAGGCAAATATGCCCAATTCTGGGAAATCTATATTAACTTGCAACACTGACACACAGATAAGTTGGTGGGACTGTAACAACTATCTAGACGAAAATAACGCTATCCGGTATATTAAATACTAATCGCTAATTTAACCGCAGTCGGAAATAAGTTTTTTATGATGCTCTCTCGTACATGTTATATGTAGCTACTTACTGTAACCGTAATTCATATGGCATTGCGTTTAAAAATAGATATTAATTTTTATTCGACAGTACGTTGACTTAAAGCAAATAATAGCCTTCAAATGACGTAGACTAAAAAAACAAAAATTCATTGAACCTTCATGAAATTGGCTTGATAAATTGCTTTTTACAAATATTATTTGTTAATTCTTATAATAGTAGTGGTCACTTTTATTACATCATTTTTTTTGTTGTTGTCCGGGGCAAATTCATTTACGCATCCCCTACGGCGGCGGCGGCCTCTGCAGCGTTCCGGCGGCGCCGTCAAAGGGTTAAGTAGGACTCGCCCTCTCCATAGCCTGGTATGCTAGTCATAGCACGAGGAGAGGACCCTATACCACTTAAACCTCCGGACAGTCGGCCGCCGTTGGTGACGGCCGGGTACGCTGGGCAATCCGACCCAGTCACTTTTAAACTATAGGCAATTAATCCTAACACGCATCACTCGTATGGCTGACATGATATATGTTTCTTGTACCTTTATTTAATTACTCTACTTTATCAGCCCGCTAACGTCCACTGCTGAATATGGGCCTACTCTTTAACAGACCTTGGCAAGACAGGGTCATTGAGTAATATTGCCATTATAACCACGTTTTGCAGGCGGATTGGTAATCGCAATAAGCTATTAGTTGTTACTGCCCTTCCATTTGCTGTACACCCTTAGTCGTCTCTTACGACATCCATAGGAAGATATGGATATATGAATATGGGTATTCTAAGTAGGAACTCTAACCACAGGGCTACACGCTATGGAGAGGGCGGGTCAAACATATCCCACCGCCAAAATGTATGTACAATTCAAATATATCTTGTTTTTGGTACGTCATACGTCATTCTGTTACAAAAATAGATTTTGATTTGCGGAAAACCAAAATTCGTTCGATCGCATCTACATCAAGGATATCAGGTACGTTTTCAAATATAAAAATAACCTTACCTGGTCAAATAACTCCAGTAAAGACGCTGAAGGTTGGTGTATCGTGCAGACCACGGTTCTGCCTTGTCTTGCTAGCTGCTTCAACACTTTGACACATTGAGTTGTAGTCACCGTGTCCAACCCACTTGTAGGCTCGTCCAGGAAGAATATTGGTGGATTGTTCACCAACTCTAGCGCTATTGATAATCTGGAAATAAAATGTTTCAATGAGTTATTATCCATACTTATACGGGACCCTACTACTAAGACTTCGCTGTCTGTATGTCTGTCACCAGGCTGTATCTCAAGAACCGCGAAAGCTTAACAATTGATTTTTTTACAGATGGTGTATTTCTATTAACAAATACTAAAAATAAAATTTATATTTAAGGGGGGCTCCAATACAACAGACGTGATTTTTTCCCCCATTTTTGCTTGATTACGGTAATTAGATACGCAATTGGGTATGCAATTTTTTTAGAGTTTTGTGCGATTGCTTCGATTAGACTTCTGGTCTAAGAGGGCATCAAAATATATGTGTTATTCGTCTATCATAATTACCTAAAAAAATATTTCAAAATATTGGATTTCAAATATTTAGGTAGGTATTTGGTATTCGAGATAATTACGTAGAACTTATTCAAAAATTAAATATAAAATCTATTTGACTAACCTTCATATTAGGCAATCTATAAAATTTTCCACTTTTGGTAAAATAATTTAAACATTTCGTTTATTCGGTTATTAACTATATTTTTATTAAGATAAAATAATATTAAAAGTTATTTAAACGTAGGAAGTCAACGTTGGCGGTCCAATTCACCATACCTGCTAAACATAATTTCGCGTCCTTTGAGAATAGGCGATTTAGTAAACACATTTTTGGCACTAATGTCTAAGTATGTACGCATCTTCTGAGAGAAGATAATTTAGTAACGACATTTTCATCATCACAGATCTGAGATATGTGGCCTATAGGTATTTGTTAGTGTGAAAATTAAATAGGTATGCTTCTTTTTTTTAACTCGTTACATTGAATCGACCAAGCAATTTGTAAATAGTACTCCAAAACTAAATAAACCAGTTTACTGAGTTAGGTATATCTACAAGTCAATTTAACGTTATTGAATACCTATGGTGCAATGTTTAGTTTACATGGATATTCATATGATTTATCACGAATGTGTTAGTATTCCTCATACGCTTCACACCGCTATAAATCACTATTTGTAAACAAAACACGACATATTGTGAAAAATACCCAATGACTGTCAGTATACAGTATGTGAACTGAATTATATTATAGGTAAATGTCTTATTGACGTTTGGCGTACGTAGTTGTTAGCAAGAGATTGATAGACAAGAGCAAGACTTATGCCGCAACATATGTATATAAGTCTCGGAAGTTGTGGGTTCGATCCCCACGCGGGACAAGAAATCTTTGTGTATTTTTTTCCGGATTGAATTGTGTACCAAGGAACGGACAACAGCGTTTACCTGCGTGTGTTATTACACAGGACTGAGGTCACCCGTCTGCCAACCGTCGTGACTATGGCAAAAACCCTCCCAAGCCTATACGGGCTGATGATATAGTAGTAAGTAAATACAGTGGGGTTACCGAGAAGCCTCACTTGAAGAACTTGTGAAGAAAATGAGGAAATTCATATACAGTGAACGCTCTGGGAAGGACAAGCATGAACTACGCAGGCCTAGAGTAACCAGAACTAGGGAACGATACACAGATGTGTGTCGTTCAACTCAATTCAAATTTGGCCAAAAAGTGATTAAAAGTTTTGATGAAAGAATCAACATCAGTCAGCGTGGTCGTGGTGGACACTTGCCAGATATAATTTTTCTTTCATAATTGCCAAACTTTTCTCTTTGTAGTACAATAAAAATTTCATTTATATTCCTCTAAATTACTTGTTTTATTTTGTTTAAGAAAACGAAGTTCTTGTTGCAAAACCCTGTAGCAAGTAAGTAGGATAACCTCATTTTGAAAAGTGCAAAGTTGTTGTATTAATCATTTATGAAACAAGCCTCACCTTTTTTTCTGACCGCCAGATAACGCGTCGGTCCTCGTGTGCTGATGTTCCAAGAGTCCCATCTCTTGAAGAATCTCCTCCGAGGGCGCTTTTAAACCTTTTGGCACTTTGAGGCTTGCTGCTACGTCCATGGCTTCTCGCACCGTCAGCAGTGGTTGGAGGAGGTCTTCTTGTGTGATGTAGCATGATGATCTCTGGAACAGATGTTCGTCCCTCGGCTGCCCGTTTACTAGTAGTTCACCGGTCACGCCTGCTGACCTGAGAATATCATTGTTTTAGGTATAATTAATTGTAGGAATACACAACAATATAATAAAGCAGAAAAGTTTTTATCCCCTCTCGACCCGTACACCCGAACTTCGAAAGGCCTACGTAATGTGAGTAGAAACTTCCCTTATAATACCTACTCAAAAGTCAAATTTCCTCAATTCCCCCGCCAGCAACCGTCCTGATTCAAGGTCAAAGTACCACGTGAAGCGCTCTTCTGCGCAGGTCGTTGGTGAAGTAGGAAAAGCCTTGTGGATAACTACATACGCATTTGCAGAGTTTTGTGTGTTCAGAAAAAATAAAAATGAAGGAGAGTGTGTTTGTTTGAATAGGAAAATCTTTGTGACTACTTGGTTTTGAATAATCTTGTTACATGAAATAGCGCTAAGGGAATATTGTCAAAACATTGCCCTACCATCTGGAGCAGAGTAGCAATACGATTACACCCGCGAAAAGTATTAAGTATTATTTTAAACAGAAAAATTATTTTGTTTGTACAATTCTCTTTAGGTATTTGGCTAACTATGAAACTGTGATTTCTACAAATCTTTCAACATGTAGTTATATTAATCAAGATTTTCTCAAGGAAACTGGGGCTACGTCAACAAAAGGACGTTGAACGAGTAGTAATAAATGAATGATAATGATATTTAGAATCATGGGTTCTGGTTAAGATATATAAAACTAATGAATATTGATATATGTTAATTAACTATTTAGCAGAACACTTAAGCAATTAAATAATTAAGTTCATCGTAGTGGATGGTTATTTTTGGATTGTCAAAAAAACTCGAAAGTGTTTGTTTTAGTTACGAGTAATGGGTAAAATAACTTTAATTTGCCCTTTGCTACTTTTTTGTTAGATACGTAGGTGAGTAGTGTACTAGAGAGAAAAACCGAACATGCCGAACGAACATGCCTACTGTACCTACGGTTCGTGTAGCCAGTATCAGCACGTCCACAGCTGAACGTGGACCTCTCTTAACAGACCATGGGAAACCAGGGTCGTTGAAGGAAATTGGCATAATCACCACGCTTGGCCGGCGGATTGGTGATCGCAGTAAGATAATGAGTATCCTTGAGATGATAGACGCTTCTGATCATCCACCAGGTGTTTTCACCTTATTCGTCTCTTACGTCCCTCACGGAAAGACATGGTGGACGTTGTACGAGCTGATAATAATTAATAAAATAAATACTAATATTCTAATGGATAATGTAAAAATGTCTTTCATATATGTAAGAATTTTAAAAATCGGTATAACAATTTTAACATACAAATCTCTTTGTAATATTGGTGTAGACGTAAATAATGACATCTCTAATGTTAAGTCAAAAAATTGTGACGTCACCCATATCGTACGTAATATGAATTATGTTAAGAAAAAATGATATTAGCAAGAAACATCAACACTTCCCCGAAGAGTATAAAAAGTCGATTAACTGGCGGCATTACAACTACACCTGCACGATAAAGTGATCTAAAAATAAAATAAAAAGTGGCCTAATTACTATAATACAGACTGAAAATATATAGTTAAATACTATTGTTTCTCACGAGTTAATGAATGTCTTTCAGATAGTTAGAAAAAGAAAACTTCTTATTTTGTAAGGCTGAACACGCATCGAGCGTGAATATTCCTCGAGCGTGGGTCACTTTTTTTTCGGGCGGACATAATATGTAGTTAGCAACGAGGCTATTACTACTCCAGTAAAGGCGAGCAGAGCACCAGCCTTAATAAATGAAACAAAAACTACAAGCTAAGCTACCTGCGCAAGATAGTGTCCCCTGTGGGACTTTGACCTCGACTCAGAGCGATCGCTTGGGGGGAACTAAGGGATTATTATATTTACAAGGGCATCAGGCTCTTTGCAAACTAATGGTCGGGGCGACGGAGGACGCGTCGCTTTTGCGGACGCACTCTTGTCCGGCGGATCGGATAGAGTAGTCTTTGTGTAGTGGTCCTAGTTCCTTGTAGTCTCTGTACTACTATTAGGTAAATATTGATATCGTCGTCCGGGTCTTGTAGGACGCCCAGTAACGGACAAGTATGTCACATTCAGACAACGCGAACGGCGAGGATAGCGTGTAATGGGGACGTTAACACGCTCGACGAACATTCACGCCTAATGTGGGATCAGTCTTATGTTTCACTATTTTAACAATTTGAAAATTATTGATTGTATTCAATAATCGACTTGTCCTATAGTAGATGTTATATAAGTTAAGAGTTACCTACACTATAATATAGAGCAATTATTTCCTTAATTATTTCCCGTTCTATTTTGTTAACATATTATTATGTATCTATATTTATGTGTATATATTGTAAAATATTTTATTTTAGTTCATTGACCGCAACGTTATTAATATAAACAATGGACATACCTACTCAGGAATGTTGACGACAATACCGAGACCCAAATAAATACAAACTGAATTTATGTGATAACTAGCTTCCCGCCCGGGGTTTAACCCGCATAATTCATTCCCGTAGGACCTTCATAATTAAATAAAGCATTCCTAAAAAAAAGGCTATCTAACACTCAAATAAGTTTTCAAATTGGACCAGTAGTTCCTGAAATTATCGCGTTAAAGTAAACAAGCTAACTCTTCAGCCTTATATATTAGTAGGTATAGATTAGGGGTCTGAGCTAAGCAGGATCAGTTTCCTCGAGTCCGTAAGATCATGAAAAACTTTTTATAAGTAGTTAATTTCAACTTAAGTTAATCTTTAACTTAACTTAATCTTTTAAATCCCGGCATGTCCATATTATAAAACTGTTCTTATAATTTATCATACCTGTATCCAGATATAGCATTGAGGAGCGAGCTCTTGCCAGCGCCGGAGGGTCCCATAATGGCTACCAGCTGGCCGGACATAAATCTGCCATCGACGCCTTTCACTATCACTTTGCGAGGTCCTGTAACAACAAAAAACTTGTATTACAATTATTTACCAAAATACTTAAAAGGTATAAATAGGTTCTGGTGGTTTTATCGACGGGAATTCTATCAACCATTTTGTGACGTCGTAGATCTAGGTAAAAAAAATCTTTAAGCGTGGTTTTTGGCTTTGGGTTCGATAGCCATTCTTAATTTTATAATATTAGTATAAATAAATATATTTATAAGATTTCGATATATTTCGCAAATGGTGTAAGTTTGTATAAATATTTATTTGCATTCTTATGAATAGTTAATGATCAAAAAACAAGGCTATGTTGTCCTATTAAAATCTTGTACTGACACAACTTGTCTTTTACTAATACCAATTAAGATAAATGTAAAGAAATATAGTGTCTACTTTTTTTTATAAAGAAACTCAAGATTGCGACAAATAAACAATACAATTAGTAGAATAGGAGTTATTTATAAGCATCAATTTAATTATGCATTTTTTAAATCAAATTTATGGCTTGATATTCTTAAAAGTATTCGTTTTAAGTTTAAAGTAGTCTGGCGGGATTTTTGGTAATTAATGCACCAATGTGATAGGTATATAGGTACTAAATTATTCTGTGTTCTAAGGTATACCACCTTAGAACACAGAATAATTTAGTACCTAATGTATTAAAATATTAGGTGACTGACACCATCGGATGGTGCGATAGTGAATTTTCTGAGATAAAAGACTATCCCTCATTCACGAATAATGCAAAATAGAGCCATTTCCAAATTCAGTAAAATCTATATATAATATAAAAAGCTGAACAGTTTGTTTGTCTGATTAAAAAAAAAATCTGTTAGATTTATCGAGGAAGGCTATATTAAAATTATGATGTCCCCACGGGAATGCGAGATCGCGGGTGAAAATGCGCGCGGGAAGCTAGTATCTATATATTGAAGAAAATTAATAGTTTAAAACATTTTCAATGGCCCACGCAACTAGAATAATTCCCGTTCGAACTTTAAAGGCTACGACCAAGACCGTTACGTGACCGCGCGGGAGCATTAGCACCTTGCACTTGAGTGCAATGCAATGACCGCGTACTTTGTAGGTTATGTATTTTAATGTTGCGATTTAACTAGACTGTGTTTAAGATCTGAGCTCAACTAGTAAGCAGTGGCATCTACTAGTTTGTTGATACTAATCTCAGTAATTATCTACTGGTTCGATTTGAAAACTTATTTCAGTGTCAGATAGCCCCATTATCTAGGAAGGCTATAAGCTTATTAAAAATTGAAGTTCCTACGCGAACGGGAGTTATGCGGGTGAAACCGCGGCCAGAAGATAGTATAGGAGATGTGTTGAGTGTTACTTTTAGTTTAACGAACTAATTACGTAAAAATCAACATACCTCATAAAATCTTGCATTATCGTAGCAACGAGACCATTTTTTACATTGCTACAGCAACCAAAAACATACATTCAAGATATAGTTGACCACTAACCACAAATTGCTATGGCAACGCGTTTTTTTTTACGTTTTACGCTTAATCTGCTAAATTAACATTATCGCATTTATAACGTAATAAGCCAACGTAAGTGCATTGTATCAGTGAACCATAAGTTTGTACAGTATATGCAACCCACTCGTTGAACGGATGTCAAATAAATATTTAAATCCAACGCGTTTTCCAACGTTTTCATCCGCGTCACTCTTGATTCACTTACATTCAGACAGTCAGGCCAAACGATTCTATACCTAAGTGCGTAAATATTGATACACTACAATTAATTACCGACCTAGATTATTACACGTAAACATTATTACTACCGGATCTACTAGGTTACTAAGACTTTTTACATTCTTTTTTTTCTATAAGGAAGTACGTAAAAATAACTTTTAATCGGGTCGATGTATCTTCTTATTTATGAACTCAAATATCGACTAGGTAGATAGATGCTTGGCAAGCGGCCTATACACACATTATACACACATTAAAAATTTACTAGATTTCAATTCATTTCTATGATTCCCTCTTTATTGTACGCTCATTGACATTCTATAAGAGATGACATTTCATCATTTTGGATATTTATTAATCTAAAGTAGTAAATAACCAAATTATGATTTGGGCTATTGAAAATGCCTAGTGGTGCAAATTACAAAGAAGGTTAAATGCGAAATAATGTATCTAAAAATGAAACTAAATTGCAAAGTCTTAACACAATTCGATTGCTTTGAATTTGCCTCTATCAAATTGTTATAAAAAGTTTATAACATACAACATTTTAGTAAACTTACCAAAAATATGTATCTAGATTTTAACTTTTCGTATGTAACAATGGGCTGATTAAACAAAAACACTATTAAGTTGTTAGTAGTTAGAATAAAAGAGTCGAGAACCAATGAAAATGATTATCATTTTGATTGGTTCTCGACTCTACTGTTCTTCTTACCTCTTATTATCTCTATTCTTCTTATCTCTTTTTATCAAAATAATGACTAAGTATAGGAACTTAGTTCAATGCCAAAGTATTTAAAAGAAACTGACCGTATCCGACAATTATTGCGAACATCTTTTCACAGTATGAAATCACTTAATAAGCGACTTGACATACTCATGTTCCAAAAGGATAGACATATGACGAAACTTCCTTTTGTTCAATCAAGAAATTGAAAGCTGCGATTACGGATTTGTTCAAGTGTAAAATTGATTTGGAATCAAACCGAGTTCGTAACACGCACAATTGACTTGATTTTTAAAAAATAAAATGGTCACTTTGAAAGTACAAAACGTTGACTTAAATCATTAATAAAAAAGCAAATTTACACAATACATTTTTTTGTTCATTTTGTTTTTTATTGAAGGTTAAGTGTAAAGATACAGCGAAACAACAGAGATACGGCGAATTTGTTGAACCAAAAAACAAAAATAATTTTCTATGAAATAGATAAATTAACTCTATTGTCCACTTTCATCGAGAAGAAAATACAGAAAAGGACTTTACATAAGGTAGGTACAATTATCACAAAATGATCTCTTCTAGCAAATATCACTTGGTTTAAGTAACGTATTCAGGTAATATCTTATAACTTTTTAAATTAAAACGTGTCAATATTATAAAAATAGAACAATTTCATTTCACTCTATAATAACGTATACCAAACAGAGTTTCAGTGCCAAAGTGCACTTAAATAGATTCGTAAATAACGGCAGATTGTTGCTCTACTTGTTGCTCTACTTACGCAAACCGTAATTTTAGTTTTAATGGCGTTGTTGAAAATGCTACTCTTTAGGATTTCGAAATCAAGGTAACGGAACACTATAGTGATTTTGAATGGTTTATTCGTCGAATTTTATTATTGTTATTTTTGATTCACAGATAAAAAATATTTCGAGTATGGATAACGTTACATTTTAAGCATAGCTATAGTGAATTAAACAATATCTTCCCCATTAAATAAACATAACGAATGAAAACTATAGATTGTAAATCGAACAATATGATAAAAAGAATACTTAAATATGATTATAATTCATAATATAATAGTATAAAATATAGTTTTAAATTAATGAAAATGTTTTTTTAGGTCTAAGCAAATGTAGCAAAAACTAAAGAAATAATTCCACAAATCAATTAATATTGCACCTTTATTTTATATGAAATTTAACCAACATATTTCATTGAACTGAAGGTACTGTAAATGTTATGTAAAAATAAAACATCCAACTATTTGTGAATCATTGAAAAATACTATATTTCTTTCATGTAGGTAAAGGTAATTTTCAAACGCATAATAATCCTTTATGGTACAGATTCACGGCATAAAGACATAATAAGCAAACACAACTTTTTCAGAATAATATAAGTATTATGGAAATATGAATTATTAAAAAAATACATAACATGTATTATATAGCAGCATTATTAGGGGGCGTCGGACTCGTGAGCTTGTGGTCGCCGGTTCGATTCCTACCCATTGCACTACTGACCTGAATCCACTCGTAACACAAGCATTTTAGCATAGCACGAGAGATACATACAGACTACAAAACTCTGCTAGTAATCTTTAAATATAAATGTTGCTCTCATAAAATAAAAAATATGAGGAATTTTATGGCAACCTTCATGGCATAGCGGTTTAAGTCTCGCCGTTAGACTCTGAGGCCGAGGGTCGAGCCCACGCCAAACAAGAGATCTTTGTGTAAAGTCTAAGATACCTTTCCGTGTCTGGTTGGTTGATTGTTCCCTGTGAGTGTTATTACTGCCACTAATACTGCGGTCAGCAACCCGCCTGCCAAGACTGATGATTATGGCAAAAACCATACCTCGTGAGGAGGCCATATTCAGTGAATCTAATACGGGCTGTTGATGATGATGATGAATTAAAATATGTAATCTTAACTGATGAGTGTTTATGTCGCTGTGCAACGGCATCTCCATAACTGTATGACGTGGCATTGCCAGTCCGTTTCCCCTGACGGGAAAACCTTTGTGTTAAATAAATATATTATCCTTCCTTCTATACTTATATATGCCTGTTCAACTGTTGGCTCTATTTTCTGTAAATTATAGAACACCGTACTGTTTTTTTTTTTATTTTTATCGGAAGGACATATGTAGTTAGCTACGAGACTTTTGCTACTTTACCGGGCATAAAGGCGAGCAGATCTATAACCTCAAAAAATGGTGTAAAAGCTACAAACTAAGCAACCTGCGCAATAGGGCGTCCCCTGTGGGACTTAGACCTCGGCTCAGGGCGGTTGCTGGCAAGGAGATTGAGGGATTATGACTTTTAGTTTTTTAGGGGAAATTTTGTGCAACATATTTTACATTTCGCGGGGCTCTCGCAGATCGGGTCTAAGAGGAAGGACAACTTACTGTAACGACCATACGTCACAGATAAATTAAAATGATGAAGTAACCTTGGTTTTAATATTTTTGTTGCATTCCAACTCAAAATATACTTTCTACGGATCTAAAATTCAAGTTTATTTTAAGTCAATGCCACAAAAGGTGACTCCAACCATTTATGTAACCAATCACGTTCAATTTTACCACTCTTACGTGGACAGTTCCTTATTCCGCAAATACACGCAGGTAGTACGATACGTTAAGTTTTCGTAATATTTTCAAGAAGCTGCTACCCGCGACTTTGTCCTTTATTTTATAAACTAAAGGCAGTCTAACTCAATATTACCGTTTTGCATATAAAGCGCAATACACGGACAAACCAACCAAAATAAAAGGCCTAGATACCTACATAAAACCTTATAAGAATAGCTTTCTATCAATAGAAGTCCACCAGGACGAAGGGTACCAGCCTCTCGCCCTACTTGCCCGGCTAAAATTAGCTTTTACTCCTAAACAGGTTTGGTCACTTGTATTTTGGGTCTTTTAATATAAAAATTTATTTTTAGAAATGTATTCGCAAATGCGATTAAATTTATTTTTGGAAATGTATTCGCATTCTTACGAAAGAGTACCGTAATCAATTTCGGAGTTTATTAACGCAACTTTATTAAGTTCCTGCTAAGCTTTTTTGTTATGCGTATTTGTATAATTCATTATTTACCGGAAGTTGGGTGAAGGTTTATTAAGAGCCTCAATTTGATATAACGGTATCTGAAGCATCATTGTATGGTAATTTGATGAAAAATTTAACCAAACATAAACCCTTTTATTCGCACAACAAGACATATTCAGACATGTATATATGACTGGTACGTACTTAATTTGAAATCACATCATAAATAGAACATTTAAAATTACCTACTATTTAACTATATATACATGTAAGCATCATCGGTGCTCCTGGAAAACTAGAAAGAGGATAGTTAAATAATTTATTAATTTTTCATTTCACCGACTACTTATTTTATGATAAAGCTTTCCCGCGTGATTGTCTTCGTATACTAGATTTAAAGCCCAATTCAGCATAGATTGTTCAGGCAGTTCAAGGAGCTGTTTGAATAACTTATTACTGTTATATCGATGTGACCAAATGTTCAGAACTATCGTTTAACAGGCGGCATAGACCAAGTCATTATCATCATTGAAGTTTATTTTAAGTCAATGCTACTAAAGTTGTTTCAAACCATTAACGTAACCAATAACGATCAGTTTTACCAATCATACGCCCTTACGAGGGACTTAGAGCCCTTGCTATGTTGCGTGTTTATGAAGTGAAATTAAAGCTTGAAGGTTTACACTAGCGATGTAAATTTCCGACTACACGTGATAAATATATGTATGTAAAAATAATTTTCTTGCTGTTGCTGTTAGAATTAAGGTAATGCTTTGGTTTGTTCGCCGTATATAATTAAATATAAATTAATGTTGGAAGGTATTAAAATGAAATTCGATAGATTTATACATTTAAAACAGTATTGGTTTCCCAACTGTATCCTACTCTATTTATACTATGCAAGATTGATTAGAAAAATAATTTATTTAAAATGCTTTGACGATTGATATTTGAATGATAAATGAAATAAAATTTCATTTATCATTCAAAGTCAAGATCTTAGAATCTTGACAACGGTGACAACCCCAACTGATGTTAATCATTTGATGTAGAACGCACCGCTAAAGCGCACACTATGTGCGCTCAACGCGTTGTCACAACATGCTGATTTGTTTTTAACTGCTCGGATTGAATTCATAAGGACCGCTCATAATATAAATTTTAAGTAACCACATATACTTATTAAGGACACACATGTTATTACTATCTTCCGCACGCGGTTTCGCCCGCGTAACTCCCTTTCCCGTAAGAACTTCACAATAAAATACAACCTTATAGCCTTTCTCGATAAATAGGCTGTGTAACACCGAAATTATTTTTCAAATCGGACCAAGTAGTTCCTGATAATCTCAGGCTTAGAATCCGGGTTCAAGCATAGAAACAAACTCTTCAACTTTACATATAAAATAAGAAAATAAAATGTTATTTAAAACACTCTTTTGTATAGAAAACCTGTACCGATGGTATGACAATTATAATATTAATTAGATTCAAAATCTCGTTTTCGAACACTGTAAATATTTAAAAACATCGTACCATTCGTTATATTATGTAAAGCTAGGTCATCAGTTCGACCCAATTTTGAAATTCCAGTAAATATGTATATTACCAGTTGGATATTTAAATTCTTGTCTTGTATGTCGCGTGACTTATACGTGATTCTTGATTTGATAATAATAAACAAAGAAATACAGCCTGCGACTGGTATTAGTAATCAACCAGATGGCTTGCCACTGACTAACTAAAGCGCTACGTCATATATTATAAACTAGCTTCCTGCGTGCGGTTTCACCCGCGTAACTCCCGTCCCCGTGGGAACTTCATAATTAAATATAGCCTATATTAATCAGATAATGTAGCATTCAAATGGTGAAAGAATTTTTAAAATCCGTCCAGTACTTTTTGAGCCAATTCGTTACAAACATACTTAAATACAAATCTTTCCTCTTTATAATATTAGTATCATCATCATCATCATCAGCCCGTATAACGTCCACTGCTGAACATGAGCCTCCTCCCGAGGGAGGGGATTTGCCATAGTCACCACGCTTGTCAGACGGGTTGATGACCGCAGTATTATGTTGTACCACACAAGGAAACGCTGCTGCCCGTTCCTTGATAAACGATTATTATAGATGATGTTATAATAATCGGGACCAACGGCTTAACGTGCTTTCCGAGGCACGGAGGGTAGTCCCTCAACCAACCAGACCCGGAAAGAATTCTTAGAATTTACACAGTTTTTATGTCCGGCGTGGGGATCGAACCCACGCCCTCCGAGATTTAAAGCGAGCCAAATACCGCTACGCTACAGAGGTTGTCAATATTAGTATAGATAATCAAAATATGTAAAACTTAGGTTTCCTATCATTATTATTTTAATCTTTTCGTACATTAAATGACGATCGCAATCCCATCTTATCTTATACTAATTACACAACTTTTATACGACTTATATAAACTTAAAGAAACATGGCTTTGCTGTGGTCGCCGGTTCGATCCCCACCCAATGCACAACCGACGTGAACCCACTCGTAACACAAGCATTTTTGCTTAGCACGAGGATTTAACAAGAATACTAGCAGACTGCCAAACTCTGCTAGTAATCTTAAAAAAAAGAAATGTAGGTATAAGATTATGTTTAAGTTAGATATCTATGAAATACCCATCTTCCATTGCTAAAACAACTTTTTATTAATCTAGTCATTTCATCACGTTAACTAGCGTTTAGATGTAGGGAGTCCCTTAATAGGCTTAGGGAATTAATTTTCAGAATATCCTTTCTTGTGCCAAATTTTAGTAGGTACTTATATGGCATTCCGTTCTTTCCGAGCTGTGTGTAGATAGATCAGTCCGTAAAGTTTGCCTATTAAATAGACAGCAAAAGATTTAAATTAATAATTTACCTTTACCTCCTACATTGTTATCGATCTCCACTCAACATATTAATTATTATGTAAATAAAAAGTAAGTACGTATGCTATTATTAAGTATCCCAATTTAGGTAAAGGCAGACGTTTTTTCTATACCTACTAGTACCTATTATAAAGCTGAAGAGTTAGTTTGAAACTACTAATCCGAATTGAAAAATGATCATATTTAACGAGGCAGGCTATATATCATCACGATAAGGCTGATAGGAGCGGAGCACCAATGAAGAGTGTTACAAAATCGGGGGCAGCCCTAAGTAACTAGTAAAGCAAAGATCCCAGACTGCTGGCAGCATTGCTCCGTTAAATGGCAATGCTTACCTGCTGTGCAAAGTAAATAAGCACTCGGGTAACGTGCAGTATTAAAAACGACCCCTGCGTCCTTATAAATTAATTTGGTTGTCGCCCCCACGGCGCTAACGGTAAAAGGTTATAAAAAAATTAGAAGTGCAGAGGTGCACACGGGCGTAGCGGTCCTAGGGAGCCCCGAGCGCCGTTCGCTGCGTAGCCCCGCACTTTTAAGGGGGCGCTAGGTCTAATGCTAGAGAACTTCGGCTAGAGACGCCTCTATAGAAGTGAGTTAATTTACTTATATAAGTACAAGTAGATTTACTTACAAGTATACGTGACGTTTATTTACTTACTTATAAGTATACGTGATCATTCTAGATAAAAAGTTTTATAAAAAGCCAATTTATTTTAACAGATAAGATTGTTATAAATATATTACTATTTTATAGTTAAATAGATAATGGCCTATTATTTCTTGGCATATTGAGATAAAACTTTTATAAAAAATATATTGACATAATAATTTTCATTACTCAGCAATAACTAAATAATACAATAATTTTCCCTCTATCAAACCACTTTAATGAAGTGGTGTATAGCCTTCGTAAGCCATTAAACGTAATTCACTGACAATTTAAATACCGTTTAATCAAACTGTCACTTTATTATAAAACAATTACTTCGTCATCAATTCATCATCATCATAATTGTCACCAGCCCGTATAATGTTCACTGCAAGCCATGGGCATTATTTCTAGGGAGGGTTTTTGCCATGGTCACCACGCTAAGCAAGCGGGTTGGTGACCGCAATATTAATTATGTAATAACACACGCAGGTACACAATTGTTATAGTTAATGTTATAACAATCTAGACGAATAGCTTAACGTGCTTTCCTAAGCTCGGAGGTTGACTACCCTCCGACTAACCACGACTACGACTAACCCTGTGTGTCCATCAGCCTATCAGACCCGGTTTGTTTTTTAGAATTAATACATAGATTTCATGTGCGGAGCGAACCCATGACCCCCCAGACTTAAGGTCACAGCTCATTAGAGCCACCCGGCACCCACCCCACACCGCCTCGTCGCACGGCGTCCACTCGTTGTCGACAGGTGGTCCACGGGTGGACGCCGCGTTATCACCAATAAATGTCGCGCGATCAACCAGTGGACCCCGCGCGGTCAACGAGTGAATGCCGCGTGATAAACGAGTGGATGTTAACAATCGGCGCATCGCCAAGTATCGTCCTCGCGTGAATTATTCGCGGGCAGCGCGCGGTCCACTCGGGACCCGCGCGTTGGCAATGCACAGTCAACGCAAGGCAAGCATGCTAGCAGCGAGTTGTCACCGAGAGGTCCACTCGCCGTACGCGCGTGGATGGCTTACGACCGAGGGGATCCGGTGACGCTACAGAGTTGATATAGTGACCGCATACCCATACAAGTCCATATAAAGAATACTAGCAGCAGGAGGCGAGGCGGTGCGCAGTGGTTGCCGGGTGGCTCTAATAAGCTGTGACCTTTAAAGCGAGACCGCTAGGCCACAGAGGTTGTCAATTATAATTACTTGTAAATACATAATTATGTCAGAGTCAGTCTATTCAATAAAATATCAAATAAGGCTAAGGATATCAACGACAATGTCAAGAGATAACCTATATTAATAAATGCAATATCATAGAAACAATTTTACCATTGAAATCTGTTCATATTATAAATCAAGATTGTATCAAGGAGGTAAATAATAAGACAACTCATTAAAGGTTAGTATACTTTACAAAGATTTATTATTACATCAGATGTTGTGTTGTTAGAACTAGATTTTACTAAGATATGGACTATTCGTTATTAATGTTATTATAAACTACTGTATATTCAATGGCGTAGCTAAAAAAAATAGCCTAAACCAATGGAGTCCAACAGGACTTATTGAAGTTGTTTTTTTGTTTTATTACATTAATACTGATGTAATAAAACAAAAAAAGTCTCGTAGTACGTAGTCTCGTTTGGTTAAGTGAGGTCAAGTGTCATAATGTCATAACAATTAAGTGAATAATATAATAATTATGCGCATTCACTGAAACGTGCAACTAAATTTAACAATATGAGTGGCACGGAACTTACGATTCGTATTATTTTCCGCTGACATTGATAAAACCTAATTTGAGCACAGTTTTTTGCCCCAGGGCCCTTGATCGTCTAGCTACGCCACTGTGTATGTTACACATCAATGAAATTAAAGAAATTGTATGTACAAACCAAGCTTATTTAGTCGGTGTGAATACTCAGCGAAATGATTTATTTATATTTATATTTGATTTATGTATATATATTTTCAATAGCATTAAAAATTACGGGCACAATCTTATATTGTATCGCATGGCACTAGAGCTCTGTTTACCATGTACATTTATCATTGTCTTGAGGGAAACTTATTTGCTAAAAATATATGCCTATTTTTAATATTACGTGTTAATAGTAATAATGATGGTGATAAAATAAAATATGAAATTATTTTGACAATTCATGTAGTGTCTTTCACAATCACAATCACTTTGACAAAACTACATGAATTGTATGTTAAAAATATTTGTTGTTTATTTATAGTAGCCTTTTATAGCTGTATAATGTATGTACCTACTTTATGTAATTTGTGGAGATAAAATAAACATTTTTATTATTATTATTATTTATATATTTTATATCTAATCTTTAGAGCCTCGACAAACTGTGACTCGAGTACGATTTATTCTGTGTGGCCCACGTGTTAACGACTGCTGCAATACAGCCGTCAGCACGGTGTAAGCGATAAGATTTTGCGGCCCACACTGATTGCGGTCTCAAATGATCGTATGAAACCTTCAGCAGAAAATTTGCCGACCACTGCTTTAGAGGCACATTGCAAACATTTAATTTCCGCATAGTCATCAAATCGTTTCGGCAAATTGATAACAAATAAAAGTAAACAATATTTTCAAATAAGTCATAATGACCCAAGAAAAAACTATTAATAATACAAAAAGAAATAAGTTATGTTTTTATAAATACTTATTACGCAAGACTATAAAAAAGTAACGGCCTACCAGTACTACACATAAATTAAATTCGCATTAAAGGTAAACATTAATCAATTATTTTTGCCGAATAAAAACATTTATGAGGTGTTTGAAATGATTTATGGTAATTTTACATTTCTTATGTTATAATTAACTTATAACATAAAAATATGGACTTTCCTTGTAATATGATTTAGGAACTTAATTTACTTGACAAAAAAATGTAAGTAGGTATATTTTTGTATTATTTATTGTTCATTTATTCTTTACTAGCGGCCCGCCCCGGCTTCGCACGGGTGGACTTTTATACCCTACCCCTGCCCTACCCTACCCCTACCCTAACCCTACCCTACCCCTACCCCTACCCTACCCTACCCCTACCCCTACCCTACACCTACCCTACCCCTACCCTACCCTACCCCTACCCTACCCCTACCATACCCCTACCTTACCCCTACCCTACCCTACCCCTACCCTACCCCTACCCTACCCTACCCTACCCTACCCTACCCCTACCCAAAAGTATCCTATGTCCTTCTCCCAGTTCTTAGCTACCTCCCTACTAATTTTCAGCCAAATCGGTTCAGCCGTTCTTGAGTTATAAATAGTGTAACTAACACGACTTTCTTTTGTTTTTAAAATGTATTCTGCTATTCGGGACGGAAACAAATCCAACAAATCAAAAACCATGGCAATCGGTCCAGCCGTTCTCGAGTTATAAGTGTTGTAACAAACACGACTTTCTTTTATGTATATAGATAGGTAATTTGTATGTTTATTGGTGTGTATACTATATAGTACCTATAAACACAAAAACGATTTATTAAATTAACTATAAAAATGTACCTTCATTCATTGTAATATGATTTAGGTAGGTACTTAATTTCATCTTTTTCATTTCTCAAAAATCATTCATTTTTTTTAACAGAATACGGCAATAATAGCTTCATGTGTTATGGATAGTTAATCGTAAACCATTACCGTAAAAAGCCTGTCTTTATCTAACTCAGTGATTTTCAATCTTTGTGATGTCGCGACCCCTATACAAGTTGAAAAATGGATTTAATGGATTATTTTAAAAACGTTGTAAATGTTTTTTTTATAATAAGCTGCGAGTTTTGAAAATAAGAATGATATAAGTTGACAAAGTTTTTTACTGGCGACCCCTCGAGTCTAGTTGACCACCCTGGGGGTCGCGACCCACAGGTTGACAAACACTGATCTAACTTATTATGTTTTGACACACCATATTTATATTACACTCCTTTGAATATACGCGACCTAGACTATACCAAAAAATGACACAATACCAAGCAATTTGTTCATAAATCATAATCAATTTGTTGGAAGACTTTTGGAGTTGTTTTCTACAGACATATAACTTGGAACACATTGTAAAGTGTCTGTCATTGCCATTGAAAACCCTTCTTTTTTTTATCAACTCCTTTGTTGTTCTTTAAATAAAGCCGGACTCAGAACGATCCGTGGTTTATACAAATAATTGTCCCAGACGGGAAGCGAAAACCAAATACTAGATCTCAGAAGCTAGGTACTTCTGTAACTGAGCCACCATCGCGGCATCTCAGTAAACTCTATCATAATGTATCGTCCTCACCAATCATACCTCATATTTGAGGAGATAACCAAATAATTAGGCGAATAAGCTTTATTCTTTTTTATTGGCTATTGTCTCATATTTCTATACATATAGAAAATGTAACTGTGAGCTTCTTCAAACATATTCTTAACCCTTAGCCATGCAACAGATCATCATCATCATCAACAGCCCGTTTACGTCCACTGCTGAACATGGGCCTCCTCTTAACAGACCTTGGCAAGCCAGGATCGTAGAGGGATATTGCCATAATCACCACGCTTGGCAGACGGATTGGTGATCGCAGTAAGATGTTAACCTTGAGCTAATAGATGCTGCTGCCCATCCATCAGCCATATGTCCCTTAGTCGCCTCTTACGACACCCATGGGAGGACATGGGGTGGTCTATTCTAAGCCGGAAACCACACGGCTACAGATATCTGACACCATATTTTTACTCTTTTTCTATTTTATTACAGTTCAAATTCAATTATTTTTTACTTAAAATATGTTTTGACCAATTTAAACAATGAACCACCTTTTTTGTTGACAGGGAGAAATGCATTTACGCATGCCCTCCACTTCTGCAGCGCTCCTGCGCCGGCGAAGGGGTATGTGGGACTCGCCCTCTACATAGCGTGGTATGCTAGTCATACCATGAGGAGAGGACCCTACTCCACAAAAACCCCACGGACACTCCTCCGTCCGCTGTTAGTGAGGGTCAGGAACGCTGGGCAATCCGGCCTTACCAATGAAACCATATGGTTAAAACTTACTTAACAGGAACAAGTGACAATATGATCATATATTTAAAGTAATATTAGTTGTCCTTTTGGGTATAATAAACAAAATAACATATTATTATACGATATTAATTCAGCACTGACGCATTAACAAATACGTGTACTTGTCACAAAAATCCGCAAGACATATAAAATTAATTAATATTTGTTCCAATCAATTATTTGAGAAACTTAAAATAAGTAACAATAATAAAAAGAATATACTATATATAACTAGCTTCTCGCGCGCGGTTACACCCGTGTAACTCTCGTTCCCGTGGGAACTTTATACTTAAATATAGCCTATGTCATCCGGGGATAGAATAGCTTTTGGTCTTGTAGTTTCCGAGCCTCCGAGCCTATTCAATACAAACAAACAATCAAAACTTTCTTCTTTATAATATTAGTATAGATTGACCGGTGCGATGGCGAGATCAGAGGTCCTCAGCCAAATTCTATTTAAATTGAAGCCACACACTCCTTCTTTTTTTTTGTTTTTTTTTTGTTTTCTAAAATTCATTTCCGTCACGGCGACGTCACCTACCACGTTGCACAGGTAATAACAGGCCATGGCTGCTTCGGCCACTACCTGTGCAACGTGGCGCAGAGAGAGCCGGACACTCGCTGTCACCACTGTGACTGTGCCGACGATACGGCGCAGCACACGGTGGTCGAGTGTCCGGCGTGGGCCAACGAGCGGGAGGAGCTCGTTGGCGTGGTGGGAGACGACCTCTCGCTGCCGACCATCATTTCGAAGATGGTTCAAAGCGAGAGGTCGTGGGAGGCGGTTGCCTCCTTCTGTAGACAAGTTATGTCACAGAAGGAGGCCGCGGAGCGGGAGAGGGAAGTAGATCCCTCTGCCCACCCGCTTCGCAGACGGCGTGTTGGCCGTCGGCGGCGGGCCGAAACCCGCCGCCTACCGCCCTAGGCTCGGCCTTGGGGAGTGGGGAACATGGGCTCCGCTCCCTTCGAGGCTGACCCATGAGGAGTAGGGACGCCTCTACACTCCGGGCGTCCCTATAATTGGGCAAATGGGCCACTGTAAGTGTGGCCCTGGAGATGCCGCGGTACCATATTGGCCGCGGGTGCCGTCGGGGGGCCGGATTGCTCGAAGGAGTGTCCGGGAGGTTTTAGTGGTGTAGGGTCCTCTCCTCGTGGTATGACTTTAGCATACCACGCTATGGAGAGGGCGAGTCACACCGCCAGCGCGCGAATACGCTGCAGCGGCGGAGGGAATGCGTAAATGAATTACCCCTTTTTTTATATATGGAACTCGCCCTCTCCATAGCGTGGTATGCTAAACTCATACCACGAGGAGAGGACCCTACTAACCTACTAACCATTAAAACCTCCTGGACACTCCTTCAATCCGCCGTTGGCGGGTACACATGAGCAATCCGGCCCCAAGCCACACACTCCTGGAGGCACCCTTAACGGGCCAGGGCTATATGATAAATATTCCAATAATGACCATGGGTATATAAGAAGTTCATACGAGATCGTGCTAATGAAGCTAATATAAAATAATCGCGTTAGACAAGTCTCATGGAAATTGCACGATGAACTTAGTTCATAAAAGCAAAGACTGTTATTATTCAGTGATCTTTTAACATTAAAATGCTCCTAATTATGAACCTCTTAACTGGAAATGGGTGCAATTAACTACATTACTTACATATAATTTTGTCATTTCAATGTATCATTTCCTGTTAAAATTTAAATGACGTGTTATCTTTTCCGACAATCGCGTAGGTAAATTGTTCTACTCGTGTACATAGTCAGCATTCATAACAATAATCATTTTATAGAGGTAGACAAATCTCCTTTATTTACACAATATACTTTATAACATATCCAATTTTTTTTTGCACCTGTCCCGTTTGATTTCCGGCTCGCCTAATTTGGATGTGTGTTAAAAACTTATGTCAAAGCCAGTACCGTAAATAGGACGGTGCCACCGGTGCCCAGGCACAGGGCGTAGACACTGGGGGGGGGGGGGGGGGGGGCTTAGACCAGGGGGGACTATTATTTATTCGGTTTGCTTCTCATTGCTTATAATTATTTATTTATTTTTCACATGTGCACTATTGAACTTGTTAGTGAGACACAGTGGGTGGTAAGGAAGTGGAAAGGTAAAAAAAAAACAAGGTCACCGTTACTGAAGCCCGCACCAGGGCGCAGAAAAGACTATTTACGGCACTGTATAATCATACATCGATTAGGGTCATATATTTACAACCACTAAGAGCGTTTTCGCACTACGTCCGATCCGAATCTGATCCGAACCCGTAAAAATATTGGTCTAGAAATTTGGAAAGATATCGGATGACGGATCTCGGATCTAGTGCGTAAATTACCATAGAAATAGTTTTACGGCTACTACGGACCGAGGTACTACACAGACTTAAAGTAGGTAGCTGATGGAGCGTTGTTATGCTAAAATGCAGAAGAGTTCCAGTCAAAAATATATTTTATTTTTGCTATCTAAACACCATTTATTTAATAACATTAAATATTCATAATATTACCATAATATTATCCTGTCTAATATTCCTGATATGGCAAAGTCAAACTAGAACAAGTCCAATAAATCCTAAATTATACTATGAAGTAGTTTCATAAAGAATCTTTATCGAGCCACATCATGACCATGAAGAAGCATAGCAACACTACCTAGAGACTCACGTGATTGTGATATACCTATGTAGCTCGAATATTGATCGAGGTACTGGAATAGTGGTTCTTAACCTTATTCCCTTGAGACCCAACGTATAAATATATTAGAAGCCTGCGACCATATTTTATTTATTTTCAGTGTTAATTAAATAATAGGAGCAGCTAATTCCGTAAGTTAAATTTGAACTTATATTAACGATCCAAGAAATCCGGCAAGCCTTTACCAATACGGGCGCAACTCTTTTTGTGTTGCACCCGGCAGAACGATTCCGTATGTAGCAATCTAGCAATAGCAACGACAGCAAACATGTGTTATATTATTATACTAGATTTCCGCGCGCAGTTTCACCCGTTTAACTTCCGTTCCCGTGGGAATTTCATAATTAAATATAGCCTATATTAATCAGTAATAATGTAGCATTCAAATGTTGAAAGAATTTTTTAAATCGGTCCTATACTTTTTGAGCCAATTCGTTACAAACATACTTACATACAAATCTTTCCTCTTTATAATATTAGCCGCAACCACGCTAGTGGTAGCCATACTTGTATATTGCCATCAACAAGCGACTAACTTTTAGGTAAAACGTATATTTTTTTAAAGTTTTACGTTATCGCCCAGCCGGTTTAAGAAACGCTGCCCTAGAACTTAGACTCTACGTATAGGTATGATCATATTGAGCTTTATTGACTTTAGTACCTACTCGCGTATTTCCCGACTTGCGACCAGGATGTGATTGTATTCTGGATATAACATATTCGAACTCGATATGAGTAATAAAGCTGTGTGTAGGTATCTGATATATGAATCACATTTATATAAATCTGATTCACAACGGACTATGAAACTCGGCTAAAGTTGTATGAGGAATATAAATGTGGGTAGGTATGTAATACTTAGACAACTTTGTTTAAACATCGACGTCGGGGACTTAGTAACTAAATTATATGTTACTCATCCTTAATCATGTTTTTCATTGTTATATTTGTAAAACCACAATTGATTAGAAACATAAACTTATTGTTGCATAGCATAAACAATAAAAAATATATTCATTATTGAACTACTTTCTCATTTTTAAATGTTTTGAACACTTTATGGAAAACTTTACCTTATACTATATTTCCCCCAACGTCCCCCTTAGAGACGTGTTACAAAGAGATTAATAATTTTCGATGACCGACTGTGGTTCCACCTACACCTTGGTTAAGGCATTAGGGGCTTTACTTATTATGATGCAGGTTTGAATCCTGTCGGTGGTCGAATTTTATTAATCTCAATTATGAAATAACTATACTATATAAAGTAAATGTATCTAATAATGTTCCCGAAATAAAATATAACTGAACTGAATAAAAAATGTATTAAAAATAGCAATATTATTTACTTTTTTCGATACAGTCAACGGCTTTCTCGGGCCTTTTATCATTGAAGTGTTATAAATTATAAAAGCTTACTATAAATAAACACTTATTAATTGATAATTAATTAATCTGTTATTGCTGCTGTCTTATGTTTATATGTCTATGTATTGAAGAAAGGCAGTAGGTCAAGTGCATATATCAATATTGGAGCAATGATCGATACAATACATTAATGACGTCCGTAGTTATGTTTCTATTATAAATAGTATAAGTTTGTATTTTAGTTTCGAATAAACTCAAAAAGTACTGAACGGATTTCGATAATTCCTTCACTATTGGAATGCTACATTATCCCTGAGTAACATAGGCTGTAAAAGTCCACCCGTGCGAAGGAGAAGCTAGTTTATTTATAAAACACTCGAATTAATCAAGTCAGTTTAAAATCAGTTTAAGACCTTGCGATTTGATACATAATTTTACATAGTTGCAAAAGTTCTTTAAATCATGATTAATGTAATCAACTGATGAGTTGTGCAATATATGTCGATACGTATCTATTTAAAATACTAATAATAGTATTTTTTAAATACTTTAATTTGTTTATTATTTATGAATGAAAATATTACTTTGTTATTCATATGTTACAGTCATTGTGATTTAATAGATATTATACATAATGATTGGTCATTATATATAATGACTAAATTGTCTAGACAATATACTAAATTTATTACTTTATCCGGATATTATTGATATTAACGGGCCAAAGTTAACCAAAGTAATAATCTCAGGAGACAGAAGTGATGTATTATTATTGTAGTTAATTCATGTCAGTTGATTTTGAATATGTTATTATATTAGTCTTTAAAGAGTTATACCAAATACTCGTACCTCTATATGTCACCGGAAAGTAATAAAAATCGTTAGTCGATCAACTAACGGGGTTTCGGGTGGTTAAAAAAAACCTTAACCTATATCAATTCAACCGGACTTATTGAAGATGAAGTTTTTTTGTTTTGTTTCAATAGTCTTTACCTGTACCTACTATTTTTATTACTTTATCCAAGTCTACGAAGGTATTATATAAAACTGCTAGTCAATGTGATTAATTCTGTGTCATTTATCACTTTGTCTAAATTGAGTAGACATTGTAAATAATAGCTAGATAGTATATATAATATCTGGAGTTATTACTTTGGCTGTGACATATGTACCTATATATATATACTGGGTGACTTTTTTACCGTCTTGAAAATAATAGGCCGTGATATGTATAATATGAAATAGATGTCTAAGGCATAGTAATTTTATCTTTTTTTTTACTGACATAGAGTGAAAATCGTAACGATAAAATTTATGCGGCCAGTAGAGCCACATAGTACCTTAGTAGGTAGTTACGCTATTTAGATCACTCTATTCATTCATATGTGATTGCGGCATAGGTATTATAGGCACCTATTCTAACTAACGTAACGTAAATTCGCTCCAAGGGACAGTAGACCTGAATATTTGATATAAATTTCAACTTGATACCCCCACGCGTTCCTGAGAAAGACGATCGGACGGATAACAAAGTGGTCCTATAAGGGTTCCGTTTTTTCCTTTCGAGGTACGAACCCTAAAAAAAGAGTTATTTCGACTTCATCCATTGCAAATCCCACACTAAGAAAAACACAAAAAACTTTCTTCTAATAATATAAGGAAGTAAATAAAGATATCGCCGCATTGATTCATAGAACAGAGTAGGTCAAGTGCATGCCTCAAATTTAGGGCAATAACCTACAGTAACGCAGTTGGTTACTGATGTATCAGAGAAACGGTATCGATACATTTATTTTATTTTTACTTACACTGTTTTTAGTTCAAGGTTAAAACGAAAATAACATTGGGAACGAGTAATGTAATGTATATGTATGTATACTTACTATCACTTTCATACAAACATATAAAATTACTTACTTCCCACACGCGGTTTCACCCGAGTACCCCCCTTTTGCGTGGATACTTCATAATTAAATATAGACTATGTTACTCCTATATAACGTCGCATTTTAATGGTGAATTTTTTTTCTAAATCCATCCAGCAGTTTTTAACTTTATTCGTAACAAATGTACAAAAATTTTAAAATATTAAAGTATCCTCTTTATAATAAACATATCTATATTATACCTTTATTGTAAATGTTAAGCTCAAATCGGCAATACGACTAATTTAACAATAAAAATAAATATATTTATTGTCCAGATATACAATAAATTCAATAATTTATGTTTGAGATAAAGATAGCCTTACCTTTCGGCACCCGGCTTTGTATTGTGTAGGTCAAGTTCCGAAACTCCAAATCCATTTTTGGACCGGCTGAAACAAAATAACATTTCATTTATTAGACACATAAGAATAAGCAGAGAACGCGACAACTACTATGTTTTTTGTAAAGAATCACGTTAAAATTAAAATGAGCTAACAAAATAGTACTACAAAAAGTAACCTTTTATTCAATTACTAAAAATTACGTAATTTCGAACCCTGAAAAGTCTTGCTATATATAAACTTATTAACACGCGTTTATCCATCTGAGAAACTCGTGAATCTGTCAAATTTAAGCTTATATCGAATACCAACTTTTATTCTCACTCATATACGGTTATTTACTGTTTCGTTCCATGGCTTAAACAAATTATCACTACATAGTATAAAACAAAGTCGCTTTCTCTGTCCCTATATCTCTATGTATGCTTAAATCTTTAAAACTACGCAACGGATTTTGATGCCGTTTATTTTTAATAGATAGAGCGATTCAAGAGGAAGTTTCAAGAGGAAGGCATTGCGCCCGTGCGGAGCCGGGGCGGGTCGCTAGTGTCACATAATTTGTTTTGCGATTTATCGCATAGGACGAAACGATCGTGGGACGAAACAGTGATTGTGTCTTCTAAGCTTGATAACGTAGTTCATGCATCTCGCACTTGACCAGTTTTTATTTTTAATTCCAATAACAAATCATCTTTGTTTTTATTTTCTAAAATTGTGAGATTACTAAGCAAATGCCACCTAACCTAGTAATGTAATATTCGTTATTGTGGGATTAGGTAATAAATTGCAGAGTATAAATTATTTTAATAGGTAGGCTAGCCTTTATTGGCTACTTCTTTAATATCAAATCGATGATATAATTTTAAAACGACATATTCCTAATTCTAGATAACACCTACATCAAAAAATATGAATAAGGAAATAACCACTACTCTGTTAATAGAAGGCAGTCTAGGAGCTAATAATAATGTGTTTATGATAATGATGTTTTATTTTCAACCATATCCATTTTCAAATATATTTTATAAAAACATATGGAAGAATAATAATATGAGGCTTTATAATGTATCAAAACTATATGCAAGCTAGATCGCAAAACAGTACCTACGCAATATTATACATGAGCAAAAAGCAATTGAAAATTATTAAACTATGTTTCATCATTTTTTTTTTGTTTGACTGTTCAGAAACATTTATCTCAAAGCGGACAGCCGTCCCTTCCTGTCGTTACTACGCCCTTGAATACTGACCTACAATACGACCTGAATGATTACCGAAAACCAGTCATTATCGCAAAACTAAATATATAACTGAATAAAATTATATATTTATTTTTTCGTAGTTATATTTTCGTCGCAAACAAGATGGCCCGTCAGATGTTTATAAAATAAATGTATATGCAATCTATGTAAAAATATATGATGTATCATTCCATATGTTGAAACTCTTCACAATAAAATAACAAAGAAGCTTTACAAAGCAATATAATGGAGAAAGTCTTATATTTTCACAAGCACTGCTTCTGACCTCGAAAGTAAGAAATGTTCTAATGGTTTCACTTGAAACACGCAAGCGTTCCTCAAATTCGGAAGTTTATTTTTATTTTACACCATAAAAGTGTGGATCTTGATGCTATTAACCAATTAATCTATACCTGCTAATGCAATAAAAGAGTTGTTCAGATGAAAGCGTCTATGTTTAAAACCGTGGTCGTCAAACTGTGGCCTGCGGGCCGCATGTGGCCCGATGACGATAAATGTGCGACTCGCGGGCTAACGGTTTCTGTAATGCAGTCGCCAGCAGCACGAGGTAAACTATAAAATTATGCCGGCCCGCTGTGATACCCTATATGTGGCCTTTGAACATATAAGTGTGACGACCACTGCTCTTAAACCAGTTTGATTTCTATATCTTTAGAATTTAATAGCAGAAAGCATATAAAATATCATGACGCTAAATTACCTGAGCAGCAATATATTATAGGGGATAAAATATAATGACCACCAAAAATATATACTTGACACCAGAAAAATAAAGTCTAAAATTGTAATAGTACTAGCTATTTTAGTCACGACTGCACTTCAAATTGTATTCGAACACCAAATGTAGTAAATAAATGATCACATAATGTAGTAAATGATCACCAAATCTTAGCGAGCAAATGATTGCGCTATTCTACCTTAATAAAATCAATGAAAAATGACAATCGGTTAGGTTAGGTTAGAGCAGCGGCCATACAACGCACGAGCCGAGCGAGCGAAGCGAGCGGTGCCGCGGTAGCGGCCGGCGAGTGCCATAACCGAATAGTAAATTTAGTAAAACATTTAGGTACTTTTGGTGATCATTTACTACTTTTGGGTTAACAATGATTTATTTGGAGTCATTTTGCTTAAATACGATAGCGAAATGTTAAAACTTTGGTTACCATTTTACATTAAAATGCGGGTTTAATTTTGGTGATCATTTTTACTATATCTGATGGTAAGTTAAACATAAGCCATATTATAGTTATATCAATTACTATCAAAAGTAAATATATACAGTTTATTAAGTATTTAAATCGTTGTATCATCGCACATTCAACAGAAAGAGTTTAAACTTATATAGGTAGGTACATAGCTAGTTATTAAGCTATATTAAATAAACAATAAAACCAAGTCTTGTCAGTTTGGTAAAAAATAGTCATTAAACTTTTTAATCTACTAGCTTCCCGCGCGCGGTTTCACCCGCGTAACTTCCGTTCCCGTGGGAAATCGTAATAAAATATAGCCTATGTCCTTTCTCAGGCTCTAGACTATATCTGTACCAAATTTCATTTAAATCGCTTCAGTAGTTAAGGCGTGATTGCGTAACAGACAGACAGACAGACAGAGTTATTTTCACATTTATAATATTAATATGTCCTTTCTCAGGCTCTAGACTATATCTGTACCAAATTTCATTTAACTCGCTTCAGTAGTTAAGGCGTGATTGCGTAACAGACAGACAGACAGACAGAGTTACTTTCACATTTATAATATTAATATAGTAAGGAAGTAAGGATTAGTGCATATGTGTATTGATATTAATTTACCAATTTGGTAAATATCTACTTTAACATAAATATTCTGTTATGCATTTGAATCAAATATCGCTTTCATAAAAGTTATCTGAAAAAGAATTCATTATTGAATTAAGCTCGCCATAGTACCTATATATTGTTTCTGTAATATAAACTTTGTGCAATGTTTTTACTGAGTGCAATAAAATAAAAGGTCTTTAATTTACTAATAATTGTGATAAATAGCATAAATCACGATGTCAATATCAAAAACATAAGTTAAGATATTGCGGAACAGAATACTTAGATAGCAATAATAACAAAACAGTTCCGTTCTTATATCTTGACTGAAGAATGTGACAATAAATCTTTCATAAATAAATACTGTAGGTACACGAAGCGATACAGCAATAAATAAATACCTAGTGGAATTAAGTACCGCGGGACATTGCAACTTGCATTTCTCAATAAGCTAGGGTCAAGAACGAACACTGATGTGTTAATTCCTTCACTTTTACTTCCTAATTCCTTTTGAGATTCGAAGAGCATTTTACTTTAATGGCTTGTAAAAGCCTTTTTATGACCTCGACATTTAACATTTACGGATTCTTTTTATGTAGGTGTTTTTAATTTGACGTATGGCGCTGATATGTGATTTTAATAATACGTTAATATTTTTTTATTATCGTATTGTATGTATATACGAGTAACAGCGGGTTAATAATTTATTTATGCATCAGTTAAAATGTTGGTTTGTATAATATACTTGTAAGGAGAATAAATAAATAAATATCGGTGTCGGTGACAACCTCTGTCTGTAGCGTTGCGGTATAATTCTTGCTTTAAGTCTCGGAGGTCGTGAGTTCGATCCCCACGCCGGATAAGAAATCTTTGTGTAAATTCTTAGATTTATTTCCGGGTCTGGTTGGTAGAGAGACTACTCTTTGTGGCTCGGAAAGCAAATCTGACTGACAAATGTCAGCCTGTGGGTGTGAGGGTAGCCTCGTTACTAATTACGTATGTTCTATGCCCGTCCGAAAAAAACAAAAAAGGTACGTGGTGAAGTAGCAAAACTTGACTTTTGGTATCAGGTATATAGGGATATACAGTTTGATGCACCATTCTACTGTAAAAATAAGTAAACGTTCTTTCTTTGCTTCGTCGCAATTGCCTTATAAAACCAACACTGTATATATTTTGGTAAAGTGTTAGCATAATACCAAATATGTCACAATAACACGGGAAACAAAAGAGTAAAACTTGAAAATCCTGTACGTATTTCAATTAGCAAAATTGAGCCATAGTTTATCACATAATAATATAAAACAGCACGCTGCGAAATGGAGCAGAGAAAATCAAGATAAGTTCTTAATATAACCGTTAGAAAAACAAGATGAAATAAGTGCAGATCAACATAATATCACAACAGATATTTCAAAACGAAAACGCAATTATTAGATAAAGTAGAGTAAGCTTGCAAGGTCGTTACGCTATAGATTACTGTCAAGTTACCACTAATTAACCTTAGAAATATATAGTGGAACGGCCTACATGCTTTATGAACAACCATCAAAGACAGCAGATCTCTTGAAAATTTATTGCAAATGTAACGGGCTAGGCCCGAAATAAGCACGGGTTCTCAAATTGTATCTATCTTTATATATATAATTCTTAAATAATATTTAGGGTAGGGGTAGGGTAGGGTAGGGGTAGGGTAGGGGTATGGTAGGGGTAGGGTAGGGGTAGGGTAGGGTAGAGGTAGGGTAGGGGTAGGGTAGGGGTAGGGGTAGGGGTAGGGTAGGGGTAGGGTAGTGTAGGGGTAGGGTAGGGCTAGGGTAGGGTAGGGGTAGGGTAGGGGTAGGGGTAGGGTAGGGGTAGGGTAGGGGTAGGGTAGGGGTAGGGTAGGGGTAGGGTAGGGTAGGGGTAGGGTAGTGGTAGGGTAGGGTTAGGGTAGGGCAGGGGTAGGGTATAAAAGTCCACCCGTGCGAAGCCGGGGCGGGCCGCTAGTATTCATATATAAAGCTGACGAGTTTGCTGGCTTAAACGCGCTAATCTCTTGAACTGTTAAAATTATTTCAGTGTTAGATAGCCCATTTATCGAAGAAGGCTATAGGCTATAATAATATCATTAAATTATCACGTGAATGGTAGGTACGCTGGCGCTGGTGTAGGGCCGGATTGCTTATGCGTGCCCGGCCCCCGCCAACGGTGGATCTAAGGAGTGTCCGGGGGGTTTAAGTGGTGTAGGGTCCTCTCCTCGTGGTATGAGTTAGCATACCATGCTATGTAGAGGGCGAGTCCCACATATCCCACCGACAGCGCGCGAATACGCTGCAGCGGCGCGCGGCGGTGGGAATACGTAAATGGATTCCGTCCCGGAAATCATTTACTTACGAAAATAAAACGAAAAAAAAATGTACACTGGTGGAACCGCGCGCGGGACTCTTGTGTGTGTACATATATAAAGGGAACTGTTTCTGACTAATATAAACAAAGCTTAACCCTTCACCTTCCGCTGAAACTATTATGTATTAATATCACGTTATGTTTTGTAAAAAATATAATGTTGAAAAGATAAATTTTATTATTTTCCTTATTTTTGCACTATCGTTATCCTAGTACCTTATCTATTCTAATATTATAGGTAGGAAATATTTGATTGTTGGTTGGTTTGCATTGAATAGGCTCCGGAACTACTGAATCGACCTTTCACTGTTAGGAAGGTACATTATCCAGAAGTAGCATCATTTAATTGTGAACCGTCCAAGTACTTACTTTGAATAAGATATTTGTTATAAACTTATTTCATTAAGTTAAGTTGGGCGTCTACATAAAAACTAAATACTAATTGATCGTCAGTCAGCTTTGGTGATCTCAGTAAAATAAATTAAATTAAGTATTTGTAATGGAAAATTTATATACGTAAGTGAGTAAATCTAAATAATTTTAAAGTGTTTGATTCAGTCAAATACTTAAGTATGATTTTAGCAAACGTACATTATTATAAGATGATAAAATTGATAAATTATGTTTATTCTGATTTTAAACGTACATTCACTGGGCAATATGGAAAATCACCATTTTTTTTTTTGGTGTCAGATTAGTTTTTCGAAGTTTTAGGAAGTGTTTCGAGTATCCTGTATCCTGCTTTTGTTCTTTGTTGTCATAAACTGAATGCTGAATGGTTATTGTTTGAACCTGTCGAGAATGACGTCAAACATTTCCAATGCAAATATAGTGGTTAAATTATACAATACATTTAGGTAGGAAATAATGAAACTTGAAAGAAAATAATTTTGGATAATTCCACTAGTACCTTTACACATATTTGTCTGCCTGGACTAGCCGTATAATGTCCGATCGTAAGGCAAAAACATGTATAACTAGTAAATTTTCTATTTAAAAAAATCTAAATAGGTGTAAGACCCAAATTTTAAAGTTGGTGGTGTTACACCCGTGCCTCAGAGAGAACTTTAAGCTTCCCTGCGCCTGATCTCTCACTGTCCCACCGTATTTTAAAAGTTAAGATGGAATAGATAATGCACCTGCGTTTACTGAAGGAAAAGAGAATGCACCGCACACACGTGTGCAAAGTGCACTACCTATAACGTGTCCTGCGCAGGTGACTAATTTCCTAAGAGATTGGCCACAGTGGCCTTAAGTCGGCCTTGGACTTCTAATGTATTTGAAACTTACCATTTTTGATATGAGACATGTTACTTGTGAAGGTACTTTCACGTTTCTTTATAGAAGTCTCTTTTAGTTATGATATTGAAGTGCACGTCTCAATAGAGTCGCTTTCACTGCAGCTTACAATACTAAAACTATCTCTGCACTGTCACTAAATAATACCTAGAACGGTACTTAAAACGGTACTTGCTTCACTATGTCAATAGTTATTGTAATAATAAGATTTTAATAAATACATTAGAATTTGTAGATCTAGTAACACTTTCACATCTATTAAAATATTATTATGTTTATTTAAGCGTAAGTCAAGATAGTAATCAAATATCTTTTCAAAATCTCATTCACTAATATTATTTCCATATTATATTTCTGACTGCGACCACCAATACACTATTTTTGTAAATAACTGATTTCAGAAATGATATTGTCCAAATCAATATAAAGTTACATTTAATGAGGTATCAGATCTTATCACTACAATGTTAATTATTTTCAATGATATAGCAGCAATTATCTATTTACGCTTTAAATTTATGATAAATTAAAACTGAAGTTACGTATTTAAATGATAAACTATTAAGGAAGTTAGAAGTTAGGAAGGGATTGATATTATAAACTTTATTTTAACTGCACAAGGTATACAGTACCTACTTACCCTTCCACATTTCCTTTAAAAGTCTTATAATTTAGTTATTTATATACTAATATTATAAAGAGGAAAAATTTGTTTTTTTGTTATGAAAAGGCTCCGAAACTACTTGACCGATTTGAAAAATTATTTAACCGTTGGAACGCTACAATATCGCCGCATTACATAGGCTATAATTTAATATTAAGTTCCCATTTCAACGGGCTACGCGGTTGAAACCGTGCGCAGGATGCTAGCTTATTATAACACTTCCTTTTTTTTTTTTCTTGGTTTCTTATTTTAGTTTTATTATTAACTAAAATAAAAAACCAACTAAACCTTTGTTTTAATTGTTTATATTTTACTTTCCTTGCATTTTGTACCGTTATTATAGTAATATTTTAACTTCAACAGCCCGTTTACGTCCATAGGTGAACATGGGACTCCGCCCGATGGAGGGTATTTGCCATAGCCACCACGTTTGGCAGGTTGGTTGGTGACCCCAGTATTATGTTGTACTCAACTTGTACTACGCAAGGAAACGCTGCTGCCCGTTCCTTGACTTCCTTGATATACATTTATTATATATTATGTTATAATAATCGTTGCCAACGGCTTAACGTGCTTTCCGAGGCGAGGTTTCCGGCTTCTGGGACCGCAATTAACTGGAACCGCGGTCCCAGTCGACGGATTCGAAAAATTAAATATTTTTCTTCCAGCGACTGGGACCACTCATAGATAACTTAAAAAAAACTATTATTCAAGTCAAAATCGGTACGGTCAAACGAAAAATAATCTAAATTATTTATATGAATATCATTGACTCGTTCTAGACATGATTTTATCCTATGCGCTTAGTAATAGATTAAGCTAGCCCGTTTTTACATAATTCACACATGCAGGTAAACACACAAAGGGAATAGCATTGTATGATTGTATAATACTATCCCTCTCTAGCTCGAGTCCATTTTGCCTGTCGATTTCAAGGTCAGGTAGCCCTTTTGTTATAAACGGGAAATTTTGCATCGCCCGATGACTGGCTCGGCCAATCACTGACAAGTAGCTTATCAATTTAAGAAAGTCAAGTTTTGCATTAGGCAGTTTTTGTTGCAAATTGTGTGATGTGAGTGGTGGTGTAGTGACTTCATTTAATAGTCTTCAGGTATGTAAAACAATTTTTTGTTAAATTATTTATAAACAAAACGAGCTAATAAGGGGGTTAAACGACGTGTTTACAAATATTTTTACTTTAGAACGCTTCTCATCTTTAATGAGACTTTTTAATATCACAAAGAAAATTGTCATCTGTTAAGATTATCTGATATTTAATTTTTTTTCGATTTTAGAATTATCAAAATGGATGTAAATAGTCCTTCAACTTCCCGTGGTGAACAGTCATTTTATATTGATGTCACACAAAGAGGACGTGAACTTTTGCGAAGAGCTGGCTATGAATTACTTATTTGACTGATTGTGTGTTAAGCCATTTTAAAGGAATTGTAATTGACATAGATAGTACCTACGTTTATTATTTTAATTGTGATTTATGTTATTTTTTTATTATATTTACGGTACCACTTAAAGCCTGATTTTGTCATAAATAATTACTTTCTGAATGTTAATTGTTTGAAAATTGTTGATTATTATTATACTTAAGCACGATTTATGTGTTTTTTTTTTGTTGATTATTGTTAGCATGATTTATGTAGTTATATGTTTTTATTACGAAAGTTTTAAATAACAGAACTGTATTCAAAGGCTGTTTTTTTATAACAATAAATGATGTTTGTAAATCAAAAATGATCTTTCTTCAATTATTACATCTAAAAAATGTTTGTTTGACTGTACATTTTTTGATTTCAGTTATCATTTATGAGTGGTCCCAGTCGCCGGAAGAAAATAATTTATTTTTTACGGATCCGTCGACTGGGACCTCGGTCCTAGTTAATTGCGGTCCCAGTCGCCGGTAACCTCTCCGAGGCACGGTGGACAGTCCCTCAACCAACCAGAAAGAAATCTTAGAATTTACACAAAGATTTCCTGTCCGACGTGGGAATCGAACCAACGACCTCCGAGATTTAAAGTGAGTCAAATACCGCTACGCTACGGAGGTTGCGATAAGTATTGCGGAAGAGATAATTAGAAATATCAAAGGTTTTATTCAATACTATGATAACTACTTTATGATAACTACCTATATATAAAAAAAACGTAAGTTCAAGGAGGTTCAATAATCGCTGAACTAAGTACTTTTTAATTTTGACTACGTCAGTAGATCGATGATCTCATACAGTGCACTTTAGATTTCAATAATGAATATTCGATTTAGTTTTTTACATCCGTATTTCATAGTACGAGTATGTTGGCAGATATTTATTTAGCAGGTGTTTGTTTTTTTTTAATATATAATCACGTCACATCTCTTTTTACCCGACTTATTATAAATCATAAGTCAAGTAAAAAACCGGCCAAGTGCGAGTCGGACTCGCGCAAGAAGGGTTCCTGTTGCTGTTATTGATATCGAGCAAAAAATCACGTTTGTTGTATGGAAACCACTTTTTAATAAATATATATTTTTTTCAGTTTTTGTTGTTATAGCGGCAACAGAAATACATCATTTGGGAAAATTTCAACTGTCTAGCTGTGTCACCAGGCTTCTTGAGATACAGCCTGGTGACAGACAGACTGCGAAGTCTTAGTAATAGGGTCAGGTTTACCCTTCGGTACGGAACCCTGAAAAGCCATTTTAATTGCTCTAAGTTCTAGCAACCGTATTTTTTATTTTTTTATTTTATTTCTTTAGGACAACAAACAATTGCAGAACAACGCATAATACACACTTTTAAATAACTAAATTAATTAATTCCACAACCAGCACCGTTATCCACAAAGTAATTCAAAACGATAAACTAAGTACCGAAAACAATAAACAATAATAACATTTTTGTGTGGCTACTCAAAGCAGCTCAAGTTATTTACGACTATTCAGCAACAATAGAACAAAGCATAAATACAAGTTTATAGTGATAAACTACAAATTGGATTGTATGACATTTTTTCTAAACTGAGAAGGTGACAATGCAAAGATATCGAGATCAGTAAAACAAACATTGTATGCATTCATAATTCTGCGTAGTGGAGCACGAGCTCCTGCATTGGTTTTACATGGTTTGGGTGCAAATAAATTATGTGTGTACTTGTCCCGAATACGCTGAGAACGACTAGGTATGCGCAGATATATCTGATTTACAAGTTTATTACAGTCAATTTTGTTATGACATATTTTATAAAGATATAGCATTTGGTCAAGAAGCAGTCTTCTTGATTTAAGACTATGAAATGAAAATTTACTTAAGAGTGTTTGATAAGATGACCATTTGTGATAACATTTATAGTTTAAGAACCGAAGGAATTTCCGCTGTACAGACTCAAGTCGATCACTATATTTCTCATAATGGGGATTCCATACTTGTGTAGCATACTCGAGCTGTGATCTAATAAGAGACTTAAATAATAATAGAAAGGAGGCCGGCATTCTGAATGAGTCGCATGTTCTTCGTACAAAACCATAAAGTTGAAAGCCCTTAGAAATAACGTGATCAATATGGATATCAAAATGAAGCTTACAATCAAAATACACTCCCAGATCCCTTATTACAGACACTTTTTCAATGGGGATGTCATTAAGAGAATACGGAAAGTGGATAATACTAATGTTTTTGGTAAAAGAAACTGACTTGCATTTAGATATGCTGAGTTGCAGTTTATTAGCCACACAGTAGGCAGAAAAACGATCGAGATCCTGCTGCATTTTTTCTCAGGCGTTAATGGTATTTATGTGACGATACACTTTAAGGTCATCGGCATATAACAGAAAACAAGAATTAATAAAACACTTGCTAACGTCATTAATAAATAAAACAAAGAGTAATGGTCCCAAAATGGAGTCTTGTGGAACCCCGGACGTCACGTTTATAACATCAGACGAGTAGCCATTTACTACCACCATCTGTGTCCTATTTTTTATGTAGTATGTAAACCAACGTAGTAAATTACTCCTTATACCGTTGAATTCAATTTTTTTAAGAAGTTTGTTTTGGTCAACCCTGTCGAAAGCCTTGCAAAAATCAGTATACACAGAGTCAACTTGAAGGCGGTTATCCATATTTTCAAATATAAAGTTAGAATAGAGTACTAAGTTACTTACCGTGGACCGATTCTGTACAAATCCGTGTTGTTCGGGTATGATAACGGTATGCAAGGTAGGATATATAGCATTATGAACTAATCGTTCCAAGACTTTAGACATGGTTGACAACAGCGATATAGGGCGATAATTAGTGACATCATTTTTAGTGCCACTTTTGTAGACAGGGATAACATTGGCTGTTTTCCAAGGCTGTGGTACTATGCCTTCACTTAAACTACGGTTATATAAGAAAAATAAAGGAGCACATATGGTTTCTGCAGTGTGTTTCAAGAAGAAAGGAGGGATACCATCTTGTCCCGATCCTTTAGTCACATCAAGATTTTTCAATGCCTCTGTTATTTTGGGCATAGCAAAGGATAAGTTAGTTAAATGAACTTGATCAGTTAAAGAATCGTAATTATTTCTGTTTGAGATGGAATTAGTATCATTACTACTTGCGACATAGACCGAGCTAAAATACTTCGCAAACAATAACCGTATAGTAGGTACGTCGTCTACTCGTACGTGAGAACCGCATTTGTTTGTGGTCGATGGTCATGCATATTGCATTGCTTGTCACTTGGAAACGAAACGTTTAGTGCCCAACCATAAAACATACAGGTACCTGTTGGGTATTTATAAAACTCATAAGTTTTTTTTTTTTTAAACTTTCTAGGAAACATTAACACACTAATTTATTTCCAGTTCCATTTAACAATTTGTAATCGTATAACAATTTTTAAAAACAGAAGTTAATTAGCCTTTCATTATTTATAATCTGCCGTTGCCGAAATGTAGGTAATGGGTGTGTATGTTCTGGGTTATTGAGCTCGATCTGAAAACCAGCGCTAGGTATCGCCTAGCCTATGCTGAGGTGACGACATTTTCGGCAAAACATGCAAGGCGTCTTATTGTTTTGTACATTAAACTAAATGTTTGCTGTGTAATACCTTGTGTGTATTGCTGAATTAAATGTATTTTCTTTCTTTCTTTCTATCTGTGTTTAAGAAAATCACAAATAGAACGGTCAGCTTCAGCTTACAATAGTGACTTCTGAGACCTGGTATTCAGGGTTCGATTCTCACGTGCAATATTTTATATGAACCATGTATTCTGAGCTAATATTTTGACCAAATTTATTTTTAAACGCGGAACCACACATCAAGGAAGTGGATAATTATGTAATTAAAAAGAACTATAAGTAGATATTTATTTAAGAGCAAACTTCATTATCTCACTTCATAAAAATACATACATTTTACATAAACAAATATAACTAATGGTAATCTCAGGCAGACACTCTATTACATTATTAAAGACATGAGTGCATGAAGCTGATCTGTTACAAATACATAAACTGGGAAACAAGGGATTTTATAACTTAGGCATAGCTAATTATGGTTTTATTTCGGACGAACATTATTGTGTAGTTATCCTCCAGGCTTATGATTCTAAGGCGAGCACGATTTTTATGGAAAGGATTATAAAACTATAGGCCTGTAATGATAGCTACGTATGGCACTCAAAGGGCCTTGGTACAGGGCGGACCTGTTCTACGGAGTTCCATCCGATGCCCTCGTAGACCTGAAGTCCGAAAGTTCCGCGAACTGTAAAGTAGAGCGACAGTTGCACAAAACCCCCTAAAATTCTAAAAGTCATAATCCCTTAATCTCATCGCCAGCGACTGCCCTTGCGCAGGTTGCTTAGTTTGTAGTTTTTAAACCATTTATTAAGGCTGGAGCTCTGCTCGACTTCATGCCCGGTGAAGTAGCAAAAGCCTTATGGCTACCTACGTATATCCTTCCGAAAAAAAAAATGGCTTGCGGAGTAATTACTTATAAGAATTTTAGGGGAGTTTCGTGCAACTGTCGCTCCTTTTATAGTTCGCGGACTTCAGGTAGGTATGTCAAAATATCCGAAGGTTGGTAATTATGTATTTATACTATATATATATATATATATATATGATAACCAGGATGTTTTCATGTCATATCACCTTCATACACTCACTTTTTTATAAAAAAATATAAACGCGAAAGTTTGTGAGTATGGATGGATGTTTATTACTCTTTCATGCAAAAACTACTGAATGGATTTGTCTGAAACTTTGCATAGGGATAGTTATTAAGCTCGATTAACATATAAGCTACAAAAAATCTGGCTTCGACCCACTGGAGCAGAGTAACGCGGGTAAAACCGCGGGGCGCAGCTAGTAAAAAATATATTGCTAAACCATACGCATAGCCGTATTAATCTTATTTGACATTGACTATGTGTAAAGAGTCAGCGAAAACACGCAATAGATCTGGCGGAGTATTCTGAACGAACTCTCTAGAACATACACTTTCACACGCTTGCTGTTAAGGTACTGGTTAATGTGAGCCCATACTAGTGTGGCAATGGCAACCACAAATGGACACAAACCTTCGTATGGGTTAAATTAAATTACAGCATTTATTCAGTAACAATAATTAAAACTAAAAATAAAATAAATTAAAAATAAAGAGAATAATTAATTTTAAAGAAAAAATATGTAAAATGTAGGCGGTGATGGATGACCCAATTACAAGGTTCATATCACACAAAAAAAACCCCTCGTCATACTGACCCTTAGTTTGCAAAGAACCATCCGATGCCCACGTAGACCCGAAGTCTGAGTAAAGTAGAGCGACAGTTGCACAAAACTCCCCTAAAACACTAAAAGTCATAATCCCTCAATGCCATCACCAGCGACCGCTATATATTAAGGCTGGAGCTCTGCTCGCCTTTATGCCCGGTGAAGAAGCAAAAGCTTCGTGGAAAAAAAACTGAGCGCAAATAACATCTTTAAGAGAATTTTACTGCAATTTTATTTTTTTGAAATGCTACTGTCATAACTATCTATTGTTTGAAATAACTGTCAACAGATAGCCACATATTTTGTTAGTTTCATAGTATGGCTATATTTAAAGACGAGATTTACGAGAGTGAAAACCCGGAACAGCTATTTTAAAATAAAACTAGCCTTCATCGAACGTATTGGATGTCTCTGGACCCTTGCATACATAATTAATATTTTGTATTTAATATGTAAACATATGTATTTGCTTTAAATGTAATGCGTTTAACGGAGAAGAGGTTTAATCAATTTCATTTGATACCAATCTCCATTTTTGGTCAACATGGATCAGCAAGATATAAATTCTTTACCATCCAACCCTCACCTTGGTTGAACCTTCACATCAAAAATAAATACTAGTAACCTTGCCCTTAATTACAAGTAGTTTTACAATAAATTAATGCCAAAAAATTCTCTTATACCGATATGTAAAAAAAAAACCATTCCTTAATATAATATGTATTTTAATAATATTTTTCTTCGATTAATTGTATCCGATCTCGGTTCGAAATTAGAATTCATATTGCATGTTTAATTATTAAATTTATTGAATTCAAAAAAAGTCTGTTTTTTTTTTAATTTAAAACTGACGGCTGAATAAATACTGTAAGTTCTTAATAATTGTTTAATTTTGAATAAAACAAAAAAGGTAACATATTTTAAATCAAAAATCTACATATTAACAAAAAAGAAATAATATTACTGGGTTAAAATTGCCATTATAATTTTAGCTTGTATGAACAGATGGTCTCATTAAATAAAATATTTTAATTGTTTTCGTATACTTTTACAGTCTTATTCATAAAAATCTTTTATAAGAGGTTTATATAACTCATTCATTAGTTAAATGCTCAATGGCGCTATTAAACGTTTTATAAAATGAAAAAAATATTCATAAAAGTTTAACAAAAATTGAATGCAACTTATTTATTTTTCTCACATATTTCTTTATTTTAGTTTATGGTTTTCAGTACCATACTTACAAAAGTGAAGTCAAAAGTCAAATCAACAATCAGCTGTGCTTTTGTCGCCCATGTTTTCCCGTTATAAGAGGTTTATAGTAGGGATCATGCTTCTATAAGTTATGAACTCGTTATTGTGGACTTATTGGGTGTTTTAGTGCTATTAAACTTTTATGAATAATGTTTTTCAAGAATCTTCCAATAACAGGATTATAAGCCAGTTATAACTCATTATGAATAAGACTAATAGTGCGTAACATATTTAACAATATACATTTGTGTTATTATTATTAGTTATTATTACATTATTTACCTTATGTAACGGAATATAAAAACATCTAACTTGAGTAAGATGTATCAGACAATAAATCTTAAGGTAGATTCTAAGATTCCATTACGGGTCTGGTTGATTGACAGACTATGTTTCGCGCCTCGGAAAGCACGTTAAGCTGTTAGTCCTTATTACTATAACACCATCTATAACAAGGGTATACTAGGGTACAAACGAGAAGCAGAGTTTCCTTGTGTGTACAACACGCGGCCACTAACCCGCCAGCCAAAATTGGTTACGATGCAAAACCTTCCCTCGGGAGAATATCCTTATTCATTAGTGGACGTTATACGGGCTGAAGATGAATATCCCTATATAATACTGCGTCAAATAATCTGTGGTAGGTACTGACCTTTAAATCTTGCCGAATATAACAGTGATGGCCATACCTGCTTAGTGATTACTTGTAATCGTAATAAATACCAATGACTAGCAAATCCAATACAAAAAGCATTGTTTTTTTCGAAACCTTGTATAACATTAATAATAGCATTTGATTTGTATGAATAATAAAAAAAGCTTACAACAATATGAGTATAATTTAATTCGTATTTAGCCAATGAAATACCTGCGGTACGAAGTCCGAACAAGAGTTAGTACAGTAAACCAAGGATGTATGTACTTATTTATGCCCAAATTTATGAGAGGAATTCACTGTATTGTATATTTGTACACATAGCAGCAAACAGCGAGCTCTTCACCCATAAATAATAGCCGCCTGTCGTACTGACATAAACACATAGTTATATACAACGTGTTAATTAAATAACGCAAAACGTCTTAGGTGGTGATTGTGCTCATGGATATGAACAACTTTTAATATGGAACCAACTATGTAACTCGAAAAAAAAACAACTGTTTCATACATTTTGGTCGAGTAGGTATTGACAATTTGTATGAAACAGCTGATATTTTTACTTCCAGATACAATGTTGGCCTCTTAGAAAAGTTGTTCATATTCATGAGCACAATCACCACCCAAGAGGTTTTGCGTTATTTAATTAACACGTTGTATATGTGTATTTACCATTATTAAAAAATGTGTAAATCTTTCCCTTAGTTCACTGTACATAATTTAAAAAAGTATGATTTTTGAATAAAAATATCGTATGAAGTCACCAAAGACAAACAAGTAGCCACTAACTTGCGAAGGTCGGACGACTATCACTCCATATGAAACCAGAATTTAATTGTTCCTATGAATATATGCAGTCACATACTTCCTAGACCCTTTTCTGTGAAGTTATACATAATTAAATACAGATGTTGCCAAAAAAATATGAAAAATGGCTTCTAAAGATACAGCACGGAACCGAAATATTATGATATGATACAGACAATGAACTCCATCCGTCCGAGTTTGTCATTGATTCCTTTAATCATACTTTTGATTGGTATCATTATCATAGATGTCATGGTAATTAATCTTAAATCAACACTGCAAGTTGGTAATTTGAGTAGGATTGATAGGCAAGTTTTCTTTAGCGAATACCATGTCGGCCTACAGGCTCACAGGATCACGGGGTACCCTCAATCCTGTGAGCCCGTAACATCGTGCCAGCAACGCTTCCTTTTTATAAATCTGACTTTTTAATTCAGTGTCATTCAGATCGAGAAGTGTGTGTCAATTAATTCATAAAAAAAATTGTAACGTGCAACGATGATTAATTACTATCATACCTATAATAATAATGTGAATCAAACATATGATTAAAGGAATCAATGACAAACGGACGGATTTGGATGGACATTGTAAGATTTGCTGTTAACATTATTTTTCCGATTGTGTCATCTTGTGCTCTTTCTAGCACAAGATGACACCATTGGAAAATATTGGAATGAGAAATATATGAACATTTTATTTTTTACTTTATGCATGTTTATAAAACAAAAAGTATTTTTATGGTGTTTATCATCAGAGTATTATAATTTAAACTAGGAATGCCATTTAAAGAGTGTGTGACATTTAACTGGCATTTGAGATAAGGACTGTATAAGATTACAAAAAAAAAATACTAGCATAATGGTGGTGTCTTGACTGCAGACTTCGAACGAGAATAATACTTATTATGTTTATTCTGTGCCTCATTTTATAATATTGTGTTATTATTAAAGTGGTTATGTATGACTTGAATTAAAATGAGACCACACACTTAATACCAGAGATGACACCTTAAGTCACCTTAACACTTTAACTGTCCGTGCGCAAAATAACAATTTAATTCCTGTTCATTTAAAAGTATAATTTCGTAGTATATTATGTTGTTACATTTATTACATTCTGTTGTTGTTTTCCATTGCTTGATTTCATATCCTATGATATTAGGTATATTAAAATTATCGCAAACGAAATAAAAATACTTTCTATGTATTATAATTACATATCATTTCACATACAGACAATTTCAACATATACGGACCTAAAACCCTACAAATCGTTACCTAGGACATAGACTGCACTTATGGCTTGGTGTTTACGGCGGCTGCTTTTAAGACCTGGTGCTCTGGGTTCGATTACCCTTCGGGAAAATTATTTGTATAAACTTTACATATATTTTATATAATAATTTTATATGATTATTTCGATAGTTGTTCTTAGTCTGAATGTGGTTTAAATACGTAAATTAAATGTTTGTAAAGGGCCCCGCGATACAAGTATGAAGGTCTTTATTGCGAGGATTGCCTAAAATAAAGATGAATGGCAACTCGGTTGTTTAGCTTTCGTATTATCGGTTGTACAAGTAGGTACGTATAAAATATGCGTAACGCCAAACAGCGCAATATGGTTGCTAACACAAGAGTTTTTGAGTAACTCCATGCAAACATTGCTTAATTTGCCACAATGGCTGATTTAGTCTGCAATCAACCTATTACGAAAACGAATAAAATATTTAGTGATACAAGAACAGAATACACTAAAAATACAACAAAACCTTCTATAAAGGATACACCTCTTACCTCTTTTTTCGGACGGACATTTATGAAGTTAGCCACGTGGCTTTTGCTACTTCACCGGGTATTAAAGCGAGAAACCCTTATTGAAGGGTCTATAAACTACAAACTAGTACAAACTAAGCAACCTGCGCAAAAGGGCAGGAACTGTGGGACTTGGACTCTGGGCGGTCGATAACGGGGGGATTATGAATTTTAGTTGTTTAGGGAAGTTTTGTTTTTGGACTGTCGCGCTGCGTTACACTCGGACTTCGGGTCTTCGAGGGCATCGGATCATCACTTACCCATTCTTGCTGATTCAGTGCCAATAGATGGCACAGGATCTATTTTGGCATATGGAAAGGCCATTGGCCAGGACTAGTTCGTAAAGCTTTGATTGGAGGGAAATGCAACTATGAATTAGAAAGTAGAAAGGTAGTGATAATATCGTAAGCCTTTTTGTCATGTCATGTTCATGTTCCTTAGTAACTATATTATGTGGCAATGTTGAAGTCATTAAAATTATTTATTGATTGTCTTTTACCTGTTCTGGGATTTCCAATGGTTCGTCTAATTAGAAATATCTGAAAATTGGCTTTGTGTACCTACTTATGTTTTTTTCTTTGCAATTCGTTTGATTAAATATCAGAAATCAGTTATCAGAAGATGCTATTTTCATTCTTGTTAGAACCTAATCCAATTATTGTTTAAGATCTTCAGCTAAATACTTAAGCGCCTTCGTTATAGAACACCTTTATAGGTGTATACGTAAGTCTTTTTGTGTCTTTTATAAAATCATTTTATGTTTCTTAAAGCCTTTTACCATTACTATAATTTTGTTTATTTATTTTCATGTCTCACTTTTATTAACGGCTCATTAAGGCATATCTATATATACAAAAGAAAGTCGTGTTAGTTACACTATTTATAACTCAAGAACGGCTGAACCGATTTGGCTGAAAATTGGTAGGGAGGTAGCTAAGAACTGGGAGAAGGACATAGGATACTTTTGGGTAGGGGTAGGGTAGGGTAGGGTAGGGTAGGGTATGGTAGGGTAGGGGTAGGGTAGGGTAGGGTAGGGGTAGGGTAGGGGTAGGGTAGGGGTAGGGTAGGGGTAGGGTAGGGGTAGGGTAGGGGTAGGGTAGGGGTAGGGTAGGGGTAGGGTAGGGGTAGGGTAGGGGTAGGGTAGGGTAGGGGTAGGGTAGGGGTATGGTAGGGTAGGGGTAGGGTAGGGTAGGTGTAGGGTAGGGGTAGGGTAGGAGTAGGGTAGGGTTAGGGTAGGGGTAGGGTAGGGCAGGGGTAGGGTATAAAAGTCCACCCGTGCGAAGCCGGGGCGGGCCGCTAGTTTATAAATAAAAGTTTTATTTTTATCTGACTAACCTTTTCAGTAGTTAGTAACAAACTAACTCTAGTTTAATTGCTAACAAATAGCATATCGTACACATAACAGATAGATCGCGAGTACCTATGTTCTGTTTTGTAACGCTTATCATAGTGTCGCAATAGTAAAGTAGGTACATGAATCACAACATTAACCTTTGAACTAAAAATAAGGATTAAAAATGATTACTTTGTTATTACAAACAGTCGGGGTTTATTAAATCTATATCTACTATACTAATATATAAAGCTGAAGAGTTTGTATGTTTGTTTGCTTGAACGCGCTTATATCAAAAACTACTGTACCGATTTCAAAAATTATTTCACCATTATAAAGCTACATTATCCAGGAGAAACATAAGCTATATTTATTTATGAAGTTCCCTCGAGAAGGAGAACTACGTGAGTAAAACCGCGCGTGGGAAGCTAGTTTTTAATAAAGATTTGATTTTTACACGCGTAAAGAAATAATACAAAACCAAATGAATCACATGAATAAAGGAGTCAAAAACAGTGATCTAATATGAGTAAAACCACGGTTTTTATCTTTAAAGCTTATCACTTTGTCAGCTTATGTTAAAACAAAGGAAAAATAAATACCTAAAAGAGTTACCATGATGTTAAATAATTATACAAATGAATATAGGCTTATTCATAGTTCATTCTATTGTTCAAAGGATGTCGATACCAATGTATTTACATGAGTCACTAGACCTACTTAAATTAGCTAAAGATATATAATTTATATACAAGATCGATGTCATGACTCTTAAATTTATTGTAGACAGCATTAAACTTAGCCTGGGAAAGCAAAAATAAATAATATCATGTTATTTTATTCTTGGAATTGTAATTATGTAATAAAGTCCTATGCATAATATAAATTTTATTTCTTGTTTTGTTTTTTTAGTGACTTTTGTGTAGTTAGTCACGAGGCTACTTCACCGGACATAAAGGCGAGCAGAGCTCCAGCGTTATTAAATGGTTTGTGAACTAAGAACTAAGAACCTGCGCCAAAGGGCTCCGCTTTTGGGACTTGGACCTCGTTGTTTAAAGTTCAAATCATTTTGTTTCCAGAAAAGTTGAGCTAAAGGGAAATTAGTATAACAGTATAACCACTTATTTTAACTAAACAATGAGATGAATTAAAAAAATATTATGGTAAAAAAAAAATATGTAGATAATCGACGGAAACGAGCTTTTAGAAATTCGTATTTCAAAAGAATAAACATACCCATGACTTTAATATATGTATCATTTAAGGAAAAACAATTTAAAACAAGTATTTTCTATAAGTAAATTTATTTAATGGCAGCCTAAATATATTTTATAATAAATGACTATTAAATGTTTTTCCACGTATTAATCTAACGCGGAACTTCAACCACACAACCGGGCAATAAGCAATTTAAATGCGTCGTAATTGTATAAATAACAAATAGGACACGTACTTAATATACTCGTCGTTTAAGGAAGCCCTATAATGTAACACACATCCTCACTGTTTCTTTTTTCAATTGAACAGCTCGATTTCCTACTCTGTTGAACATGGACCTCCTCTTACGAGACTTTGGCAAGCCAGTGTCATTGAGGAATATTGCCATAATCACCATGCTTGGCAGGCGGATTGGTAATCGCCGTAAAATCTTACGACACCGATGGGAAGATAAGGGGTGATCTATTCTAAGTCAAAAGCCAAATCATCATCATCAGCCCGTATCATCCACTGCAGTACATGGGCCTCCTTCCGAGGGAGGGTATTTGCCATAGTCACCACGCTTGGCAGGTGGATTGACCGATAGTCCCTCAACCTATCAGACCCGGAAAAATCTTACTTTTCTTTGATTGAACCCGCGATCTCCGATATTAAAAGCGAGCCAAATACCGCTACACTACGGAGGTTGTCGTGTCGTTGTCGTGGAAGCCTCACGACACAGAAAACCACACAGCACTTAATATACTCCTCATTAAAGTAAACCCAATAATGTAACATACATACTCACGCTTTGGTCGACTTTTGTACGTCAAGGCGGAATTTTTGTAGACCAGCTGTATTACAACAGATTCGGTACTACGATAAGTAGTTGACTACCGGAAACGTTAAAGCGATTATAACATAATATATGTAATAAATATATTGCTAATGGCGCGCTTTACAAACATTACATGTTGGTACAAATATAAAGTTCTATTCCTCATATTGCGATTTCCTTACCTTTCCCTATTTATATGAGTAATTGAACTACATCGAGTTTACTTTAGTGATGTGTTGTTATTAAATGTTGTTAAACTTTCGCGATTTTTACTCATAGACTCATTTCATATTGTAGACGCGGATCTCAATCACGGTACAATATTAAGGCAAATCATTACCTTTTTAATAATCCGACGTTTCGACATGGGTTACACCAGTCGTGGTCACGGTTTTTGTTGTTATTAGTTAAATACACAAATAGTAGCCAGGTGTAATATATAAGTGCATCACCGTCTGCTGAAAATTCGTCGAGAACAATTCGTCGAATCGCAATCAATTGTCGAAAACAATTAGTGCATGGCAACCCATTAACCGAGCAAATTTTACAGAGTCCGAATTACGAATTCCCAAGGATAACCGAACCTTGACCTAACCTAAATAACATACATTACAGGAATATCACTTCGAATAGTTATTCGACGAATTGTGTTTTCGGCGATTTCTGTTTTTGCCGAATTGTTCTCGACAAATTGTTCGCGGCGAATTTTGCGCAAATCATCATCTTGGTTACTTATTTACTTATACTTTTAAATAGATCTATTGATCAATTGACCATGACGATTGCTTTTTATCGTTGATTACTTCTATTTTTTGTAAGAGAACTAACTCCGTAACCCTGATCTTAGAACTCGGAAGAAAAAACCACACATAGGTATAAAGGCTTTTTATTTTTAACTAGCTGACCCGACAGAGCTACTATAGTACTAAGAGCAGCATTCTGTAAATGTTATTTCAAACGCCATGTTACGCCAATATTACATTTAATAAGTTTTATAGGCAAAAAAAGCGCTAAGGTTACATTAGAAAATTTAATAGGATGGTTAAAAGTATTCTAAATTTTTTTCTTATTTTACGCGCAATTTTCTTATTTTTTTCTTTCATTAATAACAGACACAACAAAAAAGAAAAAGCGAAATCGGTCCAGCCGTTCTCGCGTGATGCCGTGATAAAGGGTAATAGGGATTCATTTATATATTCATGCTAGCGGACCCGACAGACGTTGTGCTGCATGATAATATATTAATATATATGTATATTATATATGATTTGTAAATCTAAACCAGTGTTGCCTATCGATAGTCGACTATCGATATACTATCGATAGTTGACGTCATATCAATAGTATCGATAGTCTATCGATAGTATCGATAGTATTGCTCCTAAACATGGGTTGGTCTTCGATAGTATCGATAGCTTTACAAACTATCGATAGTATTGATAGTTTTGATAATTTAATGCAACGATACTATCGATAGTATCGATAGTATTACTTTAAAAATATCGATACTATCGATTAAGTAATAGTATTAGTTAATTTGTGATATCGATAGCACTATCGATATTGTTACTATTTTTCGAGGTCAGCTATCGATAGAGAAACTATCGATAGTTGGGAACTCTAATCTAAACCATCCAGGGCGCCACCCAAAAGCATACAAAAAAAAACATTATAATCGGTCACGCCGTTTAGGAGGAGTTCAGTGACATATACACGTACAGTAAAATTATGTATAAATAGATTATCATCATCATTTTAATTGGCCTCTTCCCAAAGGAGGATTTCGGCCAAACACCACGCTTGGCAGTTATCAATTTACATTAATTAATTTCTTTCAAATATGCGATATGTATGTACGACATATAATAATTTATGTTGTTATTCTATACTCACTTTCGCTTTGGGCTGTATGGCACCATCCAGCCCAAAGCGAAAGTGAGTCTCCTATATCCTTTCTTATTAAATTCGATGCGGGCTCCAAGACATTTAGGTGTCCTGGGACCATCCTGAGCCGAACTGCCTGCGAGCCGCTTCCGTGTGTGCCGCTGTTGATCCTGGCTTGCAGGACTTACAGTGAAGAGAGTGTGGGAGCGATCAGTCCCAAAAAAAAGGCAAACGTAAGCTCAAGGTTTTACAAATGCAGGTTTGATTTTTAATATAGTCTAGCCTGTCTCGATAAATGGGCTATCTAACACTGAGAGATTTTTTCAAATCGGACCTGAGATTAGCGCGTTCAAGCAAATAAACAAACAAACTCTTCAGCTTTATATATTTATATATTAGAATATATGATATTACTTTTTTCACATCGCAGTATTTGTACTTGAATAAAATACATAATATACAACTTAAAGTAGCTAATTTAAAATAAAAAAAACTTATAAAATACTACTATTCTAAATATATTCTACTTGGCAAGGTTCCCAGAATGCTGGCAGCATTACCCCCATTGAATGGCAATGCTTACCTGATATTACTTAAATAATATTAGACTTTTTATTTACATTATAACTAATGCTTGTCGCAATGCATCTGTTCACATCTATTACAAAAAACATATAAAAGGAACGTTAGAACTTTAAAAAAAGAGATAGACAACAAATGAGATAAAAATTCCATAAAGAGATCAGTTCAGACTTACCGTACTTGCCATAATTAAAATTACTTTGTTGCAGTTGGAAAACAACTGTACATTTCCCGGAAATTGAACCTACTTATAAACATCCGCTCGGTATTTTTACAAGAAATATAAATATGGATATTTTGTATTTATGTAACCTTTAATCGCAGTAATTTATAATCGTTTTTACGAAAGTGTTCCAAAGCAGTTGTTACTGCTTTGGAACACTTTAAATATTAATTCTATAGTTATAAAGTTCAATAAAACTTCTGTTTGCAGTGGTCGTTCACTTACCTACAGACTTCAAATATTATTCACGAGGGAGGATTTTTGCCGTAGTCACCACGCTTGGCAGGCGGGTTGGTGACCTCAGTATTATGTTGTAACACCCAAGGAAACGCTGCTGCCCGTTCATTGGTTTGCGATTGTTATAGATGATATTATGACAATCGGGACCAACGGCTTAATGTGCTTTCCGAGGCATGGAGGGTAGTCCCTCAGCCAATCAGACCCGGAAAGAAATCTTAGAATCTACACAAAAGTTTTTTTGTCCAACGTGGAGATCGAGCCCATGACCTCCGAAATTCAAAGCAAGCCGAATACAGCTACGCCACGGAGGTTATCGTATGTTACAAATATTAATATGGTTCTCAAAAGATTTATTAGTCTTATTCTTATACAAAACTATTATAAGATATGATTGTACTACAGCGTGCCAAGTATATAAGTAAGTATACGATATTATCATCGTCTCGCCTTGACCGACACATGTTCGAGTCAATGAACTTTCTATGACCGCATCAGCTGATCGCGGTACGACGCGACGGAAACGTTCGTCTTTAAGCTTTTACTTTTATTTTGAGGGATGACAGATGTTCTGACTGTAAAGTAAGCACTTTGGCTTCACTATTTTAGTCTAGTGAAATGAAGTGTTTTTGAGTCCACTTTGGTTGAATTGAATACAGTATTGTGTTTAGACATCTGATACATAAGTAATGAATTTTAGTAAGGCTTATTTTTTATAATATATTTAACTATTATATTTGGCTCAGATTCCTGTCTTAAGATCCGAATCAAACCGGTAGAAATGTTCGTTTATCCGTATGTGTGCCAGTCGGTCTGGGTCAAGGCTTATAACTTTTAACTCCGAAATATAGACCTTTGAAGTTTATTTATTAAATTGTTTATTTTTTAATAAAAAAAATAGCATATAAAGTGACGACAGTGACGCTTTAATATGTAGGTACCTACATAATCTGGAGTTGCTTTGTATATCTTTTATTTGTTTTCGGCCAGGATGTAGGTATTACACATAACACGTAACATATTGAGGTTAATAAACCCGAGTAGTGATAAAAAATTCAAAATAATTATTTCTACGGAGTAAGTCGTTTAGTGGAAATTACTGTTAAAACTATGAAAAGCTATCGGTAAAAGTAACTAGAGACATAAAAGCTAACATCATATAATATCGTCAATATGCTTAAATATATTATGATATATAGCAAAGATTTTTATATTTACTATATATCATTAATATATATCATTTAAGCGTAATTTTTTTGCGTTAGTTAATTACCATAATTTATACTAGTCGCGGTTCTCAATCGCGGTACAATTTTAAGGCAAATCACCTTTTTAGTAATCCGACGTTTCGACACGGGTTACACAAGTCGTGGTCACGGAAGACTTGTAAAGATAGATTTTTTAATGAAAATTCTTGGACATTTACTTTAGACTGTTTTGTTTTATATACAATCTTGTATCCAATTTATCACAGAATCTGTGTAGGTCAGTACCTACATATTTATTATATTGTATGATATCATCACAGAGATTAATGTCAGATAGTCGTTGAACCGCCTAAAATTTTTCGCGAGTCTCTAAAACTGGATAGTTATGTGTTTGCACATAACATTTAGAAATTTCCATATTACATAACTCACTGTTCACTTTCGATTCACTATGTAATAGTAGCGAAATTTTGCTAGCTTTTACTGTCAAAAGCGTTTTATATATTCTCAAAATACATTTTATATTCTATGTAAGTATTTAATTTAAAGTGATAAGGGAATACTAGCTATCAAAACTATCTACACCTAATTTAATAGATGCATGTATTGATTGTAAGGTAACACAAATAAGTAGGCACTCTTTATTTTTAAGCAACTCCGTTCATGTCGTTAAAGTGGGTGCGCCAAAGTTCACCTAAATTTTCAACTCCGATAATTGGAAATCCGAAAATGTTCTTCCTAACATTATACATCCTACCAATGTGGTGAGCCAATATGGACCCCGTTAAAGTATATCCGAGATTCATCAATCGGAATCAAATCGTGATATGCAGAGTTTTCGAAGTATTTTGATAAAGTATGTTCTCGCTAAAATTGATTTTATGTCAATTGAGACCGCAAAATTATTTATAACCAACCAAATAAAACAGAATCATGATAAAGCAACACATAAACTTTCACGTGTATAACAGTAGTATCATTACTTTATATTCATATTTTTAATCACTCAAGTCCAATGCTGGTGAAAACCTCGTAATATCATAATGGCATGTAGACACGCACCACTTTTTTCAAGTGTATGTAACGGAGCGTACTCTGATGGAACCTTATTCTGATTATAGAAAGTACTTTTTTTTACCAAGGGGACATGGGCATCCCCAACGCGATAGCATTAGGCTTTCCCCCTCAAAAGGCCATAATGGATGCACTAGGAACTACAAATGCATGCATACACCCCCTGGCCGATCCTAGAGTGGTTAACGGAGAGATTGTGTCCGCCTTCTATCTACGGCCTGTGCGATTTTGGCAAAGTAAGAAGCAAGGAGGGATCATATTACCGAACCCGCATCGCGGTTTTCTTTTGAGAACAAACTGGGAACTCGTCCGCAGAAGATAGCTCTGAATATTTTTTTAAACAAATGCTTCGAAAGTTTTGGTCGTCAGCGTAAGGTCGGAATAAATAGAAAGTAGGTACCTACTAAAGTACCGTTTAGCTAGTATTATAAAACTGACTGTTTTCTACCGTCTACTAGTCTTCCCGCGCAATTTTACGTAGCTTATGTTTTAAGAAAACCTTTTCATAACAATATAGCTAATGCTACAACTGGATTACGTAGCTTTTTAATTGTGTAAGTAATTGTAACATATCGGTTCGTTTTGTTGGATTTTATTCATGCTTCATACTCTTTATATTGTTAGTGTAGGTACTACTGTCAAAGATACCTATATAATTAACTCTTTAGATTTTTACACGAGTACTCGCGTCCACACGTTTTGTGTGTGCATGTTATATAAATCAATTCGAGTAAAACAAAAATAATTTTTTTCTGTCCGTCATTCATTATTATTGGTTAAGTAACACGTGATTTGTATGTAGTATCGAAATGACATACATAAAAATATATTGGGTCGCGGTAGAATCAATACAAACACGTGAGTGATAATGAAGTTAGATCACTGTTAATTATATTTACATAAATAAGAAAAAAATAAACATGACCAATACGAATTACTTTTGTTTACTTTTGTTTTAAACATTTCATCAGCATTTATAGTAATTATATTTATGAAATAATTAATATCAACATTTATTTAAATTAACAATTAAGATAGATTGAGCGTCTCCTTGTGTGATACATCATAATTCTGCGGTCACCAACCCGCCCGCCAAGCGTGGTGACTCCAAATACCCTCCCCCGGGAGGCGGCCCATATTCAGCAGTGGACGTTATACGGGCTGATGATGATGATGAAGATAAATTTGAAATATCAGGAATGAGATATTTCTTCCTAAACTTTTAATTAAAATATCGATTCATTATGATCAACATATACTTACCTAATAGAAAAAAAACAGTTACATCTATATTATAGGTTTCTATTAATTTTAGGTCAAAGATCGTCAAAGGCACAGAGAAAATTAAATATATTATTATCATTTAATTAAGATCTAGACAAAACAGAGGTTACGTACTCGACACTAGAGACCATATTATGTGCTATCAGACCAATCAAGACCTTGGCCCATTTAAAATCCTTATTTCATTGGTAGGTACTTTGCATTAATTTATTATTCAACATTATGTAGTTTATAGCAAACCGCAGTAAGTACTGTCATTGTGTAATCTGTGTATCATCACCATTATGAGCCTGTTGTCGTCCACTGCTGAACATAGGCCTCCTCCATCGATTGCTAGCAGCCTGCATCCATTGACTCCCTGCGACCTTTATGAGGTCGTCGGCCCATCGCGCAGGCGGTCATCCTACACTGCGCTTGCCTGTTTGTGGTCTCCACTCGAGCACTTTTCTGCTCCATCGGCCGTCAGTTCTTCGATATATGTGTAATTGCCACTTCAGGTTGCTAATCTGTTGAGATGTGTCAGCGATAGTTATCTAATAAAAAAACTACTAAATGTATGAGTAAAATATTTAATTTATAGAGCGGTTCGATGCATTAAATTCAGTTTAAAACGAATGTCAATAAGATATTAATTACTGCTCAATAAAACTTATGAAAAAGAAAGTTTGAAAAACTTTCATTTCTCTCTCTTTCTACCTCTTTTAGCTATGCATGCATGTCTAGAAAATGTAATACGAATACATTTTATAGACAGACATAACATAATATAATGGCTTAATGGCTTGTTATCGTGGGGAAGTATGTGTAATTTAATTGTATGTAAACTTTCTCGGGGAAGCTTACCAATGGAGCTACTGACGAAAAGCATATCAGTAACATCGAAGTTTCTAGCAACCTAATTAAAAATCCATGCTAATGTAATCGCAGATCAAAGTCCGTAACATCCAACTATCTTTATCTATACAAATAAAATAAAACTGAAGTGTTTGTAATGATCAAAATTAACTAACATGTTTTTTGCTAAATTGCATTATGAATTGATATGATACTAATAACAAAAGCATAATAAAAAAAATTAACATTTGTCTATTTGGTCTAGCTAATCGCAGTTACAGCTGGGCCGATTTTGTCGGCACTAGTACATAGCTAATTTTAGAAGGTAGGAATATTATATTTTGTCTGTATATTTGTTGGTCCACAAATTTCTCCTAATCTCTAAAATGATAGTACATTTGTACTAAGTACACTTACCGACTTAAACATTGAAGCCTAAGCTTATAAATCTAGACCTCAGAATCAAAAGGACGAATGTATTATTTTCTTCAGAAGCATTTCGTCGTAAGCGCCAGTTTACGATAAAGACACATACGACCAATGTTTCTGACGTATAATGGCACATCCAACCTTCAGCTTCCGAGCTCTAATTATTATTTTACGCGCACAACAGTTCGTTAATTCATAATAATGTTCTTAATTAGATCCTTGTTTACCTATAGAATTTCCGTGAACTAGAGTTCATATCACAGACAACGTGATATATTATCATCTTTCTGTGACCTCTAGGACTTGTGTTGCCAAATATTCCAGTATTATTGCACATAATATTACCTCGTCCCCATTACCGATTTTGTTATCATATACACTGAACACGTTATTATTAAGTTACTAATAAATACATACTAATTCATGGAAAATATATGTATGTAGTTGTTTAGGCTGATATCAGCTTATGTAGAAAAAAAATAGCAATATCACGTGAACCGGAACTGTAGCGACTTGACTGTTCGTCAAATGTTTTTTAATTATTTTTTTATTAGCATCTGTATCCATTTTTCTTTCCCTTCACTACAACCTATTCGTCTTCATTCATAATTGGCAGTTTTTTTTTTTATATCGGCATTGATCTCGTTTTGACTAACTAAAATATGGCATATTCTAGAATCATTATATGACAATAGTAACAAACCACATCAAATGTAAAAATAAAAAGAAATAGGTACAAACTTATGAAAGTATTTTGATTTAATTAATGAAGTTTAAGTGATGCAGTCTTTTGATTTTATTATTATCTATTTATAAAATTTAATTTTTGCTTTATAATTTAGCTATATTATGCCTAATAGCGTTGTTTGTCACTGCTACCACTTAATCCAATCCACCGATTCAATGAGCTTCCTACTGTGAAGACCCAGCGAAACATACTCAAATGGACAGTATATTATAGCTGAGTGTCTCATGGTCATCTTTGGCTAGATCTAGGGCCTAACGTTCTATATTCAATTCCCATCTGGGACAATTATTTGTGGTGAACCCCAGATTATTAGTCTTAATGCTTTGTGTCCGTGAATGAAGTGTTTGAAAATTCCCCGCGATACAGTGATTAATTGCGGAGGTGACTTTAAGAAAAAGATACATTTTGAATAACATTTTTTCACTATTACATTCTGCGTCGCGTACTTTAGTACCACACCTTCACGTTAATTGTGTTTAAGTATCTTTATCGCATGCTTTTACAATGTTGACACGGTAAAATAGAAAGTTTTACTACTTCATTTATAGGACATGAAATCTAACGAAAGTTACAGGTCAAAGAGACACTTTCTCTAGTAGGTAAGTGGATTCTTAAATTTGGAACTATGTCTTATAATTATAAAGAATTCATAGCGTAGCGGTTAAAAGCTCGCCTTAAATTTTGGGTTTGAATCCAGCTCCGGATGAAAAATATTTGTGTCAACTTATTCTTTTACAAATTCCGCCCTCTAAGAAAATGAAATCAGGTGGAAAATGTTGTATGGAGAAATCGAAATAACAGGTTGTATTTAAATTTAACGAGTCGAGGCTTTGCCCTTCATATACTACGAACTATTAGAAGCCAGTGAACTGCGACGATGTGACGTTTGCATTTAATTATTATCAAAGTTTCCACTGCTCCATGTCTTTTTTCCATTGCGACGTAGTGGTTTCTCTCACAACATTTATTTTATAAAGAAGGAACTTTCCAATGCCCTCGTTGTTCAAACTGAATCGTTAGCCTTAATAGTTCATCCCAAAGTTCAGTGCTTGTATTTATATTGCGTCCTTATAAAACACTAGGAATATTTATCAGGACCGGATCTAGGAAAATAGATGATTTTACCTATATACTTATAACTTATCTTTATTATTAGACTTCGGGTTAATGTATAAAGCTAATTTTATAACGGTCATACGTCATAACTCCAAATGCAACTTTTAAAATGTTTTTTCCTTATTCATAGACCGCAATGCTTGTGGTGATTTTGAATTGACGTCATACAATTCCAATAATATGTACCTAATACATCCAATTAATTAACCCTAAAAGGCGGACAACTTAAAGTAATAACAACTTATCATGTCCAAATATTTTTCCAATTATCAATTTATCTTAGAAATTATAAGGTTAGTGCTCAGTAGGAAACGAGAATATTAAAACATTGTGATTTAATGTATCACTTTCAGGCTATATATTAAAAACACTGAACACTGGTTTTGCTTCTCATTGTTTAATGATCAAGCAAAAATATGTCAAATATGCCACCTATTACTAAGCTAAAGTAGATTACCTACCTAAGACTGCAACAATAACATGCGAAACTTATTAAACCATCTTAAATAATGAAGGCTTTATTTTATCTGCTCTACCGTTTACGTCTACCACTGAACATAGGCCTCCACTTTAAAAGAACTTGACCTCTTTAACAAGCCAGGGTCATTCGAAGGATATTGCCGTAATCACCACACTAGGCGAATTGGTAATCGCACTAAGATTATAAGTAACCTTGAGCTGATAGATGCTGCTGCTCATCCATCAGGTACTTATGTCCCTTAGTCGCCTTTCACAACACCTATAGGAAGAGACATGGGGTGGTCTATTCTAAACCGGAGCATTTTTATCAGAGTTATGGGTAAAGCGTTCCGTAGTCTCATTGTTTCAGAAAATCGCCCGAGGACGGTCGAAAGTCAGTCAGTCCGGCCGTGACGTCAACGTCAGACGTCAGGTTGACTTTTAGCTGTCAAGGCAAGCTGTACTCCAGCCATATAAAATAGTTTGAAACTACAAAGGAAGCAACCGTTCCATAGCCCTATTGTTTAAACATAGTTAAGTCCGTCACTGCTAGTTACGGTTTGTTCTCATTGTCCATAATTGACGAAGACTTTGGATTGCATCTCGAGCTATTGGTATTCATTAAGACAATACATTTCGTTAACTAGTTGTCAAGATGTTGGTCACTCACTATTCTTCTTTTGCCTGCCAACTGCTAAGTACAAGTAGGATTCACTTGATACTAAAATATATGAAGATGTACATCCTGAAGGTGTACATCGGTCCCAAAAAAAAAGACTTTATCAACAAGTATTCAATTATTGATAATTTTGAAATAGATTTAATGCATTTTTTTATCCGACTATCAAGACGACTGGTTGAAGTTCTACCTCTTTTTATACATTTTATAATTTATAAAGTGTTCTTTTAAATTTCATATTATTCTCATTCATTGTAAAAAAATTAATTATTATACATTGTACATTACTTCAAGACTCCATTACTGTGGTTGTGTTAATATTAGCTTTAAACATACTTATATTTATTCGAATATACGTACCATTATATACGTAACAATGAATTATATTTATTATTATTTAACAAAAGAAGAACAGAAGCAAAAACGTACATGACACGTGAAATAATTAATTCACCGAAATATATGATTAAAGGAAAATCTCTGTTATTTTAACTGCTTGAAACTGCCTTCACAAACGTTGATTAATAACGAGTTTAATTGAATAATGGTTTATAATTGAGAGCTAATACTACTAATGCTTTTTAGGGGTCCGTAGTACAATTTATTAAGGCTGGGCTCTGCTCGCCTTTATGCCCGGTGAAATTGCAAAAGCCTTGTAAATTCCTACGTATGTCCATCGATAACATAAAAATAAACGGGGTCCGTAGTTAAGTTAACTGTTCTGAGTTCCTTCTCACTAGGTTTCAGCTCTGTAAATCGTAGTTTCGTGAAAAACAGTCGTTAAAATCGCAGCCATCTCGTAGCATTATAATTATCAGTCTTTAAATAAATTACTAGAGAAATTATTCGTGTTACTAAAATTACTTATCTAGATTAACTGCTAACCGCGTTATTAGAAAACAAGTACAATATAGGCAAGTTGCTATATAGCTATTTTTTTATTGGTAAGTTAGGCTTTTACGAATTTAAAGGTTAACAACCGATAAATTATAATATTTTAATAACTTAATCATGTAATAACTTACACTATTAAAGTAGACAATTAATTATCATTATTATCGTAATTAATTTTACTATTGTATTAACGCATGTTCAGTAATGGGCAAAAGTGTCAACTATCTCTCTACCTCCATAATATTGTAGCATATAAGTTTCTATGTACAAAGCACCATAACATAATTTCTTGTTCGCATTACATACCTATATGTTTTTAACCTAGACAACTTCTGTAGCGTAGCGGTATTTGGCTTGCTTTAGATCTCCGAGGTCGTGGGTTCGATCCCACGTCGGACAGAAAATCTTTGCGTAAATTCTAAAATTTATTTCCGGGTCTGGTTGGTTGAATGACTACCGTGCCTTGTAAAGCACGTTAAGCCGTTGGTCCCGATTGCTATAACACTATCTATAATAATCGTATATCAAGGAACGGTCAGCAGCGTTTCCTTGTGTGGTACAACATATTTAATACTGTTGTCACCAACCCGCCTGCCAAGCGTGGTGTCTATGGCAAATACCCTCCCTCGGGAGGAGGCCCATGTTCAGCATTGGACGTTGTACCTGTACGGGCTGATGATGATGATTATATTTAAAGTTATGTTTTAAAGTACCTACTTATATTTAAGTTAATGCTTAAATTACTAGAATATAATTTTTTACATATTATTATTACCCGAGTGTAATTGAACTTGGGGACATCGTGCGTAATATTGAAATATATATTTTATGTATTCTGTACGTAACGAATATAATTGAATGTGGCTCATGACGTCACTTAGCTCAATTAGCCTTTTACCGACGATATAAACTTTTCTCTTGAATCACTCTATATATGTATAAAGTTTTTACTCACGTAAACCTATTACAGACCAGGTATATGTAAATAGTCAAAACATATTTTGGCTTTTATTTGATTTACTGTGTTAAATTAATTAATTTTATTTGGTTATTGCTACTTATATAAGTAGTTTATATAGCTTTAGCCTAAAAGCTGTCAGCTATGAAAATACAATAATATTATTTTATATCTATGATTAAATCTGTCCTTTGAGTATGTTATTATTTAGACGGACCATAAGTATCTGGACGAACGCGCTTTAATGCTATCACCGGATCCAATACGCCCCAACTGAGAAGATCCGGCGAAACAAACTCAGTCGGGTTATTCTACTGCCGGTTTCAGCGCGGCCTCTTCGAGACGATCCGGCGAAACATACTCAGATGGGCATGTCCAAGAAGTTTAGGTCCAGTTACTTTACAGTTACTAAAAAGAATAAATTAGTATCCAGCTTTTTACTTGTTGATGTATTCTTTGAAATCGGATGTTGATTAGATAAATATCTAGCTATGTGTGGCATGATAATTAAACTACATTTTTGGCTACAACATATACATATTAATGAACTGATAAAAAAGTATGTTTCTATAAAATAAAAAAAGAAGACTTTACCGCCCGTGATCGGTCACGCCCTTGACCTGTTTTTTAACATCATATATGTAAAATTTATATTAAATGATAAGTAATAAAAGATCTAGGTAGTTGTGTGTCATTTAAAATTTTGACTACAACATACATATATCTACATGTTAATGACTCCGCAAGCCGAACCGGTAAAAATACTAAATACCTATACAAAAAACTGCACCGCACGTGACCGGACACGCACTTGACCAGTTTCTAACATAATATATTATTATGTAAAGTTAATTGATAACTACCCTTTTTCATTTACAGTGGATTTATTAGCGATTTCAATAAATGCCGTCTGCCGGTTTATTAGTTAATTGATGAAAATATTTAAAATAAATAGGTCTTTTGATTTTTTAGACCCCGGAATTAAATGCCACGATATAATGTTGTAGATAATGTCAAACAATCTCGTGCTTTTAAAATTAAAAACGCCTTTAATCCTGAACCTAATGCAATATATACATCTATACTAATATATAAAGCTGAAGAGTTTGTTTGTTTGCTTGCTTGAACGCGCCAATCTTGGGAACTACTATTCCGATTTGGAAAAAACATTCTGTGTTAGATAGCCCATTTATCGAAAATACCTATAGGCTATATTTAATTACGAAGTTCATAAGGGAAAGGGAGCTACGCGGTTGACACTGCGCGAGGGAAGTCAGTAGATAATATTAATGGAAAATGAGTTCTAAACTCACTAGCAGATATGTTTCCCAAGGACGGTTTTGTTCTGTATCTAGTACTTAGGTAATATACGTACGTACATACTTTACATTCTTAAAAAAAAAAAACTTTATCAGCTAACATTTTATTATTAACGCTTAATAAAGGGAACATGAAAACCTAAACCTATCATATCTCTATTTGTAGGTTAGGATAGGTTAGAATTATGAATAATACAATAACACTACAAAAAACTTACTTTCTACTCTTGAGGTCGATAACTTTAATGTGATGGTAAAAAATAATGCCAACTAAATACATTATGTAATAAATTAGTGAAATATTTGTTTTTAGTGCCTAGTATAACTAAATAATTGACTGTATGTCAGTCAATCTCTTAATATTAATTTAACATATATTATGTTAAAAACCGGTCAAGTGCGTGTCCGATCACGTGCGGTGCTGACTTCCTGTTCTTTTTTGTTGTATAGCAATAGATTTTTAATCAGTTAATTGATGTGAATTATATTTTCAGTTTAAGTAGGTAGGTATACAATATTTTTTCCATTTCCACATCTCTACTTGAATTCAAAAAACCCATTAAGAAAATAAAATATAAATATTCCAAAAACTTATTATTCATTTTTTATACATAATGTCTCGCTTTAAGTCTCGGAGGCAGCAAGTTCGATATGGAGATCGTACTTGGTGCCTCAGAGACCTGTAAAATATAAGATTTCTTTCCGGGTTTAGTTGAGATACTACCCATCATGACACTAAAAGCAAGTTAAGCCCTAGGTTCCGATTATAATTGAATTTTATAACGTCATCTATAACAAACGAATACAAGGGAAACAGGCAGCAGCGTTTCTAAGGACATGGATCATGTTGTGCTTATTATGATGATGCGGTGAAACGATTTTTTTGTACTTATTAATATATCTACATAAACCGCCAGACTTTTGCTGCTTCACCAGATATAAAGGCGAGTAGGGCTCTAGCCTTATGAAATGGATAAAACTTATGAAATTAGGGTTTTTTTTTCGAATTTTCGATACATAATTTACCTAAGCATATAAAAATGTTATAAAAATTAAAAAAAAATCCTCTTCCTTTTTAACAGAAATGTTTTGGAATTAATTTTATTTCGCATTTACATTATAAGTCTTCGTTCGCTATCCTATTATGGTCGTGGCCTCAATGTCTTTTAAAGTAGTTGGTCGCGTCCGACAAAGCATAAGTACTTTCTAATTGTAGATTTACCATTAGCTCGAATAATGCATGAAATTCTGATTATAAAAATTGTTTGTATGCAAGAGAAGGCAAAGTTTAAATACTACCCAAAACATTTTTTTTAATAAATTATAAGTAACTGTTAAACTTATGCGATAATGATTACTGTTGCCGAGTGGTTTCCGGCTTCGAATAGGCAACCCCATATCTTCCCATGGGTGTCCTAAGAGGCGACTAAGGGACACCCAGCTAATGGATGTGCAGCTTCATCTATCAGCTCCAGGTTGCTTACCATCACACTGCATTTATGTAAATATCCGACAGTTGTATAAAATTTCACAAAAGCTCCAAAAGTTTTAATTCCTCTATCCTTTCGCCAGCGAGCCGAGGTGCAAAGCCCCACTGAGGGCGCCATTTTGCACTGGTTGTTTAGTGTATAGATTTTACACCATTTAGTAAGGCTGGAACGCCGCACACCTATTTACCCGGTAAAGTCTCATGACTAACTACATAATTCCGTCTAAAATAATAAACAAAGGCATAATAATGGCCCTTAACGACCCTAGCTTTAATTAATACGGGTAGATCATTTGGTGAATTCGTCTATTGATCATTCATTTTTTTTAAGATAATACCTACCTACCTATTAGAAAAAATATATTCTTCTAAGTCATACCTTAAAATTAGTCTACTGACTAAATTGTTAGTCTTTCGCGTAAAAACTACTTTGCCGATTGAACTGAAGTTTTGCATGACCATCGTATGTTAGCTGAAATAACATATCGGCTTTAATACATCACGCTACTACTTACTAAAGCATTCCAACGCAGGTAAAACTGCGGAGCGCTGTTAATTGTGTATTTTCAACTCACAAAACTAATTATTATTAAATTAATTTATTGTACAACGTCAGACATTCAATATTTGTTTAAGCTGGTGTCGTGATCGTCACATGAAATTTATTCAATGTAGTAAAGTACCCTGATCTAATTAGCATACCTAAATATTATTTAAATTATTAAACAAACTATAGAATTCTCATAACAGGTTCTATATACGAAAGATTTCAAACTTCTAGACTAATCTATATGAGATGGTATGCTTTAAATTTCAAATATATGTATAGGATTGTGTAACATTTTTATTTATCGTTGAAATCTGTTGGATCTAATTAATAAAATATATAGGTATCATATTTTAACCATGTTTACTAATGAACCTCACTAAACATCTTTAGGTTTGGATGTTACCGCTACAGCGAATTTTTTGATAGCTATATGTATAAAAAAGATCGTATGAGTAAAAATACTTTTTTTAAAGATTTTGTATGGAAATTTTGTCAAAATTTAGATTTATTTATGAGGATTAAAATATTAACCGTATCTCATAGTCAATAATGTAATATGAAGAATATTTAATTACGATTACTATACTATATTTCATACAAAATTAACAATATTTAAAATTCAACATTAATTTAATAAAAATATGTAACAAAATCAATTAATTGGTAAAGAGAAAAAGACGTAGACGTAAGTTTTACGTCAAATAGCCGAATAATTTCTGTAATGAATATAGTAGATGAATTTTATTAACAAAATACCTACCAACCTAATAAAACATTGGTTGTAGAGTAATAGCCTATATTAGACAATTGATGTGGTTAATTCATATAATATGAATGAACAAGAACTTACTTATAACAATAACATTTTTTATAAAATCAATTTGTTGTCTGCGAATTGCGATACCATTTATGCAAAATTATGTATAAAATAAAAGCTTGTAATTAGCGACAGTCAAGTCAAGAGTAAGCCAAGGATCAAATGAGTAATTGTTTTAATTGCCATATTTATAAACTTACTTCACAATTATGAAAATCAAATGTAATAAAATTCACAGTGTCAAAAGTTGACTTACACTCGTTGATTGCACCCATCGATCATTTAAAGTGTAGTAAAAAATTGGTAATTTATTATCCATATAACATAAATCCAAAAAAAGTATGAGACACGATAAATAATGTTACGGGTAAAATAATACTTTACATCTATAATAAATAACAAAATCTCTTCACATTAGTAGACATATTATCATCTGTTTTAAACAAAGTTAATTTTCACGCCTGTCGGCGACTCTTTAGTCTCTTTACCAATGATAAGATCTTTGAAACGGACTTTATTCATATGCATAACATATGCATGCTTTTCCGTAATTTTTTTCTTTTAAATAATTTACGGAAAATTTTACCGATTACTAAAATTCATAAATGAAATAAATACATTAATTTTTTTAATATTTTATTTTTCTTATTAGATTACTCCCTTAACATTGGTTATGAAAATTAACCTCGTAGAATTTTTATATGATTATTTTCCCGCAACGGAACAATGCATTCTAAGATTTTTTAATGAATAAATATTGTTTTATCGGTTCTTATAACATCATCATGTCACAACTAACTGTAGTACAACCTATCTATTTAATTTCTCTAACTTCATATAGTTATCATTGGACTATCGGATATACAAAATGAACCTAAAGCTCGCTAATGTTTAAAATTAAGCTTAAGTGTAATATAGAAGTGCATTTCTTACAATTTGATACTCCGTTTTTTTTAATAATACCATATTTCAGATTGATTTTACTACTAACACCAATTCGTTCCGCTGCGATAAAATGTCCATTACAATTTTAGCCTGTATATAAATGCCTGCTTATCTCAAATAAGCTAGTATGTAGCAACGTTGACCAGATTCAATTTATTCCTTCCTTCCTACTTAAAAGGAAGTATTGCGATACGTGGAAATACTTGTACTTAGTTGCTATTTAATTAACATACCTAAAGCTGCGTAAGATGTAATGATTGAAATTATGTTATACACCTCTAGTATTTTATAATGGTTATAAAAATATTTCGACTCATTAAAATATGAGTCGAAATATTTTTCTACTCGGCTTATAATTTAATTAATTTTTTTAACATAAATCTTACAGAATCATAACCACACCCGAGTAGCATTATTGACAAACCTTCATAAACGGTATCAGTTTCGGAGTTGACCCCAGATCGGCAAGACGACTCTATAAATGGGCTACCCAAATCCTAGTTGTCTTTGAGTGTAGCCTTATTGCCTAACTTCCTTACATCAGGTGGAATCCTGTCATTATCACCTGCTTTATAAAGAAAGTATTTTTCATCTAACTTCACCTACGTAGCA